>OY728128.1:599025994-604025994 GCA_963277665.1 Viscum album
GTGCAAGAGATTATGGAGGTGGGGTGGGGGATATGGAAGGTGTTTTTTTGTAGAATTTTGGTACGTCTCAAGCCATGATAGGTGTGAAGAGAAGAGGGTGTGAGGTGTGGGATTTAATGTGGAATGGAGGGGTGTTTTCTTATAATTTAATTCATTAGTTTATTATTTTTCTCAAGAGAAGTAATTGAGTTGACTGCTGAGACTGATATTGTAATTAGATCATTTTTTTGAACCAATGGTTCTTACATTAGCACTGACACAATGAATAGTTTTCTAGCTTTTATTGTACATATAAAATAAATTACTGCATTTTATTATTCTTAAAAAATTGAACTAATTCAGAAAAATCCAAAAATTAACCCTAACCATTTTTTGACATTTAGAATTAAAATTTTAACTCCATTTTATGAAAATAAATTTATTAATATGTTTAATTATTTGTTAATTAAAATCCTCATTTACATGGAAGATACAGTTTACAAAATTTTAACTAATTTTATTTCACTTAGAGATATTACATAATTTCTCATAAATTTTATTAAAATATTAATATGTATAAATATTAATTTATGGATACATTTTATGAATACAAATTTTCATTTAAATAATTAAATTAATCATTAATGTGTTATTAAATATCAATGACTTATAAAAATACCAACAATTAATTAATAAGTTTTTATAAATTTATTTACATATACATTTATATAACTATACCATAAATTTCATTATATGATTCATATATATTTTTTACATTCATGGGTGTGGTTACTATTCATTTTGTCAGTTTACTATTCATATGGTTCATAATACTATTCAATAGGTCATGTCACTATTCCATATGTATTAGTTCTTTATCTTCTAGCAATACTTCTAATTTCATTAATTATTCATTTATAATTTTTTTATTATGGTATATAAGTCATTTTATTTGATTTATACTATGTGAAATTATTATAATAAGGGAGAAATTCCTTTGATAAAAGTTTGTGTCCTTGCAGTAATGCATAGAAAACCGTTTTTAGTAAATTTAAGATTTTATTTTAGAAATTTACGTGTAACATAGAATTATGTATATCAATGTTTCTTATTATTTAAATGGTAATATTTATAAATTTAAATTATTATTTTAAAAAAATAAAAAAATTAATTTTACCCCAGAATTATTTCCTTACACTAAAAGATAAATATAGTTTTACACATTTAAAAATATTACTTTATATCTAAAAAAATATTTTTTCCCAAAATTCATAATATTATTAATATATTTATAGTTTTAAAATTTATATATATTTGATCAGGAAAATAGTTTTATATGCTCTTTGTGATGAACCAGACCCTCAAGGTCCAACCCTTTTCCAAATTTCGGATCCTAGGGTTGATGCCTCAGTGGTAGGACAACATTGTGGCGCGCGACTGATCAGTGCGACCGATCGGTGTCACCCTGCCTTGCCGGTTTCTTTTCTACAGTTCTTCCTATTATGCCTCTTTGGGCTATTCTAACCTTTTTTTCAAGTGGTTCAAAGCCATTTAAAATCCCATAATTAATACCCAATATATCCCGATGGACCTCCACAATTGAGAATTAAATAATAATTAATTCTGTCATGTGTAAACACCCAACCACGTGAGGAACCACGATCCGAATTTAAAGCCGGTCAAATCCCCATATTCCACTGAAACAGTATCTTATCTATATATCGCATGGGAATTTCTTCTTCCTACTTGTTCCTCTTGGCTAGAATCCTTTCTTCTTAGTATATTTGGAGTTCCTGACATCCCTCCCCTGTGTGTCACACTTTTCCCTAATTCTGGGCATGTGGAGAAGAACTTCAATCTTTGATCAATCGGGTAGGGTTTTCCTTCACCTACCCATTTTGTGTATCATGCAGGGTGGGTATGCTTTTGTCTCTATGGAAATTGGTGGAACCAAACTAAATGAACACAATGAACGGACTTTTAAAAGAATGAAGGGGGGTGTGATTGATGTTTCTGCTGTACTACATTTTTTTGTATGGGTTGTGAATTGTGCGGGCCTATGCTCACTGAAAATCATGGCCATTGGTGGTATTTACTTCCGCACAAATGAACCTTTGTCATTTATGATGATTAAATGACTCAACCTGGAAATTGGTTAATCACGTAAGCTTAGTAGGTTTAAATAGATTTTCAGTAAAACAAGAATCCATGTGTGACCACCCCAGTTAACAAACAGTTAGAAGAACCTAATGAATGATGTGGTCGAACCAGGAAGATTCTCTACTCTGTTTTGGTAATAGGGGAATTGTTCTGTTTATCTTCCTTGGGGGATATGTGGGTGAGGATGGGATCCTCTGATGTGGAATAGTTTCTGGTTGTGAATCTATGGTTGTGGTTACTCTACTTATATCACGTTTTGGGGTGGAATTTTCTATTGTTGAGAATTGGTGGGTTCCTGATTTTGGGGACGCGGGGCTGTGTCTCTGGGTTTTCTTTGTTTCCAGCACTTCGAGGGATCTCACTTATCCCTTTTGTAAGGATTCCATTGGTTCCTGTACATTGAGGGATCCCACTAATCCCTTATGTTGATGCAACTTTACAACAGAACCAGGTGTGAATGCTTAAATTGTTGTTTGGATGTTTCATTCTTTTTAGCTTGTGGTTATGCCTGTTAGTTGCCCGGAAGTGCAGAATTCAACGTAATGGGATCACTTGAACCTGAAAACAAGAATGGTTGAGTAGGAAATTTGTTTGGGAATGAGTTGTGTCTTGGCCGTTTGTTTCATGGATTTATCTGTGAATGAATAGTAACAAGGGTGTTTTTGCTTAGGTTTGGAACCCCTAGGTTGGGATGAGTGTTTGTTACATATAAATCTATCTGTAGATTTTATGTTTTTTATTCACACCCCACCCAAGATGGGCACTTACTGTCGAACACCCCATTTCATGGGGATGGTGTTTTTCCCAAAACTCCTCTGAGTGGCTAGTTATTAGCTCATGTTCTGCTCCCTTTCCCGAATAGCCCAAAACTCTTCGGGTAGGCGGTGATGGCCTGAGGTCCATTATTTTCCCCAGAATCTTTATGAGGGGTAGTTGTGGTGGTTGGCCCAGGTGTCTGTGGGCAGGTTGTTTCCCAAGTGTCTTTGGGATTAGGCTCAGGTGTTTTCGGGCGTGGTAGTAGTTGTTCTGGACTAGGTGTTTTCAGGAATGGCAGTAGTTGTTCTGGCCCAAGTGTGTGTGGGTGGGGTTTGGCAGTGGGACTGCAGTGAGGTTATGGCCCAGTTGTGTGCGGGCGGTGATTGGCTGTGGGACTGCGGTGAGGTTGTGGCCCAGGTGTGTGCGAGTGGGGTTTGGCAGTGGGACTGCGGTGATAATGGCGGGATTGGTTCGATGCATTGTATGTCTTCAATAACCAGTGGTAAATTGGCACGGTGTACCAAAATATTATTGTGCTATTACTATACTTTACTTTCCTTGCGTTATTTGGGGTGTGTGCATTGGTGAGGATTGGGTGGATAGCTTACCTTGCTAGACGTTTTGGTTATCTCTTTTCTCACAGGGCATTTGAATGCCTCTCCACTTTTGCAAGAGAGCATTTTGTTTTCCCTACTGAGTATACTTGCATGCTCACCATACGTATATAAAATTGCTTTCTGGTTTCCAGGAGCACTTCAGGGATCATGCGGGACCATACTGGGGGATGTTTTACTTTTGGATTTACCTTCACTTTCATCTTCGGTATTATTGGGGTTGTTATCTTATCTCTCTATCCTATAAAAAAATAAAAAGGGTAATTCCTTCCATTTTTTGGGTGAGATTCCATTCCCTTGGTAATGTTCACCACTCCGGGACCTATTGAAGGTAGGTTTCAGGGGTCATTATCTCCCCTTCATGTTAAAGAAGGAAGGGCCCGACAATCTGCTGACCCTTCCATCCATTTTTGTGGAGGCGTGTCATGACATAATGATATCAGAGGAAGGTTTGTGGTTGAGAGATAGGATGGATTCTGGAGTTAGGCATAGTGATGATTGCATGGGGTGGTAGGGAAACAATGTTGGGTGACCTTGGTGCATGAATTAGGCTGGGGAAGACCGGCTAGGACAGGGGATTTTAGGGCCCCGCAGTTATCCAATGCAAGGAATTTGGACCTACTGAATGACCAAGTGAGGCTACACTGATTGTAGGGTAGAGACCCTAGGAATGGAACATGCATCATAATGACTTGTGTTATTACGTTTCATGGGTATTCTAGGGATTTAAAATTAATAAAGGACTCTAAGAAACCTTGAGAACAATATTCTTCACTACTTGGGCTTAAGCATTCATTGTTTACCTTTTAGCTATGGCACCTAGGAGGCGACCACGAGTAGTGAGGGTAATCGAGTCCCAGGAGGTTGACTCGGCTGATCGATAGAGGGACGACCGAGTAGAGGAGGACGAACAGTGGTAGAAGATGCTTCGTTCCTTTCAGTGACATACCCTCTGGAAGTATGAGGTAATCACCAATGGCATGGAGACAGAGAGCTTTCTAGAAGAGCTAGTGATCGCTTTCGGCCTGATTCGGGCTCCGACGAAGTACTGGGTTTCTCTATCCGTCAGACAGATGCGTTGAGAAGCGTGTTAGTGGTGGAAGCTTTGTCTTGGTGAGAAACGGGAAGCTAGGGTTGCATGGTAAGACCTTGAGAAGGAGTTCCGGGCGGGATTCCTCTCTTCCAAGATGAAGGCCTAAAAGAGGCAAGAGCTACACTCCCTATAGTAAGGAAGTATTTTAGTGAGAGATTTGGGGATAAAGTTCAAGGATCTCTTTCGCATTGCTCTGAATCTCTTTCCGGATTAGGAGTCTCGGGCGAGACTTTTAGAGGATGCACTACGGCCTTCTCTTCAGTACGCTGTTACCCCCTTCACCCTTCCAGCATACATAGAGGAGCAGAAAAAGGATGAATTGGTGGAGAGGATGCACACACTGGGAGGCATGTCACGAGAGTGGATCCAGTTGGGCTCGTCAAAGTGGAAGGGCATCAATAGCAAGCGTCCAACATCAG
This sequence comes from Viscum album, assembly GCA_963277665.1. Taxonomy (NCBI): domain Eukaryota; kingdom Viridiplantae; phylum Streptophyta; class Magnoliopsida; order Santalales; family Viscaceae; genus Viscum; species Viscum album. The sequence goes on from OY728128.1 coordinate 599,031,016, forward strand.
GGCCCTCTAGGTTCCGACCATCTAGGAGTAGGCCGCAACAATTCCAGTTCCGATCTCTCGGTCCTCGCCCTTTCCCTTTGGGCCAGTGACAGAGGTGCTTCGTCTGTGGCAGCCATGGGATCCTTCAAAACCAATGAACGGATAGAGTATAGTACAATGGGTGTGGGAAGGTTCAGCGCCCACCTCAGCAGCATCAGTTCCCGGCTAGGCCCTTCCAGCAGCAGCAACTGGGGCATCGGGCTCCTGCTCAACCGAGGGCCGACATTGCAGGAGGAGCCCGACCTCAGGGCACTCCTCAGGGACCACGACCAGGTCATGGTCGGGGAGGCGGCCGATAGCCGAGAGGCAGAGGAGCTGGGCATGGGTAGTTTCACGCCATGGAGGCAGCAATTCCAGCAGGACTGGGGTTGTTCGAGGTATGATCAGCTTGTTTAGTACCCTTACATATGCCTTGTTCGATACAAGAGGACAGACTGACTTATTGTATATTTGTCGAGGGTGCAGACTGATGATAGGGCCACATCAGTCAATTAGGGATCTTCTACGGTTGCAGATAGAGCCATGCGATGTCATCCTAGGCATTGACTAGTTGTTCTCTGTATGTGCCGCCATTGACTGCTTCTGAGGAAAGGTTTTGTTTTCAGACTTGGGTGGCCGATGGGTGACTTTCATCGGCGAGCGGAGTTTCCAGGGATGCAGAAAGTGAGGGGAAACCCACTTCTCCTAGATGGATGAGCTGTCAGTGGAGTTGGCAGATGCAGAAATGTTGGAATTCCTAGGGTTCGTCAGTGAGTTTATGGACTTTTTCCCTGAAGAGGTGTCAACTATGCCCCTAGAAGTGATGTTGTGTTCAAGATAGAATTGCATCCTGTTTCCCGTCCAATTTTGATGGCTCCCTATCGGATGACACCTTCTGAGTTGCGGGAGTTGCAGATCCAGATTTACGATCTGATGAAGAAGGGTTTTTTTTTACCGAGTGCATTACCGTGGGGTGCTATTGTTTTGTTTGCGAAGAAGGTAGATGGTGGTCTAATGTTGTGCATAGACTACATGAGGATGAATCAGGTGACGGTCCAGAATCACTACCCTCTCCCAAGGATATACGGTCTCTTTGACTAGCTGAGTGGAGCGTGTTGGTTCTCGAAAATCGATCTGCGATCTGGATATCACCAAGTGAAGGTGAAGGAGGGATACATCACGAAAACAGCTTTTAGGTGTAGATATGGCCACTGTGAGTTCATAGGTAGGTCGTTCGGCGTTACAAATGCTCCATCCGTGTTCATGGGGCTCATGATCTCCGTCTTGTAGGAATATCTGGACTGGTTTGTAGTCGTGTTTATTGACGACATCTTGATCTACTCTAGATCATAGGATGATCATGCTAAGCACTTGATAACAGTTTTAGTGGTCCTCCAACAGTACCAGCTCTATGGGAAGTTGTCCAAGTGCAAGTTATGGATGCGAGAAGTGCATTTCCTTGGGCACGTAGTGTCCGAGAAAGGTATAGCTGCGGAACCATCGAAGGTCGAGGTGGTTGTTTCTTGGGAAACACCCAAGAACGTGGCAGAGGTTCGTAGTCTCTTCAGGCAGGCAGGTTACTACCAAAGGTTCGTGCCCAACTTCTCCCAAGTTACATAACCCTTGACAGCCTTAACCAAGAAGGGTCAGGACATCGTTTGGGATGACCAGTGGGAGGCAACCTTCAGCTATCTGAAGGATAAGTTGGTTAGTTCCCCAGTGCTGAGGTTCCCAGAAGAAGGGGCATCATATGAGGTGTTCTGTGATGCTTCAGGGCAAGGTCTCATATGTGTGTTGATACAGCAGCATGGGGTGATCTCCCATGGGTCTAAAAAGATACTTCACCATGAGCGTAACTATGCCACCCATGACCTAGAGCTCGTGGAGGTCATGTTCGCACTAATGTTGTGGAGACACTACCTCGTTGGGCAATGCTTCATGGTCTTCACAGATCACAAATGCTTGAATTACATCTTCTCCCAGTGGGACCTAACCTTATGGAAGTTAAGGTGGATGGAATTACTTCAAGACTATGACTTCGAGATTTCCTACACCGTGGTAATGGGGAATGTGGTGGCTGATGCATTGAGCAGGAGGTCGTGGAAGGATGTGGTTTGAAAGTCGGTAGATGCATGGAAGGCGATGGAGGAGTTGGCTGCCCTGCACTTGGATTCTAGTATGGAAGGTGGTATAGGTTGCCTGTATCATATGACAGAACAATCATCTCTATTCCGGCAGGTAGAGGAGTCCCAATGGGGAGACTCAGAAGGCGAAGTGATGTGTGACCGAGTTGACCAGGGCAATGATTCGGAAGGGTGGACAGGGGATGGTCATAATTATATGCTTTTCCTAGGAAATCTGTTTGTTCTAGAGGAAATGCACGACAAAGTTCTTAGTGAGTTAAACAACTAATCCCTAGAGGTGCACCCGGGAGTTTCCAAGATGTACTAGGGCCTGCGGAGACAGTTCTGGTGGCCATGGGTGAAACAGGTAGTGGCAGAGTTCGTAGCAATGTGCCTAGTGTGTCAATAGGTGAAGGCTGGACACTGTGTCATAGGCGGCTTGATGCAACCTTTGGATGGCCCCAGGTGGAAGTGGTAGGACATATCTATGGATTTCTTCTCGAGGCTACCCATGGTTCGAGGAGGCTGGGATGCTATCTGGGTAGTGGCGGATCAGTTAACGAAATTGGTCCACTTTCTAGAAATCAAGGAGTCGGGTGCAATAGATGCTTTATCAAGATGGTACATAGATGAGGTAGTGCAGTTTCATGGAGTTCCGAGATCCATAGTCTCGGATAGTGGTGTGCGGTTTACCTCACGAGTCTAGAGGGGATTACAACATATTTTTGGCACCCAGCTACGTCTTAGAACTACTTTCCATCCCCAGACAAATGGACAGATAGAGCACACCATCCAGACATTTGAGTATATTCTACGAGCATGTATTCAATATTTTGGGGGATCGTGGGTTCGACACTTGCCTCTGGAAGAGTTTTCCTACAATAATAGCTATCATTATACCATTAGCATGGCCCCGTTTGAAGCCTTGTACGAGAGGACATGTTGCTCACCCGTGTGCTGGACTGAGGTTGGGGAAGCGAGTGTTCTTGGCCCAGAAGAAGTGCAGAGCATGAAAGAGGTGGTTCGACTTATACGGGAAAGGATGAAGGTGGAACAGGACCGACAGAAGTCATATGCTGATAATAGGAGGAGACCCTTGTAGTTCGGGGTCTGGGAGAACGTTTTTTTGAAGGTCTCCCCTCGGCGTAGACAACAGAGGTTCGGTAGGGGGAGAAAGCTCTCTCCCAGATTCATCGGACCCTTCTAAGTGTTTTGGAGGGTCGGAGAAGTGGCTTATCAGCTAGCGTTACCACCACAACTATTAAGGATACATGACTTCTTCCATGTGTCCGAGCTCCGTCAGAATCTTCATGATGATTCACACGTGCTTGACTGGGGAGATCTATATATCGAAGAAAATACAGCGTTCATGGAGCCACCAGTGATAGTTGAGGACCATGAGGAGAAGGTGCTCCGTGGAAGAACCATTCATTTGGTTCATGTGTTGTGGAGGCATGGTGGTCTTGAGGAAAGTACCTGGGAACGGGAAGCACTGATGCATGCCATGTACCCAGATTTGTTTTCTGTTTTGTGATGCTATATCTTGCACTTGCTGTGACAGAACGCTTTTCCTTGTTAACTATTCAATGTTTGGTTTTCCTTTTTTTATGGATGTGTGTGAAGTGTCCTGAGATATGGGGAATACAGGTCATAATCCCTAGTTAAGATGCATTAGAGTGGATGCGCCTAAACCCGTGCGAGATAGTCAAAGCTTCCCAAAGAGGATACTATCTTAAAATGGAGGAAGGGAAACCCCTACCACAATACCAGACAGTTTAATCATTTGTTTTACGGTGATTTTAAGTGTTTGGGTTCACTCTTTAGAGGTATATTACACGGCGGTTGTTCGAACCCCCCCTCGTTTCTTTATGTATGGTTTTAAATTCTCGAGGGAGAGAATGCTTGAGAGGTACCTAATGTGATGACCCGGACCCTCGAGGTACAACAATTTTCCATCTTTCGGATCATAGGGGTGACTTCTCGGTGGTAGGACGTCATTTTGGTGTGAAAACGATCAGCGCGACCGATCGGCGCGACCGATCGGGGCGACCGATTGGTGTCACCCATCCTTGCTTGTTTATTTACTATAGTTCTTCCCGTAACGCTTATTTGGGATTTTCTAAAAAAATTCAAGTGGTTCAAATCCATTTAAAATCACAAAATTAATACCTAATAAATCCTGTGGGACCTCCTCAATGGAGAATTAAATAACAATTAATTATGTCGTGTGTAACCACCCAACCGCGTGGGGAACCACATTCTGAATTTAAATCCATTCAAATCCCCATATCCCTTACCAACAGGATCTTATCTATATATCACACGGGAATTTCTTCTTCCTTATTCTTCCTCATGGCTGGCTTCCTTTCTTCTTAGTACATTTGGAGTTCCCAATGCCCCTCCCCTGCATGTCACGCTTTTCCCTAATTCTGGGAGCATGGAGAATAACTTCGATCTTTGATCAATCAGGTAGGGTTTTCCTTCTCCAATCCATTCTTTGTATCATGCGGGGTGGGTACGCTTTTGTCTCTGTGGGAATTTATGAAACCAAACTTAATGAAGATAATGAACAAACTTTTAAAATAATGAAGGGGGGGGGGTGTGATCGATGTTACAGCTATACTAATTTTATGTTATATTTGTTGTGAATTGGTCTGGCATATGCTCATTGATAATTATGGACATTGGTGATCTTCGCTTGCGCACTAATGAACCTTTGTCTTATATGATGATTAAATGACTTAACCTGGAATTTCGTTAATCACATAAACTTAGTTGGTTTAAATAGATGTCCAGTAAAACAAGAATCCATGTGTGACCACCTCGGTTAACAAACAGAAAGAAGAACCTAATGAATGATGTGCTTGAACCTGGATGTTTCCTTACCCTGTTAGGGTAGTAGGGGAATTGTTCTGTTTGACTTCCTTGGTGGCGATGTGGGTGAGGATGGTATCCTCTGATGTGGCGTGGTTGCTGGCTGTGAATCTGGGTTTGTGGTTACTCTTCTTATATCACAAATTGTGGTGGAATCCTCTATTGTTAAGAATTGGTGGGGTCCTGGTTTTGGGGACGCGGGGCTATGTCACAGGGTGTTCTTTATTTCCAGCACTTCGAGGGATATCACTTATCCCTTTTGTGAGGTTTTCATTAGTTCCAATACTTTGAGGGATCTCACTAATCCCTTTTTTTATGCAACTTTACAAGGGAACTGGGTGTGAATTCTTAAATTTATGTTAGGATGTTTCATTCTTTTTGTCTTGTGGTTATGCCTGTTAGTTGCCCGATATTGAGGAATTAACCCTAATGGGATCACTTGAACATGAAAACAAGAATGGTTGAGTGGGGAATTAGTTTTTGAATGAGTTGTGGCTTGGCCATGACTGTCATGGCTTCTTTTGTGAATGAATAGTAACAAGGGTGTTTGTGATTAGGTTTTGGAACCCCTAGGTTGGTATGAGTGTTTATTAAAAATACATATATCTGAAGATTTTATGTTTCTTATTCATTCCCCACCAAAGTTGAGCACTTAGTGCCGAACACCCCATTTCATGTGGAGGGTGTTTTTCCCAACACTCCTATGAGTGGATGGTTATTAGCTCTTTTTCTTCTCCCTTTCCTGAATAGCCCAACACTCTTCAGGTAGGCTGTGATGGCATGAGTACAATATTATCCCATGAATCTTCGGGTGGGGTAGTTGTGGTGGTTGGTTCAGGTGTCTATGGGCAGGTTGTTTCCCAAGTGTCTTTAGGATGAGGCCTAGGTGTTTTCGGGCGTGGCTGTAGTTGTTCTGGCCCAGGTGTTTTTTGGCGTGGTAGTAGCTGTTCTAGCCCAGGTGTGTGTGGGAGGGGTTTGGCAGTGGTACTGCAGTGAGGTTGTGGCCCAGGTGTGTGCGTGCGGGGTTTGGCAGTGGGACTGCGGTGAGGTTTAGGCCCAAGTGTGTACGGGACGGGTTTATCAGTGGGACTACGGTGATAATGGAGGGATTGGTTCGATGTGTAGGATGTCTTCAATAACCAGTGGGAAAGTGGAACAGCATACCCAAATATCAATGTGCTATTACTATACTTTACCTGCCTTGTGTTATTTGGGAAGTGCGTCTTGGTGAGGCTTGGGTGGATAGCATACCATTATAGATGTTTTGGTTATCTCTTTTCTCACAGGGCATTAGAATGCCTCTCCACTTGTGCACGAGAGTATTTGGATTTCCCTAATGAGTATACTTTCATGCTCACCCTACGTATATAAAACTGCTTTCAGGCTTCCCGGAGGACTTCAGGGATCGTGCGGGACCCTACTAGCTTAGGTCTCGGGGCAGTTGTTGTTTCCATTTTCCTTTATCTTGGTACTTTACCTTGGAGATTTTGTGGATTGTACCTTTTAGTTTTGAACATTCATATGGGGATGGATTACTTTTGGATTTACCTTTACTCTCTACTTTGGTATTGTTGGAGTAGCTATCATTACTCTCGATCATATAAAAAAATAAAAAGTGTAATGCCTTCCATTTTTTTGCATGAGATTCTATACCCTTGGTGCTGGTCGCCACTTCGGGACCTATTGAAGGTAGATTTCAGGGGACATTATCTCTCATTCAACATAAAAAAGGAAGGGCCTAGAAATCTGCTGACCCTTCCATTTTTTTATGAAGGCGGGTTGTGACACTCCTCTTTTATAATTACTTCTAGATATATTTAGAAGCACTATGTTGGTGGTAAAAATTTCAGTTTTCACTAATCTCTTAAAAATAAATTATTTAAAAAAAAATAGAATTCATCAAAATATAAATTGTATCATTTTAATTTAAATATTATATTATCATTGTGAAATTCATGTTCTAAAATTTATAATATTTTATCAATTGAAAAAAACATCTTTTATATACCAAATATCATCTTTGATCATTATGTGTTCATAATATTTTTCCTTACCAATTCTTAATTTAATGAATGATAAAATAGTATCCCATATATTAAGACATAAAATATTTTCATAAGAATCATTTAAATGTGTTTTATTTTATGAAATTTTTCGTTAAATGGTTATTTTAATTTTCAAAATCAATGTTTTAAAATATTAAATCATATTAAACAATTATAATTTTAGGATATGAAATTTAGCTGAAGAAATTTTATTTATTTAAAATAATTTTTATTCATATTATTATTTCATAATTATTTTCATCTAATATAAATTAACTCATTATGTTTCAGTGACTATATAAACAAGGCGATATAATAATGTATTAATTTAAAAAATATGTATTTTGAAATATTGCGGTGTTATAATATACCCCCAAATTAAATGATTGTTTTCCTAATAATTTTAATTATATAATAATAATAAAAATACGATATTTTTCCTAAAATATATATGTTCCTAAAGATAAAAATTTTGGACAATCACATACTTTACAAGATTAGGATACAATTCATTTTCCACCGAATATGCTTCTCCCTATAACTGATTTTTTGTCTAACTATGTTTTGACAAATATCTACCATAATTCATTATAAAAGACCCCATTATATTATTTTATTATAAGGGTGTTTTATTCATTATTTAAATTTTATAATTCAATTTTTGAATATTAAATGTCAGATCCTAATTGAAAAAAATATATTTCACCTTAGAGAGGACAACTAAAAAATAGAATTCAGCCAAAAGAAGGATAATAAGATTTTTATATTAAATATTCATATAAACACTAACATGGAATTAGATAATTTTTTAACAATCTATTTTCACCATTACACATATTATAAGGGTGGTGATTTAATTATATTTTAAATTATTCAACATGTATTACTGTGACTAGAATCATAAACCAATAAAACATTCACAAAGTGAAGTAGATTTAAATTTTGTCTTCATAGTGATGAAAATATTTTGTGGAACTGATAATAAATGATTTCCCTTGTTTCCTTATAATATCATGTTATAATTTCCCATTTCCCTAATTTCTTAATTGGTTAGGTCATCAATTTTCATATTGTAAAAACTCCTTGAAATTAAATCATAGGTTTTTTATTAGTGTGTATTATAGAACCTTCTCTACCACTATGGTGTTAATTTTGTTTTTCCATTCAATTTTTTATATAAGATATTGAGTAGCACCCCCTTTGAAAAAATATTCACTATTTCAAAGAAATTCATCGATAATTTTTACCACATTTATAACTTGACAGAAATTTGAAAGTATTCCCTCTACGAGATTTGTCCTCAATGTTTCCAAAAAATCCCATTTTATTTTTTGTATCAAGAATAATTGTACTCCCCATATTCAATAGCCTCATTCTATTTATGTCGAATAATATTAACATAGCTATAAAAATATAAAATGGAAAATGTCTTTTTATGAAATTGTTATATTTTCCTAAAAGTATTTTCATTTATCTATAATTGTTAGTAAAAATATATAGGGATTTCATTGGAGTCATGTGATTTTTTCTTCATAAGTGGAATTAGATTCAACCTCCATCTATTTCATTATAGAATATTATTTCATCAATTTTTTTATAAGTGTTCCAAATAAATATTCAGTTTTTATTATTTTTTTGTACTACTCTCACTCCATATAGTATAAAACATCCAATTCCATTTTATTCTAAAAAATATTTCATTATTGGAAAACATCACAGTCTATATGATAAATAACAAAAATAAACATCTAATTTATTATGATATAGATAATGGTAAATATCATTCCATTAACATTGATTCACTTCTTATAAATTTGAGTACTAGAAGACGAAGTGAGTAGGGTTGGACGTTGTCTCGTGAAACTCTCCATTAAAGGATTATGTTTATTGGGAGAATTTTGTTGAAGAAAAAATCAGGCTTTCTAATTCAAATAATTGGAGAAATGAGTGAAAATTTTGATGAGATTACATACACCAAGTACAATATTTTTTGGCTTCTCATTAGGAAAATCACCATATTTTCCATCACATTATTTTCTATCATCATTTATCATTTTTCCAACCATTAATATAATATATTGAAAATTTTTTAGATAAATAAATAATAAAATAAGTGAATTATAAGAAATAATCTCATATAAAACCCAAAATCAAAATTTAATACTCCTAGAAAAAATCAAGATCTATTTTAGTTCAATCTAAATAACTCTCACTTGACACCTTGATTCCCAAAGTGGAGCGGCCCTAAATACTTTTTTCCAATAACTGTCTCCTTAGTTTGAAATCATTAATGTATGAATTGGTAGGTGATATTGGATCCCACCATAGGTGATTCAAAATAAACATTACATTATACTAAATCATTTCACGATTTAAACATAAAATTTTATAACTAATCTTATAAAAAGAACTGTTATGTTTGGTGCCACTTTATACTATCTATATAATACGTTTACATAAAAAACAAGTGATAATTTTTCCAAAATGGAATCCTATAAGTCATTTTTATATACAATTAACTAATAAGATTCATCTACAAACCCTAGGGAATGAAAAAATTACAATATTTATGGGGTAAAATTTTTAATTGGGGATTGAAAAACATTTAATCAATGATGAGCTCATACTACTATTTGAAAAACATGAGAAGGAGGTAAATTCCTTTTGTTATTGAGAGATAATCATAAGAAAAAATTGAGCTAAAAATTATATAGAATATTATCATAAATCCCTAGATGTTCAACATGGAATTATAATAGAAACATTATTTCCAATAATAATATAAGATTAACTATGGACATGAGAGCATAAGAACAAATTAATTAAATCCTTTTACTATGGGAAAACATTAAAAAATGGAAACATTAAATTAAATAAACTCACCAACATATCTCATGATTATGAGTAACAGAAATACGATTGTCAATACACATCTAGTTTGATAAAAACTCTTATCTAGTACATTGTAGGGAGATATAGGATTCCACCCATCATTAATCAATTTTTATAATTTCTAAATAAAAATTATTGTCTTTTTAACTCATAATGATTCAATTTAAATTAATTTGTTTAATATGAAACTAATTAATATGTTTTCATTTTTTCTAAATACTGCATTGAAATTTAATATGGCTTATAAATCATCAAAATGTAAAAAAATAACCTCAGAAATTAAATAAATTGTAACTGAAAATTGGATATCATGAAATAATGAAAAAATAATATAAAAATATAGCCATAAACATTAATAACAACTCCATTTTAGGAAAATTATTTTGATGATCACTAGAAAAATTAAATCTCAAATAAAAAAAAAGAGGGGTTTTGAATACATTTATTTCATAAATATAAAGCCATACTAATTTTTATCTTTTCAAAACATTTAATTTTTTATGATAAAATAGAATATAAAACTATTTATTATATTTGATTTGGAAAAAAAAATTATTTTCCATTAGATAAATATATAACATACTTAAATGTGAATTTTCTTTGGAAAAAATGTTTTATAAGATGTTATATAACATAATAAAAGGATCTTATGATTCCATTTTACCAATCAGGAATGGAAGCAACTTCAATAAGAACATAGAATGACTAAGCCTCAAAATCCACAAGTCTAATGAGAGGAAGCCATAAAAATACTCATACGCAAGGAAACTAAGAAATTTTAGTAGGTTTTGTATATAATGGAATCCAATCATGGTTCATCAATAATTTCATTAAAAATATTTTACGAGAAAACTCGAAATCATATTTAGCTCATTATTGAATAAGGATACATGAGATCAAGAGATTATAGATAGCAACAACAGTTGTTGTAGTAATATATTAGCCATATCTTATAGGGAAAGGGGAATTTTTGTCACAAAATTAAACCATAAGAATGACTAATTCAGATAGGGGAACCACAATAAGGGAAAGAGAGAAACCCTTGATTGAAGGTCAAGGGAAATTTTTTACCTCAACAACCTCAACAATCGAAATAACTATTTTATTATTTTGGAAAGATGAAATGTGGTAAGGGATACCTCTATATACCATATCATGACCAATTTCTCCAATAAAGAAGGTGTAAGAGTAGACTATATAGAGCTTCCCTACAAGTCACCGTTCATGAAGAATATCGAAGATCTTAACAAAAAGGAATCACATGATCCAAACAACAATGCAAAAAACCTCTTATTATTCAGAAATAGGTATGAAACCCACAATGAATTATGAGTCGATGAATGTCAATGAGGTATGTCCTGCAAATGGAATAAAAAATTATGCAAATACAGATGATCAATTATAGGATTCTTCCAAACAAAATATAGTCCACACAGAGACTATAGGTGTTGTCACTATGAACCATATAATAACCCAAAATTTGGGTCCTCTCTCAACTGATCCCCCATTACCTCCTCATAAAATAATTACCCAAGGGAAGAATAAAATCAAGGTCATATACATACCCTCTCATCATCTAAATGAGTCAGATATCACTGTTATCATATAAATATTTGATTGACAAGAAGATGAAGTTAAATTGTAATAGTGATCCAATGCTATGTTTCCTTAAAAAATAATTCCTATCAAATATGCTCCCTGATTAGGGCCTTAGTGTACACTTCTAGAAGGTATACCCTAGACCCAATTATTCACCCCAATAAATGAAATATTTCCATGAAATAATTCCATCGTATTTCTTGGACCATCAGATTACCTTGACCCACATAGGGATTGATATCACGGTTTCCCTCAATGATGAAGAAAATAAAAACGTGTTCATGAAAATCCTAAAAATATTTCCCTAGTAATATTTCCACCTAAAATAATTCAAAAATTAGAATTCCAAATCTCATCCATCATTGCAACTTTCCAATCATAGGTTTATGAATAATCTCATCAATAGATTATTGAATCCATCATGTAATTGGAATATAAATTGGAAATATTATAGGAGTGGCATGAACCTTTGTAGTTGGAACAGAAAACATTCCAGGCCAAGGAGAAAAACACACCACCTCCTAGAAGCATTAGCTATCCAAAATCTCTAGTATTTAATTGAACTTGTGAACGTGAACAAAATTTCATGCATTATGAGTCCCATTGTGTTCTCATGATGGAAACTACAAAGAAACAATAGATTTTTAAATGTAGTTTCATCATGTGAACCCTATAAAGGAAATCTTTTGTATTGTACAATAGTTTTCTATCTTGATTGATCATATAATGGAATTTACCCTATCAAAAGTTCATCTTCTAGTTCTGATCAACATTAAAAATGTAAAAAATTGGTGACTGGTTGAATTGAATTTTTTTTTGAGAATGACGGTCTCTAATTTCTTCACCAGATGGAAAGTCTTGATATACACCCAGAACAGACCACTACCACAAGAGGACGTCTTCTCTCTATTAATGTATTACCTAAGTGAGGATCTATTAATGTCCCTCATCCTAGTGATATATACTTTTTGTTTTTAGGGTGACTCCACTATTTCCCCAAAAATAATGATTTAATGCAATAGACATTGCTAATATTCTGAATAACCACACTTGTCCTGGAAAACGGGATAAGAAGTAAAATAGAGGAAATTTCACACTTATGATGGGCCCTGTGCTAACTATATCACCAAAAGACTACACCAGATCGTAAGACACCCACAAGGTGTAAAAAACAACCTCTTCCTCAAATGTATGAGAAATGAGACCTATATGAAATAAAATTTAGGAATATTGAAATAATATTTTCTAGTTAATATATTATAAATTATACAGATATTTTATGGAAGGTATTAATCATTATTTACCCCATAATCATGAAATAATAGGCTCAACATGCTCATCCTCAATTACCAAATAGAGTATTTCCTATTTGACATGATTCTGGGAAAACCAATTCAATAATTCGTCAACATCATAGACCTTCATTTAATAATGATATATCCAATGAAAATAATACATGGAAGGGAACTATCCCATGTTGTGTGTGTTTCTACTAGTATCCCTAATAAAAGGGGTTAATTGAATAAATTTGATAGATGGACACGGAATATTGATGGCTGGATGACTTGAAAAAAATCAAAAGAAAATTTCCATTCTACATTAACAGTTGAACAAACCATCTATTCCCCCATCAAGATCCCCTACAACAAAACTAATGTCATCATCCACAAAATATACAAAATTATATCATTTAAAATATTATATTCTAGAAATACAGGGTGAAAATGTTGGGGGATAAACCTATATCAGGGAAAATAGAGATTTTACACTTTTAGATTTATTACCCTCTAATATAAATCTATGAGAACCACCCTCGAAAAAGAATCACTAGAGATGGCCAGTATGATAAATTCATCATTGGAAGTACATTTTAAATTAGAATCCATTTTAATTATTCACTTTTTGGTTCTCTTCTTGGATGAGGAGTGTTACAATGAACCCAAGTTCCACACACCAGGTTGGAGAATTAGAGTATGAGACCACATGATACAATGATATTTGGGGAGACACAATCATGGAAGGAACAATATTTCTAGCCACACAATTAATAAATTTTCTAATTATTATCATTTTAATCATATGACTCATAAAATAGATAAAATTATTATAATATGTACATATTGTATCCTTCGTAAAATGAATCATAAAAAATCCATGGGAAACATAAACACCAAAAAAATGAAATAGTTGTTGTATAAGGAATTTTCCGCACAAAAATATACATGAGACAAAATAATCCCTTACCATAGGTATGATTTAATTTTTATCTATATGATATTATTGTATAACTATTTAAATAATATCATAGAATAATTCTCTAATATAGTAATATTTATGATATCATATATGACCATACTAACATCTTTATAAATAAAATTATTAATCATCCATTCTGGTGTGAACTGCTTTTTATTTTCTTACGCATGATCCATCAGATATGTTTCTTATTCCTCTTATTAGATTATAGTTCTATCATTTTCAGAATGATATTAATATAATTATTTTATTATGTGTTCTTTAAATAAATTTATATAATCACTATTTATTGGATATCATGTAGAGTGAATCATATCACATCATGGAGATGGTTGTTTGTAAGCACGCACATGCACTGACATCATTCACATATTTAAAAAACGGTATTGATGTTGGAGATAAATATTTACTTCTAGAATCTATATAATATTATAATAATGATATATTGTTTTTATTTCCATCATTATACATATCTATGTATGGTGGTGGTGAAAAAACAGATCACACCATGATGTGGAGACAGTAAGCCATATGTATGCACGTGTTGTGATTTCGTTTTCACATGATGGATAGAACGTAGAGTACAGTTTTCCAATTATTATAATAACATCACAGTGAAAAATTTATAAAATAATTATTTATTTATTATAGAAAAAATTCATGAATTGGAAGTATATGAAAAATGAAGTTTGAATAAATCGATAGAGGAGATTATCTCTTCTTCGATATGCTCCCTCAAGATCTCCTCATAATGGAAATAGAGTTGGTGATTTGGGAACAAAATAACCTCTATAATTAAACTGGTGAAGTTGATAAGGTAATTGGGTAGGGTATTGCTAGTATTTAAGGCATTATGTGATCTGAAGAGGTGGTCGAGGATGTTCCCTTTTATAATTCAGGGGAGAGGTATTTTTGGAAACTACAAAAATATTAAATTATTATAATCTCTACCAAAATCCAAAAAACTAAAAAATATCCATATTTCAAGAATGAAATGACACATGGTTTTAATATTATCAACCAATAATTTTTACAAATATTTTATTTCATTTGAAAACTTATCATTTCGTTTTATGAATAATTATTCTCTTTTAATTTTAATTATGGTAAGAAATTATACAATTTTAAAATAGAGTAATTTTACATATTTGATGTCTATGAGGACATAATTGTAAAATATTATATTTTTTAAAGTAAAAAATATTTATTTTGTATTTTTCATAATATATTATTATTTTTATATAATTTAGTATTTCATTATTTTGAGATAATATCAATAGTGTCAGTTTTAACACTTTTAAATTAATGGATTTTTAAAAATATAAAGATTAGATTATAACACTGAACATAGTATTTTATTACATCTATAAGAAATGATGGCCATCTATAGTTTTTTATTGTTATTTTAATTATTCTTAATTATAATTATTTTTTTATTATTAATAAAATTATTTTTATATTTCCATTAATAAAATATTTAAGAATTTTTTTTATAACAACTGATTATATTTATTTATTTGGAAATAATTAAAAATAAAAATTCTATGATAAAGATAATCCTATATATATAAAAGGAATACTAATAATAAAACTTATTTTCTAGAAAATTAATCACTAAAAATGTTATATTTATTAAAACATTAAAGTGACTACATTAACCTCACTTTAAATAAAATATTATAGGTGTCATAATCAATTCATTATGGATCCAAATTTAAATAAATCAACCCTTGTATAATTATGGTCGATATATACTCTAAAAACATGATTTTGTCACGTATATTAGTGTTTTAATGGTAATTACCATTTTAATTAAAATTATTTTATTTAATTTTACTCATTTAAATAATTTATCCATCATCTTTTTATAAGCTTTTATGGTAAATATTAAATCTATAAAAAATTAAATAAATTACCATGATGTAGATAATTTCATTATATTTATGGATATTATTTATTATCATTGTTTTATCATGTTTATCAATTTATTAAATTTATTAAACTTATAATAAATAATATGGTGACATTTTGTCACATTCATGTTACTTTCTATTATTATAAAAATATTTTTCTCATTATCACTAAAAAAATCCCATTAAATGAGTCAATTATGATATTTATTTTTTAATGGTAGTATTTTACTCATCAAGTACGTTTTTTTATAGTGTTAGTGTATTTTATTATCATTATCATAATAATCTGTTCGCTAACTTACATGATTTTCCTTTAACAACATTAAATAAAAATTTATGTAGTTACAATTAATAATATCCTAAAAAATATACCTATTAACATATTTTTAAACAACTATTTACAAATACAGAATACAATTTTCACAATTTTAAATATATAATTTGTATTAATTTAATAAAAATTAATCACATTATCGAAATTAAAAATGGGGTTTTTAAAGAAAAAACACACCAAAATATTGAAATATTATTTAAAAAAAATTCATTATAGAAATAATGAAAATTTATATTAACTGATGAAAATATATATTTTTTTAAAATTTAAAACCATTATATATTATTATTTATTCAATTAAATATTATAATGATAATTTTTTTTAAAAAAAAATTATTATATTTGTAAAATTCATCAAAATTCCATGTTATCTGAAAAATATCAAAAATTAATATAAAGTAAATTTTTATTTCCTACTTCCAAAGAAAATAATTATATTTTTAAATATAATATATAAATTTGTCTAAAACTATATTTAAAAAAGGTTTTCCATTAAGACAAAATAAACTATAATTTCTGAAAAATAATTCAATTATCCAAAAAAATGTATTGGTTCTTTCGCCATGTTTAGAAAACATAAATGTTTAAATTGGAACATTATATTGAATATATTAAATAAGAATTAAATTAATAATATCCATCAATATTGGTTTTATTAATTTATAATCTCACTTATTTCCTTTTAAATAGTTCTCCAAAAGAATGTTATGATTATTCATACCCAAAATTACAATGACTAGGTTTTAAGGTGACATAATAATATTATGTTTTTTAGTTAAACATGATCTTAATGGAAATTAATTTTATCTAAATAAATTGAAATTGTTTGTAACACAATCAAAGCATAGTGTGGCATATAATGAATCATTATTTTCGGATTCATCAATATTCCTAACGAAATCCCTCAATCTACCCACGAAATAAATCCTTCATGATGGTTCATACAGAGAACTTCATTAACTAGAGGATATCACTCGAGTGTATCTAATCTTGTGTGTAGTATTTGGCCCACTAATTTATATCAATGTGATTTTTAGGAAAAATATTATCTAATATTTTTTAGGGTGATTACACATAGGTGTATTTGTGGTACACCCATATCTACCAACATGTCTTAAGAAAGATATGCATCTCTAGTAAAAACACAAAATCACGACATTAGAATTCTTTTAGGATGTCATCTTAATAAAAGGATAATCTCAATAATTTTCAATAACATTATCCTAACAAAATACTAATGCTTACTAATCATGAATATAAAAAATCTTAACCATTTATTTAATACAAATTAATGAGAAACCAGAAAATATTCAATAATTTTTAAATCATATTGATTATTTAAAAAATTATATTTATTTTATAATTTTATCTCAATAATTTTTTCTATTACTATCTATAGAGAATAGATACATAATTTTTTTTACCAAATTCTTCATAAATCTTCCTTAAGGGAATTTCACTAGGCCAAAATATGGGCATCTAATTATTAAAACTAATTCTAAAAACTGATTGAATAAAAAATTATAATGTGTAGAGATCCTATGGTTAGTGTGGGATTCAGAAACATTTCATCATATACTACTTAAGAATAATATTCTAAAAAAGATCACAAATAATATTTCAAAGGATTATTAGTGGTAACCGTAAGAGTCATGTAATATTTATTGTATATATGAAAAAATAATAATTTTCAAAAATTAAAACATATAACCAAAATAACTATAAAATACTGTAGAAAATTTTAATATAAACCACAAATGATGAGGGGATAGTCTCATTATGAATAACATCCTATATCTATGGATAAAATATTAACATAGGGAAAATATACATTCTTGAAACACACTTAATTAAGCATTATCACTATGGGAAAAATGGGTATTTGCGACGGGTTATTTGTGACGGGATTTATTCCCGTCGCAAATAGCCCTGTTAAAAACTTATTTGCGACGGGGGTATTTGCCCGTCGCAAATAAGTAGCCTTTTGCGACGGTATAGCTTTCTCCGTCGCAAAAGGACTGGCGCGCTTTGAGCGACAAATCGCGGGAAACATATTTGCGACATGGGAATATTCCCGTCGCAAATAACCAGCGGCGGTAAAAGGTATTGGCGACGGGAATATTCCCCCGTCGCAAATAGTATGTCGGCAGGTGGTTATTTGCGACGGGACCCGTCGCAAATAACTATTTAACCGTTGACCGTAATAAATGATGGCTAAGGTATTTGCGATAGTACCCATCGCAAATGGACCCGTCGCAAATAATCTAACCTATAAATACCCCCATCCGTTTTTTTCAAATCATTCTCAAACTCCATCTACTTCTTCTCTTAAAATTTTATTTCTGAAGTTCAGTTTTTCTCAAGTTTAATTTTTTTCTACGGAGTTGATATTGAAGTTTTGAAGAACGATCAGAGATCAACTTCAGATCAATTTTCAAGGTATTTATGTTCATTTTAATTTAATATTTATTTTTAATTTTTTATTAGTTTCAATTATTCTTAATTAGTTGTAATTTAATTATGTTTACATTGTTTTGTTACTTAATAAATTTAAATTATTAGTATTGTTCATAGTTAATTGTAATTAGGAATAATTAGTAATAATTTTTAATAATTAAGAATAAATATTAATAATTAGTAATAAATACCAATAATTAGGAATAATAACATTATTACATTATTAGCATATTGTATTATTAATATTAAAATAATATAATTTTTTATATATATACAATTCTCTTTTCATCTATGTGTTTTCTGTCTCCACATGTATTATTTGTATGTGGAGATAGAAAACGCATAGATGAAAGGAGAATTGTTTATAAATTAGAAAATTATATTATTTTAATATTAATAATAAAATATACTAATAATTTTATTATTCCTAATTATTGGTAATTATTCCTAATTATTGGTAATTATTCATTTAATTACTAATAATTACGAACAATTACAAATAATTATCAATAATTAGGAATAACTAGTAATAATTAGTAATAATTACCAATAATTAGTAATAATTACCAATAATTAGTAATAATTTCCAATAATTTGTAATAATTACCAATAATTAGTAATACTTACCAATAATTAGTAATAACTAGTACTTACCCGTGCGTTCGCACGGCAATACGTTCAATGCTTATTTTTAAGAAGACAAAACTATATATCAATGTTCATAAAGAACATGAATATTGAATATATTGAAAAAAAGTGATAATTAATATTGAACTAAAATTGGAAAAAATATAGAGAATTGAAAATATAGGAAAATATGTAGCATAAAATAACATAGGAGAATATGTAGGAGAATATATGAGAATATATAAGAAAAACATAAGAGTACCATCACTGTACAAAATAAACCATACAAATTCATGATAGAGAATATGAGGAAAACATATAAGAGAATATATAAGGAAAATAATATAATTTGAAAAAATTGAAAACATATTAGATAATATAAATGGAAAAGAAAACATACATTAAAAATGACATTTGAATATTGTAGATAACATTCAATTGAAAAGAAAACGAACATTTTTGAAAAAAATTGAAATGAACATGAATGAAAACATAAAAGAATAATGAAAAGAAAACAGGTCACGATATAAAAAACAACATAAATATCCAACTTCAAATATGTGAATAAAATGAAAAAATGGACAATAATTAGAAAAGTACATTAAAAAATAACATGAATTAAATAACATAAATATTAATGTCACTGAGATATTATGAAAAGAACATGAAAGAATTATTATACAAAATTAGTGTAAATAGTATAATATTCCATTGGACATTAATGAAAAGAACATTCAAATGGACATTTAAATTTCAAAACATACATCATAAGTATTAATTTCACCAATCAATTATGTCACTGTACAAATATCCAACATCAAATGCCTAAAAGATTTTTCTGCATAGAAAAAAATGTTTAAAATAAAAATACCTGAATTTATAGAATAAAAAAATTAATGTTAACATAAAAGAATTAATTAGAAACCAAAATAAAAGGAGGAACTGTTTAAGTGCAACACCATCATACCGAAGGAATGAAAAGAAACAACATTGAGTGCATACGGTGATGATCACCTCTTCCTATGTCCACCCCGAACTCGAGATCCCCCCCCCCCTGAGTTGTATGACACCCTATTCTCCATTACATCATTTGCACATGTGATGCTTCAATGGTCGAGTCCTCTACAACTGCTTCGTGAGGCGGATCATGTATGGAAAGATCATCCTGCACGACCATGCCCTCCCAAGAAGCCACCACCTCCTGAACATCATGAACATTCATTTCAAGGTGAAGAACCATCATCATTCACATCATCCTACTAAGGTGGATCCTATGTGGCAAGATCCTGCATAGCCATTACCTCCTGAACAGCCTCCTGTAGAACGGGGGGATCCTATATAACAGTACTACCAGGAACATCCTCCGTAGCCATTCCCTTTGATGGACCACAAACATCTCCATCCCTAGATCGTGTCATTAGGGGAGAAGCCCTCCGATTGCTGCAAACTGCATTATCAAGGCCTTCCATTAAATGAAAATCAGATTTTTGAGTGTTAATAGAATACAGCATAGTAGAAATAATTAGAATTAACTTTAGCATTCCGTAGCATAGAGGACACATTTTTATAATCAGCATCATTGGGTGAGAAATATGTTGCCAGGGCTAGAACAGTGAGCCAGATGCTTATCAGCGGACTTCCCATCATCAACCTGGACAGCCCCATCAGCAGCACGAGCCTCATCCCTTATAAAGGTGTGCTAAATAGAATCACTACCATCCAATTTTATACCATCAGCCTTCACAACACCATCCAGATAGCCAACCGGGGAGGCGACACACTCAACATGAACAGCCTCCTGCTGAATAGGGGGATCCAGTATAACAGGACTAAACACTATGTGGACAAATTCCATTGGTAATGTCTAAAGGTTCCTCATTGTTGACATGGATTAAACAAATGTTATACAAAGAACCAAATGATTTATTCCCTCTACTGTACCATTTTTTTTAATTTCAAAAATCATACAAATAATCAATAAAAATGTGATACAAATCACTAAATGATAACCCAATGGCAGTGTCATCATGATGGAAACCTCAATATGGTCCAAGATACAGGTGAGAATAGATGCAGGTGATAAAATTTGGAGAAATAATTAAGTTAGATGCTGGTGATAATAAGAAAAATGGTTATAAAAGATACAGGTGGTATGAAAAAATTTATAGAAATTGTTAGAAAAACCATGTACATGAGCAATAATAGAATTTTAAGAAAAATCACATTGAAAGGTATTCAGCGACTACAATTATAGAATTAACTGTAATAATAGTAATTTATTTTATAAAATATAAGTTATAAACATTGACAATTCTGAAAACATAATGGTCAGTAAGTTATATTGAGACATGGAATTCTATATGTAGAGAATAAAATTCAAATTTTTACGTTATATAATGAATGTGAAACCAAACCTAAGAGTGGTTAAAAACATTCCAGCTAGTATATAAGGAAATTGTAACACCTGAGTATCTGACATATTCAAGGGTGAAGTATCAAATCGTATGCCACTATTTGAAGTCCCTGGATATGAATAAATCAAATTTTCAAAATTTAAAAACAAAGCACTGGATATGAATAAACATCACAGTAACAGACAAAGAAAAGGATAATCATTACAGTATTATAATGTGTAGGGTCCAAGAAACTCACATTGAACGTGCTCTCTCAACCTGTTCCTCAATACAAAGAATATCCAAAACAGCCAGAGGGAGCATGATATCAGTGACAATCCAACAACTCATACTGAATGCATAAAAAATGGTTAAATATCATAGAATAATAAGAGGTTTTGCAGCTTTTAAACATGAATAAGCTACGCTTCAAAGATTTTTGGGAGTAGAAAACCTAATTATGTATATTCAATAAGCCTAAATATTGAAAAACTATGGCCTAGTGCTCTTAGAATCATCCAGAAACTTTCCATGAATGTTACGTGAAATCATGAAAATTATGTCCTAAAGAAAAACTAACCAATTTAATAAACATACTATGGGCTAGTGCTCTTTGAATTTAGCTTTTTTCTGTGTGTTTTTCCCTTAAAAAGTAAACTAATACAATGACATTGAAAATATTGTTTTCATAGAATATGAGAAATTGTTTAGAATGCAGTTGTGCAGGAACAGAAAAACATTGTAATAAAGTCAGACCTAGTATCTGATCTTGATTACCTAAAGGGGTGAAGTTAAAGTCTGAGAAACATCGCCATAAAATGCCCCCGATGTCGCATCATCAAAGTGGAGCCCTGAAAACATATAAAAGTGCATTGAAAGCTACAATCCACCGAGAGAGAACAAGGGTTTTTCTCAGTTTTTTCCCATTTAAATGTAAACCAATACAAATTAATTGACAGTATTATCTTATAGCAAATAAGATACAGTTCAGAATGATAATGTGTGGAAATTGGATATCATGGGAGTGAATTAATACCATGTTTCAAAACCAAAATCAATAACATAAAAATATTAATTATAAAGAAAAATAAAAGATGTCCAATTTTACCTTTTGAAGCCTGTAATGAAATCCAGGCTGCTGCTACATCGATGTCGTCATGGACCAGCTACACCCCTTATACATAGGTACTACATGGATGCCCTCTATTTTATGCTACATTGAATCCCCCTGCCCAGCCCTTCCCCCGCCTAAGCATGTTTCCCACCCAATCCCAGCAGCTCCCCCTCCCACATCGGCATCAAAACAACCCAGCTCAGCCCCTCCTCATCCCCCACCTATGCTTGTCTGCCACCCAATCCCAGCAGATCCACCTCCCACCTTAGTTCCCCCCTGCCCAGCCCCTTTCCCCACCACTCCCCCCCCCCCCCCCCCGTGCCCAAGCTCTTCCCCCAGCAGCCCCCTCCCATTGCCCTCATCCTACCCTCCCTTCCCCTCCCCTCCAACCTTCCCAACCCCCCTCTCCACTGCCCTCATCCCCCTCTCCTGTCCCCTATACCTGCACATTAAATTTCTTGTACAGAAACCTGCACAATTAATGGGCAATGTCTCACATATACTTTAAAGAGGAATGTGTAAACCATAAACTGCATTGAAATCAAAGTAAAAACAGGAACCTGGATGTTTGATTCAGCTTCTAACAGTGTAAATTGATCTTCAATGAATCTATTTTCAAGAGCTGGGTGAAGTGTTGTCCAGTTTTTGTCCAGCCCATACAAGAGGAAAAATCTGCTATTTAGTAGAAAATTAACTGAAGGAAATATAATTAAATGAATGGGAGAAGAATTTTTGGGTATATAACCCCAAACAGGTGTTATACATAACCTGTCAGCATCTGGACAGTTTCTCCAGGTCAACCCCAGTCCATTAGTGGGTGTGGTCTTCAGAGTAGAAACCACCACATACTGCTATGCACCCCCTTCACATGCACGAAAATAATGAGAATCTGAAAAATATCAGTTCAAAACACAAATATTTCCTATAATAAAATTGCACATGATCTAATCAGAACTGAAGAAAATAAACACATAACTTAGTAAATGCATCATGTGTTCTTGGGAGAGAGATTACCAGCATATAGCCATATGTTAGTAAATCCCTCCAGTAGTTGTCTGAAATTCAAAGAGTCCTAACATTCCACCATGAAATTCAATGATTAAGTAAAATTACACCATGAAAATCGTGAAAAGACAATTAAACATAACCATCAGAGAAATAAAGCACATAAGAAATGTCTCACCATCGACTTTAACAGATGCATAAGTAGGTGGATTTTAATCCACAGGTAGCTTGGATCTTATATTGGCGATGCTGTTAGTCCGGAATTCTCGTTGTTTCTTGAGCCTTTATGCAAGAAGTTTTTGGTACACAGTAGCCTCAGAAACTATAAAAATTGATATTATAACAAACCATTTAAGAAAGTATAGACTTGAAAAATGACTGGAAAGAAATCCAGCATGTTCAATTACATGAGGGAGTACACTCTCACCATCATATGGACGCTGGTCAGGGTATCAATACAGCCAGTGATCTCATCCACATGGAATAATCATTGGATTCAAGACCGATGCTGGAATCTGAACCAGTGGATAGTTCTCAATCTATTTGAGTTGGTTTGTAATCCCCTGCACATGGAGTAGTCATTGGAGTAAAGACTCAATCAACCAATGTATCCTCTTATGTACCCTATAAGTAACATTACCTTAACAACTGCGGATGCGGAAAATAAAAAGTACCTTCGTTTGACCAAAAACGGTATAGAGGTTCTCTTGATCATCTTGACATATCGAGCAGATCCGAACAGCGTCAACGATGAACAGGTGGAATGGTTCACTGATTTCTTGTTTATGAGTTTTAAGTACAGTATAACCATGTGTGACATATGGATGTAAAAAGTTTCAATATCTAATTAAAAACAGTTCAAGAAAATAGAGTTATTGTCAAACCCGGACTTAGATTTCTTTGGAGTTTTTGCGGTGGAATAAGGGGTAGTATTCCAGAAGCTCACGGCCTTTAAAACCAGCCAATATGTCTATCTGTAGATACAAAAAATGTTTAAAATTAATAGTACATACTAATAAATGATGAAATTAATGAATGAAGAGAGAGAAAGGGATGGCTTGCTTCAAAATGATACCATGAAACGATCCAACAGTGAACTTGGACTTGACCACCACATCAGGCTTTGCCAGTGTGATCTCCCCTTCATGAATTGACGATGCAGAAGGCTCCTGGCATGGGACGAGATTGCTGTAGACTTCTGTTCCAACAGAAAACAAAACAAACTTCAGTGTAAACACCACATGAGGTAACATAATAAAACAACAATGACATGAAACAGAAGAACATAATAGAAGGTACAATCAGAATAATGCCATTGGGAAAAAACAACTGATAAATCTATCTTCAGATGCATATCAATGACATGATGCTGAATTGCAGCCCCAAACAACAGTCCTTGTTTTACTTCAACACTGAAATGGGTGCATTTCATCAAAGAAAAATCCCCAGTTTTACATACCTGACCTACCTCTTAATGAATGATCTTTGCACTAAAATTTATATGGCCACCACCAGTTCTCCCCCTGCCACAAGAAACCCATGTATAATTTCCTATTTAAGCATCTGATTGATAAATAATGGAACAGTATCAGGAGTGCAGAATAAAAATTAGCAGGTTCAGCCCCAGGTCTATGGTCCACAACATCCACTACTTGAATGAGAGTACATGCAGTGCAAAAAATGTATGACAACTCACATTTAATACATGTAAAATAAACTATTAATTGAAAAAAAGACCCAATTCTTGAAAATATACCCTTGATTTAGTCTTTTATGATGGTGTATTCTCCTAAATCAAGTGACAGTCACCCTTCAAATAGGAATTTAAAAAAAAGCAAAGAAAACAAATTAAACAGTGAACAGGTATGTTTCCCATTAGTTTCCAGCATCACATTTGAGTCTGTTTTTATGTTCCCCAGTTTACATTTCCCTTCATTCAGGTGTGTAATTCAATAGAATGTATCGGAGTAGCCTTGTTGTGTCGAAAAATGTGGACAGTCTTGAAGTTCATCCTCATTATCAAAATCATGTGACATAATTTTCTACATAGAAATTTTTGTTAGATGATTTGATGATTGAATCTGTAGCAATTCAAAGTAGTGAAACACATATCAGTGACTTAACAGTTAACTGTTATTTAACAGTATAGAGGTCAAGATTGAAAGGAAAATGTTTTTAAAAAAAAAATTAAAAAGTAGAATATAAATTAGTTTATAGAAAATTTTATTGTAATAATGGAAATAATTAAGAACATAGTAAAGAGGAGTTATATACCCCAGTTAAAGACATGATCAATGTTGACATATGAAATATTGTGCCAATATTTAATATCCCAGGAGAAGAACTAACACTTTGATGGACCGTTCATGAAATGTTAAAAAGAATGTCAGTAATGTGATAAGAATTTTTTAAAGAAAGAAATTGGAAAAATTGAATGATATGATACCTGGATATAATCAACGCCACTGCTTACTCTTGAACACCCACTGGTTTGATCTTCCTATATAGTAATGAAAAAAAATGTAATGTTTTGTGATTGTTCGGTTTCAATGAAAATCAGTAATAAACCCAACATAAAATTACCACATTTCATATCTCAAAAAATGATTAATGAAAATAACCAGTATATTTAGAAATTTACAAAGATAAGCAATTTCATTAAAATGATTAAAATCTGGAAAAATTGAGCTTACCAAACATGTACACAGCAAGTTCATTATAAGCCTTTATATAATGACCACCAATCAAATCTAAAAATGATTAAAAAAATGACCAAGATATATAGAAATTTTCTAAGATAAGGAATTTTATTGACATGATTAAAAACTGGGAAAACTGGGATTGCCAAACATGTTCAGCAAGTTCAATTTAATCCAGCATAAGATTACAAGCTTTCAAATCTCAAATAAATTTAATGAAAATAACCAGCATAATTCAAAAGTTACAAAGATAAGAAAATTAATTAAAAGTACAAAAAAAATATAAAACTGGGCTTACAAAACATGTTTAGTGAGATTAATTTAAGCCAAAATAAAATGAAATAAAACATAAGGAAATGCGAGCATGATATTTTGAAAATAAAAAAGGAAACCATGCCTGCTGAAAAAATATATTACATAATGAACATTTATGAATTGGAAAAAACAACCAAAAAAACCCATACCTTCCCAAATAAGTCATATTCAAGTACTGCCTTGTCAAACTGAAGAAGCACATGACTATCGTTGAATCATTATATCCATGAGTTTTTAACAATATAAAATTGTTCAGTCTTTATCCATAATTCAAATCCATATGAAGAATGAGTTGGTAAAAAACACCAGGATCCAACCTCCTTGATCCATAAGTGATGTGTATCTTATGTTTGTCCTCCTCCATGCACGTAAATAGAAGACATTCATTCCATAAACCCATGCACATTCATTAGGAAATATGTTATTTGCTATGTGAGGATGAGAATAGTAGTCAGTAAAATTATAAACAGTAAATAAAACTAACATTAAAGTCACTTAAATGAGCATAGAACATTTAAAAACCACAACCTCAAATAAAACTGTTAATGATGAAAGAGAGAAATGTGTAGGTGACACTTCAAAACAGATCAAAATTATGACACCCACCCAACCAACAGAATGATAGTGTTGTTTTCTAGTATAAGAAAGTTGCAAAACATCATTCAAAGTTGCTAAAAAATAAACTGTTTCAATATATATGAGGATCATTTAAAAAATTACCAATTCTGAATAATGCACAATTGACAATGGTGTTTGATAAAGAAATTAGAATCACATAAATGATTGATAATTACATATATGTAAAAATGTATATGAAAAAAAATAACCTTCATGTGGTGGTACATTTCACCAATCTTCATCGCATTCCTATTTAATGCATCTCCCATAGATTTACCTATTGCTTATGCGAACCCAACTCCTGAAATAAAAAGAATCCACACATCAGAAGTTGAACAAAGAAAATCGAGGGAATTTACCAGTCAATTGTAGAAGAATCTCGTGATGTTAGGAAGGATTGAAACTGCGAGGTAGATGCGGTCGATGGATTGCATGAGTAGAAGCAGGTTTGGGATGGATAACCATAGCGGCAACCGTAGGGATATGGAGAGAATAGGGGTAGTGCGAGAGGACGCAGGAGGATGAAGCTCGATGCGAGGTACCGTAATGTCGAAGATGGGTCGCGGTGATGCATCGCTCGGAGCACGTGGAGGCGGAGCACAAAGAGGCGGGGCACAAAGAAGCGGAGCACGCGGATGCAGAGGAGATGGAGGACGCGGAGTTGGAGCAGGCAGAGACGGAGCACGGCAATGTGGAGGACGAGGAGGCGAAGCACGCCGAGGCGGAGTACGCGGAGCACGCGGAGGCGGAGCACGCGGAGGCGGAGCACGCGGAGGCGGAGCACGCGGTGGAGGAGCAGTCGGCTGGAGACGAGATTCTGGCAAATGAGGGATCGCAGCGTCGTGGAGTATTGCGGAAACCCTAGGTAATCCAAGCAAAATCCCGACGGTGTGGGGGTAGTTTTGGGAATGGAAGTTTAGATTTGGTGACGCGGCTGCATGTGGAGGCGACAAGTCAGGCTGGAGGAACCCAGATTTAGTATATATAGTGGATTGCCAATAATTAGTAATAATTATTACTAATTATCAATAATTAGTAATAATTAGTAAAAATTACTAATAATTACCACAAATTAGTAATAATTAGGAATAATTACCAATAATTACCAACAATTACCAATAATTACCGATAATTAGTAATAATTACCGATAATTAGTAATAATTAGTAATAATTACCGATAATTAGTAATAATTAACAATAATTATCAATAATTACTGATAATTACCAATAATTAGGAATAATTACCAATAATTAGTAATAATAACCAATAATTACCGATAATTACCGATAATTAGTAATAATTAGTAATAATTAGTAATAATTAGGAATAATTTGTAATAATTACCAATAATTAGTAATAATTAACAATAATTAGTAATAATTACCGATAATTACACATAATTTCCGATAATTATCAATAATTAGGAATAATTATCAATAATAAGTAATAATTAGTAATAATTAGTAATAATTACAAATAATTAGTAATAATTAGTAATAATTAGTAATAATTAGTAATAATTACCAATAATAAGTAATACTTAACAATAATTAGTAATAATTACCAATAATTAGGAATAATTACCAATAATTACCAATAATTTCCGGTAAATAGTAATAATTAGTAATAATTAGAAATAATTACCAATAATTAGTAATAATTAGTAATAATTACTAATAATTAGTAATAATTAGTAATAATTAGTAGTAATTACCAATAATTAGTAATAATTAGTAATAATTAAGAATTATTAGTAATAATTACAAATAATTAGTAATAATTAGTAATATTTAGTAATAATTAGTAATAATTAATAATAATTACCAACAATTAGTAATAATTACCAATAATTAGTAATAATTACCAATAATTACCAATAATTACCGGTAAATTGTAATAATTAGTAATAATTAGAAATAATTACCTATAATTAGTAATAATTAGTAATAATTACCAATAATTAGTAATAATCAGTAATAATTAGTAATAATTAGTAATAATTAGTAATAATTACCAATAATTAACAATAATTAGTAATAATTAGTAATAATTAGTAATAATTAGTAATAATTACCAATAATTAGTAATAATTACCAATAATTAGTAATAATTACCAATAATTAGTAATAATTACCAATAATTACCAATAACTAGTATTAATTATCAATAATTAGTAATAATTACCAATAATTACCAATAATTAGTAATAATTACCAATAATTAGTAATAATTACCAATAATTACCAATAATTCATAATAATTAGTAATAATTAGTAATAATTACTAATAATTAGAAATAATTAGTAATAATTAGTAATAATTAGTAATAATTACCAATAATTAGTAATAATTACCAATAATTAGTAATAATTAGTGATAATTAATAATAATTACGAATAATTAGTAATATTTACCAATAATTAGTAATATTTACCAATAATTACCAATAATTAGTATTAATTAGTAATAATTAGTAATAATTACCAATAAATACCAATAATTAGTAATAATTAGTAATAATTAGTAATAATTAGTAATAATCACCAATAATTAGTAATAATTAGTAATAATTAGTAATAATTAGTAATAATTATTAATAATTACCAACAATTGGTAATAATTAACAATAATTAGTAATAATTAGTAATAATTAACAATAATTACCAATAATTAGTAATAATTACCAATAATTACGAATAATTAGTATTAATTAGTAATAATTAGTAATAATTACCAATAATTACCAATAATTGCCAATAATTAGTAATAATTAGTAATAATTACCAATAATTAGTAATAATTAGTAATAATTAGTAATAATTAGTAATAATTAGTAATGATTAGTAATAATTACCAATAATTAGTAATAATTAACAATAATTCGTAATAATTACCAATAATTAGTAATAATTACCAATAATTAGTAATAATTACCAATAATAAGTAATAATTACCGATAATTACCAATAATTAATAATAATTACCAATAATTAGTAATAATTACCAATAATTAGTAATAATTACCAATAATTGGTAATAATTAGTAATAATTACCAATAATTAGTAATAATTAGTAATAATTACCAATAATTATTAATAATTACCAATAATTAGTATTAATTAGTAATAATTAGTAATAATTAGTAATAGTTAGTAATAATTAGTAATAATTAGTAATAATTAGTAATAATTAGTAATAATTAACAATAATTAGGAATAATTACCAATAATATTAGTACTATGAAAATAATAAAAAATTTATATAATATTAAAATTATCAATATTTGTAACATGGTTTGCTTTATTCTCAACATATTTATTTCTTAAAGGGTCAATTTTTAGGTCTATCTCAATAAAAAGTTTGAGTCAGTCGTGTATGATCTAAACTCTATAATTATCCTAGCTTGAGTGTTTTTTCTAACAAATTATTCAAAACCAGTAATGTTTTTATATTTTATAGAGAAATATGGAACAACAAGGTCGTCAAAAATCATTATTAGGTGCCCGCATGTGGATAAATCAACGTAGAAATCCAAACGGTTCTGGTTTAAATCCAGTATATGTAGAGGGTGTGGAGACTTTTTTATCATTTGTGGCATCAAATCCAGAATTTGTTTCAGAAGGCAAAATAAAATTCCCTTGCAGAAAATGTGCATTGAGAACGTTTGACACGTTTGACAAAGTGGGAGAACATCTCTTGTGTTTTGGTTTTCAACCAGATTATGTTTTTTGGTATCAACACGGTGAACGCAGTTCTAGAGCAGGTGATACCAACTTGATTCTGGATCCATCCCGGTTTCAAGATTTAGTACATGATGTTGCAGGTTCATCTGTTCAACATACAGAAACTCCAGCTGATATAGCTTCAAATCCTGAGTTGGCACCGTCTGAATTTTATGAGTTGTTGATGTTTGCTGAGGATGCATTATATCCTGGCTGCAAGATGAGCAAATTAGAAGCAGTTGCAAAATTAATGGCTATCAAATCAGATAACGGAATGTCAAACACCTGTTTTGACCAGATATTTTCTTTGCTTAAGACACTGTTACCCGAAAGAAATGTCTTACCTACAAATTACTATGAGAGTAAGAGGCTGGATCGAAATTTGGGACTTACTTGTCAGAAGATTCATGCATGTTCAAATGACTGCATTTTATATTCTGGGGAAAATGAGTCATTGGATAGTTGTCCCACATGTGGGAAACTGAGATATAAAGAAGGACAACTTGGGAAGTCTGGTTTGATTCATGTAAAACAGTTGAGATATTTTCCTCTTACATCCAGACTTTAGCATTTATTCATGTCTAAGAATACAGCGACAATGATGTCATGGCATAAAGAGAATATTTTAACCGATAAAAGCTTGTATCATCCAGCCGATGGTGATTCATGGAAAAATTTTGATAGAGTGCATCCATCCTTTGCTTTAGAAGATATAAATGTTCGACTGGGCATTTCCCCTGTTGGTTTTTGTCCATTTGGATCTTATGGTAGTCAATATTCATGTTGGACTGTTTTTTAACTCCGTACAATTTACCTCCATGGATGTTGATGAAGGAGCCATATATCTTTTTGACTTTACTAATTCTAGGACATCCGAAGAAAAATATTGATGTTTATTTGAAACCATTGATTGATGAATTAAATTTATTGTGGAGTACTGGTGTCAGTACATATGATGTTGCAACGAAACATAATTTCATACTTAGAGCAGCATTGATGTGTACAATAAGTGACTTCCCGGCTTATGGGATGTTATCTGGCTGGAGTACACATGGTCAGAAATCATGTCCTTACTGTATGGGAGAGAAAAAATCATTTATGCTCATTCAGGGAAAGAAATCTTGTTATTTTGACTCTCATCGCATATTTCTTCCAGCTGATCATCCTTTTCGCAGAAACAGATCTCATTTCTGAAAAGGAACAGTTGAAAGAGATGGACCTCCAAAAATGCTATCAGGTTCGGAGTTAAAATCAGTTTTATTTTCATTACCTCCCATCACTTTTGGTCCCACAATAAACCAACAGAATATTTCTGGTTTTGGGAAAGAACACAATTGGATTAAATGTAGCATATTTTGGGATTTTCCATATTGGTCTGATTTGTTGGTCCGACACATGTTAGATGTCATGCATATTGAGAAGAACAATTTTGATAATTTGTTTCATATAGTTTTTGATACGCCAGGAAAGAGAAAAGACAATGTAAATGCACGTTTAGATCTTGCCCAAATTTACAGGCGTCCAGAATTGGAACTGTTTGAGAATGTCAGAACAGAAAGGTTACTGAAACCAAAAGCAGCTTATACACTGTCTAAAGAAAACCGTTTATTATTTTGCCAGTGGATTGCATATTTGAGACTTCCAGAAGGCTGTGCTTCCAATTTGGGTAGATGTGTAAAGAATGGTCATATTACTGAATTAAAAAAGTCATGATTGTCATGTTATAATGGAAAGACTTCTACCCATTGGATTAAGAGTTCTATTGAATTCTGTGATTCGGGATTCCATAACAGACATGTCTCATTTTTTTCGGGAAATTTGTGTGGCTACAGCAGATTATGATGCTCTAGGAAAACTTGAAAAATAGGTTGTTGTAATTATATGTAAACTGGAAAAAATATTTCCGCCATCTTTCTTCGACTCAATGGAACATTTGATGTTACATTTTCCATATGAAGCCAAATGTGGAGGTCCAGTGCAGTTTCGATGGATGTACCCATTTGAAATATGCATGCAAAAATTGAAAAGAAAAGTACGTAACAAAGCATATGTTGAAGGATCTATTGCAAAATCTTATTTCCAAGAGGAAATATCTTTTTTCTGATCCCATTATTTTGAATCTGAGTATCGTTTAAAACACAACCGAATGGGACGGAACGAGAGGAATATTGATGAAATCAACAATCAATTATCTGTTTTAAACCAGTCAGAGCTTGGTTTTGGTGGAGTTTATGAACACTGACTTTCAGATGATGAACATCATAGAGCTCATATGTATGTTCTTCTCAACTATGAAGAGATGACATCAGTTGTACTGTAAGTGTTTATATCACTTATTCTATCATTTATGTTACAGTAAATAACTTTGGTTTTTATAGGTTGTATGATAATCATATCAAGAAACAAATTCCACAAATTACAACAGGTGCTCTCGAAGAACGTCGACTGAAAAATTACTCTCAGTGGTTTCAAAAACTGGTAACATAAATTCTTTATCTTTTACTAACTCATTCAATGTATAGTTTACTATATTGATAATTATTTCACACATTTTCAGGTGTCTCGACATGCTGATAAAATTGACAAACGGCTATGTTTATTGAGTAACCCACATTCCAAACTTTTTAAAACTTATAATGCATATGTGGTGAATGGATTTCGATTCCACACACATGCATATGGGGAATCGAAAAAACAATGAACAGTGGAGTTATCTTGAGTGGATCTCATCATCGAGAAAATGAATTTGACTTTTATGGCATACTTGATGAAATCATTGAACTCTATTATCTTGGACAACATTACATAACCATGTTCAAATGTCGGTGGTTGGATACAGAGAGAGGCGCACGTGTTCATCCGACTCATGGAATCATCGATATTAAATGTAAAAGTGTTCTCGTAGTAAATGAACCATTCTTATTGGCTCAACAGGCAGATCAAGTTTATTACGCAAAGTAATGTGCTACATCAAGAGACTTGACTGATTGGTGGAGTGTAATAAAAATCAAAATTCGAGACAATCAGTTTAGTCAAAGTGAATGTGCTTTCAATGATGTGAAAATAATTGAAGTTTTTCAAGAGAGTACTCAAAATCAATCTTTTTTACAAAGAGACATGAGTATTGATGACGACACCCCACATTTAAGAGTTGGTGATGACGATGATGTTAATGATTTCACATATGATTTTGAAATGGTAAGAGATGAAGCAACTGTAACTGGAATGGATATCTATGATGTTGAGGAGGAATATGAAGATGACATTGACATATATGAAGATGATGATGAAGATGAACACTGATATAATTCCATGGTATTTATATACAATAATAATATGTATATATGTATATATATTAGTAATTATCAATTATTTTCTAACAACATTAACATTTTCTGTTTCAGATGGACGACGCCACATTTCGTGAGTTGGCGGATACTGACCTGACTTTCGATGCGGATGAGTTTATGAAAGATGACCCTCAACCTGCAGGCGCTCCAGGGAGTACGCGGAGGGGGCGCGGTCTTTCACGATTGATGATTCCTGACCCCGTCCCCGAGTGACATCCACGTCTTGGGTTTGATCCACGCACACGGAGGTGTGATAACCTGTGTGATAACCTGTGGATTTGACTAAGATTTAATTAATCTATTCACATAATAAATGTTTATTATTTTTACAGTTTTCCGCATATAGCAGTCGGACAGGGCAGCGCTATTTTGCGCAACTATTTCTCTCAGCCGTGGACCACATGGGAGCAGATTCCCATTGATGTGCAGCAGGACATGTTCGGCCATTGGTTTGTACGTACGTAAATAAATAATTTTTATTTTAAAAATTAATTCATTTATAACTAGATATTTTGATTTATTTGTAGGGTTTATGGTATCCGATCGAGGATACCATGCGTGATGCCATCCACGAGGCATGGGAGGTGGCCATGCGTGATCGCCTTCGTCATTTTTTGCACAATTTAAGAAAAGTTGTGATGAAGAAAGTAGGAGTGTCAGATTTTGACGAGTCATGTAAGGGACACCGACCAGAGTACATTTCATCCCATGCATGGGATGGATTATGTGCGCATTGGTTGAGTGGTGCCTTTTAGAGAAGATCATCGGTGGGGAGGCAG
The DNA here is from genome assembly GCA_963277665.1 of Viscum album. Classification (NCBI taxonomy): domain Eukaryota; kingdom Viridiplantae; phylum Streptophyta; class Magnoliopsida; order Santalales; family Viscaceae; genus Viscum; species Viscum album. The sequence goes on from OY728128.1 coordinate 599,066,152, forward strand.
AATCGGGGGAGACAGGAGGTGACTCATCGAGCTGGGAGTCTTTCTTTCAGTACTCATAGATAGCATCTGGTACGTACATTATTTATAAATATTTTATATAACTATAAATATTAACAGTTTATTTTTTATTCTTATAGGCTGTGGAGCACCCCGATATTACAGAGTACGACGTATATCGGAGGATGTATAGTGATCCTACTACTGGGGAGCTCAGAGGTGATCGTCAGCATCACATCGTGGTTAGTATTATTTGTTTTCAAGTTTAAAAATTAACTACATATAATATATTCACAATTTTAATTTTAAATTGCAACTACATGAGTCATATGAGGCCGCAACGTCACAGGCCCAGCCTGAGAGTCAGGCCGAGTCATCAGATCAGACCACTGGCCATCAGTTTGATGAGGCGGCATGGATGAAGGCCACCCAGTATGCCTTCGAGAAGGGCCGGGTAGTTGGTATCAGCTCTCGACTGACTCCCATAGATTATTATGGCAGTGCTGCGATGTTGGCGTCCAGCTCGAGAGGAGCTCGTGCATCTTCTTCTGCTACACAGTATGAGGATCAGTTGCGATCTCAGACTTCACTGCTAGAGAGTCTCCGACAGGAGAAGGAGCAGATGTGTCAGCAGCATGAGAAGGAGCATCGATGCCAGCAGTAGCTGTACGAGGAGCAGACGAGTCGGTGGCAGCAGCAGCATCAGGAGTAGATGGAGTACATGATCCGAATCACTCATGCTTTAGGGATGGAGTTTCCTCCACCACCATCTGCAGATCCCCCCTCCCCCCTCCTTCAGATTAGAGTTTGTATTTATGTTATAAAATTTGTGAAATCAAAATATGATTTTTTTTTTATATTCGTAGTTTCTGTCTCATTATAAAATATTAATAATATTATATTTTTAAATAAAAATATTAATATGAATAATAATATTATTTATATTTTATAATGTTAAATTTTATATATATATTAAAATTTTATAATATTGTAATTTAATTATATTTTTTTGTAATACTTGAATTATTTTAATATTTGAATGTAAAATAATTCTATTATTTTTATATTAATTAAAATAACTTATTAATATTTTTTTTATTTATGAATTATAATTCTAATATTATAATATTAATTAAATCATTTATTAATATTATATTATTTTTTATTTTTGAATTATAATTCTATTATTATTATATTAATTAAAACAATTTATTATTTTTATTTGTGAATTATAATTCTATTATTATATTAATTAAAATCATTTATTAATATATTATTATTTTTTATTTTTTAATTATAATTGGATTATTATTATATTAAATAAAATAATTTATTAATAATTTATTTTTTTATTTTTTTTATAGTATTTGCGACGGGATACTATGCTCGTCGCAAATAGTATTATTATTATATGCATTAAAATAATTTATTAATAGTTTTTTATTTTTTTAAAAAAAATAGTTTTTGCGACGGGTCCCATCGCAAAAACTATTTGCGGCGGGCCTGTCGCAACAGGTATTTGCGACGGGGCCCGTCGCAACAGGTATTTGCGATGGGGCCCGTTGCAAATAGTTTTGGAAAAGTTTTTTACAAATATACGAAGTACTAGTAGCGATGGGGATTCTCCCCGTCGCGGAAAAAGGCTTTAGCGACGGGCCCGTCGCAAAAAATTGTTGTTGCGACACCGTTTTCCTCAACGGGTCATTTGCCACGGGCCCCCGTCGCAAAAAGCCATTTGCGACGGGATCCCGTCGCAAATGACCCGTCTCTAATACCTGTTTTTTTAGTAGTGTATTATGGGGAAGTAAAATGTACTCATGTATACCTACAATATTAGATATAAACACATGACTAATTATTGGGCTATAGATTTTGGATCCCTCCCAAAAATTAATCTATACATGCATGTTCCACTGAAAAATATAGAATTAAAATAAAAGGGTACCCGTGTAAATAAAATGACTCTCATAAAACCAATAATTGATAATAATATAGTACTTATAAATATCACATGCAAATTTTGAGGATTTATAAAAAATGATTTTTTTTAAAAAAATTTAATGAATTAAATAAATTTATTATAAAAATGATCTCCTAAATAATTAAAAAACAGAATATATATAGTGTTAAAGATGAAACATATCTCAATTTTAGATTAATTATTTTTATTATATAGGGGAAATTAATTACAAAATCATTAAACAATTTTTCATGAAAATGAATTTTAGTAATTGATTTAGAGTCCAATGTAATGAATGTTTTAGCCATGTATCTTTAAGGAATATAATGTAATTTACTAGTTCTAGGATATTCATTGATATTGATTGATTATATTATAATTATTATTACATTTTATGTCTAAGTTAAGGTACCATATTCATGAGATATAATACATATATATAACCTATATATTCAAAAAATATAATCAAAATTCATCCATAAAGGGGATATTGATAAACATAAATCATCATTCCAAAGATGTTTTAGTCTTTAAGAATTCATGGTTGAAGATTCTATTATTAAAATCGAGGAATGAATAACTCATATGGTAAGATAGTTTTAGGAAATTAATTGTTATATTTATATCAATAATTATTATTTAATTCTATTTTTAAACAATCAATGCTTGATGGTGAATGAATAAAATAAATATGCTTATTCAGAAATGTGGTAGTCTACTCATAATAATGTTTTAATTTTTCATTATTCATAAAGGAACGAGGATCTATGGTTAATGATTCAAACATTCTTATAATAAAATTTCAATAAAATAATGATAAATTTTATATCATTTTATTATTTATTAGTGGAATTCGAGGAAGATGTTCAGAAACTGAAATGGAGTGGAGAATGGTGTGGTTAGAAATTTATACCACAATACATTGATTATTTTAGTGGTATATGTATTAAACCATTGACATGTGATATTTTGAGAGGAACAAAAAATCTATTAGGTCGATAGTTTTTTTAGGAAATGGTATGACATAGATTGGTCCAAATGTATATGCTTTTTTGTGTGGGAAGTGAGTAGGGGATGTAATTTTTCAAAAACCCTTATGAATTAATACTATGGAATCACGTTGGACATCTACTGGTATATATGGACCATGTTCAAATTTGTGTATCCCCATAGAAAACATGCTCCATGAAATAGAGTGGAATCCATTAATTGCACTAGGAATTCCTTTTGGAATCCATGGATACATGATGTGTGACCCCTCCTATAATTATGAAAAGGTCTATATTCCATATGTGCGTTATACCAAAATTATTTTTAAATGAGTCCATATTATACAAATTCTATTTACAAATTTTGTTTCTTTATTCCATCAAATATAACACTATGTTATAAGTATTAATGGAAACGAAAATGTTTATCAGTTTAATAACATATTCATTAATTAGTTCAAATAATTTACCTTATATAATCATGAAAATTTGGGAGATGGATGTGGAACTATAGTATTTAATTACATTTAATCAGGGAATGTGATAATAGGAAATATAAATTCCAATTTCATTTTGAAGGTTCATTAATTCTATAGAACATATACATTAGAAGTGTCAAGTGATATTTATGAATGTCATACATTATAAATACATTAATTTAATTAAACAATTAACTTATATATTTAAATATAATAGGGTTTCCAAAAAGGGGTACACATAGCCATACAAAGTCATTATAGGCCTAAATAAGAAAAACATTATACATGGGGTGTTCAATGTTGGGGTCATAACTTCAACCGATGAGATGAACATATATGAATTGGTATGTAGATTAAGAGAATTATGATTATAACAATGGAATATGAATTTAATCGAAAACACTCAATTTCATTGAAAGTGAACACAATGAAAATGGATCCGAGAATCAAGAGATTTGTTAGATGAGTCATAGACTACCTACATCAATCCTATAACACTATCCTCATCAAGTGTCGGCCCTTAGTTTGGCCTTGATCGGAAGAAAATAGTTGAACATATCAATTATCTAAAAATATGGAATTTGAGGAAACATTAAAATAAAATCATCATGGGGAAGAAATTGACAAAGAACACAAGATGAATATATTAATTATTGATGCACATGTAACAAGATGAACAAGAATTGAATCTGAATATGGATAATGAAATGAGAAAAATTATATGAAAATGGGGATTTAATGCATTTTATACGAGGAAGCATAATAGTAACACACAGTGTAGAATAAATAAAATATAGGGGGAATGTTAAAAATAATTCAATAGAGAAATTGAAATACCACCAATATTTTATACGGTCACACTGTTGGGATGCTTGAGTGGCCTAACTATGCACCTCCCACTACTGTGAGAGGGAACCCACACAATTTCTTTCTCACAGTTTTTGTAATGTCCTAGACCTCTCTGGTCCATTACATGTGAAAATATGGTGTTTGAGGTGTTCCGGGAGGTCAAGGTGACTCATCCCCAGTAATTTTTTCCACATTTCCAATTATGTGAATAGTGTTCTATCAGTGAGGATTCAACGAATAGTGTTCTATTGTTGAGGATTATTCAGTAGTTTTCTATCTGTGAGGTTTAGTTAATAGTGTTCTATCAGTGATGATTCAGATAATAGTGTTCTATCATTGAGGATTTAGTGAACAATGTTCTATCGATGAGGTTTAGTGAACAAGGTTCTATCAGTGAGGATTCAGTTAACTATGTTCTATCGGTGAGGTTTAGTGAACAATGTTCTATCAGTCAGGATTCAATGAATAGTGATCTATCAGACAGGATTTAGTGAACAGTGTTCTATCAGTGTGGATTCAGTGAATAGTGTTCTATCTGTGAGGATTCAGTGAACAATGTTCTATTGGTGAGGTTTATTAAATATTGTTGTCTCAGTGAGGATTCAGGGAACAATGTTCTATCAGTGAGGTTATGTGAAAAATGTTCTATCAGTGAGGATTTAGTGAACATTGATCTATCAGTGAGGATTCATTGAATAGTGTTCTATCAGTGAGGATTCAGTGAACAGTGTTCTATCGATGAGGTTTACTGAACAATGTTCTATCAGTGAGGATTCTATGAACAGTGTTCTATTAGTGAGGATTTGTGAATAGTGTTCTATCTATGTGGTTTAGTGAATAGTGTTCTATCTGTGAGGTTTAGTGACTAGTGTTCTATCAGTGAGGTTTAGTGAACAGTGTTCTATCGGTGATGTTCAGTGAACAGAGTTCTATCGGTGAGGTTTAGTGAATAGTGTTCTATCGGTGAGGTTCGATGAACAGTGTTTCCAGAATGGTAGGTGTACAATGTTTCCAGAACTGTGAGGTCTATCGGTAACCTCTAATGGTGAGGTCTATTGATAACCTATAATGGTGAGGCCTATCAGTAACCTCTAACATTGAGGTCTATCGGTAACCTCTAACGGTGAGGTCTATCAGTGACCTTTTCATTCCTTTTCCTAATTATGAGTAAGTGAACATTATTTCCAACTTCCTACATTTTCACCCCTTTGACGTAAAAATCAATTAAATCCTTATTTTAAGGACTCTACGGCTGATTCAGAGGCCATAAATCATATATAAATTATTCCTATGGCTCGTGATGTTTTTACTTGTTTAAACCACTTGCTTTAAAGCGATCCGCTTTTAATGGGGAAATAAGTGTATTCTAAACCATCTCCTCATTAAATCTTCTAAAGGGGCAAGATATCATCCACCCTTGTTTTTCCTCTTTTTTCTCAGCTATGACATTCTAGAACCTTTCAATCCTTCCCATAGGAGTTTCACAATAAAACATTACTCATCGGATTGGTTCCGCTCTATTTTGATGCAACCGAGTTGTTTCGGTAAATCATCGATATAAGGTATGTTTTATAGTCGTTCCTTTGGAGATCATCTCCTCCTATTTCTCCTTTCCATATTATAGAATGTAATCTCCATGATTCTAATGTGGTTTTCATGGGGAAGGGTTGGTGCTGTCGTACTTTGAAATCCTTGGGTGGATGTAGTTGTAGCGAGAGGAGGATCGTGACCTGTTGTGTGGAAAAAGAACATGAGAAACTATTTGAGGTAGTGGATTTGTTGCATCTCTTTTCTTTTATTTACAACTGTATTGTTAGCATGTTTAATACCACTGTATGGCAATGGAATTGACATAATATGTATTTTAACCGGATAAATAAATTGATATCGATCGTATGTTATAACCTCTTTCATTTCTAGATAGTGTGATACGTGTGATTGATTTTTTAGCAGTTTATTCATGATGTAAATCTATAAAGAATGTAAACTGGGATTAATTGATAAATGTTGGCTAATGATAAAGAGGCATGAAAATGAATCTGGTTCTTATTTTAATTTGATGTTAATAAAATTAGTGCACTATGCATGTTTATTTATTTGTGATAACATAATCGTTATGTTTCCTGAATTTGGAACCAAAAAATAATAAATCGGTTATCACAAGATGGATTAATAAACTGGTGGTTGTTAAAAGATATTATCTTGTAGCGTTCTGAGTTACCCTCTTGTCTATTTAAGGGCCAAGAGCCCAATTTTGATGATGTTTGTTTTACTACTGCTTTTGTTTTAATGTGATCCTGGATGGTTGTGATAATATATCGAGGCATGGAGGCCATTTTTGGTTGTGGCAGCAAATGACACCTAGAGTGGCGAGACACATCAGTTTATGCATGTGGGTTTTAGGGAGGACACCGGGGATGATGGAATGGAGTGGATGTGATTGTTGGATGATTGGTAATTATGATTGGATGTATATCTACTTTACTTTTCCCCACTACTCAAGGCATCTGGTCTAACTTAGCCTTCTTCTGAAAGAGGCGATGACACGCGGGTTATGCCACGTGCTTTCATTTTTTAGCTTCTCAAGGAATGATGGGTATATGAACTTACTATAAGCAGCAAAGACTCGATGCGTAGTACATCTACTCACCGGGTTGACCCCCTTGTGTTTAGTAGCATATAATGTTTTTATTGAATGCATGGGAATGTGGGAAAGTATTTTTGTAATGAATAATTGAATAAATGTGGTTAACCCATGGGGATGGAGTTTATGGAACATAATTATCAGGTTGTAATTTTGAAGGAACATTGAACATGGGTGTGATGCTAAGGAATTTAACATGGGTTATTTCATGGTTAATTAATGTTTAAAGAATTAATTAACGTATAGTGGAATTTATTAAATGGGAATGACGTAATCAAATAATGCTCTTTAAATTGTTGTGTGCTTATATGATACATAATCTTAGAAGTAGTAGCTCAGAGTCTGAGAGACGTTAGCTGCAGTTGTGTCTAAGACTAGGTAACTCCCATAGTGTGGCTGTGAGATATAATATATCCTATACTTTTGGTGTTTCTATACGCTACTCCACCATTTCAGTAAGGGAAACTGACACCCCATGGATTCTGAGCCCGTGGGGTGTTTTCCCCAACATTCTGGTGGGAGGATAGATGGATGACTACCACCTTTGGCCCTGCTCGATTCTCTTGGTAGTTACTGGTGCTGGCAGTCACATTGGTTAGTTTTCCCCATATATGTGTGTAGAGGGATGTAATGGCTTGTTTTTGTTCACACACATATATTCTGGATATAGTTTTCTATGGACTACTATTGGTGTAACATGTATAGGTTGTGATGGCTTGTGGATCCTTACTCGGTGTATGGGTTGTAATGGATTGAGGTATAATACCCAACGTATGATACACGTTATGGGAGTTGTGGTTGCTCCTGGAATATACCTGGTTACTTTGGTGTGTGGATGTGGTGGTTTTGTTGCACAAGGTGCATATTGTGGTGGTTCGCCCAGGTGTCTGCGGTCAAGCCATTTTGGAGAGAGATGCTCAGGACGTGCGACATTGGGGAGAAGCAGCAAACTAGTTGGGAAGTAGTATTGGGGTAACCTTGATATTATTTATTATATGATACATTCTTGTATGTGTTACTTGGTGAGAGTAGCCATGGTGATGTTGGGAACATATTATACCTGTTTAGGTGAGGAGTTAGTTTCACTTGTTGTTCACTGTGCTTTAGCATGATTTCACTACTTTGCACGAGAGGCTTCGGGGAGGATCCTACTGAGAATACTGTTATACTCACCCTATGTATATATAAACTATTTTTCAGGTCACATGGACCAGGTTGGAGATCAAGATGGTTTCTACTAGCTTGGTGTTGCAGGAGCTGTTCAGGATTGTGGTTGATGTTTTTTTACTTTCTTTTTTGTACTTTCAGTTTTTCCCTTTCAGTTGTAGTAATTATTCATGAATTTGATATGTGTACTTGGGTTTTCCTTTATATTTCAGTCTGAGTTTGAGATGATTAGTGTCTATCTTATCTCTCTCTTCTGTATGTGTTCTCTTAGAGGATAATGCCTCCCGTTTTGTGTGTTACTATACCCTCGGTGCTAGTCGCCAACTCGGGGCCTACTGGATGCGGGACTCGGGGGTCATTATCTACCTTCTCACATTACCGACCTAGGAGGGGAACACATTGTGGGGAGGGAGTTGTGATAGAGTTGTATCAGAGGTCTGGTTGATGGATAGGATGGATTTTGAAGTTAGGAACAAGTGAGGTTGCATGGGTTGGTAGGGAAAAAGTTTCTTTCATGTTTAGCAAGTGAGGTAAACACTGGATATTGGCTGAGACCTAAGAATTTAAGGACCCTATGATATGATGTACGGACCATTATGTTTACAATGGCTACTAATCAAGGTGGTACTGGTTGCGGGATAGAGACCTAGGAATGTATTATGCATCATTCTTATTTGTGCCTGTGCTTGAATGGGTAGACCACGAGAGAGGTTAACCTAAAATAGATAAAAGAGAACAATTAATTAATAAATGTTGAGTCTTCCATATTATAGGTTTAGGAACTCTAACAGTTGTTATTTTACAGGTATTTCTCCAGTTCGACGTCCTTGTCATGTCAGTGCAGAATATGTCTAGCAAGCTGTTCCAGTAGATCACCGCAGGGTAGAGGTTGACGACGAAGACACTTAGAAGAAGGAACTATGAGTGTTTTAGCACCAGAGTCTACATAAGAATGAGGGATCTTTTTAAGATTCATTAACGATATACTGGTAAGATGAGTTCATGATCTTCTTCGGTTCGATTCGTGCTCGTAAGGAGGACTGGGTGTCCATGGTTGTGACGATGTTGTATGGAGCAGTGAGGTAGTGGTGGTTCTTGTTCCTCGGGGATCATGAGGAGTCAGCGATCTCATGGGAGGAGTTCCATGAACGATTTAGATTTGAGTTTCTTTCTTCGACTGAAAATAAGTCCCGTCTCCAGGAGCATCTTACCATTCGACAGGGGAGCTCCAGTGTTCGAGAGTTTGGAATCCATTTCCGGAACCTTTTACGATATGATTCGGACCTGTTGCCAGATATGGAGGCCAGTGCGAGACATTTTGAGGAGGATTTTCATCCAGAGATCCATCTATAAGTCACCCCATTTATACTGAAAAAATATATTGAGGTTCTGGTGAGGGCTGAGGTTGTTGAGAGGACTTTGGCGAAGACCAGATCATCAAGAGAGGGGAATCAACATTATTCCTCACGAGGAATAGCTGTGGTCTGGGGTTCCCGGCTTTCAGGGCAGAAGAGTTTCCATGTTGCCGGGGGTAGGTCCCAGCCCATCACATCTTGTTTCTCTAGAGGCAGTAAATCTCAGGCCTATTCCAAGGGATCATGCACTTGTTTTTCTTGTGGTGGTCATAGTACTCAGTACCGGGAGTGCCCGAACTTTCAGAGTGGCCATCGTGCCCCATAATCTACGCTCTAGGTTCCTCCTTTGAGACAGTTCCAGCGGAGGCAGTAGCAGCTGGTTTCACCAGCTTTGGATCAGAATTGGGTAGATGGGGAAAGAAGAGGACATCCCCATGATGCTCCACATCCATAGAGGGAAGAGTTTGTCCGTGGTGGTGGTCTTCATCAGGGCCAGAGAGACCATTGAGGAGGGCGTGGTCAGCTTCATGCTCTAGCATTTCCAGCTCCAGGTGAGCCTGTCATCATTCGAGGTACCCTTTTCTTGTTTTATACCTTTTTTTATTCCTTGTTTGATTCAGGAGTGACACACTCCTTCATATCACCTACCCTTTACCATGATTTGCGAGTTTACGTAGAGAGTCTTCCAGTGCCCTTGGCATTGAGTACGCCAGTTGGAGGTTGAGCTGACTTGTTTGAACTATGTAGATACTATGAGCTAGTATTGGGGAAACACCTCTCTTGGGGAGATTTCATAAGTATAAAAATACAACCATATGATGTCATCCTCATATTTGATTGGTTGTATTCGGTGCAGGCTATCGTGGATTTCTTTAGGAAGAAGGTCGTATTAATTGGTGTGGATGGAGAGAAAGTTTTAATTTTTGGTGAGCTAGATCCTCAGATGGGTCATAGGCGTGTTCAATCCTTATCATCCATGATGTATGAGATGATCCTAAGTACTTCAGAGGTTCAGCAGTAGGCGTTTCCTAGGGTCATAGAGGAGTACCCTGATGTCTTTCTAGAAGAGGTTGTAGCATTACCCCGTCGACGCGAGATCGAGTGTGGTATTGAGCTATAGCCAGGAGCATCTCATATATCTACGTCTCCATATTGGATGGCCCCTTTTGAGTTACGAGAGCTACGTATACAACTTTATGGTCTGTTACAGTGTGGTTTTGTTCAGCCAAGTGTGTCACCGTGGGGGTCCCCAGTTTTGTTCGTGAAGAAGGCAAACGGTTGATTGCGGTTGTGTGTCAATTATCGTTGATAAAAAAATGATAATGAATAATATCTATCCTATTCCACATATTGATGATTTATTCGATCAACTGAAGGGTGAATTTTGGTTCTAAAATATCGACTTGCGGTCAGATTATCATGAGATTCATGTGATGTATGCGGATATCCCGAAGACTGCTTTTCGTTGTCGTCATGGGCATTATGAGTTCGTTGTAATGTCGATTGGCATGAACAATTATCCTGCTGTATTCATTGGATTGATGAATGATATGTTCCATGATCTCCTATACAAGTTCATGGTAGTTTTCATTGACGATATCCTTGTGTACTCCACATCTGAAGAGGTGCATGTAGAGCATCTACAATCCATTTTTAGTGTTCTTCGTCAACATCAGTTGTTTGGGAAGTTTTCGAAGTGTGAGTTTTGGGCTCGAGAAGTCAGTTTCTTGGGGCGTGTTGGGTCCCAACAGGGAGTAACTATGGATCCATTGATGATAGATGTAGTTGTGTCTTGGGATTCTCCAAAGAAAGTGTTAGATGTGCAAAGTTTACTTGGTCTCACAGGCTACTACAGAAGGTTCATAGCCAATTTTCTCACGAGATGCGGCTCCCCTAACATCTTTGACTTGGAAAAATTAGACATTCATATGGATGGATCAACGTCAGGCAGCATTCGAGTATCTAAAGCAGTAGTTATTAAGTGCTCCAATCCATTGTCTTCCAGCTGAGGGAGTTTAGTTTGATGTTTTCTTCATTGCTTCACATCTAGGGTTAGTTTGTGTTGTCGTGCAACAGATGTGAGTTTTGTCTTATGGGTCTCAACAGTTGCGTCCCCATGAATGCAACTATGCCACACATGATCTGGATTTTGTAGCCATGGTGTTTGGTATGATTTTGTGGAGGCATTACCTCATTGATGATTACTTTGTGGTTTTCACCGATCATAAGATTTTGAGGTATGTTTTCTCCAGCATGACTAGAACATACAACAACGTCTATGGATGGAGTTCTTGCAGGAAAAAGGCATCAAAATATCGTATAACCCTAAAAAAGGGAATTTTGTAGCTAATGCACTGAGCCGAAGGTCACGTAGTGATGTTGTGCATGAATTTGGAGATTCCTGGAGAGTAATAGAAGAACTGACAACATTTCATATTGATAGTGAAGAAGTTGGGGGTAGAGGTTGCCTTTTTCAGATGACGGTACAGTCATCCCTGATGTAGAAGGTGGTAGAGTCCCAGTTAGGAGATCTAGAGGTGGATATTTGGAGAGACAAAGTTGTTTGTGGTGAGTCCCCTGATAGTTGGTCGGAGCATAAAAAACACAGAGTGTGGCATAATGAAAGGAAATATGTTCCCTTGATGATGCGTGAGATGCTTCTCCAAGAGTTACATAGTTTTCATGTAGCATTAAATCTTATAATTAAAAATATGTACCTATAATTGAAGAGTCAGTTTTGGTGGCCTGGGCTGAAGCGTGTGGTGGTGGAGTTTGTGTCTCGATGTTTAGTCTTCCAGAAGGTGAAGGTCTAACACTATATTCCCGATGGTCTTCTCTAGCCATTAGTGATTCATTAGTGGATGTGGGAGGACACCTCAATAGACTTTGTTATAGGTTTACCTTGAGCTCCAGGAGGAAATGATTCTATTTGGGTGGTTCTGGATCGTTCAACAAAATCGACCCACGCCATAGTAATCAAGGAGTCATGCTCAGTGGAAGTTTTGTCGAGGCAGTATCTAGAGGAGGTGGCGAGACATCATAGAGTCTCTAGGATGATCATTTCTGATCGATATCCTCATTTTACCTCCAGGGTGTAGAGAGGCTTCCAACATGCTTTTGGTTCTCAACTATGCATTATCACTACTTTTCAACCTCAAATGGATGGTCAGACAGAGCGAACCGTCCAGACTCTTGAATACATGTTATGCTCTTGTGTTCTTGAATTTGGCGGTTCATGGATGAGGCACATACTCTTGGTGGATTTCGCATACAATAATATTTTTCACTCCACCATCGGTATGGCTCTGTTTGAAGCCTTGTATGGACGAACTTTCCGTTCTTTATTGTGCTGGACTAGGTTCGGAGAGTCATCAATTCTCAGACCGGAACTAGTGAAGAATACAATAGAGACAGTTTAGGTGATTCGTGAGAGGATAAAGACCACACAAGATCGCCAGAAATCATATACTAATCAAATAAGGAGACCCTTAGTGTTTAATGATGCAGATCATGTGTTTCTGAAGGTGACTCCCAGTCGTGGGTAGCAATGGTTTGGTCGTGGAAGTAAGCTTTCTCCCCGGTTTTTTGGGACCTTCGAGGTGTTAGCTCATGTTGGTGATGTGGAATATCAAGTAGCACTTCCCCCACTGATGAGTCGGATACAAGATGTTTTCTATGAATCAAAGCTCCGTTGTAATCTTCATGATGACTCTCACATCATCCATTGGGGATAGATCGATGTTGATGATTATGAAACCTTAGAGAAGAGACCCATGTAAATCCAAGACCGCAAGGAGAAGGTGTTGCACATGGGTTCTATCCCCTTAGTTCATGTCTAGTGGCGACACGGTGGAATGGAGGACATTAACTGGGAACGCGAGTCACAGATACGTGCTCACTACCCAGATTTGTTTGATGATTAACTCTTTTCATGTAACAATGTTCCCTTTGTGGTTAGAAATTTCATGTTTTATTTATGAATTTATTTTGTTGCTTTTGGGTATTTCTCTCTTTTGAGAGGTATCTTGATGGGTGGCTGTTTGGACACCATTTCTATTTTTTTCTCTTTAGGTTGGTTTTGTATTATCAATGATGAGAAAGTTTTGAGAGGTATCTGATGTAATGTCCCGAACCTCTCCAGTCCATTACATGTGAAAATATGGTGTTTGAGGTGTTCCGTGTGGTGAAGGTGATTTATCCCCAGTATTTTTTTTCCAAACTTAAAATTCTATGAACAATGTTCTATCAGGGAGGAATTAGTGAATAGTGTTCTATCTGTGAGGTATAGTGAGTAGTGTTCTATCGGTGATGTTTAGTTAATAGTGTTATATCAGTGAGGATTCAGTGAATAATTCTATATCAGTGAGGATTCAGTGAACAATGTTTTATCAGTGAGGTTTAGTGAACAATGTTATATCAGTAAGGATTCAGTGAACTATGTTCTATTGGTGAGGATTAGTGAACAATGTTATATCAGTGAGGATTCAGTGAACAATGTTCTATTAGTGAGAATTCAATGAACAACGTTCTATCAATGAGGATTCAGTGAACAGCGTTCTATCCGTGCGGATTCAGTGAACAGTGTTCTATCAGTGAGGTTTACTGAAAACTGTTCTATCAGTAAGGATTCAGTGACCATTGTTCTATCGGTGAGGTTGAGTGAATAGTGTTAAATGGGTGAGGATTCAGTGAACAATGTTCTATCAGTGAGGATTCAGTGAACAATGTTCTATGAGTGAGGATACGATGAATAGTATTCAATCGTTGAGGTTTAGGGAACAATGTTCTATCAGTGAGGATTCAGTGATGAGTGTTCTATCGGTGATGATTCAGTGGAGAGTGTTCTATCAGTGAGTTTTTGTTGAAAGTGTTCTATAGGTGAGTTTTTGTGAAAAATGTTATTTCAGTGAGGTTCAGTGAACTATGTTCTATCGGTGAGGTTCAGTGATCAATGTTCTATCGGTGAGGTTCAGTGAATACTGTTTCCAGAATAGTAGGTGTACAGTGTTTCCAGAACATCAAGGTCTATCACTAACCTCTAACAGTGAGGTCTATCGGTAACCTCTAATGGTGAGGTCTATCGGTAACCTCTAATAGTGAGGTCTATCGGCAACCACTAACAATGAGGTTTATCTGTAACATTTTCTTTACTTTTCCAAATTTTGAGTATGTGAACAATGTTTCCATCTTCCTACAATTTCGCCACTTTGACATTTTAATTGATGTAAAATACATTTAAAGCCTTATTTTAAGGACTCTAAGGCCGATTCAAAGGCCATAGATCTTATATTCATTATTCATATGGCTAGTTATGTTTTTACTTGGTCAAAACGCGTGGGTTAATCAGATCCCCCTTTAATGTGGAATTAAGCGTATCTTAAACCATCGCCCCATTAAATATTCAAAAGGGAGAAGATATCATCCTCCCTTGTTCTTCCTCGTTGTTCTTGGCAATGACACACTAGAACTTTTCAATACATCCCATAGGAGTTTCACAGTCAAACATTACTCCTCGGATTCGTTCCACTATATTTTGATGCAATAGAGATGTATCAGTTAACATTCGATATAAGTTATTTTTTATAGTCGCTCCTTTGGAGATCTTCTCCTCATGTTTCTACATTCCATATTATAGCACGTAATCTCCATGCTTCTAATGGGGTTTTCTTGTGGTTTGGTTGTTTTTGTCACACCGTGACATCCTCGTTTGGATGCAGTTGTCACGAGAGGAGGATTGTGAACCGTTGTGTGGATAAAGAACATGAGGAACTATTTGAGGTAGGGGATTCATTTCTTCTCCTTTCTATTATGTGAAACTGTATTGTTAGAATGTTTAATCCCATTGACAATGGAATTGACATAATAAATATTTTAACTGGATAAATAAATTGATATCGATCGTAGGTTATTGCCTCCGGTTTTTCGAGATAGTTTAAAATATATGCTTTCTTTGCTTAGTTGTTTGTTCATTATGGAAATAAGTAAAGAACGTAAACCAGTATTAATTGATAATTGTTGGCTAAAGATAAAGAGGCATGAAAATGAATCAGGTTCTTGTTGTAATTTGATGTTATTCAAATAATTTCAGTAAGCATGTTTATTTATTTTTGATAACTTACTGGTTAGGTTTCCCAAATTTGGAACCAAGGAATAATAAATCGGTTAACCCAAGATGGATTAAAGAACTGGTGGTTGCTGAAAGGTAATTGATTTTAGGGTTCTGAGTTACCGTCTTTTTTGTTTAAGGCCCAAGAGCGTAATTGTGAAGATGTTTGTTTTACTGCAGCTTGTGTTTTAATGTGAGCCTGGATGGTTGTGGTAATATGTGGAGGAATGGAGGTCCTTTTTTGGTTATGCCAGTAGATGACGCCTTGAGTGGTGAGATGCATCAGTTTATGCATCTAGGTGTCAGGGATGACAACAATGATGATGTAATGGAGTGGATGTGATTGTTGGATGCTTGGAAATTTTGACTAGTTCTTTATCTGCTTTACATTTCCCCACTAATCAAGGCAGTTGGTCTTACTGACCCTTCATTGGAAAGAGGAGAAGACTCGCGGGGTATGCCACGTGCTTTCTGTGTTTAGATTCTCAAGGAAGGATGGGTTTATGCTCTTACTATAAGCGGCAATGTCTCGACGGGTAGTACATATACTCACCGTGTTGAGCCCCATTTTTTTAGTGACATATAATATTTTTCTATAATTACTGGGAAGGTGAGAATGTATTTAGTTAAAGAATAATTAAATAAATTGTGTTAACCCATGGGGATGGAGTTGTTAGAACATAATGATGAGGTTGTAATTTTGAAGGTACGGTGAACTTGGGTGTGATTCTAATGAATTTAATATGGGATTGTCTATGGTTAATCCATGTTTAAATAATTAATTAACGTACTGTGGAACTGATAAAAAATTAATGAAGTAATCTAATAAAGCTTTTTAAATGGTTGTGTTCTTATAGGATACCTCGTATTAGAAGTAGCAGCCCGTAGTCTAAGAGATGTTAGATGTAGTTGTGTCTAAGACTAGGTAATTCACATAGTGTGGTTTTGAGATACAATATATCATGTACTTTTTGTGTAACTAAATGATACTCAACCCTGTCAGTAAAGTAAACTAACACCCTGGGGATTCTGAGCCTTGGGGGCTATGTTTTCCCCAACATTCCTATGGGAGGATAGATGGCTGACAACCCCCTTTGGGCCCACTCTCTTCTCTTGGTAGTTACTAGTTCTAGAAGGCACATTGGATAGTTTCCCCATATATGTGTGTATAGGGATGTAATGGATTGTGGTTATTCACACACATATATTCTGGATATAGTTTTCTATGGTCTAATATAGGTGTAACGTGTATAGGCTGTGATGGCTTGAGGATCCTTACTCGGTGTATGGGTTGTAATGGATTGACATATAATAACCGACATATGATATATGTTATGCCAGTTGTGGTGGCTCCTAGAAAATACCTTGTTACTTCGGTGTGTGGACATGGTAGTTTTGTTGCACGAGGTGCATATTGTGGTGCTTCGCCCAGGTTTCTACCGGCAATCCTTTTTGGACAGAGATGCTTAGGACATGCGATGTTGGGGCAAAGAGGAAAACAAGTGGAGAAGTAATAGCAAGGTACCCTTGATATTATTTATTATAAGATATATTCATGTATTCATTACATGGTGAGAGTAGACGTGATGATTTTGGGAACTTAGTATACCTGTTTTGGCGACGAGTTAGTTTCACTTGTTGTTCACTATGCTTTAGCATTCTTCTTTACTTTTCATGAGAGGCTTCGGAGAGGATCCTACAGAGTATACTATTATACTCACCCTATATATATATAAACTTTTTTACAGGTCACTTTGAGCAGGATGGAGATCAAGTTGGTTTCTACTATCTTGGGGTTGCAGGAGCTTTTCAGGCTTGTGGTTGCTACTATTTTTACTTTCTTTTGGGTACTTGCAGTTTTTCCCTTTCAGTTGTAGTAATTTTTCATGGAATTTCATCTGTGTACTTGGGTTTTCTTTTATATTACACTCTAAGATGGAGTTTATTGGTGTCTATCATATCTCAATCTTCTTCATGTGTTCTCATAGAGGGTAATGCCTCCCATTTTGTGTGTTACTATACCCTCGGTGCTAGTCACCGACCCATGGCCTACTAGAGGCGGTACTCGGGGGTCATTATCTCCCTTCTCACATTGCCGGCACAGAGGGGTACACTTTTTAGGGAGGGGTTCGTGACAGTTTCACTATCCATGTGAAATCCATTCTACATAATCTGCTAAAAATAATATAGGTACCACCAACATGTCATTGAACCTCTGTCTATATGGTTTCTCAAAAATTGTAAAGCCTCATAATACCCAAAATCCAATCCCAGATTATTAGGGGTAATAATTATGAATGTATTTTATGGACTCGTCTCACAGTTTGGGCTACATTTATTCCCAGACTTATTCATCATGAATCATCTATACTCCTTGTATAATTCATAATCCTTCAAAAACACTACATTTCCTCTTTCATCCTTATCTATAATTATTATAACTAGTTATATAAGGCCCCATCCTTAAAACTTACTTAATCTTGAGTTATTACAAGATTACACATTGAGTATCTTTTTAGGATTAGAGTTTTAGAGAATTAGATCATGAAACTTTCATTACATTCCACATTTAAACAAAGTGGTTACATAAAAGACATTATTCTAACGGAAACATATTTAAAATAAAACACAGATTCTTTCTTGACACATCCTTTACACTGTCATCACATCATGTACCTTTCCCTTGACATGTGAAAAACATTTCAAAAACATGGGATGAGCATAAAAACCTCAGTAAGGGTTATAAAAATATGGAAAGGAAACATGAGTTCACATATACATAAGAATGAAATCATACTTTACCCATAAAACATAGGCACTTTAACATACCTCATCAAACCATGAATAAATCATAGAAATCATAAGAAATAAAGGTAACTTGAGGCATTCATAACATTCTTACGTAGGCGGTAACCCTCTTGGTTACATTTGGAATACCCATCACAGTATATTCCCTAAATCTATTCGGAGAAACCTTAACTTTTCACTCCTTCACATTACCCAATGCATTGGAGAGCTATATCAGGCTCACCCACCCATAGTTTATCATAGAACCACCCGTCTTCATAACAATTCCCATGAACCATAACATAATCTTATCACATAAAACATGGATAAATGAAACATAACATTTCCACTTTTCAATAACAAGAAATCAATACAAAACATTGATATAAATACATTATGAAAACCATTTTCAATACCAAAATAAAAGAAAAGTAAAACATGTTATTTATTTTTCTTTTAAAAAGAAGGTATGTCTTGTAGAGGAAGCCGAAACTCAAATAATGGTCACGACGGCAGAGAAGTCGTTGTCGCCGCATACGTACGACAAAAACATTCCCTTTTTTCGTTTAGTAAAATGCTTCGTATAAAAATATTCCTTTTGGATAAACGTAAAAGTCAAAGGGGTTTATACACCATATAAAAGAAAGTTCTGTATAAAACAAAATATGCCTCAGTGAAAGGAGATTGAGACGAAGTCCCATACAAAGACGGTATCCTTGGATTAAGGATAAATCAGTTACATAACTATGTGTGACAAACGAATACACGAAATATAAATGGGTATTAAGTGTAAAACAATCAAAGGACATTCAAAAATAATTATAGAACGACATTTTCAAGGTGTACAAGTTTATCCCAACGAATCAAAATTGGGTTAAGAAGTTCCCTTGCAAAAATTAGACAGCCTAACGACATCACTTCAAAATTCAGAAAAAGAGTTGATGAGAGATAAAAAGGGTATCTCATCACTTGGACATAAAATTTACATCAATAAGGATATAGAATATCATATCCCAAAATAATAATATGTGAATTAAAAGAAATAACAAAATAAGTATTTTAAAAAGAGGAGGGTGAAAGGTTCCCTTACCGACATGGGTATCTTTCGAAACATACGCCCTGTGAAAGAAGGACAATAAAACATTGATGTAAATACTCATAAATGAAAGAATATTACACAGTGAGTAAAATAATGTTCAGTACATTCACCACTCAATGGAAATTGTGTCAAATGTAGCATAAATCTCACGGGAATAAATGTGAGATGAAAAAACCCCTTACGAAAACTCGGTAGCCTAACGGTGCCACTTAAAACATCCAAAAAATGGATTGATGAGATAAAATAGGGTATCTCATCCCATTAAAATAAAATGTAAAGAAAGAGGAATATAAACGAACATCCCCCATCAAAACAAAGAGGAGCTTAAAAGAAGTGACATAAAGGAGAGTACTTAAAGAGAAAGAGAGAGGTTAGATCTCTTACGAAAATTCGACAGCCTAACCGCGCCACTCAAAACTTCCAAAATGGAATGATGAGAGAGAATAGGGTGTCCTATCATATGAACATAAAAATTACAGTAAGAGTAATATAAATGAACATCCCAATAACAAGAAAGATGAGCTTTAGAAGGAATGACATAAAAGTGTGTACTTAAAAAGAAAGAGAGGAGTAAAATCCCTTACCTCGGGTCCGACATGACTCGATCGTTCTTTAACGTCCTGAATAATAAACTTGAGTTAATTTACAATTTATTAAGAACCTTTTTCTAGTTCATT
This sequence comes from Viscum album, assembly GCA_963277665.1. Lineage (NCBI taxonomy): Eukaryota > Viridiplantae > Streptophyta > Magnoliopsida > Santalales > Viscaceae > Viscum > Viscum album. The sequence continues at coordinate 599,086,261 of OY728128.1, forward strand.
ATTCCATTTAGATCACTTATTACCATGTTATAAACATTATTTAATCATTTAAGTTAATAATGTTTGTTTTGTTGATATTTGGTTCTTCAGTCGAAAGTTGATTTCTTACAATTACATGTTGTTTGTGTGGTAAAATGTTCGTTATATCCAGAATTATATTCATGATTTGGATATCATATATATCATATATATCCATAATATACATGTATTTATAATATTACATAATCATTTAGAGGTAAGAAATGAAATGCACCGTTCATGGAGATGGTAAGTCGTACGTACGCATGAATGATACTTTCATTTCTATGTCATATTAATGGAATTAAAAATAAATTAGAGGTATGTATATTTTAATTCCAGAATTATATTCGTCATTTAGACGTATCATTAATCATATATATCCATTATATACATGTACTTATAATAGTACATTACATTTGGGGATATGAAATGAAATGCACCGTTCATGGAGACGGTAAGCCGTACGTACGCATTAACGCTACTTTCATTTCTATTTCATATTTTTATGGAATCGAATAATAATTATATAGAGGTATATTATAATTCCAGTATAACATCATATATAATAACTTTAAATCCTTCCTTTATACGTCCCACATATGGCATTAACGAATCACATCACTTTGAGGGGGCGGTAGTCCGCACTTCCTTAAATGAAGATATCACGTTTACCCATAATGGAAACCATAAAGGTATTCCCAAAATGAAAAATACAGAAGATTAAGGAAAAAATAAAAATATTATATATCATATATAAATATAGTGTCATATTAATGGCCACCATTAAAGGTGTTAAAAGAATGTTGAACAATCATCGTTTCGGGAGGCCGAAGTTCACCATCCACGGAAATAGTACGTTCTTTAACCATTAGATGTAGGTGTGTGAATGTGTAGCACGAATCCTTCTTATAAAAAATTCCTAGTATATTGATTATACTGGATTTGTTACAAAAGAAATGAATAAAAAGAGTTTAGGTGGTTGGAGAAGCAAAATAAAACAAAAGGACTCAAGTGAAGACATTACCTTAAAATCGGGTAACTCCCTTTGGTTTGAGCTCAAAGGCTTCCTTGGGAAGACTTAATCCCAAAGTGAGGCTTCAAGGAGTAAGAGAGGGAAGTGGAGAGACAAAATGGGCAGAGTATGGCCGAGCCAAAGGCTTTGGGAGTGTGGGTAAGGAGGTAGAGGTGGGGGCCTTTTATAAGAGGATAAGAGGGGCACTATTGGACGGTAAAGAAAAGTAACGTTATTTTAAAATGCTATTCGGATTTAAGAGGTCCCTCATTAATGTGTTTCGAGGATAATGTGACAAGGGTTCGAAATCCACTCATAGAATAGGTTTTGGACATGTGTAGGCCTTAGATATTACATTATCTTTCCATTTTATTTAAATCGTTAAATAATGAGGTCATCGCTGCATCATCATGATGTCATATATAATTTAATTTATTTAATGTTTAAAAATTATAAAAAAATACTATGATGTAGGAAATATTTTTATCTTTCCAATTAATATTTATAGCCAAAAATCAAATTTGTATAACCCCATGTAAAAATTGGTTTAGTAAAACATTTCATGTTTGTCTCATTTTTACTTTAACTTTAAATAAAAAGATATTAATGCCATTTTCCAACCAAAGTGGCTTCATGGGGTCCCCAAGTTGACCCATGGGTTGTATTGGTAGGCCATGACACATATAATGATGTTAGTACATGTTTCAAGTTCATTTCATATTATTAAAACATTATTTTTACCTTAAACTACACTAATTACCTCTAATTACGATTAAAAACTTAATAAGTTACTATTCACCAAAAAATTATTTTTATCCCATTGAACCACATTTTACTTCTAAATGAAAACCATGTATGTAGGATTTTTGAAATTCAAAACACAAAGATGGAAAAATTTCATTTAAACGGAAAAATCAGTTTTTATAAGTACCACTTAGTGGTTTCACTATTCATCAAAAAATTGAAGTTTTTAAGAAAAAATCCCAAAAACTCACCCTAAGATATATTTGATATTCCAAATTCAAAAATTAAGTCTATTTTACAAAATTCGAAACATATAAGTCACATTAATTAATTTAATAATTAATTTTCGCTGTCAGAGCAAATAGCGTGTTTTTATGAAACAATAAGTATCAAAAGATTGACACTTGTTTAAGTCTGACTTCAAAGTGAAATTAATTCCAACGACCACTATTGGATTTAATGGTAAAAATATATTCTAATTTACATTAAAACAAATTCAAAAGATAATCTAATCATATAAATAAATTATATTAAATAGAGGTTTTGAATTAAAATACAACATTTTACACTATTCATTAAAAAATGAACTTTATCAGAATGATACCAAAAATTTAAACAAAGTAAATTTTGAGGTCCCAATTCTTAAGAAGAGTTTTATTTGGTCCGAAAGGATGTATAAGAGTGAACAAAACTATATTTAATGATGGTTCTCCATCAAAAGGCGATAAGTGAACCTTTAGTGAAAACTAGGGCATATACGTCTAAAATTGAATTCTTTCCGTATTTTATGCCCTTATCTTTTATTGGATAAATTTAAAAACATTTAAAAACATATATAATCATATTGTAGTTATTTATATCCATTCCCGCCAATACAACGGCTACATGTTAACTACCATTTAAAATAATATTATTTTATTATTAGAGTGCAACGTAAGATTCCAAAGAAACTCGTTGTTGCGTGTTGGGTACGCCATCGTGCATAGCGTCCCCTTTAAAGTAATATTAATATTTTATTCACAAATATGGATAAATATGAAAATGTCATATTCTTTATTTACCTGGGGTGTTACATCCTTCCTCCCTTTTGGGAATTGCTTCCTCGCAATTTTTAAAATTGAGCTTGGAAACATCCTTGAAAGTTCCACATCGGAACAAGAGTCGGTAAAACAATCACTTTAAAATAAAGGAAGATATGTACAGAGGTCACCCGAGTTAACCCATATGTAGAAAAACATGGACATGGAAGAAAAAGCAAAGGGTCATGTTCTTGAGGGAGAGTGATAGTAAACATGTCTAGGAGAAAGTTAACCATAAGAAAACCACAAACTTGTGATGGGTTAAAATGTATTTGATTCCCCAGTAGGAAATGTTAATAGAAAACATTTTTGTTTTAAGTTACTTTTTATTGAGGAATTTATTCATAAGGAAACATAATCACTTATCATGTTGACTTTCAACTTTTACTAGATTCCTTAATCAAGCTCATATTTTATTTCCAAAAGACGAGTATTTAGGGAGACTTGTTCGCATTAAGAGTACTATAATCAACTTCTAGAGAATCACCTAATCCGCCAAAGATAACTATATACATCCCATGTCTTTAGGCTTTAACCAAAACCAAAACCAAAAAGGTTAGTACAAGGTCAGATAATCCAGAAAAGGATAACCCATTAAAAAGAAAAATCTATGCTTGATCTCCAAAAATTTGTCCAACAAAACCCAAAGTTCAACGAGGACCATCCGATAAACAATTTGTCCATAAAATTCTTCAAAGTAAACCAATCTACGATTGAATCCAAAATATTTGAAGGATTTAGTCACATAGTCTTCCAAGTTAAATCATAACATTTATCTCCAAACAACATTAGTTGCTCCTAAATTCTCGTATCAAAAAGTAAACAACCTAATCACATATCCTCCATGATAGGTAAATAATTTTCATATATAACCCAAAATCAACTTAATCTTAATTCATAAAATAATATAACTAAAATGAATTAGTCAAACTTACCAGGGACTTCACGTAGTCCAGTGGTAGGCGATAAATACCAGTCACACTTTGGTTGTGGGTTCGATTCCCGCAGCTTTGTCCGACGCGACAGGTTGTCACACGGTCTGCGTGTTGTCCTTTTTTCAAAACTATATAATTCTTAAATCATCCCCCAAAAAGAGATAAAATCATAAAAAATGATCATAACATATTTTAACCTCAAGTTTATCTCAAGCCTTTCATTTTCCATAATATCATATAATAACCCATAATTACCTCAAAAGTAAGGATCATATAAACTCTAATGGTTACCTTTTTAATTATCACCTGAACTTCCACATCAATTGGTCATCTCGTTCATGATGCATTACAGAACATACCAAGGTTCAAGTGGTTGATCATGACTCCTTGATATTTGGTTTAGAACAACCACGAGTTTCCTCATTGAATCCTCCATTTTATCTAGTATCTTAATCAGAGAACCACCAAAGTTTCCTTCAAACCTGTTGTCTCTTTGGTTCCTGCTAGATCCATCCATTCAATAAAAAACAGAAATGTCAGTGTGAGTATATCAACAAAACCATAATGTACTAATGAGGAAGGTAAACACTAAGATATACTTACTCATTCACTTTATCTAAAACTAGGACTCTTTCTGAAATACTAACCATTATGGTAATGTCATTTATGCTTAAAGAATACCCTAACCTCTAAAGTTATCTAAACTGACCTCTGATACCAACTATAAGGCCCCAGCCTTAAACCTTACATAATCTTGAGTTATTACAAGATTACACATTGAGGATCTTTTTCGGTTTAGAGTTTTAGAGAATTAGATCATGAAACTTTCATTACATTACACATTTAAACAAAGTGGTTACATAAAAGACAATATTCTAACAGAAACATATTTAAAATAAAACACGGATTCTTTCTTGACACATCCTTCACACTATAATCACATCATGTACCTTTCCCTTGACATGTGAATAACATTTCAAAAACATGGGATGAGCATAAAAAGCTCAGTAAGGGTTATAAAAATATGGAAAGGAAACACGAGTTCACATATACATAATAATGAAATCATACTTTACCAATAAAACATAGGCACTTTAACATACCTCATCAAACCATTAATAAATCATAGAAATCATAAGACATAAAGGAAACTTGAGGCATTCATAACATTCTTACGTAGGGAGTAACCCTCTTGGTTACGTTTGGAATACCCATCACAGTATATTCCCTAAATCTCATCGGAGAAACCTTAACATTTCACTCCTTCGTGTTACCCAATGAATTGGAGGGCTATATCGGGCTCACCCACCCTTAGTTTATCACGGAACCACCCGTCTTCATAACAATGCCCAAGAACCATAACATAATCTTATCACATAAAACATGCATAAAGGAAACATAAAATTTCCAATTTTCAATAACAAGATATCAATACAAAACATTGATATAAATACATTATGAAAACCATTTTCAATACCAAAATAAATGAAAAGTAAAAAAATGGTATTTATTTTTCTTTTAAAAAGATGGTATGGATTGTAAAGGAAGCCGAAACTCAAATAATGGTCACAGCGGCAGAGAAGTCGTTGTCGCCGCATACATACGACAAAAACATTCCCTTTTGTCGTTTAGTAAAACCTTCGTATAAAAAGATTCATTTTGGATAAATGTAAAAGTAAAAGGGGTTTATACACCGTATAAAAGAAAGTTGTGTATAAAACAAAATATGCCTCAATGAAAGGAGATTGAGACGAAGTCCCATACAAAGACGGTATCCTTGGATTAAGGATAAATCAGTTACATAACTATGTGTGACAAACAAATACACAAAATATAAATGGTTATCAAGTGTAAAACAATCAGAGGAAATTCACACATAATTATAGAACGACATATTCAAGGTGTACAATTTTATCCCAAAGAATCGAAATTGGGTTAAGAAGTTCCCTTGCAAAAATTAGACAGCCTAACGGTGTCACTTCAAAATTCAGAAAAAGAGTTGATGAGAGATAAAAAGGGTATCTCATCACTTGGAAATAAAATTTACATCAATACGGATATAGAAGAACATATCCCAAAATAAAATTATGTGAATTAAAAGACATAAAAAATATGTCTTTTAAAAAGAGGAGGGTGAAAGGTTCCCTTACCGACATGGGTATCTTTCGAAACATACGCCCCGTGAAAGAAGGAAAATACAACATTGATGTAAATACTCATAAATTAATCAATATTACACAATGAATAATATAATGGTCATTACATTCACCACTCAAAGGAAATTGTGGAAAATGTAGCATAAATCTCACGGGAAAAAAAGTGAGATGAAAAAATCCCTTACGAATACTCGGCAGCCTAACGGCGCCACTTAAAACATCCAAAAATGGATTGATGAGATCAAATAGGGTATCTCATCAAATTAAAATAAATTTTACAGAAATAGGAATATAAAATAACATCCCCCATCATAACAAAGAGGAGATTAAAATAAGTGACATAAAGAAGAGTACTTAAATAGAAAGAGAGAAGTTAGATCTATTACGAAAATTCGGCAGCCTAACGGCACCACTCAAAACTTCCAAAATGGATTGATGAGAGAGAATAGGGTCTCTCATCATATGAACATAAAACTTAAAGTAAGTGTAATATAAAATAACATCCCAATAACAAGAAAGATGAGCTTTAGAAGGAATGAAATAAAAGAGTGTACTTAAAAAGAAAGAGAGGAGTAAGATCCCTTACCTCGAGTCCGACTTGACTCGATCGTTCTTTAACTCCCTGAATAATAAACTTGAGTTAATTTACACTTTATTAAGAAACTTTTTCTAGTTCATTATTCCCTTTAGATAACTTATTTCCATGTTATAAACATTATGTAATCATTTAAGTTAATAATGATTGTTTTGTCGATATTTGGTTCTTAAGTCGAAAGTGGACTTCTTACAATTACATGTTGTTCGTGTGGTAAAATGTTCATTATATCCATAATTATATTCATGATTTGGATATAATATATATCATATATATCCATAATATTCATGTATTTATAATATTACATAATCATTTAGAGTTAAGAAATGAAATGCACCGTTCATGGAGATGGTAAGCCGTACGTATGCATGAATGCTACTTTCATTTCTATGTCATATTAATGGAATTAAAAATAAATGAGAGGTATGTATATTTTAATTCCAGAATTATATTCATCATTTATATGTATCATTCATCATGTATATCCATTATATACATGTACTTATTATAGTACATTACATTTTGGGATAAGAAATGAAATGCACCGTTCATGGAGAAGGTAAGCCGTACGTATGCATGAACGCTACTTTCATTTCTATTTTATATTATTATGGAATGGAATAATAATGATATAGAGGCATATTATAATTCCAGTATAAAATCATATATAATAACTTTAAATCCATCCTTTATACATCCCATATATGGCATTAACGAATCACATCACTTTGAGGGGGCGGTAGTCCGCACTTCCTTAAATGAAGATATCGTGTTACCCATAATGGAAATCATAAAGGTATGCCCAAAATGAAAAATACAGAAGCTTAAGGAAAACATAAACATATTATATATCATATATAAATATATTTTCATCTTAATGTCCACCTTTGAAGGTGTTAAAAGAATGTTGAACAATAATCATTTCGGGAGGCCGAAATTCGCCATCCACGGAAACAGTATGTTCTTTAACCATTAGATGTAGGTGTGTGAAAGTGTAGCTCAAATACTTCTTATAAAAACATCATAGAATATTTATTATACTGGAGTTGTTACAAAAGAAATGAATAAATAGAGTTTAGGGGGTTGGAGAAGCTAAATAAAACAAAAGGACTCAAGTGAAGACATTACCTTAAAATCGGGTAACTCCCTTTGGTTTGAGCTCAAAGGCTACCTTGGGAAGTATTCTGCCCAAAGTTAGGATTCAAGGAGTAAGAGAGGGAAGTGGAGAGACAATATGGGTAGAGGCTGTCCATGCCAAAGGCTTTGGGAGTGTGGGTAATGAGGTAGAGGTGGGGGCCTTTTATAAGAGGAGAAGAGGGGCACTCTTGGAAGGTAAAGAAAATTCACTTTATTATATAATGGTATTCGGATTTAAGAGGTCCCTCATTGATTTTTTTCAAGGATAAGGTGATAAGGCTTCTAAATCCACTCATCCAATAGGTTTTTGACATGTGTAGGCCTTAGATATTACATTATCTTTCCATTTTATTTAAATCGTTAAATAATGAGGTCATCGCTGCATCATCATGACGTCATAAATAATTTAATTTATTTAATTTCTAAAAATTATAAAACAAATAATATGATGTAGGAAATATTTTTAGATTTCTAATGAATATTTATAGTCAAAAATATGATTTTTATAACCTCAAGTAAAAATTGTTTTCGTAAAACATTTCTTGTTTGTCTCATTTTTACTTTAACATTAAATAAAAAGATATTAATATCATTTTCCAACCAAAGTGGCTTCATGGTGTCCTCAAGTTGACCCATGGATTTTCTTGGTCGGACATGACACATAAAATGAGGTTAGGACATGTGTCAAGTTCATTTCATATTATTAAAACATTATTTTTACCTTAAACTACACTAATTACCTCTAATCACGATTAAAAACTTAATAAGTTACTATTCACAAAAAAATTATTTTTATCCCATTAAACCACATTTTACTTCTTAATAAAAACCATGTATGTAGAGTTTTTGAAATTAAAAACAAAAAGTTGGAAAAATTTCATTTAAACGGAAAAATCAGTTTTTATAAGTACCACTTAGTGGTTTCACAATTCATCAAAAATTGTTGTTTTTCAGAAAAATCCCAAAAATTCACCCTAAGCTATATTTGATATTCCAAATTCAAAAATGAAGTATATTTTAAAAAATTCAAAACATATAAGTCAAATTAATTAATTTAATAATTAATTTCCATTTTCAAAGAAAATAGCGTGTTTTTATGAAACAATAAGTATCAAAAGATTGACACTAGTTTAAGTCTGATTTCAAAGTGAAATTAATTTCAACGACCACTATTGGATTTAGTGGTAGAAATATATTCTAATTTCACTTTAAAACCAATTAAAAAGTTAATCTAATAATATAAATAAATTAGATTAAAAAGAGGTTTTGAATTAAAATACACCTTTTTACACTATTCATTAAAAAATGAACTTTATCAGAAAGATACCAAAAATTTACACAAAGTAAATTTTGATGTACAAATTCTTAAGAAGAGTTTTATTTGGTCCAGAAGGATTTATAATAGTGAACAAAACTATATTTAATGACGGTTCTCCCTCAAAAGGCGATAAGTGAACCTTTAGTGAAAACTTGGGCATATACGTCTAAAATTGAATTCTTTCCATATTTTATGCCCTTATATTTTATTGGATAAATGTAAAAACATTTAAAAACATATATAATAATATTTTAGTTATTTCTATCCATTCCTGCCAATACAATGGCTACATGTTAACTAACATTTAAAATAATATTATTTTATTATTAGAGTGCAATGTATGATTCCCATGAAACTCGTTGTTGCGTGTTGGGTACGCCATCGAGCCTAGCATCCCCTTTAAAGTCATATTAATATTTTATTCAAAAATATGGATAAATATGAAAATGTCATATTCTTTATTTACCTGGGGTGTTACAAGTTATGTATGGATTCTATTCATCTCCTAAAAGTATTTATCAAATGTTTTTTATCACAAGAGCATGAAACATACCATTTTAATACAATTTATAGGCTAATAAAGAAATTATAAATCTTTTATGAAATTACCATTATATTTCTCCAATCCTCAAGAAACTCCATATGTCAAAGTCATTCTTCATCTACTATTAGGATACCACAATAATCACCTTCTCAAGGTCAAATCAAACCCGTCATATTTATATTATATTACCAAATAAGTGAACATTGTTGATCAATAAGTGGTGCTACGATATATTGAAAAAAATATAATATTCCCCCAGTGTATTAAAAATGAAATAAATATGTTAATAACTATCACTAAAAGTACAATAATACAATAATATGTTTATAAAAAATAAAATTACGAATTAATCATGATTGGGGAGAAAATAATTCTAGTAATGGAAATAAATATAGTGGAAATGTTCATAATACCGAAAAACATAATGATATACTAATAAAAACTATACCAACTGTTGTATATTGTACGGGGTATGTCTGATCGCGTGACATGCACACGATGGACTCTCAATCTCATGTTAATTTTTAATAATACAATGGATTCATAGACATGGTCAATGATATTAATTATCCATGGTACTATATACCAGTTTGAAAACATAATCTTGTTAAATTATTGGTAATTCAAAAATAAATAATGGAACACATATTTCTTATTATCTAATATGATGGGTAATCCTCATAAAGAAGTGGTAGAATAGATAAAAACATTAGTACCTACCTCGAATGGCCCGGAGGCCTTCTTTTTAATTGATTTTTGATAAACCCCCTTTTAAGGGATGATGGGGAACTCTTACAAGGCTTGTAGGCTTATATATTGTATGGAAAATAGTCTTTGGAGACATTACATGACCCGAAGGTCTTACGGAATTCAACAAAACTATAACTACACAGAATTTCCATTCCCCTACATCTGCATCATGATGATAGCTATCCCCCTTCGCATGTCTATCTGGCTATGCTACACATTCATGAAAATGCTTGTCCCAATGGTGATTCCATACCCTATCATTATCTCAAATTTGTTGGTTCTTCTCTAGTTAGTGTGGTTTCTCTGAATCCTCATATGGGTTTGTTCCTTTTATAGATCCTCTGTGGGGAAACTGCATTGATCATGTGGCTCTAAAGCCTTGAGGTGGGCTGAATGCCTTGTAGTGGTCAAAAATCCTTTATGGCCTGAAGTCCTTGGGTGGCTCAAAGTCCTTGAAGATCCCAAAGTCCAAGCAAGTGGCTCGAAGGCCAAAATAGATGAATAGTTCCAGCTGTTACAGTCCCAAACAGTAACTACTATAGTACACTCAATAGAACCTTCAACAGTACTACTATAGTACCTTGAAATTATCCCTCTTCTTGGATTGGATCTCGGGACTCTTTGATACACATGAAGAGTCCTCACAAACTAGGTTGATTCTCTTGTTCTACAAGGTCTCTAGTTTTTATAACGGTCACTCATGATCTAGGATATCAATAGTTGTTGTATTATATGGATGAATGGACACTATATTTCACTTAGAATAAGCTTGTTCATAATTTATACCTATCTCTCTAGGGAGGTTAGAAAAATAATATTTAGGAAATGGTTCCAAGAAATGATTTTCTATTTAATGGAAATATTCTAGGTACATTACTTTCTCATCCCTAGAGACACTATAAATAATGGCTGTCAAACCCCCTAGCCTATGTTACTCTGGTATTTCTCAACCTCCCTTAAAATTCCACTCACACTTATGGTGTTATCTTATTCTTTCTAGAAATATAAATGAAATTGTTTGGTAATATAAATTTACATAGTTATGACATGGTACCAACTAATATACTTCAATAATGAAAAATAATCTTATCATATCAAGTATGAACATGTCCCATAATTAGGGATATAACCCTACATCAAATTGAAATTCCACAGAGTGGTATATTCCCTCAGACTGTACACCCATCAGTGTATCCAGGGTCATCACCGAAATATAATACTAAATTTAATTCCTATGAATTTTAACTATCAATAATGAGACACAATATTTGTAGAAACTATATCAAATAAATAAGATATAATAGTGAAGGATACTAGAATAGTACCTTGTACTATGGAAGGCCCTGCAGTCTGATCCTTATGTATTGAAAGTAAAGCATGAAAATGGCATGATCGATGGACATGTGCTTTAACTGAAATACCATTATCAATTTTTTACCATCATTAAGGATAATTATATATCTAGTGAAAATTGCATCAACATCCTCCTTGACTATTAATGATGGTGCAACACAATTCCTTTCCAGAAACTGCACAAATGATCTTACTCTTAAAGGGGAAGCTAGGGCAGAGCTATCTCTTCAGGAAGTAGATGGAATGATATGACATTATATCTGAGGATCCCTATATATTTGAATGAGTGAAACACAAGAGGTTTTTTTATCAAACCGAGTCTCCATATTCCATCATCATACACCCTAATGAAATACAATGGAACTTCGATTTTGGTTACTCATTCCACCGACTCTCTGGATAGAAACCTCAAGGGGACTCTTCCTTCTATCAGAATAACTACATCCATGTCTTATCACTTATCCATTATTCCACGAATTATTTCCCTCACATAATTTATGCTCATTTACAAGAGAATGATTGATAATATTATAAAAGGAATGTTGTTGAAATAGATTCACCTATGCATGGAATGAATACTTAATCCCATCCTCGAGGAATCTGTTAAGTGTTTTCTCATAACTAGATAGATGTGGTGAAAATGATGTTACATAGAAAAGATCATTGAATTGTCCCTATCAAACAGATCACCCCACACTAGGTGCATGAACTCTGTATCTGATTCAGCTCTCAGTTTCTGTGGGACTAATTGTTCATAGGATGTATTCTGGAAGACTTCCTATTCATTTCCATAATGAGAGATTGTTTGGGTAATCACATCTCACTAGAATATGGAGGATTCCCTATACATATCTATGTATTTATTGACCATCATCCATAGAATCATCTTCAAATGCTTCAAGACAGATAGTGAGGCCTCCATCAAATTCTATATTGCCTGCCGACTACCATCCCATGAAAAAAGTGGAGGATGATCATGCTCAAACTAACATGTCAGATAATAAAATGTATGTGTAATTCATGGACAACTCAACATGGCCTACATCTAAGAAAGAAGAATTTATGGAATCTATGTTACATTTATATACATGTGTACAGCAGTTGATTCCTTGAGTGGAACTCCTAATTGTAAAATTGGCAGCTTAGTGCCTACTATCTCTAGAGTGTGGTCAATAGCACGTTCCTAGCACACAATACAACAATTTCATGATGTAATATGTCTAAAAATTCCAATAAAATTTCTAATTAGAGTATTGATGCAGATATAGGCACTAACATAAGGATAATATAAGAATAAGGGCTCCATGCCCAATATATTTTCCCCAACATCTCACTTGGGAGGACCAATATTTGAAATTGTTCAAGTTAAATTTATAGGTAATCATGTATGTGAAGGGGAAATCACATATTATAGATTAATTTACAAGAAAACATTTCATTTTATTGGTCATTAATTATATTATATGTTTTTAATTACATATTTACATATTTAATTTTTTGTTTGAAAGAAGCAGTATTCATAATGAATCAGGGCCCATACAAATTATCAGTAAACTCAAAAAGTATTTAATTTCATTCATACCAATATACATTCAGTATCGAAATATAATAGGTAATATATGAGGAATCATCTTATTGAATTACTGATTTCCACCCCAAGTTCCAATAACCTTCATGAATTGAAACTGACAATCCCTCATTCACATCGAAAGAGAATCTCATGTCACCAGATGTACATTACTAATATTACTAGAAAATAGAAATTTGAGATTAAAACATAAAAAATTATTGTAAAATATATTTCTTTTTATGATGAAACATTAAATATTCCCACACCCAGTAGAAAACTTTCAGCAGGTTAGGTACATATATCATCCATGGTTCAATCAACAATCATAAAAACACACTCATTGAAAGCAGTTAAATTCACCTATATGGCATGACATATTTAGAGAATTTTAATTATAGGATCCTATAATTTTGAATGTAACATTGATAATTACCCTATTCAGATGAGGAAAATGAAAAATTATCCAAAAATAATATCAAATACGCTAAATCTTATTCAACACCCAATGGTGAATGTTTACCCACTATAATAAGAACAATACAAAATAATATTCTCACATTTCAAAAAATATTGAATTTAACATGTATTTGGGTTATCCTCACCGACAAATGGATTTTAAAATAGTTAAATAAAATTCATAATGTATTTTCTACATGAATCATACCATAAGACAAAATAAAAAAAATTATGACACCAATTTTTGAAATATTTGACCCAAGTGTCTCTTAGAGGTTCGTTGATCTTGATTGACATATATGTTCAAGCCCGCCACTATACATTCATGAGGATGAAGACTATCAGTAAGGGATTATGGTGAATTTGTGGGGAGAATATGCCCTCATGGTATAGTGGATTATAGAAGATAAGTAATATGATGTAAATATAAGAAACATATATAAACAGATGGAACAATGGAAGCAAACACTATAAAAAATTGACCAGTAACCCACCAACGAGGAACTACAGTATCATTGATTAACTTAGATGAAGTAGACATATATTAACAAGAATATAATAATAATAATTTCCAGAATCTAGAAAATTAATCACATGAAAATTTTCGAAATTTATTTCATGCCTCTAAAAATTAAGAATATTCGGATTCACGGTAGACAGAAGTAGTACTATATATGATATATCAAAATATTAAAAAATTGTAGAAAAATATAATCATCAAAAAATCTATATTATTCATATTCTATTAAACTCCATCCAAATAAAGTAATTTAGTCATGTTTCTAATATAGGACATGACACCTTTTCAACACCTATATGTGTATAATCTAACAATGTACCATTTGTGCCTGGGATAGGGAGTGTGATAAATATAAGTTGGCCACCACCAATATCATATATAACAAATATTATTATAATATAAAATTTAACAATTTAAAGGTATATATAAAATTAAATATAGTATTGAAATGTATATAACATGATATGCATGTCATCCTTAGATGGTGTCTAAAAACATAATCATTTTATTAGATCTTAATGGTTTTATTAATATAGATTTGTAAATTGTGGGATAATATATATATATATATATATATATAACATGATAATAATATTAATGTATCGATGATATAAACAAGAAATCATATAAAGGAGATAATAGTAATGTGAACCCAAGGTAATATTCAAGGCATCCCTATCCTCGTGGTTCTATCCCACTTAGTAATAACTTGTATCATGGATACAAGGGTTCTGAGTGAAATCCTATGGGAATCACCCAATTCAATCCACTATAAATAAATATATCAATGTTATAATTTGATAATATAGAATGGTCACAATGTCGTGAGTCCATGGTGCCATGTACCAAAGACATCTTGATGGATCCCAGGATTGTAACAAAGGTATCATAACATCCAAAAGATAGTGATGGAGTCATACAAAATCATTTTAGACATTATTAGGTAGTGAAGGTCCATGATCCAAGGTAGGTATCCCCCTTGGAAACTAGATCCTTGAATTTGTAATTGTGTCCTCTAAGTGCTCAAGGAATTATATTAGGAATTTAATGTTGGCTTCATTATAACCACTCATGTTGCAATGAAAAGATCCATATATAGTATACACATTATACATATATCACTATTAGATTTGGCCATGCAACATTCATTCCATTTAATGATTTTTTTGGTTTATTTCATTGAATTCCATTATAGGTGACATGGATAAAAGAACAAGCAACCATTTATTATTTTACTCACGTATTCCTTAACTATTCCCATTACATTAACATTTATAATCATATAATGTTTGTATAATTACATTGAACCATTTTATTCAATTAAATTTCATCCGGTGAAGTAATATATATATATATTATAATTTCCAATTACATTTCAATGGTTCAAAAATTTATTTGACTAACTAATTTATATGTTTATGGGATATATATATATATATTATTGGTTATAAACTAATTAATTGTAATAAAAAATATAGATTTAATATGGATAAGCCATTCCCCACCCGAACGGTGGCTTAAATAGTCATAACAGTACACTATATGTGTACCTAATGAAAACTCCCATTATGTGATGGTCTACCTAAATGTTTTAAACACTATTGATGAGATGAAATTATATGAATCAAGATCTAAATTATGTTCAAGATGATTAAATGTACCTAATATGAAATTAATTAGCAATTCCAGATGAAATTGGATTTCGCACAATGAAAATAGTTTATAGAATGGAGATACTCGAGTTATGAGTCATATATCACCTACTTAGAGCCTATAAAAATCTCATAATCCATTATAATCCCTTAGATTATCAAGGATAAAAATAAAATTGAAGAGTGGATCAGTTCATAGTAAAGGAGAATATAAGCCTTTATCAAAACTTCAGCTTTGAGGTACTGAAAAACATTGAATGAAAAAATTTGAATATAATACATATCAATATGAATCCAACATATTGAATTGGAATCGAATTAGATACCAGATGAAGGAAAGAGACCAAATTCTTTAAAAATTGGTCTTGCGATCTTCTTATGGGTGGAAAATCAAGCATTCCTTCCATTTGAGAATATATAAGATGGAACAGTACATTAAAACCAAATTTAATGATATAATGGTAAAATCACCCAAAATTTATGGGGTCACGCAATTGTCCAATCTATGTGCTAACCGTGCACCTCCCACTACATAAGGAGGGATAATGCACTATTTATTGAAAATATTTTGACTATCCTTTGAAAACGATGTGTCATGTTATACACACATGATTCTGGTACCCATACATTGGAATGAACCACAATCTTATTGTATTCCTCAAACTGGAATACCTCTTGGTTTTCACTATAAACACTGTCATGATTTGGTTTAAGCAGGTATATTGTCTTGTATAGTTTCTACTAACAATTTTTATGTATATTATTTCACAAAAAGTCAGGATATGAGGTCTGGGAATGCAACAAACACCCTTGAAACACATGTGACCTCATTAAAAATCCATATTAGGTCCCAAAAAATAGTTAGACTGAAATTTGAAAGGATTATCACATCAAAGGAATATTGGTTTATTACACCCAAAACGTTTTAATAATCCAAATTCACTATCAATAAAAATATTATAGCATATTTTATAATAATATATTGGATAAAGAATATGGTAGATAAATTCCTCAACCACTTATTCATACACATGTTTTCTTTATTTCTATCTTGGATAAACCCTTTTTAAACATTATGATGTTTACTATGGGAAATAGTTTTTACTAAATTAATTTTTCCTTTAATAATGAATATAAAATGGACCTCAAATAAATAATTACACATAGAAATTAAAATTTTTAAATAATTTTAATTACCTTAATATAATAGAATTTATAAAATATAATAGGAAATAAAAAATGTATAAATTATAAAATAAATTAAAAAATATAACATATTTCCTAAAATTTAAAATATCGGTATTTAAGGAGGCATATCATTATATTACCTATATAAAAGTTTATGTGATATATGACTCTAATATATTGTGGTAAATGCTTTTCGGTAATTGATTTATTTTATTTTAAGGGTAAACTATTTTTAAATGATATTTAGAACCCAAAATAGGGAATAATGTGGTGGTGTGTGATATGAAGTGTCTATTATCTGGTAAAGTAAGTATGAAACTTTTGTTGATAATTATTTAATGTAATTTAATCTCAGAATTTTCATTGTTACCTTTTTCTATTAGAATTGTTATTAATTTTTAATATTGTAATTTAATTTTACGGATTAAATATAATATAGATATTAAAACTTAATATGGTACAAATTATTCCAATTATTATATCTATTTTATTAGATAATATTTCTATTTAATGATAAATTAATATAATCATTTCTGCATATAACCTGTAAAAACCCATTATTAGAAAATTTTTATTTATTACATAAAAATATATGATTATGATTCATTATTAATGTATTTTTATTTCATAATATAAATAGGATTATTTTAAAATAAATAAATGTTATTTTTCATTCCAAACAATCCTAAAAGAAATTTTACCAAAAATAATAATTATAAAATGAAAATAAAAAAATAGTTTTGTTTATAGGGGATGAATCAATAATTGGTTAAAAATGAATTCAAAATCCATAAAAATATTTTTAAATCCACTGGTTCAATATTTAATAAATATTTTGACAAGGAAATTGATTTAGTTATTTTTGGGTTGTAATTACTAGCTATATTAATACACTATATGAGTATTGTAAAACAAATATTTATTATTATTCACCTCAAATTAATTTAACTCAGATAAGTTAAAAAACATCATAGTATGATAAATATTTAATTGTAAATTAAAAATATATATTATATTTATCTAATTCATTTCCTAAAAAATTTAAATATAGTATTTAAATGAAATTTCAAAATATAATTTATTAAGTTTTTAAGGAAACATATCATTCGTACACAATAAGTGTTATTATTATTATTTTATAACAATTTCTTATTTAATTAATATTAATATTATTTTAAATATAAATTAATATATAGTATCATCATAATAATAATTCAAGTTTTATGATTTATTTTATTATTATGAAAAATATATATTTTAAGAAGAAAAATCTCTTTATTAATAAAAAATCACATAAATTATGTTTCCTCTAAACATAATGAATATAACATATCACTAAATTTTTCATTACTGTAGGTTTAATAAATCATAAAATATCTTTTTATGTTAAAAAATATTTTTTGACTCATATTTTTTTTCTTAATTGATTTATTTAAAAATGTATTAATTTAATGAAAAATATGTTCCAATTTCTCTTAGTGGTACAGTGGTACTGATTATGAATTCATTATGGTAATATATTCACTTGATAATAGATTTATATAGTTCACACATTATTAGGATATTGTGTTATAGTCATTTCCATGGTGAACTATTACATCAACACTTGTATTTAACATTTTAAATTGTTTTTATTTCTCCACAATTATTAAGAGAACTAACTACCAAAGATTAATATGTTCCTCTATTTTATTGTTATGAGTTGTCCCTTCATGATTTTACTTCTATATATTCTTCAATTCCATCAATGAGTTTTCTGGTAATGTTGATGCATAAAATGTCCCCATTTTTTTATCTTCATCATTTGTCATGAAATCAACCATTTTATTATCAATTTTTAATATTGAATGATAATGTTTTAAATTCAGTACTTTTTGGATGAACCTTATTCCTCTTGCTATTAATTATTTTGATGTATTAATATAATCTCTATTACCTATAAATAATATAATTCTTCATGAAGGTAGATAAATATAAAAATATAAAAAGTATGAGTTTCTACAATGTTGATATGTATATAATCTTTCCATTCATTACAATCAAAGGGTATCTACATTATTTTCTTCTTAAAAGGACAAATTGTGTCTAAGTTATAAAAAACTGACATTTCATAAGAGTAAGGATCATATCCCAACCTTTCCTCCACATGCCTATATAATCTAGATTGAATTTTTGACATCGAGTGTTACATATATATTGATGTGTTTATCTATTACTTTCATTATAAACATATGGTGATACATTATCAAATAATCTTTTCTTATTTTTTTTAAATCAATATCACATGAAATCAAAATTTCTTTTTTATAAACATAGTGTTTCATAGTTTTTGATACCTCAGCATCAAAAATGTTTCCACTATTTAAAGAGATTGATGTTCTTTTAAGTCGTAATATTTTTTACCCATTTGAGCATCTCTTTAACTAATCGAGAAATTTTCCATCTATGAACCTCCCAAAGTGTATATTTTTCAATGAATCCCAATACCATACTATGAATTTTAATTTATTATTTAATAATATTACTTCTTCTTCAAGTGTCTTAAATTTTATTATTCAACACATAGTACAAGCACAATGCTCATTAATTATATCATAACTCTCTTTAATGATTATTTTCAAATTCAAACATTTTTTTGATATCCCATTGGTGTATAATTTCTTATCAAGCCCATCTTACAACAAGACTGTATTTTCATCAAGTGGATCCAAAATTTAAGTAAATTATTTATGCCAAATTACAGGTTTTATACACCTCAAATCATTATTTATTAAATAAATAAACACATCATAAAATCCAAAATGATCAAAGGAATAATATATTTTTGTACATAGATAAATAAAAAGGTAACATGAACCCAAGATAAAAAAAATTATTTTAAAAAACCATAATAATACTTTATGATATATTATTCTTCTAATATTGCATGGGATAACATGGGGACATATATATGAATCGGGAGAACTATAATTCCCAATAAGGGATTAATTAAAAATTAAAATAATAAAAGTAATATATGTGGGTCTGGAGGCCTATAATAGATATAGGAAGATTGAGATTTACCAACATGAACATCAAATCAAATTTTGTGATAGAAACAGCCTAGAATCAATAGAATTTTGAAACAAAATTACATGACATCATAATAATAAGTCCATTCTAATATCTAAAACATCTTTTAATAGTGGGATTATGATAATCTCTAATTTACTATACACAATACCTCATGAGATAACAAAAATGTCCAATTTATTTTATGGATATATAATTCTTGGACCATATGGAAGTTTCATATTAGGTACATGAATTTGTGTGACACAACTAATATAAAAAATAAGAACATAATTCAAATAATTTAATCTAATTTATGTGGAATGTGGCATAATATAACATGATATAACAAAAACACCCAATTTATTAATTGATATATAATTCTCGAACCACATGGAACAGTCGTATTATGTACAGGAATTTGTGTGACATAATGAAAATACAGAATAAGAACATAATTCAAATTATTTAATCAAATTTTTGAGAATTTTTTTTAATATACATGTAATTCCTCTTTGAAATAATGATATTTTCATCTTTGTGATTTCCATTGAGTGAAGATTTGGCATGGGTATACAGAACAATATTTTTAAATAAGGAAAATAAAAAGATAATTTTCGTATCATAATCAGTTTGCATAAACATTCATAGAAGTCTATAATGATACTGAAATGTAACATCTCATAACATAGGAATAATAATGATATTAAACATATCTTTAAAAAAATATTCAAACATGATCTATTTGAAATCAGAAGGAACAATAAAAATAATTTATTTTAATAAAGATGATGTGGAAGAGAATAACATAAATTGATATGGAACCTCTAAAATATTTGGATTTTATTATTAATAATATTGTAAAACATTGGGAAAATTTAATTGTGGGCTAGGGAGATGAAATTCCAAAATAATTTTATTTCGTAAAAAAATATGATGGAGGATAGGTGAGAATTAAAAGAAAATGTTAGGTGGATTGATTATTATTTTCTAATTCTATGTTTTGGGATCTATAAAATAAAATAATAATATGAAAATTCATCGCATTATTTTCCCATAGTTTATATGAAATATGACTTTTAATCAATATTTTATAAGGACATTAATGAATCATACTAAAATAAAACAATTTGTTTTGTGGATGTGGGTCTTGTTATTGTTGAATTTATTTTAAAAACATAAAATATAATTGAGATCATATAGGACTCATTATTGGTTAATAGAAATAAATAAATATATTATAAACACATTAGCTTAATGTGGAATATTTATCTAGACATGAATTTAATATGTATCACTTGTTACATCACTTTTAAGCCATTAGGATGTAAAAATATAGAAAATATATTTTTTAAACATGATTATTTTAAAACATAATTTTACAAAAAAAAATTATGATAAATAAACATCAGGATAATTTCAACAAGCCGATTTATAAAAAAACCTCAAAAGGAAATTTTACAAATTTTGAAAAATAAAAATTTTAAATGCAAATAACTAATTACATGAAATAATTTTTACTTAAGATAACCAAAATTTTAATACCATTTTATTGATTACATATAAATTAATAAAATTATATTATACCAAGTACATAAATATTTATTAAAAAATAGAAATATTTTGTTAAATTAATTCTTTTTTCCAAATATACATTATATTACCCCAAATATTTTTAAAACAATATATTTCTAGAAAAATAATTTTTTATTCATATCAAAATATAATATGGACCAGCTTATTGTAAATTTTATATATACATTTATAATTAAAAATATAGACTTAACCATTTTTCCATTATTTCAAAATCATAAAATTCATATTAAAAGTATCTAGAATCATAACCCATTATTACAAAATTGTATGTCCAATGGTTAAGGTGCGTGATAGTGGCACCTTATTTTGGTGGTTTTAGGAACATGGTTTGGGTTGTGATAATTATATTCATTATCTTCTCTAAAAATGGTTTTTTTCGAATTTCATTTTTTTAATTTTATCTCAAGATGGGTTTTTTGAAAACCCCAATGATATCATATCTCTTGGATGCTGAGATGATTTGGATTCACAGGGAATGATCATAATAGTTGAGATAAGGAATTATTATATTTGTGTCGGTTAAAATTTATCACACCCCTTTATTTATAATAATAAATAATTTATCATTAAAATGAATATGTTATCAATGGTTAAAACTCTTAACATTATTTTAAATCTAATAGACTATATGTTATTACAATAAAAAATAACTATTGTAGTTAAAGTGTTTCTTATTATTTCATTAATCAATAAGGAATTTTGTCCATTCAAAAGGATAATTTTAATTATAAAATTTAATTTAGTTATATTCAAATCCTTTCAAAAATTTATACCATTAAATTTAGTTTTAACTTTTAAAAAATGGGTGTACATTTGTTTCATTCCCAATTAATGATCACATTTATTTCCATCAAACATTTCGGTCCATCATAACACTTTGAAAAGGTGAGTGTAATAGTTTAACAGAACCTAGCTACTATGATTCTACATCTTCCCTAACAACTTAAACTATGAATTATCATATCCCAAATGTGACACCAATGTATACAATTCTTTTGAGGGGTCTAGTATTTACTCACATAAAAGGGATACAAGGAATGAATCCCATACATGGGATGAGTTGGTTGTGAGTTCTATTTGATTGGATATGGATTTTATAGAATTAATGATTTCAATGGGAATGGTATATCTTGTATTATGGTTTTAAATCTTCCAAAACCTCATGGATTTCATTCATAGTGGTATACAAAGGAACATATTATCTTAGACCTCAATATCAAGGTCCCATTAATGATTTAATGAATAGATTTTTATAATTATATTTCTATTTCAAATGATGTTTAATGATTTTAATCTTATAAATAATCACTTATATTGTAAAGACCCGAAAATTTCAAGGAAATTTGTTTCTTAATTTTCTTTGGAATTTTACAAGAGCGCAGCTTCAGACGGCACCTGATTCCGAGGCCCGGTGTGCCCGGAATCAATTTCCGAAGTTTGGCTCGGGTACGTTCAGTGAACGGACGAGCGGGTTTTTCTATCTTTTGAACCGGTGCTCGGAATCGAATTCTGAGGGCACCGATGAAATCGCAGCGCCGGTATTTGCTTAGAAACGCCTCTTCCGGAGTTGCATTTGCTCAGACGTGGTTTTTAAATTTTGGGGCTTTAAGTCAGAAATAAAATAAGTTTGTGCGACAACTTTATTTTATTTCACTTAAGCTGCTCGGAAGCCGCATGGAAGCCACTTGAACTGAGTTGAACTGGATAGGATGCTATCCAGAAATATCCTACCCCCTTGGTAGGATATTTGTGAGGTGGGGCCCGCACGAGCCCCGCCGTTTCTTTCGCTAAGTAACGCACCCGCGAAAACCCGTCAAAGTAACTGAAAAGTCAACCGATGCGTTTTCTTTAATTCTTAACAGACCATTTAATTGGGCGGTTTATTTCATAAATTAAATGGGCTGTTTCATTCGTTGAATTAATTCAACGAATTTAATGGGTCGTTACTTACGCGTTTGCGTTCGTTGGCAAAATAATAAAATAAGACCAACTCTTTCTTTTGGAGGATTACTCGTTGTGCGAGATTCTCTGGGCCTCCACCTTCCCCGCGAAGAACGCGAAGAACGCGAAGAACGCGAAGAACGCGAAGAACGCGAAGAACGCCGGCGACCGGAATTCGACGACGCACACCGAGATCTGCGACGTCGACGAGCTTTACCCGCGACGTTCTTCGGCGACGCCTCTTCTTCCGCGGCCGATCCTCGTTCGGCAACTAAGGTGAGAATCAGATCGTTTAAATTCTCCCTTTTTTAAATTTCATGGCAACAGATTTAATTAATTAAATCTGTTTGTTCTTGATCCGGAGATTGGCGACGCGACGCCGGATACCGCGACGACGCGTCGATCCCCTTCTTCCGCGACGAGCGATTCCGCGACGACCTCTCGTCCGACGACGACGACAAGGTAGGGGTTTATTTTTTTTCTTGATGATTCTTTCCCGTGTTTATTCTTTTGAAATAAAGAACCCGATCCCAGAACAATTTTAAATTATTTTAAAATTGTTGATTGGTTGTTTTTATTCCTCCTGATGTTTATGACTAACGCGGAGGGTGCGGATCTAACAAACAAGACCCGGCAACCCTCCGCCGATCTTCCCCTTTTTGTGCGGATTTGGCGGACGACGACGAACCGTGCGGCAAGGGCGATCCGTTGATCCCGCAGTGAAGATCGGCCTCCGGGAGGAGCAACGGCGCAGACGGGAGGCAAAACGGGCCACCGGAGCAACTCCGGCGGCCCGCGGAAGGCGGCGGCGGCGCGGGTCGCCTGCGCGGCGTCGCCGGCGACCGGAGGCGGCGACGCCCGGCGCGCCACCGGAGGAGTCCGCCGCGGCCGAGCCGCGGTGGCGGCGAACCGCCGGACTGCGTCCGCGGTCCGGCCGCCCAGCACGCGGCCCGCGTTTATCCAAAGCCGCGGGTCAAACCCGCGGCGGCTCATTCGGCCGCTCGGCCGAAGCCGAGCCGGCCGGTCCGGTCGGCCGGGCCGTGCCCCGGCCGGACCGGACCCGGCCTAGCCGGGTCGGGCCGACCCGGTTCGACCGACCCAGGGGGGGGGGGTTCAGGCCGGGTCGCCCCGGGCCCAGAACCCCCGTTTCGGGCCCTCTTCGGTCTTTCGCCCATATCTTGGGCCTGGGACCTCCGATTGACGAACCGTCAGCGGCTACGCGATCCTTGGATCGAGACGGTCGTTTCTGTATATCATACTCAAGGTTTCGGAAGACTTTGGGTTCGGCCGGGTTGGTTCGTACACGAAACCAACCGGGCCCTCGGAGCGGAAACGCTCATAACTTGAGCTACGGACGTCTGCTCGACGTACCGTCAGCTGTGGTAGTTTCCTCTAAGTGAGACGGAACTTTTGGCATACTCCGCCTGAGGATCGGATACAGGCGGAGTACGGTCGGGTTGGTTTTGCCCTAAAAACCAACTGGGCCCCTGGGACGAAAATGCCAATAACTCTCAGACCGGGCGTCCGATTGACGCGCCGTCTGTTGCATTGAGATCCTGTTGTCGATACGGAACTTTTGGATACATCAACTTCGGACTACGTGTCAGTTGATGTATCAGCCTCTCGGCTCGTGGAGCGGACCCTCCTAAACGAGCTCGCTATGTGCGGGAACCCTAGTGCTGGCTGTGGCTTCGACGACAGAGCAGAGATCCTCCGTAGACTGCGACGACGACAGAGCAGAGATCCTCCGTGGACTGCGACGACGGCAGAGCAGAGATCCTTTGTGGACTGCGGCGACGACTGTGCAAGGGATCCTCAGTGGACTGCGTCGACTACTGCACTCAGCGATCCTACGTGGAACAGTGCTACCGAACCTGTGTGAGCTGAATCTTCTTTTTACCTTGAGCGGTGGAGCGCTTGTGTAACGCCCCGAACCCAGCTACCCAGAGTCGGTGCATTAATTACATAACATTGGCATGATCACAAGAAAGATCAAATCCCGAAAGACCGATTGGTTTAGTAGCCTTGGAAACACTAGATATAATCATAAAGTTTTACATTATATTTCAAAGTGAAAAACTACTACAACAACAAAGTCTTCATATCCACACTATTAACCCCTCATAATATCCCTGCAAGTCATTCATAATTTACTTCTTCACTACCTGGGAAAAATAAAACATAGAAAAGGGGTGAGCTCAAATGCCCAGTAAGGATAACAATATAGAGGAAACTTTCATAAATAAAAATAAACATTTAAGGCAATGTATAACTAAAACAAAAGCCTTTTAAACTTGAACATTTAACACAGTATGGCATAAATAAAATGAAATAATGCCATTTACTTATTCACATGGATATTCTACTAATCGAATAATCACATGCAAAAATCAATAACCACTTTCATAATGTTGGAATGCATAATGCCAGACTATCATAACCACATAGCCAAGGCCTCGTGCCAAGACTACAAATAAGATTTTGTCAAGGCCTTGTGCCAAGACACTAGTTTGTCTCATGAGACCTACCGATGCATCGAGGAGCTATAGCGGGCTCCACCCGTCACTTATTAAGTCCAATGCATTCCCATATGAAAAGGTTTAAACATAACATAAACATTCGTATTAAAACTAGCATACGAAATGTCAATAATTTCACCATAAACTATGAATGGTATAAAAATAGCACATCCACAGTCAAACATATCACAAAACCTTCAATACAATATAGAAGTTTTGTATCATAATAAATCAACTTCAAATAATCTTAAAATCCATCAAAGGATGTTGACATAGATGAAATCAAAATTCTTTTTAAAGAAGTATCTCCTTTTATTTTGAAATCATTTATGATCCATATAAAATAAAACATTTTCTTTGAAAATATTCTTATAAGCTTGTAAGGAAAGCTTTGAAGATTTTATAACGGCGTAAAATAACCGCACCCGCCGTATAAGTTAAAAAAAACATTTTACCTCAATTCTGTCGAAAAGGTTAAAAAGGACCTTGTTTTGAAAACGACGGAAAGATTCCCTTATAAACCTCTTATAAAAAGTCAAAAAAAGGTATAAATGACTTTAACCCATATTCTTGTAAATAGTAAAAATGTTTTGAAATACATTTTTAAGAAACATGGATGTGGATGATAAAGAGATCCCAGTAGATTATTACATATAAACAACCTCGGATAATGAAGAGATTGTGAAATAACCCTTACCTTGTACTTTTCCTTGGTTGGGGTAGGTTAACCTCCTGTATAATGGTGAAATAATTGTTATTAAATTTTACAAGAATCATATATATTAATATGATATCATATATGATCTTTTAACATTGATTTATTAATAATATCTTAGAATTAACATCGTTTCGGGTGTTAACTTACTCATTTTCTTTTATATGTTTTGTTACATAAGCCATGTTTGTTGTATCTTATTCATATCCAGAATGATATCAAGTCCTTAAACATCATTTTTAAATCATAAAATGATAATTATACTTGAATGGATACGATGGAGAATGCATCTCATCGCGTTCGTGGAGACGGTAGTCCGTACGTACGCACGAGCGACAATATCATTCTTTTGATATTAAAATAATATATAAATGAATGGTATATCATATATACAGAATCATTAACATGTTATATTTATTATTTACATGAGTTACACATCATTATTATACCCATCCAAATAATATTATATTGAATAACAATTACACCACGACGTGGAGACGGTAAGCCGTACGTACGCACGTATGGTGACATGTTATTCAAAGGGTGGATAGAATACTGAATATGGTTGTACCATACTTATAATAACATCACAGTATATGTGAGATACTGGAGTTATTATTTTAGAATGGTAAGAACAAAGGAAGAAGAAGTGGAAGAAGAAATGAACTTAGAAAAGGGTGGTGAAATCATTACCTCTTCTTCGGGTTCTTCCTTTTGATTTGATCAAAAGGGCTCCTTAGGTTGGCTTTCTGATCAAACTAAGGCCTCTAGGTTGTAGTGAGGGATGTTGGGAGATTATTTGGGCAGATTTTGGCCGAACCAAAAGGCTTTTAAGGTGTGAAGAAATGAGAAGGAGGAGTGCCCTTTTATAAGAGGGGTGAGGGGCACCTTTGGAAAAGCTAGAAATATTAATTTATAATAAATTCATATTCGGTTTCTAAAGGCTAAAAAGTTGACTATTCAAAGGATGAGGTGGGGATAGGTCGAAAACAACTCATCCAATAGAATTTAGACAGGTTTGGGTACTTATATTAACCTTATCTTTAAGTATTAACTCTAAGTTAATTAGTTTCACTTTTACAATGTCTCTTTGTATTTTATATATTATGGTTAATAAACATACTATATACATCCAAGCGACCCCCAAGTGGTCCATTAATGATTAACCTATCATAATATAAGTCTCTTGGCCGAACCGTAGATTTTTAGGAATTTAATATCAATTAATAATATAATATTTGTTTTAAGAACTCTTTTATGTCAATTTTGACACTATTCAATAGTTGATTTTTGTGAAACTCATAACAGATTGATTACTTCGAAAAAAGTCCATTAAATCAATCCAAATATATCATATTAGCCTAGAAAATTTGTTTAATTCATTAAAAGTTTCATATTATATTTATTTGGGTATTTATAATATCAATTATTTTATTTTTTCACTATTATAGTAATTACTGCATCATCATTGTGTCATAAATAAAATAACTTATTTAATGTCTAAAAATTATAAATAAAATATCATTATGTATGAAATCTTTTTATCTTTCTAATGAATATTTATAATCGAAAATCCAACATGTATAACCCTATGTAAAAATTGTTGTTCTAAAAGATATATGCTTGTGTCATTTTTGTATTCATTTTGACTTAATTAAAATAAAGTGTCATTATCACTTACAAGTGGATCCATGGGGTCCCCAAATAGACCCAAAGATGCCCATGGTCGACTATGTATCAACCAATAGGGTTAAGACACGTTTTAGGGTAATTTAGTATTATTATAATATTATTTTTTTAACCCTTATTTACCGGATTTACCCTTAACCATGGTAAATAAAATATTTACCGCAGTAATTATTCAAAATGTCTAAAAATAAAAGTTACCTATTTACACAATTTGAACATCCTGATTCCAAATATGGAATCCATTTTTCTAAATTCAAAACACAGAAGTGGCATAAATTAATTTAAAATTAATTTCCGCTGTCAAAACAAAAAGCGTGTTTTTAAGAGATAATAACTACCAAAAGATTGACACTTGTTTATGTTCGGTTTAATTTTAAAATTATGTCCAATGACCAACATTATATTAAATGGTAAAAATATATTCTAAATATACTTTAAAACCACTCAAATTCATAATTTATCACTATTACTTATTTTGATTAAAAAAGTTGTTTTTAATTAAAATTTAGTAATTTTCACTATTCATCAAAATATAAAAGTTATCCGAAAAGTACCAAAATTTCACCCTAGGATAATTTCGATATTCCGAATCCAAAAATGAAGTCCATTTTGAAATATAAAATATATATGATTTCAAAAAGTAGGTATCACTATTTACAACGGCTAGTTTAATTAGTTGTGGTGTGTGTTAGAACTCGAGGTTGCGTACAACACACGCTATCGCATTATTCGAAGGGAAACGTACCGTAGAAGCATGGGGTGTTACATTCTCCCCTCCTTCAAATAATTGCGTCCTCGCAATTTCTAGGGTATTACTGCATAAAAATACTCAGGTGGTTCTTCATCATAAGTTCCTCGGGTTCCCACGTTGCCTCTTCCATCTTATGATTTCTCCACAAAACTTTTACCAGACGCGTCGTCCGGTTTCTCAGTACATGTTCTCTTGTATCAAGAATCCTGACGGGCTCTTCACAATAGGAAAGATCGGGTTCCAGTTCTAATTCCTCATAGGTGAGTACATGCGTTGGGTCAGGCATGTATTTCCTCAACAGAGATACGTGGAACACATCGTGAACTTTGGAGAGACTTGGCGGCATTGCCAATCGGTAAGCTACAGCCCCAATTCGTTCTAGAATTTCGAAAGGTCCGATGTACCTGGGACTCAATTTACCTTTCTTACCAAAAAGTATGACTCCCTTCCACGGAGATACCTTCAGGAAAACATGATCACCGACTTGAAATTCCAAATCCTTCCTTCGATTATCGGCATAGCTCTTCTGCCTACTTTGAGCTGCTTTAATGTGATTTTGGATTACCTTCACCTTTTCCACTGTTTCCTCCACCAGTTCTGGGCCTACAAGTTTTCTTTCACCAACGTCATCCCAACAGGTTGGTGTACGACATCTCTTTCCGTATAACGCTTCATATGGTGCCATCTGAATACTCGAATGGAAGCTATTGTTATAGGAAAATTCTACTAGTGGTAAATATTGATCCCACATACCCTGAAAATCAAGTGAGCAAGATCTCAACATGTCTTCTAAGGTCTGAATAGTCCGTTCTGATTGTCCGTCTGTCTGAGGGTGGTAAGCAGTGCTCAAACGAAGTTCAGTATCCAGGGATTTCTGAAGACTTTTCCAAAATCTTGAAGTAAAATGGGGATCACGATCAGAAACAATCGATAGGGGTACTCCATGATGTCTCACAACTTCATTAATGTATAGTCTTGCTAGACGTTCCAGGGGTAGATCTTCTCTTATAGCAAGAAAATGTGCTGACTTGGTAAGACGATCAACAATAACCCATATTGCATCGTTCCTTCTAGGAGTCTTTGGTAGCCCCATGACAAAGTCCATCGTAATATTGTCCCATTTCCACTCCGGTATGGGAAGAGGTTGCATGACTCCTCCAGGCTGTTGCCTTCCAGCTTTCACTTGTTGACAAACCATACATCTTGACACAAAATCAGCAATCTCCCTCTTCATGTTGTCCCACCAAAAATGTTCCTTCAAATCTCTATACATTTTGGTGCTCCCAGGGTGTATAAAGAAATTGGAACTATGAGCATCATCCAACAATTCCCTTTTTAGATCAGGTATATTGGGAACACAAAGTCTCTTCCCGAATTTCAAAATTCCACCTTCATACGCAAAGTCTCTCAATCTCCCATCATTCACAGCTTTAATCTTCTTTTGGAATTCTTCATCATCAGTCTGAGAACTCTTAATCCTTTCTAGTAAAGATGGTTTGACAACCATTTGAAAAAGCATTGATGTTTCACCTTCCCTGGTTATTCCCATGTCCATCTTCACTAGCTCCATGAAAATTGGATCCCTTTCAATTCTCATATTGTTCAAAACTCCATGGTCTTATCTACTCAAAGCATCTGCCACCTTGTTTGCCTTCCCTGGGTGGTAGTGTATCGTACAATCATAATCCTTGAGTAATTAAAGCCATCTCCTTTGCCTCATATTGAGTTATTTTTGTGAGAAAATATACTTCAAACTCTTGTGATCAGTATAAATATCACATTTTTCACCATAGAGGTAGTGCCTCCATATTTTCAAAGCAAAGATCACTGCTGCTAACTCAAGACCATGAGTAGGATAGTTTT
Organism: Viscum album; assembly: GCA_963277665.1. Taxonomy (NCBI): domain Eukaryota; kingdom Viridiplantae; phylum Streptophyta; class Magnoliopsida; order Santalales; family Viscaceae; genus Viscum; species Viscum album. The sequence continues at coordinate 599,117,416 of OY728128.1, forward strand.
GTTCATGAATTTTCAACTGTCGTGATGCATAGGCAATAACTCTATCATTCTGCATAAGGACACAGCCAAGTCCTTTCTTTGATGCATCACTATAAATAACGAACCCATCATTCCCCGATGGTAGAGTCAATATAGGAGCATTGACTAATCTTCTCTTCAGTTCTTCGAAACATTCTTCACACTCTTTTGTCCAAACAAATTTAACCCCTTTACGTGTGAGCTTCGTTAATGGGTTAGCCAATCGGGCAAAATTCTGGACGAAACGTCGATAATAACCTGCCAAGCCAATAAAACTACGTACCTCAGTTATACTCGTAGGTGCTGGCCATTCTTGGATTGCCTTGGTTTTAGAAGGATTAACAGAGATTCCATCTTTAGAGACAATATGGCCAAGAAAAGAAATCTCCTGAAGCCAGAATTCACACTTGCTAAACTTTCCATATAATTCATGCCTCCTCAGAGTCTTCAAGATAATGCGCAAGTGATTTTCATGATCTTTGTAGGTTTTGGAGTATACCAAGATATCATCAATAAATACCACCAAAAATTCATCGAGATACTCCTTGAAAACTCTATTCATCAGATCCATGAATACAGAGGGTGCATTAGTCAATCCAAACGGCATTACAGTAAACTCGTAATGCCCGTACCTGGTTCGAAATGATGTTTCCGGAATGTCTTCCTTCTTTACACACAACTGATGGTATCCAGATCGAAGGTCAATCTTTGAAAAGTATTGAGCTCCATGCAGTTGGTCAAATAAATCATCAATACGAGGTAGGGGATACTTGTTCTTTATCGTTATAGCATTGATCTCCCTGTAGTCGATACATAACCTCATAGATCCATCTTTCTTTTTAACAAAAAGAACAGGGGCTCCCCATGGAGAAACACTAGGGCGAATAAATCCCTTATTACTCAATTCCTCTAGTTGTTTCTTTAGTTCGACTAACTCTACAGTAGCCATTCTATAAGGGGTCTTCGATATAGGCCTTGATCCAGGAATCAAATCAATAGAAAACTCTACTTCTCGTTCTGGAGGATGTCCAGGTAAATCTTCCGGAAATACATCTACAAACTCTTTCACAATATGTACATCCTCTATTTGAACATTCCTTTCCTCACCGACAGTTATTTCATTCTCTTCCTCCCCGATAATTGAATTAAGTTGAGCTACAGGGGGTGGATCTAAATAAGAATTAGGTGGTAACGATTCTGCTCTAAAAATAAGGTGCTCCTTATCATTATCATCAAGAATCGTAACCTCTTTCTTCTTACAATAAATCTTCGCATCATAGTCCGAAAGCCAGTCCATACCGAGGATTATATCAAACTCAATCATAGGTATGACGATGAAATCAGCAGATAAAGAAAATTTATGTGCTCTAATGGGGACTGATTCACAAAACTTTGTTGCAACGATACATCCCTTAGGAGTTTTAACTGACAACTCCCTTATTAAATCAAATTGGAAATATCTAATTTTCTTAGCAAACTGGGAAGATATGAAACAATGCGATGATCCAGAATCAAATAATGCATTTGCTAAACTTGAGGAAACCATTAAATTACCTGCCACCACGTCTTTCGGAGCTTCTACCTCAGCAGTAGTGATAGCATAAGCCTGGCCTTGATCCCTTGGCCTTTTCTGAGGTAAGTTCTCCTGACGCTTAGGACATGCATTTGCATAATGCCCCATCTCCCTGCAATTGTAGCACTGAACGTTGGTAGCTTCCTTCTTCCCCTTGCAATCATGAGCTTGGTGGCCTTTTTCACCACACTTGTAACAGACTCCCATTCCCTTCAGGCAAGCACCGGGGTGTTTCTTCCCGCACTTACAACAAGATGGATATTCAACCTTTCCCTTCTTCCCCTTATTTCCATTCCCAGATTGATCAGCAGGTATCTTCTTCTTTTTCTTTGCTTTAAAGTCATAAGACTTAGAGAATTCCTTTTCGGTCTTGATATCACATGAGACAATGTCTTCGTACGATGAAAAGGATTGTGAGACTAATGCTCGACGGAGAAATGGTTTTAACCCATCAAAGAAACGATCAATCTTACTTCTTGGGTTGCGAATATAATCTCCAGCATACCTCGCTAACCTTGTAAAGTTAGCCTCATACTTTGTGACATTATCATCCTCCTTTTGTCTCAGACTCAGAAATTGCCTTTCCATATCTGCTCGATGGTCGCGAGGAAAGTATTTTTCTAAAAACAGATCTTTGAACTCCCTCCATTCCATGTTTGATACTTCATCATCTTCCTTCATGTTTTGAATCAATGACCACCATTGATCAGCATCTCCAGTGAGGCGGTAAACTGCCATGGTAACTTTTTCCCTTTCACTACTCCCCAAAGCCTGAAATATTTTCTCTAGGGAAAATATCCATTGCTCATCTACTAAGGGATTTGTACTCCCATTGAACGTTGGTGGTTGTTGTCTCATGAAACGATCTAACATTGATCCTCCACGCTGCGGATCAGGGTGCTCCATACGGGTAAGGTTATTATTCATAACCTGAGTAAGTTGTCCCAGTACGGTGATTAGCTGATCAGCACCAGTTGCATCACCAGCCCCACTATAATTATCTTGAGCAGGAGGGCAATCCCTACATGGAGTGCGTGCATTGATACGGTTTCCATTTCTTCCACTAGGCGCCATTTCTAAACAATGGCATAAACTAGATCAGTTTATGAATCAAAATACATAATCTCATACTTATAAAACACTTAACATAAATTGAACTATTTATGGATATAATCCATAATCATAAAAATGTTTTCTTTGAGGAAGTATATACTCATAAACCCTTCATAATGATTTGTAATGAAAATGAGAGTCATCCTAAGCATATCCCCCGGGAGTGTCGTAACCAAGAGTGCAGCAAGGCCCGTTGTCGTGCACCAGTTCCCGTTCGAGTCTAGCTCAAAGCGGTGTTTTCAGGTTTTACCCCTAGGTACATCTGTGCCAGAGCCGCCTCTACCTGCTCGTATCCAGACATGGATGTATTGCTCGGAAAACTCACAAAATCTCTACAATACCAAAATTCTAGGAAGTTCTTCTATACTAATCATCAAAGTTCATCTTAGGTCTACGTGCTCTAATCAGAGTTTATCTAAATCTAGCTTCGAAGGTTTGTACTAAACTTCCTCTGATACCAACTGTAACGCCCCGACCCCAGCTACCCAGAGTCAGTGCATTAATTACATAACATTGGTATGATCACAAGAAAGATCAAATCCCGAAAGACCGATTGGTTTAGTAGCCTTGGAAACACTAGATATAATCATAAAGTTTTGCATTACATTTCAAAGTGAAAAACTACTACAACAACAAAGTCTTCATATCCACACTATTAACCCCTCATAATATCCCTGCAAGTCATTCATAATTTACTTCTTCACTACCTGGGAAAAATAAAACATAGAAAAGGGGTGAGCTCAAATGCCCAGTAAGGATAACAATATAGAGGAAACTTTCATAAATAAAAATAAACATTTAAGGCAATGTATAACTAAAACAAAAGCCTTTTAAACATGAACATTTAACACAGTATGGCATAAATAAAATGAAATAATGCCATTTACTTATTCACATGGATATTCTACTAATCGAATAATCACATGCAAAAATCAATAACCACTTTCATAATGTTGGAATGCATAATGCCAGACTATCATAACCACATAGCCAAGGCCTCGTGCCAAGACTACAAATAAGATTTTGTCAAGGCCTTGTGCCAAGACACTAGTTTGTCTCATGAGACCTACCGATGCATCGAGGAGCTATAGCGGGCTCCACCCGTCACTTATTAAGTCCAATGCATTCCCATATGAAAAGGTTTAAACATAACATAAACATTCGTATTAAAACTAGCATACGAAATGTCAATAATTTCACCATAAACTATGAATGGTATAAAAATAGCACATCCACAATCAAACATATCACAAAACCTTCAATACAATATAGAAGTTTTGTATCATAATAAATCAACTTCAAATAATCTTAAAATCCATCAAAGGATGTTGACATAGATGAAATCAAAATTCTTTTTAAAGAAGTATCTCCTTTTATTTTGAAATCATTTATGATCCATATAAAATAAAACATTTTCTTTGAAAATATTCTTATAAGCTTGTAAGGAAAGCTTTGAAGATTTTATAACGGCGTAAAATAACCTCACCCGCCGTATAAGTTAAAAAAAACATTCTTACCTCAATTCTGTCGAAAAGGTTAAAAAGGACCTTGTTTTGAAAACGACGGAAAGATTCCTTTATAAACCTCTTATAAAAAGTCAAAAAAGGGTATAAATGACTTTAACCCATATTCTTGTAAATAGTAAAAATGTTTTGAAATACATTTTTAAGAAACATGGATGTGGATGATAAAGAGATCCCAGTAGATTATTACATATAAACAACCTCGGATACTGAAGAGATTGTGAAATAACCCTTACCTTGTACTTTTCCTTGGTTGGGGTAGGTTAACCTCCTGTATAATGGTGAAATAATTGTTATTAAATTTTACAAGAATCATATATATTAATATGATATCATATATGATCTTTTAACATTGATTTATTAATAATATCTTAGAATTATCATCGTTTCGGGTGTTAACTTACTCATTTTCTTTTATATGTTTTGTTACATAAGCCATGTTTGTTGTATCTTATTCATATCAAGAATGATATCAAGTCCTTAAACATCATTTTTAAATCACAAAATGATAATTATACTTGAATGGATACGATGGAGAATGAATCTCATCGCGTTCGTGGAGACGGTAGTCCGTACGTACGCACGAGCGACAATATCATTCTTTTGATATTAAAATAATATATAAATGAATGGTATATCATATATACAGAATCATTAACATGTTATATTTATTATTTACATGAGTTACACATCATTATTATACCCATCCAAATAATATTATATTGAATAACAATTACACCACGACGTGGAGACGGTAAGCCGTACGTACGCACGTATGGTGACATGTTATTCAAAGGGTGGATAGAATACTGAATATGGTTGTACCATACTTATAATAACATCACAGTATATGTGAGATACTGGAGTTATTATTTTAGAATGGTAAGAACAAAGGAAGAAGAAGTGGAAGAAGAAATGAACTTAGAAAAGGGTGGTGAAATCATTACCTCTTCTTCGGGTTCTTCCTTTTGATTTGATCAAAAGGGCTCCTTAGGTTGGCTTTCTGATCAAACTAAGGCCTCTAGGTTGTAGTGCGGGATGTTGGGAGATTATTTGGGCAGAGTTTGGCCGAACCAAAAGGCTTTTAAGGTGTGAAGAAATGAGAAGGAGGAGTGCCCTTTTATAAGAGGGGTGAGGGGCACCTTTGGAAAAGCTAGAAATATTAATTTATAATAAATTCATATTCGGTTTCTAAAGGCTAAAAAGTTGACTATTCAAAGGATGAGGTGGGGATAGGTCGAAAACAACTCATCCAATAGAATTTAGACAGGTTTGGGTACTTATATTAACCTTATCTTTAAGTATTAACTCTAAGTTAATTAGTTTCACTTTTACAATGTCTCTTTGTATTTTATATATTATGGTTAATAAACATACTATATACATCCAAGCGACCCCCAAGTGGTCCATTAATGATTAACCTATCATAATATAAGTCTCTTGGCCGAACCGTAGATTTTTAGGAATTTAATATCAATTAATAATATAATATTTGTTTTAAGAACTCTTTTATGTCAATTTTGACACTATTCAATAGTTGATTTTTGTGAAACTCATAACAGATTGATTACTTCGAAAAAAGTCCATTAAATCAATCCAAATATATCATATTAGCCTAGAAAATTAGTTTAATTCATTAAAAGTTTCATATTATATTTATTTGGGTATTTATAATATCAATTATTTTATTTTTTCACTATTATAGTAATTACTGCATCATCATTGTGTCATAAATAAAATAACTTATTTAATGTCTAAAAATTATAAATAAAATATCATTATGTAGGAAATCTTTTTATCTTTCTAATGAATATTTATAATCGAAAATCCAACATGTATAACCCTATGTAAAAATTGTTGTTCTAAAAGATATATGCTTGTGTCATTTTTGTATTCATTTTGACTTAATTAAAATAAAGTGTCATTATCACTTACAAGTGGATCCATGGGGTCCCAAAATAGACCCAAAGATGCCCATGGTCGACTATGTATCAACCAATAGGGTTAAGACACGTTTTAGGGTAATTTAGTATTATTATAATATTATTTTTTTAACCCTTATTTACCGGATTTACCCTTAACCATGGTAAATAAAATATTTACCGCAGTAATTATTCAAAATGTCTAAAAATAAAAGTTACCTATTTACACAATTTGAAAATCCTAATTCCAAATATGGAATCCATTTTTCTAAATTCAAAACACAGAAGTGGCAGAAATTAATTTAAAATTAATTCCCGCTGTCAAAACAAAAAGCGTGTTTTTAAGAGATAATAACTATCAAAAGATTGACACTTGTTTATGTTCGGTTTAATTGTAAAATTATGTCCAATGACCAACATTATATTAAATGGTAAAAATATATTCTAAATATACTTTAAAACCACTCAAATTCATAATTTATCACTATTACTTATTTTGATTAAAAAAGTTGTTTTTAATTAAAATTTAGTAATTTTCACTATTCATCAAAATATAAAAGTTATCCGAAAAGTACCAAAATTTCACCCTAGGATAATTTCGATATTCCGAATCCAAAAATGAAGTCCATTTTGAAATATAAAATATATATGATTTCAAAAACTAGGTATCACTATTTACAACGGCTAGTTTAATTAGTTGTGGTGTGTGTTAGAACTCGAGGTTGCGTACAACACACGCTATCGCATTATTCGAAGGGAAACGTACCGTAGAAGCTTGGGGTGTTATAGCTTGGGTGTAGCGGCGGACCTGTGGTACTTGACAGTGGTGGTGCGCTTGGATGCAGCAGCAGACCCTTGGCGGTGGAGCGCTTGGTTGTAGCGGCGGACCCGCGATACTCTACGGAGTGTGTGCGCTTGGTTGTAGCGACAGACCCGCGACGGTGGAGACGTGCGTGCGGAGTACGGAGACCGTGTAGATGACTGAGACCTGACGACTGCTTGACCGACTCGACTTGGAGTGAGTCGACTAGCCCAGTGGACGGAGCGCCCAGTAGTTGGCAGCAGACCCACGGCGGACGGAGCGCCTGGTAGTTGGCGGCAAACCCGCGGTACTCGACAGGAGGAGTACCTCAGTAGGCTATCTGGGTGAGCGCCCGGTATTTGGCAGCAGACCCTCAGCGGACGGAGCGCCCGGTAGTTGGCAGCAGACCCGCGGTACTCGACATGAGTAGTACTTCAGCAGTCTTAGGTTAGTGAGCAGTACCTCGGAGTCGTGACAGGACCACTGTACACTTCAGAGATGGGGCTCTTCAACATTTACGGTTTCGATAATGAAAATACTGGTTGAGCTGAATCTTATGTTACTCTCCTTTGTGGTTTGTGTTGAACTATCCTATGTGGATTTACTGTTTACTCTCCTTGTGTATTTGAGTCTTGCTTTCCTTTGTGGATTGAGTTGTTCTTGAGCTCGTGAGCAGAGCTAGAATTGGGGACTTAGGTATATGTATGGGCATATACCTAAGTCGAGTCAGATGTTACTTCGTGATTGCATCTTTCTTTTGTGCTATATCCTTTGTGGATTTCGGGAGACCTTCGGGGGTCTCGGGGTCCTTACTGAGTAGCTTATACTCACCCCTGCACGGGCTATGCCCGCACCTTGTTGTGTTGGATGCAGACGACGGACAGCGCTGATCGCGGTTGGGGCGTGGAGAAGGACGGTACCTGGAGGTGGACCACTGGGCGGGACGTGCTCGGAGCGGACGTGGGACCCGAGGAGCCTGGAGGCTATCTGTACCCACCCTTCAGGTGGGATTGCCAGTGGACGACACGATGCCGCCGTCTTTTCTTCAGTTGTTGTTCTTTACTTTTTCAGTTGTACTTTACAGATGGGCTTGTATTTCCGGCCCCCTTTACTTTTCTGCACTTTGTAGTTACTTTCCGCTTGCTGACTCTGTGGTGGTTGTTACTTTTAAAGGCAATGCCTTCCCTGTTTACCAGGATTTTACGCCTTGGTGCTAGTCGCCAGCCCCTGGCCTATGGAAGGCGGGCTTGGGGTAGTCACGGCACAGGCCCCGAGGTCGGGTCGTGACAAATTGGTATCAGAGGGGTCGGTTCTACCGCAGACTCTGATCGTCTTTCTTTTCTATGTGAAGCAATAGTGTTTAGTGTATTGGGTGTGGTTATCAGTCCAGGGAGCCCAGTGTTGGTGCGGCGGCCGACATATCCGTACACCAGGACCCTGACTCCTGATTTCCGACTTAATGCATGAAAACATTGATTGTGTGTGTGTTTCAAGTCTTCTTTGTGATTACTTGTGTCAGCTCACCGGGTATACTGATCTGCTTCATGAAAGTCTCATGTTTTCCTTGTGATTACTTGTGCCAGCTCACCAGGTATACTGTTCTGACTGTGGTGCTCTTGTTCTCCTTTTCAGGATGGCCCCGCGACGACAGCCAGCTAGGGTTCCGAGTGTAGGGCGCGACGGCAGCCCACCGAGCGACGAGGCCTCGGTGCAGGGCCCTTTGCCAGCAGTGGCACCGGCGGTAGCTTTACCCGCCGAGCCACCGATGCTACCAGTACCAGACGCTGACGATGCACGTCGCCTCAGGGCACTGCATGAGTTTCAGAGCCAGCGACCGCCCAGGTTTCGCGGTGAGACGGACCCCCAGGCCGCCGAGGACTGGCTAGAGGCGGTGGTACGGATCTTTAGGCTAGTGAGGACACCAGCGGATCTCATGGTGATTCTCGCGGCGAGCCTCCTGCAGGCGGCGGCAGGACGATGGTGGAGCTTGATGCTCCAGGTGCACGATGAGGCATCTCTTCTTTGGACGGACTTTGAGAGCCTCTTCTGCTCGGAGTTTGTCCCAGCCACCCTTCGTGCGGTGCATATCCAGGAGCTTCTACAGCTGCGGTAGGGCAGCATGACGGTCGCTCAGTACGCGGCGAGGTTCACCGACCTTTCTCGGTACTCGACAGACATGGTACGAGACCCCTTCTTCCGGGCCCGGACCTTCGAGCAGGGTTTGAGACACGAGATCAGGGCATCGCTGATCTCCCTCAGCATACCGACTCAGACAGGAGTACTAGAGCGGGCCCTTTTGATCGAGAGCTTCCTTGCTGAGTCTACACCAGCACAGAGACCCACCGCAGGGCGGCACGTAGCGGAGTCTTCGGTAGCAGGTAGCCGACAGATGACTCAGGGTTCCAGGCAGACCAGACCTACCAGTGGCCGACTGCACGACTCAGGCTCAGTTGTGCGGGGAAGCCGGGGTGGAGTCAGAGCCAGGCGTGCCGAGAGTGGGCAGTGTTACTCCTGTGGCGGAATTGGTCACATGGCTCGTGACTGCCCGACCCGCCATGCGGGGGAGCAGCAGACGGTTGAGGAGCCACCTAGGCAGAGGAAGAGGTTCGACCGTGGCGGTCTGCAGGGAGGAGACGGACGAGGTAGAGGAGCTGGCCGAGCAGCAGGTGGTGGACGACGCTTTGAGGCTCTACCACCACCACCACCAGGAGGTCCACCCCGACCGCAGGGGAGAGCTCAGCTTCAGGCAGCCGAGGCCTTCGATCATGGAGCCCTGGGAGCTGATGGACAGGAGCAGAACTAGTGGATACATCCTTTGTACTTCTGGTTCCTTGTTGCTTTTGTGTAGCGTCTTGTAATATGAGCTGCAATAATAAAAGACGCATACCTTTGTGATATTTTCGTTCCTGTCCTCTTTCGTGATGTTACTAGGAGATTCCAGTTTTGGCTGTTGACTTGACCCTCACTTGTGATACATCTACTGGAGGAGACCCAGTTACCACAGACTGATGCCGACAGTGTGACTCAACCCTTGGAGGCGAGAGTAACGGTTGAATCTCTTAGTAGTAGCGTCGAGGCCTTACGACGTCATCCTTGGTATGGATTAGTATCATCCATGTTAGGATTGACTGTTTTAGGCATAGAATGTGGTTCATCCAGGGGATGAGACCAGATTTCTCTTTTCGGCAAAGAAGAAATCTTGCAGCTCTTGTGGGACCTGTGATGGTCCAGGCCACGACAAAGAAGGTCCAGGTCATCCAGGACCGGATGAGTACAGCTCAGAGCCGACAGAAATCATATGCTGACAGGAGGCGGAGGCCACTGGAGTTCGAGGATGGAGACCACGTCTTCTTGCGGGTCTCACCTCGACGTGGTATTCGGAGATTTGGCCGAGGTGGCAAGTTATCTCCGCGCTTCATCGGACCCTTCCAGTTTCTTAGCAGGATTGGCGAGGTGGCTTATCGCCTGGCTCTACCACATCAGTTGCACCGGGTGCACGACGTCTTCCACGTGTCTCAGCTGAGGAGATACGTGCACGACCCGACGCACATCATTGATCATGGGGATCTTGACGTTGACGATGGGGCGACTTTTGCGGAGGTCCCGGTGGAGATAGAGGATCGACAGGAGCGGGTCCTGCGTGGGCGATCGATTCTTCTTGTGCGCATCAGATGGCAGCACGGGAATCTCCAGGAGAGCACATGGGAGCGGGAGGCTCAGATGCGTGCTCAGTACCCCCATTTGTTCCCCTAGTTTTTGATGTATCTTTACGGGGACGTAAAGCCCTGAGGTGGGAGTAATGTAAAGACCCGCAAATTTCAAGGAAATTTTTTTCTTAATTTTCTTTGGAATTTTACAAGAGCGCAGCTTCAGACGGCACCTGATTCCGAGGCCCGGTGTGCCCGGAATCAATTTCCGAAGTTTGGCTCGGGTACGTTCAGTGAACGGACGAGCGGGTTTTTCTATCTTTTGAACCGGTGCTCGGAATCGAATTTTGAGGGCACCGATGAAATCGCAGCGCCGATATTTGCTTAGAAACGCCTCTTCCGGAGTTGCGTTTGCTCAGACGTGGTTTTTAAATTTTGGGGCTTTAAGTCAGAAATAAAATAAGTTTGTGCGACAACTTTATTTTATTTCACTTAAGCTGCTCGGAAGCCGCTTGGAAGCCACTTGAACTGAGTTGAACTGGATAGGATGCTATCCAGAAATATCCTACCCCCTTGGTAGGATATTTGTGAGGTGGGGCCCGCACGAGCCCCGCCGTTTCTTTCGCTAAGTAACGCACCCGCGAAAACCCGTCAAAGTAACTGAAAAGTCAACCGACGCGTTTTCTTTAATTCTTAACAGAACATTTAATTGGGGGGTTTATTTCGTGAATTAAATGGGCTGTTTCATTCGTTGAATTAATTCAACGAATTTAATGGGTCGTTACTTACGCGTTTGCGTTCATTGGCAAAATAATAAAATAAGACCAACTCTTTCTTTTGGAGGATTACTCGTTGTGCGAGATTCTCTGGGCCTCCACCTTCCCCGCGAAGAACGCGAAGAACGCGAAGAACGCGAAGAACGCGAAGAACGCCGGCGACCGGAATTCGACGACGCACACCGAGATCTGCGACGTCGACGAGCTTTACCCGCGACGTTCTTCGGCGACGCCTCTTCTTCCGCGGCCGATCCTCGTTCGGCAACTAAGGTGAGAATCGGATCGTTTAAATTCCACCTTTTTTAAATTTCATGGCAACGGATTTAATTAATTAAATCCGTTTGTTCTTGATCCGGAGATTGGCGACGCGACGCCGGATACCGCGACGACGCGTCGATCCCCTTCTTCCGCGACGAGCGATTCCGCGACGACCTCTCGTCTGACGACGACGACAAGGTAGGGGTTTATTTTTTTTCTTGATGATTCTTTCCCGTGTTTATTCTTTTGAAATAAAGAACCCGATCCCAGAACAATTTTAAATTATTTTAAAATTGTTGATTGGTTGTTTTTAATCCTCATGATGTTTATGACTAACGCGGAGGGTGCGGATCTAACAAACAAGACCCGGCAACCCTCCGCCGATCTTCCCCTTTTTGTGAGGATTTGGCGGACGACGACGAACCGTGCGGCAAGGGCGATCCGTTGATCCCACAGTGAAGATCGGCCCCCGGGAGGAGCAACGGCGCAGACGGGAGGCAAAACGGGCCACCGGAGCAACTCCGGCGGCCCACGGAAGGCGGCGGCGGCGCGGGTCGCCGGCGCAGCGGCGCCGGCGACCGGTGGCGGCGACGCCCGGCGCGCCGCCGGAGGAGTCCGCCGCGGCCGAGCCGCGGCGGCGGAGAACCGCCGGACCGCATCCGCGGTCCGGCCACCCAGCACGCGGCCCGCGCGGGCCGCGTTTCTCCAAAGCCGCGGGTCAAACCCGCGGCGGCTCATTCGGCCGCCCGGCCGAAGCCGAGCCGGCCGGTCCGGGCGGCCGGGCCGTGCCCAGGCCGGACCGGACCCGGCCTAGCCGGGTCGGGCCGGGTCGGGCCGACCCGGTTCGGCCGACCCAGGGGTGGGGGGTTCGGGCCGGGTCGCCCCGGGCCCAGAACCCCCGTTTCGGGCCCTCTTCGGTCTTTCGCCCATATCTTGGGCCTGGGACCTCCGATTGACGAACCGTCAGCGGCTACGCGATCCTTGGATCGAGAAGGTCGTTTCGGTATATCATACTCAAGGTTTCGGAAGACTTTGGGTTCGGCCAGGTTGGTTCGTACACGAAACTAACCGGGCCCTCGGAGCGGAAACGCTCATAACTTGAGCTACGGACGTCCGATCGACGTACCGTCAGCTGTGGTAGTTTCCTCTAAGTGAGACGGAACTTTTGGCATACTCCTCCCGAGGATCGGATACAGGCGGAGTACGGTCGGGTGGGTTTTGCCCTAAAAACCAACCGGGCCCCTAGGACGAAAATGCCAATAACTCTCAGACCGGGCGTCCGATTGACGCGCCGTCTGTTGCGTTGAGATCCTGTTGTCGATACGGAACTTTTGGATACATCAACTTCGGACTACGTGTCAGTTGATGTATCAGTCTCTCGGCTCGTGGAGCGGACCCTCCTAAACGAGCTCGCTATGTGCGGGAACCCTAGTGCTGGCTGTGGCTTCGACGACAGAGCAGAGATCCTCCGTGGACTGCGACGACGACATAGCAGTGATCCTCCGTGGACTGCGACGACGGCAGAGCAGAGATCCTTCGTGGACTGCGGCGATGACTGTGCAAGAGATCCTCAGTGGACTGCGTCGACTACTGCACTCAGCGATCCTATGTGGAACAGTGCTACCGAACCTGTGTGAGCTGAATCTTCTTTTTACCTTGAGCGGTGGAGCGCTTGGGTGTAGCGGCGGACCCGTGGTACTTGACAGTGGTGGTGCGCTTGGATGCAGCAGCAGACCCTTGGCGGTGGAGCGCTTGGTTGTAGCGGCGGACCCGCGATACTCTACGGAGTGTGTGCGCTTGGTTGTAGCGACAGACCCGCGACGGTGGAGACGTGCGTGCGGAGTACGGAGACCGTGTAGATGACTGAGACCTGACGACTGCTTGACCGACTCGACTTGGAGTGAGTCGACTAGCCCAGTGGACGGAGCGCCCAGTAGTTGGCAGCAGACCCACGGCGGACAGAGCGCCTGGTAGTTGGCGGCAAACCCGCGGTACTCGACAGGAGGAGTACCTCAGTAGGTTATCTGGGTGAGCGCTCGGTATTTGGCAGCAGACCCTCAGCGGACGGAGCACCCGGTAGTTGGCAGCAGACCCGCGGTACTCGACAGGAGGAGTACTTCAGCAGTCTTAGGTTAGTGAGCAGTACCTCGGAGTCGTGACAGGACCAATGTACACTTCAGAGATGGGGCTCTTCAACATTTACGGTTTCGATAATGAAAATCCTGGTTGAGCTGAATCTTATGTTACTCTCCTTTGTGGTTTGTGTTGAACTATCCTATGTGGATTTAATGTTTACTCTCCTTGTGGATTTGATTCTTGATTTCCTTTGTGGATTGAGTTGTTCTTGAGCTCGTGAGCAGAGCTAGAATTGGGGACTTAGGTATATGTATGGGCATATACCTAAGTCGAGTCAGATGTTACTTCGTGATTGCATCTTTCTTTTGTGCTATATCCTTTGTGGATTTCGGGAGACCTTCGGGGGTCTCGGGGTCCTTACTGAGTAGCTTATACTCACCCCTGCACGGGCTATGCCCGCACCTTGTTGTGTTGGATGCAGATGACGGACAGCGCTGATCGCGGTTGGGGCGTGGAGCAGGACGGTACCTGGAGGTGGACCACTGGGCGGGACGTGCTCGGAGCGGACGTGGGACCCGAGGAGCCTGGAGGCTATCTGTACCCACCCTTCAGGTGGGATTGCCAGTGGACGACACGAGGCCGCCGTCTTTTCTTCAGTTGCTGTTCTTTACTTTTTCAGTTGTACATTACAGTTGGGCTTGTATTTCCGGCCCCCTTTACTTTTCTGCACTTTGTAGTTACTTTTCGCTTGCTGACTCTGTGGTGGTTGTTACTTTTAAAGGCAATGCCTTCCCTGTTTACCGGGATTTTACGCCTTGGTGCTAGTCGCCAGCCCCTGGCCTATGGAAGGCGGGCTTGGGGTAGTCACGGCACGGGCCCCGAGGTCGGGTCGTGACATATATATTACTAAATACCATAACCTTCCTCTTGGTAACTATATACATGTTTTTTATAGTCTGACATATCATCCCATATTGATATTTAGATGTTTCCATGTGAATTATACAATGTAAAATGTTGTTATATGAGAAATTGATTAGGAGAAGCTAATCGACCAAAAATCCATTGAAATGTGTTAAACGGTACGTAATATTTTATCCAAGTGTTTGAATTGTTTTCTCAAAACCACTATTTTTTAAGAGGGTGATAATTTGTACTAAAATATTTTTCTATATCTGTTAATTTTTTCTAATTGTCTAAAACCTCGAGGCAAGACTTAGATCTTAATAATTTACAGTGGAGAGTTTTATTAGTTGTTTTGTTTTCATGTATATTAGTTATATTATGGATTTTTTTATAATGAATGAAATCATCCTTGAAAATAATAAAATGAATTGAAATTATCAAATTATTTACTACAACCCAGATGGTGTCACTTCCTTTACATATCATGGGGAGTCATATAAAATAAATAAATGGTTATGTTCTCATTTTTATATATTGTAAATGGAAATATATTAGTCATACCATTATAAATCATTCATTTATCCTAAAATTTTTGGCATACTAGTCCAAAAGATAGAAATTATATATCTCACTCTTCATATCTTCTCATATGTAGTTTTTAGATCAATATTCATCTTATTTATTGTTGGATGAATAGAGAAAGATGATATATTCAAATCATGCACATATTCACTCATTAGCTATATTTTTATGGGAAACATATCAATGTTAAAATAATTATGAATACCTCTTTTTTTGAATGTTCTTATAATTTGTACCATTTATTATAGATCCAAATTTTTTGGGATGTATGATCCTCTCAATAATGGCTGGATGTAAATTTATTTGAGAATGTTTTCATGAATATCATTTTATTATGCACATGTACATCAATTTAATTTCCAATAATATTAGATCCCTTTAAATCCTAATCATTTATAATTTATTAGTATCATTTTTAATCATATAATCTTCCAATTATTTTTGCTTTCTAGGATTTTAATCGACTGAACAAACAATATCTATGACCTTATCTTAATACCTTAATTGGATCTTATAGAGGGTATTTTATGCCAATATATACATAATTCTTTTGTGATTATCATATAATCACACTTCTCCCCATAGAGAAAATGTATCATAATAGTTAATGTGAATAACACACCATGAAATTATATAACATGGGTTGTGTAGTTATCTTCAGGGATCTTTAATAATATGGAGGAATAGGCTACCACTTTTCATTTTCCATGAGTAAAAAAACAAATCCTTTTTTGGATGCATCATAATATATCAAAAATATTATGCTATTTAAGAGTAATGTGAGAAAAGGTGATGTGATTATTATATTCACTAACTATATAAACATATCACCATATTATTTGGTTTAGAAAAACCTCACTCCCTTCTGAGTAAGCTTGGTTATTGGACATTATTGTTATTAAATATTTCTCTAAATTCAATGATGTTTCCCATATTAAAATAGGAATATCTTGATTTCTCTTAAAAAAGTGTTTATGAGTTATCAATTAATTTCCCCAATTTTCAAAGGAACCATTGACATCATTTTAATGTGATGAAATAGTATATATGTTTCCTAAATATTTAATTTCATCATTTCATTTAGTAGAGAACAATAATTTCATCTTGTTCTCTATTTATATTGGATTAAATGAAATTATCATTTATAAAGGCTAGCATAAAATTGAGGACATAATCCCAAAAAACCGTATTAATTTTGTTTGTAGAGATATGAAACATATATGTGAGGTTATGAGGTATCATAATGATATTATAGGTTCATTATATTACATAAATTGTTTTATTAGTGATATAATTAACATTTTTTGTTATATAATAATATCATTACTGAAGATCCACCTTAGAGAACTTCTATTCTCTTCATAACTTAATAAACAAGATATCAATCTATGTAACTGTGGATTTTTTATTAACCATGATCTTGTTGATCGTAGATAATCAATGAAGAGGTTCATTCAACAATAAATTTTACAAAAAAAATTGACTGGTGGATCCCATGGTGAAAATAATTATTGTATAAACTATTTATCCAAATATGAAAGTATTATATTTTTAAACACTTCATGTTCAAAAGTTTCCATTATAAAAAAAATAATTAATATAGGAAAAACAATATGTATATGTTTGACCAAGAAAATGGCCTCTTTTATTGAATTAGGATAACGAAATTCTCTACATAATACAACATTGTATTCCCTAACAATGGGAATCTCATGAAGAATTATATTTTCTTTCCTTTCATTCATTTGATCTAGATAGTCTTATATAAAATGTAAAATATCATTTGTATATATAATGAATCTAAAGTACATTAATCCTCCATGTTAGACATTATATAATTCAAGGGACCTTTGTGATAAAATGGGTGATTTCATTCTATATGAACATTATGTTTGATACAAACAAGGAATATTAATACATACAATAAATTGGATCATATTTTGATAAAAGGGGGTATCACTATGTTCACTAGGATGTTCGTCCAAAAAATAAGGGAATGAAATATGTTATATAAGTGGGATCCAATAAATTCCCCATTTTCCACATTCACTTATATTTTTAATTCCATGTTTTAATGTTGTGTTTGAATATTCATACAAAATTATTATTAAATTATTTAATTAATATAAAAATAATAAAATAATACATAAATTTTTCCAAAATGAATAAAACGCATTAAACAAATTCATTATCTAGATCCACCAAAAATGTTGTGTCTAAAAAATAATTATCTCTATTACATTGATTTTTTTTCATTGGTCATCACCGACCACCCATGGCTTGGTTCACTGATTTCAATAGTTTACTTGTTCCGTGAATATGAAATATTGCACAATTGGTTGAGGGTTCATGGGAAAATGAATTTCTTCCTTTAAAGTACCAGGTTTTCTCAATCATCATTAATAATAAATATTCGCTACATACAAAACCTAATAAATTACATTATTTAATTTGTAACTCACCGACCCCAGTTACCCATTGTCGGTGCATTATTACATAACTTTGGAATTATCACAAGGGATAAAATACCTAACAAATGATCAGTTTATTAGCCTTGGATGTACTAGATACATTAATAATATTTACATTTCATCATGAAATAAAAACATCAACAACATAGTATCCATAACTTACAATCATATCACATAGACTATCCCTGCATGTCAGTCATAATATACTTCTTTGTATCCTTGGAAAAATAACATTTAGAAAGGGTTGATCGCAGATGCTCAGTAAGGACAAAAATATAGCAGAAACCATAATAAAAAAGCATAACCAATTAAGGCAATGAAAATGATTAAACAAAATCCTTTTAAATTTGATGATCAGAATAGTTTTTTAATGATAAAATAAAATAATTTAATTTAATTATTCATAATGATATTCGACTTGTCGAATAATCACATGCAATATCAATAGCCACATTTATAATGATGGAATGCATAATTCCAGACTTCATAACAACATAGTCTAGGCCTTGTTCATATAATACTAAAATGATTTTATCAAGGCCTCCTTCCAGGACACTACTGTGTCTCATGAGACCTACCAATGCATAGATGATCCATAGCATGCTCCACCTGTCACTTTCTATGTCCAATGCATTTTTCATATGATAAGGTTTTAAACATTATATAAATATTCGTATTAAAACTATCATATGAAATATCTATACTATATCTATAATCCATGAATGGTGTAATAATAATATATCCACCGTCAAAAAAATCACATAACCTTGAAAACAATATAGATGTTTTGTATCATAATAATTCAACTTCAGACAATCTTAAAATCCCTCAAATGATGTTGACATAAATGAAATCAATAATTTCTTAGAGAAATATCTCTTTCAATTTTGAACTCATTTAAAAGTCATATAATTATAAAATAAAAATTTTATTTTAAATTTTATTTTATAATCTTGTATGGACAACATCGAAGATGATATAACAGTGGAAAATAGCCACACCTATAGTATAAGTTAAAAAAGACATTATTTCCTTAATTTTGTCAAAAATTTCCCAAAGTACATTGTTTTGAAAAAAATGGAATGATTCCATTCAAACCATTTTATAAAAAGTTGAACAAGGGTATAAATGACTTTAACACATAGTATCATAAATAGTAAAAAAAATTAAAATAAATTTTTAAGAAAACACAAATGTGGATGATAAAGAGGTCCTAGTAGATACATATGTAAAAACAACCTAGGATAATAATGAAATTTTGAAATTAACCCTTAACTTGTACTTTTACATGGTCGATGGTCAGTTAACCTCATATATAATCGTGATATAATTGTTATTAAATTTTTAAAGAACCATATACATTAACATGCTATTATATATGATCTTCTAATATTGCTTTGTTAATGATATTTTAGTAGTATCATTGTTTCCGATATTAGCTAATTTGTTTTCCATTATATGATTTGTTACGTAAGTAATGATTGTTATGAAAATGATGTATCTAATTCATATTCATAATTATATTATGTCTTTATACATTATTTTTTAATCTTCAAATGATAATTATTCTTGAATAGATCTGATGGGGAATGAATCTCATTGTGTTCGCATAGAAGGTAATCTGCGCGTACACACGAGAAACAATATCATTATTTTGATACTAAAATCATATATAATTGGATGGTATATAATATATAAATAATAATTATCCTGTTATATTTATTATTTACAACATTTATAATCATTATTATTGCCATCGAAATAATGAAGTGTTTGAATAACAAACTACACCACGACGTGGAGATGGTAATCCGTGCGTATGCACGTATGGTGACATTGTCATTTATAGGATGAATAGAATAATGAATATAATTGTACCATTTTTATAATCACAGTATATAGAAGATATGGGAATTATTTTTTTAGAATGTAAACAACAATGAATGTGGATGTGGAAGAAGAATAGAACTTTAATGAGGTATGAAATATTTACCTCTTCTTCAGGTTCTTCCTTTTAATTTTATCAAAAGGGATCTATAGGATGAATTTATGACTAATTGAAGGGCTCTAGGATGAATGGAGAAAAGTTGGGAGGATATTTTGGAAGTGTTTGGCTGAGATAAAAGGCATTCGAGGTGTGAAATTGAGAGAATTGGAAGTGACCATTTATAAGAGGGGTGAGGGGCACCTTAGGAAAAGATTGAAATATTATTTAATAATAAAATAATTTTCAGTTTCTAATGGCTCCAAAATGATTTATTTCTCTGATAAGGTGGGGGTATGACTAAATAACTCAACTGGTAAGTTTTATACAGGTTTGGGTCACCATATTATACTTATCTTATTGATTTAACTCTTCATTAAATAGTTTGTCATTTACCATGTATCTTTGTATTTTTATATTATATGGTCAATAAATATTCTATAAATTGCCAATAGAACCCCAATAGGTTCATTAATGACATATATAATATTATTAAGGCTCTTTGGACGATCCTACGATTTTTAGTAATAGAATATATATTAATAATATAATATTTGTTTTAAAAACTATTTTGTGTCAATTTTGCCACTATTTGGTATTGTTTTTTTGTTAAATTTATAACAATGTTATTATATGAATAAATTTATTTAATCAACCCTAAAATTATTTATTAACATAGGAAATTTGTTTAATTCATCAAAATTATCAAATTACATTTATTTAGATATTTATAATATCAATTACTTTAATATTTCATTACTAAGGTAATTATTGCGTCATCATTGTGTCCAAAATAAATTAAATTATATAATTTCTAAAAATTATAAATAAAATATATTTATGTAGGAAATTTCTTTATATTTATAATGAATGTTTATATTTGAATTTATATTATGTTTATCCCTATATATAAAATCTTTTAGTTATTGAACATGGAATTTAACTCTTTTATATCTTCTTTAAATAAAATAATAAAAAAATCTCCTAATCTAATCCAAGTGGACCTAAAGGATAATATTTTATTCCTATGGTATTTTTTGGTCAAAATACACTTATCTAATATAACTTGAACATGTTTTTGGGTAATAATAATATCATTTTAACCCTTAATTAACATATTTACTTTTAACCATGGTAAATAAAAGAAAAAAGTTAATATTCAAAAAAAATTATTTTCATCTTATTGAACAACATTATACATACTGATATCAACTATGTCTCCCAAATTTTAGAAATTCAACTCACAAAAGTGGTAAAATTAGGTTTTATAGAAATTTTCTAATGCTCCTAGGAGGTGGGTAAAAGACAGTAAAATGACCAATATAATTATATATATCTAAACATATTAAAAAATGACTCCAATAAATTATTTTGAACATATATAGTTATTATGTATCTATTTTGACCTAAAATAAATTAATATAGAAGAAAATATTATTTAAATAAAAAGGAAGTTTTCACCAATAAATAGTGCTTTTCACAATTCATAAATAATTTAATATTTTCATATAAAATACCAAAAATTCAGCCTAAGATAATTTTGATATTACAATCCAAAAAATGAAGTCCATATTGAAAGAGAAATTTTATAAAATTTCAAAAAGTGGGTATTAATATTTATAATGTCTAACTAGATTGGTTATGGTGTGTTTGAACTCGAAGTTGCGTACAACACATGATATTGTATTATTCAAAGGGAAACATACCATGGAAGCTTGGGGTGTTACATTCTCCTCTCCTTAAATTAATTTCGCCAGAAAAGTTTCTAGAATATTAATGCATAAAATGATTTGGGTGATTCTTCATCATATGTTCCCTGGATTCCCACATTGCCTCTTTCATCTTATGGTTTCCCCATAGAATAATTACCAGACAAGTTGTCCGATTTCATAGCACATGGTCTCTAGTATCAATAATTCTTATAGGCTCTTCACAATAAGACAGATTGGGTTCTAGTACTAATTTTTCATAGGTGAGTACATGCATTGGGTCAGGAATGTATTTTCTCAGCATTGATAAATGGAATACATCATGAAATTTGGATAGAATTGGAGGCATTGCTAAAATATAATATACAAGTACAATTTTTTCTAGAATTTAGAAATGTTAGATGTACATGGGACTCAATTTACCCTTCTTACCAATATGTATAACACCCTTCCATATAGATAACTTCATTAAAACATGGTCTTCTATTTTAAATTCCAAATCCGTCCATTAGTTATCGGCATTGCACTTTTGCTTAATTTGGGCTGCTTTGATGTGGGTTCGGTTAACCTTCACCTTTTCCATTGTTTCCTCAACAAGCTCTAGACTTATGAGTTTTTCTTTCACCAAAATCATCCCAACTAGTTGGGGTGAAAAATCTATTTACATATAAAGATTAATATAGTTCCATATGAATTCTGGAATGGAAGATATTGTTACAGGATAATTCTACCAGGGGTAAATATTGATCCCATATACCTTGAAAGTCAAGTGAGAAAGATCTCAACATGTCTTCTATGGTTTCAATTGTCTCTTTTGATTGTCCATCAGTTTGAGGGTGCTAGGAAGTGCTCAAATGAAGTTAATTATCGAGGGATTTATGAATAATTTTCCAGAATCGAGGAGTAAAATGAGGACTATGATCGGAGTCAATCGATAAGGGTACTCAATGAAGTCTTACAAATTCATTAATATATAGTCTTGCTAGATTTTCAGGTGTAAAATCTTCTCTTATAGCTTGAAAATGTGATGACTAGGTAATAAGATCAACAATGACCCATTTTTCATCATTCTTATAAGAGTCTTCGGTATCCCCATGAAAAAGTCCCTCATAATATTATTCCATTTCCACTCAGGTATGGGAATATGTTGCAGGACACCTCCAGGCTATTGCATTCCAGCTTTCAATTGTTGACAAACCATACATCTTAACACAAAATCTGCAATCTCCCTCTTCTTGTTGTCCAACCAAAAATGTACCTTCAAATGTCAATAAATCATGGTGGTAACAGGGGGTCTAGAGGAGTTGGAGCTATGAGAATCAATTAACAATTCCCATTTCAAATCAGGTATATCAGGAACACAAAGACTCTTCCCAAATTTTAGAATCTCATCTTCATATATGATATTGATCAATCTCCCATTGTTCACAGATTAAATTTTCTTTTGAAACTCCTCATCATCCACCTGGGAAGTTTTTATCCTTTCTAGTAAATATGATTTGGAAACAATTTGAAAAATTATTGACGTTTGACCTTCCATGATTATTCCCATATTTATTTTCACTAGATCCATGAAAATATGATCCCTTTCAACTCTTATCATGTTCAAACCTCTATGATCCATCCTGATCTAAGCATCTGCCACTTTTTTTTCCTTTCCCAGGTGGTAGTGTATTGTTAAATCATAATACTAGAGTAGTATAAGCCATATACTTTTCCTCATGTTGAGTTCTTTTTTGAGAAAATATACTTCAATATCTTGTGATCAGTATATATCTCACATTTTTCATCATAGAGATAATGTCTCCATATCTTTAAAGTGAATATTACATCTGCTAACAATAGATCATGAGTAGGATAGTTATTTCAATGAATTTTTAGATATCGTGATGCATAGGCAATAACTATGGCATTTTTCATAAGGACACAACAATGTCCTTTTTTAAAGCATCACTATAAATAACAAACACATCATTCCCTAATGGTAGGATCAGGATAATAGTGTTGACTAATCTTCTCTTCAGTTATTCAAAAAATTAATCACACCTTTTTGTTAAAACAAATTTAACCCCTTTACGTGTGTGCTTGGTTAATGGGTCAGACTAGTTGGAAAAATTATGGTTGAACTATCGATAACAACCTGCTAAACCAATAGAACTGCTTTCCTCTGTTATACTCATCAGTGCTGGCCATTTTGGGATGGCCTTGGTCATTGAAGGATCAATAGATATTCCCTCCTTTGAGAAAATATGGCCAAGAAAAGAAATCTCCAGAATCCAGAATTCACTTGAAAAACTTCCCATATAATTCATTTCATATAAGATTCTTTAGAATAATGCGCAAGTGATTTTCATGATCTTCGTAGCATTTGGAGTATACCAAGATATCATCAATAAATACAACTACAAATTCATCCATATATTTCATGAAAAATATATTCATTGGATACATGAAGACAGAGGGTGCATTAGTCAATCCAAAATGCATTACTGTAAACTCGTAATGCCCGTACCTATTTTGACATGCTATTTTTGGAATGTATTAATTCTTCTCACATAATTGTTGATATCCAGATCGAATTTCAATCTTTTTAAAATATTGATCTCTATGAAGTTGGTTGAATAAATCATCAATGTGAGGTTGGGGATACTTATTCTATATTATTATAGCATTTATCACCATGTAGAAAATTCAAAACCTGATAGATCCAACATTCTTCTTAAAAAGAAGGGCAGGGTCTCCCCACGGAGAAACACCAGAGAGAATAAATCCCTTATTACACAATTTTTCTAGTAGTTTCATTAGTTACACTAATTATAGAGTCTCCATTATTTTAGGGATTATCGATATTGTCATTGAAATAGGAATTAAATCAATGGAAAACAAAACTCCTCATTCTAGAGGATGTCCAAGTAAATCATCTTGAAACACATCAACATATTCTTGAACAATAGGTATGTACTCTATTTAAAAAAAAATTTCCTCTCCCACAGTTATTTCATTATCTTCCTCCCAAATAATTTAGTTTAGTTGATCTGCTGGGGTTGATTCAAGAAAAAAATCAGATGGTGACATTTATTCTCTAATGATAAGGTACTCCTTATCATCATCAAAAATCGAAACAACATTCTTCATAGAATAAATTTTTGTATCATGGTCTGAATCCAATCCATACCAAGGATTATATCAAATTCAATCATGTGTATGATGACGATATCAATAAAAAATAATTTTTATATGCCTTAATGTGAACTGATTCACAAAACATAGTTGCAATGATAATTCCCTTAAGAGTTATGACTGACAACACCCTTGTTAAATAAAATTCGAAATATCTTATTTTCATAGAAAACTAGGAAGATATGAAACAATGTGATGATCTACAATCAAATAAAGCATTTACAAAACTTGAAGAAACCATTAAATTATCTACCACCACATCTTTGGGAGCATCAACATTATCAATAGTGATAGCATAATCTTGGCCTTTATCCCTTGGCCTTTTCTGAGGTATTTTCCCTTGTCTCTTAGGACATTCATTTTCATAATTCCCTCTTTCTATACAATTGTAGCATTAAATATTGACAGCCTCTTTCATTCCCTTGAAATCACAAGCCTGGTGGCCTTTTTAACCACATTTATAACAGACTCCCATTCCCTTCATGCAAGTACCAGGGTGTTTATCCCACATTTACTATAGGATGGATATTCATCTTTTCACTTCTTCCCCTTATTTCCAATTCCAGAGTGTTCACCAGATCACTTCTTCTCTATATTTTTATTAAAGTCACAAGACATTGAGAATTCCTTTTCTATCTTGATAACACATGAGACAATATCTTCATACAAAGTGATGTATTGTGAGACTAATGCTCGCAAAGAAATGGTTCTGGCCCATCAAAGAAATTATCAATCATACTTCATGGGTTACATATAAAATCAATAGCATGCCTTGCTAACCATGTAAAGATAGCCTCATATTTTGCGACATTCTCAACCTCATTTTTCCTCAGACTCCGAAATTTCCTTTATATATCAACTCTATGGTCATTTAGATTGTATTTTTCTAAGAAAAGCTCTTTAAAATCTCTCCATTCCATATTTGAAACTTCATCATCTTCCTTTGTGTTTTGAATCGATGAAAACCATTGATCTTCATCTCACATGAGGTGATAAACCGCCATGAAAAATATTTCCCTTTCATTACTCCCAAACGTGTGAAATATTTTCTCTATGGAATTTATCCATTTCTCATATACTACTGGATTTTTACTCCCAATAAATTTTGGTGGTTGTTTCCTCATGAATAGTTCCTACATAGATCCTCCGTGTTGTAGATCAAGGTGCTCCATACATGTAAGGTTATTATTCATAACCTGAATGAGTTGTCCTAGTATGGTGATAAGATGATCCGCACTAGTTTCTTCAACAGCTACACAATAATTATCTTGATTAGGAAGAAAATGTATACATTTATTATCTGTG
This sequence comes from Viscum album, assembly GCA_963277665.1. NCBI lineage: Eukaryota > Viridiplantae > Streptophyta > Magnoliopsida > Santalales > Viscaceae > Viscum > Viscum album. The sequence goes on from OY728128.1 coordinate 599,143,261, forward strand.
TTGGTACGGTTTCCATTATATCCACTAGGTTCCATTTCTAAACAATGGAATACAGTAGATTAGTTTATCAATTGAAATACAAAATTCCAAACATGTAAAACAGTTTACATAAATTGAACAGTTTATCGATATAATCCATTATCATAAAAAAATTTTCATTGAGGAAGTATATACTCATAATCCCTTCATAATGGTTTGTAACAAAAATGAGAATTATTCTATACATATCCCCCAGGAGTGTTTTTTCCAAGAGTGCAGCAAGGCCCATTTTTTTCTCCAGTTCCCATTCGAGTCTAGCTCAAATAAGTGTTTTCGGGTTTTACCACTAGAAAAATCTGTTCCAGATCCACCTCTACTAGCTCATATCCATATAGGGTTGTATTTCATGGAAAACTCAGAAAATATCTACAGTACCAAAATTCTAGGAAGTTCCTAAATACTAATCCTCAAACTATATCTTATGGTAATTTTCTCTAATCATTGTTTTTATAAATATAGTTTCAAATGTTTTTACTAAACTACCTCTGATACCAAATGTAACGCGATAACCCAGTTACCCAGAGTCAGTATATTATTATATAACATTGGCATGATCATAAGGGATCAAATCCCAAATGACTGATCAGTTTAGTAGCCTTGGAAGTACTAGAAACATTCACAAGGTATACATTACATCATAAAATAAAAATATCAACAACATAGTATACATATTCCACAATCATATCCCTTAGGGTATCCTTGAAGGCCAGTCATAATATGACTTCTTCGCATCCTGTGAAATATAAAACATAGAAATGGGTGAGCTCAGATTCTCAGTAAGGATAACAATATAGAGGAAACATTCATTATTAAGCATAAAAATTTCTGGCAATGTAGAAGACAAATACAAAAGCCCTTTAAACATAAACTTCAATATAATATGTCAGATATAAAATCAAATAGTTCCATTTACCTATTCAAATGGATTTTATAGTAGTCCAATAATCACATGCAATATCAATAGCCACTTTTTAATGAGGGAAAGAATTATGCCAGACTTCATAACCACATAGTCAAGGACAGGTGCGAAGACTAGTAATAAGAATTTTATCAAGGCCTTATGCCAAAATAGTAGTTTGTATCATGAGACATACTGATGCATCGAGGAGCTATCACAATATCCACCCGTTACTTAATAATTCAATTGCATTCCCTGTATGAAAATGTTTTAAACATAACATAAACTATCATTTTAAGACTAGCTTAGGAAATGTCAATACTTTATCCATTGACCATGAATGGTGTAAAAATAACACATCCACAGTCAAAAATATCACATAACCCTCAAAACCATATGGATATTTTCTAACAAAATAAATCAACTTTAAACAAGCTTAAAATCCATCAATGGATGTTGACATTTATGGAATCAAAACTTTATTAGAGAAATATATTTTTTCTATTTTGAATCATTAAAATTCATATAATTATAAAGAAAACATTTATTTAGAAAATATTCTTATATTCTTGTTTGAAAAACTTTGAAGATGATATAATAGTGTAAATTATCCACCCACGCCGTATAAGTTAAAAAATAAATTATTACATTAATTATGTCGAAATGGTCAAAAAGTACCTCGTTTGAAAAAAGATGGAAATATTCCTTTCAAATAATTTTATAAAAAGTAAAACAAGGGTATAAATGACTTTAACCCATAGTATAGTAAATATTAAAAATATTTTCAATTAAAATTTTAAGAAAATATGTATGTGTATGATAAAGTGGTCCTAGTAGATACTTACTTAAAACAACCTCTGATAATAAAGAGATTGTGAAATTACCCATTAACTTATACTTTTCATAGGTCATGGGTAGGTTAACCTCCTGTATAATGGTGATATAATTGTTATTAAATTATTCAAGAACCATATACATTAATATGATATCATATATTATCTTTTTATATTTCTTTATTAATGATATTTCAGTAGTATCATCGTTTCGGGTGTTAAATAATTTGTTTTTCTTTATATGCTTTGTTACTTAAGTAATGTTTGTTATGTATAGGATGTATTTTATTCATATAAATAATTATATTAAAATTTTAAACATTAATTTTTTAATCATAAAATGAAAATTAGTCTTTAATGGATACGATTGTGAATGAATCTCATCGCGTTCGTGGAGACGCTAATCCGTACGTACGCACGAGGGCCAATATCATTCTTTTGATATTAAAATAATAAATAATTGGATGGTATATAATATACACAGATTCATTATCATGTTATATTCAATATTTAAATCATTTATAGTCATTAATATACCCATCCAAATAATTAAGTGTTTGAATAACAAACTACACCACGAGCTAGAGAGAGTAATCCATACGTACGAACGTATGATGAATTTGTAATTTATATGATGGATAAAATAATTAATATGGTTGTAAAAATTTTGTAATCAATATATTTATAAGATAATATAGTAATTATTTTATAAAGGAAAAAACAAATAAATAGGAAGTGGAAGAAGAAATGAACTTGAAAGTGGTGATGAAATATTTACATCTTCTTCGGGTTCTTCCTCTTGATTTGATCAGAAGGGATCCTTAAGATAGATTTATGACTAAAAAAAGACTCTATTATGAAGGGAGGAAAGTTTTTAGGATATTTGGTTAGGAATTGTCTGTGTGAAAAGTCTTGGGAGGCGTGAAATTAAAAGAATGAGAAGTGACCTTTTATAAGAGGGTGAGGGGAACCATAGGAAAAGATTGAAATATTATTTTATAACAAAATGATTTTATGTTTCAATGTCTCAAAAATGATTTATATCTAAGATAAGGTGGGTATGGGTCATAAACCAATCAAAAAATAGGGTTTATACTTGTTTGGGTCACCATTTTAACTTTATCTTTTATAATTAACTCTTAGTTAAATAGTTTGACATTTACAATGTCTCTTTGTATTTTTATATTATATGATTAATAAACATAATATTAACTACCTAGAGAACCCAAATAGGTAAATTAATGACATATATATTATTATTATTAATTCCCTTTCCCCGAATCTTAGATTTTTAGGAATATAATATCAATTAATAATATAATATTTGGTTTAAAAACTATTTTATGTCAATTTTGATACTATTTGGTATTGTATTTTGATTAAATTTATAACAACGTTATTAAATAGAAAGTAATTAATTTAATCAACCATGACATGTCATATTAACCTAGAAAATTAGTTCAATTCATCAAAAGTCTTAAATTACATTTATTTAGATATTTATAATACCAATTATTTTAATATTTCATTATTAAGTTAATTACATCATAATCATTGTGTGATAAATAAATTATATTATTTAATGTCTAATCATTATAAATAAAATATCCTTATGTGGAAATTTATATATATATATATAATTAATATTTATAGTCGAATTTATATTATGTGTAACCCTATTTTAAAAATGATTTATTTATTAAACGTTGAATTTAACTCTTTTAACTCTTCTTTAAATAAATTAATAATAAAAGTTCTAATCTAATCTAATGGGACATAAAGTATCATATGTTTTTACTAAGGTTTTTTTTGTCGAACTACATTTATCCAATATAAATATGACATGTGTTAGTGTAATAATAATATTATTTTTACCATTAATTACACCATTTACTTTTTACAGTGGTAAAAAAGTAAAAAGTTACTTTTCACCAAAAAAATTTTTTATCTAATTGAACCACATTTTACTTACTGATATCAATTTTTATCTAAGATTTTTTAAATTCAACTCAATGAAGCAGTATAATTAAATTTTATATAAATTTTAAAATGCTCCTAAGAGTGGAGTAAAAGACGAAAAAAAGATTGATAAAATTTTATATATCTAAACTTATTATAAAATGACTCCAATGAATTAAATTAAACATTTGTAAGTATTATGTATCTATTTTAACATAAATTTAATTAAAATTATATAACTAATTATTTTAATAGAATGTCAGTTTTAAGAAATATCGTTGTTTTTTTCACTATTCATCAAAAAATGAATGTTTTTAGAAAAATATATAAAATTCACCATAAGATAATTTCAATATACAGAATCAAAAAATGAATTCCAATTTGAATGATCAAATTTATAAAATTTCAAAAGGTGGGTATTAATATTCATAATGGCTACTTTGAATGGTTTTGGTTTGTTTGAACTCAGTGTTGCGTACCACACAAGCTATGGTATTATTCAAATGGAAATATACCATGGAAGCTTGGGGTGTTACATAATTTACGAAATTTTCAATATCGCTTTTTATAGAAGTTTTAAAATTGGGATGTTTTACTATTTTTTACTATTATATTTCTCCATTACAACCCAATAATTGGAATGTGTTTATCATTTCATTTCATTAGAACAATGAGACCCTATTGAATCACCAATCACTATATATAAATTCAAGAAGCATCAAAAAAACATTATCATTATAGTAAATGTAACATATCACCAATAAATTTCATAGATTATTCTTTGTCCGGCCAAATAAGTGGTAAATAATTCTCATTGTTACTGAGTGAAATAATATTTGTATCATGAATGTGATTTGAAATTCACCTTTTACACCCAGATAAAATCATCATCAATTTGTGTGATTCCATTGAAATCCATATTTATTTTATGTTATGGATTATGTGGAAAATATTAATCCAAAATTGTTTTATGGACATCATTCCTTCCCATTGCATACATATCCTCAACCGGATTCAAAATTTGGAACAACATCAACTCTTGATCAGCTTCGCCCTCCATAAAATAAGCATATGTAATGACCTTATCTTGATTCTATATTTAATGGATGAAGATTTTATTCTTAATGGAGTTTAATGCTATTACATGATTAATGGTGTGGAATATCCATTTAATTTCCATGGACTTTTCTACATAAATTCCCAAAATGAAATGTTATCCTTCTAGAGAGGATATTTATATTATAGATGGTTTTATTTACATTGAACTAAATATTTTATTAATAATTAATTTACATGAATTATCTAACTCCTATATCATTTGGGATGAACAATGTATTGGGGAATCCATCACATTTTTCATGACATTGTTTTTTGTATATATTGGTTCATATTTCAAACCATTGAATAAAATAATTTCAAATTTAGTGATGATAATTTTAGAACTATTAAAAAATAAAAATTGATTCTATATTAATTAAGTGTATATTTCCTAAGTTATATATATTCCAACACCTATTATTTTATATGTTTCAATATATGTTATACATGTTTTATTTCTATATAAAATATTTTATGGGAATTTTTTATCCCAAAATGATGGAACGAATAATGAATTATGAATTTATGAATAATATATACCTAAAAATTTCTTACCGGGTATGCAACAATAACTATTTGGCTTTCACATGGTGATAATCATGTTAATATCTGATTCACCCTTTTCATGGTTATTAAAACTAATTATAACTATCATAGGGCCCCTTCAACATATATAATCTATAAAATTACTTTATCTCCTTTAAACCACTTATGCTATACTATACAAAAAAATTGGAAGTATTCTATTGTTTGATCACAAACGCAGTGATTCTAATAATTTTTTAATCTTACACCCAAATAATAACTATAAATTTATATGATATTAACAATGGGATCCAATATAAATTATACACATTAATTCATCATTTTATTCATAATTTTTCCCATAATACCACAAAAAAATATTGAATGGACTTGTTTATTTGGTTAATTATATATATAAATAATATATTGAATTATAGATATAATAAAATTATTTAAAAACCATAACATTTCCTTTTGTTCCTTTGATCTTCTAATATTTTATAAGATAACATTGGGATGTACAAATGAAAATGTTGATATATAAATCCAAATATTTAAATAATCAATTAAAAACATAATGAAATTAATACATGTGATCTAAGAGTAAAATACTAGGGAAAAATGGGTTAGAACCTAAAAATTAACATCAAATCATTATTTATGATTATAATGTCATGGTAACATAGTAATGTGTAATTAACATAAAAAGGATATTATAAGCATAATTTAAGGAGAGCCACTATGAAAATATATCATAGTGTTCTTAGGATAGAATCCTATGTATCATAAATAGAATATAATTACATAACAATTTTAGTGAATTCAACATAGGGTTATAAAATTCTAACAACACCTATCACATTAATATAGTGTACATGCAAATTTATTCCAAATTTTATTTACAAATTAGGAACAAATTTAATCTATTTCAACCACATGATTGAGTAGTGTGGGTTACATATATAAGATTCCCAACTATAATATTTATGGGTACATAAATGGGAATACCCTTAAGTGGAAGTGTTGTTGGGCATACTCAATTCAAATGTTTGGCATGGAAAATCCATTGATTATTTTAGACTAATAATTGGTTTACATAATTGTTCATGGAAGGTTTTAATTTGATTAAAGTGTTGTATATCATCAACTAGTGATAATTAAGATATTAAAGGGAGGTGTAAAATAATATTTGAACACGACTACGTTTTTGTTTCAAAAGGGAAAATACAACAATAGTACATGAATGGAGAGGTTAAGGAAGAGAATCCCTTTCCATTGGAGTGCACATTTAATAGTATGGGAGGAGTTTATTAAAATCATGGGAAAACAAGGGAGTTATTTGTATATATATATATATGCAGATAGGAAATTCATTCTCAATGTATATTGAATAAATATTAATGATTGGATTGAAGGGTATTTGTGGAAAAAAATAATGGATTTATTTATTACATTCTGAACATTGGTTTTGGACCCTAAATAATAATATAATAAAACCCAAAATCGTCTAATGGGGTTATACCTTTGTTTCATCCAAATAGTAGTGTTTTTATTGATTCTATAGTGGAATAAAACCAAAAAAATTTATATAATTCCATTGTTATTGAGAAATTGAGTCACCTAAAAAAAGAATTCATTTTAAATCTCTAAAATAATAAACTTGTTTTGGGGGATTCATTAATGGTATTTAAAATTAACAAAATAAAATCTAAAACATTAATTTATATGCGAAATAAATATTTGGTTGTATATTCGTTTTATAGTATTAATTACCTTAATTTGGTACATTAAGATGTCATAATACAAATTTTATATTTATATAATATTTAATTTTTACGCAATAATTCAATTATCTTAAAAAATAAGAAAAATTAAGCACTTAAATTTTTTTATAAGCTCATATTGAAAATAATAATTAAATAAAAAAAATATTTATCAAATAATTTTAATTTAATATTTTATATAAAAATTGATATTTATGGTCCAATTCGTATATTTACTACAATAAAAATATTATGACCCTTGTAATGATTAAATTAGGATTTTTTACATTATAATATCATATTTTACAATGAAATAGTTTATATTAGTAATTATTGAGGAATTTGATATTTATATCAGTATTCATGAATTTATTAAACAGTGTGGTAAAGCTATATAGTTTCCAAGAATATAGTTTTTTAATATGAAAAATTGATTTCTTTCAACTAATATATATATTTATATATAAAGTAATAGTGAAAATTAGTATACATAAACTAAATATTTTTATGATGAATTAAATCATTCTACTTAGGTCTATGTACATACCTCTTTATTACACCTTCTTATACTCAAACTGTATGATGTGTGATGGTGGAATAATCTTTAGGAGGTTTTTTATCAATATTTGGGATATGATCTCAATAATATTTATTATCTACCATAAATAATTTTTTTATGTTCCTGTTGGTGACTTTCATCTTGGGAAATGTTTAGAGAAAAGCATAGTAATTCCATCATCCTCAAATGTTTCAATGATTGGGGTTATATGGTACAATCATACTGGAAGAGGACATCACATTAACCCAATGTGTTAATTATACATTATCATAAATTTAATATATAGTTATATTTATAATCAGAATAAAAACGATAAATTATCAATGGTTTAGAAACATAATGAACTTTTAAATAAATCCTTCTATATTTAATAACAATCTAAAATAACCTATGCAGTGCATGATATCGCTATAACTACATTACCAAATATGGAACTCATTCATTAAAATGGTCATTTGATTGATAAATATTTGGGTAGCTACATTTTCTCAGTAAATTTTTAATCCTTCTACTTTTTATGAATACTGAGATACATAAGTTCCCCATAATGATCTACCATGAGATCAAAAAATAATTTTCAATTATTTTCCTCTCCCTTTTCAGATTCGTCATTCTCAATAGTATAAATAAAATCCTCTTCTTCATCACATTTAAATTTAAATTCAATTTCCATGATATAATATTCTTCCTAGTATTCTTCTTTTCATAAAATGTTTGTCCACATATAGAACATATTATTTTGTAGTATATCCTTCATGTGAATATTCGATGGGGATTATGTTTGTATTTTAAATTTCTTTATTCATAAAAAAATTTTACGAGTAAATTTTTGTAATGATCCAAGATTTACTACATTGATTTTATTTTAGGAATATTATTACATTAAATATCAGTATTCCAATTCATAATATACAATATCAGAGAGATGTTAATTTATCATCTACATCCTCATTATCATATTGGAATTTATTTTTTACTGATTAATTTGGGGTTCTAATTGAATATATTTACATATGGTACCTTATTCATTTTTTTATTAATTTGAATGTCATAAGTAACGAAACATATAAATTGATCTTCTTGAGAAATATTTCTCAAATCCCTCTCTTTAATATCTGAATTTTTTTAAAGATTTGGAAATAATAAGAAAATGTTTTTATTGTATTATATTCAATTCATTCATTAAAAAATTATTTAATTAATTCAGTAACATTTTATATTTGATAGATTGAACCATTAGAATTATTATTATAGTGAAGTATCAATTAATAATTTTTTTAAATATATAAATTTTAATATACATTACTTTATTTTCACCCTTATAAATATTTTTGAAAATATCCCACAAAAGCAAGGAACTATAATAACTCATCAATTTTATGTGGATTAGTTTAATTAATGCTTTGGAAAACTCATTTTTAGTCATTTCATTTCCACTTAGATGCTTTCGATCTACATTAGACATAAAATTTAAAAAAATAGAAATATCTTATATCCAATGAATAGTTGTACGGAGTTATCTAAACATATATACCATCGGGGCTGTCACATCACATTTTTTAAGAATTTATAGTCTCTTCCATCAAATGTGGTACCCATTAAGAATATATGATGTTCACAATAAGAATATTCAATATATATATTCAATGACTTTAACATCATATTTTATGAAATTCATATCATGATACCTTTTAGGATGTGAGCGGTTTTTCTATAGATTGTATTTTGTATTCTAACAAAAAATATTTTTCCCCAAAATGATAGGAACACATTAATCATGTCAATCATATATAAAAATTGTATAATGATGTTATAAGGATCAGTCCATTATGTATTACATAATTATTAGATATTAAAAAACATACTTCCATTACATTGAGGATAAATTAAGGTTTACTATTTTAGAAATTTTTTCAATAACTCAATAATATCAAAACCATAAAATTCAAAGTGGAAACTTTTAAATAGTATCTGTTTTCCCAACATCTAAAAAATGTAAAATGAAGCATGATCCATTTTATTAAACACTTCATGAATTTCAACATGAATTATTCCAATACATTAGTCATCATTAGTTCCAATGAAAAACGATAATAAACATAAATTAGAATAAAAATATTATTAGGATATATAAAAATAATAAAAATGTAAGTCTATTGATAAACATTAGTACCCCTAAAAAATATATCATAATGTAATAATTTTCACCCTTAATTAGTATTAAATACTTTATTTTTAAAATATGCTTAATTCATGCATTTTTTGTAATCAAAAGATTGACATAAAATCCATACCAATCATAGATTTACATAAAGTTATCTTTGGAAATTATTATACTTTTAAATATTATAAATGAAATAAATTTTTTTTTACTACCATACATGTCATTATTGTAGATGTGATGACCATACGACTGACTTATGTAACCAATGTGTTCACGGGATGTCAAAAACCCACCTTTCATTGATTTATCTTGGAATCACCATTCATTGGTTTATAATAGAACCACCCTTCATATTTTCACATACATTTATATAATCATAACACCTAAAATATGTCAATATTCACCATTTCACACATAATATTTTCATTTCAAAACAATATAAAAAATTTCCAATATTTAAAATAATCCATCCATTTTCAAAACCCATTTTCAATAACAAAATATGAAAAAAGGGAAATCTGGGGTTTCATTTCTTTTTAAATCATTTAGGGTATTAGAGGAAGTTAAATAAAAATAGTCATAAAATATCATTTATAATCATTTTATTTTAAAATAAATAAATATGTAAAATAATATCAAGAATATTCAAATGGACAAAGGATTTTGAGATTAAATCCTTAAAAAATAAAAGTGATACATAACAATTTCAATATTTAAATCACAGTTGACCTGATAGAATAAATGTTTAAAAAACATTTAATAAAATTATAATTGGTAAAATACTAATAATAAATTTCACCCTTTATGTATATACACCTAATAAAAGAATATGGTTCATATAATAAACAATTCCACAATGAAATGATATTGAGATTAATTCCCTTACAAAAATTTTAGAATATTAAATAGAACCCCCAAAAGTAATAATCATAAACTGAAATAGATAAATCCCATCAAGATAAAATATAAAATGACATAATATTTCAAAAGGGGAATTATATACACAATAAAAACATATCACCCCTGATTTTTGGTATGTAACCATTTCTCAATGCAATTTAAGTATATTATATATATGGGTATAATGTGGGAGGGTTTTGGGAACCGTTAATTTTTTTTAGAATTTCATTTTAGAGAATGTGTGGGGCACTATTTATTGAAACCATACAACACATGGATGAAATTTTGAATTGTGATTCTAGGGATAAAGGTAATGCACATAGGATGCATACAATTTATCAAAACCATGTAAGAGACTATGAGAAACTCTGTAGTGTGGTGAATATGATGGACTGAGATATTTGGAATGGTTGGTGCATAGTTTAAAATATGTGTGATCCATCCATGTGTGGTTTTTCAGTAGAAATAAGTTAGATAATGGTTATTACGTAGATTACCTAGCTATGTTACTAATCCTTGAGTATGGGAAAAGATAAATCCTTAAAAATCCGATCTCACACATTTTACCCATTATCCCACTTATTTTTCCACATATATGTCCCTACCTTGGGACTTTTTTGTGAAAATAATTTTATAACCTCTCCCAAAAGTGATTAGGATCCATCCCTTGGTCTGATGATGAATGATTCTTGTTGTAAGGCTTCATTCTTGTTCGTTCTTGATGCATTATCTTAGAGATTCTTTTCCCTTCCTCTAGTTATCATAGTTATACACCCTTTGTGGGTAAATATATGTATTAGGACTCCATATTTGTTTATATTTGGATTTTTATTTGAGGGGAAGAAATATAAGTTGGATTCATAGACATTTAACACAATTTCGTGACATTTTTTTATCGTTTATAATATCTGACAAAGATCATTAGGTGGGTGGATTCACTATCGACTACAATTTATAGAATGTATTGTATTAGTTTCTAATTGATAAAATTGATTGAAATTTACTTTGATTTATTGGTGTCAATCATGATATAAACCGGTTCAGTGATAATTTATTCTATTGGGTGAAATTTTGGAATTGTGAATATTTTTTTTGCAATGTCATTTGGCTTTATTGATTATAAAATATTAGTTTTAAAATGTGGATTGTATTGAATTTTTTAATGTATTGTTGGAAAAGGAGATTAAAAAAAATATTTTTTTATTGAATTGGATTTTTTGTGTTGTCTTTTACATTGTTTTTTGGAATACATTGTGTGTGGGTTTTTATTGAATTTACAACTCATGGTTGAAATATGAAATTTTTATTGGTGAAAAAGGAGTAATGGATTATTTGATATAATTACCTTATGATGAATTTTTTGATTGAAAAGAGACCACTCTTGAGTATGGACCTGTCAGAAAGATACTTGCATGGTTGGTGGTGTGAATATATGAAATGGAATAGCTATGCTGAAGGAAACTTGTAAAATAGTTTTAATGTATTGTTTTGTTATTTTCATGAAAATAACATTTTCTATAAAATTGGTTATGATGTAACTTATTTATATTTTTTTATAAACTATTTTTGAACTTGTGTATTTTATGTTTAAAAAATATTTGAAATTTTTTTATATAAACTCTTCTGTATAAATTTTTAGAACTCTTCTATCCAAGTGACATGAATAGTGAATTAATTGGGGAAAATATACTAAGTTTTATTACTCACCCAAACATTGGGACACTATTTCTTTTCAGATGCCATCTACCATGGCCTGAAAAATGGTATTGTATCCACATCATTAGCACTACCTCATGATATGTACGATGTTTGGTGAAGTTGGGGCATTGGGCATGTGGATCTTGGAGTCTTATGGTTATCTTAGAGTTTTTCTTCCACGATTACTTATCTGTTATATTATTTTTTCGGGTACTTGATTTCTAGGATGATTTTGATAAAAAAAAAATTGCGTTTTATTTTATAGATAGCTTGAATCATTTAGATGTTTTTTTCTTTCAATTTATTGGGTTCATTGGTTTTTCCATAAATGTAAAAACATCCCCCACATGTAATGAATACCTTTGGCATTTATTTTTACTCTATGGTTACTTAGAGATAAGATTCTAGGCCATGTATCATCCCATTTCCTAAGAAATAAAAGGAATAGAATGAGGGATGTTTGAAATGATATTATTTTAATTCGGTAAAAAATGTATGTTGAGACAAATGGTATCAGTTTTGTTCAGTACAAATTCATGTGTGAGATAAAATTAATCAACTTGATCCTTTCCTTATGTAATAAGAAATCATATGTCCATTTTTCAATGGTGTTGAATTCATTCTTGGATATTCCTTGGGATGGGATCACATAAAATATTCACATTTTTGGTACGTGAAAAGTTGATCATAAAAATATGTATCTATGATTTTATGTTTAACTTCATGTAACAAAGTAGTGGAGAACATTAGTGTTTTAGAGACAATGATAAGATTTTGAAATCATATTTTTAGTGTTTTATCCAATGAGACGTTCATTCCATGAAATAGAGGAATGACTTCCCACTAGGAATTAATACATAATTTTCATTAATGATTTCTTATTTAGTCGAATATGTTAGTTTCATAAAAAAAAGAAAATCATTTTTAAAGGTACCATTCTGAAAAATTGTGTGGTTCTGATATTATGAAAATGGTAGGATATTCAATATAATGTTTAAATTGTTTTAAAAAAAATTTATAATGTGGAAAAATATTAATTTTCAAAATAAATGAATTTATAGTTCATGAGGTAGAGTTTAGACTTTTTTAGCCTTCAGTTTCTAGATTGTGATAATTATGGTGATTTTTTTAATATTGAAAATACATCCCTATAGGTACTGTTGAAACCAACAGGAATAATTTATAGAGAATGTGGTAGCAACAATGATGTAGGTCAACCAACAACTAGTTTGTAGTACCATCCTACCATTTATAGCTATATAAATAGGCAACGCGAGGGATGATTTAAGGCAAGTGGACCATTCTATCCAGTTCCAATAATAGAATACATTTTCCTTTTGGGGTTATTCTAAACCAAAAAGAGTATAGGAATGGAATAATAAGATAAATTATATCATATATATAATTAATACAGTAGTAGGGATAAAGGTCAAGTTATTGACCTATATTCTCAAGGATCATTCATAATTGTGGTGGGGTATATCATTGTAGTTCAAATTGGATCATGTACTTATTTGGGAGGATTTTGAGTAATTTTCCTACAAATAATTCTTTCCGCACATATTATAGTTTCAGAGAATGATGGAATTATTCATCCTGAAGAAGGAAAATCTTTCAGTCACAGTTTTTTTAGAAAAATTAATGAATTTAGATATCATTTCACAAGAATTTTCAACTAGTATGGCCTTTAAATAACACATTATTAAATGTGTTAAGGTAGAATATTCACACTAATATTGTTATGATATTTATTACTGGATATAAATAGAATCACAATAGTGTGATAGTTGATAAACAAGACAAATGAGGAGCTATGGGTTTATAATGTATGATAATACTCGTGGGATCCTGTGGGAACTATAATCCTCAGAGAAAAAAGAAGAAGGAATCCAACTTCCATGGTGGGAGAGGAAATTAGAATTAGATAGTCAGATCGGTGAATCATTCTCTGAGAACCATGAAAAAAGAAGGGTGTTTCCAATGTGAACCCTTTTACATCATGAAGCAAGAGTGTGAATCACCACTTATATAATTCCATAATTTCCACAATACAGGACATCATAAGAACTATTGTTATAATGAACCCTGGTCAGGTTCTCAAGATACTTCATAGGTGTCACATGCATTGTATCCTTCGCTGGGGTGAGGGAATCAGAATCATACTCCCCAGTAGAGAAGAGCATTCTGTAGTGATACAATAAATACCATGAATCCTTAGTAAAGGAAATACCACATTGGATAAAAGAATTACTGTGTAGTGATGATATAATTATATAGACTTATTCATGCGATTGTGGATGATTAGAATGTACCATTGATGATGAGTGGTACAATTATTTTTATTTCTACCTTTATTATAGTGTTTTTTGACACAGGTGCACTTCATTCATTCATATTTTCTTATTCTATTTATATGTTATGATTTAAAAATGATATGATACATTCAATTATAAGACTATAAACTCCTATTTAACATAATGAATGATTTTTCATTGTCTGTAGATTGTATTTTATAATTGTTGATGGAGATGAGTTGTAATTGGTATTCTAGGTGTTATAGGTAGGCATCAATGATTAAATAATGGGAATGGATTGGTTATAATGGTTCAAGGCTAACAATTATTATTTTAGATTAATATTTATGTTCTTAACTTAGGATGACATAGATCATCTCTTTAAAGGATTTAGGGTTGTAAAGATAGGTGAAATGGGTATTTTGGAACTATCAGTGGGAATGATCTCTTACATATTGGATGATCATTCATGGGCATCATTAGAAGTGATTGGGAATACTAGTTTTCCAGTAGAGGTTGACCAGTTTTCCAATGTGTTTCTTGAAAATTTCATAGGGTTTACACAAATAAGAAAATTAGATTTTATGAGTGATCTCTATCTTAGGACCAGTCTAATTTCCATTACAACATATATGATAACTCCCAAATAATTAAGATAGATAAAATTTAACTATGAATAGATGTAAATGAAGGGTTTTATTCAGACAATCACATCGATGTGGGAACCAATATTCATGCTCGTAATGAAAGTTGATGTAACTAATTTTATTTTTTGTCTATTATCATAAATATAACCATGTTATGATAAATAATAGATATCCACTTCCATGAAATTATGATATGATTGATCAACTTATGGGAGAATATTGGTTCTCCAAAATTGGATTTAAACACTAGATATTTGAAATTTATATTTCGAAAGGGGATATTTCAAAATCATTATCCAAAAGCAGTTATGGCCATTATGAATATGTGGAAATGCATTTTGGCCTTATGAATGAACCAATATTATTAATGGAATTGATGAAACCTAAATTTTAAAGATATCTAGATTTTTTATTGTGTTTTTTCTGGATTACATATTGGTTTATACAAGGACTAGGATTGAACTTGAGAAACACCTAGATATAGTTTTAGTAATCCTGAGAGATCATTGTTTGTTTGATAAAATATCAAAGTGGGGTTTTTGGATATAATATGTATGATTTAATGTAAATTTAATTTCTAAAAATATGTTCTTTAATGGATCCATAAATGATAGAATTTGTTTTCTCTTGGAAATAGACAATTATGTTCTTTGAAATATGATTTTTTTCTTATTCAATATGGTTATTACTGTTGAATTGTGGAATATTTTTCACAGAACTAATTTCCAATGATATCATTGAAAATGAATAATGTTCCATTCAATTGAAATGTGTAATGTCAAAATTATTCCCAAGCTATAAATGTTCACCTAACATCAACTCAAATATTGAGTTTTATAGAATTGGGACAAGGGTATAAGGTGTATTATGATTTTTTAGGATCTAGGTTGGGTTGTGTATCGATAGAAGGATACCATGTTGGTTCTTATGAATCAAGGTAGTTTAGAGTGAATGAGAAGGACTTCACAACACACAATTTAGTGTTCTCAATACTTTTACATTCCTTGAAAACATGACATCATTATCTATTTAGGGAAATTTTTTTTGAGTCCCCAGATCATAAGTTCATGAAACATATTTTCTCAGAATTGGATTTGAATATGAGGAAAACAGATGGATGGATTATATATATATGATCAACATTTTCTTTTTGTATACACTTGGTAAAGGAAATAAGGTGGAAGATTCTTTATGAGGAAAGTATATGAATAGTTATAAAAAATCATTCTACGAGTGGTATTTGAATTTGATCATAAAAGGCATGCATGTGGAATGTGAATATTGATGTGATATTGCTATTTTCATTCCCATTTTTCTTTTTATTGATTTGGTAAATAAGGTAATAGAGGCATAGACAACTGATGCAATGATTTCAAAACATAATGGTGTAGAGATCATTGAGGGATAGAATCTAGAGGAGCATTCAGTGTTTGGGTTCATGAATTGGAAGATTGTAAATATGGGTTTTCAAGGAAAAAATCAATATGTTTAATACCATTAGATATTGGCTATTCATCATTGAATATAGAAGATTTATATGTTGTTTAAGTCAAAATTATAGTAGAGTGACATTAAAATTAATATTCCTGAGTTTGTTTCGAGATGCCTAATTTTTCAGTTTGTTAAGGCAGAACATCAACGAACTACATGTATGTTGCAGTCTTTACATATTCCTATGTGGAAATGGAAGAAGATTGTGATGAGTTTTGTTAAAGGTCTCCCATGAACAGTTAAGAAACACATTTCCATATGGGGGATAGTGGATTAATTCAAAAATTTCAATCGTTTCATACATATTCCTGAAACACATTTACTGGAGGATCATTATTAGATCGATATACTAGAATATGTTAAGAAACATGGAATACCAGTTTTGTTCATATTAGTTAGAAATATGTGGTTCACATATCCTTTCCAGAAATCCTTATATGAATTCCTTGGGACTCAGTTGAAAATGTGTATGACATATCATCCATAGAAAGACGGACAATCCAAAAGGATGATAGATACTTTGGTGCGCTTGTTGTGGGCTTCTGTAATGGATTTTGGCGGCTGGTGGGAAAAAATATACCCTTAGTAGAATTCTCACTTAACAATAACTACTAGGTTTTAATGCATTTGGATTCATTTGAATCATTTTTTTCATTATTACCTTCTTTTGTTTGTAAACTGGTGAGACCTACCTAGTTGGTCCATGCATTGTATAAGAAATAACATAGATGATTTAGTTGATTAGGAAGAGAATTGATATTCCACATAGTTATTAGAAGTTGTATATGGATCATCATCAATGGCTGTTTTCATTTTTTTATGGGACCATTTATTCTTGATGATCTATCCAAGGCTTGGACATTGATATTTTGGGAAGTAGGGAATGCAATATACCCCATACGTAGTCCCATTTGAGATTATGTAATGGGATGATGAGGTGGAAAATTGGACGGCAGAGGAAAAATATTTCAGTGTGGGGAATAATGTGTTCCAAGTATCTCAGTTGAAAAAGTATCAGCTTGACCTATCCCATTTAATCTGATACCATCGCATTGACCTAGATATGGATGCTTCATTGGTATATATCCCGGTTCGGATATTTGATATGAAAGAGATTTTATTACACTAAAAATTCATCTAAATAGTGAAGGTTTTGTGGAAATAAAATCAAATTCATGTAGTGTATATGGAAAGAGAAAACGAAATTAATGAAAAATGGCCAGAATTATTTCCGAGAAATGATGGTTTTTTACTTTATGGGGATGGGAATACAAATTATGGGGATAATGTAGCATCGTCAGTTACTTGTATGTAACCCATTCTTGATTGTTTTTATGTACAAAATGTATAGGTGTAAAATGTGGGCAATTTTGGGGAACATTTAAATAGTTTTGGGGAATTTTGTTCTGGTGAAATTTTTGTGTCTAGTTTTTGGAAACTGTGCAACACTTGTAGAAAACTGTGCATAATTAGATAAGGGCTAAATGTGAGGTTCACAGGCTGGATGTTGTTTATCCATACCGTGAAGAAGCCTAAGAGAAACCATTATGTATGGTACAATTGCTGGAAAGAGTGTTTTGGAATGTTTGGTCCATGGGTTTTAAGTCATGTGGCCAAAAATTACATAGATATTATTAAGAAAGATTAAGGATCTTGGTTAGTGCATGTTTTCCTAACTATGAAACAAAACAGTGTTCAGGGACAAAGAGATATCCTTAAAAAGTGGATCTCACTCATTTTACCCTTTAACCCACTTTTTCCTTCAATTTATCCCTAACAGAAGATTATATTCCCACAGAGGTTGGAGGTCCTCACCCAAGTGAATTTGAAGTGATATAGATCCATTCCATGGTGCGTTGATGCCTGATTCCTACTTTAAGTCTTCATTCTTCATCGTTCCTAATATTTTTTATAATATATTATTCTCCTTTCTTCTAGTATTCAATGATATAAATCCGTAATGGGTAGATATATGATTTTTTATTAAAAATACGTTTATATTTGGGTATTTTTCTTATACTTAGAGATATCTAAGGTAGGTTCATTGAGGTTGTACCCGGTTTCATGACATTTTACATGGAATTTATCATTTTTTCCAAAACACTCGAGGTAGGTGTATTCACTCACAACTACTCTTGCTATAATTGATTTATAAGTATCAAATTGATTTAATTTATTACTAAATATTTTAATATGTTGGTCCAAATATTAATATAAGTCCACTTTAATGACAATTTATGTTTTTCTAGGGGAATTTATGAATTTTTGAGATTGGTTGTGCAATGTGAATTGGTTTTCATGATTTTAAATTGATAGTTTCAAAATGATTATTTTTTTTAAATTATGAAATGGGTTGTTAGAACCATATTATTCTATAAAAATACTTTTCCATTTAATTACATTTGGCATATTGGAATTGTCCTTGTTTTGGTCATTCTTGTTGTGTGTTCATATTGCATTTATGAGGATTTTTTGAAATATGAACTTGTTCTCTGTCCCAAAGGTGTAATGAAACATGTGATATAATTATATTTTGATGAATTGGATGATTGATGAGTGAAAATCTTGATTATGGAATTTTTATAACGAGACATTCATGGATGGTGGTTTGGATATGTGAAATTAAATGGAAATGAGAAATGAAATATGTGAAATGGTTTTAAGGCCTTGTCTGTTTATTTTCATGAATATATATTTGGCGGGAAAATTAGTTTAGATTTATCTTTTATATATTTTGTAATAAAATATTTTGAATCTTTTTTAGGTTTTTTTATAATGTCATTGGAAATTGTTTTATATAAAATATATTTTATAAATGTTTCAAACTCTACTATCGTAGTGGAAAGAGTATGGAAGTAAATATGGAAAAAATAGAGTTTTATTACACACACATACTTTGGATCATTGGTACATCTATATATGTCCTCTATCGAGACAATGGAAAAGGTAATGTATCACACGTCATAAGAACTACCTCATAATACTTAGGCTGTTTGGTGATTTTAGATCATAGATCATGTGGAATGTAGAGTATGATCATTATCATGGTGTTTTATTAGATTTTCTTCTGATGTGTACTTTTCTATTATAGTCTTATACTTTTTACATGGTATCTAGATTTATTTTGATAAATTAATTTTAGGGTTTTCTTTTCATGCGTATAATGATTCTTTTAGTGGTTTGTTTAGATCCAATATTTTTTTTCGATTAGTTGGTTTATTTATAAATGGAAAAGAACCGCTGCATATATTGAATCCCTTCAGCATTTATTTGTAGGATTTGGATTCTTAGGGATGATTCATAATTCCACGTCGAATCTCCCAGCCTTCTCAAGAAATTAAGTGAATTTGGGATGTTTAAAAAATAATTAATGGTCAATATGACATTTATCTCACAGATGTAAAAAGTGAGATGAAAATATCGTTCCTTGAGTATAATTTTTAACATGCATCATTGTCTTATTATATAATAAAATAATGATAACTATTTCCTTGATTCGAATCCTTATTCATGTTTAACATTATTTTTATAAGAATTTTTAAATTTTTTTAAACAACTACATAATCAATTAAGTTTACGTTTGGCTCTATTACAAAATTATGTTTATGTGTAAAAAACTCATGAAGGTCATCTATGGTCAAAGGGGTAATTTAAACAAAATGTAGTGAATAAAAATTTTTAAATACTTATCATATTTACAAATAAATTATATTTTAAAATCTAATAATTAATGATGGTTATGAAAAATGAACCAATGTAGCAATTATGGAGATAATAGGTCGCACATATGCATGAGTAAATTTCCCATTTTCCAATGATCATTAATTAATGAATTTATGAAACATATATATTTCCATAATTATCATTATATCTAAAATACCATATATTAAATCATACATAATTATATATGATATACATTTTATGTAGAAGTAATCACATCGCGTCAAGGAAGGCGTAGTCCACACATCCACGAATGATGTTATCAAATTTTCTTTTTGTGAATGGTTAATAATGAAGAAATATTATATTTAAATAAATAAAATTATTTAATAAATATCATATATAAATTAGGAATATCATTTATATTCTTATAAACATTTCCTTAATTAATTAACTGTAATCTACGAATGTAGCACATAACTTTTAAGAAGCAGTTGTACACAAGTACGAAAAATATGTGATTATCTTTTAAAAAGGGATGAATGACGATTATTTTTCTCTAAATATTATAGATCTCTAAAGATAACATAGATAAAATATATATTAAAAAAATTCATCATAATGACCAACTATGAGAGTTGATGAAGGAAAAATTAATGATATCGTTTTGTGAGGCGGTAGTTGGCCATTCATGAACAGAAATTTCGTTACCCATTTCATGAAAGTGTGTTCATGTTATTCATACCCTTAACCAAAATGATATAAGTATATTATGGAAACCTATGTTATTATGTATTCATTTAATATGAATAATTTAACATTATGAGAATGAAATAAAACACAAATTATTTTTGTACAATGTTACATTTTTTAGGTAGATAATTTTGGCTTCCACCAAAGGGAACCCTTCGTTGGAATTCATCCCAAAGATAAGAAAATGTGGTGACATGAGTTACTTTTGGGGATTATTTGGTCAGGTGTTTGATGATCCAAATGGTCTTTATTTTTGTGAAGATATTGGGAGGTTTAATTCCTTTTTATAATTGATGGTGAGTGTCATTCATTTAAATATAAAAAACACTATTTAGAGGCCATAAGTCAATAATTTTCCTAAAATAAAAAAAAATGTTGTTGAAATGGTCATTGAATTTCCATTATATGGGTTTTTTAAAATTTTATAAGTCATTTAGTCTCGTAAAATTCATGTTTAATCACTATGAAACCACATTTTTACCTTAATCGTTCTATTTAATTGTAAATAAATTCACTAATATATATTGGAAAAAATAATGTAGATATTATTATTAATTATAAATTATGTTTATTCCAATTATTTGAAAATGATTCCAAATTCCAATCATATATGTGGTATAAATTAATTTAAATATCACCCCTATGATGGGGTGACAAAGAGAATATTTAATGTAAAAATGACTAATAGATTGCTATATTTTTTATATTTTTTCCAATGTTATTTATCTTCCAAATAATATAAAATATTTTAAACGATAATAACATTATCTAATTAGTCATTAAAAAAATATAATAACAGTAAATAAATAAATTGTATGAAATTATAGTTTTGAACTATTATTTAGTATTGTTCATTATTTATCAAAATTTGAATATTCTCAGAAAAATATCCAAAACACACAAAGAAAATTTCGATATTTAAATTTAAAAAATTAAATTTATTTTTTAGTATAATAGTAATTTACTTTTTTAATTTTATATTTTAATTAGCTTCCGACCCCAAAAAGCTAAAACTACTTTTTAGATAAATGGAGTTTTTAACCATAAAACTATGTTTATTATTATTATATGCCCATACAATTTAATGGATGAACATTTATAAACATTTCTAATCAAATTATTATTAGTTATATTCACACATAAAAATATAATGTCTATGTGATATCTACCACATAAAATAATAACATTAAAATCACATTATTGTTTGGAAAAATGTAGTATTTTGTGAAACACAATATTTCAGAGAAAATCATTATTCCATTTCAGGTATACTATTGTATGTTGAAAAAATATTAATTTAAAATTACTATCTAATTAATTAAAATCAATACCTATCGAAAAGAACTTCTTATATCTTTACCTAGGGTGTTATTGTTTGGAATTGAATTGAAAAATGTCAATGGAGCAAAAGATTATTGAAAAAGGCAATGTATTGTTTCAAAATCATTTCATAATATAATTATTAATTATTAGGATAGTTTCAAAAAAGTTTTATCTTTTAAATTGAAAAATAAAACGACACATACATTAATGAAATTATTTATTATTATGGACCTACTTTCAAAAGGTTTTTTCTCACTTGGGTTTCAAAAAAATGGCGGGTTGTAAATCACATAGTTCACAAGGGTGAGAGGGCTAGGTCATTTCACCATGTTTTGGTAGTCATTCCATATCAGAGAAATTTTTGTAGATATAAGAAATGTTCATGAATTAATCTCATGTCCTGTTATGAGTCTTGTCAAACCCGTCATAGAAATAAAATGATAACATGTATCGACATGAATAGCTTTTTGTATCTAAGGCACACCAATAATGTTAACATTAGTATATATAATTGGTTTTCCATTTATGTCACTATCATTATGAATTACTGTTTTTTTATTTTTATATTAATTTTATATATAGATTCATGTTTATTCGTCATTATGGATTAATGACACATAAATGGGTGATCTATAGTTTTTTCTATATCCAATAAGGCTGTAATTTTTTGTTGTTGAGAGAATTGGATACATGTGAAGAATATCGTATTAATCACAATGAATGGAATTAGAACCCATGTTGTTTTGTTTCACATTTTGATGACCATTATACCTTTTAAAATTTTTGTATGAGGACAGATATAGATATTTTATATTCATGTGTTAAGGATCACTATAAGAATGATGTTTAATAATGGCTAGTATAGTTATATTGCAAGAGTGGACCTCTCTAGTCTTCCTCATAGAGAATATAACTAGAAAGGTTCATATGATAAGTACCATAAAGAATTTAGATCTTTTTGTAGTATCAAGATATTTTTGGATATGGAAAATTATAAGGTGGTCCATTGGAACCATTCACTAAATATACATGGCACAAATAAAAACAATTATATTTTCCATCGAGGGAGGGAAGTGGTTAATCTCTTGAGGAACATTTCCTAATAGGGAAGTAAATAGAATATTGATGTTGGGGGGTATAAACATAAAGGTGGAATACAATGTACCCTATCATTATATTAATCGAATCCAATATAGTTCTAGTGAAATAGTTCTATGTTGTGTGAGAATATCATACAATATACATTAGTGTCATGTTGTTAGTATTTTTTCCAGAAAATTTACATCATGAAACTAGATTATTGGCCCCACATTTTAATGTTACGTTATAGTAATTTTTCTATCATATCATATGTTAAAATAGTTTATTTACTAGGTATTATTAATATGAGGAAATATTACGATAATAGTTTGATATTATACCTTCAATGAGTCCTAAATTGATTAAATAATTAACTATAACAATAGTGTGAATAAGATAGATATTTAATCTTATTTTAGTCATGATATTTTGGAGAAACAAAATATAATGGAGTTTTAATAATGTTGTGGGAGAGTGATAAATTATCTCATAATTGGTATTATTCCTTGAGGCTGATTCCATATAGTGTTATAAATCACCACATTATTTCCACAAAAGATATCGAATTATATATATAAAGGTAATTCTTCATTTATCAGAAATGGTAGGACTTTTTCACAACTACCATTGATAAGGATATTGTCATGTGGTTTATTTTTGTTGGATTGGGACACCTAATAAGTATTTTGTAGTAATGAAGACTATACATGTTCTCCTGATTGATTCTTCAAGCATCCTAATCACACATATGAGTAGGAGGGAGATGGTTATAGGGAGGAACCATACATAAGGCCATAATCTGGGCTTACACATTAATTGCACATGTGATACATGGAATACAAAGGGTTTATTTCCACATTTTTATGGATGCAAATAGGATTCATTCACGCATCTAGAGAAACAAAATGGTAGATGTATGACATAATACCACTATTGTTTCCACTATATATAATAAGACTTATGAATCAATGGGAATCCCGAAGGTACGATCATAGACCGAGGTTATCCAAATGATGATTCATGTTCTTAGATAATTATCACTTATGTCCAAGAGATTAAAAAACCATTATCAATGGAATTTTGGATTGAAACCCCCGGGAGGACAGCTTTAGTTTTGTGAGACTCAGATGATGACCCATTATTTATTGGAATGGATGATCAAATGTGGATAATAATTGTGTGGATCACCCAATACAACGAATATTTTCATTAGGAGGTTTCATTGACTTTTATTTCATTTTTATATAAATAATTATTAAACAATTTCAAAAAATACAATAATTCCTCATTGGTGGATGATTGATTAAATTTAGAAACATATTACGATTTAGTACTAAGCCTGTTTGACAAACAAGGTGGGTACATAGACTTCAAAAAGGGATTTATTAGGATCATTGTATTATTGTTGGGATTCTCATTGTATTTTTTTTTGAAATTATTAACTTATTTATTTTCCAACACATCTATTATGATTAGAAGATGTTATATTTATATAAATGGGTGAGGATAAAAAATATCTTATTTTATGGTCTTATGATATATAAGCTATGGAATTATTGTATTATCACATATTTTATATGTTTGATTGTCTCGTCAATTTAGAATGTAGTCATATGGGTAACTATATCATAGCCCCACAAGGTTTAGTGAGCTATAATGAGTTATCATCAAATTATTTCAACACACGAGGGACTCTTATAATGAGTATGAATCTACATTATTGATTGTTTAGAGCGATGCATAATCCTACATGCTGTCAATGAGGCTATATAAAACACACATAAAATCTGATTGATGTCATGTTTTAATATTATTGTTACACATAATGGATTAAATATGCACATGGTATATGATGGTTAGGTTTTTTCTATAAAATTATATAGAAATATGGTTAATTTTTGTATTTTCACCACTAATTGGAAAAAATATATCATCGTTTCATTTCATGAATTGTTAGAAACACATTGTAGTTTATAAATTAATTATGGTGTAAGGACCATTAGAATTATACCATGAATATAGATGGTCTCATTGTATTCAATACTAGAGTGTTAGTAAATTCAACAATGGATTGAAGACCATTCAGTATGAGGTAGTGTTCTTTCCAAATAACTATAGAAAATTTCATGTGGAATGACTTTGGATTTCTTAGTGAAGTATATTGGTTGTGTGTAAGTTTTATGATATGAAGACAAATGTCATTAAATCCACATTTATGTAATGATATACCCCTTTAATTTTCAAGGAATTATTTAAAATATTTGTTATTTACATATAGTGAATATCCCATGTCATTTTTTCACTTTATTTCCTCATGAAAGATTTATCCTATGCCATTTAGTAGTTATCACAAGTTCATATACTATATTGGTTAAGTGTTCATGAACATGATTTCATTTATTCCCTCCTCCGATGATTAAATTGAATTATTTTGGATACATAGTTTTATACACTTTGATAACACATGGTATTAAAATAGTTACTATATGGTGGCCAATATGTATCAGTTTTATTGGCATGATATCACATTATTTAGACTTAAGGTGAATATAATTATCGGGATGCAATGTAAACATGTTGGTGATGATTTAACTAGGTGACATGAAACAATTAAGAGCATTGAGTATGATCAATGATAATAAATCAATAGAAAAAATAATTTCCAAACACAAAATAGTGGAAATGTTATTTATAGAAATCACTATTAATTTTTCATTTGATAAAAAATTATTAGTACTTAGTGATTCTCTAATCACTCCCCCTTTATATGAGAATATATTCATTCCATAGATCAACTGATATATGGAGAGATGCTGTGTTAACATATCAATGTAGTGGTGCTACATCAAATAGATTAAATCTGCAACTGGATATTCCATATTATATAATCCTCTAACTCCAAATGTTAATGTACACAACCTTTATATAAATGTGAGTATGTATATGTTTCTTATGTGGATAAAGGTGTAAAATTATAAGTTTAGGTTTTCAACGATCTTGGGCCTTTTTTATGACAATTAAATAATTATTGTGGTGGGATAATTTGATTGAACTTATGGTACATGAATATTAAAAATGATTGGTAAATTTTTAATCAAAATTAGAAGTATCATGCAATTGAATTGTTTTGAAATTTTATTGGGTCATAAATTGACATAAGCAGGTGTACTATAACAATAAAAATAGATTTGGAATATTTGGATTAGTTATTATCTATATATTTTGAGGTCGACATATTGAAATTTTAACCTTGTGTTCTTATATGACTAAAAGGACTATAAATACTATGAATAATTATCTGGATAGCTTTTCATGGATATCCAAACCAAAAACTCAATTATTTTAAATGATTATACATTTAAATATTTTTTAGGTCCCAACCAATAAATTCTGAAATTTTAATAGGGCCATCAGATGAGTCCTAAAATTTTTATTCCATTTATTTATCCACCTAATATTTTTCCTCTAAATTATATTATGAAGAGTTATTCTATAATATTTTGATTTTATTTGTGTTTCCCTTTTTAATTTTCTAACATAATATCCTTCATTAAACATTTTTATTCAAAATGACTTATACTTATGACAATGGCTGAGGGTTTGTCCAACAATCAATGAATCAACTTTTTCATAGAGTTCAATTTTTTTAATATTGTAAATTTAAATTTCCATCTCTCATTCATTATGGAGTTCAATTTCATTCAAATTTTCGAAACATAACAACTATTTTAGTATGTTTGTATTTAAAAAAATTCCTATAGTATTTGGTCACATATATTTGAACAAAAATGGGATTTGGACGATTCCATGACATGGGTTGTGTATACCCAATGCGAGGTGATAAATTGTGTTTTTACTTTTATGGAAAACATCCCATATAGATACATATATTTCATGGTCACCCAACCTAATGATAATTATAATGAATGACAATGACGATGTGATACCATTCACTAAGAGTGTCCCCGACCATGATTGTGTGATAATAAGAGGTATTATGTTCACTATTCATTTTTCAATATATAAAATGATAAAGGGATTTCACACAATTAAAATTAGTGATAGAGGAATCATTGAAAAACCTAGAACATGGTTTATTATTTTCATGGTCTATAAGATAATACCACTGATTATCTTGTTTTATTATGGCATTAAAAGTTTAAATCAATGGTTGAATGCTGACATTTCATACTCTTGAATTTAATTTTTTTATATTCATATATTTAACACTGATGTTTCTAGATAAATATAATTTTTTTTATTTTGGAATCCATAAAAAGTAACTGAAAATATTGAATAAAAGGTGGTTAGATGTCATTAGTATATGCAGAATGACTAAAAACAGTGATTAAATGATGATTACTATTGAAAATGTGTAAGGGCATATGTAAATTAAGTATTTACAACTTCATGATGCTGATGAATATTGTTAATAAGATTTATTAGTTGTTTTTATATAGAGTGATATAATGGAATTATATTCTAGGTAATGTAGAGGTTCCCTTTGGAGTCCAATTTACTCTTATTCGATAACCATTAAATTTTTATAATTATTCATGAACTATTGAAATGATATAGGTTTCATTAGGAATAAAAATAAAGTAAAGGATTGTTCAACTCAAATATAATGACATCATATAGAGAAAACATAAATCTATGAAAAAATATGATGTGTCACTATTCAATTTTTTGCTGGATAGTTTCTCTATCAACCCTGGAATAAATTTTTATGAGTATAAAAATTTGGACATATATGTAATGTTCCTTTTTTATAATTTCAGATCACATTTTTTTTATCACTAAAAATGGAAAGGATTAGTAATCAGGGACTTAAGATTTTCATTGTATTTTATATTAAGGTCTACATTCTAACATGTCTTGTAACGTTTTCCCTAATATTTTATGGTATTATGTATTTAAAAAATATATGGATAGGTCTTATAGTAAAATAGATTTTACAAAAAATATAACTTTATATCCTTTTAACATTGACCACATGTGAGGTGGGGTATCCTATAAAGAATGGATGTGAAAAAAAGATGATGTGAATGGAGAGACCAATTCATTTATACATTATCATGTATACGTGGGATGAAATTATTAAATTCCTAGTTATTGTAAAAAAATGGTTTAAAAATTCTATTTTGGTGCAATTGGTATTGTTGGACCGAAGTTATAGAGTGACCAATTGCAATTTAAAATCTTCTCAAATGGTGGGTGAATAGTTTTTCATCCTGATAAATAATCCTGATGAATGATAATTATGTAAATAATTGGACCACAAGGCCATGAGATCCCAAATAAATATTGAGTGGGTAGTGTTAACATCATAAATTGAAACTAAATGTTCATAATTTAGGGGAAATGAGGTGGTCTATATATGTTTTAGAAGATCATCAACAATATATATCAATCAGGTTCCACTCTATTTATGTGATGGGATATAAAAATAGTGGACCTCCTCTTTATGACCCAGAAGCCTCATGACGATAAGAAATATTGGGTGTGCATATGAAGACCAATATACGTTTCCTATTATGGCTATTAATTCGAGATAAAACCTTAAAATATTTATTCACTCACTAATGACATCCAAATATGGGTTTGGGTAGTACAATTCTCATATATCATGTAGTGTGGTTCCTAAAATATAATGTATTAGAAAGCATGGTGGATGATTTATTGTTTGATACTGTTATGACTATGTTCAAATTATTCCATTGAACAATGTAGAAATTATTGAGGACATTTGGTGGGGTTCTCAATAGAAGGTTCAAAAATGTATCCTATGAGATAAGTATTCACGACATTAATTATCCTTATACTATATAGAAGGATTTAAATGTAGAGATTTAATAATGGTAATGGTGAATGATATTCAAATGTTTTTTAGGTTACAACACTACATCCAGAACTAATAGTTTGATATCTCTCTCTCACAAATAGGAAGCCTCATCCATATATAGGATGTTTCCCTAATATGTTTATATTGATACATTGTAGACCATATTTCATGTAATTTAATTTCATTAATAACTAATATCCTTCATTTATATAGTATAGTGGAAATTTTATCATAACATATGTCTAAGGGTATATGACCGATGGTAAAATTGTGAAATTTTTAGTTTTCCTAATTCATCTATGTAGGATAACAAATAAATATCATCCTAAATATCATATGTTCTAGAGATTATGTTTTTTTATTTATTGAATATTAATTAGTCCTTATTTATAGGATCTATTTTTCACTATATATCATAAGAAAATAAAAATCAAGAAAAACATTTTTATTTTTATTTTCTTATTAAAATCAATATATTTCATAGGGAATGCATTTTTAGTAGTGGTTCAAAAATGTAAATCCCAAAGGGTAATAATCAAATATATATTTGGATTATATATAGGATAGGAATTATTTTTTCATATTTCAATCTCTAAGGATCTTACTCATGTTCATGGGGAATGAATTTGAGTTTCACCTTTATATAGATATGTTATAAAAAATTCATGTTCCTAAAAGAGAAGAAATTATAGGGTGATTGAGGAAATTATTTATGAAATCAGGGATGGACATTTTATGAAATATCATAGTGTCAATACATTTATTACCAAATATGGAAATAAGACATAAGTTAATATTAAAGTGAAAATATCTATATAGATCTCATTCATATATACGGAAATGATGAATTTATATTAATTCAGGGCTAGTTCCAAGATAATAAATCCATGAATCACAATATATCCCAAAAATATAGAAATCAATTCCCAGATAGAAATATTTTATGTTCATGAAATATGTAGATTAGGTCATTTCGTGGGGTGAAAATTTTTATTTTTTGTTACAAAATATGAAATATTTCTCCTATAGAATGACTATTTAGATATGACTCTAATGAAAGGTTATTGTGTAAGGTGCTTCACTAAAACTAGTATTCAGTGAGGCCTGATGGACTAAATTTATTTTAACCATATACATTGTGTTTTTAGTCATTCCATAATGCGAAATCAATCATGATCACTATTCTCATATGAGTCATTCTGATGTGGGAAAGAAGAAGAAATTTGAGGGTCATCATAATGAATGTAGAACATGTGTCATGAGATGTTTTGATACATACCACATTATATAAAATTTTTTGGTTGAGATATTGTCAATATGTTTCAAATCGTGTCACATATACATTATCATTTTCTTTTACATTATGTGAATATGATAAACAGGGGGAATTTATTCTTATTTCTAATTTATTATTGTGGGAAATAACTCTTTAGTATTCAAACATGGATTAAGATATCAATCAATTAATGTCCCTAAAGAATTGACATTTGGGGGAATAGATTTTAAAGTTCTAATACTTGGATTTCAATTTCATAAATTATAATAGATTCAGACTATGAAGTTTTCTTGCATTTTAAATCATTCTATTTTCACATTTTCATAGAGTTTTATGGTGAAATAAATATATATCGGTTCAATAAATTATAAAATAGTAATATTTAACAAATAATAAAATATTTTAATGTCTGGTGATTATTAAGTTTTAATGATGTTTTAAGTCGTGTGACTAGGAAACTATAATTTATTTTTATGTCTTTCTCTATGGAAATGATTGAGATATTGTTAATGGAATTATATAGAGACTATTATCATTTATATGAACATTTTATGATAGGGAATTTGTTGAGAAGTTTTACATCGTATGATAACACATTTATCATGTTGTTTTATGTTATTATATGAGGAAACGTTTTTTTAATTTAATTTATTTTTTGGTGGAATTGGGACACATAGATAATATTATAAGAAATGGTTATGATTTATGTAATGTTAACATATTTTAGTGTATTACTTGAGAAATATTTCCTAATTCATTGGAATGATGCACTCTTCATTTAATGTGTTATACTATAAACATTGTTGTAATTTTTTTTGAAAACTTTTCCTTAATTATTTGGTTAAAATTTTATGGGATTATCATGAGTAGTATCAAGGTTCTATGAACCAATACAAACTATCCCTAGAGTAAACAATAGAGGTATTCTTTTTTGTGATGTCTTAGGAACCATTATTTTTGGGGATTTCTATGTTGTGCAATGTCCTCATTATTTTTTGATCGGTCCCTAATAATATTCAATTCAGTAATGTGACTATCTTTCTTCAGAGAGTTGTTGTTATGTGGAAGTTTTATGCAATGGTTGATGATCCATAATGGGAAGTACAATTTTTCATCTATATAATAGAGACTTCATATTAACTTGTGTAGTTGTATGAGTTGTGGTGTGATAGTCCCATCTTGATGTTCTTATTTTATTAAGTTGAAATTTCTTATATTTATCAACAATTTTATAATGTATTTTATATAGGTACTTTTTCAAATCATTTATCTAATTTTACTTGTGTGGTTGGTAGAGATTTGAGTGTTCGGAATGAATGATGTATTGTTGATACGAACAAATTATCTATAATAATATTAAATTGGGTCAATTATCTAAATGTATTATGTGTGGGAAACAGAATTGTGTAATGTGGTTTGAATTCACTTATTTAATGTTATTAGTTTTCCCAAAATCCTTGTGTGATATATCCCTAAACCGTAAGGAGAAAAAATTATTTTCTGTAATTAGATACAAAAATATTTTTTTTGTATCAGGTAGATATGACATAATGAAATATACTACCATGATTAAAATACTCCATGGATATATAGATGTACATAGAAATTATTGTATTTTATGGATTATGTGGGAATGAATTTGGATGTGATGAAATTTATTAGTGAACACTATGTAATAATTTTTCCTCAACTACCAAATATACCAAATCCACCGAATATGATGAGATTTATTGGTTATCAATGAATTAAAACCAAAGAAACAAGCATGAGAAGATTTCATAATTTTAAGAGTCTTTAATGATTCAATGAATCTATAGAGGAATCCAAAAAAGAATCATGTATAGAATTTGTTCTAAGAATATTTCAAATAATATAGAGGAATGTGTAAATCCTAATATCGAATTAGGTCTCTCAGTTCTGAAGTTGTTTGATGATTAATGTTTTGTATGAATTTGAATATATAGAATATTCAGCATCTCATAGTGTAAATTATTGAGGATATTACCTCTCATTAAAATGTAGTGTCAAACTCATTAGTGTCTTCAACATTTTTTTCAATTAATTATGACACCATATTATAGAGTACAATTCTAAAAATAGTTTCATCATAGTTTTTATATTCTAGGGTTATTCCCACATTATAAATTTATTATTCATGGTAATTATATAAGTATGTGTTATGATAAAATTATATTATTTATGAAAGTGAATTATTGAAAAGTATTCTATAACAAAGCTAGGGAGTCCATTCTTCATTCCCAATGAAATATTAACCATTTATTTTGTTGATTAAAAACTATAAATAACTATTGATGTTATGATAGGACACTTGTATTACAATTTACAATTACAATAATATAATTGGATAATGTTATTGTGTTTCATTATTTAGGATATTATATTTTAATATGTATAAAATAATACAATGTAGTATTAGTTTATGAAATGGGGGTTAATCATAGAACAACCCAGTTGTGTTTTTAGTAATCCGTTTATATTTCTATTTTTATTTTGGAGGGACCATATAATCACCTCTCCCTTATTGTTTAGTAAACATGAATAGATATAACCTCTACATGTAAATCTAAAAAATTATAAAATAATAACATTTAATTAGACATATTATTGTGAAATTAAAAACAAATTTTAAATAACAAATGAAAAACATTTCATTAATTTTAATCTATTTAATAACATTTGGAACACACAACCCCATTATAGTATGAACTAAAATATAGTATAAAATTGTAATCAAGATATTAAATAGGTGGATATTAATAATAATAAATAAATCGTTAAATTTATATGGTTTACACTTATCTATTAGTAATATATTTATTATAAATTTTACAAAATTTATTTTGATGATATTTATATATGTTTTCATAAAAACTATATTTTTTTTATATATATTGGTTTATTATAACATTGAAATCATAATATAAATGTAGTTTTTACCATTTTTAGAAAATTTATTATTTTTAAATTAAATAATATTATAAATAATCTTTTAAAAAATATAATTTGGTGGCATTTTTGATATTTTTCTTAAATGTCTCATATATCAATGAATACGATGTAATTCAGATTTAATTTGAAAATTTCCGTTTTTTTAGCTAATTTACATGGTAAAATTATATTTTAAATAATTTTTAAAGTTAAAATAGTTCATTTATATGTTCATTTGAAAAATTCATTTCATTGGAATCAATTTCATGTTGAATGTTGATATTTAATCCTTATATAGTTATGGGAATATTCTCATTCATAGCCCACATTTTCACCACATCTTAAAGTATAATTTAAAATTATATATTTCCTCATCTATGAATGGAATTTTGGAAAATGTATTCAATATTTGTAATCATGAAATATTATATTAACTAGCGTTGTTAACATAATTGTGTACCATTGTGAATGCTAAAAATAGTAAAAATTAATTATTTTAGTTAAGGTAAATATGTGTATATTGGGGGTTATATAATGAATAAAATGGCTTGAAAATGATGTAAAACGTGTCCAAAACCCAGTTAATAGTAATATTTAGACCTTATAACAAATATTTTTAAAAAATGATCCATTTTAGAGGCTTTTAGAGTGATACATATGTGTGTGTAATTTAATCTTTTAATATATTCCTTGTGTCTCCTCTCCCTAACTTATAAAAGGCCACCCTCTCCGCCCCTCTAAGAAAATTAAAATAAATATGTATAATTCACAACATTAGTATATGAATTCCATTATACAATAAAAAATCCAAATTTTTTTTATAAATCCATCCTAAGATGGATTTTAGGGAAAACCTAAATGTGTTTTCTGAAGAAGACATCATGTTCTTAAATTAGTGTTTTCTTCTTCTTCCACCACATTAAATTGTTATTAAATAATTATTTTATAATATAATATGTATATTTTATATAATTTGTTTCCATTATGTTATGTTCATTATATATATACTTCTTTTCTTCAATCAAATGATAAAATAAACTATAAATCTTGTTTATGACTAACTACTGTTCATGAACCGATGCATTTTTTTAAATGATAAACATTAAAGGTTGGTTGTAATGAATGATTTAACCCATTCATTTTTTTATAATATTATTACAATCCTATAATCTTAATATAATATATACTTTTATAAATTATATTCTACTTAAAATATGATAACGACTTTATTGTGGATGATGAACTAACACATTGTGAAGTGATGAGATTCATTTTATTCACTTATGCTTAAAATGGAGTGTAATAAGGATAATGTTAAGGATAATGTATTCTATATACTACATTATAGTTTTTTCTATATAATTATTTTATTATCCACATCCTTAATATTTCAGCCATTAAGGTAATGATATCGTCCTTTGTGCATGCGTACGACCTACCATCTCCACGATGTGATGCGACTAATTTTCCACATAAAACCATAAATAATAATTATAAAAAGGTATCTAGGGAATAAATATTATATTTAAAACATTAATATCATTATTTAATGATGGATATACACCATATACAGATGAACCAGATAATTAATGAAAAACACTTCTAACAAAAAAAGAAAATTAGTATGAACCAATGAAAATAATGAATTATTATTAATAAATGGGTGGTAAAATGTAAATATAGGATCACACATGATAATTTAAATATATATATATATGGTGTATTTATGATTTAGTAAAATTCCTAAAAATATTCAGAGGTTGTTAAAGAAGGTTAAGACAAATTGATGTCTCTGGTAAGGGACATCATCTTAATTTATCTTCATTTAGCCATATTGTAATATTATAAAACTATGTTCTTTTATATATTGTTTATATACAACATTTTTAGGTAATATAACTGATTATTCATAGATGATAATTTTTTAAAATTTAATTTGAATTATTTCATCAAAGGGGATTTGACACGATACCTACCAAGTGGTAAAAAATTTCATAACTCAATTTAAATTATTTGTTCATATTACTTATTCAATTACTTAAATATTTTGTGATTAAATTTTCAATTAATAATTAAGTAATTTTTATTTAATTTCCCCTTTTATTATTTTTATATGCATTTTACACACATACACAGTTAATTTTCTAATTCTCACTTCAACATTATGATCATTATAATGAGTTATTTTCAATATTAGTTTAATAGAGACTGTCTATTACTAAATTTTAATTTATGTAAATATTTTGAAGATTATATAATAAACTGAATTATTTTAATTATCCTTTGTTTATTCGCTATATTTTATTAATAATAACACTTTTAATCACGCCAGAACATAAAATTATTTCGAATTTATTATTAGTAAAATACGAAAACATTTCTCTGTTCAGTTAAAAATAATTTTACATACTATACTAGATTTTATAAAAGTGTTTTCAAATTTTTTTTCCACAATCTCAGAATGTTGTATTAAATTATTTTTTTGGATGATTGAATTACTTTAAAAAATATTTTTTTGAATCTTCAAAAAAATTTTGTAAACAAGACCCATTTGATTTTGACTAAAAATATTAAAAAAAAAATTTATCATGAATCACATATATGTAACATCGCATCATTATGACAACTCAATGATTTAAATAATTATTTATATTTTCAATGGTTATTTTTGAATTTATATTACATCAAAATATTTTCTGATAATTTATAAGAAAATATTTCCAAAAGGAAACATTAATGTTCATTAACAATATTTTTAATGACATTTGATTGTATTTATATGGATAAATGATATCATCCATGTTTATAACATATAATACACTATATATATGTTGTATCAATACCGTAATTATTATTTCCTAGGATGTTTTATGATAAGGTTGATTGTGTAATGTTATGACATTATATTTCTTGATTAAATTGTTAATGATTTACATTCAATTGGAATATCTACATTACTATTATCATTTGACAATATATTTTCCCAAAATATCAATATTATTTATCATGGATATACTAATTAAATTCACCATATATAAAATATATATATGATATTTGAAATTGAATGTTATATGATTGATTTAGAAATTGAATTTATTCCATGTTCCACATAATATTCATAAATTTTATAATAAGAAATACTAGTTAATTTACAAAATAAATCATTATACATATTGGTAATTAATATTTTGAAGGGTACCTATAATATATATATCCCCTCAATGAATTGTTAGTCTCATGTGATGAATTAGTTTTTATAGACTTAGTAATATGGGATTTTGGTGTATTTCTACCAATTACTTTCAAACCATCCTGTAAAAGATCATGATGGTTTAGGTATCATAATTCCTCAGATCATTATATCTAATAAATAATAATTTTTTCTTGAATAAATACGTTATTATTATCCATGATATTTTTATAATTATATTACCAATTTAATCATTTCATTCATAGTCTTCTGATTTTAACCAATTTTTTTTAAATAATTACCATTACATATAAATTATACATTATCAATATATAATAGTAATTATTTAAATTAAATTAAAGGTGGAATATGTTATTTTATTTTCCATATTGATTAATCTTTTTTAATCATGAAATTCATTTCACATTAATTCCATGTTTGATCAAAAATTTAAACAATTATTTTGATTGTTCTTATTGTTTGACGATAGCTTTTGATATACATAACCCTTACATAGAAATTTATATAACCCATATTTTTATTCCTTTTCATGGAATCTATTAAGATAACTAATATTGATATTTAATTATATTAGAGTGGTAATGATGATTTTATCAAATTAAATTATGTTGTAATATTTTTATTCAAATGATCATATTTGTTTATATTTTACCTATGAAACTAAAAAAATATAGTACATAAATATGTGATTCATAGAATATAATGATGATATAATAATTAAAACACCAGATTCAGGTTTCAAGGATTTTGTTCATTAGCGTTAGTATCAATGTATGTTTAGTAGAAAACATAAAAACTAGATTTAGAAGAAAAATATATTAAGGAACATAACCATATAATATTTTTGGATTAATAGATATAATCATCATAAATTTTTGGTGTGATTTCGATTATGATGTTTTTCATAATAATACATCCTTATTAGGATATAATATGTGTAAGTGGTTCAAAAATAAAGGTCCATAAGGGTAATAACTACAAAAAAGGTGGATTAGGATTTATTCGACTAGTACATGGAACATGACAATGGGAAATTCAATACACATGGGTAGACACTCTAGTGAAAATTTCACTGGATAATGACTATATTCATTAAAAACTAATATAAAGTATTTAAATTGGAGAAGATGAGGAATAATTAATATTTAACATAACTTGAACATTAATGAAATAAAGTATTTATGATTTATAAATTATATAAATGATTATATGGTTTTCATACAATAATTTTTTGTTTATCAGACAACAATTTTTGGTTTTAGTGAATGTATTGAACATGAAATTATTGTGTTATCATTTAATACTATGAAAAAGGGCTTGAATCTGAGAAAAAAATTGGATGATGAAAACAGTGAATGATATCATGATTATTTGCAATCATTTATAATGAAATAAGATTGACAACTTATTCAATTACCAACTTTCATACTCACAATATATTAGAATGATGTTTTTATCTATGAGATCTATTCATATTGACCATAGAGAAAATATGAATTTATGTCCATCATGTCAGAAATTTGGGATATGTCACCTTAGAATGTGACTCATTGGAATGGGAAACAAATTTATTTGTGGAAAGGAATGTAACAAAGATATTATATTCCATCAAAAAAAAAATTATTATGATAGAAGAAAAAAATTTCATCCTAGAGATTCATTTATAGTTTGTTTTTTAAAATTTGACGAACATGGGAATTATCTATGTAAATTCCCCCTCCTCTAGGTAAACAACTATACCGTATAAGGTCCTATGTTGTAATAAAATGGTTGAAGTATTTATTGGAATTGTAGAATTATATTATATATGTGTTTATATAAATTATATTTTGGTTATAATAATCATGAAAAATAAAAGTATTGTGTTAATTTTGGAAGCATAACTTTATTCATTATAATTATTGTTATATATACCATCATTGTTTAAGGAGTTTATTATTGAACATATGTTAAAACTCATAAGAACCCCATTTTATGATTTATGTGATCAGAGTATACAAATATTATTTATAATTTTGGAAACATTTATTGTAATAAAAACAATTGTTTTTATATTTTTTGTGAAAAATATATTTTAGTTGTAATTACATTAATGTTTTGATCAAAAGGATAAAGTTATCAATAATATTTAGAGTTTATCTTATCTTGATGATGAGGTAATTATGGGTTAATAACATTTATTAACATTATTTCAAATATTATTAAAATAACATTATAAAATGTATAACACTCGTGTCAGGAGAGAAATCATCTTATATTGAAAAGGATGTAGGGTTGGAAACCACAACAGAGTGTCAATATGGTTGTTCCGCCAACCACTAGAAAACATGATTCTCTATATAATATGTAATTGTTTTTACATACATGGTTTTATGATTCAATATTAATTTTGAGGAATTGGTTTTAATTTTTAAGTTTAGATATGAATGTATTATAGTTGATATCTAAGGTAATCTATGTTTTTTAATAATTTTAGAGATATCATGAAATAAATGTCACTCTTTTATAGATCATATGTTCCATTATATTTTAATGTTGTTATTTAAAAAAAATTGGATATTAATTCCATGGAGTA
Organism: Viscum album; assembly: GCA_963277665.1. Taxonomy (NCBI): domain Eukaryota; kingdom Viridiplantae; phylum Streptophyta; class Magnoliopsida; order Santalales; family Viscaceae; genus Viscum; species Viscum album. The sequence continues at coordinate 599,182,801 of OY728128.1, forward strand.
ATAAATGAATTGTAAATTTATTAATGAATAATCAAAATGATGAAATTATGATAACAAAATTGAAATATATCATTTAGGTATAATTCATTATAATCTTAAACAATAAATTAATTCTTAAAAATTATGAAATAGATATTGAAACCATAATTTTATCATACTAAATTATTACAAGATGAATCAAATGGACTTTAAAATCATAGTAGATTTATGGTGATGATGTCCTTATATTTTTATTGATCATTACATCTCTTATGATCACTACTATCAACCAGTATTAATAATGACTTAAAATTACATTCATGTCCAAATAATCCCATACAATAAATGTTCTCTAACAAAAAATCAAACAACCCTTCATTTTATAAAAATAATATGAAATTCATGAAATATTGTTTTATGTGGATAATGAAAACTAGCCATTAAACATAATTTTACTACTTTTATGTTTTGAATTTCAAAAAACGATCATCTACAATTGTGTTCAGTATGTTATTTCGAGTCTGATGGAACAAACCCGTTTTTTGTTAATAGAAACATACACTTATGAATATTAATTCTAATAGTAATATAAAACTAATGATTAGTATGTTTTATTATTTTTTTTCTTATGTATTTAATATATTGACACCTTGGTTAATTTTTCAATGTGATAAAAAACCACTTATAGAAATATAATTGTCATTTTTTTAACTAAGTATGATTTTTTCTAAAATTAAATTAAAAATATTTATAAAAATATTTTTAAAAAATAGAGTTCATTTTTGACTTCTACAGGTAAAAAAATGGATATAATTGTTTTTGATATTTTTATGAAATTCTTGAATTGTTGATAAATAGTGAAATATGATAAATTGCCGTATAATAAAATTATCAAAAAAATACCCAATTTACGACATCATAAGTGAGGTAAGGCCTCTTGGTTCGAAATAAAATTCCATTTTGAATTTTTTTACATGAATTATTACTATTCATATACTATAGAAAAAATATTATATTAATGATTAAAATAATGTTAAATACCTCCTCTCCTCCTCCATAAATACCACCCTCATTTCCCTCCTCCTTCCACACATCTCAAGATTAGATCCATATCTATGTTCTTCAAAAAAACCTCTCAAGTACCTTACCCACTTCTAGGAGTTTCAGTTCTCACAGAAAGTCAAAAACCAAAGGCATTAAGAAGGATCTCAAGGAGAAGAGATCAAGAGGTAGGCATCCTCTCTATTATTCATTCCTTTCTTTCATTTTTTTTTATTTTTAATTTTCATTAGATTATGTTGGGATATTTAATTCCATTTCCCCCTTACAAAACATATAATGTTATTATTATGAGATAAACCCTTTCTCTCATCAAAATTTTTTTAGGAAATTTTATGTGACACCTTACGGCTGCCCAATTTTTGTGGGAGATTTCTCAATTTTTTTTATTTGGAGTTCCTCTATTATATTTTTCCTTCCACAACTCCTAATATCAAAGAGGATTGAATGATCTAGAATAATTTATATTATTAATATTTTCATGTTCATATATAATTACTCATCAATATTCTTCTCCCCTCCTTTTTATTCTAGGAATTAAAACATCGCCTGTAATTTTTCGATTAACCGACATCGTGGATGATGTCATTTCAATTTCAATTAAATCCTTCAAAACTAGTCGTGAAACCATTATTGTGGTTGAAAAAGTTTTTAATTTATTTATTATACCTTATATAAGGTTTTGGAATCATTTTTTACAGATGTTATAAATTTATGAAACAAATGAGTTCTTTACGATCGAAAAATCGTTTAAATGTACTAACCAAATATTAATAATGTTTTATCATATGAATCATCCTCATGAAATAATTATGAATGATAAATTGTAAAATTTATGGAATTGTAAATATTTTACTACCACTCCATTACAATTTGGGAGTTTCACTTCCAATTGAAAATAACATCCATTATGAAACAATCATGGAAATCATGTAAAGAACGAACCCGAATCAATGGATGGACAAAAATACTAACAATTCTAGGGTGAAATGATGTTATAAAATGATCATATAAGAGTTTATAATGATTAATAAGTATCTATAAAATAATAATAACACTCTTGTAACTATTATACATTAGGTATAAACAAGTTTTAAGTAATGATAACCCAAGGTAAGGTAATTCTTAACCCGATATCCATTCATTAGGATAACCTTCTACTTCATTATTTATGTGGTATTAAAATTGTTTGTGCAATTTTTTTGGTTTAAACTATTTTTAATTATTTGTATATATATTTTTTATACATATTCCAACCACTCCATTAAGACTCACTTGAATTATGTGATATTTTTTAATGGGATTTTTCATTAAAATCCTCTTTTAAAACTCTATTTTAAAACATTAAATAGAAATGTTTATAGGAAATTATCCATGTTGTATTATGGTGTAATTGTTATCAGTCATTATTGACAACTAAGTGTGGGACCTAAATTACCATCCAATGCATTGGGAATTTTTATGTTGGAGGTTGTGAGTTTGGTTACTCCATGTGTAACTGTGATGGTTACACAACTTGTAAGGTAACCATGATGGTTACTAATTATAATATAGTTGAGAGGTTTGTTTGAATATGTATGTAATTCCCCAAGATAACTTTATTTTCATATATATGTTTTTATGTTATGTTTGGATCTTTTTTAAATATCCTGTTTCACAAAACTAAGTATATATGGGTTACACGTATGCCTTTGGAAAATGATTTCAAACGTTACAAGTATTCATGAACTAGATGTTTCATTCCTTCTTTTATATTGTTTACTATGACTTTTGTTCTCACCCCATGTTTTTAATTTATTTTCATGAGTTATAAGGATGTGAAATAAAAGGAAGGAGGCCATGTTAAATGTTAGAAGAATAGTAAATAAAATCATGTTTTATTTTAAAAGATTAATATTTTGGAAGAAATTAATTTTTTATGGTGTGTACTCTGTAACAATGTCTAATGTTATGAATTTATTATCTCCCAATTCTCTGAAGATCTAAACCTGAAACGATCCACAATGTGAAGGGATGTGATTTATTGACTAAATTAATGTTTTTTATAATGTAATAAGCTCTTTTATTTATAGTATGTATCATAGGATTGTAAATATAGAATTAGGGGTTATGATGATGTTTATATATTACCATAAATGATTTTTTTACTCTATGGTTAATTTTATGTGATATAGAATTATAAGATTACCATGTTTCATTGAATAATATATGTTAGTTAATAATTTTTTTATTCAGAATAAATAAGTAAGATGATGCTGATAGGCACTGAAGGAACAACATCATTTCGAATAAGCATCCCGAAATGGTAGGGATTGGAACCGAGTAGTTTGGGACAGTAATGGCTCAGAAAACAGAGGAAATAAATGGTGGTGGAATCCATGCACGTGAAAAACCAGTGGTACCCAAATGGAACATGACAATATTGGATCATTTTATGAGAGAAAAACCTCACACTTTTGATGGATATTCATATCCAATAGCGATTGAAGGATTGATTAATTAACCTGAATATATATTCAATGTTATGGGATTTTCTGATAATCAAAATGTAAGTCTTTCAATTTATCATTTTGAAGGTGATGTTGATCAGTGGTGGTCAATGGTAAATAATATCTACGATAGAGAGAATATATATTCCTTAAAGTGGGATTAATTTAAAAGTTTTTTCTTTGGAAAATACATTGAAATGTTGGTGAGACATTGGATGGAGAATAAATTACATGAATTAATGAAAATGAGGGAAGATTCAGTGGCTATGTATGAAGAAAACATCACCTGAGTTGAATGGTATACTCTAAATTCTAATCTACATATTCATTGAAAAATAATCGTCTTTTACTCAGGACTAAATAAAAGGTATTGAAGGGTGTTGTCCTCCCATGAATTCAAAAGTTATGAGAAACTTTCCTGATGTTTTGAGAGGTTAGAGATGAATTTTCCTAATGATCATGAGAATTTTGGAAACCAAGAGAAGAAGAGCTCTAGATGGAAAGAGATTGGTAATAATCAACCAATGAACTTTGATGGTAAGAAAATCCAATTTCTTATTTGTGAAAAAGTGTGGAATGAAGCACCTGGGGGAATGTATTACTAAAACTAAGAAGTTTATTCTATTTGGTATGTTTTGACATATGCACCAATATTGTAATCAAAATGATCCTAAGAATAATCTTGATAAGTTAACTGTTAAGTGGTTTAAATGTGGTGAGATGGGTCATTATTCAAATTCCTTCCCAAATAGAGTTCCAAATAATGCAAGGAAGCCATACTATAAGTAGAAATGTGTATTGGGATATGTTGATAATATTTTAGAAGATTTCCAGCCATCCAATGATGTTTTATCAGGTACCTTGTTTGTTTAATCATATTTTCCAAATATTTTGTTTTATACGGGGTCTAAACATTCCTTAATCATAGAGAAATTTTCTGGTAAATTAGAAATATCACCTCAAAAAATGATACTAAAACATGTTGTTAAATTAGTAGGGGAAAATATTTTAGAAATGTGGAATTAAAATTATCTATCCAGTGTGGTTTATGGAAATAACTAACATAAAAACCTTGTTGTTTTTCACTTATATGAGTTTGATGTCATTCAGGGAATGGAATGGACTTCATATTATCATTCTATGATTGATTTTAGAGCTAAATAAGTTGGTTTCCCAAAAAGTGTATCAGTTTGTATACAAGAATTAACACATACAATTGATAACATATCAAGAAGATGAGAAACTGTTAAAATATGGAAATGAAAGTGATCCTGCTCGTATTGTTGAAAAAAAGGGAACTGTCCAGATTAATGATTTACCAGTGGTAAATGAATTCCCTGATGTTTTTCCGAATGATTTACCAGGTTTTATAACCGATTGGGATGTTTCTTTCATAATTGACATAGTTCCTGATGCTTAACCAATTTTAAAACCCCCAAATCTTTTAGCTCAAATAGAACTTCATGAATTGAAAAATCAGTTCCATGTTTTTCATGATAAAGGCCTCATTACTCCTACAACATAACCAGTGGGAGATCATTACTTTTCTAAGACTTACTTGAGATCCGGATACCATCAGCAGAAGGTGATGGACAATGAAATTCCAAAAACAACTTTTGGTACTTGACATAGGAATTATGAATTTTTTGTTATGCCATTATGTTTAACTAATGCACAAGTTGTATTATTTAATCTTATGAATATATTATTTCATGAGTTCTTGGATATGTTTGTTGTTGTGTTTATTGATGAATTTATGGTATATTCTAAAAACAAAGAGGAGCATGAAAAATATCTAAGGGTTGTTTTACAAACCATTAATGAAAATAAAATGTATTAAAAATTCAGTTAGTGTTATTTTTGGTTAAAATGCATTTATTTTCTTGGGAACATTGTAAATAAGGATGGAATAATAGTTGATCAGGCCAAAACAAAAGAGGTTGATGAATGGAAAAGGCCTACATATGTAACTGAAATTAATAGTATTCTTGGATAAGTAGGTTAATATAGACAGTTTGTTAACAACATTGTGCGGTAATCTTTCTCAATACATTAGTTAACGCGAAAAGGAGATAAACTTATTATGAGATAATAATGTGATGTTTATTTTCAAGAACTGAAGAAGAGGTTGGTCAATGCTCCAGTTTTGGTCTCACTATCCCAAAATGGTGAGTTTTTACTCTACAATGATGATTACATGAAGGGACTTGGTTCTATTTTGATGTAGAATGATCAGCTAATTACTTATTCTTCAAAAAATTTATAACCTCACGAGTTAAATTTCCACAAAAATGATTTGGATTTGGAAGCTATTGTTTTGGCTTTGAAATTTTGGATAATTCATATATACGGAGCGAAAATTCAAATATATACTGACCATAATATTCTGATGTATATATTCAGTCAAAATAAATTAAACATGAGGCATAAAAAATTCCATGAACTGATAATTTATTACTATTTCATGATCAATTATCATCTGGTAAAATCCAAAAAAGTGGTGGATACCTTGAGTCGAAAACATCCTGCATTATTAACCATGTTTTTTTGGAAAAATTATCCCTTGATTAATGAATTGATGAATATTTTTATTAGAAGTTGTTAATGCATGGAATAAATATATTTTTTCATGTTTTAGTGCAATAATCTTTATTAGACAGAAATAAGAGAGCACAGAAGGATGGCCGTGATATATATAAAATGGTAGTATTTTTCAAAATGAGTAAACTTCTAGAATATATCCTTGATAAATATTATGTTTTATGATTAAAAAAACAGTTTGTGTGTGTCATGTGATTCCCAGTTGAAGAAATATTTGTTGTTTAGAGCTCACAGTTCTCTATTTTAATTTCATCTTGGATATACTGTGATATATAGAGACCTACGAGATTATTACTAGTGGGATAGAATGTAAATTGATATTGCATAATTTACTGTGAAATGATTGAAATGTCAGTAGGTTAATGCAAGAAGTAGTTATTAAGGGGATTCTTTATCCTTTTCTAGTTCCAAAGTAGAAATGCGAGAATGTATCCATGGGATTTGTCTAGGGACTACCATAGACTTCTCGATGTAATAATACGATTTGAGTTATTATGGATCAAGTGACAAAATATTTACATTTTCATTCTATTCAAGATATAATTTCTTTGGATCATCTTTCTCGGCTATACCTCAATAATATTGTAAGGATACATTGACTTACTCTATCTAGTTTAACTAGACGGGATACCATGTTCACTTATATCTTTTAGAAGGGACTTCAGAAGTCATTGGGTATAGAAATAAATTTCTGTACATCTTGTTATCCCCAATCAGATGGGCAGTTAGAATGAACGATTATGACGTTCTATGATATTCTTTGATATTATTCAATGGACTCCCATGGAATTTTTGATCACCACCTTTCTTTATAAGAGTTTTCTTAAAATCACAATTTTTATTCCTATAAACATATGACACATTTTGAGGTATTTTATGGGAAGCAAGTTTGGACTGCAGAGTTTTGGGATGATGTCTGTGAAAGAATGTTGATGGGGCTTTAATTTTTAGAGGAATTGGAAGAGAAATTTAATATGTTCTTTCCGCACATGAGGACAGATCCGAGTAGGAAGAAAAGTTAGGCTGATAAAATAATGTAATTCTTCTCATTCGAGGAAGGTGATCATGTTTTCCAAAATATACCCCCTTAGAAAAGTGTGGTGTGTTTTTCTATGAATGGAATGCTAAGTCTGTATTTCATCTGGCCTTTTGAAATCTAAGATAATGTTATACTTGTGGCATACCATGTAGATTTACCTCTGAGATAGTCTCAGAAACATAATGTTTTTCATTTTTTATACTGAGAATGTATGTGCCAGATTCAATTCATGTCTTGAGCCTCGAAGTAGTTCAGCTAGAAGAGAACCTTTCAAATAAAGGGAAACCAGTTCAGATTCATGAACGAAGGGAGCCGGTATTGTGGAATAAGGTAATCCCTAAGGTAATGTTTTTTCGATTAACCACATGGTAGAAGAAGAAACATGAGATTCTGAAAATTCTATGAGGGAAAGGTACCCTCATTTGTTTAATAAGTAAATAAAATTGCGAGTACACAATTTCTTGAATGTGGATATAATGTAACACCCCAAGGTTTTCTAAACATAAACTGATATATATGAAATATTATTTTAAGTAGAAACATATAAATATCCTTTAATCCTTATTTTATGGCTTCTATGTTTTGAGTTTTGAAAAAAAAGTTGTCTTTAATTATGTTTAGTAAGTTATTAGGAGTCGGATGGAACCATATTGTTATTTGGTGATTAGTCACATACAATTATGCATAGTAATATGAATAGTAAAATGACCATAATAAATAAGATTTTTTTTTATTTTCTTAAGGCTTTATGATATTGACATCTTGATAAATTTTTCAATGGGATATAAAAGCAGTTATATAATTACAATTGTTAATTTTTTTACAAAGTTTGATTTTATTTAAAAATTAAAGTAAACAAATTTGGATTTTTTTTCAAAAATGGAGTTCATTATTGAATTATAAATCTCAAAAAAAAAAATTAGGATGAATTTTTTGGATTTTTTTGATATTCATGAATTTTATATGAAGTTTCAAATACGGAAAAATACCGTACATTCAAATTATCTATAACATACACTATTTATGACATCATAAGTGATGTAAGGCCACTCAGTTCGAACTCACATGGAATTATTACTATTTTGGGTCACATGAATTATGAATATTCATAGTATTGAGCATAAATAATCCAATAATTATTAAAATAATGTTAATTACCTCCTCTCATCCACAATAAATACCACCTTCATTCCCATCTTCCCCAAACACCACTCAAGCATTGAGCCTTTCCTATTTTTTTGCCAAATCTACTCTCAATCCTCTAACCCACTCCATAGAGTTGGTGTTGTCACCAAAAGGCCAAAACCAAAGGCCATAATAATGATATCAAGGAGAAGAGATCAGGATCTAAACAACAACTTTTTTTTTCATTCATTTCTTTAATTTCATGTTATTATTTTTAATTTTATTTTTTATATGTTGAGATATGTAATTCCATATCCCCCATACTTCCCATATTATGTAATAGTGATAAGATACTCCCTTTATCTCATCAATCTATCTTATGAAAAATTATGTGACGCTTTTAGGTTGCCAAATTTTTGTGAGAGATTTCTCAATTTTTCTTATTATTTTGTGTTCCTTTTTATTCTTCTTATATCCTCCCCTCCTCGTATCCAAGAGGAATAAATGAAACTAAATAATTTTTATTCAGTATGTTCTCATTTTCATGTAAAATTACACATCAATACTTTTCTCCCCTCCGACTTATTCATGGAATTAAAACACCTTTCGTGATGTGTCGATTTAACGACATCGTGGGAAATGTGATTTCAATTTTCATTACATTCATCAAGACTAGTCAAGAAACTATTTTTATGGTTGAACCATATTATAATTTATATATTATAACTTATAAAGGTTCTGGAATAATTTTTCACAGATGTTATAAATTTGTGAAACAAATGAGTTCTTTGCGATTGAGGAATCATTAAATTGACCAAAACAATTATCAATAATGTTTTAACATATGAATCATCCTCATGTTAGAATTCCGAATGATAAATTGTATAATTTATGGAAATGGAAATATATACATACTAATCTATTCTAATTCAAGAGTTTCAATTCCAATTGATAGTAATATCCATCGTGAACCAATCACAGAAATCATGTAAAAAACACACCATAAACAATGGAAGGACCAATATACTAACAATTAAGGGGTGAAATGATGTTATAAAATGATCATATAATAAGTAATAATGATTAATAAGATTCTAAAAAATAATAATAACTCACTTTAAACCATTATAAAGGTGGTTTAAACAAGTTTTATGCATGGAAAACAACATGTTAGTTTATTCTTAAACCAATTTCCATTCATTGTGTTAACATTCTACTTCGTTATTTATTTGGTATTGAAATTGGTTTTGTGAGTGTTTTTCAATATATTATATTGAATAATGTGTATTTACAGTTTCTATACATATTAAATACACTATATTAAATCTCACTTGAATTATATGATATTTCTATATGGCCTTTCCTTAAAATCTTTATTTAATACTCAATTTTATAACATTCAAAAGAAATGTTTTTATGAAATTATTCTTGTTTTATTATTATGTTCTGGTTTTTGGTAATTGTTTATGATTAATGGTGGGACATATATTTCACTCAAGTTCATTGGGTAGGTTTATGTTAGAGGTCGTTCATATGGTTACTCCAAGTTTAACTGTGATTGTTACACAAATTGTAAGGTAGGTTTAGGAGTAAACAATTATAAGGTAGCTGAGAGAGTTATAGGATTATGTAAGTATTTCCCCAATATAAATTTATTTTTATATTTTTGTCCTTGTGTTTTTTAGATCATGTTTAAGTCTCATGTTTCACAATTTATGTATACATTAGTGATAAATATTTCTTTTGAAAATTATTTCATACGTTACAAGTACTCATGAACTAGTTTGTTCTTTCCTTCTTTTATATCCATTACTGAGCTTTTTGTGTTCATACCATGTTATTAAATGATTTTAACTATATATAAGGATGTGTAATACAATGAATTATTCCAAGTTAAATTTTTGAAGAATAGTGAAAGAAAAAAATTTTATTTGAAAAGTTATATATTTTGGATGAAATGACTATTTGATTATGTTATCCACTCTGTAACGTTGTGTAATGTTATTAATGTATTATGTCCGAATTATATAAAGTTATAAACATGAAATGATCCTAAATGTAAATTTATGTGACTTCATGAAAAAAATATATATTTTTTTAATGTAATAAGTCCATGCCTTTATTCAAAAACATTGTTACCTGTTATTCTATATGAACTTCATACTTCAATTTATCTCATATTCAGAGGATTTTTTATGAAAATTTTTTACATTGTGGGTTTTTGAAAAACTACTTTTCAAATATAAAACCCTTAATTACATATTCCAAGATGAAATATCGTTCAGGAATTTTATTTTAGGGGGATAATTTAACACTAATAAATTCATAATAAATAATATTTTATTATATTTCAAATGATACATGTAACATTGATATTAAATAACCCATAAAATATATTTCATTAAATTTATTATTTTGATAGCTTTTCAAACAAGAAATCTCATGTCTATGTTATTAATAATATAGTATACCACTATCCCACGATCATATACATTCATGGTAATGCATCATTTTGTGGGAATCATAGATGTGTTTCCAAATTTTCGTTATTGAGTATACAATTTTCACCCGTTCAAATAATAAATTATTATTTATTATAGATGAAATAATATACAATTACATTATTGAAATAAATGTATTAAAATTTTAAATATTATTACATAAAATGTACAAATAAAATCCCTCATACTTGAGTCTATACTTTCCTCAATAGTATAATATAAATTTTATTAAAATAAAACATTCTATACCGTGTTTTAAGATAAATATAAATAAAATCCATTTGTAAAATTGTAAATTTAAATTTTAAACTTCTCACTAGAAAATTAATGAAAGGCATGATTTAAAAAGAAACAGAAAAAACAAGTATTTGAATATACCCATTCAAAAAATCCTTTCTTTATATTTTACTACATTTTAATTTATCTAATCATATTAATTAGGAATTAATTTTTTTATTAATATTTTTAAAATTAATTATTACATTAATTGTCAAGGTGAAAATTTAATCAAAATTTACAACACACCTCAAGATTATGCCAAATGAAATTTGTGTCCCATGCATCTCGTGTCTCCATTTTGTAAAAATAGAGATTATAATTTGTCATGAGGTATTCACCATTTTGTTAAAATATCTCTGGTTTATATGTATGGAAGGCGAATGATGTAAAATTTATTTCACAATGGAGTTTTGAATCTAAAGCATAGCTAATGATATATAAGGATATGTTCAATGAAAATATCCCTTTATAGTTTCCCAATCTCAATTCACCCCCAAGTATTTTATAATGTGGTCCAGATAAATATACGCATAATGAAATAATCAACATCCCTTTCTTATTAATTTTTTTCATTTATTTTATTATATTGAGTATTAATTAAAATCATGTATCCTTTACCGACCCAACGATGACCAAAGGACCATAATTCTGAAAATAGTGATATTTCCTCTTACCATGACACATCCATATTTTTTATTATTATGTTTTGGAAAAATATATTAATTTTTATCCAGATAAATTAATAGTAATATAAAATGAATAATGTCATTTACTTTCCAAAAATATAATTGAAAACCACCCATTAATATATCCTCATTGTGGCATATCCCACTCCATATTGGTATGCCTATCCCCCATACAAAATCCACAAAAATATCATTCAATATATTATCACTAGGGTAAGAATATATATAATTGGATTGTAAAATAGCTCATTTACATACAAGGACTTTCCTAGATTCTACTCAAAAAAGGACTAAACAATGGTATGTCCAAAGAAAAAATGATAAATAAAAGATTCATATATCATATTTTATGTGACTATATTTAGTAATATCATGGATAATATTACAAAAATATTATATATGAAAACATTCACATGTGTCTCATGAAATATACTATATAAAAGAGAGATACATATTGGTCTTAGTGGATTTATCAAGAATTATATGTATTTTTTGTATGTTCACTCATAGAAATGAATATGAAAAATAATATCAATTAATGAGCATGTATAAAATCTATGGTATGAATAAATCATAAAAAAGTTAATTTAAAATATAAAAACTCAACTAATATTGGATATGTTAAATCAAAATGAACAAGTATATATTATTTACTATTTTACACACTTCTCCCATTCTAATTAATTGATAAAGAAGTTTTATTTAAAAAAATATTCATTATTCTAGGTATTTTTGGTCTTCCATTTGAATTTATTTTGATCATGTGTCATTGAGGGAATAAAATTGATTTTTTAAAAGTATAAAAATTAAATTCGGGAAATACATTACATTAATAACATAATGAAATCATTAATATCCTATAAATGAATATTTGATCCTGTCTATATTGGTTCATCAATTACTAGATTATTTTCATGAATAGTTTTTGGTGAAACATATTTTATTGATGTCAGGAGGTAAATGAGTTTATTTATTTTAGTTTTCCTTGCATCTTATTCCCATTCTACAAGTTATGGTCTTATTGATCTAGAAAAATAAAAATAATTATGTGATTGTAAAATCCATAAAATGAAATTTGAAATATTTTATGGAGATTAAACACAAATATAAATAAATAATAGATAATAATAAAATCTTTTTTTCCTTGTGATATGGATTTTATTTACAATCATTTCCTAAAAAATGACTCTTTATCTAAGTTTATTTATTATAGGTTGGAAGTTACCTAGTTGGGATCTATAAATACTCAAAGAAATTATTTCTATATATAGATGGTAAATCTATTAATCTGGAATGCTATCATCAATCTTATTATATGTTGTTGCTTACCAATTTAATGGTTCTATTTTAGAATTTTAGGGATCCTATATAAAAATAAAATGGTGTATAATATTATTTAAAGTCATGGTAACATTAATTAAACACATTTTGTATGGAATTTGCACCACCATCATAATATTCATTTTGAAACATCGTACCATTCCATTATTTTTTTCAAATTCAAAATTCATTTTTATTGCAGTTATTTGAGGACTTCAACAATTGAAATTAGTGCCCCAGTACCTCAGTAGACTATAAAATGTCAAAAAACCACCAATATATTCTATATTCATCATTTAATAGAGTAATTTAAACATCACTGATGACCTTCCAACTCTTTATACAAGATCCCCAAATTGGACATCCATTAATTACTTTCCCATTTTATGTAATGTTTGTCCCTTGATTATTATAATATGGACTTCATAAATCTTCCTAATAGATAAATTTTCAATAATATAGATCATATCTACCATGATAATGAAATCCCCAATAATTCATCATGGATGTAACATACTTATATAAACTAGATGAAATATTTTTTGAGTTGGTCTCATATCTCTCAATATCAGAATTTTGTATTTTTAATATGAAAATATATTTATTTTATCATTGAAACAAAATAATACACTACCAATACTGTTATAACACATATTTATCATAACTGAAATGATTCCTAAATCATGATACTTCTATTTTATCAAGATTTATATTCCATTTAATGATTACTATATAAGTGTGTTGGAGTCTAATTTTTCAACCGAATTTTTTTCCTTCAAAAAATCCATCAAAAATATTTTCTAGATATTAATGTTTTTTATTACCTCTACACATGATATATTGATATGAAGTTTTTTTTAAATACACATTAATATTATCCATTTTTATTTAATTCATTCTAGCATTACTCAACCCGGAAACAGTAATATTTGTTAGTATGGTGGTGTTTCATCATTGACATCAATTTTAATTTAACACATTTCAAACAAATATTGTTTTTCTTTTCTTATTTTAAATTTATTAATGGTAATATTTTATTGTCCTTCCACTTTGGTATATGATATCATCCATGATACTATAGGGGTGTTGTTCTATGAAACATGGATGTACTCCTCTGGGACTCTCTCAATGTTTCAAAACAATATGGGTGACATAAATATATATATTTATCATTGTACCTAATTAGTAATTCACATAATCTATTAATTCAAGTAAAAAATACCTTGATCATTAGGGTATGTCGTAAAACAGTTCAATAAAAATGAATTTATTTTAATTTATTTTTCTTCTATCTCCACTAGTGAACATACATTCCTTGTTAGTTATAGTCCTTGCCGATGAGGTTAGAAACCTTATTCACTTATCTGAAACCCTAATCCTTGATTATGATTATTCTTCTTTTGTTCTTGGGGACTCCATTAGTATAAATAATTTTATTTATAATGGTAAGAATAATTCATAACATCAATAATCGTATTTTGGGGATTGTGAAAATCCATCATCAGATTCATATTCTAGGTTATAGACTGTATTTGATCAGTCATACTGTAGTTTTCTACCATATGTAATCCATTTAAAAATCGTTTCATTAATATCCATTGAAAATTATGATTGGTAATTTAATCCAACCGCTCAATAATTATTCTGATGAACATTAGATAACAGAACTCCTACTGAATCATTTATTAATTAGTAGTTTTAAAATTTTACAACAATATATAACATTTGAATTAGGAGACACATTCCAATTATCTGATGAGGTAGTCTTCTAATGAATACTTTCATCCATTCGTGGATAGTATCTAAAGAATATTCAAAAAAAATTATCGAAATTTATGATACATGGTTATAGATTCATCATATATGAGTAATAGAAGAATCATATTCATATCATTCATACCAAGTCATCATAGATTGTGATTAAATTAGGAGGTGGACATTGAATCCACATCCATTATTTTTCCACCATGGTGAATGAGAAGGGGCATTGCCTCACAATTTCATTTGAAACATTGATAACTAGGTTACACTACACAGATATTGGAATCCCACAATATATGACTTGTGGACTTCAAGGGGTTGTTAAACAAAATGAATGGAATTTGTGATCATCTATATAACCATCAAACAAACACAAATTTTCTTTGTAGTAATAAGTTGTAATATACTAGATGAATGACCACCACATTTGAAGCCTACCATAGTTTATTAATACATGCTCATATAATTTTTTTTATAAATCTTATCCAATATCATCTACATATTCCTTTCTATCAACTTTATTTTTATCTCCTCTAACAATAATGTTCTTTTCATGATTTAAAATATGTTTATAATTTCTTAGTTTTCTTTTCTATCTAATGATCAATTGTAACGGCCTATTCTATATTTATTCCTCATAATGAGTAATCATGTAAATTATTCATGCTACACATAATAAAACTAGAAAACCATCTGAAAATGGATAAAAATAAAACATAAAAAAGAATAAATCAATATAAATTCAAAACATAACCAAATATTGTTCTCTATAAATAGTGTTTTATTTTTTAATCATTGAAGGGAATCATTATTTCCTTACAGGGATTCAAAATTTATATTCATAAAAATTATTGGAAACTAATTAACATAATATTTATTAATGTTTTTATCAATTTCCATCCTCAATAAATATGATAAAATGACATAGAATATTATTACAAAAAATAAAAATTGATATATATGGATTGAAATTATTCTCAGATATGGAAGTAATGTGTTGTGGATGTTTTGAGGGAAAAATATAGAAATTAACGAACTAGTTATTTCAAAAAAAAATTCATGGTTACAATTTTTTTTGGGTTCATGTATCAATTTGTGGGAACCATGACCATTATTTTAAAGATTTGGAGTATGGTTTCTGTTTTTTGTCAATACTTTTGGGATATTCAGAATGTTTTCCAGTGAAGTGATTATACACTTTAAGCAGACAACAATATTGAAGGTGGCATCATTTCCAACTGTTTTATAAATTTTTGGGCCTAAAATTCGGCAAATTAAGACATGGGTTTTTGGATAAAGGAGATGCACAAAAAGCGAATTGGGGCATGAAATAGGTGGATTGTGAGTGAAAAATATGTTGGATTGTGAAATAGTGGAGCAAGGTTTTTTGCACCACAGGTATGTCAAGATGAGAAGCTCAAAAATCAACAAAGGCGTGAGGTGCACAAAAAATAAGAGAAGTGTGCTAAATATTGGAGAGGTGTGTGAAATATTGGTTTGGTGCATGAAATAGAGGATTGGTGTTTTCACACAAGAGGTTTTTCAATATTAGAATGTCGAAAAATTGGAAAATCCATGAGGTGAGCGAAACATTAGATTCGTGCATAAAAAATGATGGTGCACAGAAGATTTTTTTTTTCACGCTCGAAGTGAATTATGCGCTGAAGGAGGTTTTTTCATGTAGGGGTCATTTCTAAATATAAATATGATGTGACCCCCTCGTTCAGTATGGTAGAAGACTTAGAGAAGATACAAGTTCGGATTCATGTAAAAGGTGCGCATAATGGGTGGTGCTCGAAAAAGTTTATGTTGTGCCAAATTACTTATGTTGCACGTAGAAATTAGTGTTTTTCATTAACATTGAAGGTGAACAAAAAATTAGATTGGTGAACGTAAAAGTTATTGGGGTGAGAAAAAGTCTAAGCCACATGAAATAGTTGAGGTTGTGTATAAAATTGAAGGCTGTGCATAAAGGGGGTTGGTGCCCGAAATAATTTCCGCACAAAAATCAATTATTGCGTGAAAAAGTAAAATATTTCACAGAAAGAATATCTGTTGCATTAAATCATCAGTGTAACCTGTTCACAAGATCCGAATATCTGGTTCAGTGGTTCCATGCTTTCAGGTTCATTAATTTATGTCTTTGATGCAAGAAGTGGCTCATGCTGAATAGAGACAAAGACTTCAATGAAAAACTATTGAAGAGACCTTCAATTCGATAAACTATGTATGAATTATAACAAGGCAGTTAGCTAGGGGGAGTAAATGGAGGTGATATGAGGGATAAAGTGAGTGTTCCTTGAACCTTATAAATGAAATATGTCAGGTATAGAGTGATTGTGACCAAAACATGTAATCCATAAACTAGTGAATATTAGTGGATTTTGGTACGACAGACACACTGTTGGTGTATCATCCTTGGACATAGCCCTTTGGGGTGATCCAAGTAAAAGTGTTGTTTCAACTTCCTACTTTCATTAGTTTGACAGATTTAACAAGTTCTTACCAATGTGGGAACAAGATCAACAACGTTGAAAGAAAAATTTGACAGCCTGATTCACCCCTCCCCACTCATGGTGTTCTGGGGTACTTCACATTTGATATTGAAATATTTATGATAAATTCGTGTTGGTGTCATTCTAAAATTGTACTAGACTCAATTTTCATGAAATCCCCTCCTCAAACATGTAGTCCACATTTTCCGATGGTTAGTTAATTTAGGTAATATCATAATCAAGATAGTTATGATAAAATTTTAACATGATTTTCAAAAATCAAACAAAAATATTCCCAAATATATAGTAAATAGTTCCACAATTAATTTTTTTTCATATTTTCCAATCAATATTTAAGACAAAATTAATTTAATGGGATTAGAATTATATCAATTAATTAAATCAATACCCATCATTGAAAAAAAACCTAATGCAAAATTCCCATTTTTTCTACATCACCCGATAACAAGGTGGAAGTTACCTCCACATTCAATTAATGAGGGTACAATATGTAAGGTGAAACAATAAATAATAAATAATAAAAATAAGAGTGACATTTCTCGAGAACCCTGCCCAGTATAGCCTCGCCCCTCAGGTAATCTCATTGATCAATAATTTATAGATAATTAATATTTCTTATGGGGGATTTATTAACCATTAATATATCCAATAATGATTTTGGAGAATAACTCCGGTGATAAATGGTTTCCCGAGTCATTAATTTTAGGTTTTCTTATTAACCCCCTTTAAAACAATGGAAACTAGGTTTACTTGTTAATTTTATTGGGCTGAAAGACTTATCCAAAAAATTAATTAACTATATCCTTCCCCAAATCACATCATATCATTTCTTCTTCTTAAAACATACGAAAAAATTCATTCTCTAAACATTATTAATGACGTACATATCATATTTTTTGTATGATAGTCCCTTTTTCTCCATTTTATAGCATTCAACCTCGAAATTTATCCCATGATCATCAATCATTAATTGTAGATTCCTTTTAATGGGATCATTGAGAATTTGTCACATTTTATTTTTTCGAAGAATTATTTGTATCAGATAAAGTTGGAAAAAAACATGACATATATACGAAATAATTAAAAATTAAATTATCAAAATATATGTATTTAAATATTAAAATTTTGTTCATGAAATGTACTTAGAATGATTAAAAAGATGATATGGATCCCCATTACAATTGAATGCTATGAAATTTTTATTACTAATTATGGTAAGAGGAGGAGTTATGTGAAACTTTTCATTATATAGTTTCCCTCTAGATTATATATTCTATTCCTCAACTCAATAGATTTAATTAATTATTCAAATGACTCAATATTATAAATATGATTATAGGGGACAACTAGATGTCTGAAAATTTGATAAGGGTTAGAAATGGGAGTAGCCTTACATAATTGGACTCATGTCCATCATTATTGATATCACATTTGAGTTGTCATGTAGAACCATGCTTATAATTTCTCTAGTTTCTTCTCAAAAGGATGGAATTTTTATTCTTATTCTACAATTGTATCAAGATAAATCTGATTTAGAGATCATATATTCATAAGAACACATCCTTCATATCTTCCAAGTATTATATAAACATCTTGTATAGGGATATTCGATGAATGAGAAATTTGACTATCTTAATGGATGTTATTCCAAGGTTGAATATTCCACATTATTAACTTAGAACTGATCATCCCTATATTTTTTACTCTACCTCATAATAATAAAATATTTCTATTATTGTAGGGGGAATATATTCTTTTTAAAATAGGTTTGATATACACACTGAATTTTCTATCCTGTATTTGTAGTCCACTAATGCGGTGGTAGTATATTAATCTAGAGGAATCATAATAATTTTTCTATCATGTTGTATTAGAGAACATAAAATGATCAGTTGTTTTATTAATAATGATAGTTTAAATTAAAATATCCATGTTATGTTCTTTTGGATAAGATTCATGAACGATATAATATGTACAACTAGAGAAAATTTCATTAACTAATTAATAATTCATTTACAATATAATTTCATCATCATAAGGATAAGGGGAATCTTCTCCCTCAGTGATTATATGTATCGGTAGGTCACATATACTATGATTAGTAGCCCTATTCATGTGATTTCATAGACTTCACCACACAATATTCTTTAAATTCAACTTCTATAAATCCATACTTATTTATTGGTTGATTGTAATCTACAGAATTCCCTAGAAACCATTTGATTGTTTTACCAAAGGAGAACCGAATGTCATAAAATGAGAGAGACTTTGAATTATTTTAATATTATATTTATTATATTTTAGAAAACAACACATTCCACTTGTATTATAGTATATGGGGAAAATTTTCACATACTTATGTCTATTTGGTTGATCTATTAACATCACTATAATATTTTTGACCATCTAGAGAATTGATGACCATAGGGCTCGATGTGGATGGAAAATACCACCAGCCCTAGAAGTTGTTTTCCCTTATTATTGTTGTGGTGGCCACCATTATTTCTCACATCACATTTTATGGTATTTGATAATAATAAAATAATTTTAGTACATGATATTCGCTTGATATCCACCAAATACTAGAAAATTTATTATATTTTGTTTCATCCTTTTTTTGTGGGATACATATTCATCATTTTATAGTACTGGTGTTGAATTTTTTATATATCACTCTGATGAGGATTGAATTTTCAAACATTATGATGTAACATAACCCTATTTATTATACCAATAGTCACGTGAAAAAACATCCTTGAAATAATATCATCACACATTATATTTCTTATTGGGATCTATTTTTTAAATGGAAATGGAAAATTTTTTACTTCATGTTTTCCCCATCCTTTGAAAATAATTTCTTTTTTAGCATCATCAATCAATAGGATTGGCTTCATCAATGTTTCATTGAAAGTGTTATAGAGACTGTAAAACTCCATTTCATAGATTTAGATCCCATTCCACTAAATGGGGTACTAAATAAATCTATCTATAAAATTATTTTATTTCCTTGATGTGGTATTCATATGCGACTTTTTGATGAAATTTCACCTTCAAAAAATGATTACTAATCCATATGCTGAATCATTGAATATGTATATATTACTATTTAATTTTTATTATATTTTTATACTAATATGAGGAGGTGGGAAAAAATTTACTTCTATATTGATTTTGGAAACCTATTTCATAATAACAAAGTTTTAACTTTATATATTGTAATAGATTCATTTATTTTTCAATCAAATCCATCAACTCCTAGCAGCCATTTTTATAGATTATGGAAAACATATATTCTTCTCTATTGTGTTGTAAAATGTTCTATTTGATTTTTTTTAGAGAGTGGCCCTTTATTCATGTTTTTGTTCGATTGATAAATTATTTCACATGACATAGACAGTGAACCAGGTATTGCTGGCCACATTCATTCATGTTAAAAAATTAATGAGGGATCCATTATTGATTCTTCAGTATGTTGAGAACCATATAGCTAAAATGATTGGTAGTTTTTAGGATTATATTAATAGTGGATGCGATTATGTTGAGGACTTCCATCATCAAATGTTTTCTAGTTTTAGTGAGAGTTTGTGAAAAATATTTCAAGAGGTATACCATCAGGTTCGACAATTGAAAGGGGATGGAATTCATTCCATTTGATATTCTGACCTAGATAATGATTTTAATAGTACTCAACATGAATAATGTTCAATGTAAAGATCTTACTACATTCATGTGGAGGATATTCATGTATTTTTTTTCTATTGTTGGCATCCAGAGCTCCATGATGAAATCATAACGGGGTATGTGTTTCAAATCAAGGTTTCCTCCCCGATCTGAAAATGATATAGCTTTATATTTTAATTCAATTTTAAAATTTCAAATGGACACAATAGTATAATAATTAAGTGGATTCAGTAACTACACCATCTCATGGGATATTTGGTTCCTCTAGTGACATTTCATTTCTAGTGCCATCTTTTTTCTTGTCCTGAATCCCTTTTCATAGATAAACTATTATATTTTGGAAACTCCTTTAGTGAAAACCTTGTTCCAATAAGATTATAAAGATGGTATTCTTCATAATGTGACTTACATTTTTCATCTCTATTTTTGATCATCAGGAGATGTTAGTGTTAATCTTCACACTGATGGGAGTTAATAATAAATGATTACCCCAAAAAACATCAACAACTGATGTTCAATTATTATTTGAGAAAATTTTATAATAATGAAAATATAATAAAATGAAAATTTTAAAATATCATTTCCCCAAAAAAATATTATTTTATAAGTTGAATATTGATTTGGAATGCACTCTGTAAAAAATTATCCTAGATTGAATTTAAAATAATTATTAAATAAGTGATTTAATGAATAATTAATAAATTATTATTTAAAATATAATAAAAATAATTATAATAATGTTTTATTATATGTAATAATAATCATTTAATTATATTATATTTGATAAAAATAATTAAATTATCATTTTTATTGAAAACACTATTTTTTATAAAACTATTTATAACTATATAATGATTTTATATTTTAAATAATTTAAATAACCAATAATGATGAATTATTTAAAATGTATATATATATAATATATATATGATTATATAAATTTTAATTCATATAATAATTAATAAAAGATATATTGTTAATGCAACAACATCTTATACATTGAAAATATATTTCATGAAAACTTTTTTTTCATCATATTTTGTAGGTTTGAAAATTAATATCTCAATTAATGAAAATAAATTTTTTTGAAATGATTTAATTATATCTAAATATCTTTTCTTGTTATTAAATTAGTTCTGTTTATTTTTTTGTTCATAATGATTAGATAAAACATTAATAAAATTCACTACATTTAAAGGTAAAGTTGGTTAATATGATTAAAAATAAAGTGAAAAGGCTTCATGAAAACACACACAAAAACATGAATAGAAAAATTATTATGTTTATTGAATTCCACTAATTTGAAATATTCAAATATATGTTATTATGGAATCATTTTTATTGGGTTATAAATTAATATATTTTAATATTTTATGGAATCCCAAGTGCATCCTCCCCCTCAAATATAATAAAAGACCTACATAAAACATTTCATCAGACCCCTTCAGACATTTATATCAACTAAAAAATATAAAAATAATTCCAAATAATCATTATAAAAATTATTTAGTATCTGATATTCCCATAATAAAAACCACTTTTTATATATAAGATGAAATCTATAAAATATTTTCTAAATGAATAGTAAAACATTATAACCAAAAATTATAATTTTAATTATTCTTTTTTCATAATAAATTATTTCTATTACATTAAAATATTATAAAAAACATATTCCATATAATGACATGTTTTTATGTTTTTTCATTAATATCTTCTCTCCTCCATAAACATGGAAATAGTAAAATCGCTCATGTGTTTGGTCGACATCTATATCGCTAATGGGTGTAAAAAAATTTTCATCACCATCTTAAATTGATTGTAATTGTAATGGAAACAACAAATTTATATCAAAAATATTATATAATAATGATTCTATAAATTAAATATTTCATCTATCTCATTACCAATCCACTAATTAAACAATTATAATGTTAGTCGGGCATATATGTAGACTACCACCACAATGAGGAGATGTTGCTGATTTTTCATTTTTCCTCATTATGGATGATTATAAATAAGTATATAATGAGAATTTTTAATTTTTGTAAAATTATAAACATTCTTTTGGCGATATGACAATGATCAAGAAAAGATAACCAGAACATTCTTGAAAAAATCTGCATGATAGACAGAAACAAATATCACATGAACCATTCATAATAAGGATTGGTTGATAATGAACATCTGATAATATAAAATAGAAATATATGATATTTTTAATATTAATTTAGTTCTGTTATAAATTATTGTCTTGTATAAAATATAAATATATGGTTATAAATAATTTTCATAAATATTAAAGTGTATTAGTCGATTTTGTAAAAATCTCAATCCACTGAGACATATTTTGATTGATGCACATATTTTATATTATATATGGTGTGTACATACCATTTACAAAATATGACATTAATCACATATTATTAATTTTAATTAATGTTTCAAAACCTTAGTACTCATTCAAGAGGTTACAATTTAAAACATAACTTGGAGGGGAGAATTTATTTTACAATGTCAAATTCTGGGATTTATTCTATTTTAAATAAATCAATATTTAATGTCTCGAGCATGAAGACACTAAAATGGTTCTCTGAGCTGGTTCACCACAAGGCGTCAAGCACAGCTATCCATATGCCATAGGATTCCGACTAGCAGTGAGGGCTATGGGTGTGATAGTAGGTAGACTATGCCCTCATTCCATAGTAAACAAATAGAATAAATATATAAGTATATACATAGTGGATAGGAAACAGTGTGTGGATGTAATAAACAGTTGAAATAGAAAAATATGTAACAGTAAAATATTGTAAAATATTGAATAGTTATGCAATAAAATACAACAATGGTAACCCACTAGATCGACCATACAGATACACATTAAAAAGAAAATTAATCTTGAAGTACATGGATCTACTACATACTCTGAGCCAATACATGTACCCACTCTCCAAACACTATAAATCTTCACCAAATCAATCATTAGAACAAATCGAGAAGCTTTTCTTGATCACACAACACTAGGCCTTAGCCCTATCCACCATGCAACTCTTGCTCAACCTGAATAGAAGACAATAGGTCTACATGTACAACGAGATGTATGTGTAAGGGAGAAAAATAATATTAGTTGGGATCCCCAACAAGATTCATATAAATATGATACTAAAAGTGTATGAAATATCAAAATTACTAGACTAGCTAGAAAACAATATAAGATAAGTAAACCAAATGTGAAACCACAATCGAACGTAGGGTCAGCAATCCCCATCAAATGTGTACGTTCCACCATGGATGTTAGTATCTATATATGTATACATTTATAGTCACATAACTATACACCAATACATGAATATGAATTTACATGAGGTTTTGAATCAAATAATAAGAAACCACATCAGCAATCTATCCTTGGGTCTATAAGCCCGATTTATTGGTCATCTTCTACAACAAAATAGAGCTGGACGTAGTTCCACTCAAGACATGTATCATTAAGTCGATCTCTGTCATAATACACTAAGCATATGACCATGAATCCAACTAAGAGCCATTAAACCTGGCCAACAGGAATATCATACAATTAGGGTTGTTCCCGGTAAATCGTCATTTTTGCATGTCTCAGGGTAAAACATGTTATAGAAGCATTTCAATGTGTATCAGGGCCATGACCGGTGTATAATAATTTTAGCATATTTTTAGGGCAATGTGCTATGTATCAGGATTTTTGAATGTATCATTAATATCATTTTCCAATAGATCATTTCCTTGTAATCCCAAAATGGATCCTAGGATCCCTCTGCATTATCAAAATAAGGCTCAATGAGCCTGACCACCATATCATTGCTCGCTCCTGGCCTTTACATAAATAACCCCCTTAGCCCATCCATTTTCTTTTAACTGATAAAATGCCTCACCAAATGTATATTTTATGCAGTTAGTCAGATGAGAAAGACTTAGTCATTTAACCAATATTGTGGAACTCCAATTTCTAATCACCTCTTTTAAATCATTTCACATTCCATTTCAAAATGTACACATGTGAATTAAATTATCACATCATTTAACATAATCAACTAATGTGGGAAAAAAACAACATCACCAATTGAATCACGTAAGGATCAACAACCAATTCCAAGGTAATACAATTTGGTATAGAATATATTATAAATGTCATCTCTCTAAAGCCAGATCCTAGAAGAGAACATCTAGGCACCCCAAAAAACAAGAAAGGCACCTCACGTCAGGCTCTAGAAACTTTTTTCTGGATTCACCTATGGTGAATATTACTGAATCATAAATACATTGAAAAATAAAAAAGTGTAAAGGTGGCCAGAATTTCCAATTAAACAATACAGTAATGACCCCGAAGCCTTAATATATTAGCATGAGTTCTAGGTGGCACCCCAACACCATCTCCACCAAAACTCGACGTACAAATATGTGTCGGTCAAACTACATGAGCCCGCAGGGTACCTCATGTCAAACACAAAGTGGAATCCAACATGGGATCCTCTGAGTAAAATGATTAAAGGAATCCTACAAAGGATTCTTAGTTATGATTAATAAATGAATCATACATGAGCACCTCAAATGAAGAACAATAGAGGAATCCTATAATAGGGATCCCAAAAAGTAAAAAAAGTAGATAGATCCATCAGGGGACACCATGTTCAATTCATAAGTAATGGAATCCCTCAATGGATATCAGGAATCATCTAGTATCACAACCTCATAGTTTATAAGGGAATGTCTTAGAAGGGAAACTTTCTCAAATGCATAATTCACAATAGATAACTCATAGCTCATTTTAGATCAATGGTCTCTACTAAGTTGGTCGGAACACCCAACCTAACATCCACGTCATGCCTCACTCTTAAGTGACAACTGAACTAGATAATTAGAAAAATAACCTCTCCATTCAAGTATAACCCCAAAAACATCATTTATATGGACTCTTAATTTCAATAGGATTCCACCATTGAGATCTACCTGAAAAAACACTATGAATGGACCACTCACTCACCGAAAACTATCAACAGGTGAAAAAGTAACAATTCACCATAATGACCCCATGTGGAGGCCATATATGATTTTTGTTTTATCACTTCAAATCAGTCTCTAAACTTCCACCTTAAATTCATGGTCACAACCCTGCCAACGGTGTGTCAAACATACATCAGATGTAGAAGATACGTCTGATTCAATATTGGACAAATAATAATAATTGATATATTATAATTATTTCTTGGATGTTTCATAGAACTGAGAATTATTACAAACAAAAACATTCACCAAATAGCCCCAAAAGGTCCCTCCTCTAATCAAGGGTCATGTAGCCACAAATGGAACATGAAACCGACCCATGGATTGCAACTTTCATTGGTTTAAAGAACACCCAAATGAAAATAGGATGGACAATGTACATGGCATCTACTCTCGAGTACCTGGGGTCTACCAAGGTAAATCTACATGGTGTGAAATTTACATTACATGGTGTATAATATTCAAAAAACACCATTCTGTGTTCATTCTCTCTCGGAAGCCCGCACATGTGCCACTACACAGTGTGTACTCCCAGTACAGGACATGTATTCTTCAAAAACAATTATTTCATGTTATTTCTCACATGGTTGGTTATACGACCATCCCACCACACAGATTTTGATAATAGTATAGTTTGTGAACATAATATAACATATTATTCCCCAAATTTTATGAACACATGGCGTGTTCCCCTGGAACACATGTCGTGTAACATGGGTTTCCGACGGGAAAACCCTCCAAACATCTGCAACACCTGTTTTCCCATTAAGAAATAGATCTAGAAATAAGTGTCCACACGCTAGAATAAACATGATTTAAAAACATAAAACTTCATTTTTAAAGGGTATATATTGTTAAAACATTAATGGTCTTACCATCAGGTAGAAACCACTTAAGCATCAGTGGATTTCTCAATCTACAAATATTGGACTCCGACTCCGCTCGTTGAGTGCCTCAAAACAATACCCATCATTCCTTCCATCTATCTCACTTTCACAAACTAAAAATTCAGCCATAGATCATAATTATTGAGTATCCATAGAGGGTTCATGCACCAGAAGGAGGAAAAAATAAGTATATGGAATGAAATGATGAAAAGGAAAAACAAAACAAGGGTCATGGGGTGTCCCCAGTGCCCGACTCATGTTTATGCCTTGAATAAGCTGAAATTCCCATTCCTTACTCAACCTGGGATTCAAAATATCAATCCTGTGATCCATTTCAATGTTATAAATGAATGAACATGCATGAATAATTTAATATTTACTTTAATAATATTAAATATTATATATTCTGCTAAAATTTGACCATCTTAGATTTTCCCCAAACTCCATTCATTGGGTAAAAACCATATTATATGACCAATAGAGTTTTCAAAAAAAATTGAGTTCATCTTTATGGGAAATATTACCATTTTACCATTCAAGAGCATGTAAAAAAAATTCAAATTTCTACTGAGAACGACAGTCTGAAAAAACACTGGTCCTTAAAAACTCCCCACTATAATCCTTCTCATCCCTGAGAAGCCTAGTGAAAGGACCAGTAGCCATGTATTCAACCTGAGAATCTATAAAAAAATTATTTTGACGACCCAATGACCAAAATTATGAAAATAACAACTACCACCAACATGGAAGACATTCAACTACCACCGATCTAGTACTCCCCACCATAGGAATACCCTTATCATCGTTTTAAAAGATATCACCATGCTCAAAATTCACGATAAATATTTATGTTTTACCGAAACGAGAAATACCACCAACAAATGGCCAATGGTGAACTCCTCATCATATTTATTTCCTCACACCACTCTAAGAGAACAACCAAAAAAGGTTCCATCTTCAACAATGAAGAACATTAAGAAATAAAAAGGATCACGACGTAGGGTTGATGCTCTCTTAGAAAACTCAAGATGAATCAAGATAGTGCAATATCGTGTCTAACAGAAGTACATAGAGATTTTACATAAAGGTGTATATCTCACTAAGAGCCTGCTCACCATCCTATCAATGCCTGACTAGGATTCATCCACAGGTCAAAATTCTCTCACCCATGTTTCCCTAGAACAGAATAGCCATAGTCTTACAAGTGTACGAGTCCAAAACAAGGGTCTCTAGGTCTCCCACCAAGCCCTTCGGAAAAAACCTCCCAACAGGGTATCGTTGTCTTATCACCCAGTCCAAAAGATCCAAACCAATAAAAATCAGGTAATATCCCAATGACCAAAATGGTCAAAATTAAAACACATAGCCTATGAGGGCCATGATCATATCCAAGTATCATTAGAAAAAACTACTCCTTGAAGGTTACAAAATATAACAAAATAGAAAATATAAAATGACACTCATCAGGTGTCTGTATACAGAAATAACTCAAGGAGTTATAGTTCATAAGAAACTCCTTGGTATCTATCAGCATCATACATACTGATCTAACTAGAAAACCACATACCCATAATAAATACCGACAAGTGGTTATATAAAAAAGTCATCATGAGCCATATCAACCTACTAGGGTCACTACACCACTTTTTCATGAGGAATGAGTCGTCATCCTAAGAAAAAAACACCTCAAAATAAATCTATATAACCTTCAATTAGAGTAAGACGTATGTATAAATAGAACCAAAGGTCTCTTTCAACAGTAAAAACACACACTAGTAGCCATATAAAATATGAATGATACGTTCCAAGTATGATGCATGAGAAGACTCTTTCCTTTGTCATCCAGGAGTCCAAATCCTTCTCTAACCTCTTACTAATGTCCATGAACCATAGAGCTATTGTAAATATAAACACCCACACAACATGTCTATCGCACCAGGTGAAAATTATATTCAACATTAACATATCGAAATCAAAACATCAATCCAAAACCCTAGAAATCATGACTTCCTATCAGACTATGTGTTCTCGACGCAGCAGTCTGGAATCCATCATATTTTCTGACACATTCATAATACTCAAGTCTACCATATCCATAATAGTAAAGACCAAGAAATGAAAACACATATGATACCACACTGTATCTTCCCAACCAAGAATCCACTAAACCATTTTTTAGAGCCGGTTTTCCATAAGGCCTCATGCGTGCATCCCAGTATGCCAGATGTTGCCGACTAGCAATGAGGTGCAAGGTTGTGATAGTAGAGTGACTATTCCATCATAATAGAGTATGAAATCATCAGAAATAAATAAGTATCATAAAAACAGAATATAAACATTGTGAAGAAGTAATAAACAACTACAATAATACAAACTATAAAATTAATATGTTATATAATCCAAAACATCTATGCAATACAATATAACAGTAGTCACCCACTCGTAAAATTATATATATACATGTACAAAATAATATGAATGTAAAAGTACATGCCTCTACAACCAACTCTGATCTAATCCACGCACTTGATCTCTAGACATTGTCGAACTGAACCAACCTAATTAGTAGAACCACTCAAGCATCTCATCTCAATCATGAAACAATGGGCCTCATCTCTATCCACCATGAAACTCATGCTCAACCTGAAAATAATAAATAAGATCTACAATTATAATGAGGTTAACTTGTAGGGGAAATTAATTATCTCAGTAGTGATTCTGAAAAAAAAACCTATAACTATGCTACTAAATATGAATGGAACAACAACATGTTCAGTGTAGCTAGATCACAATGGAAGAGAAGTAAACAAAACGTGAAACCACAATCAAACTCAGGGTCCATAATTCCAATAAATTGATTAAGTTCCACGATGGATGCCTATATCATTATATGTATACATGTATAGACCCATAAAGATACAAATATACATAAATATGAATATAAATGATTTTGTGAAAGAAATAATAAGAAACCAAATCAGTAGTTGATCCTTGGGTCCATAAGACTGATCTCCTCGACATTCTATACAATGTAATTGGGTTGGACATCACGCCACACAAGCCATGTATCGTTAAGTTGATATTTGGGTCCTTAATCCCATCGATATTTACCTGATTCAGCTAATGTTGGAATTATATTTCTTTGAAAGCTAAATAACGATATGAGGATGCTAGTCTGACACTTGGGATCACCAGTACTCTCATCCAATCACAAACCAGGATACCGTATACCAACAGTCAAGACTGTAAAAGGTCACTGGTCGAAAAACACAGAGCAAAATCCCATGAATCCAAATGAGACATAAAAATCCACTCCAACAGGAATATCATTTAATCATGGTGGAGCATAGTATATCATCATTCATCATGAATCAAGGTAAAACCTGGTATTTAATCATTTCAACATGTTTAAGTGATATGCCTGGTGTATAAGAATTTCATCTTGTAATAGGTCCATGCCCAGAGTATCATCATTTCACCATTTATCATTAATAAAGTTTTCCAATTGATCCTATCATGGGAATCCCTCAATGGATCCTTTATTCTATTGGAATTTTCAAGATAAACATGAATGATTCTAACCACCCAATCATGGATCACTCATGGACTTTACATAATTAACCGATTGAGCCCATCCATTGTATTTTATCCAAGACAATGGTTCACCCAAGGTATATAAGATGAAATTAGTCACATGAGACAGACTTTGTCTTTTAACCGATATTGGGGCTCACCCAATGCTAATTACCTCTTTTTAATCATTTCATATTCCATTTCAAAAACAACACATGTCAATTAAACTATCACGTGGTTTTACATAATCAACTCATGTGAGAAAAACATTTACATAACAAATTTCATCTTGTAAGGATGAGCAAACAATTCCTAGGAAATACTAATCGGTATGGAAAATATTAGAAAAAACATGGCTCAGAAGTCATATCCCTAGAGAGCATGTCTGGGCATCCCAAAAAACATGAAAGATGCCTCACATTTTTCCCAACAATGACCATTCAAGAATTACCTCTGGTGAACATCACTGCATCAGAAATAATTATATGTCTATATACATTAAAAAAAACCAATACTCTAAATGTCTACAGTCCCAAAGTGAGATTACACTATAAAAAAATATTATATACCTAATAAAATAGGAAATAAAAAAATACTTATCATTCATGTAAGAAATTTTAAGAAAAAATATCAAAAGAAGAAACCAAATCATCCTAAAACCATCATTATGGAATAATATAATAAACTAAATTAAGACGTCTAGGTCCAAATTCCATAAATGATTTTGAATTGGTTTCTTTCGATTACATTAATCATGAATAACATGGACTATGAAATATTTCATGGGAGTTCTATACCATGTGGCTACATCAAACCTATTATGAGGTCATCCTCGGACATATGTATTCTATTGAAAAGATAAAATGTTTTTAGAAACCATATATTAATTTATAGTATTAATATAAATAAAAAGTATTTTCATAATAATGTGTTGAAAAAATTATGCTAATCATTATTTTTTTATGATGATCATAAAACCATTATGGAATACAATTAAACCTAATCAAATCCATGTAGAAAAAAATGGTATTGAATAAGGGATTTCCTTTATATAAATTAAATATATATATAATACATATATATATATTTCTATATGAATTGTTTCATGATTGTCCTCTCTTCCCAAATAAAGGAAAACATGTGTTCTAGTGTGTATATTCATATCAATATCCTTATACATATATATGTATCACCATAATAGAGTCATCTCCCCTATATAGGTTGAACATAATCTTATATACCAATATCCATACATGTAACTAATTTACAACTATTATCAATATATACCATTAATAATCCTACAATTCCTACATATGGAACATACAATATAACAAACGATCTATATATCTAACACTACATATGTAAACATTTTATATTTTGATAAATTACAATTAAAATTTAAGAAGTACATTAATATTGGAATAATTAATCTAATAATCATTTCTATCATCTAATTAATTCATTAAAAATATGAAAAATTAGCAGTAGATTTGATCCTAAAAATATGTTCAAATGTATCGAATAAGGATTTTATATTAAGAAAAGTTTGGGTGATAGAAACCGATTAATATTAGGGTGTTTTGAAAACATTATTCAATGAATTACATGGGGGAATAAAAGATTAATAAAAAATAAATATTGAAAAAATAGTAACATTCTTCAATATAATATTTCATAGATATTATTCACTCAATACCATGAAGTGACATTATTAAACACATTAATAATATAAGTGAAACCAGTGGAATCACATACCAAATTATATGGCTAAGCCTAAACCAATCGATAATATAGGGTAATATAGAACCCTATAAAATCTTAAAATGAGTAGGGTTAATGGAATAAAGTGATATATCTCAAATGTTTAATAAGAATTAGAAATCAAGAAGGGAATTGACTACCTTACCTCATGATCGTCAAATATTGGTTGTAGAATATATTGAATTAAGAAAAACCCTGGGAATATAAAAATGATGAAAGATTAATTAAATTAATATTATGGATTCATGTCACCTCTACAATAGTAATATGAAATAAATTTAATAAGTTTCAATATATAATAATATATCAAAATTAAATCCATAGAAATCATAGTGATGAATCTATTTAAATATCAAAGAATGTAATTCATGAACATGATCTGGAAAAGATATCTTTCCCATAGATTGTTTATAAGCTGGAAATCAATGAAATAAATGATTAAAAGTGTTCAATGTATTATACGTATTTATATGAATATACGTTTTTTAAAATTGATTAATGAACTCATTAGGTTTATACCATATATGTAGTATATGAACACAATGTACACTGTTTCTAAACATGTATCCACTTTAGAAAATACTATATACCCACAGTAATGTGACCCAAGATATGCATTTAATATATAATACATATGAATTATGTAATAAATTAGGTAAATAGTGGTACAACCCAATAAATAATGTGTTATTATTATTGCGATTAACTATATAAATATATTATTATAAAAAACATATAATAATTACATCATTATTACTCTACTATCAACACTATTTTGGATATATCTCATGATTGAATCATCTTCAGAACCTGGGGGATGGAACCATAAGAAATGTTTAAATGAAGACATAGTATGTAAAAATTATACCATTATATCTTATCATAACCATGAGAATGAACATGAAGAGGAGTCCAAAAAAATTATATTAATATATCATAAGACCATAGGTGATATAAATAAAAAATATATAAAAAATATAAGATTAAAAAATATTGTTGTATAATAATAAAATTTAATACATGGATGAAAATACATTCCAATAACCATAAAAGATAACTATAATAAATATGAGTATAGAATTGTTTAAAAATATTGAGTGATATTAAAAAAATAAATATCATTCAAATGAAAATATTATTTTAAATGATTCAATAAATGATTAATTATTTAGAAATTATTTCCAATAATAATAATAGGAATCGCTTTATTAAAATTAAAATTATACAAATTTTTATGTGAAAACCCCATTATGTCAATGCTTAAAAATGAATAAAAATTAATTATACACATGCCTATGTGAAAAAAATAATTATCTTCATGGATTGAAATATTATGAGATATAAATATAAAAAATCAAATATATGGTGTTACATGACACCTCTATTCATCATCCATACATTTTTTCCACATAAAATCAAACAATAATAAAGGAAGAACCAATGTAAAATATCAATAGAAAATTTATAAAAAAATATTTGAGATGTTAAATAGAAGAAAAATGAATGAATTATTATAACGGGAAAACAATTTAAAGGATCATAGAAAATAAAAAAATCTAATAAATACATACTAGTAAATAATGAAATGAAATGCCTTAATTTGGAAACTTTTCCAATTTTTAAAAAAACCCTAAAACTGAGAAATGACAAAAGTTTTTCCATTCATAACATAGTTTACATAAAAAATGTTTAATATAGATGAGATTAAATATTTATATATCACTAAATAAAACAATTTCGTTAAGAAATATATAG
Source organism: Viscum album (assembly GCA_963277665.1). NCBI lineage: Eukaryota > Viridiplantae > Streptophyta > Magnoliopsida > Santalales > Viscaceae > Viscum > Viscum album. Next base: position 599,216,856 of record OY728128.1, read on the forward strand.
ATCCGTAAGAGAAATATTTGTTTTTCAGAATGAGATATATTCTTAATAACCATGTAATTTCTTTTACAAAAATATTATCCCTAATGTGGTTATTGATGATTATATATATTTCTTTCAATGAATAATATGATCTAGCATATTAAATAATATAATTGAAGTATAAAAGAAATATAGAGAATTTTATTCATGTAAGAAATATATTGACAGAACAATCTAGAAATTATGTTGATTAAACCATTAGAGTTTTGGAAAATGGAAATTAATGAATCATGTTATGAAAAATAATTAAATATAAATTATAATCAATTTAAATGAGTTATATTTTAATATTATATGGAATCACTGAAATTAAAAATATATATAAATTAAATTTTATTTTAGAATATCAAACAAGCCCAATGGAGTTAATAATATAACAATAAAACCCCTAACCTGAAATCTTGGTTAGTTCATCGCAATATGAAATCTTGTAAAGAAAAAAAAATTATTGATTATATATTTGATAAGGTAAGTTAAATATATTTTATTTTATATATTTAACATATACTCTCTTATAAAATCTATATTAAATAATTATGTATTTTCAGTACTCTATGGTATAATAAATATATGATTTTTTCATGGATTCAATTTTGGAATATACTTGAAATTTTAGTAATCGATGACAATATTTTAATATTTATTTAATTACATAATATAACATTTTAATAGAAATAAATTAGTTAATTTTTCATATTTTGTAGTAAAAAATATTTTTTATGATACTATTGTATTATATGATTGAATTTATATAATTTTTCATATATTTTTTTATAAATACCCATTAAAGAACATGGATCAACTAATTTATTATTATGGTTATGAATATTTTTTGCTTTTAGGAAAAATAACATTAATATATATGTGTGGTAATGTTATTTTATTTTTTTAGTTTTTTGAATCATATTTTAGGTGGATTGGGTAAATAATTAAGATCGTGTTGAAAAATTTTATATGGTACATCGCGGAGTTGGTGATACACACAACACAAAATTAATGGTTTAATTTCCCAAAAAAATGAACATGAATAAAGGATGATTATAAAATGTCACTTATTTTCCATAACAATATTATATATTTTAAATTATTCATAAATTCCATCCTAATATCTATTGACTATATGGATTGTTAAAAGGTATTAAACATTGTTTCATGGAGGTTTTGGTACGCACAAACGCATGATAAACATTATTTAGTATTTATAATTGGATTGAAGTTAATAAGTATTAATATTATATTAATATATTTATGATTTAGTTTTTTAATGATAATTATTTAATTATATAACTAATTCAACTATTTTTTGGAAGATAAATAAATACGGGAAAAATATAAGGATTATGTACTACTTACATTGGTATATTAGGTTTCCATTGAATGTTTCCATAGAAATTAATGATCGGGATAAATAATTGAGAAAATTTTATTTTTAAATAGATAGAGTATTGTAATAATAAAAAATAATAGAGGTTTAGGTCGAAATTCCTTGCTATATGTGTCAAATGATGTGGTGGAATTGTTACAATCATATACAAGATAAAAAGGATTCTTTTGTGAGAGGTATCAATTTTTTAATATTAGAGAGAAACTATTTCAAGGTAAAATTCACCATATTTGTGAAATATTTAGTTTTTTGTTGTTATAGGGTTAATATTTTTTCTACCCCTCATAGGAAAATATGTTTCAATTATTTTTTTAACTCATTGACCTTTATGATTTAAATGTTACCATTATTGTTTTTTTACTTTATTAAAAGGTTTTTATCCATGTAATATATGTTATATTAAATATATAAAATAACACCTCTAACAAAATGCGAGAAATATGGAATATAATTTAACATCTATTTAAACGAAGTAAATTTAAATATATGTTAAAATAAACAAATTAATTAAATTAGTTTATGTAATGAACAATTATTTTGATGAAAAATGGGGTTCTTAATATTTTGTTATTTTATAATTTCATAGTATTGATTACTAGTACTGTGTGTTGTAAATTTTTAAAATATATTTTTAAACATAACAAAAAAATATTTCTCATAATATATATATTTATTTTATATATATAATATTAAATAATATAAATTAATGAATTTTTTGAAAATAAATGTTTTACCATTATTAGGGCCCCTAAAATTATTATTATAATGTATTTATTTATTCCAAAAATGAATTTTAATGTTATATATATTATGAATATGATGAAATTAAATAGGAAAAAATCAATTAAATTTTATAACTGTTAGACATGTTAATTTTAATACTAGTACACATAACGAAGAAAACTGACTATTTTTAAACATATGATTTTTGGTTAAAATTAGCCTTGTTATATAAATTTATCAATTTAATTAAATTTGCTGATATAAATTGGTATATTATAATTCATTTAACAGTTACGTAATATCCAAATCTATTAAAACCTAACAATTAACATTATATTTTGTTAAAAAAAGACTATAAATAATTTTAATGTTATAAGTAAAATATTTTAATGTTCTCAAATTCTGAACAGAAGATTTATATGTTTTAAAGAAAATTTGAAAATAAATAATACTGATGCATTCATTAATATTTAATAAATGAATTTAATTTATAAAATTCTATTTATTTTTCATTTATATATAAATTCATTAAATTTATAATTTTAGTAAAAACATTAATTTTCCCTACATATTTGAAAACATTATTTTATAAAAATATCAACATTTCAACATAATAATATTTTGAAATGTTGAATCTGTGGAACGATGTTCAGTTTGAATAATATATATTCTAAAAATTCTATATTTACCAATTTGATGAGTATACAATATAAAACACAATATCTCTTTTATTTAACAATTAACCTTTACACTATTATATGTTTTTAATTAATTTTTATATGAACATAATATTTGTTATAATATTTAGAATTATTATAAACATTTTTTTATTATATTTTATTAATAATATTCTAAAAAAATTCATGAAGCCTTTTATTTCAGTGTTATGTGTGGAGCAATATATCAAAAATGTTATTAATAGGAAAAAAATTATTCAAATATAATTAATGTTTCATCCCTCCCTACCCATTAATATGATACAATTTTAAATTTTAATTATCACATATTAATGTAAATTTTGAAGGCAATGTAAAGGATTGAAAGGAATTTGGGAATATTTCTTAGGGAGACAACAATATTATAGACTCAGAAACATAATTTTCTACTCAAAAATATAGTAATGCCATTTATGATTTTTTCTTTAACAATATGATCCATGATTATATTGATATTCTATATCAAAAAAATGTATTAAATCATTCTATATATTGTAAAAAATAATTCATTCATTCATAGATGGTTTTTTGATTATATCATATTCGATATCTCAATCCTGAGTAAAATTTCTTATATTTATATCTAATAAATATGTTGGATTATATAATGAAAATGTCTAATTTTTTTGATAATAAACATGGCTATAAATCTATATTTTAAAAAATAATAGTTCTAGTAGATATTATTAATTTATAAATGAATTTTTTTCTTGTGATGATTTGATATTCTAATAAAAAATACTAGGTAGTGAAGATTATTTAGAAATAAATTTGAATATAACAATCTATGATAATGAGTTTGTGATCATTATTACCCCATCCACATAATCATCAAAACTAATTTATATATTTAATTTATCTTAGTAATAATCATTTATTGAATTTATTTGAAAAATAATCCTTTTTTGAAATTGGATTTTGGATTTTAATTAGATAATGTAAATGTAAAAAAATTAAATATATAGAACAATCTATAGTATATTATGATAAACTATTTTACCTTTAACATTTCTCACTAAACTATTCAATTTAACTCAGCAATTATTTACAGTTTTAAAACATTTTTATGAAATAAAAAATCTCCCATATTGTTTTAATCATTCCCCATGTTGATTCATACAAAATTTTCAAAATTAATTAAAAAATATATTATTTTATACATCTTCATAATCAAATATAATTTCATGAAACCTGTTATTATATTATTTTGTGAGTTTTGAAAAATATTTAAAATAATTTCATTTAACATAATTCTTCGTATCTATATTGGAATAATCATAATGTTTTTAACTTAAGTTATTATCCCATTTAGTTTCTTATTGGGATAGTCTTTTGTGATATATAGGGAACCAATTTTTGACCTGGTTCTTTTAGGATACATCCATTTCGATGTCTAAAATTTGTTCAAATTACTAGTGAACAATTTATATCACAATTTAATTATTGTTGGACAATTACTTGTCAATTTCAACCATAAAATTACATTTTTTTTCAAGGAAATTCCACTATCATACAATTCAATGAAGGTTTAACTCAAATTATTATATTATTTATTTTTTTTGGTTCCTCTAATACATATTATCCTAATTATTTAAAATAATATATATGTATTATTTTCTAAAGGAAATTTAAAAATTAAATCATAACCCTATTGAAATATAAACAAGATGAGAGGTTAGGCCTCATTTACATAGACCTAGAGGTGACTGTGTGAATAATCATGACATCATTTTCCTAGAAGTTACCTCTAAGAAAACTTTATTGGGTCATATGTATACATGTAATATCTAAATATATTTTTTTTTTCTATTAAAACCACATAATATCTAATTTAATATTATTGTAGGATTTAATCTTATACTTTGATGTATCCCTTAGAATTATCTCTAGGGTTTTTAAAGTTGTATAATCTATCCCCCAAAATAATTAAACATCACAATGTTTAGGATCAATATAATGAATGTAGATGCAAAATATACAAGAGGGGTTGTGAATTATATACATTAATAAATTCATTGGTAACTTTTAACGATAGTAATGTTTAATTAAGTTAAAAATTGAAAATTCACAAAACCTCTTAGTTCTACAAACATTCTAGATTTAGGAAAAGTGGTTCTGGAAATGAAACATAAGAAAATTTTAGAATGATAAAGATTCTACCATAAAGCATATAGAATCTTACAAATCAGAGTACAAGTATAAAAAAAATTATAAGAGAGTTATACTTTCCATAACAACCAAAATGCAGTGGAAAACATTGAAAAATACACGTGACAAGTATAAAATAATTTAACCTAAAGAAAATGGTATCAAAAATCCATGGATGAAGGTACCTTGATTTATATATTCAAGAATGTATGTCTTACACAGACTAGGTTAAGCCCTCGATACAAATATCTGAGTCTGTCTTTCTATCCCCGCAAGCCCTCGAACTTCAAGTTAGTTGGCACCTCTGTCTTCTAATCTATGTATTCCCTCGAATGTACTCATCAACAATTGGAGCCACATGAAGAAATTCAGTACAAGATGATAAGTATGCACAAAGAAATATAGTATCTCTATACGAATCACTTCATCAAGTAATCATTAGAGTTCTAAAACAGTCAGTAAAAGTTGTGATCTCTTTCAAATGAGCTCTGATTTATAGGTAAATCTTTAATGGTCATCTCCCTCCTCAAATGGTCATATTTTTTCTTGAATTTCATAGGAACATATACACATGTCACTCAAACAATAGTTAGTTAGAAAAATAATGAACAACATCATTTTATAACTATAACAGGATTAAGAAAAAATATGGTTGCTTAACCAAATCCATTTTTCGGAGTGTATGGAAAAATAAATGTTCGGAGTCTCACCAAAATCACTTTCGGTGTCTATAATTCCTGGGTATTTGGATTTTTTCTTCAAAAGAATTCATAAAATGAATTCTATAGAATTTTGGAGTTTGAATTTAATGGAAATTCAGAGTCTGAATTCATAGAATTTGAAGTCTGAATTTATAATGTTTGGAGTTTGAATTCAGAGAATTCATAGTCAGAACTCAAAAATCTCAGAGACTTAATTCAGAAAACATGGAGTCTAAACTCAGAATGTCGGGAGTCAAATTTCACAGAATTTGGAGTCAGAACTCAGAAAGTTGGGAGTCTGAATTCAGAGAATTCAGAGTCCAAACTCAGAGAGTTTGGAGACTGAATTCAAATAATTAGAAGTCGGAACTCAGAATGTTCAGTGTCTGATTTCAGATAATTCAGAACCTAAATTAAGATCCTAAAAACAAAATTTTCTATGTCTAAGTATTTATAAGATTTTGAGGGTTTAGATACGAAACCAAATTTTATACTTATAAATAAAAAGAGTTAGTTTTAGGTTAATTATGATATTAACAATGATAACATTATAAGGATAAAACATAGAGGAAAAAAAATTTCCTTTAGATTGAGTTTTTGTTATTTTCAAAACATGATAGAATGTAAAAATCATAATGAAACCTTATTGACTCAACAATCTCCCCATTTTTGGAATGCACAAACATCCTTAAGAAAAATAATAGAAGTACTTTGAGAATATTTTTCTCGACATTGAATATAAAACTTATCTCCCTTAACACATAGTCAGTGCTGAATATGACTAACTCCCACTTAGGCTTTGGAAACACTAAAGATCGTATTCTTGATTTCCAGATTGGGATATGATATTTGTTTACATATATAAATATTCATGGATAAGAACTTACCCTAATATAAATTCCCCCTTACTTAGGAACATGTATTATTTAACTTTGTATTCTTTTTATAACATTCCATTATCCCCTTAGTGCTTTTCAAACAGTATTAAAGTGAATGGAAAAGAAAATATGGTACCTAAAATATTAATACTAATCATCCAAAAGATGAGAAACCAAAAATTTCTTTAGGATTGGAAAAATTTATACAAGGATGGAATACAACAAAAGATCAGAATTGAACAAGATTATCCTTCCTTCTACTTTGGCATCAACTTCTTCACTATGGTTTTGAGATTCTTTAATTCCTTGTGATCCTCATGTTCATGTTTGAGATGCTGATCCTGATCATCTGTTTTCATCTCTAAGGATTTGATTTTTTCTTCATGAGATTTAAAAGATTCTGCATGACCAATTATAACTTCTTGTTGATTAGAAAATTTTTCCTGAAGATTGATTCTAAGATCTCTTTCCCTCTTCCAACTCTGAGCAACTTAATATAATTTACCATTCAGATCTTTCACTTCTTGCATCCGAAAATTATGTTCCAGAGTTAGTGTTTCCTCAAAACTATTTGTGAGATCCCTCTTCATCGTATCTTTAGTGTCAAATTCATCCCTGACACATTTTATGAATTCATCTTGAATTCCCAAGTCTTCTTTAGTTATTTTGACCACTTAGTCATCTTATTGTATGATCTTTTGTGGGAATCATAGTTTATAAAAATGGTTATCAAATTGGCTATAAGTTTGATGCACTTATCCATCACTATGGTTACTGAATCTAGTTTCTAATTTATGATATACTAGATCTTTTCAAATCTGGATTCTATTCTTGGAAATAGAGTGATATTTATAACAATATTTTTGAAAGACTGGACTACAAAATCTTGTCCAATAGAGGACAATTATGAATCAGATATTTTGCTTGTTGAGGATTTTTGTGAATATCAACATGTTTTTCTTTGTTGAAGCACCCACTTTTTTCTTCATCACTACTGCTTTTCTAGGCGTATCGACAACCACATGTTTTCCCTTAATAGCTTTCAGAATTACTTCTTCTTGATTGGGTGACTCATGTTCACTATCAAATAGTTTCATGATTTTACCATTATCTACCTCTTCCTTCTAAGCTCCAACCTCAGCATCCTCTGGCTGAATGAAATCATGGTTGGAGCTTTCTTCATTAGACACAATGGTCAATTATTCTCTATTATTATCATTTTTCTCAGGGGTATCATATTTTGATGACTCAGCTTCAGAGGTTCAGAATGATAATTTTTCAAAATGACTTTCCTTCTCATGAAAATCTTCAACTTGCTTTATCAGGTCGTTGGTATCACCACTGCCTTCTTCTTTTTCTTCAAATAATTTTTTTTCTTCAACTTATTTTTCTTGGACTTTTTTCAATGTTACAAATTTCATTCCCGGAGTGTCTAGTTAAGGTTTTATCAGAATGGATTCTCGTACAGGAATATTTTTGGATGCTTTCTCAGAAGCCTTTAGAAGCGATTGGACTATTTCTACCTCATAAAACCTTTTCTTCTTCTTCTTCTCTTTCTCTTCCTTCTCAAGCTCTTCAGTTGCCTTTTACATCAAATATTTTTCCTCAACAGGGTCAAATAAAAACTAAGGATCTCCTTCTTTCTGATACTTATTGTCTTCCATCCACTTATCCACAACCTCATCAGGATAGGATTTCTTTTTCGTTTACTTTGCTGGTGTAGATTAAGTTTCCTTTTCTACTGGAGTTTTTCCTTATCATCCACTTCATTTACCTTCCTCTTCATTCCACCCCTTTTATAGGTTTCATCCACATCCTATTTCTTCGAAATAGCATCAACTTCCTCTTCAGGAAAATCATAGAATTCTTAAGATTCATTCAAAAGACAATCTTTTATCCTTCTTAATGTGTCATCACTCAGCAACATGACATTGCAATTTATTGACACAGACTTTCATAGAATTTTGATGGACTCTAAACCCTGAACAATCATATTTTATAGAATGGATGGATACATTATAATATAAGAATTTATATTTACATCCTTTATGTTCTCAATCGTAACCAAGATATACTTAACCAAGTTTATCTTTCATATGTTTTATCATGAAATCCAGAATTTAGATTTCACACATCATTAATGCATCAGAATCACCTTTTTCTCGGAATGGTGAATCCTTTAACCCGAAATTCATGAATCCATAAAATTTTTAGAGAACTGAAGAATATTCAGTTTTTACCTCTGAAAGACTATGACAAGACATGGATTTTCTTTAATAAAATTTACTTGAACATCAGGCAGCTTATGTGAGAAGAACAATGCTTCTACTTCACAAGGAACCTTGGTACATGAAAGAGAATATGAATTCTGGTAACACTTGAATGAAAAATTTCTCTTGCCTTCTTCCTTGAAGGAAGTTATTGTCTCATAGAATTCAATAGCAACATCAGATACACCGGATCTTGTGCTTTTGGTTTCAAAATGAAAACACTCTCCGACCCATTCAGCTTTATATTCTTAGAGATAATGGAATCATTGTTAGGGAAGAAATTCGGATGAACCATCCTTTCTCTCTAAACCTGCCTTTCAAAGATTTCCTTTGTGGATAAAATTTCTTTTAGAGATGAAGTTTCAATAGACATTTGGAGCTATGGACACCTTGAAGATTCAGAATGAGCTTATGTTGGAGGTTCAGAGCTTCAGCATGCGAATGCTTCAGTTTCGAAGTGGTACAACCATCGGGGGTCCTTTATATAGGTGTTTGAGGTGACGATTCAGATTCCATACTCAATCAAACCATTGAAAAACCTTCTGATCAGATCTGACGGCTTGAAAAAAATTGAACGAAGAAATTTTTTAATGGATTCCTATATTTTGAGGTTCTTAATAAAAACATTCGGATTCAGGGAAAATATAATATGAAAATTTTATAAATAAAAGAAAATACCCACAAGTAAAAGATTATTATGAAATTTTAATAAAGTAAACATACCTTTTGGATTGTTTAGAAGATTATTCGTTATGAGGATAATTATGCTTTATGAGCTTTAGACTCCAAAAATTGTGATTATGAAAATTTTCAATATCAAAATCTCCATCAGGAATCATTATGTAAAAAATTATTCATTAAAAAAAATTATTTATGAAAATAATCATTACACAAATTGTATGTATGAAAATATTCATTATGAATACTTTATGTACAAAAATATTCATTATGAAAAACTTAAGTACGAAAATCATCATGTTGAACATTTTTAGTACGAAAATATTCATTATGAAAATATTAAGTACAAAAATCATAACAAAAAATATATTAATAACTAAGAAAACTTTTAGAATATGAAAAATTTTAAACTACGAAAAAGTTTAGTCTATAAAAAATTTTAGACTACGAGAAATTTTAGACTACGAAAATTTTTAGAAATCTAACAAACAAATGTACTCCCCCTATCAAAATAGTTCATTTCTATAAGGATATTGGATTCAACAAGATGTTAACATGGAATATTACCTTAATGTTATCATTCATAATTTTGTTTAATGTATTCAGATCTATTAGTGGGTAAATATTTTGGGAAAATATCAGCATGTTGATCTTGAGTTCCGATAAATTGACAAATGATATCTCTTTTTTGTGTGTGATCCCTAAATAAGTTATGCATAATATCTATGATTTTTGCATGAGATCACTATTTAGGGTTTTTACATAAGGAAATTCTCTATTATTATTTCACAAAATTTGAGTTTTTGTAAAACACATACCATAGTCTGTGAGTGTGTTTTACATCCACAATACTTGAGCACAAGAACTTCTTGCTGCTACATATTCATCTTCATTAGTGAAATGTTCTGCTGAGTGATTCATTTTTCATAACCAATAAAATAATGAATCTCTTAAGAAATGACATGTTCTTGATGTACTTTTCCTATTAATTCTACTTCCACCAATGTCAGCATCCGAAAAACATTTAAAAAATCATTTCTATAAGTGAAATTGAGTCCATGATCCAAGGATCCCATTAAGTAGCGAAAAATAATTTTCACTGACATTAAATGAGATTCCTTAGGATCGGATAGATATCTTTCACATAAGCATACTGAAAACATTATGTCTAGAAGACTAGATGTCATGTAATGTATAATTTCCATCATACCTCTTAAATATTTTTGATCTACTAGTTCCCCAACTTCTTCAATGTCATGTGAATTTGAGGTACCAATGGAATTACTTATACTCTTAGTGTTGTCATATCCATATTTTTTTAAGAATATCTTTAATAAAATTATCTTTGGATATATAGATTCCTTATGGTTTTTGAGAAATTTGAAAACTAAGGAAAACTGTTCACTCAAACATTATAATCATTTCCGTCTCAAATTTCATTATATCTATAAAGGAATCAGTTAAAGATTACTAATTTGAACCAAATATAATGTCATCATAATAAATTTGGTCAATAAAAACATTTTTCATATCTTTAATTATAAAAAGGGTTGGTTCATCATTTCCCATAACTTAATTATTTTGATACAAAAATCATGTAAGTCTATCATACAATGCTCAAGGGGCTTTCATAAGTCCATAAAATGATTTGGTAAGTTTTTATACATGTTCATGATGTTTTGAATATTCAAAACTAGGAGGTTGTTCAACAAAAACATCCTCTTCTACAAAAAAAATTAAGGAAATCACAATTAACTTCCATTTGAAATTGATTGAAATTCAAGAAAGCTATAAAGTCACGTAGAATATGAGTAGATACAAGTATAGATTGTGGAGAATAGAATTCTTCATAGTATATTCCTTCTTTATGATTATATTCTTTAGTAACTAATCTATATTTATTTCTTAATATGATTCCATTTTCATCACATTTAATTATAAAGACCCATTTTACTCCAATAATTGTTGTTTCCTTAGGTCATTCAACCATGGTCAAAACATTATTCCTTTAAAAAAAATTTCATCTCTTCTTGCGTTGCTTTTATCCAATCATCATCACCTAAAGATCCATCGGTGCTTTATGGTTCTAATTGGGAAAGGAATGATAGATGATCCACTTCATTTTTAAGGAGCTTCTAGTCCTTATATACAGATTTCTCTCACCAATGATACTATCAATGGGAAGATTTTTTAGAAACAACTAATTTGGGTTTGGTAGAACATGTTCATCAACATAGGGTAGGAAATATTCTTGGGTTAAATTCTTCAGAAATACCTTCTTGAACATTTTCCCTATCATAAGTATCTTCTATCAAGGTTTAAAAATAATTTTTTGAAAATGCAAATGAAGATTTAGTTTGAGGTTGTTTAAAAACAAATGGATCACTTTCATCAAAATTTTCATGTACTATTTCTTCAATATAAAAAGTATTTTTATTGAAAACTCTATAAGTATTAGAAGTTGTGGAGTAGCCTATGAAAATTCTTTTATAATATATTGTTTTGAATTTTTGTATATTACTTTAGTATTCCGAATGAATAACTTGAAACCAAAATCCTTGAAGTAGGAAAGTCTAGGTTTTCTACAATTCCATAACTGATAAGGTCTTTTATTATGAAAAGGTCTAATCAAAACACGACTAATAGTATAACAAGTAGTACGTACAACTTAAGCCCAAAAATGATTGTCTACGGAATATTCACTCAACATGGTTATTGTTATCTCTTGAATAATTCTATTTCTCTTTAAAGAACAACATTTTGTTGTGGTGTTCTGGGTGTTGAGAAGTTAGGAGTAATGCCTTTTCTCTATAAAAGGTTTCAAAATCAGAATTTTGAAATTCACCTCCATGATCACTATGAATAGTTATAAAATGATGGGTTTTCTCATTTTTAACATGGTCTCTAAAACTATTGAAATAAGAAAAATCATTATATTTATTTTACTAGAATATATACCCACGTAAATCTAGTGTAATAATCAACTATGAAAAATACATAATATTTGCCTCCAATGATTCCAGTATTTTTTGGACCAAAAAGATCCATTTGTACTAACTATAATGTATCAGTTCTTGAGACATCAGCAAATGATTTAAAACTTGATTTATGTTTCTTGCTATATTTACAAGAATAAAAAACTTCTGAAGAATCAAATATATGCTCCGGTAAATCATTAACTAGTATTTTCGTACATAGTTTTCATAGGTTCATAATGTTAGTGTGTCTTGACCTTCTATTCCACAACCAAGAATGATCTTCCATTTCCAAATGGCATGGAATTTCTTGGATCCTATGTTCTTAAATGTTTAGTGTTGAAACATTATCTTGCCTATTGGTAGAAATAATAAACCCTTCCTTGGAATTGTGTACTATACACTTGTCAATCCAAAAATTCACAAGGTAACCTTTATCAATTAATTGACATATGCTAATTAGGTTGTACATAAGACCCATAACAAATAAAAAATTTTAAATCAATATTTTTCCAAGATGAACAATGTTACTTATACCAATCATTTTTCCCTTATCATTATCTACAAAAGTTAATTATCCTCCTTTCATTTTGATAACCTTTTCAAGATGATTTTGTTACTAGTCATGTGTCGGGAACCTCTAATATCTATGTACCAAGTATTTCTTTTGGTACATTATTTATGTTCCAAAAATTAGGAGTATTATATTTTCAGAACCCAAAAATTATTGCATCCGGAAACATCAGAAAGAAAAATTTTAGGAATCCACATTTTCGTTGAAAAATAAGCATTATGAAAACCAAACTACTGAGTTTTTTTATGGAACAATTTTTCCCCTATTCCCACCACACTGAAATTTAGTGTAGAAAAGATCACTTTGAGGAAGAAATTAATTTTTACTAAAAACCTATTTTGAACATGTATAACAAAAACCAGAATTATTCCTTTGAGGTAAAATTTGGGAATACATTTTAGCCAAATTTTCCTTACATAAGGTATCTTTTGAAAAAATCCTCCTAAAGGAAAATAATTTTATCTTTAGTCTAATAACTATGTTCAGAGCCTCAAAAAATATATTTTTAGTACTAGAGATAGGCTAAAAAACATTTTTTTTGAAATTTCTTTTTCTAGATAAATATAATGTTTATCCTTCTAAGAATTAACTTCCTTCGGGTTTTTTGAAATACTTTCAAAATCGAGGGTTTTCTTATCATGATATTTTGAAATATATGATATTTCCTTAGTTAAAATATAAATTCTAAAATTTTCAATATCATACTTTTTCTTGACATTAGAGTTTTCTTTCTCAAGAAGCATAACAAATCTAGAAACGTCTTCATAGGTAGGTAATTTATTATCTTTATCAAAAGAAGATTATTCATCTGAGGAATCACAGTATTTACTATCATTATAATTATAATTCAAGGACATATTGGTGATGGATTCATTATTTTGTACCTTTTCCATTAAACCATGATTTTCAATAGGTAGTCTAGATATTAGACCAAGATTCTTCTATCTCAAAGATTCGTAATCTGAGGATTCATCAGAAGAGTCTCCACCACTAGAAATCCACATGTCATTAGATTTAAAAACATTATTAGATTTATCTTTATAGTATTCTTCCTATTCCGCTCAGAAGGATTTTCCTTTCGATCCTTTCCAACAAGCATATGACAATCTGTCCTTAAATTTCCATCTCCTTTTAATTCATAACATGTGACTTCAGAGTCTTTCTTATCCTTAATTTTTTTCTTCTTATATATATACTGAAAGCCTTTCATCCCAGCTATCTTTTTCATCCTTTGAGAAATATAAGCTCGTTAATTCCATAAATGTTCACATTCACTTGATTCAGATAAAACAGTAATCTTCCGAGACATAGATCTTTTAACTCTCTTAGGAGTCTTTGATTTCATATGATTTGATGTAGTTGTAAATGCATTACTTCCATTTCCATTCTTTTTCTTAACATTTTCTACATCTCTCTTCATTATAGTCTCATGTTGTAGAAGAGTTCCAAATATCTTATCAAGAGTGATCTGAGAGACTTTCTTATTCTCATCTATAGTGGTTCTCTTGGAAATCCACTCATTAGGCATTATGTCTATAATATAGTTTACAAGTGTCTCATCATCCAAACACTTTTCAACCAAGGAATGTAGGCTATTGAAAATATTCAAAAATCATTATTGTATATTATATATAGGTTCTCCATAAGTAATGAAAAACCCATTGTACTCAGCTCTCGGAATATCTCTTCTAGTTTCAGTATCTTTGGATGTACCAAAATGAGTTACTTCAAGTTTCTTCCAAATAAAATTTTCTACTTTACAAGATGAAATTTGGCTATATATATTCCATGTCATGGAACTCAACAATGTATGGCGTAAATTTTAGTTACGTTGATATTATGACTTCTCTTGATTAGTAAAAGTTCTCACTTCCTTATCAGGAATCTTCTAATCTCCAGTAAGAATAACAAATTAGTCCAATCTAGTGTTAATAAAAAATGTCATAATACAATCTCTCTAATATTTATAATCATTCCAATCACAAATAGGTGGTCTAGTAGGATTAAGATTATAAATTGAACAAACATTAATTCCTTCCATCTTAATGAAATCCATTCCACAAAAACATTTCAGTAATAAAAGTTTGTAAACAAGGATAAAAATATCCAAAGCATGGAAAATATAGAAAAAAGAAAAACATGATAAAAAAACATATATGTGAATATATGTATTTCCGAGACCTCCTCTAATACCAATTATAGGATTGAAATAATGAATATAGATGATCAATATACAAGAGGGGGTGAATTATATAAATTAAAAGATTACTTAGGAACATTTATAGATGATAATGTTTAACAAAGTAAAACAAGGTAAATTCAAAAAACCTATTAGTTCTACAAATATGCATGATTTCAGAATTGCGGTTCTGAAAATAAATCTTAAGAAAATTTTACAATCATAAAGATTCTACCTTAATGTTTATAGAATTATACTAATTAGGGTACAAGAATAAGAAAGTATAAGATATATATACTTTCCTTAACAACCAAAATGTAGTGGGTAACTTGAAACAATACCCGAAACAAGTAGTAAATATTTTAACCCAAATAGAAGGGTATCCAACAACCATGGATAATCGTCCCTTGATTTGTACATTCAAGAATTTTTGTATTACTGACACCAGGGCAAGACCTCTATACAAATATCGAAGTCTGTCTTGATATCCCCACAAGCCCTCTAACTTGAAGGATTTCCACACCTATGTCTTCCTATCCCCAGAAACCCTCGAATGTTCTACGCAACATTCAGAGTTACATGAAGCAATTATGAACAATATGTTCAGTACATCTGAAGCATGAGAGTCTCTCTCTAGTAATCACTTTAGCATGTAATCTCCAGAGATTTAGAGCAGTTAGTCAAAGTTGAGATCTCTTTAAAATGAGCTCATATTTATAGGTACATCTTCAACGGTATGCTCCCTCCTCTAACGATCATATTTTTCCTTGAATTTCATAAGGACATTAACATTTTTAACATAGACAATTCTTGGTTAGAAACAGAAAGCATGAAATCACTTTATAAATAGAACAAGAGTAAGAAAAAATATGGTTTCTTAACAAAATACATTTTTCAAAGTGACAGGGAAAATAAAAGTTTGGATTCTATCCAAATCACATTCGGTGTCTATAATACATGGGTATTCCGATTCTGTCTTCAAAAGAATTCAGAACCTGAATTCAATATAATTCCAAAGTCTAAATTTCCAGGAAATTCGGAGTCTAAATTCATAAGAACTTGGAGTCTGGATTCATAGAATTCAGAGTATGAATTCAGAAAGTTCGGAGTCAAAACTCAGAGAATTCGGAGTATGAACTCAGAAAGTTAGGAGTTTTAATTCAAATAATTCAAATACTAAACTCAATAAAGTTTGGAGTCTGAATTCAAGGAATTTGGAGTTGGAACTCAGAATGTTCGGAGTCTGAATTCATGGAATTTAGAGTCTGAACTATGAATGTTGAGAGTGTGAATTCAGTGAATTCAGAGTCTGAACTCAGAATATTTGGAGTCTGAATTCATAGAATTTGGAATCTGAACTCAGAGTGTTTGGAGTTTGAATTCAGAAAATTCCGAGTCTCAACTAAGAATGTTTAGAGTCTGAATTCAGAGAATTAAGAACCTTAATTGGTATCATGAAAACATAATTCTCTATGTCTAAGTATTTATAAGATTCATTGTATTTAGATACGAACCTGAGATTTATAATTAGATCTAAAATGAGTTTGTTTTAGGTTAATTTTGAAATGAACAATGAAATAATGATAATGATAAAACATAGGGGAAAAGAAATTTGACTTAAGATAGAGTGTTTGTGATTTTCAAAACATGACGGAATGGAAAAGTCAAAAGGAAACCTTATTGACTCAACACTTTGATACCATATAATGAATCTAATGTTATCAATAAAATTTTTTATACTTCAATTTCTTCATTATAATAAAAAATAGTTGAAAAAATATCCCAATAAAAGAACATAATGGTTTAATATCTTGGATATTAGATACAAAAACTTATTTAAAAAACATGAAATTGTTAATCCAAATTTCTTATCTTCAATATTAATTTATAGACATATAACATTATATAATTGTATTATACACATGTGAGACTTAAAATTTAGAAAGGGGTGAGCTCATAATCCCTGTACCAGAATAACATTTCATAATAAATGAGATCGTATGCATGAAATAGAGTCTTAAGAAGTTTAAAATTATTTTATTCAAATATTGTAATACCATATATGATAATCATAAAAAAAATATAATGAATCTAACTACCATTACAAATTAACTATGGGTATATGTTATTACATTTCCTAAAATACATGTCAATATACATTAATAATGTTGGTACGTCATACTCGTGAATAATATTTTAAAAACAACATGTAACCTAAAAATATAAAGTGTAATAAAAATTAAATGATTTATAGAAAGGGGAATAAATTCATTAAATGTTTTGAAATGTGTAAAAACCATAGTAATATGGGATCCCTTGTTTAAAAAACAATATTTCCCATTCCTATGTTGACAAACGCATTATGATCACACGTGAAAATATCAGAAAATTCATTATTTCTACACCTTTGTAAAAAAACTCATTATATGCACTCATGAATATCACATGAGATATAAAAATTTACTAATTACTTATGGATATATCTTACCACACCCATCCCAATCCATATATACATGTTCCACATAATAATAATAATCATCATATCTTAATGAACCTGTCGATTAAATAATGTGTATCATAATCATTTTTAAAAAAATACAATACATGAACTTATGAAATAAAAGGATATATAAAATAAAAAATTTGAAAAGGATGCATACATGTATATAATATATAGGTACATTATAAAATATCTTCATGAGATAACTACAATGGAGGAAATGTGAGTGGAATAAAAATATTTTTTATTTTTTTTAATTAATTCTATGAAATATTAAGTAAATATAATATTCAAAAAACCATTTTAGGGAGGGGAAAAGGAAGGGATTTTAAAACATTATTATAAATAGTTTTAAATAAATTAACATTCCATGGAAATTAAAATTAATAAATAATAATATATTGTTTTAAATGTGACATGTAAATTTATTTAATATGTCATTATGTGTTTTTAAAGAAAAACAGATGATGTTGGATGAAATTTGTTACAAAAAAATAGTTAAAATTTTATATGAAGAACATAATAAAAAAATTATTTAATTAATCAAGATTAAGTTTTATTGGAATAACAATATCATTGGAGAGATAGATTCATTTTTAATAAATATATTTCATAATCCAAACATAATACTTTTATTTAAGAAGACATATTGTCAATGAAGTGGTCATTGATTATGATATGTAAAAATGCATGATAAAAATATTATATAACAAATAAAAAATTGGATTATAGTATCAATGAAATGATTATATGTATATTAAATAAGGAACTATTATGTCACAATGAATAATATATTAAGTTGATGAATTACTTACGATATTTAAAAAGTAAGAATATATGATGCTTCAAAAGAAGATATAAAAATAGATATTAACATCCCATGAAATGTATTATATTTTAATATGATAATTAAATAGGATATCTAAAATAAGAATAATAATCATTTACAATACCAAACTTTTATCATGGGGTTGATAATGATACATAGAAACCATTAACATGAATTCCCACATAATCAATCACACGATAAAAAACATATAAATCCATTATTACTAAACATATTAAATATTAAATAGAGTTTTTTAAATATTATTTTAATTTATATATTTCTATTATATCCATTTATTCAAATGTTTTAGTTAATTTTAGTTTATCATTAAAATTGGTTTTTAATAATTATTTCCCATTTCAATAGTTTTTATACTAACGATATTGACCACATTTCATTAAAAATAATATGATAATATATAGACATTTTAAATATTTATAATATATGATTTACATTCATATAATATTTTATTATATCATTCTATAAGAGTTTAATTTATGTATAATGGTTATTGGATTAGTTTTTATGTTTATCAATAACATTATTGTTTGGAGATGATATTTTTTGAACGAGTTAAATTAATAATACAACCGAATTTAAAAAATTAGAATCGTTATTATTAAAAAAAATAATTTTATTTTTGTTCCCATAGTTATAAATAACATAATATTATAATATTTTTTTGTAAAACTTATTTCTAAAAGGAAAAACTATGTTCGATTTCATAAAAGATACCCCACATTTAGCTTAAATGGAAAACATATTAATATTTTTTAATGTGATATTTATCACATAGACAATATAATGGTGGAAATAAAAATGTTAAAATAAATTAAAAATATATTGTTTGATCATAGTAATATAATGTCTCATTGGTTTCCAAAATAATTAGTAAATTCAATAAAAATAATTGAATATAAATTTTTTTTATGAAAATACTATTTAAATGAAAATAAGTGAGATTTTAAAATAATAAAATAAAAATTTATTGATTTTCATAATGAAATATAAATTAAATTTATTGAATTTTATTATTAAAAATGATCTTATATTTTTTTCTATACATGGTATAAGAAAAATTTCAATATTTCAGGTAAAAGATGTAATTTGAAAAATTGCAGTTTTACCACCTTTTGATTGAGAACAAATTTTAAATATAGTTTCTGAAAAATTAATAAGTTATGTATACAAATGAACACTTTCATTTAATTTGAGACATCAAAATTTAGTTTGGATATTGATTTGGTATTTTTATTATAAATTTACTATTTTAAAGAATAATTAAAAATAATTGATTATAATTTTAAAAAAACGTTTTCTTCTAATTGTTAATATTTTTAGTCTATAATCATAATTGGTTTTAATGTATTATTAAATTATGTATTTTTCATTTATAATAATTTTGGACATTGTATGTAATTTCATATTGAAATTAGATATAAACTCATGTCAATATTTTGATGGGGTTTACTTTTAAAAAATTAGTTTACTTGTTTCACAATAAGGATTAATATTAAATTAATTACAGTAACTTATTTTTTTCAATTTCAAATTATTTATTAAATATTTAAAATATATAGGTCATAATTATGTATATAGATCCCTTTAATTTTTTGGACATTATGAATCATAACATTAGTGA
Source organism: Viscum album (assembly GCA_963277665.1). Taxonomy (NCBI): domain Eukaryota; kingdom Viridiplantae; phylum Streptophyta; class Magnoliopsida; order Santalales; family Viscaceae; genus Viscum; species Viscum album. Next base: position 599,237,092 of record OY728128.1, read on the forward strand.
TAATTTTTTTTGCATGATTATTGGTAACTCTGGTAATTAATAGTGACAATAATATAGTAATAAAATAAAACAACACAAAAAAATTTCCTAATTTAATTGGATTACTGTATTCAAAATGTGATCATGCTTGGTTTAATATAATTACCAGATAGAGAAACATTGATGACATTAATGCATTTATAATATTATATTCAATGAATATTCATTTTTTTACAATTTATTTATAAAAAAGTAATGTATTTTATATAATGTTATACATGACATATCAATGAATATAAATATTTATTAGAAATATAAGAGAATTACCTAAATAATTTTAATTTAAATATAATATTTACTAATTTAATAATAAAATTTATTTATGTCAAAAACATGATGTAGTAATTTCTTAATTAATGAAATAAAAAATAAAATGATATTTTAAATATTGGAATAAATATTATATGACATAATTTATTCCATACATGAATTTTGTAAATATATTAGACTTGTTGGAGATGATTAAATGGAGTTGGTCCAAACTTTTGTTTCTGTTATTTATTTTAATGTCAACTAATGAATAGTTTTTGAATTGACACAATTGGTATTTCAAAATATAAAATAGTATATTAAATGATAAAAATTATTATAAATCTATGATTTGGAAAAATGGTTATGAAAATTCATTAGATATTACAAATGAACCTTTCTTTAGTCATTTTTATGTTATGGTAATTACATAACACACAAAGTGTAAATAACCTGATATCACAACATGTCTAAAAAGTGTAAAATAAGGGTTAAAACAAAAAGATACGAATTAAAAAAATATTTAAAATATTTATACTTTTAATTGGATTGTTTCCATTCGACCAAAGATCATCTTATATTTGAAACAAATTATTTTGGGCCCATTTTGAATTGAAATTGAATTTATATTAATTTAATGCATTTAATTATTCAAAGGGGGCCCATCCCCTCTCATATAAAACAGCACCCATTCCTCTCTATTACTCATATATCCGAAACCTTTTGTTTTAGAATATACCATTCCAAAACCCTTCCAAGAATCCATACCCAAATTATTGATTCCATATATTAGGCAGAACACCCATTTTAGAGGTGTTAAGGTGTTCTTCAAATGTGATCACCAAACGAACATTATTATAATGATTGTATGTGACAAGGAAAACTCTAGGTAAGATATTCCACCTTAAACTCCAATAATTGTGGAATTTATTTTAATATACACTTTTACTGATTTATAATTTGTATATATATATATATATCCAAAATGATATTTTATATTCAGGTTATGTTTATAATATTGTTATTTATTGTTTTGTAAAATGTATTAATTCATATAGATTAAGATTTTAATGTTCAGAGTTGTATAAGACACCTTGAACATTTAAAGATTTACATACCAATTGTTTTTCTAAATGATATTAATTTTTTTATATATTTATATGGATATAAAAGGATTATAAAAGAAATTTAATGATTATTTTGATTTTTGATCTATGTTATAAAAAGGAATCTTATTATATGAAGAATTTTACATTCATTACGAATGAAAAAAGAAATTTTTTTAAAATATATGGTGAAAATGAAATCTATGATTCCACGACCATTATTTTTTTATTTTTATTACTCTAAATGCCTTTATGTTTTAAAAAAATCCATATTTCATTTTAAGCATATTTTGATGTGGATAATGGTTTTGAAAATCGATTGATTATTTAAATAACATATTGTTTTTCTAACATAATATCAAGAATGGAAGATATCCCTTTCATGTCAATATTATTGATGTTTATTTATATGATTACCATTTCATTTTTAAATAATTTTTTTTAATTTTTATTCTATATTTTAATGAATGAAATGTTATTTCAATGTGGAAATGTTTTTTAATCATGTTTTATGAGTTATTATTACGTTATGGTTCTTGGGTATTGTTATGTAAATAGTTAGTTCTATGAAAAACCAATGTTGGGTGAACCAGTTATATCTCTGAAATTCATTGGGTAATGTGACATAGTTAAATGATAAGTTCTATCCTATGATATTTAGAGAATATACTGTTATGGGTATTCCAAACAAAACCATGAATGTTAATCCCAATATGGTTGTGAAAGTTATTGTTTTTGTATGGTATGGATGGCATAATATACTTAATGATTTATAATTTTTTTATAGGAATATTATTATGTCATGTGGTACATTAATGAGTCTATATTATATGGGTGAAAATTAATATTTAGTGAAATGTTTTTCATGATTTTAAAATATTCATGGTCAAATGGTTTCATTCTATAATTTATATCCCCAACAGATATTTTATGTATACATCCAATGTTTTTGAAAAGTTATTCATAGGATTTATGGGATAATAGTGTAATGTATGGGATTATGGATTATTTGTAATGACTAAACATGATAAGAATCCATGTTTAAATTTTATATAATTTTTATGCAATAAATGGATTATTTTGGAAGTGTTATTTTTTTATTTATATGATTTTGTTATTTATCAATTAATACCTAATTAAATAGAGATCTAAACTAGAAAATATCATCAATAAGAAATAATGTCAAAATTACGACTTCACTACTGATTATGTAATGTTTAAGGCAATGTCCTTATAGAATGTATGAGAGGATTGTTTAAAAAAACCATGGTGATTAGAATATTTTTATATAGTAAGGGATATCATCATGAATTTATAATTTCAAGGTTTTTTATATGATTAATTTCTAACATTAACTTTTGAGGTTATATGTTAGTTACTTTTAAGGTCACTAAAAGTATTTTTAGAGACCTTCATCTCTGAGGTAATTATTGGTTATTACATTTTCAGAAGAAAATAAAAATAAATGAGATAACCCTTGAGGTTAAAATATGTTATGGTAATTTTGAGTATTCTATCTCAATTAGTTAATGTTATAATAATTATGTAGTTTTTGGAAAATGACAACCCAATGTATGTGTGATAACATATCATGGGGGACAAGGCTACATGTATCGAACCAATAACCGATGTGCGAGAAGGATTTATCACCTACCACTAACCTATGTGAAGTACCTTTATAGTATTACATTATATTTTTAGTTAAAATAGTTGATAAAATAATAATAAGATGATATCAGGAACATACGTTTTATCAAATTGATATCCTTGTTATTAGAAGATGAATAGGTGATTAATTGAAAAAATTTATTGTGGAAGAAAATCACTATTTTTGGATCATTATATTTTTAAGATAAATAAAATAATATTATATTATAGTTTAAGATCAGTGGTTGAATTATATTTTGGTAGAATCTATGATTTCATATGTGGACATATGAAAAATTTATTTATTTATGGAAATGATTAAACTATCAAAGAGAATATGTTATCACATTCATTTATTTTTGGCATGAGACATTAAGAGTGGTTAGTTTTACATGGATTTAAATATTAGAACTAATCATGGAAGTCCATGTGATCAAATCCTTTTTAATGTTGGGTTTTAACCATTTATTTAACTATTTTGAGGAACTTTAATGAAATTTATTTATTTAATGGACCTAGTTGATATTTTTTTATTATAGTTGAATTGTGAATATTTAATGTAGTTTCTAATCATAATTTTTTTTTATTATATTTAGACAATTGTTTTATCCTATCCTTAATTTTTTTGAGTTAATGTTTCTAGATAAGATAAATGGATATTTAATAGTTTGTGGATTATGTGATTATATAGAAGTTGATTCGTCATAAATATTCATCTTTTGGAGAAAAATATGCTTTTATGGTGGAAATTAACTAATAGATAAAACTCCAATTTTCATTTTTGTTTATGAAATTATGATCATAGTCAATATATTAATAAAATTCCAGAACATGATGAAAATTCTCTTAATAAATTGTTTTTCATTTAATTTTACTTCTACGTAGGCAAATTCCATTTAACCCATTAATGAATTATAGTATGGCGATTGTCAACATTTTCATAACAATTTCTCCAATTAAAATACATTAGAACATTATAATTAGCTTTTATTCTATATCTATGCTATTCTACATGGAATTATATTATGTTTTATCTCTAGAAACCTTTGTACTTTCCATTCTTTATTTTAATGTGGATGATTTGATAATACTTTTTCTGATGTGGGACTCCAATAATAGTTTTTTTGAATATTAATAACCAATATAATGAACACAATTTCAAATTTTATGGTAAAAATTTCGAAATAAGGGGGTGAGAATTTAACATCCTTATTTTTTTAAAGGAACACCTATGTTCGATAGCAGACACTATATGGAAAATTTATCTTAATTGGAAAATATAATATTATTATTAAATATGATAGTTATCACATATCCATTAAATTGGTGGGACTAAAAAGGATTAACTGAATTGCGAAATATTGGTTTATAAATATATATATATATATAATGACTTATTCGAAATAAAATTATGTAGGAAATTCAATAAACCCCAATGGATTGTAAAGTATGTGTCTTTTCGAAAACCTATTTAAATGAAAATATGTGATTTTATAAATAAATAAGTTCCCTATTTATGGAGTTTATAAATTTATTCTATATGTAATATAAAATATTTATTGTTTAAAAATCGTAAAATTTGTTTTCTAGACGTGATATAGGATCAAATTCAATTTTTTGGATAAAAGAATTATTTTTTTAAAAAAATGTAGTTTTACCCCCTTTTGATGGGGAACCCATTTTAAATATAGTTATTTGCCAATTAATAAGTTATATTTGAAAAAATATAATTCTTCTATGAAATTGGGACATCAAAAAAAATTTAGATAATGTTTTGGTATTTTTCTGATAAAATTCAAATTTCAATGAATAGTGAAAAATACTACATTTTAATTAAAAACAGAATTTTCTTATACTTAATTTATATTGTTATAATATATTTTAATGTTGTTTGATGTAAAATTTTATTATTAATTTTAATTTAATCTGAGTTTGGTCATTTGATGTAATTTTACATTTTAATTAGATATAAAAACATGTTTGTCTTTTGATGGTTTTTACTTTTTAAAAATCAATTTTCCTATTTTGACAATGTGGATTAATTTTAAATTAATTACATCAACATCTATGTTTTGAATTTATAAAAGTTAATTGAATATATTTAATCATATGTTCTCTATTATTAAAATATTTCCTTTTTATTTTAGATCATTATGAATATTATTTTCAGTAAAATATTTTATTACCAAGGTTTAAGGAAAATCTAATAATTAAAGGTAAAGAAATATTATAATACTTTAAAACTAACCTCACAATTTTACTAATTTAATTCTAAGAGTTCATTACTACAATGATCATACTTGGGACTATTTTAGGACCTCATAGAGCCATATGTATGAATTTAATGAATTTATAATATTATATTCAACGAATAGTCATTTTTGATACAATTTTATTAAAAAGTATAGTATTTTAATATACAGTAACATAGAAGATCCCTTACAATATAAATAGTCATTGAAAATATAATGAAATTACCTTATCATGTTAATTTATTTATAATTTTTAATACTATAAAATTAAATAAAATTTTGACAAAAAATTATGTAGTAATTACATAATTAATGAATGAAAATAATAAATGATATTATAATTATTAAGATATTAATTATATGAATTAATTTATACCATCGAATAATTTCATGAATATAATTCACATGTTAGTTATTATTAAAATTAGTTGGTCAAACTTATCTTTCCAATGTAATTTAATTAATGTCAACTAATGAATAGTGATACAATTAAAAGTATCAGTTTTTTAAAATATATAATAGTTTATTAAATGTGATAATATTCTTAAAATTATAATATTGGTACAAATTTTAATTCTAAGTTCTAATATTTCATAAATGACATATTTGTGGACTTTTTTCTTATTATGGTCATTAAATTAACCCACAATGTGAAAATAACAACATATCATGGTAATATAAAAATGGTAAAATATGGGTTAAAATAAAAAGATAGTAACTAAAAAAATGTTTAAGACATGATTAATTGTAAGTGGATGATGTGGATTCAACCATAAATAATATTATCATAGAAGTAAATTATATTGGGAATATTTTGAATCATTTTTGAATTTATATTAATTTACTACTTTTTATAATTCCATAGGTACCCCACCCCTATCATATACAATGGAATCAATTCCTCTATATTAATCACACATCAAAAACCTTTTGGATTTGCCAATATATGACCAAAAACCTTTATAAAATCAGTCCCCACTTTCTTGAGGGCTTATATGATGTGAAACTCACTCATTAGAGGTGTTAAGGTGTTCTTAAATTGTGATCAATAAAAAAATTGTATTGTAAATAGTGTACATGATGATCTGGTATCAATGTAAAGGATTTCATCTCAATATCCTTTCATTGTGGTTTTTCATGTTAGTATGAACCTTTATCCTTTTATTAATTGTATACAAATCAACTATAACATTTCTTATCCACATTTTATCTATACTAGTGTTATTTATTATCTTGGAAAATGTATTAACTCATGTAGATTTGGATATAAATGTTCTGAGTGGTATAGGACACCTTGAACATTTAAACATATTATTATTGAATATTTTTCATAATGATATAAATGTTAATTTTTATATATTGGTGTATAAACGGAATATATGGAACATTTTACATCAATTTTTAATTTCATCAATTGTTTTAAAAAGAAATTTTTTATAAAAAGTGTTTTACTTTGGTTACAAATGACAAAAGTAATGTTTTTTAGCATATATAGAGAAAATGAATTCATTGATACAGTGACCATTTTTTTATTTGGATTCCTCTAATAGGATTACTGTTGATAAAATAATAATAAAAACCATTTATTTTTTAATTGGTATTTTGTAACTAGAAATGGTCTTGAGAAAAGTTTGACTATTTCAAAATACTATAATGTTTTTTTAACAAATGCACCATGAACAAAATTTATCACTTTCATGAGGAAATTTTTCATTTTTGACTTTATAATTATACCCATTAAATTTAAAATAATTTTAATTAATTTTTTATTTAGTGGATTTTTAAATATTGAAATTTGAATTCAATGTGGAAATATAATTTTTCCTTTATGCTTGTAATACGTGTTATGATTATTTTATGGTTCATATGAATTGTTTATATAAACAGGTGGTTCCATGATAAACTAAGGGTAGGTGAGAACATTATATCTCTATAATTCATAGGTTAATGATATATATTTGTGTGATAAGGTTTCTCCTTAGATAATTAGGAAATATACTATGATGGGTATTTCAAACATAACCATGAAGGTTACTCCCTATGAAGCATTAAATGATACAATGTATGTATGTAATGGAGGTCACCAGTTACCTTTAGTTTTTTTGATTTTGATTATTTTTTTATGAATCTTATGATTTCACAATTAGAATATTGTTTTTAATTTCTATCTGTGAAACGTTAGATCTTATGAAAATGTTTTCATGATATATAATAAAAATCATGGACAAATGATATAATTCCTTGTTGTGTATCACTTAATATGGGTTTTGTTCTCATCTATTGTTTTTAAATGTTTTTCAAATGATTTATGAGATAATATAGTCAATAATGGTATAAGGTTAAATTTATGATTATTATTCATTAAATGAAACAATGATTCATTTTAAAAGATTTTTTTTATTGAAGTAACGGATATTGTTAAAAGTTTCCACTTTGTATTTCAATGGTTTAGTTATTTATGTGTTATAGACTAATTATCTAAATATCTAAACATCAAAAGATCCATAATGGGAAATAAAGTCAAATTGGTGACTTAAATCAAGATTTTGTAATTTTTATGACCAGAGAAATACTTTATTCATGTAGGTGTCTAGACCAAACTAAACATGAACATTAAATAAGTAATAAATTATTGTGGATCTAAAAGTGGTTTTTTGGGAATAATATCATTATTAAATAAATATTATGATATCTTATTGTTGTTTCTATTTTTAACAATCCTATTTTTTAAATATGTTCAATTATTGGAAAACCTAATCAAAAATGAAAAACATTACATCCTGGAGGCTATATTCCCCACAATGAATGAGTGACATCTTCTTTTCCCAAAAAATAATGAAGTTATATTATATTTTCATTCTTCATAATCATAATTCAATTACATATTTATGGTTATTATTAAATTCCACCATTATAAAAAACAAATATATGTTTTAATTAAAAACCAAATACACCACTTTATGAAAGAGGTAGTTCGTACAAAAGCGAGATCGATATTCTTATGGTTTTAATAGTCAAGGTAATGGAATAAATAATAATTATTTAATTAGTATATTAACCCATAAATATTCTATTGATATAGATGAAATTATATTAATATTTTTTGTATCATTATATAATGGATCTATTATTAATAAAATTATATGGATTAAATAATAATCACTTTTAAACTCAAAAAATTATCATTAATGTATCCTTTTAAATTTAGGTATTATGATTAATAAACGAGAGTATAGAGTTATAAAAATGAGGGAGGATTTTATTTTATTAAATAATGGTAGACCTTTTGGGAGAAGTTTCAAGGAACTCATATAGAATAAATTGATGGAAGGGTTTCACATTTTTAAGGGATGAAAAGTGTGATTTTCCAAAAAAGCATTGTTTTTTAACATTAAATTGGCCATATTCAATAGTTAATGAATGAAATTTGGTAAATACTAGAGTTTTGGGTTGGATAACATAGATTAAGCATATAAAAATCATTTTAAATAGTACTTTAAAGATATTTTAATTCATTTACAATTTTTTTATTTTTTTCATTTTCTTTTATACCATTACAGAATATAAAAATTGAACCCATATTAAAAAATTAGGGTCTCATTAACTAAAATTTAGTGTTATTTAATCTAATTCAGTTTTATATGTGGTAAAATTATCATTTATGTTAATGAAATTAATATAAAAAAAACATTTTTGGTATAGAGATGTTGTTTTTACCATTAATATTTATTTTTTTATTTATTATTTATTACTAATTTAATTAGTTATAACATATTAATTATTATATTTCAAATTGCAGTAAAATAAATATTTTATCATATACTATATTATTTTTATAGATTTAAATTTATCAATAATAACAAATGAATTCATTGAATATAATTATTTAACAAATATGAAGGACATTAACATGTTTATAATAATCTTACTTTTGTAATAAAAACTAAAATTGAAAATATTGATAAAATGACAATTTTGAAAATAAATTGTAATGAATTGGATTTTATAGTTTTAAACATTGGATATTATATGAATTATTTTTCAGACTACGCGCTAAGACAACGTTGGATAATGGGGTTCTGTATACCTAGAATAAACATTAAAAATAATAAAATATAATAAATATCAAATGAACATAGTATAAAATAATAGTATTACATGCTAAATGGGAAACCAAATATGAAATCTAAGTGCTCAATTGAGTTTATAATGTGGTTTTTACTATAGGTGCAACATTACCTTTATTGGCATGGGATGTTTCTGAAAACATTTTCAGAGGTGAAAATAAAGAAAATAATTTAGTTGCATTATTTTTTTAATTTTTTTATCCTAAAAACAGAACTATTCTATATTTATATTTCCATGATACATTCCACAAAGTTATATTCTCAAACAATGTAAATCTAGATGACCATAAAAGAGATTTCATGGTGAATGATGATGGATGTGGATCATATCATGTAACGATGTGCCAACTGAGTTTGTTGATCTCATTAACATGGTCAACGTAGAACCATTATTCATAAAAAATCAATTAGAACTACTTTTACAATGTTGATTTGGGATTTCCATATAATTCGTAATCCTATATGAAAACATATCTATTCAACTAACATAATTTATATGCACAACATCTGTAGATTTAATTTGATGGAGAAATGTTTTTTGTTGTGTTTTATTTATATTAGCTCATCCATATCTATGATAATGGATTAAGAACAAATAATTAATGTCTAATGTATGTTCCCTATTTTTCATTCCATATGGACATCAACCCCTCCTCTTCATTCAATCATTGTTGTTATTTCCATTGGCCAATGGTTCAACTAGTAAACAGTTTCTAATTATATTTCAACCATTAATTGGTCCAATGGATCAAAACACCTCATTCGTGTCATAATGGAGAATGTGGTATGAGAAGAAAAAATGGTATTGGATGAGAATATTTGGATCATTTGTATTTATAGATCGCATTCTTCAAGTGTTCATGATCAAGGATGGATAGATAAACATATTGTATTTTTAGCAGATAAAAAAGAAAAAATCCAGATAACAACAAATGAAACCAAATAATAACCCCTCATATATAGGTTTCAATTATGTTGGATTAAATGGAGATATTGATGATGATGTGAAGGATTTTCTGATGGATTTTGAAAAATTGGATCCACACTGAGTATAATTCCGGATATCGTAATTTGTTGGACCAATGGTTGTGGATAAATTATTTCCATGGGATTTAAGTATCACAAGTCGTGTAACCCCCACCATAATGGCTTGTAATTTTCTACAGAATGTATATAAACATGAAAATATATACCTAACCAGTGTCAATCCATGTACCTGTACAATGACATGGCTCGGAATATGCTTTTTGGTACATTAGATTGTCGAATGATACAAAAAAATGTCCATATCGAACATGAATGTGATGAAAGACCTATACATGGCTTTCTTTTCAATCACATAATATTTAAGTTTATTTTTAAATGTTTTTTTATTCATTACCATACTATAATCCCTAGGGAAAACTAGACACACCATGTACCCCAAGTACACATAGTGTACCTCCATTAAGGTTGTTGGTATCCCTTTTCTTTATTAATCATGTCCAATATTTATTTTGTTTTTTTCCGTGGTCACATACCACATGGTTATATTGTGGGTCTTCATGCACATCATAGTATTTTGATCCCACCTATAGGAAGAGTCTCATATAGAGTTTTTCATGTCCCTCCATAATAATTGATTGTGATCCTTTATCATCTGTAGACCCTAGGTGGAGTTTATGGAATCAGTGGGACCTCATTGATTAGGGTGTAAATCCTCCATCTACCAAACCATATTGGTTGGATTTTATTTATGATTGTAATATATTCTCTTATGTAGAGAGCTAATCTAGATTGGGTTCGTTATGTCCCCCAGCGGTTCTGGGACAGAGCCTCTATCTGAGTATCACATTATTCATAGACCAATGAGTTTTATTAGGAGCGGTCCATTGATCATGACCTCATGGATGAGTGTGTTAAGTGAATTTATGGATTGCTGAGTGGATTATCTCATAAAAAATGTTTCATTAAGTAGAATCTTATGGCATGCCATTTTTTGTGATCACCTATAGGATTTGTTTCCATCTTGATGTATTATTCATGTATGAATGAATTAATTTGAGTTTTTTTACATTTTAAAATAATGCTTTCTTTGATATGTGTGATTGTGTGTAGGTTCATTAAGAAAATGCCTCCCATTTGTGGAATATCCCTTCTCATAGCTATTCACCATCCCCTAGAATGTTGGAATTAGGATTAGTGTTATCATGAGTTTGACACCGATATGTCAGGGTGTGATAGAGTGGTCTCAATGCAGTAATCTCTACCATAAGAATAAATTCAGAGATATTGGTTTGAGGAATCAATGTTTTTTGTTTCCCGTTATCCATTCATGAAGTGGAATCATGTGTTGGGGTAATGATCATCCTATCAAAACCCCATCACGTTAATAACATGGAATTCATCTCAGTACATATAGATATTGGTTGCTGGGGAAAAATGTCGGTACATGCATCATATAAGAATGATTATTTATTTTAATGTTCTTTTGACATATCTCCTGAGATATACTCCGTTGATCATGGTACCTCATTCTGTAATTTTTGATTCCATTACACAAATAGCCAGCCAGGATTCCACTATGTGATCATAAGGATAATCCACTGAGTGATGAGGCTTCGATATAAATTCATGTACAATAGATAAAAACTTTGAGTTTTTCACAATCTATACCACCAGACATTTACAAGAATCTAGAACATTATTTTCCAGCTAAGGATTTACCTAGTCACAATATGCTTCATGAGTTATAGTGGTATAAACCTCCCAAGTTTTTGGTTGAAAAATAAAACAAGGTGGATGGGTACTAGAAAAAGGTAGTTACTCATGTTTTACTCCTTGTTAGGAATCCTATAGATCCAATGAACATCTTCATGATGATTATTCTTCTAGGATATATTAGTGATGTTGTGTTTTAGTTACTATGTCACTTGGAAATAAAAATATCTCAATGTAATACAGTAAGAATATATTTATAGAGGTTTTCTATCTTTCCATGTTGTGATCAGTATGGATATAAGATCCATTACATCTATAGAAGGTACATTTGACAGTTTTAGATTATACAGTGTGGTTTATTGATCTATTCTGTATCTTATTGGATATATTGTAGGATCCATTCATTAGATATTAGATATTCGATAACGGATTATGCAATGATATCAGGTAGTTAGGGATATCCATTGGATTTCCAACATATTTAATGGTTCTAGAGTGGACATGGTATTTGAGACCATCATTTAAGAGATGTTTCTTACAATGTGTGATGGTATTGGGAACCTAGTGTTACATTGTGGACCAAGATACCACATAACGGTTACCCCGAGGGCTGTGTGCCACATCTCCCCAAGCGCATATCCCTGAACACCAGAGGCTTCCAACCTATAGTGAGGGCCTAGGGTGTGTCTATGGGGAGATTATTCCCTCATTAAAAAAATTTCATAGAAAGTGAGAGTAAAAATCTGTAAATAATGAATAATATATCATTAAACAAAAATCAGAGTAGAAAATAGAGGCAACAATAATAATAACTGAAACAACTGGAATAAAATTCAAAAACTAATGATATTTCATTTATTAAAAAGAAATAAAACATGTATACAACCGACATGAATAACATGTTCTATAATGAATAAATTAAATGAAAGAGTTTCCTATGAATCCAGAGTTTCATCATGATTCTCTACTATAATGCTCCATAAGAAACAAAAAGAAATAAAGTTTTTGAATATGTACGCTTCCATTTTCAACACACATAACCTTATAATCTATTCTGGGTACCAAACGACACCCAGAGAAGGTGTGAGATAAATATTAATGGCCACCACTGATGGTGTCTATAACATCTAGCTCATGTACTAGAATAATAATGAGTGCATGCATGCATATATAAAGTAAATAAAGCAGTACTATATAATTAAATTCTCCTATACCTTATTTATCCCTCTAATGGTGTCTAGACATGTAACAATTTCTCCAATTAAGGTATTACCATTTAATGTTAATAGGTCACATGAGGCATGGAAAACACTTACATCACCTCATGATAGTATAAGTAGTAAAGGTCCCATTACGTAACAAGGAATCCTAAAAATGATATCTGTTGAGGGGGTTCATGGGTAATTACAAAGTTCATGTTGATCTCACATAATGGTTACTCTATAGTACATGAGTATAGATAATGTGTAATATTGTAATCCAATGAGCCTAATCTCATGCGTTAAAAAATAAGGATCCTACAGAGTCCATGGTTATGGACAATGGTAAAATAGTGCTAATAAAGAATAGGGACCTAGGGGCCTAAACCAAGGAACCTAAATGTTAATTCTAGAACCAAGGAGTGTATATGAGTAATCATGTAATAAGGTAATGTACCCTATAGTAGTATGTTGGGAATCAATGGAATATAAATAACAAGAATATAGGTTTCTTCCAACCTAAGAAAACTTCATCCTTGAATCAGAATGGGGTTTTGAAGTCTAATGCTATCCTCATATCAAAATCCAATGTGATATCGATTCAGTCCATTCTTATTTGATTCTGAAGTCATAAAATCATTCATTAGGTTAAATCCATGTCTTTCATTAGTGTGAATATTCCATGTTGGATTGAAACCATTTAATCAAATCATAATTTACCATGACGTAATATTCAATTATTGCAGACCCATCTACTCCATTACATCAATATGGAATGGGGTGATATGGACATATAAACATTATTCAATCTCCTTTAATATGGACATGTTATATACATAGTATACTTTTACATTTCAAATTTCACATTTAATAATAAATTTGAAGAACTAACCTTATGTGGAAAATTAGGTGAGAAACCATGGAATATGCCATTATAAAATTCCCATTAAAAAAGGAATTTATTATAGGAAGGCTGACATTTAGGAAGGTCAATCGACGGCACACCCAAACGATAGCTCCAACATTCCTAAACACTAAAACAAAAATATTGGATTACCTTTTACATGGGATGGAATGAGTAGTGGGTCTAACCTCTAAAAATAATCACATATTTGTAAATATTGTATCCATATGATTATAAAATTTGTTATAATTAAATGTAATTATAATAAATGACTTCTGATGAAATCGGTGGGCCCTATACAGATATTTTAAAATAAAAAAAACATTAGGGATGAGTTATATACCACCTATCATATGGTTTTATTTAGATCAGAGTAGATTTTAGAATATGAGAAAAACGTTCTACCGCGATATCTCAGTCGAGATAATAATAGAAGGATAATATATCAAGTGGACTCAAGATCTAACTGTTGCAAATCGAACATGATGAACAGAAGCTAAATAAGTTTTTGGTTGATGTAGAAATTTGATTCCAAGTTTAGAGCATCATAAATCCCAAAATTGCGAGAAAACCAGGTTAATCCCACCAGAATTCTGATTAGGGAAGATGGAGGGACCTTAATTATATCATTAATTGAAAACTATAATTTTACCCAAAATTTATCCTATATAGGGTTTGTCTGCACATTTTGATATCCCATGCGCAAACCATGAAATGGAACCAATGATAAAGGGTAACTCACATAGTTAGGATTCATGGCTTTAAACCAAAATTGCGAGGTTTCTAAGTCTAAAAAAACAAAATCCGCCCGATTTTCTAAATTGTGCGGAATTCCTATATAGTTTACTCTAAACCGTGCACCAATCCTGTTTTTTCCAGGAATATGCTTTCTAACTACTGAACATGACCCACACACCCTTTAGTCATTTTCTAACCCATTAGGTATCCTTATTAGGTCGAATGTAGATAATCATTCTAAGAAAAGGATCCATACCTGAGTGAAAACCCAGGTTTATAAAATCTTCCCCACATAAAAGAACTCATCCCCAAGTTCACCGTCCAATGATGGAGAAAATTTTCATAAAAAATATGTCCATTGGGAATCTATGTCAACTTCTCTCTCCCAAGTCTCATCTTTTACTCATCCATGCTTCCATAGAACCTGTACCATAGGGACAAACTAGCCTCGAAGAGCCTTTGTGCTCCGGTCGACGTTTCGAAATTGATAATCCTCAAAGGATGCATCACCATCAATATCAACATGCATGGGATCCAATGTATAAGATGGGTCGGCATGATATTGGTGTAGTTGCGAGACAAAAAAAGACATTGTACATGGCATGATACCTCTACGGTAGTATCAACCGATAGGCTACAAGCCCGAATCTCTCTAGATTTTAAAATGGCACTAAAAAATTAGTAAAAAACTACCCTTGATTTCCTAAAGATAAATGTCCTATCAAAGGTGATACCTGAAAAAAAACATGAGCTCCACCCTCAAAATCAATAAGTCATCGACTATGATTTTAAAATGATTTTATTCTAGACTGAGCGGTAGTCATATACTTCCATGTAAGCTAAACAAGATCTGATGTATTCTAAACTATATGAGGGCCTATTAGGGCTTCCACTCTTGCCTCTTGCCAGAATAGGGTTGAACAACTTGGCCTATCATATAAAGAATAATAATAATACATATGTGCTTTTTCTTCATATCTGTTATTATATGAGACCTCATCAAGAGGGATATTCTTATCCAAAGAACCTCTGAAATTATGTACACATTCTCATAGAAATTCCTCCTAAACATGTATTGACCATTCTGATTGTACATAGTTCAATGGGTGAAAATTTGTGTTTTGAAGCACATGTGTTCTCATTGATCTCTGTAATCCCTGCCTAGAAAGTGATGTGAAATGAGTGTCCTCATCTGAAATGATAGTACATGATCCCCGCGTAGTCATTTAATCTTAGGAACATACTTTATTCTGAGCTCATCAGCTGAGAAAGTCTCTCGAATTAGAATGAGTGGGTGATTTTTCTAGTCATTCAATGACTTCCAATATATAATGTCTACCCCTCAGTGTCCTATGTAATAAAACTACGAAATACATGTAAAAATCTTGCAATTTCCATTCTAAGACTAAAAGTGATTGTTACAATCCTTTATGACTCTAGTGGTCGACCTTCACTTGCTTACCGGTGGAACACATATTGATGAATCCTACAATTTTACATTTCTTTCCAACCCACCAATATTGGTGTCACATATCTCGATACATCTGTGATATTCTTGTATGAACTTCCCACTGAGATGTATGTGACTCTTTCATCAACTCCTATATTATATCTGTGGGAACCCAAACACTCCCACACACATGACAGAATTCATCATTTTCCATAGACCAATCTAAAGGTGGGTTATTTCCTGATATACTCTAATAGAGGACGGAGAAATCAGGATCTGAAAACTTTCTACTTTTCAACTTCTCAATGTTGGAAGAGGTAACTGTAAGGGATGGGAGCTTTGATTTCTCGTGACTATCATGAAACTGTAGATGATGTCCAAAATTGACGTCCATTAACTACCACTCATCCCTGGAATCCTGTACGGCCTGCATTTGAGTCTTCTAACTCAGGGAATCAATGACCACAATTCCCTTTCCAGGCATATATGTAATCTCAAAATTAAATTATTGATGATTTTCAACCCATATTCATTGTGTGTCGTTCAATTCAAGTTGTAAAAATATATATTTGAGGATCTTGCGGTCTTTTAATAGAATTATGTTATATCCAAAAATATTATCTCTCCAACAATGTAAGTCATGAAAAAATATTTCTAGCTCGAGGACTTGCATCATGTACTTTCTCCCACGAGGCCTCAACTGTGACAATTCTTACACAATGACTTATTCCTCCTAAATTTTCAATACTCCTAGGATGATGGCTACTGCATCACAGAAGTCAGAATAACCTTTTCTGGTTCTTGAAATATTAGAAAGGATGTAGATAAAATCCCCCTTCAACTACTAAAATTCTTTCTCGCCCACTTAATACCAAAAAAACATGACACAATTTTTTTTAAGACCAGTATGAGTTGAAAAAAGATGTGAAAAGTCTTATATTAAATGCCTGCAATTTCCTATAATCCCCAACAGACATCTAATATCAAACTAGTTCTTGTGATGCTCCATGGATACTATAGAACTAACCTTCTCTAGGTCAATAGAGTCCCCTGATGATGAGATAATATGACCGAAGAAGTGAACATTGATAGTCCAAAAGGGGAACATAGCAATATTTTCATAATTATTATTCTTTATCAATTTACTAATAACTATCTCAAGATGCTAAGTTAGGTATTTATGAGTGTGAGAATACACTAAGATTCCATACACAAATTCCAAGAAAAAATATATCCATGAAGTGATGTAAAATACATTTAATTAAAGACATATAAACGGTAGGAGTGTTTAGAAGATAGAATGGTATGCCAATATACTCATAAAAATCATACCTACTATGTAATGTTTTACAAGGTATGACTCACCCATAATGAAAACTCGATCATTGGTCAAACTTTTAGATGACCTTTGCTCCTTGGAGCTAGTTGAATAGATTATCAATTAGACGATGTGGATATTGGTTCTTGAAAATAAGATGGTTAAAAATGTATGGAATTCACACATAAAAGACGATTTATATCTATAATCTTAGAAAAAATCATGATTGAACCCCAAAAGGTGTTTTTGGGATGCATTAAACATGTATCCTCTGAATACTCTAACGAACACTTGAGTTCCTTTAGTTCAATAGGATCCACCATGTATGGAGGAATGGACACTTGGGATACACCTAGAACAAGCTCTATTATAATCCCTACCTCTCCCTTAAGAGGTAATCCAAAAATGCCCGTAGGAAATACTTCCCGGAAATGATCCACCAATAGGGGAAAATATATTTGAAGAAAAACTATATCATCCCTAAAAATATATTCAATCTAATCTTTCACTCCACCTAGCCCATGATGTTTCGTTATAGCTATCACAGTCTGGCCTGGTGAAAAATATCTCACTCCCAGAGATGGGGTTGAAATTGATCCTTTCATACACTAAACTAGTGGGAAGGTCCTGCAAAAATACTAAAGAAGACCCATATGGCCACAAAACTAACACTCCATAAGGTCTATGTCACATAAGATATTATTATGTCTAGATCATCCAAACTAATGACACAATGTAGATCTATAAAAGTAGATACTCTAGACAAAAATGTTATAACATGAAACCTCGAGGGGACCATTATGACACTAAATGTTTTACTATCCTGATGTGACACTGATCCCTTAAACATGGTATTCTTTCAATACATTAGGTTATGCACAATGTTTAAAGTCGGATGAACTATTGTAGAAAATGTTGACAGGAAAAAGAAATTTACTAGCGTTCAGATGGCATACCAGATCCCTCCCTCAAGACTTCATGCATGAAAAATCTCCACCCCCCCCCCTCGAAAAAATTGGTATAATGAAAAATAAATTAGGGAAACAAGGTGATTATTTAATAACTAACATAGATCCATGAGCAAGATGCATGAAATATCGAGCTATATAAGCTCTATGTGCCTAATGAAATAACTAATCGTATAAGGTAGTCTATATTTCAGCCCATAACTTTCCATAATATTTACTAGATTGGGTAAATACATACCACAAATGCTTGGATGAATCCCAAAGAATGTATGTAGAAAGATTGAATCTCCTCTCTGTAGAAGATTCCAAATTCTCAAATATACATATAATAACATCTATCCAAGAATCAGTTGCTTGAGAACCAAAATCCCCTGAAACTATAGGAGGCTGAAGGTACTGGATCCCGCAGGTAAGATCATCCATCGTAGGTCAAAACCGTTGAGCCCTAGTCATGGACTACATCATACATAGTAAACTATCTCAGACATGAGAATCAATTCTTAGATTAGTTAAAATAGGTGGTGCCTCGTGTGGCACTCCTGGAGGAAAGACTTGCAGCTCAGGGCCCACTATGTCTAGATCATGGTCATCACCACCTTCCTAGAATATGACATGAGGATTCCTTGGGGACATTGTTCTACAAATTAAAAGAACAAACCATAAAAATGTGTTAATCATATGTATTACATCACTTACAAATGATAAACAAGGATGGGTTCACTGCCGATGATATACTACCGCAACTACCTGCTTATACCGCCATGTACCGGTAAGTGAATATATTTATAATATTCGTTTAATATGTCATTTACTCATTAGGATCACTCTTATACCTTTGATACACATGACAATGCATAATAATGATGTTCAACCATTTCATTTAAAAGTAGTTATTCACATTATAATGGATATCCATTTCCAGTGAATCTGCACCCATACACCTATAACTAAAAACCACACCTCTTTATTTATATCATAAAGGATATATAAGAAAAATTACTCATCCAAACCCATGAGGGACCATACACCTCATGAATTGAGACAATAAATCACTCAATCACAACAAAGAATAATACAAGTATAATCTATCTACCATTGTATCACTAAACAATCTATGCCAACTCATGCAATGCCAAGTAGTGAAATGCACTAATATTGTAGATAAATATTCATGACATGTGAATTTTAGGTGCCTTTAAATATCCATGTAATAATTCACCTTACTTGTATATCAACAAGACAATGATCATAGAGATTCCTCAACCATAGAAATAATCAACAACACCACACAAAATGGTCATCACCCAATAGATAAATAATATTAACTACAATAGGAAAATCCATAACAATAGTTAAATTTTGGGAACCATTGATTTTACCTTGAACATGGGTTCGTGAATCCTAGTCACAACTTATGACTAAGCCCCAAGAGTTCCTAGTATCCAATATTATGTGTCTAAATAGAATATAAATAAATTAAAACCATATGATGCCACTTTTTGATTTTTGAGAACCGAATGCCACTAAATAGGTGCCCCAAGCTGGGTGGGCCACATGGACTCAAGAGAATCTCTAGGAATTCCTGATGCTTATAACATGTAGTAAGGTCCTAGAGTGTGTACATGGGGATACTATGCCATCATTACCAAAGGGAAGCACGACGGGTGAGAGTAAACATACGTAAACAGCTAATGCATTATATGTAAATAGAATGCATAGTGGAAAATATTTGAAACAATAATAATAACTAAAACAAATGGAATAGAATTCAGAAACTAATAAAATTAAATGTATAAGAATGATAAATAACATGGATAAAATCAACCAGCATAAAATGTTCCCCAATGAATAAAGGAAATTAAAAACTTTCTCAGGCGTCCCTAGTTCTAACTCTATCATCTGCTGTGAAGTTCAATTATAAATAGCAAGTGATCAAGTGTTTAAAGCTGTATGATTCCCCTTTTAAATACCTACCGCCATGTAATATTATCTGGGTAACAAACAATGCCTAGAGAGGGTGTGAGATAAATATAAGTGGGACACCATCAATGGTTTGTATGAAATTCGGCCCTTGTAATGGAATAAATCAGTTTGTAGGCATGAATATTTAAATAAATAAATCAACATGATATAACTAAATACCCAAGAACATGCTTCCACCCTCTCCTGACATCCATACATATTACTAGTTCATTAAATAATTTATTACTACTTAATTTTAATAGGTCACATGAGGTATGTCCAACACTAACATCACATTGTGATATTGTATGTAGTAATACTCTCAGGACGTAACAAGGTAAACTAAAAAAGATATCTAGTGAGGGAGTTATAGGGTAAAACCAAGGAAATGTTGATCTCATGGAACATTAAATTAGTATTGTATGAGTCTAGAAAAGGGGTAAGACTGTAATCTAAGGAGCGTAATCCATGGGAATCCACAATAAGGTGTCTACCATGGCCAAGGTGATCGACCAAGGTAAATAGGTCTATTCATGGACAGGGCTATATGGGATTTAACCATGTAACCTAATACTCAATTTTGGATTTTGGGAGTGTATTCAGGGTATCGTGTAATATGGTGATGGACCCATCAGTAGTAGACCAATAATCCATGGAGTAGACAAGAATCAGAGTCCATGTGGGTGTCAACCAAAGTAAACTATATCCTCGAATCTGAATGGGGTTCTATATTCCCAATGTATCCTCCTCCTAGAATACATGGTGATCTTGTGTTTGTCCAACCCTATGTGAAATTGTAATCATGTAATCATTCCTTAGGTTCAAGTCTTGTCTTCCTCTTGTGTATAATGGATATGTAGTGTTTCAACCATTTAATCAGGTCTTAATTGACAATTACTACATATTAAATTATTGTGGTTCACTATGAAACCTTCAATCAATTTATAAAGTGGTGACATGTATAAATAAACATTATTCAATGTCATTTTATATGTCCATGTTATATACATAGTATACTTTTCCTTCTCAAATTTCACATTTAACAATCAATTTGAAGAACATAACTTAAGTGGGTCAAGTTTCGATCGTTCATGCTACAAGCCATTATGAAATTATCATTTATAACATGCCATTTATTATTGGAAGTCTCGCCTATTGTATGTTTAAGATAAGGCACACTCAAATAGTGGCTAAAACATGCCAATACACGAAAACCCAAATATGGAATAACTTTCGATACATGGATGATTTCATTGTCGGTGTAACCGCTAACTAATAATTACATATTTGGAAATATTATAAAAATAAAATTCTAAAAAATATAATCTTGTCATGTAAATTTATGAAATGAAATCTAATGAAATCGTTGGGCCACACATAGATATTCCAACATCAATTAACATTAGGGATGAGTAGAAGACCAACCAACATTGGGTTTTATAACTCTCCCCCTCCATTATCGGCCCTAGATTTTCATTAAATATGAGTAGATATAAAAATTGAAAAAAATCCTCATAACATGATATCTCAGATGAGTGAGAAAGAGAAATAGAAAGGTTCATGATGACATGAGTACTTACCGTTGCTTCACCAACATGAAGAAACGAAGCTCGATCGGTTGCCAAATGATAGAGATATCTTTATTCAATGTTTATAACTTCTCAAATACATAAATTGTATGAGAAATATGTCATTAATTCATGAACACATATTTTGGAAGAAGGTGGGAGATTAATTAGATCATTAATTGATAAAATGGAATTTTACCCAAAAATTAGCCTCAGTACAGTTTGTACGCACAGTTTGAAAAACCGTGGCCAAACCATGCAGTGGAACTAATGATAATGGTTACACTCACAGTTAGGCTACATGTTCATCTTCCAACCAAGAAATGTTTATCAGTCTGAAAAAACACAATTCGCACGATTTACTCTAAACCATGAACCAAGCCTATTTTCCCCAAATATATGGGTTTTGTGCTCTAAAATTGACCTGGAAAACGCTGATGTAAGACCCCAAGTATTTAATAATAAATTTAATATTTACTGAAAAAATACTGAGTCTTTATGAAAAACAATTGTTATAAATGGTCTAATAAACAAAATCCTTTCACTGTTGTGATTTTAATTTTGAAAATCAGTCATACATGGTAGCGTTGAGTGTGATTTTTGGAGTCATTTAGATCAAAATTAATTTTTACTAAATAGAAACCTACCATTATGAATAGTAGCATACCCTTATAAATAGTAATATACCTTTATATATTTTAATATACAATGTGTTTTGTAACCTCCCCATGGATTCATAAATAAAATGTAGTCACATTATAAATGAAATATAACATTTTAAAAATTATTGATTAACTATTGGTATTTTTATGATAGATAAATATTAAATTAAAGATTTAAATTAATTATTTGTTTTAAAATTCATTTAAATAAAATATTTCCCTAAATAATTTTTTTCCCCATTTGTTTTATATAATTGTATGAGACCATAGAATTTTATGAAATAATTATAAAAGGAGTTTTAAATAAAAAATCTGTATTTTTCATTTAAATAATTATTTCATTAAAAAATTAAATTTAACTTATTAAGAAAATTATTTTGATAAAATGGAGTTCATTTTTGGAATAATCATATTGATAAGTGGTTGTGGGGAATGTTTTGGGATTTTTCTAAAATATTATAATTTTAGATGAATAGTAAAATACCATAAATTATGATAAATACTAAATAAATGAATTTTGGGTCATATGTGATGTAATGATGATGTAAGACCACATGGTTAGAACTCACATGAACATATTTCTATTCTTTGTCTCATGAATCAATACTATTTCAGGTCTTCAAAAAAATAAAAAAAATATTGATTCCTCTCATACAATTTTCCTTTCCTAAATTCTACTCCTCTCCTACACTATAAACCCCTCTCACTCCATCTTCACTTCATTCCTCTCAAACAATCTTCCTTTCCTAAATTCTACCCAAACCCCCTAATAATCTACTCCCCCACTTAAGAAACCTTCGGTCTCATAAAAATAAAAAAACCAATACCATATTGAGGCTCTCAAATATGATTACATCAAGAGGTTATTTCCTTTTGTAATATCATTTATTTCAGGAACCTTTCTTTTATTTTTCATTCTTAACCTCCTTTCATCCAAATAATCTGATAACTCCAGTAAAATAAATTTACATGAATTTTTATATGGTAAAGGAATTTTTATTAATCACCTCTCCTTTAACCTTCATTTATTATGGAAATGAAAACACTATCCGAGATGTGTTATTTTATCACATTCAAGGAAGACAGGTTTTCAACTTCTACTACTATCTTCAATTATGTTAATGAAACCATTTTTATGGTTGAACCATTATATAATATAGTTATTATTACATATGAATTTTTTTTGGAATCTTTTTTACAAATTTATTATTTATATAGAAAAATGATATTGTTGTGTTCAAAAAGCATTACATTACCCAAATGGTTATAAATAAATAATTTATATAATGATACACCTTCACTCCAAGTAACCAAATTAAACTTAAAACCATATAACCTTCTGGATTTTTACTAATTACATTTAACTTCAACTCTTGGAAACCATCCTAAATTTACATGATTCTCTTTTCATGAATATAATTATACAGATCAAGAAACAAACGGACCAGAACAATGAAATTGAACCTCAAAACCCATCAAGAATCCAATGAATGAAAATAATAATTTTATAAATAATAAATCAAATGATGTGTATGTTTGGTAAATACTAATTAAATAACCTAAATTTGAGTATCCCCGTCATTATGATCATGTGTAGAAAACCATCAGATATAAGGTATGGGATTCTTCACCTCACATCCATTTTTATGAGATATTTTGCATTAACTACTGTTTCATGTGTATATTGTATTCATAATACACATTGACGTTTAATAACATGGATATTTTTTCCATGATATTCAAAGAATCATTTGAGGATTATTAATTTTGGGTCATACAATTCAATTTATTAAAAAGATGTATGATTTTTCTACCCAAACCTCCATTTACATTTGACTTTCACTTATTCTCTACTCATATCAATGAAATAATTATTATTATTATGTAATCATCATAAATATTGAAATAATTCTGTAAATATGTTTACCCATTAGAATACTTCTTTATTTTATGTGTTTTTAAATGTTAAAAATGCCTCTTTCAAAAACATTTCCCAAATGCAATCCTGATTCAAGGAAGTTCTGAAATTATTAGGAATTTGAAGTGCACTCAATATTTGGTTAGAATAAAAAATAATCATTCTAAAATCACACATTCTAACGTTAAATACTATTTTGGATCATTTCAAGTTTTATGACAGAAAACATTGTCTTTCTCTTTTAAATCTCTTTAATGAATTCCTTAAACAACACTTAAATGATTTATTTCCAATTCTTTATTAAAAACACTTTTTACCTGATTTCACTTCAGTTAGACATCATTTATGCCTCAAATGTAATCTCAACGTACATCCCATTTATTTTCTGGGATATACATATTTAAAACACGTTTTTTGAAAAATAATAATGATTTTCCAAAAGAACTCGTCTTTCCAATGTAATATAGGTTTTTCTCATCTCACATTATCTTTTATGAGATATATTCCTTGTTCACCACTTATTCCATTCATGTGGTGTATGTACTTACAATTGGTATATCTTGTCAAGAGACTCCTTATTCTCCTGATATTCAAATGTATTTTTATATGAATGTTCCAAGTAGCTATATGACACTTTGAAGTGATTAAGGATTATTTCCTCAAGAATTTACCAATAGAATCGTTTAAATGTATCTTTATTTTGGTCAAAATCCATTGAAAAATGTTTAATTTTTTAGGTTATTATATCTTATGATATCATCTAAAATATTTTGTTTAGTGGTTTCAAATTAGATTAAATGTTGTTGCTCTATTTGATACTATTAACTAATTAACATTAAATAGTTAGTGTTTGCGGTTAATGTACGGGGAATGTTATTTACATTTCAAAAGTTTGTTTGAATATGAATTTATATGTTGTTTATTTTTTTCCACATTCATAAGAGGAATTCAGTGGACTTAGTAAGTTTCTGGTGGGGCCCTCTATATCCCATCGGTGCATCAGTAGGTCTCATGAGAAAAACTATTATTATCGCACGAGGCCTTGACATAATGGTTATTTATGGTCTCAACACGTGGCCTTGTCGGTATGGTCATGATGTACCGCATTATTAATTCCATATTTATGAAAATAGTCGTTAAATGTTCATGTTTTTATTCAAAAATTACAATACCCATGATTATGTTTTGTAATGGAAATATTTACTTATCTCATATTCCTACCTTATTATGGTCAATTATATTTTTTAAGGCATGGGTTTTTAACTATTCAACATACCTAAAGAATTTTTTTTAAAATATTAAAATATATTCCTTACCCTTAATAAGAATCTAATCTCACCCCTTTCTTATATTTCAGTTTCTTAGGACTTGAATATTTTTTATTAATGATCTATAGGGACAAACATAGAGTTCTAGATGTTCCCAATAAAACATATATGTTTTATATCATTTGAAGTTGTAATGTTAAAATAATGTATTTATAGTGTTTTTCAAAAAACAACTAATCAGTCATTTTGGATATAATTCCTTGTAATCATGCCAATGTATTGTTATATGGAACTGACTCTGGGAAACTATTGTTGGGGTGTTATAGTTGGTATCAGAGAAAGTTAAATAGAAAACATTGAATTTCACGATCTGAATCTAGTCACCATAAAAAGCTGTACCTAATCAAGACTATAACAAGACCAAATAGAATTAAATATCCCCACAGTCTGGCACAAGTACCTAGGTATCATAGATTTTGGTCTGAGAATGATTTACTCGAGTGTGGATACATAAAACATAAAAAACAATCGATAAATCGAATCTAAAAAGTTATGAAAAACAAGCATTAAAAAACCATGAAATCAATACATAGGTTTAAACATAAAAATATGAATAAAAAAACTAAAAGTAGAAGAAAAACATTCCAATGGACTCCACACGACAAGGGGACATAACTCAAAAGCATACTCTACAACATCGCACCATTTGGGGGAGCTAAAACCCTGATCCACCATCACACAATACCTTAACTTTACTCGTCTCAAACCTGATAAAGTTGGCTTACACCCTAGTGGTGTAATTAGGGTGTGATCCAAAGCCTAATAGGATACCACAAAAATATTATATAGAGTAAACAATACAATATAAAATCATGTTAGTTTTGATAAGTAGAATGTGGTTGAAATAATTTCTAATGAATGAAACATTTAAATGTAAACAGTTTTCAACGGAAATTTTCCCCGAATGCGAATATTTATGTAAAACATGTAAGAATCTATATTTTCCTGTCAAATTACAATATTCCAAATATAATTTCAAAAAGTCAATGAGCAGTAATCTCATGAACACCCCTAGGAAGTATTTAGTCTCAATTCTCATGTACCTTGTTCCTTAGTGTAAAGTAACCATAGAAAAAATATTTTCTCATGCCCAATCCACTATAAAGGATCATACCCATAAACTAGTGGTCCCCCAACATCATAAATATTGTTTTTTTTTGTTTTTTGGTTATCCACTTTTCTCAGTGATATGGGGATAAAATCACTCCGGATAGCTAGCGTAGTAGTACATGTCCACCCCCCTACAATCATGGGCATCCCCCTTTATTCGCAAACCAAATTCACATGATACCAAAATGAATTATGACATAAACACAATTTTTCAGGACATAGTATACTAAAAACAACAGGAACACATGCTTTACACCACTTAAACCTCTAAATTAAACCTTTAGGATTTCAATAAAATAACATCACAAGTTTAAAAAAATTTCACAAAAAATCCTTCAAAAACCCAACTTTGAACAAAATATTCATACCCATAATTACCAAAATAGAATTTTCCCAACCGAAAACATTTCCATAATCCCATTACATGAGTTATAAAACAACCCCAATTGGCATAACATAAAATTGACATGAAAACACCCAATTTTACAAAAAATTGCTACCTGAAAATCATTTGCTCACAAACTTCACCAAAAACAGATTTTGGTTCAAGGATTATTAATGATATGTGTGTGAAAAAATATAAATTCTTCAATACTAACTCTTATATCATTGATTACCATTGGAATCACCTTCCACATGTAACAAAACCATTGAATATGTGTGTGAAAATACAACCGCACCACCAACGCACAACAAGGGTCTTAAATCAAGAATAAAACTTCAACAATATACCAAGGAACCCAATATCAAACAATAGGTGATAAAAATTACTTGATTGACATATGGAACTTCCAGAATAAGGGATGAGACCCGATGAAAAAGGTAGGAACTCTATGAAAATTGAAAGAAGAAGGTATGAGAACCATTTTCATGAGGGATCAGGAATAAATTGACCCAGATACCCTAGTATATGAATTTCAAATCGGCAAGAAATGTATGTGAGGAAAAAATGAGGATTATAGGGTAATGTGAGAACTGAAATGGAGTAATTAGAGTAATAATTGAAGGAGTTAGGAAGGAAAGAAGTTACCACCACAAGTCAGGAATATTTTAGAAAACCAAAGAAGTTCTGCGATAATTCATGATTCATTTTCACTCTAAAGAGGGGGAAAGGTAATGGGTGAGCTTCTGGGTTCAGTGGGCTCAGGTGGGAATTTTAATCACCATAAAATCATAAAACATTAACAAGATATTAAATAAATTATTTCAAAAAAATTGGAAATGGTCATCCCAGATGGACTAATTTAATAATTAAAAACCAAAATCTACATTGATTATAGAATCCAAAAGGGTAAATGTTGAAATTATGGTGATAATTGGTCATAGGGGTCCATTTTGTAAGTGGAATTGGTGCAAAATGTTGAAAAATGAAGAGTTATAAAAGAAACAAAATTGGGTTATAAATCATTAAATGGGCTCACAGTTTGGTCCAAATCGTGAAAACTCATACTTTTCTACAAAAAATGCATGGGATACCGCCTCAACAATAAAATAATGAAAATTAAATGAAATTTAACATTAATATAAGTCATTTATGTGGAAATTCTCTCCGCCATGATAGACTTCCAACCCTGGAAATTAAACCTGATGCTTGATCAGAAAATAAGAATGGGTACTTCGTCTCAACCCAAAAATTCCTCTCCCATGTCTCATGTGTACCATTCACATGCCACCAAAGTAACCAAAAGAGTGGAATAGAATTTCCCAGAAGCACCTTTTCATGGAAGTCCACTATTCTCACTATCTGTTCAGAAATAGATAAATCAGACTCTATATCCAAATCCTCCCAATCTAGTGCATGGGATAGATCCGGGATGTATTTCTTCAACTGGGAGTCATGGAAGAAGTCATTTATGAATGTAAATTGATAATAATAGGCCATCCAATGAGTTAAAATTTCAATATTCTAGGTGATCTCAAGTGCTATTACATACCACAGCGTCTGCTTCCCTTTCTTTCCCAATCGACGATGACCCAAACAAAAGGCCCCATTTATGAATACCTAGTCACCCATATAAAACAATAAGTCTTGAAGCCACTATTAATCATATTATTTATAGATTATTTAAGCTATCGATAAGTTCTTCCTGATCAACATGACCTTCTCAAATGTCTCATGCACCAGACTCTGCCCCAGCAGTGAGGTCTCACCTACTTCATCCCAACACAGGAGGGGATGACAAGGTCGACCATCAAGAAACACAAAAGGAGATATCCAAAAAGAGGATAGGTAAATGTTATTATAATCAATCTCAAATAATCCCAAATGGTTATAAAATGTTCCTCTATAGTCTAGAACACATTCACATTGAATTTCCTCCAAAATTTGATTCTCATGGTCTGTCTTACCATCCGTTTGAGGATGGTATGCCATTCTCATCATAATCTGAGACACCAAGACCTTCTCAAGGCCTTCCCAAAATTAGTAAGTGAAATGTGGTTCTCTATATGAGACAAATGCTGATGGAAAACCATGTACAATTACCACCTATTGAAGATACAAACGACCAAACTCATCCACATTAGATGTATCTCTGATCAGACTATAGTGGGTTGATTTTGTCAGATGACCAATCACCACTCAAATGGAATTACTACCATGAGGTTTACAAGGAAATCCAATAATGAAGTCCAAGGAATCCTCATCCCACATCCATGTAGGAATGGGTAGTGGATGGAGAAAAATAGAGGGCCAATGATGCTCTACTTTCACCTACTGGAATGTGTAGCATCTCAAAACGATGTATGTGATGTCTCGCCTCACACTAGGCCACCAAAACTGTCGATGGACATCAAATTACATCTTGGTGGAACTCAGATGGACACCACATTAAGTCTAGTGGTTATCCATAATCACCACTTTCTACATAGATAATGATTCTACTGAACAACCTTTGAAGAAAAGGATTCCCTCGGGAGATGGCGACCAATCAAAAGACATCTCTATACCATGAAAAAATTCCATTGACCATGGAAAACGCTCATCCGGAGACTGTTCCCACTGAATTAGCTACACCAGATTATGAGTCAACTAAAATCTTGCCAGGAATGCACCCCCACCCATTTATCACATTAGTCACCACATGAATCTGAGAAAAGAGTGACATCAGATTCCACTCATAACTAGACATTCTAAAATCATGCACTAGGAATCATAGGATTAGGACATCAGCCACCACATGACCCTTTCATATGGTATATGTAAAGACCCGTAAATTTCAAGGAAATTTTTTTCTTAATTTTCTTTGGAATTTTACAAGAGCGCAGTCTCTGACGGCACCAGATTCCGATGCCCGATGTGCCTGGAATCATTTTCAGAAGTTTGGCTCGGGTACGTTCAGTGAACGGACGAGCGGGTTTTTCTAACTTTTGAACCGGTGCCCGGAATCGAATTCTGAGGGCACCGATGAAATCGCAGCGCCGGTATTATCTTAGAAACGCCTCTTACGGAGTTGCGTTTTCTCGGGTGTGGTTTTTAATTTTTGGGCTTAATTTTAAGAAATAAAATAATTTTACGAAAACATTATTTTATTTCACTTAAGACACTTGGAAGCCACTTGAAGCCACTTAAAGACGGGTTAAACTGAGTTGATCTGGATAGGATGCTATCCAGAAATATCCTAAGTAACGCACCCGCGAAAACCCATCTTTAAGTAACGCACCCGCAAAAACCAGAATAGGATGCTATCGTGGGTTAAACTAAGTAACGCACCCGCGAAAACCCGTCATTATGAAAGTCAACTAACGCGTTTTCTTAAATTCTTAACAGACCATTTAATTGGGCGGTTTATTTCATAAATTAAACGAGCTGTTTCTTTCGTTGAATTAATTCAACGAATTGATGGGTCGTTACTTACCCCTTTTCTTGTGTTGGCATAATAATAAAATAAGACCAACATATCTTTTGGAGGATTACTCGTTGAGAGAGGATCCTTGAACCTTCATCCTCCTTCGCGAAGAACGCGAAGAATGCCGAACCCGGAAATCGACGACGCGACGCCGTGATCCGCGACGCCGACGTTCCCTTCCTGCAACGTTCTTCTGCGACGACTCTTCCTCCGCGACGGATCTTCGATCGGCTGCTTGAGGTAAGAGTCTCAGACTTTCTTTTTAATATCCTTCGTGGTTCTTTACCAAAACAAGGATTTAATTAATTAAATTAAATCTGTTGTTTCATGGTCCGTTGAGTTCGCCGACTCAACGTCGTGTTCTGCGACGACGCGACGCCCTTCCGCGATGACGCGACGATCTCCACCTCCCACAATGTGCAATTCCGCGAAGAACGCTCACGCGCGACGACTACGAGGTAGGGGTTTTGTTTTTGGAAATGCATCTTATTTCCCATGTTGTTTCCGTTCAAAATGACGAACCTGTTTATATAAAACAATTTTATTTCATTAAAATTTGTTTTCAGATATGCGATCATGTGTTGAATATTGTTTCCTCCCGTTGTTTATCTCTAATGCGGAGGGTGTGGGCCAAACGAACACGGCCCGAAAACCCTCCGTCGTTCTTCATTTTTGTGCGGATTTGACGGGCGATGACGGAACGTGCCGCAATGGAAGTTGGATGATTCCGCAGTGAAGGACGAGTCCCGGGAGGAGCATTGGCGCAGGCGAGAACAAAATCGGACCACCGGAGCGATCCCGGTGGCCCGCGGAACACGCCGGCGGCGCGGGTCACCGGCATGGCGGCGCTGACAGCCGGGAGCAGTGGCGCCCCGGCGCGCGGCCCCACACTGGGGGCCGCGGCGCCTCCAGGCCGCGGGGGCAGCGCCACCCGGCGCCCTGGCCGTTCGGCCGAACCGAGCCAGGCCGGTCTGACCGGTCGGGCCGTGCCCTGGCCGGACCGGACTGGGTCGACCTGGTTCAGCCGACCCCTGGGGGGGGGGGGGGTCGGCCCGGGCCCGGACCCCCCCGTCTTCGGACGGTTTTCGTTAAAATGGTCGTATCATGAGCTACGGGCCTCCAAACGACACGCCGTCAGCGGCAACACGATCCTTGGATCGAGACGGTCGTTTCGGTATATCACACGCAAAGTTTCGGAATAATTTGGGTTCGGCCGGGTTGGTTCGTACACGAAACCAACTGGGCCCTCGGAGTGGAAACACTCATATCTTGAGCTACGGACGTCCGATTGACGTGCTGTTAGTTTTTTTGAATTCCTCTAAGTGAGATGGATCTTTTGGAATACTCCGCCCGAGGTTTGGACGCAGGTGGAGTACAGTCGGGTTGGTTTTTCCTTAAAAACAAACTGGTCCCCTGGGACGAAAAAGCCAATAACTCTCAGACTGGGCGTCCGGTCGACGCGCCGTCTGCGACGTTGAGTTCCTATTGGCGATACGAAACTTTTGGATACATCAACTTTGGACTTTGTGACATTTGATGTATCGGCCTCTCGGCTCGGGGAGCGGACCCTCCCGAACGAGCTTGCTGTGTGCGGAACCCTAGAGCTATCTGCGACTGCTTCTTCGACAGCGACGACTGTGCAGAGATCCTCCGTGGACTCCGACGACGACCGTGCAGAGATCCTCAGTGGAATGCGGCGATGACTGTGCAGAGATCCTCAGTGGACTGCGAAGACTACTGCACTCAGCGATCCTGTGTGGATCAGTGCTACAGGTCCTGTGTGGGCCCGGTCCCCTATGGGCCCGATCCTGTGTGGGTCTGATCCTGTGTGGGTAAGCGCCCAGCGGTTCTGTGTGAGCCAGCGCCCACAGGTCCTGTGTGGGCCCGATCCTGTGTGGGTCATTGCGGGGGTTAGTTACCTATCGATCCTTTGTGGGTCTGATGACTTAGATGGATCAGTGATCAACTTTATCGTCATCCGAATAAGTATACCTCTGTGAGTTGAATCTTGTGTTACTCTCCTTTGTGGATTGTGTTGAGTTATCCTATGTGGATTTACTGTTTACTCTCCTTTGTGGATTTCATTGATCTATCCTGTGTGGATTTACTATTTACTCTCCTTTGTGGATTGTGTTGTGCTATCCTGTGTGGGTATACGTTTGCTTTCCTGTTTGGACTGGGTTGTGCTTGGGCTCGGACGTTGGAGCCGAATGGTAATTGATGACTTCGGTATATGTATGGGCATATACCTAAGCCGTGTCAGATGTTACTTCGTGATTGTTTCTTTCCTTTGTGGGTTATCCTTTGTGGATTTCGGGAGACCTTCGGGGGTCTCGGGGTCCCTACTGAGTATCGTATACTCACCCCTGCACGGGATATGCCCGCACTTCATGGTGTTGGTTGCAGACGACGGACATCGCTGACCGTGGTGGAGGTGTGCAGAGCAGGACGGTACCTGGAGGTGGACCACTGGGCGGGACGTACTCGGAGCGGTCAGGTGGACCCGAGGAGCAGTGGAGGATATCTGTACCCACCCTTCAGGTGGGACTTCCAGAGGACGGCTCGACGCTGCGGATTTTCTTTTTCGTTGTTGTTTTTCCCTTTCAGTTATACTTTACAGTTGGGCATGTATTTCCGACCCCCTTTACTTTCAGCACATCTTGTATAGTTTTTACTTAGTGTTACTTTCCCGCTTGCTTACTCGGTGGTGCTTGTTTACTTTTCAAAGTCAATGCCTTCCCTTTTGTTGGGATTTACACCTTGGTGCTAGACACCAGCCCCTGGCCTATGGAAGGCGGGCTTGGGGTAGTCACGGCACGGGCCCCGAGGATGGTTCGTGACAAATTGGTATCAGAGGTGGTCGGTTCTACTGCAGACTCTGATCTTTATTCTATGTGAAGCAATAGTGTTTAGCGTATTGGGTGTGGTTATCAGTCCAGGGAGTCCAGTGTTGGTGCGGTGGCCGACGTATCCGTACACAAGGACCCTGACTTCTGATTTCCTACTTAATGCACGAAAACATTGATTGCATGTGTGTTTCAAGTTTTCTTTGTGATTACTTGTGTCAGCTCACCAGATATATTGTTCTGACCATGGCGCACTTGATTCATTTTCAGGATGGCCCGACGATAATAGCCAGCTAGGGTTTCGAGAGTAGAGCGCGACGATAGCCCACCGAGTGACGAGGCCTTGGTACAGGGCTCGTTCACAGCAGAGGCACCGGCGGTACCTTTACCCGCCGAGCCCCCGATGCTTCCAGCAATGGTAGTTGACGACGCACGATGCCTCGGAGCTCTGCACGAGTTCCAGCGCCAGCGACCACCCAGGTTCCGTGGATAGATGGACCCCCAGGCCACCGAGGACTGGCTGGAGGCGGTCATCCGAGTTTTCAGGCTAGTGAGGACACCAGCAGACCTCATGGTGATCCTCACGGCGAGCCTACTGCACGCAGCAGCAGGGCGATGGTGGAGCTTGATGCTCCAGGTACACGATGAGGCCTTCCTCATCTGGACGGACTTCGAGCGCCTCTTCCTCTCAGAGTTCGTCCCGGACACCCTCCGAGCGGTGCACATTCAGGAGCTTCTTCATCTGCGGCAGGGCAGCTTGACGGTCGTTCAGTACGCGGCGAGGTTCACCGATCTTTCTTGCTACTCGACCGACATGGTACGGGACCCATTCTTCTGGGCCCGGACCTTCGAGAAGGGATTGAGACACGAGATTAGGGCATCGTTGATATCCATCAGCATCCCGACCCAGGCAGGAGTGCTGGAGTGAGCCCTTCTGATCGAGAGCTTCCTGGCTGAGTCCACAGCGAGACCTACCGCAGGGCGGCAGGTAGCAGAGTCTTCGGTAGCTGGTAGCCGACGAATGACTCAGGGTTCCAGGCAGACTAGACCTTCTGGAAGACGACCTCGGGACACTGGCTCAGCAGTGCTGGGAACACAGCGCGGAGCCAGCCTTCCGAGAGGCAGGCGGTGCTACTCATGCGGCGGGCAGGGCCACATGGCTCGTGACTGCCCGACCCGCCGTACCGAGGAGCAGCAGACGGTGGAGGGGCCACCCAAGCAGAGGCAGAGGGTCGACCGTGGCGGTCCGCAGGGAGGAGGCGGACATGGAAGAGGAGATGGACGAGCATCGGGTGGTGGGCGACGCTTTGAGGCTCTACCACCACCACCACCAGGAGGCCCGCCCCGACCACAGGGAGCTGGCGGGCAGAGACAGGCACAGCTCCAGGCAGCAAAGGCCTACGACCACGGCGTGCCAGAGATGATTCGAGGTATGATCTGTGTCCATTCCACCCTTGCTGCAGTTGTGGTAGACACAGGAGTGAGTCACTCTTTCATAGCCACTGCCCTTGTTCGGAGCTCGGAGATTCCAACAGAGCTGTTGGCTCGATCCTTACGGCTAGAGACTCCTACGGGAGCAGACTCGACGATTACGCACTGGTGCCAACAGTGTGAGCTTACTCTAAGAGGCGAGAGCTTCGGCTGGGATTTTCTTGTAGTGGCATCGAGGACTTATGACGTCATCTTGGGCATGGATTGGTTATCTACGGTCCATGCACAGATTGACTGCATTTGGTGTAAGGTGCGATGTGTGCGCACTGATGGGAGCAGGTTCACCTTCACCGGTGATAAGGGAGCCTTAGCAGCACATGATGGACTCACGCAGAGGAGAGGTCAGCCCATCACTCATCAGTTGTCTAGCCTAATCCTTGGAGTAGTTGACGTGCAGAGTCCTAATTTTCCTGCAGTGGTGGATCAGTATGCGGAAGTCTTCCCTGATGACGTTCCAGGGCTACCTCCTCGTAGAGAGGTAGACTTCTATATTGACATGTACCCCGGGACAGCCCCGATATCCACTCCATCATATCGGATGGCCCCCACCGAGCCTCGAGAGCTACGGGTACAGTTGGAGGACCTGCAGGGCAAGGGGTTCATCCGACCCAGTGTTTCACCCTGGGCTTCGCCGATATTGTTCGCCAAGAAGGCGGACGGGAGCTTGCAACTGTGTGTCGATTATCGTCGCCTGAACCAGGTGACAGTGAGGAAAAAGTATCTGCTACCGGGGATTGATGATCTCTTCGATCAGCTCAAGGGATCACGGTGGTTCTCGAAGATAGACCTCAGGTCAGGCTATCATCAGCTCAGAGTTCGAGACGAGGATGTGCAGAATACGGCCTTCAGATGTCGGTATGGACACTTTGAGTTCTTGGTTATGCCTTTCGGCGTAACCAATGCTCCAGCAGTGTTCATGAGCCTCATGAATAGGATCTTCCAGCCATACCTCGATCGATTTGTCGTGGTCTTCATCGACGACATTTTGGTGTACTCGATGATGGAGGAGGAGCATGCCTACCACCTGCGGGTTGTACTAGACACACTCCGAGAGCACCAGCTTTATGGAAAGATCTCAAAGTGCCAGTTCTAGTTACGTGAGGTCCACTTCTTGGGGCATGTCATTTCTGAGGCGAGAGTTGCAGTGGATCCCACGAAGATCGAGGCAGTGCTAGCTTGGGAGACACCCAAGAGCGTGACAGAGGTGCAGAGTTTCTTGGGCCTAGCCGGATACTATCGGAGATTTGTGCCGGACTTCTCCAGAGTTTCGGCCCCACCCTCAGCGTTGACGGAGAAGGGGAAGCCCTTTGTGTGGTCAGAAAGATGTCAGCAGAGCTTCCAGGAGCTGAGGTAGAGGTTGATCAGCGCACCTATCTTAAGGTTGCCTGGGGAGGGAGTTGGATACATAGTCTACTGCGATGCATCAGAGACCAGACTTGGGTGTGTCCTGATGTAGGAGCGGGCCGTGATTGCCTACGGATCACGTCAGTTGAGGCCGAATGAGCATAACTACGCCACCCATGACCTGGAGTTGGCATCAGTGGTCTTCGCTCTGAAGACAAGGTGGCACTATCTGATGGGCGAGCGCTTTACAGTCTTTTCTGACCATCTGAGTCTCAGGTACGTCTTCTCTCCGAAGGACCTGAACCTGAGATAGCGGCGATGGCTCGAGTTCCTCCAGGACTATTACTTTGAGATAGTCTATACTCCTGGGAAGGGGAATGTGGTAGCTGATGCCCTCAGCAGGAGGACGGGTATCCAGCTACTTGAGGAGGCGACAGAGCAGCTAGCCGTCTTACAGATATCCTTTGTGGATAGAGACGGAGAAACCTTCCTTCAATCTCTCACAGTCTCTCCTCCACTTCTACAACGGGTCAGAGAGGCTCAGCGTGGGGACGCTGACTGTGAGACACGGCGTGCACAGATATCCTTGGGACAGGCACCTGATGGTTTCTCCCTTGGAGAAGAGCACGATGTCTTTTTCAGAGGACGTACCTTGGTACCAGTCGCTTTACGAGAGGAGGTGCTGAGGGAGTTTCACACTTCTCCTTTGGCGGTACATCCTGGAGTGGCGAAGATGTACCAGGATCTCAGACGATAGCACTGGTGGCCGGGCATGAAGAAGGATGTGGCATAGTTCGTTTCATGGTGCCTCACCTGCCAACAGGTGAAGGAAGAGCATCAGGTACCAGAAGACATGGTACAGCCCTTGGAGATCCCAGAGTTGAAGTGGGAGGGGATATCTATGGACTTCGTGACTGGACTTCCACACACTTCCAGAGGTCACAACTCCATTTGGGTGATTGTTGACCGACTCACCAAGTCGTCACACTTCTTACCCATCAGAGAGCAGGGCTCAGTGGAGAGCTTGGGGCGTCTCTACATTCAAGAGATTCTACGGCTTCACGGTGTGCCATCGACTATCGTCTCCGATCGGGACGCTCGTTTTACTTCCCGGCTTTGGAAGGGGTTGTAGGAGGCGTTCGGGACGCAGCTACGTCTGATCACCACCTTTCACCCTCAGATGGATTGTCAGATGGAGAGGACCATTCAGACTCTCAAGGACATGCTCCGCGCATGTGTTCTCGACTTTGGTCGCAGCTGGGAGGACCACCTACCGTTGGTGGATTTTGCGTACAACAATACCTACCACTCCACCATCGGGATGGAACTATATGAGGCATTGTACGGAAGTCCTTGCAGATCTTCTTTGTGCTGGACAGACCCTGGGGAGTCAGCACTTGTGGGACCAGAGATGGTCCGGGCCACAACAGAGAAGGTCCAGGTCATCCAGGAGCGGATGAGGACAGCTCAGAGCCGGCAGAAGTCATATGCTGACAGGAGGCGGAGGCCACTAGAGTTCGAGGATGGAGACCACGTGTTCTTGCGTGTCTCACCTTGACATGGTTTGCGGAGATTTGGCCGAGGCGGCAAGTTGTCTCCACGCTTCATCGGGCCTTTCTAGGTCCTCAGCAGGATTGGCAAGGTGGCTTATCGCCTGGCTCTACCACCTCAGTTGCACCGGGTGCAAAACGTCTTCCACGTATCCCAGCTGAGGAGATACTTGCACGACCCGACACACATCATTGACTATGAGGAGCTAGACGTGGATGATGGGGTGACTTTTGCGGAGGTCCCGGTGGAGATAGAGGATCGACAGGAGCGGGTCCTATGTGGGTGATCGATTCCTCTTGTGCGCATCAGATGGAAGCACGGGAACCTCCAAGAGAGCACTTGGGAGCAGGAGGCCCAGATGCGTTCTCAGTACCCACATTTGTTTCCCTAGTTTTTGATGTATCTTTACAGGGACGTAAAGCCCTAAGGTGGGAGTAATGTAAAGACCCGTAAATTTCAAGGGAATTTTTAACTTAATTTTCTTTGGAATTTTACAAGAGCGCAGTCTCTGACGGCACCTGATTCCGAGGCCCGGTGTGCCTGGAATCATTTTCCGAAGTTTGGCTCGGGTACGTTCAATGAACGGACGAGCGGGTTTTTCTTACTTTTGAACCGGTGCCCGGAATCGAATTCTGAGGGCACCGATGAAGTCGCAGTGCTGGTATTCTCTTAGAAACGCCTCTTCCAGAGTTGCGTTTGCTAGGGTGTGGTTTTTAATTTTCGGGCTTAAAGTTATGAAATAAAATAATTTTACGACAACTGTATTTTATTTAACTTAAGCCACTTGGATGCCACTTGAAGCCACATAAAGACGGGTTAAACTGAGTTGATCCGGATATGATGCTATCCAGAAATATCCTACCACATGGTAGGATATTTGTGAGGTGGGGCCCGCACGAGCCCTGCCATTTCTTTCCGCTAAGTAACGCACCCGCGAAAACCTGTCATTATGTAAGTCAACTGATGCGTTTTCTTAAATTCTTAACAGACCATTTAATTGGGCGGTTTATTTCGTAAATTAAATGAGTTGTTTCTTTCGTGGAATTAATTCAACGAATTGATGGGTCATTACTTACCCCTTTTCGTGTGTTGGCATAATAATAAAATAAGACCAACCTATCTTTTGGAGGATTACTCCTTGAGAGAGGATCCTTGAACTTTCATCCTCCTTCACGAAGAACGCGAAGAACGCGAAGAACGTGAAGAACGCCGAACCTGGAAATCGACGACGCGACGCCATGATCCGCGACGCCGACGTTCCCTTCCTACAACGTTCTTCTGCGACGAATCATCCTCTGCGACGGATCTTCGATCGGCTTCTTGAGGTAAGAGTCTCAGACTTTCTTTTTAATCTCCTTCGTGGTTCTTTACCAAAACACGGATTTAATTAATTAAATTAAATATGTTGTTTCATGGTCCATTGAGTTTTCCGACTCAACGCCGTGTTCCGCAACAACGCGACGCCCTTCCGTGACGACTTGACGATCTCCACCTCCCGCGACGAGCAATTCCGCGAAAAATGCTCACGCGCGATGACTACGAGGTAGGGGTTTTGTTTTTGGAAATGCCTCTTATTTCCCATGTTGTTTCCGTTAAAAATGAGGAACCCGTTTATATAAAACAATTTTATTTCATTAAAAAAAATTCGGATATGCGTTCATGTGTTGAATATTGTTTCCTCCCGTTGTTTATCTCTAACGCGGAGGGTGCGGGCCAAACGAACACGGCCCGACAACCCTCCATCGTTCTTCATTTTTGTGCGGATTTGACGGGCGATGACGGAACGTGCCGCAATGAATGTTGGATGATTCCGCAGTGAAGGAAGAGTCCCAGGAGGAGCAACGGCGCGGGCGGGAACAAAATCGGTCCACCGGAGCGATCCTGGTGGCCCGCGGAACACGCCGGTGGCGCGGGTCGCCGGCGCGGCGGCGCCGGCAACCGGGAGCGGCGGCACCCCGGCGCGCCGCCGGACAGGCCACCGTGGCTGAAGCGGCGGCGGCGGCGGCACCCGCGGACCCGTGGCCGCGCGGGTCCGGTGCACTCGGACGCGGCAAAGCCGCGTCCTTGACTCAGCGCGGCCCCACGCTGGGGGCCGCGGAGCCTCCAGGCCGCGGGGGCAGCGCCCCGCGGCGCCCTGGCTGTTCGGCCGCTCGGCCAAACCGATCCAGGCCGGTCCGACCGGCCGGTCCGCGCCCTGGCCGGACCGGACCGGGTCGACCCTGTTCGGCCGACCCCCGGGGGGGGGGGGGGGGGTCGGCCCGGGCCCGGACCCCCCCCATCTTCGGACGGGTTTCGTTCAAATGGTCGTATCTTGAGCTACGGGCCTCCAAACGACCCGCCGTCAGCGGCAATGCGATCCTTGGAACGAGACGTTAGTTTCGATATATCGCACTCAAGGTTTCAGAATACTTTGGGTTCGGCCGGGTTGGTTCATACACGAAACCAACTGGGCCCTCGGAGCGGAAACGCTCATATCTTGAGCTACAGACATCCGATTGACGTGCCGTCAGTTTTGTTGAATTCCTCTAAGTGAGACAGATCTTTTGGCATACTCCGCCTGAGGTTTGGACGCAGGTGGAATATGGTTGGGTTGGTTTTTCCTTAAAAACCAACCGGGCCCCTGGGACGAAAAGGCCAATAACTGTCAGACCGGGCGTCCGATCGATGCGCCGTCTGCGACGTTGAGTTCCTGTTGGCGATATGGAACTTTTGGATACATCAACTTTGGACTTTGTGACATATGATGTATCGGACTCTCGGCTCGGGGAGCGAACCCTCCCAAACGAGCTTGCTGTGTGCGGAACCCTAGAGCTGTCTGTGACTGCTTCTTCGACGGCGACGACTGTGCAGAGATCCACCGTGGACTCCGACGACGACCGTGCAGAGATACTCAGTGGACTGCGGAGACGACTGTGCAGAGATCCTCAGTGGACTGCGACGAATACTGCACTCAGCGATCCTACGTGGATCAGTGCTATAGGTCCTGTGTGGGCCCGGTCCTGTGTGGGCCCAATCGTGTGTGGGTCCGATCCTGTGTGGGTCAGCGCTCAGCGGTTCTGTGTGAGGCAGCGCCTACAAGTCCTGTGTGGGCCCGATCCTGTGTGGGTCATTGCGGGGGTTAGTTACCTATCGATCCTTTGTGGGTTTGACGACTTAGATGGATCAGTGATCATCTTTATCGTCATCCGAAGAAGTATACCTGTGTGAGCTGAATCTTGTGTTACTCTCCTTTGTGGATTGTGTTGAGCTATCTTGTGTAGATTTACTGTTTACTCTCCTTTGTGGATTGCATTGAGCTATCCTGTGTGGATTTACTATTTAATCTCCTTTGTGGATTGTGTTGTGCTATCCTGTGTGGGTATACGTTTGCTTTCCTGTGTGGACTGGGTTGTGCTTGGGCTTGGATGTTGGAGCCGAACGAGAATTGATAACTTAGGTATATGTATGGGCATATACCTAAGACGTGTCAGATGTTACTTCATGATTGTATCTTTACTTTGTCGGTTATC
Source organism: Viscum album (assembly GCA_963277665.1). Taxonomy (NCBI): domain Eukaryota; kingdom Viridiplantae; phylum Streptophyta; class Magnoliopsida; order Santalales; family Viscaceae; genus Viscum; species Viscum album. Next base: position 599,278,926 of record OY728128.1, read on the forward strand.
CTTTGTGGATTTCGGGAGACCTTCGGTGGTCTCGGGGTCCCTACGGAGTAGCTTATACTCACCGCTGCACGGGCAATGCCCGCACTTCGTGGTGTTGGTTGCAGACGACGGGCAGCGCTGACCGTGGTGGAGGCGTGCGGAGCAGGACGGTACCTGGAGGTGGACCACTGGGTGGGACGTACTCTGAGCGGTCAGGTGGACCCGAGGAGCAGTGGAGGCTATATGTACCCACCCATTAGGTGGGACTTCCAGAGGACGGCTCGTCGCTGCGGCTTTTCTTTTCAGTTGTTGTTTTTCCCTTTTAGTTGTACTTTACAGTTGGGCTTGTATTTCCGGCCCCCTTTACTTTCAGCACAGCTTGTACAGTTTTTACTTAGTGTTACTTTCCCTCTTGCTTACTCTGTGGTGCTTGTTTACTTTTCAACGGCAATGCCTTCCCTTTTGTTGAGATTTACGCCTTGGTGCTAGTCGCCAGCCCCTGGCCTATGGAAGGCGGGTTTGGGGTAGTCACGGCACGGGCCCTGAGGACGGGTCGTGACAGTATATACATCGTATATTTCCAAATCCTATAAGTACACGATTCAAAAATGCTGCCTCATGTTCATGTCCTTTTATGAGAAGATATAGGCTAAGATTTTTTTATCAGAGTAGATTAGAAACATCTCCACAATGAGGTAGTAACATCATGTCTTCAATACGTGCATCACAATAACTAACACTTAGTTGTGGGTTAGGTAATTGTTTTCATTTGGTCAGAGTTTCCAAGATTCATATGCCACAAGGTGATCATCCTGCATTAGAACACTCCCAATACCCATACCTAAAGAATCACAATACTCCACATTCCAATTTCTTTCCTCTATAAAAATATTAATGGGGGTGGTAGTCAACCTCCTATTAATATCCTTGAAGGATGCCTGAAATTTTGGGACCCACGCAAAATTAACCCCTTTCTGGGTGAGCATGATCATTGGTGAATCTTTCTGAGAGAAATATTGAACAAAATAAATGTAATAACCATCCAAGCCATGGAAACTCCTGATCTCGAACAAGTTCTTCAGCTACTTCCATGAAATAGCGACACTGATCTTCTCAATGTCCAGCAAAACCCCATACTCTGAGATCACATGCCCCATTTTTTTGCCTCTCTAATCCACAAAGTTCATTTTAATGACTTTGCCTAAAATCGATGTTATCACAAAGTTCCCAGAATTAACTGAATGTGATGCTCATGTTCCTTCATAGATCTCGTATAAACATGGATGTCCTACAAAAAATCCAAGAAAAAGAATTAAGATACTTATAGAATAACCTGTTCATGAGTTTACAAAAGACATATGGAGCATTGGACAATATTAAGGGCATGACCAAGTACTCAAACTGGCCATACATGCATATGAAGGCTGTCTTTGGGATATATGCCTCTTTCACCCTAAGTTGATGATAGTCTGAACACAAGTCGATTTTTGAAATGACATTTCCCCTTTTATATGATTGACCAATTCATCTATTTGGGGAAAATGATATTCTTTCTTGATTGTTACCTTTTTCATCTTCTGGTATTCAATACACAAATGGAGGGATCTGTCAGCCTTTTTGGTGAACAACACTAGAGCAGAACAAGTAGGGAAGCTCAAGCTAATGAATCCTTTGGATTCTCTGTTTTCATGTTGTTTATTTAAATACCACATCTTACTGGGGGCATGATATATTTGGGATGAGATATTGGTTGTGTTCCTGATTATTGATAAATAGAGAACTCCACATCCCACTCTGGGGGAAAACATGAAAAATCATCTGTAAATACCTTATGAAACACATAAAATATATGCTGTAGTCCAATGTTAGGTGCATGAACATCATCCTCTATTGCGAGCTAAGATAACTGAAAAATAATATCTTCTAACTCTATGTGTGTAGGTCCTACATGACTCGACCAAGGATCTCATTCCCAATGAAAAACCTGAAGACTCCCATCTTGATCCATGAAACTAACCCATTCCCTAAAGCAATCGATGTGTGCTAGGATGGTTACTAGAAAATACATTCCTTGTATTATCTCTAATAGATCAACATCTAAGACCAATATGTACCACTCAATATCAACCCCTGGCAAGAAAAACACGCATCATAGGAACGAGAGACCTTGATTTTTCATTTTTCCTAGTGACGTCACCAAATCTATCACAAAAGACAATAACTCTGTTGGAAAATACATCATTTCCAAAAAACATGATGAAATGAATGAAATAGATGCACGAGTATCATAATGATAAGAATCTATATATGATTTAATCAAAATAGTACCTTGAACTATCGACGATCCCACCTCTGATCTTATTGGTAACTAATCCATCCCATGGAGATGTTTGGTATCTACCTGAGTATGACCACTACTCTATAATTGTTCCATAAACTGGATATTCCCAGAAGATGACCCAACCCAACCACCATGAACACCAAATCGAGATCCCCCCATCCTTGATGACTCATATTGAGTTGACCCAAATCTTGAGGCCCCTGATCCTTCCCCACTCTTAAGTGGACATGACCACTAAAAATCACTACAAGTGACCCATACATCTAAACTGATAATAGGGAATTTAAGGAAATGGGAAAACTGGTTAGATGCGGCCTTACCTCCCACAATGGTGGAAGATGACCGATCTTGAATCTGATGTAACATATGAAAACTACATGGAAGAGTGCATGGAACGACCACCTCACTTCTTCCACTCCTCCTCCCAATTCCTTTTATCCTATAAAGATGTGAACCTTCCCACTACTGATACTATCCCAGAGAAAAATTCCCACCCTTTTCAATAAATCTCCACTTTACACGCCCAATGAACCACCTCAGCAATGTCCTCATCACAAACAAGAAAACATGGGAGTATATCTCTAGTCAAAATCCTTTCACAATCATTGGTCCTTCACCATCTCGTTAGAGATGATTTTTAGAGGATACTGAACTAGATCAGTGAAATAGATTGCGTACTCCATCACAGAATGATCCCCCCAAACAAGATCCATGAACTCTCATGATCTAGAATATTCCAAGACATCAGGGAAATACTTTTTATTGAAATAGACCTTGAAATCTAACCGACACATATGTTCATATTTCCTTGATTGATGTACGGTTTCCCAACACCAATGACTGGGACCCTCTAACAGAAATGAGGCAATCATCACCATGTGCTCCTTAGTTGTATCTAGTAACTCAAACATGTTCTCAATATTTTTTATCCATTCTTATGCTTCATAAGGTTCAATAATACCTCAGAAATAAGAAGGCATATTTTTCAAGATCTCAGGGGATTTATCATTCCTATGACAAGCCTAATATTCTATTACTTGATCTAGAATAGAATCTATTTTTTGTCTTAGAGCCTAGATATCCCAAACCACAACCTATACTAACCTCTCCTCAAGCAGTGATGGAGTGCTCTCTCCAGCTTCTTCCTGTTGGTACATGGGAGCATTCTAGGGAGGCATGTTTAAAAAAATGAAAATATATAGAAGAGAAAAAATATATACAACATTTAGGAAAATTTATTCAATTACATCAAATATAAATAATCCGAGCACATTATATCAACAAATGAGAGAACTACACTAACCCCACCTGATGTCCACGTGTAGTCTTCTGCCCACACATCTCACATGGAAGTGAAGTCAAACAAACAATTACAATGTCCCATTCTGACATGGGGAATTCCAAGAGATGTGTGGGCCACAAACCCTAATCATGACTAAAACTCTGATCCCTAACATTCCTAGCTCTTTTCTATCCCGACTGATCCCAAAATAATAATACAACCTAGAAACATAAACAACATTCGATACAGTTTTTCACGAACCGAATCTGGTCACCATCTAAACATGAACCAAAACTGACCTATGACATATCCCGAAGGGCATTACACATCCTCATGTTAGGGAACATGTTCTGGGGTATGATGGATTTTGGTTTGGAAATTATTTACATGAGTATGGATATAGAAAACATAAAAAAAATCGATTAACCGAATTGTTAAATTCTTGCCAAACAAGTTTTATGAAAAATCCAGAATGGAATACATATGATTAGTCATAAAAAATATAATCAAATACAAAAAAAAGTTGTAGTAAATTATCCCCATGGACACCACATGATAATGGGACAACACTGAAAAGTCATCTACACATCATTACACCCTGTAACAGAGCTAACAACCAGAAAAATCATCACCCAAGGCCCTGCCTTTACCTATTCCAAAAATGGTCAATTATACATAATCTCAAGGGTTGAATATAGGGTTTGATCGAATTACGAATATGATACCACCAAGATATTCAATATATTAAACAATACAAAAAAAGCATGCCAGTTTTGATGACTAGAAATTGCTTGAAATAATTTCTAAATAATGAAACGTTTAAATGTAAATAGTTGTAAAAGGGATTTTTACATGAGTGAGAACATTTAAGTAAAACATGTAATATTATTTATTTTCCAGAAATAACCCCTAAAATTCAAAGTTATTTGAAAATTATTCATTGAGCACTAATCTAGGGAACACCCCTAGGCACTAGTTTGTCTCGGGCCCCATATACCTTGTACCTCAGTGTAAATTAACAATAAATAAATTACTTATCATGCATGAGACACTAGTTGGGAACATACCCATAACCTAAGGGTCCCCAAAAATAACCAATATACTTTTTTAGCGTTGTGTTTTTCCATTTTTCTCAGTGAAATGGGGATAAAACCTCTCTAGGTGACTAGTGTACTAGTACGTATACGCCCTCCTAGATACCCATGATTCCCCCATATTGCTCAACCCAGTTTAACATGGAACCAAAATCCATTAGTAGATAAAAAAATCATTCATGGTCCTAATGAACACAATATAGAAGCTACATATTCTTTTCACAAATACACCTCCAAATAAAACCTCTAGGATTCCGAGAATATAACTCCACAAAATGTAACAATGTTTTGAACACAAATTATCATAAAACCCCCACTTTGAACACCATTTGAATACCCATATTTACCAAAAAAGAATTTTTAGTATCGAAAAAAGTTTCTTAAACCCATTACATGAGTTATAAAACAACCCCAATTGGCATAACATAAAATAGAAATGTAAAACAATCAATTTAAACCAAAATTTTTACTGAAAAATTAATTTCCTTAAGAAATGCCACCAAAACCAGATTTCAACGAAATTATATTGAAGGAGAGGTGTGATAAAAATATAAATATAGAAAAAATAACTCAATAATCATTTATTACCCACGAAATCTCCTACCACGTGTATCAAAACCCTTGAATATTTGTTTGAAAATTAAACCTCACCACCACTGCACCACAAAGGACTTATATCAATACTAAAACTAGAATAATAGACAAATAAACCAAATATAAAACCCTAGGTAAGAAAAAATACTTTCTAGATATAAGTAACATCTTGAATAAGGGAAGAAACCACATTCAAAATGAAGGAACTCTAAAGAAATTGAATGAAGAAAGAAGGAGACCCACTTACTTGAGGTATATTGAAAAAATGGCACCAAATACACTAGTAGATGATTTTCCAAATTGCCAAAATTGAAATTGAGGTTATAATAAGGCTTAGAATTTAATGTGAGAAATTAAATGGGGGGGGGGGGATAGTAAAAACTGTAGATGTTATGTTGGAAACAAGTTACCTCTTCAAATCTAGACGATTTGGGAAAGCCTAGTTATTTATAACCTAATTTACGATGCATATGATCTCCAAATATGGGTGAAAGAGAATGGTGGAATTACTGTGTTCAATGGGATAGATTGAGACTTGTAATCAAAAAAAAATCAAAAAAAAATTAATATTATTTTAAATAAACAATAATTTGTTTAAACTGGAAATGGCCTTCCGGGTTCGCCCGATTTCATAATTAAAAATGAAAATCCTCAATGATTATGGATTCATAAAGGCTCAACATTTACATTTTTATTTTAATAGGTCAGTGGAATCCATTTTGGAAGTTTAATGGGTGAAAAATGTTGAAAATTTAGTGAGATATAAAATAATCAAAATTGGGTTTTAGATTTGGAAATGGGCTTAGGATTTGTCCTGAATCATGGAAAGCCACCCTTTACTTCAAAAATTATTGGGAATCCCCTACAATAATGAAAAAATGTAAATTAAATGAAATGTGAATTTAATATAAGTCATGGATGGGACATGGAAACTATATAAATAAAATTTTTATTAGGTGTTAAAACCCTAAGATATACTTGAGGATAGAATACAAGAACTTCCTTGAATTTTGGTAAGGAATAGATTATTTGAATATTTCTAGAAAATATGTCCACGTCTAGATACATAATGTAGACATGGTTCCTTAAAAAATGTTCATCGGTGTATAAAATCTGACAAGGTGTTTTTTTCAAGACCCATGGTAAACTATTAAAGGACAATGGGCCTTACGATGAACTGGGTTTCATACTCTCAGGGGATTTTCTTAAGGGAATTCACATTTTCCATTCAAGCAATTATGATGGATTTATGATCCCAAATATTCCAAAGTATAAGGTTCTAGTATTTGTGATGAATAATTATATATTACATACTATAACATGTTTATGGTAATATATATTTCATATTTTTTTTTCTAATTCAGTATAAGGAATTTATTAGAAATGGTGCCTTTGATAATGAATAGAAACATCACCAATTCTTGTGATGCAAAGAGAGAGAAGGATCATATCTATTATGGCCTTAAGTGATCGGTTCAAAGAATTATATTTTCCCATGTGTCCTCATCAAATGTCTAAATTTAATCTTCTGTTAACAGTGAATTTAATGAATTTTATGTGTCATGTGGATTTCATGGGATGAAATGGAATGAGGTGATGGTAGAGAAAAATATGTATAAAGGGATGAAGGGAAATAAGGGGTTTCCCACATTTGATAACTGGGAAAATAATCGTCCTCATAAATACATGAATGGGATGAGATTTTTATTATATGTGCAGAGATAAATAAAAAAACTCATGATTTCAAGGGCATGAAAAAGGTTTTCAATATATAATGGTTCAACTGCAATGAGATTTGAAACTATGTGAATAAATGTCCCATGAATCAAAGGAATATATCCCAAATGAAGTTACTAGAAATGATCATGATATGATATTGATACAGAAGATGTACAAGGATTAATATGCCTCATTATGTATCATTTCATTTGAATATTTTTGCAGCAATGTACTAGTTACAACAATTATGGAATATATGAGGAGTTCAATACAGTATTATTTCATTAAGTATTTGAGGTCATATGATGAATTTTACCATGTATAATTGATCCACTATAATGTTAAAATCATGATAACTAATATGGTTGAGGGAAATCCAACACTAAATATATTATTTATGATTATGATAATTATTATGAAATTATTTATTTTGATATGTACTGACTACCTGAAAAATGATTATTGACTTATAGACAATTGGATTTCGCTATCATTAATAGAGTTCAAAACCTTTTTGGATATAAAAAATATATCTATTATCATGTATTAGGATAAATTCATATTCAAAATAATTATTTATGTCAATTTTATTTACTTCCATTATTCAAGAAGAAACATTATGAAGATATCCACATGAATGGAATTTCAAATATTTTTGATGATTTATATTGATTAAAAGAAAAATATGGTAGCAGATGCCTACAGTAGGATGGATCATGGTGTTATCAACAGAATGGGTATTTACAAGGACCCCATGTATATGTATCAAGAAACGATGAATATGGGATTGATATTAATTTTTCGGATCCTGATCTTGTGGAAAGTTAATCAATTTATGAAATGGATTAATTTGATCATTGTATGAGGATTTAATGTTTAATTTAACCACATGATGAATCGAATACTAATTTATGAGGTATATATAGAGCAAGAAAAAAACTAAGTATAGAATTCTGTTTATGAAATAGAAATTTATATTTATACCATTATAGAGTATAATAATTACTTTAATCTTGGACTGTGTCTTAAAATAAAATTTTATCCTTTTACCTTATTTTCATAATTGAATTTCATGGTTTTGTGGTAATGATCATTCATCTGATCATTTTCCTTATAAAATTTCATTAGAACATAATGCATTGATTTTCTTCCATGTCCATGTTATGAAATTTGAATATGCAATTTTTTAGTAACTGATTCATTTCCCTTTCCCACTTATTATGAGTATATTTCAACCATATTTTTTATGTGGGTTTCCCTTAAGGGAATTTTCACGTATCGAAAATTATCAATGGAATTCAAAATTTGGAGGACATATTTTTTATATCAAGGGGATAATGTATCACACAAATGATTTACAAATAAATATAATATTGAGTGCATAAAACACTAAGCCTCCAAAAAACAACACATTTTTATAACCAATCCATGAAACATAAATTTTCTACTTATGTTATTTGAATTTTAAAAATCAAACATGTAGGGTTCTATTCTGGGATATTTTTTTGAGACAGATTCATCCAACATAATGTTTGGTTAAAAGAAAACTACACTTATGATTAGTACCATACCCTTATGAATAGTAATGTGCCCTTTTAAATTTTAATATACCCATATTATTATTAACATCACTCATTGATGTATAAATAAAATTTAGGTACATTATAAATGAAATATAATATTTTATAATGTATCAATTGAGTATAGGTATTTTTCGGAGTGATAAATATTTAATTATAGTTCTAAATTAATATAAAGGTCAATTTATTTAATAAAATATGTTCCTAAATAAATATTATTTTCCAGTTACTTTGATATTATTTTAGGAGGGCATAGTTTTTTTGAAATAATTATCTCTGAATTTTTAACTATAAAATCTGTATTTTTCATGTAAATTATTATTTCATTTAAAAACTAAATTTCACATATTTAGAAATATATTTTTAAAAACATAGTTCATTTTTGGATTATATACATCAAAAAATGGTTATGGTGAATATTTGGGACTTGTAAAATATTTCAATTTTGGATTAATAGTAAAATACGTTAATTTATGATAAATACTAAATATATTAATTATTTATTCATAAGTGATGTAAGGCTGATATAGGACCACATTGATAGAAATAACATGATAATTTTAGTATTATTGGTCACAAGAATCAATAATATTGTGGGTCTTGAGCAACATAATTAAATAATTATTAAGATATGAAAAAATTTCTCCTCTCCTCCACTATAAATCCCCCCTGACTCCCTCTTCTCTTCACTCCTCCCATGCCGTGTGACTTGTCCCAAATTTGAAAAAATATCCTCCCAAGATCCTCCCCCAAGTCCAACAACCTTTTTTCAAATAAAATGTCCAATACCTCTACCCTAAAGAGGCACTCAATGAATATCACATAAAGGGGTAAATTCTTCATTTCATTTATTTAATTTTATGTGATTTTCTTTTCTTTTTCCTTCCACAACTCATTTCATCCATCTTTTTTGATGAAACTATTACCATACTTGTAATGGAATTTTTTTATGATAAATAAATAATTCTTCATCATCTCTCCTTACCATTTCTTTTATAATAGAATTGAAAACACATTCCAAGATGTGTAAATTTATCACATTTAAGGACGATGAATTTTCTATTTCTATAAACGTTCCCAATTCTTGTACTAAAACCACTTCATGGTTAAACCAGACTATAATATATTTATATAACTTATTAGGTTTTTGTAAACTTCTTTTACAAATGGAATATGATTTAAATTGAAAAATTGAGTTTGTTGTGTTCAAAACAAACTATTTAAACCAAAATTTTATCATTAAATAAATTATATAGTGATTCGCCTTCACACAATGTAACCAAATGAAATTTAAAACCATGTAACATTATGGATTTTAACTAATAACATATGACTTCAATTCTAGAAAACGATCTTCATTTTACACGATTCTCCATTCATTTATATAAGTATACTGATCAACAAACAAACAGACCCGAACAATGAAATTGGACCTCTTAACCCATAAAAAGGTCCATCAATGAACATAATAATGTCATAATATATAATTATAAGAATATTAGGTTCTATAAATAGTAATTAATTAACCTAAATTTTATTATTCAGGTCATTGAGATCAAGGTAAAAACACCTTCAGACTTAAGGTAAGGTGTTCTTCTTCTCACTTCTATTTTTGTGAGATATTTTGTCTTCATTATTGTTACATGTGTATAGTGAATGCATTATAACCATTGTTGTTCATATAATGAATATATTTATTTTCATTATATTCAATTTATCATTTTATTAGTATTAATATTGTGTCATAAGATTCAATTGATTACAAAGTTTTATATATTTTCTACCTGAACTTCCATTTTTATTTACTTTTCTCTTATTATATAATAACTTCAATGAAATTTTTTTATTCTTATTTACTCCTAAAATATTATGTTTTAATTTTAAAAAAAAATAAAATTCCACTAAAAATACTTCTTTATTTTATGGGTAGTTAAGTGTTTTAAGTGTATCTTTAAATAATTCTTGCCAATGTATGTCTGATTCAAGTAACTTCCCAAATTATTACCTATTTAATGTTTAGTATGTAAATTTTTAAGCCATATTTATCTTTCAAAAATAAAAAATTTTCACTTGAAAAGTTTTTTGGTTTATTTATGGTTTTATAAAAGCAAAAATTCCTTTGCGCTTCAAAATATCATTAATGAATTCATTAACATCAATAAATTTTTCTATTCTAAAGAATAATTAAAAAACGTTTTACATGATTTAACTTCAGTGGGAAAAATTTATAACACAATTGTAATCTCAATGAATTTCAATTTTTATCTAGGATATACATGTTTGAAAATTAAATTATGGAAAATGAAAATGATTTTCCAAAAAAGAAAACCTCTTTCAAATGTAAAATAGATTATTCTCAACTCACATTAATGATTATGAAATATATGCCTTGTTGACCACTTATAGATAGAATATGGTGTATATACTACACCATTGTATATCATATCAAGATACTACTTATTTTCATGATATTCTAATGGATTATGATTGGAATGCTTCATAGTGGTATGGGACAATTTGAAATGTTTAAGTATTATTTCCTATAGAATTTATCAATTTTCTCATTTAAAAGAACCTTTATTTATGTCAACGTCCTCTGATGAATATTTTATTTCATAGCGGTTTATATTGTATGATATCATCTAAAGTATTTTGTTTAAGGGTTTTTGATTAGTTAGAATTTGGATTTTCTATCTTGATATCATTCACCAATTAACATCTAATGGTTAGTGTTTATGGTTATTGTATGAGGAATGTTATTTATATTTCATTTGATACATTCAATATGATTTTCTATGTTGTTTATATTTATCCCCATAATTAATAGGTATTTATTGGACTTAGTATGTGTAGGGTGGGTCACGCTATAACCCAATGGTGCATCGGTAGGTCTCATGAGACCAAGTACGATCTTGGAATGAGGCCATGAAAAAATATTTATTTATGGTCGTTGAATGAGGCCATGATGGTATGGTTATGATGTCCCGCATTATGTGTTCCCTCTTTATGAAACTATTAATTGAATGATCATGTGGTTATTCAACCATTACAGTAAACATGATTATTTGTTAGTATGTACATGTTTACTAATCTCGTATTCTTGCCATATATTGTTGATGTTTATTTTTAAATTCATGTGTTTATTCTTATTAACCATGCCTATTATTTATGTATATAAAATCTTCCACCATATTTCATACCCTTATAGTGAATTTTAGACCATCCATTTATTATATTTTATTTTATCAGGGAATGAATAAGGTTATAATGAATGACCTTCAGAGACAAACATATATTTGTGGATATTCTGAATAATATTATATGTTGTACTTCATTTCATGTTGTCATGTTATACCTATGTATAAACCTAGTTTTCCAATACTATTAAACAACTCAGTCATTCGGGATTTAATTCCATGTAATGACGACAATGTAATTCTATAAGGAACAAACTCCGGGCTACTGGGGTTGGGGTGTTACACCTGATTCGATTTGAAACACATTAGGCACACATATTAGGTCCAAAGTACATATTTAGATGGAAAAAAGAATCCATACCTAGGTGATGAACTATGTTATTTCACCAAAGAGTTGATACATCGGTAGTAGGAATCTAAAAGCAATCATATGGATCCAAGAAAGACAAATTATTCTATAACAGATCATAATACTTTGGATCAGTAGTGCAGGACTATCCGGATGGATTATATCAGCAAAGGGAGATTCAAAGTATCTCATACAAAGGCTGAAGATATCTGGACTGGGATTGTCAGGTCAGTATTACTACTAACCAAGAGTTGGACAAGGAACCACCATAGAAGTGACAAATGTATGTTCAGGTTTGTACATACGGGGAAAATTATCAAATTTGGCTACAATTGTAGTAGGAGGAAATCATATTATTGGCCTCTTACAACAACAACACCTAGGTAGTCTAAGCCAAGTTCAGGGAGATAGTGGTTAGGGAAAAGGCCATCTTCAAGACATGTAGGACAATAACCCAGAAGTTCCATGGATCATATGTGGTATTCTCTATTTCATTACATCATTATTTTATTTACTAATACATATATGTGTGATTAATTACTTTCATTCCACTTATCGGGTTCAAGACATAGAGATTTCATTTGATAATTTGAAATTGACACTTGTGGTTAGAGACTCTGATAGGTAGTTGCTCAGGTATTGTGAACATATTCCAATAGTGTTACCAGACACATTGAGGTGAGGGTTTTGAATAAGATCTCCTTATAGAAGTGATGATGTCGTGTGATGTATTCTCATGTATGGAAATTTTATCCACATTCTATGCCATATTGACTATTGTTTTGGAGGATATTGTGTCTCTATAGTTATGAAATGAGGTATTATTTTGTGGATGAAAGGGAAACCTTTTAATAGGAGAAGGCGATCAGGAATAGGAGAGTTTATCCAATTAATAAACAGTTGTCCTGAACGAGTCACATAGTAGTGAATGATATGGTCTACTAGTTAAGTACAATGGTGGGATATTACAAGAATGTTTTTCCTAAGGATTTCCAATGTTTACTTCCTTATTCAGAGATAGGATTCTTCATTGACTTGAAATCCATGAAGTCCATGATATCTACAATGGAATATCAGATTTCCCTGATAGAGAGTTTTGAGCATACAGTGCCGTTGGAAGACTTGTAGGTGTATAGATGTTTTTAGACCAAATTTCCACCATAGGTATCTCCAATTGTTCACCAAGATGAGGAATGTGAGAGAGAAGTTATGTGTGGACTACCAGTTCTTGAACTAAGTGACATAGAAGAATATTTATCCATTACAAAGGATAAATTCTCTATTTAATAATTTGATAGGGGATCAATGTTTCTGTAATATTTTCCTCATTAAAGGATATCACTATATGGTATTACATTATGAGTATATATTTAAGATTAAATTCAAAATATTATACCATATCATGGTGTACATGGTGATTTTTTATGGGTAAATAATGGACCAGTAGTGTTCAGGAGGTCTCATGAACTAGATATTTTATCATATGTTATGATTATTCGTGTTGGACATAATTTATGATATCTCATTGTACTCAAAAATGATGGAGTAGAATGGGAGACAATTTAGGATTGTCCAAAAACACACTAAGAGAACCAGATTTTTGAAAGTCTCTAAAAGTGTCATATTTTGGATTTGTGAGGTCCATATTCTAGTACACATAATCTCATCGGCAAGAGTAACCGTGAACCCAGTGAATGTTGAGGTATTTCTTGATTAGAATCCACCAAATAGTGTTATTGAGTAGCATATTATCTTGGGTTTGTTATTGTAATTATGGAATGTTTCACCAAATATCACAAGGGTTGTAACATCCATGTTATATTTTATCTAGAATGGGAATCCAATGGGGTAGACGGAATGGTGATAACAGTTCTTCCTAGAGCCAAGGAAGAGGTTGAGGATCTCTCCAATATTAAGACTTCTGAAATAGGTTGTCAACTATATCTATTGTTATATGTTTCATCATGGATGAGACACTATTTTTTATAATATATATGTGGGATGTGAATTCATGTGGTTTATATCAAATGAGACCACATGATCCGAACTACGAAACACTTGATCATGAATTAGTAGTAGTAGTATTCTGAATGAATATTTCATGACACAACCTATTTGGAAATAATTTTTTCATCTATCCTAAACACAATAATTTCATTTATATATATTTTTTAAATGGATCATAACATATTGTTGTGGTTATGTTTATAGTTTATCAAAGACTATGAAAAAAATGTTTTCTATACTCCTACGAAGGGAAACATGACAAAGTCTCTCTTAGTTGGAGATCTAATTCTCTATTTTTTATAGATACACCAGTGTAGTTATCCTAATTATTGTTTTATATTGTTGAAAAGGATGGAAATTTATATCTCTAGTCGATGGGTGTCACCCCTTTCTTTTAAGGCTTATCATGGTTTCCTAGCAAGGTGATATCGACTGTGAGACCATATGTTATAATTTATCCAATGTACATTATCTTTAAATATATTATTGTGGTTTTGAGCATGATATAAATTTCAAATGGAAATTGATGGTACCTTTTATGCGGTCGGAGGATATCAAGATAGTGTTCCATACATACCATTTTACTGTAAATTCATTGTGTTAATGATTTACTATAATGTTTATGTTAATTGATGTGGCCAACCATGAATAATGGTGTTGCAATGTTTTTCCCCTAATAACCAACTTTTTAGTAGGTGATGTTTTATCACTCGTTTCTGATGGTTTTAGATTACTCCCTAGTGGTCGAAAGTTGAAGTGGGATATGATATACATAGATTTTTAAATTGGGTTATCTCAGATTTACAGGGAAATATGATACTATTTGGTTGATCATATACTGATTCAACAAGTCATAAAACATCCTATATATTTGAGAGATGAGTTCCGTGGATAGAAAGGTATGACTCTATGATCATGAGAATGAATGATTTCATAGATAACACTTGATCCACATTTCAGAACATGATTCTTGATTCACATCCGAAATCTGGAGATGATTCGTGGAGACCTTTATGAATCATTTTTTCTTGAGCATGATGTTTCATCCCCACATGATGGTCAGACTGAGAAAACAATTCTTGTCTTGGAAAAAACTCGTCAAGCACATATGATAAAAATTATCTTTATTTGGTAGGATTATCTACACTTTTTGGTTTTTGTTTACAACAATAAAATCCATTTTAAAATATGAATGGAACCATTAAAGGATTTGTATAGAAGACCCTAAAGGATAACACTTTGTTAGACTATGCAAGGAAAGTAGGAAATCATTTTACCAGAGATGTTGTAAGATACTATAAAGAATGTATAAACGATCTAGGAGTGGATGTGTGCTTCCTAGGTCCATCATAAGTTCTATGATGTCCAAATAAAAGGGCCACTGGAGTTCGAGGATGGATGTCATGTGTACTTGTGGGTCTCAACTTAATGTGTAATAAGGATATTTTCCATGAAAACATGCTATATATGAGATTCATTTATCGATTATAGTTATAGTGTTGATATGGTGAGTTGGAATACCTCTTATCTCTACTGCCACATTCAGAATAAGTAAATTAGGACATCCATGTGTTGTTGATGATTAGAAACATGCATGTCATGTCAAATGTTATCAATAGTGGTGATCTAGCCGTCATACATGGAGATACTTATATAGAGTACCTTTTGGAGATTTAGATTCATCCTAATGTGATTATTCAGGAGATATTTATTCATGTAGATTGTTTCTTGTGGTAGCATGAGAATCATTTGGAGAGCCCTAAGGAGAGAGAGATTGAAATTCCTTCCATGAAGCCACATATTATTTAGTAGGATTTTATTCTTTTAGGATAAAAATCCCATAAGGTGGGGATAATGTAATGAATCATATTTTACATGTATTATTTATTGATATTACATTAATTTTTATAGCAGCCAAAAAAATTTCATTGGATTCTACAGCCCGATGTTCATGACATAAATGCTTGAAATGTATTATATATATTTAATAATATGTACACATTGTTTTATTGAAAAATAAACATAACTCCCAAATAAAATCCCGGATAATAAATCCGAGGGTATCATTGAGTTCAGTAAACATGTTTTACCCTACGCATGACATTACCATTATTGGAATGGAGATTTTGTGAAACATTTTTCAGTGGCGCAAATGAATAAAATAATTTTTTTTTATTTTTTTATTTTTTTATTCATCACATTGAACGATAATTTATTTAAATATCCAGTTATGAGATATTCCATAAGGATTTCCACCCAATCCATGGAGATCATGATTACCATTGGAGAGGATTTTTGGATAACAATGACAGATCAAGATCATATCATAAATCCTTTCCAAAATAGATTTCATGGACCTCATCCCCGACAACAACACCAAACCACTATTCATCAAAAATCCTCGCAAACTCTAGGAAGGATGATGATTTTTTCCATCCCGTTCTTATTCTTGGATGAATGTGGATCAATTCCATGAACCAAATTGATACACGGTAAATTGGTAGATTTTATTTGACGGAGTTATTTGTGTTCCCTGTGTAATATTCCTATACATTCTTCTATTTCTATACCAACTGATCGAGGATGTATAGAAAAAGGAATACGTTCATTCCTCACGTTTGTTTTCTTATAGATTTATCCCCCTACTTTTTGTTCAATCAGTACATCTATTTACATTATCTATGTATCAACCAATACCTATATCTAATCATTACAAGACCATTCATTCAAGGCAGCGGATAGATATCATGGATATATCTAATGATATAGAATTTTTATTGTGAATCAATGAAGATAGTAGATAATCGAAGGTAGATAGGATGGATTTTTGGTTTCTGTTCATTTGGTTTTGGTTCATAGTAACTGATGGATAGATTAATCATTTTTTTGGTATCCCTAAACACAGAATATCACTCATTATGATGTTAATTCTAGGGAGACCCGCAATCAATATGTTTTATTAAGGGAGGAAGCTCCATCAAAGTTGTGGGTGAAACAAAGGATGAGTAATCAAATATGTAAAACCCTAATAAACATGACATGTAATTTAGAATTACATTACTGGTGGGACCCCTACTTATGGTGAGAGGGATTCAGATGGGGTTATGTATCACACACTTTATGACATGATAAATTTCCATGTGGCCCCTTTGGTATAGTGTATCACGTACAGAAGAAGGTATATAGACATGGAAATATGTTCATTGCCTATGGAACGCCATATATATAGACACAGACATGACATGTTTACACAAGCAGTTACATAAACTGGAAAATACGACACAAGACGTGTTAGGGTACCTCTAAATGCAATTTTTGTTAGTCACAAGATTTATATATGGTGGTTTGCATTCCATGTGAGGATTTACCACAAAATCGGACTAGGGGATTGCAGAACACACTGTATACCCCTAGAAAATTCCATTTAATCCCTTTAAGGGTGTTTGTAATATGTTTTATCAATAGTTTGAACCAGTCTCAATTGAGTGTGTTCCCTTGGTGGATTACCTCAATGGTATAGTGCAACATTGAGTCCATATCATAGTATTATGATCCCCTATAGAGGATGAACCTTATATAGAGTTTTTTTGTACCTTTATGAGACTTGAGTGTGATCCCATAATTTCCCTAATCATTGCGGGTCAATTATTTTACTTGTTCATGATGCTTATAGAGTATGATGGAGGCTAATATGATGTTTGGATGAGTTATAGTGGTGGGAACTAGGATCATGGAACCTTTATAATGAAAATGTCGATTTTAAATAGTGTATAAGAACATCACGAAGTGAAAGTGTGATTCACATCATGTAAAATTTAGAGGTTTCAAAAATAAAATAAAATTGATTGGAGACATTTTTTTGGTAGAAACCGAATTTTAGGTATTACACGGTGTGAAAGGGGATTGCACGTCATGTTATTCCCATAAGCAGTAATTTTATAAACCATTCTAGCATCTCGAGATGTCAAACCCTACGGCTATAGCTTCCCTCTCTCACACCCTAGGGAACCTGAATGTCCCCTCTTTAGTGTTTTGGATATCCCAATGATTTCAATCAATCTTGGGCTTCCATGTTCAATCTGTGGTAACCTGACCTGTACCAAGTTGTTTTTCCCTTTATTTTCTAGATGTTTCTCCCAGTTTGATCATGTTTCATCTCGTACCATCTTTTCGTGATATGGAGATTTCCTACCCATGATTATAATGTGGTTTCTCTTAGTTTTTATTGATGTAATAGTTCAATGACATCATTATATGGATGATGATATTGTAGTAGAAGTGATCTAAGATCTGTTGTGCGGTTCGTTCTTATGTGGGGAACATTAATTATCATTTGAGGAAGGAGAATAATTATTTCTCTATTTATTTATGTAAAATCAAAGACATTCCATGATTTATTCCCCTGTATAAATATTTTATTAAACAAATTAAATATTTGAACAGGATTAAAAAAAATTGGCGATCACTTAGCGATGTGGCCACTTTTTTCATGATAACTATTTGATTCTTGATTTGAAAGATTGTGTGATATTTATTCATTTCATTTTTTGTCATGTAATACTGGATGTAAATGATAAAATAATATATTTTTTTGATTACTTGACAATTAATTGGAAAAGGGTATTATATAGGCATGTTTAATGAACTTGGCTTTTGTTATAATTTTAATTAAATGAAAATTATGAATGTACGCATGTTTTTTTAAAATGGTTAATGAACTTGAAGTAAGATGATTTTTGTCGATAAAGGAATTAAATCAATTTAACATTAATTTTTTATTTAACTTTTTATTGTTTTAGATAGCATGTCTCAAAGGTTTTCCATAGTTTAATCATTTTATTAATAAATTTGGTTAATTAAATATCAAAAAAATAATTATTTTAATGATAAATTATGATGCATTTATGGGGCCCTCATTTCCCACATTCTTTTAAAGGACATGTGTCTTATTCTTTGGAGTTGTGATATATCATTATGTGTGATTTCTGGCTACCTTTCTCTAGGGCCAATAGACCGATCTCTATGTTTGTTTCATTCTTCATGTGATGTGTTGTGAGCATAATATGGATGATCCTGGATGACGGTTTTAGAATATGTCGTAGTGAGGCCTATATGTTATGTGTGCCGAGGTTTTTTTAACGAGGAGTGCATTTTTGATTTGAGTGGTGGGGAGGCCCATTTTTTATGTCAGCCTTCGATGTATAGTGTATCGAGATACCTCAATATATGAATATGGATGTTAGGGAGGAAACCAATGATGACATAATTGATTGAAATAGGTCCTACACATTGATATGATATTTGAATGATTTATGGAATCAGTATTTTTTCTAGAGACCAGGTTATTTGATTATCCAGTTCCCTTTACACAATTATTGAGGAAGATAGGTGTGTCCGGATACTCTCATTAAATGGGATCCAAATATGCATGGAGTATGTTATGTGATTTCTATGTTTATCTCCATGTGGTTGGACGATTTTATGTTGTTGTTATATGTGGGGATGACCCGACTAGTAGTTCATCTACTCACTCTGTTGGGCCCCTTGTGTTTTAGAAGATTACAATTTTTCCTAGAGTACATTATTATATTGGAATTATTTTTATGAATAAATTAATCAATTTCTAACCAATTGGGTTGGAGATTTATGGGATGCAATGTTGAGGTTGTAATTCTGAGAATTCATGGACTCGATTTTCTTATGCATAGATGGCATCTATCATTATTGAGATGCTAATGAAATGTAGTGTGTATATTTTAAAGGTATAATTAATGGTTATGTAATTAATTATTGTAATGTTAAATTGATGAAAATAAATAAGATAATATATTGTATATCATTAAATGGTTGTTTTCTTGTAAGATATGTGGTCATTGTTGTGGCATCTAGGACTCTAAGAGACATATGCAGTATTTGCATCTGCGACTATGATATAACTATAGTGTGGTTTTGAGATATTTTATATCATGTACTTTTCTTGTTTTTATATTAAACTTGACCATGCCAGTTAGTGAAACTGAAACCCCGATAATTCTGAGTGATATGGGTGTTTACCCAACATCCCAATGAGAGAATACATGGATCACTACACCATTTATCCCCACTCAATTCTCTTGGTATTTACTCATTCTGGTCAACAAAAGATTTAGTTTCCTACATATTTGTGTATATATGGATATAATGGAATTTTTTTAGACACACTAGAATTTTGAATATATTTTCCTATAGAATAAAATAGGTATATCCTCAGTAGGATGTAATAACTTGAGGATCGTTTCTCAGTGAATGGACTGTGATGGAATGATATACAATAGTCGATGAATTCTACATTGTATGAAGGAAATGGTGGCTACCAAAAACATCATGTATGCATTTGGTTTTATGGGCATGTGGGTGTACTGCATGAGGTGCATGTTACAGTGCTTTTCCGAGGTGTGTGTGGGCTATCCATTTTGGGGAGATATTTTTAGGATGTGCAATATTGGGGAATTGCGGAAAAATATTGTGGAATCAGTAGTCGAGTACCCTTTATATTCATTATTATATTATATTCTCTTCTATGTGATACTTGGTGAGAGTTTACATGGAAATTCTAGGAATAAAGAATACCATTTTAGGTGATGAGTTGGTTTTACATTTTTTCACCATGCTTTGGCATGATATCTTTACCTTTTTCACAAGAGGCTCTAGGGAAGATCCTAATAAGAATACTATTATATTCACCATATATATATATAAGATTATTAGTTTATTATTATAAGGTTGGTGATATTAATTGGAATTACAAGATTGGGGTTGTGAAAATTTAGTTTTCTTCATTATGGTTACTGTCGCCTTTATATTCATTGGGTACTTTATGTTTTCCCTTCCAGTTTTATTATTTCTATCATGAAATTACATTTATGAAATTGGGTTTTATTATATATTGTAGATTGCATAGGATTTGGTTAGTATTTGTTGTATCTCTCTCATTTTCATGTGTCTCACTTGGATGGTAATTCCCCCATTTGAATGTTTATTTTACCCTGGCTGCTAGTCACCATCCCATTATTGCTAGGGGTGAGACTAGGGGTCACTATCTCAGTTATCCAAATTCCAGCCAAAGAGGGGTACAAATTGTGGGGACAGGTTCATGATATAGGGGTATTAAAATCCTTGTTGAGTGATATGATGGAGTTTGGATCTAGGCATAAGTGAGGTTGCAAGGGTTTGTTGGGAAACAATATTAGTTATGTTAAGAAAGAACTATAATCATTGTAGAACAGCTAAGACACATGAATTTAGGGCACCCCTTTGATTTTATGCACAAAACATTATGAATATATTCAATACTAAATATGGTGATACACATTACATGGTAGAGACTTAGTAAAGGGTAATACATCATTCTTTGTTTCACCTATTTTTAATGGGTAAATATTCAGATAACATAGCCTAAAATGAATAAAAAAATGTTAAAGTATTTGATATTCAATATTAAGAGATATAATTGTCTATTCATTTATAATAATGTCCTCCGATCAACTTACTCATTATATTTGTGAGTAATGTTTTCATAAAGTTTCATAAAGTTATTTCCACAGTGTATTAGTTGATGAAAAAAAACGGTGGAGGACTCATTGGGAGTTTCAACTCTATATTCTATATAAGTATATGTGATTTATTTCTAATACACTCATAGATTATTGGTGGGATAAGGTAAAGATATCCTTCAATTTGATCCAATATCTGATAGAGAACTATGAAACATTGTATATGACTATTTTGTGTGAGACTGCAAGGTAGTGGTGGTTCTTATTTCTTAGAACTCACAAGGACTTGCTAGTCTCATTGGAGGCAATTTAAGACACATTTTGAGTCCAATTTCATTATTCAATAGTGAAGGTGTATAGTCACTGGGATCTTTATTCCCTTCGATACGGATGTTCCATTTTGCGAGATTTTGGAATCCGTTTCCAAAACCATCTGTTATATGCTTCATATAATTTGTTGGATGCGGAGCCTAGGGTGATGATTTTTTAGGAGGATTTTTTCCTAGAGATCCACTACCGGTTCATCCTATTTTGATAAAGAAATATATCTAGATTATGGAGATATAATATGTCCTACATAGTATGTTAATCATAACTATATTGTCATTAGTTGGGATTCATCAGGATAGCTAATAAAGCAAAGCTCTGGTCTGAGGATGCGTATAGTCAAGTAAAAAGAGAATCCAATCAACCAGGGGTGGGTCCCAAACCACAATGTCAAGTTTTACTTGGATAAGTGGCACTCAAACTAATGCCAAGGGTTCATACAATTGATTTTTTTGATGATATTTTAATTAGAATTTAGATTTACAATCATTTCTATGTAGTCAACATCAACCAATTGTTCCACATTAGGTTCCTCCACTGAGGATGCTCTATGTAGGGTAGTACTAATAGCTTTCTCATGTTTTGGGCTAGTATGGTGTTGTTTGTGAAGGCTCTGGACATCCCCACGATTCTCCACATCCTCATAGAGTATAGTGTTTCCATAGAGGCGGTCAACGTCAAGAATATATAGGCCATAGAGCTGGTTCTGTTCAGCTTCTTGATTTTTGATTCCAGTGTTTGGTGATCAAAACATTATTTGAGGAATCTTTTTATTTGTTTTTAATGTGGTCCATGCCTTTTTTGAACAATATGTGACACAATCATTCATGCCACATTCATGTTTCCATGATTTATGAATTATGGTTGATTGACCTACAGTGCCCTTAGCATTGACTAAACATGTTAGAGGATGAGATGACTAGTTTGTATTATGTAGAGATTGGGAGCTAGTGTTGTTGTACAACCCCTTATAACATCCAAGACTGGAATGCCACATGAAATGGTGCCCCCATCCATGTTGGCCACCTGGCCTCAAATGCTTCTCCCAAATGCCCGAAACTGAAGACTAGTAGCCAGGGCTGAGCTGAGTTAGTGGGAGATTATTCACTAATTACAGAGTGTCACTGTGAAATTCAAAACCTACAGTAAATAATAGAAGGAAAATAAACAACGGTCTACTATATGTAAGTCACAACATGAGTACATATCAATAACCTGAAGTTTCGAATATAATAAATGAGGTAGAAGGTTTAGGAATCTCGAATGCTGTAAGATCAGTACATGGAAATAAAATGCAGTACAAGTATCCCAAAACGAAAAAAATACCAAAAACATACCCCTGCATTGCTAGACATAGCATGGTTTTAATTCTCCCCTCCTCCAAATCCACAGTCAACAAACTATTTTCGGGAACATTCCCTTATCATCATAGGTAACCATATAATCTATTTGGGTCCCCGAGGTGGCCCATAAAGGGTGTGAGATAAACATCCCAGTAGGATACAACCCAGGTCTATACTGTTGTAAAAGTAATTCTACAAATGTTCTACCAACTGTAAACAAGTAGTAAAGTATTTATTTCTAATTGAATAATCCTATAGTAGTAAGTAATACCAAATAGCCCTCAAGGCTACCATCAAAAGATAGTTAACTCCAAAAAATGAAGCTAAATGAAAAGTAAACTAGTCACACAGCCATGTAATTCATCATTCTGTATCTTTTATCCCATATTAATGATATTTAACATATCCATTTTTCCCACAGCCATACCATATCGTAAATGTATCATGCCAAAACCATGACATATATTTAAAATTAGACCTCATGGGAAGATCCCTGGTGTTAATAGGCCACAAAATGAATGTATTAAATCTAGAACATAGAGAACCATATCCAAGGATCATGTCCAAGGAATCCTATCATGTACCATAGGGCTCCATTGTTGACACTCGATTTGGCATTAGTGGGGGTCCAAAGAGACTGGATATAGAAATTCCTATGCGATCCCAAGAAAGATGAATCCATGGGGTATCAAGGACCAATGCATCCCGCATATTCAAGTCCCAATGGGAGAGTCAACCCATGCCATACACTACCGCATTCTAGATTCATGGAGTTTAGTCCAAGGAAACAATCATATCATTTAATCAATTATTAAATCATTCAATTTAATCATTCCTTTTATGTGAGTATACCCACACACCTCATCCCGCAGAAGAAATTGGTATAACCACTCATGAAAACCATTTATCAAAACAATATTATTGTCATAACATCCCATATAAACCATTTAAGATGCCATTAGTAATTTTATATATGAATACCCACCCATATTATACATTTAACCTGCCAAAATATCAAAATGGAAAATTAATAACATTAAATTCATTAGCCAAGGAGGTAGAAAAAACCATAAGAAAACTTATTCATGATATAAAGGAACTAACGAGATTTTTATAACTAGGAAATCATAAGAACATGCCCCATGGATGGTTCAAACAGTAATAAATAGGTTAAAACCATATGTTTCACCACTCGGGTGACCTTAAAATGAGCAATGATTGGGAAAAACTGAAACTGAACTGATGGTCAAACATTGTAGGTCCATATACACCTACTAAAAGAAACTCACTATAAAATGAGACCACACTAAAAAGTACAACAGATGGTGTAATGGTTGAATGCTTGAAAAAACTGAATAAAAATTGGAAGACAATATATTCCCTATACACCGCCTCAGTAGTAGAGAGATCATCCAGTATCAAGTATTAATTAATCCTGGTTTGGATGAAATCTGAAGAATGGTCGCAGAAAAATATATTAGGGTATATGTTCCTAAATCCAAATAGAACCATCATTTTTTGATAGAATCAAGAATGACTAAAAAGTAACCGAGTATATACCAATGAAAATCTGATGATACAAACAGAGATCAGAATTGATGTAGGACGAAAACATGGGCTCGAAAACTAGGTCAGGCCCCAAAGGGGAGAGCCATAGAGATTTTGTACATATGAGGAGAAAACCCACATGGGTTTAAAAAGAAAATATGGTTTAATATTAATTTTTAAGGAAAAAAACACAGCAATGTCTATCAGTTTACCCACATGGTTTCTAAAACTATGTAGAAACCATGCACAAAAGCACTGCTAAAAACTGAAAACACTTTAGATCACCTGCATGGTTAGACTAACCAAGTAGAATTTAACACCCCTAGATTTTATGAGAAGTATTATTTTTAATTTATTTGATGTCTTGGATGCTACAACAATATTATCTTGTGCTATACCCAACACCGTATTAGCTTGCAGTATACACAACACTTTTCTTGGATCATGTTATACACAATTTGATGTTCGTTTGATAAAAGTTATTCTATGGAACATTGAGTAGATATATATATATGTTTAATGTATAAATGAAATATGGATATATTCTATTATACTAATCAAAAAATGAATCATTCACTACATGCAACCCTGACTTGGATTGAATTACATGCAATCGTGATCTTCCTCGGTGGCATGGGTTTACGCAATACCGGGCTTCAATAAACAATGATATATTGTTATAATATTATTATGGACGATCCGTTATGAATATTATTAACTACATTTTTAATTTTATAACATTATTATTCATCTTAAACATTTTCTAGAACATGGTATGTGAACAAAATAATTTTTTCGGTTAAAATAAGTATTTTTTAAAAATGCAGTTTTGCCGCCTTTTGATGGTGCACACACATTAAATCGTGTTTTGGACATTTTTATAAGTTCAATTTGACAAAATAAAATTATTATTTGGAATCAATATATAAAAAATTTACTTTGGATAAAATTTTCATATTATTCATATAACTTTCATATTTTAATGAATAGTAAAAACACGCTATATTTTAATTAAAAACCACTTTTTTCACTGCAATAATTTATGTGGATAAATTATAATATTGAATGGTTTTAAAGTGAAAATAGGATATATTTTTACCATTTAATATAATTCATGTCAGTAACATTAATTTTACATTGAAATCATAGTTGAAAACATTTCAGTCTTTGGCAATGTTTTAACTTTTAAAACCCGTTTTCTTAACAACATGATTAATTTTAAATTAATTACTGCAACTTATGTGTTCTGAATTTTAAAAAAAGGATTCCATATTTTAATTCAGTGGGTCCAAATTATGTTAATAGGTTACTTTTATTTTTTTGATATTATGAATAGTAAATTAGGTAATTTTTTTTACTATAGTTAAAGGTAAATCGGGTAATTAAGGGTAAAAATATGATTATAAATTTACTCTAACACCTGAAAAAATACTATATAATGACTAAAAGTCGACCCTTATCACCAAAGGGTCTAAATAAATTCATCTTATGGACTTTTAACAATGAAAATAACTTAATTATTATTAAAATCAAAGAAATTGACAACATGTCACTCTCAGAAATCTTATAAGTATAATAATTTTAATTTAGTGATAAACTTCACAAAACATGATACATGAATAATCTACAGAAATCTAATAAACTTATATACATCATGTGAATTTATTTATAATTTATAGGGATTAAATAATTATCATTAATGGTGACACAATAGTGATGATGATATTATTTTATTGATTGAGATATCAAATAAATGGTTTTAAAAATATTTAAATAAATATTATATGAACTATTTATTGTGATCCACTAATTTTATAGATAAATATGATATGTTATTAATATATTATGGCTTTTATTTCGAACATATCATCTGTGTGGATTTTATTTAAATTCAAATAGATGAATGGTGTCAAAATTGGAACTATTGTTATTTTATAAAAATAACATAATATAAAATTGTATAAAAATCACCAAAATATTTAACAATTATAAATTTAAATTTATATGGTCTATAATTTCATAAAAATTACAATTATAGACAATTCACAACACATAAGTAATTATTTATAACAATTTAAAATTTTAAATCTTATAACCACAAACAAAATTTAATAGATTAAGTAAAGATAAATCAAGTTGATAATGTATAAAATAAATTACTAACATGTTTAAATTTTATTGGTTGATGATATAACAACCCAATCTCATCTAATTTCGGATTTGAGTCATTTTTGAAGTTTTTATGTGGGGTTGGAATTTATTATAAATTAATATTTCTTATAATTCCAAAGGTGCCCCTCTCCTCCCTTATAAAATGGCACCTCCTTCCTCTCCTCATCACACCACATTGAGCCTTAAATGTCAGCCAACCAATGAAAATTTATCTTCTCCACTTCCCTAGAAACATACTATTGGTCCTGGTATTTTTCAAAGACCAACTTTAGTGCCCTAATAGGAGGTTAAGAAGAGGCATGTCAAAGAAGAGGTAATATCCTTTACTGATTCATTAAATTTTATTTCTTCTTATACTTATTATTATTTCTTTGTTTCATCATAAATTAATAACATCTATATCACTCATATACTTATATGTTATTATAAATATTAAACTACCCTATTTCACATTCTATATATCCTACAGAAAATGAAATCACTATGCGTTCGTACGTACGGAATACCGTCTCCACGCCGTCATGTAATCTGTTTTCCACCACCACCTTTCATGGATGGGTATAACGGTGTAATGAGTAACTATATATGATTATTAAAAAATGATACTAATTCTGATATATTCCATCTTCCTCACCCATACCATTCAATAGTTATGGGAACGATATCGTTGCTCGTGTGTACATACGGCCTACCGTCTCCACGATGTGATGTGACTCGTTCTAGATTATCTTCATTGAATAATTATTATATAAAATAATTTAATGAATATATATGATATATATTACACTGATATCATTCTATAAATAATTTATCTATAACCTAGAAAGAGTAATAAGAATATATGCGACAAGACATGCATATGAACATAAAGCAATGAAAACCTGAATAACAAGTAGCAATGAAATATTAATAATAAGAAGATAGAAATATGACCATTTATGATATCATAACAATGAATATGATTCTGTAATAAGTCAATTACATTATTTAAATCATTATACAGGAGGTTCGGATATGTACGAAGCATATCAGACCTAAGGTAAGGGAAAATCTCAAAATCTCATTTTTATCCGAGATTGTTTATACTTCAGAATTTACTGGGGAATATTTATCATCCACATCCACGTTTCCTCAATATGTAATATAATTTTTATCCTCATAAAGTTTTTTAAATCAAATTTTACATATTGGTGAATTTTTAGTAAACGATATCAAAAGAATCTTTTTTCATTTTTAGTACAAAAGACTTTTTGACTTTTCCGGCCAAAGTACGAGATGAATGTTTTTTTAACATATACGGCATGAACAGATTTTTATGGTTTCATAACAACTTATTTCAATTAATCTTCCTCAACAATATTTCATCACTATTTTCAATAAAATCCTTTTATTTTAAAATTTCTTTTTATTTTGTGAAAATTAGATGATTTTGAAGAATAAAGGATATTTTCATTAAAAATTCATTTCAAGTGTTTTATCAAAACCATTATCCAACTAAGATGAAAATGTTTCATATGTTAATGTTTCAAGTATAATGAATCTATGATTTACATGGTTTCAATTTTCTTATGATTAAATGACATCCATTTTTTAATATGGATTATGTTATGATGGGATGATGTTTATGAAACCCATTTTATTCTTTGGGTTATGATAAATGATATATGTTTATGTTGTGGAACATGTAAGAATGATTTCATTGTTAGATTGGTGGGACCTATATCTAACTCCAATGCATTGGGTAAATATTTATATATCATGAGATAAAAAAGGATGGAGTGGTATGTTAATCCGGTTCAGTGATACAAGAATGGAACGAGGAGTGAACTCGATTCAGAAAGGGACTTCTTCCACAAGGATGGTCTTGGCAGCAATGCTTTGTCTATTATGGAAATCATATCATGTTATTAATGGTTTTCCAAAATTACATGTTTTATTCCCATTCTGTTTTATCATGATTGATGTTCCTTTATGATATATGTCTTACGTATTTCCATGATTAATGCATTGGCACTTGATTTTATGTTTAGATTTTGTGTTCATGTTTTTGCATTCAAATGTTTATGGATTGTTTTATGTTCTCTATGTTTAACCTTACTGATCATTTGAGCTCACCCTTTTTATCTTTTATTTTCCCAAGGATATAATTAAAGTTTTTAGGTAAGAAAACAAAAGAGGAAGATCTTTATGGGATATATTGAAGATCATTCACCATGATTAGAAGATTGTGTTCTAATTTTCCAAAGATAGTAAACTATTACGATCCTTGAGTGTTGGTTTTTGTTATGTATTATGTATTATGAAAAATTAATGTCATGTCCATGTACGTCAGGTTTGGGGTCTCAACTGGTGGTATCAGAGGAAAGGTTTAGTTAATCTTTGGAAACTAGGATGTAAAAACATTAGTGAGATCCCTAGATGATATTTCTAAGGTTTGTCTAGGGATGTTCCTAAGGTTACGTATAGGTATAGTTAATAGTCTTAGAATTATGGTAATGATCTTAGAATTAAACCTAAGATGTACGATATTGAAGGTACTCCCCCTTTTTTATTTTGTTTTACTAGCATGTTTCTTCCCTCTCACACTATTATTTTGGGGTTTTATAAAATGGATGGAAACAGGAAGATTCACGATAATGGAGGATATGATGGACAATGGAATGATATTCTTCATGATAAAAAAAAATGAAATGAGATTTGGAAGTCCAAATATTGTTATTATGACTAATCATCAATCTCATAATATGATCAATAATCTCAAATTTGGTAAGTTTCCTGACTCAGCTAATAAGAGAAATATGGAGTTTCATGATGATCATAGAGGAAAGAATGTTCAATTTTCATCATGTAAATCATGTTGTAAGAGGAATTAGGGAGAATGTTTCAAAGGAACTGGACGATGCTTTTGGTGTGGAAAAAAAGGACACAAACCCAGTAATTTCAAAGGAAAAGGATCAATTAATACCATGGACAAGGATAATGGTACTGCTAAGACATCAATAATGGTTAAATTTTTTAAATGTGGAATGTATGTGCATTATGAAAACCAATGACCTAAGGGAAAATTTCATGAAGAGAATCAGCATGATCGTATGGGTAGTATTTATGTTTTTTATGATGAATAGACTACAAATGATATGTGATATGAACGAAGAGTTGAGGAATAAAATGAGGAAGCTCGGTCAATGGTTTAGGATGGTAGTTGAATGATTGTATCTTTATCAAGAGTTATTTTTTATAGGTAATTTAATGGTACTATGGAATAAAAAAACATCTAAGGATTGTTACAGTATTGATTTTATTAAATTATTTGAAAGTATATGTTGAATGGTACCGGTAACCATGAAAGGTTATTCAGATAATTTTTGAATTGAAGATGATATGCGCATAGTGAAGGTATAAAGAGAAAATGAAATGTTTGATAGTATTAATGAGATCATGACTGATATAAGGACAATGTTATATCATGGTTTGAGTATATAGATTTTTTGGATTTTGGTATGTGGAAAGAGTTAACTTTTGACAGCATTCATATTTTCAATAAAGGTCAATGGGTATTCATTTTTCATGAGAATACATGATTAAGGTATTCCATCATTTGTAATGTGTCCAACAAGATATATCTTGTCATATATAAGGGATAAATGATGCTATTCACATGCTTTGTTATATGACCATTTTAGTAATCGTTCTCTTTACACTATTTTTTTGGAAAGAAGTATTTTGGATAAGCCTAAATATTGGAATGGATTTAGTTTAACATAAGTTAGTATTGTTTAAGGCTAGAACATTTTTCAATATTATTAATGGAATGTTGTAATAGTTTAGTTTCAGAAAATGAACAACCTATAGAAATGGTGACAACCCGTTACGTCAGATGTGGCTGTGGGAATCAAACCCACAACCGAAGTGCGACAGGCCATTATCGCCTTCCGCTGGCCTACATGAAGTCCCTGGTTAGTAGAAACTAGTTCTATTTTTTTACGCGGTATGATTGATGATGTATAAGTTCATTTTTGGAATCCTATATGATTAACCTCGCCATAGATGGACATAGGTATATTTGATAACTTTTTCTAACTTTTTGTTTGAAACAGAGGGAATGACCCATCATTCTATCACATGATCTGCTAAAACATCATGAATACCAAATTCAACTTTATTTCATTAAGATATGCAGTGGAAATTGTTCAAGGCAAGAACAATAGTGAGATTTTACCAAAATCATGTAAGTATTTCTTTTAATTCATCAACATTAGGAAAATGATCTTGAAAACCAAAAAATTTGTCCTAGTACCCTCATATTTGTGGAATAAAATGGTACCTTGGATCAATGCAAATTTATGGCTTTGCGAATGTTGGCTTTTTCATAGCCATTTCCTCTACCACTCTTCATCAGAACACGATGGTTAGTTTTTTCATCCATATCCATATTTTCACCTATTTTCTCCTGTGGGGAAACCCCGTGATTAGTTAATTTGGGTAACATATACATTTCATAATTCAGTTTTTAAAGTTATGTTTTGGTATTTATTTTTACTATGTGGGTTTCTATTAAAGCAACATCAAGTAGAAAACCATTTATAATCCCGACGAATTTCATGGGTGAAATTTATTTTTATGGGGGGTAGAATGTAACACCACGAGATTTTGTTTGAAGTATTATTTTTAATTTATTTGATGTCTTGGATGCTACAAAACAATTATCTTGCACTATACGCAACACCGTATTAGCCTACAATATACGCAACACTATTCTTGGATCGTGTTACACAGAATTACAAGTTCGTTTGATAGAAGTTTTTATATGTAACATTGAGTGTTTATATATATTTATTCAATGTATAAATGAAATATGGATAGATTATGTTATATGACACAACAAAGGAATCATTTAATACGCACAACCCTAACTTGGCTTGCATTACACACAATCACAATCTTCCTCGATAGTGTGTGTTGTACGCAATACCGGGTTTTACTAAACAACGATATATTGTTATAATAATTTTATGGACTAACCTTTATGAATATTAATAAACACATTTTAAATTTTATAACATTATTATTCATCTTACACATTTTCTATGACATGTTGTGGGAACAAAATAATTGTTTCGGGTAAAATAAGTATTTAAAAAAAATGCAGTTTTGCTGCCTTTTGATGGAACACCCACTTTAAATCTAGTTTTTCTACATTTTTAAAAGTTTAATTTGACAAAATTAAATTCTACTTTTGAATAAAGATATAAAAATTTACTTTGGATAAATTTTTCATATTATTCGGATAAATTTCATATTTTAATGAATAGTAAAAACAAGCTATATTTTAATTAAAATGAAATTTTTTCATGGAAATAATTTATATTGTTAAATTATAATATTTAATTATTTTAAAGTTTAAATAGAATATATTTTTACCATTTTATATAATATATGTCATTACCATTAATTTTACATTGAATTCATAGGTTAAAAAATCTCAATCTTTGGCAATGTTAACACTTTTAAAACCTGTTTTCTTAACAACATGATTAATTTTAAATTAATTACTGTAACGTCTGTGTTTTTAATTTTGAAAAATGGATTCCATATTTGAATTCAGTGGGTCCAAATTATTTTAATAGGTTACTTTTATTTATTTGATATTATGAATAGTAACTATGGTAATTTTTATTTATTGCAGTTAAAGGTAAATCCGGTAATTAAGGGTAAAAATAAGAATATAAATTTACCCTAAAACTTGAAAAAAATTTATTGGAGGACTAAAAGTCGACCCTTATCACCTAATAGTCTGAATAAATTCATTTTATATACTTTTGACAGTGAATATAACAT
This sequence comes from Viscum album, assembly GCA_963277665.1. Taxonomy (NCBI): domain Eukaryota; kingdom Viridiplantae; phylum Streptophyta; class Magnoliopsida; order Santalales; family Viscaceae; genus Viscum; species Viscum album. Next base: position 599,311,828 of record OY728128.1, read on the forward strand.
AATTATAATTAAACCAAAGAAAGTGACAACATGTCAATCTCTTAAATCTTATAAGTATAATAATTTTAATTTATTGATAAACTTCATGAAACATAGAACATGAATAGTATAAATAAATATAATTAAATTATATACATCATGTGACTTTATTTAGAAGTTTTAGGTATTAAATAATTATCATTAAATGTGACATAATAGTGATGTTGAAATTATTTTATTGATTGAGATATCAAAGAATTGGTTTTAAGAATATTTAAATAAATATTATATGAAATATTTAATATTCTCCACTAATTTTATAGATAAATATGACATGTAATGAATAAATTAAAGCTTTTAGTTCTAACATATATTCTATGTGGATTTTATTTAAATACAAATAAATGAATAGTGTCAAAATTTACACTTGTTATCTTATAAAAATAACATAATATAAAATTGTTTAATGATCACAAAAATATTTAACAATTATAAATTAAAATTTTTATGGTAAAAAATTTCATAAATAATGCAATTATGGAAAATTCACAACACATATGTAATTATTTATAACAATTTAAAATTTAGAATCTTATAACCACAAATAAAAATAAATACATTAAATAAGGATAAATCAAGTTGATAATGTTTAATATAAAATACCAAAATGTAGAAATTTTATTTAATGATGTGATTACAACCCTATATCATCTATGTCTAGATTTGAGTCATTTTGGAAGTTTTTTATGTGGGGTTGGAATTTATTATAAATTAATATTTCTTATAATTCCAAAGGTGCCTCTCTCCTCACTTATAAAAGGGCACATCCTCCCTCTACTCCTCACACCACTTTGAGCCTTCAAGATCTTCCAACCCCAGAAAAATTCTCGTCTACACTTCCCTAGAAACATACTAGATGACTTGGTCTTTTTTAGAGACCAAATTTAGTGCCCTAGGAGGAGGTTAAGAATAGGTGCGTCAAATAAGAGGTAATATCATGTACCGATTCTTTCCATTTTATTTCTTCTTCTACATCTTCTTTGTTGTTTTTTTCATCATAAATTAATAAAATATGTGTCACTCATATACTTATATGTTATTATAAATATTAAACAACCCTATTTCTCATTCAATCCGTCCTACGAAAAATGAAATCACCGCGCGTGCGTACGTACAGAATACCGTCTCCACTCCGTGGTGTAATCTGTTTTCCACCACCACCTTACATGGATGGGTATAATGGTGTAAATAATAACTATATATGATTATTATAAAATGATACGAATTATGATACATTCCATCTTCCAATCCAATACCATTCAATTGTTATGGGAACGCTATCATCGCTCGTGCGTACGTACGGCCTACCGTCTGCACGATGTGATGTGACTAGTTCTACATTATCTTCATTGAATAATGATTATATAAATGAATTGAATGAATATATATGATATATATTACAATAATACCATTCTTTAAATAAGGTATCTATAACCTAGAAAGAGTAATAAGAATTTATTTGACAAGGCATGCGTAAGAACATAAAGCGATGAACACCCGAATAACAAGTAGCAATGAAATATTACTAATAAGATGATAAGAATATGAACATGTATGATATCATAACAATGAATATAATTATTTAATTAGTAAATGACATTATTTAAATCATTATACAGGTGTTTTGGATACGTACGAAGCATATCAGACCTAATATAAGGGAAAATCTCACAATCTCATTCTTATCCGAGATTGTTTATACATCAGAATTTACTAGGGAATATTTATCATCCACATCTAGGTTTCCACAATACGTAATATTATTTCTATCCTATTACAATTTTTTAAATTCAATTTTACCTATTTTCAATTTTTAGTAATATATATGAATGGAATCTTTTTTCATTTTCAATACGAGAGGCTTTTTGACTTTTTCAGCCAAAGTACGAGAAGAATGTTTTTTATCTTATAAGGCATGGACGGATTTTTATGGTTTCATAACAACTCATTTCAATGAAGCTTACTATACACGATTTCATGACTATATTCATCAGAATCCTTTTCTTTTAAAATTTCTTGGAATTTTGATAAAATAAAATGATTTTGAAGAGGAAAGGATATTTTCATCAAGAATTCATTTCAAGTGTTTAATCAAAACCATTTTCCGTCTAAGATGAAATTATTTCATATGTGTTTGTTTCAAGTATAATGTATCTATGACTTACATGGTTTTACTTTTTTTATGATGAAATGACATCCATTTGTTTTATATGGATTATGTTATGATGGGATGATGTTTATGAAACCCATTTTATTCTTTGGGTTATGATGAATGATTTAAGTTAATGTTGTGGCACACGTAAGAATGATTTCATTATGAGATTGGTGGGACCTATATCTCTATCCAATGCATTTATTAATGATTTATATCTCATGATATAGGCATGGCTGGAACGTTAAGTTAATCTGGTTCAGTGATACAGGACTGGAACGAGGAGTGAACTCGATTCAGAAAGGGACTTTGTCCACTATGATGGTCTAGGAAGTAATGCCTTGGATACTATGGGAATCATATCAAATGCTTAATGGTTTTCCACAATTACATGTTTTTTCTCATTATATTTTATCATGATTGATGTTCCTTTATGATATATCCCTTATTTACTTCCATGATTTATATCTTTTCTCAAGATTTTGATGTTTAGATTTTATGTTCAAGTTTTTGCATTCAAATGTTTATAGATTGTTATATGTTCTCTATGATTACCCTTACTGAGCATTTGATCTCACACTTTTTATGTTTTCATTTCCCCATGATATGAAGAAAGGTTTTAGGTATGAAAACAAAAGGGTAAGATCTTTATGGGAGATGTTGAAGATCATTCACCATGATTAGAAGATTGTGTTCCGAGTTTCCGAAGACACTAAACTATTACGATCCTTGAGTGTTGGTTTTTGTTTTTTATTAAGTATTATGCAAAATTAATGTAATGTACAAGTATGTCAGGTTTGGGGTCTCTACACAGAAACCATGGGAAAATTGTTTTCTTGGTCATTTTCATCCAAAAAAATGGTTTCTGGATTCTAACGATCCCCAAACACGTTCAAAAAAACAACGATAAAGTTCATAATTCACATAGGGCCATAACATGTCATTTATACCAAAAAGAAAAGTATTAATGCCTTGTTTGAAATCTCAAAATCTTGTAATCTTCCACCTAATAGAAATTCATCGCAAAATTTCTCTCAGAAGAGTAGTCATGATTCGTCTAAAAACAACTCTGGCCACTGAACACGTACGTTGTCCTACCCATGTTTCATCTTAAAAATAACCATAATATCATAGAAACCATACCAAATGTAATAAACGACCTCAGATAAATAAATTTCTCATGTAAACTATAGAAATTAGATGCTCCTCAAAGGACACGTCCACCTGAAACTCACCCTCCTCAGGATAAAAAACATTAGTTGGGTCTGAGTTATTGCTATGTAACTAAGATACATTGATTAAGTCATGACGGGCATAGTAACTCTGTGGTAAATTCAATAGATAGGCAGCCAACCCAAATATCCATAGAATTTCAAATGGTATTACATATCTCGGTGAAATTATACATTGTCTCCTGATCCGCATGTGTCCCAACCTCAGTGAAACACGCCATAAAACCTAATCCCCATCAAAAAAATCTAGAGGACATTTATGGCGATTAGTGTATGATTTCAGATGATATTGTGTTGTATCTATCCACTTTTGAATCATTTGTAGCATCTCAGAAGTCTCCTGCATGAGACATGGTCCAAGTAATGATGCCTCTCATACCACTAACCATCATAGGGTAGAACAAAAATTCCTACCATATAAAGTCTCTTAAGGTTCGATCTATATCATTTCTCAATTACTATTATTTTTGGAAAAGTCATCTATGGAAATGAGCCACTCCCCAGAGCCCCAAAATATATGAATAATTCTCCTTAAATTCCCTCTAGTAACTATTTAGTATGCTCTGATTTCCAATCAGTCTGGAGGTTGTATGTTGTATTCAGAAGATCCTATATACCCCGTGCCCTCTCAAAACCCTATGAGAAACCATAATTATTGTAGGCGTCCCTATCCAGAAATAATATTATGTGGGAACCCATGAACTCATTTCACCTCTCAGATGTAAAAATATACATGATAAGAAACACTGGAGGTCTCCCTAATCAGAAATAAATGTGTGACATTAGTAAGTCTATCAAAAACAACCCATATAACATCATTATATAAAGCAATCCTTGGTAAACAAGTCATGAAATCAATCTCAACATCATCCAATTTCCACTATAGAATAGTTAACTCCTCAAAAATCCTAGTTGGCTGCTGATGTTCCTCTTTCACCAACTGACTAGTGGAAGATGTTGGAAAAAATTCCCTCAAGGAATTATTGAATCATTTTTGAGGTGATTGTGTTTGTTGACAAAGTGGAAATCTGTGCTGTGATTGTTGATAAAGAAAACCATGACATAAAATTTTTTTGACAAAGGGGATTTCATGGGGGAATTTCGATCCATATTTGATTAACAAACATCAAAAAAGGGATGGATGCTCGGGAGGCGGCATAAAAAGAACAGATACTAGGTGGCGCCGTTTTCCAGTGTGTGCCAATTTTTTGGGCCTGAAAATCGTCAAATGAAGAAAAGTGTTTTTTGCAAAAGGGACTTGTGCTCCGTGTACTTGAAGGCTTGGAAACTTGCGCGCCATATGTTTATCAAGATTAGATAATCAAAATATGGAAATGGGATAAGTGTCGCGCAATTATTGGAGGTGTCGCGAAAGTGAATTACGCGCCGTGAAAGAGACTTGTGCGCTGATTCCTTGGATTCCTGAGAACTTGCACACCTTTGGTTTTTAAAGATCAGAAAAATCAAAATATGGCCAAGTAATGAGGTTCACACCTGTTTGGAATTGGGTCGTGCAAATGATTTGAAAGGGAAGTGACCTACGCGCTGAGACTTGCGCGCTGAAGGATGACTTGCGCGCTGTCGCGTAGGGTGGTCAATTTTCCTATAAATACTGGACGACCCATCCACATTTCATACCGGATTTCAAAACCTTGAAGATTCCGAGCTCCCGTTGTGATGGTTTGTTGGTCGTGCAAGTGGTGGTGTGTCGCGCAAGTGGGACTTGCACACCAGTGTTGGAAGTTGTGCGCCAAGTGTTTGTTGCGCGCCTAAGGTGGTTTAGGCATGGTAGAAAGTGAGTCGCACAAGTTTGGCGTTGCAGAATCTTGAGTCGTGCAAGTGGTTGAGGAAGACTTGCGTGCGAGTTGTGACTTGTGTGCCGATACTTGCGTGCCAGATTAGACTTGCGCGCCAAGTAAGGTTGATTTTCCGTCAGTGTTTTCGAGCTGCGTGGAAGCTAAAAGTTTTCCCAATACCTTCGGTGCAATGATAGATTCATCTACGGGTGAATGTTGGACTTCAACAGAGCATCTACATACAGAATAATATGTATTCCTTCATGCAAATGAATAGACCTATAGGTCTATAAACTGTGAGTGGATCCTTTCCAGAGCAGTGAGCGAAGGAAGAGGAAGAAGGAGATCTTCTCCACTTGCAGTGAGCCAAAGAGAGAGAAACAGGGAGTGACCTGTGCGAAAGCAGTGAGCTGACCCTAAACATTGTAAAATCATTGAGCCTAGGACAGAGTGACAGTGCCCAACCCTTGTAATCCATAGATAGTGAAGTTTAGTGTAATTTGGTACGACCGAAAACCTGTCCGTGTATGCTCCTTGGACGTAGCCCTTAGCGGTGAACCAAGTAAAATTGTTGTGTCCTGTGCTTGTTTTACATTCTTCTTATATCGTGAAATAGGAGAGAGGGAGAAGAGTGTTTTTCTTAATAGCAAAACATGATTAGAACGGGCATTAATTTTAAACTAGCCATACCCTGATTCACCCCCCCCCACTCTCAGGGTATTCAGTGTTGTGGACCTAACAATTGTTATCATAGAGAAAGGTTGACAGTAGTTCTTCTATCAATGGAGGTCACTAATCATAAAGGTATTTGGATCTTCGATGGAAACAATTATCAGCTATGGAAGAATCGAATTCAACACTACTTCCGATCTTTAGGAATGGATGTGTTCACAACAGTAATGCATGGTATAACAGCTGATATCAACAGTGGTACATTATTAGAAGCTGAGAGTAGAGAGCTGGATGTTGATTCCAAAGAAATCAATTCCTTTGGGGGATCCCTATCCAATCCTATATATACAAAGCTGATGTCTTGCAAAACATCACATTCCATGTGGGAAAAACTATTGAATACATATGAAGGGGATACAAAGGTGAGATAGGCAAAGCTGCAAGTGTTGGGAACAAGTATGAAGATCTGAGAATGAACCTGAATGAGTCTGTTGATGAATTCTTTGATAGGGTAAATGTTTTGGTAGAAAACATGGGGGGTCTTGGTGAAATTACTGAATATATAAAAATTGTGAAGCACATATTGAGAAAACATCCACCTCAGTTCAATCCGAAAGTTTCTGTTTTGGAAGATAAAGACCCAAAAGAACTGACATTGGATAACCTGCACAACACTCTTGTTTCATATGAAATAATAAATGATGGTAACGATGCTTTGGTTGAGGGGAAATCCAAAGAAGTTGCATTCAAGTCCTTGAAGAAGCTCACAATTGAATATTGTCAAGATGATGAAGAGACAGATGATGTGATGTCATTACTTTCTTCAAATCTACAAAGAGGAAGAGGAATGTTTAAAGGGAAACTTCTACTAGCATGCTTTCGATGTGGAAATGTTGGTAATCTTGCGGCATGATTCCCTTAGAAGTTTTAAGATAACGATAATGATGATAATGAAGTTGAAATTCCCAAGAAGAAAACTTTAGCATTTGTGAAAGGGAAGAAACAATTCAAGAGAAATTTCTTCAAGAAGAAGAATCTTCTTTCACAAGAAGTTGAATGTTCAGATGAGTCTGAGGATGAAGAGGATGAAAAGGATGAAGAGATAGAAAATTTTAGAGATCGTGGGGTAAATTCCTTGGTGGAAATTTTTTGTAGTTATCAGAAAAAGTAAGAAGATGACGCTGAAGAAGAAGAATAAATTGATGGGAGAGTTGACATGGAAGCTGAATTAGAAGTATCTCTTGAAGAGATATATGTTTGGAGAGAAAAAACAAAGAAATCCAACAAGGTGGTACATGATCCCAAACTCTACATGAAACAGCAGAAAGAAGAGAAGTCTGTGTTGATGGAAGAAATTTAAAAGATCAAGTTATCAACACCAGAGAACACAGAATCAGTTAGTGAGTATAAGATCAAGATTGAAAAATAGAAAATAGAGATCGATGGCTAGAACGAAATAGAGAAAGATCATGTCAAGCGTATCAAAGAGCTTGAAGAAGAAGTTGTCGGTCTGCTGAGAAAAGCTAAAGACCAGGAAAACCCCTTGATTCCCAATACATCCTTGGGAAAGAAGTTAATTATGAAGACTGAAAAGATGAAAGTAGAACCTAGTAGTACAATAGGAAAGAAGCAGCAATTGAGCTCAAACATTAAGGCTGATTCAGGTCTTGATCAGAAGAAAAAATTTGTAGTAATTGAAGTCAGACTGCAAGAACCTATCCCGAGATTGAAAGTTGATTTGGGCACAAAGAAGAATCATAATATTCAGAAATACCAAGGGGAAACTTGTAGTGCTGATGTAACATGAAGGAATGCACCTTATATGAGGTGTTATTGTTCTGGTAAGGTTGGACATTCACAGTATGTGTGTTCCATAGATAAAAGATACCGAAGGGAATAAGAACATAGGTGGCATCCAAACAATGAAAGGATTTCCAGAAAATATTTTCAAGGACATTATTTTTGGTGCGAAGAATTTGGGAACATGGCTAGGTATTGCACTTCGACCATTCATAGAAATGTGCCAAAGCAGAATCAAAATGTTCGCAAGCAGAAGATCCATAAACCAACAAGTGAGTTAAACGTTCAGAACATATTTTCAGCTCTACAAGATGAAGCTGGTCCATTGTACTCTGAGAATGATCATGAGTATCAATCTATACTGAGTATGGAAACAAAAATATGGACTAAGAAGAAGAGATCAGAGAAGGCAGTAATAGCTGAAATTTCCCTTAAAACATCAGATCATTCTGGTGTGTGGATTCTTGATAGTGGTTGTACGTCTCACATGACAGGCAACAAGGATCTGGTTATAGCCATAAAATATGACAAATAAAGAGTTGTCAAGATTGGAAATGATGAAGGCCAGTAGATAATTGGATTAGGAAATGCTAGGTTTGGGGAAAAATAAATCAGACAGGCTGATATCTTGGTTGTAGAAGGTCATAGTCACAATTTTCTCAGTGTCAGTCAATTTTGTGACTAAGGACATTCTATACGGTTTACCAAGAAGACCTGTACTGTCACGGGAAATGATGTAGATGTTGATATGCAAGGAAAAAGTACAATGGGAAATCATTACCTTGTAAGTGGGAAAGAAGATATCTGTCTTTTATCCAGAGAGGAAGAAAAACAGTTGTGGCATAAGTGACATGGTCATCCATTCCAACCATCTATGAAAGATCCGGTAAAGTGTGATGATGCTAGAGATATTCCCAATCAATAATGTGATCTTACTCATACATGCGATGCTTGTCAACAAAGGATGATAATCATAAAAACATATAGGCCAAAGGAATAGAAATCATCCAGAGTGCTCGAACTGGTACATGCGGATGTATGTGGACGTATTTCACCACGAGCTATAAATTGGCAAAGGTAATATGTCCTTTTCGTTGATTATTATAGTAGAATGGCTTGGGTATTCATCATTACCCATAAGATAGAGGTGTTCAATTGCATAAAGCAGTATAAGAGGGAATTAGAAAAGATGTTTGGACAGAAAATTCTGATGTTTCGTACTGATAACGGTAAGGAATTCACAAACAGTCAAGTTGAAAACTATCACTAGAAATAGGGGATAAGGAATCAAGTTTCAATAGTAAGAACTCCCCAACCGAATTGAGTGGTTGAAAGGAGAAATAGGATCATCAAAAACATGGCTAGAACGATGCTTATTGATAAAGACCTACCAGATAAATTTTGTAAGGAAGTAGTTTTGACATCGATCTATGATTCGAACAGGTCTCTGTTCTTTCTGAAGCAAGGGAAGACTCCGTATGAACTGTGTTACAGAAAAAATACAATCTTGAAATACTTTAAAATCTTTGGAAGTAAGTGTTTCATTCTCAATAATGAAAATCACAGGAAGTTTGAGGCACGAGGAGATGAGGGGATATTCTTTTGCTATTTAAGGAAAAGAAAAGCATATAAATACTACAACAAGAGGCTGGGAAAAATTGTTGAGAGAAATGATGGAACTATAGTCGAAAATGAATTGAATACTCAACGATTTAGTGAAAAGTTTAAAGAAGAAAGTGATGATGAGTTATGTGACTCCTGGGGTGTAGACGTGGTCGAGGCTGACTCAGAAGAAGATACTGATGCTTAGCAAGAGGAAACAAAATATGAATCTGCTAAGAATCCAAAGAGTCGAGATGAAATTGATTGGAAAAATATCATTGGTGATCAGACAACTCCATTCCAGACTCGAAGAATGAAATCATCACAGCAAAAATCATTTTTGTCTCAGGTGGAGATGAAATTTTTTTCCGATGTAGCTGAAGATGAGTAGTGGGTTCTGTCTATAAATGAAGAATTAGACCAGATTGAGATAAATCAGGCGTGGGAGATTATTTTCGAGACCAGTAGATAAGAATTTCATTGGGACTAAATGGGTCTTTCGAAACAAGATGAATGAGAATGGTGCAGTGGTTCGGATCAAATCACGTCTAGTGTGAAAGGGGTACTCCCAAATAAGGGGTATTGAGGTTGATGAGACATTTTCACCTGTTGTAAGGATGGAGGTAATCAGATTATTTTTTGCCATAGTAGTGCAAAGAAATTTCAAAGTGTTTTACATTGACGTCAAATCTTCATTTTTTTAATGGCGTTCTGGAAGAGGAGGTGTATATTGAACAACCAGATTGTTTTCTCATTCGTGAGGGTGAGAACAAAGTTTGCAGGCTGAAGAAGTCATTGTATGAGATGAAACAAGCACCAAGAGCCTGGTAATCAAGGCTTGATCAGTACTTGAAGACGCTTGGTTTTCTGCATGTGGGAGTTGATTAAAATATACATTTTAGTAATTATAGTAATCAAAGGATGATGGTGTTGGTTTATGTCGATGAAATAATTTTTGGCGGATCAGATGAAGCTCAGTGCAGACAGTTTTCTGAATTCATGAAAAATGAGATTGAGATGTCAATGACTGGAGAGATAATGATTTTCCATGGTCTATAGGTGAATCATGGAAGGAATGGAACATTCATTTCTCATTCCAAATATTCCAAGGAGGTTCTAAGAAGGTTTAGAATAGATAATTCCAAGGAAATGAAGACTCTGGTTGCTACCCGGATGAAATTTTCAAAAGATGAGGATGGGAAAGAAGTTAATATCACAAAATACAGGCAAATTATTGGAAGCTTGTTGTACTTGACCGCGACAAGGCCTGAAATTTTTTTTTCCACATGACAAGCAACAATATATCAGAGTAATACCAATGAAAGCCACATGATTACAGTGAATACAATACTTCGGTATATCAAAGGCATGGTGGAATTTGTCTTGAAATATAATGGCAAATCTCAGACAGAGTTATTGGGATATACTGATGCCGATTAGGCCGGTTCAGCGGTTGACAGAAAATCAACATATGAAGGTGCATTCTATCTTGGTAGACTATGTATTGATTGGTTAATAAAGAAGCGGGATTTAATTTCATTAAGTACTGCAGAAGTTGAGTATATTGCGGCCACTAAAGCATGCACACATTTATTATGGATGAAACAACAGCTTGAAGATATGGGAGTTGTAGTGAAGTCTCTGATTAGACTCCAGTGTGATAACTCATGTGCTATCAATCTTAGAAAAAATACAGCTCATCACATAAGAAAAAAAGAACATTGAGATCAGTTATCCTTTCATCGAGGAGAAGGTGGAGCAAGGAATTGTGAAGTTGGAGTTTGTGCCTATAGAGCTAAAGGTTTCAGACATTAAGAAAAAGGCCTTACCCAAGGAAGCTTTTGAGAGACATCGACTGGCTCTAGGAGTTCAGTCGACTCCCTGCAATTGAAATAGTGTGGTTGCAGATATCCCCACTCCCCATGATATGATGTGTTTTCCCTAATGTGCTGATATGTGTTCTCTACTCTGTTACATACTGCAAAGGAGTGACATTTGGGTTTGTTGACAAAGGGGGATAAAATAGTGATTGTTCAAGGGGGAGACATCGTGTCTATTTTATAAATCATGGATGATATTGGTAGAAGGTAACAGGTGGAGCATCCAGATAGGGGGAGCCTAGTTGAATGTACTTATCTAGAGCTTAGCTTGGACAAAACATGAAATAGGGCTAAAGAGGTGTTAAATCTATGAGCAGAAGGGGCGAGAGTATTAAATCTGACGATGCTAGAAGTGATCGATCAAAGAATAGATATCACTACAGTTGAGGATCGTGATAAAATCATATGAGTGGTGTTGGACGTATATTTCCAAACATTGGTATCAGTTCGGAAAAAATTGGTATCGGTACGGTGAAAATTGGTATCAGTTTGGTGTCTCCAATGGGTGTCATAGTTGAAGCGATTCACTGACGAACTTTTCATTTACTCTTGTTTCTCACGCCGAGCATTACTCATGTGGGTATAGATTATGTGTTGAGTAAATCCTTGATCGCTATCAGAATTGCGATAGACGAATGGTGGCTGAAGAATCAATGACATATCGTTTTATGGAAGAGTTTTCAACAAACCCAAAGGGGGATATTGTTTGGAAAAAATCCCTCAAGGCATCATTGAAGCATTTTTGAGGTGATTGTGTTTTTTGAAAAAGTGGACATCTGTGTTGTGATTGTTGACAAAGAAAACCATGACATAAAATTTGTTGACAAAGGGGATTTCATGGTGGAATATCGATCCATATTTGATTCATGAATGTCGACAAAGGAATTAATGATCGGGATGTGGCATAAAAAGAACAGATACTAGGTGGCGCCGTTTTCCAGTGTCTGCCAAATTTTTGGGCCTGAAAATCGTCAAATGAAAAAAAGTGTTTTTTGGAAAAGGGGCTTCCGCGCCATATACTTGAAGGCTTTGAAACTTGCGTGCCATATGTTTTAAAGATCAGATCATCAAAATATGGCAAAGGGATAAGTGTCGCGCAAGTATTGGTGTTGTCGCTCAAGTGACTTGCGCGCCATGAAAGAGACATGTGCACTGATGCCTTGGAAGTTTGAGAGCTTGCACGCCTTTGGTTTTTCAAGATCATAAGATCAAAATATGGCAAAGGAAATAGGTTCGCGCATGTTTGGAATTGGGTCGCACAAATGATTTTAAGGGGAAGTGACCTGCACGCTGAGACTTGCACGCCGATGGTTAACTTTCACGCCATCGCTCAAGGTGGTCAATTTGCCTATAAATACTAGAGCACCCCTCATCATTTATTACCAGAGTTCAGAAATTTGAATATTCAGAGCACCCGTCGCGCAGGTGTGGTGGTCGCACAAGTGGTGGTGTGTCGCGCAGGTGGGACTTGCACGCCAATGTTGGAAGTTGCGCGCCAAGAGTTTGTTGCGCGCCTTAGGTGGTTTAGGCGAGGAAGGAAGTGAGTCATGCTGGTTTGGAGTTGCAGAAGCTTGAGTCACCCATGTGGTTGAGGAAGACTTGCACGCTAGTTGTGACTTGTGCACTGATACTTGCACGCCAGCTTAGACTTGCGCGCCATGTAAGGTTGATTTTCCGGAAGAAATTTCGGGATGCGTGGAAGCTGGAAGTCTGCCGGATACCTTTCGTGCAAAGAGAGATTCATCTACGGGTGAAAGTTGGACTCTAACAGAGCATCTACATACATAAGAAGATGAATTCCTTCATGAAAATGAAGAGAACTACAGGTCTATAAACCGTGAGTGGATCATTTCCAGAGTAGTGAGCAAAGGAAGAGGAAGAAGGTGATCCTCTCCACCGGTAGTGATCTAGAGAGAGAGAAACATAGAGTGACCCTTGGGAAAGCAGTGAGCTGACCCTAAATATTGTAAAAGTAGTGAGCCTGGGAGAGAGTGACTATTCCCAACCTTGTAATCCACAACTAGTGAAGTTTAGTGAAATTTTTTATGACTGACCACCTGTCGGCGTATGCTCCTTGGACATAGCCCTTAGCGGTGAACCAAGTAAAATTATTGTGTCCTTTGGTTCATTTACTTTCTGCTTATATTGTGCATCATGAGAGATAGAGAAGATTGTTTTTCTTAACAGAAAAACAAGATCAAAACGGGCGTTAATTTTGAATTTGTCATACCCTGATTCACCCCCCCTCTCTAGGTATTCTGCATTGTGGACCTAATAGAAAACCTAGTTACAAAACCATCTACCTCTATATTCATTCATGTCCACTTGTTCATATAGTTCATGTCACGGTACGGCTTGGTAACCCTGGGATGCACTTCCCAAGATTATTCCTGAAACTCCAGCATCATGTCCTCCCGTATATCCGATGGTACCCAAACGCGTCCATGGATCATAGAATCTCCTAATATCCCACCATCCAACTAGGTGGAGGGTCCTCACCTTCCATTTTAACTAGGACTTCTAAATCAGATAGTTGCCTCATCCCAACATTTTCTAGTTGGGTAGAGGTCTAAGAAAAGGATGATATAAATGTATGTTAATGTATATCGTGTAACTAGAGATGCCTCTCATAAAACAAATCCATTAACTGACACTAACTACTGGCCTATTGTAATTCCTATATATGATTCCTCCAGCTCATTGTATCATCCACTACAATTCTCTTACAATTCATGTATGAAAGCATGATTTCAATGGACTGTAGGTACTCAACCTACCTACACTACTTCAAATTCAGATTACATTTTCTAAATATATACATGAGTATTTTCTGGTCTCTATAAACAACAAAATTTTCTCCTAGTTAATAGTGCTTCCAATTGTGAAATGTGTGAATAACTACAGTTAGATCGATATTGAACATAGATTAATTTATCATGTGAGGCCTCACCTACCGAGTCTCATACTCCCCAACTCGATATCCCAACATTATTATTGCCCCTAGCCCAATACATAAAGCATTCCAGTACACCGTGTAGCACATTACCTCCTCTAGAAGTACCATGACAAGTATAGATGTCATCCTTCCTTTCATCTCCAGAAATTCTATCTCCCAATATTATTACAACAGAAACTACACACCCATCTTAGTCAATATTGTCAATGGCGCTGCTAAGCGCTAGAGGTCATGTATAAAATTCTTTTAGTATCAATATTTCCCCATGAGACTCTGTATGTCAAGGATATTAAGGGGTTTTTCCAAGGAAACCACATCTCACACCTTCTCCAAGTCCACTAACACTCCTGTCTCAAAGATAATGTGACCTAGGAATTGAATATGATTAATCCAAAAGGGTCACTTTGCAAGCTTATCATATAACAGATGCTCTATCATTGTATTATAAAAAATATGAAGTGAGTTGGCATGGTAATTTGAATTTTGAGAATACACCAAGATATATTTCATGAAAACCACCACAAAAGAAACCATGTATGGATAGAACACTCGGTTCATCGGCAACATAAAAATTGATGGTGTGTTCGTGAGACCAAACAGAATAACTAGATACTCATATAACCCATACATATGAAGAAAGGATGAAAAAGGTATTCATATAGGTCAAACATGAACCTTGTGATATCCTAACCTTAATTTGATCTTCGATAACACTCGAGATACACAAAATTGATAAAAAATTGTAATCTATACAAGAAAAAGGATATCAGTTTTCAACCGGGATCTAGTTCTGTTTCTATTAATTGATGTACAACCTATGAGTCATATCTTCCTATTTTTCAAATAGACTGGTGAACCCCACTAATAAGTACTAGGTTTGATATATCCCTTTACCTTTAAATCCCCTAGTTCCCTCTTGATCTCATGAAACTCCATCGTAGCCATCCTATAGGTGGAATGGTTACCAGTGTAGATAATGGAAGTAGCTCGATAGAAAAATCCACTCACTCTCATGAGGTAAACCAGATAATTCGTCAGGGAAGATGTCCATAATGTGATCCACCACTGGAAGAAGGAGGGCTTTCCACAGTTCCTGATAATACCTAAATAGATTATAAATATATTTCATCAAACCACCAATCCCAGGATTCTCCCGTCCAACTATACTTTCCTAGACATCCCATTCACCCTTCTGAATAAACATTTCTACCTCTAGATATGTGAATGTAACCCTCCAGTGATAACAGTCAACAAATGCTCGATAATCCATGAGCCAGTCCTGTATATGAAGGACATCAAACCATATCATCTCTAGGACATATAAACTCACTAGTAACAATCACCCACCATACAAAAGGGGACATTCCATACACTGGTGATCATTACCTAGTCTAACTACATTGGTGTTTCTATAAAAAATAATCCCTTAGAAATGAAAACCATATACCACCATCTTTTAACCACCCATACAAAGATAAAATGGCTAGAAAAACCAATATCAATAAGTAATGATGCAATAGTAGAACCTACTAAGATCGTACCTCTCACAGTATATGGCCTGGGTTCATGATCTTTATGGGTCATTTTCACGGAAAAAGTCTTTCATGTACCATGAATATGTGAACCTACCTTGCTACCCAGAGCTGATTCTGCCTGCTGTCTCTAAGAACCCATTTTCGACCTACCACGTCCACAACCACCACTTCTCTATCCTCACCGGTATACACTGATCCAACTCCTAGCCCAACAGGTAGCTAAATAACCTTCCCCTGATCCAACAGTCGGTGTTTACCCCCAACCACTATCAGCTGGTGGGATGGTCCTAAAAATCCACTATAATTGGCCCATCCATCTGCATGCTCTACAATCAACATGGTCATGGTCACATTGATTTTTCATGTGGCCTCACCTGCCAAAATGATTTAAATACATAAAAATGTCTGCACTCACATCCTGACTAGAACTCATGTTGCACGAAGCCCTAAAACAACACTTCCTACCTGAAGACATAGATCCACTATGGAGATAAATCGAACTCCCCTATTATGTAACCCCATTATGCCTCTGATTCAATTATGTAATCAGTGGTAGATTCACAATATCTGTGAAAAAAGGAAACATGAACACATTAGACAGAGAATTTATATCATTTTAAGACCTTCCTCGAAATGTGTCACCAACTAATGGTCATCAGTAAGATACAATGGCAAAAAATTATACAACTCGGTAAAGCGTTCTGAGTATTACATGACTATCATTGTGCCCTACTCTAGATATATGAACACACTATCCTACATTGCTCACAGAGTTCTAGTTTAAATGTTATCATAGAGGTAGTTTTGGAATTTGGCCCTACCCATACTCCCCATCCCATTAGCCTAGTGCAAAACGTCACCCCAGTGCTTCACCACTCCACGTTTCATGTAAGTCGCGAGGTTGACCCTCATCCATGGAGGCTATTATATGTGATCAAAAATCCCTATCATGGTCTCTTTCCATAGATAAACATCCTTTGGTCCTCTATCCCTTGAAAACATTTGAGGATGTTGCTGCTAGAACACCCATGACAACTCAGTCGTTGTCAAGGCTAACTGTGATGCTCCCTTGAACATCTGCACATATCAGAAGATACCCTCACAGAATTGTGATACAAAACCTGTGTCTGGTGGCTTGTCTCTGGAAGTTGTATTGGTGGATTGTCTCTACAATTCAAAACACATTCCTTGGGATAGAAAAACATAAAATCCCAAATATGAAATCATAATACTAGTCAACACCCACATAGAAACCAATTCAAACCCACAACCTATTCCTAATACCTAGATTATATACAGAACAACCCACAATCCACAAGAAACTATTCCTATTCCCACTCCAAAAGCTTTTCTAGGTCAAGTCTCTATCCATTAGTTCATGTTTCCATTTCTATTTCACATTTAGTTATTTTGGAAATTCCATCATGGTTTTACCAGTTCCTGAATCCATTAAGGGCCATAAATCCTCATGAACCCCAAACAAGGTTCCCTTTCAAACCATATATGTAAAAAGGTCATTTAAAATTTACATTCCATTAGTACATCATTTACATATTCATAAGGGAACATACATTTTATGGATTGAAATATGATGTTAAACATTTATCAACAGAACGCAACAAACACAACAACAAGAACTACTAACACACAAACAATACAAACAACATGAAATACTTAATGCATCCTAGAAGGCATGACATAATTTGTGGCTTGAAATTATAATAAGTGTTTATATGATGAATGAGATGGAATTAACTCATCACATTGGGTTTAAAATGAAATAGAACCCACAATTTCATCAATAGTAATAACAGAAACCAATTGGGTCACCAAAATATGAAATCCAATCTTCTATAATAGTCAATATCATGAAAATATAAACTCTATTTGAGGAAATTTGGCATCCCCCTGTATGTGGGGTAGCTACTCCCAGACACAATTTATTTCCAAACTACATTCCTTCTAATCCTGTCTAATGTTTCCAAATATTATGTTGAACCAAAAAAAGAAACCCCTATGATACCACATTGTAATTTTCCAAAACCGAATGCCTCCCGAAACTACGCCTCGAGCATGGTTGGCCACAAAACCTAACACACATCTCCAAAAATGGAAAAGGCTACCTACTAGCAGTGAAGGATTTGGTGAGTTAGTGGGGAGACTATGCCCTTATAACCAAAGTATTATGGTGGATTTCAAAACATATAGTAAATAGAGGAAGAAAAATAAATAGAATTCAATAGGAATTAAGACAGGACATGAGTAAATATAAATAACCAAATGTGTCTCATATAAAAAATGATGAAAAGGGTACAAGTATCTAGAAAGAAGACACAATAGTACACAAAAATACATTGCAGTAAAAGTATATGAAAAATAACCATAGAAGAAAACAGTATCCCATCATCGCATGTCTCACCTTGGTCATTTTCTCCCCATCTCCGAAGCCATAGTCAACAACTTGTATTGGGGTTCTTTCCCTTATAACCAAATACAACACTATAATTTGTTTGGTTCCCCAAGGTGGCCCAAAAGAGGTTTGGGATACAAATCCTAGTTGGAAACCACCCATGTCAATATAGTTTTATCACTAATTATACAAAAGTGATATCATGTTTAAAGAAGGATTAAAATGTGTATTCCCAAGGCATATGTCTACAGTAGTAAGTAATACCAACCAACCCTCAAGGATACTTGAAAATGAGAGTCAGTTCCTAAAAATATATCTAAATGAAAAGTAAACAAGTTATATGGTCATTATGTACATCCATTTGAATCTTGTATCTCACATCCACTCTATATATCAATGTCAAGTGTCCCAAAGCCACACTGTAAAGTGAAAATATGCATTCCACCACCATGATGTATAGTGAAAAGCAGACCACATGGTTCGAATCCAATATGTTAGTAGACCATGGAATCCATGTAATAATTATAGACCATAAGGGATGTATCCAATGAGTTTGCCTAATGAATCCCATCAGGTCCCATGGGAATCCCTAGTGGAAACTCGATTACTCACTAGTTAGGGCCCTAGGAGTATGGAAACCACAAGTCTTTACAACACCCAATCAAGCTATATCTTTTGGGTATCAATGCCCGAGGAATCAAATGGAATCAAGAATAGAGGGAAAGAGTCAACCTAAAATATCCACTACTGCAATCTAGATCCATGGAGATCAGTACAAGGAATATATCAAATAGTTCACTCAATCATTCAGTCATTCAATTTAAACATGAATTCCATATGTGTATAACCACTCACATAAACCTACGAATGCCATGAGTATACCCTCTCATGTAAACCATTTATCTAAACATGAATATGGGACTGCAATCCCATATAAATCATTTAACATGCAAAAAGAATTTTCATATTGGTATACCCACCAATATTATTCATTTAACATGCCAAACTATCGATATAGACATGGAATAAAAAGATATTCCTTAGTGGATGAGGCATTACATTTCCCAAGAATGATATTCAATATATCAAGGAATTATCAAGATTTCTCTAAATTGGAAATCACATGAAAACACCGCTTGGGTTGTTTAAAGAGGCATAAAATGGTAAAATTCATAAGGTGCACCCCTTAGGTGACCTAAAAATGAGAAACGGGTTCCTACACACAAAAATTAATAGATGGTTAGGCTCACTAGTTCCAACTATAGCCACTAAAACCCACTTAATCAAAAACAAGACATCAATGAAATGTACGACAGATGGTGCAATGGATGAACTCCGGAAAAACACCAATTTAAATCCAAAATAATGTATAAACCACTGACCTCCCCTTGGTAGTAGATAAATATAGTAGTATCATGTCCTGATTCATCCTTTTTTGGAATAAATCTGAAGAACAAACGAAGAATGGAATATTATGGGATACGAGCCTATAACCAAAGAGCAATGTTGTTGTTCCTAAAAATGAAGATCGTCTATAAATGAATCATGTATGTACCAAATCAAATCCAATGAGACAATAAGCGATTGAAACAGAGGTCAAACGAAGACTCAGGCTCAAATCCTTGGTTTTGTCCGGAAGGGGGGATCCAAATAGCTACTGTGTGTAGGAGGAGAAACCCCCAAATTGGATTAAAAATAAGACAAGTTTTTAATTTACCTAAAATGTAAATTTTTATTCAAAATCAAAAATCGAGAGCATACAACCAAAGTCATCAAGGAGGGAGAAAGTAATGGAGACCAAGAGCGTCATTTCTGACAATGATTTTGCAATCATCAGGCAGAGATCCCAAGCTAGTGTAGGTAATCAGTCTCTCTCCTGATGTTCCGTTAATAGCCAACAAGTCAGCCGTGTAATTCCCTTCACGCCAAGTGTGCTTGACAGAAATATTATGGTTGGAAATGTTTTTACAGTAACGGACCAAATAAACCAGCTCCCAGGGGATGTCCCCATTGCCCTGAAGAAATTTGACCATCATAGCAGAATCCGTCTCAACATCAGTGATGTGGATATTGAATTGCCTTCATAAGGAAGTACTTGTGACCAAGGATTTAGATTCCGAACCAAAGGAATTACCGACACCAATGTAGGACCTAATCCCATAATCATGGAACCCTTGCTATCACGAATCAGCATGCCCCCTCTCATTTATCAATTCAAGCAAGAACCATCCACATTTAATTTTAGCCTCGTACAAGGAGGGACCCATCGCACCCATCGACCCTGGTTGAGATGGCTGGAAACCAAACCTAAGCACAGACCATGGATAAATCTTCTCAAAGTCAAATACTACCATGAAATTTATATAAGGGCCCCCCAACTCCATCAAAAGATGCCTCACCCGCAACTGTAAATAATTGCATGAAATATTGGCTTCGTACCTGACTATGTTCCTAGCTTCCCATAGAACCCAACAAGCAGATGAAAAAACCATCCCGCGGATCTGAACCTCTATCCCCAATTTCCCTTACCCCTGGAACCATCTCGAAACCACCTCCTACATGAGACCAAAGGAGATGTGGAGATTGAACCCCTGATGAAGGAAAGACTAGATGCCTTTGGCCCAATCACCATGGATGAAAAGATCCTCTGACGTTTCCTGTTGTGGCCTGCTACAACATTGGCACCGGGAAGCCAGACTCATCCCTCTTTTTTTCACATTCTCATCCATTGGAATAGCTTGATTCCTCAGGCACCAAACAAGAAAGTTCATCTTCCCTAGGATCTCCTTGCACTAGATCTTTGAATACCACACATCCATACCCCTACTAGCATGGTTCAGGTTCCCGAAATCACGACCGGAGAATCTACCGGAAGAGGATCCCAAAAAATTACACTGGTCCGGCTCATCCACCAAAATGATGCTGTCAAAAACCTCACTTTGTTCCCAATTTAGAATCACATAAATGAAATATGAGTGTAGACATGCCTCTTTAAAAGAGATGGCCAATGCTGGGCAGCCTGGAAAATGAAGAGTTTTTTCAGACCAGTTTGAGTTCCAAAATTTTACATCACCACAGCCAACGGTCCAACAGACACTTCCTTCCATTACCTTCTAATGATTCAACATGTAGTGACCAAGGCCTGATAATATCCTAGGATTCAATGAACATCTCCTCCAATCCTTCCCATATCTATCAGTGATGAACTTTGACCAAATGGATCTCCCTTCAAAAATCTCCCAAGCTAATCTTTCCTACATAGTTTGCATGGAATCCTCCACATCACGAAGGCCAATACCCCCTTCATAGATAGGTCCAGCTAGTCGCTTCAACGAGGACCAATGGAAACGCCCTACTTGATTTGAATCCCAATGGAAGGTAGTCATAATATGTTCTAGAGTCCTGAGAGTTCCCTTCGGAGGCCTAATAATGCACAGCCCATGCATTAGAATAGAGTTGAGAACACTATTTATCAAGGTGATCCTACCTCCAAAGGAGAGAACTGATTTTTCCAATTGAAAATTATCCCTGTGATCCGGTTAATAATGTCATCAAAGAACACCTTTTTGTCTCTACCATTAGAGATGGGGGCGCCAAGATACACCATGGGCAGTTGGAGGCGTTTAATACACAACTTGTCTTGGATAGCAGAGATGCGTCTTCCAGGGAACTTATTAGAAATGAAGACACAACTCTTTTGAGAGTTAATTCTTTGGCCACTCAACTTTCCAAAGATAGAAATATCCTTAGAGAACCCAAAAATTGATTTTTTCCTACATTTAATAATGAATAACATATCGTCAGCAAACATGAGATGAGACACCATGCCATTCCCAAACCTATTATGAAAAGGAAGGATCTTCCCATCCATAATTCTTTGATGAATATTCCTTGTGAGTACCTCTTGAGCCATGATGAACAATGTAGGAGACAAGGGATCACCTTGCCTTACACCACGAGATGATTTAAAGAACCCAAAGGCCTTTCCCATAAGAGAGATAGTGATATATGGAGAAGAATAGCATCTAAAGCACAAGTCACACACCTAGTATTGGAATCCAAATTTTCTCATAACCCTGATAATAAATTCCCAATCTAGTTTATCATAGGCCTTATCCAAATCCACCTTAACCAGAATATTAGAACCAACTGTCTTTTTATTCAAGTCGTCGTCCATTTCCTGGGGAATGCAAATGGACCCCTAAATACTTCTTCCATGCACAAATCCATGTTGCTCCTCAGATATGATTCTTGTAATAACAATACAAATCCTTTTATTGAGAAGTGTGGATAAAATCATATAATCAATGTTACACAGACATATTGGTCTGAATTGATTCAAAGAAGATGGATCATTCACTTTAGGGATGAGATCCACATTAGAAGAACAGTCAGCTCTAACCAACGGGCCAACTCTAAAGAAATCGTGCACTGCCTCCACCACTTTGTCTATAACAATGTCCCAAGAAACAACAAAGAAGGCACCAGGAAAACCATCTGGTCCAGGGGCTCTTTCCTTATTCATACCAAATATTGTGCTTTTCACCTCATCCTCCTCAGGTGTCACCAACAACTTGTCATTGTCCTTGTTCTCCACCAGCCTTGGAATCATGTTCAGAAAATCCTCCTATCCTGCCTGGGCATTTAACATGTCATTATTGAAACCATTCGGTCGAGCCAAGATATCTTAAAAATAATCCAACTCCTTTTTCCCAACCACTTGAGCATCCGAAATATAGTAACCGTCTTCCATCTTGAGGATAATTCTTCTACTCACCCTTTTTTCCTTCATACATGTCTGAAAATAAGTGGTTTTTTTTTCTCCTTCTTTGTGCCACAACGCTCGAGATTGTTGTCTACACTACCATTCAACCGCTAGAAGTTTTTTAGCAAACATATTCTTCTTCACAACTAACATAGAAGAGAAGTTGTCATCCCAAGAGTCAAGAAGGTCATTCTCAATATCCTCAGTCACTCTCTTGATATCTTCCATACTGCTATCATCCTTCCTGATATTGGGAATCCAATCTTGAATATCCTTTCTCAAACAGTGGAGCCGTTTCATGAGACCATCCCTGGTCGTGCCCCGTTTAGGTCTTTCTCATGAATTCCTAATGAGTTCAACGAATCCATCCCACTGATGCCAAGTAGAAGAGTAGAAAAAGTGTCTAGATCCCGTGTACCCTTCCTTGAGAGTCACCAGCAGAGGAGAATGACCCGAAACTGATCTGGAAAGATGAATGACAGAGGACCGAGAAAAATAATCCAATCCTTGAATGTTGGCCAGGAAACAATCAAGCCGACATCAAATCCTCCTGGTGCTTCGACGGTTGTTACACCATGTAAACCTGCTTCATGAAAATCCCATATCAATAATTCCTTGTAGCCAGAAAGTTCCAGAATTCCCAGGTCTAATTGTTGGAGATCTCGATTCCTCCTCTTTTCTCAGATCCATCAACAATAGTGTTGAAGTCACCTCCAACAAACCAAGCATGACTACCAGGCAGGAATGCATGAAGATGCTGCCAAAGAATACTTCGCTTGGAATCCTCGCAGCTGCCATAAACAAAGAAGAAAAGAAAAAACATTCCCCTGACCTCAATGTTGGTAGTCATAAACTGTGAGGAAGCCTCCAAGATATCCACTACTACCCATTCTTTTAATAAGAACCATACATGATTGTTACTAGTACCAACATGCATGCTGTTGGAGAAACCCATATTTTTGGCAAAGGAAGAAATGTGAGCAACATCTTGTTTTGGTTCTAGAATACCAACGACAGAGACATGATGGCGACGAGATTACGAAGACATGAAAACACACTTAACGCGAGCCCCCAGTCACCTCTCATTCAATTGATAAGAGATATCATTTAAAAAGAGAGGAGGAGGGTACCTTCGAGGGAGACAGTGAAGACATGGATAACGAAACTGGGGATGCATAAGCCCGAGACCTCGATCTGGTGATAGGCCCACCCACGGGAGCAGGAGAACACACCTGTGAAATGGAGCCTTTCCTAGATGGTGAACATCTCACTATTACCCCACATGATTTCAATAACCATATGATAACCATGAGTAACAGATCTTCTAAAAACCTAAAAATCTTTAGACATATCTGACATCTAGAAGATCTCTGTGAAACTGTCTGAAAACTATTCTCCATGTAATTTTCTTCCCAAAACATTGTTTAAGGCTCTAAACGAGCCCAAACACCTCTGAAACACCCATCATCAAGTTAATAGTTCACATAAAGCCATGACAAGGCATTTAAACATTAAAGAAAAGGATCAATAAGTCTTACAAATTCCTCTTATCTTACACAAATGTAGGATAGATTTCCTATGTTCTTTATACACTACATTATAACATTATCATCATCATTGATTGGCTGTATTCGGTGCATGCTATCGTGTATTGTTATCGGAGTAAGGTTTTGTTCTTAAATGATGATGTAGATCATGTATTGTTTTTTTTGAGTGAGACCCTTAGATGGGTAAGAAGCATGTTTCTTCAGTATCATCCTTAATGGATGAGTGAATTTTGAGTTTTCCAGATGTTCAATAGTTGGCATTTCCTTGGTTTAGGTAAATTCCCTGATGTTTTCCCAGAGGAGGTCGTAGAATAAACCCTTTGATTTAAGATTATGCATTGGGTCTAACTACATAAATATGTGTCTCCTATATCGATTCATCAGTTTATGTTGGTTCCTTCTGAGTTTAAAGAATTGCATATATATCGTAATGGATTATTGGAGTGCGGGATAGTTATCCCAAGTGTGTCACCTTGGGTTAACTGGTTTGGATCATAAATAAGGTTGACGATAGTTTTGAGTTGTGTATCTTCTATTATATCGTCAAGGAATTGTATTTATGAACTGATATCATCTTCAATGTATTGATGATTTATTTAATCAACTGAATGGATTAGTGTTGGTTCTCAAATATCATCATACAGTTAGTATATCATCAGTTACATGCCAAAGATGAGGATATCCCGAATAGTGTTTTATGTTGTCTTCATGAGCATTAAAAGATTAGTGTGATGCCATTTGGTGTAATGAATGCACCCATTATGTTCTTGGGTTTAATTAATTCTATGTTCCATGAGTTCTAGGATAAGTCAACGGTGGTTTTCATCGATGAAATCACTTATTACAATACATCTATGGAGGAAAATAAAAATAATATACATTCCATTTTGGGAGTTCTTCATCATGAGAAGTTTTTTGGGTAGTTTTCATAATTAGGGTTCCGGGATCGAGAAATATATTTCATTGGTCATTTCATGTCCATGTAATGAGTAGATATGGAAATATTGAATATAGAAGAAGTTATGTATTGTGAAACCACCAAGATAGTGGAAATTGTGAAGCATTTATTTAGGCTTGAAGGCTATTACTGGATGTTTGAAAATAAATTTTCTTATACTCTGAATCATCTAAAAGAATTGAACAAGAAGGATCTCGCATTCTCATAGATTGATTAGTGTCAGACTGTTTTTGAGTATCTCATGGATAAGTTGGTCAGAGCACTATCTATTTTTCCTCTAGTGGATGGTGTTTAGTTTGAGGTTTTTTTGATTCTTTTCATTTGTAGTTAGACTATGTTTTGATTCAGTAGAGATCATTTTCGTCTTATTTATCCTGGAGGATATGTCCCCATGAACATAACTATGATATCCACAATCTCATGTTGGGGGTGATGGTGTTTTCCCTAATGATGTGGATACATTATCAAAATCAACATTCATTATGTGGTCTTCACTGATCCTATGTACCTAATGTATGTTTTCTCCCAGCATGAGATGAACATGATTTAGCATTAGTTGATGTATTTCTTATAGGATTATGACTGAAATATTTAATATACACCTATAAAGGGGATTTTTTTCAATTTCATCAAACAAGAAGTTGCACAGTGATGTAGTGTGGGAATTATGTGATTCATTGAGACTGATGGAAGTATATTGCACATCGAAAATAGATATGGGAGAAGTTATGGGGGGAAGTGGTTATCTATTATTTCTGATGGTGTAGTAATATCTATTCTTGTAGGTGGAGGAACTCCATTTGGGGGATCTTGCAGGGAAGGTTTCAAGAGGAAATTGTTTATGGAGTGATCCTTGATGGTAGGTCTAATGATCGACATCATGGAGTGTTATTTCAGGGAAGACTTTTTGATCCTTTGAAAATGCATGAGATAGTAATCATTGAGTTCCATAGTACCCCATTGGTGTAAATACTTGTGTGATGAAGATGTACCAATCATTGAGAGGTTTGTTTGAGTGTCCTAGGATGAATTTTTTAGTCACAGAGTTCATGTCTCATTATTTGGTCTACAAGAATGTGATGGTTGAGCACCGCGTTGCCAGTGGTTTTCTTTAGGGGTTATATGTTCATTAGTGGATGTGGAATGGCTTATCAATGGACTATGTTACCATTTTACATTGATATAAGAGATTCTATGATGATATATCGGTGTTTGTGGATCGTTTGAGGAAATAAACCAACTTTATAATGACAAAGTAGTTAATATCAGTGGGGTTTTCGTTGAGGCAGTATGTGGAGGTGGTGGTGATACTCCATAGAGTCCCAAGGGTTATTATTTGTAATAGAGATCATCATTTTACCACCATGGTGTGGATAAGTTCACAACATCCATTTTGATCTTAGTTATTCCTCATCATTATGTTTCATTTGTAGATGGATAGTTAGAAATAGTAGACCACAGAGACTCTCGAAGACATGTTACAATCATTGGTTCTAGATATTGGAGATTCATGGATGAGGTACCTACCTTTGGTAGTCTTCCATAAAAAAATAGTTTTCACTCCACCCTCGGTATGACAATGTTTGAATCCTTTCTTGGATGAAAATTCTATTTTCCATTGTGATGGACCAGGGATGGAGAGTTAGTAATTCACTTAACAGAATTGTTAGATAATACAACATAGATGGTTCAAATAATTTATGAGATGATTATGGATGTTCCAAAATCTCATAAATACTATACCTATAATAATAGGAGACCAATGAAGTTTTTGGTTATGGATCATGTGGTTTCGAATGTTACTCCCCATCATTGGTAGTAAAGTGTTAGAAATTTTGGTATGCTTTCTCACTGGGTTTTTGGGCCATTTATGGTTTTGGATCATATTGGATTCATGGAATATAGGATTGAGCTACCCATGTAGATGATTGAAGTACATGTTGATTTTCATGTGTTGTAACTCTGTAATTATATTCATGATGACTCTCACATAATCGATTGTGGTGATAAAGATGTTTATAATGACAAGATGTTCAAGGAGTGCCCTGTAGAGATCCAATACCACAAGGAGAAGGTGTTTCATGGGAATTTTATCCCCTTGGTTCAAGTCATGTGGTGGCATGGTGGTGTGGATAATAGTACATGGGAATGCAAGTCCTAGATATATGCTATCCACCTTGAAATATTTGATTATTATAATTCTCATATAACATCATTTATTTTTTGGTAGTATACATTTTATAGACTATGAGATGTATGTCTCTAGGGCCTTATTATGGATTTCATTATTTTGAGAGGTATCAACCCAGGTATAGCTATTAGTTGATGGTTGTGGATGTTGTGTGTATTTTCCCTATTCCTCCTGTGTGGTGACTGAGCTCCTTTGGTGTATAAATCCATTACGTGTACCTCACAGGGTGGTTGTTCCCATGAAGGATTTTTGTTTTCACTATGGGTTGGGTTTAGATTGTTGGGGATGAAATTCCATTGAGAGGTATCGTATGTAAGGGCCAAGATCATCATGGATCGAACTTTTTTCATGTTCCTGAGGACCGTGGAGCTCAAAGGAGGCTCAAATGATGTTTGGTAGAGTATGGATATAGATAATAATGATTAAGAAAATTTCATAGCATGGAAGTGGGATTCTTTTTGTTTACAATAATTTTAAAACGTGAAAGTTAGATACACATCAAGTAATATTTTATTGTTTGAAAAATAAAATAAAATCGAAAGGCGATGGTGTATCTAGTTGAAACATACCTCAACGAATTATATGATTTTAAAGGGGATCACACGTCATGAGATCCCCTAATGCAGTAATATTTTAAAACAATCATGCCACTCCATTTTTATAACAATACAGTTGCAGATTCTGTCTACCCCATCCTAGGTGACTAGATAGTCCCAACTTAATAATTTTTTAGGTCCTGTCGACGCGAATCAATCCTGGGCTTCCATATTCGATATGTGGTATCCCAACATTATCCAATGTGTGTTTTCTATATATTACAAGTGGATTATATTGATATGACATTGTTTCCTGTAGTATAATCTTGACCTTCTAGGTTTTTTAGTACCCATGTTTCTAATGGGGATTCTCTTGGTTGTTGTTGATGTGATGGATCCACAACCATGAGAGTTCATTGTAAGTGAATGATGTATGTATTTATTTAGGAAAAATAGTCGGGTTTCTATGTTTGTTTCCTATTGATTATGTTGTTTTGTGAACTTTTGATGGATGATCCAAGAGGGATGTTGTAGTATGTTGGATAGGGAGGCCTATATATGATGTGAGCCTGGGATGGATGCGCCTAAAGGGATGTTGTGTTAAGAGGTGCAGGGATGCCTAGATGTTGTGGAAGTCATTGATGCTTATATTGGTGAGATGCATCCATATATGCATGTGGGTGTCAAGGAGGACACCAGTGATGATGCAATGGGTTGAATATGGGATTACTCGTTGATATGACAGATATAATGTAGTTTTAATCTATTATTTAGATGGAGTCCAATGGTTCTGTTTATCTACTTTCCATTTCTCACTTCTTGGGGAAGATAGATGTGTTTGGTTTCTCTCGTTCTTTGGGAAGTGAGTATATATGGGTTATTCCACATGCTTTTTATGGTTATATCCTAGTGGTAGTATGAGTTAGGTCTCCTGATATAGGTGGTGACTAATCGATTGGTAGTTCATTTACTCCCCATGATTATGTCAGGACCCGTCCCCTGAGGCCCGCATCCTGACTACCTTAAGCCCACCTTCCATAGGCCAGGGGCTGGAAACTAGCATCAAAGGCGTAATTCCCTAGAAATGGGAAGGAATCGCCTTTATAAAATGCAAACACACACAACCAGAGAAAAAGCGGAAGCAATCACTAAGTAAAGCAGTATTAGAAGTGTAGTGAAAATATAAAGGATATTGAAATAAAAGCCCAACAGAAAGGTACAGCTACAACAGAAAAAAACAGCTGGAAGATGGAAGCAACTCCTGAACCGTCCTCCGAGGATCCTACCTAAAGGGTAGGTACAGATGGCCTCCTCATCACACCATGTTCATCAAAATCCTCTGTGTACCGATACATCATAAGATCCTCCTTCGGGTACCGTCCAGTCCTAGCGCTCTCGGCCTCTGTCAGCGTTGTTTGTCTTCTGTATCCAACACAACGAGGTGCGGGTGTAGCCCGTGCAGGGATGAGTATAATGATACTCAATAAGGACCTTGAGGCCCTCACGGTCTCACGAAAATCTATCAAGGATAAACCACAAAGAAAGATCTCAACAGAAAACCATTACTTAGGTATATGCCCATACATATACATAAGTTATCAAGTAACCCATCTCAATCATGAGGAAAACATAAAGGTCATTGACTCAGCTCAAACCATGATTTTCATTATCGAAACAATGAATACTGGAGAATATCCTCCGCTGTCATGTACAGTGTCCCAGTCAAAACTCTGAGGCGCTAATCACTAACCTTAGACTACTGAGGTACTCCTCCTATCGAGTACTGTGGGTCTGCTGCCAAACAGGGTGCTCCGTCCGTTGTGGGTCTGCCACCAAACCGGGCGCTCCCCCTAATAGCCATCATAGGTACTCCTTCTGTTGAGTAGAACGGGTCTTATTACAAACTAGGTGATTTTTCTGCCGTGGGACTACTACCAAACTGTGGGCTCCGTCCACTGGGATAGTCGAATCACTCCGAGTCGAATCGATCAAGCAGTAATCTGGTCTACAGCTACTAGGTCTCTACACTCTGTCTCCTCATCTCCAAGAGGATCCTCTCCATGAGCTACTAGTTGATAAACAAAGTATCATGATGTCTTGTGTGGAAATATCTCAAAGTACTTCCATGTCAAAGGGGTCTCAATGCAACAGACAACACATCAATCGGACTCCCGGTCTGTGAGTTATCAGCATTTCCGTTCTAGGGTCCCGGTTGGATTTCAGGTGCAATCCGACCTCGCCATACTCTACCCTCATCTGAACCCTGTGTGGAGTATGAAAAAAGGACCATCTCATAAATTGGAATCCAACATAGTTGACAACACGTCAATCAGATGTCCAGTCCTTAAGTTTTAAGCGTTTCCGCTCCGAGGGCCCGGTTGGATGCGCGATCGAACCAACCCAGATATTTTTCCAAATCATCCAAAACTCACATATATTATATCAAAAGGACCACCACATCACGAGGGTCCATGTTCCACAGATGGCATGTCGATCGGACGCGCGGTCTTAATGTTATTCATGTTATATTGAAAACGGGCCCGACCCGTTATGCCCAGTGGTCTGGAGGGTCGGATCAACCCAAGTTTGTCGTGTCCGACCCAGCAGAAGGTCGGACTGGCCTAGTGAATCCTGTGGCCCGGCCCAGCCCGGAATGGCATGGCCCGAACCGGTGCGGCGCAACCCGGCGGGCCGAGCGGCTCAGCCTGTGTGGCTGAGCAATCTGGGGGGCGCAACACCCCGCTTTCCCGAACCGGTGGCGCCGCCCTCCCAACTGGCCGACCGAGCCGTCCAGCCATCCTGGCTCGAGCGGCCCACATGGGCATGAAATGGTTTTCCATGAGCGGTTCCCTCCTGTCTTCACGGCTCCTTTATCCCGGCCACCTAACGAGTCGTCCGGTTCGCCACCGAGCGGCCCGAAGAGCGCGTGTCGTGGTTCTCCGCAGTGCGGCGCCCTTGTGGGGTTGTTGTTTCATTTGTTCGACTGATTTTTCGCCAGCTGAATGGCCAGAAGTTGTGGGTCGCGGTTCTTCCTGCCATGTGTCACCTGGTGATGCAGTTCTCTTCGAGTCGGTGCATGGTTGCCGCTACCATCTTCAGTTGTCGCCCACTGCAGTCGCCGCCCCCTTTTCTATCACCACCACCATCATAACAAAACGTGGATCAACAGAGGGTCATCGGGCCGTTTTCATTCGGCCCACACTCTCCACGTTAGGCAATATCAAAGGTCCGAATATAGTACACAGTTTCTACAATGAATGAAGAACAATCATATTCGATTTAAAATTAATGAAAACCCCCTACCTTTCAACAAGGTTCATTCATAGACAGAGTCGCAGGGAGGCGGTGTCTACTCATTGACGATAGGGAAGAAAGAGCTGAGTATGGTGCATCATCGACGTTCCTTACTAGTGGATCCTTCTCCATTGGCTTTGCTAAAGATCGATGGTGATGAAAATCGTTCTTCGGTGGTTCTTCATCGAAAGAATAACTCTCTTCTTCTAATTCCCAAGAGCGTTCCCAAAAATCCTCTCAACACCATGACTGCCAAACTAAAATAATAGCCTAAGCTATTAATTTATTCTCCCATAATATATCATTTCCATGGACTAAAATTAATTCAAAATGAGAGACGATAATTAATTAATGATGTAATTAATTGGTTGGGGGTGGCATATTCAATGGGTGGAAGGTGATAAATAATTATGGGAGAATGTGGAGAGTTATAAGGATTAATAAGGGGGTTTCATGGGGGTTTAATGGAGTTAAAGGAGCAGTTGAAGGGTTAACAGTATGTGAAGGCCCCACCACCCTTAGTTATAATCTCCCATGGGATGTTAGGTGGGGTGGGGGACCCACCTCCAACTTCCTTTTAGAGGAAATAAGTTCCACTTAAAATAAAACTGTAACTCAACAATTTTATTTAATTCGTATTGAATCCCCAAATTTTTACTACCACATACGACAAAATGCAACAGCTCTTAAGGTCCCCTTAAGAGAATACCGGTGATGAGAGTTCATTTGTGCCTTCAGATTTCAATTCCGAGCCCCGGTTAAAAAGATAGAAAAACCCTCATGTACGTTCATTGAACGAACCCGAACAAAACTTCAGAAATTGATTCTGGTAGAACTGGGCCTCAGAATCAGGTGTCGTCAGAAACTGCGGACTCTTAAAATTCAAATGAATTTAAGAAAAAAAATTCCTTGAAATTTCTGGGTCATTAAATTACCCCCACCATAGGGCTTTATGTCCCCATAAATCTACAACACATACTAGGTAAACTAAAGGGGGTACTAAGCAAACATCTGAACCTTCCACTCCCATGAGATCTCCTGGAGGTTCCCATACTGCCAGAAAATGCGCACTGGAGGAATCGATTATTCTCGTAGGACCTGCTCCTATCGATCATCGATCTCCCCTAGGACCTCTGTGAATGTTTCCCCATCATCGTTGTCCATCTCCCCGAGGTCAAATATGTGGGATGGTCGTGCATGTATCTCCTTTGCTGAGATACGTGAAAGACGTCATGCACCCGGTGCAACTGAGGTTTTAGGGAAAGGAAGTAAGCCATCTCGCCTACTCTGCTGAAGAAGAGGATGAGTTACTGTAAGTGGTTGTGGAAAGGCTGCACCATCTCTATCCACAGAGGATATCTGTAAGGTAACAGGCTGCTCCATCACCTCTCATAACAACTGAATACTAGTCCTCCATCTGAGCGCAACCGCAACCATGTTCCCTTTCCCAGAAGTATAGACTATCTCGAAGTCATAGTTCTAGAAGAACTCCAGCCATCGTTGTTGCCTCAGTATCAGGTTTATCTGAGAGAAGATACACCTAAGACTATTGAGATTATAGTAAACCGTAAAACATTATCTCGACAAACTATGGGTGAGACTAGCCAATTTAAAATATCACGTCTACGCTCTTCGTTGTCTACAAATTACAAGAGATACTATGATTTCTACTCTGCCAAAAAGAGAAATCCGGTCTAATCCCCTGGATGAACCACGCCCTTTTTCTAATACAGTCAATCCTGACAAGAATGATACTAATTCATTCCATGGACGATGTCGTAAGCCCTCGATGCTACTACCAAGAGATCCAACCGTTACTCTCGCACTCAAGGGTTGAGTCACACTGTCGGCATCAGTGTGTGGTCACTGGGTCTCCTCCGATAGGAATCTTTAAAGTGAGGGTCAAGTCAATAGTTTTAACTGGAACCTCTTCGTATTAACCACAAAAAAGGAAGAAAAACAAAGGTCACAAGGACAAGTGTCTTTTATTATTGTTGCTCTATGTACAAAGACACAAAGAAACCACAACAACGACATTAACAAAGCTAGAAGAATCATGATCAAAGGCCATTATGCCTAGAACTAGTACCTCTCCTAACCATCGGCTTCTGGAGCTCCATAGTTTTATGCTTCACCTGCCTAACGATGTGCTCTCCTATGTCCACTTGTTCCCTACGGTCTGGGTGGACCGCTTGGTGGTGGTGGTGGAAACACCTTGAAGCATCATCCACCACCAGCTGCATGGCCAGCTCCTTGCGGTCTGTCATGATCGAACCTCTGCCTCTACCTGGGAGGTCCTTCATCTATCTACTGATCGTCTAGATGGAGGGTCGGACAGTCACGTGCCATGTGACCAAGCCCACTGCATGTGTAACACTGTCAGTTCTGGGTTTTCCTAGCTCTGTCTCCACCCTGGGTGCCCCGCACTACCGATCCTGAGTCTTTCGGTTGACCACCTGTAGGTCTGGTCCTCTTGGACCTCTGCGTTATCTATCTACTTCCAGCTGCAAAAGACTCCACAGCATGTCGGCCAGTGGTGGGTCCCACTTCAGGAGACTGCTCAGCAAGAAAACTCTCCACAATGAGGGCTATCTCCAACACCCCCTTCTGTGTTTGGATTCTTTGGGAGAAATATAAAGCTCTAATGTCTCACCTGAGCCCATGATCGAAGGTCCAAGCCCTAAAGAATGGGTCCCCTACCATATCTGTAGAGTAGCGCGAGAGGTATGTGAACCTCGCTGATTATTGTGCCACTGTTATACTGCCCTGCTGCAGATGCAGTAGCTCCTGTATACGCACCGCTCAAAGGGTGGCTGGTACAAACTCCACCAAGAATAGGCTCTCGAAGTGTGCCCATAGAAGTGTCACCCCGTTTTGCATCTGGATTATCAGGCTCCACCATCTGCATGCTGCTGCCTGAAGGAGGCTGGCAGCAGGGATTACAATGAAGTATGTCAGCGTCCCTACTAGACTGAAGACTCTCACCACATCCTCCAACCAATCCTCAGCCGCCTGTGGGTCCGTCTCTCCATGGAACCTAGGTGGCCTCTGACGCTGGAACTCGTGCAACACACTCCAGCGACGTGCATCGCCTACTATAGGGGCTGGTGGAATCGGTGGCCCAACGTGTGGTAGTACCACTGGTGCCACAACCGGATGAGGACCCTGTACTCAGGCCTAGTCTCTTAGTGGTCTGTCTGTACGTATAACTCTCGGGGCCCAATATGGTTGTCCGTAGGGAGGCATCCAGGAAGAAACAGATGCGACATGGTCAAAGACTATACCTGGTGAGCTGACTTGGATTGAGATGGATTAATGAAAACTTTTGAAAACACACCCGCAATCCGCGTTTTCGTGCACTGAATCGGAAATCAGATGTTAGGGTCCTGGTGTATGGATACGTCATCCGACCGCACCAACACTGGACTTCGTGAATTGAAAACCACACTAAGTACCCTTAACACTATTGCTTCACAGAAAATAAATATGAGAGTCCTATTTTCTGTACTAGAACCGACTCCTATGATACCAATTTTTCACGACCCGTCCCCCAAGGACCACATCGTGACTACCCCAAGACTGTCTTCCTTATGCCAGGGGCTGAAGACAAGCACCAAAGGCGTAATTTCCTAGAACTGCGAAGGCATTGACACTATAAAACACAAACAAACACAACCAAAGAACAAGCGGTATAAATCACTAATTAGAGAAGAATAAAAAGTGTGCTGAAAATACTAAGGGGCCTGAAATAGAAGCCCAAAAGAAAGGTACAGCTATAATTGAATGAATGTAAACTGAAAAGACCAACAGCTAGATGATGGAAGCAGCTCCTGAACTATCCTCCAGGGTTCCAACCAGAAGGGTAGGTACAGATGGATTTATCAGCACACCATGTCCGTCAGTCTCCTCTATGTACTGATATGTCATAAGATCCTCCTCTGGGTATTGTCCAGTCCTGGTGTTCTCGGCCTCCGTCGGCGCTGTCCGTCATCCGTATCCAACAAAACGAGGTGCGGGCTTATCTCGTGCAGGGGTGAGTATAACGATACTCAGTAGAGACCCCAAGACCCTCATGTTCTCACGAAAATATATCAAGGATAAACCAAAAAGAAATATCTCTATAGATATCCTTTACATAGGTATATTCCCATACATATACCTATGTTATCATGTAACCCATCTCAATCATTAGGAAAACACAAAGGTCATTGACTCTGGTCAAACCAGGATTTTCATTTCCAAAACCATTTCTACTAGAGAAATCCTCCTCTGTTGAGTACAGTGTCCCTGTTGCGACTTTGATGTGCTACTCACTAACCATAGACTGTTGAGGTACTCCTCCGGTCGAGTACAACGGGTCTACTGCCAAACCGGGTTCTCCATCCGTTATGGGTCAACCACCAAACCGGGAGCTCCCCCTAATAGTCGTCAGAGGTATTCCTTCTATAGAGTACCACAAGTATACTACCAAACCAGGCACTCCATCCACCGTGGGTCTGCCACCAAACTGGGCGCTCCGTCCACAGGTCTAGTTGAATCACTCCCAGTCGAATCGGTCAAGAAGTCGTCAGGTCTATAACTACTAGGTCTCTACACTCTGTTTGCTCGTCTCCGGGAGGATCTACTCCACAAGATAATGGTCATGACTCCATGTATTACGAATTCTCAGGTGGAAGTATCTCAAAGGACAGCCACGTCAAAGGGGTCTCAACGCAATAGACGGCGTGTCAATCGAACGCTCGGTCTATTAGTTATCAACTTTTCCGTTCCCGGGGCCCGGTTGGATTTCAGGTGCAATCCAAACTAGACATACTCCAACATCATCCGAACCCTGTGTGAAGTATTCCAAAAGGACCATCTCATCAATAGGAATCCAACATAGTCGACGGTACGTCAATCAGACTTTCGGTCTTTATGTTGTAAGATTATCCGCTCTGAGGGCCCGATTGGTTGCAGGATCGAACCAACACGACCATTTTTCCTAAGCCATCCAATACTCACATAGAGTATATAAAAAGGACCACCTCATCACAAGTGTCCATGTTCCGGAGACGGCGCGTTGATCAGACAAGCAGTCTTAATGTTATTCCCATTTTAGTGAAAACGGGCCCGACCCATTATGCCGAGTGGGATGGTGGGACGGGTCAACCCGGTTTAGTAGGGTCCGACCCGGAAAAGGTTCGGAACGGCCCGGTGAATCACATGGCTTGGCCCGAGAGGCACGAACCTTCCCGAGGGGGTGCGGCCCAGCCCGAGGGGGTGCGGCCCGACGCGGCAGGGCGCGGTTCGGCCCGGCGCGGCGTGGCTCAGCCCGATAGGGCACGGTCTGGCCCAGTAGGGTGCAGCCGAGCCCGGCTGGGCGTGGTGCAGCCTGGCTGGACGACCAGATCAGCCTGGGTGTTCGAGAGATCTGGGGGGCACGGTCCCCCGCTTCCCTGAACCGGCGGCGCCACCCTTCCTCCTGCCCGTCCGAGCCTACCGGCCTTCCTGGCGTGAGTAGCCCGCACGGGAGGGTAGTGGTTTCCCAAGCGCAGTTCCCTCCTTGTGCGGCGGCTCCTTCATCCCAGCTGGCTGAAGAGCTGACTAGTTCAACGTCAAGTGGCCCGCGGTGTCTGGTCTTTGGTTCTCCCCAGCGCGACGCCCTTGTGGCGTCCCAGTTTCTTTGGTCTGGCCGGTTCATCACCGGCTTAGTGGCCCACAGTTGTGGGACGTGGTTCTTCCTTCCGCACGGCACCTGGTGACATGGTTCTCTTCGGACTGGAACGTGGTTGCCGCCGCCGTCTTTATTCGTCGCCAACTCTGGTCGCCGCCACCTTTTCTGTCACTGCCACCATCATAATAAAACGTGGATCAACGGAGGGTCATCAGTCCATGTTCATTCGGCCTGCTCCCTCTGCGTTAGGTGGTATCAAAGGTATGAAGATATTACAAGGTTTCAACGAAGAACGAAGAACAATCTTATTCAATTTAAAACTAAAGAAAACCACCTACCTTTCAATAAAAATCATTCATAGACGAAGTCGCAGGGAGGCAGCGTCAACTCGTTGACATTGTGGAAGAAGGAGTCGAGGATGGCGAGTCGTCAAAGTTCCTTGTGCATGTCTCCTTCTCCTTTGGCTTGGCTGAGGATCGAAGGTGATGAAAGTCGTTCAGTGGCGGTTTTTCATCGAAATAAGAACTCTCTTATTCTAATTCCCAAGAGCTCTCCCAAAAATCTTCTCAACACCACGAGTTCCAAAATAAAATAATAGCATTAGATATTATTTTATTCACCCATAATATAACATTTCCATGCACTCAAATTAATTAAAAATGAGATATGCTAATTAATTAATGATTTAATTAAATTGGTTGGGGTGGCATATTCAATGGGTGGAAGGTGATAAATAATTAAGGGAGAAGGTGGAGAGTTATATGGATTAATAAGGGGGTTTCATGAGGGTTTAAGGGAGTTAAAGTAGGAGTTGAAGGGTTAGCGGTTCGTGCTGTCCCCACCACCCTATGTTATAATCTCCAATGGGATGTTAGGTGAGGTGTGGGTCCCACCTATAACTTCTTCTTGGAGGAAATAACTTCCACATAAAATAAAATTGAAACTCAACAATTTTATTTAATTCTTAATGAATCCCCACATTTTAACTACCACATACTACAAAACACAACTGCTCTTAATGTCCCCTTAAGAAAATACAGGCGCTGTGAGTTCATCGGTGCCCTCAAATTTCAATTCTGAGAACTGGTTCTAAAGATAGGAAAACCTGCAAGTATGTTTACTGAACGTACCCTAACAAAACTTCAGAAATTTATTCCAAGCACACTGTGCCTTAGAATCAGGTGCCGTCAGAAACTGAGGTCTCGTAAAATTCCAAAGAATTTAAGAAAACAAATTTCCTTGAAATTTCTGGGTATTTACATTACCACCATCTCAGGGATTTACGTCCCCAGAAAGCTAAAACACACACTAGGGTAACTAAAGGGGGTATTAAGCACGCATTTGAGCCTTCCGCTCCCATGAGCTCTCCGGGAGGTTTTTGTGCTGACAACGAATGTGCAATGGAGGAATCAGCCGTCCTCGTAGGACCCACTCCTGTCGATCCTCGATCTCCAATGGGACCTCCATCAAAGTAGCCCCGCCATCGATGTCCAACTCCCCGAGGTCAAAGATATTGGATGAGTTGTTCGCGTATCTCCTCACCTGAGTTACGTGGAATACATCATGCACCCGAGACAACAGAGGTGGAAGGGCCAGGCACTAAGCCACCTCACCTACTCTGCTGAAGAAGTGGATGAGTGACTGTAAGAGGCTGTGGAAGGGGTGCACTATCTCTATCCACAAAGGAT
Organism: Viscum album; assembly: GCA_963277665.1. NCBI lineage: Eukaryota > Viridiplantae > Streptophyta > Magnoliopsida > Santalales > Viscaceae > Viscum > Viscum album. Next base: position 599,350,534 of record OY728128.1, read on the forward strand.
ATATTTATGGTAGCCTACTGATCTATCACCTCTAATTGAAGCTGAATACCAGTCCTCCTGCTAAGCCAAACCGCAACCACATTCCCTTTCCCAGGAGTATAAACAATCTCGAAGTCATAGTCTTGGAGGAACTCAGGCCATCGTCGTTGTCTCAGGATCAGGTCTTTTCGAGAGAAGATACTCCTGAGACTATTGAGATTAGAGTAAACTGTAAACCATTCACTCGACGAACTATCGGTGAGACTATATAATTTAAAAGATCTTGTCTACACTCTTCTTTGTCTACTATTTAAAAGAGCTGTTATGATTTATCCTCTACCGAAAAGATAAATCTGGTCTCATCCCCTAGATGAATCACGTCCTTTGCCTAATACAGTCAATCATGACATGAATGATACTAATTAATTCCATGGACGTCGTCATAAGGCCGCGACGCTACTACCAAGAGATCCAATCGTTACTCTTGAATCGAAGGGTTATGTCACAGATGAATTAGAGGGATGGGGTTTTTTTTATTTTAATGGGTCTAGGTTTAGTATATTTAGGAATATGGGTTTGTTGAGCGCCACTTCAAGTGGCGCTCAACAATTCGGGTGGCTAGCACATCTTCAAGTGGCGCTTTGCCACCATTTTTTTATGGTTTTGTTTTCTTTTTTTGTTGTTTTAATTTTTTTTCCACCTCATCTCTTTTTAATAAATAATTTCAAAATAAATAAATAAAATTTTAAAAATAATCTTATAAATATGTATTTAAAAATGATAAATTAATTATTATTATATTTATAATTATATAATAATGAAATTATATTTATGTATATATATAATTATACGGGTGTGTATAAATATAATTATGTATATATATAATTAAAAATAAATATTTATAAATATAAATCTATTTATATATATTTTTTAAATAAAAAATATATTTGTAATTATATAATTATAAAATAAACTTTATATATAAATATTTATAATTATATGAATATGAATATATTTAAAATATATAATTATGAAAATATAGTTACATATATATTTAAAATTTATTTATAAATATATTTAATATTCATATATAAATATAAATATATATTTGTATGTATGTGTGTGTGTGGAGAATTATATTTATAATTATATTTAGAATTATATTGTAATTATAGTTATACTTGTATATTTATAATTATATATTTGTACATATATATATTTACGTCATTATAAGTAATTATTTATAACAAAAATTGAAATTTTGTTAAACATATAGTCTTTCGATACCACCTACTTAAAACTTAAAAATGTTTGAAGTATGTGACTTTGAAAGACTATAAAATATAATCTAAATGACCAATATGAATGAAACTTAAAACATGTATTATGAATATACTAAATAGATGAAAATAAAAAAATTACGTAAAAAATGTCGATAGAAAATATTTGATAGGCTTTCAAAACCACCTACTTGTAACTTAAAAATGTTTCCACTATGTGAATTTGAACTCTATAAAAGATAATCTATATGACCAATATGAATGAAACATAAAACATTGATTAAAAATATATAAATATATGGGAAAAAAACACAAAAAATGTCGACAGAAAATATTTTATAGGCTTTTAAAACCACCTAGTTGAAACTTAAAAATGTTTCAACTATGTGACTTTGAACGTCTATAAAAAATAATCCATATGACCAGTATGAATGAAACTTAAAACATGGATTAAACATATAATAAATAGATGAAAATAAAAAAAATACGAAAAAAATATCTACAGAAAATATTTTATTGGCTTTCAAAACCACCTAGTTGAAACTTAAAAATGTTGCAACTACGTGACTTTGAACGTCTATAAAACAAAATCCATATGACCAGTATGAATGAAACTTAAAACATGGATTAAAAATATACTAAATAGATTAAAAAATAAAAAAAAATTACGTAAAAAATGTCGACAGAAAATATTTTATAGGCTTTCAAAACCACCTAGTTGAAACTTAAAAATGTTACAACTAAGTGACTTTGAACGTCTATAAAACATAATCCATATGACCAGTATTAATGAAACTTAAAACATGGATGAAACATATACAAAATAGATGAAAATAAAAAAAATACGTAAAAAATGTCGACAGAAAATATTTTATATGATTTCAAAACCACCACGTTGTAACTTAAAAATGTTTCAACTATGTGAATTTGAACGTCTATAAAACATAATCCATATGACCAGTACGAATGAAACTTAAAAAATTTATTAAACATATACTAAATAGATGAAAATAAAAAAACTACGTAAAAAATGTTGACAGAAAATATTTTATAAGCTTTCAAAACCACCTAGTTGAAACTTAAAAATGTTGCAACTATGTGACTTTGAACATCTATAAAACATAATCCATATGACCGGTATGAATGAAACTTAAAACATGGATTAAAAATATACTAAATAGATGAAAATAAAAAAAATACGTAAAAAATGTCGACAGAAAATATTTTATAGGCTTTCAAAACCACCTAGTTGAAACATAAAAATGTTGCAACTATGTGACTTTGAACGTCTATAAAACATAATCCATATGACCAGTATGAATGAAACTTAAAACATAGATTAAACATATACTAAATAGATGAAATTAAAAAAAAATATGTAAAAAATGTCGACAGAAAATATTTTATAGGCTTTCAAAACGACCTAGTTGTAACATAAAAATGTTTCAACTAGGTGACTTTGAACGTCTATAAAACATAATCCATATGACCAGTATGAATTAAACTTAAAACATGGATTAAAAATATACTAAATAGATGAAAATAAAAAAATTACATAAAAAATTTCGACAGAAAATATTTTGTAGGATTTCAAAACCACCTAGTTGTAACTTAAAAATGTTTCAACTATGTGACTTTGAACGTCTATAAAACATAATACATATGACCAGTATGAATGAAACTTAAAACATGGATTAAACATATACTAAATAGTTGAAAATAAAAAAATTACGTAAAAAATGTAGACAAAAAATATTTTATAGGCTTTCAAAACCACCTAGTTGTAACTTAAAAATGTTTCAACTATGTGACTTTGAACGTCTAGAAAACATAATCCATATGAACAGTATGAATGAAACATAAAACATGGATTAAACATATACTAAATAGATGAAAATAAAAAAATTACGTAAAAAATGTTGACAGAAAATATTTTATAGGCTTTCAAAACCACCTAGTTGTAACATAAAAATGATTCAACTATGTGACTTTGAACGTCTATAAAACATTTTTATTTAATATACACTAATTAATTAGTTAGTAATATAATTATTAAATATTATTTGTCATTATAATTATTAATTATTAATGGTCAAGTCGCTGTGACAAATTTTGTTTATATTGTACCTGTACTTTATAATTTAATAGTTAATTGAAATAAGTTTGTATTTAATATATTTTTGATTTTCTTGTTATTTGACGTAAACAACAATTACTTATAATAGTGAATAAGTTTTTTAATATATACAACATTACATCCAAAAACATCAATGATGATGCCCCTAGTACCACAACGCGATGTCTGAATGTCACGTCCTCTCTGCGTCTGACGTCCGTGTCGCTCCGGTGTCCTCTCTGCAGGTTCCTCCTCTTCCGGTGCTTTTGGTGCCTCCCCATGATGCTGTGTAGAGGACTGACCAAAATCATGTGAGGATGCCCCAAAATCATGTGAGGATGCCCCAAAATCATATGGGGTGACATATGGCTCTAAAGCTCCTATAAATGGTAGAAATGGGGTTCTGAAGAAGGTCTTGTCGGGAGGAGAGGGGGCCGCCATAAGCTGTGTGACTGCACCCAGATCGAAGTCCATAGTAGTCTGCAGAGACGCCATATGCGGTATATAAGTGTCTCCCTGCTATGCAAAATCATCAGTCGGCTGGGCGGGATCGTCTCTCTGTGGTGCGACGACATCTGCAGGAGCCGCTCTCGGATGTCGATGTCGTTGCCTCTACCCCTCAGGATGTGCTCGTCTCTGTCGTCCAGCTGGCGGCGGCAGTGGTGGTACATCTTCCTCAACAGGCATAGCAGGGACATCATCATCCTCAGGTGCTTCTGCCTAAAGATATGGATCATGATATATCTGTGGCTCCTCATCAAAAAAACTGTCACATATCAACCGGAGATGATCCAATAGAGCCACCACATCCCGATGAACTACCTCCCGTAGAATATATGCATGCTCCTGAGGCTGTGTGGAATGTGAAAGATGACCAATGGCGTCTTCCTGCAAATGAAATAAAAATCAAATTAATATCAAAAATGAGTTAAACAAAATTAATAAATCTTAGTAAACATACCAATCGTTGAATTCCAATCGCCTAATGTGTAAGGTGCATGATGGTGTGTCATCGATACCAGTGTGCATAGTCCCTCTGATCAGATAAATCAGAGTGTGGTGTGATATATCCCTGTGGAAAGATACTGAATCGGGCACGCCTGTCCCAAAGATGGATATAAGATGCATGATGTCATCACCAGTCTGTTGTCTGTCTACCTATAAGCACAATCGAATGTAACTCGGTAGTCTGTCGTGGTGCCAAAGGGATATGCTGTATAAAACCGAACTGGCGCATGACCCGGTCTGGCTGGTGCCACTCAATGAGGTGAAAGTGAATGAGTGGCACCACTGCAGCATGATCTCCAGCCAAAGCTGTGCAGTATAGTGGAAGTTATGCATAGACATAACCTGTATAAGGAGTCCTTGAAACCTGAAATGTAAACTCAAAAAATAATTCATATAGTAGCATGAAAATGTTACTGAGATTATATTGAAATAACATAAAATAGTGATAACAAAAAAAAATTTCCTACAAAAATTACTGTTAAACTTTCATCAGCTGGCACTATAGCGTCGAATATCTGTAGGAAGCTATGCACACTATGTCTCGGAGTATGTGCAAACTTTTGAGACTGTCTCCACCTGGTGAAAAAAGAGTAACCTATAGTAAGTTTATAAAAAACAATAACAAAAGTACTAAATAACCGAAATTAATGAAGTAGACATACCATCGTCCCCGAGGACAGTCCTGAAGTAGCTCCGGTGCAAGCGGTGTGACAACTCGAGGAGCGATGCGTGGAAAACGTTCCCAGCCCCACATCTGTACTAACACCATGCAACTTGAAATATGATGTGAATCGGCCTAAAAACTGGTGCAGAGAGATCTGTACAGATGTTCTAATACAGTGGATCCCCAACTGTATGTAGCAGTCTGATCCAGATCCTCAAGTAATGGGAGGTACATCATGTGTACCAAAGCGGTGGAGTAGTCGACGCACAACATGCCTCCGAGCAACCACAAAATGTATTAACGTGTGTGCTGAAGAAGCGTCTCCTCGTCTGCATCATCAGGAATGATGTCGAAATGCTGATCAAGCCACCTCATTCGCAAGCGCAGACCCTGGAGGACACCCCGTGCGCCGATGACGTCAATACCTAGCAGCCTCTGTATGACTGCAACCCAATCGCCAGTACTGGCCCCCGTAACTACATCTCCATGGATAGGTAACCCCAGCATGTAGGCGACATCCTCTAATGTAATAGTTATCTCCCCCTCTGGGAGATGAAATGTGTGTGTCTCTGGTCGCCATCTCTCAACCAACGCAGCTATCAAATGTTGGTCGATGGACTTGAAGTCACACATAGCGACTCCATAAAAGCCTTCACGTCTAAGGTATGGACAAATAGCTGCCGGCGGTGCCTCATGATGGAAACGGTGTGCTCTCCAAACATAAAGATGTCTAACAGGCCGTCGCGCCAACACATCGCGCGACACGTGTGTCTCCTGGCCAGATATAAGTGGCTGCTCCATCTGAATGTGAAAACCATAAAACATTAATTTCATGTATGTTATTACTTTTATCATGTATGATATGAAATTTATCATATAATTTTGAAAGAATCATAAACACATTGGGTTAGTTGTTGTCTCCCATGTTGGGGTGTTGGGGTGAAGACGTTCAGAGTTTCCTCGTTTTTGTTTTGTAGTCACTGTAAGTTCATCTTTCATTATAAAAAACTGATGACATTTTCATTTAATAGTTCAAATGGTTTTGTTTTCTTATACAGGTACATTCCTTTTTTTGAGTTGTTGTTGTTTGTTTAAAGCTACTCATGTAATGTTGATCGTTCGACAAAAAATGTCATGTGAAATAGTGGTACATTTTCCAAAAATTACCCTATATTCAAGTAAAACAAATATGATTAAAAATGGTGAAATGATAAAAATAATTACTTGTACAAAGTTTTATAGTAACTGATAGAGTACATGATTCATTTTAACCATTAGATGATTTCCCTATGTGTCTAGGGCAACGTGTCTTCGTATGACCTTCCTAGCGGCATATGCTGCACCGTCGTCCAGCTGGATGTTCACTAGGCCAATCCATCTCATTCCAAATACGAGTCGACTTTGGCCTCCCTTTAGGTCGAAGTCTATTGTTGTTCGGTAGAAGCGTCGGTGTGTCATCAGGCAGCCGAAAATTCTGATATTCCCCGATTGGCATCCACGGAGTACTGTAGCAGGAGTTGATTCACTCGAGTCGATAAACCGGATCAATGAACTGCACCCAAGATACGTGTACGTAAGCACATGCAGCAATCACATGGCCGCAAGGATATCTCAGTGCCTGAAAGTTTCCACAATCACAGTAACGCGTCTCCAATAAAACAACTCGCACACGACCATTGCTACATTCCACATCATCACCGGGCTCAGCAACCTCAAATCGTTGCTCTAGACGATTAAATGCAGTTACACGGTATGTTGCGGCCTCCTGAAGAACTGTATCTAGCTCACGTTGGAAATGGTGTCCATAGCGCATTCCACTGTTCAATCCCTCTTCAGCATGCTTTCCTCATTCCAGAAAGTACTTTACACTACGATAGAATGTCTCTTGTACCACCCCTGAAATTTAGATTTATGACATCATACAAATAATATATTATAATAGTAGCTCTTCTGAGTAACATATATTCAAATATTCGTATTTACCTATGATAGGAAGTTTTATAACTCCCTTGAAAACTCCATTTATACATTCTAAGATGTTGGTCATCATATGTCCATATCTCCTCCCATCATCATATGCCAACGACCATTTCTACTATGGAATTTGCATCATGTAATCATACACTTCCGGATTCACTCTGTGGGTATCTTGAAGACGCTCCTCTATTCATTGTTGTTGAGGCTCATATGCTATCATACAAGCAGTCATCTGAACAGTTATGAAAATAACTATGACAAAAACATTTTAACAGAAAAGGATATTCATACCAATTTTTAAGATTGCCTTTTTCATCGATTCATTCTTGAACTTCTTTCGCAAATTGCTGGAAATGTGTCGAATACCGTATCGATGATGGGAATAAGGTGGTCTCCACAAAAGACCCTCAGACTGTATCGCCTCCATGATTGCACGGTGGCAATCAGAAATAAGACAAATCCCTTCTGCATCCGTAAAAAACTCTCGGAGACATGCCAGAAACTAGCTCCAAGATGAGAAGTTCTCTTTATCCACAATTGCAAATGCTATAGGCAGAGGGGATCGATTTCCATCTTGTGTGGTGGCAATCAATAAAGTTCATGTATACTTTCCTTACAGAAATGTACCATCAAATTTTATGAACTTCTTGCAATGTCTAAAAGCCGCCACACATGGGAAAAATGTCCAGAAAAATCTATCAAACAAAACCATTGAGCGGTCAAGTTGGTTCTGTTGGTTAACATATTCAACAGTATGTAACCAATAGAATATTGGATTATTGTGGTGTAAAAGATCCAACAGTTGTGGTAAAACTCGATATGAGTCATCCCAATCACCATACACTTTCACAATAGCCTTTTGTCGTGCTGCCCATGCCTTCCAGTAAGAGATTTGATACCCACAAAGCTGTTTGATTTGCTCAATGAAAAGAACCACAGGAACATCTTGACATGATCTAATCATTTCAACAATAATAGTTGAAACAAACTCAACATCTAATGAAGAGTGTTCTTGTGCCAATCTTGGGTTCACACAAGTGTGTGGAGTAAATCTAGTGATGCGCCATCTGTGAAAAGTGTTATCAATAATAGCTCGCAAACGCATTTGACAGTTCGATTCATATTTGTCACAACAGATCAAATAATAAGATCTCTTTGAATCTTCTACAACATATGAGTAATGTCTTTCAATGTGATATTGTTTTATCCCATTTTTCATTGCTTCTTTGCTCTCAAACTCTCAGCCAATATACAGAACACCGTTATCTGACACTCGATTTGTGCCACCAATGATTCCTGAAAATTATGAAATGGGAGTAATAACTGAATAATAAAATTTCGGCAAGCGATTCATGCCTTCAGTCGACCATGAAGCCAATAGTGGAGGATGGGTCAATGGTCGGTTGAACCTCACATGAGTTGGTACAGACTGATCTTTGGCATGCTCTTCTTCTTCTTCTTCAACTTCCTCTTCATCTTGTTCAAAATTGTTATCATCCTCAAATTCATCAATCAATGCATCTAAAGTATGTGGAGGACTATCCATTGAAACTGTGGCTGATGGAAATTATGGAACAACTACCGATGCTGATGGAACATCCTGATGTGAATGAGCATATGACATAGTCTCATGACTTTGAGATGGGTCAACTTCCAATACTGATGGAACCTCCATTGTAGCTATAGTGACATACAACTCCATCATTTTATTCTCAGGTATATACTTAACCAATGAAAGTATATATTCCCAATCATCATCATCATTTACCGGATAGGGCACATGCCAAAACCTATCTATAAATTGGAGATTTCTGAATGTGATGGACTCTATTACTTGATTCCTCGCCAGTTTTAACCTCCGATGAATTTTCCTTTGCACAGCTTCCAAAGTAGTACATCCTCCAAGCATCACAACAGCTTCTGGATGTATACTATAACTACATCCTTGTTCTGTCTCAATTATTTGACCTTTGCAATAAATATAAGTGGCGACCATATTTTTTATCTAAAAGAAACCACTGTTATTAATTAACTCCGATTAAAGAATCAATTTATGTATGCATGCTTCTAGTAATTTAGGTTGGAATCCTAATCCCTCCACCAAATCAATATGTTCAAACAACATTGATGTGTAACTATTTTCACAACCCACAAGTTTGTGTTACTTACGAAAAAATAGAAGTCAAATATATTTGTACATGTCCACATGCATTATATGCATGAGGTACATGAACACGTCATGTAAAAATCATAGAGTTATACGAAATTGAAACTCTCCACATGAGTAAGCCCGGAGAAACAGATAGCCAACCCCATTAACTTTCCTAGACAAGGCAAGCCTCCAAGAAAGTAGCTGGTCCGACCCAAAGCCCCTCTACCTGGGGATCCTTTACTCAAGAGAGCAATCTTTTCATGATAACTCTAACACTTAATATGCAAAAAATATATTGAACTACTAAATTCAAGTTCATAACTTCAATTAAAAACCGAGGTCAAGGTAGATTGGAAACTAAATTCATTATCATACCTAGAATGTAATGCAAAGCTATATTCCATAAACAATTTACTACTACTTGGATAATTAATATAACTACTTCGCTAATTAGTATAATTACTTCGCTAATTAATATAACTACTTCACTGAATAATATAACTACTTCGCTAATAACCTAATTATGATTAATTAATTAACTAATTATAATTAAGTAAATACACAATTAAGATTAACAAATTTCCTAATTAGGGTTAACTAATTACCTAATTATGGTTAACTAATTACCAAATTATGATTAAATAATTAACTAATTATCATTAATTAACTAACTAATTATCATTAACTAATTACCTAATGATTAACTAATTACCTAATTATAATTAACTAATTACCTAATTATGATTAACTAATTACCTAATTATGATTAACTAATTACCTAATTATGGTTAACTAATTACCTATTTATGATTAACTAATTACCTAATTATGATTAACTAATTACCAAATTATGATTAACTAATTAGAATAACTAATTACCTAATTATGTTTAACTAATTACCTAATTATGATTAAATAAGTCGCTAATTATGATTAAATAAGTAGGTAATTATGATTAATTAAGTAGCTAATATTGATTAATTAATAACCTAATTATGATTAACTAATTACCTAATTATGATTAACTAATTACCTAATTATGATTAACTAATTACCTGATTATGATTAATTAATTAACTAATTATGATTAATTAATTACATAATTATGATTAATTAAGTACCTAATTATGATTAATTAATTACCTAATTGTGATTAAATAAGTAGCTAATTATGATTAAATAAGTAGCTAATTATGATTAAATAAGTAGCTAATTATGATTAATTAAGTAGTTAATATTGATTAATTAATAACCTAATTATGATTAACTAATTACCTAATTATGATTAACTAATTACCTAATTATGATTAAATAATTACCTATTTATGATTAATTAATTAACTAATTATGATTAATTAATTATATAATTATGATTAATTAAGTACCTAATTATGATTAATTAAGTACCTAATTATGATTAAATAAGTAGCTACTTATGATTAAATAAGTATCTAATTATGATTAAATAAGTAGCTAATTATGATTAAATAAGTAGATAATTATGATTAAATAAGTAGCTAATTATGATTAATTAAGTAGATAATATTGATTAATTAATAACCTAATTATGATTAACTAATTACCTAATTATGATTAACTAATTACCTATTTATGATTAACAAATTACCAAATTATGATTATGTAATTAACTAATTATGATTAATTAATTACATAATAATGATTAATTAAGTACCTAATTATGATTAATTAATTTCCTAATTATGATCAATTAATTTCCTAATTAGGATTAATTAATAACCTAATTATGATTAATTAATTACCTAATTAGGATTAATAACCTAATTATGATTAATTAATTAACTAATTATGATTAATTAATTACCTAATTATGATTACTTAATTAACTAATTATGATTAATTAATTAACTAATTATGATTCATTAATTAACTAATTATGATTATTTAACTATCTAATTATGATTATTTAATTAACTAATTATGATTATTTATTACCTAATTACCATTAATTAATAACCTAATTATAATGAATTAATTAACTAATTATGATTCATTAATTAAGTAATTATGATTAATTAATTAGCTAATAATGATTAATTAATTAGCTAATAATGATTAATTAATAACCTAATTACAATTAATTAATTACCTAATTATGATTAATTAATAACTTAATTATCATAGATTAATCAACTAATTATGATTAATTAATTAACTAACTAATCATTTCATTATCTAATTACATTTAAAAAAACCATACTATTTATAAAATACAAATATTATATACTAATTCTATAAATTAAACAACTAAATTATTAAATCAAAATATTAAATAAATTTGAAGAAAGATTTACCTCAAATTTGTGACGACGTAGGTACACAGGCAGAGCAACCAAAGAGGCAAGGCTACGCAGACAGAGCAACCGAAGAACGCAGAGCAACAAAAAATATTTTTAGAGAGAAGTTTGAGAGAGAGAGAGAGAGGAAGGGGTAGGAAGCGAGGAATGGGGGTGGGGCGAGGTAGGAAGTGAGGAATGGGGTGGGGTGAGGGTCCTATTTATAGGATTGGGGGGTGTTTCGGCGCCACTTGAAGTGGCGCCGTATTGATTTGGAAGAAGCCAGCAGCGCCACTTCAAGTGGCGCTGCACGGTTTCTATATCTTCTTTCAGCGCCACTTCATGTGGCGCTGAAATATTTTTCCACAAAATTGATGGAGCGCCACATCAAGTGGCGCTCTGGTTTCGACACTCTTGAGCGCCACACCATGTGGTGCTCAAGAGACCCATTTAACAAAATATTCAAACCTTTGACCCATTAAAATAAAAAAAGACCATGTACAAAAAATAGGCCGTTAAGTCACACTTTCTGCATTGGTGTCATGTCATTGGGTCTCCTCTTGTAGGAATCTCAAATGTGAGGTTCATGTCAACAGCTTTAACAAGAAACTATTATTATTAACCACAGAAAAAGGAAGGAAAGAAAATATCATAAGGACAAGTGTCTTTTATTACTGCAGCTCGAAGTACAATGACACAATGTAACCACAACAACGACATTAACGAATACAGAAGCATCATGAACAAATGCCTCTATGCCTGGAACTAGTCCCTCTCTTGGACACATGCTTCCGGAGCTCCATAGTTGTATGCTTTAGCTACCGAAAGCTATTCTCTCCCTTGTCCACTTGTTCCCTATGCTCGGGGTGGACCTCCTAATGGTGGGGTTGGAAACACCTCGAAGCGTCGTCCACCACCAGCTGCACGACAAGCTCCTCGCGGTCCATCATGGTCAAACCTCTTCCTCTACCTGGGCGGTCCTTCATCTATCTGCTGATCGACAGCACGACAGGTTAGATAGTCACGTGCCATGTGACCATGCCCACCGCAGGAGTAACACTATCTGTTCAGGGTATTCCTGGCTCTGTCTCCACCCTGGGTGCCCCGCACTACCGATCCTGAGTCGTTCGGTCGACCACATGTAGGTATGGTCCTCTTGGACCTCTGCATCATCTGTCTACTACCAGCTGCAGAAGACTTTGCTGCATGTCGGCTAGTGGTGGGTCCCACTACAGCAGACTGCCCAACAAGGATACACTCCACTTAGAGGGATCGCTCCAACACCCCAATCTGTTTCGGGATGCTGTGGGAGACAACTGAAGCTCTAATCTCCCTCATGAGCCCCTGCTCGGAGGTCTGAGCCCTGAAATATGGGTCCCGTACCATATCTGTAGAGTAATGCGAGAGGTCTTTAAACCTCGCTGAGTACTTTTCCACTATCTTGCTTCCCTACTGCAGATGAAATGGCTCTTGTATATTCACCGCTCAATGGGTGGCTGGTACAAACTCCGCCCGGAACAGGCTCTCAAAGTCTGCCCATAGTAGTGTTGCCTTGTCGTGTATCTAGAACATTAGGCTCCACCATCTGCCTACTGCTGCCTGAAGGAGGTTGGCAACAAGGATTACCATGAAGTCTGCTGGCGTCCCTACTAGCATTAAGACTCTCACCACAGCCTCCATCTAATCCTCAGCCGCATGTGGGTATGTCTCTCCCCAGAACCTGGGTGGCCTCTGGCACTGGAACTCGTGCAATGCACTCAAGCGGCGTGCATAGCCTACAGCTGGGGTTAGTGGAATTAGTTGCCCAATGGGTGGTAGCACCACTGGTGCCTCAACTAGAAGAGGGCCCTGTACTGAGGCCTCATCGCTCGGCGGGCTGTCAGTACGTACTACTCTCGGGGCCCTAGCTGGTCTTCTGTGGAGAGGTATCCTGGAAGAAACAAATGCAACACGGTTAAATACTATACCTGTTGAGCTGACCTATTTTGAGCTGACATAATGAAATCCTTGGAAAACACACCCACAATCTGTGTTTTCATGCACTGAGTCAGAAATCATAAGTCAGGGTCCTGGTGTATGGATACGTCGGCCTCCCACACCAACACGGGACTCCCTGAATTGAAAACCACACTTAGTACCCTGAATACTATTTCTTCTCAGAAAAGAAATACCAGAGTCCTATGTTCTGCGGTAGAACCTACTACTCTAATACCAATTTTTCATGAACAGTCCCCTGGGGCCCGCATCATGACTACCCCAGGCCCACCTTCCATAGGCCAGGGGCTAGCGACTAGCACCAATGATGTAATTACCTACAACTGGGAATGCATTGACTTTATAAAATGAAAACACACACAACCAGAGAACAGGAGGAAGCAAAAACAAAGTTAAGATGCATAATAAATGTGCTGAAAATACAAAGGGGCTTGAAATAAAAGCCCAACAGAAAGGTACAACTACAACTGAATGAAAGTACAACTGAAAAGACAAACAACTAGAAGACGGAAGTAGCTCCTGAACCGTCCTCCGGGGTTCCTACCAGAAGGGTAGGTACAGATGGAATCCTTAGCACTCCATGTCAATCAGACTCCTTTGTGTACCGATACGTCGTATGATCCTTCTCCTTGTACCGTCCAGTCCTGGCGCCCTCGATCTCCGTCAGCACTGCCTGTCGTCTCCATCCAACACAACGTGGTGCGGGCATAGCCCATACAGGGGTGAGTATAATGATACTCAGTAGGGACCCCAAGACCCTCAAGGTCCCACAAAAATCTATCAAGGAAAAACCAAAAAGAACGATCGCAACAAATAACCTTTATTTAGGTATATGCCCATACATATACCTAAGTTATCAAGTAACCCATCTCAATCATGAGGGAAAAATGGTCATTGACTCAGCTCAAACAAGGATTTTCATTACCGAAACCATGGGTATTGGGTAAATCCTCCTTTATCTAGTACAATGGAACTTTTTCGAATCCTAGGCACTAGTCACTAACTTTAGACTGCTGAGGTACTTCTCCTGTTGAGTACTTCATGTTTGCTACCAAACCAGGCGCTCCGTCCACTGTGTGTCTATCTCCAAATCGGGCGCTCCCCCTACTAGTCATCAGAGGTAATCCTTTTATAGAGTACCGTGGGTCTGATTACAAACTAGGCGCTCTTTCTTCCATGAGTCTTCCGCCAAACTGGGCGTTCAGTCCCCTGGGATAGTCGGATCACTCCGAGTCGAATCGGTCGAGCAGTCGTCAGGTCTATAGATATTAGGTCTCTGTACTCTTTATGCTCGTCTCCGGGTGGTTCTTCTCCACGAGATACTGGTCGATACTCCATGTATCAATAATTCTAAGGTGGAAGTATCTCAAAGGACTTCCTCATAAAAGGGGTATCAACAAAATAGACGGTGCGTCAATCAGACACCCGGTCTGTGAGTTATCAACTTTTCCGTTCGAGGGGCACGGTTAGATTTCGGGTGAAATCTGACCTGGCCATACTCCATCCTCATCCGAACCCTATGTGTATTATTCCAAAAGTTCCATATCATCAATAAGAATCCAACATAGTCGGAGAGATGTAAATCAGACGTTCGGTTTTTGATGAAGTAAGCGTTTCCGCCCCGAGGGCCTGGATTGTTGCAGGATCGAACCAACCCGGCCGTTTTTCCAATGTCTTGCAAAACCTAAATATAGTATAGAAAAAGGATCACCTCATCACGAGGATCCCTGTGCCGTAGACGGAGCATCGATCAGACGCACTGTCATAATCTTATTCTTGTTTTAGTGAAAACGGGCCCGACCCCTTAAGCCTAGCGGGCTGGCGGGTCGGGTCAACCCGGTTTTGGCAGGTCCGACCCGATAGAGGGTCGGACCAGCCCGGTGAATTGAACATCCTGGCATGAGGGGGAATAGCCCGGCCCAAGGGGGTGAGGCTCGTTTCTACAGGGCGTGGCCCAGTGGGGCGCGGCCCGCCGGCAGCGGCTCGCCCTGCCGACCGAGTGGATCATCACGGGTGGCCAAGCGATCCTAGGGGCACAACCCCCAAAAATCCCGAACTGGCGGTGCTGAGCGGAGCCGCCCCCCCAACTGGTCGGCCGAGCCAGCCGACCTTCCTTGCGCGAGTGGCCCACACGGGCAGGCCGCAGTTTCCCAAGCACTGCGCCCTCTTGGAGACACGGCTCTTTCATCATGGCCGGCTGACGAGCTAGCCAGTTCACCACTGAGAAGCCCGCCGAGAACGGGCCACGGTTCTCCACCACGCAAAACCCCTGTGGCACCATAGTTTCTTTGTTAAGGCTGACATTAGGAGGCCAGTTCTGTGTCAGCTGAGCGGCTGGTAGTTGCGGGCCCCTGTTCTTTTTTCTATGCGGCTCACGGTGTCACTATTCTCTTCGGTTCAGCGCGTGGTTGTTTCTGCCATATTCGGTCGTCTCCAACTACAGTCTTCACAACATTTTCCGTCACCGCCACCATCGTAATAATACGTGGAACAATGGAGGGTCGTTGGGCCATGTTCATTCGGCCCACACCCTTTGCGTTAGGCAGTATCAAAGGTCTAAAGATATTACATGGTTTCAATGAATAATTAAGAACAATATTATGCAATTTAAATTTAAAGCAAACCCCCTACCTTTCAAAAATGTTTTTTGTTGATGGAGTCACGGGGAGGCAGCATAAACTCATTGTTGTCGGGGAAGAAGGAGCTGAGGATGGCGCGTATTCGACGTTCCTAGTGGGTGGCTCCTTCTCCATTGGCTTGGCCGAAGATCCATGTTGATGAATGTCATTATTCGGTGATTCATCGTTGAATGAAGAACTCCCTTCTTCTAATTCCCAAGATCTCTCCCATGAATCCTCTCAACACCAAGAGTGACAAACTAAAATAATATCCTAAGCTATTATTTTATTCTCCCATAATATAACATTTCCATGCACTCAAATTAATTCAAAATGAGATGTGTCAATTAATTAATGATGTAATTAATTGGTTGGGGTGGCATATCCAATGGGTGGAAGGTGATAAATAATTATGGGAGAAGGTGGAGAGTTATAAGGATTAATAAGGGTGTTTCATGGGGGTTTAAGGGAGTTAAAGTAGGAGTTGAAGGGATAGGGGTTCTTGCGGCCCCACCAACATTAGTTATAATATCTCATGGGAAGTTAGATGGGGTGTGGGCCCCACATCCAACTTCCTTTAAGGGTAAATAACTTCCACAGAAAATAAAATTGTAACGCAACAATTTTATTTAATTATTAATGAATCTGAAAATTTTAACTATCACATACGACAAAATGCAACTGTGTTTAGGGTCCCCATAAACGAATATCGGCATTGCAAGTTCATCGGTGCCCTCATATTTCAATTCCGAGCAACGGTTCCAAATATATAAAAACCAACATGTACGTTTACTAAACGTACCCAAATTTTTTTCCATAACTTGATTCTGGGAACACCGGGCCTCGAAATCAGGTGCCGTCACAAACTGCTAACTCATACAATTCCAAAGAATTTTAGAAAAAACATTCCTTGAAATTTATAGGTCTTTAAAGTTTACCCCATTATGTTAGGTGAGAACCAAATGTTTTCCTAGAGTTCCTGGTGATATGTATAGTAATTATATTAATTAATGAATAAAATTTTAACCCATGGGATTTGATATTGTTGGGATAAAATTCAATTGTTGTAATTATGAGAAGCCATGGAATGTTTTTTCTTATTCTTTGAGTGAATGGATATTTTTTGGGAAACTAATGAAATGGGTTATGTAAATTTTCAATAGTTAAATATGGGTTACAGATTTATTTAACATAAATTGATATTTATGAAAAGTAATAAGATTACATAATTTATCTATTTAAATTTTTGTGATCTTATAAGATATCTAATCTTTGAAGTGGAATCCTACTATCCTAGAGGTGTTGGTTGTAGTTGTGTCTTAGACTCAGATCCATAGTGTGGTGGTGAGAGAAATTATATCATGTTATTTTTGGGATTTTATATAATAGTCCACCCTTTAGTTTAGGATAATACAAACCTATGGATTGTGTTCCTAGGAGGTATCCACCCGAACATTTATCTTGGAGGATGATTGGATGAAAACCCCTTCTCACCCACTATATTCTCTTAGTAGTTACTGCTAATGGTCAGAACAGAGGTTATTTTTCGACATATATGTGAGTAGAGGGATGTAATGTCTTGTGGTTATTTTTCACACGTTTATTCTTGATATAATTTCCTATGGACTACTATTTATATAAAATGTGTAGGTTGTTATAGATTTAGGACCATTACTCGATGTATGGTCTGTAATTTCTTGAGGTATAATACCCGATGAATGATACAAGTTATGAATGCTATGTTGGATTGCAAAAAAACTACATAGTTACTTATGGTTATATGGGTGTGGTGGTGAGTTTCATGAGGTTCATGTTATGGTGCTTCGTGGACATGTTTGCGAGATAACCTGTTGGAGAGAGATGCTAAAGACAAGAAACATTAGGGTGGAGCGGCAAACTAGTGGGGAAGTAGAGGTGGGGAACCGTTGAAACTATTTATTATGTTATATGGGCTTGTATGAGATATATGGTGAGTGTATCCTTGGTGAGGATTGGAATATAGTATACATGAATATGTGATGAGTTTGTTTCAATTATTGTTATTGGGGATTTAGCATGATTTGTTTGCCTTTTTCATTAGAATCATTGATGATGATCCTAATTATTATACTATTATACTCACTATATATATATATATTAATTTTAGGTCAATTAGTGTAGGTTTAGGATCATTATAGTCACTAATTTCTTGGGGTTTTTTAAGAGTTATTTAGGTTTTATAGTCACTACTATCTATAATTTCATTTTTTACTTTTAGATTTTTGTTCCACTTATTGTAGTCACTATATGAAATTACTTTTCAGTACTTTCGATTTCATTTATATTATAGTTTGAGAAGCAGTTGGTTGATTCATTTATTTTCCCTCTCTTGGACATCTTTTTCTCTTAATGGGTAATTCATCCATTATGTATGTTTATTATACCCTCGATGCTAGTCACCATTCTAGAGCGTATTAGATGTGAGACTCAGGGTTCACTATCCATCTTCTCTCATTCAATACAATGAGTTGTACACTTATTGGGGAGGGGTCATGAATGATCATCTTTCATATTTTTACCCTAGGTGGAGTTTATTAAACCAACATGACTACCTTGAGTTAGGCATTTATCCTCCATCTAGATGGAAATATAGGCAAGGTTCATAGAATCGTGTGAATAAAATATCCTTCATTGTAGGATTATCCAAATTTGGATTCGGGTGTCCCGGAATTGTTTTTCTCATGAAACACTATCTGATTATCATGGTCTTCTTAGACAAGTGACCATTCATTGGAAATTACAAAATGACCAAGACCTCTTGGATGAGTTTCCCTAGTCATTTCATGTATTTTTGAGTGGATTCTATTCAAAACTACATTTATTCTAGCAGAATCCAGTGATTGGATGTCAGTTGTGACCGCCTAGAGGTACGATGTCCTACCTGAGTTAATCACAATGATTATTTTTTATATATTTATTTTTATATCATTTTAATGATGTCACGACCCGTCCTCGGGGCGCGTGCCGTGACTGCCCCAAGCCCGCCTTCCATAGGCCAGGGGCTGGTGACTAGCACCAAAGGCGTGAAATCCCGATAACTGGGAAGGCATTGCCTTTATAAAAGAAAACAAGCACCAAAGAGTACAAGCGGAAACAAAACACTAAGTACAAAAGAAAAGCTGAAAGTAAATGGGCCAGAATATAAACCCAAAAGAAAGTACAACTACAACTGAACAAGGTACAACAACAAAAAGACAAACAGCTGGAAGAGGGAAGCAGCTCCTGAGTCATCCTCCTCGGGTCCTACCTGAAGGGTAGGTACAGATAGCGCAGGTCCTGGTCATCCACCACGGATCCTACCTGAAGGGTAGGTACAGATAGCCTCCTCCACGCTCTCGTCCGTCAACCTCCTCTGTGAGTTATCTAGTCGCGTAGTCCACCTCCGGGTACTGACTCATCGTGTAGTCCACCTCTGGGTACCGACTCGTCGTATAGTCCACCTACGGGTACCGACTCGTCGTGTAGTCCACCTCCAGGTACCATCCAGTCCTCGAAAACTCGGCCTCCGTCAGCACTGCCCGTCGTCTGCAACCAACACAACGAGGTGCAGGCATAGCCCGTGCAGGGGTGAGTATAACGATACTCAGTAGGGACCCCGAGACCCTCAAGGTCTCACTAAACCAACAAGGATAACCACAAGAATATCTCAACAGATAACCTCTACTTAGATATATGCCCATACATATACCTAAGTTATCAAGTAACCCATCTCAATCATGAGGAAACACAAGGATTGTGAAATCAACGGATAACCACTACCCAGGTATATGCCCATACATATAACTAAGTTATCAAGTGACCCATCTCAATCATGTGGTAAACACAAAGGTCAAAAGTCTCAGCTCAAACCAGGATTTTCAATATCAAAACTGTAACTACTGAAGAGCTCCGTCTCTGGAGTGTACAGTGGTCCTGTCACGACTCCGAGGTACTGCTCACTAACCTAAGACTGATGAGTTACTCCTCTTGTCGAGTACTGTGGGTTTGCGGCCAACTACCGGGCGCTCCGTCCGCTGAGGGTCTGTCTCCAAATACCGGGCGCTCCCACTAATAGCCTATAGAGGTACTCCTCCTGTCGAGTACCACGGGTTTGCGGCCAACTACCGGGAACTCCGTCCGCCGTGGGTCTGTCGCCAAATATCGGGCGCTCCGTCCATTGGGCTAGTCGACTCACTCCAAGTCGAGTCGGTCAAACAGTCGTCAGGTCTCAGCCGGCTACACGGTCTCCGTACTCCGCACGCTCGTCTCCAGGAGGGTCTGCTCCATGAGCTACTGGTCGATACTCCAAGTATCACAAAGTCCCGCAAAGAAGTATCACAAAGGACCACCTCGTCATAGGGGTCTCAACGCAATAGACGGCGCGTCAATCGGGCGCCCGGTCTATGAGTTATTAGCCTTTTCGTCCCAGGGGCCCGGTTGGTTTTGTGTGCGAACCAATCCGGCCGTAACTCAACTATACCCCGAACACTCATAGGGTATACTCATAGGGACCATTTCTCAACGATATCTCCAACGCCGCTGACGGTTTGTCAAACGAACGTTCTGTCAGAAAGGTATCAGCTTTTCGGTTCCAGGGGCCCGGTTGGATTTCGGTGCGATCCAACCCGAACACTATCCAACTACATCCAAATCTCAGCGAAGGATGCCAGATGTTCTGTATCATCAACTGGAAATCAACGCAACAGACGGCGCGTCAATCGGACGTCCGGTCTGAGAGTTATTGGCTTTTTCGTCTCACACCCACCCTGGGAAACATCCCAGGAGGTCACCCATCCTGATCACTACTCTAGGCCAAGCACGCTTAACTATGGAGTTTTAAGCACGTAGGCTCCCGAAACGTGAGGTGCACTTTGAGTATAGTATACCGAAACGTCCGTCTCGATCCAAGTATCTTGTTGCCGCTGACGGCGAGTCGTTTGGAGGCCCGTAGCCCAAGATACGAGCATTTGACCGAAAGTGGTCCGAAACTGGGGGTCTGGGCCCGGGCCGACCCAGCCCGACCCCCACCCCTGGGTCGGCCGAACCGGGTCGACCCGCCCCGGGCGGTGACCCGGCCCGACGACCCGGCCATACTCGGAAAACCCGGCCCGGCCGGCGGCGCGACGGTGCGGTCCGGCGCGACAGTGCGGACCGGCACGACGGCACAGCCGGGGCGCCGTTCGGGTTCCGCGCACGGGGGGCAAAGTTCCCCCCCCCCTTTTGAGAACCGCGGCCCCTTAATATGGGCCGCTTTTGAGACCCGGTCGGGGGAAATTAATTCCCCCGGTCTCCACTGTCCGGCCGGCCCGCACTGGCCGGCTGGTTTCACCAGCAAGGACCGGCGACGGCCGGCCCTTCCTTCGCCGACCCCGGCGGCCCGGTGCCGGCCGTCGGTCATCTTGCTCCGCTGCGGCCCGGAACCGGCCGCGGCCTTTGCCGTCCGGCGCGATGCGATGCCATTGCTTCCCTCCGCCGCGACGCCTTTGACTTTCTTCGACGCGACGCGACGGCGTCGCGTTCTTGGATTTCCTTCCACGGCGCAGCACGACGGCACTGCGCAATAATTGCCATGTGATTCCCGCGTGGTGCGATGGCACCACGCCATCCCGTTCCATCCGCAAGGAAACAATTATGAACACAGGAGGGGGGTTCGGCCGTGTTGGTGCTATCTGGGCCCCCCTCTCGTTAGACAATAACATTTAATCCTTTATCCTCGAAGTTCGACATTCTAGAATCAAGAATGGAAAATAAATAAATAAAATAACAACAATCCCCTACCTCGGATTCAAGTATGGAGCACGCCAATCATGCCGCGGAAGACTAGCGTCACAGAGGTCGGGCGTCGCAGAAATCGAACGTCGTTTCCGTTGACTTCGAGGTGCGTCCAAAGAGGTACGTCGCTGGAGAAGCTTCGTAAGCTGACGGAGATAGTCTGAGGAGGAAACAGCGTCTCCTTTCGTTGACACGGGAAGAAGATCGAAGAAGCGGCGTCGTCGATCTTCGGAAACACACCGGCTACGAAGAAGTGAAGTGGCTTTCTTCGTCGGAGCTTAAGTGTTCTTCGTGTTCTTCATCAAGGTTGAAGAAGATGGAGAGAGCTTCTCAAAATCTCTCAAGGTGGCAAAGGAGACCAACCCAAAATAAAATAAGCTCAAGCCATATTTTATTTACACAACTAAACATTTGAATTTCAAAAGATAAGAAATGAACCATTAATTCGTAGAATTAATTCAACTAAAGAAACAACGCATTTAATTTATGAAATAAACTGCCCAATTAAATGGTCTATTAAGAATTTAAGAAAACGCGTCAGTTGACTTTCATAAAGACGGGTTTTCGCGGGTGTGTTAATTAGCGGAAAGAAACGGCGGGGCTCGTGCGGGCTCCACCTCACAAATATCCTACCAAGATGGTAGGATATTTCTAGATAGTACCCTATCCGGTTCAACTCAGTTTAAGCCGCTTTTAAGTGGCTTCAAGTGGCTGCCAAGTGGCTTAAGTGAAATAAAATAAAGTTGTCGCAAAATTATTTTATTTCTTAACTTTAAGCCCAAAAATTAAAAACCACATCCGAGCAAACGCCACTCCAGAAGAGGCGTTTCTAAGAGAATACCGGCGCTGTGATTTCATCGGTGCTCTCAGAATTTGATTCCGGGCACCGGTTCAAAAGTTAGAAAAACCCGCTCGTCCGTTCACTGAACGTACCCGAGCCAAACTTCGGAAAATGATTCCGGGCACACCGTGCCTCGGAATCAGGTGACGTCAGAAACTGTGTTCTTGTAAAATTCCAAAGAAAATGAAGAAAAAAATTTCCTTGGAATTTACGGGTCTTTACATTACTCCCACCATAGGGCTTTACGTCCCCGTAAAGCTTCACCACAAACTTAGGGAAACAAAGGCCGTACTGAGCACGCATATGAGCCTTCTGCTCCCATGTTCTCACCTAGAGGTTCACGTGCTGCCAAAGAAAGTGCACAAGAGGAATCGACCGTCCTCCTAGGATCCACTACTGTCGATCCTCGATCCCCACAGGAACCTCCGTAGAAGTCACCTCATCGCCACCGTCCAGCTCCTCATGGTCGATGATATGTGGATGGTCGAGCACGTATCTCCTCAGTTGGGATACGTGGAAATCATCGTGCACCTAGTGCAACTGAAGTGGATGGGCCAAGCGGTAAACCACTTCTCTTACCTAGCTGAGGACCTAGAAAGGTCCGTTGAACCTCGGAGATAACTTGCCTCCCTGGCCACATCTCCGTAAACCTCGTCAATGTGAGACCCGTAAGAAGACGTGGTCGTCATCCTCAAACTCCCGAGGTCTCAATTTTCTGTTAGAACTGATACTCAAAACGATTGCTGCTATGAGGGTAAGGTTGACGGACTCAAGAGTGATCGGTCGCACCCTCCTGTGCAAGAGTTACCCTTCACTGCCTGGGGTTTCCTTTCCCGCCGACCAAGGAAAACCTATCCCGACATTTTCCTAAAACCGTCAATTTGAGTATGAACAGTTATTGCCCATTCCATACTCAAACTAATGTCGTAAGGCCTCGACGCTGCCACCAAGAGATTCCAACCAAAACTCTTGCCTTGAGGGTCTGACCACATCTTCGGCGTAAGTGTGTTTATTGAGTCTCCTCCCAAGTTATCTCCAGACGTGAGGGTCAAGTCCATGGCTTACCGGAAACTCTAGGTCTGGAATAAGATTTTTGAAAGCATTGAATGATTCATATCGACGTCCGTTACTACAACAGCTAGTAGTGGGCACAAACTGTCCCTTGAATCATTTCTAGAGCCATTGGGTCACACTTCTTGACCACATGCAGCTGCATTCTTCCACCGCCCTCCAGCTCCCTGAGCTTGGTGGGGATAACTAAGGCGGGTGGTTGTAGCATGTTATGACGTACACCACCTCATGATGCTCTCCTAGCTCTACCTCCTTGTCTGCCGCTTCATAGACTCATCTCTAGTTAAAGATACCTCTTCTTGAAACATTTATCACGCCCGAGTCTCTAAGACTGGCACTGGTTCCTGTTTCTTACTGCACTGTGCAGTCTTCATCCGCTCCTGGATGAACTGCACCTCCTTTAGTCTCACAAGAGATGCTATGATTTCTTCTTTACCGATAAGAGAAATCCGGTCTCATCCCTGGGATGAACCACATTCATTGCCTAATACAGTCAATCCTGACATAAATGATGCATTCATGCCATGGATGACGTCGTAAGGCCTCGACGCAACTACTAAGAGATCCAACTGTCACTCTCACCTCCAAGGGTCGAGTCACACTGTCGGCATCAGTGTGAGGTCACTGGGTCTCCTCCAGTAGGAATCTCAAAAGTGAGGGTCAAGTCAACAGTTTAACCAGGACCACTCAGTATCAACCAAACAAAAAGGACAGGAAAGCAAAAAAAGATAAGTGTCTTTTTATTATTGAATCTCATAGTACAAAGACACGAATACAAAAGCATCATGGAACTAGAAGTACAAAGGACGTATCCACTAGTTCGTCTCCTGTCCACCTGCTCTCGGAGCTCCATGACCATAGGCCTCAGCTGCCTGAAGCTGAGCTCTCCCATGTCCTCCTGTCCCCTGCGGTCGGGGTGGGCCTCCTAGTGGTGGTGGCAACATCCCGAAGCAGCTTCCACCTCCAGCTGCACGGCCAGCTCCTCTTCCATGGCCGCCTGCTCCTTGCGGTCCACCCTGATCGAACCTCTGCCTTTGCCTCGGAGGTTCTTCATTTAACTGCTGGTCATCTGCATGGCGGGTCGGACAGTCACGTGCCATGTGACCAATTCCGCCGCAGGAGTAACACTGTCCACTCTCGGCACGTCTGGCTCTGACTCCACCTTGGTTTCCCTACACAACTGAACCTGAGTCGTGCAGTCGGCCACCGGTAGGTCTAGTACTCTTGGACCTCTGTGTCATCTGTCTACTGCCTACTGTAGAAGACTCTGCCGCAAAATGACTAGTGGTGGGTCCTGCTGCTGGAGACTGCTCAGCAAGGAAACTCTCCACTAAGAGGGCTCTCTCCAACACCCCTGTCTGCGTCGGAAACTGTCAGAAACAACAGAAGCTCTAATCTCTCGCCCGAGCCGCTGCTCGAAGGTTCGGGCCCTGAAGAATGGGTCCCGTACCATATCTGTGGAGTAGCGCGAGAGGTCTGTGAATCTCGCTGAGTACTGCGCCAATGACATGCTGCCCTGCCGTAGTTGAAGTAGCTCCTGTATACGCACCGCTCGAAGGGTGGCTGGTACAAGCTCTGCCTGGAACAGGCTCTCTAAGTCTGCCCATAGAAGTGTCTCCTCGTCATGCATCTGAAGCATCAGGCTCCACCATCTGCCTGCTGCTGCCTAAAGAAGGCTGGCAGCTAGGATCACCATGAAATCTGTCGGCATCCCCACTAGCCTGAAGACTCTCACCACAGCCTCCAGCCAATCCTCAGCCGCCTATGGGTCCGTCCCTCCCTGGAACATGGGTGGCCTCTGGCGCTGGAACTCATGCAGTGCGCTCAAGTGACGTGCATCCTCTACTGCTGGGGCTGGTGGCATCGGTGGCCCAACGGGTAGTAGTACCACTGGTGCCTCCGCTGGTGCCTCAACTAGGATAGGGCCCTGTACTGAGGCCTCATCGCTCAGCGGGCTGTCAGTATGTACCACTCTCTGGGCTCTAGCTGGTCGTCCACGGGGAGGCATCCTGAAAGAAACAATGTGACACAGTCAAAAGATTATACCTGGTGAGCTGACCTCGTTTGAGCAGACATTTAAATAAAACTTTTGGAAAACACACACGCAATCAGTGTTTTCGTGCACAAAGTCGGAAACCAGTTGTCAGGGTCCTGGTGTAGGGATACGTCGTCCGCCCGCACCAACACTGGACTCCCTGAACTAAAAACCACACTCGGTACTCTTAACACTATTGCTTCACAGAAAGAAGTATCAGTGTTATAAGTTCTACGGTAGAACCGAACTCCTCTGATACCAATTTGTCACGACCCGTCCTCGGGGCCCGTGCCGTGACTACCCCATGACCGCCTTCCATAGGCCAGGGGCTGGTGACTAGCACCAAAGGCGTAAAATCCCGATAACTGGGAAGGCATTGCCTTTATAAAAGAAAACAAGCACCACATTGTACAAGAGGAAACAAAACACTAAGTACAAAAGAAAAGCTGAAAGTAAATGGGCCAGAATACAAACCCAAAAGAAAGTACAACTACAACTGAACAAGGTACAATAGCAAAAAGACAAACAGCTGGAAGAGGGAAGCAGCTCTTGGGTCGTCCTCCTCAGGTCCTACCTGAAGGGTAGGTACAGATAGCTCAGCTCTTGGTCGTCCACCACAGATCCTACCTGAAGGGTATGTACAGATAACCTCCTCCACGCTCACGTCCTTCAACCTCCTCTGTGAGTCATCTCATCGCGTAGTCCACCTCCGGGTACTAACTCATCGTGTAGTCCACCTCCGAGTACCGACTCGTCGTATAGTCCACCTCCGGGTACCGAATCGTCGTGTAGTCCACCTCCGGGTACCGTACAGTCCTCGAACACTCGGCCTTCGTCAGCACTGCCCGTCGTCTGCAACCAACACAATGAGGTTCGAGCATAGCCCGTGCAGGGGTGTGTATAACGATAATCAGTAGATACCCCGAGACCCTCAAGGTCTCACTAAACCAACAAGGATAACCACAAGAAGATCTCAACAGATAACCTCTACTTAGATATATGCCCATACATATACCAAAGTTATCAAGTAACCCATCTCAATCATGAGGAAACACAAGGATTGTGAAATCAACGGATAACCACTACCCAGGTATATGCCCATACATATACCTAAGTTATCAAGTGACCCATCTCAATCATGAGGTAAACACAAAGGTCAAAAGTCTCAGCTCAAACCAGGATTTTCATTGTCGAAACCGTAACTGTTGAAGAGCTCCGTCTCTGGAGTGTACAGTGGTCCTGTCATGACTCCGAGGTATTGATCACTAACCTAAGACTGCTGAGGTACTCCTCCTGTCGAGTACTGCAGGTTTGCGGCCACTACCGGGCGCTCCGTCCGCTGAGGGTCTGTCGCCAAATACCGGGTGCTCCCACTAATAGCCTACAGAGGTACTCCTCCTGTCGAGTACCGCAGGTTTGCGGCCAACTACCTGGCACTCTGTCAACCGTGGGTCTATCGCCAAATACCGGGCGCTCCGTCCACTGGGCTAGTCGACTCACTCCAAGTCGAGTCGGTCAAGTAGTCGTCTGGTCTCAGCTGGCTACACGGTCTCCGTACTCCGCACGCTCGTCTCCAAGAGGGTCCGCTCCATGAGCTACTGGTCGATACTCCAAGTATCACAAAGTCCCGCAAAGAAGTATCTCAAAGGACCACCTCATCATAGGGGTCTCAACGCAACAGACGGCGCGTCAATCGGACGCCCGGTCTGTGAGTTATTAGCCTTTTCGTCCTAGGGGCCTGGTTGGTTTCGTGTGCGAACCAATCCGGCCATAACTCAACTATACCCCGAACACTCATAGGGTATACTCATAGGGACCGTTTCTCAATGAGATCACTAACGCCGCTGACGGTTTGTCAAACGAACGTTCTGTCAGAAAGGTATCGGCTTTTCCGTTCCAGGGGCCCGGTTGGATTTCGGTGCGATCCAACCCAGACACTATCCAACTACATACAAATCTCGGTGAAGGATGCCAAAAGTTCCGTATCATCAACAGGAACTCAACGCAAAAGACGGCGCGTCAATCGGACGCCCGGTCTGAGAGTTATTGGCTTTTTCGTCTCACACCCACCCTGGGAAACTTTCCAGGAGGTCACCCATCCTGATCACTACTCTAGGCCAAGCACACTTAACTATGGAGTTTTAACCACGTAGGCTCCCGAAAAGTAAGGTGAACCTTGAGTATAGTATACCGAAATGACCTTCTTGATCCAAGGATAGCGTTGCCGCTGACGGCGAGTCATTTGGAGGCCCGTAGCCCAATATACGGGCATTTGACCGAAAGTGGTCCGAAACTGGGGGTCTGGGCCCGGGCCGACCCCGCCCGACCCCCCCTGGGTCGGCCGAACTGGGTCGACCCGCCCCGGGCGGCGTCCCGGCCCGATGACCCTGCCCGGCTCGGAAAACCCGGCCCTGTGCGGCGGCGCGGTCCAGCGCGGCGGCGCGAACCGGCATGGCGGCGCGGCCTGGGCGCCGTTCGGGTGTCGCGCGCGGGGGGGAAAGCCCCCCCCCCTTTTGAGAACCGCATCCCCTTAATTGGGGATGCTTTTGAGACCCGACCGAGGGAAATTAATTCCCCCGGTCTCCACTGTCCGGCCGGCCCGCACTGGCCGTCCGGTTTCACCAGCAAGGACCGGCGACAACCGGTCCTTCCTTCGCCGACACCGGCGGCCCGGTGCCGGCCGCTGGTCATCTTGCTCCGCCGCGGCTCAGAACCAGCTGCGGCCTATGTCGTCCGGCGCGATGCGACGACATCGCTTCCCTCTGCCGCGGCCCCGCTCCGGCCGCGGTGCCTTTGACTTTCTTCGACGCGACGTGACGACATCGCGTTCTTGGATTTCCTTCCACGGCGCGGCGTGACGGAACCGCACAATAATTGTCGTGCGATTCCCGCGTGGTGCGACGGCACCACACCATCCCGTTCCATCCGCAAGGAAACAATTATGAACACAGGAGGGGGGGGGGGGGTTGGCCGTGTTGGTGCGGTCCAGGCCCCCCTCTCATTAGACAATAACATTTAATCCTTTATCCTCGAAGTTCGACATTCTAGAATCAAGAATGGAAAATAAATAAATAAAATATCAACAATCCCCTACCTCGAATTCAAGTGTGGAGCATGCCAATCAAGCCGCGGAAGACTAGCGTCACGGAGGTCGGGCGTCGCGGAAATCGAACGTCGTTTCCGTTGACGTCGAGGTGCGTCCGAAGAGGTACGTCGCTGGAGAAGCTTCATAAGCTGACGGAGATAGTCCGAGGAGGAAACAATGTCTCCTTTCATTGACATGGGAAGAAGATTGAAGAAGCGGCGTCATCGATCTTCGAAAACACACCGGCTACGAAGAAGAGAAGCGGCGTTCTTCGTCGGAGCTTAAGTGTTCTTCGTGTTCTTCATCAAGGTTGAAGAAGATGGAGAGAGCTTCTCAAAATCTCTCAAGGTGGCAAAGGAGACCAACCCAAAATAAAATAATCTTAAGCCTTATTTTATTTACACAACCAAACATTTGAATTTAAAAAGATAAGAAACGAACCATTAATTCGTAGAATTAATTCATCGAAAGAAACATCCCATTTAATTTATGAAATTAACCGCCCAATTAAATGGTCTGTTAAGAATTTAAGAAAACACATCAGTTGACTTTCATAAAGACGAGTTTTCGTGGGTGCGTTACTTAGCGGAAAGAAACGACGGGGCTCTTGCGGGCCCCACCTCACAAATATCCTACCAAGAGGGTAGGATATTTCTGGATAGTACCCTATCCGGTTCAACTCAGTTTAAGCCGCTTTTAAGTGGCTTCAAGTGGCTTCCAAGTGGCTTAAGTGAAATAAAATAAAGTTGTCGCAAAATTATTTTATTTCATAACTTTAAGCCCAAAAATTAAAAACCACACCCGAGAAAACACAACTCCGGAAGAGGCGTTTCTAAGCGAATACCAGCGCTGCGATTTCATCGGTGCCCTCAGAATTTGATTCCGGGCACCGGTTCAAAAGTTAGAAAAACCCGCTCGTCCGTTCCCTGAACGTACCCGATCCAAACTTCGGAAAATGATTTCGGGCACATCGGGCCTCAGAATCAGGTGCCGTCAGAAACTGCGTTCTTGTAAAATTCCAAAGAAAATTAAGAAAAAAATTTCCTTGGAATTTACGGGTCTTTAAAAATGAGCTCACTATACTAGATAATTTATATTTAGTGTTATTAACGTGTCCTACTATTTGTTTTTATACAAAACCTTTTATTTGTTCCTCCCACACATGTCATTTCTTATGAAGATGGTGGACATTTATATAGTTTTATTTGTCTACATAGAGCTGGTGGAGCTTATCTTGATCTTGTAATACTGAGGTTTTTTTTCAGGAGATTACATTCCATATTGGACCTTTTCCATTAGAACAAGATGGACTACTAAATGTTTTTAGCTGGGATTGTATTTGGAACCTTTTTCACATCAATTACTTATTTTCATTTTCTAGTTGTGTAATTATATATGTATACATGATTTTTTTAGTTTTTCTACACTACATCCTTGTGTTTGGTTGGAGATGTGTTACTGTGTTTAGGTACATTTGGCGAACACCTCCCATATCAGGGACAAACCTAACTGGCGCTGGTCACCTTCGCTTAGTCTATTAGAGGAGAGATTGGGGAAGTCATGGGTTGGACATAATGGGTTGATTTGCGATAAAAATACTATATTGACATTATCATATAGAAATTTTAAAGTCCCAAAAAGATTAATTCTACATTAGAATAGATTGTTAATAAAATACTTTTTAGAAAAATAATGTTTTAATCATGAAATTTATATGTAGTATATATATACAAATTTCTTTGAATTTAATTATATAAATTAATTTATTTAAAAAAAATTATGTCACATCCAATGAAATCCAAAAATGGAGTATTACAATTAAATATCTAATTATTTAAATATGATACATATGTTTTCTAAATTATACTTTAATGATGCTTAAATTCATCAATTATGAACATTTAGTTTTATATTGTATACTAAAATTTTATTATACATAATATGAATCCATCAAATTAATATTTAATTTTTTTTTTGTAATCTTCTATGAAATTCTTAAATATTGGGAAATTTATGAAATATGAAAATTTGGGTAAAAAAGTTATTTTAAATTATATTCATTATGAATGAAATTATGAAGGAAATATAAAAATTAAACATTCATATAATTTTGATACACAGATTGAAGAATATTTTTTGTTAAAATGATCTATTTTTTAATTTTATATTTTAGATAAAAAAATAAAAAAATAAATATTTCTTTTATAGAAAATTTACATTAAAAATTAAATGTGTTCTTAATCCTATATTATATTAATTTCTAATTGATTAATATCTTTTTAGTTACTAGAAATTTTATTATTCAAAAATATTATTAATATTATTCATCTTATATGAAAAATCACATTTTAGTTCGATGTTTCATCATTAGTGAGCTATTATAAATAGTTTTAATTTTAAAAAATATGTTAGAAAAAATTTGTGTCTTGTTATTGGGTTCCAAAGACACTATATTTAGGTTCATGATTATAACACTACACCAAAGTCATCTAATATTTATTCCCTATTCCATACTTTAATTCCAATTCCTTTTTATTTTTCATCATTATTAGATTATGTTGTTAACAATATGAATGTAATAAAAATTGTAACCTCTACTAATGTCGGTTGATACAATATTCTGGTATGATATTAACAATGGATTTATTATTCCATATTAAATGAAAATAATAATAAATATATGTAATATAATTAAATTAATGAACATCCAAATTGACCCCCTAATGAAGTTTCTCAGGACAATAGTCACACTAGTAAATGATTTGTTAAAATCTAACAAAATTTTTGATTTTATATAGATTACAATATTATCTTCTTTAAATTACTGATAATGTATACCATAATATGTATTTAATATTTACTACAAAACATCAAATATATGAATTTTTGAAATATTTAAATTCATTCATTTATTTTCCTACATCGTGTAATGATTAAATAGGCATAAAATATGATTAACCATGTTAGTTATTTTAATGAATAATATTGTAACTGGGTTTTTTATATGATTATATAAATATTATTTATAAAAAATTATATCCTTTTATTTATTTATAGTATATAATAAAATGGAAAAAATTTATGAATCATTGTTAGAATGAAATAAACAACATAAAAATGAAAATTTCAAAATAAAAAAAATATCATGGAAAACAACGTATTTAATATAAATAGAAATATGAAAATTATAAAATATTTGAATAAAATAACACCTCATTATAAATAAATTTTAAAAATAAAAGATTATCATTATTAGAAAATTTTATTATTTTCCCCATGATTTTTTATGTGGTAGATATCATTTCATGATAATCATAATTTTACATTAAGGTAATGAATATAAAAATAAATAAAATAATATTTATTTTAACGTGATTTCTTTTGAAATATAGAAAATGAAAATATTAATTTAATCCAATAATAAAATAACTCAATATCATTTTAGGATATTACATATGATATTCTAAAAACTATAAAACAACATAAAAGTATAAGTGAATTTAGTTTAATAACTATAATAATGATAACCTAAATTATAATTGATAAATATTATATACACTGTATTACTTAGTGGGAAATTATTTAATAAACATAAAGTGAAGGTAAAAGTCATTCCACACACTGATATCATCTTTTATAAAGGTATTGGATTCAATTTGGAGTTATTATATCCATTATCAGCCCATTAATGGTGTAACATTATGGATGTATTTCTTCCATCCCTTTAGTATTCTTCCACATAGTTCATTGATTCCATGTCAATAGGGGGAGACATAGTTCCACCATGGAGAACATTTGTAAGTAATTATCTCTAATAATGTACTCATATTATTACTATACGTTAGTATTAATATATTTTCTTTCATTAGAATAACATATCATTTTTCTTGTTTCATCATGAATGTGAGGTACCCCAATCCAGCACTCCAAGATTCCATTAAAAATAAATTATTTGAAAATGTATTTTATACAAAGTATGGTGATATAAAATAAACTTACATATATTTAAATAATTTTAATATTATATATATTAATAATAGTAATATAATCACACAACACAGATATTCAGTGCCTTTTGAAATTGGATATATCAAAATCACATCTTAAAATTGGTATGATTGTATCACTATAAGTTCACCATTCCAATAATCCTTTGAAATATATCTTCTATTACACTCATCACAATAAGCCATTGAATAGGAATAATAATAATGGGGTAGCTAAAATTTTATAATTGGAAGATTATCAACTAGTCATAAAAGATTTACATCAACAGAATTTTAGAAAAGAATATAATGAGGGAAATATCTATTTAAAAACTGAATTTTATAATAATTCATTTCATGTAGTCAACCTAGATTGGCATGAAATATCGAAATGAAAACGAATATACCATTGGAGATGTGTGAAGAAACATAAACACGATCAATAAATCATAATTATAGGAACATAACATAAAATGTGGCAAGTTTGAGAAATTAAGAATAACCCAAAAATATTGAAGATTCATATTCATGGGAAAAAATTACACTGTTGTTCAGAAATCAACATATTTTTGACATAATATTTTGTTACATAGGAACTATGTCATATGACCCATTAGTGAGACATGAGTTATATCTTTCGATCTATAAGTGACTCTAGAATTATAATTTGTGGCCTATATTTTTATAGGAGATATAAAACCGGATGAACTTCATTATAAATAGATATATGGGCCACCCATAAACAAAAAAAATCTAGAATAATGTATTAATCATTAAACATAACATGAAATCCCTGGAATGAAAATTGGATTCATATCATTTAGGAATGTTATCTCATAAAATAATCATTAGAAAAAAATTGAATGATTCCCAATATTCAATAACAAATGTTATTTTTTTGAAAATATAATTTTGTTGGAGATAAATAAAAACTTACAGTAAAAGGATATTTATTTTTTTTGGAATAAATATGAATATAAAAAACTCATGAAATAGTATTTAATAATAAATTTTTATGTTTTTTATAAATAGATGTATTTGTACACCACGTACAATAGTTAAATTCGACAATATTATGTGAAAAATATTTTAAAAAAATATATGGAAATGATTAATAATAATAATTCCTTGAATAAGTTAGAAGGGTTTTTTGGGATTAAATATTGATTTGATGATAAAATGTATGACTTGAAAAGGAAAATAATTTTGAACATTTTTAAAAATAACACTATTGAATCCCACATTCTAAAAAGGATAAATAATGCATCATCATGATATGTGGTAAAGAGGATATTAATTTCATGAAAAATAATACATATTTATATTTCAATATTTGGAAAAAATATATTTTAAATCTAAAATTATATATATTTATAGGGAAAATAGTATTTAATAATTATAATATTTCCTTCCTATCAGTTTATTTATTAAAAAAACAAATATGAAATATAGATTAAAAGTGTAATATTTTCAAGATATAACAATAATATATACTATAATAAAATATTATGGGGCATAAAAGAAATAATAGAACAAAAATGATCAACAAATAAAACTAAAAATACAAAGAAGGATATTTTTTTAAAAAAAATTTTCCATATATTTATAAACAAATAAATTTAAAGAAGCATGAAAATTATAAGATTTGAGGACTTTTAAAATACGATGAATTACCTTGGTTATATTATAATAGTAATCAATAGGTTATTATATAAGCACCAAAATATGAATATTGTGGTGAATACAATATATGCTTCAATAATGGACAATTGAGATGATAAAACCCTTAATGTTTACTCTTCACATCCCCAAAATCCTAGTATCCATGTAAATAATAAATATTACCATCATAGTAAACAAGTTATATAAATTTTTTTCATCTAAAAACCCATATATAAGAGTATTTTTGTCACCATATGTTACAAAATTTAATGGATACTTTAATGGTTTAGAATTTTACGATTGATCCCCACTATTGGATACCAATTTCATCATTTCGATATAATTATTTTCAAAAGTATAGATTATTTAAAATGTTTTACACTATTTTAATTTTATTGAATGAGTTTTTCAATCATGATTTGTGAAGAAAAAATTAATTAGAATATGGTTTTAGAAATATTATATGGGAAAAAGTAGGTATATTTTATTAGACATTAAAATTAATATAACAATTATAAATACATATTCATTTATTGAAAATAACTTAAATTTACTATTGATTTTTTTATATTCATCCATAATAGGATAGAATAAGATATAAAATATGTCACTCTATGGAGATGATAAACAGTTCTTATACGTAATTGTGATTTTTTATTTTCCATCAAAAACCATGATAGATAATGATTTATCAATTTTGAATCATGTTAATGTTATAAGTTTATTATTAATTTAATAAATATCTATTTTAAAATATATATGTATTTTGTTTATGAAAACCAAAATATGTCTTCCCATGAGTCAATAGTCCATAAGAACATAGGAGTTGGGTTTGAATATTTATAATTGATGTGGGTGAAATAGTTATTCTTTATATCATAAATTTGATAAAAATTCATTAAACCAATAATATTGATCTTATTACATTAATATTTATGGATTCATATTAGAGTTCGATGGTTGAGAAAGTCAAACAATATTTCAATAGATGTATATAATAATAATGGTCTAGATCCATGTATTCTCTTGAAATACATCATTGATATGGAGAACATATGAAAAATTTTCACAACCATAAACTTACAAAAGTTGTGAAAAGAGTTGAGGATAGTAAAATTGGATTTGTTACCAAGAAAATTTCATTTTTGAGGTTTAGAATCATTTGAGTGGATGTGATATCCTTTTTTATCGAGAAATGGGTCTTTTCATGTAATTATGTTATAGGTACATGACTAATATATAATATCATAATTGTATAAAGATTTATTATAATAATAATTTGTCATTTTTACAGACATGAATTTCTGCCAAATTTATACTCATTTTGATGGCAATTGTTGACATAATTTAAAAATAATTGACATAATTTCTATTACTAAAATTTAACCGTATAATATTTATTAAAAATAACCATGGATAAAATTTTTTATAATGAAATATAATTTTTAAAATCATACCAAATATCAAAATGGTGGTTCTAAATTTCGAGTACAAAAATTTAAATTATAATTTTTATATGAGAAAATTTATTTTAAATCAAACAAAATTATTATTTTAGAAAATGTATCCATACATTTAATGTTTTATTATTATTCCTAATAATGTACTAATTAAATAAATGTTAATGTATTTATTTCTATGTTTATGAAACATATTATATAAATTATTTAATTTATATTATTTAAATTTACTTATTGTAAAATTGTATAATGTATTTATAAAGAATTAATTGATATATAACAGTTAATCCAAGGAAACTAATATTTTATTAAGTAATTTTTTTATAATGATAATGTTTGAATATGAAATATTAAAAATTATATAAATATATGTCATAATTATTTTTATTATTATTAATTTATAAATTTGAAAAATCAATTGAAAAAATATGTATCTAGAAAACATACATATGGATTTTATAAAAATAGATTTGAAATATAGAATGAATTTAATAATAAATACTAGAAAATAAAAAATATGAAGATATAAATTATTTCATCTATTTATATACTTTTGTATATATATTTCATAGTGTTCAATAGTTATAAATTAGTTTAAAAATATATGGGATAACATAACTTGTATTTTTATCATTAAATTATTCAACTACAAATACATTCTGATTGATTATATTTTGTAAAAAAGAATTAGTAATAATTTTTTTAAGGACCCGACCTTTAACAGTAAATAATATTTAATTAAATATATAATTCACATTGAGGATCTTTTCAGGATTAGAGTTTTAGAGAATTAGGACATAACTATTACACCTCAAAAGATTAAAAAGTAGACACTTCTACAAAGTTTCTATTTTATTAATAAAATAAAAACTCTTGAAAAAATTAGTCATGTCTAGTTCCATGTTTTAGAATGCAAGACTTTTCCTTGATCCCATCATTGACCCTATTAATCTTTAAGTCCTGTGAAAACATTTCAAAACTTGAGATGAGCATAAAAAGCCCAGTAAATGTTATAAAAATAGAAAGAAAAATTTCTTCATAAATACAAACAAAACATGAAATCATTTCCTTACCTCATAAAATCATAATATTTTATGAATAACTCATAGAAATAATAAATAATAAAAGTAACTTGTGGCATCCATAACATACTGACATTGTAGCTATCATAGCTAAAAGGGAGTTACTTTGGAATACCCATCACGGTATATTACCTAAATCTATTAGGAGAAACATTCATGTTTACCTCCTTTACATTAACCAACGCATTGGAGAGCTATATCGGGCTCACCCGCCCATGGTTTATCATTGAACCACCTGTATACGTAAACAATTTCAAAGAACCATAACATAATCATAACACATAACATAAGCATACATGAAATATAAAATTCCCACATTCCAATAAAAATATATAATTTCAATATATTGACATAAAAAATACATTATCAAAACCATATTCAATACCAAAATACGTAAAAACTGTATATGGTATTTATTTTCCTTTTTAAAATCATTACGACTTGTTAAGGATACCAAAAGATCAAATAATACTCGCAGTGGCAGAAAGGTCATTGTCACTGCGTACGATAAAAAGAAACTGTTTTTGTGTCGTTAAGTAAAAAGCTTCATAGAGAAATTATTCTTTTTGAAAAAATGTAAAAGTAAAATGTGTTTATACAATGTATAAAATAAAATCATGTATTAAAGAAAAATATGCCTTAATGAAAGGAGATTGAGACAATGTACCTTAACTCG
This sequence comes from Viscum album, assembly GCA_963277665.1. Taxonomy (NCBI): domain Eukaryota; kingdom Viridiplantae; phylum Streptophyta; class Magnoliopsida; order Santalales; family Viscaceae; genus Viscum; species Viscum album. Next base: position 599,388,326 of record OY728128.1, read on the forward strand.
TGTCATACATGACTCGATCATTTTGTAATCTACTGAATAAAAATATAATGTTAATTTATAATTGATTAAGAATATTTTTCATATTTATTACTCCTTTTTATCACTTATTATTATGTTATATACATTATTTTATCATTTTAGTTAATAACGTTCGTTTTATCGTTATTTGGTACTTCAGACAAAAATGAACACATTATATTTACAAGTTTTCCTAGTGGTAAATAGTCTATTATATCCCGGATGACATTCATTATTTTGATATCATATATATACAGTATATATATATATATAACAGTACATATCATTTAGAGGTACTAAATGAAATTCATCATTTATTGAAATAGTAAGTCGTACGTACAGATGAACGCTAAATTCCTTTCTATTTTTTATTTTAATGGAATTAAAACATAATGATACATAGGTAAATTATAATTAAATTATAATATCATATATAATATCATTAACTCATTCCATTATATGTCCCATATATGGAATTAACGAGTCATATCACATTAATGTGGAGGTAGTCCACACTTCCTCAAATGAAATTATCGTGTTTACCCTAAATGGAAACCATAAAGGGATTCTATAGAAGAAAAATATGTAATCATAAAAGAAAACATAAACATAATATATATCATATATAAATATAGCGTCACCTTAATGGCCCCCATGATAGGTTGTGGGATATAATCGAACAATCATCATTTCGTGAGGCTTTAGTTTTCCATCCACAGAAACAATATGTTCTTCATCCATTAGATGGAGGTGTGTGTAAGTGTAGTTAGAATCCTTCTCATAAAAACATCCTAGTATATTGAGGATACTTTTTTTGTTATTAAATAAAGGAATATTAAGAGTTTAGGGGTTGGATAAGTAAAATTAAAAAAAGTAGTTAAGAGAAAGCATTGCCTTTAATTTGGGTAACTTCATTTGGTTTGAACCAAAAGGACTTCTTGAAGTGCCTTATGCATAAGTTAAGGCTTCATGGAAATGTATAGGGATGTAGGGAGATTAATTGGGAAGAGGATGGGTGAGAAAATAGGTTTTAGAGGTGTGGGGAGTTGGTTATAATTGGGGGATTTTTATAAAGAGGAAGATGGGCTCTTTAGGGAAGTGTGATAATATTATTTTATTATATAATTATATTTAGTTTCTAAAGGTCCAAAACTAATTATATTATGTGTTAAGATGACTAATTGTAGAAATAAAATCATCCAACAATAATTGGATAGGTTTTCGATATAGTTTTAATATATATAATCTTATTTATTTAAATCATTTATTATTGAGGTAAATACTGCATCATTATGGTGTCATGATTAATTTATTTTATTTGATGTCTGAAAATTAAAAACAAAATACCATAATGTAGGATATATATTTAGATTTGAAAATTATATTTCTAGTCAAAAGGAAAATTTTTATAACCCATTTTAAAAATTAATTTACTAAAAGATATTTTTTTTTCATTTTTGCCTTTACATTAAGTTAATTAATCTATACTGTCCTTATCACTCCCATGTGGCTCAATGGAGTCCCAAAATCGACCCAAAGATGCCCATGGTCATAAATGACTCATAAAATAAGGTTTTTACAAGTGTTTAGGTAATTTTTAATTATTATTAAAAAATTTTACATTGAATTACCCCATTTACCTTTAACAACGGTAAATAAATGTCAAAAGTTACTATTCACTAAAAATTATTTTCAACTTATTGAAACACATTTTTATTACAAATAACAACCATGTATTTCAGGCTTTCGAAATTAAATTCATAGAAGTGGTATAATTTCATTTAAATGAAAAAGTCAGTTTTTTAACTACTACTAAGTGGTTTCACTATTCATAAAAAATTGATGTTTTTCAGAAAAATATTGAAAATTCATCCTATGTGTTATCTGATATTCAAAATTCAAAAATGATATCTATTATTATAAATTAAAAACATTGAAGTTGAATTAATTAATTTAAAATTAATTTCTGTTGGTAAAACAATTAGAATGTTATTATGAAAGAATAACTATCAAAATATTGACACTTATTTATATCCAATTTGAATGTTAAATTAACTAAAATGACAAAAATTGGATTAAATTATAAATATATAATCTAATAACACTTTAATACAAATTAGAATGATACTCTAATAATGTAAATAATTTATATTAAAATGCGGTTTTGAATTGAAATACAATTTGTTTCACTATTCATTAAAAATGATCATTGTTGGAAAAAATCCAAAATTTTACCCAAAGTAAATTTTGATGTACCCATTATAATGAAGGATTATATATTGTCAAATAAGATGTATTAATCTATCAAAAACTATATTTAAATAGGGTTCAACATTAAAAGTCGTTAAACCGACCTTTTAATATAAATTATGCTTAAAATTAGAGTCATTCACAATTTAAGCCTCCAAATTTTATTGGATAAATATAAATACATTTAAAAAACACGTGTAATCATATTTTTGTTAGTTTTTTTCATTCCCACAAATTCAACAACTAGGAGTTAACTACCATTTAAAATAAAAATATTATATTATTAGGGTGCAATGTATGATTTTTAAGAAACCCGTTGTTGCGTATCAGGTATGCTATCGAACATAGAAAACCCTTTAAATTAAAATTAATATTTAATTCACAAATATTAATAAATATGCAATATTTCTTATTCTTTATTTACCTGCGATGATACATCATTCCCCCCTTTTGGGAATTGTGTCCTCTCAATTTTTATTATCAAAATAATTAGGGGTATTTATCCCTAATAGAAATTTCTGATTCCCACGTTTCCTATTCAACCATATGGTTTTTCCACAGAACTGTTACCTGGGGAATTAAATTATTCCTCAATACGTGCTCTCTTATGTGAAGAATCTGGATGGGTTGTTCTTCATATGAGAGGTTATCTTTCAACTGGACTACCTCGAGGCTCAAAACATGGGATGGATCTGGGATATACTTTTTCAAAAATGAAACATGAAAATCATTGCATACCTGGGATAAACATGGAGGTAAATACACTATGTACGCAACTGGTCCATCATTCTCAAGGATTTCAAAAGGTCCAATGAACCTCGGACTCAACATTCTCTTCTCACCAAAACAAATCACAATTTTTCCATGGAGAAACATTGAGAAAGACATGATCTCCTACCTAAAAAGAAAGATCCTTCCTCTGGTTATCTGCATAAATTTTCTGTCTACTCTGAGTTGTTCTCATGTGCTTCATTATCAACTGAACTTTCTATGTCATCTCTTCTACCAATTCTGGTCCCATCAGTTTATTTTCACGTACTTCATCCCAAAAAGCTGGAGTTCAACAATGTTTTCCGTATAATGTCTCCAATTGAACCATCTATATAGTAGAATTAAAACTATTATTATATTAAAATTCAACCAAATAATGATGTTGGTCCCAGGTTCCTTAATAATCCATCTAGCAAGCACGTAGCATATCATCCATTGAATGAATTGTTCATTCTAATTTCCCTTCTGATTGAGAATTATAAGCTATACTAAAATTTAATTCAGTACCAAACGACTTCTGAAGGCCTTCCAAAAGTTAGAAGTAAACATGGGATCACGATCAGATACATTGGAGAGGTGAAATCCATGCAACCAGACTATCTCTTTAATATACAACTGAGAAAGATGATGTAGATACAATGTATCTTGAATAGGATGAAAATGAGCAGATTTAGTCAATCGATCAACAATAACCCATATTGCATTATTACCTTGAGATGTCTTCGGTAATCCCACAACGAAGTCCATGGATATATTTTCCCATTTCCACTCTGGCACTGGTAAAGGATGATGCATCCCTTTCGATAACATCAGATATGATTTATCCTGCTAAAAAGTAAAACACTTCACAGTAAAATCATCAATATCACTTTTCATTCCATCCCACTAGTAATACTTTCGTAGATCTATATACATCTTATTACTTCCAGGATGAACTGAAAATAGGGAACTATGAGCTTCACAAAACAACTCATTCTTTAACTGTGAATCACAAGGAAACATAATCTATTTCAAAAACTAAAAACACAATTATTATCAATGTTAAATTCAGGAAACATACCCTTCAAAACCAACTACTCCATTTTATGTAACTCACTATCTTTTTTTTTGTGTTTTCTTAATTCTGTCTGATAGAGATGATCTCACTAACACCTGATTCAAAATAGAATAATTTTTTCACCAACAACTTCAGTGCCAAAGTTTATCAAATAAATAACCATGTGAACTTTCTACAAATGGAACATGGTCAATTAAGAATTAATTTTTCAAATCAATGTATCAGACAATTTATTTTCTTTTCTCGGATGGTAATGGATCGTGCAATCATAATCCTTGATTAATTCTATCCATCTTCCCTTTCTCATGTTCAATTATTTTTGAGTGAATATATACTCTAAATTTTTTTTATCATTATATATTTCACATTTTACTCCAAAAAATGATTCCTCTATATATTTAATGCAAAAACAACAAAAGCTAATTACAAATCATGTGTAGGTTTATTTAAGTAATGCGGTTTCAATTGACGTGAAGCATAAGAAATTACCTGACCATTATGCCTTTAAACACAACCATGCCCTTTCAACAATGCATCACTGTTGATAACAAACTCACCATTTATAGATGGCAGTTCCAAAACTCGAGCATTCACCAATCTTGTTTTTTGAATTCCTGAAAACAATCATCACACTCTTTTGTCTAAATGAACATAACCCCTTTTCGAGTAAAATTAGTCATTGGACTAGATAAATATGCACAAAATTCAACAAACCTCCTGTAATAACCTGCAAAACAAAGAAAACCATGAATCTCAGTTATATTTGTGGGACTTGGCCATTCTTCAACAACTTTTGTTTTAGCAGGATCAACAGTTATGACATTTTTTGAAACAATGTGACCAAGGAAGAATTTTTTTTGCAACCAAAACTCAGACTTACTAAATTTCCCATACATTTTCTTTTCTTTTAAGGCATTAATGAAAACCCCTAAATGAATTTATTGTTCCTATTTACTTTTGGAATAAACCAAAATATAATAAGTAAACACAACCATAAAATCATCCATGAACTCCTAGAAAATTCTATTCATAAGATCCATGAATACAGCAGGTGCATTGGTTAAACCGAAAGGCATAACTACCAAATCATAATGGCCATATCTAGTATGAAATTTGGTCTTTGGAATTTCTTTTTTCCTTTACATTCAATATATGGTACCCTGACCTCAAATCAATCTTTGAAAAATACTGAGCTCCCTGGAGCTGATCAGAAAAATCATCGATATGCGGAAAATAATACTTTTTCTTAACAATAGTTTTATTCAAAGTTCTATAATAAATGCAATGTCTCATTGAACCATATTTACTTTTAACAAACAAGACAGGATAATCCCAAGGTAATGTGCTAGGTCGAATGAATCCATTATCTAATAACTCATGAAATTGATTCTTTAACTCTAAAAGATTAATTTGAGCCATTCGATAAGGGGGTTTTGAAATTAGCATAGCATCAGGAACAATGTCAATAGTAAATTCAACTATCTAATCAGGTATAATACCAAGAAACTAATCTGAAAAAACATCAAGGTACTCATTTACCACTAGCACATCATTAATCCAAACAGTTCATTTGTTTTCAATAATATGTTCAAGGAAACATTCATTTCCATCTTTTACTAGTTTCTCAGCTTCCTGATATGTTATCAAAATCAATGGTTCATTTTTGTATACAAACTAAAAATCATTCTAAAAAGAATCATCTTTAGCTTTGTAGTCAATCTTAGTATGATAAACAGAAAGCCAATACATACCCCAAATAACATCAAACTCTACTAGAGGCAAAACAATACGGTTTGTAGGTAGATTGTTTTCGTGCACAAGGGCAGGAATGTTCTTATGTTTTCTTTTTGTATCAACATTTCCTCCAGGTATTTTTACCGTATGTTATGTATTGTTATCATGATATGGAATTTCCAATTTACTTGAAAACATCTTATAAATGAAAGAGTGTGTAGACCCAAAATCAAACAACACATTGGCATAATATAAACAAACAAACAGTGTACCTCATACTACATCATTTGATGGCCCAACATCTACTGAAGTAGTTGAAAAGGATTTTACCACAACTTTCTACTTGTAGTCTGGATAATTTTCCTCAGTTGAGTTCTTTTTTGGACAATAATTTGCATAATTATCCATTTCATTTCACTTAAAACATTTTACTGACTCTAAATCAGATTTTGTCTTACCATTACCCTGAGCGTTTTCAGTGAAATTTCGAGCCTTATGTCCCATTTTACCGCATCGTTAACACTTACCAGAATCCAAAAGACATTTCCCAACATGCTTTTTACCACAATTTTTAAAAACTATAAACGAATGTTTCTTACCATCAGACTTTTTTGAAGAGATATTCCCTTTTGACTACATCCTATGATTTTTATTCTATTGTTTTTAAAAGAACATCTGATCATCAGAAATCTCCATTTCCACCTTCTCCACACAACAAACAAGTTTCTCATAACTTTTAAACTCACGAGACGCTAAAACACTTTAATAATTTGGAATTAATACTAAGTAAAAATGGTTGATTTCACTATCAATATCTCCTATGAAATTTGGATCATACCTTGGTAGTCGAGTGAATTTTTATTCATAAGTATCCATTGAGTCATCCTCCTACCACAATTCGAGGAATTGTTTTTCCATTATATGACGAACCACTTTAGGAAAATATTTCTCAAGACAAACACTATTGAATTCATCCCAATAGTGAGCATCAATATTATCACTATCCCAAATATTTTTCACTATCAACCACAACAGATCATCTTCACCTTCAAATGAGTAAACCACAAGACTATCTTTTTGATGTTCTGAAAAACCCATGACATAGAAAATCTTTTCCAATGCATTAATCCACCATTCTATTAGCACCGGGTCAGATGATCCTCTGAATGATGGGGGATGTTGCCTCCTGAAAATCTAAACTACTAATATGTTCCTCTGTAGTTGATTTGGCTGATATCGTACATGAATAACACCAAAATTTATAGCCTGAGTCCACTATTCCATCACGTCAAAAAACTTTTCAGTTCTGATTCCGACCATCTCATGTTGCTGATTTGGAAGGTTACATTCCTCCTAATTTCTTCCCAACATAGGTACCATGTGTCATCCACGGAAAAACATTATGAACATAGAAATATCTTAGGTGAAGTAACATGGTAATCTGTAAATTCTATATGATTTCATTATTAACTTAAATTACTTTATGGATTTTAATTTAACAATACCCTAACTCCTAAAGTTATCTAAACCGACCTCTGATACCTATTATAAGGACCCGACATTAAACATTACATAATATTGAATTAAATGAATAATTTACATTGATGATATTTTTAGGGTTAGAGTTTTATAGATTTAGGATATATCTGTTACATTGAAAAAGATTACAAATTATACTCTTTTACAGAGTTTCCATTTTTTCATAAAGTAGAAACTCTTGAAAAAAGATTCATCTCTTGTTCCATGATTTAGACAGCATGACTTTTCTATGATCCCATCCTTGACCCTATTCATCTTTATTTCATGTGAAAACATTTCAAAACATGGGATGAGTATAAAAAGCTTAGTAAGAGATATAAAATGAAGAAAGAAACATTTGTTCATAAATACTTACAAAACATTAACTATTTTACATACCTCATTAAATCATAATATTTTATGAATAATACATAGAAATCATAAATCATAATGGTAACATGTGGCATCCATAACATACTTACATTGTAGCTATCACAACTACAAAGATAGTTACTTTCGAAAAACAATCATAGTATATTCCCTAAATCTATGAGGAGAAACATTTACATTTACCTTCGTCACATTACCCAATGCATTATGGAGTTATCTAGGGCCCACACACCCTAGGTTTATCATGGAACCACTCTTATACGTATACAGTTCCCAAAAACCATAACATAATCATAACACATAACATAAGCATAAATGAGTTATAAAACTCCCACATTGCAATAAAATTATATCATTTAAATATATTAACATAAAAAATCTATTGTCAAAACCATTTTCAATACCAAAATACGTAAAAAGAGTATATGGTTTTTAATTTCATTTTTAAAAACATTATTTCTTGTTAAGGATGCCAAAAGATCAAATAATACTCGTGGAGGCGGAATGGTCATTGTCACCCCTAACCTAGAAAAGAATCATTTTTTTTTGTCGTTTAGAAAAATGATTCATAGATAAAAGATTAATTTTGAATAATATTAATAGTAAAAGGTGTTTATAAAACGTATAAAATAAAATCATCTATCAAAACAAAATATGACTCAATGAAAGGAGATAGAGACGAAGTCCCTTACCTCGTGTCCGACATGAATTGATCGTTCTTTAATCTCCTGAATAATAAACTAAAGATAATTTCTACTTTCTTAAGAACCTTTTTCATGTTTATTATTCCTTTTATATCACATATTACCATGTTATAAACATTATTTAATCATTTATGTTAATAACATTTGTTTTGTCGATACTTGGTACTTGAGTCAAAAATGAACACCTTATATTTAAAATATGTTCATGTGGTCAACAGTCTATTATATCCAGAATGACTAGAATTATTTAGATATCATATATATCATATATATCACGTATATATATATATATTTATAATATTATATATCATTTGGAGGTAAGAAATGAAATGCACTGTTTAATGGAGACGGTAAGCCGTACGTACGAATAGACGGAACTTTCATTTCAATTTGTTATTTTAATTGAATTAAAACATAATGATACATAGTTATATTATAATTAAATTATAATTTCATATATATATATTATCATTAATTCCATCCTTTATACGTCCCACATATGGCTTTAACAAGTCATATAACTTTGAGGGGTCAGTAGTCTGCACTTCCTCAAATGAAATTATCACGTTGACCCATAATGGAATGTATAAAGTTATGAAATGAAATAAAAATACAGATTCATAAATAAAACATAAAGATAATATATATATATATATATATATATATTTTCATATTAATGGCCACCATGATAGGCGGTAGGAGATAATCGAACAATCATCATTTCGTGAGGCGTTAGAATTCCATACACTGAAACTATATGTTCTTTACCTATTAGATGAAGGTGTGTATTAGTGTAGTTCTAATACTTCTCATAAAAATATACAATTATATTTATGATACTGGTGTTGTTATAAAATATATAAATAAAAAGTGTTTAGTGGTCGGAGAAGTAAAAAAAATATGTTAAGAGAAATTTTTACCTTTAATTTGGGTAACTTCCTTTGGTTTGAACGAAAATGACTTCTTAAAGTGCCTTCGGAATATTGTAAGGCTTCTAGGAGGAGGATAGGGATGTAGGGAGATTAATGGGTTAGAGGTTTGATGAGAAAAAAGGCTTGATAGGTGTGACAAATTTGTTAGAAGTGAGAGTTTTTTATCAGGTGGAGGAGGGACTTTTTAGGAAACTGTGATAATATTTTTTTATCGTATAATGATATTCGGTTTCTAAAGGTCCAAAACTAATTAATGTAGAAGATAAGATGACTCTTGGTGGAAATAAAATAATCCAATAAAAATTGGACAGGTTTTTTATATTTTTTTAATTTTTATAATCATATTTATTTAAATATTTTATTAATGTGGTAAATACTGCATCATTATTGTGCCATAATTAATTTAATTTATTTGATGTCTAAAAATTATAAGAAAACCATTATGTAGGGAAAAAATTTTATTTCCAATTATTATTTATAGTAGAAATGATAATTTATATAACCCTATGTAAAATTTATGTTACAAAAAGATATTTGTTTTTGTCAATTATGCCTTTACTTTAAGATAATTAATCTAAAGTGTCATTATCACTCCCTTGTGGCTCAATGCTGTCCTGAAATCGACCCAAAGATGCCCATGGTCATAAATTCCTCCACCAATATGGTTTGAAAAAGTTTTAATGTAATTTTGAATTATTATAATATTATTTTTACCTTGATTATCCCATTAACCTTTAACCATGGTAAATAAAAATCAAAAGATACTATTCAATAACAATTATTTTCATCTTATTGAAACATATTATTCTTACAAATAAAAAACATTTCTATCAGATTTTAGAAATTCAATTCAAAGAGGTGGTGAAATTTCATTTAAATGAAAAAGTTAGTTTTTTTATGTACTACTTAGTGGTTTCACTATTCATAAAAAATTAACGTTTTTTCAGAAAAATACCAAAAATTCCGCCTAAGAATTATTTGATATTCCAAATTAAAAAATGATGTATATTTCTCCAAATTCAAAACATAGAAGTGGAATTAATTAATTTAAAATTAATTCCCGTTTCTAAAACAATTAGCGTGTTTTTAAGAAACATTAACTATCAAAATATTGACACTTGTTTAAATCAAATTTCTATGTGAAATTAATTCCAATGACCAAAATTGTATTCAATAGTAAAAATATTTTTTAATAACACTGCAAAAAAAAATTAAAAAAATAATTTAACAATATAAATAAATTTTATTAAAACGATTTTTTGAATTAAAATACAATATTTTTCACTCTTCACTAAAAATGAACTTTATCAGAAAAACTCAAAAAATTTACAAAATGTAAATTTTGATGTCCCCATTCTAAAGAAGGATTTTATTTTGTCAAATAGAATGTATTAAATTGATCAAAACTATATTTAAATAGGGTTCTCCATTAAAAGTCGGTAAATCGATCTTTTAATTTAAATTATGCTTAAAACTAGATTCATTCACAATTTAAGCCTCTATCTTTTTTTGGATAAATGTAAATACATTTAACAAACTTGTATAATCGTATTTTAATTAGTTTTTTTCATTACCTCCAATACAATGGCAAGAAGTTAACAACCATTTAAAATAATAATAATATATTATTAGTGTGCAACGTAAGATTTCAAAGAAACCCGTTGTTGTGTATCGGGTACGCTATCAAACATAGAAACCCCTTTAAAGTAAAATTAATATTTAATTCACATATATTAATAAATCTGAAATATATCTTATTATTTATTTACCAAGGATGTTTCACTTTTACCAACCATTAGTTTTAAAATTCTTTCTATGAATTCTTAAAATATGAAAAAAATTCTAAAAAAAATGATTAATAATATTTTATAAAAAAATACCTTTATTTATATATCTATATATATTTTTAAAAAAAATTTTTATTTAAATTTTTTATCTTTATTATTTCATATAGAATTATCTTAATTTAAAAGTGATTATATTATATTTTAATATATTAACTATAATGAATCATGGTTTATTTTAGTTTGGATTGTCATGGGATATAATAAATTCAAATTAGTATTTATTTAATTAATATCATTTAGAATAAAATAAGGGAATAACATTCTCCTATATAAAATAAATGGAATCCTCTAAATTATAATTTTTACTTACAAATGAATGTACATTTCATTATCACCTAAACTATAATTTTCAACTCACTATCATAATATAATGCTATTATTTACTTTATGATAGGCATATATAGAAAATATTGACCATTTTATATAAATATTACTCTTTAGTTGAAATTAATGTTTATGAGGATGCTGAATTTTATTTGTTAATTTCGTGATAAACTCGATGTATATTAATAAAGACCCTTTAAATTGTTACACATGAATACATGATTTATTATATAATGTTTCACTAAATACAACGCATAAATTTATTACACATAAATTCTGGATTTACTTCAAAAAAATCACATGTTGTACAAATGATAAGATCTTGAAGACCAATAAATTTTATATGTATTTACATAATTTATGAATTTATTACATGGATAAATATAAATTTTTAAAAACATCCCTAACATGATTTTAGTATTCCACTGCTCATTTGTAATTGCACGGGACAACCTGAGGACATACCTAAGAATGGGGTGTCCGATGAATCCAATTAAAAAAATATTAAAATAATCTAGTTGTGTATATGAGTAAATTTGATTAAAGAGGAATACAAATTTAAGAAAAGAGAAATGGGTCATAATTAGTAACAATAAAGAATGGTATAACCTAATAGTATAAAGGTAACATGGGAATGTGGAAATAACATAAAAAATACTTCATAAGTATAAGTTGACGTTCACCAACAAGAAATAATAATATAATGTATAGTGTATAATATCTGATGAACCCTAAATAACGTTTCATGATACTAAAAAATTACACAATTAATTTTGGAAATATAATGTTCCTGGATCACCCGTCACATTTATATCTGCTACATATGTAAGTGTACGACATTGACCAATCAAAATGGTATAATTTTTCATCACAATGTATCCAAATATTAAACAATGTGGTTTACATAAAATGTGTTAATAAATAAATTATTTATAGGTAGAACTAGGTGAATTCCCTTGATATAATACTGGTATATTTATATAGTTCATAAATTTTTGATTAGGAATGTAATAATGACATTTCAACTACATAATGACAATACATAAAGACACTTAATACTGTTTAATGAGAGAGAATGTTATCTAGTAACATGTATGTAAATGTTAAATTATGAGGGCTATTTATGAACATATTAAAACAAAAATATTTTCTAATTTAGAGGATTAATATAAGAAGATTTCATGGATAGAAATTTGACACATAATATTGCAAGTGAATTTCAACATCATAATAGGGATACATAATGAATCATGGATGGGATTAATGATGGTGTAAGGTGCATATAACACCATTTATATAATATTTTTAGTAATATTTATTTGTTAGAACATAATATAATATGAACACAAGGAAATATATTCTAATAAATAAAATGGGTTTCTTAAGTAAATTTGAGGAAGGGATCTATTGCCATGATTATTTTATTATTAAAACAAGTGGTGGAACCGTGGAGCCATGGAGGATCCAAGGAGGGAAATATTGGGAGGTATACTGACTTGACAATTCTATCGTATGATTTGGAGTGGAGATGTATGGGTAATGGGCGGTATTTTATAATTAAGATGGGTGAGTTTTAAAGGAATAAATAGTGATAATTTTTTCATATAAGAAAAAAACATTGGGGTTAATATAATTACATCCATATTTATTTATTATTTATGAGTGGTATAGTGTGTTTGGTTGTTAAAGGCCATCCAAAAGTAAACCAAACCTATTATCCAACCTAATAAATGCACAGAATTAAAAAAATGATTTTTCTATAATAAAACCATTTTTTTAACAAATTATTTTCTAAATTTTTGAATAAGAATTTATATTTATAACATAATTTTATAACTGTTTATATTAAAATATTTTTGAAAATGTATCTAAAATATTTTACCAGTATGAGATAATAATGATGTCACAAAATCACATTGCTTGTTATGCTGTAATTTTAACTTTTTATCCAGAAATTCCTCAATTAATTAAAATTACAAACATATCACACTAATAATTCCATAAAATGATAAGTCATAAATATGGAAATTATTTCATTTAAATCATTCAATATTTTAGATAATTGTATCCTTTAAATAAATAATTATTTTAAGGAAAATTCATAATTTCATTAGATAATATCTACATTATGACCAATATAAATATTAATTTTGACTCTAATAAATTATATTATCGATTATAAATAATATATTAATAATATTTAATAAAATTTACATAAAAAGTTCAATAATTTCATAAATCATTCATTGAATTAAATATATATATTTATTCAAATATACAGCTACAAAATACAAACAATAACTTTATTTTTCCATAAATAATAATAATAATAATAAATCTTGTTGATTATTTTTCATAATATAAATAATCCATATTAGCCTATATTTCTCATGCTTAATAGTAATATTTACCTATAAATATGCCATTAATATTACTCATTACCACTAATTTCATATAAACACAAAGTTCAATATCATTTCCAAATGGAGTATTCTATTTTTTACACTATATTACTCTATTTTATTAATGTTCTTGGCTGTGTTGATTCTGCGGGATCAAAGTGGACCAAATTTTTATACTTCACATTATTTATCTCCAATTTTTATCAATTTTATGATTTTATACTATATTTGGTATTTTTTATACTAAATTTCACATAATGGATAAATTTATATTAGATTATTGTTTGTATCCATTTATTGTATCTTGTTGTAAATAGATGATTAATTTTTTTATGAAATGTAAAGACAAATATTATTTATTATGTTTAATAACATAATAAAAAACGTCATTTATAAGTAATATACCAATTAATAAAATAATAACATCTTTAGGTTGTTACATGCTTCCACCCATAAAGAAATTTATCTATAAAAATTAGTATTTATATTTATACATGGTAAAACCATAAATATGTGTATTATAGGAAAATTGAATATCAAATATATATTTTAAAATTTTGATTTTGGCACTAAAATGTGGGATTACGTGAATGTGTTATTATACATGATTATTACATTATATTAATAGTCTACTTATCTTTTTTTAAATCAATCACTTCCTCATCATGTAAAGTAAAAATAAATAACATGGTCATCAATAATATTTCCTATATCATTTCCATTATCTATAATATAAAAAATTACTCATCATTAAATATTCATAAAACCTCTATTCATATTTGTTTTCTTAGAAATACTTAAATATATTTTTTCTATCTCAAATCATAAAAATATACCTATAAATAATAATATATTTGGCCTCATTATTAATATTTTTTTATTCCAAAAAGGGCTAAAAAATCCTTTGGATTTAAATAAATATGATGGATTCCTCTAATTCAATCATCGATAAAACAAAATGTTGACTCTTTGACATTAGGATCAATGGAAACCTCTAGATATGTAGTTTTCATGATAACCCATCATGAACATTCTAAGAGTTTATTTAATAAATATATTGTAAAAGAAGAATAATAAAAAACATAACTCTATTTCATGACCTAGGCCATAATATATGTGGTATATCATGGATAGAATAACATATGGGTGGAATATTACATAATACATCTATTCATGACCCTAAAAACATGAACCAAGGATATTACATCGGGAATTATTCCTTCCTATATTAAATCTATTAATTCCGTCAATATTATAAACCTAATTTTCATATATTCCTATAGGTAATTCATCCAATTTGGAAAAAACTTTTCAATTGTAAAATTTTTGAGTCGATCTCAATACGTTTATTTATCATTCCTAATTTTTTAGTTCATTATGTTATTAGAAATATATGTTTTAATTTCCCCTCACATTTATAAAACCCATGTATTTTTTTATTAATATGAAAAAAAATCTAATGATGTATACTCATATGGAAGCATAATGTTATCCTATAATACTTTTTACTCACCTGTGATATAATAAGACTAATCATTAATTACATTATCCTACACTTGTATTTTAATTTTCATATTACATTTAGGTCTTCTAATAAGGTTATTTAATAATTAAATCCTCAATTTCAATTCAATACCTTCATAATTGGTTTTATACACCATTAAAATTGATGAAATATTATACATTGGGGTGGTAAAACAAGGTATTTTGTTATTCAATGTCATTATACACTATGTTTAGATTTAGTGGATACATAATTGATAATTTCTAGGGAATAATTCACCTTGTTTCATCTATTCCACAGAATCAATCCATATGTTTGTATGTAGACATGAATGTTACACGTAGGAAACCATAGAAATAATTTTTTTATAAAAATAGGGTGTGTTTTATATTTAAATTGATCCCTAGTTATTTTGAATAATTATATCGTTTTATTATCTATAAATATAACTAATAAAATCCAAAAAATACTAAACCATGCACTGATACAAAGTGAGGAACCACATACCAAAACATCTGTATTGTTTCAGAAAAAATTCATTCCAACTAGCTTCGATACCTAGTGATATGATCAAATCTAATAATATAGACATTATAATAATTTAAAAAATACATCTACTCCTTATTGAACAATTACAAAACCAAATGTTCTTTTTTATTTTATTATTAGCTACAAAAATATCAACTCACTTAATTGTGAATATTTCTCCATAATTTCACATTACTAGACATCTAATTAATGTACTTAATTTCCAAAATTATCTCCATAAAATAATAAATATAAAACATAATAAGTATAATATATCATTTAATATGTTAAAATACATATCAAAGAGTCATAAAAGGGTTTTATCATGTGTATAATAGAAATAATTAGAATGATAGGAATACCTGATAAAGAAGAATATAAAAAAATAAATGTTATCCACAATTAAATAAAGAAAAATATTTATGTCAAGAAAGAAAAACATATTACATTTTATAATATAGTGGATCAGTAATCATCATTTATGGAGAAACATCAGTGGAAGAGTACCTAAAAATATTTCTTTTCATATAGATGCAGCATAAATTGGAGCAATGAAAATATTATAACAATAGGAATACATTAATAATTTCTTTGTGAAAAACTTGATAACAGTTTTCTATTGTCTCAGATATTACTACTTCTAAACCACCATAAAAATGGGAATCATAACTCATAGACCTTTAGTATCTCATGTATCATAACTAATGTATAATTTTATCATATAAGATATTGATCATTAAAAATTTATTTTGAGGTAGTTATATATCCCCACAAATTTGTATCTATACTTCTTCATCCAATAATATATTATTAATAAATTATAATATTAATTCTTATGGAATGAAAATATCTTTCACATAAATTTGAAATGGGATCACATAAAATTAACTTATTAATTATATCAAGTGATATTAAAATGTTAATAAATAAATAGTGTATTTCCCAATGGAATTTTTTATTTTATTGATGAAGCATTTTTCTAATGAACATGGATATTTTAGGGGTATTTCTATAATTAAATGATAATTCATAAAATGATATTTTATAAATAATTCTAATAACTATCTATAACTGTTAAAATTACATGTAATGTTATATAGTTTCATTCATGTTGTTAAAATGAAAATAAATTTTAAACACTCTATTGAAATTAATATCATTAATATATCCTTTAAAATATGAAATTAGTTTTTTAGACTAAATTTGAGGTTAATGAAAAAATTTATGACCATGAAATAAAAATTAATTAATGTTTTTAATATATACATTTATTTAATGGGGCATCATTAAAAAGAGTTAATGAAAATTAATCTGATACATAACTTAATTTAAAATATTAAATAAAAAGTGGAAATGATTATTTAGATTCCAATGTAAGGAAGAAGAACAATGGAATGAAAAATTATTATTTATATGGAAAAATAAGTTTATTTAAAGTTGATCTATTTTTTTAAAACAATATAATTTTAGGAAAATGAAATTCATTACTGGTGTAATGTTATAATAAAAATTTGTATTTCATTATAGATAAAGAGAACACCTTATGTACTAAAATCATATGGTAGAATGAACCAACCATAGAAGAAATATATTTGATAAGTGATATTAGGAATTAATAAAAAAAGAAATGAGTTAACAAACTAGATAACATATTTATTAATACATTAATAGATTGCCACCTGTACAAGGGAACTTCAAATATATTTTAAAATCACTCATATTTCATGGGTATTAGGATAAATATCATCAATAGGTTATTATATGTAATTATATTGAATTTTTCTTTGTAAAAATAATGTACCATTAATAAATGACACAATAAAAAAATTATTGAATTGACATTAACAATACATTTTTTGATAAGAACTGAAATCTTTAATATTACTGAAAAAATTGGATATAAGAAAAATGTAACACAAAAAATTCAACCTCCTCAATCCTATATAATAATCCCACTATCTAACCACACTATAGAAACTAAAAATAATATTAGTAATTCTATATGAATTTTTTAATTTGTAACCTATGTTATCTTGTTGAAAAGTTGAAATGAAGGATTAAATAAATAAATTTACGATATTTATAAAATATATGGAGCAAATATGACTATTATAAATCGTGATATTTGGATTTTAATATCTCCATTGGATCTATAATATACACATTAAGAGAATTAATCCGATTGGTAAGAAAAGATACATGTTCATTAGAACAGTATCCACAACAATGGAAGTGTAAAATAAAATATACGTATATTATAAAATTAACGTGAGAAATATTTATATCATTATAAATGTAAATAAATGATATTAAATTATAAAATATGTGTTTTTATTTTTTTTAAACATATACATATTATATTAATTTTTATGTAAAATATAATGATTAAATATAAAAACAATTTTATTAATAATATTTTCATAAGATATTTTATTTTATTATATGTTTAATATAAATTCAAGAACTAATAATAAAATTTCTAATAGGTTATAAAATTGATCACAATTTTAGTATTAATATTTTTTAATAAATACATATTTTATTTTAAAACTAATATTGTCATATATAGATAATTTTTTTATTAAATATAATTACAATTTTTATTTCTAAATTTTAAAAAATGGTTTGGGTGAATTATTGGAATATATTTCAATAGATTATTTTTTTCATAATAAAATACAGTAAAATAACATATGTAATATTATATGCTAAACAACAGATTAATTTATTAATGGGGTATACAAGAAATCTTTAACTTGATGTCAATATCTCTAATTACTCTTTATATTCTCATGATTTATCCATAATGGTAGTTATAATATAATATTATAAATGAATTAAAATTATATTCCAAAACACCCCTATCTTACCAGTATAAATACCACCACTCACAACACCTTCTCCTCCATTCATTGAATCCTTGGATATTTCCCAAAATCATCCCAAATCATTGATCACATATCGTCCCATGAAAATAAAATCCCTTGTATGAATATATACTATTCAATAGTCCTTGTGTTGTAGCTTATGTGGGGAAAACCAAATGGATAGTTAAATTATCATATAACATCTTTCAATTTCATTAATCTTCTTCCATGAAAATATATATTCCCACCAGGTACACATAGATACAGATTTATAATCATTTTAGTAATATTTTATTATAATGGGGTGATAAAAATATTATTTTCTCCTTTATATTGATTATAAAATGGAAACATTGTTCACAATATGGTGGGCTCAAAACCTCGATGTTCAACATAATTCTATTCCCCCACCCACCTCCTTTGTGGATAATAATTGAATAAAATTGTTTTCTAATATGGTGTTAATAATTATATTATTACATATTTAATTTTATATTATATAATCATTATCGTAAAATTAAAAATGGAATCTTGTTTTGAATTGTTGGCAATGCTGCCTAAAAAACATACTGTAGAACTATTCAGCTTATAATGAATGAATTATCACAGTATCAAAACAAAAATGTATATTTGAAAAAATTTCACATTCTATATGAAAATGAATATTGATTCATTTCACCTAGAAATTTTTAAAATCATGTCATAGGATCTTAAATAATATCCACAAGTGAACCAACATGGGAATGATGAAAAAAATTTCCCTGAAAACATAGAAATTAGACACTATATATTATTGAAATTATTATTAATTAGAAGAATATAATTATTATAAAAATATATATTTGGAAATTATTCTTATTTAATTTATTAATTATTCTATTTTAATTATTTTTGATGTGATGTAAATGTTTACAATGAATTTGGATGAATAGAGAGGGATCTCTCGATTTAAAACAATCCTCATTAGGTTATGACCATACTCTATCTGACTCACCTCCTCTATATTTTTGACATTATGGACTAATTTTAAATTACAAATATATATTGATTTGTGTGCATATATTAAATATAATAATATATTATTATCCATTTATTTTTTGGCTTTTACATTAGTTATGTTCATTTCTCAGCATCATTTTTAAAATCAAAGTGAATCACTAACGGAAATGAAAGATATACACACAAACCTATACCAACGGTTTAAAATATCATACATATAGGTATTCCTATTATATTGGGTCAACATAATCATTGGGTTAGTTTTTTGATATCAAACACATACAAATGGTTTTAAAAAACAATTATCATAGATGCCTTAATTACAATAGTTTTTTAAAATTACCATTAAAAAGTTAGATATGAAAGGAGTTCTAAAAAATGCTTTCTCATGGCTTACAGAAATCCACAACCTGTGTGGTCATCCCTCCTCAAATATAATTATCATCGATAACCATATTATAATTTAGTGTTCTATATTCATACCCACCCATGAAAATAATTCTTATATTCATGATCTAATTTCGTTTTTCTTCAATATAAAATTTCTTAATTCCAAATCATTTTAGTATTATATCAAAAATATCATTGTAATTCTAGGTCTAAAATACAATTGTCAATTCTTCTTTTTTTCCTCATTTAATTTGAATTTATATTTCCAAATCTTGTTTTGGATTCTAAAACAAGGATTGATTATATTTATATTGAAGGATAATTTTATAATTTTATGTCATTTCATTCTTTATTTAACTTTTTTTCAACATGATCTATATAGCTTTAATTATTCATTGGATTATTTTATTACCTAATATATTGTTAAGGGACATATGGTCGGGGGTTTTATAATGATTAGTATTTATGTTATGTTATTGATTGGGTTTTTAGTATATTGTTGTGGTCAGACTCATGTTTTGTTTTCAACATATTGTAATTGTGGGCCTTTTATGATTTTTCGGTTGCTACCAAATTCAATAATTAGGATTGGGGTGATAAAAGAAAAAATTAATATTCTGTAAGCCAATATATTCATATTCCATGCTAAAGGGGATAGACACTAAGGAACATAACTCTAGGTACATTATGCCCTATCAATTTATTCACACAATAACACCTAATTTATATACTAAACCTAGGTGGTTTTATTTATTAAGGAACAATATCATAATTAATGCATTTAACCTAGATGGATTTGGGTCATTATTTGATTCAACTCCATATAAATCTTCATAAAATATATTATTCATCATTTTTAATAAGTCTCCACTTCAGAATGTGGATTGAATATAAATATAATGACCATTATGAAAAATGTATCATATATTGGGGTAGGTTAATGGGATGGATAATCATATAAGTGAATGAATTCTCTCTTCATGTTGCACTATGTAATCAATTTGTAGGAAACTACAGGTGTACAGGTTAATTACCTCACACATGGGGCCCTATATCATGAAATTAAATAATAAAAACTTATTTTACCATTTATAATAACTAATCAATTCAAATTACATTGTAATAAATACTGATTAACTGACTGTGTGACTGTAACACACAAAAAATTTCGCTAAAACCTATGGATGAGTTGTAACATATTCTCTAATCTATACTAGAAAAAATCCATATAAATAAAAAACATAACCATAATTACATTAATTAAAATTAATTAAAAACCAAATAAAAAACCAACAATCAACTTATCTTCAATGAAATGGATTGTGATGTCTTGAAAATATCATCTACAAACATCTTATAAAAAAGGCACATGAAATCCTTATAGAAATGGGATTAATCCACTATACTAAAGTGTCTATGAGATAACATATATTTCACATGCTCATAGAACTCCCAGTAGTAGGCCTATATAGACATGGCATAATTCAGATCCGTAAAACCCCTTAAAAATGGAATTCTCTATTGAAACACATTACTAGTGGTGAAACTAAATGATAGGTATAGTTTAAATCTCACCATATCATACTTCATGAAATAATAGTGGTGAAATGTCAGTATCATACCTTATATCTATTCAAGAACGAAATGTAAAAGTGTCTACTACCTAAGGGTTTCATCCAAACATGTCCACTATTTATTCCCAATAATTAAATATCACGTTTTCAACAAAAAAAATTCAATTCTATATTACCATAATATTTTCAATATGACCACATAAAATTTAAAAAAACTATTTAGGATTCCTCAATATTACGTTAATCAAAACATTAAATTTTCTTGAGTAACACAAAAGTATATATCTCTTTGATTTTTCCATTAAAAATGAAATAATTCAAAAAAAATTCAATTGACCCAATGATATCCTAACATGAATTTATTTATAATCTATACTGTATGATTACTACCATACACAATAAATCTCATTCCCTCACAATTATAAACAATAGTCATATAATTGGACACTTGGTCATCCCTCTCAAAACTATGTGTGATTTGAAATAATCAAACCATTACTCATAAATGTATCATGGGGAAAACCTTACTTGGAATCATCCAAAATAAAATTATTAAGGAATATTATACCATAAAATAGATAATTTTATGATTCCACCTTATGAAATTACTAAAATTTATCTATGATTAGAAACTCAATTGGTATCATCATCATACATGTGTCACTCCTACTAGGTCAATAACAATGTCTAGTCAGTAAATAATCAGGACTACCTTGTAGATTGATCATTCAATCGCAGTTAACCCATCACTTATTTCTTCCCTCATATAGATGACATTCCAAAAATAATATAATATGAAAACATTTTCTATGTTGATCATAAGGTTTTGAAGGATTTAATTTAACATACCTAAATATGAGAAACCCTTAATTATGGATTTATCGATTCTAACGTCATGTATTATGTGTGATAAAAATCACTATAACCATGAAATTGTAAGCATTTATTCATGAATTTTTAGAATATGTATAACTGGCAATGAAAATTGAATAGAATAAGTGAAATAAATAAAAGCAACAATTATAAATAAAATTTTATATTGAATAATGTATAGTTATTACACATTTATATTGTGATATTTAATATAACAGTCTTATATTTATAGTATTTTTTAATATATATAGAATTTTGATATATTTTCTGTTGTGATTCCCATATATACTAGGGATTTAGATCGGGTTTCATATAAATTGAACAATTACCATTTCTTTAAATATATTTTATATTTAACATTAACATTATATAATTTATTTAACTCCATGACTTATAAAATTCTCTAACAAAATGTATAAAATTTGGATGTATGAATCTGATCAAATATTAAGTGATTTAAAAATATGTTGTGGATATTTTTTTTTCATTTAAAAATGATTCATATATTGTTCATATACACTCAAAATATTATAATGTTTTTTTAATAACATGTTTATATCAAGAACATGTTTTCTACCAAAGAACGAAATATGATTTAAAAAAAAACTATTCTTTTTATTTTCAAAATATGGAAAAAATAAAGTCTCACCATATTTATGATCTAAATAAGAGATTTGGATTAGATATTTTTCAAATTTAAGGGTTATAGTTCATTAAAAATCATGAGAAATAAAGTCATCATAGGATTTCATTTATACGAGAATGAAAATTCCTATACTGAAATAATGATGTTGGTAGGGTGAAAAAATTTATTAATGCCGAAACAAATCCAAAATATCAGTAATGTGGTAAAATGAACAAGATTTAAGTCTTAATCTATATGTTTCATGGGAAAACCATATATACTGTTATAATACTTCCATTGATTATATTCATAAATTGTGTATTTATATACCTATTTATGATAAATTAAAATTCTAAAAACATCATATGTTCTGAATAATAGTTTATGATCATGATTTTTTTAAAGACTAAATTCATCCTTTCCTGAAAAAATTGTATCTTTTTTTATGAGGAAACTACTAAATGATGTAATTTAATAAAATGTTCAACATCTCTATGGAAGATATATATGGATAGAACACCTTTATACATTCCAAAAAAATTATATTTGGTTGTTTCCATTCATTCCAAAAGTCCATAAATGTTTTATATCTGATGAAATATCTATTAAAATTGGTTGGAATAAAAAGGAGAGAAAGAATGATAAGCACTAATTCGTTAATCAAATATATGTGTTTATTTTATTGACATTTGTACTCCCTATCCATATTTTTTAGTTGTAGTAGATATTGTGACTTTGGTTCTATCATGTGATTTTTTAGTCTATTTGTTGAGATGCCTACTACATACAATACATGGATTGTTTTCATACATGTTTAATACCTTACTCAAAGGATGTGTTTTAAAAAACATTCACATTTAAGAATATACTAAAATATATACATTTTCAATATACATATGATATAGATATATAAAACAACCTTTAATAAAAGATTAGGAAAATATTTGGATTGTGGGTATGTGCATATAATATGCATGATTAAAATATATATTTCGACATGATTATTTCTCTTATTTGGAAAAAATGATTTTCATTCTGATGAAATTATATTTAGATGGATCATGAATTGTAAACTATAATTTCCATTTTAATGTAAAATACATTATATATAAGAGTTAAATATTGTTTCAGCTCTAATTTTATATGTTATCGATGATTCTTACAAGTGGAACATCTATATACAAAAATCACCAAATGTTTTCCAATATCATTGAGGATGAATATAACCCTTAGTGTTCGTCTAGAAATTATGTGATAATGATATGAAATATTTCAATTTCTCATTTTTAATGGGTATATTAAATCTAGAAATAAGAAAATGTGTCAACAACAAGTAATTTCAATAGAATGAATAAAAGTTTCATCATTCATTTTCCATATAGGTAATAAAATTTGTTACATTATAATATATATGTAATTCACATTGAAAGAAATATATTTGAAATTATTCATTTTTATTCATGTTATTTTCAAGGGATAGGTTAAAATATAATTCACAATCTCAACATGATTTAGTGGATTAGGGTATTATAAAAAAAATTAATCCTTTGCGTACTTGTGAAAATAAATAGAATGTTATCTGTCATTATTATATTCTAACACCCATTGATAAAAATATATATGTATAATTACAATAGACTACTAAATTTTTTCAATGGATTTTCAAGAAACATATAAAAATGGCTAAACCGACGATATTTGAAGTTTAAATCATTAAATATTGTTTTTTATCACATCCTTCTATATGAGTTGAATACAAAATAAATATATCATGTATTATCAAATTTAGTAATAGTGGTAGATATTATGTTGTAAATTTTTTATAAAGATCATTGTGATAATATTTATTTTGTGTTGTTCTAGTAAAAAGTGTTGGAAGATTCACTATTATCATTTTGTGAGATAGAGAAAATATTTCACTTGTATCTTTCACATGCATGTGGCATCCAATTGTCTATTTTTAAAAAATAAAATACATCATGGAGGACTTGTTCCTTTTCATTGAACGTATTAAAATAAATAAAACATTTACACACTATTGTATTATGTCTAAATGAGTAATTATCCTGAAGGTGGTGTTCTTAAAGGTTAATTAGAATAAGAATGTATATATTTTTGATAAATGTATTTGACCAATTTAGATATAAGAAGGAATAAAACATTGTGAAATGAAGGAGGGATGTTTAAAAAAATTGACCTCAATTTTCCATCGTTTACTCAAACATGGAAAACTATCATATTATATTCATCGACCACATTATGCCTTGAAGGCAGGGAGATGGAAAATCACATAATTTTTTTCATAGTGATTTTTTCAATGACTGCATCTAGTATGTAAATTGAACATGTATATATTATCTTATATCAGGTAATTTTACATATCTATTAAAATATCCTTATTTTCTCTGTAGGGAACATATTAAAATTATAATTTTAATGAATCATTCATTATGTTCAAGAAATAGAGAGACATTTTTATTGTAATTGTTTTATGCTTTATCATAATTGATGGTTCAATTACTAATGTATTTAATCAGTAAAATAAATATTTAATTCACTTCAATGTTCATTTATATTTTAGCTATTGAGTTTTCCAAACGACACGTCCATTAATAAAATTTTATCACTAGATTTTGTTTGTAATTATATGGTCGTGAATACAAATAAATTTTGATCAATGGGAACAAATTTATTATCATAGAATTATAAATGAACAAGTGAACATAACATGATGGTGTTATAGTAACAACCAAAATAGATGTTTATGAAAATGAATCTGATATTATATCTCAATTTGAATATGTATCTTATTGTGGATTCTCTGAGAAAATACTAATCTTGGATTGTTACTCTCATGGTCGGGTCACTATAATGAAATGAAAACGATTGGATTTTATGTTGAGGAATAAAAAATTTATTGAATAATGTGGATTTTGAGTTATTTTCATAAATTAGAATCTTTCAACTGATTATCCATATATATTTGAATCAATGGATAAACATTCTTTTTATGTGAAATATCATCCCTGACCTGAATTAGTTGTCAATATTTAAATAAACCCTATGCATATTTTTGATAGTGATGATGATGAAATTGAAATAATCATATCTCCCATTATACATGATCAATTTATTATATACGATGAATCAAATAGTTTAATTTCCAATGCTCATTGTGAACCAAATGATCTGGTGGGAACTAAATAGAATCATCTCTCCATGTTCTTAGTTCTATTGGTTTAGCTCAACATGGGTAATAAGGTAGATATTATCGATTTTTTTACTATTTATTACAAATGTTTTATATCTGATTAGGCATTCGGTGTTCATTTTCAATATTTACATGTATTATTTTTCTATGAGTTTTATTTTCTAATATTGAATCAAACTATGGTAGAATCTATGGATCCAAATACAATAGAAATAATTAAATTGAAAAAAACATGATGAATTGAATTGGACCATATTATACTATGCATAATAATATTCAAAACAAATGAAAATAATAACCTAATAATAAATTTCCAAATAACCTAACCCAATATATCAAAAAACATAAATAACCCCAAAACTAAAAAAAATTATATAATCAATTTATCAAAATGACAAAATGAAAAAAACCAAAATTGAATTGGATAGAATTGTAAATAGAATAAAACTATTTGATACCCTTTGTTAAACATGATAATTTTATATCTCTGTGAAACCTATTTCATGATTTTTAATTCTTTCTAATAAATAGAAAATTATTTTTTATTTGATTGCATATCATTTTTTTGACAATTGTTACACTTTAATTAAATCTTGTACCATCTCCATTATTTTTTATATTACATATTAGTAATTAATTTATAAATAATTATTATTTCATTTCAAATGAAGGGAATATAATTCATTAATAGTTGTGATGGAAATGGTTGGCATACAATAATCACTACATGAGATCGATAGGGGTCCCTCCTCTTTTTTTTGTAAGTATTTTTTTCAAAAATAAATATTGATAACAATAAATTTCATCGGATTATCTTTTTATAAAATTTAATTACCATCAACCACAAGGAGACTATTATTCTCTAATGAGGCTAGTTTCATTAATGCACAACTAGATGATGTGAGGTGGTTGTACTAGATATATGCATGCCACTCAGGTTACCAGATAACACCATATCCCTTCTTCTGATATACCATCTAGAACACATTATTATGCAACACCGTCATTAGAGGAATGCGTTTTAATTAGGATACCTATATTTTTTCATCTATTTAAATCATATCATCCTCATATTTATTTCCCTTATCCTATGATGGCTGCTACACTGCATCCATATTATACATTTCCACATACCTATATTCATACTCTATTTCAATATTTTTCTTTATCCCCTAACTTATATGTTCATTGTCCTTTAATTTCTTATTTGATAAATTATGACCCTTACATGTAGATATTGGGCCCCAATACCTCTATAAAGATGATATTCCATCAGTGTTATGTAATATTGAGGCACCCACTAACCAAATTGTATGTGGAATATTTATATAACCATAAAAAAATTTGGACCAAGTTTTTTCATTATATTATATATTTATTTAATATTTTACTTTTCTCATTCACATATTGAACTAATAGTAGGGGAAATGAGAATAAATTCATGCCTATTGTCTAAAACCACCCCTCAAATCTAATTACTGAGTATAAGAAAGATATTAAACGGAATGAGAAAAATATAATAAAATGTAACAGTTTTATGGAAATGATTTAAAAATACTATTAAATTATTTATGTCAATCCACTCTCATAGAGAAACATTTGAAATGTTGTATGTGATAAATCTTGGATACAAATAAGGGTAATAAAACTAATTATATTAAATGTAATATTATTATTGTTTTTATGGGAAATAATATTCTGGTACAATATTGATTATAATTTTCCGGATGGTAAGGATAAGAGGATATAATAGTAAATGGAATTAGGTTATTTGTGGATAGTAAATAAGTATGAGTTATATAGTTTATTACATGCTAGAGTTGGTACATATTTAGATTCTAGTCCAATAGTGAATGAGTGTACAGTTGTAAATTATTAGAAAATTAATACTTTTTGACAAGAACCTTGTGTAAGGTGTTAATAAAATTTGAGACTTTTGAAAGAAAATAAACATGATTTTCATTAATAATTTGTTTTTTTATAATTAAAAATAATTTTTTAGTTAGTGTGAGAATTAAATAACAAACAAGAATTCTAGAAAATTAATCAACACATTTAGTAGATTTTGATTCATGAAGATGAGAGGAAGATAGTACAACACTCCTTTATAATTTTTCTATTTAATTAAAATAGGGTAATAAAATTTATTGAATTTTAAAAAATATATATTAATTTTAATTTTTTCATAACAAATATATTTAATTAATATATATTATATTACACATTAATGACATATTTAATATTGAGAAGTGTAAAATGGGTTTTTAAATAGAATATTGTTTTTTGTGAAATCTTATATATAAATTTAATAATTTTAATCTGGGAGATATTTATTAACCTGTGACAAGTACAGTTAATTATATAATTAAAATCATCCATTTAAATAGACTATAAATTTTATTTTCATGATAAAATAATTGAAAAATAATTCAACCTTTCTTTAGGAAATATTTACATATATATCCAAATAGGGACAGTAGGTATATATTTTACATGGATAGTGGTTGTTAGGAATATTGTGTGAATTGTATATGTGTTAGTGAGGAAACTATGGGAAATGATATTGGGGTATCTCTTATGAGGTAATTTAATAGTTTTTGGTGGGGGTATGGTTATGATATATTTCAATGATATTAAACATTTTTAATCATGTTAGAAACATTAAACTAATTATGAAGAATTTTTTATAGAATAATAGGAAACTAACATGATCATCATAAAATATACACACATAATATAATGTAATCCAGGAATATTGAATTATTAAAATAACATATTAAGGATATTACTTATCAATATTAGTATTATTGTACCACATATACAGTATGTGATGAAATAATATTCACAGTGATTAATTTATTATATGTCACCATTTTTTTTGTATATACAGAAATGAATTATG
This sequence comes from Viscum album, assembly GCA_963277665.1. Taxonomy (NCBI): domain Eukaryota; kingdom Viridiplantae; phylum Streptophyta; class Magnoliopsida; order Santalales; family Viscaceae; genus Viscum; species Viscum album. The sequence goes on from OY728128.1 coordinate 599,417,746, forward strand.
AAATCCTTAAAATATCCCTCATTCATTATTAATATGTCCTCTAAAAAAATTTATCATCATACAGATATAGTACATGGCATATCCCTATATTAACAAACCCCTCTAATAAATACATATAACATTTAATGAGAAAAATATATTCCTTCATAGTAATGGATTCCAATGTTTTCTTAGCTTCTATTATATAATCAATCAATGTTGCATACATAAAAAAAATTTAGTTAACAATATTACAATTGAGGAAGAAAATATATCATGAGATCCTAAATTATCATTTTTATTTAAGATTCTAGTATCAATGATAAAAATTAAAATTACTTCTTATTAACCTATAATGATTTGGGATACATCATTAATTATTTATTTTTATTTAATGACATTTTTCTGATATCATGATAAATTTATAAAAATCTTATGAGAATAGAATAGCTAGAAAAAATATAAAAAAATCTATATTATTACGAAATGTATAGATAAGAATCATGAAAAACCTGTACTGAATGATCCTTAACCCCTTTTATATTTTAGATTCTATTATTTATTTTTATGATGAAGTTGAAAAAAATAATTTAATTAATCTTTAAAAAATTATTTTATTTATATTTTAACGTAAAAATATTAAACACTTTTGACTCAACATGAACTCTTTTACATACATACGTCTATATAGAGTGTTTTGATGAAATTAAAAGAAGAAAATAAATTATATTAGCATAATTTTCTATATTCATTGATTATTTTTATATTTATAATTACAAGTTTTAAATTTTAATATTTTTTTGAATATTTTTATCACCTATCAAGTATTCTCCCCCTAATCCCTCATCAGATCATGTGTCCATATATATTATTTATTTTGATAAATAACTAAAATATATAACTCCTAGTAAAAATAACTTATTTTTAATGGATTTGGAACCTCTCATTAATATTCTACTAGGTTTACCATGAAATTCTTGAAATAATATTTTATAGAAATGTCCAATATAAAATTTAGAAACATTATTAGGTTCTGGCGGAATTTTGTTCTTATGATTCTTCAGCTCAATAATTATTTTCCATAAAAAAATTTGTTTTTAATTGCATTATATAAATATAAAAGTGAATGTATTACTTATTTTAACTATTATCATTACAACTTTTACATAAAAAATTTAATATTTTCTTTATAAGGATGTTACTGGGTGCATATTGTAACTACTAAAGTAAATTTCTTATTACATATGCTTCTTTGTCACCTTTTTTCCTCATATAAAACATGTTTTTGCGATGAAAATTTATTATTTTCTATACTGAAACTATTTTCATTTATTATTTAATTCAAAAATCATTTACATTCACTACATTAGTGTTGAATAATATTTAAAAATCATGCATTAAACCCTTTGTGTTTTAGTTTAATCAACATATATTTCATATATTTAGCTAATTTATATTTAGAATAATCCCTTTGAATTCATCATGAAAATATATATAATGACACTGAGATGATTTCATCATTCCATAAATGAACGTTCACAAAGTAAATTCCATACATCTCTATTTAGATAGACAAAACATGCGGTTATAAAATAAAAACATCACTAGATATTGTATTATTACTGAGAAGTAGTTTTAAAATATAATTGTAGATTTAATAATAATAATAGCTTACTATACAAACATTTAATATCAGAACTAATCATGTCTATACGTTTCCATTATTTCTAAGAACTCCCCAATCAATTATAAAACATTTTGGTAACTCAAAACTGTAAGTAATGAATTTATATAATATTCTAGGGTGAAATTCCATACTTTCTAGAATTGAGTCTTTCAGATATTATAAAATTAATCCCCTATTTATACAACTTCCGATTTCTATTTAATAACTCACTATCTCCTGTAAAACTCACATCAAATTAAGTCACCTATTCCAATAAGAATCTTATGTTTTAGGTATATTCTAGTAGAGAACACATATTTTTCAACACCAATAATATGTTGAAATACGTAAAATAACATTTACATATCAGTATTTTACATAATGCATTATACATATTATTAGAGATCAGTAATGATTATTCAACCCAGAAAAAACATTAATAAAACAAAAAACACTTATATATGATTTGTTTCACTAATTCATCTAATGGAATCTTTAACACCTAAACACACTATTCCAAAAATTCACCTATTTAAATCCCTGGAATGATTATTAAAATAGGATAATAAAAATTTCACCACAAAGATTTAAGGAAATGAAATATCATAAAACATTTTATTACAATTATGATCTATATTAAATCAAAAAAATTATTTTATTCTATTATACACTTAATTAACTATAACATTATAAAATAAATATAATATAATTTATAATTTTTTCTCATTATTATTCTCTTAAAAACATGTCATCAAATCCATTGTTGAATTATTAATAAATCTCATATCAAATATTCAGAAAAAAAATCCATTATCATAATAACTATAATACACTAGAGTAGTGAATAATAGTCCCAAAATGTTCATAATCACATGAATCGACATATGTTACCATTACTTTAAGGGAATGATTTCTTAATTTCCACTAAAATTACAACATATCAACAGTCCATTGAGAAATAAAAAGAGAACAAAAAATTAAACACAAATTAAAGTAATCCTCTTTTAATTATACCTAAACCATATGAAAATAATATATACACAATTTCAACACATATATATTATTTTTAATATTTAAAGAACATTAAATATAAATTTTTTATACTCTCAAGAAAACTAAACATTAACATTATTTAAAAAAATAAACATGACATATAAATCATTCATGAATATTTTTTAAAAAAGAAATCACCAATGTTGACCATAATACATCATCAATATCTACCAATGAAAAATTTACCATGATTTCCATATATGAACATCAATAAAATTCAATAATATATAAATATAAATAAATAAATATGAACACATCTAACATGAATTTAATATTTCCTTATAACAATAATATACATGTATTTAATCATGATTTGTTTTTTATCAATAAAGCCATTAAATTTCCATTATTAGATATGTTCATTTCCCTTAAATTCATTTAAACAATATGAAAAACAATGTTCCTTAAATTACACATTATGTTATTTTATGAAATCATTATTTCTTCATATTTTCAACTCCAAAAATATATTTCAAAAATTTTATTTTGTAACAAACTGATATTGTAGTAGCACAAAGTAATAAATCTTTATAAAATGTCATACATCACCATTGGTATATCAATTCGAATTTAGTTTTGAAATTTTTTATTAATTAAAATTTTAAATTATGTATTTCTACAATCAATTTATTTATAGATGGAGGTTTTGAATTATTAAGAACATATTCCTAATGTAAAATTGTTTTTCTAGAGAATAAAGTATAATTATGGAAGAACGATAATCATAAAGACACATCAGTTGATTATATGTTTGACATTATTGATTTTAAATTTTAATATCTCTTTGGTGACTTAATATTTCATTTATAGTTGCATAAATTTTATTTGGAGCCCCTTTATGAGAATTAAGATGATAACATTGGGCCAAATGATCAGTTACATATGGTTTTGGGATATGGACACTGTGGAAGAGTATGTGGTCTACTAGGGAACAATATTGTTCCAACTATATATATCCATCTTTTTGTTCCATTTTTTGTATCATGAAGTGGGATACAACTTAGGAAAAGGCATAAATTGATATGTCTGAGGACTAAGAGGCCAATGTATTGTCATATAAGAGAAATAATGGAATACAAAGGCCATAAATGAATTTATGAAAATTATTATAGTATTATTTTAGTAAATTAAACTAGATACCTCCATTTATTTTGATGAATATACATCGATGTTAGAGACATTATATATCATAACTGGTAGTGTTCCAAGAAGTGTTTGCGAAGATGATGTTCTTTCTCCTAGAAATGTACATGGAGATGATGATTATAACAGTGATATTGATGGTGAGGATAATGGAGAGGATTACAGAGATAATTATGTTGAGGATAAAATGGATGATATGATATTGAATGTTATGAGATAGAGAGAGAGATAGATTAAATATATTTTTGTCTAATATTATTCACATTTAATGTTTTATGTTTAGTTATTAATGAATTTATTTGAGTTTTTTGATGTCTTTTATGAATGGAAGAATGCATGAATTAGTTTCTTTTCGTATCATTGGTTGTATATTTTTGGTGAGGTTTACAAATTTTTTTGATGATTTATACAAGTAATTGGAAAGGATGGGAAGGTGTTGTTTATTTGGTGAGTTTTTTTACTTGTTTGGGAATGGTGGAGTGATGATTACTAGGAAGATATGTTAATTTTATATGAAATGTTTCTAAATTGATACTCTATACCTAAACCAATATTTTAATGTATACATTTGTAAATATCATAGGATAAGGTTATAAAAAATATTGGTAAAAACATATAACAACAATGTTATAGTAACGTTTGATAAAATGTAATTATCAAATGCATATACCTATTGTTTAAAATAAACAATTTATACTAGGATATACCTAGGGATTATTATCCAGCGGCATATTAAACCATAGGTATAGGATATAAAAATTGTTTTCCATACCAAAACGATAATTTTGAACAATATTTATAACCAAATTTTCTTGTAGTGAATTATGGGGAACTTTTTTTACCCTAAATTGTTTTATGTTACATTATTTTAATTTCTTAATTACCATTGATGCATTACTAAATGAAATAATATTTTAGTTATTAAAATTTTAGTTCTCTTCTATTTTTTAATTAGTATTTCAAATTATTTCTTATATATTTCATTAACATATTCCTCATTATATCTTTTAAAATTTCCATTTCAAAACCATGTTTTATACCCTTTATCATGATTATTTTAATTGGATCGAATATTTATTGTATTATATTATTTCATCAGACATTAAAATTAAAATTTTTTGATTCTATAATCTATTTGGAATATTTTTTTATATGCAATTATTATGGTATGATGGGATAATATGTTGAATATTTAATATTATTGGTATTTCTTATACTTATGTTTGATTCCCAACTGCAATACGTATGTATGTACATGATCTGTTGGGTGAAAAAAAATAGTTTTCAAAAGTGCTGACTAATGTTATATTTCTCATGTTATTATCTTCGTGTGATTATGATGTAAACATAATATATATTTGGAGTTTTCCACCATATACAATTTTATTGGTAGCGATACCTTAATTATACATATACCATGTTTTATATTTTTTCCACATTCATATCATCCCATGATCTTATACTTCAATTTTCCTTATTTAATGTTACCATATGATCATTCATGGGAAATAATTTTTTATTATATAATTTTTGGTTGTCATATTCATTTTCTGATCTACTTTATCAAGATTAAGTTATTACTATGATTTAAAGATCACCCATTTTTGACTTGTGTTCCCCATGTTGTAAAATGTTGTTTTATAAGATCATATTGTTTAAGGATATTTTTTAGATTGAAAAAAAAACAGTTTTAACCATGTTCTATTTTAATGATTTTACATATTATTCAAAATAAAATATAACTCATGACCCATGGGTTTATATGACTGGATATTAATGTTGAAAATAAAATAATATTTTATGTCAATAACATGGGTAGTTACAATATATATAAATATATATACTAAAAAGAGAAAAATAATTTAACTAGAAATATGTCACACTGTAATAATTTTTTTAATTGCATTATACCTTCCATGATGGGGGATCATTTGGTTGTGGTTCAGGTCTTGTTTTTAGCATGAATTTTTGAGTTTTAGAGGAATCATTTAATTTTTAGTGCTAAGAACAGTTTTTGTGCACGCTTTTCTAGTCATACATGCCACCTATTATGGTTGTGGGTGTTTCTATTTTAATTTAGGTTTCCATAGTTTGGCTGGAATGGATTGGGCATGGTTTTTTTGCAAACAATTTGAGTCCAAAGGAAGATTGTGAATCTTTATTATATTTTTTTGGAAATTATCACAACTTATTGATGATTAGGTGAAACTATGAAGAATAATTTGTGGAGGCTCATCAATTAAACATTTCCATTTTTCATGTTTAGGTCATGGTCTACCAAAGAATTTATTCATAATGTGTAGATTCCCTCCTTTAACAGGGTGCACACAGTGGGAAAATGTTTTTGAAGGCTATGTGGCTAAACCAAGCGATGTTCCCATTTTCGTGAAAAAAATATTATCATCTTCCCACTTATGTTTTAAACCCAATCTAGTTTTCTCTTACCTTTCTTGGTCTAGTAACACCATGGGTATCTGGAAACCATACTCCCTTTCTCTAAATCCCCCATTCAGGCTTATTAAAAGTTCAATGGTGAGTTTCTCTTAGCTTGAGACATTTTTCCATTCCCTTATCCCTCCACATTTTTCTTAGTCTCTATTGGATTTAATCTCAAATTTCCATATCCATGGTGTCATGGTTTGTTAACGGATTGTGTTACTTTTTTGTTTGGGTGTGTGGATCATCTATAAGGCTCAGTTATTCAAACTCTTAGTGTTCAATTGTATCTAAACGTATGTGAGGAAGGTGTTTTAATCTATATCCTTTCCTAAGAATCCCTTTTATGATTTAAAATATCATATTGATTCCTCAAAGTGTTTCTTATCCTTTTGATGTGTTTGTATGAAATATTATGGTGTTTCCATCATGAAAAAATGATGACTACTAATTTTTATTGTAACACCCCAGGTAAATAAAGAATATGAAAATTTTAAATTTATCCATATTTGTGAATAAAATATTAATATTACTTTAAATAGGACTCTATTCTCAATGGAATACCCAATACAGAATAATGAGTTTCTTGGGAATCTTACGTTGCACTATAATAATAAAATAATATTATTTTAAATTGTAGTTAATGCCTAGCCATTGTAATAGCGGGAATGAACATAACTAACTAAAAAATGATTATATATGTTTGTCAAATATTTTTACTCTTTACAATAAATGTTAGAGGATTAAAAATGCGAATGAATACAATTTTTAAGCATAAACATTCTAATATTCTTTAAATGGTCGATTAACCGCCTTTCGATGGAGAACCTCTTTTAAATCGACTTTTTAATCTAATTTATTTATATGATTAGATTATATTTTGAATTGGTTTTAATGTCCAATTATAATATATTTTTACCATTTAATCCAATTGTGGTCATTGTAATTAATTTCACTTTGAAATCGGACTTAAACTAGTGTCAATCATTTGATACTTATTGTTTCATAAAAACACTCTATTTGCTCTGACAGTGGAAATTAATTTTTAAATCAATTAATGCAACTTATATGTTGTGAATTTTTTAAAATAGACTTCATTTTTGAATTTTGAATATCAAATATAGCTTAGGGTGAAGTTTTGGTATTTTTCTGAAAAACTTCAATTTTTGATGAATAGTGAAACCACTAAGTGGTACTTATAAAAATTGATTTTCTATTTAAATGAAAATTTACCACCTCTGTGTTTTAAATTTCAAAAATCTGACATACATAGTTGTCATTAAGAAGTAAAATGTTGTTCAATGGAATTAAAATATTTTTTTGGTGAATAGTAACTTTTATGTTTTTAATCGCGATTAGAGGTAATTAGTATAATTTAAGATGAAAATAATGTTTTAATAATATGAGATGAGCTTGAAACATGTTCTACCCTTATTGGTTGTCTCATGGAAGACCAATAAAATCCATGTGTCAACTTGGGGTCCCCATGGATCCACTTTGGAAGGAAAATGACATTATTATCTTTTTATTTAATTTTAAATTAAAAATGACACAAACATGTGTTGTTTTACTAAAAAACATTAAATGGGGATATAAAATTCATAATTTTGAATATAAATAATAATTTGAAAGATAAAAAGATTTCATACATTTTTTTTATTTTTAGACATTAAATAAATTAAATTATTTATGACATCATGATGATGCAACGATTACCTCATTATTTAACGATTTAAATAAAATGAAAAGATAATGTAAAAACTAAAACCTACACTTTTCAAAAACCTATTGGATGGGTATATTTCTGGCTCTTATCACCTTATTATTGAATTAAATCAATGTAGGACCTTTTAAATCAGAAAATCATTTTAAAATAAATTAACATTTCTTTACTTTCCAAGAGTGCCCCTCCTCTCCTCTTATAAAATGCCCCCACCACTATCACCTTACCCAACCCTCTCAAGCCTTTGGTTCGGCCAAGATCTGCCCATTTTGTCTCTCCACATCCCTCTATTACTCCTAGGAGCCTCACATTGGGCATATGGATTCCCAAGGAAGCCTTTGAGATCAAATCAAAAAGAGTTACCTGATTTTCAGGTAATGTCTTCACTTGTGTTCTTTTGTTTTATTTTTCTTCTCCAACCACCTAAACTCTTTTTATTAATTTCTTTTGTAACACCTCCAGTATCTTAAATATACTATGATGTTGTTATAAGATTAATTCTAGCTAAACTTACACACACCGATATCAAATGGTTAAAGAAAATACTGTTTCTGTGGATGATGATTTTCTGCCTCACGAAATGATGATTGTTCAACACTCATATAACACCTTAAAAGGTGGCCATTAAGATGTCACTATATTTATATATGATATATAATATGTCTATGTTTTACTTAAGATTCTGTATTTTTCTTTTGTGGCATACCTTTATTGTTCCCATTGTGGGTAAACACGATAATTTCATTTTAGAAAGTGCGGACTACCGCCCCCTCAATGTGATTTGATTCGTTAATGCCATATTTGGGATGTATAAAGGATGGATTTAAAGTTATTATATATGATTTATGTTACATATAAATAGTGAATATAATTTTGGAATTAAAATATACATACCACTCATTTGGTTTTAATTCAATTAATATGACATAGAAATGAAAGTAGCGTTCATGCGTACGTACAGCTTTCTGTCTCCATGAACGGTGCATTTCATTTCTTATCTCTAAATGATTATGTAATATTATAAATACATGTATATTCTAGATATATATGATATATATGATATCCAAATCATGAATATCATTCTGGATATAATGAACCTTTGACCACACGAACAACATGTAACTGTATGGAGTCCACTTTCGACTTAAGAACCAAATATCGACAAAACCAACATTATTAACATTAATGATTGCATAATGTTCATAACATGGAAATAAGTGAAATAAAAGGAATAATGAACTTGAAAAAGGTTCTTAATAAAGTGGAAATTAACTCAAGTTTATTATTCAGGATGTTAAAGAACGATCGAGTAAAGTCGGACACGAGGAAAGGGATCCTACTCTTCTATTTCTTTTTAAGTACACTCCATTATGTCATTCCTTTTAAGCTCATATTTCTTGTGATTAGGATGTTATTTTATATTATTCTTACTATAATTTTTTTTTCATATTATGAGAGGCCCTATTCTCTCTCATCAATCCATTTTGGATGTTTTTAGTGGCGCTGTTAGGCTGCCGATTTTTCGTAAGAGATCTAACATCTCTGTTTCTTTTTAAGTACTCTCCTTTATGTCACTTCGTTTAATCTCCTATTTGTTATGTTGGGGGATGTTAATTTATATTCCTCTTGCTTTAAACTTTATGTTAACATGATGAGTGACCCTATTTGATCTCATCAATCCATTTTTGTAAATTTTATGTGGCGCCGTTAGGCTGCCGAGTTTTCGTAAGGGATTTTTCATCCCACTTTTATTCCCGTGAAATTTATGCTACATTTGACAAAATTTCCTCTTATTGGTGTATTTACTACCCATTATTTCACTCATTGTTTAATATACATTCATTTATGGGTATTTACATCAATATTTTATTGTATTTATTTCACGGGGTGTATGTTTCGAAAGATACCCATGTCGGTAAGGGAACCTTTCACCCTCCTCTTTTTAAAAGACTTATTTTGTTATGTATTTTAATTCACATAACTTTATGTTGGGATATGTTATTATATCTACTTAGTGATTTAAATTTTATGTCCAAGTGATGAGATACCCTTTTTATCTCTCATCAACTCATTTTCCGAATTTTGTAGTGATGTCGTAAGGCTTTCAAATTTTTGCAAGGGAACTTCTTAACCCAATTTTGATTCTTTGGGATAAGCTGGTACTCCTTGAATATGTCGTTCTATGAATATGTGTGAATAACCTCTAAATGTTTTACACATAATATCCACTTATATTTGGTTTATTAGTTTGTCATACATAATTATTTAATTGATTTATCCTTATTCCAAGAATATCGTCTTTGTATGGAACTTCGTCTCAATCTCATTTCATTGAAGTATATTTTGTTTTATACACAACCTTCTTTTATACAGTGTATAAACCCCTTTGAATTTTACATTTATCCAAAAGGAATAATATTTATTCAAAGAGTTGTACTATACGAAAAAATGGAATGTTTTTGTCATACGTATGCGGCGACAACGACTTCTCCGCCACCGTGACCATTATTTGAGTTTCAGCTTCCTCTACAAGCCAGAACTTTTTTAAAAAAGAAAAATAAATACCATGTTTTACTTTTCTATTATTTTGGTATTGAAAATGGTTTTCATAATGTTTTTATATCAATGTGTTGTATTGATATCTTGTGATTGAAAATTGGAAATGTTATGTTTCCTTTATGCATGTTTTATGTGATACGATTATGTTATGGTTCTTGGGCATTATTATGAAGATGGGTGGTTCCGTGATAACCTAAGGGTTTGTGAGCCCGATATAGCTCTCCAATGCATTGGGTAACGCGAAGGGGTTAAATGTTAAAGTTTCTCTGATGATATTAAGGGAATATACTATGATGGTTATTCCAAACATAAAAAAGTGGGTTACTCCCTATGTAAAATGTTATGAATGCCTCAAGTTACCTATATGTCTTCTGATTTCTGTGATTTTTTCATGATTTTATGAGTTATTTTATAGTGCTTATGTTTTATGGGTAAAGTATGATTTCATTCTTATGTATACATGTACTCATGTTTCATTTCCATATTTTTATATCCCTTACTGAGCTTTTTATGCTCATCCCAAGTTTTTGAAATGTTTTTCACAGGTCAAGGGAAGTGTACATGATATGATGATAGTGTCAAGGAAGTGTCAAGAAAGAATCCATGTTTTATTTTAAATATGTTTCCGTTGATGGGAAAAATGAATACTATCTTTTATGTAACCACGTTGTTTAAATGTGGAATGTAATGCAAGTTTTATGATCTAATTCTCTAAAACTCTAAACCTGAAATGATCCTCAATGTGTAATCTTTTAATAACTCAAGATTAAGTAAGGTTTAAGGTCTGTGGCCTTATAGTTGGTATCAAAGGTCGGTTTAGAAAACTTTAGGGATTAGGAGTTTTTGTTAGACACATGGTTTGTCCCTATATCTATTATTTCAGTTAAATCCTTATTTTATAACTTTTTTTCAGGACAAGTAAAGTCAGTTACGAATGGAAGGGAAGTATCTCAAATGACATTCCTATCTCTTCATGATGACATGCTTGAAATAATTATTGCAAAGTCATGTTCGGATGATTGTGAAACTTTTTCTAGCATACAACTCACTTGAAAGCCGTTGTTTGAGATATCAAACACTTCCTCTATACCTCGTTATCATCGTGGATCATGGGTTGTTTTTAGAAAAATATTATTTTCATAATATTCTCATATTTTCAAGAAGGGTAAATATTATCAAGGTATTTTTAAATATTTTACCTTATCACAAGAATTTGAAGAATATTATGATTTTAAAAATGGTGTTTAGGAAGGAGACCCTAGTGCAACCTATTTATATTTTCTTTTAAAATATAGTCTCTCGGCACATACTTATGGTATTTTAAAAGGACCAATAATAGAAAGTTTCAACTCAAATTCTGTCCAACTATTTTATAGAAATCATGTTTTATCAGATGTTTTGGAATTATATGTCATACATGATTATTTTCCAAAACTATTTTTCTGTGAACACCCATATGACCCATGTTGTACAAGTTGTATTTGGATGGAGGAAGAAAATGATTTTAAAGGATCTCTAAATCATTGTTGTAATGCATGGGACGTCTACCTAAGTGAACAAGATGACGATGCAACCGAGGGACTCCATGATCAAGGTATGCTGTTATTCATTTTGGGAATCATATTATTTTATCTTATGGTGGTGAAATAAGACTTCAAGAATTAAGATGTTGAGATTGTAACGAATTTGGATGAAAATGAGAGGTATAAGGAAACTATTGAGATTAAAACATGTTAGGTTTATTTTTGGAGTTTTATAAAAAGGACAATACGTAGACCGTGTGACAACCCGTCGCATCAGACAAAGCTGCGGGGATCGAACCCCCAACCAAAGTGCAACTGGAATTTATCGCCTACCACTGGACTACGTGAAGTCCCTAGTTAGTTTTACTGATTCTTTTTAGTTCGATGATTTTATGAATTAATAGTAAGTTTATTTTGGGTTATCTATTGAAATTTATTAACCTATCATGGAGGATATGTGATTAGGTAAATTACTCTTCAACACGAGACTTTAAGAGCAACAGATGTTGTTTAGAGATAAATGTTACGATTTAACTTGGAAGACTATGTCACTAAATCCTTCAAATATTTGGGTTCCAATCATAGTTTTGTTTACTTTGAATAATTTTATGGAAAAATTGTTTATCAAATGGTCCTCATTGATATTTGGGTTTTGTTGGACAAATTTTGGAGATTAAGAATAGAATTTCTTTTTATAAAGGGTTATCCTTTTTTGGATTATCTGATCTTGTACTAACCTTTTTGGTTTGTGATTTGGTTAAATTCTAAAGTCATGGGAAGTATATAGTTCTCTTTTGTGGATTAGGTTGTTCTCTAGAAGTTGATTATAGTACTCTTAATGTGAAAAAGTCTTCCTAAATACTCATCTTTTGAAGAAAATATGAGTTTGTGTAAGAAATATAATAAAAGTTGGAAGTCAACCTGATAAGTGATTATGTTTCCTTATGAATAAATTTGTCAATAAAAAGAAACTTAAAACAAACATGTTGTCAATTATCTTTTCCTACTGGGTAATCAAATACCGTTTAACCCATCACAAGTTTGTGATTTTATTGTGGTTAACTTTCTCCTAAACATGTTTTCTATCACTCTCCATCAGAACATGACCCTATGTTTTCTCCTCTATGTCCATGTTTTCCTACATGGAATCCTAGTATGGGTTAACTCGGGTGACCTCTGTACTTCTCTTTCTTTAATTTTAAAGTGACTGTTTTGCCGACTCATGTTCCGATATGGGACTTTCAAGGATGTTTCCAAGCCCAATTTTAAAATTGCGAGGACGCAATTCCCAAAATGGAGGAAGGATGTAACACCCCAGGTAAATAATGAATATGAAATTTTTATATTTATCCATATTTGTGAATAAAATATTAATATTACTTTAAAGGGGACACTATGCTCTATGTTGTAACCAAAACGCAACAACGAGTTTCTTGGAAAATCTTACATTGCACTCTAATAATAAAATAATATTATTTTAAATAGTAGTAAATGCCTACCCGTTGTAATGGAAGGAATGAACATAACTAACTAAAAAAATGATTATATATGTTTGTCAAATATTTTTACTCTTTACAATAAATGTTAGAGGATTAAAAATGCGAATGAGTCTATTTTTTAAGCATAAACATTCTAATATTCGTTAAACGGTCGATTAACCACCTTTGGATGGAGAACCTATATTAAATACACTTTTTAACAATTTTATGTGTTATATTTTACAAAATAAAATTCTTCTTTAGAATCGGGCCATCAAAAAATAATTTGTGTAAATTTTTGGTATTTTTCCGATAAAGTTCATTTTTTAATGAATAGTAAAAAATGTTGTATTTTAATTCAAAACCCCTTTTTAATCAAATTTATTTATACGATTAGATTATATTTTGAATTGGTTGTAAAGTTTAATTAGAATATATTTTTACCATTTAATCCAATTGTGGTCATTGGAATTAATTTCACTTTGAAATCAGACTTAAATTAGTGTCAATGTTTTGATACTTATTATTTCATAAAAACACGCTATTTGCTATGACAGTGGAATTTAATTATTAAATTAATTAATGAAACTTATATGTTTTGAATTTTGTAAAATAGACTTCATTTTTTAATTTGGAATATCAAATATATCTTTGGGTGATGTTTTGGTATTTTTCTGAAGAACTTCAATTTTTGATGAATAGTAAAACCACTAAGTGGTACTTATAAAAACTGATTTTCCGTTTAAATGAAATTTTACCACCTCTGTGTTTTTAATTTCAAAAATACGACATACATGGTTTTCATTAAGAATTAAAATGTGGTTCAATGTAATTAAAATAATTTTTTGGTGAATAGTAACTTTTATGTTTTTAATCACGATTAGAGGTAATTAGTGCAATTTAAGGTGAAAATAATGCATTAATAATATGAGTTGATATTGACACATGTCCTACCCTTATTGGATGTTTCACGGCCGAAATATACAATCCATGGGTCATCATGGGGACCCCATGGAGCCACATTGGAAGGAAAATGACATTATTATCTTTTTATTTAATGTTAAAGTAAAAATGACTCAAACATGAGTTGTTTTACTAACAAAATTTTTAAATGGGGATATACAAGTCAGAGTTTTGACAATAAATAGTCATTGTAAAGATAAAAATATTTCCTACATTATAGTATTTTTTTATAATTTTTAGACATTAAATAAATTAAATTATTTATGACATCATGATGATGCATCGATTGCCTCATTATTTAACGATTTAAATAAAATGAAAAGATAATGTAAGAAAATAAAAACTACACTTGTCAAAAACCTATTGTATGGGTATATTTATGACCCTTATCACCTTATACTCTAATTATATCAATTTTGGACCTTTTAAATCCGAAAATCATTTTAAAATAAAGTAACATTTATTTACATTCCAAGAGTGGCCCTCCTCTCCTCTTATAAAAGGCCCCCATCACTATCACTGTACCCACACCTCTCAAGCCTTTGGATCAGACATTCTCTACCCATTTTGTCTCTACACATCCCTCTCTTACTCCTAGAATCCTCACATTGGGCAGAAGTCTTCCCAAGGAAGCCATTGAGCTCAAATCAAAAAGAGTTACCCGATTTTAAGGTAATGTCTTCACTTGTGTTCTTTTGTTTTATTTTTCTTCTCCAACCCCCTAAATAGTTTTTATTAATTTATTTTGTAAAAAATATATTATATTAAATATACTAGGATGATGTTATAAGAAGCATTAGAGGTACACTTTCACACACATACATCAAATGTTTAAAGAATATACTGTTTCTGTGGATGGCGAATTTCTGCCTCACGAAACGATGATTGTTCAACACTCATATAACACCTTAAAAGGTGGCCATTAAGATGTCACTATATTTATATATGATATATAATATTTTTATTTTTTACTTAATCTTATGTATTTTTCTTTTGTGGAATACCTTTATAGTTTCCATTGTGGGTAAACACAATAATTTCATTTTAGGAAGTGCGGACTACCGCCCCCTCAAAGGGATTTGATTCGTTAATGCCATACGTGGGATGTATAAAGGTTGGATTTAAAGTTATTATATATGATTTATGTTACATATAAATGATGAATATAATTATGGAATTAAAATATACATACCTCAAATTTGGTTTTAATTCCATTAATGTGACATAGAAATGAAAGTAGCGTTCATGCGTACGTACGGCTTGCCGTCTCCATGAACGGTGCATTTCATTTCTTACCTCAAAATGATTATGTAATATTATAAATAGATGTATATTATGGATATATTTTATATCCAAATCATGAATATCATTCTGGATATAATGAACCTTTGACCACACGAACAACATGTAATTGTAAGAAGTCTAGTTTTGACTTAAGAACCAAATATCGACAAAACAAACATTATTAACATAAATGATTTAATAATGTTTATAACATGGAAATAAGTCATATAAAAGGAGTAATTAACTTGAAAAAAATTCTTAATAAAGTGGAAATTAACTGAAGTTTATTATTCAATACGTTAAGGAATGATCGAGTCAAGTCGGACCCGAGGTAAGGGATCATACTCCTCTATTTCTTTTTAAGTACACTCTTTTATGTCATTCCTTTTAAGCTCATCTTTCTTGTGATTAGGATGTTATTTTATATTAATATTACTATAATTTTTATGTTCATATTATGAGAGACCCTATGCTATCTCATCAATCCAATTTGGATGTTTTGAGTGGCCCCGTTAGGCTGCCGAAGTTTTGGAAGAGATCTAACCTCTCTCTTTATTTTTAAGTACTCTCCTTTATGTAACTTATTTTAAGAACATCTTTGTTATGTTGGGGGGATGTTCTTTTATAATACTCTTTCTGTAAAATTTATGGTAATATGATGAGAGACCCTATTTGATCCCATCAATCCATTTTTGTAAGTTTTAAGTGGTGCTGTTAGGCTGACGAGTTTTCGTAAGGGATTTTTCATCTCACTTTTATTCCCGTGAGATTTATGCTTTATTTGCCACAATTTCCTTTGAGTGGTGTATGTAATGTCCATTATTTTACTCATTATGTAATATAATTTAATTTATGAGAATTTACGTCAATGTTGTATTGTCCTTCTTTCAAGGGGTGTATGTTTCGAAAGATAACCATGAATGTAAGGGAACCTTTCACCCTCCTCTATTTAAAAGACTTACTTTGTTATGTCTTTTAATTCACTTAACATTATGTTGGGATATTTTATTCTATATCCTTAGTGATTTAAAATTTATGTCCAAGTGATGAGATACCCTTTTTATCTCTCATCAACTCATTTTATGAATTTTGTAGTGATGCCGTTAGGCTGTCAAATTTTTGCAAGGGAACTTCTTAACCTAATTTTGATTCTTTGGGATAATCTTGTACTCAGTGAATATGTTGTTCTATGAATATGTGTGAATAACCTATGATTTTTTTACACTTAATATCCACTTATATTTGGTGTATTAGTTTTTCACACATAATTCTGTAATTGATTTATCCTTAATCCAAGGATACCGTCTTTATATGGGACTTCATCTCAATCTTCTTTCATTGAGGAATATATTGTTTTATACAAAACCTTCTTTTATATGGTATATAAATCCCATTGACTTTTACATTTATCCGAAAGGAATCTTTTTTATACAAATAGTTTTACTAAATGACAAAAGGGAATGTTTTTGTCGTACGTATGCGGCTACAACGACTTCTCCGCCGTCGTGACCATTATTTGAGTTTCGACATCCTCTACATGCCATACCTTTTTTTTAAAGAAAAATAAATACCATGTTTTACTTTTCTTTTATTTTGGTGTTGAAAATAGTTTTCATAATGTTTTTATATCAATGTGTTGTATTGATATGTTGTGATTGAAAAGTGGAAATGTTATGTTTCCTTTATGCATGTTTTATGTGATACGATTATGTTATGGTTATTGGGAATTATTATGTAGACGGGTGGTTCCGTGATAAACTAAGGGCAGGTAAGCCCGATAAAGCACTCCAATGCATAGGGTAAAAAAAGGGGTTAAAGGTTAAGGTTTCTCCGAAGATATTTAGGGAATATACTGTGATGGGTATTCCAAACGTAACTAAGAGGGTTACTCCCTACGTAAGAATGTTATGAATGCCTCAAGTTACCTTTATGTCTTATGATTTCAATGATTTATTCATGATTTTATGAGGTATGTTAAAGTGATTATGTTTTATGGTTAAAGTATGATTTCATTCTTATGTATACATGTACTCATGTTTCCTTTCAATATTTTTATATACCTTACTGAGCTTTTTATGCTCATCCCAAGTTTTTGAAATATTTTTCACAGGTCAAGGGAAGGGTACATGATTTGATGATAATGTCAAGTACGTGTCAAGAAATAATCCTTTTTTTATTTTAAATATGTTTCCATTGATGGGAAAAATGAATACTATATTTTATGTAACCACTTTGTTTAAATGTGGAATGTAATGCAAGTTTTATGATCCAATTCTCTAAAACTCTAAACCTGAAAAGATCCTCAATGTGTAATCTTGTAATAACTCAAGATTAAGTAAGGTTTAAAGATGGGGCCTTATATTTATGGTATCTAGGATTAAATATATATATATATATACTTCAAAGGTGTTCGATAAAATTCTAATTGGTCTTTCAAAATGAAATTAATTACATTGAAATATTGATTTATGTAGTTCATGTTTTGGTAAAAAAATATTGGTGAACCATGGCATGTGAGTGGATTTATATATTTTTCATTAGATACCTACTACTATATTCTATATTATGGTTATATATTCAATTCAATTTATTTCATTAAACCCATTTTTACATTACAATTTAGAGGTCATGGGAATATATGTTTGAATATCTATATGTGAACAGTTTGTACATATCAATAAAATATATATGATAATAGATCATTAAATTGATGCTTTAATAAAACCCTAGATTTCAAAATAGATTTCCCTTTATTAACTTATTGTGCATATCCATCTTATTTGTTAATGGTTCAAAAAAACAAAAAAATTTCCAAAATGGTTCCTTTGATTCTATGTGACTTTAAAATGGTTTTGAGTGTCTGTATTAAATCTTGGTATGTTTGGAACCATGTAAAGTGTTTTGGTAAGAAATTGAATTAAAGTCACATTTGGAACTATTTTTCTTGTTTTATGTTTTCTACATGCATTCAAAAATGGGTTTGGAGTTGTTATGTCCTAGGTTTCTACCTTTGATGATTTGGAAATTGTATTTGAATATCTTTTATTGTCTAGGAGTAGTTGGAAACTATGTTTGACTTAATGTGTGTTGGTAACCTCTCTGGTTGTCCCTTTGAGGAGTGGGTCATGAAAAAGATAGTGTTATCATTTTGGATATCCAAACCTAGTTTTATCTGTGGGTTAGTGGTTTATTCCACATATGTGATTACCTTGTAATTATAAATAAATTATTATCATGAGATTCATGTTTTTCATCTAGAGGATTGAGTGATGGTTTCTCTATGTACCTAATTAGATTGGTTTAAACCCATAGACTTGATGATTGGCCTTGTGGGTTCTTCCACTAGTGAGGCTAGTTTATAACATTCGTGTTGATGATTGATTATGTTGATTCACTATATTCACTAAAGTGATTATGATCCAAGTACGCCCATAGATTTATTATAGACATGTTTATGAAATTTATATGACTACAATCTGAATGATCTATTTTATTTATCTAGATATGATTATATACTCACTTATTGTGTGTCTACTTGTATATTTCCTTTATTTACATAATATATATTTTTTCACATGGAATGGGTTAATATTTGTGTTTTGGATCTTTAAAGAATAATTTTT
The DNA here is from genome assembly GCA_963277665.1 of Viscum album. Classification (NCBI taxonomy): domain Eukaryota; kingdom Viridiplantae; phylum Streptophyta; class Magnoliopsida; order Santalales; family Viscaceae; genus Viscum; species Viscum album. Next base: position 599,437,176 of record OY728128.1, read on the forward strand.
AGGTGAGTTTATTTAAAAATATAATGATGCATTTTTATAGTTGTTTTTGGAAAACTGTGAATAGTTCATGGAAAGAGATAAATATATATTTTTGAATTGTATTTCAAACTATATTTAATGTACTATTTCTGTAAATGAAATTAATCTTCTATGTGGTTCTTACATACATAGTTTTTATGGTCATTCCCTCCTCTTGATACACAACGTCAGTAGACCTAAGGTTTAATTCAAGTTCATGTTTTTTTCTGGTTCTCCTTTGGATCATATTGATCCTATAGATAGTGATGACGAAGAGTTCATATGGTTATGGTCTCATTTCTATTTTGGATTATTTTTTCATCATTCTTCTTTCATTTTATAGTTATTATATTTCACTTTTATTATTTATATTGTACTGTTTAGTTGTTGATGTTTTTTTTCATTTTATGTTTGGTTTTTTATCATCTTAATTTGGGATAAATCACTTCTATAGGTTTATCTTTCATGACTGGTGATATTCTCTAGCTGGAGTGTATAAGGGATGCCTCTTATGACCTATATCAGGATGGTTCATTTTTTAATTTATATACATTCCATCCATGATCTTGATAAAATTGTATTAGAGGATTCACATTGAAAATTGGGACATCTTTTTGAATAAATATTAAAACACTTATGACTCGAGAGGTATATTAGTGAAGGACATCACAAACCATTTCTCATCATGTTTCTCATGTATCTAGGGGTATATTGGTGTTTGATTCATCTATTTTGGTTTTTTGGGGAGGGTGTGGCGAATAAAAATGAAGTTGAACCATTATTGTAGAGTGGGATTACATGGAGTAATTTCCAGTGTCCAGAATCAATGCTTTGTTCAAGGTCCATTTATTATATGGTTATTTCCTAGATCAGGATCCATTAAATCATGTATCTATTTTTTTCATAGACACTTGATTTATTTTATATGATTTTTTCTACGAGAAGTTATTTTTTCAGTTATAGTCGGTGTCTGTGGATTTTGAAAAATACATTGGTATTTGGGGAAAATAGTTTTGAAAATGGAAAAATTGATTTCATGGTTTTATTTTTATTACAACATGTCCATGATATTTAAATTTTATTTAAATGTGATTAGGGTATTTCTAAAATATTGTTTAGATTTTTTTGTGGTTTATGATATGGATGTGGTGGTTTGGATATATGATCTTGGATTTTATTTTTATGGTAGGATTTGGAGCTATGTGTTTTTGTTTACGATGTTATTTTAGTTTATTTTGGTTAGATGTTAATTTTGGATATGTGATTTTAAATTTTATGGAGTATTACATCCAGAAATTACCCTATGGTTTCTAGAAAGCTAATTTTATAAAAGTCCTCGTCTAAAAAACATAGTTCAATGGCGGGATCAAGTTGAGTGTATCATCAGGACATTGGGAACTTCTGAAGCCATGATGGTGTGAGAAATCCTCGGTTGATATAGAGGTTTGAGTTGGGACCAATAAAAGGTGATCATCAAGCCCTAATTTCTTATTGGAATGTATTTTTAATTATTAAAGATGACTTTTGTCCAATAGACTCTACTTATGGAGGTAATTGCAAGGAAGGTGGTCGATCTCTTTTTTATTTAGCAAGTTCAATAGATGATAATAGACTATGTTGATAATTTTAATGATTTGGTTCCATTTTCCCATGATATTGACTCAAAGGATAAGTTGAATGTTCCTCTCTTCTTCATGGGTATTCCTCAAGATATTTTTTAGAGCGTATAATGATCCATTTATTTTCTATCCAGGATGCTACGAAGATGATAATTTTTTTAGGTAGTTTTTTATAATTCTATAGTCCAAATCCATTCAGTACTAGTGTTGGTTCTCCATCAAGAGACATGTGTGTTTCATAAGGGAACCAGTTATTAAGGAGTATAGTCTTTCATTTTCAATATACAATCATTATAACATTCACTTGTGTTCTTCCAATGTTGTCTATTTGAGAATTCAATGTAATATTTTTCATAATACACCAAAGGATTTTTAGCATTCTAGCCATCTATGTCACTTGGAGCTGATCTAGATGAAAATTCACTAGAATAAAATGTTTTGAAAAATGATTTAATATTATATTAGTAGGGTAATATATTCTTAAATAAATATTGGATCTGGAAAGTGGCCACCAATTTACACTCTACACATATAATCCAATCATTGGGGTGTAGTGGGGATTCATTCCTAGCATTTGAATATGACATCGGCGTATATTTTTTATGTTTTCCTATTATAGTTTCTTTATTATTGTATATTCTTGCATGTCAAAAATCATTGTTTTTTTACTTATTTCATGGTTGGCTTATTCATGAGTGATGTTTTATTTTGTGCTTTATATTAAAGAATCCTGATGGTTAGTCTTATGGATCATTATTAATTTTTGGTTGTGTTTTTCTAATATAATCTTGTTTTTAGGAAATCATGAATTGTGGTTTGGTTTTTTTTTTCATTGAGTATCTCTTATGGGTTTCTTAATTTATTGGATATTTGGTTTTCTCTAAGAGATCACATGGGGGTGTCATTTGGTGTTTTATTTTTGGTCATGCTATCTAGATTCTTGGAGTGAAAATAACTTTATACTCTATCTATTTATCTTTTTTTGAGGTTTTCATATATAGTTTCTCAAGTTTTAATTTTTTAGTTGATAGGTAATAATATTTTTCATTTTTGTTTCATCACATTTTTCAATTTTGAGCTCATGTTTTTTTTAGATTTAGTTGTGTTATTTATAGGGGTAAAAATGTTTTTTTGTAGGGGATAATTGTAACAAATTTAATATGCTTTTTACAATTGTTTTCATGATTTTTTGTCTTTATTTTCATGTTTAGGAAGATAATATAATCAGATTTTTATATTTTTATATTTTTTTGTGAGTTTTGACACTGAGTGAATTTTCATGTACAGTTTCACTGATAACCATGTAGCCAATTAATTATAATAGAATTTCCAATTCAATTAATTCTACACAATTTTTACATAATGGATTGAGAATTGGAATTCCCAAACTATGCAAGCCCCTAAATAAACTTTATCGAATTATTTTTGTGTTAAGGACCAGGAACATAACTTATACACAATTAAGGGAAATTATGTGGAATGTGTGAAGCGAGGCTATAAAATTATATATATTCTTTTTTAGTGATGGTACACGGTTTCCCAAACCCTGTTTTCATCACATTTGGGTGCCCTCTTCCTCTAGTAGGGTGCACATAGTTGGTGCACATTTTTGAATATTGGGCAGATATAATGTGTGACTTGCTCAATTTCTCCAAAACATGAAATTAGCATCTTACCTCTTTAATGTTTTAAACCCGTTTTTGGATTATCTTATATTTTTCAACCTAGGAGCACCTAGTAGATTCTGAAAACCATTTTTTCATTCTCTCTATCCTCTATTGATGATTATAAAATTTTCTATGGGTATTTTATCTTATTTTTGGGACAATTTCCTCCTCTTCTCTTATCCCTCCTCCCTTTTCATGGTTTATCGTATCAAGGTTCTTTCTTAGATAAACCCTAAGATTTGAGGTCAATGCTTGTTTTGTGTTCCTTTAATGTTCGGGTGTGATGATCATCCATGAGGATTAGTTATTCCATCCCATAGAGTGGTATTACATCCACACTTCATATAGGTAGTATTTTTAGCCAATTTCCATTCCAAAGAATACCATTTTATTCTCGATGATTTATTAATGATTGATAAAAGTGTTTTTATATGGTTGGGATATGTTTCTATGATTTATTAGTGTGAGTCAATATTATAAAAATAAGTAAATATGAGGTTTAAATTTTTTTCCATAATATATATATATATATTAATTCAATGAGTTTGGTGAAATTTAAATTGGTATTTTAAAATAATATTAATCAATTTGAATATGGGTTATCTCGTAGTCATATTTTGGTGGCCATGTTTTTTAACTAGGACTTGGGAGTGAATTTTGGTTACTCTTTTTTTTGGTATTTATGGGAAGATTCATGTGTTTGGTTATTAAGATAAATATTATTATTTAAATAAATCCTTTGGTTCCTTATAGAATTCAATGGATGTTTCATTGGATGTGATAATATCCATATGTGCATATGGTGAAAATATGGATAGAAACCCAAATGATAATTTCCCTTTAATAATATTCATGCTTTAAAACCATGTTTTAAATGAAACTATGAAATTTTACTTCTCATCCTTATCCCTCTGCTTTCAAAATGTTTCTTCAAAGTCCAAAATATTTCATAAATATATCATTTGATACTATGTGACTCAAATATTCCTTGATGCGTGATTTATGTAGAATTCCAATTTTTCATGTTTGAATGTGTTTCCAAAACTATATTATATTAAAGGTACATTCAACTCTTTTAGAGCATGTTTTAATTTTTTTATTGGTTTCAGAAATGGTTTTTGAAATTAGTCAGTTATAGAACAGTTATAGCATGGTCTGTATCATGTGTCATTTTTGGAAATTATATGGGAAACTCATGTGTTTTTTTGGATTATTTGGAACTTTTGTATGGATCAATGTAATTTTTTAACCATTATGGTTGTGATTTTTAATTGATGGTATCCTCATAGTTGTTTTATAATTCTGTCTAGAAAATGATGGTGTAATCTATAGGTTATTGTTTTCATCCACATGCATGATGAGCTATTAATTATCTATATACTATTATCACTGAATATCTTCATTTCTTCTAGAGGGTCAAGTGATGATTGTATGTTGAATCTAATTAGATAGTATGGTACCCCTCATTTTGTTGAAAGTCCGGGTGGGTTGGGAATCTAGTGAGGCTATTTTAGAGTATCCATGATAGTGGTTGACTATGGGGACACACCATATTCTAAGAAGTGAGTCTGAACTGAGTATATCCAAGAATATTTTCTAGACATGGTTATGAAATACCGACGATTTCCATCTGTATTCTCTATTTTATCCTGTTTCATTGTGCTATTAACTATGAAAGACTGTGCATTCTTGTTTTATTTTCATTATATTCATTATATATTTCTGTCACTAGAAACTAGTTTTTATTTTGGATATAAAATTTTAAACTATATTTTGTAATTTAAATATATTTTTTAAAAGGAATGAAAGATTTTTTATAAAAATGTAAAGTCTATAAAACATTTATTGGTTCCATAAATGTGTAAAACCCATGTGTTCTATATTTATTTTAAAACAGTGTTTATGGAAAATTTTAGGAGACAAATTGGTTGGAATCTATTGTGATAACCTACTAATATTTTTATACTCTCACTATAATTTTACCACATGGAATCAATATAACAGATCATTTTTCCATGTTCATGTTTCTAAATTGGATTTTCCATTGGGGGAAAATATTCCTATTACTGGTGGTGAAAAAGAGGTAATTTAGAGTTTATGTTAGTCTCAGTTCAGTTAATTTTTGTTCCTAGTTCCTTATTTGTTCTTTTCTATTATATAGATATCCCTTATTTTTTTGTTAATTTAGTTTGGGATTTTTCAATGTGCTCGGTTAGGTTTTATTATTATATTCAGTTGGGCTAAATTATTTGTAGTGGTTTATTATTTAATAGATGATATAGTATTTATCAGAATATAATTGAAAAAAAAATTCAATCTTTTTCTATGGCTAGGTTAGGTGTTGGGATGGATGGATGTCTGGCCTGGTTCATGAAAAATGGATTAAGAGGAAACCATTGTTTCTATAGGTTATTAGTTTGACTGAGGATTAGAACTTTTGAGAGTTGTGTTATTATTGGGGGAAGGATTCCAGAACCCTTTATCATCACAAGCCTTGATTTTATTAGATTATTTTGGAATTGATGCCTAAATTTTGGATTTTAATGTGGGGATAGGGAATTAAAATGGACATGAACATTTAATGTGGTGTGGGCTTACTCGGAGTACTAACCCTAGTGGCGATTTAGTGAATAGTTCATGTTCATTCATGTGGTTTGTTCTTTCATGGGGAATGTTACAAAAAAATTGTTCTGTGGGTTTGGCATAGCCACAATTTCAATATTCACGGATTTCGATGAGGGTTGTGATTTGATTATCATTAATTTGGTGTACATGGAATTTTTTTTAGAATGTTTTTTTAGAAATAATTTTAAAAGGGAAAATTTATTTAATGGGTGATTTCGATGAAAAAAATTCATCTGTTTTTAAATTATTATTGAATTTGAAGGGGGGGGGTATTTTTAAAAGTGGCATTGGAAAACATTTTATTTTGAATTTGAAATGTATGTGGTGATTTTAAAGGAGGATCTTGAATGTTTTTTTGTCGGGATTGGATAATGAGTCAGGAGTTATGGACTGAGATGTTATTTAAGATTTATTTTTTGTTTATTTATTTTGGTTCTGTTATTTTTATTTTTTTAGATTATGTCAACCAGAATTGACTATAAGGTATCTAGCAAGAACGAATTAGTTGAAGGACCTAACGAGAAACTCAGTATAGTTGTCAGATCAATTTCAACTTGGTATTTATCTATTGTATAGGGGGGTTGGGGTCCGTTACATGATTCTATGTATATTTAGAGTGTTGTGGGTGGCATTGGGTCATTAGGAACCCTCGATCCCAGAGTGAGATATATTATATTCATTTAATGGTCTAGATTATGAAAATTATATCATGATCATTCAACCATCCTTAAATTTCGACATGTGTTGGCATTTAATTAAGGAAATATTTATCCAATGTTTTATACCATAGGTGGTGTTGTCAAGGAAGGTGGCCACGCTCATGGGATTTTAGAAAGGTCAAGGATAAAAATGGCCAACATTGATTATTATAAATAGATTGGTCATATTTAACTTGAGATTGGATTAGAGGATCAGATGAAATATACAAGATCTATATTGGGTTTTTATAGAGTGATTAAGGATATATTCCTATAAAATAGTGTTTCTCGGTTTAGGAAGATGATGGATGAGGAATTTATATCCATGTTTGACATTATATTATGGTCTGTAGAAATCATTATTCTAGATAGCTTTATCGCTTATGAAGTAAATGAATATGTAAATATGTTTTCTCTAGAGGAACCCATTCAGGGGGAGTCGACATTGTCGGTTCTGAATTATCATTCATTGCCCCATTCACTAGTGTATTTCTAGGGTGGTTGTTTTGGGAATTTGAAGTTGTCTTGTCACAATACTCATAAGTATTTTTAGCATGTGGTTGTCTATGTCACTTGGACATATTATGAATGTAGGGACACCAAAAGTAGAATTTATAATATGACGATTTCCACTATTAGATATGGGGAAAAAAATGAATAAAGACATTTGGGATCTATCAAATGTAATTTCAGTGAAGCACTTCACATATTCAGAAATCACGGGGTGTGGGGTAGTTTTTTACAATATTTTTTCTCTAACTAATTTGTGGAATTGGTAACTTTTTTTATATAATAGTATTTTCATTTTTATAAGATAAACATTTTTTAAAATCACATTGGATAATCCTTTACAATAGAATGCATGTCTTATTATTATTTAATACTATGGATGTATTTTATATTAAAAAAATGATGGTTATTATATTGGATCGGTTATTGGTATTCAGTTTTTCTAATTTTACAGTTTATATTTCCATAATGAAATTATGAATTGTGGTTGTGTTATCCATTTTATTTGAGTCTCCATTGTTTTTTCCCCCGGTGTCTAATCATTAGTGTGGGATGGGCTTTCTCCAGGTGGTTCCATTATGAATTTCAGTGTTGGTCATGCTATTTGGCCCCATATATTGGGGATGCATTTCTCTTGTAGATGTGGATATACTTATTATGGGTTTCTTCAAGAGTTTTTCTATTGTTAGTTATGGAGATTAAAGGTCACATTAAGGTTATTTTTTCATAGTTATGTTTTGAGAATTATAATTGGTTCATATTCAATTTCATGAATTTATGGGGGTAGAATATATTTTTGTTATGGGTAATGGTCACAAAATGACCATGTATTTTCAATTATTTTATTCTTTTCCTAATGTGGTATTTTTTGGTACATGTTATGGTAATGGTTTTCTATTTTTCTGGAGTTTTTAATGTTTTGGGTGAGTATTCCCAATGTACTAGGTCTGGGGGTTAATAATGTAGTATGTTAAGAATGATGTTGTTTAATGTTCAATTTCTTCTTTAATAGTTTTTATTGAATGTCTTGTCCATGGTTTTTAAAAAACTATTCAAGTCCCTAGAGAAAGCGTATATCTTTTTTGAATGAGGTAGGGATAATTCACATAGAATGTATAATTTTATAGAAAACCATTCAGTAAGCATGAGAAAAGAATGAATAATTTTGTAGAGTGATTTTTCATGAATATCAAAAGGGTTATAAACCATGTGTCAAACTCATGCAGGTGAATTCTTCTTCTAGTAAGGTGTACACAATTGTTACATTATTTGAAACCAAGCAGAAAAAATTTGTCAGTTTCTTGGTTTCATTAATATTTAAAATTCCCATCTAGTCTATTTTATGTTTTAAATTCATTTTTTTTCACCTCTCTTACTAGACCCAGGCACACCATAGATCTCCTAGTAACCCTCCACAATTTCATTTATTCCTCCTTAGATTCCCCTATATGTTTTATGGTCGGTTTCAATTAGGTTTTTTGTAAATTTACTCCTATTATCTTCTCCATCCACAAATTTAATGGGTTTTTCTGGCTAGGATATATCTTGGATGATCCCTAAGTGTATTTTCAGATGCCTGGTTTTTGAAAATTAAATTCAAGTGTGTGACTATAATCTTTTATATATTGTTATTCACACTCTTAAAGTTTCATTTAATCTATACATAATTTAGGCTGCAGATTATATTAATTTCCTTTCAACATCATATCATTTTATGCTATAGAATTTATTATTTATTCCTAAATGCGTTTCTAATTCATAGGATGTGATTAAAGAATTTAATATGAAAATTCTCTTATTAGGAAATTTTATGAAAAATGTTTTTAAAGAGGTTCATTATTATTAATTTAAATATATGTATACGTTGTGTCTAATGAAATTCTAATTGGTCATTTAAAATAAAAATAATGACATTTATTTTTTTTTCTCCTTTTCATATTTTGGTTATAAGGTTGTTAGTGAAATAGGTTTTTATAGTGGTTTTTGGTGCATTTTATAGTATGGTATTTATTGGTTGATTTCTATGTAATGGTGTTGAGAAACATGCGATTAATTAAAACCATTGTCACTCTATGTATATCAATTAATATTCCATTGTTGTAGTCATATATATATGTGCATGAGGTTCACATATAGCCCAGAACAGAAACGATAATGGATTATTAAAATGAATATTTTATAAAACCACCGATAGGAATGATTATCCCCCCTTCATCCTTCTCTTCTATAGCCTTCTTCATTCCAAGCGGTTCTTCAATTTACCCAATATTTCAATAATTTTTTATTATTTTAATGTGAATCAAATAAGGATTGATGTGTTTTTAATAATTCATTTCTAATTTGGAATCATGAAATGTGGTTTGGAAAATATATGGTAATCGAATCCCATTTTGAATATATAGGTCATGTTCTATGTTTTCTCCTTAGATTCAGAAATGGTTTTCAATATGAGTTGGAATTGGCATTTTTATTTCCTAGTTGGAACTCTGTGATGTTTAGTAAATTATATTTGGAACTAATGTGTTGTGTAACACCCCGAACCCAGTTACCCAGAGTCGGTGCATTATTTTAATACATTGGCATGATTACAAGAAATCAAGTCTTGATGGACCGATTAGTTTAGCAGACTTGGAAAATAGATTACATACATGAATGTTACATTGCACTTCATAACATATAAAACAACCTAAATAATCCTTTATGAATGCCATTATTCCCTTGTCTTAAACCTTCTTATCAATCACAATATACTTCTTGGAATCCTGGGAAAAATAAAACATAGAAAGGGGTGAGCTCGAATGCTCTGTAAGGGTAAGCAATATAGCGGAAACATTCATAAATAAGCAAATACATTTAAGGAAATGTATAACTAAAACAAAATCCTTTTAAACATGAACTTCAACATAGTATAGAAAAAATAATATGAAATAATTCCATTTACTTATTCATATGGATATTCTACTAATCGAATAATCACATGAAATATCAATAACCACTTTCATAATGATGGAATGCATAATGCCAGACTATCATAACCACATAGCCAAGGCCTCGTGCCAAGACTACAAATAATATTTTTCCAAGGCCTTGTGCCAAGACACTGGTATGTCTCACGAGACCTACCGATGCATCGATAAGCTATAGCGGGCTCCACCCGTTATATATTAAGTCCAATGAATTCCCATATGAAAAGGTTTAAACATAACATAAACATTCGTATTAAAAATAGCATACGAAATATAAATACTTCATCCATAAACTAGGAATGGTAAAAAAATAACACATCCATTGTCAATCATTTCAACAAACCTTCAATACAATATAGAAGTTTTGTATCATAATAAATCAACTTCAATTAAGCGTAAAATCCATCAAAGGATGTTGACATAGATGAAATCAAAGATCTTTTTAGAGAAATATATCTTTCTATTTTGAAATCATTTAAAAGTCATATATTTATAAAATAAAAAATTTTCATAGAAATTATTTTTTTAAGCTTGTAAAGGAAGCTTCGAAGATTTTATTACGTCTGATAATAGCCTCACCCGCCGTATAAGTCAAAAAAAAACATTCTTACCTTAATTCTGTCGAAAAGGTTAAAATGCACCTTGTTTGGAAAATGACGGAAAGATTCCTTTATAAAAGTATTATAAAAAGTCAAAAAAAGGTATAAATGACTATAACCCATATTATATTAAATAGTAATTTTTTTTGAAATTCATTTTTAAGAAACATGGATGTGGATGATAAAGATATCCCAGTAGATTATTACGTATAAACAACCTCGGTTAATGAAGAGATTGCGAAATAACCCCTTACCTTGTACTTTTCCTTGGTTGGGGGTAGGTTAAACTCCTGTATAATGGTGAAATAATTGTTAGTAAATTATTAAATAATCATATACATTAATATGATATCATATATGATATTTTTACATTGCTTTGTTAATAATATCTTAGAATTATCGTTGTTTCGGGTGTTAACTTACTCATTTTCTTTTATATGTTTTGTTACGTAAGCCATGTTTGTCATGGATATGTTGTATCTTATTCATATCCATAATGATATAAAGTCCTTAAAAATTATTTTTAAATCATAAAATGATAATTATACTTGAATGGATACGATAGAGAATGAATCTCATCGCATTCGTGGAGACGGTAGTCCATACGTACGCACGAGGGACAATATCATTATTTTGATATTAAAATAATATATAATTGGATGGTATATCATATATAAAGAATAATTATCATGTTATATTTATTATTTAATGAATTACACATCATTATTATACCCATCTAAAAAATAATTTATTGCATAATAATTAAACCACGATGAGGAGACGGTAAGCCGTACGTACGCACGTATGGTGACATGTTATTCAAAGGGTGGATAGAATATTGAATATGGTTGTACCATGTTTATAATAACATCAATGTATATATAATATAATGTATTTATTATTTTAGAATGGTAATAACAAATAAAGAATAAGTGGAAGAAGAAAAGAACTTGAAAATGGGTGGTGAAATCATTACATCTTCTTCGGGTTCTTCAATTTGATTTGATCAAAAGGGATCCTTAGGTTGGCTTTTGGATCAAACTAAGGCTTCTAGGTTGTATTGAGAGAAGTTGATAGAGTATTTGGGGAGGGTTTGTCCAAACCAAAAAGCTTTAAAGGTGTGAATTAATGAGAAGGGGGAGTTCCCTTTTATAATAGGGGTGAGGGGCACCTTTGGAAAAGCTAGAAATATTAATTTATAATAAATTAATATATAGTTTATAATGGCTCAAATGTTGATTATTTAAATTTTAATGTGGGTGTGGGTCGAAAAACACTCAACAAATAGAATGTAGACAGGTTTGGGTCATTATACTAACCTTATATTTAAGTACTAACTCTTAGTTAATTAGTTTCACTTTCACAATGTCTCTTTGTATTTTTATATTATATGGTTAATAAAATTACCATATACATCCAAGCGACCCCAAACTGGTCCATTAATGAAACACCTATCATGATATAAGCCTCTTGGCCGAGCCTTAGATTTTTAGGAATTTAATATCAATTAATAATATAATATTGTTTTAAAAAAGTCTTTTATGACAATTTTGACACTATTCTATAGTTGATTTATCTGAAACTCATAACAGAATGATTAATTTGAAAAACGTCAATTACATCCATACTAATATGTCATATTAACCTAGAAAATTAGTTTAATTCAATAAAAGTCTCCAATTATATTCATTTATGTATTTATAATATCAATTATTTTAAATTTTCACTATTTTGGTAATTATTGCATCATCATTGTGTCATTAATAAATTAAATTATTTAATGTCTAAAAATTATAAATAAAATATCATTATGTAGGAAATATTTTTAGATTTCTAATAAATATTTATTGTCTGAAATCGAACATATATAACCCTTTTTAAAAATTGTTTTTCAAAAAGGTACATGCTTATATCATTTTTGTACTTATTTTAACTTAATTAAAATAAAGTGTCCCTATAACCTACAAGTGGCTCCATGGGGTCTCAAAATTGACCCAACGATGACCATGGACGGACATGTGTCCACCAATAATGTTAGGAAATTTTTTAGGGTAATTTAGTATTATTGTAATATTATTTTTTAACCCTTATTTACCGGATTTACCATTAACCATGGTAAATAAAATATTTACCGCAGTAATTATTAAAAATGTCTAAAAATATAAGTTAACTATTTACACAATATAAACGTCCTGATTCCAAATATGGAATTAATTTTTCCAAATTCAACACACAGAAGTGGCAGAAATTAATTTAAAATTAATTCCCGTTGTTAAAACAAAAAGCATGTTTTTATGAAATAATAACTATAAAAAGATTGAGAGTTGTTTATGTTCGGTTTAAATGTGAAATTATCTTCAATGACCCAAATTGTATTACATGGTAAAAATATATTCTAAATATAATTTAAAACCACTCAAATTAATAATTTATCACTATTAATTATTTCGATTAAAAACGTTGTTTTTAATTAAAATTTAGTAATTTTCACTATTCATCAAAATATAAAAGTTATCTGAAAAGTACCAAAAAATCACCCTAGGATAATTTAGTTACTCCAGATCCATAAATGAAGTCCATTTTACCAAATTAAAAACATAAAAGTTGAATTTATTAATTTAAAATTGATTCCCACTTTCGAAACCAAAAGGCGTGTTTAAAAAAAATTAATAACTATCAAAAGGTTGACACTTGTTTATGTCCAATTTCAAGGTGAAATTACATAAAATGACCATAATTGGATTAAATAGTAAAAATATAATCTATTTATAATTCCAAACCATTAAAATGTATAATTTAACAATATAAATTATTTTGATTAAAAAATTCAATTTCAGTTAAAATATTGTATTTTTCACTATTCACACAAATATGAAAGTTATCAGAAAACACCAAAACATTATTGAATATTAATTCATGTGTCCTGATTATAAAGAAGAAGTTCATTTTGTCAAATTTAATATATAAAAGTTTCAAATATTGGATTTAAAAAGGCTTCACCATTAAAAGGCGGTAAAAGTACATTTTTTGAAAAATACTTCTTTTATCCGAAAAAAATGAATTTGTTCATCAATCATGTCTTAGAAACTCATAATATGGATTCTAAAAAATATAAAGATTATATAGAGTTTTAAAATTTAGTTAATACTACTCAGAACCTCTTTTGAATGGCTTGTTTGGTAAGTCATGGTGCGCTTGAACTCGGTGTTGCGTGTAGTGTAAGTTATTGAATTATTTTGAAGAAATAACACACTATGAAATCTTGTGGTTTTACATTCTCCCCTCCTTCAATAAAATGTGTCCTCTCAATTTGATATTTTTCTTCAAAAATAAAAGGTTTAAAATAGAAAATATATATGTGGGAAAACCCACATTGGAAATTGGGTTAATAAAATTTAGTCTTAATAAGAGGAAAAGAGAAATAAAAGGGTCACCACCATATTATGATCTCTATTATGAGAACATTGGTGGCAATTAGAGACATATAATTGGAAGAAAAATGTTAATATTTATAGGTAGTGATTGAGGTCATCAATCACAAAAAAGTGTAAAATTGAGGTCCTTAAATTCATCAATCAATGATGATTTGAAATACCATCGGTTCAACAAAACATGGGGTATTAGGATAACACATTTTTGGTTTTAGGATTCCTTAAATAAAGTATAAGAATTAATATCTTCATAGAATAATATAAGAATAAAAATATATTCATGACAAGTAGAGTTCCATCCTTTAACTAATTTCTACCACAAACTCATCTTTCACTCTAAAAGATAATAGAACGTAAAAAAATATTCTATTTATCCTATTCGTATAGGGTTAAAAAAATGATTTTATAATTCATCTACCATATCTTTTTAAGAAACTACATTATTTAATCCTGGACATCACGTAGGCCAGTGGTAGGTGATACACCCTTGTCGCCCTTCGGTTGTGGGTTCAAGTCTCGCGGCCTTACCGGACGCGACGGGTTTCCGCCCAACCTTCGGGTTGTCCTTTTATGGAAATCCAAAAATAATCCAAAACTAGAACTATCGAAAATGCTTTAGTCCAAAAATGAAGAACCTTTTTTTCTGCGTAATAACATGTGAAAACCTTTATCATTTATTCTTATAAAACACTGCAACATCCTGAATTACTATAAAACCTTATTGATTACATTCATGATCCCTTATTCCTTAAAGAATGATAGATATATTCCTTAAATCCAAAAATGTTTTAAACCCCAACATTGATGGATTATATAAATCATTAATCAGTTTCAAGGTATTCAAGAATATCCAATATAATTTATACAAATCAATCATTTATTATTCTAAAATCACTACCTCGGTATCAGAACCATATTATGGTTTATCTTTCTCTCAACCATATATTTTCCAAAAAGTTAACCTGCTATTGATTCACTTTTCATTGTTCCACACAATCTCAAGTCCTTAATGAAATAGTACTGCAGTACAATCCCTAAATGCTCTATAATTATTATAAGAAGCACATAGTTGATACAACACTCAAATGACATAATCAACATAAGAACTCTAATCATTCCTCTTCATCTGTGGTAGTATCATAACATAATTATTATCCAATAGCATCACTTGCGGCATAGTCTGACAACTGGGACATAGGTTCGCGTAGTGTCCAAAGTCCTTGCAGATGAAGCATTGTACATTTGAAACCATTTTCTTACCCTTGCAGTCATGTTCTTTGTGCCCTTTTCCTCCACACATATAACAAACTCCAATTCCTTTCAGGAATGTTCCGAGGTGTTTCTTCCCACAATTATCACATATGGGAAAATTCTTCTTTTCCTTCTTCCCTTTATCCATCTTTCTCTATTCCCTCCTTTTATTCTCTTTCTTCCCTTCAAAGCCATAGGACTCAGTAAAATCTTTATTTATCTTATCCACACATGATACTATTTCTTCATATGATGATAATACGTGGGAGACTATTTCCCTTCTAAATGATGGCATAATACCATGAAATATATGATCCTTATTACTCTTTGGATCATGTGCATTGCTGGAGTTCTCATTCCTTCTATTGGGCGCCATTTATAAACAATAGTATAAACTAGGTCAGTTTATGAATTGCAATGAATAATTCCAAACATGTAAAATACCTAACGAAAATTGAACAGTTTATGGATATAATCCATAATCATAAAAATGTTTTTTTGAATAAGTATATACTCGTGAGCCCTTCATAATGGTATATAAAGAAAATGAGAATTATCCTAAGCATATCCCCCGGGAGTGTCGTAACCAAGAGTGCAACAAGGCCCATTGTCGTGCACCAGTTCCCGTTCGAGTCTAGCTCAAAGTGTTGTTTTCGGGTTTTACCCCTAGGTACATCTGTGTTAGAGCCACCTCTACCTGCTCATATCAAGATAGGGATGTATTTCTCGGAAAACTCACAAAATCTCTACAATACCAAAATTCTAGGATGTTCTTTTATACTAATCCTCAAAGTCTATATTAGGGCTATGTTCTCTAATAAAAGTTTATCTAAATCTAGTTTCCAAGGTTATTACTAAACTTCCTTTGATAACAACTGAAATGCCCCGAGCCCAGTTACCCAGAGTTGGGGCATTATTTTAATACATTGGCATGATTACAAGGAATCACTTCTCGAAAGTCTGATTAGTTTAGCAGTCTTGGAAAATATATTACATACATGAATGTTACATTACACTTCATAACATAAAAAAAAACATAAATAATCCTTTATGAATTCCATTATTCCCTTTTCTTAACCCTTATTATCAATCACAATATACTTCTTGGAATCCTGGTAAAAATAAAACATAGAAAGGGGTGAGCTCAAACGCTTCATAAGGGTAAGCAATACAGCGGAAACATTCATAAATAAGCATATACATTTAAGGCAATGTATAACTAAAACAAAAGCCATTTAAACTTAAAATTCAACATTGTATGGAAAAAATAAAATGAAATAATGCCATTTACTTATTCACATGGAAATTCTAGTAATCGAATAATCACATGAAATATCAATAACCACTTTTATAATGATGGAATGCATAATGCCAGACTATCATAACCACATAGCCAAGGCCTCGTGCGAAGACTAAAAATAAGATTTTGACAAGGCCTTATGCCAAGACACTAGTTTGTCTCATGAGACCCACCGATAAATCGAGGAGCTATAGCAGGCTCCACCCATCACATATTAAGTGAAATGAATTCCCATGTGAAAAGGTTTAAACATAACATAAACATTCGTAATAAAACTAGCATTCAAAATTTAAATACTTCATCCATAAACCAAGAATGGAATAAAAATAACACATCTACAGTAAAACATATCACAAAACCATGAATACAATATAGAAGTTTTGTATCCTAATAAATCAACTTCAAATAAGTGTAAAATCCATCAAAGGATGTTGACATATATGAAATCAAAACTCTTTTTAGAGAAATAAATATTTCTTTTTTGAAATCATTTAAGAGTCATATATTTATATAATAAAACATATTCTTTTTAAATATTCTTATAAGCTTGTAAAGGATGCTTCGATGATTTTATTAAGGAGGAAAATAGAGGCACCCTCCGTATAAGTTAAAAAAAATATATTCTTACCTTAATTCTTTCGAAAAGGTTAAAAAAACCTTGTTTGGAAAACGACGGAATGATTCCTTTATAAAACTCGTATAAAAAGTCAATAAAGGGTATAAATGACTTTAACCCATATTCTAGTAAATAGTAAAAAGGTTTTTAAATTCATTTTTAAGAAACATGGATGTGGATGATAAAGAGATCCCAGTAGATTATTACGTATAAACAACATCGGATAATGAAGAGATTGCGAAATAAAACCTTACCTTGTACTTTTCCTTTGTTGGGGGTAGGTTAAACTCCTGTATAATGGTGAAATAATTGTTATTAAATTATTCAATAATCATATACATTAATATGTTATCATATAGGATCTTTTAACATTTCTTTGTTAATAATATCATAGAATTATCATTGTTTCGGGTGTTAACTTACTCGTTTTCCTTTATATGTTTTATTATGTAAGCCATGTTTGTCATGGATAGGTTGTATCTCATTCATATCCAGAATGATATCAAGTCCTTAAAAATTATTTTTAAATCATAAAATGATAATTATACTTTAATGGATATGATAGAGAATGAATCTCATCGCGTTCCTGGAGACGGTAGTCCGTACGTACGCAAGAGCGAAAATATCATTCTTTTGATATTAAAATAATATATAATTGGATGGGATATCATATATACAGAATAATTATTATGTTATATTTATTATTTAAATGAATTACACATCATTATTATACCCATCCAAATAATAATTTATTGAATAACAAGTACACCAAGACCTGGAGACAGTAAGCCGTACGTACGCACGTATGGTGACATGTTTTTCAAAGGGTGGATAGAATACTTAATATGGTTGTACCATGTTTATAATAACATCAATGTATTTATAATATATTGGAGTTATTATTTTATAATTGTAATAACAATGAAAGAATAAGTGGAAGAAGAAAAGAACTTGAAAATGGGTGGTGAAATCATTACCTCTTCTTCAGGTTCTTCCTTTTGATTTGATCAAAAGGGATCCATAGGTTGGCTTTCTGATCAAACTAAGTCTTCTCGGTTGTAGTGAGGGATATTGAGAGAGTATTTGGGTAGGGGTTTCCGAACCAAAAGGCATTGAATGTGTGAAGTAATGAGAAGGGGGAGTTCCCTTTTCTAAGAGGGGTGAGGGGCACCTTTTGAAAAGCTAGAAAAATTAATTTATAATATATATATATATTCGGTTTCTAATGGCACAAAAGTTGATTATTTAAGGGTTAAGGTGGGTATGGGTCGCAAACCAGTCAACCGATAGAATTTAGACAGGTTTGGGTCGTTATATTAACCTTATCTTTAAGTATTAACTCTTAGTTAATTACTTTCACTTCTATAATGTCTCTTTGTATCTCTATATTATATGGTTAATTAACATACCATATACATCCAAGAGACCCCCAAATGGTCCATAAATAAGACACCTATCATGATATAAGTCTATTTTAAGAACCTTAGATTTGTAGGAATTTAATATCAATTAATAATATAATATTTGTTTTAAAAACTGTTCTATGTCAATTTTGATACTATTCAATAGTTATTTTTTGTGAAACTCATAACAGAATGATTACTTCGAATAAAGTCCATTAAATCAATCCTAATATGTCATATTAACCTATAAAATTAGTTTAATTTAATAAAAGTCTCCAATTATTTTCATTTTTGTATTTATAATATCTATTATTTTAATTTTTCACTATTATGATAATTACTGCATCATCATTATGTCATTAATAAATTAAATTATTTAATGTCTAAAAATTATAAATAAACTATCATTATATATGAAATATTTTTATCTTTCTAATTAATATTTATAGTCGAAAATAAAAAATATATAACCCTATGTAAAAATTGTTTTTCTAAAAGGTACATGCTTATGTCATTTTTGTTCTTATTTTAACTTAATTAAAATAAAGTGTCCCTATCACCTACAAGTGGCTCCATGGGGTCCCAAAATCGACCCAAATATGACCATGGTCGGACATGTATCCACAAATAAGGTTAGGATACGTTTTAGGGTATTTTAGTATTATTATAATATTATTTTTTTAACCCTTATTTACCGGATTTACCCTTAACCATGGTAAATAAAATATTTACCACAGTAATTATTCAAAATGTCTAAAAATAAAAGTTACCTATTTACACAATATGAAAATCCTGATTCCAAATATGGAATCCGTTTTTCCAAATTAAAAACACAGAAGTGGACTAAATTTGTTTAAAATTAATTCCCGTTTTTAAAACAAAAAGTGTGTTTTTAAGAAATAATAACTATCAAAAGATTGACAGTTGTTTATCTTCGGTTTAAATGTTAAATTATGTTCAATGACCCACATTGTATTACATGGTGAAAATATATTCTAAATATAATTTAAAACCACTCAAATTCATAATTTATCACTATTAATTATTTCGATTAAAAAAGTTGTTTTTAATTAAAATTTAATAATTTTAACTATTCATCAAAATATAAAATTATCCGAAATGTACCAAAATTTCACCCTAGAATAATTTCGTTATTCCAAATCCAAAAATGAATTCTATTTTACCAAATTCAAAAAATAAAAGTTTCATTTATTAATTTAAAATTGATTCCCACTTTTGAAACCAAATGGCGTATTTTTTAAAAAATAATAACTATCAAAAGTTTGTAACTTGTTTATGTGCAATTTCAAGGTGAAATTACATAAAATGACCATCATTGGATTAAATAGTAAAAATATAATATATTTATAATTCCAAACCATTAAAATTTATAATTTAACAATATAAATTATTTTGATTAAAAAATTCATTTTCAGTTAAAATATAGTATTTTTTACTATTCACACAAATATGAAAGTTATCAGAAAAACACCAAAACATTATTGAAAATAAATTCTTATGTCCCGATTCTAAGGAAGAAGTTCATTTTTTCTAATTGAATATATAAATGTTTCAAATATTGGATTTAAAATGGCTTCTCCATTAAAAGGCGGTAAATTTTTATTTTTTGAAAAATACTTCATTTATCCGAAAAAAATGAATTTGTTCATCAATCATGTCTTAGAAACTCATAATATGGATTCTAAAAAATATAATGATTATATAGAGTTTTAAAATTTAGTTAATACTATTCATAACCTTTTTTGAACGACTTGTTTGGTAAGTGATGGTGCGCTTGAACTCGGTGTTGCGTGTAGTGTAAGTTATTGAATTATTTTGAAGAAATAACACACTGTGAAATCTTGGGGTGTTACATGTTGTTTAGGAGAAATTGGAATGTTTGTATATCTCTATGTGTATTGGTCACCTCTATCATTGTCCCTCCAAGGCGTGGTTCACCACATTATTGGTGTTAGAGTTTTCGCTAGAAAGGCATGGGGGAATCTTTCGGCTGTTGGTTTATTGCACATGTGTGTTGATCGACTCATTCTCCAAGTACTATTATCATGGAATTCATTATAATCATCTATAGGTTCAATTTATGATTTCTTGATAACCAAGATTAGAATGGTGGACACACCCTAAATATTTTAACAGTTTACATGTGGTGTGACATAAATTAGGTTTTATTAGAAAATTCAACTTGGTTATTGACTATGGATCCTCAACATTTTCTTTAAGGAGAATACAATGAGAGATCATAAAGGGATTTCATATATAGATTTTTATGAAATTCACATGATTGTTATCTTTATGCTCTTTTTTATTTTTTTGCACTAGGTTTTTTGCTTATTTACTCTATTCAAACTTGATTTATTTCCAATATTTTTAGAATACAATTATATATATATTAATGTGTTTTTATATGGGTTATGGTCTTGTAAAAATTATTTTGGATGGGAAAATATTTAAAAAATGTATGTTATATTTTTTAGATGGTAATTTAAGGGAAATAATGTTTGGTTATTTGAAATGGTAATTCCCCAATATAGAAAATTTATTAAAAATAATGGATATGGATTATTTTTTGAATGAATATTTTTGGAATATGTAGAAATTAAATGATGATATTTTTATTCTCACACCCTACTTAGCTACACAACATCAGTTGATCCATGTTATTTTTTAAGTCTATGTTTTGTTTTTTAGATTTTCCATTGGACCATCTTAGAATTTAGCTTGTTCTTGAAAAAAGGTCCACCTAGAGATCATTTCAATTCTAGTTTTGTTTTTTTTAATAGTTCATGTAGTTTTCTTTTGTTTTTGTATCCAAATTTAATGAAGTATATTTGTTAAACGGTTTCTGGTTTTTTATATGTGTTATGTTTGGGATTGTTGTCATCTTTATTTGGGATCATATCCTCCCATTATTTTATCATTGATGAATGTTGATATTCTCTATATGAGGAAGATAATTATCACCTCTTGTGAAACATTTTAGGATGGGATGAGTGTCGAGAAAGATGAATGTATGACAACGTTCCATCCAACATATGAAAAAATGATGCTAAATGGAGATAAGAAAAACCCTTACCATATTCTCAGAACGTCCATCAAATCTATTTGAACTCCTTTGAAAAAAGATTGGTATATAGGTATGATATTTTATGAAAATTCCCAAGACTATTACCAAATGTAATGTTTAATTATATTAATTTATTATTCATTTTATAGTAAATTACATTTATTTTTCATCCTTATCACATTTTTTTATTTGATTTTTTAGAGAATGTTATAATATGTTGATGTTAATCTCATTTATTGGTAGAATAGTCTGAATTAATATATATTCATTGGAATAATAATTTATTCTTTATAAATATTTATAATGGTATAATTTCATCAAATATTATAATATTCAAGATTCATGAAATTTGAATTAGTGATGAGTATGTTTTGGTAAATTACTATGAAAAATGAAGGCACATAGATTATAAATTATTTATTAATATAAATATTTTAAAATAATAAAAATAAAATAAAAAAAATTATAGATAATATAATATATTCATATAATCATCCATGTAATTTGGTGATGGAAAGATATTTTTTTCATTTAATAGAGGCTATAGTACAATCATACTAACTGATGTGGATATTATATCCCATTAAATATATAGAATATAGATAATAATTTTAATTTCATTACACAAATAATGTGATCAGTACAATTTTTATTCATAGAATATATGTTTTAAATGATCGATTAATGATGATGATATGAAACAAAACATATAAACTATTAGCATAATATTATGCACAAATTCTTCAATAATGATATCATTTTTCAAATGGATGAGATGTGAAATGATTATGGTTATATTGTGAATATAAAATAAATTCAGTATAACAATGGATATTTTTATAATTATTTATAGTTAAAATTGATTTGGTTGAAGATGGAAGAGAATGTTAATGATGAAAATACTAGAGGGGGCATAAAACTCAAATTATATATTTTATATTTCTATTGAAAGACATCATGGACCTATGGGGATTCAGAAATTTTTTATACACATTTGATACTAAATGAATAAATCACTTCAAGGAAATCTTAAATGGTAGGTCTTTAATGACATTTTTATATTGATGTTTGGTTTAACTTTAAAAAATCAGAGATCATTTTATAGTATAAAAAGTGAAATAAAATGTTGAAATAAGGAAAAAATTGGAAATCTATTTAATAAAATTAAAATTTTAAATATATGAAAAAAATATTGTATTATTCAAAAACAAATCAATAAAATTTACTCTATATATTATTTATGTTTATTATCATTTATATTACACTATAGAATAAATTATTTTTAATTTATATTTATGTTTTATTTGAAAGGATGTTATATTTTTCATTTACAATTGATTGATTTACATTATTTATATAATAATTACAGAATGTCTATCAAAATATTTCAATGTAAAATAGTTTATTTTCCATGTAAACTAATACTTATATCTAAACTATTTAATTTTGGATGATAAAAATAAAGATATTATGAAATAAATATATGTTGATTATAAATATTAAATTTATATTATTAAAATAAATTTATATTGTTGACAATATTAATTTTCCAATTCTAGTGCTTATCGTAAAAAATGAATTTCCTTAATTATGTTTTCATTCAGCATAAAATGAATTTATTCATGTTCCGTCAAAAATTAAAATATTACGATGAAAAATAAATATTTTAATTAATTATATAATTAATATGTTATAAATTCATTAATAATTATCTTTTTATTTAAAACTAATTATTATATAAAAAATTTGGAAAAAAATTTTTTTCAACAAATTATTTTCATTCCAATACATTCTGATTAATTACTTGCTGCCGAAAAATTGACTAGTTTTTTAAATTTTAGTGCTAAATTTATTCTTTTACTTTTTATTAATATAGAAAATAATTCTTTCAGAATAATATATATGATAATAATATTTGATACATATTTATGTCAATATAATTTTATATGGAATTTATTCAGTTAAAAATTATGTACATTTCTATATTTCAAAATTATAATGTATCAATGCTTATCTTGTATCAAAAAAGAATATACAATTTTTTTAGGATTATTCATTATTAGGTGAATCAGATGAATCATGGTATTAAAAATATAATTTATTTATTGAATAATATTTATTAAATTTTTTATGAGCTATTACTGTTCAACATTATAGATAATCAGTGGTGAAATGCATCCTCTTACAGAGGAACTTTTGATTGAGTAGTTCGCCTAGAATCTTTGCCTTCACTATTTTGATTTAACATTTTTTGATGATGTGCATTTCTTCTAAAATGTAAATAATATACCCTATTTGTGCAGATGATGTGTGAAATATTGAAATCAGTTATTCAATTTTAAATTCACCTTTTTCACACAAATATCTCTTCGTTTAAATATATATTTTTGCTAATGGTTTTCAGAATATATTTATTTTAAAAAAACATTATATTGAACATGTTATTTATATAACATGTTAATCATAATGGAATTCACAATATTATTTAAAAATTATTGAAAATGTAATTTAAATTTTTAGTGACTTTATTATTGGTGATAAGACTAATCAATGTTGGATAAAATTGTAACATTAAAATATCTTGTATCAAAATAAATTTACTAATAATCATTTTTATCATTATTAAAAGATTAATGAATCTAGTATGATTCCCAAGTTACTTTCAACCCCATTATTTAGTTATTTCAATCATCAATTGTTTATCATTCATAATAATTTCATAAATTGTTTTCGTCTACCCAATACCAATACACACTATTCATCATTCCAAATATATTCTATTTATTTTATAATAGTTATTAATTACAATACAACCCAATATCGTTTTAATAACAGATCTTATAAATTTATTACCTTTAGATCATCATATGGAAATTAACATCCTCAGTAATTAAATTCATTTTTTAATTATAAATATTCAATTTTATTGGTGAGTTTAGTATTAAGTTTACATATACAATTGATAATTTATTTCCATCATCGCCATTCAATCATTAAATTTCATATGGAATTTGGAATTTTGTTCATGGTCACTACATTATGCATCCCACAAATTAATTTCTATACATTATAATCACAGGTATGGATTATGATATTTATAATCACAACCATTTCAGAATTTTAATTTTCTATAACTATGTACAAACCATTTAAATAAAATGATTTAAGATAAAATCATGGAATAAATAATAAGAGTTAACTTTATTATACATCCTTTTAGTGAAAAAAATCTTATAGAATACTAACCTAAATCATGAAAAATGTCAGACAATATAAATATCATTATTATTTCCCAAAATTTTAACATACTTTGACATTAGAAAAGTATTCATTACATTCAATGATGTATTGTTTCTTCTATGATTTCTCTTTGCATGACGTCCACCCTGATAATCAATTCAATAATATTAAAATTTTAAATATATGAAAAAAAACATTGTATTATTTTAAATTATTTTTCAAAAAGAAATAATTTTTTATATATTTTTTTTGTTTATTATCATTTCCATTACATTATAGAATAAATTATTTTTAATATATTTTTATATTTTATGTGATTTTATATTATATATTTCATTTACAATTGATTTATTTACTTTATTTATATAATAATTACACAATTTATATCAAAATATTTCAAAGAAAAATAATTTATTTTCCATGGAAACTAATACATATAGCTTAACTATTAAATTTTGGATGATAAAAATAAACATATTATGAAATAAATATATATTGATTATAAATATATAATTTTTATTATTAAAATAATTTTATAGTGTTGATAAATTAATTTTCCCATTCTAGTGCATATCATAAAAATAATTTTCCTTAAATATGTTTTCATTGAGCATAAAATGAATTTATTCATGTTCAAACAAAAATGAAAACATTACAATGAAAATTACATATTTAAATTATATATATATAATTAATATGATAAAAATTATTCAATAATTATCTATTTATATAAAAATTCTTTTTATATAAAAAATTTGAAAAAATATTTTTTTCAATAAATGATTTTCATTCCAACACATTCTGATTAATTAATTGTTCAAGAAAAATTCACTATTTTCTGAATATATATTAGTGTTAAAATTTATTCATCGATTTATAATAATATAGTAAATCATTCTTTTATAATATTATAAATGATTATAATATGTGACATATATTTATGTCAATATAATTTTATATGGAATTTTTTCATTTAAAATTTATCAAAATTTCTATATTTCAAATTTATAATGTATCAATGATTATTTGTATCAAAAAAGAGAATATAATTTTTTTAGGACTATTCATTGTTAGTTGAATCATATGGATCATTATATTAAAAATATAGTTTATTTATTGAATAATATTTATTAAATTTTATATGTGCTATGATGGATCAACATTATGGATAATTAGTGGTGAAATGCATCCTCTTACATAGGCACATTTTTATGGAGTAGTTTTCCCAGAATCGTTATCTTCACATTTTGGATTTAACATTTACTAATGTTGTTTATATATTAAAAAATATAAATAAAACACCCTATTAGTGGATATTATGAGTAAAATATTGAAATCAGTCATTCCATTTTAAATTTATCTTATTAAAAAATAATACTCGTCGATTAAATATATTTTCTGGTAATGGTGTTTAGAATATATATTTTTTAAAAAACTTAATATTCAACATGTTATTTATATAACATGTTAAACTTAATGGAATTCAAAATATTGTTGTAAAATTAGTGAAAATGTAATTTAATTTTATTGTTAATTTAATATTGCTGATAATACTTACCAATGTTTGATAAAATTTTAACTATAAAATTTATTGTATCAAAATAAATTTACTAATAATAATTTTTATAAATAATCAATTCTTAATGAATCTGTTATGATTCCCCTCACCTCCTTTGGAATAGAATATATAACAATACCAAATGAATTTACACATGAAGGATATCATCATTCCTCTATAATGGAAATAAATGTGTGATATTATAACCCAATATATGATATGACTATTTCAACAGAGGAATAAGAAGTTGTCCGGGTATTCTCTAATCTTAATGATCATTTTTTTATATTTAATTAAAATAGAAAAAATATAAAATTCAATAGATAATAAAATATATGTTAGTTATTCGTTATTTTAGATTATAAATACTATTTATTATAATATTATATTGATGTTTCCATAATAAGCATTTTTATTACGAATTTTTTATTATTTTTTAGTGTTGTCTATTCAATGGTGACTACCACTAATGATAAAGAAAAAATACTTATAGTTGGAATGGGTGTGGTTACCAATGGAATTATTTCTACACATCGATTCAAATTATATAGAGGGGGCGTAGACATAAAGTAAACACATACTTTGGGAGGTTCAATCATTCTGAGCTATTTAGTGATTTATTTCTAGTGTAGTTGTTGTTCTCTATTGTGGTTGATTTTATATTTAATTGGTTATTTTTTATTTTTATGTATTTTTGTACTCGCATTTCCTATCCCCCAACAAAAGTTTAAATTTTTTAAACAAAATGATTTAGAATATATTATAATTGAATATTTTGGAATGAAATTAATTTATGTAATCTATAAATTAAAAATAATTAGCAAAAAATAATTGAGAATATTGTAAAAGTATTATATTATCTTTACGTCTCTATAAATAATATTATTCTTTAGAAATAGTATTCAAATTTGAAAAAGGCATTATAGAGTGGGAAAGATAATTTCCATGTTTTAAAATATATCATATCAAACCTCTTTGTGAGGAATATATGTTAAAAATCCATCTATCAAAAGAACAACTATATTGAACATTATTATTTTTTATATATTTTAAAATTTCATTCCATTTGAAAATTTTTTTCAATTTTTTTTGATACTATATTCATTCATTCAATTATATGTACATCCAAAGTGATCAAAACCAACTTATAAATTATACCCTTTATGAAATATATGTCTCCACAAGAGTGTCTCACATTGAAAAAAAATTATTTCACAGCGTTTTTTTTTGAAATTAGTATATTTGTTTCTAAATAACTATTTTCAATTTAATGGGTGATTTATTTATCGAAATAAATTTAATATTATTATTTAACCTATTAAAAATAAAACATCATTTACTATTGTCTTTTAAAATATATTCTATTTAATTATTTTTCATCCATGATAACAATGGGTATTAAATTTTTTCAATATATTAATTACATTCCAAAAAATATTTATATGAATATATATGAATAATTAGTTTTTTTGGGATTGTAATTATTTTCTATTTAATATATGACAGTGTTAAAGGTGGGTCTAATTTAATTAATGTTTGAATATATATAAAAATTCAAATATAATTAACATAATGATTGTTATTAAAAGAATGTTTTTGAAGGGGTGAAAAACTATCTCTTCAAAATTAATTTCATCTCATTCAAATTACAGTGCTATAATTTTAACATAAAAAATTTAAAAACACACTCAAATATCATGAGTTCAATTTTTTTTATGATATATGGTATATAACATAAAATTTTAAAAAACTACAGGAACACTTATTTCTATCTTCACAATATTCATATAAATCCCATCATAACATTATCTCATCTTAGGGACAATAGGAAAAATTCATAAAAATATATAGTGATCTATACATCGTAATATATGAAAAATATGGTCACACAAAAGGTATAATAATCATGAGACCCAATAATAATTATAATATTAAATTGATAAAATCTTAAATTATAAATTATTATGTTGAATCATATATTATTTTATTGATATCATAGACTCATTATAGTCAAACGTTTCATAATAATGTGTCCCAATAAGTCATTTTATTATAAACCTACATTGAGTATCGATTCCATGAAATTATAATGTTATATTATTCAATTATTTCCATTTGAAAATATATATCATCTCATGGGATGTATTCTTCACCTAATAAAATATTGGGGTTTAGAATCTTCGGCCCACTATTCCCTTAATATTATATCATTAATTTCTTTCAATAATGTAAATATACATACATAATGTAAACACATTATATGACCAATTCATAAGGATTTGTGTGACATTACATTGTCATAAAGAATGATAAAATTATAAATGATGATGATACCCTAAATATATAAGGAATATATATTTTTTAAAAATTTAAATGAAAAAAATAATCAATTAGTTATGGAAAAAATGAAATGATAAATGTGTTTTTAAATAATATAGTAAAAGTAATTATACGTTGAATAATTGAAATGGAAGATGATCCCAATGAAGTATCATAAAATATAAAATAACAAAACATTATGACATGAATCATATATTAATTACAATAGAATGTCAACGAAATTAAATGAAATTATAGTGAACATAAGTAGATTATATTAGAAAGTGGTAATTTGGAATCGATATTGATATAGATTTGTGGAGAACATTTTAATGTGGAGAATAATACTGGGGGGTATTTTAATGATAGTCACATTTTTCATTTTGGTTTTGATGGTATTTATTTATAATATTAAGAGGTTATTTTTTATTAGATTCAGGGTTGTGTACTTTTTTTATTTAGAATCATTTTATTGAATTTTTTTCTTCGGATGGAAAAATATGATTTTATTCATTAATATAATTTAAAATTGGAGTTTTTGAGTGGTTCATGTATAGTAAAAAAGAGTTTTATTGATATTTTTCAACATCGATTTGTAACAAGAGCTTAATGTCATTTATTTGGTACCTTTTAAATTGAGTAAGGGATTTTGAAACCCAGGGTTACACCTAGTGCCAACTAGACCCTTATTAGTTCCCTAAAATTCGATTTGAATGTTATATTTTTTAGTTTATTCATTTCTGGAATATGGATGCTTTGGTACCTCTTCTTATAAACCACCGAGGTCTCATCATTCCCTCATTATATATTCTCTTTTGAACACCACTATATATATCTTTTCGTTAATCCTTAAATTGTAATCATAATATATCATTACGGATCATGGATTTGGTGGATTTGTTATTGTTTATGGAAAAGTATATCGCTTCTTTCCTTCAAATATATTATTATCAAGTTCTCATTATTTGTTGTTACTATGAGATTACTCATTGAGATGGGATTTCACTAAAGTTATGGTCAAATCTATTATATTACTTGGGAATAATATTTTTTGTAAAAACATGTCCTAATGGGGTGATTTTTAACCCATTTGTGTATTATTTTGCTTAAATATTGTGAAACAGAATGTAAATTTGTTTTTTGATAATTTTTAAACTTTTTTTAAAATATTTGTTGTGTTTTTTGATTATGTAATTCTTTTGATTTCTTACTAGGATAAATATTTTCTTATTATCCCTTTGTTTTGAATAGGTTTTAATTATGTTTTAATTATAGTAAATATTCTTGTATAGGAAACTTAATATAACCGGATAATGAAATTGATTTGGTGATTCGTAAGGATTTATATAATTCCTTCTAAATAAGAGTGGGGTATCATCAAGGATATATGAATGTAGTTAGTTTCAACACATATTTAATTCCGTAGTAGAATATTTTCTTCCAAATAATAATGTATTTCATTAATACATAAATTCAATTTCAGTCATTTTATTATTAAACAAATTTGGTAATTTATTTGAATACTTAAATTTAATTAAAATCCATTTTTTTCAAAAAAAAATTAATCAGGTTAAATTTCTTAAAACACACTTTAGATTTCATTAATAATTTATATAATTTTGAAAAGATTATGAATTTAAATATATGATTTATTTATTTTTGTGAAGATGATGAATAATACCATTTCATATTTAAATATATTTATTATACATGGTTCCTATTAAATAAATCCTCTAATAATATTCATATTATGAACAATAAAATGAGGAGTTGAGAATATTTTATGTAATTTAATTAACTAATTTGGAAAGAATAATAAATGTAAATAATAATCATAAATAAAAATGTTAATTATATTATATAGTTTAATGATTTCATATTCCCTCTAGGGTTTTGTAATATTATAATCCCTTAACTATGAAATAAAATAATTCATTGTTTAACTCAACCTTTGAAACATTTACCTGCAATAATTTTTTTAACAAAGAATATCAGAATTATATAGTATTCCAGATAAAATTATTCTTGTCTTTATGAAATTATTAACACTCTAAATGATTAATATAATGAAATCAGTAGTAATGTATCTATAAAAATATAGGTGCCACTACATAATTTTACAATAATTTTTCTATATTGAGTCATTAACCTGTCTCATTAAAAAAAATTAGTACATAAAACATTATCCATAATAAGTTATAATTAAATGATCCATACTTAATATGAGATTCTGAATATATTGAGGGAGAAATCATTATTGGGATAATTTCTAGTTTGATATAATTACATGATTTGTAAATTTTTTATGTATAAATTTTTTTATTTACACCAGATACATTTCATGATAAACTGATCGTTTATCTTTTTTATAATGTTTACATTTATTAAATATATTATAAAAAAATTGGCCAACATGATTTCAAAAAATAAATTACTTTTTAGGATATATTTTACATAATTTTTACCATTATAATGTATTTTACAATATGTCTATTGTTACCAAATAAACCAATGTAATTAATATATGTACATACTCGCATAAAAATGAGAGTTTTTTTTATAGAAATCTATTATATTTTTCACTACATTTTGGAAATACATTCTATAATATTTTAATAATTATTTTAAAATATTTTATAATATTGATTATATAAATCTGTAGACCAATTTAATTTGATAACCTAAGGGATTGTTGTTTTATTTAATATTTTTTCTCTAATATTACATGTTATTCTCACAACCATCTCATACACTCCGTCTGATAAGAAGATTCATTGGTCTATTTTCTAGGAACCATAATCTATTACTATTTTATTGTATAATGAATTTTTAGAAATATGTGATTTTTCCATATGTAGGGAATAATTCTTTTATAGAAGGATCTACATTATTGATTTCATATTTTTTAAATATCCTTTTTAATAGATAATTATTGTACCATGAACATTTACATGAGGTACTTTATTCTGTTTGACATATATCATAGTCATGTAGTTTTAAATATAGTTTATTTGGGTTTATGATCATATATAGAATGTCATATCTCCATAATGTTCTGTGTATTATAATTCTATTATCCATCCCATGGTTTTCAAGGAGTTCCCCTTCGGTCTTATGTAAACCTAATATAAGTACTAGTTGGGGGATATTTGAAACAATTGCCTATGTAGTCTCCTTGAAATGAATATCCGGAAAGAAATATGAATATATACCAAAAGTTATTAGGTTATTTATACATAAATAATAAATGGAAACAAAAAAAATATATGTTCATAATATTTTATGGGATTTAAATTAGTAAATATATAAAATAGTAAAATAATATTGGAAATAAACTATGATTTAGAGGAGAAAACTTTATATTGAGTCACAAATCACTCTTGATACTCCACTAAGATCCAATGTAATAAAATTTAATTTAATAATTAGATATATTATAATACTAATATTTTTTTTAATTACACTATATTTTTTTATAAATTATTATTCATTTATTATATTAATTTAATTTTTTTTGGATTATTGAGCATTTGTTCCTTCCACATTCCTACCAATTCATTATTGTGATGATAATTATATTTTTTTATAATAAACTATTTTTAAAAAAAATTTAATGGCCAATGTAGAAAATTATGTCATTAATATTGATTAATATTTTAATAATTTATGTTATATAGATAATAATAATAATTTTCAAGGTTTTATTTGTTATTTAGTATTTATACAATGTAACTAACAAGTATTATATCACATTTATATAACCAACTTAAAATTTCATTATTTATATTAATGATTTAATTTCCAAATATACCATTATACATATAGGTTAATATAATTTTAGAATATGGATATCTATTAAATAAAAAATTAAAAACCATCCACACATTGTTCAATTTATACCCATATTGTTTCATCATTATTTGATATTCTAATTTCACTAATGGCCACGACTCTCTATTCATGATAAGTCACTTCATTAAAGAGATTGAATTTTTTAGATTTCGTGTTTATTTTTAATTTAAATAATTATTTTAAAAATTATGATGATAAAATAAATTGTATATAGGGTTATATAAAAAAGGTGGTCCATTAGTCTGAAAAAAATTAAAACCCTTGCGATATTTTTCATTTTTGCTTAATAAACATTCTTTTTAGTTATTGACATACATGAAATGAAATTGACATCAAGGAAAAATATTATTATAGAACAACATATATGTAATCATATGTTAAAAACATAATGATTATGTATGCATGGGACATCACATGAATATTCCACATTTTGAAGGAAATAAAATACCTCAATATTGTTATATATTTTACATAGTGAATAAATATTTTCTTAATGTACTAAAGAAATTTCGCAAACACACACTTCTTCACGTGTAATATTAAATAAGAATAACAAGAATAAATTACATATGTTTTTATATATTTAAATTTAATCACATAAAAATATATATTTTATCCCATAAAATAGAGCTCACATAAAAGGGAGTTAAATTTATGTGGGAAACCAATGAGAAGGGCTTAATACCAAAGTGGATATCCTCCTCCACCCTTGGGGGTGATGGCCTTCATGTAGGCCCATCCCCAGTTGGTAGTGGAGGAAACCTCTTCACCTCTTTTTAAATTTTTATTCTCAACATTCTCCACCTCCTCAGATCATGGAAATATGCCATCTTTCCCTCAAATTTCCATTTCTCCCAAAGTTCTAGAACATTTCTATGGGATTCTACAACATTTGATTTCAAACATGGAATTCACTGATGATTCATCCGTGTAGAATATTATTATTATAGTTTTATTCAAGAATCAACATTCATCGATGGATTTATTCATCCAATTCATCTTTGGATCATGGGGACTACATGAACGTGCAACTGTGGGTCAACCCGACTCCAGGCACATCATGATCATGTTTTCCTTAGAAGAAAATTGGATAATTGTGTAGTTGACCACTCCATGATCTTATTAAGGTTATTAGGTTTTCCACAGCATATATACCTATTACTATCACATGAAACAAGATTCTAGAATCAAAGTAATATGGTTATGATTTCTATAACTACTTCTTTACATTTAGAATCTATCTATTATTTGTATTCATGGAAATATTGTTGGTCAGTACCTATTCTCTGACAATATGACTAAATAATTTTGTCATATAGTTTCCCAGAGAATATTCATTGAAATTTATGTCACTATAACTACATTTAAATAATTTAATATTTCTATTGGGGTGGATTTTATAAATAAATTGTTGGTTGTGTTTGAAACATGGTTTTATAACTGTTCCCAGTACATGAAAATGGGGCATCAACTTGAATTGTGCAGAGGAAGGAAGATGGACCTGATATTTGCCATGGGATTGTAAAATAATGTGGAATATGGTTATGGTATTTAATATCTGAATAAATACCTATATGGTACGGAGTTGATCGGTTCTAGTTCAGATCATGATGGTGCAACACATGACAAATTGAGAAAGATAATGGTTACTCCTTCAAACTCGAGAGTTGCATATGTGTTTGGCAGATTTAATCATTATGTAGAGGTATAAAATATAGTGGAAAATATGAAAATCGAAAATACAATGGAAACATGTGTTGGAATATAAGGTGTTGTTGTACACCAAGACATTTATGATCCTTTATGATTCAATGAATATGTCAGGGATGATCTTGTCAGTGATAAAGTCATGCAAGTGATTATGGGTGGTTTATCAAATGGAGGTAATAGTGAACATGTAATGATTAAAAATGGTATGTACATTTTCCTATATAATGAGATACCAAGCGTTTATCTTGGAAATTGATTCATTGTATAGGTTAATGATGAACCAGATCTGGAGTAGGAAACTGCTTGGGTAGTGCCCTCAGGTGGGAAATAATTACATATGAATGAGGAAAATGAGGAGTCTGCTGGTAATACATTTTATGAACCTATTAATGACTTCCATGACAATATTATCCCCAATATATGGAGGAAGTTGTCATAACCCGTCCCCTGGGGCCCGTTTCGGGACTAAACCAAGTCCTTCTTCAATAGGCCAGGGGCTGGTGACTAGCACCAAAGGCATAATTCCACAAAACTAGGAATGCATTGCCTTTATAACCTGTAAACACACACAACATATATGATCACGAGTAAACTGAATAAAGAAAAATTGATTGAAATATGTAATAATGGGAAAGAATACAAGCCCAACTAAATTGTACAACAAATTGAAAGTACACGTACAATTGAGGAAATAGAAAAAACAACCATTGGGTCATCCCCCATGGTTCCTACGTGAAGGGTAGGTACAG
Organism: Viscum album; assembly: GCA_963277665.1. Classification (NCBI taxonomy): domain Eukaryota; kingdom Viridiplantae; phylum Streptophyta; class Magnoliopsida; order Santalales; family Viscaceae; genus Viscum; species Viscum album. The sequence continues at coordinate 599,472,392 of OY728128.1, forward strand.
ATCGCCTCCTCAGCACTCTGTTTTTGTCCATATCATCTGTACCGACACGCCATATGGTCCACCTCCAGGTACCGTCTAGTCCTATTACTCTCAATCTCGGTCAGCGTTGTCTATCGTCTGCATCAAACAGAACGAGGTATGGGCATAACCCGTGTAGGGGTGAGTATAACGACACTCATTAGGGACCCCTAGACCTTCACGGTCACAAAAAATACAACAATGATATTCCAAAAAGTATAAAATCAACAAAAAACCACAAATAGGTATATGAACACACATATAAATAGGTTATCAAGTAATCCATCTTAATCTTGAGGAAAACAAAAAAGTTATTGACTCAGCTCAACCAGAATTTATATTCATTTTATTGAAAACCTCGGCTACTGTAGAACTCCTCCTCTATCGGGTACAGTGGGAATTCCACGACACCCATGTGCTTCCCACTAACCTTGGACATCTGAGGTACTCCTCCTGTCATGTACCGTGGGTCTGCTGCATCACCAGGGCACTCACCACAGTGGGTCTTCTGCCACAACTAGGTGCTCCCCCAAATAACATGCAGAGGTACTCTTATTGAGTACAGAAGGTCTGCTACGACATCCAGGCGCTCCTCTGCCATGGGTCTTCCATGACACAAATGTGGCCCCCAGTGGTATAGTCAAGTAAATCCGAGTCAATCGTTGAGCAGTCGTCATGTCTCATCCAGGTACAAGGTCTTCACACTCTGCTCGCTCGTCACAAGAATGATGCGCTCAATGAGCTACTGGTCGATACACCAACCGTCACGAAGTCCCATTATGAATTATCAAAATGGTTCGCCACATCATAGAGGTCTCGACGTAATAGATTTTGCATCAATTGGATGACCGGTCTGTGAGTTATTAAAAATTTTAGCCCCGGGGGAGGGGGTTGGATTCGTGCACAATCCAACCTGACTGTATCTCAAATATTCCCCAAACTCTAGTGTGGTATATTCAAAGGGACTATAATGCTCCAAGATTCCCATGTCCACTGACAGTTCATGAAAGGGTCACCCGATGCCAATGATATGGAAAAATGAATGTAAGGGGTAGAAGTGGGCCCGACATCGGTCTGACCCAGCCAGCCCCACCCAGCCCGACCCGGTATGGGCCGACCCAGTCTGGATGGATCTGACCTAACATGTTTGGTCTGGCCCAACCTGTTAGGTGGGACAGCCTGTTAGACTCGGCTAGTCCCACTGGGCCCAGACCAGCAGACCGTGAGGGGTAATGGAGGTCCGCGAGAGCATGGACCGGTCGCGAGGCCGTGGACTGGCTGTGGGTCAGCGTGAGGGCAGATCGACCCAGAGGGTGCCCTGAGGGTCCCAGATGGTTCAGCTGGGGCGTCGTGTGGGCACGAGAGGCCGGCTCGGCTGGGGGCCCGCGACGGCCATGGGAGGCCGACTCGACCAGGGCGCCGCGAGGGGCGCGTTTTGTCCTGTGGCTCAGGAGGTCGGTTCGGCTAGGAGATGGATCAGCAGGGTGGCGTGGGTGTTCGGGAGGGTGCATGCGGCCCGGAGGGTGCCACAGATGGGCCCGGGGCGGCAGAACAGGTTCGGCCGGTGAACGGGGTGGTCGAGGCTGGTTCGGCCAGTTCGGTTGGGTGGAAGGTGCGACCATGGTGGCACGGTCAGGGTGTGGCATGGCCGAGGTCAGTTCGGCTGGGGCGCAGTGCTGATCAGACCAGTTCGGCCGACGGATGGTGCGGCCGGTGAGCAGCACAGGTCGTGGAGGCTACGGGTTTCATAATCGTTGCCTTCATTGCATTTGTCGTCTCATTGCCTCGTCGCCCTGTCATAGAGCATCACAAACAAGAATGGTGGAGGGGTCGGGCCATGTTGGATTGGCCCACACCATCCACGTTTAGGGTGGTATCAAGCGGATCAATTCATTCTTTAATATCAATGATTTAACAAGAATAGTAGATAGAAGACAAATCAATCCAACACCCCACATCTTCCCACAAAAACAAATCCTAACCCACAAGGGAAAACATCAACAATGATTATTTGCGTTAGAAAATATGAATTAATGGAATAATATCAGAATCAAATAAATTCCCTAGCTTTCTCATAGTTGGTTGACATTGGGACAAGAATGCAGATGTCGATTTGTTGTAGACTAACACGTCCTACGTCGGTTGCCTCTGCATGATGCTTCTGAGGAAGAAGTCGAAGACTCTCCTCGCCGGGGTTCATTGTGGGGGATGTTCTTCATTGGAGAGCATTCTCCCTAAGTTCCTCCTCTCCCCCAAATCCACCCAACAACAAATTCCAACCAAATATGAATGATTATAATATCTGATATAATCGTTGGAATACTATTCAAATGGGATTTTCAATTAATTGGAAGCGTTGGCTCAGATAATTAATGATGAGGATTTGGCATAATTAATTTAGGGGATTTGGCACACATAAGAAGGGATGTGGTGGCACCATTTATTGGGTAGATGAGGTTAGGATAATCTCCATCATTTATGAGAGAGTTGATTGGTTTCCCTCATTTAATTGGGGGGTTTAATCCTAGGTGGTCCCCACACCGTAACCTATCGTGGGAGGTTAGGTTCATGTGGGTCCCACCAAAACAACCTCTCATGGGAGGTTATGGTCGAGCGGGCCTCACACTTCAACTTCGTCAAGGAGAATTAGTTATGGTGGACCATACCACCAACTTCCACTTGGTGGCTCAAAAAAATAAAATAAAGTTTAATTAATTTTATTTTATTATTTTCCATGAAAATTCCGAAAACTAACTTTTATTCTCAACCATCTACTATCGAGTTGAAAGTCTCCATAATCGAATACCAGCACTATAAGTTCGACAGTTCCCTCATATTTCAATTCTGATCACCGGTTCAAATGTTATATAAACCGGGTTGAACATTCAATGAACATTCCCGAACAAAATTTTGAAATTGATTCTGGGCACTTTGAGCCACATAATCATGTGCCATAAATTTTCGCAGACTTGTAATATTCCCATTTATTAAAAAAAATTACATGGAAATTATGGGTCCTTACATTTTCCCCACGGCAGGCTTTATGTCGTCGTAAGGCACAACTCAAACTAAGGGATCAAGTTGGGGTACTCAGCATGGATCTTAGTATCCCATTCCAATGTGGTCTCCCAGAGGTTCAGATGTAGCTAGTGAATGCGCACCATAGGTATCGACTGTCAAGGAAGGACCCACTCCTATAGATCCTCAGTCTCTATTTGAACCTCCATAAAATCCTCCCTATCAATGACGTCCAACTCGCCATGGTCGATGATGTGGGTAGGATCTTGCACGTATATCCTCAGTTGGGATACGTGGAAGAAGTACTGCACCCGAGGAAACTACGGCGGAAGATCTATGTGGTAAGCCACCTCTCCAACTCTTATGAGGACCTGAAAAGGTCCGATGACTCTCTGAGATAACTTTCCGCCTCAGCGAAATCTCCACTGACCACGCTGAGGTGAGACCCGTAGAAAAATATGGTCACTATCCTCGAAATCCAGAGGTCTCTGTCTCGTGATATAATATGAATTATATCTTCTTTTTGTAGTCTTCATTCGCTCCTGGATGAACTGAACCTTCTATGTAGTAGCCCGTACCATCTCTGGTCCCACTAGTGCTGACTCCCCTGGGTCATTCCAACACAATGGTGTTCTGCAAGGTCGCATGTACAATGCCTCGAAAGGTTCCATCCCAATGGTGGAGTTATAGATATTGGTGTATGAAAACTCCACCAACGAATAGTGATCCTCCCATTTGTGACTGAAGTCATGAACACAAGCATGCAACATGTCCTTGAGGGTCTGAATGGTCTGTTCAGTCTGGCCATCCGTTTGAGGATGGAAGGCAGTGCAAAAACGAAGCTGCATCCTGAATGCTTCCTACAACCCCTTCCATAGCCGGGAAGTAAATCTTATTTCACAATCGGAGATAACCATCTAAGGTACTCCATATATCCTCATAATCTCTTGCACATAGCCGCATCCTATGTTCTCTACTTAACCCTGCCCTTTGATGGGTAGGAAGTGGGCCGACTAGATAAGTCGGTTCACGATCACCCAAATCGAGTCATTTCCTCTTGATGTACGTGGAAGTCCTGTCACAAAATCCATGTATATCCCATCAAACTTAAACTATGGGACCTCTAAATGATGAACCAATCCTGCTGGTACCAGATTCTCCACCATCAGTTGCTGATAGGGAGGTACTAAGAAACAAACTCTTCAAATGAATTCTTCATTGCCGGCCACCAGTGCTTTCATCAGAGGTCCTGGTACATCATCACCACTCTTGGATTTACCGCTATAGGGGATTTGTGTAACTCCCTCAACACATCAACTTGAAGTGACACTGGTGCCATGGTACATCCTTTGAAGAGGATGACAGGCTCCCCACCTTCAGAAAATCCATCAAGTGCCTGTCCTTTGGATATCTATGCACATAGTGTCTTGCAGTCATCATCCCAATGTTATTCCTCCCAAAAACTCTGAAGAAGTTGGGGAGTGACTATAAGAGACTGAAGGAAGGCTGATCCATCTCTGTCCACAATGGGTATTTGTAAAGCAGCCATATGCTCTGTCGTCTAGCCTAGTAGTTGTATATAAGATCACTTTTTAAGTGAATCTTCAAAAATTTTCTTCTTCCTTGGAGTATATAATATCTCAAAGACATATACCTGGAGGAACTAAATTCAATGTCCCTATCTTAGGATCAGGTCCTTCTAAGAGATGATATACCCAAGACTCTTGTGATCAGAGTACATGATAAAATGTTCCCCCATTAGAATGTGTCGCAACATCTACAAGGCAATGACAACTGCTGCTAACTCCAGGTCATGGGTAGCGTAGTTTTTCTCATTTTGTCTCAGCTGACGAGAGACATATGCGATCACTGGTCTCTCCTGAATCAGGACACATTCGAATCCATTCCCTAATGAGTCAGTGTAGACTACATACCCAACGCCTTAATCTGAACGCCTCAATATGGGGGCACTAGTTAGCCTCTTCCTCAGCTTCTGAAAGCATTGCTGGCATTTCTCCGACCACACATAGGGTAGCCCCTTCTTCATCAAGGCTGATAGCGGTGCTGTAACTCTGGATAAATCTAGAAAAAACCTCTGCTATTGTCCTGCCAAAACCACGAATCTCTGTACTTCCATCACACTCCTGGGTGGCTCTCAAGCATGTACCACTTCAATATTTGTTGGATCCACTGCAACTCCAGCCTCCTATATGACATGTCATAGAATGTGATCCTCTCAGATCCAGAACTGGCACTTCGAAAGGTTACCATAAACTTGGTGCTCTTGGTGTGTGTCCAGTACTACCTGCAAATGGTAGGCATGCTCCCCCTCAGTAGTCGAGTATATTATAAAGTCGTCGATGAATACTATTACAAAGCGGTCAAAGTATGACTCGTAAATCATGATAGTGAGTCCCATGACCACTATTGGAGTGTTGGATAAGCCTATTGGCATTACCAAGAACTTGTAGTGGCCCTACCGACATCTGAAGGTCATCTTCGGCACATCCTAGTCTCGAACACTGAGCTGGTGGTAGCCTGATCTGAGGTCTATCTTCAAGAACCACCTTTCTCCCTTAAACTAATCAAATAGGTCATCAATCCTTGGGAGTGGGTACTTGTTCTTCACGGTCACCTAGTTCAGGTGCCAATAGTCAACACAAAGCCTCAATCTCCTTTTATACTTCTTGGGAAACAGAATCGAAGCTTCCTAGGGAGAAACACTAGGCCAGATGAATCTCGTCCCCTAAAAGTCCTCTAGGTGCACCCGCTGCTCACGAAGCTCTGCGGGAGACATCTCATACACTAGTGTATATATCGGTGTCATCCCGGGGTACAAGAAAATGTAAAATTATACCTCTTTGAGAGGAAGTAGACCTGGTACATCCTTAGGGAAAACATCTATGTACTGGTCAACCACTACAGGATAGCTCAGACTCTGACACATCAACATATCTGAGGTTAAGGGTAGCCAACTGAGGAGTGATCGGCTACACTCTCCACCAGGCAAGTCCATCCTACACTACAGAGGGTCCCTTCTCACCAGTGAATGTAAACCTAGTCCCATCCGAGTGGACACACTGCATATTGTGCATAATACAGTCAATCTGAGCATGGACTATAGATAACCAGTCAATACCCAAGATGATGTCATATGGCCTCGATGTCGTAACTAGGAGATCCCAGCTGAAGCACTTGCCTCCTAGTGAAATCTCACAATAATGGATCCACTGTGTAATATTCAAATCTTCTCCCATAAGAGTCTCTTGCCGTAAGGATCGATCCAATGGCTCCATCGAAATCTCTGATATCCGAACGAGGGAAGTGGAAATGAAAGAGTTCCTAGCACATGTGTCTATAATAAATGCAGCAATGGTTGAATAGACACAGATTGTACCTCGAATCATTTTTGGAGCACCATTATCGTAGGCCTCAGCTGCCTGGAGCTGAGCTCCCCCCTATCCACCTACTCCCTGTGGTCAAGGAGGACCTTTTGGTGATGGTGGCCGTAACACATCAAAATGTCGTCCCCCACCAACTACATGACCAGCTCCTCCACCACGTCTGACTGATCCCTGCGGACCACTTCGTTCAAATATCTATCTCTACCTAGGAGATCCTTCGACCTACTATTGATCATCTGAACGGTAGTTTGGATAGTCAAGAGACATGTGAACCTTCCCGCTACATGTGAAACATTTCACACTCTTGGCATGTATGTCTCTTCTCCGGGTGCCCCGCATGACCGATCCTGAGTCATGTAAATGTCCAACTTTAGGTTTGGTAATTTTGGACCTCTACGGAATCTATTTGATATCAACTGTAGAATAATCCCCTACTTATCAACTAGTGGTGGCTCTCGCTGCTGGAGACTACTCAGTAATGAAATTCTCCTCTAGGAGGGCTCCCTCTAGCACCCCTGCCTGCGTCGGAATGCTGAGTGAGATCATCGGAGCTCTAATCTCGTGGTTGAGGCTCTGATCGAAGGTCTAGGACCTAAAAAATTGGTATTTTACCTTATCGGTGGAGTAGCGTGAGAGGTTTGTGAACCTCGTTGAGTATTGTGCTATAATCATGATGCCCTGTTGTAGATAAAGTTGCTCCTGAATGCGCACTGCGTGAAGAGTCGATGGGACAAACTTTACCTGAAACATGCTCTCGAAGTCTTATCAGAGAATCGTCATCTTGACATTAACATGGATTTTTAAGCTCCACCATCTTATCACTGCTGGCTGTAGAAGGCTGACAAAAAGAATTACTATGAGTTCTGCTGGTGTCCCTACCAGTCAGAAAACTCTCAACACAACTTCCAACCAATCCTCATCCGCCTATGGGTCAATCTCTCCCCTGAACCTGGGTGGCCTCAGGCACTAGAACTTGTGAAATGCTCTCAAGTTACATGCATCGTCTGCTACTAGGGCTGGTGGAATCAGTGGCCCAAAGGGAGTGGTACCGCTGGTGCATCCGCTGGAAAAGGGCCCTGCACCGAGGCCTTATCGCTCGGTGGGCTATCTGTGCATACAAATCATTGGAATCTAGCTAGTCGTATGTGGGGGGGCATCCTGAATGAAATAGATGTGACACAGTAAAAATATTATACCTAGTGAGATGAACTAGTTGAACTGACATAATGAAAACTATTGAAAACACACATGCAATCAGTGTTTTCGTGTACTGAGTCTGAAGTCAGGAGTTTGGGTCCCGGTGTATGGATACATCGGTCGCCGAACCAACACTAGATTCCCAGAACTGAGAACCACACCACTAATCTTAACAATATTTCTGTATAGAAACGAAAGATCAGAGTCATATGTTTTTTGGTAGAACTGGCTCTTTTGATACCTATTTGTCACGACTCATCCCTGGGGGCCTGTGTCGTGACTACCCCTTGTGTGCCTTCCATAGGATAGGGGCTGGAGACTAGCATCAGATGTGTAATTCCCTAAAACTGGGAGGGCATTTCCGTTATAACCTCTAAACACACACATTAGATACAATCACAAGTAAACTGAATAACCAACAAGTGAGTACATTAAGTAAAAACGGTATAGAATACAAGCCCAACAGGAGAGTACCAGAAACTGAATGTACAAGTACAACTAAGGAAATAGTAAAAAGAGCCATTGGGTTGTCCTCTGAGGTTCATACCTAAAGGGTATGTACAGATTGCCTCCATTTCACTCCACTTCTTTCTGTATCCTCCATGTATCGACATGCCATAAGGTCATCCTCCGGGTACCATCCAGTCCTGGTACTCTCAGCCTCGATTAGTGCTTTCTATTGTCTACATCCAACACAATGAGGTGCTCGCATATATAATGCAGGGGCGAGTATAACAATACTTAGTAGGGACCCCGAGAACCTCATGGTTTGATAAAATCCAAAAAGGATAAACCACAATGTATGAAATCAACATAAATCCCCACTTATGTATAAGCCCATAGATATACCTAAGTTATCAATTAATCCATATCAATCATGAGGAAAACACAAAAGTTACTGACTCAATTCAACCAGGATTTTTATTCATATTATCGAAACCTCAGCTGTTGCAAATCTCCTCCACTATCGAGTATAGTGGGCCTTCCGCGACACCACGGATCTTCCCACTAACCTTGGAATACTGAGGTACTTATCCTGTCGAGTACCATGGGTCTGTCGCATCACCAAGGTGCTCCCCACCTTGGGTCTAATGATATAACCAGGCTCCCCCCTAATAGCCTATAGAGTCAATCCTCCAATTGATTACCGTGAGTCTGCCACCACAACCAGGAGCTCCTCAGTCGTGGGTCTGCTGTGACACCAAGGTGCTCCCCACAGGGCTGGTCGAGCCACTCCGAGTCAATCGGTCAGTAGTCATCAACTCTCAACCAGCTACAAGTTCTCGGCACTATGCTCACTCATCACTTGAAGTATCTTCTGCACAAGCTACTGGTTGATACTCCAACTGTCATGAAGTCCCACGAAAAAATATCTCAAAGGTTCGCCACGTCAAATAGGTCTCAATGCAACAAACTGTGCGTAAATCGGATGCCCGGTCTGTGAATTATTAACCTTTTAGTCCTGGGGGCCTGGTTGGATTCGTGCACAATCCAACCTGACTGTATCTCAACGATTCCCAAAACTCTAGTGTTGTATACTCAAAGGGACCATCATGTTCGATGATTAACAGGGCCGCTGACAGTTCTTCAAACGGACACCCGGTGCCAAAGACATGGCCAAAGAAGATAAAGGGTCGTAATGGGGCCAACTCTAGTCCGACCCGGTCAGACCAACCTAGCCCGACCTCGTCTGGGCTGACCTAGTCTGGGTCGACACAGCCTGACACGTCCCAGCCAGTTAGGTGGGCCAGCCCATTAGGATCAGCCCAACCCGTTGTGCCCACCGCAGCAGGCCACGAGGGGTCGCGCAGGGTCGCGAGAGCGCCGACCGGCCGCGGGTCGGCGCGAGGGCGATTTGTCTTGTAGAGTGAGACATGAGCATGGGATGGGTTGGCAGGGTTTTAGTAATGGGCATGAGAGGCCGGCTCAGCTGGGGCGCCACGAGGGGATAGGGAGGTAAGCTCAGCCGAGGTGCTACGAGGGGCGCGGTTTGACCGGGGGCCTGGGATGCCGGCTCGGCCAGAAGCCGGATCAGCTGGGTATCACGAGCAGCCGGGAGGGCATGGGCGGCCGAGAGGGCACCGCAGTTGGTCTTGGGGTGGCAGAGCTAGTTCGGCTGGTGGAGGGGGGGGGGAGGATCGACATGTTCGATGGGGCTGAAGGTGAGGCCAGGGCGGCGTGGCCGGGGTGTAGTGTGGCCGAAGCCAGTTCGGCAGGGTCGTGGCGTGGCTTGTACCCGTTCAGAGAGCAGGTGGCATAGGTCGTAGAGGCTGAAAAAATGGTAATTGTTCCCTTCATCACATTCGTCATCTCATCACCTCGTCTCCATGCCGTAGAACATTACAAAAAAGAATGATGGAGGGTTCGGGCCATGTTGGTTTGTCCCGCACCCTCCGTGTTTAGGTTGGTAGAAAGAGAATTATTTCTTTCTTGACTATCAATGAATTAACAAGAAGAGATGATAAAAGGAAAATCAATCCAACAACTCGCATCTTCCCACCATAACAAATCCAAACCCACAAGGAAAAACATCCACAACGATTTCTTCCTTTAGAAGGGAAGAATTAAAAGAATAATATCAGAATTAAATAAATTCCTTACCTTCCTCTTAGATGGTTGATTTTGGAGCAAGAAGGAAGACGTCGATTCGTTGTAGATGAACACATCATAAGTCGGTTACCTCTGCAAGGTGCTTCTGAGGAAGAAGTTGAAGACGCTCCTCACCAGCATTCTTTGTGGAGGAAGTTCTTCGTTGGAGAGCTTTCTCCCTAAAATCCTCCTCTCCCCCAAATCCACCCAAAAACAAATAACAACCAAAGAGGAAGGAATATAATATTCTATTAATTTTTTTTCATAATATTCATTTGTTTTAGTCAATTAATTGTAGTTGTTCTCTCAAATAATTAATGAATATGATTTAGTATAATTAATTTAGGGGATTTGGATCACTTAAGAAGGGATGTGGTTGAACCATTAATTGGGTAGAGGAGGTCATGATACACACCCTCATTTAAGAGGGTGTTGGGTGGTTTCTATCATTTAATTGGTTGGTTTAGTCCTATCACGACCCATCCTCGTGGCCCATGCCTTGACTACCCCATGCCCGCCTTCCATAGGCCAGGGGCTGGCGACTAGCACCAAGGTGTAAATCCCAACAAAAAGGGAAGGCATTGCCTTTGAAAAGTAAACAAGCACCACAGAGTAAGAAAGCGAAAAAGTAAACACTAAAAAACTATAACAAGCTGTGCTCAAAGTAAAAGGGGCAGGAAATACAAGCCCAACTGTAAAGTACAACTGAAAGGAAAAACAGCAACTGAAAAGTAAAAGCCACAGCGTCGAGCCGTCCTCTGGATGTCCCACCTGAAGGGTGGGTACAAATAGCCTCCACTGCTCCTCGGGTCTACCTGACCGCTCCAAGTACGTCCCGCCCAGTTGTCCTCCTCCAGGTACCGTCCTGCTCCGCATGACTCCACCACGATCAGCGATGTCCGTCATCTGCAACCAACACAACATAGTGCGGGAAAAGCCCGTGCAGGGGTGAGTATAAGCTACTCAGTAGGGACCCCGATACCCCCAAAGGTCTCCCAAAATCCACAAAGGATAATCCACAAAGGAAAGATACAATCACGAAGTAACATCTGACATGGCTTAAGTATATGCCCATACATATACCTAAGTCATCAATTCCCGTTCGGATCCAACGTCCGAGCCCAAGCACGACCCAGTCCACACAAGAAAGAAAACGTATACCCACACAGGATAGCACAACACAATCCACAAAGGAGAGTAAATAGTAAATCCACACAGGATAGCTCAACACAATCCACAATGGAGAGTAACACATGATTCATCTCACACAGGTATACTTCTTTGGATGAAGATAAAGATGATCACTGATCCATCTAAGTCGTCAGACCCATGAAGGATCGATAGGTAACTAACCCCCGCAATGACCAACACAGGATCGGGCCCACACAGGACCTGTAGGCGCTGGCTCACACAGAACCGCTTAGCGCTGACCCACACAGGATCGGACCCACACAGGATCGGGCCCACACAGGACCGGTAGCACTGATCCACGCAGGATCGCTGAGTGCAGTAGTTGTCTCAGTACACTAAGGATCTCTGCACAATCGTCGTCGCAGTCCACTGAGGATCTCTGCACGGTCGTCGCTGTCGAATTAGCTGTCGCAGCCAGCACTTGGGTTCCCGCACACAGTAAGCTCCTTCGGGAGGGTCCGCTCCACGAGCCGAGAGGCTGATACATCAATTGACACAAAGTCCGAAGTTTATGTATCCAAAAGTTCCGTATCATCAACAGGAACTCAACGTCGCAGACGGCGCGTCAATCGGACGCCCGGTCTGAGAGTTATTGGCTTTTTCATCCTAGGGGCCCGGTTGGTTTTGAAGGCAAAACCAACCCGACCGTACTCCACATGCATCCAAACCTCGGGCGGAGTATGCCAAAATATCCTTCTCACTTATAGGAATTCAACAAAGCTGACGACACGTCAATCGGACGTCCGTAGCACAAGATATGAGCGTTTCCGCCCCGAAGGCCCGGTAGGTTTCGTGTACAAACCAAACCGGACGAACCAAAAGTATTCCGAAACCTTGAGTGCGATATACCGAAACGACCGCCTCGATCCAAGGATCGCGTTGCCGCTGACAGCAAGTCGTTTGGAGGCCCGTAGCTCAGGTTACGGGAGTTTGAACGAAAACCGTCCGAAGACGGGGGGTCCGGGCCCGGCCCCCCTGGGTCGGCCAAACCCGGTCCGACCCGGTCCGACCCGATCTGACCCGATCCGACCTGGTCGTACTGGTCTGGCTCGACCAGGGCCAGCTCCGCTCGGCTTAGCCGAGCGGCCGAGCGGCCGACACGGGGGGAGCTGCAGCCCTGCGTGACACCCCCGCGGCACCCGCGGGGTGTCAGCCAGACAACCGGATGCGGCTGAATCCGTGTCCCGAGTGATGCAGGGGGGAGCCACCGCCCCCGTGTGACACCCCCGCGACACCCCCGGGGTGCCTCCCTGGCAGCCGGATGTGGCCTCAGCCGCGTCCCGCGAGCGCCGCCGCCGCGGCCGGTGCTGCGGTGGTCTCGTCCGGCGGCGCGCCGGGCGCCGCCGCCTCCGGGCGCCGGCGCCGCCGGAGTCGCTCCAGTGGCCCGATTTTCTTCCCGCCTGTGCCGCTGCTCCTCCCTGGACTCGTTCTTCACTGCGGAGCCATCCAACTTCCGTTGTATCACATTCCGTAGTCGCCCGTCAAATCCGCATAACAACTAAGAACAGTGGAGGGTTGTCGGGCCGTGTTTGTTTGGCCCGCACCCTCCGCGTTAGAGATAAACCTCGGGAGAAACAAAAATTCAACACATGAATTCAAAAATTATAATAAATTAAAATTGTTCTTATAGTCCGATTATTTACTTTAAAAAAAAGAACGATCATGGGAAAAAGGGAAGAAATAATCACAAAAACCCCTACCTCGTTGGTCATCGTCGCACGCACGTCCTTCGCGGAATCGCTCGTCGCGGAAGGAGGAGATCGTCGCGTCGTCGTGGAAGGGTATTGGGTCGTCTCGGAAAGTGGAGTTGAGTCGGCGAACTCAACGGACCAAGAACAACAGATTTAATTTAATTAATCAAATTCGTGTTTTGGTAAAGAACCACAAAGGAGATTAAAAGAAAGTCCGAGACTCTTACCTCAAGAAGCCGATCTAAGATCCGTCGCGGAGGAAGAGACGTTGCAGAAGAACATTGCAGGAAGGGAAAGTCGGCGTCGCGGATCACGGCGTCACGTCGTCGATTTCCGGGCTCGGTGTTCTTCGCGTTCTTCACGTTCTTCGCGAAGGAGGATGAAGGTTCAAGGATCCTCTCTCAACGAGTAATTCTCTAAAAAGACAGGTTGGTCTTATTTTATTATTATGCCAACAAACGAAAACGGGTAAGTAACGACCCATAAATTCGTTGAATTAATTCAACAAAAGAAACATCAAATTTAATTTACGAAATAAACCACCCAATTAAATGGTCTTTTAAGAATTTAAGAAAATGTGTCAGTTGACTTTCATAATGACGGGTTTTCACGGGTGCGTTACTTAGCGGAAAGAAACGGCGGGGCTCGTGCGGACCCCACGTCACAAATATCCTACCAAGAGGGTAGGATATTTCTGGATAGTATCCTATCCATTTCAACTCAGTTTAAGCCGCTTTTAAGTGGCTTCAAGTGGTTTCCAAGTGGCTTAAGTGAAATAAAATAAAGTTGTCATAAAATTATTTTATTTCTTAACTTTAATCCCGAAAATTAAAAACCACACTCGAGAAAACGCAACTCCGGAAGAGGCGTTTCTAAGCGAATACCGGCGCTGCGATTTCATTGGTTCCCTCAGAATTCGATTCCGGGCACCGGTTCAAAAGTTAGAAAAACCCGCTCGTCCATTCACTGAACGTACCCGAGCCAAACTTCGGAAAATGATTCCGGGCACACTGGGCCTCGGAATCAGGTTCCTTCAGAAACTGCGGTCTTGTAAAATTCCAAAGAAAATTAAGAAAAAAAACTATCCTTGAAATTTACGGGTCTTTACATTACTTCCACCTCAGGGCTTTACGTCCCCGTAAAGATACATCAAAAACTAGGGAAACAAAAGTGGGTACTGAGCACGCATCTGAGCCTCTCGCTCCCATGTGCTCTCCTGGAGGTTCCCGTGCTGCCATTTGATGCGCAAAAGAGGAATCGATCGTCCACATAGGACCTGCTCCTGTCGATCCTCTATCTCCACCAGGACCTCCATAAAAGTCGCCCCATCATCCACGTCTAGCTCCCCAAAGTCGATGATGTGCGTCGGGTCGTGCACGTATCTCCTCAACTGAGATACATGGAAGACGTCGTGCACCCGGTGCAACTGAGGTGGCAGAGCCAAGAGATAAGCCACCTCTCCAACCTTGCTGAGGACCTGGAAGGGTCCGATGAAGCATGGAGACAACTTGCCGCCTTGGCCAAATCTCTGCAAACCACGTCGAGGTGAGACCCGCAAGAAGACGTGGTCGCCATCCTCGAACTCTAGTGGCCTCCGCCTCCTGTCAGCATATGACTTCTGCCAGCTCTGAGCTGTCCTCATCCGCTCCTGGATGACCTGGACCTTCTCTGTCGTGGCCCGGACCATCTCTGGTCCCACAAGTGATGACTCCCCAGGGTCTATCCTGCACAAAGGAGATCTGCAAGGTATGTCGTACAACGCCTCGTATGGTGCCATCCCGATGGTGGAGAGGTAGCTGTTGTTGTATGCGAACTCCACCAAGGGTAGTTGGTCCTCCAAGCTGCGACCAATGTCGAGGACACATGTACGAAGCATGTCCTCGAGAGTCTGAATGGTCCTCTCCGTCTGACCATCCGTCTGAGTGTGAAAGGCGGTGCTCAGACGTAGTCGCGTCCCGAATGCCTCCTGCAACCCCTTCCAAAGCCGGGAAGTAAAGAGAGCGTCCTAATCAGAGACGATAGTCGATGGCACACCGTGAAGTCGTACAATCTCCTGAACGTATAGACGCCCCAAGCTCTCCACTGATCCCTACTCTCGGATGGGTAAGAAGTGTGCCGACTTGGTGAGTCGGTCAACAATCACCCAAATGGAATCGTGACCTCTGGAAGTGCGTGGAAGTCCAGTCACGAAGTCCATAGATATCCCATCCCACTTCCACTCTAGGACCTCCAAGGGCTATACCAAGCCTGCTGGTACCGGATGCTTTTCCTTCACCTGCTGGCAGGTGAGGCACCGTGATATGAACTTTGCCAAAACCTTCTTCATGCCCGGCCACCAGTGCTGTCGTCTGAGATCCTGGTACATCTTCGCCACTCCAACATGTACCGCCAAAGGAGAAGTGTGAAACTCTCTCAACACCTCCTCTCGAAAAGCGACTGGTACCATGGTACGTCCTCTAAAAAGGACGTCGTGCTCTGCTCCAAGGGAGAAACCATCAGGTGCATGTCCCGAGGATATCTGTGCACGTCATGTCTCACAGTCAGCGTCCCCACGCTGTGCCTCTCTGACCTGCTGTAGAAGTGGAGGAGAGACGGTGAGAGACTGAAGGAAGGCTGCTCCGTCTCTATCCACGAAGGATATCTGCAAAGCGGCTAGCTGCTCTGTCACCTCCTCAAGTAGTTGGATGTCTGTCCTCCTGATGAGGGCATCGGCTACCACGTTCCCCTTCCCAGGAGTATAGACTATCTCAAAGTCATAGTCCTGGAGGAACTCGATCCATCGCCGATGTCTCAGGTTCATGTCCTTCTGAGATAAGATGTACCTGAGACTCTGGTGGTCAGAAAAGACTGTAAAGCGCTCGCCCATCAGATAGTGCCGCCATGTCTTTAGGGTGAAAACCACTACTGCTAACTCCAGGTCATGGGTAGCGTAGTTCTGCTCATGCAGCCTCAACTGACGTGATCCATAGGCAATCACGACCTGCTCCTACATTAGGACACACCCGAGTCCGGTCCCTGATGCATCGCAGTAGACTATGTATCAAACTCCCTCCTCAGGAAACCTCAAGATAGGTGCACTGGTCAATCTATGTCTCAGCTCTTGGAAGCTCTGCTGACATCTGTCTGACCACACAAAGGGTTTCCCCTTCTTCGTCAAAGCTGAGAGTGGTGCCGAAACTCTGGAGAAGTCCGGAAAAAATCTTCGATAGTATCCGGCTAGACCCAAGAAACTCTGCACCTCCGTCACGCTCTTGGGTGGCTCCCAAGCTAGAACTGCCTCGATCTTCATGGGATCCACTACAACTCCTACCTCAGAAATGACGTTCCCCAAGAAGTGGACCTCAAGTAACCAGAACTGGCACTTCGAGAGCTTTCCATAAAGCTGGTTCTCTCAGAGTGTGTCTAGTACAACCCGCAAGTGGTAGGCGTGCTCCTCCTCTGTGGTCGAGTACACCAAAATGTTGTCGATGAAGACCACGACAAATCGATCGAGGTATGGCTTGAAGATCCTGTTCATGAGGCTCATGAACACTGCGGGAGCATTGGTTACGTCGAAAGGAATAACCAAGAACTCATAGTGGCCATACCGACACCTGAAGGCCGTCTTCTACACATCCTCGTTTTGAACTCTGAGCTGATGATACCCTGACCTGAGATCTATCTTCGAGAACCACCGTGATACCTTGAGCTGATCGAAGAGGTCATCAATCCTCGGTAGCGGATACTTGTTCCTCACTGTCACCTGGTTAAGGCGACGATAATCGACACACAGTCGCAAGCTCCCGTCCGCCTTCTTGGCGAACAAAATCGGGGAAGCCCAGGGTGAAACACTGGGTCGAATGAACCCCTTGCCCTGAAAGTCCTCCAACTGTACCCGTAGCTCTCGAAGCTCGGAGGGGGCCATCCGATATGCTGTAGTGGATATCTGGGCTGTCCCGGGGTACAGATCAATATAAAAGTCTACCTCTCTGCGAGGAGGTATCCCTGGAACGTCGTCGGGGAAGACTTCCGCATACTGATCCACCACTCTAGGAAAACTAGGACTCCGCACATCAACTGCTCCAAGGATGAGGCTAGCCAACTGATGAGTGATGGGATTCCCTCTCCTCTGGGTGAGTCCATCCTGTGCTGTGAAGGATCCCTTCTCGCCGGTGAAGGTGAACCTGCTCCCATCGGTGCGCACACATCACACCTTGCGCATAATGCAGTCAATCTGAGCATGGACTGTAGATAACCAATCCATGCCCAAGATGACGTCGTAAGGCCTCGACGCCGCTACAAGAAGATCCCATCCAAATCTCTCGCCTCCTAGAGTAATCTCACACTGCCGGCACCAATGCGTAATCGTCGAGTCTGCTCCCGTAGGAGTCTCTAGCCGTAAGGATCGAGCCAACGGCTCTCTTGGAATCTCCGATCTCCGAACAAGGTAAGTGGCTATGAAAGAGTGACTCGCTCCTGTGTCTATAAGAACTGCAGCAAGGGTGGAATAGACACATATTGTACCTCGAATCATATTTGGTGCACCGTGGTCGTAGGCCTCTGCTGCCTGGAGTTGTGCCTGTCTCTGCCCGCCAGCTCCCTATGGTCGGGGTGGACCTCCTGGTGGTGGTGGTGGCAGAGCCTCAAAGCGCTGCCCACCACCTGCTGCTCGGCCAACCCCTCTGCCTCATCTGCCTCCTCCCTACGGACCGCCATGGTCGACCCTCTGCCTCTGCCTGGGTGGCCCCTCCACCTTCTGCTGCCCCTCGGTATGGCGGGTCGGGCAGTCACGAGCCATGTGGCCCTGGCCGCCGCACTCGTAGAACTGCCTGCCTCTCGGAAGACTGGCTCCGCGCTGTGTGCCCCGCACTGCTGAACCAGTTTCCTGAGGTCGTCAGCCGGAAGGTCTGGTCTGCCTGGAACCCTGATTTGTCTGTCGGCTACCTACTGCCAAAGACTCCGCCACCTGCCACCCTGCGGTAGGTCTCGCTGTAGACTCAGCCAGAAAGCTCTCGATCAGAAAGGCTTGCTCCAGCAGTCCTGCCTGGGTCGGGATGCTGAGGGAGATCAACGATGCCCTGATCTCATGTCTCAATCCCTGCTCGAAGGTCTGGGCTCAGAAGAAGGGGTCCCATACCATGTCGGTCGAGTAGCGAGAAAGATCGGTGAACCTCGCCGCGTACTGGGCAACCGTCAAGCTGCCCTGCTGCAGCTGAAGAATCTCCTGAATGCGCACCGCACAGAGGGTGGTCGGGACGAACTCTGAGCAAAAGAGGCTCTAGAAGTCCGTCCAAATGAGGGAGGCCTCATCGTGTACCTGGAGCATCAAGCTCCACCATCGACCTGCTGCTGCGTGCAGTAGGCTCGCCGCGAGGATCACCATGAGGTATGCTGGTGTCCTCACTAGCCTGAAAACTCGGACGACCGCCTCCAGCCAGTTCTCGGCCGCCTGGGGGTCCGTCTCCCCACGGAACCTGGGTGGTCGCTGGAGGTGGAACTCGTGCAGACCTTCGAGGCATCGTGCATCGTCAGTGGTCAGCGTTGGAAGCATCAGGGGCTCGGCGAGTAAAGGTACCGTCGGTGCCTCTGCTGTTAACGGGTCCTGTACTGAGGCCTCGTCGCTCGGCGGGCTGTCATCGCGCTCTACCCTCGGAACCCTAGTTGGCTGCTGTCGTGGGGCCATCCTGAAAAGAAAACAAGTCTTCCACGGTCAGAACTGTATACCTAGTGAGCTGACACAAGTAATCACAAAGAAAACTTGAAACACACACGCAATCAATGTTTTCGTGCATTAAGTCGGAAATTAGAAGTAAGGGTCCTGGTGTATGGATACGTCGGCCGCCGCACCAACGCTGGACTCCCTGGACTGATAACAACACTCAATACGCTGAAAAATATTTATTCACAAAGAAGAAAGATCAGAGTCTGCGGTAGAACCGACCACCTCTGATACCAATTTGTCACGACCCGTCCTCGGGGCCCGTGTCGTGACTACCCCAAGCCCGCCTTCCATAGGCCAGGGGCTGGCGACTAGCATCAAGGCGTAAATCCCAACAAAAAGGGAAGACATTTCCTTTGAAAAGTAAACAAGCACCACAGAGTAAGCAAGCAGAAAAGTAAACACTAAAAAACTGTAACAAGCTGTGCTGAAAGTAAAAGGGGACGGAAATACAAGCCCAACTGTAAAGTACAACTAAAAGGAAAAATAGCAACTGAAAAGTAAAAGCCGCTGCGTCGAGCCGCCCTCTAGAAGTCCCACCTGATGGGTGGGTACAAATAGCCTCCACTACTCCTCGGGTCCACCTGACCGTTCCAAGTAGGTCCCGCCCAGTGGTCCACCTCCAGGTACAGTCCTGCTCCGCACGCCGCCACCACGATCAACGCTGTCCGTCATCTGCAACCAAAACAACGTAGTGCGGGCAAAGACCGTGTAGGGGTGAGTATAAGCTACTCAGTAGGGACCCCGAGACCCCCAAGGTCTCCCAAAATCCACAAAGGAAAGATACAATCACAAAGTAACATCTGACACGGCTTAAGTATATGCCCATACATATACCTAAGTCATCAATTCCCGTTCGGCTCCAACGTCCGAGCCCAAGCACAACCCAGTCCACACAGGAAAGCAAACGTATACCCACACAGGATAGCACAACACAATCCACAAAGAAGAGTAAATAGTAAATCCACATAGGATAGCTCAACACAATCCACAAAGGAGAGTAACACATGATTCAGCTCCCACAGGTATACTTCTTTGGATGACGATAAAGATGATCACTGATCCATCTAAGTCGTCGGACCCACGAAGGATTGACAGGTAATTAACCCCAGCAATGACCCACACATGATCAGGCCCACACAGGACCTGTAGGCGCTGGCTCACACAGAACCGCTGAGTGCTGACCCACACAGGATCGGACCCACACAGGACCGGTAGCACTGATCCACGCAGTATCGCTGAGTGCAGTAGTCATCACAGTCCAATGAGGATCTCCGCACAGTCGTCGTCGCAGTCCACTGAGGATCTCTGCATGGTCGTCGCCGCAGTCCACTGAGGATCTCTCCACGGTTGTCACTGTCGAAGTAGCAGCCGCAGCCAGCACTAGGGTTCCCGTACAAAGCAAGCTCGTTCGGGAGGGTCCGCTCCACGAGCCGAGAGGCTGATACATCAACTGACAGAATGTCCGAAGTTGATTTATCCAAAAGTTATGTATCGTCAACAGGAACTCAACGTCGTTGACGGCGCGTCTATCGGACGCCCGGTCTGAGAGTTATTGGCTTTTTCGTCCCAGGGGTCCGGTTGGTTTTTAAGGAAAAACCAACCCGATCGTACTCCACCTGCGTCCAAACCTTGGGCGGAGTATGCCAAAAGATCCGTCTCAAATAGAGGAATTCAACAAAGCTGACGGCACGTCAATCGGACGTCCGTAGCTCAAGATATGAGTGTTTCCGCTCTGAAGGCCCGGTTGGTTTCGTGTACGAACCAACCCAGCCCAACCCAAAGTATTCCGAAACCTTGAGTGCAATATACTGAAACGACCGTCTCGATCCAAGGATCGCGTTGCCGCTGACGACAAGTTGTTTGGAGTCCCATAGCTCATGTTACATGAATTTAAATGAAAAGTGTCCGAAGACGGGGGCTCCGGGCCCGGGCCGACCGGCCTGACCCCCCTGGGTCGGTCGAAGCCGATCCGACCCCGTCCGACCCGGTCTGACCGGTCTGGCTCGGCTAGGGCCGGTCCAGCTCGGCTTGGCCGAGCAGCCGAGCGGCCGACGCGAGGGGAGCCGCCACCCCGCGTGACACCCCCCGCGGCACCTGCGGGATGTCGGTCAGACAACCAGACACGGCTGAAGCCACGTCCCGAGTGATGCGGGGGGGAGCCGCCGCCCCCGCGTGACACCCCCGCGACACCCGCGGGGTGTCTCCCTGGCGGCCAGACGCGGCTTCAGATGCGTCCCGCGAGCGATGCCGCCGCGGCCAATTCCGCGGCGGTCTCGTCCGGCGGCGCGCCGGGCGCCGCCGCCTCCGGGCGCCGGCGTCGCCGCGCCGGCGACCCGCGCCGCCGCGGGCCGCCGGAGTCGCTCCGGTGGCCCGATTTTCTTCCCGTCTGCGCCGCTGCTCCTCTCGGGACTCATTCTTCATTGCGGAGCCGTCCAACTTCCGTTGTGGCACGTTTCTTCTTCTCCCGTTAAATCCGCATAACAACGAAGAACGGCGGAGGGTCGTCGGGCCATGTTCGTTTGGCCCGCACCCTCCGCGTTATAGATAAACATCGGGAGAAACAAAAATTCAACACAAGAATTCAACAATTTCAATAAATTAAAATTTTTCTTATAGTCCAGTTCATTACGTTAAAAAAAAGAATGATCACGGGAAAAAGGAAAGAAATTATCACAACAACCCCTACCTCATTGGTCGTTGTCGCACGCACGTCCTGCGCGGAATCGCTCGTCGCGAAAGGAGGAGATCGTCGCGTCGTCGCGGAAGGGTGTCGCGTCGTCGCGGAAAGCAGCGTTGAGTCGGCGAACTCAACGGACCAAGAACAAAAGATTTAATTTAATTAATTAAATCCGTGTTTTGGTAAAGAACCACAAAGGATATTAAAAGAAAGTCCGAGACTCTTACCTCAAGCAGTAGATCGAAGATCCGTCACGGAGGAAGAGACGTCGCCGAAGAACGTTGCAGGAAGGGAACGTCGGCGTTACAGACACTAGTAGAAAAATCATTTTTAATGTCGTCAATTTGAAGTCGGTTTTTATAAACCGATGTAAAATATTTTTGCGGATAAGTTTTGGCGTCGGTTTTTTTAAAAAACTGACGTGAAAAAATAAAAAAAAAGAGTTATGACCTCGGTTTTTATGAAAACCGACTCCAAAAATGTAAAAAAAATTTACAGTCCTATAGATAATTCACTAATCTTTGATTTGACTAGTCATGGAGCGAAAACTGAGTTACGGATTAAAAGTTATGGATTTTGGAAGTTGATCTTCTCTAAAAGAAGTGTTAATTAAGTCCAACTTTCAAAGGCCAGAACTTTTAATCCGTAACTTTTTTCTAGCTACACGACCAGTCAAATCGAAGCTTAAGAAATTTTCTAACACATGGTAAATTTTTTTTTATGTTCTGACGTCGGTTTTCATAAAAACCGACGCCAAAAAACACTTTTTTGTTTTTCACGTCGGTTTTTGGAAAAACCGACACAAAATTTTTTTTTTTACTTTTCGTGTCGGTTTTCATAAAAACTGACACCATAACTGTTTTTTTATTTTTTGCGTCGGTTTTTTTAATAACCGACTTGAAAAAAAAATTATTTTTACTTTTCACGTCGGTTTTTAAAAAAACCGACGCGAACCTTTTTTTTTCTTTTTAGCATCTGTTTATTTAAAAACCGATGCCAAATAGTATTCACTAATACACAGGATCAAAATTTCAATTTTTTTCACAACGCGTGTTTAACTTTTTAAAATCCCGCCTATATTTTCATAAAACTCAATCGAAAATATTTTCATTTACTATTTATAAATCTGTTTGTCCTTCATTTATCATTTTCATCCTCTTCGATTCAATCAAATTTTCAATGCGGCATCAATCATTAATTTGATTATGGTACGTATTATATTCATTCATTTTCATTATTATTAATGTCCTTCATTTATAACCAACTCGATTAGATTTCAAATAATGATGATTTACTTTTATTATTGTGTTAAAAATATGAAACATTCGGATGACATTTACCAAGCTTGGTGTAAGTTTAATTATCGATCGTCGTTTTTATTATCACATGAGATCTACGCTAAATATAAGAGATATGATGATAAAAAACATATCATTTCAATGGAAGATCAAAAAATAATCGAAATGTGTTTGAAGTATTATGTATATTTTATATCATTTGGTGTATGTGATTTTAACTTGTGTTTATTTTGTTTTCTTTAAAACATATTGTATCAATCGATACTTTGACATGTTCAACTTCTGACGGCCATAACTTTTGATCCGAAACTCCGTTTTTGCTCCACGACCAGTCAAATAGAAGATTAGGAAATGCCCTAAAACATCGAACATTAAAAATTTCTTTTTGGCGTAGGTTCTTGTAAAAACCGACGCCAAAAATTAGTTTTTTCCATTTAAGGCGTCGGTTTTTTTCAAACACCGACATCGAAACTATTTTTTAAACATTTTGGCGTCGGTTGTTAAGGAAACCGACGCCAAAAATGACGCGAATGAGTTTATTTGTCGTCATTTTTTTACAAAACCGACGCAAAAAAGAAAAAGAAATTTGTTTTTGGCGCCGGTTTACAAAAACCGACGTAAAAAGTCATATTTTTTACGTCGGTGACTTCAACGTCGGTTAAAAACCGACGTAAAAAAAACCGACGTTAAAGACCTTTTTTCTACTAGTGGGATCACGGCATCACGTCTTCGATTTCCGGGTTTAGCGTTCTTCACGTTCTTCACGTTCTTCGCGTTCTTCGCGTTCTTTGCGTTCTTCGCGAAGGAGGATGAAGGTTCAAGGATCCTCTCTCAACGAGTAATTCTCCAAAAAGATAGGTTGGTATTATTTTATTATTATGCCAAAAAATGAAAATGGGTAAGTAACGACCCATAAATCCGTTGAATTAATTCAACGAAAGAAATAGCTCATTTAATTTACGAAATAAACCACACAAATAAATGGTCTCTTAAGAATTTAAGAAAACGCGTCAGTTGACTTTCATAATGACGGGTTTTCGAGGGTGCGTTACATAGCGGAAAGGAACAGCGGGGCTTGTGTGGGCCCCACCTCACAAATATCCTACCAAGAGGGTAGGATATTTCTGGATAGTATCCTATCCGGTTCAACTCAGTTTAAGCCACTTTTAAGTGGCTTCAAGTGGCTTCCAAGTGGCTTAAGTGAAATAAAATAAAGTTGTCATAAAATTATTTTATTTCTTAACTTTAAGCCCGAAAATTAAAAACAACACCCGAGAAAATGCCACTCCGGAAGAGGCATTTCGAAGAGAATACCGGCGCTGCGATTTCATCAGTGCCCTCAGAATTCGATTCCGAGCACCTGTTCAAAAGTTAGAAAAACCCGCTCGTCCGTTCACTAAACGTACCCGACCCAAACTTCGGAAAATGATTCCGGGCACACCGGGCCTCGGAATCAGGTGCCGTCAGAAACTGTTCTCTTGTAAAATTCCAAATAAAATTAAGAAAAAAAAATTTCCTTGAAATTTACGGGTCTTTACAAGTCCCGGGTGATCCCCACATTGTAACCTCTCGTGGGAGGTTATGTTCAGGTGGGCCCCAACACCATAACCTCCCATGTGAGGTTATGGCCAGGTGGTCCCCACACTTCAACTCCCATAAGGAGGTTTAGTTCTACTGGACCCCACCTCCAACATTCACATGGTGGCTCAAGAAAATAAAATAAACAGTAAATCATTTTATTTTATTATTTTCCATGAAAAATCCAAAAAACTATCAATTATTCTCAACCCACTGCTATTGAGGAGAATGACTCCTTAAATGAATTATGGCGCTGTGAGTTCAATGGTGCCCTTAGATTTCAATTTCGAGCACCAGTTCAAATGTTATAAAAACCCGCTTGAACTTTCACAGAACGTACCTGAACAATACTTCAGAAATTGATTCCGGGAGATCCGGGCCACAAAATCATCTGCCATAAATTTTTGCAGACTCGTAAAATTTCCATTTATTTAAAAAAAAATACATGGAAATTATGGGACTTTACAGAAGTGATGTCAGAAAGGAAATAATAATGGGGGAAATGAATTATATATTGTACCACATCCAATGGAAACTAGATCTGCTAAGAAATCAACAGTCAAGTCTAAAAAAGTCAAGATATTGATGTAGAATCTCAATGATTGGTTTATGAGGACACTAATGCTCAACCAATTTTTTGGGGATATAGATTTGTTCTTCTGGAATGTTTGGTGATGCCTATGCCTATATTTGAGTGATGAGAATAATGGAAATGAGATGGGAATCTATCCCTCTATGGCCCTTAAATCCATTAAAGTTTCATTTAAAAATATTGTCACAAAATGGATGTCACAATTGACTAACATGGATGATATCATATCTGACCCCTCAATGAGAAGGCTAAGGGAGGATTACTCTAATAAACCATGAAACATGACTTTACGATCTAGGATGTTAATAATGATTATTATTGAGTGATTCTATTAATTCAATCACGGTAACACACTAACATATAAGGAAACTATTGATGAGTATGGTATTGATAATTAATTGTCTTATTTTGATATATAATCATTTTTGATGGATTTGTGTATAATGTATACTTCACCCTCATGTTTTACTATTCTTTTCTTCATTATTAACATTCTATGGTTTTTTTCAATGTATAAACTATCATAGTAATAATGTTTGAAAAAAATTTATGGGAATATAATTTTCAATGATAACCTTTTAAATGTAAAAATTTATCATACAATAGGATTTAATATATCATTAGATATAATAGAAAATTGAATATTAATATTCAAAATGATGAACATCCCTGAAAAAAGAAAAGGTATATCATGTAGTAAATTTTTGGAAATAATATTTTCATTTCATTAAAATGAAAAAAATGGAATGAATTAAAAAAATTAAAATTATATATTTTAACCCATTATAATGAAATTAAATGGGAAAATTATTTAATAATTTTTTTAAAATTGATGGTGAATAATTATGTAATATTTGGATGAAATTAAATTAGTTTTAATGAAAACACTAAAAGATTTAGAAAGATGTCGAAAACAAAATTTTATAACATTAGTCTCGGCTAATTTCATATGTCCTTTACCATTATGAGTAATCGAATTTTATTAACTATTCTCATAAAAACGAATCGTTTTTACATTCATTTCCTTATTATTATTATTATTATTATATTACATTCCTTTACTATAATGTCCCATTTATTTTCTAAATTTGTATAGATCATATTGTCTTTTTTGGTGTTGTTTGATTCATAATTACCAAATAGTCTTTAATATACTACTATTGTTGAATTTAATTACTCATATGGTTACATAATATCCATATGTTTGATGTTATATGATTAATTTAAAAAAATATTACTATTGTGTTAAATATGACCTAGTAAGGGGAAGGAAAATAGGTTAAATAGAATATTATGGGAATGAGTTATTAGTTAAAATTTTCCAGAGTATGCACGTTGTATTATTTTATAAATTAATATTGAAATTTATTAACCATAAATTTAAAAAAAATGTAAATTCATTTTTTATGAACATTTTTAATGTCAAAAATATCACATTTATTCAATATAATTATTTTTATGGGCAAAAATATATTATTTTGATGGAAAAATGAACATTTCCCTCAAGGATGAGGTAGTCTAAATCTTACTCATGTTATTTTATAATTTTTTATTAGACAAAAAGAATGTGTACAATGGATATTCCATTAGTATAATAATCTTTTAGTATAATAATTATATTTATTTCATTATATTAAAATGGTTTTAATTGATTTGGACAGTTAGAAACCCCTTCCAATGGTTCCCCTAATATAGTAGCAATAAATTGAGGAAGTTATCCGCACTTCCCCCCTTCTTTATGCCTCATTTTAGTGTCTATAACTTATAGTAGTATATATTAAATGAGAGAAATTATTATAAAAATAAATTATAAAAAAAGTGAAAATTGGGAGCCACCAATCAACGCCAATGAATTTCCATTCAATAAAAGATTCATTAAATGGTATAATTCATTCATATTTTTTATATGTAAGAAAACATGAAAAAAAAATATACCATGTCCTAAATCTTCAAGACATATCCTAGATCCATTCATGCTACTTTTATTAAATCTAATATCACTACCATAATTTCAAAAAAATTCTACAAAATATGTAGTGGGGTATGCACATTTGGTGTCCATAGTTAAACCAGCCTTCCAAAATATATCAACATGAAGGTTAATTGAAATTGAAATAGTAATAATTTTACAAACCATTAATAAATATTGCTAAGGCATTATGATATGATTTTTCTTTGAAAATACAATAATATGACTTGTATCCATATAACAAACCCCATTCACAATCCCACAATCATATATAAAATAACAAATATCATTTCCTTAATTATTTAATATCACCACTAAAACATTTTTTAATGTACATTAACTCTAAAAGAGGCAACAAAATAGATTATAAATCTCATCATTTATAAATAAGACTCATTATGTGATCATCAACATTGTATATAAATATAATGCATCTGAAAATTATGAGAATCTGGATGTGACCCTTCCTACCTAATATACCGCTTGGGTACAACTTCCTTTTTTTCATTACCTACAAAATTTAATCTTATAACTTAATCTAATCAATATTAATAACATCATATAGTTACACAAACTATTCCATCATTGTTATAACATCATTAAAAATATAATTATTGATCACATGTTGGCAGGGTAATTTATCCACATTGGATATAAACTCTATTGCCACCACACATTTTTTTTAAATAGAAAACATATATCCATATAACGACATAAATACACCATATCTAATAGTATATGGTATTATGAACATATAAAAATCAACTTCATTCCCTCCCACAATTGTTCATCACCCCAACCATGAATAATATTCATCCATAGATAAATAAAATTTAAAATTTCAACCATAATCCAAAAATCACATATCACGAAACAAAAATCATAATTATGAATAATAGTAGTGTTAGTACATATGTTTCTAGAGTGGGATGAATAAAAAATTCACCATATCATATTCCCACATTTCATTCTACCCCATTATTTAGTAATTTCAATCATCATTAGTTTTTCATTCATAATAATTTCATAAATAGTTTTCATTTAACCAATATAAATTAACATTATTCATCATTCCAACTATATTCTATTTATTTCATAATAGTTAATAAATCAATTAATTCCCATTATCTTTTTAATAATATATTTTATAAAATTATTACCTTTAAATC
This sequence comes from Viscum album, assembly GCA_963277665.1. NCBI lineage: Eukaryota > Viridiplantae > Streptophyta > Magnoliopsida > Santalales > Viscaceae > Viscum > Viscum album. The sequence continues at coordinate 599,500,484 of OY728128.1, forward strand.
ATCATATTGAAATTTATGACCTCAGTAATTAATTTCATTTTTTTCATTTTAAATATTCAATTTTATTGGTGGGTTTAGTATTAAGATTACATATACAATCAATACATTATTTCCATCATCTCCATTCAATCATTTATATTTATATGCTGTTTTGAATTTTGTTAATCGCCACTTCATAATGTTTCTTACATAATAATTTATATACATTATAATCATAAGTATAGATTATGATATTTATAATCACAACCATTTCAGAATATGAAATTACTATTACAATGTACAAAACATTTAAATAAGATGGTTTAAGATAAAATAAAGGAATACATAATAGAGTTATCTTTTTTATAAAATCTTTTAGTGAAAAATTCCTTTTAGAATCATAACATCAATCATGGAAAATCTCACACAATATAAATATCATTATCATATCTCAAAATTTTAACATTTTTTAACATTAGGAATGTATTCATTACATTTAATGATGTATTGTTTCTTCTATGATTTATCTTGTCATTATGTCCACCCTGATAAGATAATTAAAAATAAATAAAAAATACAGTGATTTGAAATGGAAAATACCATCAACAGTATTGTGATAAATGTATGAACCATTTAGAACAGTTTCATGAACATAAATGATAATATTATCATGTCGAAATTAGGCAAAAGAATTTAATAACTAATAAAACTGAAAAAATAAAATGAAATCATTATCACATGAAAACAACATTTAAATTACCATTTTAACCCCATTAATTATCTATACACTATTATCTACATTCTCCATTAAATATAAATTTCATATATTATTTAAAGTCCCCACAAAAAAATCTTTATGAATCATAAAAAAATATATAGAGAACATGATTGCATGACTAAATTTAGTGAAAACAAGTAAACACAATCATATTATTGAATATGATTGTGGGCACGTGATGACATACACAACCTGATGAAGAAGAGTCATTCCACATTGATTGTTCTAAAGAAAATCACCTATAATAAAATAAGAAACTACCACTAATATTTAATTATACAATTAAAATACATATATCTGAAAATATCAAATGAAACTAAACAATGAATCTATTACTGTAATCTTATATAGTATAAATCAATTAATTATTAGATGGATTATTAGAGGAACTAAAAATCATACGGGGAACATAACTATATCAATAAATGGGTTATAGATAATTAAAATTATTTTTTAACAGTCCCATAAAACATTCTCAAATATTTATGGGACTCAAGATAAGGTAAAATGATAAAAATAGGATTAGATGCTTGAAATTAGAGACTGATAAAAATAATCAATTCTCTTACTAAATTTTTTTTCACATGAGATGGCCATAATGGCGCCAATAAAACAAGATCCAAAATTTGTACATTAATAATGGAATGATTTTAAAATTTATATTAACTATTTTTTCTCCTGTATAATACTTATCGAATCACTACCATAATAACCAAAATAAAATTTAAGGGATTATTTCATATTTCCCCCAAAAAACACACCGGGACCTAGGATACGATATAATGATGTTGTAATTTCTATTTTATGAACATAAGAAAAAATTACCCACTAAACATCAGGATTAAGCCTATGTCATGGTGATTTTATACCATCCATTTACTCATATTTCAAATTAACTTTTGACTACCTTCAACATCTACCTTGACTAACCTCAAAAAACTATCAAAACATCTACACTATCATTTCAACAAAGAAATTTTTACATAGGTGGGATCTCTATGAAAGAAAAATTTTATGATTATAAGGTATGAAATTTAATTTTCCAGGATGCATTCAATCACCATGTATCTAACCATTAAAAACTACACTAATTTGATCATTATATCAAACATTAAATATCTAAAACCTATGTTAATATAAGAACTAATTCAATCAAGTATCACTTATGCCACATAGATAGAATTTATGTGAACTCATCCAACATTACTCTTCTAAATCACCCTATGAAATGGTCATAATTACTGTCTTAATCTCTTGGGTTACAATTGTAAACAATATACATTATCAAACCTCTTTCTGTTGTAATGAATTCCAAAAACTAGATTTAATATAAAACAAATCTATTGAGATATTTTTCTTATGTTTTAGACCAAATTAATGTTCACTATATCCACAAAAATGACAAGAAACATAATATGGTTGACCTCAAAATGAACATTAATCATAACATGAAACCTATAACACCACCAATGAATCTAATAATCCCTCAACCACTAAATAATATAATTGGATTTGATGGTCTATAAAATTAAATTTTGATACATTCTAGACAAATATTTTCCATAATATTTGAAAAAGACACATGAATACTTGGTTAATGGGATATTACAAAAAAATACACAATGAAATAGATATATGAAAAGTACTTATAAAAAACAATATGCACACATGAAGTGAAAATGCTTCCCAAAATATGGAACACTAATAACAAAAAAAATAATCACCTAGGAGATACATCTTAAAGAGGAAGACAACACTACTAATGTTATATATATATTATTTGATTTATATTTTCAACTTACTACCCTAAACAATAAAATAATATTTGGGAATGGATTAAGGGTGGTTCAGGGAAAATAACTACTTTGTAATTATATAAAAATAATCAATTCATGATTTATAGGAATAAAGTTTAAACTACTAAAATATTGTGGGGTGATTACAGATCGAAAAAAATAAATTATTTAAGATTTTAAAATATTAAATCTCTATCTTTATGTAAATATTTTTTTTACCATTTATGAAATTGAAATAATTATTTCCCATATTATCAAATAAAATAACTTATAAAACATGTAGTGGAAATAATTTAATTTATGATGTTTAATGACCGTACAAATTTTTAAATAGATATTAAATTACATAAAAGAAAAAAATATAAGTACAATAAAAATTAGAAAATAATAATATTCCATTTAAATTTTTTTCCTATAATTGCATTAATGTATTTTAGAGGAACATAAAAAAATTTAATATTCATTAAAAACACCTACATCAGTATTAGAGGAGATTATAGAAGTATAAAAATCAAGGGAACCCATCCACATGGCCAAGATTATGAAAAACATTATATTGATAATCAGAATTTATTTTCGACTATTTTTAAAAATCATGATTTGTAACACCCCAGGTAAATAAAGAATATGAAATTTTTATATTTATCCATATTTTTGAATAAAATATTAATATTACTTTAAAGGGGATGCTATGCTCGATGGCGTACCCAATACTCAACATCGAGTTTCTTGGGAATCTTACGTTGCACTCTAATAATAAAATAATATTATTTTAAATGGTAGTTAACGCCTATCCATTGTAATGGCGAGAATGAATAGAACTAACTACAAAAATGATTATATATTTTTGTAAAATATTTTTAATCTTTACAATAAATTTTAGAGGATTAAAAATGCGAATGAATCCAATTTTTAAGCATAAACATTCTAATATTCTTTAAAAGGTTGATTAACAGCCTTTCGATGGTGAACCTCTTTTAAATACACTTTTTAACAATTTTATGTGTTATATTTGACAAAATAAAATTCTTCTTTAGAATTGGGACACCAAAATTTAATTTGTGTAATTTTTTGGTGTTTTTCCGATAATGTTCATTTTTTATTGAATAGTGAAAAATGTTGTATTTTAATTCCAAACCAGTTTTTAATATAATTTATTTATATGATTAGATTATATTTTGAATTGGGTTTAAAGTTCAATTAGAATATATTTTTACAATTTTATCCAATTTTGGTCATTGGAATTAATTTCACTTTGAAATCGGACATAAAATAGTGTCAATCTTTTGATACTTTTTGTTTCATAAAAACACGCTATTTTCTCTGACAGTGGAAATTATTTATTAAATTAATTAATGCAACATATATGTATTTAATTTTGTAAAATATACTTCATTTTTTAATTTGGAATATCAAATATAGCTTAGGGTGAAGTTTTGGTATTTTTCTGAAGAACATCAATTTTTGATGAATAGTGAAACCACTAAGTAGAACTTATAAAAAATGATTTTTCGTTTAAATGAAATTTTACCACCTCTGTGTTTTGAATTTCAAAAATCCGACATACATGTTTTTAATGAAGAAGTAAAATGTGGTTCAATCGAATTAAAATAATTTTTTGGTGAATAGTAACTTTTATGTTTTTAATCGCGATTAGAGGTAATTAGTGTAATTTAAAGTGAAAATAATGTTTTAATAATATGATATGAGCATGAAACATGTCCTAAACTTATTGGATGTGTCATGGCCGACCAAAAAAATCCATGGGTCAACATGGGGACCCCATGGAGCCACTTTGGATGGAAAATGACATTATTATCTTTTTATTTAATGTAAAAGTAAAAATGACACAAACATGAGTTGTTTTACTAAGACAATTTTTAAATGGGGTAATACATGTTATATTTTGGACTATAAATATTCATTAGAAAGCTAAAAATCTTTCCTACACTATAGTATTTTTTTAGACATTAAATAAATTAAATTATTTATGACATCATGATGATGCAACGATTACCTCATTATTTAACGATTTAAATAAAATGAAACGATAATGTAACAAATAAGACCTAAAATTGTAAAAAACCTATTTTATGGGTATATTTCGGACCATTATCACATTATCCTCGAATTATTTCAATTAGGTACATTTTAAATCCGAAACTCATTTTAAAATAAAGTAACATTTCTTTACTTTCCAAGAGTGCCCCTCCTCTCCTCTTATAAAAGGCCCCCACCACTATCACCTTACCCACACCTCTCAAGCCTTTGGTTCGGCCACGCTATGCCCATTTTGTCTCTACATATCCCTCTATTACTCCTAGAAGCCTCACTTTGGGAATAAGTCTTCCCAGGGAATCCTTTGAGCTCAAATCAAAAAGAGTTACCCGATTTTAAGGTAATGTCTTCACTTGTGTTCTTTTGTTTTATTTAGCTTCTCTAACCCCCTAAACACTTTTTATTAATTTCTTTTTTAAAAAATACAGTATATTAAATATACTAGGATGTTGTTATATGAAGCATTAGAGCTACACATACACACACCTGCATCAAATGGTTAAAGAACATACTGTTTCTCTGGATGGAGAATTTCTGTCTCACGAAACGATGATTGTTCAACACTCATATAACAACTTAAAAGGTGTCCATTAAGATGTATCTATATTTATATATGATATATGATATTTTTATGTTTTACTTAAGCTTATTTATTTTTCTTTTGTGGCATAACTTTATGGTTTCTATTGTGGGTAAACATGATAATTTCATTTTAGGATGTGCGGACTACCGCCCCCTCAAAGTGATTTGATTCGTTAATGCCATATATGGGATGTATAAAGGATGGATTTAAATTAATTATATATTATCTATGTTACATTTAAATGATGAATATAATTCTGGAATTAATGTATACATACCTCTCATTTGGTTTTAGTTCCATTAATATGACATAGAAATGAAAGTAGCGTTAATGCGTACGTACGGCTTACCGTCTCCATGAACGGTACATTTCATTTATTACCTCTAAATTATTACGTTATATTATAAATACATGTATGTTCTAGATATATATGATATATATGATATCAAATTCATGAATATCATTCTGGATATAATGAACCTTTGACCACACGAACAACATGTAATTGTAAGAAGTCCACATTCGAAATAAGAACCAAATATCGACAAAACAAACATTATTAACTTAAATGATTACATAATTTTTATGACATGGAAATAAGTGATATAAAAGGAATAATGAACTTGAAAAAGTTTCTTAATAAATTTGAAATTAACTCAAGTTTATTATTCAGGACGTTAAAGAACGATCGAGTCAAGTCGGACCCGAGGTAAGGGATCCTACCCCTCTCTTTCTTTTTAAGTAAACTCTTTTATGTCATTCCATTTAATCTCCTCTATCTTATGATTTTGATGTTATTTTATATTACTCCTACTGTTATTTTTATGTTCATATGATGAGAGACCCTATTTTCTCTCATCAATCTATTTTGGATGTTTTGAGTGGCGCCGTTAGGCTGACGAATTTTCGTAAGAGATCTAACCTCTCTCTTTCTTTTTAAGTACTCTTCTTTATGTCACCTCTTTTATGATCCTCTTTGTTATGATGGGGGATGTTCATTTATGTTCCTATTTCTGTAAATTTTATTTTAATATGATGAGAGACCCTATTTTATCTCATCAATCCATTTTTGGAAGCTTTAAGTGGCGCCGTTAGGCTGCTGAGTTTTCGTAAGGGATTTTTCATCTCACTTTTAGTCCTGTGAGATTTATGCTACATTTTCCACCATTTACTTTGAGTGGTGTATGTAATGCCCATTATTATACTCCTTTTTTAATATACTTCCATTTATGGGTATTTACATATTAATTGTATGACACTTCTTCAATGGGGTGTACGTTTTGAATGTTACCCAAGTCGGTAAGGGAACCTTTCACCCTCCTCTTTTTAAAAGACTTATTTTGTTATGTATTTTAATTCACATACTATTATGTTGGTATATGATCCTCTATATCCTTATTGATTTAAATTTTATGTCCAAGTGATGAGATACCCTTTTTATCTCTCATCAACTCATTTTCTGAATTTTGAAGTGACGTCGTTAGGCTTTCGAATTTTACCAAGGGAACTTTTTAACCCAATTTCGATTTCTTTGGGTTCAACATGTAGTTATTGAATATGTCATCATTTGAATATGTGTGAATGAACTTTTATTTTTTTACACTTAATATCCACTTATATTGGGTGTATTTATATTTTTCACACATAATTTTCAGATTGATTTATCCTTAATTTAAGGATACCTTTTTTATAAGGGATTTCATCACATTTTACATTTCTATTGAGACTTCATTGTTGTTATGCACCAATTCACTCTTATATGGTTTATATACTGTCCTTTGGAATATTATATCATGAATCCATTTATTCTCATGATATTCTAAAGTTATGATTAAATGTTATTCCTCAATTATTGTATTCAAGTGTCTCTAATTTTGGTGAAAACCCTTTAACCAAAATATCTCTTTAAATGTTTTAATGATTTTTTCTTGTTAATATCCATGTTTTCAAAATGGTTTTAGGGATTTATTTATATGTATATTAATGGTTTAAAATGATAAAATCTTCAAGTTCGTATGGGAAACTTTGATTCAAAAATCTCTTTATTAAATGTTTAAAATGGTTTTGAAAATGGTTTTTTTGAATGGATACATTATTTCAATATCCTAAGATGTTATATTGTGATTAAAATGTGGAAATGTTATGTTTACATTATGCATGTTTTGTGTGATACGTTTATGTTATGGTTCTTGGGCATTGTTATGAAAACGGGTGGTTCCATGATAAAGTAAGGGTGGGTGAGCCCGATATAGCTCTCTAATGCATTGGGTAATGCGAAGGAGTTAAACATTAAGGTTTCTCCGAAGAGATTTAGGGGATATATTGTGATGGTTATTCCAAACATAACCAAGAGGGTTACTCCCTACATAAGAATGTTATGAATGCCTCAAGTTACCTTTATGTCTTATGATTTCTATGTTTTATTCATGATTTGATGAGGTATGTTGAAGTGATTATGTTTTATGAGTAAAGTATGATTTCATTTATTATTATGTATACATGTAATCATGTCTCCTTCCAATATTTTTATATCCCTTATTGATATTTTTATGCTCATCCTATGTTTTTGAAATATTTTACATAGGACTTAAAGATGAATAGGGTCAAGGATGGGATCAAGGAAAGACATGCTATCTAAAACATGGAACTAGACATGTTTCTTTTAAGAGTTTTTATTATTATTATTGGAAACTTAGTAGAAGTGTATAAGTTGTAATCTTTTGAGATGTAATAGTTATGTCCTAATTCTCTAAAACTCTAAACCTGAAGAGAACCTCAATTTGAATTATTCATTTAATTCAATATTAAGTAAGGTTTAAGGCTGGGGCCTTACATGATTATATTTATTTGATTCACATATTATAGAATAATTTTTTTATGATTTCTATAATATAATAGAATTTGTATCATTATATTTATAGTTCATTTCATGTATTAATAGAGATAAAATAAAAGGTAAATAAATAAATTTTAAAATATAGTTTAATAAGTTTATTTAAATTTTTGAAAACATTATATTAAATGTATATTTGGGTTAAATTTTGTTATTTTCTAAAAATGTATATTTTTAGGTGAATTGTGTGAAACCCCATATTTTTAAATGTTGTAATTTATTTTTATATATCATAAATGTTACATTATGTTATTCATTAATTTTAAATTATAAATTGTCTTATTTTTTTAAAAATAATACCAAAAATATCATAAATATTATTACATTATATTTATTAACTAATTCATTTTTAGTATTAGAAATGATTTTTTTAAAACTCTTATTATTTTAGTTTTCAATTCTCATATTAAAATTATTTTTAGGCATTTAATAAAAATTTAACTATAAAAAATATTTATGTTCCTGAATAATTTTTTAAAAATAATCATTTTTTATACTTGTAAATAAATTAAATTAATCGAGGTAAAAAGTTTGTATTCAAGTTAATTGGAAAACAGATTTATTAATGTTAACAAAGTCATACGGTTACATAGCCTCATTTTATCTATCTTCAAATGAGATTATTTTTACCCAATACTTATTTTATTCAACATTACAATGATTTGGGGGTACGTTTCATATATAACACTTTATATTATTTTATATCCTTGAATAAATGATGGAGTATACTCCCCTATCTTATGAAAGTTCACCCATATCATAGATTTATAACATAATTTGTTAAATTATCTAAACTAAAACCTAGTCAAATAAAATAATAACACCACTTCCCACCTCCTAAATTTATCAACTTCACCAAAATACTATCATATATGGTATTCAATTTATGATAATGTAGGTTTTCCAATAAAGAGGTATTACTCATAATGGAGTGTTTTTTACTTATTTTTCCTCCTCCTCTAAATAATATATAACCTTGGATATATGATATAATAATTATCATATATATATAATCTAAAATGAATATATTTTAAGGAGAAAATAATTTCCATCTCATTTTCCATCAAATGCGAAAAAAACATTTCTCATTGTAAGTATTGACAAACACCTCCACAAATCTATTTGATTCATATTTCATCATCGATTCCACAAGTCAAGATCTTTAATATTATAAATAATATAATTGATATTAATAATGAAATTATGATTTCATAAGTATAATATACTACTTACCTTCAAAATAAAATATTTATTTGAAATTGCTAATTTTTATTATCTGTATGTGGATTCTACTACCTCCACAAAGTGAAGGGACTCAATTTGTTTTGTTTCCCATTCATCAACAATCTAAAAATAATTTAATGAATACAAATTATAATGATATCAAGAATAATTATACTCAAATTATTTAACAATCAAAACATTTTATATAATCAGTCAGCATTACAAACTAAAATTCATCAAAACATTTGAATTGATCAAAATTAATAGGATAATTATAATATAGATCATAATAAATTAAAGAAATTATTTAATAAAAATCATTTAAATAAAAAAAATTTCTTTTTAATTTAAATATTTAAAATATATTTTTATTAATGTTGTAATGTATTTAAGTTGGAATTCATCTTCGTTGTATGATATTTTTCATTAAACCCTTATATTAAACGATTTAATGGTTTTATTCTTTAATTTTTTCCCATTCCATTGTTCCTTAATATATTTTAGTCATGTTATATATATAAATAAATTTATTTTAAATTTTATTTTAATCCATGTTTGACTATAGTTATGATGTTTTTTAAAGACATCTTTTAAATTTTATAAAAAACATTATCATTGTATTTTTTATAATAGTGTAAAAGGAATCTTTTATAATGATAAATAAATGAGTCATATTTCCCAAATTAATTACCATTATTGTTGGAAGTATAATTATATCTATTTTTTCTTGTATTTTTATTAAAATAAACAATTACCCAATCTTTTAAGATTTATTTTCAATTTATATTATTTAGAGGGAAAAAATATATTTTTTATTTATAAATAAATCCTGTAAATACATTTGAGTATGAGTTAAATGGATTTAACTTTTATATATTTCCATATAAAATAATTATTGGTTTTATTTTTTTATTTAATGTCCTTATATAACACTATTGATGATGTGTGATCTGTATATAGCACTTTAATGCATTAAAAACTAGTTTTGTTCTATGAAGAATATATATTGGTATTAAGCATGTATTTAATTAATTATTTCAAATTTTATATATGAAGGATTAAAATATTTATATGAAGTTTTCAGACCAAGGTACCTACATGAATATTTAATTCTTATAAATGTATTTTCATAGATGTATTTTCATTTCATTATATATGTTATGGGACTTATTTTTAATGGAATTTATATAATACTTTTAACAGTTAATAAGTTATTTTCATGAAAATGTTATCATGGATAACAATTTTTGACAAGAATAAAAAATTATTCATAATTTTCATATATTATTTATTATGATATAATATATGAGATTTTAGGGGATGTTATGTTTATTTCAAAAGTGATAAAATGGTAATTAGGACTAATTATTAATTATATTATAATGAAATTATTCTTTAAAAATCATGAATTTCATAATGGAATAAACAGTTTCATTATTATTTGATGTCATATTAATATTAAAATTATCAACCAAGGATTAAATATGATTTTCAAAAGGCCAATGCATTCTTATGAACATGTGTTTGCACTATCATTCCTCGATGGGGATTATTTTAAAAATACATGATTTTTAAGAACAAAACATGATTATAAATATAAGAATAATATGTTTATTGAAAAACTAGATTTTTTTTAAAAATTTTCATTTATAATTCTACTGGTTTGATATTTAATAGTTTTTTTTATATTTGATAAAAAATAAAACTTATATGACCATGGTAACATATGTAAATCTAATCCTTTTTATAAAACTCATAATTTTTTATTATTTATAATATATGTCATTATAGTTGATATCATATTGAGGGTTAAAGAAAATTGTTGCATATTATGTTTTTAGGTGTTCAATTTTATGTGATTCTAGTATATGGATTACATTATTGCAATAAGATGATATGTATTTCCATTTCTTCATCTACAATTATTTAATTTTTAGTATGGTTTTCAAAAGCGGAAAGACGATGAATGATGTGGAATGGAATTATAAGGATAAAATCAATATGAAGAAGAATCATTCAATGATGGAGATGTTAATAGAATATCTTTTTGTATAATTATCTCATTTTATATATGCTATTGATTGTGGTTACCAATATAGATAGGGACCAAACAATTTTTTGAGGAACATGTCTATATAGAGAATTTAATGAAACATCTCCCTCCAAAATTTAATAAAAAATCATATATAATAGTTGTTGATTAATGGTTAAATACATAGTTAAAAATATATTATGATTTTTGTTGTTATATAAATAATTATGTAATTCACAACATTATTTTGTTAAATTGTGAATATAATAAATGGTGTGCACTTATTATAAATTCCCACAAAAAAAGATATTTGATTGATTCTAGTTAGTTAAAAGTATATAATGATATTTTCATAGAGAGGTATAATCATAATTCTGTTAAAAATATTTTTGAATAGTTAAATTAATAATTTAACAGAAATTCAGTTAAATATATTTTATCTTTTTCATATATTTTTAAAATATTATAAACATATTCACTAAATTTAATTATAAACCAATATAGTAAAATTGAAATGTTTTTCATGGGATTTAATCCAACAGTGTCTGGAGATTTGGCCTCCTATAAATTTAAAATCTATGAATTTTATATATGGAGTTTTGAGATGGTTTAAATATAGATTGTTTTTATTATTGACGAAAAAATAAATTGTACATTTGGAATGAAATTGGAATGAATCTATTAATGTAATATGGTGGTAAAATTTCCCAATTTCCCGCATTAGATAATTATTTCTAGAAGAATACCTATGGGAGTACTGATCATTTTTTACTGTGTAATAGATGGTTTATACTAATATGATTTCCTCATGATTTCAAATTAATTATTAATTGTATAGATCAAAAAAATTTAAATTTTAATGATTTGAGAGGTTTCAAATTAAACAAGATGAGATATTATTTTGAAGTCTATCAGATTAAATTATATAATGTATAGAATCATCAAGACTATAAATTGAAGGGAGTTAATAGTTTATTCATTACTACCATGAAAATTAAATTCCATCAAATGATGTTTTTATTTCAAAATTATGTATCTACATAGATTATTCCAAATCTATGATTTAATTGGGGCATAAAAATTCTTTATTTTAATTTATTTTATCAATAAAATAAAAATAAAATGTGATTTGTTAGTGGACACAAATTTATTAATATCTCAAAAAGTAGTATTCATGAAAATGTGGTTTATATGAATCACTTTATTATTATCTCTATAATTATTTTTTGTAAAATATTTTTTGTAATCCCTTTTTTGAGTGTAATGATATTTTTAGAATTTATTGACTTTCTGTTTATCTTAATAAGAGAGATATCATACCTAAGGTTGTTATATTTCATTTTCATAGTGATTTTTGATTTTTTTATAATAATGTGTTCACACATTTTATAACATATTAATAAGATGATAAACTAATAATTTATATCAATAAAAATTACCTTACTCATATAGTAAAAGAGAGTGATATTGTTAAGATTAATGATATTCCAATAGTAATGAAACATAAAGATGTATTTTGGGAATTTTGTGTGTGTTATTTTTATCAAGATGATTGATTAAATACTTAATATGTTCCATATTTATTACCAATTAAAAATCCTCTTTATCATTTTTATATTATTTAATTATGGTGATTTAAAAATCAGTAACAAGACTCCATATATAAATGATTTATTCATCATAGTACAACAACATATGGTTCAAGTAAATTTTTCATTGTAAAGAATGATGGATTAATGATTATTTTAATTTATTATAGTAAACTCAATAAGAATACTACGAGGGAAAATTTTCCATTATTAGATATAGGTTACTTGTTCAATGAGCTCAGTGGATAAATTAATTTTTCAATTGTTGATCATAGATAATCATATTATCATACAAATTTTAAGAATTATTATATTCAAAATATGATGATATATACTCGGTATAAGAGTTACGAGTTTATAGGAATGTTCGTCATGATAAATAATACACATATTATTCTCATGGATATTACCAATATAGGTTTATATTTGTAATTGGTAAAATATTTTGTAGTGTTTATTGAAGACATTCGGATTTATACAAAAAATTATTTTCAACATGATTAACATCAAATAATTTCTCTATATTCATTATTGTAAATTATGATGTATAAATATTGAAATAAAATTCAAATTTTCATTTACTAATAATTCGTCCAATGGAAATTAATTTTCTGAAAATGTAATTAATATTGACCATGCTAAAAAAATGGTTGGGTAAGAGGGGCCAAGACATAAAAATTTAAATGAAATTAAATATTTTTTTTGATATTTGGTTATTAATATTGGTTTTTATAATCACCCAAATTTTTCATGCATAAATATCAAATATTAATAGATAATTATTCATTATATAACATTTCCATCCATGATAGAATTATTTCGTTTCAGTGAAAATTGAAACATGGATACATATACAAGTAGTTAATATGAGATCTAAATCAACTCCCGTAATGTTATTCCATGAACAACACCCTCTGATTCATATAATATATAGATGCAATATTCATAACATAGGAAATTGTAATATTGGAATGGTGATATCAAATGATCAATATGGGTAAATATATAAATATAAATATAAATATATATATATTAAATATCACCTAATGAAAGAATGATAATTAATGTATGAGAACATGAGAATAACATTGGAAATTTCTTCACTATTTATCATGAATCAATATACATTTTCAAAGAGATCATAAAATTAATATAAATCATATGTTTGTGGCACAAAAAAATGAATATGAAATTATTTCATTAGTGAATGATCACAACAATTTATATGATAGTGGATTGGGTTTACTCCCCATTCCATCACATCCATATTCAATGGTTTCTCCTAAGACTATCATTGTGGACATAATAACTTAATAAACATGTATCCGTCACAAATATGATCATTATTCTCTCATAAGGTCTCCATTTTTACCCAAGCAGTTGAGAAATATATTATTCCAAGCCCAAACATCACATTATAATAAATATTTAATATTTTTCCAACATGATCACAAAACATTTATCCATGAAAAATCTATTGAATAGAAATGTGTTTCGTAAAAATTTCATTATTTAATTTTATTATAACCCATATAATAAAAATAGGATTCATAAGGGTTTCGACATAACGTAGTTTATCCATAAGAACAAAATGATGATTATTAAATTTTCATTATATCATCATCATAATTATAAATAAAAAAATTAATATGGATGTTATGACAATATCATAACCATAGTGTTGGATGAGAAACATAAAATCATGTTGAAATAGTTACAAAATACCTCTATAATATAAATGGAACAATTTGAGTAAAATAATATTTTCTAAATTGAAAAAAAGTTTTTAAATATAAATTATTTTTAAAATAAAAATAATAAATTTATTTCAAAATAACATTGGAAACAAGTATCAGAAGATTCATTGTATTCATTAGTCATGATGGTAGGGATGTAGGTTCAATTATTATATATTATAATTCATGTTCACTTCATATTTTTAATAATAATTCCAAAATCATCTTATTAAAAAATTTATAAGAATATTTTTTTAAAATAGTTAATAAATAATAAAATATTGTTATAAAATAAATTAAAAATAATATAAATATAAATAAAATTATAAATGTTATTTATAGAATTCATGGACATAAAATAATATGATTTTCTGGGTGTTGGGATAAATGATGTAGCTTTTATTAAAGACATTTTTTAGTCTCTAATGATATTTAAAAGTGTAAAATGAGTAGGAAATGTGAATCCATAAAAATAACCCTAGGTGAAAAAATTTCTGGTGATTTTTGAGAGATAGCTCATAAAATTATCTAATTGAAAACCTAATCATAAACAATCCTCAGAAATAATGGGATTGTAACATAAATCCATTACACTGATTTTGGATATCTTGTAAATCAATTAAGTCAAATTTATAATTAACATAAATATTTTATAATTCAAAACCAGAAGAATTTATATATTATAATTCACTTATTATTCCCTTATATTCCTCTAATACCATGTTATTAATTATTCCATATTAAATGAATTTTTTTGGTGTTATAATTTTCATTTTATGGGAATTTGATTCTGTACAATGAGTCCATGGACATTAATTGTGGTTATATAATATTATAAATTTCAGTCCGGATATAAATATCAGATATATTAATTATATTCATATTTTTAGTTTTCCATTAAAAAATTGATTAATAAATCTATTACACTATTCAAAGAGATGTTTGACCATTCATTGACATGAAATAAGTTTAAACAATTCCATGAATGGAATGAATTAAAGATAAATAAAAATTTAAAATCATATTATCATTATTATGTCATATAAATAACATGCATCAATTAAATTTTCAATTTTTACTATCTATGTAAATTAGAAATAAACAGGATATCGCATTGCTTCATTGTGTTGGTAGTCCATATGCACTCATAAGAGAAATTAACATTTTCAAATAGATAGAATGTTAAGATGGTATATATGAAATTGTAAATAAAATAGGACATTTAGTACATAATTATAAATCATTAAAATTAAACCAATTAAATTAACCATCCATGAAATAAGGTGATATAAAATGAAATATGTTACTATATGGACGAAATAGTTAACATGTCGGCTTGATCAATTCATTAACATTTCATTTGATGTAATAGAGTGTGGATAATGGTGGATATATAATTAAAAAATTATTATATTTAGGATAATTTTTATTTTATGATTAATACCATATATTTATAGGATCTATTATTAGCATAAAATTGAATTTTTTTGGGTAAAATGATTGCATCTCTTTAAGATGGCCTCTTATAGATCCTATAGTAAGGACCAATGGAATGATAATTAATAATTTAAAAAACATACTTTGTATTATTTAAATATATTTTTTTATCTTATGGATGATAAATTTGTATACCTTTTTTCAAAATAAGATAAATGGGTGGTGTACTTTTATATGTGGGGGAAAACACACACATGAAATTTATTGAAAGATGAAAATATAAATAATTCATTCTCAAGAAAAAAGATTCAAAATGGATGGATATTCTAATATGGGAAAGTATGTGGTCGATATTTTCTAAAAAATAGGATTTATACATGTTTAATTAGAAAACATAGCCTTATATCAATGTTTAACCCCTGAAATATACTATTCTCAACATTAACCTAAAAAACAATTTATTTAAAATATTTTTAAAATTCATTATGAAAACAAAATTCATTAAATGAATAAAATGGAATTAAAAATATTTAATAAAAATATTGAATCCTTTGTATCATAGTCAATTGAACGAATTGGTAGAATTGGATTTAAAATTGAACCTAAAAAATGAGACTAAAATCTAATTTTCAAAAAAATATCAAGTATTAAATTATTTATATTAATATTCAATATAAAAAAATCCCAAAAATATAAATTGAATTGTTCGTAATTTATTTTAAATAATTATACTAATAAAATAATTTAAAAATATGAAATTTTTTAACATCAATAAATTATATATTTTTTTCAGTAAAAATATGTGGTTTCACTATTCCATAAAATATCATTATTTTAAAAAAAAATACCAAAATTTCACATTTATGAAAATTTGAAATTTTGATTTCAATAATTATTATAATTTTGTAAAATAAACATACATGAGTTCCACAATAATAAATATTTTTTCATAAAAAAAATTCTTTAGAAATCATCTATGTGGAAAATAAAATTTCAAAGAATATAAATTCTTGACAAAAGATTAGTACTAAATTATCAATTTATTTATTTTTTTTCAAAACCACTTACAAATAATAGTTAAAATTTTCTTATTTTAATTCTTTATTCCAATTTAAATATGAGGATTTAACAATATAATATATTAAGGATCTCTTATATTTGGGTTTATGTGTATCACATTCTATAGATAAAATAAAATTTATTTTACCAGAAATATATCATAAAATATTGTTTTCTTACGTTCGTCATCCACCCATGAAATTAATTTTTCCCAAAAATTTATATCAAAAATTTAAAAAATTTATGATATCTATGTTTCATCACATCGTTGTATTCTCCAATATCTTTTATTAATTTATAATTCCTCTAAAGATGATTAAGTAGGCGAGTATCCTTGTTTCATATAAATTGATCATATAATCAATGAATATATTATTTTTTAATCCAATAAAATATCACTCTCCTATGTTGTGGCCTGTAATTTATGTACATGTGAATTATTAGGTAGTAACATTATCAATAGATATAAATTGAATATATAAGGAACATAAGAGAGGTTTGATAGATGTTCCTTTTAATATGCTACCATCCCTACTCGGTCATTAATATAGAAGGGGATAATATTCCTTCTAATCATATTTTCGTTATTGGAAAATTTAATTACCATCATCCATAGAGAAATTAATTTTAATACTTTATCACCAATATTTAATTCCATATTTTCCTATGTTTTCTATATAAATTTTCTATCGATTATAAGCTATTTTAATGTGTTGTTGAATGAATCTAAATATATTTATAATTTATTTTTCTATAAAATTCCCCAATATATATTTTTCACTAATATATTCCTATGATGTTTTAGTAATATACTTTATTTAAAATTCAACTTTTCAAAAAGACAACGTGATGCTACTGTTAAAGCTATTAGTTAAAGAAAACATTGCTAAAGGAAGGTGTTGATCCCAAACATCGTAGAAATCCATACAGTAGAACCTCTAAATATCCCTTAGGGTTATAAGGGTTATCTCTACTTCACCGTCAGATTGAGATTGATATGTAAAAATGAGAAACAACAATTAATTATGATCTTGTTGAATACATTTCCATAACATTGTTGTAGACATTAGATATCGATATGATTCAATATAATGTGGTATTTTATAAATCCTTAGAACCTCGTTAATTTTTATTTTGGTAAACATGTATATATATAATCATTATATTAAAATAATAATTTGTGAGGAGATCATAATCTAATAAAATACAATCCAAATAGGATTATAGACAATAGCCATTTGGGGGAGTATGAGTCAAATATACAAGGTGATGTTTTCCAATTTCTATTCTAGTGTAGGTATTGTTTGTCACATACCCATATAATTTTATCTATTTGACATACATTTTTGAAATACAAATAATAGGGATATATATTTTCTAATATATCACTTCATGTTTTCACATTGGAAATACACATTTAGATCAGTACAAATATATGTACTGCCATGATTAATCATGAATGTTGATCTACGAGCATCATCCAATAGATATGTATTCAGATCTATTATTAACCTGAAACATACACTATTCCTAGATATTGTTTTTCAATTATAGTGAAGGTTTATATCTCTAACATTTTAAATTACTTTTTTAGTTATAGAGATTCCATTTTTTCCTCTTTAATATTCAACTATATAGATGGATAAATACTCATTCGAGAATGATATGATTATTCCCATCCAATCATGATTTCTAGATCCATTATTTGATGATATAGAAATATTGGACTTTTTGTGATCCTCATAATAGATAATCTATATAGATCCTATCTAGTCAAAGCCACTTTCCCTTTATTCTCTTTCCCATTGTGTTACTGTATTGAGTAGTCATTGCTGTTAAACTACTCCAACAACATTGTCTGGAATATATGAAATGCCCCAACCCCAGTTTCATATAGTCGATGCATTATTACATAAAATTGGCATGATATAAGGAAATAATTTCCCAAAAGACCAATCAGTTAATTATTATAGGATGCACGATTCTTTTATAAGATCAACTTTACAACATGAAAGGAAATACAACACTAATTTATTCTATTAGAACCATTCAAGACTCATTGATTATGACTAAAAGTCACTCACAACTATCTTCTTCATATCCTGATAAAATGAAACATAAGAATGTGGTGACCTCAAACACTCATTAAGGGTAAGCAATATAGCATATGATAAGATAAATATTAGGAATGGTTAATAAATTAAAAAACATTCCTTTAAAAATAATAAACAGTAACACTTTTATGGTAGGAATATGAGCTGAGTAAATAATTCCATAATAAAATATTGTCATGGGTATTCTACTAGTCGAATAACCACATGAACCATCAATATAATTTTAATGATGGGGGAATTTATAATGTAGGACATTCTGAAATATCTTGTCAAGGCCTCAGATAAGAAGTCTAAAAATTATTAAGGCGTCGGCCAAAACCATATATCAAAATTTTGAAAGGCCTCACCCAAAACCATATATCAAAAATGGGAAATGCCTCTACCAATTCCATGTCTAATTGTCTCATGAGACCTACTGATGCACCAAGGAGTTATAGCGGGCTCCACCCGTCATATACTAATTCCAATACATTCCTCGTATGAAAAGGTAGAGACATAACATAAACATTTATATTATAACTAGCATACGAAATTTCAATACTTTAACCATAAACCATGAATGATATAAAAATAACACATCCACAGTCAAATATATCACAAAAACATCAATAAAATATGGAAGATTTATATCATAATGAATCAAATTCAAACAAGTATAAAATCCATCAAATGATGTTGACATATATCATATCAATACTTTTTGACTAAAATATCTCTTTCTTTTTTTTGAAATAATTCAACGTCACATAATTATAAAATAAAACCTTTATCTTTAAAATATTCATATATACTTTTATATGAATCTTTTACAATCTCATAATGTCAGATAATAACCGCACCCACCATATTAATTAAAAAACCCATTCTTACCTTATTTTTTCGAAAAGGGCCGTAAAGTACCCTGTTTGGAAAATGAAGAAAAGATTCCTTTAAAAACATATAAGGATAAATAAATGTATAAATTAATTTATCCCATTCTCTATTATATAGTAAAAATGTTTTGAAATACATTTTTAAGAAACACAGATGTGGATGATGAAGAGGTCCCAGTTGATACTTACGTAAAAACTATCTCGGATTATAAAGAGATTGTGAAATTTATCCTTACTAATTTGGTATATTATGAAACATACACCCCATGAAATAAGTATAATACAGTGAAGATGTAAATACACATAAATTAATGTTTATTACACAAAGAATACAATTATGGGATGTACATACACCACAAAAACGGAAATAGGGGCAATATAGCTTGAATCTCACGGGAAAAAGAAGTGAGATGAAAACCCCTTAACTTGTTATTTTCCTTTGTTGAGGGTATGATAACCACCTGTATAATGGGGAAATAATTGTTATTAAATTATAAAATAACCATATATATTAATATGATATCATATATTATCTTTTAATATTGCTTTGTTAATAATATTTTAGCATTATCGTCATTTCAGATGTTAATTGATTTGTTTTCCATTATATGCATGGTTACATAAGACATGTTTGTTATGAATAGGATGTATTTTATTTATATAAATAATTATATTATGACTTTAAACATTTTTTTAACCATAAAATGAAAATTATTCTTGGATGGTTACGATGGAAAAATGAATCTCATCATGTTCATGGAGACAGTAATCCGTACATACGCCGAAGCAACAATATCATTATTTTGATTTAAAAACACATGTAAATAGATTATATTTCATATATAAAGAATCATTATAATTTTATATTTATTATTTAAATCAATTATGCATCATTATTATATCCATACAAATAATAATTTATTTGAATAACAACTACACCACGACGTGGAGATGGCAAGCCGTACATACACACGTATGGTGGCATGTCATTCATAAGCTATATCGAATAATAAATATTGTTGTACCATATTTATAATAACATGAAATTATATATAGGATACTAGAGTTATAATTTTATAATGGAAACAACAATAAATTAGGAAGTGATAGAAGAAAAGAACTGAAAAGAGGGTGGTGAAATTATTACTTATTCTTCGGGTTCTTCATTTTGATTTGATCAAAAGGGCTCCATAGGTTTTCGTTATGACCAATATAATGCCTCTATGATTAATTTAGTGATGTTAGGAGGATATATGGGTAGGGTTTGGCTGAAACAAAAGGCTTTGGAGGTGTGAAATTAAGCGAAGGGGAAGTTCGTTTTTATAAGACAGGTGAAGGTCACTTTAAGAAAAAATTGAAATATTATTTTATAATAAAATACTTTTCGGTTTATAAAGAATAAAAAATAGTTCATTTCTAGAATAAGGTGGGTATTTGTCAATATAATATCAACCAATAGGTTCTAGACATGTTTAGGTCACCATATTAACATTATCATTTAGATTTAACTCTTAGTTAAATAGTTTGATGTTTACCATGCCCCTCTGTTTTATAATATTATATGGTTAATAAACAAACTATAAAGTGCCAAGAGAACCTAAATAGGATTATTAATGAAACATATAATATTATTTAGGCTCCTTTTACAATCACTATATTTTTAGGAATATTATATCATCCAATAATATAATAATTTTTAAAAAAACTCAATTACGTCAATTTTGACATTATTTAATAATTTTGTTTTTTAAAGTCACTATAGCATTATTAATTAGACAAAAATTCATTTAATCAACCTTAACATATCATATTAACCAATAAAATTCTTTTATGGAATAAAAACATTTAAATTATATTTATTTAAAAATTTATAATATCATTTATTGGATTCATTCATTAATAAAGAAAACAGTGCATCAATATTTCGTCATATATAAATATATTTATTTTATTTTTAAAAACTATTAATAAAATATCATGATATAGGAAAGAATTGTGGATTTTTATTGAATATTTATAGTAGAATAGATCAATTATATAACCTCATATAAAAATTGTTCTACTAAAAGATATTTTCTTTTGTTATTTTTGTGTTTACTTTACATTATTTAATATAAAATGTCATTATCACACCAATGTGGCTCCATGGGGTCCCAAAGACAACCCAAGGATGCCGATGGTCGAAAATGTATCAATAAATAGGAATAAGACACATATTATCTTAATTTAGTATTATTATAATATTATTTTTTTACATTTATTTACCAGATTTACCCTTTTACCATGGTAAATAAGATATTTACCGAAATAATTATTTATAATGCCTTAAAATTAAATTTATATATTTAAAAAAAATTCAAATCCTGATTCCAAATATAGAATTAATTTTTTTAAATTGAATACACATAAGTGGATGAATTTAATTTAATATTAATTTTCGCTGTCAAAACAAAAAACGCGCTTTTAAAAAATAATAACTATCAAAATATTGACACATGTATATGTCTTGTTTAAATGTTAAATTACAAACAATGATCAAAATTGGATTAAATTTTAAACAATAATCTAATAATACTTTAAAAATAATCAATAGTATATCTTAGAACTATAAATTATTTCGATTTAAATAGTTCTTTTTAATTAAATTTTAGTATTATCCTTATTCATCAAAAATTGAATGTCATTGGAAAAATAACAAAAAGTAACCCTAATATAATTTTGATATTCCAAATTCAAAAAGGAATTATATTTTATCAAATTCGGAACATATAATTTTCATTTATTAATTTAAAATTATTTCTCATTGTCAAAAATGAAAAGCAGGTTTTAAAAAAGTCAAAACTATCAAAATATTGACATGTGTTTATCATAATTTTATTTGTGAAATTACTTATAATGACCAAAATTTTATTAAGTGGTAAAAATATTATCTAAATATTTTTCCAAACAATTAAAATGTATAATTGAACAATATAAATTATTTTGATTAAAAAATTTGTTTTCAGTTAAAATTTAGTATTTTTCATTATTCACTTAAATATGAAAGTTATCAAAATAAAACGAAAAATTTATTGAAACTAACTTTTTATGGCCTGATTCTAATAAAAAACATTATTTTATCATGTTGAATATATAAAAGTGTCAAATATTGGATTTAAAAAGGGTTCACCATTAAAATATTGTAAAATTTCATTTTTTGAAACATACTTCTTTTATTTGAAAAAATAAATTTGTTCATATATTTTTTCTAATAAACACATAAAATGGAATCTAAAATTTTAAAGAATATATAAAATTTAAAATTCAGTTTACATTATTCATAACTTCTTTTTGAATGGAAAGTTTGGTATGTTGTGTTGTGCTCAAACTCAGGGTAGCGTCTTGCGCAAGTTATTGAATTACTCTTAAAACATAATGTACTACGAAATCATGGTGTTTTACATTCTCCCCACCTTCAATAATTTGTTTCCTCGCACTTTGGAATTGATAAAGGTTAAAAATAGAAAATACATTTGCAGAAGAACCACATCGTAAATAGGGTTAATAAAATTTAGACTTAACAAGATGAAATATAAATAAAAAGTTCACCCCAAAATTATGATCTCAAATAAGAGAACATTGGTGGAAATTATAGACATATAATTCGAGGAAAATGTAAATATTTATAGGGAGTGATTGAGGTCATAAATTACAAACATGTGTACACTTGATGGCCTAAAATCCATCAGTCTATGATGATCTAAAATATCATCAGTTCAAAAAAACATACGGTATTATGATTTCACATTTTTGGTTTTAATATCCCTTCCATAATGCTTAAGAATTAATTTCTCCACATAATAAGAGGAATATATATATATATATATACATGATAAGTAGAGTCTTATCCTTCAACAAATTTCAACCACAAACTCATCTTTTACTCCAAAAAATAATAGAACACAAAATATGTTATTTATCCTAATCGTATAACGTTCCAAATATTAAAACATACCATTTAAATGAAGAAAAATATTTTGTAACAACTAGGGACATCCTGTAGGCTACTGGTAGGTAATTAAGTCCTGTCGCACTATGGTTGTGGGTTCGATTCCTACTGCTATGTCCGACGCGATGGGTTATCACCCGACCTACAGGTTTTCCTTTTCCTAAAACTATAGTATTATAAGATATTTCAAAAATAATCATAATAAATGTTTTAACATCAAAAAATACTATCCAAATTTCAAATTATTTCATTCCAACCTTTATAGTTATCCAAAATACCTCGGTCCAAACTTACAGTCCCAAATTTTTATGGAAGCTAAACACAATGGAGATATTTTTTTCTCACATAATAACATGTGAATAACTTTATCATGTATTCTTTTAAAACATTATAAAACCCTGAATTATCATAAAACCATATTTATTGCATTCATGCTCCAATTTCCTTATCGAATACTAGATATATTCCTCATATCCAAAAATTTAGAATACTCCAACAATGATGAATGAATCAAACCATTAATCAGTTACAAGGTTGTCAATAATATCCAATATAATTTATCCAAATCAAACATCTCTTATTCCAAAATTAAAACCACAGTATCAGGATACTATTAAGGATTTACATTCCTTGAACTATGTTTTTTCCAAAACGTTTAAATTGATATAGAGTCATATTTTATAGGACCATATATTCTCCAATCCTCAATGAAATAGTAATTCATTACAAACTTTATATATTTTCATAATTCATATAACCATTAATAGACAATAAAATACTCAAATGAAATAATTCTTTTATAACAATATAAGAAAACTATTAATTCCTCTTCATTTTTGGTTGAATAATAACTTGATTATTATCCAATAGCATCATTTACGGTATACTCTGCTGACTGGGACATTGATTCCCGTAGTGTCCCAAATCTTTGAAGAAGAAGTGTTGTGCATTTGAATCCTATTTCTTACCCTTGAAATCACATACATGGTGTCCATTTTATCCGAATATATAACAAACTCCCATTCATTTAAAAAATTTACCAAGGTGATTCTTTCAACAATTATCACAAATGGAAAAAATCCTCCATTCCCTTATTCCCTTTATCTATATTTCTCTCTTACATCCTTTTCTTCTCTTGTATCCCTTCAAATACATAGGAATCAGTGAATTCATTACTTATCATATTAACACAGGATATTATTTCTCAATATGATGAGAATACATGGGAGACTATTTCCTTTTTAAATGTTTGCTTAATACCATGAATGATTTGATCCTTATTAATCATTAGATCATATGTATTGCTAGAGTTCTATTCCTTCTACTAGGAGACTTTTCTGAACAATGACATACATTAGGTTAGTTTATGAATCGTAATTCATAATTCCAAACTTCTAAAATACATAACATAAATTGAATAGTTTAGGGATATAATCTATAATCATAAAAATGTTTTATTTGAGCAATTATATACTCACAAACCATTGATAATGCATTTTAAAGAAAAAGATAACTATCCTATGCATATTCCCTAGGAATGTCGTAACCAAGAGTGTAGAAAGGCCAGTTGTCGTGCACCAATTCCAGTTTGAGTTTAGCTCAAAGCGGTGTATTCGGGTTTTACCCCTAGGCACGTCTGTGCCAGAGATACCTCTAACTGATCGAATCTAGACAGGGATGTATTGCTTGGAAAACTCTGAAAATATCTACATTTCCAAAACCCAAGGAAGTTATTATATACTAATCCTCAACAACTATCTTATCGTAATATTTTATAATCATAGTTTATCTATATCTAGTTTCCAAGGATTGTAATAAATTTCCTCTGATACCAACTGTAATGCCCCGACCCCAGTTGCCCAGATTCGGTGCATTATTGTATAAAACTGGCATGATACAAGGATATAATGTCCCAAAAGACCAATACATTTAGTATTATTTGAAACAAGATTCATACATATGTTCAAGCATTGAACATGAAAAGAAGTACAACACTAATTTATTCCATTAGAAACATACAAGCCTCCAAAATTATGCCTTAAAGTAACTTATAACTATTTTCTTCATGTCTTGGGAAAATGAAACATAAGAAAGGGGTGAGCTCAAACACTCAGTAAGGGTATGCAATACAGTGAAAGATAACATAAATATTATAAATAGTGAATAATTGAAACCACATGCCTTTACAAATAATAAACATGATCACTTTTATGGAAGGAACATGAGCTGAGAAAATAATGACACTATAAAACATAGTCAGGGGTATTATACTAGTCTAAAACCCACATAAAACATCAATATAATTTTCATAATGAGGGAATTTATAATTTCATAAATTATTAAACATCTTGTCAAGGCCTTGGAAATGTTGCCTAAAAAACATTAAGGGCTCGTCCAAACCATATATCAAAGTTAGGAAAGGCCTCAGCCAAAACCATATCTCAAAATTGGGAAAGGCCTCGGCCAATTCCATGTTTAATCATTTCATGAGACCTACCGATGCATTGAGGATCTATAGCAGGCTCCACCTGTCATATACTAAGTCCAATACATTCCATATATGAAAAAGTTGAAACATAACAAAAACATTCGTTTTAAAACCAGGATATGAAATGTCAATACATTAACCATAAACCATGTATGGTATAGAAATAACACATCCATATTCAAACATATCTCAAAAACATCAATAAAACTTGGATTATTTGTACCATATTGAATCGACTTCAATCAAGTATAAAATCTATCAATGGATGTTGACCTAGATCAAATCAATACTATTTGACAGAAATATAGCTTTCTTTTTTTGAAATCATTCAAATTTATATAATTATAAAATTAAACCGTTATTTCGAAAATATTCTTATAATATTGTAAGGGTCGCTTTGATGATGTTATAATGGATGAGAATAACCACACCCACCATATAAGTTAAAATAACATTATTACCTTAATTTTGTCGAAAAGGGTCGTAATGTACCTTGTTTGGAAAACAACAGAAAGATTACTTTCAAAAAATATAAGATTAAATAAGGGTATAAATGAATTTAACCCATTTATTATTAAATAGTAAAAATGATTTGAAATTCATTTTTACAAAACACGGATGTGGATGATAAAGAAGTCCAAGTAGATACTTACGTAAAAATAACCTCGGATAATAAAGAGATTGTGAAATTAACCCCTACCAATTTGGTAACATATGAAACATACACCCAATGAAAGAAGTATCATTAAATGAATATGTTAATACACATAAATTAAATTTTACTATAGAAAGAATACAATTATATCCAGTACATACACAACACAAAAGTAAATAGTGGCAATATAGCATGAATCTCACGGGAATAAGAAGTGAGATGATAACCCCTTACCTTGTTCTTTACCTTGGATGAGGGTAGGTTAAACTCTTATATAATGTTGAAATAGTTTTTATTAATTATAAAATAACCATATAAATGTATATGATAACATATATGATCTTCTAATATTACTTTGTTATTAATATTTTAACATCATCATCGTTTGGAGTGTTAATTGATTCGTTTTCCTTTATATGCTTGGTTACGTACGACATGTTTGTGATGAAAAGGATGTATATCATTGATATATATAATGATATTATGTCTTTAAAAATTATTTTTAAACATAAAATTAAAATTATTCTTCAATGGTTACAATTGGGAAATGAATCTCATCGTGTTCGTGGAGACGATAATCTATACATACGCACGAGTGACAATAACATTATTTTGATTTAAAAACGTATGTAAATAGAAGTTTTATCATATATAAAGAATAATTAACAAGTAATATAAAATATTTACATTAATTATTCATCATTTTTATACCCATCCAAATTATAATGTATTTGAATAACAATTACACCACGACGTGGAGACGGTAACCAGTACGTACGCACGTATGGTGACATGTCATTCATAGGATGGATAGAATAAAAAATATGGATGTACCATATTTATAATAACTTCTCAATATATATAGGGTACTGGAGTTATCATTTTATAATGGAGAAAACAAAGAATGAGGAAGTGTAAGAAGAAAAGAATTCGCAAGAGGGTGGTGAAATTATTACCTCTTATTCGGGTTCTTCCTTTTGATTTGATCTAAAAGGATCATTAGTTTGGATTTCTAACTAATGTAATGCCTAAATGAAGAATTGAGGGATGTTGGGAGGATATATGGGCATGTTTTGGCTGAACGAAAAAGATTTGTAGGTGTGAAATTAATTGAAGGGTAAGTGCCCTTTTATAAGAGAGCTGAATGTCACTTTAAGAAAATATTGAAATATTAGTTTATAATAAAATAATTTTAAGTTTATAATGGCTCTAAAATTATTTATTTATAGTATAGGCCAGGTATGTGTCTGAATACTCTCAAACAATAGTTTTTAGAAATGTTTAGGTCACCATATTAACTTTATCATTTATATTTAACTCTTAGTTAAATAGTTTGAGTATTACCATGACCCTTTGTATTTTTATATTATATGGTTAATAAAATAACAGTAAATTTCCAAGAGAAAATATATAGGTTCATTAATGACACATATAATATTATTTTGGAAATTTTTTCAAACTGTAGACTTTTAAGAATATTATATCAACCAATAATATAATATTTGATTTAAAAACTCAATTATGTCAATTTTCATATTTTCTAATAATTTATTTTTGTTAAAGTCATTACAACATTATTAACTCAGAAAAAAATATTGAATCAACCTTATCATCTCATAGTAACCAACAAAATTTGTTGATGAAATCAAAATGATTAAATTATTTGTATTTTAATCTTGATAATATCATTTATTTTCTTCTTTAGTTAATATGGAAAATAGTGCATCATTATTCTGACATATATAAATATATTTATATTACGTCAAAAAATTATAAATAAAATATTATTATATTGGAAAACATTTTATATTTATAATAATTATTTATATTCGAATTGATCAATTATATAACTTCATATAAAAATTGTTTTACTAAAAGATATTTTCTTTTGTGATTTAGGTCTTTACTTTTGATTATTTAATATAAAATGTCATTATCACACTTATGTGGCTCCATGGGGTCCCAATGTAAACCCAAGGATGTCCATGGTCATAAATGTATCAACCAATAGGAATAGGACATATGTTAGGTTAATTTAAAATTATTATAATATTATTTTTTACCATTATTTACCAGATTTACCCTTTTACCATGATAAATAAAATATTTAACAAAATAATTATTCATAATGACTAAAAATAAAAGTTATCTATTTTCACAATTTGGAAATCCTGATTCCAGATATGAAATTACTATTTCCAAATTCAAAACACCGAAATGGCCGAAATTAATTTAAAATTAATTCGTGTTGTTAAACAAAAAAGCGTTTTTAAGAAATAATAACTATCCAAAGATTGACAATTGTTTATGTCCAGTTTGAATGTGGAATTACATGAAATGACCAGAATTGAATGAAATGGTAAAAATATAATCTAATTATAATTTAAAACTACTCAATAGTATAAATTTTCACTATAAATTTTTTTGATTGAAAATGATGTTTTTAATTAAAATTTTGTATTTTCACTATTCATCAAAAACTGAAAGTTTTCAGAAAAATACAAAAAAATCACCCTAAGATAATTTTTATATTACTAATTCCAAAATTAATTCTATTTTACTAAATTCATAACATATATGTTTCATTTTTTAATTTAAAATTATTCTCTATTGTCAAAACTAAAAAGAGGTTTTTTTAAAAAAGTAAAAACTATCAAAAGATTGACAGGTGTTTATGTCCAATTTAATTTTGAAATTAGATATAATGAAGAAAATTTTATTAAATGATAAAAATATAATATAATTATACATCCAAACCATGAAAATATATAATTAATGTCTATAAATTATTTTTATTAAAAAAGTTATTTTCCTTTACAATTTAGTATTTTTCATTATTCACCCAAATATGAAATTTATCAGAAAAACACCAATAATTTATTGAAACTAAATTTTTATGTCCTGATTATAAAAAAGGATTATTTAATAAAATTGAATATATAAAATGGCAAAATATTGGATTTAAAAAGGGTTCTCCATTAAAAGGCATTAAAATTGCATATTTTAAAAAATACATATTTTATCTAAAAAATGAATTTGATCATATATTATGTCTAAGAAATAAATTATATGGATTCTAAAATTTTATATAATATATTAAATTCAAATTTTAGGTTACACTATTCATAACTTCTTTTTGAATGGGTAGTTTGGTAAGTTGTAGTGCACTCAAACTCGGTGTTGCGTCTTGCGCAGGTTATTGAATTACTTGGAAAAGAAAATGTACAATTAAATATTGGGGTGTTAAAATATATTATACTCTATCTGAGTGAATTTATTATAAAATAATTTATAATCATTATATATCTCACACCAACCTCCATGAATATTATACCTCTATATATTAAATATAATAATTACAGTAGCTAAATTTGTATCATTATATGGGTAATATTTCTCATGAACATCGATTTTCATGTAGTGTAAAATATCTCAAAAATTATTATGCTGGAGGAAACATCATATTCCTTTTAAGGATTCATCACTATAGATTAAAAACTATCCTCTAATGTTGGTTAGTGCATGGAAATGTTTTGTAACTAACCTTCTCATCGATTCTAGGAAATATTACTCAATTTATTTTATATAATGGAATATGTCTCTTTTGTCAGTGAAATTTTTTAATGGATTGGATTTTTATGGGAAATATTTTATAATTAATATATAATATCGCACCAATCAAAGAAAAATATAAATATTTTCTACTATGCGTTTTTTTTCCTGATATTCAGAAAAAAATTTTGAGGTATCAATAGATATAAAATTGTAGGAAATTATATTTCCCGAAAATAATTGTAGCTAATATTCACTCTTGGTAAATTCTGAAGATTTTTATTTCAATAATTATATGTTTAATATATTTCTGATGTGATATTAATTCTCATTATTACTCATTAAATATATATATGAAAATCATATACCAATACTACAATAAATAAATCATATAAAGATAAAAAACAATATTCAATAAATCCAAATTGATAGTAGAATAATTAGTAAGACTACATGATATCACTCTAAAATATTAATTATTATTCCCATTACAGAATGCTGAAATTTGAATATCACTCTCAATGACTTTAAATATTTTGATTCCAACATTATGGTAAATCATTGAAAAGTATTGAGATACATTAAGTTTATCAAACTAATCATCAATACCGGGTAGAGGATACATATTATTGATAGTGACCATGTATGTTTCTTAATAATAAATATATATTCTAAATTTGTTATAATCCATTTATAAAAAGTAAAAAAGTTAACTCCATTTTGAAACAAATATATTAATGATTTATTTCTCATTTTTATCATTCTTTTGTACATTATTTCATGTAACATAATTAGACCCATTCTATAAGAAGTGATAAATAGAGGCATAACATTTGTGATGAGTTATATTGAAATCTAAACATCATGATTTGAGGCAGTTTTTTTTTGAATGTATTTTTTTAATAAATTAAAAATATATCACATAATAATAATTTCATATATGTTGAGTTCCACAACAACAATTTCAAATAATTACCACTTCATAATCATATATAATACCCATATACTATTTATGATTTCCATTAAAAGATTATATTTTCCGTCAAACTATTTTTTAACAAAACTTATGTATATAATATCAAACGTGATTTAGAATCTATAGAAATTGATGTGGGATTTATTTTATAAAATCAAATCCATTTCAATTTTCATGTCAAAATTCATCCAGTGTATGAATAATGAGACGTTCAAGAATAAAAATCCCAAATACATATATTGAAGAAGTATAATAGTCTTTATATTCTACATTTATACCATTATAATTATTTATCAACAATTCAACATATTATAACATGGCATGAAATCAGATATTGTATATAAATTCATCAAATATAAAAGTGAGAGTATATATAGAGTCACATAAGTAATTTGGAGAATTATAGTGAATGTAATGTGTACCAATACACACATCCTTATCATACCACACATCAAAAGTACTGAAAGCATTTGATTTCCATTTTCCTCTAGTATTAATAGGTTTCTATCATAAATCATCATCATCAACCTTCATGTTTGATCACTATATTTCATAATTCAAAAAATACTTACATTTGAAATACTGGATTGTTGGTGATGTATTATTGTAACGCCCCGACCCCAGTTTCCCAGAGTCGGTGCGTTACTGCGTAACATTGGCATGATCACAAAAGATAATGTCTCGAAAGACTGATTAATTTAATAGCCTTGGAAACACTAGATACATTCATAAATGTTATATTACATCATAAGGTGAAATACTACAATAACAAAGTCCCTATAGTCCACACTCATATCCTCTTCTGACTATCCCTGCAGGTCATTCCTAAAATACATCTTCACATCCTGGAAAATATTAAAACATTGAAATGGGTGAGCTCAGATGCTCAGTAAGGATAACAATATAGCGGAAGATTTCATAAATAAACATTAACATTTAAGGAAATTTATAACTAAAACAAAAGCCTTTTTAAACTTGAACATCAGCATAATATGGCAAAAATAAAATTAAATAATGCCATTTACTTACTCACATGGATATTCTACTAGTAAAATAATCCCATGCAATATCAATAACCACTTTCATAATGATGGAATGCATAATTCCAGACTATCATAACCACGTAGCCAAGGCCTCGTGCTAAGACCACAAATAAGAGTTTGTCAGGGCCTCGGTCCAAGACACTAGTTTGTCTCATGAGACCTACCGATGCGTCGAGGAGCTATAACGGGCTCCACCCGTCACTTATTAAGTCCATTGCATTCCTCATATGAATAGGTTTAAACATATCATATAACATAATCATATCACATAAATCATACATAAAGGAAACATAAAATTTACACATTTCAATCACAAGATATCAATACAACACATTGATATAGTAAAAACACTTTAAAAACCATTTTCAATAATAATAGAAAATTAAAACTTGTATTTATTTTTCATTTTTTAAAAAAATTATGGCTTGTAGAGGAAGCCAAAACTCAAATAATGGTCACGGCGGCGGAGAATTCGTTGATTCCACATACGTAAGAAAAAAAATTACTTTTGTCTTTTAGTAATAACGCTTCGTATAAAAAGATTCCTTTTGAATAAAAGTAAAAGTAAAAGGGGTTTATACACCGTATGAAAGAAAGTTGTGTATAAAACCAAATATGCCTCAATGAAAGGATATTGAGACAAAGTCCTTAAAAAGATCATTTTTAAAATAAAATAGATCTATTATGTGTATTTACTATAAGTACACATAAAGAACGTACAAATACAAGATATGACATAATAATATCATGACAAAATATGAAAGTAGGAGATTAACCCAAAGAATAGAAATTGGGTTAAGAAATTCCCTTACCTTGCGTCCTGTCTTGACTCGACCGTTCTATAACCTCCTGAATAATAAACTAGAGTTAATTTCAATTTTCTTAATAACCTTTTTAATTTTCATTATTCCTTTTATATCACTTATTACCATGTTATGAACATTATGTAATTATTTAAGTTAAAAACGGTCATTTTATCGATCTTTGGAACTTGAGTCAAAAGTAAAATTCTTATAATTACAAGGTGTTCATGTGGTGATATATCCATTATATCCAGAATTATATTCATGATATAGATATCATAACTGACATATATATCTAGTATATACATGCATTTATATTATTCCATAACGTTTAGAGGTAAGAAATGAAATGCACCGTTCATGGAGACGGTAATCCGTACGTATGCATGAACGCTACATTCATTTCTATTTCGTATTTAATAAAATAATAATGATATAAAGGTATATTATAATTCCATTATAATATCATATATAATATCATTCACTCTATCCTTTATAGATCCACATATGGGATTAACGATTCAAATCACTTTGAGGGGGCGGTAGTCCGCACATCCTAAAATGAAAATATCGTGTTTACCCATAATGGAAACAATAAAGGTATGCCATAAGTGAAAAATAAAGAACATTAAGTAAAACATAAACATATCTTATATAATATATATAAATATAGTGACATCTTAATGGCCACCATTGAAGGTGTTATATGAGTGTTGAACAATCATCGTTTCGTGAGGCAGAAATTCGCCATCCACAGAAATAGTATGTTCTTTAACCATTAGATGTAGGTTTGTGTAAGTGTAGCTAGAATAATTCATATAACAAACTCCCATTCCCTTTAGGAAAGTTCAAAGGTGTTTCTTCCCACAGTTATCACATATTGGAAAATTCTTCTTTTCCCTCGTCACTTTATCCATCATTCTCTCTTCCATCCTTTTCTTCTCTTTCATCCCTTCAAATCCATAAGACTCAGAGAATTATCTACTTATCTTATTAACACATGATACTATTTATTCATATGTTGATAACACATGGGAGACTATTTTCCTTCTAAATGTTGGGTTAATACCATGAAAGTTATGATCCTTCTTACTCTTTGGATCATACATATTGATTGAGTTCGCATTCCTTCTACTAGGTGCCATTTCAATACAATTCCATAAACTAGGTTAGTTTATGAATCGAAATACATAATAGCAAACATGAAAACACTTAACATAAATTGAACTATTTATGGATATAATCCATAATCATAAAAATGTTTTCTTTTAGGATGTATATACTCATAACCCTTCATAGTGGTCAGTAAGGAAAATGAGAATTATCCTAAGCATATCCCCTGGTAGTGTCGTAACCAAGAGTGAAGCAGGGCCTGTTGTCGTGCACTAGTTCTCGTTCGAGTCTATCTCAATACGGTGTTTTCAGGTTTTACCCCTAGGTACATTTGTGCCAGAGCCACCTCTACCTGCTCGTATCCAGAGAGGGATATATTGCTCGGAAAACTCACAACATCTCTATAATACCAAAATTCTAGGAAGTTCTTCTATACTAATCCTCAAAGTCTACCTTCGGGCTATGTGCTCTAATCAGAGTTTATCTAAATCTAGCTTCCAAGGTTAGTACTAAACTACCTCTGATACCAACTATAACGCCCCGACCCCAACTACCCAGAGTCGGTGCGTTACTTCGTAACATTGGCATGATCACAAAAGATCAAGTCTCGAAAGACTGATTAGTTTAGTAGCCTTGGAAACACTAGATACATTCATAAATGTTACATTACATCATAAGGTGAAAAACTACAAAAACAAAGTCTCCATATTCCACACTCATATCCTCTTCTGACTATCCCTGCAGGTCATTCATAAAATACTTCTTCACATCCTGGAAAATATTAAAACATTGAAAGGGGTGAGCTCAGATGCTCAGTAAGGATAACAATATAGCGGAATCTTTCATAAATAAACATTTACATTTAAGGAAATTTATAACTAAAACAAAATCCTTTTTAATCTTGAACTTCAGCATAATATGGAAAAAATAAAATTAAATAATTCCATTTACTTACTCACATGGATATTCATCTAGTCGAATATTCCCATGCAATATAAATAACCACTTTCATAATGATGGAATGCATAATTCCAGACTATCATAACCACGTAGCCAAGGCCTCATGGTATGACCACAAATAAGAGTTTGTCAAGGCATCATGCCAAGACACTCGTTTGACTCATGAGACCTACCGATGCATCGAGGAGCTATAGTGGGCTCCACCCGTGACTTATTAAGTCCAATACATTCCTCATATGAATAGGTTTAAACATATCATATAACATAATCGTATCACATTAAACATGCATAAAGGAAACATAACATTACCACATTTAAATCACAAGATATCAATAAAATACATTGATATAGTAAAAACACTTTCAAAACCATTTTCAATAATAAAAGAAAATTAAAACTTGTATTTATTTTTCATTTTTTTAAAAAAATTATGGATTGTAAAGGAAGCCGAATCCCAAATAATGGTCACGGTGGCAGAGAAGTCATTGTCGCCGCATACGTAAGAAAAAAACATTCCTTTTGTAGTTTAGTAAAAAAGCTTCGTATTAAAATATTCATTTTGAATAAAAGTAAAAGTCAAAGGGGTTTATACACCATATGAATGAATGTTGTGTATAAAAACATATATGCCTCAATGAAAGGAGATTGAGACGAAGTCCTTAAAAAGATCATTTTTAAAATAAAAAAGACCTATTATGTGTATTTACTATAAGTACACATAATTAAATTACAAATACAAGATATGACATAATAATTTCATGACATAATTTGAAAGTAGGAGATTAACCCAAAGAATAGAAATTGGGTTAAGAAATTCCCTTACCTTGCGTCCTGTCTTGACTCGACCATTCTTTAACCTCCTGAATAATAGACTAGAGTTAATTTTTATTTTCATAAGAACCTTTTTCATGTTCATTATTCCTTTTATATCACTTATTACCATGTTATGAACATTTTGTAATTATTTAAGTTAATAACGGTCATTTTGTCGATCTTTGGTACTTGAGTCAAAA
This sequence comes from Viscum album, assembly GCA_963277665.1. Lineage (NCBI taxonomy): Eukaryota > Viridiplantae > Streptophyta > Magnoliopsida > Santalales > Viscaceae > Viscum > Viscum album. The sequence goes on from OY728128.1 coordinate 599,537,225, forward strand.
GTAAACTTATTATAATTACAAGGTGTTCATGTGGTGATATATCCATTATATCCAGAATTATATTCATGATATAGATATCATATATCTCATATATATCCAGTACATACATGCATTTATATTATTCCATAATGTTTAGAGGTAAGAAATGAAATGCACCGTTCAGGGAGACGGTAAGCCGTACGTACGCATGAACGCTACTTTCATTTATGTTTCATATTTAATGAAATCATAATGATATAAAGGTATATTATAATTCCAGTATAATATCATATATAATATCATTCACTCCATCCTTTATACATCCACATATGGGATTAACGATTCAAATCTCTTTGAGGGGGCGGTAGTCCGCACTTCCTAAAATGAAAATATCGCGTTTACCCATAATGGAAACAATAACGGTATGCCATAAATGAAAAATAAAGAACCTTAAGTAAAACATAAACATATTATATATAATATATATAAATATAGTGACATCTTAATGGCCACCTTTGAAGGTGTTATATGAGTGTTGAATAATCATCAATTCGTGAGGCAGAAATTCCCCATCCATAGAAAAAGTATTTTCTTTAACCATTTGATGTAGGTGTGTGTAAGTGTAGCTAGAATAAATCTTATAAAAACATCCTAGTATATTGATAATACTGGTGTTGTTACAAAAGAAATGAATAAAAAGTGTTTAGGGGGTTGGATAAGCAAAATAAAACAAAATAACATAAGAGATGACATTACCTTAAAATCGGGTAACTCTATTGATTTGAGCCAAAGGCTTCCTTGGGATGAATTCATCCCAAAGTGAGGCTTCTATGAGTAAGGTAGGGATGTTGGGAGAGTATTTGGGCAGAGGTTTGCCGAGTCAAAAGGCTTTGATAGTGTGAGTAAGGTGGTAGTGGTGGGGGCCTTTTATAAGTGGAGAGGAGAGGCACTCGTGGAAAGATTGAAATGTTACATTATTATGAAATGATTTTCGGATTCTAACGGACCCACAATGATATAGTTCGAGGGTAAGGTGATAAGGGTTCGAAATCTACCCATCCAATAGGTTTTTGACAAGTGTAAGCCTTGGATTTTACATTATCTTTTCATTTTAATTAAATCGTTAATTAATGAGGTAATCGCTCCATCATCATGGTGTCATAAATAATTTAATTTATTTAAAGTCTAAAAATTATAAAAAAAATATCATGATGTAGGAAATATTATTATATTTCTAATGAATACTTATACATAAAAATATGACTTATATAACCCCATATAATTTTTTTTTAGTAAAACAACTCTTGTTTGTGACCTTTTAATTTTAACATTAAATAAAAAGTAATTTATGTCATTTTCCTACCAAAGTGGCTCCATGGGGTCCCCAAGTTGACCCATGGATTTTATTGGTCGACCATGACACATACAATAGGGTTAGGACAAGTGTAAAGGTTATTCCATATTTTTATAATACTATTTTACCTTAAATTTCACTAATTACCTTTAATCGCGATTAATTAAAATTAAAAGTTACCATTCACCAAAAAATTATTTTAATCCCATTGAACCAAATTTTACTTCCTAATTACAACAATGTATGTAGGATTTTTGAAAATCAAATCACAGAAGTTTTAATGGTTCATTTAAATGAAAAATCAGTTTTTTAACTATCACTTAGTGATTTCACTATTCATCAAAAATTGAAGTTTTTCAGAACAATGCAAAAATTTCACCTTAAGCTATAATTGATATTACGAATTCAAAAATGATGTCTATTTTACAAAATTCCAAACATATATGTTGCATTAATTAATTTAATAATTAATTCCTGCTGTCACAACAAATAGCGTGTTTTAAAGAAATAATATAAATCAAAAGATTGACAATTGTTTATGTCTAATTTCAATGTGAAACTAATTATAATGAACACCATTAGATAAAATGGTAAAATATATTATAACTATACTTTAAAACCACTCAATATTATAATTTATCACTATAAATTATTTTGATTAAAAAAGTTGTTTTTAAGTATTTTCCACTATTAATAAAAAATTGGAAGTTCTCAGAAAATTACAAAAAGTTCAACATAGGATAATTTTGATATTTAGAATCCAAAAATGAAGTCCATTTTGAAATATAAAATATATATAATTTCAAAAATTGGGTATTACTATTCATAATGGCTATTTTGATTGGTCGCGGTGTGTTAGAATTTCGAACTTGCGTACAATGCAAGCTATTGCATTTTTTAAAGAGAAACGTATCATGGAAGCTCGGGGTGTTACATTTTCCCCTCCTTCAATAAGTTGCATCCTCGCAATTTGACATTTTTCATTGAAAATAAATGGTTGAAAATAGAAAATACCTTTGTTGAAAACCCATATCGAAAATAGGGTTAATAAAATTTAACCTTAATAAGAGGGAAAGGCAAATGAAAATGTCACCACCAAATTATGATCTCAATAAAGAGAAAATTGGTGGAAATTGGAGACATATAATTGGAGGAAAACATAAATATTTGTATGGAGTGACTGAGGTCATCAATCACAAACAAGTGTAAAATTGAGGGCCTCAAAGCCTTCAATCTATGTTGATTTAAAATATTATCAGTTCAACAAGACATAAGGTATTAGGATAACACATTTTTTTGTTTTAATATCCCTTTACTAAAGTTTAAGAATTAATTTATTCATAGAATAAGAGAAAGGTATATATATTTATGCTTGAAAAGTAGTGTTTCATCCTTCAACTAATTTCTACCACAAACACATCTTTCACTCAAAAAGATAATTGAACTCAAAAATATTATATTTATCCTAATCGTACAAGGTTCAAAATATTAACACATACCATTTAGATTAGAAAAACTATTTTGTAATAACCAGGGACTTCACGTAGTCCACTGGTAGGCGATTAATCCCAATCGCACTATGGTTGCAGGTTTGATTCCCACAGCATTGTCCGACGCGATAGGTTGTCACTCGGTCTGCGTGTTGTCATTTTTATAAATATCCAAAAATAACCTTAACAATAGTATCCAATGTAAAATATAATCCATTCAAATCTTTATAGTTATCCAAAATACTTCGGTCCAAATCACAATCCATATTTTATAAGGAAGGTATACATAATGAAGATCCTTTTTTCTCTGCGTAACAACATGTGAACACCTTCATCATGTATTCTTTTATAACACTGCAACATACTGAATTACCATAAATCCTTATTTATTACATTTATGATCACATATTCCTTATAGAAAACTAGATATACTCATTCTATCCAAAAATGTATACAAGTCATTAATCAGTTTCAAGGAAGTTAAGAATATCCAATATAATTTATCCAAATCAATTATGTATTGTTCCAAAATCACTATCTCTATATTAGAACCATATTATGGTTTATATTTCTCTTAACCAGATATTTTACAAAAATTTAACCTGCTGTGGAGTCACTTTTCTTGGTTCCACACAATCTCAAGTCCTTGATGAAATGGTACTGCAGTTCAATCATTATATACTCAATAATTATTATAATCAATACATCATTGATACAACACTCAAATGACAAAATTCTATAATGACAACCTAAGAAATCTAATCATTCCTCCTCTTCTGTGGTAGTATCATAACTTGATTATTATCCAATAACATCATTTGGGGCATACTCTGATGATTTGAACATTGGTTTGCGTAGCGTCCCCACTCTTTGCAGATGAAGCATTGTACATTTGAAACATTTTTCTTACCCTTTAAGTCACACAATTGGTGTCCTTTTTCTCCACAATTATAACAAACTCCCATTCCCTTCAGGCAAGTTCCAAGGTGTTTCTTCCCACAGTTATCACATATTGGAAAATTCTTCTTTTCCCTCTTCCCTTTATCCATCATTCTCTCTTCCATCCTTTTCTTCTCTTTCATCCCTTCAAATCCATAAGACTCAGAGAATTCTCTACTTATATTATTAACACATGATACTATTTCTTCATATATTGATAACATATGGGAGACTATTTTCCTTCTAAATGTTGGGTTAATACCATGAAGGTTATGATCCTTATAACGCTTTGGATCATACATATTGATGGAGTTCACATTCCTACTAATGGGCGCCATTTCTATACAATGCCATAAACTAGGTTAGTTTATGAATCGAAATACATAATAACAAACTTGAAAACACTTAACATAAATTGAACTATTAATGGATATAATCCATAATCATAAAAATGTTTTCTTTTAGGATGTATATACTCATAACCCTTCATAGTGGGTTGTAATGAAAATGAGAATTATCCTAAGCATATCCCCCATGAGTGTCGTAACCAAGAATGAAGCAAGGCCCGTTGTCGTGCACCAGTTCCCGTTCGAGTCTAGCTCAAAGTGGTGTTATTGGGTTTTACCCCTAGGTACATCTGTGCCAGAGCCGCCTCTACCTGCCCATATCCAGACAGGGATATATTGCTCGGAAAACTCACAACATCTCTATAATACCAAAATTCAAAGAAGTTCTTCTATTCTAATCCTCAAAGTTTATCTTCGGGCTATGTTCTCTAATCAGAGTTTATCTAAATCTAGCTTCCAATGTTAGTACTAAACTGCCTCTGATACCAACTGTAACGCCCCGACCCAAACTACCCAGATTCGGTGCTTTACTTCGTAACATTGGCATGATCACAAAAGATCAAGTCTCGAAAGACTGATTATTTTAGTAGCCTTGGAAATACTAGATATATTCACAAATGTCACATTACATCATAAGGTGAAAACTGCAATAACAATGTCACCATAGTCCACACTCATATCCTCTTCTGACTATCCCTGCAGGTCATTCATAAAATACATCTTCACATCTTGGAAAATATTAGAACATTGAAAGGGGTGAGCTCAGAAGCTCAGTAAGGATAAAAATATAGCGGAAGCTTTCATAAATAAACATTAACATTTAAGGAAATTTATAACTAAAACAAAAGCCTTTTTAAACTTGAACTTCAGCATAATATGGAAAAAATAAAATTAAATAATGCCATTTACTTACTCACATGGATATTCTATAAGTCTAATAATCCCATGCAATATCAATAACGATATTCATAATTATGGAATTCATAATGCCATACTATCATAACCACGTAGCCAAGGACTCATGCCAAGACCACAAATAAGAGTTTGTCAAGGCCTCGTGCCAAGAAACTTGTTTGTCTCATGAGACCTACCGATGCATCGAGGAGCTACAGCGGGCTCTACCCATCACTTATTAATTCCAATGCATTCCTCATATGAATAGGTTCAAACATATCATATAACATAATCGTATCACATAAATCATGCGTAAAGGAAACATAACATTTACACATTTCAATCACAAGATATCAATACAACACATTGATATAGTAAAAACAATTCCAAAAACATTTTCAATAATAAAATAAAATTAAAACTTGTATTTATTTTTCATTTTTTAAAAAAACTATGGCTTGTAGAGGAAGACGAAACACAAATAATGGTCACGACGGCGGAGAAGTCGTTTTCACCTCATACGTAAGAAAAAAACATTCCATTGGTCATTTAGTGAAAACTTTTCGTATAAAAAGATTCCTTTTGAATAAAATTAAAAGTCAAAGGGGTTTATACACCGTATGAATGAAAGTTGTGTATAAAACCAAATACTCCTCAATGAAAGGATATTGAGACGAATTCCTTAAAAATATAATTTTTAAAATAAAATAGATCTATTATGTGTATGTACTATAAGTACACATAAAGAAAGTATAAATACAAGATAGGAAATAATAATATCATGACATAATTTGAAAGTAGGAGATTACCCCAAAGAATAGAAATTGGGTTAAGAAATTCCCTTACCTTGCATCATGTCTTAACTCGACCGTTCTTTAATCTCCTGAATAATAAACTAGAGTTAATTTATATTTTCATAAGAACCTTTTTCATGTTCATTCTTCCTTTTATATCATTTATTTCCATGTTATGAACATTATGTAATTATTTAAGTTAATAACGGTCATTTTGTCGATCTTTGGTACTTGGGTCAAAAGTAAACTTCTTATAATTAGAAGGTGTTCATGTGGTGATATATCCATTATATCCAGAATTATATTAATGATATAGATATCATATATCTAGTATATATCCAGTACATACATGCATTTATATTATTCGATAATGTTTAGAGGTAAGAAATGAAATGCACCGTTCATGGAGACGGTAAGCCGTACGTACGCCTGAACGCTACTTTCATTTCTATTTCGTATTTAATGAAATCATAATCATATAAAGGTATATTATAATTCCATTATAATATCATATATAATATCATTCACTCCATCCTTTATACATCCACATATGGGATTAACGATTCAAATCACTTTGAGGGGGCGGTAGTCCGCACTTCCTAAAATGAAAATATCGCGTTTACCCATAATGGAAACAATAAAGGTATGCCATAAATGAAAAATACAGAACCTTAAATAAAACATAAACATATTATATATCATATATATAAATATAGTGACATATTAATGGCCACCTTTTAAGGTGTTATATGAGTGTTGAACAATCATCGTTTCATGAGGCAGAAATTCGCCATCCACAGGAACAGTATGTTCATTAACCATTATATGTAGGTGTGTGTAAGTGTATCTCGAATAATTCTTATAAAAACATCCTAATATATTTAGTATACTGGTTTTGTTACAAAAGAAATGAATAAAATGAGTTTAGGGGGTTGGATAAGAAAAATAAAACAAAATAACATAAGAGAAGATATTACCTTAAAATCGGGTAACTCTTTTGATTTGAGCCAAAGGCTTCCTTGGGAAGAATTATTCCCAAAGTAAGGTTTCTAGGAGTAATGGAGGGAAGTTGGGAGATTATTTGGGCAGAGTTTGGCCAAGTCCAAATGCTTTGATATTGTGAGTAAGGTGGTAGTGGTGGGGGCCTTTTATAAGTGGAGAGGAGGGGCACTCTTGGAAAGATTGAAATGTTACTTTATTATGAAATGATTTTCGGATTCTAAAGGTTCCACAATGATATAGTTAGAGTATATGGTGATATTGGTTCTAAATATACTCATCCAATAGGTTTTTGACAAGTTTATGCCTTGTATTTTACATTATCTTTTCATTTTATTTAAATCGTTAATTAATGAGGTAATCGCTGCATCATCATGGTGTCATAAATAATTTAATTTATTTAATGTCTAAAAATTATAAAAAAATATCATGATTTAGGAAATGTTATTATATTTCTAATGAATATTTATAGTCAAAAATATGACTTGTATAACCCCATATAAATTTTTTTTTAGTAAAACAACTCTTGTTTGTGACCTTTTAATTTTAACATTAAATAAAATGTTATTTATGTCATTTTCCTACCAATGTGGCTCCATGGGGTCCCCAAGTTGACCCATGGATTGTCTTTGTCGGCCATGACACATAAAATTGGGGTAGTACAAGTGTAATGGTCATTCCATATTTTTATAATACTATTTTTACCTTAAATTTCACTAATTACCTTTAATCGCGATTAATTAAACTTAAAAGTTACTATTCACCAAAAAATTATTTTAATCCCATTGAACAACATGTTACTTATTAATGACAACCATGTATGTCGGATTTTTGAAAATCAAATCACAGAAGTGGTAATGTTTCATTTAAACGAAAAATCAGTTTTTTAACTACCACTTAGTGGTTTCACTATTCATCAAAAATTGAAGTTTTTCAGAACAATGCCAAAATTTCACACTAAGCTATAATTGATATTCTGAATTCAAAAATGATGTCTATTTTACAAAATTCCAAACATACACGTTGAATTAATTAATTTCATAATTAATTCCAGCTGTCACAACAAATAGCGTGTTTTTAAGAAACAATATATATCAAAAGATTGACAATTTTTATGTCCAATTTCAATGTGAAACTAATTCTAATGACCACCATTGGATAAAATGTTAAAAATATATTATAATTATACTTTAAAACCACTCAATATTATAATTTATCACTATAAATTATTTTGATTAAAAAATTTGTTTTTAAGTATTTTTCACTATTCATAAAAAATTGGACGTTCTTAGAAAATTACAAAAAGTTCATCTTAGGATAATTTCGATATTTCGAATCCAAAAATGAAGTCCATTTTGAAATATAAAATATATATAATTTCAAAAATTTTGTATTAATATTCATAATGGCTATTTTGATTGGTCTCGGTGTTTCAAAATTTCGAACTTGCGTACAATGTAAGCTATTGCATTTTTTAAAGAGAAACGTATCATAGAAGCTCGGGGTGTTACAATTATGCCATAATTTAACTCTATTATCATAATTATTCAACATCTTCGAATTCCATAATAATTTTATAACATGATTAACATCTATTAAATAATTAATTAAATTGAACGTCCCATTATAAAAATTTCGTCCTTGTTTCCGTCTACTATTAGAAAAAAATGAAATATAATTTTCCACTATACATTGTTTTTCTAATTTTATTTTAATTCATTCATTCATTTCTTATATAATCCATGTTATTTTTGGGTGAAATCAATTTCATTTTCTTCTTGATTTTACATTGATCATTTTCATTATATCTATTGATGTTCTTATTTATAAGAAAGTACAGTGAATTGGTTTTTTGATATCAATAATCCATAAAAATTAATTTATTGTATGATGAAAATATAAGAAGCTTAACTAATTTTTTTTTGATAGATTTTCCACATATCTACTAACAAATTCACCATCCATCTATATTTTCTCAAGGAAATACTTCTATATTTTTATATAAAAGATATGAGTAGACTAATAATTGAAATATAATATTATAACCTCATCCCCTTTTAGTGGGTCAATCACCTACTTTTTCTCAATGGACTTTATTAGAGTCCACCATTGATCTTCTTCACCTTCCAAATTATTAATTGATGAAATAACAATTTCATACTCAAAACCCTAAAAAATTGAATATATCATTTTAGAGGAATTAATTCATTTCTCACCATATAGTAGATTAATTGACATGGTTACTTCAGGTTCTATCCATTTTTAAAACCAAAAATCATATTCTGAGAAATTAAAATCGTAGTGGGAAACCACATAATCATAAAAATACTTTATAAAATATCTAAAAAAATTTAACATATTTTCAATCTATGAAAATTTATGATAAACCTATGTAATCCAATATTATTATAAAATCATTAGGATAATGTCATATACATATATTTATCCATTTTTTCTTCACTACTGCTTTCTCGTATTAGTTTCCAAATGTAAATAAACATTGATCTTAATGAAACTATAATGAAATATACTTTGAAAACATAAATATCACATCATGTTAGATTAATATTCATTACATGAAATTATGATACACACTATAATCATATCGGCTCTATGTCTTTGGGAACATGGACACATACACAAATTTTTCATAAGACATCTAACATATCAATCACTAAGTTCTTTATAACTAATATCCTTATTAAAAAAACCATATATAAAAATAATATTCATAAAAATGTCAAATTAAACATAAATAAATTTTATTGTAGAAGCATATTAACGGTACGAAATGGCGATACCAATTGTGGCATAAGAATAACCTAATAATAAGGGAATAAGTCCTATATCTTATCATTTGAAAATGATACCCTAAATATCATAGTTCATAATCACGGGCCTTTGATTAAATAATCGGAATTAAAAAGAGAAGGATAATATCATAATCAAAGAACATTATACGTATTATAATAACATTTGTATTTGAAATAATATTTGGGAAAAAATATAATATTATTAAATAAATTCCTAAAAAATTTACAATAATATGAATATAACAGGTGTTTGGTATCACATTCAATTTCATCGGATCAAAATTCAAGCATCACTCCCAATACTATCATAGTAGACAACATTTAGCATTGAAAAGTGTTCACTCTAAATTTTAGTCCATAGGATATCGTCATATATCCATAACAACCCAATTCATTGGAGGGATATATTATTACATAACTACTGTGAACATAATAAAAATCATATATATATATATATCCAAAAAGAAAATAAAATAGTCACTTTTTCAGAATAGATGGACATGAATATGATTTTATAAACATATCATAATTTTATAAAACCATAACAGCTGAAAATAGATGGGTTTCATAATCATTCAATCGTAACATAATTTACTACTGTTAATAAAATTGGTTTTTACAATCATCCTGAAATAATCATCATCATAATCCATCCAAATAATGAAATTGGAATATATCAGTGTATCATAACCCCTATAAATAAAAATTAATATCAAGGAATGTAATACTAGATTATATAAAATATAAAATATCACTAGAACATTTCTTGAGGAAAATATTATTTTCAGATTTAAATTACATATTTAAAATATATAAACTTTCTAAATATTAAGGCAAAAAATCTATAAAAATAAACATGAAAAAATGTAATCAATTATTTAATGTATTGATCATGAAAGATTTTGGGAAATTCTATTCCGACTCTGTACATTAAAATAAACATTTCATTCCTATTTTTGGTTCAGAGATCATAATTAACATGTTCAAAAAAAAATAAACAACATTCATTTGATACATTCTTTAAAATGTATAAAATTTTAAATCATGGATTTTTAAATTGATATAATAATATTAAAAAATTATTGAAAACATTTTTCCAGATAAATTTACTTGAAAAATGCAATTTAAATTGAAGGTAGAATTAATTTAAAATTTAAAATAAAAATTTATTTTAGTATATAAATTTATTAGAATGTGTAAAATGAATGGAAATCATTTAATCTCTATAATTATAATGTTTATAATAAAATTTATGTTATTTAAAAGATATAATCCCAAAAATTTCCACATTGAAAAACTTATCCCATACTATTATGACCAACATTGATAATGTAACATAAATCCCATACCATTAGATATAGTAGTTTCAAAATCAATTTAAAATCATGTATAATAAATTATTATTTTTTTAATTATATTAAAAACTAATTTTCAAATATGTAAAATAATATATGAAAACATTATTACATTTCTCAGAAATTTATTAATCGTTTCTTAATAAAATTTTCTTTTAATGGTGTTGAAAATTTATTGTGAATGATAATTTCTATTTGTCAATTATTAGAATTGTAATTGGAAAAAGGATACATAATCTCTAAAATAATTATCATGATAAAATTTTATTAAATACTCATTGTATTTATATTAATATCTATCCTTAAAAGACAGATTCATAAAAACTAATAACACTATTCTTGGAGATGGTTGGTAGTATGTATTCATGAACACTATTTTGAATTTTCAATTAATAGAGTGAATGAACATAAAATTTTAATTACAATTTTAAGAATAATATTTATAATACATATATCCTATATTCTCTTTAGTTGTATCCTTATTACCATCCTTGGAATTCAACAATGAAATATGAATAACATTGCCTTGTACAGGTGGTAGTCCCCACGAATGGAAAGACATCGTTTCACTTTTACAATTGAGAAGAATGAAAAATTTAGAAATGATTTTATAATTCAAGAATAATAATTATGAAATACAAGTTATATAATTATAAAACCCATAATATTAACTATCCTTGAAATGTTATGATTTAAAATGAATCGCATCAATATGTGGGGAAGGTAGTCTACATGTAGGCATGATCGCTAATTTTACGTCCAATTTGATGGAATATAGAGTTTGTATTTGTGGTTCTAAACTCAAAATATTCTTAATTTTTATTAATTTTTATATTTAATTAATTTTATTATGAATGTCATTTATTTATTGGAGGTATAAGAACAATAAAATTAAATGAATTTAGGAATGTTTATTTCATACTCTTTGGTTGCCCTCATTTGATCCCTTCATAAGGACGATTGGAATTGTAATATTACAAGAGAAAACCAATAATTATTGTATAAGATAGTATAAAATAAATTGATGAAAATTTTGGTGTAGAAGTAAGTCTCAATGTGGTGAAAATATTTTAAATGATGGGTGTCCTTTTGTATGTGCGGGAGAGGACACAATTGGAATTGATTAAAACATTAAAATATAAATATGTAATTATCATAAAAAAATCAACCAAAATTGAAATATATTCAATTTTTTGATAGTATTATATTGATATATGGTCATCATATATGATTTATAATATTATAATTTGAAAAATAACCATTATTTATTTGGTTAACCCTTAGAAAATATGTTTTAACAGTAATAACGATAATTTTTTTTACTATTTTCCATATTCATTAAGAATTTATATATATATTATTTATTATGATAATAAAAAAATTATTCCATTATATAAAATTATATTCACAAAATATTAATAAAAAAATTAAACACTTAAAACTCGACGAAATGGTGTTTTCTCAAAAAACAATGTGTTTATAATATTTTATAATAAAATTCCACCTAAAAATGATTAAATTTGCAAGAATTAATTTTTTTAGAATATGAATAATATCATGATGAAATTAAAATCATTTCTAAGTAATAAACATTATCAATAATATAAATTAATTTTTTTTTTAAAAAATTAGTATTTTAACTATTCATTGAAATAAATGTCTCTTTTGAAAATTGTCAAAATTTTACTCTACGATAATTTTGAACTGTTTAACTCAAAATGAAATACCATTTTTTTAAATAATATTTTAAAAAATTGAATTTTTATTATTATTATTTGTTCACAAAAAATAATTTATTAGTAATTATATATCTATATAATTCATATTAACAAATCACTAAAATTGTGAACTTATTTATCAATATTGTTACATTATATACAAACATTATTCATAATTTTAAAAATGTAATTATTCCCAACCATTCAGCCAATTTAATGTCTATATTGGAATGTTATACAATATTAGGGTTCATTTAGAATAGACATCAGATGTATCTCAAGATGTCAAACAAATTAAATTTTTTTGAAGTGAAATATATCATAAATTATCTGTGTTATAGTTGTATTTAAAATATTCTCAATTATCTGGACAACTAAATACAATAAGTTTTAATGGTGAATACATAATCATTATAGAAAAATGTGGTAATGATTTAGAAAATTTAAAAAAATAATGGTATATTCCATAATGTTAGCCTTGACTTATAATGTAGATGAATTTTTTTTAATTTATATATTCAATAAATGGTCTTGGTTGTGTATTGATTAATGATGGGGAGGTCTTTAAAAATGAGTAATTCCAAAAAAAATTAATTAGTACAATTTCACTATACATTATCATTAACTGGATATATTAATATTTACCTTAAACATATGGACATATTGTTTATATTTTGTACAAAGAAAAAAAATGCATTATTAGTGAATCTATAATGCATATAATAAAAATAATTTTTTGAATACAATTTAGATAATATAGTGGGAAGTGGTAAGGGATTATTATTATATGAGTCACAATTATATAGGTTTCGAAAACAATGTAATTGATTCCATGAGTGGAAAATGTAATCAATCATTAGTTATGTAATGTTTATAACAAGATACTTTGATCATTAATTCAATAAAGGTCAACAGAGAAATTGTTTATATAGGATATCCTAATAATTTTTCTCAAGTTTCAGGGTAGTCATCAGTGTTAAAGAAAATATGCCTACACATTTATAGGATCGATGATTTAATAAATGGGTAGAGATGAAAAATAAATTTAAGTTACATAAAATTTATAATGTAAAATGGATATTTGAAATTTGGAATGATGTTATGTGTTCTATGTAATCCATCATTTACAAAGGAATCTCAACGTGAATGTCATATCCCCACATTTTAATAAAATTTCTAATTTATTAAGATACATGTAAACCTACTTTATTATTCTTTAATATATGAAATAAAGAAAGATATTTATGATTTTATATTAAAATGTTTGAAATTATACAATTTTAAGGTTAATAATCACTACCAAAGGTGATTCTTTTTCCATTTCTATTACATCAATAGAAATGGTGGAATATATTCTTGGATTTCATGGTGGTATTAACATATACCTATTTTGGTAAAAAAAATCAATTTGGGCTATAATTGATTGATAAAATAATTATTTTCATTTTATTCCTAATCATGATAGTTTGGATTTGGATAAAAATTAAAGTCTCAAATTAAAGATATATTTAAATTTAAATGAGTCATATTATCTAGAGTATTGAATCATTATAAATAAATTAAATCTATTTCTAATAATAGACATAAAGATATATTGGTTCTTATAATAACATTCATTAAATGATTCAAGGATTAATATTATGTATTGTTAGATAAAAAAATCAATTTTATTTAAAAAATAATATATATTTTCTCATTGTATTATTAGGGATTCTCTGTTTAATATCTATATTTTTTGAAATTTTCATATAAAATAGTTTTTATTGTAGTATATAAATCAAAAATTTAAAGGAATTATAGGGAATTCAGATTAAGATATATGTATTATTGGATTATGTATTTGAAATATTGTTATTGACATTAATGGTTATAGAAAATATGGTTGATGTCGAAAAATAATTTCAGTAGCATGGGTGAGAAAGAAGGGGTGGTAAATGTGTTTCAAAGACTGTAGGATTAATAGTACATTATATAAGTTAGAAAATATTTTATTTATTAATATATCAAATTTTAATGTTGTCATACATTTTAGATAGAGTGTAATGTTAAACCCAGAGTTTATTTTTCAGTATAAATAAATGGAAATTGTTGTATTAGTTTCATAACATGCATCCCTGCCTTTGATTTTATCATTGTTAAATGAAATAGTTCATGAAATATTGTTGTGTGAATTTTTAAATGTTTAATCTCTAGTTTTGATATATGATGTGGTAGATATGGAAGATATTTTTTCTAAGGTGTCGAATATAGTTTATATTCGAGTACATGAAAAGATGGTTTAACAAAAAAAGTTAAACTAGCTTGGTTAATTTTTTATGGAAAACCCACATTTCATTGAAGCAAAATGGGAACCAATAAATTATATTTGGGTCAATTATCCTTAACTATTCAAAAGATGAATATATTTGTACGGATTAATATTCATTAAATGAATAAGGAATTCGAAAACAAAAATTATGTTAATAATAAATACATAGAATTTTATATTTTAATTAATGATTAGATTTTATAGATTCAAATTGATTAATATAATTTTATATTTGTTTCCAAATAAAAAAACAGTTTTATTATATTCAAAAAATTTTATATAAATAAAATAGTCTAATTTAAAAGGTATCCTTCTAAAATTTTTAATTATGTATAAGTATTGGAATTAATTTTGGATATCATCATGTAAAATTTTTATTAGGTGTAATTTATTTATAAATGATTTATTTTTTGGTGAATAGATAAAAATACAATTGTTTTATAAATTTTAAATTCATAAATTATTTTTAAAAAGATAGATTATATTTTAGATAGTATTTATGTAAAATAATTCCATATTTTGTAAAATTGTCCAATAATTCCCAAATTAATCATTATTATACAATATATTGTATATGAATTTTTTTTAGACTCGAAAAATATTTTTCAACAAAATGCTTTTCATTTCATTTTAAATGAATATTTGAATCTGAATTTACGAACACTCAAAAAATTGAATCATAAAAAATATGTCATATTTTGAATAAATGTATTCATATTTATTATTATGATCCATTTCATATAACTTTTTTTATTAATAATTACCATGAAGAAAATTAATCACCATGGTAATAGGTAAAAGAAGAATTTTGTTATTATAAAAATGTGATAAGGAAACAAGATATCCTAAAAAATATTATTTTATGATTTTAGTTCAACCATAGTCTTATTAGAATTTAAATGAGTTATTTATTTTTCAAAAATATATTATATTTTTTCCAATATATATTGATAACACCCAACTGATTGATTTCAAGATGTTTACTTCTTCAAACAACATTAAATTTTGGTTTACTATAATTAAATTATATCCTTAACATATTGTATATATTAAAATGATATAATTTTTTCATAAATACAATATATTATCTCATTCTACATCTTATATTAAATAAAAACATATCATGTTCGTATGCGTGGATTAAAAATTCAATGAGAATATGGGTTTTTTCATCACCACCTAATAAACATGATTTTTATGAAGGATTTATTTAATATATATATAATACTCATGGACATAATTATTATTTATGATTTCAAGATAAAGCATAACTTCATTCTATTTTTTTAAAAAATTATAGTATTTCTCAAGACTATGGGTGGACTACCGCCACCTCATTACAATGTGATTAATTTTTCATTTTTTCTTTTCTTGAAAGGTTAAAGATATTTATTTAATAAATAATAGGAAAATATATTAATTATTAATATATAATATGTCTTATAATAATTACTCTATTTCTATGGAAAGGGAAAAGAAAATTTTATGATATTATGAACAAAATGTCCCCCAACATTTGATATGAACTTAATATATATATTAAAAATATAATACATTATGATAAATGACATAAAAATCACTATAATAATGAAAGTATGAGCTCCCATATAATTAATAAATCCAAATTCATGATATAATACATAAATACACACATAATAAAATACCAAAAGATCAATATTCCTAGTGTAATTTGTTAATTCGAAACATAAAATAACAAGTTGATATTTTGATATAGAAACATTATCTAATAATCCATAACATGATATTACAATTCCATAACACTTATAAAAATGCATTGTTAATCATGGGGGAATACATAAGAAATGTGTAAGATATAATGTCCTGTAATAGAAACATAAAACAATAAAACGAGGAGTGTAATAAATGTAATTAAAGGGGAACATAAAGGTGAAATAAATGTGGTTAGACTCATAAAAATAAACAATAAATCACATTGTAATATAACATCAAAAATGAATTGCATAAATGTATCAATGATTTAAAATATTACATCATAAGAATATATTAACTCTGTTCACTAAGACATCATAAGATGATGTATTTATGATAATCTCCCATACACTGAAAATGGAATCTCATGAGAAAAAATAAAACCCATTACATTGTAGGGATATATAATTCCATGACTACCTATCATATTCTGATTGTATTCTGCATTACTGTGCTACATAGATCAATAAAACGAACAAATTATTTAATAACATTGAATTACATTGTTACGTAGTTTGGGTTACATACATATAATTAACATGTCATGATCCACTTAATTGTATTCATCATGGGATAACAATGAGATATATATAGTGACAGCTTGATTCTCAGCTCTAGTATGAATTGATATTCTAACTTGGATAGAGGGTAGACAAAGAATATTCAAGTGATGAATTAACCTCTAAAAGAACATTTCTAAGATAAAGATAACATAGATACGCCTATCAAAAATATCTTGAAAATATATTGATATTTTAACTTAAAACATAAAATGTTATAATTTACTGAAAAACATATTAGAAAACTACATTTACCAAATCTTGAAGACAACAAAGACCAAGAATCCCAAACAACTCCATAAAAACAATGAGATTATAATATCCATTCTGATATTTATCATTCACTGGATGACCTGAAAACCTTCTATATAGAAATATGATTATTATAATAGAATAATTAAATAGATCCTCCATTAAGCCTCTCATGAATGATATGACCATGACATGCTAAATCCCATTGAAAAATGATCATGTAACATATAGCATAAATTGGTGTACTATGTTCACATCCTCACCATGGCTAAATCACATTGTTTATCTCATACAATAGACTATATAATATAAAAATGATATCAGAATGGGTCCCCTCTCCATATTCACCACTGGTTCCACTTATACCCAATCATTTTACATCTTGATCTATCTATCTACATATTATGCCCAAACACAAACACTAAGGTATGGCATCATAACTAGCATCTTGTGCATCAAATCATAATATCAACCCAACCCACTTCCATATATTGAATCCTTGTAGATTCCATATCCTAACACATTATATATTATGTATATCATACATCACATATTGTACATTAATCCATAAAAGATAAAACCCCACTCAATAACATTATTCCATCTCATCACCTAAACATCACACATTTTGAAATATGTTTGATACTATATCTAGAAATAAATGTATTTTAATTTATGATAAGATATTATAAAAGTCTACATATAGATATAGTGACATTTATCATAATTTATAGATGCAATAGTAACTACTCGCATAAGATAGATACCCAAAGGCTTATTATATCCATCCAACCTTTTAACCCGAGGTTGGGGAAAACACCCTCTAAGTGTCTCTAGGGTGTCATTCACCATAACTGATATGGATGGGCATCGTACAAGATCATATAAAATCTAGGATAAAATATATATTCCAACCACACAATGGGATAACCTAATACTATTATCAACTATAGTTATCATCAATCAAACACAATAATGACACTACAGGGGTTAAAAAATCCAATAAAAACATTCATTTAAATATCAATATTAAATTAATTACTTTTGTCATTTAACTATTAACATTACAATAATTAATACATTACACTTTAATAAACCATCAAAATTGTTCTGAATTTCAATACATTAATCATTAGAGTAATGTTCATCCCCTCTATGCATATTCCAAAATGAGACCAAGGTTTCTTAAGAACAACATATTTAAATTAATTTTATTATATAAACTCTACCCTCCAGGGTTAAAAATTAGTTATTCGTAATTATTATAATTCCATAATACATTTACCCTAGGAAAGTCATTATATGGTATGACAAAGATGAAACATGAAGTCATGTGCCCCAAGGTAAATCATGCAGTGGGGAAAATATTAATGATAAAATAATCAACCTACCACAAAACAATTATAAGAGTCATGTTATGAAATAATCCAGCTCTATCACATTATTGGGTAAGCCCATTTTCATCACATTTCATCATCCCTAATTTCATCTCTATAACACAAATGTGTATCCTAAATAATCTTTTTATAAAAGTATTTAATTTCTTCCTCATCATCTTGGCCTACCATCCCCATATGACATCATCCATCAAAATAGAAGTGAACATAGTGATGCAAGACATCACATAATAAATATCAAATATAGAGAACATTTTAGGGAAAAAATAAAGATACATAGTCAATAGTGAAATATATACCTCAAAACATGGAATCCTTCATTCTCATAGAACAAGCTCAGATATATCAAAACATAAGAACATATACATCCCATAAAAATGTTAAAATCATTCCCATAAAATTATCATTTTTTTCAGAAAATTGGTTCTTATTTCATATTGAATTAACCAATATAATTATTCATTTATTTTATATAATTCAATACTAATGCTTTAAGTTATAACATGTTGTCAAATGCGAAGTATACTATTAGCATTAAATCCATTTCAACAAATATAGAGAATTACAATTATCAATATCAAATTTTTTCATTTTATCATTAACAAAATTTTTTATCATACTTTTCATTATTAGTATATTCTATTATAAAGGAGTAACACATTTAATTTACCATTTTCGTTGAATCAATTTGAATTACCATCAATTCAAATCAAGATTAACTAAACTTATTTCACATAAATCATCTTTATTTAATTTTTCATCAAATTAACACTTATTGGATTATTGTTCAATAATATTTTCCAATAGGATAAACATGTTAATGCATAACATTACAATACATTATAACAATAATACCAAATATATTATGCTACATATAAATCCGAAGAAAAATCATTATGATCGTTGAAAATAACAAAATGTAATCACTACAACCAATTAATTATTAATATGATTTAACAAATTTAGGTTATTTTAATTTCTAATAAATGGGATAAATAATAGTAAATTTAACATCTCTCTTCAATAAATCATAAAAGAAATGAATCCCCTTCCTTAAAAGCATCAATGTTTTTCACATGAGAACCGACCAATGTTATGGTTCTCTGATCAACTATCATGAGTGGAAATGTGATCCTTATGGAACATCCTAGAATTATAACATTATAAGATGAAAAATACAACATAAGAGTATATGAGAAAAAATTCAACTTTTTTGGGAAGTATTTGGATGAAATGAGATAAATAAGGTAGAAATCCCTAAAATCGAAGAAATAAGATACCCCATATAACCGTGGATTGATTCCATTCAGTGAGGATCAATAAATTTTGAATGGTGATTAAAATATTATAAAAACCGCAATTTTTATTATTAAATCACAAGAGAACATCATTGGAGGAATTATGGGTAATATGTGTTTTGGATATTTACTGATTGACTGAAAAAATATAATTCCATGGCGCGACCTCGTGGACCACGCAACAACCCACCCTATCATTTGGTATTCTGAGGCACAAATTTATCACCACTCCCCAAACAATGTTAGTAAAACTAGATAATGAGTATCTACACTAGATATTATAAAATTGGATGTATGAGTTATGGAGTAGCCTCATGCACTATATAGTTGGACTCCATCTTCCATGAAGGGGACCACTCCATGATCTATAGCCCATAGCGCATCACCCCCTAATTTGGAAGTAGTCTTCAAATTCATAGAAAACTCTATATACCAATGTTGAGGATAAATATTTCATAGCCACCATCACTATAATTAAATATATAACTTCAGTCTTCATCCATAGATTTTTTTGATGTTGGTACCCCAAATCTCCACAAACAGCCTCAAAAACACCTGGAATATGCTTTGAGTGCCTCCAAATCCATAAAATATAATGGAATGGGATTATATGATTCATGACCTTAAATTATATATATATATATCAAAACATTATCAACCATATTAATTGTAAAACAACCATTTGAGAGAGAAAGAAAATGGGGCAATTTTGACAACCACTCCATGAGAGATATATTAATGATCTCACAATTTTATGAGCTCAAACATATCAATTAGAGGATGAATGTTTAATAATAAACAATTGAGACTAATACCTCTTAAAATTAATCCTATGTAAGATAAATCTCAAAAAAAAGATTATTTATAAAACATTTAATAAGAGTAAACGATTTTATAAAATGGATTCAACTTCTAAGACAATATTTACAAAAAGAGAAGATCTAAAAAATATCTAGGGGCACTGAATTATTAGCTATGAATCGAGTTATGGGGTACTATCATCAATGAAACCGTCCCACCAAGAGACCCGAACAAATGTAAGATAATTCTTATATAATAACTTCTCCTAGTAGCCCCAAATCATCAAGGCTCACTCATCAAATGTGATACCATTATAGTCATTGATTTCACCTAAATTTAGTATGTGAGAGTCATCGTGAATATAGAAAAAGAGCTGAGATACAATAAAAATTCATGTATATGACTCATCTATTGGGGTATTTCTTTTAAATATACTAGGATTCTAACACTAGAGAACACCTTAAAAGGCTGGATGAACCATGGAAGAAGCTGACTTATAAAAAAATCATCATATCCCCAATGAGGATTCACATTAAATAATACATGATCTACACCATCTAACTATTAAGGAATCCTCCACTTATTAGAATTACATTTATACAAATCATTTGCTTCATTCACACTCCCATGAATTACCTAAAGCATATCAATATAATTTGGTTCTTATTACAACCAAAAAATGTGTACCCCTCAACCCTAGTCCAGAACAATAGTATATAGAACATTAATTTGTAGAAATTAAAAAATTGATCTGAAATAATGGTCAATGGATGATATCATTATAAGATAAGTGGATCAAAGGTAGGTTCCTCATCTGCAAATCTCTAATATTAAGGACAGAAGATCACAACATTCCTTTCATAGTTTGGATGGTATTCTATGTATAAACAAGAAAATAATGATGAAATTAAGTGATAAAAATTAACTAAGAGACAAAAAATGGGATAACCCTCCACACCCTAGACTCGAAACATGGATCGCAATCAGTGATGATCATCCTCAGGATTCCACGGAGTCCAAAAAAACTCATATATTACTTCCTCAATAAGTTATCTAATGAGATCAACTCAACAATTACTATGTAGTTAGATTATTTCATGAAATGGTCTTGCATCACCCATATTGAATTATGGACACCTTGAGATGAGTTAAACCAGTATCAAATTCCTTCACGATGTTCTGACATGTCAATTATGGATGATCAAATGGATAGAGAAAACCATTGAGAACATAGTGCTAAAATTTCCCATTTTGGTTGTCCAATCAGGGAGAAAAAAACTCCAGAATATCATGCATTAAATGAGGCCCTAAAAAATCTCTTATCTGATCTCACTACATCTTCTTAATTCATATAAGTATAAGTAATGATGAGATATAGAATACATGGTGAACCATCTCACACAACATTGAGGGGAATTATGTTTTTTCTAAAGAAGAACTCGATGATTTCCATCATCCAACCAACCATTTGGCTCATTTCAAAAAACTATTCAATCCCTCTAGACCTCCACATCTGAATCCCTTAACGAGGGCTCCCCCACATACTGCAACAAAATTAACCACACCATTAATTAAAAAATACAACATATTTCACCAATGTATCCCTTATATATAGTCATATTTGATAGTTATTCCATTACACTTCATTAATATATATATATATATATATTCTTGTATATAACCAGTAAACGTCTCCATGTTATGTGAATCGGCTTCCAAATTTCTCATTTATGGTGTATATTAAATATGAAAGTCACTATCATACAATAATTCCGTCCATGAATCACGGGGAAATTCGAGATCATGTTTGGTGAATACATGCTACATTAAATTATGGTTAGTAAAAATCAAAAAAATTATATATGATGTTTAAATATCACAACAGAAGAAAGTAATAAAATGAAACAAAATTATGATCATCGGTGTCATAGTTATTCTCACAGGGATGTAACTAATGAGATCCCTAAGAAGCATCTTATATTTCTACCACCATAACAATGAAAAATATAATACTTGAAACATCATATAAAAACAAAAAATGAATCCCCTACAATAGAACAAAATGGACATGATCACTGACCAAATTCTAATTTATGCACATACATGTTTCCCGAAAATAGTCCGTCAAGAATTACTCTTGATCTATTTTGGTCAATACTGTTAGAGGAGTCACATATGGAGAGAAATTAGAAATGATCCTTCTGTAATTTTCTAAAAAACCATTTAACTAAACACGTATTCCATTCTTTGTGAATTCATAGGAATAAAATATCTCTATCATTGAATGATCCACAACTACTCCCTACTAGGACATGAAGTTCTCACAAAAATGGACTTCATCATCCCAAAACTCATTTTTTGTAAATTCCTTAAATACATTATCATGAATATAAACTCACAAAATAGAATTGAGATTATGTATATGCTCCTCTATAGACATTTAATACAAAATTTTTTCATCATTGAAATCCAAGATGATATTATTTAGAAAGATATAAATAGGAAATTCATCAACTAAATGGAAATAGTTAGATAATTATATACAAATAGTTGCATCAAAATGAATATGTAATTCACATGATTACATAGAAATTATACTTTTGAATATCATAATCATCCAGGTATATATGAAGATACACTAACCCTATATCAATCGTCATTAAACAACATTCTCTCTTCATTTGATTGAAGGACACAACAATTCATGGAAGAGGATAGCGAATATTCACTATCACATGATCCAAGAAATGGTAATCACTGAAAATATTAATAAAGAAATCAACTATCTTTTAGAACATAACTAGTGAACCCAAATATTTCACACAATTTTGGGAAAAAACCCAATAAAATAGATCATTGAACTGCACTCACAACTACTACCACATAGAAGGAAACATATTTCCTAGAGAAAAAAATATAAGATACATTATATTCTGTAGCTCTATCTCAAACCCAATATCCAATAGAGTGGGTAATAATATCTCCTCTAAACAATGCAATTGTATATTCTTCCACCACAATAGGATACATTTACTGTTTAACATAAGTTGGAATCATCACCATCTCAACCATTAATGATGACAAGTGTGGAGCATTATTCTAAACCATATGAGGATGTCTCTCAGTGATGAACAATTAAGCAACTACATCAGCATCATATTGCATAACTTGCCTCCTATGTAAATATATTGTATCCATCTATGAATACAATAGATCCATTCTAGTGATTATTTCACATGGATATATCTGTAAAAAGAAATAGGTCTCCACTGGAGAAATGTTACTGTAGATGTTTTTCATAGTCTCTATATACTTTATAAAAGTCAGGTCTAACTCAAACTAGTGTGGTAAATTCTCTTGATATTGGATTCCCCCCATATCGTTTCCCAAGGAATGGGTATGAATAGTTGATCTAAATGAGTTTTTCACATTTTAATGAATCAAATCATGCACCCATATAGAAATCAATAAAATGGTACCTCAGTTGATACCAGAATTTCCTAGTAACAGAAATAGTAAATCATGGAGATAAACATGACTAGAACATTTATATCATTGATCCCGATCTTGAAAATATTTGGGTCCATGATCTAGTCTCTGAGTAAAAAGAGTTCATTTGTTGTAAACTCTCCTGACACATATTATCCCTAAAGATCCCAAATTGGATATCCCTTCAGTTTCTTCCTCTTTATAAGCTTCCTCAAAAGAAGAACCTGAAGTGGAACACCAGGTGCATGCTGAATACTCAGAATGTTCAAGAAAAATAACATATGAAGAACATAAAATCCTTAATAAAACAATTATTCTGATCACTTTCCATAATTATTAGATCCTATAATCGAAGAGAAACTATATTTCTAGTACAAGAACCTACCGAAGACTCAATAAAAACTATTATGTCCTGATGACTAGAAAACATAGAACACAACTCTCTTTAATGAGGAATGTAGTCAAATACCCTCTCATAATGATATAATTTGTCCTAATATCCTTTTGATAACCCATTATCTCTATAATACCTTTCGATATGGATTTATTATAAATAAATTACCTAACTTCGGATATATAGAAACAATAAATCATTATCATTCCTTAATATGTATTCCTCATCTAGAAAAATGTTAAATCTATATTTCTAAATGGTACTAAAATGGATCATTAACTATATCATGCTTTAACTACCCATTTAAATGGTAATATGCACTAGGTGTGTGGAATTCTTCATTTTTACGGAAATATAATGTACATAGAAAAATACTCAAAATATCTCCCATGAGACTACAATCTCATAATGATCCCCATGGGACATGATCCACAAAATCCTTAATTGACCACATAGAATCCTCACAAAAAATGAAATATTGTGCTCCTTTTGATAGAGGATCGAAATGAATGTTATCCCATCCTTATCCATCCAATCTTCTGTTAATGAATTTAAAATAGATCCCACATAATTTTTCAAACACTTGAAAAATATGAATCATAGTGACCTCCTCTATGTTTCTTCATTTTAAACCTCTAATATATGGACATTTTCTAGCACATCATTCTTAACGTATTCATTCATAACACAATGAATATGTGAAACTAAAACCAATCATACATAAATAAAAATATATTATAACTAATAAATCAATAATGTGTAATAATTTGACCTGTATTAAATATTGTATTTATATATTTTACGGGTTTCCACAAATCCATAGGTCAACCCATTTTTATTTATATGAACAATTTATAATGATTCATTATAATTTACTATTTTTATGCCTGGAAACTAGAATCACATCATTTATTTAGTTTAGTATAATCAATGATTCACTCCATAGATTTTAGGCATCTCAAAAAACATTTTCTCAGTTGTTATAGGTATTTTCAATTATTATTAATAACAGATAATGTTTATTCACTATTAACCCATCCAATATAACCTATTCCTAAATAAAAATACCATTATATACCTAAAATGGAACCATTGATACAACTCTTTCATGGCCACATCCCCCACTCTACTGCAAATAATTACACAATGCAAGTCTGAAATGAGAGAAGAGATATGGTGAATACCTGAGTCCCGCTTCTAGTAGTCCCTAGGTTGTAAACTATCATTGTTGGTATAATAAGCAGTCATATGGGAGATATTATCTTCTAAAATTACATTCATATGAGATATAATATTATATAGAGAAAAAAATAATATCTTTCTCATACAAATAATGAAATCCTACATGTATAAATTCAATCACATTGAGTACAAAACAACTAAAAGGAAAACATCAAGAACCAAAAATAGAAAACCCTTGTGAGAATTAATCCTTGTAACGTCCCGGTTCCGGGTGCCACTGAATGGGTGCCCCGAACCCGGTTCTCCATGTGATATCAAGCGCATTTCCCCAAACGCCAGAGGCTGCCGACTAGCAGCGAGGGCCCAGGTCTGATAGTGGGGAAACTATGCCCTCATTTGACAAAGTGTAGCACAGAAGAATTAATAAAAAATACAGCAATAGTAGAAGCTATAAACTATAAACAACTGAAATAAACAACTGCAGTAGATATAACCTATCAGTATATAAATAATGGTGCAACATGCCACAAATTCTTAGAAAAGTAGCAAGAACATGTTACAAAACAATACAGTACAGTACATAGTACAACAAAACAAAACAAAACAGTTGGAAGCAACGCGAGCCTAAGCTTGGTCCCATGATCCCCTACTCCTCCGCAATAATCAAGTACATGTATAGGGACTCTTTCTCCTATCCACACCTACAGTAATGTAATCTGTTTGGGCAAAAAAGCATGACCCAAGAAGGTTGTGAGAAATGAATCTTAGTAGGCACCCACCAAAGGCCCGTGCTCAACTGTGTGTAAAACATTCAACAACAGTGTGCATTAGTAAAATGTAATAATAGTAAGCAGTACTAAATGTAACTAACATAACCAATTATATTTCCTTTTTAATATCCTTTTAATCATTTAATTTAAAATATCACCATAGTGAATATTGTATGTAAATAGCGAATCTACTCAGACACGTAAACCCCTACCCTCAGGTAAAGAGTATCCAACACAATAATATTACCATAGGCATACGGACATTGCCCTTGGGCGTAGGAAGTGTCACCCACAGGCACAAAATCAACTACCCACAGGCACAGAGGAAGTTTCCCTCGGGCTAAGATAACAACTTCCCTCGGGCTAAGCAAAACAACGCCCACAGGCAAAGCAAAAAACTGCCCTCATGTGTGAGTAATCGGGCCATTACCAACATATAAATAAACATTCACAAGAAATTCCTCTCAATGAAATTATACAATCATTACATTAAAGGCATACCCTCGGGTATCCTGGCCAAATGGCTAAATAATGGAACGCTCCACTAGGGTGGTCCTGGATCCAGGCAATGATCCCAACCAACATTCTATTATCATAATTAATTACCTGTAAAATAATAGGTATTTAAAATAGCCACGTCCTCAGCCAGACGACACCCCAACATGGGTTCGTGGCACCTAAAACGCACAAAACACACAACAGTTGAAAAAAAACACCAAGCCACCTACCTTATATGCCCCTGATCAGTTTTCTCAAACGACGTTCAACGAATCGTCATTGAACATTGAATATCTGAGGTAAAATATTTCTTTCTTAAATTATAATAACTCTCGTTAGTAGAGGAATTATAAATAAATATTATATAAGGGTGGAGGGCTTTCCCGTGAGGTTCCAACGAGATTGTCCGAGGCAGAAATAGATTCCCGACGTGCGCTCGGGAGATGTCCGAAAATCCGGCCTCCCTCTCCCATTCGTTCTCCCCATTATAAACCGTCCCTGTGAAGAGGGGAGGCTACGACCCATTTTAAGAAAATAACAAAGTACACTTTGTGTACTTCCAGGTACACTGTAGGTACTTAACATTTTTAAATTGATCCTTTGGCGGCTTCCTCCCATCGTGGCACTGTTCATCTATCAACATGACTACACGGAGTGTCTTCATGAGTACACTGCGTGTGCTACCCCACAGCTAGCCACCACCATACTATTTTCCTATCAACAGACTACATGGCGTGTAAAGTACCACTACCCGACATGTATTCAGTTCTTACACCCTTCATCACCAACATGGCCACATTCCCCGTGTAGTCATCTCACACGACAAGAAGTACACAGCGTGTGGAAAAGTACACGACATGTACTTCCAAAATTTATGATTTTTCCCCATTTTCCTTATTTCCTTAAAAACAATTAAGGAAAATAGATATGAAGAAACCTGTACCTCAAGAATAAGAACCAGGTTCTTACAAAAAGCCCACCTTACAAAAATTCATCCCCGAATTTCCCTTCCCAGGGTGGCAAAGATATAGATCAGAACAACTCTGGCCACTGAGCACGTACATCAGTCTCCCACTCCCAAGTTTTTTACTATAGTAGGCCATGCTGCCATAACACCCGTACGAGAGGAACTGAACGGCCTCGGAGAACGTTCGTTCTCCTATCAACAATACGAATTTTATGCTCTTCAAAGGAGACATCCATCTGAAGCTCAACCTCCTCAGGATGAAATTTGTGAGACGATTCTGAATGATAGTGGCACAACTGAGTTATTTGGAAGACGTCGTGCATGGCTCGGTACAGCTGCTGTAACTGCAACCGATAGGAAACCGGCCTGACTCTCTCCAAAATCTCAAATGGCCCCACATACCTCGGTGAATGCTTGCCTTGTCTCAAAATCCCTCTGTGTCCCATCCTCAGTGAAACAAACATGAATACATGATCCCCGACCAAGAACTGCAAAGGACATCTGTGGAGATCAATAGAAGACTTCTGACGAGACTGCGCGGTATCCATCTGCTTTTGAACCAACTGGACCTGCTCAGAAGTCTCCTGTACGAGATGTGGTCCATGTAAAGCTGCCTCACCTTCCTCTGACCAGCACAATGGTGATCAGCATGGCCTGCCATATAAAGCCTCATAAGGTTCCATGTTAATAGTTTCCTAAAAACTATTATTGTAGGAAAACTCGACTAGGAGTATATGCTTCTACCAAGAGACCTCAAAGTTTAGGACACATGAACACAACATGTCCTCAAGCACCTATATCGTACGCTCTGACTGGCCATCTATCTGATGGTGGTATGCTGTGCTCAGAAGAACCTGTGTACCCAGTTCTCTCTGAAAACTTTGCAAGAAACGAGATGTAAAGCAGGTGTCCCAATATGAAATGACATAACAAGGGGCCCCATGGAGACGTACGATCTCTCGGATATACAGCCTTCCGAGCTCGTCAACACTGATGGTTTCTTTGATTGGAAAAAGTGATCTACCTTACTGAGTCTATCCACAATATCACACATGACATCATTGCCTTGACCTGGCCTCGGAAAACCAGTCACGGAATCCATCGTGACATCATCCCATTTCAACTCTGGTATGGGTAACTACTATAACAGTCTCGTTGGTCTCTGATACTCTGTCATAACCTGTAGACATGTGGAACAACTCGTAACAAAACTAGCTACATCTCTCTTCATACTCGGCCACTAGTACTGACGTCTCGAGTCACGGTACATCTTGGTAACCCCGAGATGAACCGCACAAGATGAGGCATGAAACTCCTACAACAACATCTCGCGTATATCCCCTGGAACCCACACTCATCCATGGAAACGAAAAACTTTGTCATCACCTATCGTCCAATCAAGAGGAGGGTCCTCACATTCCCCCAAATCCCATAGAACTAGGCCTTCTAAATCAGATAGATGTCTCATCCTCACTCTGTCCAGGAGGATAGATGTCACAGCTAACGAGGAAAGACAAGTCTACCCGTGACTATCGTGTACCTACAGATGCATCTAAGAGAACAAGCCCATAAGCCTCCACTCACCACTGGCCTCCTACACTACCTGTATCCGAGTCTTCCAGCTTAGTGCATCGACAACTGCATTACCTTAACTAGGTGTATAAGAAAGCTCAAAATCTATGGACTATAAGTATTCGACCCACCTCCTCTACCTCAGATTCAATTCATGTTGAGTAAAGGTATACATGAGGCATTGGTGGTCAGTGAAAACCACAAAATACTCTCCCAATACATAATGTCTCCAAAAGTGTAACACATGCGCAACTCTAGAAAACTCAAGATCTTGCGTCAGGTAATTCCTCTCATGTGGCCTCAATTGCCGAGACCCGTAAACCACAACTCGATTGCCCTACATCTACACTGTTCCCAGCCCAATACATGATGCATCATAGTAAACTGTGTAGCTCTTCCCTTGCTCTGGGAGTATCAGGATCGGTGATGATGTCAAACTTCCTTTCAGGTCCTGTAAGGCTTCCTCGCATGCATCTGAACAAACGAACTTCACACCCGTCTTAGTCAGACCCATCAACGGTGCAGCTTAGCAGGATAATTCCTGTATAAAGCGTCTGTAGTAACTAGCCAGACCCAAGAAATTTTGTATCTCGAACACGTTCTTAGGCTGATCACATGAAACTACTACTCCCACCTTCTCTTGGTATACGACAACACCTTCCTCTGAGATAATATGACCCAGGAAGTGAATCTGGTCCATCCAAAAGTGGCACTTTTAGAGTTTAGCATATAACTGATGCTCTCTCAGTGTACTCAATATGATCTCAAGATGGGTGGCATGATCGTGTCGAGTGTGAGAGTACACCAAGATTTCGTCCAAAAATACTAATGAAAAAGAATCAATATACGGATGGAACACACGATTCATTAGAGCCATGAAAACTGCTAGCGCATTCATGAGTCCGTACGACATAACCAAATACTCATACAGACCATATCTGCTCCGAAAATATGTAAGCGATATATCTGATGGTCTCACGGACAGTTGATGATATTCATATCTCAAGTCAATCTTCGAGAACACTCATGCACCATGAAGCTAATAAAAATTATCATTTAACCTCAGAAAAGGATATCGGTTCTTGACTGTCAACTGGTTCAGCTTCCGATAATCCACGCAATGTTTGAGGGTACCATCTGCCTTCTTCGCAAAAAGGACCGGTGAACCCCACAGATAAGTACTGGGTCAGATAAAACCCTTCACTTGTAACTCCTCTATATGCCTCTTCAGCTCCTGCAACTCAGGTGTGTCTATCCTATAAGGAGGAATGGACACCGGTGCTACTCCTCGCATGATCTCATAGAGAAATCCACCTCAATATCTGGAGGTAGACCAGAAAAGTCATATGGGAAGACATCCCTAAAATTATCTCCCACTTGAGGGAAATCGGTCTGACATGTCCCCTGATCATCAATGTATAAGCTATCAATCTGTGCAGTGACTCCACCTCGCCCATGACACTCTGGTCCAGCTCGACTCGCCTGAACATCCCATTCTCCCTTGTATCGAAACTCTCCGCCCTCTGGTGATGTGAAATGCAGCATGTAATGATTGCAGTCTACAAAGGCTCGAAGGGAAACCAACCAGTCCATACCGAGAATGACGTCACAAGATGCCATCTCTAACACATAGAGGTCCCAAATAATGTGACACCACCAACCTCATGGGGTCACTCCTTGCACTGACGCACACCAGCCGTTCTATCCCCCAATGAAGTCTCTAGTGTCATGATATTATAAGAAGTAGAAACACAGAGCCTAAGGCTCTCCATAACAGGCACAAATTTGAAACTATGTGTAGCACCCATATCAAAAAATACTGGAGATAAGACAGAAGCTACTAGAATGTACCTCTGACTGTAGATGGTCTGGGATCCTGCTCATGCTGGGTCTGTTGCACTATATAATCCTGCCCAGTTTCACGGCCCTGTGACAGAGCCTGACTACCTTGAGCTGTGCCACCCTACTGCCTCTGGGATCCTGGTGTCTGGCTACCATGGCCATGAACACCATCTTTTCCTGCATTCCCTGACATATTCCTATTCCCTGACTGGTCAGAAGCCACTGGTCCTACTCCCGCACATAGAGTCTGCACAAAACCCCTCTCACTACCCACTGGTGGAAACGCCCTGCAAAAGACCTGCAAATGTCCCATCTTGCCGCATGCTCGACACTCCATTGGGTCTCATGGACACTTTGGCCTCTTGTGCACCTCTCTACCACACTAGTATCACATAACCTGGCCACCTAAAGAATTCTTTTGACTGGTAATGCAACCCTGAGAGAAGTCCATCTGTCTCTTCCTCTTGCCAGTGGAAATAATACCAGTAACTGTTGTTGTACCGCCCTGGCCCACACCACTATATTCCCACAGGTTCATCTCAATAATCAGGGCCTAGTTTACAATAGTTTGTACTCAATGAAACCTGAAAACATTCCCCATCGCTTAGATTTCATAACGAAGAAAATCCTAAAAACTTCTGGCTCTCAACGTCTCATCACCAACCAATACGGGTGAAAAACGTAGAAGCTCAGTGAAATGAGCATAATAGTCCATCACTGACATAGCGCCCTACTGCAGATTCATGAACTCTAGAGCTCTATCTGCCCTTAGAATATATGGGAAAAGAAGTCATAGAAGACTGCCAGAAAAGCTTCCCACACAATGTCTCTATGATGCTCTGACTGGGTGGTAACATCCCACCACCTCTTGGAAGAATCACGCAGCATATATGTCTCGAGCATGACCCTCCTCCCCATAGGAGTCTCAAGATACTCGAAAATAGTCGGCATCGACAGCATCCAAGACTCCACATCCTGTGGTCTGCCATCCCCTAAAAACGTAGGCGGATCCTACTGCTGGAAGATATGAGACAGCTCGGCCATATATGTGGCAGCCTGAGGTGCTCCTTGAAAGGTCTGCATGAACCACATGAAGCCTTCATAGAACTGTGCCTTTGCGCCAGTGTCTGTTATAATAGCTAGCGCCACATCGCGCTCTGCTAGAGGATCAACTGGTATCCCATGGGCCACCATCTCTGGAGTATAGTCGTTGCCTCTCTCATGGAGAACAATGTGTGGTCGTCTAGGTGGCATGACACAACAAGGTCAAAACATTCCTTAGATTCCAGATTTATCAAAGACTGAAAGTGAAGGAACCACAAAGGGAGAAAGATGAATAAGGAATTTCATGATTTGAAAAATAAGACTACATGGCATTTAAAATGACTACACAGTGTGTACTTGACTTCTCTTCCCCTTCCTGGGTCCTTCTACCCGGCTATGCCACACGGCTCGTGTTGAAAAAAAACTACACGGTGTGTATTAGATCAACATGGCGTGTATGGTGTAATTTTCCAACTGCCCGTGTCATTTGTGACACGGCCTAATACTCGACATGACTCTACACGGTGTGTTACACCCACACACGGCGTGCACATCACCCCGTTTCCCAGCCACACGGCTAAGTCCACACGGTCTGTCCTCGGACAAGACTACACGGCGTGTCCCACTGGTACACGATGAGTTCAAGGAGTGTCGACAATGACCCGTGTTGTTAGTTACAGGGTTGAGTCCCTAGGTCACACTACACGGAATGTCTATCATTGACACGACATGTTAAAGGAAATATTTTTCCAACCCGTGTTGTTAGTTACACGGCCGGAATCCGGGTCAGACTACACTACGTGCGCCGTAGTGGACACGTCGTGTATGTCTCAAGGTCTACTCCATCCGTGTTGTTCATTACACGGGCGGACTCCAGGTCAACACTAAAGGGTGTGTACATTAGGTACATTACGTGTTTTCCCCAAACATTCCCTACCGCATGTCGCCGCCCACACAATTTGTGACACGGGAAGAGACTACACGGTGTGTACTCCTGGTACACGGCGTGAACTAAAAAATTTCATTTTTCTTCCCAAACAGAAGACCATACACGGTGTGTTTAAAGATACTACACGGCGTGTATACTGGGTTTCCAGATAGTATGCCTCAATAACTTCTTCGGAACCCAGAAAATACCTAAAAATAACACCTTTGGGTCAAATTCTGACCCGTGAGGGCCCATACTCCCCACAAATCAATGTTTGACATCATATCTGTGTTATAACTAAATAAACAGCTAATGATCCACCAAATTCCAGTCAATGGGGGCCCATACTCCCAAAAAACCAAAGTTTGGATTCCATTCTATAAACAGTCTCACACAAGAAAATACCTTATCACAGAGAAGCTATTTATCAACCAGATATCACAACAACGTGAAATTTCAAATGCACCTACATGGCATAGAAATTATGAATGGCATGTGATATCTAGAATTTTCCTATATGATGCATGAGATGGAATACCAACATCTCATCAAGTTTAAACTAAATAGAACCCATAGATAAAATATAACCATCACAATCTTAAGTGTGTCACCCAAAGGTGAAATCAAATCAACTGTAAATTGAAAAATCAGTATAATTTTCAACATGTGGTAAATTGGATTTTCCCTTTACACGGGTTAGCTACACCCGAGCCCAGCTTATTACCAATTACCGTTATTCTTATCCCTAAA
The DNA here is from genome assembly GCA_963277665.1 of Viscum album. Lineage (NCBI taxonomy): Eukaryota > Viridiplantae > Streptophyta > Magnoliopsida > Santalales > Viscaceae > Viscum > Viscum album. The sequence continues at coordinate 599,571,690 of OY728128.1, forward strand.
TACGGCTCCAAATAGTAAGTCAAAGAAAATAACCCCTCTGATTCTACAATGTAACGTGCCGGTTCCGGGTGCCACTCAATGGGTTCCTAGAACTCGGTTCACCACATGACCTCAATCGCATTTCCCGAAATGCCAGAGGCTTCCTACTAGCAGCGAGGGCACAGGTATGATAGTGGGGAAACTATTCCATCGTTTTTTAGAGTGTAGCGCATCGGAATTAAATAAAACATACAACAATAGCAGAATCTGTAAACCATACACAATTGAAATAAACAATTGCAGTAGATATAACCACACAATATATAAATAATGGTGTAACATGCCTCAAATTCAAAGAAAAGTAGACAGAACATGTTACACGACAATACAGTACAGTACAAATTAAAACAAAACAAAACAATACATCTGGCAGCATCGCGGGCCTACGCTCGGTCCCATGATCCTCTACTCCTCTACAGCAATCAAGTACCTGTATAGGGACTCTTGCCCCTATCCACACCTACAACAACGTAATATGTTTTGGATGAAAAGAATGACCCAAACTAGGTGTGAGAAATGAATCCCAGTATGCACCCACCAAGGGAGCATGCTCAACTGTGTGTAAAACATGCAAAAACAGTGTGCAGTAGCAAAAAGAAATTACAGTAACCAATACTAAAAGTAACTAACATAACCAATTATATTGACATTTTAATATCATTTTAATCATTTAATTTAAAATATCACCACTGTGAATATTCTATGTAAACAAATAATATCCTCAAACACATAAACCACTTCCCTCAGGTAAAGAGAATCCAACACAAGAAACTGCCCACAAGAATATGGATATTTCCCTCGGGCATATGAAGTGTCGCCCACAGGAACAGAATCAACTGTCCATAGGCACGAATGAATTTTTCCTCAGGCTATGATAACAACTACCCTCAGGCTAAGAAAAACATCACCCACAGGCTAAGAAAAACACTGCCCTTAGGCGCGAGTAATTGGGCCATGCCAACATGTAAATAAACATTCACAAGCAATTCCTCTCAAGGAAATTATATAATCATTACTTTAAATGCATACCCTTGGGTATCATTTCCATATAGAAAAACAGTGGAACGCACCACTAGGGTGGTCCTAGATCAAGGAAATGATCCCAACGAGCATTTTATTATCATAATTAATTACCTATGCAGTTCTAGGTGTTTATAATATCCACGACCTCAGCCACATGACACCCCAACATGGGTTCGTGGCACCTAAAACTCACAAAAGACAGAACAGTTGAAAAAAACACCAATCCACCTACCTTATATGCCCCTGATCAGTATACTCGAACGACGTTCCACAAATTGTCCTAGAAAAAGGGAGATCAGAGGTAAAATATTTCTCGCTCAAAGGAAAATAACTCCTGTTATGGGAAGAATTTGAAAGAACTATTAAAGAAGGGTGGATGGATTACCCGTACGGTTCCAACGAGATCGTTTGAGGCGAAAACGGATTCCCGACATGCGCTCGGCGGATCTCCAAAGCTCCGCCCGCCCTCTCCCATTACTTCTTCTCGTTCTAAACATTCCCTATGAACATGGGAGGATATTTCCAATTTTAAGAGAAAAAAACAAAGTACACAGTGTGTACTTCCAAGTACAAGTCATGTACCTCCCATTTTAAAATTTTTCCTCTGCCGGCTTCCCACCAACATGGAACTGTTCACCTGTTGACATGACTACATGGCATGTCTTCATGTGTACACGGCGTGTCCTGCCCCACAGCTGGCCACCGCCTTTCTATTCACCTACCGACTGACAACATGGCGTGTAAAGGACTACTACACAACGTGTAGTCGGTTCCTACACCCTTCATCGCCAACATGGCCACACGCCCCGTGTACTCATCTCACACGGCCAGAAGTACACGGTGTGTGGAAAACTACACGGTGTGTACTTCAAAAATTTATGATTTTCCCCTATTTTCCTTATTCCCTTAAAAACACTTAAGGAAAAGAGAAAAGAAGAAACTCGTACATCATGAATAACAACAGGGTTCTTACAATCATAGTATCACCAAAAATACCACGAGATAATAATACCCATCACAATATCCAAACTACTCATACTTACTCGAAAATAGTTTAAATGTATATATTTGTCCAAATAGTACTCTCAGTGGGACCCTCCACATAGTCCCCCATGTGAATGATAACGAATGAAAACTACACCATAATGAACTATAGTAAAACTAAATCATGATATAATCATATAGACATGGTTCCAAGCATCACCATGGATATATTTTACTATGTATAACTTAAATGATACAATATAATATAATAATGAATATTCATTGGTACCATACTCCCTCTTCCCCACAGCTTTACGGATCTTCACTGAATCCACATGTATTGATCTATCTCTCCTGAAAATATTATATCCCACAGAGGCTTCAGAATTTCATTACAAAATTAATCTTAGGAATCATATCATCACATTCATATATCCTTATACAGTGACAACATAGTTTCCTAAAGCCACTATAGACCATATTTCATGTTTCAATCCTTAGGTACTATGCCTCTACAATCAAAACTCATATATTGTGTAAGTAAATATATCCATTATAAACAATATATTTCATACATATAATATTACATCGAATACTATCCACTGAGAAATATTTTTATGAAATAACCAAAACACCTCAAATACCTCTACACACATGTAACAAATAATCATTTTTATTTTTCCCAAAAACATAATTTATTACATAAAATATTTTATTGACATAACATAGAAGTTCGAGAGGTCTAGTGTCTTTGGGGATTAGGAACATTTCACAACAACTTTTAACATATAACAAAACATCATTTTTGAAAACATCGTTTACCTGACCACTATATTCCCTCATACATAGAATTGCATGGGATTACCTGAGGGCAGGCATAAGGTAAGGGTGAGATATAATGACCAGTAAGGGAGTAAACAAGGAATAAAATGAAAAATAAAATAAAAGTTAGGATATAAGAATATTAAAGTATCATAATAGAAAAATGAACATAAATGCATTATACAACATGATTATCATAACATAGAAATGTGGAAATAACATTTAACGTGATATTAGCCTGAGAAAAGGATCATTGCACATGAAGCATGAGAAAACGCTTATTGAAAATGAATTATAATTATTACACCCTCATTTAACTTAACATACCATGATACTAATATTTACCCTATTCATTGGAAGGATATCTGGGTACACCCTTATTAATAATTTCATTTCATCCATAAATATGCTAAATGGATCATATAACAATGATTCATTGAAAATAATCTTTAATTACAAGATATATAAATGAGTAATTAATACATGAAACTATATAATCAATAATTAAATGTTCAAAAAGATGAATACCCTTGATAGGGAATTGGGCATGGTATTCAGTAAACATTGACTTTGTCTTGAAAAAATGTGGTGTTGTTTCGGTAGCATAATGATACGACATTATAAATCAATAAAATAGATGATGAAAGAGAAAGGGTTTTCTCCTCATATGTACATAAAATGGGATGTAATGGGGCCATATAGATTCATGTACCAACATATGTAATGGAATTTAGATTCATAATAAAAAATAATTTCGTGAATGTAAATGTGAAGGGAGAAATTCCATACAAAATTTATCCATGTTAACTGGTGTACACGGGGGGAATTAATTCCAAATAAATGGGTCTATAATCATTAATAATTAATAAGGGAATTATGGTGGAGGTGAGAAATCATATCCCAACATTTTTAATTCAAAAAAGTGGAATAGAAACATATTGAAATTCGAACAAAATGGGGGAGGAATAAATCCCTTACATGGAAGTGTGATCCCAAAAGCTTGGGAGATGATTGAGAGTGGCTTCGTGGGAGCTTGGGTAACCCTTGGATGATTCTAGAGAGATGTGGGAAGAGGTTGGTCGAGATAATATGGAGTTTACTAAAGAGTAAGCGATATCATGGGTTGGATTATATTGGAAAAGAGAGGTAATTATTTATTATTTATGTTTTGGAAACCACACATTAAACGATTCGAAAACACAAACCAAACCATGGTTTTTTCCAAGGTTTTTTCCCAATGGTGAGTGGATAAAATTATTTTATTAGACCAATGGAAGATCATATCTATATTTTAGGTTTCTTATGTGGAGGTGAGTCACACTATCAAGGAAACAAATTTAAAAAGCTATAATGTTTTATATTTTTGGGAGGGTCCACTAAGGCACCATAAAATTAATAAATAAACTATATAATCACATAATATTAATTATATTACATATATATTCCTAAAAAATCATTTATAACATTTTATTACATCAATATTGGGTCATTATGAAGTCATAAAACACAATATATATTTAAACATTATTTCTTTTTGACCCAAAATATTCAACTATCACGAAAAATTAGGAAAAATTCACTATTGGATAATTTTGATGTCCTAATTCCAAAAATAATATTCATTTTATCTAAATAATTCTATAAATATGTGAATTTTTACTTTTAATATAAAACCCGACATTTGTAGAAAATTCACGTGTTTTTAAAATAGCAGCTTTCAAACAATAATAAAAATTACAATTGAATTCATAAAAATCATATGATCATTAATATTTAAAAAAAAATTATCAGTAATAATATTTTTTTAAAATTTTGTTTAATTCAAAAATCTATTAATTCTTCAAAATATATTTCACAACTGAATATTAACTAAAATATTATTTATGCTATAAAAACTATCTAAAATGTAACTATGAAAAAATCAATGTATATTATCTATTAAAAAATTATTAACATAATAATTGTGCTACTGTATTGTTACATAACCCTTTATAACACACACATAAGAAAAAAGGGTATGGTGTGTGATGGTGACATACTCTTGGGGTGGCTCGGATAACATCGTTCGGGTGGTAGTCTCTATCAACTTACACTTCACCCAAAGGTAGTTCCATTAAAGATTAATGTGTTGATGATTAACATGGGATTTGTTAAGAGACAATCATAATTATTCTACATACTTTCCGAGCTCTAACAAATGGGCTTTGTACTGAGAAATTCCAGTAGATGAGGCCATCACTTCCTTTGTCTAGGAAAATTGGATTTGTTAAATTCCTATATTTATAAAAATCATATGATCACTGTTCAATGGAAATATTTCAAATAATCAAAATTTGTAATGTTATTTTAATATCCAAAAATAGAACACCATGGATGTGAATATTTTATATTACCATTTTACATAATAATCCATTTAATTAGATCAAGAGAAATTTTTCATTAATAATTTTTTTCATTACAATCATCCATCCTTTTTAATTTTTTCCATCAAAATTTCATTTTCCCACACTAAAACAGATGAGAGTAACTATGATTCATCACTTCCTCTGATTCCCACATAGCCTCTTCAAACATGTTTTTTCGTTACAACTCCTTGATGAGGGGAATATTCTTATTCATTAGAACATATTCCCTATGATCTAAGACCTTCACCAACTTCTCCTCATAGGAGTGGTAATTCTACAATGGTACCACCTCTAGATGGATTACATCCGATGGGTCAGGTATGTACTTTATAAAGAGTTATACATGGAATTCATCATGAACTTGAGATAGGATTGGTGGGAGTGCTAGTTGATAGGTAACTACTCAAATGCGATTAATGATATCAAAAGGGCCGATGTAAGTTGGACTAAGCTTCTCCTTATTCCTAAATCTCATAACACACTTCCACAGTGATATCCAGAGGAAAGCCATATCTCTACCATCAAAGTCAAGGTCTCGTTGATGATTATTAGCATCACGATATTATTGAATATAAGAATCATTAATTTGTTGATTAATGTTATTAACCATTTCCACTATTTCTCCGATAATTTATGTACCTTAGAGTTTTCTCTCCCAAAATTCTTTCCAATATTACACTGTTCTACACCACTTCTTATAAAAGGCTTCAAAAGGAACCGTTTTGAAGCATGGGTAGAAACTATTGTTGTAATAGAACTCAACTATATCAATATGTTGATCATATCCTCCATTGATGTACATTGATAATTCTTTGAAAACATCTTCATGTTTTTGGATATTCCACTAAGATTGGACATCTATTTGAGGTTGATAATCTATACTGATGTTTAGCTTAGTATTTAGAGAATTTCTAAACTTTTCCAAAATAAAGAGGATCTCAATCACTTAACATAGATATTGGTACTCCATGAAACCTTACCTCTTCTCAGATATATATCCATGTTATTTGATCCAATGATAAATCCTCCCAAAATTAAATTAAATGTAGAGTATTTGTAAGATGATCTACCACAACCTAGACAGAATTGACTGCTTTGGATGAATTCATATTCTAATGACAAAGTCCATAGTGATGTTCTGTCTTTTCCATGTAGGTATGGGCAATGGTTGCATCATCCCCTCTGACTTCTGACTCTCAGAATTCACTTGCTGACATACTAGGAACATTTATGTATATTCAGTGATATCCTTCTTCATATTATCCCATCAATAATGATCTCAAATGATCTCGATAAATCCTTTTGTTTCCAGGGTGAATGGAAAAATTTAAACTGTGTGCATCATTCAAAATTTCCATCTTTTTCTCTGGATTTTATGGACCACAAAGACTCGAACTATATCTCACAATAACTTCATCATTAACATTGAACTCTGTGTATTTCCATTTTCTGATAGTTTCTAATTTCTTCTGAATTTCAACATAATCCATTAGAGAATCCTTTAACATATAAAAATGATATTATTGAGCAATCACTTGTGAAAGGATATATGATGTTCCCCTCTTTATGATTCCCATGTCCATATTTATAAAATCTATTATGATTGGATCATTTTCAATTCTCATCAATGACAGAATCACTTGGTCCTTTCTACGTAGAGCATCTACCACCTTGTTAGCTTTCCTAGGGTGGTAATATATTCAATAGTCATAGAATTTTATTATCTCTAACCATATTTTTTGGATCATGTTCAATAATTAATGTTTGAATATATACTTGAGGGTTTTGTAATCCATATATATTTCACAATTCTCCCCAAAGAGGTAATGATGCCAACATTTTCAATAAATGATCACTGTGAAAAAACATCATATCATGTGTTGGATAGTTTTTCTCATGATCTTTATATTGAATTAATGCATATTCAATTAGATTTTCATTTTTCATCCACGAAAAGCCTAAGAACTTTTTTGAAGCATTATATAATACCCAAAAAAAGTTCTCTACTGGTGGGTAGTTTGAGAACCGGTGTAGTGATAAGCCTCATTTTCAACCCCCTGAAGAAATCATTGCATTCATTACTCCATGCAAATATTACACCCATATATGATATCGTGGAAAGAGGATTTGTAAATTGTGATAAATATCACACAAATCAACGATAATATCATGCTAACCCTCAGAAGCTACGAATATAAGTCACTGATGATGGCCTTGGTCATCCCTCAATTGAAACTGTTTTGGAGGGATCCACAGATATCCCATTACTTATGATGATATAAACCATGAATGAGACCTCATTCAACTAGAACTCACGTTTTCTATACTTTTCATAGATATTCTCCTTTTGTAGGGTCTTTAGTATAGTGCTTAGATGCTTCCCATGCTCCAGTTTGGTTTTGGAGTATATTAGAATATCATCTATAAAACTACCAATTTTTTTGACATAGTTTATAATGAATATAATAATAATGTCCCTAAATATTATTGTATAATTAGTTATTCTGAATGAAATTACTATTAATTCATAGTTCTCATATCTTGTACAAAAATAATTCTTGGGGATATCCTCCTTCTTCAACCTTACATGGTAATATCGCGACCACAAATCCACCTTGGAGATGTATTTTTCTCCACATAGTTGATCGATCAAGTCATAAATTCATTGCAGAGGATATGTTTTCTTTATTGTGATATTTTCCAGCTAGCAATAATCATTCCAATGTCACATTTACCCATCCTTCTTCTTGACGAAGAGGACTTGTGCTCCCCATGGTTATGCACATGAGAGTATAGACCCTTTATCCAGGTACTACAACAATTGTTTCTTCAAATATATATTCTCCACAAAATGTATTCTATATTCCTTCTTAGATATTGGAAATTACCAACGTTTAAGTTAAATTGATAATTCGACATCACTTCTTAGAGGATGTCCAAGAAACTCCTCAGGAAAGAGTTTGGCTAATTCCCTCACAATAAGCATGTCATCAAGGATGGTTTTTTACTTATACTCAATCCACAAAGAAGGATATAAATGTTCATTGGACAATAATATCCATGATTGAGATGATGGTTCAAATGATTATTCATCCTCTTCCTTTCATATGTATATAATCGGTGGTATATTTTCCATGTGGAGAGTGATTTCCCTCTTACAGTAATTTTTTGGCTCTATATTGTGAAAATCGATCCATGCCAATAATTGAAATAACTTCTACCAGTGAGAGTATGGAGAGGATTTCTAGGATGTTCAAACCAAAAATTCTGATAGGGGAGGAGTTATATTCATGGGATGCAATGATTTCCCCATTTTTAGTTCTCACTAACATCATTACTTCCCTGATTTGTTGTGGTATTAGGATTGTTATACTAAACGTAGAGAAATAAAAGAGTTCATAGAAATAGAATGAAAAAGTATTTTCTCTATTATTGAATTAATATCTTGAACACCTGTTATCACTTTGTTTTCGGGGTTAACAACAGTGGTAGTGATAGAAAAATATCTCCCTTACTACCTTGGAGTTTGTTGGTTGCCTCTAAAACCCTTGAATTAGGGAAATGGTTTGCAACGATCCATGGTTCTTTGCAGTTTAATCAATGTCAACATGATTAGGGTCAAAAGGAATGTTCCTCACCTCTGTCGCAGCTGTGGGTTTTTTCTTATTTTCTATTAATGGACAGGTTCCCATCTCTTCCACAACTAAATAATTTCCACGTCCCCTTAATTAAATTACCATGGTGCTTTGTTCCGCGCTATTTTGATGTGGGGAGTTGGAATTTTATAGAACTATTGGATTTATCCACAAAAACACTAGAATTAATGTCCAACGTACACTTTGTATCCTCATGATACACCTGAGATTCATCAATATATATTTAGAAATTTAGGCCAAATCAGAAAATTTCATCAGAGCTCTCAATGTCATAGATCGCATTGGCATTCCGTAGGCTATGTTTTAGCCTAGAAAAGAAGATGTCAACGATACTTTCATGGAAAAAAATAAAAATCCGGAAGAAATTTCTTTTGTTGAGAACATTTAAGGATTTATAAGATTTTTTCAATAAATTTCAAAATTGTTCGGTAATTGAGGGATTAGATAATCCATTAAAATTTGGAGGTCATTGTATCATGAAGCTCCTGATTGTGACCTTTTCATTATTATGTGGGTTTTATATTCCTCTTGACACTTGTTTCTTTTCAAAACATTATATAACTGAAAGAGAATCATGACAATGTTCACAATTCCTGCTCCCATTAGTTTGGGGATCTCATTAGAAAATTCATCACATTGATCTTCACGTTGGTTGTTATCCTGGGACCACTTATTTCCAACCATTGGATATAATAAATTGAATGCTATGGATAACACATAAAGGGTAATCCATAGACCAAAACATATGACTTATAAATTACTTATATTTCCTTAACATATGAATTTATAGGATTCAATCTCTATTATGCATGATCTACTTCCTAACATATATTCATATGGGATTTCTTTATTTCCTTAACAAATGTTCATACTAAGATAATGAATTTACCAATGAATATCCATCGGTATTGTCATAACTAGGAGTGCAGCAAGGCCAACTGTTGTGCACCAGTTCCCGTTCGAGTCTAGATCATTGTAGTGTTTTCTGGTTTTACCCTAGATACATTTGTGCCCGATCCATATTTACTTGATCATATCTATACAGGGTTGTATTTTAGGAAAATTACATGAAAACATAGTACATATAACACAACATCTTTATTGAAAACCTCCATTACATGACCACTTCATTATCTCGTAATTAGCATTGCATGGGTTAACATGAGGACATGAATAAAGAATAGGGTGTGATATAAATCCTAGTAAGGGTGTAAAAAAAAGAATAACATGAAGAATAAAATACATGTCAGGAAATAATAAAATCAATGAAGCATAAAAGAAACATGAACATAAAGGCATGATATAGAATGATTATCATAACATGAAAATGTTGCAACAACAATTAACATGATATTAGCATGATCCATGGCTTGTTGCAAATGGATACTGAGTAAACCCTCTTTTCAAATGAATTTTCATGATTAAACCATCATTTCTCTTGATGTATCATTATAATACAATTTATCCAATTCATTGGAGATGGCTATTAGGAAACACACTTATTTATCATTTTATTTCATTCATATTTTTTCCACATGGATCATATAAACTCGATTCATTAAACATCATCATTTATTCCACCAGAATGAAATTTGGAAATCATACATGAAACTATATAATCAATAAGTAAATATGAATTAAGGTTAAAACCCTTGATAGAGAAGTGTGAATGGTATTCACTACACAATGACATTGTTTTGGAATGTTGTGGCGTAATTTCTATAGCGTAACATAGTGACATAAAAATTCATAAAATGGTTGATGTTGGAGAAATGAGTGTCTCATAATATTTACATTAAATTGATAGTAAGGGGGTAATATAGATACAAGTCCCAGATTTTGAAATGTAATTCAGACACAAAATAAAAGAATATTTCATGAATGTAAAAGAGAAGTTAGAAATTCCTTACCGAACATCGGCATGGTAACAGTTGTACATGGGAGTTATTAATGTAAGAGAAAGGGGAATATCTTCATTAAAACATAAAGAGTTTTTTATGGAGAAGGTTAGAAATCATACCGAAAAATATTTAATTGAAAAGACAATGGTATAGAAAGACAATGAAATTTAGAAAAAAAAATAGATTGGAATAAATCCCTTACAAGGAAGTGTGATCCCAAAGGCTTGGGATAGGCTGGAGAGAGGCTTCATGGGAGCTCGGGGCACCTTGTTAGGATTATAGAGAATAAAGGCCATAGGTTGTTTAAGTCACAATGGCATCGAGTGAAGAGGAAGTTGGAGCATGGGTGGGATTATATCGGAAAAGAGAGGGAATTATTTAATAATTAGGTTTTTTCCACCACACATTAAACTAATCAAAACCAGAAACCAATAGATTTTTTTTAAAATGTTTTTAGACAAAGGGGAGTGGAAAACATTATTTTAAATGTATAGTGGCCGAACTTATTAAAATATTAGTTTCTCTTGTGTCGAGGTGATTCACACTCTCTAGGAAATACATTTCAAAAGAAAAAATGTTATATAAGTTTTAGTGGGTCCACTAAGGCAAAATAAAATTAATAAAACAAATGTAAAATAATATTATTTTAATGAAAGAACATATATTATAAGAAAATCTCATTTATAGTAATTTATTAGATCAATATTGTGTCATTACTATGTCATAAAACACATTATATATTTAAACGGTATTTTATTTTTACCAAAAAAATATATTGTCTCAGAGAATTAAGAAAAATTATCCATTGGATAATTTTGACATCCTATTTCCAAAAAAAAATTATTTTGTCTAAAAAAATTGTTAATATGTTATTTTTTACTTTTAATATAAATACCAACATTTAGCAAAAAAACTTGGGTTTTATCAAAAGCAGTATTGAAATTTTAATACAAATTAAAATTGTATTAATAAAAATTAAATGATTGTTTATATTAAAAAAATTAATTTAGTAAATATATTTTATTAAATAATTATTTAATTACAAAAATACATTAATTCATAAAAATATATTTCCTAATTGATTATTTTGTAAATATATTATTTGTTCATTAAAAACTAATTACAAAATAACAATGATAAAATTAGTGTATATTTTCTTTACAAAAATAATGAACATAATCCCAGTTCAAGGTTTTTGTTGAATAACCCTTATAACTCGTGCATAAGACCTAAGGGTAGTGTGTGTTATAGTGACTGAATATTGGGGTGATTCAGAAAACATTACTCGGGTGGTAATCTCTATCAACATCCACATCTCTTGTACGTTGTTCCATTCAATCTTAATGTATTGAAACTCAGTTTGGGATTGGTCAAGAGAGAATCCCTATCACGCAACATAATTTTCGATCCCCAACAAATGGGCTTTGTAAGGAGAAATTAAACTGATTGATACCATCACAACATTTTTATGATTAAATTGGTTTTTTAAATCCCTATATTTATACTAATCATGTGATAACTATTCAATAACTATATTAGAAATGATCAAAATTGTAAATGGTAATTTATAATAAAAAAAACTAAAACCAAGGAAGAGAATATTTTACATAACCATTTTATATAATAATAAATTTAATTAGATCAATAGGAACTTCTCATTAATAAAATTTTGGGTTGTTAAAAGACATATATTTGGAAGCCTACTTAATTTCATAACAACATAAGTAACTACCAGGAGAAGATAATTGGGATATAGAAGGTGGTTAACTGTATATCTTCACAATAGAATAATAGAGAAAACACCAACCCATAGTCTTTTAGGTTTCAGTTACATAAAATAGATGTGGTTGGGGTAGAATACAAAATCACAAAAAATGGGATATATTATATGATACAACCATAGTATGGAAATCAACTACTCCTAAGCTCAACTTTAGCTATCATAATTTTAACACCCCGTTGACACTAATATGGTATAAATATCCTATTTGAACATGATAAATTCAAAAGGTACTTTAAATTAAAGAAATTAATTAAATAATTCAATTTATAGTACATATATCATCACAAATTAGTTAACAAATTGAATTTTTCCATGTTACATTATATTACTCACGATAGAAAATTATATTCCCCACTAGAGTATTCCAAACTGATTCGATGGGCTCAATATAATAAAAATTCATCATTTTCATTCTATAAATAACAATCTAAAGGGTTAAAAATTTATTATCCATTATATTCAACCATCCACTATCTAGGTTATCTTGGTAAAGCATCCTATTTTTCCACCAAGAAGAAACTTGATAGGAAGAACAAATTGTTGACTCAAGTACTGGGGAAAAGAATGGAGATACAACATGAAATATGGCTATCTTCTGCTAATTTTATTCATGTCAAGATAAAAATATAGTTTTCTCACAATAAAGGATATTGACGTCTTCAACCAGTTTTATCATATCATGTGTCATACACAACATATAAATTCATATCCTGATGTATCTCTCTATCACATGCGTCAATTGTTGCAACATCATTTTGACCCCCCATCCACATATCTCATCTGTAAGATGATGTTTAACCATCCAATTACCATAAATTATCTTATTGTGAATTTCACATAAAGAGAACATAAAAATTAATACCATACAAAAATTTTAAATGGGATAATATATGACACAAATAAGGATTCAATCCTTCACACAAAATTAGCTGTCAGGCTCTAAATACAAGGAACTCGATATTGTTATGAAAAAGAGCATCTCATGACCTAACTATTCTATTTTTCACATAACTATTTTATATTTCATATTAAAATATTTGATTCATTATTCTTACATTTCAACTGTCTGATACATAATTCATCAATATTTAATAAACTATCAAAACATAAAAATTATCTTATAATTATAACAAGCATAAAATACATATTGATGTTCCATTATCATTATCATTCATTTTAATTTCAACATTTTAATTAATCAATATCATTATTTTGATTATTTAAAAATTCAAATAAAATGGAAGGATACATTTATATAAAAATATCCATCGCTACAATTTTTAATATTATCAAATCACATTAGGAATCATCAGATTCATTTGACATTCCTCTTGTTTAATTCATTCCAAAATCCATGAAAAATTAAAAATTAATATTCTTTTCCAATTTATCTTTAGATCAGCATTAGAATCCATTGCTTCATAATACATGAAAACATACATAAAATTATAGAAAATTATCAACCAATTCAAGCGGTAAACATTATCTTGATAGAAATAAACAACATATGGTCACTACATCAAATTTATTATAAATCGTCTTTAATAATAACATGTTTAACTCCATTCCCATCCAATGGTATACAATTTTTTAATGTTAATATACCACTTAAATATATTGTACAATAAATTCACCCCATACCATGAAAATATCAATGTTATTGATATTAAAATAGCTATATATGATAGAATTATGAGGACCATTCCCATTAAGAACAACGATCTCCATATAAAAACATTTCTAAAATACCCCAGAAATTAAATAAAACCTTCACAAGAGTAGCTAGGATGAAATTAAAAAATCAGGGAATGTTGGAAAGTGAGTAAATAAGATTCATAAGTGAGAAACTAGTAGAAAAAATAGAAATAACATAAATCATATCACATTATACTGATCATAGATAGAAAATATAAATACATATTTGAAGGGGATAAAAATATAATCAAAAAATAGCATTGGATTATATGAAATTGATGGATAAATTCTAGAGTAAGGCATGGTCCGAGGGGTCTCATCTATTTATAGTCATCAATAAAAATTAAATGAATTTATCACTGCCTAATGGACTATGTTTTATCCCACCCTGATATGGTTTATTTGATCATGCACCCTGAGGAACACCTTATAGACACCCATGGTAAAAAGATATTTTAAATATCTAGATAATATCCTATAAAAATTATATAGGGTGTAAATGTGTATCCATAACCACCACACAACAAGATCCCCACATTAATGAAACAGACCACTGCACAACCTACAACTCATAGAGCAGCAACCCCCAAATTTAGTGATAGCCCAGAAACTCCTCATGGACACCATATTCTTTATTCTAAGTCTAATAAGTATCATACACCATCACCATGGTGTATCTCATACCTCCATTCCTCAAACATTATTTTTTTCATAGGGGCTCTAGTGAGTCCCCTCAAACACCCACCAAACCACCGAGAACATCCTCTAATTCCATACAACTTAAAACCATGACTATTATTGTGATTTATAGATCCAGTAACTTAAATAACCAAAAAAAGATGAATATATACATATTGATGAAATCCCTTGAGTGGAATTTTGGATTTGAACTCACAAAAAATTGCCTATTTTAAAAAATCAAGAAATATTTTTAGTAAAATAACCGGATTGCATAAAAGATAATGTGAGATTTTAATGGGAGGGAAAGGTGGTATCTCATTACTTGGGAACCACAATGGAAGTGAATATACATGTATAAAATCATTACAATACGAAAAACTATAATTCATAATGATGACTAAAAAGATAGTAATTAAAAAAATGATGATGAGAGGGTCCCGTAGCTTGAGAGGGTACTTCTAAAAGCATGGAATTATCTTATTAATTTATTGGAAACACATTTGGTGGGATTTACAGAGATAAATGGAGAGGAAATTATTTTTTCATGGTGTTTTTTAAAATGATTCGATGTGATGGGTGTGTATTTATAACTAAATAGATGGGAAATCATTATTAATTTCAAAAATAGTTGGACTCTATATGATAAAATATTGATAAATAGAAAACCTCATATAGGTTTTCTAATGGATTCTTAAATATTGGATTGGTTTAAAATATTATTTATCTCTATAAACTCGTAATATTAAAAAAAATGTTGATATTTAATAGTAAGTGTGCAGTTATCAAAAAAAATTTATTTCCAATTCATAAAATATATTATCATTTTTGGTGGATTAATTAAAATATTTAAAAAAAACCTAAAAACAATATTTTAAAGAGGAAACTGCTATCTAGAAATAGAATGAATTTGTATATTTTATTTCATCTCATTTTATCTAATTTGATGTCATAAAATAGACAGTATATGTGTATCATATTTAACTATTTCAAAAAATGTGACTATATTAAAAAATAATGAAAATATATACATTGGATAATTTTGAATTGATTATTTAAAAACAAATATATATCATAAAAATAATAATTTACTATGTTTTAGAATATTCACTTGTAAATAAGAATCATTATTTTTTGAAAAATATTGTTTTTAACATTAATAAAAACTTCTAGTCTTGTATAAAAATTATAATGGACATAGTTAAATTATAATTTCATTAATATAAACAAAATATTATTTTAGAATAATATTTTTTAAAAAGTATTAATAAAAACATAGATTCAGTCAAATAAACAACAATTTTTGTCAATATACTTATATAATCAATAGTTAAATAATATCAAAATGGTAAAAATATATAATTTTCTCATTAACAATAAAATATCTATTTTCATATTGTTGTGGTATAGATACATAACCCCTTATTATACAATCAAACTACTTAATAATAAGCCAAGAAAGGGTTGTAATTTTTTGGGGGTTTCAACAAACATGGTATGGGTCTTGAGTAATATATACGTGAATATATTACAAAAATTATTTCAGTCAATAATAAGT
The DNA here is from genome assembly GCA_963277665.1 of Viscum album. Classification (NCBI taxonomy): domain Eukaryota; kingdom Viridiplantae; phylum Streptophyta; class Magnoliopsida; order Santalales; family Viscaceae; genus Viscum; species Viscum album. The sequence continues at coordinate 599,588,234 of OY728128.1, forward strand.
TATTGAATCATGTAATGTGAATACACTATGGGAAATAACAAGTATTTCTTCTCTCTAATAAGATTGAATAAATTGGATCTATAGGGTGTGACCCAACTGTTAAAGTGCATCTCTTCTTCCATCTATGAAAATATACTTTATCATAAGTAATATTATATAATAATCATAACGGTCACCAAAAAATGGATGTAATATCTATTGTTAATATTTTTAACTATAACATTAAATTTGACCTGAAATATTTTTTAATTGATCCAAAATATTCAATGTAATGCACATGTTTTCTTTATTTATATTACATAATATATTATTTATTAAAAAAGTAATTTTCATCTATAAAAGATTGGGTTTTAGAATAATCCCCCAGTTATAAATTTATCGTTATAATTTTCATTTCTTACAATAAAATAGATGATGATTCATATTATTCACCCATCTTTATAATGCCGTGTTTATTCCATAAACATTTTGTTATGCCGAATTATATTTACTTGCATAGTTATCTAGTTTTGAAGTATAATGTTTATATTATATATGATCTTCCCATGATTCTCCCTATATAAATGATTTTTGTCTCAATATACAACCTCAATATTCAGTACATGTGATTCATGCAGTGTTCATAACATTATGAGGGATACAATGTAGACATACTATACAAAATATATCTTATATTGGAGTGTTTATAGACCTGAAAACACGCTGATAAGTTCAAGGGTCATAAAGGTTCTGATAAATTGAGAAATATTATTTTGTAACTACAAAAACTCATGATTTTTTCCCTGGTGAGGAATGATGGAACACCTTATCTCTAACTACAAACTCTAGGTCTCGTTGATTATTGGAAATATAAATTCTATTTCAATATTTTGTGAAATTCACATGAAATTGAATGGGTTGAAACAAAACTATAATAAATAAGATAAAATCATTTTCAATGATATTCCCTTATATAAAACCATCTTACAATGTTTTATTTAAAAACTTGTTCTAGTAAAAAGGACAATAAGGTCCCATTTCAAGGATATAATGGAATGTATTTCAATATGATAAATCTATATGGGGGAAATTCTTATTTTAAAAATATTTGGTAATACATAGTAAATAAGTATATACATTACATAATTATTGGATATCTTATATAAAACATTAATATAATGGTGATATCTAGTAATAAAAAAAACATATATAACTTTAGAGTGGTTTATAGAGGATTCTCTAGATACTCAATGTAAACCAAATATCATTATTAAATTCAATGGAGAGTGTTACACCATTAAGTATTACTAAAAATATGATGTATATCTTAGAGATTATGTATATATTAAATTCATAATAGATAGTAATGAAATACTATTTATAATGTATGATGATCAACTACTACCCATATTGAGTTATTATATTTAGGGATATCGAGAGTCATATAAAAAATACATGGTTATGTTTTCCCATTTCCATACTAGTGTGGTAAATTATTTTATTATATCCTTAGAGTTATGTTTCTCAACCATCAGTATCACACACTCCTTGTATAGTTATATAAATTCTATAGTCTCCATCATCATATTATTATATAGGATGTTTTTTTCACATCATTATACATCATAGTGATTCTTGGATGAATAATGATTAATGATCATTGAAAATATTCCAAAATAATTCTATCTTGTTATGGTTTTTGTGGAATATACATCAATTATTGTTATATTATTACACCCAATTTAGACATGATAAACATAAAAAATATTCTCTCGTATTTTCAATAAATCCTCATAATTTATTTTGGCCTCCCCAATCTACTCAAAAAGGAATGTTTGAATATTTATTTGGGAATGGTAGGATAAATTTTTTTTGATCACTCTAATTTCCATTAATTTCATGTAAAAAACTATTAGATCACTTCCAACCCACATTATGAAAAAGGTTGTAGAATAATTTCTACTGTGAAAATATTCACCTTTTTTCACATTACCATTATTATAAGGAATTTAAAAAACATAAATGTTGTTCTGAACTAACAAACATTAATTGAACATATGGATTTTTTTTGAATATATAATTTTTAATGTTTTGTTATATATATATTTCCCACTTTTACCCATAATGCCAATTTTACCCTATATGTAATGATAATACTATTTTATCCAATTATAGGTCATGTTTTTGGAATATTTACTCAATAAAATTTTGGAATTAGAGGAAAATGATTTCATCATTTTATCAAACATGTGCATTGGGGCATAGATTTTATTTTCAATTTAAACTTTTCATATCTCCTCATATTATTCATTTTAATCATACAAAACACTCTTTTGAGTCATTATGGTTTGTGGATCAATTAATTGTGAGATTATTCACACAAATCAATGATAACACCATACTAATCAATGGAAAATAAGGATCTCCATGATTGATTTGTTTCTAGGTCATTATTTAATAGAAGCTATTTTCTAGGGATCCACATATATCAAATTTCATATGAAAACATTCCCTTGGAATGTAACTTACTCCATACCAAATTTACATTTTGTATATATAACCTATAACATTTTTTAAAGACTTTTATATAATTGTAAAATGCTCCTAATGTTTTGAATTTATTTTAGAGATGATAATAATATCATCAATAAAAAATTCCTAAAATTAAACATAGAAATTATCAATGTCTCAATTCCTTATTTTCATGAGGATATCTAAAATATTACTGAGTCAAAATGATCTCATTATAAACATGTAGTCCTGAAACCCGGTATTAAAAATAGATTGTCTAATATCATCCTTAATTACCATTACTTTGTAATATCCTAATCATAAATCCACTTAAGATAAGTATTTTTCTCCGTGTAGTTTATATAAAAAGTCATCAACATATGGAAGAGGATAATTTCTCTTTTTAATAATTTTTTAAACTCATGATAATCAATAAATGGGTGCATCAGTCCATCATTATTATTTATGAAGAGAATTGGAGCACAATATTGTTTAGCACATTGGAATATTAGTATTTTTTTCATTCTCTCCTAGTTTTTTATCTTAATATAATAATTTTATACCATGTAATTTCTATATGAATTCACAGTTATTGTAAAATTATTGGGTATGAGATTGATTAAAAACTCTACCTTATGGTATGGAGGAAGACAAAAAAATTTCTTGTGAAAAATTATTAGATTATTCCATTGTAAAGGAAATGTAATCATGGAAGATATTTTCAATAGTATTATTCAATTTGAACAAGATATTATTTATAGTTACTATATAATATTACAGATTTTAATGATGATAACAAAAAAATCATTCTCCACATATCACTTGGATACAATCATTTCCAAATTCATGATAAAGAGGGAAATATAATTATTCCAACAAATTTTTTTTCTAAAAATAATGTAAGGAAATACATACAGAAAATGTCATGAAACTTTTAAAATTGGATAAAAAAATGGTTTAAACAAAATCATCCTTCGAATATTGAAACTTTTTATGTAATATACATGGGATGTAATAATTTCTCCTTTAACATAAATCACTTATAACTGAACACCCATGTTTTTTGGGTGTGTTTGTATTGTTTTTATATACATGGGTTATATGAATGAATTCATATAATCAGAACCAAATATCTAATTCTCTATTCTTAATTGAATAACTAGAATACATGTCACAATATCAATTAAGGATAGCCATCAGTTGTTGTGATTGAATAATCATACCAATTATTTATATCCATTAGAGGATTTTTTCATCAGTTATCATCAACAATAGGTAGAATAATGCAGTGTTTGTTTTGTGTTCATATTCCATATAGATGAATCATTGGAAATTATGGTCATGTTTTAATATAGATTAATTTTGATCCATCGCATTAGTGGGTTTACCAATGTATATTTCCCTTTGTAGTTTCCATTCGATCACAAACCTAATGCATTTCCTTATCTACTTAATTAAATAATTTGGATTCCTCTTCCATTATATTTTAATTGTGTGATTTTGAATATTCATTCCAGCATGAGATTTTTTCACCGCTCCACATAAATTGTAATCCATTATCCACTTCTGATCTTTATACCGTAGAGATTCAGTGTCCTCCATTTCTACATTTGAGGAATATCTATCAAATACCTCATTAGTATCAATATCTCAAATATAAATATATCTTCACATTTTCATCATTAAACCACTAATGAATCATAATTATTTAATTTCATGATAAATGAAAATGGTGGAGGTCTACAATTCCTATCTTGTGTAGTCTAACTCAAATTCCCAGATGGATTCCCCATTATTTTTCATGGGAAAAATTAATCATTTTCTATTATTATTAATGGATTATAAGTAATAAATTTAATTAAAAAAAATTCTGGAATCATTTCAACTCTATCAATTCAATATCCTTCTTTGTATTTCTATTTTTTATTAATATCCACCATTGATAATTCAATTGATATGAAAAACATCCATCATGGCCTTCTATTACTCAGAGAACTAATAGACATATAAATAACTTTTAAGTTTATTTGATCAATTTTTCCAAATTATGGGATCAAAAAATCTAATGAACATCATAAGCCTTTATCACATAAATGTCTCACAATCATCACTTTTTTTATTGGGGTTTTTATGATTTCGGCAAGATTTTTTTTGAAAATAGTAGTTAATTATGTATTTTCATTAATTTCACAAATCCTTCTATATTTAGGTTGATAATGTCATTAAAGAAATTCCAATCACATTTTTTTGACTCACTTCATTCTATTTTCTACACTGACTAAAATAATGGGTAAATAAGGGAACAAAATTATTAAAATACATGACACATTAAAAGGAATATTGGAACATTTAGGTTATAAATCATTAATGAAAAATATCCAATATCCTATTAAATAATAAGGTTAAATTTAGGTTAGAAAAATATTATTTCAAAAGAAAAATTTATTGAAATTGTTTCCCATTTATGTTCTTCCTTAAGAGTATGTGAGTTTAACTATGAATATCCCTATAGAGTGTCAACACTATAAAAAAGAATCATTTTCATGCACTATGTTATGAGTGTGTCGATTACCAATGTGTATTTTTTTGGTTATTACCAATATAATCATCATTTTAATGAAAATATCCCCCTTTAGTATCATGATTGATAATTAATTTCATATAAATATCTTACTCTAAACATTACCACAACATATGGTTGTTTTCATTCTGATTTTTCTTATCCCTATTCCTTCCACTAATTTTTTATATTCCTAATTCCTAAATATAAGTAGAACATAATTTTCTAGCAAATATAAAATACCATATCATAAATTCAAAATAATTCATGATTTAATACATGCAAACTTCAATAATACAGTAAAAAATGATCGAATGAATTATTCTATTTTGATAAATATATTCATAATATAATAAGGTGAAATAATTATTGAAAAATTTAATATAAATTTCTTTAATAGTATTTTTTAATTACATCTTCATTATAAAACTAAATGAGATAAAATGGGGATCTGTGTAAGAATGAAGTGATCTATATGTCCTAGTAAGGGAATAATAAAATTAAAAAATGGTAAATGTAATACATGGTTGGCAATATTAATAAAAATGCGACATACAATTGTTGATAATCATAAAATTTAACATCTATGTTTGGTAAAAGAATATATCATCATGGTCAAATGGGAATGCACAAAAATATAAAATATGACATCATAAGGATAATTCAAGGCCATCTATGGAGACATCAAAACATAATTTTCTTATGATAACCTATCATACACCATACATGTTATCTCATAATATTAAAACATTATCAAATTCATTCATAGAATAAATAATTACAATCTCTCCCATCAAATTCATATTACATACATTCCTTTTTGTGGAACATATATCATACAAAATAAGAATTTACAAATAACCACAAATCTAATGTTTAAGGATTGTGACTATGATACAAGTATATCCACAGTGGATAATGTATTAGACTATAAAAGTAAATAACCTTCAGTTGAAATGAGGAAGTGTATTCAAAACTCAAATTTTTTTCCTGGAAATTCACAAAATAATTTAATCAAAATAATGAGGGATAATAAATTTTAAAGGGAAAATTTAAGTAGTGTGAAAAGTATTAAATCATTAAATGTAAATCATAATTATATTAAATTGATGTTTAAAAAACACTAAAACATGAAAAATTCATAATATGATGATATAGTATATTGAAATAAGTTGAAATAAAAAAGGGAAAATGAGTGGATCCCTTGACTTGAGATATAGATTCTAAATTCTTGGTATTTGATTATTAAGAGATGAAAAACAACTTGGGTACATATATTAGAAGAGGATGGGGAACCCTTATGTTAATGGGTTTTAGTGAATATGAGTGGGATAATGGGTACATATTTTTTTAAAAATATATTGAAATTATTTATTAATTTATAATAATAGGTTTTTGACTCTACATGATAAAATATTCGAACCGAGACATCATCATATAGTTATTAAAAAAATGTATTACTGTCTAGACATTTATAAGTCCATGAAATAAATATATTCTAACAATACCATTTGTGATGCAGAAGTGTACCATGTTCAATGTTAATTGATTTAAAAACCATAAAATACAATATTGCGATTAGAGAATTTGCTGACGGAGTTAAAAAATTAAATAAAAAAATTCTAAAACATATTATTTTAAAGGGGAAATGTATATTTTATCTTTTATTCACTTCATCACTTTTATTTTATTAGTTTTCGTCTATTATGATCTCATAATACCATCCATATTTATACCATATTTAATTTTAACCAAAAAAATAAATTTACTTAGATTAGTATTAAAATGTCTTTATTTGTTAATTTTGACATGGAAATTTAAAAAAAATATTTATTTTACAAAAATGATTTATAAAAATGATACTTTTGTTTTTAAAATAATGATCCTTATGTAATAAATAATTATATTTTTATTATATAAACATCATTCTAATATTCATAAATATTACTATTGACATCATTAAATATTCTAATAGTATATATTTAAATAAATTTTTTAATTATAATATTATATTAAAATATAATTTATTTCAAATAAATTGAAATTATATAATGAATTTAATAATTGAGAACATATAATTACAAATTATTATTTTTTAATATCATTTTGTTAAAATGTAATTTTTATCAAATTTAGTATATAATAATATATAATTAGATAATAACAAGAGATAACTATAATAATTATTTCATTTTAAAAAAATAAAAATATTTATATGAATAATACCTAGATATAGGACATAATATTACCCCTTTGTATTCCCAAGGGTATGGTGTGTGATGGTAGTTCTTACAAAGGGTGGTTTGGAGAACATGGTTTTGGATACCACCATGATAAGAGTCAAATTATATTGCAATCATTTTCAATCATGAATTAGTTTATAGGTATTGGTGCTGTACTATTTATAGGATTTTCCTAGTGATACTAAATTCCTTGGAACCTCTCTTATATGGGCCATATAGGGTAAAATCTTACATGTTGAGGAAATCAGTTCATCCATCTATGTAAATTATACATTATCATAAAATTTGTTAGAGACAAATCTAAACAGTCAAATTATAATGGCTAATTTAGAAATGGATAATCAAAAATACAATATATTAAATTTGATATTCAATATCTTATAATTTGTTCAAAATTACACTACTAGAGTAGTTAATTTTCCAATGTGAAACACGTCATTATTTGATGAATTTTATTTCAAATAAATTTTATTATTTTTATATTTTTCATTACACAAAGTAAATATTTTATCTTGATTTACATGAAACACTAAATATCTCATTAATTACATGAAATGTTGAGTTTTACATTCATTACACACAACACAATGTTTATCTTGTGTTACACAGACTACCATGTTTGAACATAAATTTTCATATTAATAAAAAATATTATATTATAGTTTTCACCTAATGGTTAGAATTTCATTAATTAATTGGATTAAATTATTTTTTTAAAATATACTGTTTACACATGAAGAGATAATTAATTAATTTCTTACCAAATAATTAATAATAAATTTTAAAAACAATTTTAAAATAAATGAAATACTTGTAAAAATGTATTCGTTGAAAAATAGTTATTTTATAATAATAAATTACAAATACCACATATGGGTAATTATATTCATGATATTTATATATTTTAAATTCATTAAATATATTAATAAAAATCAATCATTCTTCTCTATAGAATAGATAATACGATATCATATTTTTCTCCTTAAAAATCATAATCTTCAAAAGTATATTTATTTCCATTTGATGAACTTATTTTAGCACTATATTATCAAAATAATGGACTATATATTTTAAGAAATAAATTAAATTTTTTAAAAAATTATTTTAAATTTATCTCAGGCATAAGTTTTGATAATTTTCTAAAAATATTATTTTTATTAATATTGAAGAATTATGAAATTTAGGGGAAAAATGGATTTTCAAATATAAGTTATATAATGTTATTTTTTGTTAAATAATATTTTAATAATAATACCACTTCAAATATATATCTATTATTTCAACTTATGTTAATAGAATAATTTTAACATTGAATTTTCATATAAAAACATTTAAAACATTTGAATATTTTCTCTTTGAAACCCTCACATTCTCATTTTATTTGAAGGAGGAAATTTAAATTAAAATTTAAAAATTATAAGAATTTAATTTGGAAAAAATAATTAATTTTTTATTAAATAGAATAAATTATACTAATTAATATGTTCTACTTAATTTTTTTACCATAACGATTAGTGGAAATAGTGAAAACTTATTTATCACAATTACGAGGAAAATATTATTTTCCCCATTACATGAACTTGTTTTTAAAAACAATTTCCACGCATTGATATAATTTTACATAAAATTATATTTAATATTTATAACAAATATTTCCAAAATATCTATTATAAATAATTTTATTTGGGGAATAATTTATTCATTAACGATGTTATGAATCTAATTACCATGGTGAAAATTTAAACTGTAACTGTGGATGTATCATTTATCTAATGAATGACATATTTATTAATTTTATTTATTTAATACATATGTATTAATAGTATAATATCACCCATACATTATTTTTGTATATTAAATCCATATATGGTCATAGTGTCTTCACATTATTGAATAAATTTTTGGTATTCAAAGAAAAACCACACCACTCATTAATTATAAATGGTCCATCAATCAAAAAAATACTATACAGAACTCGTTCCATTTCTATTGACCATCCCTTTAACAAATAACATTAAAAATTATATAATCCAATCAATATGCCTTAATTTTTTCCAATATCCATCTTTTTTGGATTTTATTGAAAACCCAATGAGGTTACCTGAGGACGTTGTAGAGTTCTACATCGAGTGTCACTATTTTATTCCCCAGCACCTTAAATTATTATAAAACCATGTTGATATGAAAATTTAGTATATTTAATATAATTATAGTTTATTAATTTATGTTCCTGACTAAATATCATCTATACATCAATAGAACATGTTACAAAGTAATCGTTCTTCTGTACCGTAGACTATCTCCTTATTAACCGATGTCATTAATTTTTCCCTTACTACATCACACGGTTGTGTATAATTATTGATATAAAGAATTGATATATATGATATTTTTAAAATAATTATATGTCTATTGTCATTTAATTTTATATACTTTCATACATTCCACATCGTATGGGATATGATAATATCTCTCATGTGTAGGGTGAACTACCTCATCATGAAGCAATGTGGTTAGTTTTCACTAACACTTTCTACAGAAGAAAATATATGTAATAAAAATGAGAAATTATGATACTCATGATATATTTAAAATTATTAATATTTAATATATCATTTTCATACATTTTTACCATCTAAATGATGAGAACATCGCTCTTTTATGTGTTGACTACGACCACCACGAAGCGACACAAATCTCTTTTTATCAAAACACCACACAGAATATATGTATAAGTATATTTAAATATATATATATATAATGGTATTTAATGTATTATTATAATTATTTAATTTTAATATATTACATTCCTTCATTCAATAATGTTCATTTAATATGGAAACATTATTCATGAAAACATATGGCCTACCTTCTGCATGACAATAACACATTTAAATTTTCCAACCATATTTCATGATATTTTTTGAAATTATAATTAATAAATATGATAAATATATTATTATTATTATTTTATATACGATGAAACCAAGATGAAATTAATTGTACCAAAAATAAAAAATCATAACATATATAAAAAACAGAATGATTATAACATAAATCAAGACTTTAACATATAATTATATCTAAATGGTTATCAAATTATTATAATTAAAAGATATATGTTTTCATATACATAATTATGGTTTCAAAATAAATAAATATATAATAAACTTATTTGGAATATAATATAGGTCCGAACATGTAAATTTTAAGTCAATACTTGTAGTGATAGGTTTATATTTCCTCTATTATTTTTAGGAGATATATGAAAATCCCCTCCTCCTTTGTTTTTCATATTAGATATACTACCCATTTAGGCATGTTTTATAATCAATAAAAATATTTTCATGTTATTTATTTATATGATGTCATGCTTTATTTTGGATTATGATACCAAAAAGTTTGAAACTATTTGGTGATATTTCATCTAACATATACATCTATTAGATACATGTTGTATCCCCCACTTGTTTCTAATATGTGGTGTAAATAATTTTAGTGAATGACTTTTACATTGAATTATATAATATATATGGTAATTTATATACCCATTTTATCATATCCCTTTCATGGGGTTTAGGGTCCAAGAGATACCCAATCGGTAATCGATTTATATTTCGATTTTACTTATTTGTGACATAATTCATGTTAAGTACCTAAATTTTTTTTTATGTTATGTATAAAAAACATTAAAATATAATATTATGGATTTTTTTATTATATTGAGATTTTATGTTTCACATAATGATATTCTTTTTTGGGACTTACATTTTAATTTTACAAAAGTGGTAACTGGTTTAGGACACTATCTCATTGCTTTTCGGGATTAAATAAGATTTTTTTTCTATGAAAAAATTAAATGATCCATATTTCAATAAACTCATGAATTTTATTCTCTACTTTTTATTTCAATATAATATATTTATCTTTCATTTTATCCTATAAATGTACCCAAAATTTCATAATTAATTCTTAAAGAAAACATTCCTCATTTCTCAATTAGGCTGTAAATTTGTTTTCTTATAAAACCATTTTAAAAAAATGTTTTCAAACATGTATTACTATTAATGCTTAATTTTCGTAAATATGTTTACAAATACATTTTTCATTTTTAAATATTATTTTTAAAATTTATCATCGGGAAATTTAAAAAACAAATTCTCATTAAACATTCATAAAAAATGTGAGAAAAATCATTTTTTTCAACATTCATAGAATGAACAGTATATCTCAATGTCATTAAAAATAAAGTATTTCAAATATCCCTCACATGCCTTCAATGTTCATTTTATTGAATTTTTTCTCTTCAATAATGTGGAAATTTTTATATTTGAATTAAATGGTTTCAAATTAATTTGAATTTAAAAATAATTTATATTTTAAATAGTTTCTTACATGTTGAAATGATTTTCACCTAGAAAAACATCATAAAATGATCATTAGAGCATATTTTCAAGGAAACTTATTTTGAAAATGTTTTATATTTAAATTTTATTTCTAGTGAAATGGGTATTTTCATCAATCAATATTCAAAGACTTAGTTATAATTAATTTTCCATCTGAGATAGTATCCAATGATATTAGTTAAACAATACTAGGGATATCATTGAAGGAAACCATTCGTCTCCTCTCTATGAATGGATACTATTTTGATGATAATATTAATATGAATGTTGTTAATTTTCAAGGTGTTTTGATTTGATGATATTATTAATGAATTATGAAACCCATTGGTAATATATTGGTAACTCTATGATAAAAAAATTATGAAACATTTTTTTCTATAGTATATAATGAAATCCTCATTTTCCCATTTATTTTCATCTGTTATGATATGAATAATTTTGAATTATCTAGTTGAATATAAATATAAGAAATTCATTATTTTCAGGGTGGGACCAATATCTCTCTCTAATGAATTGGGTGATGATACTTTTTCTACAATATCAGAGGGTAGATAAGTGGTTATCACAGTCCCCAAAGTGGTTACATGGGTGGATAACCCTATCATTTAAAAGATTTTACATAGGGGTAATCTCAAGATCTAAAAAACATGGTACATAAGTGTCTAAACCAATCGTGATGTCGGTAGGTGAGTGGTTATCCCACGAATAACATTTTATGAATCTATATGTTGGTAGGCTAGACATAAAATACTAATTTTCATTTGTGTACCCCATACATTTAAATCTAATACTGATGTCATGGTGTTAAGGATCATGTTCTTATATTTATTCTTTACATGACCAATAAACTACCAATATAAATTACATGACTCATGATTATGATCTTTTTTATGCATGGTATGGTTTCCAAATGTTATTGACATGTTCTTATACCCATATAATAACCTTATGTTTATTGATTTCCACTATTTACCCCTACTATGAATATGATCTCACACATTGTTATGATTCCTTTTCCCAGGTTATGATAAAAATTATTTTGTAGAGAATTTTCATGACTATTACTAAATGGGGATATAATTATAGATGATATTGGTGATCGTACATTAAATTAAATGACATTTTAACCAATCTCCAATGAAAATAATATCTAATTTTCCATAGTCATGTGTTTTTATTTTATAGAATATTGTTTTAAAAAAATTATATATCTATATAACAAAATCCTGGGTCTTTATTATTTGTATATAAGGAATAGTATATATAATCTTTCAAAACTATTATTAGAAAACATGAGTGAGATTAAAATGGATATTTATGTGGATATTTCTAGTGATACATATATGAATGTTTCATAGAATGTGGAAGTATATAGAAAAATGAAAAATAATTTTTTTAAACTATAGAGGATGTATTTTCATTGAAATTTCATCATTTTATGAATTCAAAAAGTGGATTTCGCTATGGAAGAATGGTTCCTAAGTGTAATAAATCCAAAAATGGTCACATAGAGTTGTATTTAATCTTCACCTAGTGCATGACTATGGGCCTTAATTCTGATCTACTTTCATAATCCCATAGGAGATTCATTGTAAATTTAGAAAACATTTATAAAGCATTATGAAGGATTTAAATTCTCAATGAACATTAATTAATTAGGTTCAACCAAAGTAGATAAATATTCAAAATAATATATCTTAATTTTGATCTCCAAAATGATTTATCAGATAATGTTGGTTTCAATTATGAACAGTGTTCTCACACTGTGATTTTTGATCTTAGTCAATTTTGGGAAGTATAAGAAATTATGATAATATTTACAAAGTCAAAAAAATTTGGATGATATTTCATATGGTATGACCATTATAGTGGATTTTATTATCGTTAAGGATAATCATTTAACATTGAATATGATTAATAATGTCCCTAATAACAATGTCTATGACTAATTATGAAATTGAAGGATTTAGTTATCTCTGAGTAAATATAGTTGAGACCAAGGAAGAAGCACGTATTAGATTTCCATTCGCTGAGAATGTGTAAATAAGCAATCAAGGAAAATCCTCATTGGGATAAAAAGATAATTATTGGTGTGGAAAAATGGACATGATTAATGTATCTTTTAATAAATAATGAAATTATTAGTTAACAAAATGGATTAAAATAATGGTTTCCCAATTTTATCATTGATTTTTGATTTTTTGTAATGTTGAATGTAAAGGCATTATGAAAATAGATTACCAAAGGGAATTATGTAGAATAGAATTTGAATGTTTTTAGGCGTAACAGTTAATATAATAATGAAGAGGTTATCCTGAATGATATATGAACTATACATGTTGTTCTCATAGTATTTTTATTCTATATATAAAAATCAAGATATGTTGGTTTTTATTAATGCTATTATATGATTCAAAATTCATTATTTTTGAAATAAGTATTAAGGAATATTTTGATGAATCCAGGTCAATGAATTTTTAAGGAAGTTGGATAAATGAAATATTAATGTATTGGAATATAGTGATTATGTTATATAAATTCTGAAATTTGCAAGGATTGTTAAATATATGTTATTCAATATGGATATTAATAAATAAGTTAAATGGATGTCATGGACTAGAACATAAATTTAATAGAATGTTGATATTTTGAATATGATATGATGGACATTAATTTATTCAGGATGTTGGGATAAAAATATAATGATAATGATATATAGGATATGTATGAATAAATTTGGATAGTAGTGATTAACATAATGTTTTTTTTTTAAAATGGGGTTATCGAATCATTGATGGAGTGTATAATGTTTTTCGAGATAAGGAATATATAAAATTATATTTGATATATTATGAATGGGGAAGAATTTATGTTTTTAATAAGGTTTTATGGAAATTATGGTTATTTACATGTTTCAATAGAATGCATGATTAAGGTATTCCCATAATTTTTATGTGACAATTAAGAGCTACTTCATGTTGTTTGGAAAATTAATGATAAGATAATTTGGAAAATAATGGCCTTTATTATAATGTTTTGAGTTTCAATTATATTGGATCATGAGGATGACCACTTATAGAATTTTTTATGTTTAACATTGGAAATGGAGTTATAGATTATAGTATTACTTCATCATATTAATATTTAAAAATTTAAAATAACATGATCTAACTATTTTGTAATGATTGTTCCAAAATATATTCAGAATAAATTATCATTCTTTCTATAGATATATTGATCTATTAGGGACTCAATAATAATACATTCAAAATCAACTATTGTAGTATTATATGAATTGGAAATTTACCAAGTAACAAGAAATGTATGAGAATGTGATTATGAAATGGAATGAAATAATATATGTATATACTCTCATGAAAATCCTTTGAAATTGTCAAAATGTTACTGAAAAAAAGTTTTTTCTATAATGATCATTTTTATGACATGAATTTATTTTTATCACATCATTAGATTTTTGAATTTTGTTTATTATATTTCTTTATTTTACCCACATTCTTGTGATCAATGTTATCTATCACTCTCTATGAGTATTCCTATGTCATTTTTTCTTGTATGTACATGCATTGACATTCAAGATATGTTTTCTTATATACAAACCTATTATGTATTATTCCACAAGAATTTATAATAACCATTTCTGTTTTTCAAGTTGAAATTTTAATAATTCTATATATGATGGGGGTTTTAATGATATAATTTTATAATTTTAATCCTTTTATGAACAAGGTGATTTTCTAGGTGAAAATTCGTTTTAAGTGGATAGAATGTAACACCATGAGGTTTTGTAGACCTAAAATGAAATTAAATAAATCTTTTCAATATTTCCCCCTACAACAAACAATTATTATATATTTATTTAAGTGAAAAAATGAGTTTATATTTTTTTATATGAAACAATGTTATTGAATTACATTACAATAAACACAAAATTTATCACGCGTTACACACAAAACTGAGTTAAATAAAATGTGTGATTATATTAAAATATTATATAATGATAGTTATCTAACATCCATTATAATGGTTTTCAAGAATATTATTAACAAAATTTTGAAAATATATGGTTTAAACATATATATATAATAAATTATATTGTGAAAAAATAATTAAAATTGAAAATAAATATATTTTGAAAATAATGGAGATCATTAACTATAAAATGTTTCATTGACAATACATGTGTAACCACAATAAATGAAAAATATGGTTGAATAATTTTATATAAATATTTTATAATATATATTATGTCAACTCATTATGATGATTGAAAATATTTCTAAAATATTACATTATTATGATGACCGGATAATAGTGAATTTTAATTAAAATCTACAATTTAAATCAAATTATTAATGAAGTTAAATTTTATTTCTAATTGTTTTTATGTTAAATGAAATAAAATTATATATCTGTTAGGATCATTAAATTACAAATAGTCATTAAATATCTAATATTGAAATCAAAACTATTAAATATTTTTAAAAGATTCTCTTTGAAAACAACTCTATCCTATATGGTCTATTGGATTAATTTTTTATTATATTTGTCCTTATATGTGATCATAATTTTGAAAAATAGTTTCAAAATTTTTAATTAGAATAAATTATAAATTATTAAATTGAATTTTTTTTACATTAATGAATAGTTAATAAATGTTAAAAATTAATCAACATAAATAAATTGAAAATATGGTTTTTAACATAGCTTGCACCTCCATTAAAATTTATTTTAAGTAAATATATTTTTATAAATTGGATTTAATATTTATATTAATTAGATTTATATTATTTAATAAGAGTTATTTCATTTTTGTCTTAATGGATCAATTAACTATGTTAAAAAATCTAGTTACTGTGGTGAAAATTAAAATTGAAAATTGAGTAATGCCCTAAGGATAAAGAATGACATAAATAGAAACGATTTTTTATGTTGTATGCTATTACTAGGAACTCCATATATCAATTCCATTATGTATCATTTCTGTATCCACATGAGGATAGCGTGACATCCCATTATTGAATAATTTTTTGTATCTATATAAAATATTCTCTTCCTAAATTTCAAAATTACAATCTCTCCTTTCACTTATTCATGTCGATAAAACCATTGTGATCGACCTAACCCATCCAAAATAACTTCTAAATTTCCCACATATCCTTCTTGATGCCTTATTATTTTAAAAAATATGCCCTTTTAAGTATTTTGTCATCCTAAGGTTGTTTACCGAGGTTGAGATTGTGTTCTGGATCGAGAATTTAAATTTTATTTCTCCCTCCACCTCTTTAAATTAAAAGTATTTCATAATATATAATAATATTATAATATGTGATATAATGATATGTTTTTTTTGGATTTAATTACCTTCAAAAATATTTACTTCTAACAAATGGATTACAAAATCATCATTCCTATTTATCGTAGACTACCACTGCAGGAACCAATTTCATTCATTTTATACCTTACCAATATGCATGGTTGGGTGTGATGATGAATAAAATTTATATATATAACAATGATAATATAATTATACATCATTATTCATTATAAAATATTTAATATTTTAACGTTCCATTCATAATGGGATATTATAATGTTTCTGTAGTGTATGATAGAGTATCAACTTGCGAAGTGATGTGATTCATTTTTATTAATAATTTTCATTTATGGAAATACATATAATGTTTTTTAATATATGTGATATATAAAAATTGTTATGATATGAATGAGATATTTATCATTATAAAATGATTATATATGAAACTTCCCATCACCAAAATCCTGGAACCATTACATTATTTTAATACATTGGAAATGATACAAGGAATATGAATACTTATGGACCAATAAGTTATGTAGATTTTAAAACAAGAAACATAGATGAGTTAATAATTACAATTCATAACAAAAAAACATAAATACTTCAATAAAATCACAAAATCAAATAGATTAATTGTATTCATCATTCATATCATAATCATCCTCGTAACATTTGGGGATAAAAAAAAGAAGGTGTGAGATTAAATGCCTAGTAAGGGTATCCAATAGAGAAAAATATATCATGAACATAAAGAGTAGGAATAATGAATAACAAAAAACACATGACCTTAAAAATGAACTTGAACACATTGTGGCAGGAATGAGAGGTGAATATATAATTACATAATAAATTATAATCATTGGTATTCTACTAGTCGAATAAACATATGAACTATCAATAAAATGTTCTTATTTATGGAATTCATAATGTTGGAGATCATAAATATTTCCTCAATCCCTCATGCGTGGACCATAAATGACCATTTTTTCATGGACTTGTGTCTGGACTGTAGATTGTCACAAGAGACTTACTCATAGAGCGAGGGGATATATCTAGCCCCACCAAAACATACTAAGTACAATGCATTCTACATATGAACATGGATAAATATAAAAAACATACACTTTCATATTTAAACTAATATATGAAATGTAATAAGCATTTCCCAAATATTTACTATAAAAACTAACCATTGTGAGTTAATTTGTGAATGGTTTTAAGATAGAACATCCACTATTAAACTAAATAGAAACCCTTAAACTACATATTTTTGATGATATCATAATATATAATCCGCATTAAATTAAAATATTCAAAATAAATTTTGACACAAATGAAGTTACTTTTAGATGATACCATTTGAAATTTCTTGAGGAAATAATCCTTAAATAGTCCAAAGCATCACACACCACCTTGAATCATTCTAATAATAATCCATTAGAATATCATGATAACAAGGAGACTAATTACATGTAAGACCAAAGGGCAGTGCATACCCTACATGATCGGAATAATTGGTGGACATGAAATATATCTCATAAAAGTTTATGTGATTATAGAGAAACACTTTTTTTTATGTTGGAAAGAAGAGTTCATTTAATAAAATTATATTTTTCATAAATTCAAATTTGTATAAATGTATATCCCCTAAATGAAGATTAAAGAACGTAAAAATTATATTTCAGGGATAAATGATGTCCCACTGAAGTGAAATTATTAAAAAAGATCTTTTAATGAATCTTTATAAGTAAAACATTTTTGTGCAATTTTAGGAAAATATTACAGAGATTTTAAAACAGAAAGGTGTTTTCCATTAATAAAACCATAAATGAACTAATATTGGATTTTATGATAATTTTTTTTATTTTACAAAAATAATTGCGACTTAAATTAGATTACATAGTGAAAATGAAAATAGGTAATAATTCAAGAAGTTCTATTTTATCTGGAATAAATTTTTAATGATCCTTTAAAAAAATATTATTTCCCATAAATGAAAGTAGGATTCTTAGTGGGTACAAATATATAGAACATTAAAACATAATATATGATTGGTACATATGAATAAATAATATTTTTATTGAGGTATGTATAGAATAAGAGTAATCTAAATGAAAATGATGGTTCGGGTAGAAAACCCTTTTAACATTGTAATTAGCTAAATCATAAGCCCAACATTTAATAATCATTACATGATACAGTAAATATCATGAATATAATGAGATTGTGGATATGAAACATCTAGTTTTAGTATACATATACCATACAAATGTAATAGTAATGAATAAAGAATATGTCAAAATAGAGGATGTGAGATGAAGAAACCCCTTACCTTAAGTCTGATGGTGGACACCACTTGATCTTATTGTCCCAGATAACCAAATTAAATTTTCTAATTAATATTCCAAGAACCAATTAATTATTTTTTAGATTTATTATTTCGTTATTATGTATATT
Source organism: Viscum album (assembly GCA_963277665.1). Taxonomy (NCBI): domain Eukaryota; kingdom Viridiplantae; phylum Streptophyta; class Magnoliopsida; order Santalales; family Viscaceae; genus Viscum; species Viscum album. The sequence continues at coordinate 599,607,728 of OY728128.1, forward strand.
TATGGTCTTCGTGATGGGGTTAAGAGGTTTAATTCTATTTTTGGGGAGTGTTTAATTTCGTGGTTTTCATATCTAATTTACTTATATATATATAATGATTAACATGTAATATTAGATTTTATGTCTAGAATATAATCTATCTTTTATTAATTATCATATAGAGGATTACGTGGTTATAAAATTCATTTTTATATTGGGTGTGAAAATGAATCACTATATAAAACAACAATTATAATTGATTATGTTAATTTGTTGTTATTGGTCACTACAAACTCATATGAATTTTTAGAAAAATTTATGTCTAAAAAAGATTCCAGAAACATACTACAACTATTATATATATATATATATATATTTTATTGTATGGTTAAACCATAAAAAAATTTTATGACCATAATTGTATATGGTAATAGAAATTGAAAATAATTCATCCTAGAATGTTATAATATAACACATCTTGGATGGTGTTTTCATTTCAATAATAAACGAAGGAGATATGAGTGATGATGGTTAATTGTTCCATAATCACAATAAAATATTATACACGTAAGTTATAGGATATATCATAACATTTTGATGAAAATAATGGAATAAATAAAATATAAAAGAAAGTAACTCAAAATAAAATAATTTTTGAGAAATACCTTACGAAAATTTCATAGCCTAATGATGTCACATAAAAATTCATAAAATATTTTGATGATAGAATATGGGTGCATCATTATTATAACATAATATGGACAACATAGGGAATATGGAATGACATAACCCAATATAATAATAATAATATGTACATGTGAGTTCGAACAATGTGTGTTTACATCAGCCATGATTCATGGAATATTGAATTTTAGAGATAATTTATATATACGGTAAATTACCATATTTTTTGTTAAAAAAAATCATGAATTTTAGAAAAATCCCAAAAAAATACTGTTACAATTTTTTGATTAGACGAATTAAAATATTAATTCCATTGTTTCAAAAATAATTTTCTTAAAACGATTATTTTAATTTTCTATTAAAATCCAAAAATATATGACAAATACAACTTCAAAATAGTTATTTAAATATTCCTAAAAATTCTTACATCATAAATCCACTTAAATCATATATATATAATATCATATATGCAGTTACTACTCAGAATTGTTTGAATCTATTCATAATGGTAACATTAATATTCACAAGGGTTTTCACTATTCATCAATCAAATAAGTTGGACATATTTGGAATTTAATTACAAATAAATAGCTACTGTGTTTTTCAATGTTTTGAAATTACAATCATAATAGTTGAAAAATTAGTTTTACTCGCTATGTTATAAGATAGAGCTGTTTTGTAGAGACTCAGTGTTTCATGCATTAAAAATTAAATTTACTTTCCAGATGTTGGTTGTTACATTATACCCTCTTTACTAAATAAATTCATCCCCAAAATTAGATATTTCAATTTAATTGTTATTGGTTGTTACTTGAACATGTGAAAAATCCATTTAAAAAATAAGGTTAATTTAATATTCTCCTAAAAAAATTTAAGGAAAAATATATTGTATAAAATTAATAAAAATAATAACTGTATATATATATTAATAAATAATCCTTTCAAATAAAGTGACATTGATTGTAATTTAAAACGTGTGCATAGAAAAAAATACAAATTAAGAGTTTCTAATGATAGAAAATAGGTTTTGAGTGAAGTAGATTTCGAGAAAAAAATAATCTACAATTATGTAAAATATTATTAACATTATCAATGATTTTGATAACAGAACAACATTTAAGAATCTTTTTTCATATTTGTGAGTTTATTAAACTGTATAATTGTATAAATATAGTTTTATATTTCATAAACATTATATTATCATTTTATTGGTCCTACCTATACATCATCTATTAGCATACATTGCATAATGCGGGGAAAATAAACTCAAAAACCTCATACAATGATCAAATTAAGCCATTTCATAAATTGTTTAGCCTTCCAAAAGATCAAGTTACAATACATTAGATTTATTACCATGGTATCTAGTATTATCCAATTTTATTTATCCACATATATCATCTCTCTTTTCCGAAATATACATCTCAGTATTATAAACATTATAAGGGTTGTTTATCCCTCGACCATATATTTTCTCAATGTTTGACCTACTAATAAGATAATTTTCCTTGGTAACATTAATTATATTTCCTCTAATCCTTAAAAAATGTACTATATTACTATACTAAAATATTCCATAATTTAATAACAAGTGAATTACTGATAACATATTCCAAAAGAGTGTTTATTGACTAGTCATATTAATAATTCCACATCCTCTATTGTGGTATCATAATGTAATATGTATCTAGTAATATCATTTGGGGAATATTCCATTAACTCATTGTATATTGACTCTCATAGTGTCCCATGTCCTAGAAGTTTTATCATTGTATACTGGAATCATTTTTCTTACCCATGAAATAACGAACATGGTGTCGTTTTTCACAACACTTATAACAAACTCACATTCCCTTCATGCATTATCATTGTGTATCATTACACTGTTTTAACATGTAGGAAAACCCTTATTTAGTTTATTCCATTTATCAATGTTTATTTATACCATCCCTTTTTTCATGTTCTTCACATGAAATCTAGAGGACTCTGTGATCTATTTACATTACATATACACACATGATACTATTTTCTCATTTGATGAGGATACATTGGAGAATATCTTAATTTGAAGCGATGGATTAAGAAAATTATTGATATGATCCTTGTTTATATTTACATCATGTGCATTTTTGATGTTTTTATTCCATATTCTAGGCTTCATTTCTATTAAATTTCATATACTATATTCGCTCATAAAATTATGAACTCAAAATAACCCTAATCATGGTATAGTATATAACATTAATTCATGCACCAAAACTCCTATAACCATATACATTGGATACTTTTCAAATCCATTATAATGGATTTCAAATAGATTATTAAATTTCCCAACAAATATACCCCTGAATTTCAAACGAAGTGTGCAGCAAGGACGATTTTCCGGCCCCAATCCCCATCTGAGTCTAGCACATTGGGGTGTTTTTAGGTATTAACAATAGATATATCAGTGAAGGTGGAACCTCAAAATTTTTATATCGAGATAAGGATGTCTTTTCTATATAAACCAAATAATATATTCCATGAAAAAAAATTTAGGATGTATTTTCAATCTAATTAACCATGCCTTTCTTAGGGTCTGTTTCTCTACTGGATTTTTTTATATATCTAGTTTAAATGATTTCAACTAATAATACTCTAATACCAACAGAAATTCCACAAACCTAGAAGCATGGAAATGGTGAAATATTTTTAAATATTGTTATATATAAACGGAAGAAAAATCTTAAAGGACTGATCATTTTAGTAGTTTTGGAAACGAGATACATAAAAGAGTTCTAAAATACACATTGAAAATATGAACAACATAATAAATTCAACAAAAATTCAATAATCTTTTAGATTAAACCTGCACCACATTCATAGTATAGTCATCCTCATAACCTCTTAGGATAAACAATAAGAAGGGGTGACATAAAAGTATTAGTAACTATATTATTCACAACAGAAGATTTCATAAACATAAACATTAGGAAATGTGAATAACTAAAAACACATTCCCTTAAATTGAACTTGATCACATTATTGATGGAATAAGAGATGAATAAATAATTACATAATAAAACCTAATTATTGGTATTTTATTAGTTTAATAACCATATAAAATATCAATAATATTTTCATAATGATGGAGTAAATAATTTTGGACAACATAATCATACCATCAATTCCTCGTGGCAAGACCATAAATAACTATTTTATTAAGGCCTTATTCCATGATCTTAGTTTGTCTAATGATACCTAGTGATACAAAAAGGGGATATAGTAGGACCAACCTAACACTTAATAAGTCCAATAAATTTCTTATATGAATGTTTATAAACATAAAAAATATACACATTCATTTAGAAACTAATATATGAAATGTAAATAATATTGCACCAACATTAAGCATAACTAGTAACCATTCAGTGTAAATTGGTGAATGTGATTAAGATTTCACATCCATGGTCAAACTAACAAGAAACCCTTAAACATGTAATTTATGATGATTTCATAATAGATAAACATAAATGTAGTATATGATTCAAGAATAATGTAGACATAAATTAAGATACTTTTAGATGATACCATTGAAATTTTCTGGAGGAAATAATACTTAATTATTCATAGTGTCTCATACCACATTGAAACATTAAAATAATAATCATTTATAATTTCATGATAATAAGGAGACTCTTTATATGATATTTCAAAGGGTATTACATAAAACACATGTATTGAATAAGTGGTGAACATTGTATATATATATAAAAAAGTTATAGTTGGACAAGAGAAACAATTTTTACATTGATTGAAGAGTTATTTAATAAAATCATCTTTATTTGTCAAGAAGTCTGTTTGGTAAAAATTTATATCCATAAATGAATAGGGATTAAAATTTAAATTATACTTTAGGCATAATTTTTCACCTACATAAGTGAAGTCTTTTAAAAAGTTCTCTAAAAGATGTTTTTGAATAAAAACATCTTAATGTAGTTTTATGAAAATATTAATTATATTTTAAAAATAAATGGGTGATTTAATTCATAGAAATATAAATAAACTAATATGGGTTTTCAAGTTCAAATTGGCACATTTTAAAAAATAAAAATGGCATAAAATTTATTACATAGTTCACTTCATAATATGTATGATTTCGAGATGTTCGATTTTATTGGGAATAATTTTGGAAAGATCCTTTTAAAACATATAAATCCTCAAAATTTAAAGTAGCATTCGGGTTGATACACATATATAGAACATTAAAAAATTATTTTTTAGTGTTTCATATGAATAAATAATATTATTATTTAGGTATGTAGAGAATAAGCGTAACCCAAATGAAAATAGAGGATCGGGTAGAAAACTCTTACAACATTGTAATCCGTTGAATTATATGCCTAAAAATTAAAAAACCATAACTTATACATTAAATATCATGAAAATAAATATACTAATGAAATTAAAATGTAATTTTTAGTATACATACAGTATACAAATTTAATATTAGTGAATAAAGAATATTTCACAAAATGGAAGTAATACAAAGAAATCCCAAACCTTATGCATTATGGTGTTCTTGACATGATCATAGTGTACTGAATATCCAAATAAAATTAATTAATTAATATTTCTAGAACAAATTATGTCTTTAATTTTTTTATTATATCCTTATTATGTTCATTTTTTGATATCATGATGTGTTTAAGTGGTTTTATTTTATTGTTTTGGAGTGTTTTATTTTGTGGTATTCATTACCGGTTTACTTATATACATGTAACGATATACCTATAATATGAGAACAGTTTTATAGAATATACATTTTATTTTTATTCTTAACTTCCAAATGATTTAATAGGAATAATAATAAATGGGTTATTGGGAGTGATGTTGAATCATTATTTAAAACATTTACGATAATTTTTTTGTTTAATATGGGGTTTTTATCAATATAAACTCATTTTGATTTATAAAATAATATCATGCCTAAATAAAGATTCCATAGTGATATATAAGTTATAATATAAATTATATTATGGTTCAACAACCAATATTATTTAATGACAGGAATTGATTATGGTTATAGATACTTAAAACTTATCGGCCATAAATGCGGTAATTTACCACATCTCAGATGGTGTTTTTATTTCTAGTATAAAAGAATCAGAAATGTGAGATGATGATGAATTATTAAATAATCACAACAAAATTTTAGTACATTTAAGGTATAGTATTTATCATTATATTTGGATTAAATTGGGTGAGGAATTAAAAAAATAACGGAAAGGAACTCAAAATAACTGAAAAATTAGAAATCCATTATGAAAATATGGTTGCCTAACAATGTCACTTTAAAATTCATGACATATTTTGATTATAGAAAAGGGGTATGTCATCATAAATAAAAATTATGGATAGTAAGGGGGTATTGAAAGAAAAATACCAATAAAAAAATTTAAAATAAAAGGTAAAAATATAAAAAGAGTTCTTGAGAAAGAGTGAGATTTTTAGACAAAAATCATGCATCATAATGACTATGCAATATGGTTTTAAAAAATAATATAAAGACAAGGGACATGTGTCACCCATTCATAAATTATGTATAATATATTAGTGGGACATAATAAATGTGAAATAATAACACTGTTTGGACAATTTAAATACAATCCACATAAAAGATAACATGAAAAATAAGAAATGAAATGAGGTGTTTACACTTTAAATTTTTATTCGTTGAAAGCCTCTTTAGGATAGAGGTTTTGGACTTTATATGAGACCAATGTCTGCTGGACGCTGGGGATGAGCTTGGGAGCATATATGGGTAGAATTTAGAGAAGTCACAAGGCTTTTGATGAGTGAATAGAATATTGTGGAAGATGTTGTATTAATAGTGTAGGGGAGGAGTGTTTTCATAATAATTTAGTAGACATTTAATTAAAATCATAAATTACTTGAAAAATATTATTTTTAAAGCATTTATTTACTTCATCCAAAACATATGTACATCATAATTTCAAATGAATCCAATATATATACAATCATAGGTTAGGCTACTATTCATAATTGTACGTTACTATTAATAAGGGTAACCGTACTATTCATATAGTTATGTTACTATTACCTAAAAAATATGTTGGTCTTATCAGAGTATATATAACTTATTGATCATAACCATGTATTTCAAATTTTCAAAATTCAAATTATAGGGGTGTTAAAATAATTTTTACTTGCAAGGTTATAATGAAGTGGTGTTTTGTAGAGAATCAATGTTTCATGAATTAAATATTAAATTTATTATCAATATCTTGTGGTGTTACCATGTACAATATTATTTCTTATATTGGTATTCTTTTTATGATGATAAGATTGTTTGGGTAAATTTAGACTATTAATTTCATGAAGTGTTGCAAATACCATTCCATAATAAGACCAACTAAATGATATGTATAATAATATTTATGTAAATAATATAATATTTATAATATTATGATCATTTTTATATATGTGATATCATGTATCTCATTACCATATTGATCTTTGAAAAAGTGTAATGTAACTCAAGCATACATGTGGCCTACCTTCCAAATGATCTTTACAGACTTCATTTCTTTAAACCACATTTCATGATTTTTAGTTCAAGTAAAATTTATATATATGAAAATTATATAATTATTATTCTTTTAGAGTAGATGTAAAAATTATCAAACTAAGACGACTTAAAATTAAAATTAAAAAATATTATGAAAATTAATTTGGTTATAACCTGAAATGTATAATAAACATGTCATTATTAAAAAATAAGTATTAAAAGACATATTTAAAACATATATGATATAATTTATATAATTATTGTTATGTAATATATGTATAATAACTTTTTTTAAGAAATTTGTTTTAACATGTATTAATATTGTCTTGACCTATGGTAATATATTTCAATTCTTGTTTTTATTTCATGGAGATATATGATGATTCACTACAAATTCATTTTTAGTGTATATAATAAAAATATGACATGTTGAATAATAAATATACAAATTTTAAGGACATTTAATTTTTTATTTTATTTTTAGTCTCCATTTGATATTATAATTCGAAATATTACTAAAGTTGTAAGAGAATTTTTCTATCAGGTTTATATCTATGAGATACATTACATATTAAACAAGTGTATCTCATATATGGTGTATAAACTATACATTAATTACATTAATATTAATTACCATGAAAATTATGATTATTTACATATCCATTTTAGGATATTTCTTTCCAGGGATTTATGGTTTAAGAGTTATCCAAGTGGTAAAGTATTTTTCTATCAATTTTCCTTTATTGGACATATTCATGTTATGAACCTATATTATTTCACATGGTGTATGAAAATACCCTTTTACCTTTAATTTCATGTACATATTTATTATGTTTATATTGCCTGTTTAATTTTATTTTATTTTTTTAGCAAGCTTATGATTCTATGATACCATAATTGTTTGAGTTATCATGATATTTTTTTATTATGTTTCTAATAATGGAATGTTATGATCCATCATTCATGAAACTCATGAATTTAATTATCTTTTTGTTATGTCATGATAATACATGATTCCCCTTCATTTTCCTGTATTTACATACTCAATATTTAGAAATTTTTTTTAATGAATAATTGTTTTTATTTCACTCTTTAGTAGAAAATTAGTGTTCATCGAGAACCATATTTCCTAAAAAATTATTCTATATTTTTTACTATTATCAAATGAAATTGAAAAAAATCATAATTTTATTTGTTTTTATTTTTTTAAAAAATTAATCTTATTTTAATTTTTACAAATAATTCATTTTTGGATGTTACCGAAACTGTGAAAAGAATATATATTTTTATCATTTAAATTTTGAAAAATATTTATCACATTGAGTATCACATAATGATATCACGTTTCCCTAACTTGTTAAAAATATGAATTTCAAATTAATTGTTTCCTTTAATGTCTGTAACTTTTTATTAATATAAATAAATTATTTCATAATGATAATGGTTTTAAAAATAATTTTTGTTTCAATAAGGGTTTTCTAATGGTAAGGATATTTTCAAAAATAATTTTCTTCAAAATGATCTTTATTTATAATTTTCAATGAAATATATATCGATAATAATTTATGTTTTAATACAATTTCTTATAGAGAGGCTAATTTCTTAAATAAATTTTCATTTTGATCTTTCAAAATCATTTTCCATCGATTATGATATTCATAAATGTTAATTAAAAATTACTAGGATATGAACAAAGGAAACAAATAAAGTTATTTGTCTTATTGGTTTAGGTTTTAATGAAAATTATTTTATGAATTTTGTTGCTTTTCCATGGGTTTTTGTATGATAAAACAATGAAAGTACAATGAAAACCATTTACATTTAATGGGTTTTTCTATTATAAAATTACTATGAAATGTATTTCATTCCATTGGTAGTGGTGAAATTATTATGAAACCCAATTATATTAATAGGTTCAGATATTATGAATTCGTTGTAATCTTATAGTTTACAAATGAATTATTTTCATTATGTGACAGTTTGGACATATATCTCCCACTAATGTATTGTGTAATTAAATGGGTTCTATAATATCACATTTTACGTGGGAAGTTATCCTTTGATTGAAAAGATGGAACACTGGTGGTTTTCCCAATCCTAAAAGGGAGGGTATATGGGTTTTTAGACCCATACATAATATATAGGGTACATTGGTTGTTATCCCATGCTGGAAGTGGGATCACAATTTTTTATCCCTAGACTTATAATTTTTCAATATCATGGTGGGTATCCATTACATAAAAATTTATATGATTATGTATATGATACAAATTTATATCTAATGTCTATGTTATTCTATCATCGGTTATTTTCATTGATTTCCATATCATTATTGTCTTACGGAACGCCAAAATTTATGCAGTGACTCATGATTATGATCTCTGATATGCATGGTATAGTTTCAAAATTTTATATTCATGTTCTCATACAAATATTCTGACATTAGGTTTATATATTTCCCTTTCAACCCATATTGAGAATCTAAGCTCACCCATTCTTATTTTTTCATTCCTTCTAATATGATGAATGTTATTAATATTGGTTTGTTTTGGTAAAATACTAATTGGGGTGATCATTATGCAAGATGTTGAAGATATTTCACCAAATTACAATATGTTGTACATAGTCATCAATGACACCAAAATATTGTGGTCCTAGGACATGTGTAGTTTAATGCATTTAATATTCATCTAAAATATGTAATATATATGTATTTAATTCTAATGTAACAATATTTTCCAATTAAATTAATTCCATATGTATGTAATGGTATAAAATAAAAAAATTATATTTCATTATGATTACAAACATTGAATTAATTATAATATTATATAATGACATTTCATTTAAAGCATTTTAAAATATTATGTATCTTTTTCAAAACATTAAATAATGATGTAGTTTTTTATAAAATTTAAAATTGTATTATTATTTATTGAACATTTACTAATTTCATAAAATTCCCATGAAGTCGCTATAACATAATTTTGATATTATGACATCAAACATTTTATTTATTTTATCAAATATATATTCATAAAATTAGAGTAAAATATAGTTCACATTTGTTAGATAAAAATAAAACTAATTTCAGAGTGAAATATATTTTTAAATATTATAAAGTCTTTACTAAAAAAATATTTTCAAATTTATCAACATGATTTAATTGTGTAAGAAAACCATACATAATTTTTCAATTTTTGTTATTCATATTCATATCACTAAATTTAACTGCTGCCTTATAATAGATAAGTTTAAATTATATTATTTTCAATAATATATCACAGTTAAATATAATAAGGTGTTAAATTGAATGCATAATATATTAGTAATTTCATTTCTTTATAAAATATATATTTAAAAAATTCAATTGAAGTTTCACACAACCATCATTATCTTTTAGGGATAATTATTGTTCTACCTGAATGTTATATCACTTCCATAAAATGAATTGTATATTTTATACTCTATAAACGGTTATATTGTGGTACTGTATGGTGATAATAAACCCGCATATTCTTCTGAGTCCTTATATTGATACCTAATATTATAAAAATGTTGGTTGTATTTTTTGGATGTTATTTTCATTCATGCCCCATCCTTATATAGAATTGAAATTTCTATAGTCAATACATCAACCACACTAATAATATATATATATATATATTATTTTTAATATAAATTAAATGATGGAGAAAAAAACTAATTTGTGATTTTAATTGATCATGTCTGATCCTATTAAATAATATTCATTTTATTTATTTTTTCCCAAACAGTGTCTAGAAGGAAACTTATTTAGAGATACCACTTTGATAATTAGAAAATTCCACTACAAAATATAGGCATATTAACCTAGAACAAAATCCTACTACATTAAATCCAAATGGATGAATCATAATTATAATTCCACGTAGTTTAATCACTTCATCCAACTAGATATAAATTCTGGAAGAAATATAGTAGAGTAAAATTTTAATACAATTTTACCCATTATAACTGTACATATCCCTCAAATCAAAAAGATGTTTAATATTGGATTTCACTCATATTTTGTTAATAAATATACAACCGATAGATTTTTCTGATAAAAAAAGCACCAATATTATCTTAGTCATCTCAAAATAGTCTTCCATAATCTACATATGACAATAGTGAGTTATTGGGGTGGGGAACAACAACGTAGTTATCATACTAATTCATTTGTGGAAGCTTTATCCACCAACATTGATGAAATACACTACATGAATATATGTATGGATGAATATCGACATACAATTATTATAAATTATACTATAAAAAGTTATATTATATATATATATATATAATCATGATGAGTAAAAAAATTATCACTAGAATCAATATCTAAATTTCTGGGTTTGATCCGGATTTTTCAACCAATCAGATTGGATACCATAAAAACAACCATGGATATTACTAGAAATATAAGATTGGGAATCCAACCCATTATGTCAATGTTGTAGCCAAGAATTACATGTTCATCAAATCTATCCTCATATAATATGTTTATAACATAAAATGGAATCAAAATATTACCCACATTTGGAAGCTGATCATTAAAATATGGGTTATCATTAAACTTATGGATCTAATTCTTCATTTTCAGAAGAATTAATTATTTATCCTAGTTATATAATAGTTGATTCATGAGATTATATTTGTTAAATAAATCTATTTCTGTGATGGTTATTAATCAAATTAATAAATATAGATTTCCCCAATTGATGTTGAGTAAAAAAATTTCGGAACCCCATAATGTATCTTTCTTTTATTTGAATCCTTTTGTAATAGAAATAGTGGAACAAAATATTAATGCACCATGAAAAATATATTCATGACCTTCTTGGGGAGGATCATTTATTTCAATATTTAGAAGGTAGTTGTTCTTTTAAAACTAAAAAATATTCATTCCACTAATTTCATTAATATCGGAAAAATATAGAATTAGTCATTGATAATTATCCACTAAAATTTAGATATTGGCTAATATTAATGAAATTTTTTATCTCTATAGTACACCATTATTTTATTAATAAAGTACCAACAAAAACATGGATTTATATTACATGAAACATCAATTAAATTTCTATGATTTCATGAGACTCATTAATGTCTCTCTTACATATAACATTCATTGGAATCCTCACCATAAAATTTTTCCCTAAAAACATTTAATGTAAAACGAGACTATAAATCAATGTTATTTTAATTTTATTTACACACACAACATATGAAATAGTATAATAATAAATAGAACATGGATTTTTTTCTTGTAAGTCCACCAAATAACATAATAAAAATATAGTCTATGGTTCATGTACCCACTATTCATGGTAATAGTTAATGTATAACTACTACCATCTTATAAATTTCTCTATTACTCTGTATTTATTTTATATCCAAATTACATAACAATGTGTTCAATACATCATGACACAACATTAAGTACATATATACCTTTCATTAAAATCCCCCATATGAAAAAATCATTCACAATGCGTTTAAATATTCTAATAAATTGATGGATGTTGATATTTCATATATTCAACACTAAATAACACATCTACTTGGTAATGATATTCAACCATTATATTTGGAATCTCAAATAATGAGGAATTTTTTTGTAAGTAACGAGAACGTTGAAATCTATCTTCCTTGAAAAATGTATAGTTGAACCCATATTATGGATGTGGTCAATGGTCATCATCCATATACATATCGGATTCCAATCCACAATGATAAAAATTCATAGAGTTTTGATTAATCAAAATTATATCCTAATATACATGTGGATTTCAATACCCTTGATCTTATATGTACATGAATCACATCCTGTTTTGATAAATAATTATTCATCTTTAAAACCCCCACTAGTACTTATCAAATTATTTTTGAATGATTCATTCACCCATGTCATTTCTATCACATGAATAAATAACATCATCTGTAAAGAGTGAAATATTCATTATCCAATGTCATATGGTCATATATTCTATTTCAAGATAACTCAGACCTTTCTGAAAAAGTAGATCATATTGGGATTAGAAGTGGAACATGTGTTGTGCATTGTATGATGATATGTATAAGGAACCTAACATAAATAAATAATAATATAGGTTTTTTGAAACTAGAAATCATTTTATTTCCCTACATATATTTTAAGATTATAATTTTAAATAATTAGTAAAAAATATTACATACAAAAATCATGGGTTTTATGTGGAACATTTGACCTAGTATCCATTTATCCACTATAGGATCCCCTTTTAAAATGCAATTTTTTTTTATTTAATGACATATCTAAAAAATTTTATTTTTTATAACGCTTTATTACTCCACCATTAAATGCATTGAAAAAAATTTGAAAATATAGGATGAGAAAAAATATATATGTAAGGGACATAAATGATGAAAACTATTAGTTGAGTGAAAAAAAATAAAAACACATTTAATAATCATAGAGATTTTAAATAATCTCCATATGAAAAAACAATTGTTTTTCTCAAATAGAACAATTAAATCCCATAGTAGGAAAATATTACTCCTTTTTGGAAACATATTACATCAAATTTATAAATGCCTTCTATAATCCTCTATAATTGGAATAACCAACTGACAGACATCCAGTCCAATTATCTAGAAATTACAATCATTACCGAATTTGTTGTGGAGCTATAAGGTGGAACTCCAAATATATAACTGATATCGGGCTCACCCATTTTTTTGAGCTGTAATGGCAATAAAAACTCTATATAAGCTATATCAGACTCATCCATTTTTTATGATATATAAGTGGTATTACCGCTTTTTAGTAGGTATATTGCGCTCACCTTTGAGATATAACGTAGATCAACCCTTCATATAAGAAACATCTGGTTCACCCATCATCTGTAATGAGGGTCAAAAATTTATATTAGGTTTATAAAGATCAATCATTTCACATATAACTCTCAATTAAATGATCATGAATAAAACATTATATTCACTCACTTTTTATCATAAAACTTTGTAGACATCTTTATACCATAAATTCCCATCAAATTTGGATATGAAAATACCCTTGCAATCATTAACTAATTTTAATTCCAAAAAACAAGTACCAGGAAAATATGGATTTTCATTGAAAAACTATCTTTAAAAACATTTATGAGTAAAATAAAATTTTCATTTTGAAAATATATATTTTTTTTCATAAAAATTACACATATTTAAATGAAAAAATTTTCTTGGAAAATAACCGTGTAATATTGTAATGAAATGTAAAAAACATCACAGACTCATGAAACTGTGAAAATACTATCACGATTTATATGTTTAAAAACATTCCTTTTGTAATTTTTAAAAAATAGACACTAAAAGGGAATTTTTAAATGATGTTATCATATAATGAATCTGATTTGTCACATATATCCTTCATCTTCTCCTTCTTCGGATAAGCTCCATTAGATTACACATTAAGACCACTAAAGTACGAATAATGCATAAAATATGTCTCTATAATGAGAGAAAGGATTTGAAAAATGTATTTTGGTATATATTGATTGAGAAAAAATTGGTTTTTATGATTGAGGAAATGAGTAAAATTTTTGTACTTTTATATTTGAGGGGAGGGGAACTCTTGTAATTTGTCTAATTATTAAATTAAATGAAATTAATTTTTAATTCGATATGATTCCTAATTTATTTATTTATAATATTAGATAAAGATGGGTCTAAATCCGATTATATAGTAATTTTTATCTAATTATGTACCACATTTATAGAAGAATCTTTTTGATTTAATCTTTATTCATCCCCATGAACACTTATCGTGACAACATTGGTTTTTACTATTTGAAGGTCATTATTGTTACTATTAATTTCTAGAAGTCCTTTAAATGGATCTTGTTTTAAATTTTAAAACATATTGTAATCACTTCTCCAAATTTATTATTTTTTTGTGATTTTATATAATTTAATAAAATAATTTTTTTTTAAAATATTATTAGTTTCAATTTTGAA
Organism: Viscum album; assembly: GCA_963277665.1. NCBI lineage: Eukaryota > Viridiplantae > Streptophyta > Magnoliopsida > Santalales > Viscaceae > Viscum > Viscum album. Next base: position 599,622,981 of record OY728128.1, read on the forward strand.
TATATTCATAACATTTGATTTTAAAAATATCAAAACAAAAATTTTAATTCAAATAATTAATTAAACTAATCCATTAATCAATAAAAATTTGTTTTACATTAAATATCTCATATTATTTTAATTTTAATGTTTTAACGACATATAGGTGATATTTTCATTAAATAAAAAATTTCTACATTATTTTTTTGTCTAAATTTAATGTAACTATTACATCAAAAAATAATTAAAAATAAATTATCATGTCTAATATGGATATTTTTTATTTAAAAATACTATACATGTATAAATATATATTTTTGATAAAGCAGATTAAACATATTAATATTATTAAAAATAAGATTGTGTCATGTTTTTATTTTCTTCAAATAAAATATAATAAATTTCATTATCAATTAACAAAATTAACTATAGGAAATATACTTGAAATAGAATTTTTATGGACGAAATTTACACATATATTAAAATTTCAGTGAGTTATTGGGTCATTTTATAGTACTTGTCATTTTATTTTTAGCATTCATTACATGACGTACCCTTTATCGTGATAAAAAAATTCCAAATGGTTAATAACCATATTTTAAAAAGGGAACTATTTCTTATATTTACAAAACATTATTCAAAATATGGAATAAATTTCTAAAATTTTAAAATTCTAACATTCATTATTTTATTTAATATTTAATCACAAAAAAACAATGAAAAAATGTTTTTACTATAAAAATGGAATTTTCCAACATTAAATGTTTTTAAACTAAATTTTAGTATAAAACCCACTAAAAGAATAATTTGAGCAATTTAAATGTAATGGCTGAAATTAAATCTTAAATATAAGATAAAACATATTATTAATTTGTAAATACATGAGATAAAAATAAAATTTTCAATAAAAATCTGTATTTTGAAATATTCATTGAAAAATAAAAAATCTCATAAAATGTCCCAAAATTCACCATAGGTTAATTTTGATATGATTATTTAAAAAATAATACATATTTAATTAAATATTTATTCTAAATGTTTAGAAAATAAATTATAATTTTCTCTCACAAAATAAAAAATAATTATTTTTGACGAAACAATATTTGTAGAATTATATGACTTTACTAGTATTATGTGTATAATTTAACAAAATATAATTCATAATTTATTAATGGCCAAGAATATTTTATATTCCCCAATTTTGAAAAAACGATTCATTCCCACCTAATAAATGTATAAGTTTTAATGGTCAAATCACAGAAATATTTTCTTGTTCATTTAATCTCAAGGTTATGTATCATATATGCTATCAACCAATGTATATCAATTTAAAAAATAGAGTATTCTACATTCTCCTATAACCCATTTTTTATATTAATCATTGGAATTTTTTTTATTCATGCATAGGATCTAGGGTTTGAATTTAGAAAATAAATTTTACAAAATTTTCCATCATAAAATGGTTCAATGAATCATAAACGTAAAATTTGAGCAAGGAAAATATGATGGTCACCGAGAAGAACACATAACTGAGTTTTCATGTAGGAATAAATGGACATGAAAAATAAAAAAACCTTTGTATTGTTATAGAGTGATAAATATCATGGTGATTAAAAAATTAACAAATCACTAAATAATAAATTTGTGAGGGGTAAATAGGACATTGATTTATTTGTAAGAATACTAAGCGAACAATTATTTTATTTGAGTATTATTTTCATAATATTTTGGAATTATAATACTGATTGGACTAAGAAAAAACCAAAATATACTTTGGTATGAATGTTTTATTTCATCCATTAATCATTTTCCACATCTATATCATCATTTTCATCAAAATATGAGTATTCAAGAAAAAATTTTATGCCCGAAGAATTCGAATCAACTTATTTTAATAACTAAATACTCAAAAGATAATAATATATTACTCCTGAATTTATAAATTAACCAAAATAGTTAGTATTAGACATATAATTTCCAAAAAAATAAATTTTTCTACAATGATAAACAACCTAAATCCGCCATTTTTTTAGAAATATCTAAATTTCAAAATATATCATTAAAAAAATAAATGTCTATATAATTACTCAAAAAATTTATATACATTGAATGAAACATTAAAATAAGAATTATTTTTCTAAATAATCATCATAGATGAACGTTATAATTTATCTCACAATAACATCAATTTCACTTCAAGTATCACTCCATAATATATATTCCCAAATCATAGAGTAGTGGAGATATTCTAGTCATTATTATGAATAATATAAATCTCTATAATTCAAAAAAATCATATTTTTCTACAAAATAACATTCTACCATTGTTCCTAAAAATCATATATTATTCTATTTATACATTTCATATTCCATTCCCAAAATTGTTAACATCTTCCAAAATAACATTAACCACCTAATCATAAAATAATTTTCCAATCCCATGTGAAATTTTTTATAAAAAATATTTTACCAAATTTAATTCATTATTCATCAAAAAATCATTTAATTTTAAAAAAATCACATAACTTATGCATTACAAAGGACAGTGGTAGGAAATAAACCTTTATCTTCCTTCGGTTATGGGTTCAATTATCATACACATTCTGGATTGAAATTTTTGTCAAATGGTAGAAGGGATTTTATTTTATAAAACATTATTTTTATTATAAAATATCCAAAAATATGATAAAATAATCAAAATAACCTTACTATATTCAATAGAAATGAAATTTTTTTACCACAAATGTTATCTAAATCTTTTCATTTTAATCCCAAAATAGAATAACAAATAATTACCTCAAAAAAATGTCACTAAAAATATCATTAGTTTCACTAAATTTTAATAACCAAACACATCATTAGGGGTTCCAAATACATTAAACATATGGTTTTTCAACAAATTATATACCCCTTATGATATATATAACTTTTAAATAAATCATAGGAAATTATATAATGTCTAAAAATATATGAACCCCCCACTGATAACAAATGTAAGGGTACAAGCATAATCAATAAGTGTTTCAGTTATTTTAGAAAAATAAATAAAATACTTTTCCCTAATAATATATAGGATTCAATATTTAGTGAACTATTAAAAATCCATAAATTGTAATCACAAGCCTTATATTATGGAACTTATAATTAGTATTTATATATTATAAAAATGGAATATATTTTAATATAAATTGTGTTTTCTTTTCATTACATATCATGAAAAAAATTGTCTTCAACACATTATATTCCCAAAAATTACATTAATTATTGTGAAAAATATCTTAAAACATTTAATGATACAAAAAATATGAGTAAGGGACATCAAATAAGAAACCCTTTACTCGATTGAAAAACATGAAATCAAATTTGTTGATATTAGAGAATAAAAATCATTTCCACTTGAAAAAAATAAATTTTTTAATTAAATAAAACCCTTATTACCCATTATGATAAAATATAATCCTTTTTTAAAACATAGAGAATCACATCATTAATAACATATATTATTTCGTTAGAATTGGAATATCCATTCGTCCAATTCCATAAAGAAATCTCTAGAGAACATAATCATTACCTAAAGAATTTGATAGCTATATTAGGGATCTAGATGTTTTTTAATCTATATCAGGCTGACCCATTTAAAATGATCTATAATGGGGTTATTCCCTTATTATAATCTAATAAGGATATCCTTTTTTTCATGAACTATAATGGGTCTCACACATTCTTATAGGTCATATCATGCTCACTAGTGATCTTTAATGGGGTTAAACCCTATATATATACTATATCATGAAACTTTATGAGAGAAAAAGAGGTCCAAACCTTCTTATAAGATATATTAGATGGACCAATTTCTTATTTTTTCAAAATTACAAAATAACAAACAAAATATTTTATGTTATCACTTTTCATAGAAAACCCTTTGAAGGAAATCGTTAAACCCCATAAGAATTACTTTTTCGAATATACAAATACCAATTCCATAAATAAGGTTATTTTCAACATTAAAATTCCATGAACAATTTATAGATATTTTTTAAATTATAATATGAGTAAAATTGTTTGTAAAATAAAATTTTTCATTTGAAAACATTACTTTTTTTTCAAAAACTGGACACTAATAAGTTAAAAAAATTCCATTGAAAATAACACTTTAATATTTTAAGGAAAGAATAAAAATAATAATCATTAAGGAATGTTTGAAAATAATATGACGATGTATTTGTTAAAAAAATTAATTTTTTTTAAAAAGTATTCATTAAAATAATGTTTTCAAAATAGGGTCTCTTACCTTGTGTTTGATTTTTCATGTATTTCCTTCATCTCCATCTTCTTACATAACCACATTTTCAAAACCCCATATGACCATGAAGGTTGGTGTAATGTATAAAATATGATATTTTAAATAAGGGGAGGGATTATAGTAATGTATTTGAGAAGGTATTTCTTATACCAAATGGGTTTGGTATTGTGGATAAGTAAGAAGAAGATGTGTCCATTTATAGCTTATGGGTGGGTAACTCATGGAATGAAAAAAATATTAAAATAAAAAATCCTCCAATGTTAGTCCACACATATATATAAAAAAAGGGCCCAAATACTCTCATATAAAATTTTTTATAACTGTTTAGGTAACATTCATACACTTATCATTTAGTTTTCACCCTTATTTAATCTCATTATGATTACAATAAAAACATTGATATTACTCCATTAAGGACAATTTTTTTCTATAAAATGAAAAGGTACCAATTAATGGTCATGATTGACATTTTATGCCTTATTCCAAATACATAGATAATTTTAATATTATTTGGAATTTTATTTCATTTTTATAAAATATATATTATTTTAAAATTCTAATAATAATTTTTTGGAATTTTATTACATTTTAAAAAAATTTATATTATTTTAAAATTCCAATAATGTAATTTTTGAAACTATTCAATGCATTGATTTTTTTTAATATTTATACTTCAATATAGCCTAAAAATCATTAGATACATCCATAATTTTTTAAAAAAGTAAGGATTCAAGGAAATTTTATTGATAAAAAAATGATAATAGTGGGAATACAGAGGAACAAAATAGACATTCTTAGACTTCGAAGAAAATCAAAAGATAGCAAAGAATGTGGGAGTGGGTTCTCATACATTGATGAGAATGTATACCAACACTTCCAGAAGGATTACACCCCTCCTCCAAGATTTTTCCTTCATCCCGGGAACACCACCATCTTCTTAGATGTCATCATTCTCATAAGATCTCATGATTTTGACTCTAACTCAAACATTATTTGAATTCGTATCATCGTCACCACTGAAAATTCTAGTAATTTGAAAAAATTAAGAGTACTCAAATTTTTAATAACTTTTTTATAATGAATTTCTGGTGAATTGTTTCTTCAAGGATGACCATGTGGTAATGTCACCTTTTCCTTTTTAATGCCAACATGAAATAATGAAGTGGTTTATGTAGAATATTAAATTAATTCATTGGCATATTGCAATTGATGTATCCTCATAGAGACCTATCCATCAGCCTTTTGGGTTAGAAATATGCATGTAGTGTGACAATAGAATTATGCGAAGAAGGAATTGTAGTAATTTAAGTTGAAGTTGAAACCTTTTATAGCCACCTTGTCTTTTTTAATGTCATCAGTGATTTATCCCCTTGAAAATGTTGAATCTAGTGGGTTGGAGGCCTGTCCAGCACCGTTTTCTGTGTGAGGGGAGGCTATTGGAGTCATATTTATAGAGTTTATATTGGATTTATAATAGTCACAATATGTTCTATAGATTATAATTTTCGAATCGTGATTCAAAATAGGAATGGTAGTATTGGAAGATGATGTTCATTCCTTAAAAGTTAACTCATGCATAAAATCATACATACTATATGTATTAGAGGTACATTTCAAAGAGACACTATCCTTATTTTTTGAGAATGAATAAGTATGTTCACATCATCTTACTATATCCCCTAAAAAAACAACTGGTAACAATATTTCAGATAAAGGGAGAATGGAAATTGTCACCTTTTCATTTTCTTCTGTCGGTGAATACTTGCATAGAGTAATAACTAATTTTCTTGATTTGTATATCATTGAGATAGAAACATAAAAATTATCCTTACCCATAAATCTTTTGGAATTCACCCAAATTGTTTTATTCCATAGAGTAAAATTAAAATCTAACTAGGTAGAGTGTTCAAAAATGGATAGGCTATCAACTAATACACCCTCAAATTATTCTTATAAATACATTTCTAAAATATCATTATATGAGTCGCAATTTAAAACACCCTTCCCATAAGCATAATCAAGAGGTAAGTTTTTATAATCAATAAGAATAGAAAATGATAAATTCACATTATTGTTTTAGGTGAAATTTACGTAGCATCATTAGTTGCAATGAATTCATCCCCAATAGAGGGGTGTTTCTCATGGTTCCCTTATGAATTTTCTATAGACTCTACATAATTGGTTATTGTATTTCTTATATTTAGGATAATATAGGAAGGAGTATGGGAAAATCCATTCTAATTTATAGTAGTGTTACAGTACTGCTCATCGCTTTGTGTTGCTACCTGATTTGGTAACTTATGATAATGATGAAAATCATTCCCTTTAATTTAACATTTAGAACAATGAAATAATCATCTTTGAATAGATTCTCTATGCTCAATAATTTAATAAGAAACACATAATAGTGGAGTCCATTCAATTTCAATGCTACAAAAATATCCTTAGGCTGTGTGTATAAAACCACCTTATATATTAGGGTCAAACAACAATCAACCTCCACCATAATGCATTAAAATTTACCATAGATAACTAAATGAGTAGAATGTTCTATTCCAATTAGAACTCAAATCATAGTTGAAATATCATACTAAATTTTATCATGTCACAGTACGTAATGAAGCCCATGTATTTTGATCCGTACGTGTGCCCATGTTTCATGTACATATAAATATTTTATGTTTAACATCCACTCGTGGAGACAAAGTGATCCTATCTAAAGGTTTATTGATCTAGTGCTCCATGATCACCTTACTGTTATGCCAAAGGATAAAGAATGTGAAATGATCCCGACTGATAGACACACAATTGAAGTCTTTGAAACCCCCTATATCAGATAATTCTTTACTGAGATGTATAATTATACATGATTTCATACCTTTCATTAAGGATATGCGTGTGATAATTGAGAGTTTAAATAAATCCATTCTAACAGTGATTTCATTTTCAGAGGCTGATACCTACACTATTGACACTTTAAGGATGATATAATAAGGAGCGGGATTCTCCAGTGGGTGAAAGAACCTCATAAGAATCCTTTTAATTATTATAGGACTTACGAAACATCATGATCCCACTTACTTTTAGATGGAGTTCAGATTGGTTTATTTCCAGGGAAAATCACATAACATCAAATTAATTTATCACCATCCTGGTGGGTTACATATGTTAAGCCATTGAGATGCGATGGAGGTTTCCTCTATTGCCCCTCAATCTTCTGGAAACCATTTAATAAATCCTTAATATTTTAAGATATTTTAAAAGATTATTTTTTAAAATAAATTGTGGAATACTAAATTTATTTAAATATTTTTAATACCATTTACTTCTTTATTTTAGATAGTTACGTAATTATTGCATCAAAATTCTGAAAGAATTTAAGGTAATTATTTTGTAAAAAAAATAAAAAAATATTAAATATGTTTAATATAAATATAATAGATTTGAAAATAATATTTATATTTAAACCCATATTCTATTTAAACCCATATTTTAAATATTATACTTATATAAAACAAGCGTGTGCCATGTTTTACTTTTCTTTAATTAAAATATTTTAAATTTCATAATCACATACAAATCGAAAATTTTGTCATATTTTCAAAAATTGTATTCTAATGGATAAATATTACAATATAAAAATATTAGGGTAAGATTTAGATTAATTATATACTACTTATAAAATAATTTTTAGACATATTATCTGGATTTACCATTTACCGTGGTAATTTTTTTTGTTTCTATACATATTATCAAAAATATAAAAGGAAATATTCAATACATTAGGACCCTATGATTATAAATATTGAATAAATATTTTAAAATTCTAATCACATAATATTTATCATTTCATTTAAATTTAATTCATAAAAACATAATGAAAAGTAGATTTTTTCTAAAATAATGACCCATGTAAACATTATATGATTTGAAACAAAATTAAAATATAAAATAAATTTATATAAACATAACTAGATTATTTTAAATAAAATGTAACACATTATATTTTAAAAATAATATAAAATATAATATTAATTTATTAATTAACGAAATGAAAAAATTAATTTCAATAAAAATCGGTATTATTCACAATTATCTGAAGAAAAAAAATACTCATAAAAATAAAAAAAATATCACCAGAGGATAATTTTTATATAATGATTTAAAATATAATATTAATGCCATTAAATTATATTTCTAAAGGTTCCATCACTTAATCATATTTTTCACTCCTAAAATCGATAAATATATTTTTTGATGAAAGTGCATTTGAATAAAAATCTGACTTTTATAAAATTGGTACAAATTTTTATAAAAGTTGATTTATAAATTATTAATTATTAGAAAAATTAAATATTTAATAATTATGTTAATAATATTAATTCTTTAAATTTAATGGTTGTGTCATATCAACCTCATAAAAAAATATTTAGTTGTATGTTTGAGATCAATGTTGAATATTATTATCACTATCAGACATAGTATTTCATTTTAAAAATACAGTATATTACAGATTGTGATTACTTTTTATATCACCCTTTTAGAGTAATATATTACAGACTATGTTAATGTCTAAAATCCTTATAGAATGTTTTTGAATCATTCTGAATTCCTAGTGTGATAGTATATAATACTGTAATTTTTATTGATCAAAAAAATGGATTAATAACAACAAATTTATTTTTTAGAGGTTACTAATTGATAATAATTTATATATATTGTAGTACCCCTTTGAATGATAAAATATAAAATTATTTTATATTCCCCTTTTTCCATCATAATTATTTTATGGTTTAAAGCCACACACCTTTGAACTCAAGACATCATTTCTATTATAGAATGTTGTAGGGGTTATAGTGTAGAATATTGTTAAAAGTATTTAGGTACACAAAAACACTCCAGTTGAATATCTATTGGTTGTAAAATCTTTAGTTGTTATTTCAGGGAAATTATAATAAAATTGTTATTAGTGTCATTGTTTTATATTTAGTAGGATACATTGAGCAATTATCTCCATCCATTTTTTTATAATTTTGTCAAAAAAATCATTTTGACTTTTTAGTTTTTATATCAGTAAGAGTGCTAGATATTTTTATTGATTTATTATATGGTACAAATCTAGTAGTTATATATTCATACAATATAGAATTACATGAAATGAAAGTTTTGATGGTTAAGTATGATTATCTATTAGAGAAAGGAATTATATGACTAACTGCATAAACCTGGTTGATGCCTTTTATCTCTACAAACAAAGAAAAGGAAACACGTATCCTATGTGTTGATTACGAGAAACTAAAAATATTTATTTTTAATAAAAAGTACATGTGTCCATAGAATAATGATATATTTTACCAGTTGAAAGGAGAAATAAGGTTTTCCAAGACTGATCATTTATCTAGTTATCAACAATTGAAAAGAAAATAATTTGATATTCATAAATCCAAAATCCATAATAGGTATACCCATTATGATTATTTTGTCCTTCCATTTGGACAACCAATGCACTGGATGTATTTATTACATTATTGAACATTGTGTTAGGTTATTATATTGATACTGTTTTGGTGGTATTTTGGGTTGAAATCATTGTTTAAACTATGTCCAATGATGATAATGTCTATCATATTATATATGTTATGGAATTATTAAAATTTACTAAATTTATGAAATTATATCGAAATGTGACTAATCAATTTGATAATTATTGTTCTTAGGACATGTATACTTTGAACATAGTATTTCGGCTGGTCAAAAAATATTCGAAGGTCATATGATATGTAATAAACTATGTTTTTTTTGGATTCATATATTATTGGTTTAAATATTATATCATCTCAGGTATATAAATGATTTCTTGAATATAGATTCTTTTAATACAACTATAACTCAGATGGAGGTTATGATTTCATGGTATGATAAATATTAGAGTTATTTATTGGAATGATTTTTTTTACATTGGGAAAGTGTGGAATAATCTATAGGTGTGTTAGGTGTATGTGATATTATATGATTCACATAGTTTTAGTTTCAGTTTTGTTATTATATGAGTGATCACGTGGTAGCATATGTATATCGAAAGAATTCACCCAAAGAGAAGGATAATCAATCTAGTGACCATGAACATATAATTGTGAATCATGCACATAATAATAAGTAAAAATACATTTTCCAAGAAAGTTTTACAAATTATTTTGACCACATGATATTTTATTATATATTCTCTCTAAAATAATTGAATCCCCACCCAAGGATTTGATCATTATACCTGAATTTCATTGATTTTGATATCACATACTCCTTGAAAAAGGAATTTCACCACTAATGCATTGAGATTGAAAATTATACTAGTTTGTGAAAGAATCATCAGATGTGTTGAACATGATGGACAATTATGTATAGTTTCATAATTGTGTATTCAAAATAATGTTGAGGGTTTCTTGGATAGAGTTAATTTTAACTACTCTCATCTCAATGTTCAAAAAAATTACTAGTTTCTTGATGATGAATTAAATTGAATTAAGACATCTATTTTTGTTAGGGATATCATTGTTGAGTGGTTGTTCACCATGGAGGGTATTCTACGTTTTTGAAATATGTTTTTGTGCAATTATCTATGAATAATGATGTGATGGGTGACTTTCAGAATTCCATATCAAATATTCTCTCATGAACCACAAAATTATTTTATAACATAATGGGAAATTCAATTGGCATGGAATGAGTTGATGCTTTGTTGTTTTATCACTTTCTAATACAAGAAAAATGATTATGGTCAAGAATAAAAGAGTTTTTGGTTTTCTATATTCAATTATAGTTCAAATTTGAATTTGTGATGAGATCTCTATTAATTGAGTGGTTGTGTTTCCATGTACAAAAAGAATCGATAATGTGATATGGTTTTTGATCGATATTCTGACCAAGTCAGATCACATTATACCCATTTGTGTTACAGAAAATGATTAAGTGTTGAAAAATAACTCTATGAAAGTGATTATTCATTTTACCTGAAATTCACTTAATATTTTTTCTAATTTATATCAGGTTTTTACCTCTTTGTTTGGGAGAGACCATAAGAAGTTGATGATATCTTTGGTTCATTGGAGTACTTAATACCATCCATAGATGGATTGGAAGGCAGATAGGGATATACAGATTCTTGAGGATATTCTTTTTACGTATGTTATTGACATTGGTGGATCTTGGGATTACAATTTGGGACTGGTTGAGATCACATATAAAAAAATTTACAATTAAATAGTGATTATGGATCCTTTTGAGGATGTCTATATATATCCTTGTAAATCAAAATTGTGTTGTTCTGAGATCAGTGAATCTTCCTTGGATATATTGATCGTGGTTTATGATATACTTGTAATGATTCAGTTGGATGATTAGATAATTATGATGTGACATATCTGATATAAATAATATGTTGATCATCCCATATACATTTGTAATTTTACATGAGATACATTGTGTTTTAGAATGTTTCACCTTATTTTGATCATCAATAGTTTAGAAGGACAACTTTCTCTTCTTTTTTTCGATCATATTTTGGATATTGAGAAAATGCATAAAATCAATTAACAATTAGATATTACAACATTGCTTAAATAAATAAATATTTTGTTTCATGTATCTCTACTATGAAAGTACCTTTCATGTCCACATCATGTTCTCAGTTGGATATAACTTTATATGGAGCATGATTTTTCCATGACTGAGCTAATAGTCAAGATAATTGATTCAGAGAGCAAGTAATAGTGTGCGAGGATTAATCTTTTGGTCTGAGTAATATGGTGTCATAGTTATGATTCACATGATACATGGGAGAGGAATGTACTAATTAAAAAGTATTGTCCTCATATCTTTGTTGTGGAAGCATTTTTAATGTCTATTGGGGATGAAAAGTTTCAATGGGGGTGGTTGTAACATCATACGATTGGTTTTCAGCTGCTCAAAAACCCTCATTTTGATCATTTTTTCATCAGACTTTTTAAAGGTTATTTTAGTGATATTTTGGAAAAGTGGAACATTGGACAACAAAAATATGGTGCATGGTTTTCCTAAACCACAAACCATCCTAGTATGGATCATGAAATCTTGAATAATGGGGATTTTCGTGGCTGTCAAAATGCTTAATAAACTATGTCCCCACCTTGAATAAATTGGGAACCTTGGTATAGAGGAAGATGGATTATTTAACCATCAGCCCATCCCAACTAATTATTCTCTTCGGATATTTTTATTTTAAAAAATTTATTTTTATTTACCAATCCCCGTGTTTAAATCCCATTGCATCATCACTCAACCTAAATCAATTTCATGGACTTGGATGCCCACAAGAACAAATTTTGGTTCCAAAACATAAAATAATTATCAGAGAAAAGAATGGAAAATATTTTTACTTATTTTATAGGAAAATGAATCTCATTTTGTCTTTCTTCAATAGTGACCATGCATTTCATATATCACTATTACAACATTATAAATATAAACAATAAAAAAGTCTTAATAACTATGATCCAAATAATTAGTGTAGTGAGAAGATTAGGAAGGAATATAAAATTTATATAATTATATATATATACACTATTTAATTCATAGTTCTCTATATTCTATGTGGCCCTCTAGATTTCATTATTACATGTATTCACCTAAGGATATACATCAATAAAGGGGTTGTTCTAATGGTCCAGTAAGAGGATAGATAAGATCCTTGTTCAATATTACATGGGTGATAATAATCATAAACATCCTCATAAAATAAATGGATGATCATCAAAATTAGAAGTGTAATCATTAGATATGGGTAATAAATTTGGAAATGCATAAATATAAAACATCATGTTTTAGTGGTCAACTACAAAACATTGTTTTGAAAATAGATATCGTCATGCTCTCACATAACATAAGTGAATAACCATAACATCTCCATTGTGATAAAATATAGCATCATTTTCACAAATATTTCATATTATCTCATGAGATACATTACATTACCAAATTCATTGTATCTCTATATAATTCTTGGTTTACTCATCACATCATAACATTTAAATCATTATGAATTCCACATAGAATGTATAGAATCCATATAAATATTATTCCATGGCAAGGTAATTGGTGTAAATATAATATCATAAAGAATTAAATCATAAATAAAAACTTTGGATCTAACAATAAAAAGGAAACAACATACTTGGTATAAGAATCAATAATGTTGACTATAGAAGAATAACTCTAAGGAGAAGAAAAAGATGTATTTTGAGAATGTAGAATTCTTTTGGAAGAATCCATGAATTTGTCTATAAAAATACATGAAACAATTTTTATCATTAAAACAAAAAATGAAATAAAATTATATTTATGGATCAATAAATAAACATCCATACAAAAATGGAGTAAAACTAGGATAACCCAAAGAAGAGGATTTGGGTTTTAGAATCCCCTTATATCAAGTCTAAATGATTTCATAACATTAATATATTAGTTAATCAAATTAGATTCATTATTTAATAAATACATAAACTCTTATACCATTATTTTTTTTGTTATAATTTTTTATGTTCCCTTATTTCCATTATGATTTATTATGGGTTTCCGTTTCATTTTTTAGAGAGTGTTCATTTTCTTGATTTTCATAATTTGTTTTCTTATATACAAGAATGGAAGTACATTTGAAATAACTATAATCCGTATAAACTGAGATTATGTGTTATTAATAAATATAAATAATAATATAATATATAATATATCATGGGATTTTGTTATATATGGATGAATAATTAGATAAATATTTTTTGAAATTATTTAATTTATTTGCACATATTTTATTACCATTAGAATATTATATAATCATGTTTCTATATATATCATCAATATAATAATATAAGTTATTATATTTATAATATAATCCTATGTACCCATTATAATTAATTTTCAACCAGTCATCTATTTGGTATGGAAAATATAAATGTATCATCGGTTTAAGTAAATCAACACACCAAGGATGATATTTAAATGTTTAGAATAAAATGAAAGGTGATCAGATTTGAATATGAATTATACCATTAACATAATACCATTCCTGTATATAAAATATAATATATTTATCATTACACAATGATAAGTGGGGGTCTAGAGTAGAAAAGAGATGACATCGAATTGAGTTGAAATTAAAAGAAAAAAAAGAGGATTTTACCTCATCATTTTCTCCTCCTTTAGAACCTCATTAAAAAAATGGTCTTTCCTTTTAATTAGAAAATGGTCTCATTGACATGGGGTTTGGATTGGGAATATTATTTATAATATTTTGGAAAATATTCAATACATGGAAGGTGTAATGGGAAGAGGCCGTGAGAGGTTTTATTTAAAGGGGCGTATATGGTGTTTTCTCATTATTTTAATCATTAGATTATTATTTTATATCAAGACTATGAATTGATTAATCCTTATTAATAAATGTATTTAAATAATTAAATATAGTTATATATTTTGTGATTATATAATCATTATAACGATAATGAATTTAAAATACATTTAATGTACTTTTATTGTAAATTATCATATTTTACTATTGAAAGTAATTTAAAAATTTATAGTAAAATAAAAAAACAACCAAATATAATTATGGATGTGTAGAATTGAAAAATAACCTACATATTATTAAAATGATTTTAAATATGTGAAAATTTTAATTTTCAATAAAATTATCAATTATTTGAAAGATAATTATATTAAAATTATAACTGTTTTTTGACGCATTGAAAAAACATATAAGGTCTCATAAAATTATCTTATATATATAAGATAAATAAAATTATTTTACTGAATTATTTATGAAAATTAATTTTCTATTTGATCATTTTCTTAATTATAACATTGTATATAAGAAATAATTTTCTATAAAAATACCAACACCTAATTATGTTTTAAAAAAATTACTTAATTATACAATGATATGATTATATAATATTTAAAATTAAAATGTTTAAAAATTTTATTTGTACATTTTTAGGTGAGGTCACTATTATTTTATCCAATTTTCAACTCCTAATGGTCACATTACTATTAAGAAGGTTAAGTTTCTATTCTATCATAACATGTTTCATAGTGTCTTGATAAACCTCATATGTCGTTAATTATTCATTTATAAATTTTTTGTGTGTTACCAATGGGAGTTTATTTAGTTTTTACTATATGAAATAATTATAAGATGTGAATTTCAATATATAAAATTTTGGGTCATCACATTCTTCCCCCTTATGAAATTTCTCCATTTAAATTTTCTGTTACATACAACGGTGAAAACATGTGAGTTACATACCTTCATCACTTCCTATAGTTCCCATGTTGGAACTTCATACTTATTGTTCTTCAATAGTAAATTTACAAGGTGTGTAGTATTTCTATTTAGAGATTTATCCCTATAACCCATGATCTTGACCAACTTCTCCTGATAAGAGAGAGCATTTTCATGTTGTATCACGTATGGATTCAGAACATGTGAGATATCTAGTATGTAAATTCACCAGTGGGATATATGGAATGAATCATGTACTTGAGACATGGTAAGTGGATGTTAGAGTAAAGATTCCACAAAACTAACACAATAATGAATCTATATGGGGCCATTTTACAAAGAATTTACTTTCACTCTTTCTCAAATATTATGATCCACATCCCTTGGGATATGTAGAGGAATACAATTTATGAAACCATAAAAACTTGGTCTCATTGATGATAGTTTTTATAGATATTCAATTAACATTATTCTTACATGAAATTATCTTGATTGGGTTCTTTTTTTCCAACATTTCTTCATCCATTTTATGTCCATGTTTATTACATTCCCTAAAATCTTCCCAACATTATGATGTTTTTCATCTGTTCCTATAAATGCATTTATAAGGATCCATTTGGATATTTGAATGGAAAATATTATTTTTAGAGTACCCAGATTGATGTCTGATAGTGTCCCATACTCTATTTATGCCTCTATAACATGCCCTCAATTTTTTTCCACTATCTAAATTTTCCACTCAGAATTTCCATCAGTTTTATGATGATATGTCGTACTGATGTTAAGCTTAGAGTTTAGAGAATGTTGTAAACTTTTACATAACATCAAGGTCAATTTGAGTTCTCAATTGGATAAAATCTATTGTTGTTCTACATTTTACCTTAACAATTATTCAATTTAAATCCATGAAATTTTATCAACTAATATTTCCAATTATTTTGACATAAATTGAGATTTTTTTATGGAGGTCCACAACAACCCATATATAATAGTTTTATTTAGATGTATTCAGATGTCTGGTGAAAAAATCAATGGTTATATTTCCCATTTCTATGTAGGTATAACTAATGGTTTCATCATCCCCTTATTATTTTTTTAATACATTACTTATTGACATTCTAGGAACATTGATTTATATTTGGTTATTTATTTCTTTATATCATCCCACAAAATGTTCTCTCTTGGATCTTCATACATCTTTGTGATATAGAGGTGAATATAGAATGATGAGATATATTTACTATTAATAATATCATTAATTATATCTTGAATGGATTGAATAAGTAGTCATATCCCAATTCATATAAATCCTTCCTCATATATTTTTATCTCTAATCACTTCACAGTTCTCATGGATTCCACCATATTCATAATTTTCACATAATATCTTTGAGAATAATTTTTTTCTCAATGATAGATGGTTGAACAAAAAAATTTTAAATAATTTATGATGTAAATTTTATAATTATTCCCATGTTTAACATTGTAAAATATTAGAATATTGGGTCCTTATCAATCCTATTAATTGATATTCTGGTAGGATCTATTCTTCAAAGAGCATCAACCACCTTATTTTCCATATCACGATTGTAGTGTATTGAGTAATCATAATATAAGATGAGATCAAACAATTTTTTCTAGAACATATTAATATATTTCTATGTGAATATATATTTGAGGCTCTTCGGATCAATATATATTTCAAACATCTCTGAATAAAGTTAATTCTGGTAGATTTTCA
Source organism: Viscum album (assembly GCA_963277665.1). Classification (NCBI taxonomy): domain Eukaryota; kingdom Viridiplantae; phylum Streptophyta; class Magnoliopsida; order Santalales; family Viscaceae; genus Viscum; species Viscum album. The sequence goes on from OY728128.1 coordinate 599,640,312, forward strand.
ACACGATGATCATAGCTTGCAAATCCAAATCCAACATGGGATATCTTTTCACATTAATTTTCATCAACGTTGAGTTGTATGATATCTTATTATTATTTTTTATCATAACACCTTCTATGAACATATTTGAAAAATCATTGTATACGCCAACAGTTCCCAACTTGTCTTAAGTTTGAGCAATGGAGTGGTGATAAGACTCTTAGGAAGCTCTTTGATGTAGTCCTCACATTCACTTGTCTTGAAAAACTTTTATACCTTCCATGTCATATTGGTTTGTGGGTTTGAAAATCATTAGAATTTATACACAAATTGTTGATAATACACAACTATGTGAAGGAAATTTGGATCTCTATGATACATGTTGTCCATGGCCACACTTCAATTTCTTATGGCATAGATGTTTCCATAGATATTTCATTCCCGGTGATTACATTCCACATGAATAATTAATCCTCTATCTAAAACACATATTTACAATACATTGGATAAATTTTCTCAAATTTAAAATTCATTATCACAATATTCAAATACTAATCATCTTCCACATTTCACATGAGGAATATCACAATTTCATGCAAAAAATGACTAAATATTTTTCAATGTAACATCAAATCTCTATTAATTATTTCCATTCATATTTATATAGAAATAGGTGAGTTTAATGTTAATAAATATGTTCCCATTTTGTCTATACCTTAGTTCAGTGGTGGTTTTGGAAATATCGTACATCCTCAAATATAATTTGTGATAGCTTGACCAAAGTTCCACCATGTAAAAATAATTTTCCCAACAATGTTGATTGAACAAGTCATCTATCTATGTTAGGGAATATTAGTTCTTTATTTTTATTTTTATATTCTTGAAATAATCAATTCAGATGAACATTGATCTATCCTTATTCTTGATGAAGAGTACTTGTTCACCCTATAGTCAAACAGTCAGGTGTATACAACGCTTTTTCAAATTAAATTGTAACTACTACTTATGTTCATCCAAATAATTTGTGGACAATAAATAAAGATTTTTTGATATCAGAAGAGATACATGAATAAGTTCAATTGTGAACAAAACCTCTCATTCTGTGGTATTACAATAAAATTATTCGGTGAAAAAATTAATGTTGTCCCTTAGAGTGAGAATGTATTCGAGCAGGATTACCTCCTTTGCCTCAATCATTTGATCTTTATATGCATTCTCATATACTGATGACAACCACACATGAGATGATGGATTTTATTAAGATTCATCATCATCCTTACATATGTTTATAATTTGAGGAACCCTTAGTATGAGATGAATAATTTTTCTTTCCAACTGTTTTTATTGGATTTATATAATGATAACCACTCCATTCCCAATATTGAATAAAACCACACCAATGGAAGTAATAGAAGAATTTTTTGGAAGTATCAGTATAAAATCATTAACTAAGGAGGTGATATATTACTTTTATGAAATTATGTTCCCATTTTATGCCCAAAAAGATAACACATCACCCATATTTTTAGGTTGTATTTTAATTGTTCTACCAAACTTATAGGATATTAAAGAACACATAGAACCAGAATAAAATAGTATGTTCGTTATTCTTGAATGAATAACTACTGTACCTATAGACTCATCATTTAACGGTTCCTCCTCAATAGTAGTGATGGAATAATCATTCCATTTCTTATTTGGATTTGGTGGATAATGACACTGATTTCCCTTAATAACTATAGGTTTAAATAACTATCTTTCATAGTGTCATTTATCCTTACAGTTGAGGAATTGAACCATTAGTGGTTTTTTTCTTTCATCAACCAAATTATCCAACTTCCTCCTGTCTATTCAATATTCATATGCTTTGTGGATTTCCATCCCTCTATTTAGTCATATCCATATAAAATGTTCTAAATAACCAAGATGATTCATCCCACAATTTTGACATGGGATTGGATGATATTTATTTCCACATATGTCATTAAATATCCCATATTTAAAAATAATCTTTCATTTCATAATCCCATATTAATGGGATAACATTCTAAACACCATCAGTAATTTTATAGAACACTGTAAAACTTTTTCAAACTACCAAATTAATTAAATTTATAGATAGTTTCAAATCGGTGGTTTTAAACCACTAATGAATGCATCTATTTTTATAACATTTTTGACAAAAAAACATGTGGCATATGTTTAATGACTTGTAATATATTTTTTTATCTATGAATGATTCACATTATTTTTTATTTAGATGTATATATTTTTCCTCCATATTCATATGAATAGTCGACAAAAATACTGATTAATTAATATTTTCAAAAAGTATTCCCACTCTATATCATCAATTCCATCCATTGGATTGGTGATTTTAATCAAGTTCCTCCATTGATATACCTCTATCTCTAAATGAAAAGTAGACAGAGTCACCTTCTACATCTCAAAACACTGAAGCATAAAAAATCATCTCTATTGAGTTCATCCTATATTCCATGATTAGTGGATCTTAATTTCTACTATAATTTGGTGGTCATATACTCACAGTAGACCAAATAGTACATTTCTACCTCTTAGTGGATGGAATATGGTCTATATTATTTATGGAAATGTTCATACCATGATACACCATTGTAAGAATATATATTAAATTTTAATATCAACCTCCCAAGTCCTTAGGGATATCATTCTGGAAAACACATTTTTTCCCATTGATGGGTTATTGTCTTCTTTATATTAGTTTCCACATTTTTATAAAATATAAAATTAATAAACAAAACACAACTGAATATTTTGTGATTAAATATTTTCTTCCACTGTGAAATAACATCAAAAGGAAATTCATAAGTGATTGATATGTTTTTTTAATGTTATTATGTATATACATATACATAGTTTCACACTAAGGATTTTCACTAAGAATCTATAATCATAATTTCCAAATTTATGAAACTATTCTATGATATATACTATAGTATCCTTGATTGTCTTACATTATTATAACATCATTTTGAATATAAATAGTATAATAGAGTAAAAAAATGGGATCTAATGTTTTAGTGCATTGAGAATATTAGGATCAAACATAATAATTACATAATAAAAAATCATATTATTTAATTCTTTTTTCTCAATCTTCATAGATTCCCTAATTTTGTCCTTAGTACGAGCAATAACCCAATGATATACATCAAATAATGTTTTGAGCTAGAATCCCAATAAAATGAAAGATAAGAACATAGATCAATATAACATGGGAGTTAATAATACATAAAATGATAACATAATCATGTTATTGACCTAAACATCATGATAGGAATCATTATATGATTGTATTAAATGTGGAAATTCATAAAAATGAAACATTGTGTCTTTGTGGTCAAAAAGCAGTCATAGTTTTGAACCATGAAGACATCGTTTTCTTGCATAAAATCTTCATATCATTATAAAATCATGTTTTTTAACAAATATAACGTCATATTCATTCATATATAACATTATCTCATTACATACATCACATTTTTCAATAAATTGGAGTACAATTTATTTCTGGGTGCAACCATGACATAATAACATTTACATAATCATACATTACACATATAATGTATATAAATAATAGAAATAATATATTCCATGGAATGTAAATTAGATTCATAAGAATTTCATTTAACATACATTCCTGATTAAATATTTTAGTTCCAAAAAAAGGAATAATAAAAATCATATAGTAATAATCCATATTTACTATGGAAATATCAATCTCAAGAGAAGTAAAAGGTGTATTATTAGAAAGAAGATTTGTTTTGGACCAATATTTGAATTTTTCATAAAACAAGATTAGTAACATATATATACAATAAAATAGAAGCCATTGAAATGAAATAATATTTTTTTGGAACATAATGGAACATCCATTCAGAAAATGGAGTGAAATAGTGAAAACATGAATAAATAGAGTTGTGTTCGAGAATCCCCTTATATTATGTCTGAATGAATTCTCACTTTAATATCTTGGACAATCATATTCGGTTCTTCAATTAATTATTATAAAAACATATTTACAAGTATTTGGGTGATAATAATTTTATTATGTTCATTTATAACCATTATGAAGTGTTATGGAGTTCAATTCCATCAATTCAAGAGTCTTCATTTTTAGTCTTTCATGATCTGTTCGCTTATATACATGTGTGAAAATTCAAGTACAATGAAGATAATTCCCCATAATTTTGATTTAATATTTCCAAGTATATAAAATAATATTAAATGATATTATATATAATTTTTTATATAATATATGCTGAATACTCATTAGATAAATAGTTTATTAAAACGATTTAATTAATATTTACAGATTTTACATCCATTATGACTTTAAATCATCATGATTATATATATAAGTTCCAGAAAATTATAGAAATCAGAATATTTATATTCAAATATTATTTATCCATAATAATTATTTTGTGATTGTCATTAAAGGGGATAATAAAATATGAAACTGCATAATCCATAGTGGCGATAAGAAAACATATCAGGGATGGTATTTTTATTTATATAGTAAAAGGAAAATGGAATATATATTATGATTAATAATTCCATTTACATAATAAAAATATAATATATAAAATATAATATAGTTTTCCTTGAATATTGATAGGTGGATTTGAGAAGAGGATAATAAAACAATTGAAATTGGACAAAATTAAAAGTGTTATACATAGGATTTTACCTCTTGATTTTTTCATCCTTGAGAACCTCCCTACAGAAAAGGGATTGGTATTTTGATGAGACCAAGTTCTCTTTGAAGTTATGTTCTATACTATAAGGATTAATGTGAAGGTCATCGACAGTGTTCAATGATTGGTTGGTGCGAGGAAATATGTGGTATTTATTGGGATGAGATTGGTGTTTTGACATTATTTTATTCATTTGATTATTATTTTGGATAAATACATTGAATAAATCAGGCTTTATCACTTAATATATTAAATTCATAATTGTGAATTCTATATTTTTTTCTTACATCATAAATACTTCAATAATGACTCCAAATTTCATGTATTTAGCCTTTATCATAAATTATTATATTTAACTATTCAGAAAATATCATGCATTTTAGAGAAATCCAAAAAAATCAACCAAACCATGTATTAAACATATATAGTTAAAAAATGAACACAAATTTATGAAGATAATTTTCTAAATATAGAAATTCAATTAAAAAATAAACTAATCATTTATTCGAATAATATTGATTTTTAAAATATAACTAATTTTTAAGATGCATTGTAAAATTAATTAAGGTCTGAAAAAATATATTATAATCAAAAGATAACCAAATATTAATTCATGGATATATTTTGTGAATATTAATTTTTATTAAATACTTATATTAAATATAAAATTTTAAATAAACATTTGGTTTTATAAAAAAATATCAGTTTATTAATTTTTAAAACAATTTTTACCAATACTGTTGTATTATTATATCATATTATAATTTATAGACTTTATAAATTTTATTCATACATTAATTGGTGATTTAACTATTATATTCACTGATTTATAATTCTTAATAGTGAAATTACCATTCTTAAGGTCAATTTATTGTTCCATCAGTTTGGTTTCATTTATTTTGCGAAATTATTATTATTTGATTCTTTCTTTTTAATAATGTATCTATTGTGTTCTAACAGTGACTGTAGGTGGTTTAAAATAAATGAAATAATTAATACTAGAAATTTATATTGATTATATTTTGGGATGTTACATCTTCTCCCACTTTCTATTACTCTAATAATAAGGGAGTGTTAGATCATCATGGTTTTGTTGGATTAAACAATAGGGATTTAGACCATGAATATAGGTATTATTTAACGATATCTATCACCATAGTGGTACATTGGAAAATCTCATTGTGTGTGTTGTGCGTAGTGATAGCGTGATTAATTGTAGGTGGTTCTGTTTTAATTTTCAATTAAACGAAACCTTGAATTTCGTTATCGGTATGAATTATTTTTTATATTTATTAATGAAAAACCAAATTTAAATAAATTGTAATTATAATTTTTATTAACATATATTTTAATGAATTTTTCAAATTCAAATGGAATTGAAATTTGTGGGTTAATTTTTGAAATTCATGGAATTGATGAAATTATTTGAGATTATTTTAGAAAAAAGTCTTCAATTAGCTTCAAATAACTTATAATGTTTTTGAATTTAAAAAAATGAATTTAATAAAATCATGTGTTCTGTTTTTGAATGTGAATTGGAATTTTAAAAATTTGAAGTGGGAATATTAATGTTGAATGATTATTTATTTCAAATCAAATGAATTCCCCATTTTTAGTTGATTTATTGATCCTATGTGATCTTAGGAAGTTAGTGGGATATTTAGGACCAACATGGAATGTTGATATTTATTTGGAAACAAATTGATGATGAAAAATATATCATAAACCAATTTTGGTATATCTTTTCCATGATGTTATGCTGATGATTCTAATTCATCCAGATCCCAAGGGACATCTGTAAACATATTAGTTTGATACGTGATATTAAATTTGTGAATATCATAATACTAGAAACTGTAATACCACAAGGAATATGACTCTTGTTCTTTAATTTGTTTATATATATATATATATTCTATTTAATATTTAATGGTCTTATTCCATCCAATTTATTTGTATAAACTATTTTTTATAAAATTGTTTATTTAAGCCATTTTTGAAATGTCATCTATAATTTCTAAATGATTGCATGATTTTTTAAATGTGAAATTATATTTCCATCCCATGTTCTATTGAAATTGAAACCATTATTTTCATTATTATTATGGTATTTCCTTATGAAACACTTGTTGAGACACTACCAGTATTTTTATCTCAAACCTACCATTCCCTCTAAGTGTTTAAATATTTCCTTCTTCTAGTTATGAGAAATGGAAATGTGGCTCTTGAAGAAATTGGATGATCGTGATCAATTAAAAATATATGGATGTGTACTTCAATAAATTTGAATTAAAGTTTTTGATTTTGAGTTCATCGAGGATGTTATATTCTGGGTTTTGATATACCTGTTTAATTTCAGGTGTTTTATCCATGTGGTGTTTTTTACCATAACTATTGGTTTAATTTATATATTTTTATTTTAGTGTAACAATTTTTTCCACTTTTAACTCTCACGATGAAAAATTTTACTCACCATCTAGTGGGTATGGTAACTCCCCTTTAGGGAATGTCATTTTTTCTCAGGTATTAGTGTTCTAGTGTATCCGAGCTGGTTTTTGACATGTGGAGTGGGATTGGACCAATGATAAAATATTCCTCAATATCTTCATAATTGGGATCATATCCTTTGTATTTTATTTCCAACAAACATGAGGCATAACACCTGTACAATTCTTTTAAAAAATTACCTTTTTTACTTTTAGGGTCATGAACCAAGGCCAAGTGAATTTCATATTATGTTTGTGTCATTATGGCCTATATCGTTTTATGTATTTAATAAAAAGGGGTATACTATGTAACCTTCTAAATGTGAATCAAATAAAATATGGTTTTTGTGTTCCTAGTATAGGGTAATGCATCATTACATTACTATTTAGACCCATTCAATGGGGTAAGGACATTACTCTATATAGGTATGCCTTAAAGAGTATAGAATACTAGGTAAAGGTTGCAAGAAATGGATAGTGTGGGGATGATGCATTAAATACTTTTTTGGTTTAATTATTTATATGTTTAAGTATACAATATAGGTAATTGTTGTCTATAATGTAATATTATATATTTCTAATATGATGAATCCCATGGAAAATGACCCTTTTAGGAATGATCATAGAGGATAAGGCCTCATCAGTACGAGTTGGGGAAAATACATGGGTTGTTTAATGATGTGGGAAATAATTTTCCATCAATCAATTAGAATTCATTGAAGTATGACTATAGTCATTTTGAATATTTCCTAAATATTAAAAACGTAGGGTTTTATAATTAATAGAGGAGTATGTCCTAATTTGGATCCCGAAGGATACTCATGTAGCATATTCAAATTTTAAAAAAATATTCTTTATCTTTTGGATGAGTTATGTAAAGGAAGTTATTCAACATTATTCCCATTATAACACCATTAGATAGATTTTTGTTTTTATATCTACAAAAGAGTATTATATCATTTATTATAACACATTAATTGTATACATTAATATTACATCATTTTAAATAAATATTTAATAATTTTTACAATAATACCTGACTGTGGAATATAATGGTTCATTATCATAGGATAATAGATTCATAATAATATTATTTATTAAAAGATAATAAATATACCAAATTTTTTTTTATAAAAACTTATTTTTCTTTGAAAAACCCTACAATATACATTAATTAAATCTTCAGAAATGTTATCCTATTAATGGGTACAGATAGATTCTCCATGAGGGTAAATATAATATATAGCAACCAATTTTCATAATTTATCATAATATTATAATAATAATAATATTGGAAAATGATAATAATATACAATAATTATTAATAATCAATCAATGATCATTAAATTTAATGCATTGAATATAACACTGTCAAAAAAAATATTTATGTTACAAGTGTGGTGAATCATAAATAATCCAGCATGAGACATGGGGAAATTCGTACGATTACGAAATAAGTTTGTGTATTATTCATTTTCATTTAATATCACATCATTATTTAAGGATCACTCAAAAAAACAATCATTGTGGACATTTTCAAATAATATAAATTCTTAGCTAATATTATCAAAAAAAATATTCGGAGTAACTTTCATCTAATTAAATCTATCATCTCATAAGAGTTTTAAAACTGTTTTACCATTAAATATATTATCAATAAAATCATTATTACCCATTTTTTTGGATGAATATATAATTTTTATCACATATATCATTAATTAATATCATAGATACATGTTCGACAAGATCATAAATCATTCACCATAAAATAATTTAAAAAACTAGTCATCATTTATTGGTTTATATTTAAAATATAATTCAATTATAGAATTATCTATAAAAATATGTTGTATTAAATTAAATTATATCACTCCATATTATCAAATCCAATGGGAAAAAAATATGTTTCATAATGGTTTCAACATTAGTTAATTCACTCGATGGAAGTAAATAGGTTTCTAAGAAACATATATAAATCATCACTATCATTTGAAATCCATAGAAATAAATAAGATTATACCATTTTTCTCAAATCCATATGTATGAAAACATATCATTTAATGATTATGTTATTGATAAAAATATTTTTTAAAAATCATTCATACAATTCCTTGAAAAAATGAAAAAATAATCATTTTATATTGATAAAAGTTTAATTAAAATTTCCATAATGATTGAGAAAATAATATTTGGATATAATGAAAATAATAATTGTTATCAACCGGTAAAATAAAAGTACATTCATTATAATGGGATAATATAATCATGTCATATATGTTAAAATAAAACATTCCATTTTCACCTTTTAGAAAATAAAAAATGACGTGTTAAGGAATATATTGATGAGAAGGAGTTCTTTTTATCTGATTAGAAAGGATGAAAAATATAATTAAAATGAAAAATTAATATAATTTATTTTTTTGGAATGATATTTCAAAAAATCTTTTTGGAATCATATGGGTAGGAAAAAAATTTATCAACCATAAGGGAAATATGGTCGGATTTTGATAACAAACATATTATCAATAATATTTATGTTACAGAGAGAATAAAAATAGTAATAATAATGAAAATCCAGAAAAAAAAATTTAGAAAAATAAAAATGTTTATTAAAGTATAATATCTATATATTTTCACTCAATTCAAATTTATCATGTATAATCCCCAAAAGAAAATATATTATAATAAAAACAACATAAATCACATCCCGAATTAATTCATATATGTCAAAATAATATATATAACAGATATATATATAAATATTCAAAATAATTATTCATTTAGAATATATAATGAATCATTCCATTATAATTTCAAGTTAAATATCTATGGATTATTTATTCATAGAAATATTCTTTCATTTGTAACTGGATTGTTTTCTATTCTTGTATTTGTTTTATGGTTCAAATAAAAGAACCATGATAATGATTTATTCATCTAAAAATTAATAATAAATAAATAATTTTTATATTTATTTATCATATTCTATTTATAATCATTAATATAACATGGATACAATAATTAATTACATCACTTTTAGGAAATTATAGTCCATACTAATATTTGGTTGATGTTTACACATTTCTATGGATGAAAAGAGAGAAAGGAAAATTAAAATTCACTATTAAAAATTCAGTATTAAATTATAGATAATATATATATATATATTAATTATGTCCTTATTAATATCGATGTGGATTAAAATTACAAAATGTATAACATTGATTTTTATAGGTGGTTGTGCACATGTAAGAATAGACAACTTAATCATCATCTAATGGAATTGAAGGTTTTAATTTAAATAACATATTATAATTTCAATTGAATAATTATTTCATATTCATTACATATATACATTAAGTTATTCATAAAAACCACCCATGAAATATTGTTATTTAAAAGTAATGACATCATCATGTGGTGGTGGCAGACCATATGTATGGAGAAGTGATTCTTTCATTTTCCATTTAATGGGAAGTATGTGGAAAATGTATATAAAATTGATGTAATAAAATATTATTATAGGGATGACACTAATTTTATTATATTTTAATGTTTTTGATATAATTAATGAAGATAAAATATGATTCAAGATGAAATAAAATTGTTAAAACAATTGCATATTTTTTTTTGAAACACCATTTGATTTCAACTTAAGTAACCGTAGGATGTTCATTTAAGAGATTAGAAACTATATAACTAAAATAAATATTTTTTAAATATTTTTTTGATATAGATTATTCATCTAAATGTTTTTAGGGTGTGTGACGAAGAGATATGTAACTATGTTATTTTATGGAGAAGTACATGAAACACATTGAACTACATAAGAGATTTAAATATAATAACATATTTTTCATATAAATGTAAAATGGTGTTAATTTATTTCTAATATAGTATGTTTGTGTGTAAATATCATATTATCTAGTGATCATTTCCAAATTTTGGGAGATATTTTTACCCTCATATCTTACATTTAAACCCCCCACCACATCCCCATTATCTCTTTTATCAATTATTGTGATACCAATGATTTTCTATATAAGGGAATGACAAATTAATTTAAAAGAAAATTTTCCCTATAAGTTCAAAATGATTTAAATTATCAAATATTTACCATCTATTGGGACAAGGGAATTATTTATATTAACATAAAATCATTTGAAATATTTTATTCTGTATAAGATATAATTATTGTCTATTTTGGGATGATCCACATAGTTTGATATTAAAGCCTTCTAGATTGAAATGAATTTCGAAAAAAATTCAACATAGAAAAAATAATTTATAATTAAACAAATATTATACCGAACATTATAAGTCATTAAAAATATAATGTTTTATATATTATAAAGTTTTTTTGTATGATTTTATTATACTACATAAATAAGAAATATGTTAACTATGAAAAAGAATTTAAGGGAATTATTCAATCATAGAAAATTTATATACCAAATTTTTATGAAAAAATATTATTCATCATCAAAATATCAATTTAAAAAAATATCCTCTTTTTATCCTTATGATAAAATAATACAGATATTAAAACAATAATATTGATATTTTTTATCTATTCTTTTTTTGAAACAATGATAATTTACTTATCAATTGATAGTTGAATGAAAAAATAAAACTAAAAATTTTAAGAAATATTTTTTCATTAGTAACCAATATAATTAAATAAATTCTTTTTATGGATATCTATTCACCATAACATTGATTTTTAATGCCATTTTAACCATGTTACCAATATTCAGGGGAGAATTTTTTACTAGGGTTAAAATTATTTAAGACAATCAATAAAAGTTTCCAATATGAAAAATTTGAACCTCATGATTCCAAATATAGAATATATTTTCTTGATTTAATTTATATATTTTGTATATATCCATTTTTATATAATCTCTTAAATCTTAATGTATGATAGTTATTAGAAAAAAGTGTATTTAATAATGAAATTGAACTTATACTAAAATAATGAATAATGTTAATTTCTATGAAATTAATTATATTATGTAATATTAATTAATAAATATGAATTATTAATATCATCATTATAAAAAATGGTACTTCTATATTATATGATTTATTGTATTAAAATTTATGTAAAAAAATTTGGAATTTTTTATTATTCATAGAAAAATTAATCATTTTAGACAAAAAAATTTAATTCCTATAATGATTATATTAAACTATTTGTTTCCAAAACAATAATAATTTACTAGAAAATGTATATAAAAATGGAATTAAATAATTATTTATTTTACAGAAAAAATAAAAAAAAATTAATTTTTATGAAATCATATTTTTGAAACATAAAATGAAATTACTGAAAATTTAGTACTTATTTATTATTAATTATTACAAATATTTTAATTTTATACATTCATTATAAAAATTTATTATAATTTGGTTATTCAAAATTATGTATCATATTCAGTAGCTAGATTATAATATATCATGTTTATTTTTTAGAATGTTGTTTCATGTCATGAATAATATCATAGAAATTATATTTATTTGAATAGATATATATCAAAAAATCAAGGGGTGTTATATTCAAAAAACCTTATATAAATTACACCATTTTGAATTTTAGTATCACTAACTATAATTACTATATCATAAAATAAATAAAATTACTGTACACTGTATGATTAAATAAATTTTGTAAGTCATTATATATAAAATTATTATTTACTAATAAAATATTCAATAAACATTGAATATATTTATCATGAGACTCAACAGATTGAAAAAATACCTTAGAAATTGAGTGAAAAATTCTGTATAATATGCAATAAATTTATATTCCTTTTAGATGAGTTTTGGAAATAATTTCCATTATTGTAGTGAATAGAAGGTAATATACATACATGATTTAAAAACCATAATATAAAGAAAAATTCATCCATTAACTATTCTATGATATGTTTTCCACCCCTAAATAGTCTCATATTACATTTTATAAATAACCATGACAAATTTTGTTCATTCAGGTAGAATGATACTTTTTTATAGATCACAAGATCTTAAAATTATTGAGATGCAATTCTTTATACCTCAATGTATTGTACAAAACTAAAATGGTTATAAAAATTAATCTAATATAACTAAATTATCACAAAAAATTATCCAGATTCTATATAGAAAAATATTTTTTAAATATTATGGAATATATCCAAAAATATAAAATAAAAATCACTAAAAATTACTTTTTCATCATATCAATAATTTATTTTAAGGAAATTAATTATATTTAATTTAATTTAACGAAATGAATAGTTAATTTATTTAAAATTAAAATTATTATATTATCATCAGGTAAATAATAATGGTTATCTATCCTTTTATCATAATTGAACAAAACAATTATGTTACTACTAAATAAATATTATTGGATATCAATTCTATTCAACTGATTCTTCAAACTAATAAATGAAAAACTACTAAAAAACAATCCTTATAAGTTTCACATTTATTAAAATAGGAATTTCATTGATATAACCACTCTATAATATAATTTTTGAATCAAAATACATAAATTTTCTAATATTTAAACTTTATTGAATGTAATAAAATATGGATATCCACAATCTATGAGTTATCTGTTGAAATATGGAATTTAATTTATGAAATCCCTGGGCCCCCAAACATTATAAGTTAAACTATAAGTGGTACCAGATAATGAAATCAATTTCTTACATTATACACTACATTTTATCATGGTAATTCCATTCAATATTTATTTTTTATGACATAAGGAATCTTTTTATTCCTCTAATAAATCTTCTTGGGTGTTTATTTTGAAATTCTCAACATGTTGGAATCTAAATCATCAGTCCTTAAAGTTCTTCATCAACATAACTACCATAAAACCCCATTTTTCTTTTAATAGGTGAGTTAGGAAACTCAGTACTTTATTTTCTATATATATATTTATATATCAATATATATTATTTCCATTATTCCAAGATTACATAATCCATATTGAATTTTATAGGGTTTAATATAAGTGTAGTCATTCCATTTTCTTTCACATTCATCATTAAAATAATACCTCTTGGGTCCATCCCCTAATAACGATAGAAAATCATAGTGTGAGAAAAAATAATCATATTGAGTAATCATGAATCATGTAAAATCATTCAATGGGAGTTTAAAAAATTACACATTCTTTTCTATATGTGAACACATTAGTTTGTCACAGGTCATTACTTTTCATCATCTTTTCAAATCCTTCATAATGGTTCAATATGAAAAGGTAAATTAAAATAATACACACAAAGTTATTATAACTAGGAAAGTCTAAACAAAGACAAAGCCTGGTCCCACACATTTATTAAGAAAAAAGATTGTAGATAAAAGTAATAGACAAACTACATCATTACATTACATTAAACCCATACTCATCCTTCTCCCCATCCCTATCCCCATATTCAGATCTCTCGTCGTCAAGATCAGCTGACTCCCATTCAGAAGACTCGTACTTCCGCATAATCTCATGATACATCATTTTATTTTGGAGCATTTCTTTGGACATTTTCTCCTTTGGTGGAATTTTGCTACTAGGTTCTATGTCCATCATATTGGTGGACACTCCTCTCGATCTATTGGCAGATCTGGTTTGCATGGGCTTTGGAAGATTAGAGTAGTCTTTCCACGTCCTTCTTTTGGGTGGAGTGATGTAGCTCACATCATTACTCAGGGTTGTCTTGCATCCATTTTTCATGATGTCACTATACGAGGCTCTTGGAGTAACATTCTCTTTTTCACCTCCCATTCCCATCCCATATCAGAGTTGTTATTCTATGGTTATTTTTTAACAAAATCTTATTAAATTTCCAAAATAAATATTGGGATTTATTTTCATGGAAATCAATATAATATCTACTTTACCGAATATTAAATATTTTATCTTATATATAGATATATACCAACATATTTGAAGAAAATATTACTAAATCATATCTTGAAATATAATTTTACCCTTCTTTAATACCAACTATTGAAGCACAAGAAATTAATAAATTTAAAGTGATTCCTTTTAGATGATTTATTAAATACATTTCACAATAATACATGTATATGCACTTAAATGGTATGGTGTAGATGGATACTAGAAAAATATTCACTTTATTCATTTAAATATTTCTAAATATACCACAATAATGTTATCAAATTGTAAAATTTATGTGTATGGCCTACTTAATAATTTTAATCATAACAAGTGAAAAATAAACTTAAGAAATTGTGATCATAGATACATAGTAATGGTAAAAATATGATATATCAATATATAATCACAACTGATCATAATATAACAATGTTGGTATGAATATAGAATTGAAATACATAATAATTATACACAAATAGAAATGATATTTATTTTTAAACAATGGAATAATAATTGATTATAAGGAATGTTAAATGTTAAATGAGTTCATATTCGTAACTAATCAAAAATGATCAATGTTAAAAAATCCAAATAATAATATATATATTTTTGGCATACACATAACCATATAAATTATAATATATTGTAATATTCCACTATTCATACTATCATTGTTGATAAGATCCCATAACAGAAATGATAATGCAGTTATTTCAATAGTTCTCTTAGTAGTAACATCCATCTTTTAAACTCTATCATCTATTAGGGGAATATTTACTACATATTCACTTAATAAATTCTCCAAATTATAATCATTAAAAAATAAAATGATGGGAATTATAATTTTTTTCTTATATAGAACATAATGAAAAAGAAATATATTTGTGGTACTATATAATACAATTTTTTTATATCATATCATTTAGAAAAGATAAAAATTTCATAAAAATTTCAATGTTCAATATTTGCAAAAAAATGGAAATAATGTGGTTATCATATGAATTAATCAATTCCATAATATCTTCAATTGTGGAAAATAGAAACATGTTTTAGAAAAGCATCATTATAACATAACAAACAAATGGAAAAGAAATGGGTTTCATAAATTAATCCACAAATATTCATCATAAAAATCCATGTAATAAAATAATGTGGATGATATCATAGAAAAATGTATTCATTAATGAAAAATTATAAATGAAAACTAGAATTTATGATAAATAACATTAAATGATCATTCAAACAATTATTTTAAAATATAATTTAAAATAAATATATTTTTATAACCATATTTATGAATTTTTTTTAATTGAATGAAATCATTTTAACTAAAAACCACAAAAGAAAAATATATTTGAATATAAAAAAAGTTAAAGACAAGACTATAGGAAAATATATTCATGTTGTATATTTTAAAAGAATGAAACATTTTTTCACCTGAGTAAAAAGTACAAAATATATTATTTAGAATAAAAATTACTTCAAACATATTTCATTGTAAGAAAATATAATAGTAAAACTTATTTAGAATATTATTTTAAAAATATTTAATGTATAAGTATGAAAATTTATAAAATAATTTCAATGCGTATGGAAATAGAAGAAAAAAATTTCTTCATAAAATGAAATAACCACTTCCTTTCATTAAAAATATTTCATGGTAACGTTATGTTCCAAAGTGACAAAAAATTGTAATAATATATTAAAAATCGTGACGTAATTATATAAGAATTAAATTTATGGGGTTTATTGTATAAGATCCATATAATTTTGGTATGTAGAAATTTTTTATAGACAATCCATAAAAAACATTCTTATATAAACCATGTACCTCCATACCAATTTTTCACTGTACGTATAGTGAAACAACATTTCCTTAAAATACTATTACATAAAATTTAAGATAAACTTGATAATATAATTATAATACATGATCCATGGTTAGGGATGTTGTTACAATTATTTATATAATTATATTCTAAAAATTGAATCATTATTATTTTTAATTATTTTCATTTATCCTACTTAAACATTATTTTCTCTAGAGTATATTGAGTCACATTATGATAAAAATTCGAAAAAAGGGTGATCTAAAATACTTGTAAGTATATGAATTTTGGAAATGAATAAATAGTAAATAAATTCTCATAATTAACATAATAATATAATAATTATTGGTTCCACATAAAACTATTAGGGTAATAATTTAATATTATCATTGAATATGGAATATTTATAATAATTTATCATCATAACATATTGGTAAAATACCACACATATTTATGAATAAATATAACTTCATGTTCACGCATAAAATTTGATTATAATTGTAACGTCATCATTTTTATTAAATATGAAATCATATTCATAATTATTATCATTAGATAATGATATAAATCACATTAACCAATGCACTGGAGGAATTTATAATTCTATGTCCACCCATCATATCATAAAATGATCATAATCATTATTTCCAATTAGAACATAATACAATCATATTCATATAGTATTCCCATGAAATTAATGGGTTTTATGTTATATATCACATTACATATATTATGGAATATATTTTAGAGTTCCCAAATGAATTATGAGGATCATAATTCTGAATAAAAGATAAATTTTCGTTGAGGTGGAAACAACTCAAGAAGAAAAAAAGATGTATTTATGAATCATAATGTTTTTTAATGAATCATTGAATTTTTATTATAAATAATTCATGAAAGGTCATAAAATTTAGAACTATAAATGAAAAAATGGAGTATTACCAAAATGAATATTGGGGAAATTATAGATATATGCATCCAAAAATGACATGAAAGAGGGACAAACCAAAAAAGGATATATGTTAAAGAATCCAAATATATTAAATAATTATTTATTTAATCATGTAACACTAGTCAGATAATTAATATTTAATAACATCAATTATGGCGTACCACACACCGCTTTCTCAATAATTCTCCACTCAGACACCATAATGGAAAACATCATGGAGGTCCATCCTCTTTCGAACATGTCGAACAACATCTCACCCACACACATATCGGCCTCATAACAACAACAAATCCTAGGAATAGAAACCTAGGCTTCTAACAACACACATCACACACATAAAAAACTATGACACTACTACGACACATCTCATCTACAGACACTTGGGTCACTACAACAACAATTCTCACCCACAAACTCATGGTCATCAACAAAATCTCATCTAAAAGACACATAAAATGAATGAAACTTCTCATCCCAAAGAGACCTGGGAAACAAAACTCACCTTCCTAGGAATGTGAATCATAAAACACAAACTACCCAAAGAATCGTTGTATATTCCTTATGGAAGAGGGGTACGGGAAGGGCAGGTCGGCAACAATCCATCCTCACATTATGATGAGGGAATAAGACACCTTCCCTGGTTGTAATGGGGTGTTCTGAACATAGTTCTTAACTAGGGTTGGGTGAGTACATAAATCAAAAAGGAAATACATGTTTAAATATAATACCAAACACTCAATCCAAACCTATTTGTTTCAAACAACTTCCAACCAAAAATGCTGCCATTTCTAATATTTTTATGTTGAAAACAACACACACCAGGTCAAAAACCCAATTTATTCCATTATATAATTCATTCAACCAATTAGCATTCATATTAAAAAAACTAGTTAGTAATACAATCTCATCCCATGAAACAACTATTCATATCACATAATAAGTTTCATTGAAAAAGTCACACAGATGAAGAAGAACCATAGTAAATTAACCCACATCTCATTCGGCTCTGTTAAACACCACCTAAAACACTTCCATCATCATTATTCAATTTTATTTCCCCATATAATCTATTTTTATAGAGAAACTCCAAGAACACAACCAAACCCAGCCATACATAACCGAACAACCAGATCACAACCATAATGTTCAAAAAATCCCATTTTTTCTAAAATCAGTGAAACTCTTAAGTTGAGATTCGATTACACCACATGAACCACCCACATCAAAAATCATTGACCAAAACATTCTTACTACACAAGTTTTGAAAACACCACACAAAACACACCCCCAATAAAATCATGGAAATGAATCTTCAAAATTAACACAACATCCCTCAATCAATTTCCTCCTATTTATTAAATGGTTATCATATAGATTGTTTGGTCCTGGGTAATCCATTTTCTAGTTGACTATGTGTGGTTAACTGATTTTTTGTAACCACATTTCAATATGTATCCAACAACATGTAACCCACAATATATTAGGTTAAAAAGACAAAAAGACAAATTGTTTTTATTAGGAATATTTCCCATACAATTCACAAAATTGTTCAAAATATAAATAAAATAGTATAACCATATTCCACTTTATATAGGCCATAGTGATTGATCTTAGCCTATTTAATTATAATTATTAATATGAATTTAAATATAATCTCATGAGTTATTGATACACCATCCCCAAAGTTTCCAATTATGAAATAGAGATGACGTAGAACCAAATTTTAATAATTAGTTCTTGGAAATTAATGGTGGTTCTAGAGAAGAGGGGTTCACATGCGATAGGAAATTCAATGGAAATCATGTAAAAATGCTGCAGCACGAAGTCCTGACTCTTCGGGAGTGGGGATGAATAGTTTTGGGGATTCTCAGTATAAAGTGAGAGAATATATAATTAATTATGTTAATTCCCATAACACTGAAGGATTTTCCCAAAACTCACACGATTTGTAACATTATTAAACATCCATTAATGATGGACCTCATCAAAACCATGGGATTTAACCATTTAAGAGCCTCAAGGTTTTTAAAAAAAATCAAATATATGATAAATGAACATTTAATTTCTCCAAAACCACTTAATCATTGTATTAAATTTATTTTATAATAAATATAAATTAAAAGGGTTGAAACATGAAAAACTGGACAAATACTGGAAAAATATAAGAATGTGGAGACTGACTCACTATTGATTGATGCACTAGTGTGAGCTACCAGTCTGAGTCACAGGTTTGAGATACCGATGTTAGTTTCTAGTACAAGGTACCATCATGAATAATTAGTGCCACTCATTTGTGTTATTAACCATTGTGACTTACCTTCACGACCTACCAGTGTGAGTCACCATTGCTACTCACTACTAAGACCCACTGCTGCAACGCCCCATTTTTGACTCACAACTATGAATCTCCATTACAGGATACCATTACTACACAACATTGTGTCTCACCACTATGACTCATGGATGTGACTCAATATTTTAACTCACCAATATTACTCACCATTTCGACTTACTATTGCGTCTCACCACTATGAATCACTATTGTAACTCACCATTGCGACTCACTATTTCATGATATTATCAGTGACATACTGTTTAAAGATGACAATTTTGGAAAACTCTCAAAATTAGTCACAATAACCTCCAAAACACATCAAGAAATATATTTTTATAATATAATCGACAAAATATGTTCAGGACCTTACATGTTTCTACTAAAATCATTTGATACCAACTATAACACCCTGACACTAGATGCTCAGAGCTAGTTCCATACTTTATTACATTGTCATCATTACATGGATGAAAATCCTAAATGACCAATCATTTTAGCAGTTTTGGAAAACCAAATTACATAAATTAGACATATTTTAGATGAGGGAAATAAATTATTTCATAATAAAAGTAAAAGATTAGTATCACTAAAATTCATTCAAAGGATTCCACTTTATAAATTGGGGAAATGAAAAATACAAAGGTTGTGATCAAATGATCAATAAGAGGAAGTAAAATGTATGTCATCATGTATCATTATGAATAATATATATGGATAGATAGATAAATTTGACCCACATTTCATTTATACATCCTGATAATTTATTATCAATATGTAAAGTTATATAATATAAACACATTCCATTTAATCAATAATATGAAGATGATTCTTAAACATTGATATTCTAACTACTGAAATAATTACATGGAATAAAAATAATAGAAATATTAATGATAGAATGAATATATATTAATATATAATATATACCATCAGAATTCATGAGAAGAATAAATAACTATTTATGATTTGTGCCAAGAGACTTTTCCTGTCATGGATTCTTTCTAGAAATCTAATAATATAACAGAATCATGCTTAGAATATAATAATATTAAGGATTTTATAATTAGTAAAATATTTTCATTGTTTATAGAAATAAATATAATACATTTAAGTCTTTATTTGTTGAATCTAATACTCTAATGGATTCATTCTCCAAATATAATACTTCCAATGTGAACATCATGTGTGAAAATGATATACACTTTTATAAATAATCATTCCCATGATAAATGATAAGGATATTTAATTGAAATTTACTTTCTAGAAAATGATTACAATAATGTTATTTTTCTCAATATTAAGCTAACAATTATAAATTAATGTGATAATGCGAGGTAATCATTAATAAATATCATGAGAAAAATAAAATTTCCGCATCCCAAAGTTTCCCTTACATCTTCAACACGTATAATGAAAAATCCACCTGAAGTAAGAAGATTAAATTATTCATAGAATATCTTTTTAATATTAATATTCATGATATATCATTTCGAAAGTGAATTAAATCCACCACATAAAATAAATATGTGGTCAAAATGGTATATGCCTCGTAGAAGAAAATGTGACACAAGAATCCCTTACCCAGTGTACATTGTTTAAAATGTGTATAAATCATGCTGAATAATAAAATTATGATAATTATTTATTTTTATAAGAAAAATTTTCAATTATATTTTTAGTTTTACATCACTAATTACAATTTTTATTTCAATTATATAAAAATTATATTTGTGTTGTGTATTTCTTTAAAATACTATTATTATGTCAAAAACAACTTTTGGAGGATGGATAAAGTCAAAGTTGTCATTATATAAATAAAAATAGAATACAAATCATGAAATAATTATCAAATTTATATATCATAAATATTTTTAGAACCATTCATGATATATCGATATAAAAAATGAACTCATGTTACACTCAAGGAGATGGTAGGCCATACATACATAGAAGTAACATTTCCGTTTTTTAGTAATAAATGTGGAATGATGTTAATTAAAATTGTACCATTACAAAATTATTATTTTATAATAAATCCCATGTTATTTAATCATATATTCTTATATATAAAATTACAATTATGTTAAAATAATCATATCACATCGAGGAAGTGGTAGTCCAAAAGTCCACGAATGATGTTAAAACATTTTTAGTGTGTTGATAGGGAAATAAATAAAATTATATATCAAATTTAAAAATATTTAACTATGTCATTAATATAATATATATTAAATTAATTTCATATGTTTTTAATGAAAACCATCATTAATACATTCAATTTGACATATGAATGAATCATATAACTTTGAGAAGGCAGTGGTCCACACATCCACAAACGAATTTATCTTATTTATAAAAAATAGAAGACATAATTGTTTGGGTTATATAAAAATTTATTTGGTATGAAAACATATAAAATAACTTATATATCATATATAAAAAATTATTACATCAGAATCAAAAACCATAAAAGTTTGTATGGGAAAATTGATTGACATCATTTTGAAATGAGATTTTTTGACGTACATGAACTATAAAATCATTACCCATTTAAAAGAAGTTTGTGTATATGTATATATAAACAATAAAATAAAAACATATAATTTTATTTATGAATCATATTTTATTATATAAGCATGGAATAATAATAAATGAAGGGGGGATAAATAGATAAAAAACCAATACACATTGAAGAATGTGTCCCATTTTTTGAGAAAAAACATTTTGGTTGGAATGAAAGTGTTTACATGGATTCCTTTATACCCAAGGTGAGGCATCTAGGAGCAGGGTAGGTATTTGGAAGATTTTAGATTATCCAATGTCTCTTGAGAGGTGTGAGTAACTGTAAGAGTTAATGCCTTTTATAATGGAGGAGAAGTGGCATTCTTGTAATTACAAAAAGGTATAAATAATTGGGAGGTCTCCCTTATGTCATGTTACCCAAATTTGGAATTATATTGTATTAAAGTGAAATTAAGGTTAATTAAAATATCCAACACACACTTATATGTTCATTTTTATAATTTTCTTCTTTTGTCATTAGGTTTCCTTAACTTTTTAATTTCAATTTTTCATTTAGTAACTAGTTTTCCTCCAAATTAATTTTAACAGTTGATAATAAATTAAGTAAATTTATGATAAAAAATATAAAACCACAATATTAATAATATTCTTTATATTTTTAAAAATAAAATTTTTTTCTATGTTGGAAATTAATTTTAATTCAGGCACATGTAACATAATAAAAACATAACATGAACTCAAACTGTGCAAAAAAAATTGTTACCATGGATTGGAAAATATATTAACTATAAAATATTAATTTCTCTATTATTGAATGATATTTGATATTTATTAACACATAATATAAATTTTTTGAAATAAAATATTTTCATTCATTTTAAATCATTTAATAAAATTAGATTAATTATAAAATTACTTTAATGTCTATTTTGATATTATTTATTTATTTCTATTCTTAAAATTTGATAAAATAAATTTTAATTAAATTATATTAAACTGAAATCAATTTAATGTGATATATTTATATAAAAAATAAAGAATAACATAATTCAATAAATTTATATTAGTTCAAATGTTATTAGCCTCATTAATCGTATTTTATTATTAACTATATAATACTTGTGTTATTGTTTATTATTTGTTTAATTAAATTATATAATCACAAAAAAATTAGTTGGATTTTATGGTAAAAAATCATTTCACATTAAAAATAATTTTTATAACCAAAACTATTTAACTTCATCTATACACTAAGTTTTTTAAATGTTAAACATACAGAAGGTTCCTTAATTTTTTTTTCATACATAAATTATTATATGGGTAATTTTCATGGAAATGTGTCCTAATAAAACATTCAAATAGAACATATTTGGGATATGATCTATATTGGAGAATTTTACGCCTTTTGGTCAAGATTATCGGTTAATTTTGCCCATATTTTTTCTGTTAGGCCCCTAATTATGCATAATTTTACATTAATTTTAGATATTTTTGTTAATTTTATACACTTAATTTTTTGGTAAAGAACTATTTTCTTCTAATTTGACTATAAATATTAGACTGAATACAACCAATCATGACCATTATTAATAATTAATTTCCTATAATTTAAAAACCATAAATTTACATATAATAACAAAGAAGTGTTTGGAATAAAGGTTTTGAAGGTGAAATTATACAAAATTCTGTTAACTTATTATATATAAATTAGTCATAAAAATTATTCCAATGAACAAATATTTGATTAAAATATATATAATTAATATACTGGGACTTTAAAAAATTATATATAAATTATCATTAACAATAATTTATATTAATATGGGGTTTTCAACAACAATGAAATATTTTCACTATGAATAAAAAATGAACAACATATAAAAATACCACAAATTTGCACTCTGATAATTCTGATCATAAAAATTCAAAATTTATGATTATTTTAAAAAAAGTAATAAGAATGGGAATTAGATTTTGTTTTAAATGGAAAGTTAGTAAAACTAGGTTTTATGTGTATGTAATGATAACATAGTGTTGTGTGTAGTGTAATATTAGACTTTGGAATAAACTGTTGATGAAAAAAAATTAATTTTTATATTAAAATATAATATTCAAATGTATTGTAGTGCTAAAAACTGTTCGTTGGTCTTAGCTCTGGTTGTGCTCTGTTTGGAGAAACACAAGTCTTATTGAAATGATGATTGGTGTTTCATCTTATTATTTGGTATGAGTTCCTTCAATTGGTTTTCCTAGTGTGGGGGGTTTTTTGTATGAGTTGGGAGTTTTAGGGTTTCATTGTTTCATAATTCTGTTTTTGGTGTCATCATGTTTGGAGTTTCAATGTTGGTGTTCTTGAGTAGTTAGTGTTCTCATTGAGGGTAGAACACATTGTTTCACTTTCCCCATCAATAACCCTTTTGTGGTTTTCACGATATATGGTCAGTTGTGACATGTGTAGTTGAAATAGCACAATAAGGTTCACGGTTTCCCTTAAACTCATTATGGTTTAGATATAATTTTGTTACTCATATTATTTTGTTACTTTCTATGTGTAAAAACTATTTTCATTGGAAAGAATTGGACACCCCAACTCTGAAATAATAATCAGATTAATTATTTAATTATGTTTTTGATTAGTTATATGTTATGTTGGTTTTATGGTCAGATTTTTAATTTTTGGAGGGTTTTTCATTATTTCACGGTTTTCCCCCATAGATAGGATTTACCATGTGGTGCTTGTTTTGGTTACTAGGATTATCCGTTGAAAAGAAAAAATCTTTTTAATTATTTATTAAACCATTCATAAAGCATGGGGTTTTCTTGTATGGGTTGTCAATGTCTTTTATCACTGTTCGATAATGGGTTTTTTCTAACCATCCAACTCACCTAGCACTTTTTCTGTACCAACCCATGAAATCCTTGAGGCACCTAACTCCAAAATCCTTTATATCTCTCAACCATAACCTTTGATACCATTAATTCATGACATCATCCTTCCAATGATGCCCCTCCTATGCTGGAAATAGAAAAAGAGAGATAATTATCGCTGAGTCCGACCCCAAGTTGGTCCTACGGTGGAGACCAGCACCAATGGTATGCAACCTAAATAAATGGGTGGAATTTACTTTTATAATGATAAAATATTAGGAGATATGTTGTATCAACCACACATCAACTACATGATGCATATAAAAAAGAAATCCAAAATCCACCCTACAAGATTTTTTAAAATAAAACTACTATAATGCAATAAAACTCCAAAGTATGCACCTAATGTAAAACTATGAAATGACACATACACATTCCAAAAGTCTGAGTGACTATATCCCAACCCTTGATGCATAATCCTTTTAGAAACCTGAATTAATTTAATATATATAGGGTGAAAATACATGTATACAAAGTATGAAAACCAATGTCTCTCATTCACAAGTGAGATAAACAATCTAATTCTCTCATGTTAAAACAACCAAACCCAAAAACACTATACATGTATATTAACCACCCCAACCTCACAAAGCCACATTCACCATGTAATGAATGGGAGATAATTTATAATGATAAAAACACCGATGATAGGGTACCCCACAACACTTTACCTCTGATTAGCCTCTCTCACAACCTAACAAAAATGTTCTGGTTCTCCAACCTCTGTCGAAAAAATCAAACCGCATATCACTTTCAGACACTTGGGCCTCACAACCACAAAAAATACCACCAATAGACACCTATCACACTACCAAAAAAAAATTATTTTAGAAAATAAAAGTTCAACTACCACAATAAATCATTCCCACATTCACCTGTGAAACATCCACAACAAATCCCTCCCACTGACACCTGGGCCACAACCACATCTCATCACCAATACAACTGTAGATCACCACACATCACATCATAATGACCGCTAGAGAACAAATATCAATAGAACAAACCTCCATATCAAAAACCACACCCTACCTGAATAATCATAGGTTATATCCCCAAGAAGGGGGAGCTTGAGAGAGTGGGGGGCCATCCATCCATCCACACATGTGGTTTTTTGGGAAATACACAAAACTCCGTGATAATTGGGGTTTTCATAATATAGTGATAAACTAGGGTGTGGGGGAATGTATAAATAAAAAAGGAAAATCATGTGTGTATATTCATATAATACCAAACATTCATTCATAACCTATGGTTTTTCAGCAAACAATTAACTCACAATACCACTATTTCTACTAACACATAGCGCACAATAAAACAAAACATGACAGAATCCTAATTTAGGACCCATCCAATTTGTTTAACTAATTATCATTATTTAATAAACAATCCATTTATTAATTAAATCTTTAACCAGGAATCTATATGGAGAAACACATAATAAGCCACAAATCAAAAGTCACCCAGAGGAAGAAGAACCATATTAAATTAACCAACATCACATTCCTCTATATTAAATACCATGAAAACCACTTACATCATCATTTTTCAATGTCATCCCTCCCAATTAATATTCACAGGAATGAAAACACCCAATACAAAACCACACCCATAATCACATAACAGCACAACCAGATCATTGCCTTGCCCTACAACGCTTCCCATCCATTACAAAATCAATCATCCTCTCAACCTATGATTCCATTACACCACTCAAACCACCCCACATAACACATCCATTCATGAAACCCTACTACAACACATGAAAAGAAAAAATCACACATAGAACACCACCGAATGAATAAATGCAAGGCATATTATCATTTAACAACGAATTTTCCACAAAATTTACTCTTGTTCATTCTAGAATTACCATAGAGGTTTTTTTTTTCTCTGGGGAAATACATTTATTTTTAGACTATATGTGTTTAATAAATTATTCAAAAAATAAAATAAAATCGGAAGAAAAGAACATATAACCTGAAATCTATTTGGTGCACAATCAATGACACTGAATGACAATGATTTTTTGTTGGAATATAACCAATAAAATAAAAAACCTAGATCATCATATCAATAAAATAGTATGATGATAAACCACATTCCTTAATCCCCCCATATTGATTGTAGATGGCTTGATTTTCGTTGTTAAAATAAATTCAATTGTGTTCTCAAGAAACATTTATACCACCTCCCTAGAAGATGAACATATAAAAGGGGGTGATAGAAAACCTACTTAGAAGAAAAACAATTCAGAACATCCTAGTTTCACTAATGCAGAGCATGCACATGAAGCATGAAATTCAAATGAATAAACAAACCAAATAGTGCATAAAAAAGGCATGACTCATCTAGTGGAACAAAGGTTATTGGGATGTCCATTACGAAGATAATGGAGAAGGAATGAATGAATTGAAGTCCCCAAAATATAATGATTTTTCCTATGACTCATAGGATATGAAATATTTTTGAATTTCCATAAAAGTGTTATCTCAACAATTCCACACAATTTGACCATTTAAGAGCCTCATGATTTTTATAAAAGTCATGAATCTAAATTATTCACTTATAATTTTCTACAAACAAAATTAAATATATCATTAAATTCATTTCATGTAAAATTAAATGATAAAGTGGTAAATAAGGATTAACTGGAGAAATACTAGGAAAATAAAAAATAGTTGAAAATAATTAATTGGTTGATGAGTCATCAGGGTATGATAATTATGTGAGTCACTGGTGCGAGATATAAATGTGAGTTTATAGTATGATCTTATATCATGAGTTAGTAGTGCGTGTAGCATGTGGGATTCCATGTACCAACATACCATCGCAACCTACCTGTGTGAGCCACCAATGAGACTCATCAATGTGTCGCAGCGCTAATACTCATTATTGTGACTCGCCATTGGGATGTTACATTTAATGCTACCATTATAACACACTACTGTGACTCACCATTGTGACTCACCACTACAACTGACTACTATGACTTAGTGATGCGACTCATTGTTGTATCCCACCGTTCTGAGATACTATCTGTGAACAACTATTGGAAAGCTTGAATTTTGGAAAATATTGAAATGAGTTACCATGGCCTCCCTAAAAACTTCAGTTACTCTATATTTTTAATGTAACTGATAGGAGAGGTTTTGGGCCATTATTGGATTCTAATAAACATCATTTGATACCCACTATAATTCCCTAACTCTATATTCCCACATCTGATGCATTAATTTATTACATTTTCATCACTACATGGAATAAAATCCCATATGACGGAGTATTTTAACATTTTTTAAAATCCCTATTAGATATATGAAACACATTTTATGTTGTGGAAAAAATTATTTCATAAAGAAATTAAAACATAATATTCCATTAAAATTATTTAAAGGATTCCGCTATATAACATGTGGAAATGAAAAATAACAAGGTGGGCTCAAATAATCAATAAGAGTATGTAATATGTAAGTAATGAGGAATCAATAAGAATAATCAATATGGAAAGGTAAATAAACTAGACACACATTACATTTAAACAACAAGATAATGTATAATAAATTTGGAATTTCATATAATAGAAGCACATGCAATTTAATCAATAACATGATGATTAATCATAAAAATATATATTCTAACTAATAAAATAATTGCATTGAATAAAAATACTAAAATTTATAATTATGGAATTCATAATTTTGGATATATATAAAATACCCTCAATTATTCATTCCAATAATATAATACTATCACATATTTGTGATAATAATTTAAAATTACAGTGGATTCCTTCTTGGAATCACAAACTATAAAAGATTCATGAATGAAAATATATTAATTTCAAGGACACGATCATATAATATAATATTTTCAAGAATTATTGATAAAAATATAATACATTCAAATGGTCATTATATGATTCTATTAATGTCAAAGCTTTATTCCATGAATATAATTCTTTCAATGTGAACACTATATTTGAAAATGATATACGGTTTTGGAAATTATCACACCTATGATATATTACAAGGATATTAAATGGAAATTAAATTTTATAAATAAAATAAAATAAAGTAAATTTTTATAAATAATTCTAAAAATAAAAATATAATTTGTTATTTCAAAGTATTAATTAATCATAATCTTGATGAAAAAAACATTTAAGCACTCCAAAGTGTCCCATACAACTTTATAACATTGGAATGATAATCACCATGATGGAATAACATTAATTGAATAATATAATATCTTGTTAATATGGGTATTAATTATATTTCTTGTCAAAGTTGCACTATATACACCACATATAATTAATAATTCGTCAAATGGTGTATGTCATACAGAAGAAATTGTGAGGAAATAATACCTTACATTGTGTAAGATGTTTCAAATGCATATTTATCTTCTAGAATAATAATATAATATTAATTATTTACATTATTAATAATGAATTATGAGAGTATTGTTTTTTTACAATAAATTGTATAATGTTTCATACCACTACTAATTCATTTAATTTTATGTTGGGGTTTCCAAAAAAATCAATTTGTTTGATTAAAAAACATTGGTAGGAATACAATTTTCAAATTGGTAATTATATAAGAAATTATGTAATGAAAATCAAAAATAATTAAGACCTTTATTATTAAATTATATTTTTAATACTATACATGAAATATGGTTATTAAAAATTGACAAATAGTACAATATAAGAGATGGTAGGTCGTACATATGCATGGGTAATGTCACCATTTTTCTATGATCCATATGGAATGTAGGTAAGTAACATTATATCCTTAAATAGTTTCATTTATTTAAAAAATTACATTTTATTTAATCATATATACTTAAATATAAAATTCTTGTGATGTAAAATGAATCACATCGTGTCAAGGAGGTAGAAGTCCATAAGTTTACGAAAGATGTCATAACATTTTTAGTTTGGGAGTAGGGTAATAAATAAAATTATATATTATATTTATATAATGTTAATTATTTCATGTATACAATATATATATCATTAGTTTCATATATTTTTAATTTAATCCATCCTTAATACTTTCAATGTAATATGTGAACGTATCATATCTCATTGAAAAGTCGGTAGTCCACACGTCCACAATTAAAAGGTATCATATTTCAAAAAATAGAAATCATATATGATAGAGTTATATAAAATATAAATTAGAGTGAATAAATAAAAATATCATATATAACATATAGAAAAAATATATATTTCCATCAAAATTCCCATCCATTAATGATTATAATAAAAAAACGTATGACATCATTTTACAGGGCAATAGTTCTTCATACACGAACAGTAAGATCATTAACCATTTAAAGTGAGTTTGTGTATTTTTACATATAAAACAGAATTTAACAAAATAAAAATATATTCATTATAATTATTTTATTATATAAGAATGTAATAATAATAAACGAAGGGGTGAAGAATCAAATAAAACAATAGTACTAATTGAATATTATAACCTATTTTTCTAGTAACTTATTTCAGTCCGAATAAAAGGGTATCCTTGGATTCCATTATTAAAATTTTGTGGCTTCTAGGATGAGGGTAGGTATTTTTTGAGACTATTTGTGGATAGGTAAGTTGATTAAATGAGTCATGAGTGGTGTGAAAAAGATGAATACTGAATTCCATTTTAAAATGGAGGAGGAGTGGTATTCGTTTAAATAAAAAAATTATAAATAATTTGGAGGAATACCTTAAATAATTTTCCTCCATCATATTAATAAAATATATTAATGTGGTATTTTGGTTGATAAAAATCTACAAAAAAATTAAGTTCTTTTAATTCTTTGGTTCCATGGTCTTTATGTTTCATTATACTTTTTATTTTGGTTTTTCATTTAAGTAACAAGTTATCCACCATAATAAATATAAACATTTAAGAAAAAAAAAGAGTTATTTATTGAAAAATATTTGAATAATTAATTAATAATATGATTTACAATTTAAAAAAATTTATTCTATGATGGAAATTAATTTTAAATCGAAGGCATGCAACATTGAAAAACACTTCTTAAACTCAGACTATGCTAATGATGTTGTTACTATCTATGGGTCAATATGTTAATAAAAATTTATTAATTGTTTCATGATGGAATAATATTATATATTTTTTAAAAAATCATATTCAATTTTTAGAATATAATATTTTAATTAATATTAAATCATTTAATAAAATTTAATTATTTATAAAATAACTATAATGTCAATTTTGATAATAATTATTTAATTGTAATTTTTGAATTAAAAAAATTATTTCTAATTAAAATATATTAAGATAAAATATATATAACATGATATATTTATCTAAAAAGATAATTTAACTAATTTATTCATTAAATTAGTTGAGTTGTAATTTTTTTCAGCATCATATTTCTTATATAATTAATAATTATATAATCCCTTTGTTATGGTCCATTAATATTTTATTTAAATTATATCATATAAAAAATTATAGTTGAATTTTATTAATAAAAAATTATTTTACATTGAAAATAACTATAATGACCAAAACTTTGTAGCTTCATCCATACTCTAGTTCTTTTTAAATGTTAAAGATAAGGAAGTTTCCTTTTTTCTTTTTTACAAAAAAAATTATTATGTTGGAAAATTTCTTGAAAATGTGTCCCCATAACTCATAAAAATCGAACCAAGAGGGGATATTTTCGAAATATGGGAATCTAATGTATTTTGGGAAATTGGCTAGGTAAATTTAACCCTTATAAATATTTTTTACCCCCTATTTATGCTTCATTTTACCTCATTCACTATAATTAATATAAATTACATTAACTAAAATTTAGGTCAAAAAATAAGTTTATCCTATTTGACTATATGTATAATAATTTATACTACCATGTGGGTCTAGTTTCCTAAATTCAATACACAAAATGGGAAAATTTTAATGTAAATACAATCTCCCAGATGTGCCATGAATGGCGGGGTTTTAATGTAAAGTTATTCAATATTTTGTAATGTCATTATATATAAATAAGTTATAAAAATTATTCCAATGACCTAAATTGGAAGAATAGATATATAATTAATTTATTTTCATATTTAAATAAAGTAATATATACTTTAATCTTAATGTTCAATTAAATTAAAATAATGTTTGGAAAAACATTATGGTATTTTTAACTGTTTTTCAAAATTGAATCTTCTTAGAAAAATATTAAAAATTAACCAAAAAAGAATTATGAAATTATAAATTCAGAATTAATTTAATATTTTCAAAATATAAAATATTATAGACAAAAGAATTGGATTTAGAAAAGGTTTTCAATGAAAAGGTGGTAAAGCATGGGTTTGAGTGGAAGATATGCTTACTTAGTGTTGTGTGTAGTGTAAGATTAAATTAATCTCAATGTAAATTAAGAAAAAAAATTAAATTTTATCTAAATGTTTACTATTTGAATATATTGTGGTTATAAAAAATTTTGATTGGTTTTGGTTCTAGTTGTGCTCTCTTTGAAGATGCTCAAGTCTTGTGGTGATAATGATTTGTGGGTGGTATTTCTATTTGGTTGTAGTTCCCTCTAGTCATACTCCCTAGTTTTTGGGTAATTTGGTTTTAGTTGGGGGTTCTAGGGTCTATTTTTGTTGGGATTAACATGTCGGTTTCGACATGATTGGAGTTTCTGTGTCGAATTTTTTTACTGGGTTGTGATCTTTTGGTGGGGTGAACCCATTACATTACATTCCCTATCTTTTTAATTAATGTGGTTATATATATGGATAGTGATAAAAGGATTTTTTATATAAATGTGAGGTTTTGGGTTTCTCAGGACCTCTTTAGTTTTGAGCTATTATTTAGTTCCTCATTTTACTAGTTGACTTTGTGGGTGTATAGTTTTTTTAAAATGGAGAATTTCACTCCCCAAGTGTGTAATAATAATATCATTAATAATTATGTTAGTTTTCTAACATAATATGTGTTTTGGTTGTATGAGGGACGAATTGTATATTTTTGGAGGCCTTTTAGTGGCTTCTCTATTTTCCCCCATAGTTTGGAGCATCTTTGTGGGGAATTTGTGGGTTCCTCGGTGGGTCAGTGGTGTGGCACCCGACTAGTGTATGTTTTATTAAACCAAGTCGAAAGCATGTGGTTTGGAGAAATAATTTGATAATTCATTTTATAACTATTGTAGAATGGGTTTTCAGCCATATTACTCATATAAGTTTAACCATACGGTGCATCGTGCTTATCTAGTTGGGACCACATGGGTAGTGTATAGTTTGATATACCATTCAAAAACCTTGCGTGTTGCCAAGTATTCTAGATAATTGGTGTTTATATTTTTTTTCACATAATTTTTTTTATTTTTCTCTACCCTCATATTTTAATTTTACCTCTAATATATGTGTCATGGGACCCCCTTCCATTGCTCTATTAGTTACATACCACCATCCCTCTCTCGGGCTATATTCATCCTGATGAATACATGGACTTTTTTAGGAATCAAAGCCCACATCTCTATGAATGATACATTATACCATCCTTATCCCTCAGTCTATACATTTTTATCTTACCCATCACCTAATTTAGTAAACCGAACTGTGGGGTTTCCAAGGGATGATTTTTTGTCCTTCTATTATGAATAGTCATATTATGGGTATCTCAATACTTCATCATGCATGTTTTGACATTATCTAGTGTAGCTGATTCATATTGAACTATTTCAGTTCACCCACCAATTTTTAATGTGTTATTCCATTAATAATATTATTTAGAAGATTTTTAATTGGGGGTTGTGTAGTTTTTTGGGACCTAGTATTGTCGCATTGTGTATTGGTCTTCTTTGAAGTGGATTTTAGCCATTTTTTCAATTTTATATTAGTGTACGCAAACATGGAAATGTATTTATGAATATTCCCCTATTTATATTATAACTCAATGTATGATGAATATATGTATATATATATATTGGGGTTAGGTGTGCATAAATGTATATATGGAAATTCATACCTCTGTAAGCATAAAGGTGAATATCAATGTATTAGAATATAAGTAGGGATCACCTTGTAAATATTTGGACATGAAATTATATAGATAAGGGATAGGTGTACCAAAATATTAGAGAATGTGGATATGAAGGAAAGTGGGAGGGGGAATATCTTTATTTTCATAGTCATGTTCATCTAGTTCTGGGGTATTTTAAATAGTTTCTCTTCTAGTTGAAGTTGGTTTCCCTTTTATTTTTCCTTTAAATTCAAGAAAAATTGATTCATTATATTTAAAGCTGTGTATTTTTTCCAATTTTTGATACATATATTCTAATTTAATTTTTTAACATGAAATAAAGTGATTTACTCTTTATGTTTAATTGTGTGGAATTTTATTACTATACATCCCAAACCAAGTGTTGCCTCAAATTATTGATGATATTTTGTTAAATTTTATTTATTTTCAATTTCTGATTTAAAATTCCAAATTGGATGTATAGATAGTTATTTTGGATTTAATAATGTTGTGTTGGGATGTTTGTTAAAGGTTTTTTTGAAAAATAATGGAAGAATCTTGACTGTAAAATTTAATTAAATGTTCTTTTTCGAGAGCTCCTCCAATGTTTTCCCTCCTACCCTGTTAGATTCTAATAAAATTGATAGATCCTTATAATGTTACTTCCCTCATAAAATTATGTTTTGATGGAAAGGGGACACTAATTTGGTTTATTTTGTGGTATCTATTCTATATGCTTTTTTCCTATAATATATATGTGCAGTGGGTTTCCTATATTGATTTTATTGGCTCACCGCCACTTTTGGCATGACATGGGATCATTTAATATCTAGTGGATTTTTTGTTAATGTTTACTACACTACATAACATTAAAAACAATCTAGTTTCATTTAGTATTGACTTAACTCTACTTTGGGAATATTTCTCGTAGTTTGGCTAGCTAGGGTACGACCGAATATTTGGTTGGGCTGATGTCATTGAGTTTGGTGTGACAATGGGATGAATCTAATTTTAGTATTTACTAGATTATCCACTGAGATCATAGGTTTTCCTTTGTTCTTTGACAATTATTTGTTGGAAATATATAATTTAGGTTAATTTTATGTTGGATACTAATGTATTCCAATTTTCATTACACTTGTGTGATCTTTGACCATACTACCTCTTATGGTGTATCTAATTTCTAAAGGTGATAAAATGGGTTTCAAATGATTATAAAATTGTTTTTTAGAATTATATAAAACATCATTCCACTTTTTAATTGATAACATTGTTCGTTATTCTCAATATATTTTTATTTCAAATTTTTATTATTTGGTCTTGAAAAGTAAACTAGTTTTAAATGAAATGGGAAATAGACCACGCTTTTCTTTTAAGGATCTATGAAAAAAATCCTATATTGATATATATTGTATTTTAAGCCTCAAATTGTTTACTATGTATTCAATTAAAATTCATTGATAATTTTTTTGGTTGTGATATTTAGTTTTTACATTAAAACATATAGGTTTATATTTTTTACGCGTCATATATTGTTTGCACCATAGATATGGTCACCTTTGGGTGACATTGGTTTAGTAGTTAGCAGTGACTCAAATGGTTTTATGGAGGGATGTTGAGTTTTTTTTTATTACGACATCTTTTGTTCATTTTCATTGTTTAGATTATATTTTTTTATTCATCAATTTTTAAGGGAAAAATGATTTCAAATTGGTTTATTTTGATGTTGGGAATGAATTTCCCACCCTAAATGATTGAGAATGCCTCTCCTACCTTATTTTGAACTGGTTTAGGTGAATGGTCTAGGGTAGTCACAAGTTGCTTCAGGACATCTCACATAATAGTATATAATAAAAAATATTCTCTTAAATACCATTCACATTTCGTTCTACCTTTGAATATTGACAATGTTGACCTATGTGATTCATCTATAAGTTATTCATTCAATAGTGGTATAGATGGAAAACAAATTCCCTTTCCAATCATTAAAACTACATATCCATAATTTAAATCATTAAATTTACCATCATTTACTATTTTAATAATTATCAGTATGTTCTATTACTTCTATTAGTATTTCTATAAATTTTACAGTAAGGATGATTTTACAATTTATTTAAAAAATACATATGGATCCATTTTCCCAAAAAATTAAAATATATTTATTTAATAGATTTATATATAGGATTTCATTTAATACTCATCATATTCTGAATTAAAAGGTACATCCTTCCCAATGGACAATCCACCTTATTTTGTTCCCATAGTTCTTGTCTATTATAATGAAATTGTTCTCAATTAAATCCAACCATATACATTTCTTAATGATTATCACATTCTATTAGAATATATACTTCAAACACTTGGGGTATGTATATAAATATTTATTCCATCACCCTAGATGTATTATGTAGATGTATTAAAGAAATTATTATGGACTCCAACCATATATTCAGGACAATGATTTTATTGTTCAAGGATAATCAATTACATTAAAATATATGAAATCATAATAACCTCATACATTGATTCCCAACCATGTCATACCCGGGATGAATAAAAATATTTTTAAAAACCTAACATACATGATGGTATAGTTAATATATATTTATTAATAATCCTTTCATTAGTATCTAAAAAACACTCCTCTAACTATGTTGTCCCTGCGAATTTAACCACTTTACATTTTATCATTGTTAATGGGTTGGAAAATAATAAATGTTTTACTAGATGACTAATATAAATGTTGTAGATCCGTAAACAATTGGATCATAGTTATTATATATAATGTAGTCCATTAATTTAGTACTTTTTCCCTTAAGGTATCAATATATATTCAATCCAGGGATACAATGTTTCCACAAAAAGAATCTTCAATGATAAAAAATTCACACTTACTACATTTTTATTATAATTCCTTTTATATAAGTGTCTACGAACATCCAATAAAATTAAAATCAGGATATTACAATCATTATATTATATTATGATATCATTATTGAAAACCACCAAAATGTAATCTTGATAATCCATGAATTATCTATTCATAAGATTCCATTGAATATAATTTACATAAATCAATCGAAAATAAATTACCAAAAACTACTAATGTCCATGAACTATTCAATATGCCTACATCAATATATGATCCTTCAATACCCTTAACAGAATAAAAAAATAGTGAATATTGATCATTGTAAACAATTGGGATATAGTAAGTTGATAAAATTATTCATCAATTCATTGTAATGTATAATTATACATTATATTAATGAAATTGACCTTACTATAATCAATGCATAATGTCTGGGTCATATCCATATTTTTAATGGATAAAATAGGGGATCCTCATAGTGAAACATTAGGGATTATAAATACCTTATCATAAAACTCCAATTGTTATTTCCTCAACTCAACTAACTAACTATGGTCCCAATATATAATGAATTTAGTAGTTGGAAATTTTTTAAGAATGAGTTTAATAGGGAACTAATCATCACATCCTATTGGATAACCATATAATTATTGTAGAAGAATAATAATGCTTTTTGTACCATAGGTTCATCCTTTATTCTTGGGATATTTTTCCATACGGTAGATCATGAATGATCATATTGTAATCCTAGAATTTCATAATAGAGTGGAAATAGAGTAGGATCAAAAGAAGATCATGAAAATCGATTATTCCCTCTCAAAATATGATATTCTACCTCATAGTCATAAATTATTATATGATTCTATTAGAAATATATTATTGAGTTAATAATTGAACTTATATTTATATCAAGGATAATATCATTGGTAACCATAGGTATAATAAATGGTTTTCAAAAATGATATACCATTTAATAATAATTGAAACTATTAGAAACAGATTTTTTAAAATTGTATTTTTAATTAGGTTATTATTGGATATGTCCCATAATGGGGAGATAAAGACACATTAATTTTTTTTATAAAACATTGATGATATAATATATATTGATGATCCATATAATAATAAATATTTTCATTATATAATTATATATTAAATGTAACTTAAACCACATCATTATGAACTTTCACTTATGTTGTGTAAATTTTATAAGATTGGACATTCTCCCTTTGCTTTTTCAATGGTAAATCCCTGGACATATGAATTACTAGTTATCATAATGTATCTTCTTATAATTATAATATTGAACATCAAATATTATACCTTTCCATCTCAATAATATGGTTATTTATTTTTCATCCACACATATAATATACTCCTATATCTAGATGTGATGAAAATTTATGATAATCCAATTACCTTCAATGTAAAGGTAGTAACCATCAAATGAATAAAAATTATTTATTTTTAGTATACATACATAGTTTTATAAATATATACATAACCTAGTAAATATATCATTATACTCGGTGAAATTTTACTACTATATTTTTCTATTATTGAAAAACTCCCATTCGATTCACTCTTTTTCTCATGAGAAAAATATATATCATATAACACCTTTGTAAATGATCTATATTCCATGAGATTTATTCCATCTTCCTCATTAATGTTTTTAATTATAGAACACCATTTCATGGTAATTAACTTTATAATATAGACATCCATGATGACTTTTTCCATTTCAATACACTCTATAGCAAGAAAGATCTCTTCCAAGGACAATATCTGCATTCCTACTAGTAATGGATTATTACGTCCATTGAATGATTATGTTAATTTTCATACTATGTGATCCAAAAATGATCCACTGTATTATGGAGTAGTAGGAAATATCATGCTGAAGAGGTAATTTTCCCAATCATGTGTTAACTACCATAACATGGTTATAAACATATTAGCCACAACTACATATTTATTAAAATGTTAAGTAAGAATTTCCCAAAATTGAATATAGTTGTTTATATATTTTCCTTTCATATATTGGGTTATAATATTTATAAAATATAAAAAAATATTTATCTAGTGATATTTAATTGTATACATTTATTATAATTGTGTTTTATAGATTTTTACGATGAAATAGTGTTCATTTTTAGTTTATCGACTCGGGTTTTTGGTCCTGTCAGACATTGGAATATTTCTGTGAATAATTCCAGAGCTAGGCACGAAAACGGCGTGCTATTACGAGGCCTGGTGTTCCCGGAATAAATTTTATAAGAATATTAAGTATTTTTATACTATGGACATGGAGGGGGTGTGATATCTCCTAAACGGTAGCTCAGAATGGGAATATGAGGAAACAATTGCGTCCTGAACGTGTCGTTTACCCTAGGAGAGGTGTAAACTTCGCGGGCGCGGGCCTGCTGTGGAAAACGCCACCAGGGGCATTTTCGTAAATAAGTAGAAAATTAGGTTTAAGAGCGTCGACTCGAATAACTTCTGAACGGAGTCTCAGATCAGAAATATGAGTCCGCTGTTGCGTTCAGAACAGTGTGTTTACCCTAGGGGTGACATTACCTTTGTCTGCATCGGGTGCGGAGTCGGGAGCGTGGTTTTAAATGAAGGTTTTTAAATTAAAAAAAAAAAGAAAACCTCATTCTCTCCCTTTCCCTCTGTCATGACCCGACCCAACGGGGCTCGAGCCGCGACTCTCCAAGCCCACCTCCAATAGGCCAGGGACTGGCGACCAACGCCGAGTAGGCTATCACACACATGGGAGGCATTAGCCTAAGGTACCTGTACACAGGCACCCAAAAACACCTCCTTGCAACAGTGCAGATATATAGAAACTAAAAAGTAAATGCATGCATACAATCTATCCCAAACCAGAGTGCAACAGAAAAAGTACAAAGGGCTAAATAGGGCCCATCAAAGAAATCTACAAAGCACATCCAACATGCTCTGAGGAAGGGGAACGCTGCAACAAACACCTACCGGAAAGATCCCTCGGCACAGCTCCGGTAGACACCCCGGTCAACTCGCTCACTAAGCTCCGCCTGCTCCGGGTCCTCCTAGGACTCCGTAAAAAGGCCTGTGGTCTATGGAAGACAAAAGCATGTGCGGGAAAAGCCCGTGCAGGGGTGAATATAAACATACTCAGTAGGCACCCCAAAAACCCAAAACCCAAGGGAGAAACTGAAAGGAAACAGTCCGCTCAACCCAGCCAGAGGGAACCCAGATGAGAGAGAAACTTCATCTCATGAACATCCTCAGCCTAACACAACTAGTAAGCTCAGCTCAGCTCAGCTTAGGTGTATGCCCATACATACACCTTGAAAAATCCAGATATACTCAGATCACGCCACAAAGCCACAAGAGGTACCAACCTCGTCACCATCAACTATCCACAACCAGGAGAATAAAACACACAAACATTGTCATACCAGACGACACTCATCCAAGAGATACACTCCATCGGGTCCCAAACAATCATCTCAGATGCTCGCCCGAGAGACCACGCTCGTTGGATAACATCACTAAGGAAACATCGCTGAAACAACATAACCACCAAACTCCTCGGATAGGGGATCGCTGCTAGGGTACGCTAGGGGATACCAAGACCCACTCCGGTATACGTAGCTCACAGATATGGGATCACTCCCAGGGTCCGCTGGGGGATACCACAACCCGATCTGGCATACGTAGTTCTCACAGATAGGGGATCACACCCAGGATCCGTTGGGGGATACCACAACCTGATCTGGCACTCGACAGAAGCTCCACACTCTGATAGAGGACCATCTTTATATGGATGATTATCCTCTATCGGAGTGTGGAGCTTCTGTCGAGCGCAAGATCGGGTTGCGGTATCCCCCAGCAGATCCTGGGTGTGACCCCCTATCTGTGAGAACTACGTATGCCAGATCGGGTCGTGGTATCCCCCGCGGACCCTAGGAGTGATCCCCTATCTGTGAGATACATATACTGAAGTGGGTCTTGGTATCCCCTAGTGGACCCTAGCGGTTATCCCATATCCGAGGAGTTTGGTGGTTATGTTGTTTCAGTGATGTTTCCTCAATGATATTATCGGATGAGTGTGGTCTCTCGGGTGAGCGTCTGAGATGTTTGTTTGGGACCCGATGGAGTGTATCTCTTAGATGAGTGTCATCTGGTATGACAGTGTTTGTGTGGTGTATTCTCCTGGTTGTGGACAGCTGCTGGTGACGAGGTCGGTACCTCTTGTGGTTTGTGGCATGATCTGAGTATATCTGGATTGTTCAAGGTGTATGTATGGGAATACACATGAGCTGAGCTGAGCTGAGCTGACTAGTTGTGTTTAGCCAAGGATGGTCATGAGATGGAGTTTCTCTCTCGTTTGGGTTCCCTCTGGCTGGGTTGAGCTGACTGTTGCCTTTCAGTTTCTCCCTTGGGTTTTCAGTTTTTGGGGTGCCTACTGTGTATGTTTATACACACCCCTACACGGGCATTGCCCGCACATGTTTGTGTCTTCTGCAGACCACATACCTTTTGACGGAGTCCTAGGAGGACCCTAAGTAGGAAGATCTTAGTGACCGAGTTGACTGGGGAGTCTACCGGAGCTGTGCCGAGGGATCTTTCTGGCGGGTGTTTATGGCAGTGTTCCCCTTCTTCAAAGCAGGTTCGACGTGCTTTGTTGTTTTCTTTGGTGGGCCTTGTTTTTTCCTTTGTACTTTTGATATTGCACTCTGGTTTGGGATTGATTGTATGCATGCATTTACTTTTCAGTTTCTATATCTCTGCACTGTTGCATGGAGGTGTTTGTGGGTGCATGTGTATAGGTAACATAGGCTAATGACACCCATGTGTGTGATAGCCTACTCAGCACTGGTCGCCAGCCCCTGGCCTATTGGATGTGGGCTTGGGGAGTCGCGGCTCGAGCCCCATTGGGTCGGGTCGTGACAGAGATCTCACAGATAGGGTTCCGGTATCGTCGTGACCTCATTTATATGGGAGATGATCCTCTATCTGAGTGATGTGCTTCTGTCGAGCGCCAGATCGGGTTGTGGTATCCCCCAGCGGATCCTGGGTGTGATCTCCTATCTATGAGATCTACATATGCTAGATGGGGTCATGGTATCCCCCAGCGTTCGTGTGATGTTATCCGACGATCGTGGTCTCTTGGGTGAGTGTCTGAGATGTTTGTTTGGGACCTGATGGAGAGTATCTCTCGGATGAGTGTCATCTGGTATGATAGTGTTCGCGTGGTGTATTCCCCTGGTTGTGGACAGTTTCTGGTGACGCAGTCGATACCTCTTGTGGCTTTGTGGCATGTTCTGAGTATATATGGATTGTTCAAGGTGTATGTATGGGCATACACATGTGCTGAGCTGAGCTGAGATGACTAGTTGTGTTTAGCCGAGGATGGTCATGAGATGGAGTTTCTCTCTCGTCTGGGTTCCCTCTGGCTGGGTTGAGCGGACTGTTGCTTTTCAGTTGCTCCCTTGGGTTTTGGGTTTTTGGGGTGCCTACTGAGTATGTTTATACTCACCCCTGCATGGGCTTTGCCCGCACATGTTTGTGTCTTCTATAGACCACATGCCTTTTGACGGAGTCCTAGGAGAACTCAGAGTAGGCGGAGCTTAGTGAGCGAGTTGACCGAGGTGTCTACCGGAGCTGTACTGAGGGATCTTTCAGCGGGTTTTTGTGGTAGCGTTCCCCTTATTTAGAGCAGGTATGATGTGCTTTGTATTTTTCATTGGTGGGCCCTGTTTTTCCCTTTGTACTTTTGCTGTTGCACTCTGGTTTGGGATAGATTGTATGCATGCATTTACTTTTCAGTTTCTATATCTCTGCACTGTTGCATGGTGGTGTTTGTGGGTGCGTGTGTATAGGTACCTTAGGCTAATGCCTCCCATGTGTGTGATAGACTACTCGGCGCTGGTCTCCAGCCCCTGGCCTATTGGAGGTGGGCTTGGGGAGTCGCGGCTCGAGCCCCATTGGGTCGGGTCGTGACATTTAGAGTACTTGTCCTATCTGAATCGGTTCCTCCAATTCTTCTCACAATGGTTCTAAAAAATGTTCTCTAATTAAAATTGTAATATCAAAAAATTCCTAAATAAAGATGTTTAAGTTAGTAAAAAAAATATATGAAAAAATAAAACGTATTTTGAAGGATAAATAAAATTATAAGACAATTAATACTGGATAAATTTGAACATTACATTTTCTAACATAATTTATATTGTGAATTTTTTTTGATAATAATATTAACCGTATATATCACATCCATGAAAATTATTGATATTTCACCAATTATTTTCAGGGGGAAAAGAAAGAGAATAAGGGTGACATCAAATGTTGATTAAGGGGAATCATACACAATAAGCTATCATAACATATACATAAAATAAGTGATGAGGAA
Source organism: Viscum album (assembly GCA_963277665.1). Taxonomy (NCBI): domain Eukaryota; kingdom Viridiplantae; phylum Streptophyta; class Magnoliopsida; order Santalales; family Viscaceae; genus Viscum; species Viscum album. The sequence goes on from OY728128.1 coordinate 599,684,260, forward strand.
AATAATAAATTTACAAATTGAATAAATAATCAATTAAAACTGAGGTAATACTCTTTCCATTATAATGAGTGCATGTATATATAAAAATTATTATTTATCTCAATATAATCAAATTCATAATTTTTGACATCAAAACTTGATATCAAGTCCTTGTTCCAAGAAACAATATTGATATGGGTAAAGTTATACAAATAAACCAAAGATTTTTTCTCTCATAATGAAACTAATGAATCAAGGGGTATATATTTTCTTTCACAAAAGGATACCTTGTTAGGTCCGCCACATTATTCAAAATATTCACGAATTCATTTCATATGATTTTTTTGTATCCACTAGCTGATTATGTAATGTCCAAATCTATTTTAAATAAAATTCAACAAGTGGATTAATAAAATGTCTAAATGTATAATATGGTTACTGAAAAAACATGCCATTATTTTGTTTTAATAAATCATCTCAGATTAAATTGACCAGTAATGATCATTACATATGATAAATTTTCTGTTGAAATGTAATCAATTGATTAGTATATATATATTGTTTAAATAAATCCTATTGACCCAAACAATAGAAGTGATGGACTAAATGTGTCGGGTCATACCCTATGTACCCAGTTATCGGATCATCAAAGGGAGATTTCATCATAGGTTTGATTACATGACCATGCCCATGATGAGATCCAACTACTTAAGCATGAGAAATGTATTTAAGGGTGATGTTAACACTCATTGAGATCATGACTAATTTCATGTGAAATTAATTACCCCATGTATGTATTATCGTCCCACGCCTTACTCATAGGTTGTTTACTGGTGTATTAAACTCTTATGTTGCAATGTTCTAGAAATATTCTTTTATATTTTAATTTTTTATATAATAATGAATATAATTTTATCATATTATTATTACATTGTAATTTATTTCTTTTTTGATATAATAAAACACAAATAATATTGTGGGGTAATATTAAAATTCTTTTAAGGAATTTATATTAATGAATTAATGGAATTCTAAAATCAATAATTTTTTTATAATTTTTTTAATAAATAATATTTTTATATTATAATTATAATATGATTTTTAGTAATTAAAGTGAAATTTTTAAAAGGGTTTGAAAATAATTGTTTTTGAAAAACCATGATTTTAAAAATAAATATTAATTTGTAATATAAAATATTAAGTTAACATATGTAAAAACTTATTTGGAAAAAATAAATATTATTTTTGGATGAATAATGTTGAAGTTATCCAATAATATATTTTTAATAACATTATGAGACAGTCTATTTTTCGGGTAAAATAATATTGTTTAAACATATGTTCTATTTATTAAAATATTAATGACCCAGAGGTGAAGTAATAAATAATATAAATTGTATCTATGAGAAAAAAATTTGCTTTACCATTAATATAATGTTATTTTATGTTTATTTGATTATTTTTTAAAGAATTTATGAATCATACAAAATCAATATTATATTTTACGGTAATAAAATATTTTAATTATAAGTATGACACACTTACTCATAAAAATGGTTAATATTTTGTAACGATCTGCCATAGGACCAAAAAATAGTTAAAATCACTCCCATTTTGTAGAACCCATCAGAAAAACCATGGGATGCTTTTTGGTACCTGTAATTTTAGTATATAGAGTTCGAAACAAAAGTTTGAAAAATCATAAATAATTCCCCTCACATTTCTTATATCAACCCACCCAATCTACCATTTTATTCATTCAAAATCCATAAATAACATCCTTATTCTTCCCTCTCGTACCAATAATCCTCCCAATCATTTGGTGTCACACACTCATGTAATGAATCCACTCATTCTCTTCATTATTAATGATTCATTGTTACATTATACCTTATAATTCAGATTCAAAATATCGAGATTTATATTTCCATGTCCCTATTACTACCCATTCTATATATGAATGATTAAAACCCACTTTCACCCCCATAAACCCATTTTCTTAATTTATATATTATGTTGTGTTGTCAAAATTTCATAATGATTATCTATTCAAATACAATTTTTTTTGTGAATACCATACCAAATTCATATCATCTGGGTAAATATTTATGCATTTATACATTATTTAATGGGGAATTACATATAAATATATATATATATTATTAAACCTATTATTTGGAATATAATATTTTAATGAATCAGTCCATGTTTCATGATTTATGTGGCATACTTATGAATTAGAATGAAATGGATGTTGTGATTGCACATGAAATTATTTATTACTCCAAGGAATTTTGTAATGTTTACTCTCATGAGTCATATTATAGGTATAGTGAGTAAAATTTATTACGTTAAGGGGTTTTTTGCATCATGATTTATTGGATGTTATCCTTGAAATATGTTTACGATGTAATGATTTATTCTATTTCCAAATTTCTCCAGTTTCCCTTATGTTATCATGATATATTATTCCACATTGTTCATGTTTATAATCCAATCCCCTTTTATACCACACTAATATTTCTATTGTATAATATGTATTACCTTACTCATGTTAATCCATTTTTATTACCTTATTGGGATTTATATCTCACTCATTTGTGATGTGCGTCCCCAGATTATCCAATATAGTTATAAGTGTGAATGTGTAACTTATTTTCTCAATATAGAGGATTTTCCACATTTTATGTTCATATGTAATGTATGTATTTCAGAAATTCACTTGAATTTTCAATATACGTAGTTGTATTGATTATAATCAGATGTAATAAATCATGAATTAATGTGAAATATTGATCTGGGATGTTATAAATGGAATCAATAGAAATGTTTAGTTATTTTTAACATTAGGATTAGAAAAAAATAAAGAATAACTTATAGATAATAATAATTATATGATGGAATCCATAATTTTTTTATTTATAGATTAAGTGGTATATTGTAAAAATATATCTTTTTCAGGACAGTACAAGGGGATGTGGTTCTGGCATAGATTTACAGAGTTGTAAAACCTAAAAAACCACATTAAGCTAGACTCGATAGGGAACCAGTTCATGAGAACATGCCTATTTTCAAACCAAGTTCATCATTCATATGATATTTTCATTGGTAAATTTTCAAGCACATTAGGAACCATTATTAAGGGAACATAAAATATACGTAAGAGTCCTTTTTACGAATTAAATCTTACATAATATTGATTAAAGTCTAAAAAGTAAAATGTTAATAAAATAAAATAAAATCATAAGGTATCTATTTTATTTTATTTTATTTCATATTTTTTGTGTATTAGTTTAAAAATATTCAAACCAAATCTTGTTGCTAATATTGAAAATGGATAGAAATAGGAGATATCAAGTAAACAATTAACACGGTGGGAAATGTGAAAACTACCATAACGTGATTCCCAACCAGATGGGATTGGGAATAAAAGACTTTGTGACGATCCTCTCTTAATTGTCACATGTTTTTAGGGAAACACTTATCAGAAGGAGTTCACATAAACTCTTATGATAGAACAATATGTAATTGATTCCTTTATGCAAGAAAGGCCTTCGATATTAAAAGAATCATATGTTGTGTTAATCATGGAACAATGGATCAACTCTATTGATAAAATATCCTCTATCGTTAAATGTTCTAATAAAGATAAGGTTTTAATGAATGATATGTATATATAGGGATAAAATGATCAGTTATTGATATTGGTCACAAATATGAATCCTGATGAAGATAATTAAGCATTGGTGTGGAAGGAATTATTGATTTCTTATAAATACTTTTCTCACACTCTCTGAATTAAAATGTAATGTAATTTCCAATAATGTAGGACGAAATATGAAGAATCTATTAGGGTTTACAAATTAAAACATAAAAATATTTCACAATACACCTATCTCATTGTTGATTCCATAACATGCTCGGTAGAACATTTTATTGGTCTGATAAAGGCTACTGTATGATGTGACATAGAGATATGTGTATTCAATTGTATTAAATAAAATTATCAGATGTTCCCTCAAATTCAAAATGGAGATTATAAAATCTCAAGTGTTTCATAGAAATAAGAATCACATTGTAGAGTTTAATTATGTCTGTTTGAAGAAAATATATAATAGTTCCATGAGATTTCAATATCCTACTTCTCATAGGATTGGAATGAAGAACCCCCTTCATTTCATAAGGGGGCCAACAAATGCATTATGTGTTCAATAGAAGGATTCTAGAAATGAAAATTCTAACTAAATAAACCCAGTTATGGATTGGAGGAGTGTAATACTCTGGTAAACCATCAATAAATTATTCATTTTTTAATTTTCATTGAACCAATAAACTATTCAAAAATATTGTTACGGCAAGGGTCTTCAAAGACAACAAAAATTCTACCGGGATTTATGGGAAATATTTTCCCATCACAACTATTGGGGTGGATCCTGAGAATGTAGTTGTGATTTGTATGGTAGTTATTTATTCCATAACAGAGAATATAACTTTGTATTCTAGTTCTATTCAGTCCTTTATATCAGGAATGATTATTAGAACAATTCAAACACCACGACAAAGCATGGAAGTTGAGTTTTCATTGAAGAAAAAAAATAGGAAAATTATTTTAGCCTATGTATATTACTCCTCCCATATCAATTTTGTGGGGATAAAAATCCCATCATTATTTTTCATAGTCACATTGGGGGAACTTAATGCAATTTTGGGTATGGGTTGGATTTCACCATATACTTCAAATATAGACACTCGTGATAAGTAAATTACTATATGTATTGTGAATATTTATTTGATTATATAATAGTGACCGAAGGTGGATCAATTGTCATAAGCACCAACATCTCAATCATGATTATTTTTTAATGATTGGAATGAATACCCAGCTCAAATGATAAACTCTTTGAAAATAAAAACCTTGAAGACATGCCCACTGTGAGGGAAAACATTGATGTGTTTTTTGAATAATAACATGGTCTTCCTCTTAAGTGAGTGGTTGAATTTTCAATGAATCAATACGTCATGTGTTACTATTTTCTAATAATATGTGTTGAATGGTTGTTGCGGATGTTATGGAGATAAAGAAAAAACAAAAATATAATAAGGGTAATGTTTTCATAAACCCATGTGCTTCACCATGGGGAGAACCACTCCTCTTCATCATGAAGAAGGATGGGTATATACGACTTTTCATTGATTATCATTAGCACAAAACGCTCAAAATAAACAACATGAATCCTATTATAATGATTGATGGGTTGTTCTATTAGCATTGTGGAGAGAAAAAATTCTTTATAATTATTATGTGGTCAAGGTATTACCATGTAAGGGTAACAAAGGAGGATATACCGAATACTTGTTTTCATATAAGTTATGTGAACTATGAGTTCATAGTAATACATTTGATGTCACTAATTCTCCATAGATATTCATGGATATGATGAATATAGTTTTTAAATATTTAATTAAAAAAATTATCTATCATTTATAAACTATTTTCTAATATATACTATTAATCATATGGGATCAGGAGGTCCATATGGGTTGTATGATAAGGACTTTATAAATTGATAATCTTCATGAAATATACAAAAATTGAGAGTGTTATCTTAAGGATGTCTCGTTAATGAGGGATATCATCACATAAAATATGATACATATTGACTATTTAGTGACATAGAAATTCAACGACAAAATAATCAAAAATATGTGACATATATTTGTAGATTCCTTGGATTAGCTGGTTACTATAAATTATTTGTGAGAAATTTATCAGGATCATCAAAACCAATATCCAAGATTACTCATAGGGGAGTTATGTTTTCTTGTAATGATGAATATGAAGATATCATTCAGTATTTGAAAAGAAGAATTATCACTACACATATGCTCACACAATAGGCACATAGAGAACATTTATTTGTAATTAATTATTCTTCGAAGTATGTATTTTTATATATGTGATTACATATTAAAAAATTCATTGCTTATGCTTCAAGGAATTTAAAATTAAATGGATAAAAATACACAACATATTATCTATAGTCAGCTAAATTGTTATTTTCATTAAAAATATGGTGTAATTATCTTTGTGGAGAGAATTTTGAATCATATATGGATAAAAAATCATTATTAATATATTAAAACAAAAATAGTTGAATATCCACAAATAAATATTTTTAGTGAAAATTTGTGACACTGAATTATCTATTCACTGCAATACTGAGAACGAAAATATTGTTGCAACTAATCTATTTAGGAAGGATCTAGAAATATTTTCATTGATGATAATTGATATTGATTTTATATTATTCGATTTGAAATGTATGCACATCAAAATTATAATTTAAGGAACATCATCAATCATTTCAACAATGTTTTATAAACTATCCATTATTGATAGGTTAACATATGATGAAATATATGATATGGGAATTCAATAAAATGTAGTAATTATATGAAAATGGAAATCCTCAATGTTAAATGTAAATAAATAAGGAGTTATGATATTTGTGTTGATACTATGTGTGTCATTATATCATGAGTTAAAGAGGATTTTATTGGATGATGCACATAGCTTAACCTTCTATATACATCTAGGAAGAACAATGATATATCATGATTTTTGTAATCACTATTTGTGGGATGTATGAAGACTGGGATCATAAAATATACATTAGGATGTCATTTATTTTTTCAAGTGATAGTGGAATTGAAAAAATCTAAGAGGATGATTCAAAAATTACAATTACCTAAATTGAAATTGGAAAACATCACAGTGGACATTTTAATTTGTTATGTGAGGAAATTAAAATGAAATAAAGCGTTCTAGGATGTGGTGGGTCTTTATACAAGGATTTGTCACATCATTATGATTTATGATTATATCTACCTAAAAAAATTCATGGATATAAAATTGAGTAGTAGTGACGCTCCATGGAACAACAATATCAATTGTATCTGATCAAGACGCAAATATTTACCTCAATGTTCTATCTGAGTCTTTAATAAGATCTAATTTCTGAGTTGAAATTCATTATGGCTTATTATCATAAACCTGATGTCCACTATGAGTATAATATCCATATATTTGAGGACATATTCAGAGCATGATCAATTGACTTCGAATGAGGATACGATCAATCACTTCCTCTGGTTGAGTTCTCATATAGTAATTGTTTTCACTCTAGAAAAAAATTGCATTCCTATGATTCAATTTATAGGAAGAGGTGAAAAAAACGTTCATCTTGTGATGATGTTGGTGAAAAAAATATCTTGGTCATAAAATTGTCAAATAAATAGTGGAAAATATTTATATAATTCAACAGCGCATCAATGCTACTCCAAGTTAACATAAGATCTATGATAAAAATCATCAATGATACCTAGAGATTGATATTAGATTCATGGTATTCCTTATATTATATATATGTAGGAATGTAATGATCATTTGGAATAAGGGAAACCTTACTCTAAGACACATCGACCCCTTTGTAATCATTAATTGTATCAGGGAATTGGCCTATCAAATAGCAATTCAACCTAACCAATATTTAGTAAATGATGTGTTCCATGTATATTTATTTATAATGTAAATAACATACCCTTACAATGTACTCAATACATATGTGGTACTTTGGATAATGATTTATCATATAAAGATAATTCAATGGAGGTCATTTGATCATAAAGACCATGTTTTATGAAATAAGACAGTGCACATGGTCAATGTGGTGTAGAGAATCCAAAAGTTTTGAAACAATGAGGTGGGAACTAGAGGATGAGATGGAAAAGAGTCACCCTCGCCTGATTTAGTGTGGGAAATGAAAATTTAATGGGTGACATTATTGAAGGGGGAATATTGTAACAACTGGAACTATTATAAATAAAATTCCCCTTGTGATGTAATTAAATGTATTATTCTGTAATATTGTAATAGAAAACACATGCACTTATTTTTTCAATTATATCTTATCATATTTAATTATAAATTAAGAATCATTATCATGGATAATATAGTCATTGAATCGTGAACACATTATTAATATAAATATTGTGTTTTAACAAATATTGTTCAAAAAGATAATGGATATTAAGGCATCAACCTATAAGACAATAAAAAATGAATCCCATTTATTATATATTCAAAGAGATATAGCATTACTACTATTTTCCATTTCCCAAGAACAGTTTAATATAGAAAAACATAAGCATGATAGAAACCATTTATAGGAGAAGCTCAAGATTATCGAGATCATGATCCAATCCTTGTACGAGTAACCACCACATAAAAGTCTCACTATAATGCACCATACTCTTAGGGAAATTTATTGTGTTTTAAAGTGATATGTATCAATAAACTATAAATATTATTTTTTACATTATTTTGTTTATAATAATGAATATATATTTGTCATATTATTATTACATTCTTTTTTTGATACAATAAAAAACAAATATTATTTTTGAGTGAAATTAAAATTCAATTAATGAATTCATATTGATGAAATAATAGATTCATAAAATAAAAAATAATTTAAAAGATATAATTAATAATTTTCTTTATTATATATATTTCATAATTCAGTTTTTATACAGTCAAATTTATATTTCATAAGAGTTTGAATACTCTTATTGTCAAAAATACCAATATTTCTCAATAAATGCCATTTTTAATTAAAATGTGTAAATGAACATATATAGAAAATTATTTTGATAATATGAATATTATTTTTGGAATCATAGTGTCGAAATTATAAAATGGTGATTTTTTCATGATAACCTAAGAAAGTCGAGTTTTCTGGTAAAAAATATAATATATATATATATATGATATGTATTATAACATCATAATTACCCATATGTTATATAAAAAATGCAATATAGGGTATCCAAGAGAGAATATATGTTTATATTTTAATTTTTTTATTTTATGTTTATTATATTGAATTTATAAATCTTTTATGATACCTCCCAAGTTGTTAATATATTTTCATGTTTGAAATCATATTACCTAAGAGTGTGAATCATTTCCATATAATAAATTTTAATATTATATTATGTTCATCCCTTTTCCAAATAATATTTTTTGGAAATCCCATTTTGTAGAAACCATGAGAAAAAACTATCACAATGCATGTAGTTTTTGTTATTTTATTTTATAAAGTCCAAAACAAATGTTTGATAAATGATGAAGAATTCCCACTCATTTCTTATATAAACCCAACCCATAGTCCCATTTATATTAACTAAAAATAGTTGTTGCATATCCTTAAATTTAACAATCCTCTATATAGTCTTCCAATTCATCCCCAATATCTAAACCAGCCACCCATTCATTTGGTGCCCCAAATGATCCTCTCATTGTCTGATTTTTTAATGGTTTTTTCATTATTTTATTCAATATATTTACAACTTTTAATGTTGGTTTATGTATTTTAGTTACCCTATTATTAAAAATTAATTTAAAAATGAATATAGATTCATGTATCTACCATGAACTGATTTTATAATGTTCTAGGTGATGTCATTATACTAGGAAAATTCCTCTCTGATTTTCCAAGTCAAAAATATTCTATATTGAATACCATACCCATTCCATATAAACAGCTCTCACTTTTATAAACTTATAATTCCTTGAATAAAAACATACTTTTATTTTTTCTAAACTCAATTATCATTGAATAAAATATTTAGATGAATGAATCCATGATTTATTATATATGGGGCACACATAAGCAAGAAAATGAAGTAAACATGATGGGTGCACCCGAAAATATATAGTGCTCCAATGAATTTGGTAATGATTAGTATAATGAGAATTCAAGTTAGGATTTGATATAAACATGAATCATGTTTTGGACATTGATGATAATAATTTATTGGTAGTTGGCGTTGACCTATGTTTATGATGCAATGTTTTATGTTTTTTCCACATTTACCATGTTACCTTTATGTTATCATTCTATATCATGAATCATTTTATTATTATCATTCTGAATCATTTATTTCCCATTGATTGTCCCATTTTATTACATTAATTAATCAATTCATGTTATTCGATTTTTATTCTTTTAATATGATTTATAGCTCATCGTTATCAAATGTAATCCCACATGCTATCTCTTGCCTATTTATGTGTGAGCATTTTAAGGTTGTTGTAAAAAAATGATTTTTGTTTCTTGTCTAATGTTGTTGTGTAATATACAAAATTCTCATATACAATAGACTTATCATTCATTCATGTTATATCACGTGTAATATTATGTAATAAATCATGTATAAATGTGAAATAATGAATAGGGTTGTTTTATATTAAAACAATTCATCTCAGTATATTGAAAAATATTATACATAAATACTTCCCCATTTTAAAAATTAATTTCGATAACTAGTATAAAAAACCCGAAATTTATATAAAAACTATACATTATTGTCAATATAACAAGAATAAATATTTTAAAAGAAATGTGTAAGATATGCTTTATTAAATGTTTTGTGTTGTCTTGGAATATTATTGTATTTTTTACAATTAAGGGACAAATTAAATGAAGGAAATATCCATCATAATTTATCGTAAATAATGTTTGAGTACTCCAAGGAAAATCCCTCTAGAAATTCTAGCATGGTGTCCATTCTTATAAAAAATCCTCATGCATTTGAGTGACGAATGATTCAATGTTTAACCAATAATTTTTTTGTGAATACCCCATTGTGAATATTTTCCATAACCACATGAAATTTCATTATTTGATACATAGTTGTTTTTTTGGAAGCTACAATCACCTTTACAATACAAAAAATTTGATGATTTTTATTCTAGGGATAACATTTAGTTTTAAAATGGAATTAGTAAATATTAACTAAAAATAATAAGAGGGAGGGAGAAATTAATTTATTTTTATATATTATAAATTTCATTAATAATAAGATAAAATTTCTTACATGTAATGTTTTTCACCATGCAAACAAAAATAAGCATTGAATATTATATGGGTACCAATGAATTAAAATTTAGAATGAAAAAATTTCACTTAATTCATGGGTATAAATTAAATATAATCTACATTAATGTGAGGGAATAAAAATGATCATCAATTTATTGAATTAATTCATTTCTAGATGATAAAAATAAAATAGATTTTATTAACACCACTAAATGAAAAATATGTGAAAAATATAAAACGTGTTAAAGGAATCTGAGATATTAAAATGTTGTCTACAATCATGGATTCTCTAGAAATATATTGAAATCCTATATAAAAAGGATCTATTACAATAAAATCATTCAATGCCGTATTCATATCCATTTCATTTTATACTCTCCCTAAATGGTGATTTTCAAAAAAAAAATATTTTAATCATAAAATGTTTTTTGTTTGGATTATTAATACTAATTTCGTAATTGTGATGTAAATATTCATAAAACATAAAATTTTCATCCTTAATAGGTCATTAAAAACATATATATGGATGTATTATAAAAATAGATTTATTTATAATTTCAATCAAGATTATTTTTTCATTATCCTTGAATATAAAATTTATGAAAAACATGTTCTTGTGATTCTTGATGATAAAATAGTGATTTATAATATGATGAATTATATTTTGATATAACATTTTATGGATAGAAATATTCCTTATGCTCACATATATGTTATTCTATACCCATAATTCTACTACATTTTCAATAATGATTAAAATTTAATTTATTATTCTTAGAGGTGGTTATAAGAGGCCAAAAAATTACATTCCTTATTTTATGGAATGATTATGAGTTAGTATTATTTAATGTCTTTAAATAATAAGTATAATTATTTAAATATTTATTAAATATAAAAATTCATACTCATTTTTTTAAGAATAATTGATGTAATTCAAATATTATTTATTGGATTATTTATTTTCCATTTATAGTTATTTTTATAATGAATTTAATTAACGATGATCATTTATTAAAAATATCATGAGAGATATCAAATTTTATTAATGCGAATGTTAGTTAATCCATAAAAAACATTTTTTATCATTAAATAAATTATAGGAACTATCAGTGATGGGTGGTGGTGAAAAATGAATTTCTATCACAGTGGTGGTGGTGGGTCACATGAACCCACTAATAATAATTTTATTTTTGTAAAAATGTGGGATATATGTATATAAAATAATAATACCAATAATATAAAAACATAATAATATATAAATGATACTGATATAATTATATTATTTACAAAATATTATTTTTAAATAATAAAATTAATAGGAAAAGCTAAGTAGTTGTTAATTCTCACGGTGGGGACAATATGTTTCCTTTTTCATATCCTTAGAAATGAAGTAATATTATTTTTAATGGTTAAAAGAAGATTTTTAATTTTGGATAAGGTTCTAGGAGGATAATAATGTTATATTTTCTTGTATAAATAATAATTTCAAGTGATCCCTCATGTTGTGGAAGTGTAACCCTTTTAAAAGTGATTGTAAGTGTATTTTTTAATGTAAACCTAACATTTTCAAAAAATGTATTGTTACTATTCAATGGTAATTGGAAAAAATATATTAAATGAGAATATTGTAGTCCATTTGTGAAGAAACTATCTGCATCCACTATTTGATTCCTAAACACATATTTTCTTTGGTATCATTTATTAAAAAATTAATCTTTTTCAATAATTTACTTTTTAATGGTAATTAAAATTCAACCATAGTAATAAATTTTAATGAGGAAATTTAAGAGTTCACATTTTAGGTTATTTTATGCTCCTGAGTTAAAATTTAAAAATCATATTATTGACTAAAACATATATTATTTGGAAATATATTTGTAAAATAAACTCCATTTATCATATATAAAATATATTCTACAAATAATACATTACTATCCATTAAATATACATATCTAAAATAATTATCTCAAATTCTGATTTTAAGGGAATAAATTTATTTTTTAAATAAACATATAAGCTATAAAGGATTCAAAGAAATTCAATACCATATAAACCAAGAAAATAAATAATTTATAAAATGGAATAAAATTAACGTAACATTTCCAATTATTTATTGTAATGCTTGACATAGGATTTAAAATTCCAATGCATATCAAAAAAATTATATTATGAATAATTAAATACAAATTTTAGTTCCAAAAAAATTATTTAACTTCCATATAAATCATAAACACTTATAAATCCATAATAATAACATGTTTACTAAATGATTAATTTTTCAAATTAAAACTAACCTATCATAAATATGGTCACAACTATTATTAATAAAATTATCATGTATTTATTTAAAAATTGATGTTAATTTGGTATCTTTGAAATTCTAAAATTTATCATTTATATAATTTTCAGAATAATTGATCTTTTGAGTGTGAACATAGTGATAGTTATATATTTATTTAGTTAATATAGTGAGATATCAAGTGTTAAAATTAGGGAAGAATAATTACATATATAAAAAATAGGAAAATGGAACGAGTGTTAATATGTTCATACCAGACATATCGGATTTTCTCCCATGAAAAAGAGATTTTCCAATGAGGAATGGTCTTTTAAGAAATCTAAAACTACTTAATGATGGATATGAATTTATAGGAGGGGTTCGTGTTGATTTAGGGTAGAATTATTGGGTGTTTTGTGTGAATGTGAGTAATTATTATCCATTTATAAGTCAAGTGTGATGAAATTTATTTAAATACATTGAATTATTCAACAATGGGACGTCAATATCAAAGAGAGTCAATGCATAATTTATAAATATCAGAATATGGAAGAGTTATGGTTGGATAATGCCTGAACGACACATATGTAGACATGTTTTAATAATTTGTTTGACTAATTACCAATATATTTTTAAATTTTTCTATTTTAGAATTTATAATGCTGATGTTTTTTTACTAAAGGCATGTTATGTTTTATTCCACAAAATATATAACTAATTATATAATTTAAAAGTAATTTTTAAGAAATATAAATTCTTCTTCATTCGGTTAAATTGATAATGTGATTAAAATTAATCTGAAATTACTCAATACATTATATATTAATAATATTTTTTGGAAAAATAAATCTTCAATTTTAAATAGTCAAATGTATGTTTTTAAATTAAATAAAAAACTTAAATTATAAATCTACCTATACAATAGATTTTTTTCTTATAATAATTATTAATTAAAATATTATTATTCTTAAATACTTACAAGATCATAAATTTTAATGTTATTTATAAAACCACTATTTTAAAATATTCATATAAAAATAATTTCTTTTTAAAAGGCCAAAAATTAATTTGAAGTTATTTTTTCAATGATAACTAGAAAAAAGATATCATTTGTTTGAATTCACATCCTAAAAATTATATATTTTTAATTTTTATTCAAAATATAATATGTCAAGAAAATAATATTTTACTGGAAGAAATAATTTTGAATATAAAAATTCTTTTTATTTTAATTTTATAATCAATATATTTTTATTATAAAAAATAATAAATATATTTAATATAAAGGAATAAAATTCATATTTCGTAACTATAAAATGTCAATATCAAGAAAACTATTTCATGCAAATAGTTAATTGTGAAAATTAATATTTCAAATCATACAAAAATATATTATATATCTATAAATATTGATTTTTTTTCATGTTGATATAATCCAATTTTAAACATATATATTCCCTTATGATCTCCACCTATAACATATGTACTTGATATGATATGGTAGCAGTTTTTTGTTGTTTTCATCAACGATAGATCTTGTTGAAATCTCTCTGATCATTAAATTCTATTCTATTTTGATTCTTTCCAACAATAATTTCATGTGTATAGGTTCTACTTGGTATATGTAAAACCCTAGTGAATGTAAATCCCCAAAACCCATGCATTTGGATTCAGTAAATAAAAATTTTATATATTTTTTTATCAAAGACAACTACAAAATAAAAAAATACTTTTACACTTCAACAGCATTTTTAGGATAGAATTTTCATGATCAGACAATTATATACAATATTTGATGGATATATAAGAATAAATTAAAATTAAAAAATCACTTCATATGCACTATATCTAAAAAAAGTATCCCATCTTCAAACATATAATTGTCCTATGAAAATAATTTGAAAATAATTTATGACAATTAAATTGACCATTAGGGGGTTTCCAAAAAGGATAAAAATATTTTATAATAAAATTCCATTGGAAAATATCTTTTTAAAAATACTATAATATTTTGAAAATAATTATTCGTTGAAATAACATTAAAAATAATCTAGTGATTTTTTAAAAATATTCTGAAATATTTTTCAATCAAAACATAGAGGCCACAACAGTCATTGAAGGAATTTTTTCCCTTCCCACTTTCTAGATTAAATGGTTTATTCCCCACACCCCTATGTTGTTTTCAATATTGAATCTCCTAATTTTTCAGAAATTGTTTATGTTTCCATAAATTTTTATACATTGTTTCTAGTTTTTTTCTTATCATAATTGTTTACATTAAAATGTTAATATATGAATATATATCACTCTATCTTTGTGTGTGTCTATGTTATTCATTTTATGAAATCTTATAAATTTGTAAATACAAAATGTCAGGAAAAATTGACTTGCACGGTATATTAATGGATGATTAACTGAAACGCATATATTTCATTCATAAAATTCCTAAAAACCACTTTGAATGTAGTTCTATAGATAAATGGTTTTTTCAATACACATACCAATACATATACACATTTTTATAAAAGTAATGTATCTATTATAAATGAATAATGATTCATGATTTATAAATTATGGTCATGTCTTAATTTATTAATGAAATTTGGATTGTACACGTATTATTTACACATACAATTAAAAGTTTTATAATTTAAAAATTATAGTAAACAATAACATAAAATGATATGATCCCATTTTATGCCTTTATTTAATTCTTAAGATTATTAATCATATAAGATCAAACATGGGGATATACATATTAACATATATAAATAATCATAAATTATTTATTTATAAATATTTATAAAATATAATATAATACATGTATATAAATGATTTAATACAAGAAATTTTGAAATAATTTATACATGTATGAAATAGAAATTCACAATATAGTGTGTATATATATATATATGGATAATATGAACTTGTAAGTTGAAAATGTTATATTTATATATAATTGTTTGTATATATATACAATATATCATAAATTGACAATTATTAATTAAATATATTCATTCAATGGTAAATACCAAAAATAATCCAAATAAAATTATATATTATAATATAGATAAAATACAACTATTTTTGTATAAAATTGATAAATGTAGAATCAAATATAAATATTTTTAAAAATTCCACTTACTTGATTAATAAAAAATTAATAAATCTTCCTTCTCCTTCTACTTTGGTGGCTAAGGAATTTCATATTTTTACTGATTGGAATTAATGAAAACACCAATAAAGTCTCCATATATAAGGTTAATTCTATTGTACACATATGTATAAATTATATCTATGTTGGTTCTAATTTCAAATTTTACAGTGCTTGTTTAATTCATTCTAACCAAGCTCATTCTAGGTTTGACATAACATATTATTACATATATATTTGTAATAGAAAATAATAAAACATGTACACAATGGATATTCATATCTTGTTAAAGTTCAGTAATGCAATTAAACCATTAAAAATACATTAATTTTATAATCATACTTTGGCGAAAACGATTAAACCAATAAAATGATGAAAAATCTAGTCCAAATCATTGATAAATATTATTTAAAGGCTCAGTATAGGGATAGTCAAACTGAAATAAGTGGAAAAAATTAAAAATAATGAACAAGTAATTTGATGGAGAAGAATACAAAATGAATATTATTTTCAATCTGAGATAAAAAATGATTCAGAAAAAATTACCCTGACAATGCATTGATCTGTAATCTATTTTCATGAGACAATGAATGGACTACACGATGACCACAGTCAAACACAAACTGCATTTTGATCATCTTCATCATCACTATGTTCAATCCCTCATCATGTATTGATGAACCGAAAACATCTCCTGCAACTAAATATTTCTTAGGTTCCCATTATAGTGCTCAACTTCATCCCATCAGTTCTCAACATCCCATAAACAAAGCTCAACAAAACTGATGAGAATAGATTCACTTCTTTATATCCTTAGCATCAGCTCCACGGTTTATTAGCAAGCTATAGATTTGTTTCCTCCCAAATAGTGTCAACCTCACAGACCACCTACCATGAATGATTTTCTCACATTTTTTATATTGAATAAAAAATAATGTTCATAAAGATTTTTTATGATTATTATTTTCATTTTATAAATTAACAACACATAAGATTTATAAATACCATAATTTTTACTAAAATTAATAATTTATAAAAAACATATTACATTATTATTCATAATCATTTATTTAAAAAAAATTATTATTTCAAATAAATTATATCACATTAATATATTAATAAAATATAAATATTAAGCGAGAACATTTAGAACAATTTTTTCATCCAAATAAAAATTACATTAAGTTAATATTAATCCACTTATTAAATAGTTTAATTCCTAATTAAATATTTAGTATATGAATATAATTAATTCACTAATGTACACAAATTTTGATAACAAAAAATATCTCAAAATTTTATTCATGAATTTTTATATATTCACATTTTATAAAATAAATTGACATGACATGTTAATATCTTGTACTATAATTATTTATATCCCTAAAATTTTATAAATCATAAATTTAATATTTTTATTACTGATAAATAAAATACATTCATTAAAATTATCTAATTTTAATTATAATTTTAAAAAAACTTTAAATAATATTACTTATTCTTAATATTAAATATGAAATCATACTTTAAAAAGAAATGGTTTATTTAATATTTTAATGAATAATAAATTTAATTAAATAAAAAAATAATTTATTTTATATAAAATTTAATAAATATATTTCATGAAAAATAAAATAATATTTTATTATTTTATTTAAACTCATTTTTGTTATAAAAAATTCATTAGATTCATTAATGTTTTTTTAAAACCATTATTTTGAGATTATAAAAAAATTAATACTTAAATAAATAAAATAACTATTTGAATTTCTTTAGATGTTACATTCTTTCCCTAACAAAATTATTTCATTGAAATTTATTATTTTGACATAATAAAATTTTGAATTTCCATCTTTAAAATTAAAAAAAAAATACTAAATCTTTATAATCTAATATTATGATGATTCTCAAAAAACTTCTCATATTCAAATTTTTCAATCGCATCATCCTGATTCCATTTGTAAATCCATGAACCCTTGATTGCAGATTCAGTACAAAAAAAGGTTTTTTATTTTTTCTTATAAATTAGAACATAAAAATATAGAAATAATTTTACACTCAAGGGCCATTTTCAGTCTATTTTTTGAACAAATTTACTACTACATATAGTACATCAGGTTTATACAAAAAATTATTATAACTAAAATTCTTTGCTTAATCTTGCAGAAATAGTTATTTTTATTTTCTTATATATTCTAATTGTCATGTAAAAATAATATTCACACAATGGATGGACATTTCTTTTC
This sequence comes from Viscum album, assembly GCA_963277665.1. Classification (NCBI taxonomy): domain Eukaryota; kingdom Viridiplantae; phylum Streptophyta; class Magnoliopsida; order Santalales; family Viscaceae; genus Viscum; species Viscum album. The sequence continues at coordinate 599,702,860 of OY728128.1, forward strand.
CCAGTGGGGGGTTTTAAAAAATAAATTGAAAATAGTTTTAAAAATACCATTTCATAACACATTTTCTGGAACACTATAATATTTTTAAAATACATGATCTTACAAAATTCATTTAAAATATTCCATGGATTTGTTTGGAAAAAATTATTAATTCTTTTGAAAATAATATTCTAAGGACACTTTAATAATTGAAGGTTATATGTGCCTACCCACTTCCATGAGTGATGGATTCCATACCAATTTCTGTATCGTGATTCAAATTTTCAAGAGCCTAATTTTACGAAAAACATTTTCATTATTCCATAAATATATATAAAATTCTCACTTGAGTCTTTTTGCCATTATTTTTGATATACATATGCTAATATGTATATATATTCATAATAAGGCAACTTCTAGATTTTCTCAAAACAAGATCCATGAAAATTTTACATGCATGTTATGTGAATGAAAGAACAATTGAAATCCATGTATTCCACTCATAAAACTCTTAAAACCCACATTAAGAGTAGTTACAATAATGGAAGAATTTATTCTACACACATACATATACATATAAACATTTAATAACAACTAGGTCACGTATTAAAAATACCTGAAGTGTGATGAGTTATAAATGATGCCCATATAATATATAATAAATGATATTATTAAATTTATATGTATATACTAAACATTATTGGATAGTTTTGAATTTTTTAAAAGATATATTAAATAGTAAATACAATAATTTATGATCCCATTTCATGAAATTATGTAATTAATAAAATTTATTTCATGAATAAAATAATATTTATGATATATATTTTCACCTAAATAAATATTCATAAATAATTTATTTAAAATATATTATAAACATGAAAAAATACATGTATATATATGCTCAAATATCATTAAATTGGAAAATTATGTAAAAATGTAGGATTTCAAAGATTGGTAAAAAATTTAAATGTATATGTGAATATGTATATATATATACATGGATAATATGAACACAGACTTTTAAAATATTATGTATATATATATACACGCTTAAAAAAAATTGGAAATAAATAAATAAATTTATCCCTTATATTAAAAAAATATCAAATAATAAAAAATATCTATTTAGAATTTATCACAAATGGATTAAAACTATTTATATATAATAATATAAAATAATGAATCCTTTTAATTAAATTTAAAAAAAATCCCTTACATGATTAGCAGAAAAATAAAAAAACCGTCCTTGGGTGGTACATTGAACTATAAGGCACTTCAAAAATTAACATGTAGGCATTTATAAATACCTAGGTAAAGTAGCATTATATAAAATTTTTTATATTTCACACATATATATAAATATTATATTCTTCGATTTTGGTTTCAAATAGATCCATGCACATTTCACGATAGTTGAAAAATCTCATATTTGGTTTGAATGTATATATATATATATATATGATCAATTATAAAGAATAAAATAGGTATATAAAGTACATTCATCGCATAATCAATTTATGAAAATAACTTTAACAAGAATAGCCTATGTTAATTTTATATCGAAGCATTTGTTGAAAACAATTCAACTAAGTAAAAAAATTACAATTTCAACCAAAATTAATGACAAAAATTTTAAAATAAATAAATTTGGATTTACATACCAAACCTTATAGAAAAAAATGTGAAATGATGAACAATTATTTTCATAGAGATTATTATAGTGGGAATATCATTTTTATGCTGAGATCAAATATGATTCAAAAAAAATACTCATACCTCATATTAATGTTCAATCAATTTTCAAGAGATATATAATGAACAACTCCTTTATGGTGATCTAACACTAACCAAATTTGGATCTCCTTAAATGTCACTCAGTTCAATCCTCGACATGGATCAACCTCCCAAATTCTTGTCCCTTGGTTGAACATCACTGAGGGTCCCCAATTGATTCTAATATATGAAAAATTAGTGCTCAACTTCTCAATGATGAAGCTCAATTGAACCAATAGGAATGTGTTCGTTGCTCGGTATTATCATCTTCCTATACAAGGATACTTGGAAACCATTCCATTTCTATTCCCTGAAATGGTGTCGACATCACAGACCCTCACCCTTAACTGATATTCTCAAATTTTTAATTTTTAATTAAAAACATTATAATAATAACTTTATTAAAAATTTATAATTATTAATATTTTCATTATATAATATAACAAAAATATTTTTTTTAACAAAATATGATAATTTTTCATCATTATTAACAATTTATAATGATAAATATTAATTTAATGTTGATCATATAGAATATTGAAACCAAAATTTTCAAAAATAATTATATCACATTTAAATTTCGAAAAAATATAGATAATAATCATTCAATCAATAAAGAATGATTTTTAACCTTCTAACACACACATTATATTAAAATTGTTCCAAATAACAAAATATCATTTTAGTAGATCATATAATAGTTGAAAAAATAATTTATTTAATGTAGTAAAAATTTGATAACAAAAAATATATCAAAATTTTGTTTTTTACATATTCCAATGTATCATTTTATTAAAAAAATTAACATAACATATTAATATTTAATACTAAGATTTTTTATATCATTTTATTTTTTGAAATAGGAAAATAAATAATATGATTCATCAAAAAATTAAATAAAATCATTAACAAGGTCAACAATTAAATTTAATATAAAAAACGTCTTTATAATAATATAAAATATTTAGAAATATATATATGAAATCATAATTTAATATACAATACTTTTATTGTCAGAAATATTTAAGAATAATACCTATATTTGGAGCATTAAATAAATTACTTTATTTAAAAAAGTTACTATTTCATGAAAAATAAATTAATATTTTATATTTTGATTAAAATCTCATTTTGATTATACATAATAATTTAGTTTCATAAAATTTTTATTAAGAATTTTTTAAAAATAACCAATAAAATAAATATTTATTTAAAACAATAGACTATTTGAATTTTATGGGTGGTTATAGTGATGTTGCCAACAATCAATTATCAGGCCAATGGTGTTCATAAGGAAGCCTTCTTCTTCGAGATTATATTTTCTCATCCATTCATTATAAAATATGAAACATTGTTTCCTTATTTTTTCACCAAATACAATATTTTGTTTATTTTCATGGGAATAATTAGAATTCTATATATATAATGGATTATCATTTTTGTTGGAAACAACATTTAAATCAAACTATCAAATACCTAATTTATTTAGGGATAATACACATTGAAATATATTTCCCATACATAAATAGAATAATTAATATAAAAATCAATTAGACAATATATATTCCATATAAATAAAAATATGTATACAACAAGAAATTCGTCATAATAAAACTATATTTAGGAGAATATCACTTACAACACATATTAAATGAATAAAAATAGCAGGAATGTAATACAACTAAATGTAATTTTCAATTCATGTTATTATCTTTAAAATATTCACGAGATATGTACATGGGAACTGTATTCATGGTCTAAAATAAATTAGTGGTGAATATGGAATATGTATCCAATAAATAAATGCAAGGTTCGAAACCCTTACCTTAAATCCTGACATTCTTTATAAGCTCTCTTAACCTAATATTTAATAAATTTACATTTACTAAATATATATAATAGAACCATATTAATACTTATCATTCTAGATATGATTCACTTATAAAATCTAATCATCCTATTATTTATAGTTATTCATTAAAACTGTTACATCCATTAGTATCTATTTCATTTTTCATGCCTTCTTGGATTCGATGTTTTGTTAATTTCTCTTTGGTCATGGTTTCATTATCTTCATAAAATAAATACTATTTTAATTATCATATAAATTATTTTTATATACTTTTAAAACCATAATATAAGGTTTTTACACTAAATTAATAAAATTGCATCACAGAGAAAATAGTTCTTATATAAACAAGAGTGATGTTTTCATTTTTAGATTCTAATAATGAATTAAGGAAAAATATAAATGTAGAGACATGAAACTTGAAGTACATGGAAATTACATTACGTTTTTGGAATACTTAGTAAATAATAAAAACAGACATACAAGGACGGTAATATTTTAGTGTCTTTGGAAACTTGGAACGTAATATTCTAGCCATGGTGAAATATCTTCAACATCTCCCATAAAGATCGTCCTCTTTTTTTCTTACCTAAATCCTTTCATTATGTCCTGGGAAAAATAAAACATAAAAAGGGTGATCTCTAATGCTTGGTAAGGGTAAGCATGGAGAAAATAAATCAAACTACATACATTTGAACTTAAAAGCATGTACATAATGTTTAAAAATCAAAATCTTATGAAAGGAAATAAAACATGGAAGTACGTAAGGAATAGATCAAAATAAAACATCAATCATGATAAAATAGCTTTTAAATAAAACTTTTAATTGTGTAAAAACATTAAGCATATAATATGATTTCCATAGTATCCAAGTCATTGTTTCCAAGACCATCTTAGTGGAGAAAGTCCCTTTCTAAATCGAGTTCTCTCCTCGTTCTAGTCCTGTATTACTGAACCAGATTAACTTACTGTTCCAGCCATGTCTATCTCATGAGATATAAATCATTACCCAATGCATTGGAGGGAGATATAGGTCCCACCCATCTCATAATGAAATCATTCTTAATTGTGCCACAAAATAAACAAACATCATTCATAATAACCAAATAAATAAAATGGGTTTCATAAACATCATCCCATCATCACATAATCCATATAAAAGAAATGTATATCATTTCATAAAATGAAAATTGAAACCATGTAAATCATAGAGACATTATACATGAAACATACACATATGAAATAATGCCATCTTAGATGAAAAATGGTTTTGATAAAAAACTTGAAATGAATTCATGAGGAAAATATCCATTCTTTTTCATAATATTTTTATTTTCAAAAAAATGTCATGAAATTTTAAAAGAAAATGATTTTTTTGAAAATAGTAATGTTATATTTTGGAGGAATCTTCATGAAAATAAGGCTTTATAAAACTCTAAAAATCCTTTTATGCCGTATAGGTTAAAAATAACATTCTTCTCGTACTTTTTTCAGAAAAGTCAAAAAGTACCTCGTAACATAATCAAAAGATATATTCCATATATACTATGTAGTAAAAGACAAAATGGGAAAAAATTAAATTAAAAATACATAAAAAAACTTTTAGAAAACATGGACTTGGATGATAACAATATCCCCAACAAATACTTAGGAATAAACAATCTCAGATAAGAACGTGATTGGAAAGGTTATTCCTTACCTTAGGTCTGATATGTTTCGTACGTATCCAAACCTCCTGTATAATGATTTAAATAATTTCATTAACTTATTAAAGAATCATATTCATTGTTATGATATCATATATGGTTCACTTATGACTTTATATTACCCGTTCTTTTGTAATTTCCATGTTAAAGCTGCGTTTTGGGTAAAATCGTTTTATTTATCATACATGTTTGGACTTGTTGTTCATGATATTATTAATTATATCCTGATTTACTTAATTCCATAATTTAAAACATTATTTATATGTAATATATATTCAGAATATACATATATATATGATATATTGATAAATGGAATGAAATACACCGTTTATGGAGACGGTAGGCCGTACTTACGCATGAACAATGTTTTCGTTTCCTTATTGAATTGAATGGAATTAAGTAGATGACATAAATATATATATACATAAATACAGTATAATTATTATTTCATATATTTCATGATTACGTAGTATATATACTTTATAATCATTCATGAATGGCTAACATGGAGAATTAATCTCATCGTGTCGTGGAGACGGTACTCCGTACGTACGCACGAGCGATGATATAACTCCCATGATCGTGGAATTGTATTTAAGTGTTTTTATAATATTTCAGAATAAATATCACATTTAAATAATAATATATATATATTATTTACACCATTATACCAATCCAAGTAAGGTGGTGGTTGAAAACATATTACACCACGTCGTGGAGATGGTATTCCGTACGTACGCACGCGCGGTGATTTCATTTTCCATAGGAAGGATTGATGGTGAAATAGGGTTGTTTTATACCTATAATAACATATCAGTATATTTTTCATACTGATGTTATTAATTAATATTTAAACAACTAAATAATAAGAATTATAAGAATAAATAATGTTGAAAGAATCGGTAACGGACATTACCTCTTCTTTGAAACGCCTCTTCTTAACCTCCTCTTAGGGAACTAAATATGGTCTTTGATAAAGAAAAGGACATCTAGGATGTTTCTAGGGAAGTGGATAAGTTAAATTGGAAGGGGTTGGCCGAGCTTGAAGGCTCATGGTGGTGTGTGGAAGAGAGGGAGGAGGTTCCCTTTTATGAAGGAGGAGAGGGGCACCTTAGGAAAACGTAAAATATTATTTTATTATGAAGTCATATTCGGTTTTTAAAGCTCTGAATTGATTTATTTATATGAAAAGGTGTGGATGGGTCGAAATACTCTCATCCAATAGAATTTAGACAAGTTTATTTTTCTATTTTAACCTTATCATTTAGAATTAACATTAAGTTAAATAATTTTACTTTTACTGTGCCTTCTTGTTTTATTACACTATAAGGTTAATAAACATACTATAACAAGACAAAAACACCCCAAGTTGTTTATTATTAATATATATAACCATATCTAAGTCATTTTGACGATCCTTAGATTTTTATGAGTAAAATAAAAATTAATTATATAATATTTGTTTTAAAAACAATTTTATGTCAATTTTGACACTATTTGGTAAATGATTTTTGTGAAACTCATAACAGAATGATCAGTTCAAAAAAATCTAATTAAATCAATACTAACATTTTAAATTAACATATAAAATTAGTTTAATTCATAAAATGTCTCAAATTACATTTATTTGAGTATTTATAACATCAATTATGTCAATATTTCATTACTGAGATAATTACTGTAACATCATTGTGTCATAAATAAATTAAATTATTTAAAGTCTAAAAATTATAAATTAAACACCATTATGTAGGAAATCTTTTTATATTTCTAATTAATATTTATAGTCGAATTTATCTTATGTATAACCCTATATTAAAAATGTTTTATTTATTAAAATTTGATTTTAACTATTTTTACTATTCATTAAATAAAATAATATTAAATGTCCTAATCTGATCCAAGTAGGCCAAAATGGTCACATTTTATTCCTAAGATTGTTTTTGGTCGAATTAAACTTATCCAATAGAATTAGGACATGTGTTGGGGTATTATTAATATCATTTTTACCCTTAATTACCCTATTTACTTTTAACCGTGGTAAATAAAAGAAAAAAGATACTATTCAATAAAAATTATTTTCATCTCATTGGACCACATTTTAGTCCTTGATATTAACTGTGTCTCTCAGATTTTTGAAACTCAATTCACATAAGTGGTAAAATTTCATTTCAATGAAAAATTCGGTTTTCTTAACTACCACTAAGTGGTTTCACTATTCATCGAAAATTAAAGTTTTTCCGAAAATTACCAAAATTTCAGCCTAAGCATTATTTGATATTCCGAATTCAAAATTGATGTCTATTTTTCCAAAATAAAAACATATAAGTGGCATTAATTAATTTTAAAATTAATTCCCGTTATCAAAACTAATAGCGTGTTTTTAGGAAACAAAACTATCAAAATATTGATACTTGTTTATATCCAATTTCAAAGTGAAATTAATTCCTATGAACAACTTTGGATTAAAAGGTAAAAATATATTCTAATTACACATTAAAACCAATTAAAAATATAATCTAACCATATAAATTATTGTGATGAAAAAATGTTGTTTTTAATTAAAATATAGCATGTTTTTACTATTCATTAAAATTTGAAAGTTATCAGAATAATATAAAAATTTATCCAAAGTAAATTTTTATATCCTAATTCAAAAGAAGAATTTAATTTTATCAAATTGAACTTATAGACATTTCAAAAACAATATTTAAGGTGGGTGCGCCATTAATAGGCGGGGAAACTGCAATGTTTGAAAAATACATATTATACACAAAAAAATTTATTTTGTTCTCATACCATATTCTAGAAAATGTGTAAGATGAATAATAATTTTATAAAAATCAAAATGTAGTTAATACTATTAATAACAGCTAGTACATAATAATATTATAATAATATATCGTTGTTTAGTGAAACCCGGTATTGCGTACTACACACGCTATCAAGATAGGTCGCGATTGCGTGTAATACAAGCCAAGAATAGTGTTACATATACTACAAGAAAATGTGGTGTTGCGTATAGTACAAGTTAATCTGGGTGTAGTGTAAAATAGAAGATCAAAGAAACTAAAAATAATATATCTCTTAAAATCATGGGGTGTTACAAAAAATGTGAGGTTGTTGAAAATTAGTTATATCATATGCTTCCAATTAAATTTCAATTAATATAAACTTATGACCATCTATTTAAATACGGAATGTAAATTAATAATAACTCTTCATAAATATGGTAATTGTAATGACCCATATTTCCCATTGGATTTTTTTTATAGATTTGATTTTTACGAGTCTATAGTTTCTGACTGCGCTTGATTCTGAGGCCCGGTGTTCCCAAAATCAATTTCTAAAGGTCTGTTCAGGTACATTCATTAAACCTATAAGCTTGATTTTATATCATTTGAACCAGTGCTTGGAACTAAGATATGAGGGCACTGTTGAACTCGCAGTGTCAGTGATTGCTTAGTGAGACCTTCACTGCAGTTTCATTTTAACGAGTGGAAGAAGGTTTTGGGGTTTTTAAATAAAATTAAATAAAAATATGACCTAACTTATTTTTATTTTAAGGTGGATAAAACCTACAAGTGGAGGTTAGTGGTGGGCTCCACCAGCACATAACCTCCCTTGGGATGATTTTATTTATTGGGTCACACATGTTTTTCTTATCTCTTCTAACTCCCGATTAATTTGGATCACCTAAAACCCCCCATTTATTTGGGTTAAACTATGCACCTTCCCCCATTACATTAATGTGCCAACTCTCTAACAATTAATTAATTAAACCCTTGAAATTAATTAATTTCCTCCCTTTGAAATCTTTATAATTCATGCCAATGATTAAATAATAGACAAAGATATTATTTCATTTGGTTGGCAATTCATTGTGGTGGGACTTGAGAGTGAAATTCATCCTCTCAACGAAGTCCGTGAAGAACACTCGTTCGACTGAAAAACAATGAGCATCATCTTCTCCCTCTTCAACCAGGGTCTGTATAGGAAACACTGCAACCAACGATGTATGACGATGACGTCATCTCGACTCGTATTTCACGAATCCTTCCCTCGTGACTTCATTGTCTTCTACCCGACGTCAATGGAACGATGTCCGCTTCCCGCGACTTTTTCAACGAGTGAAAATCGAGGTAGGGGTTTGAATTGTTTTGTACTCATTGTTCATCATACAATTTTCTGGTATGAGAAATGAATGATATCACCATAATGAGGAGGGTTTGGATAGAACAAACAATAGCCATACCATCCCCTTTAGTTTTTTCTTGTTCTTTGATGACGGAAGAGGTACCTGTGGTGACCGGCAACGGACCGGCCGTGAAGAAGTTGACTGAGCACGGCTGCCGAGTCGCCATAAGGGCATCGCTCCGCCGTACTGTTCAAAGAACCTAGTTATGGCCAGGTAGGCCGTGGCGCTGCCGGAGGGGCGAGGTGTCGTCACACTGTGCCAGAAGGAAGCTTCGTGGACAGGAAAGGGCTGTGGCGGTCGGATGAGGATCTCGGCATCGTCGTGTCGCGGCGTCGAGTGGAGAAGCGGCTCACTCAGGCCTACCGGGAGGTTCGGGACCCCGTCAGGTCCCGTGTGAGCTGTACCGGCGGCACCCGGTGCTAGTTTGGATCTACCTGAATGAAAAAGTCGTTCAGGTGCCAGGGGGCGTGTGATTCCCCCCTGGCCGCGGCTAAGACGGACCCCCGTCGGGCCTCCAGATCGCTAGGCCTATCGGGCTACCGGGCCAACCGGGCCGCCGGGCCGCCTTCAGGCCAGGTTTCCACATACCGGGCCACCTCGGTCCGGGACTCCCTCAGGTCGGGCTGTGCATTGGGGTAGGGCCACCCCTTCGGGTGGGCCTCCCCCTCAGTTCGGGCTGCCCACTCATTTTGGGCAGACCACTCGGTTTGGGCCACTTCCTTAGACCGAGTCAGACCGGAGGACTTGGTCAGACCCCGATTCGGGCTGGGTCAGGCCGAGTTGGTCTGACTGGGTCAGACCAGACTTGGTCCCGCTATGTCATGATTAAACCTTTTTTCCCATATCATGGCCCAGTTGTGTCTAATCAAAGAACCACCGGAAGCAAAGAAAAGCTTAGAGTGAGCCAGTTCCATTGGACCAATACGCGGATGTTTGCCCTGACGATGTTCCAGGACTACCTCCTCACAGAGAGGTGGACATATACATTGACTTGTACCCTGGGAGACACCGATATTTACTCCAACATATCAAATGGCTCCCATTGAGCATCACGAGATGAGGGTACAAATGGACGACTTGTAGGGAAAGGGATTCATCCATCCCAGTGTTTCTCCTTGGGAATCCCCGATTCGGTTCTCCAAGAAGGCGGACGAGAGCTTGAGGCTCTGTGTCGACTACCATCGCCTGATCCAGGTGACCGTGAAGAACAAGTACCCACTCCCGAGGATTGAGACCTCTTTGTTCAGCTCATGGGATGCCAATGGTTCTCAAGGATAGACCTAAGATCAGGATATCACCATCTCAGAGTTCGAGACGAGGATGTGTAGAAGATGGACTTCAGGTGTTGTTATAGCCACTACAAGTTCTTAGTTATTCCCTTGGGAGAAACCAACACTCTAGAAGTGTTCATGAGTCTCATTAATAGGATCTTACATCCATACCTCTATCTCTTGGTCATAGTCTTCATTGACGACATACTGATCTACTCGACTACTGAGGAGGAGCATGCCTATAATTTGTGGGAAGTACTGGACACACTATGAGAGAAACAAATTTCTGGTAAGCTGTCGAAGTGCCAGTTTTGGATTCGAGAGGTTCACTTCTTGGTACACATCATCTCAGAGGATGGAGTTTCAGTGGATCCAGTGAAGATTGAGGTAGTGCTTTCTATGGAGCCACCCAGGAGTGTGACTGAGGTTCAGAGTTTCCTGGGATTGGTTGGATTTTATCAAATATTCAATCCAGACTTCTCCAGAGTTGCAGCACCACATTCATCCTTGACAAATAAGGGGAAACCCTTTGTGTGGTTGGAGAGATACCAGCAGAGCTTTCAGGAGTTGAGGAAGAGGATGACTAGTGCCCCCATCATGAGGCTTTCTGAGGAAGGTGTAGGTTACATAGTATAATACGATGACTCGGGGACCGGAATCGATTGTGTCCTGATGCAGGAGATAGCCATGATCGCATATGGTTCTCGACAGCTGAGAGAGCATGAGCAGAACTACGATACGCATGATCTGGAGTTAGGAGCAGTGGTCATTGCCTTGAATATGTGGAGACACTATCTGATGGGTGAATGTTTTACCTTTTACTCTGATCACAAGAGTCTCAGGTATATCTTATCTTAGAAGGACCTGAACCGGAGACAACGGTTTTGGCTATGAGTTCCTCTAGGAATATGACTTTTAGATAGTCTATAAACATGGAAAGGAGAACGTTGTTGCAGATTATCTCAGCATGAGATTAGTTATTCAGCTACTAGGAGAGGCGACAGACCAGCTAGCTGCCTTATAGATATCATTTGTGGATTGGGATGGAGTAGCCTATCTTCAGTCTCATAGAGTCACTCCTCCACTTAAACTGCAAGTCAGGAGGCCCATCATGGGGAAGTTGACTACGAGATGTGACGTGCTCAGATGTCCATAGGTCAAGCACCTAATTGATTTACTGAGGATGGGGAGTACGTCATCCTCTTCAAAAGATGTACCATGGTAGCATTTTCATATCAGGAGGAAGTGTTAAGCGAGTTTCACAAATCCCCTCTGGCAGTACATCCAGGAGCGGTGAAGATGTAACATGTCCTTCTACGACAACATTGGTGGCCATGTATGTAGAATGAAGTAGAAAAGTTTGTCTCATGATTACTCACTTGTCAGCAAGAGAATGTGGAACACTAGGTACTAGAAGGAGTAGTTAATCACTTAGAGGTCCCATAGTGGAAGTTGGATGGGATATCCATGGACTTCATGACGGTTCTTCAACGTACATCCATCTTTCATGACTAGATTTGGGTGATTTTCTACTGACTCACCGAGTCGGCCCACATCCTACCGATCTGAGATAGGGGCTCACTAGAGAGCTTGGGATTCCTCTACATGCAGAAGATTATGAGATTACATGGAGTACCATCTTCTATTTTATCTGACCATGTCGCACGGTTTACTTCCTGGCTATTGAAGTGGTTGCTCGAGGCATTCAAGACACTGATTCACTTGAGCACTGCCATCCATCCTCAGACGGATAACCAGACTGAAAGAACCATTCAGATCCTCGAGGACATGCTTCATGTATGTTTCCTCAACTTTGGTCGTAGTTTGGAGGACCACTTACCTTTGGTGGAGTTTTCCTACAACAACAGCTGTCATTCCAACATCGGTATGGCACCTTTTGAGGCCTTGTATGGCCGGCCTTGCAGATCACCACTCTACTGGACAGACTCAGGGGAGTCAACACTAGTGGGACCAGAGATGGTACGGGTTACCACGGAGAAGGTCGAGATCATCCATGAGCATATTAAGAATGAACAAAGAAAGCATAAGTCATATGCTGACAGGAGACAAAGACCACTAGAGTTCGAGGATGGCGACCACATCTTCCTACGGGTCTCACCTCGATGAGGTCTGCGGCGATTTGGCCGAGGCAGAATGTTATCTCCGCGATTCATCAGACCTATCCAGGTCCTCACCAGAGTAGGCGAGGTTGCTTACTGCATATCACTTCCACCTCAGTTGCACCAAGTACACGACATCTTCCACATATCTCAGCCGTGGAGATACGTGCACAACCCTTCCCACATCATCGCCATGGAGGGATGGACTTCGATGACGTGGAGAATCTCAATGAAGTTCAGTCGAAATTGAGGATCAATAGGAGTGAGTCCTACATGGAAGGTCGATACCTCTGGTGTGCATTCGTTGGCAGCACGAGAACCTCTAGGAGAGCACATAGGAGCGGGAGACTCAGATGCATGTACAGTACCCCATTTGTTCCCTTAGTTCGAGTTGTAGAATACGGGGACGTAAAGCCCTGAGGTGGGTAGAATGTAAAGTCCCAAATTTCTCATGGAATTTTTTTTTCAATACAAGGGATATCTATGTGTCCGCAGTTTTTACGGTGCTTGATTCTGAGACCCAATGTGATCGAAATCAATTTCTGAAAATTTCTATGAGTACATTCAGTAAACGTACTATCAGGATTTTATATCTTTTGAACAGGTGCTCGAAACTGAAATCCTACGGCACCATTGAACTCGCATTGTCAGTGATTTCTTAGTGAGACATTCACCATAGTTGTGTTTTAACGAGAGTGGAAGATTGTTTTTGGGGGTTTTAAATAAAATTAAATAAAAATAAGACGTAACTTATTTTTATTTTATGGTGGATAAATCATCCAAGTGGAGGTTAGTGGTGGGGGCCACCCACACATAACCTCCATTGGGAGGATTTTATTTAGTGAGGCCCACACGAGTTTTTTAAATCTTCTAACTCCCCATTAATTTTGAAACACCTCAAACCCCCCATTTATGTGGGTTAAACTCTCCACCTTCTCCCATTACATTAATGTGCCAACTCCTTCACAATTAATGAATTAAACCCTTGAAATTAATTAATTAGATCCTTTTGAATTATTTCTAATTCAAACCAATGATTAAATAATAGAAAAATATATTATTTTATTTGGTTGGAAATTCATTTGGGTGGGACTTAAAAGAGAACTTCATCCTCTCAAGGAAGAACGAGAACAACACTCCTTCTATCGAAGAACGATGATCATCGTCTACTCCGTCATTAACTGGAGCAAGTAGAGGAAACACTTCTGCCCACAATGAATGTCGACGACGTCATCTCGACTCATCTTTCATAAATCCTTCCTCCTCGACTTCTTTCATCTTCTACCTGACGTCAATGGAATGGCGTCCGCTTCCCGTGACTTCATCAATGAGCGACAATCGAGGTAGGAGGTTTGAATTTTATTGGACTCCTTCTTCTTCCTACAAATTTAAAGTATGAGAACCGAATGATATCACAGTAATGTGGAGGTATTGGACTGCACAAACAATGGAAAGACCTTCTCCTTTTGTTTGTTCTTGTTCGTTGACGATGGAGGTGGTACACGCGGTGACCGACAATGGGCTGGCTGCGTAGAAGCCTTCAGTGCAATGCTGGCGGGATGCCACAAGGGCATGACGTTGTCGGGCTGCGCAAAGAACCGAGTCGTGGCCAGGTGGGATACGGCGGTGCCGGTGGGGCACGGTGCAGTTGCACTGTGCCATATGGAAGGGCCAAGGCCAGAAAGGGTCATGGTGGTCAGACGAAGAGTGTGGCGCTGTCGCACCACGCAGAGACCAGCAAGATGATGCAGTCAGGTTGGTCCGCGGTGGGGGGGGGGCGTGCCGCCATCATGTCGCGCCGTGGAGGGGGTTAGCTGGCTACTCGGACTAGTCGGGAGCTGTGGGACACCGTCAGGTCCCGCATGGGTTGGATATGCGCGACCCGGTGTCGGCTTAGTTCTACCATAATGGCTAAGTCGTTCTGGTGCCAAGGGGCACATGGTTCCCCCTGGCCGCTGCTAAGGCAGACCCCCGCTGGGCCGCCGGCTCGCCAGGCCTACTGAGCCGTTGGGCCAACCGGGTCACCTTCAGGTCGTGCCGCCACTGGTCGGGCTGCCTCAGGCATGGCCGCCCTATGGTCGGGCCACCCTAGGGTCGGGTCGTGCCATCGGGTTGGGCCGCGCCTTCGGGCCGGGCCGCCCCTCGTTTCGGGTCGCGCACTTGGGTCGGGCCGACCTCACGGGCCGAGCTGCTTCCTTAGACCGGATCATACCTATGGACCGGGTTAGCCCTCGGTTCGGTCCAGGACGGGCTGGGTCAGTCCAACTGGGTCAGACCGGACTCAGACATGCTTTTTCTCGATTACACCTTTTTGCTCGTATCATGGGCCACATGTGTCTGATCAATGAACCGTCTATTGCGATGGAAACATTAGGTCAAGATAGTTCTTTTGGCTTACCCCACTTGTGGTTTGGACACAGTTGGAGTATGGATGGGTTGGTTTGAACCTAAAATTCAATCGGGCCCCTGGAACAGATGTGCCAATAACTCACTGACCGAGCTTCCAATTGACGCGATGTATGTTGCGTTGAGAGCCCTATGACGTGGCGGTCTATTGAGATACATCCACCTATGAATTCATGACAAATGGAGTATCGACCACTAGATTGTGGAGTGGATCATCCAGGAGTCGAGTAGATAGTGTGCGGAGACGTAGTAGCTGGAAGACATGACGAATTATTTACCGATTCTACTCATAGTGATTCGACTAGCCTGGTGGGGATCACCTTGTATTTGGCGGCAGTTACATGGTGGACGGAGTGCCTGGTAGTTGGAAGAAGACACACGGTACATGACAATAAGATTAACTCTGTAGGCTATTAAGGGGTGTTTCTTGTATTTGGCGACAGACCCACAGCGGACGGAGCGCCTGGTTGATGGCAGCAGATTTGCGGTACCCGATAGGAGTAGTACCTTAGCAGTCCAAGGATAGTGAGAAGCACCTTGGTGACGCGACAGGACCACTGTACTCAAAAGAGGAGGAGTTCACCAGTATCCATGGTTTTGATATTGAAAATACTTGTTTGAGATGAGTCATTGACCTTTGTGTGTTCCTCATTATTGAGATGGGTTACGTGATATCATAGTTATATGTATGGGCATATGCCTATGTAATGGTTATCCATTGATTTCATTCATTTTGGTTTATCTTTGTAGGATTTTGTTATTCCTTGAGGGATTCGGGGTCCCTACTGAGTATCATTATACTCACCCTTTCATGGGCTATGCCTGCACCTCGGTGTGTTGGATGCAGACGACAGACAGCGCTGACGGAGGCCGAGAGTGCCAGGACTAGAGGGTACCCAGAGGAGGACCTTATGTCGTATCGGTAAATGGTGGAGTCTTACAGACATGGAGTGATGAGGAGGCCATCTGTACCTACCCTTCAGGTAGGAACCCTGGAGGATGATCCATGAGCTGCTTCAACCATGCACCTGTTTGTCCATTTTTCAGTCGTACATTCATTCAGTTGTATCTTTACAGTTGGTATTGTATTCTGGCCAGCCTTTACTTTCAGTACACTTTTTATATAGCTTTTACTTAGTGTTAGCTTCCACATGTATTCTGATTGTCTGTGTTTACGATTTATAAAGGAAATTACTTCCCAGTGTTTGGGAATTACGCCTTTGGTGTTAGTCTCCAACCCCTGGCATTTGGATAGCGGGCTTGGGGTAGTCATGATACATGCCCCGGCAGACGAGTAGTGATAGTATTCCACTAATATGATGTGTGGGGTTGCCTTCTAAAATTATAGTTGAGGGTGTGATGGTAGATAATTTTTTTATCATTATATAATCTTAATGATTTTTTCAATATGATTAATTATTATTATAACCAACTATATAATTTTCAATGATATGTAGTGTTGATAAATTTAATGTGCTGATCATGAGGACAATAGTTTGTATGTACAGACATTGAAATTTTCATTTTCCAATGCATTGAACTATAATTGTACAATTTTTAATCTGATAACATAATAAAATATCATGAAGATAATTTTACGTAATCCAATACGTTAATATATTTTAATATGATATATTGGATAATGAACATGAAATAAACATAGAATTATTCATTTAAATTGATTACCACTTCATTGATACACCTCCAATGGATATCCATTTATTGAACATTGGGTTAATATTTAATGATTAACGTAACCGATATAATGTTTCTTGAAATGATGAGAATATTTTTGGGCTTTTGTTGATATATGTGTCTACTGAATGTGTTCATAATAGATGAGAGGAGCATCACAATTATATGTGAGGTCAGTGGGAATCAATATACTACATGTCACATTATTATATAATATTCTCATAATGCTTGTAAAATGAATACATGGTGATATAATGACAAAAAATATGGTGGAAAAGGTCTAAAAATAAATAAATAATAATTAGATATGATTATGTTGAATTCTCAAAATTATATTTTTAATTTAACCTCATCATTACCCCTTTAATCCTAAATGAGGGTTACATAATATATATTCTTTTAGGTTAAATAATGTCACTCAAAAATATTATTTCACTGAAAAATAATCTATATATGAAATAATATTTGAATTAAAATGCTCCCATAAAAATATTAATATTTTCCTTTTTTGGTGAAATTATTTAATTATTGTTAAAAATGATATATCATTAATGTAATTTTAAGTAAATTTCATGTAATTGAGCATTAAATAATTTCTTTTGTGATAGAATCATAATATTAAAAAATTATATAAATATCATTTTTATAAATAAAATTAGTTTATAGTTTAACATATCCAATACAATATAATTATAAAATTTTAAATCCTTTTAAATTTCTTAATCCCTTTTGTTCATATGAATTGCATAAATTATGTGTAAATATTTTATGTAATTACAGCATTTCTGAATATTAGAAACAAATGAAATTAAAAAGAAATGATTTATTATCTATTAAATGAATAAATTATATCTAAACATAACATCATTTAAATTTTATGATGAAATGTTATATATATTAAATGAAATAGATTGACATTTTCACGTTTTTCTTTATATAAAATAATATAAACATACAAATCAGAAGAAAATGGAAATAAATTATCCTGGATAAAAATTTATTCTAATCATATGAGAAATAAAAATATTGATTATGATTAATGACTTTCTGGATGAATTTTTATGTTTTATCCAATACATTTATCATAGTTTAACACATTTTATCCATTACGATGGTGTAAAACATTCTAAATGGTCAAATTTATTTACGAAAAAAATTATGTTTAACAGATTATATTAATTTAGTTATGTTGATTAAATATATATAATCTAATTTATATTATTCTATTATTATAAGTGATTGAAATTAATTTAAATATATTCTTCAAAAAACAAGTAATAATCAATTTAAGAAAATATGTATTTATAATAATAATTATTTTTTTTATATATGTATGTTTTATATAAAAACAAATTTAATAATATAAATAATGTTTATTTTGTTCCTTATATACATATTATGATATAATATTTCATTTATTGTAATTATTATAATTTATTATGATATAAATACATTGTGTTATTAAAAACATTTTATAGAAAACATTCCCATTTAACATGTAAATCATTTTTTTCATTTCAATAAATTTTTAATTAAAATATGAAATATTATAAATTTATTTACATTATGTCACAACATATTTCATCAATATGAAATATAATTAGTGGCCAATATATAAAATATAGAAAAATAAAATACCCGGTAAAACTGATTTCTTAATAAATATTTATGTAATATTTAATAATTAAATTTGATTAAAATTTAAAATTAATTAGTCAATACATTTTCATTTAATAAAACACACAAATAGACATAGACACACACAACCCCCCCAATATATATATAACATCACCCTATTATATAAGTGATGTTCCTTAATTTTCAAATTTAAATAATAATATTTCTTTGTAATATTGTGGTTTATTAGTATATAATAACAAATACAATATATATACAAAATATAAATACATTTTAATATATATGGTTGATATATTCTACCCCCTCAATAAAAAGTTTCCAAATATTATCTTGTGTCCAATTAAATGGTCTTAAGACACTATCATAATTAACTCTATGGAGTGGAATATTAATATACCAATGTGGAATGAACCCCCATTTTATCATCATATATAACATTTTATACTATAAACTGAATATAATATATATTTACGTCATTTAATATTTTAATATTCTATATATAGATTAAACTAAGAACTTACCACTATGAGACTAAAATTTTTAAATGGGTTTTCTTAAAAATACCTTCACAATAAAAAATTAATGTTTTCCATACACGACTCAATATAATTATAGAACTCTTTATTAACATTGAAATATTATTTTATCATTGATATAGTGAATCTGAGAGAATATTTTAATGTATTTATATCATTCAACATCATCATTTATTATTTATGTGGGATTTCGTGTCTCTTTATATGTCATAAGATAAATAATAAAGAATAATTTTCATGGGAGGAAGTATTAAAATAATGTTTTTACAAATCACAATATCCACAAAATAAAATGACATTATTTTAGCTAGTTCTACATATAATAAAAAACAAAAGGTTTATCAATTTTTAAAATTAATAATAATTTAACTAAATACTACAACATAAAAAACTATAAAAAATTATTATCATTAATAATTTCATACATAATATCCTTAAAAATATCCCAAAATATGCCTTCCAAAATTTATGAACATAAATAGAAATGATTTGTTCACTAATCCTTCCAATATCAACATATAAAATTCCTTAAATATAATAAATCACTCATAAAATCCCTAGAATAATATATATATCTAAAAAATACTATACAAAATAAACTAATAATTTCATATTACAACACCTGACTCTATTAACCAAAATCTATAGTCGATATTATTACAATGTCATAGATACAATGGGTCAAATGTAGAAGAATTATTCGGTTTTGGATATTTAGAAAAACATATAAATAACCCTTAATAATTTTATATTGTTAATAAAATATAAAATATAGTACAGAAAAAATATCACAAATGAAATCAATAAATTAAATATTCTTCATATCCTGTTGAGAGAAAAAATATATAACTCAGTTCAAATTCCTATTAAGGTTCCCATACTATGAATAATTGTAAAAATAAATAAGTAATATGGAATATTTAATGTTAAATAACTGAATAATCCATATATTTAAAAAATTGTATAAATTTAATTATTAGACAATGGGTAATTGATAAGGTATGATAAATAAATAAACACACATTTCATTTAATTATTAACAACAAAAAAATACATCCATAGATAATAAAAACTCAAAAATATTAGGGAAAATTATAATTATATTTAAAAAGATTGAAAATATAAATATTTTATTTATTGATATGATATATAATAAAACATATAATTTCATTATATTTCAGAAAGAATTTTAAAACAATGGGTAGAAACTCAATTAATTTCTCAGAATTATTTGTCTCATGAGACCATTGATTTCATTAGTGGGATATAATTTCTCAAAACTCACCATTCACTATATTT
Source organism: Viscum album (assembly GCA_963277665.1). Taxonomy (NCBI): domain Eukaryota; kingdom Viridiplantae; phylum Streptophyta; class Magnoliopsida; order Santalales; family Viscaceae; genus Viscum; species Viscum album. Next base: position 599,723,333 of record OY728128.1, read on the forward strand.
GATAATATTTCTTTATATATTAAATAATTACATTAATTCATGAATAATATGAATTATGAAAAAATATCTATATTTATTAAAGGATATTGATTTATCCAAATTTCCCTTAATCAATAAAATTACACCATGTGTAGAAAACAAATATCTAAAAATTGTTTAATATTTTAGAAATAATAATTTCCATGATACAGATTATATGAATTTTAAATATAATTTTGACATCGAACTAAAAATAACCAGAATAAATTATTTGTGTTAATATAAATTTAACATAAAAAAAATAATCCAGATATCAGGGTTGACCGTCGGTTCAGTTAGAATACATATTTTGTAATAAAATCTTGTCCTTTTGAAAAAAATGTTAATATAACTGAAATAATATTATTTTCATTAATAAATAATTCTTCTTTATAAAACCATTGAGAACATGTAGAAAATGATATATATTTTTAACGGTTATGGGATTGAGGATATATTGAGGTACTATTAGATGATAAAATAAAATCCCCATAAATATACTATGGATATGAAAATAATTTGATCATATTAAGGATAAATGATACTATTACTTCAACACAAATAAAATAAATCCCCAAAAGAATGAGTGATTTTAAAATATATTCATACCCTATTGGTGTAATTTAAATTATAAACCCATGAAATAATACAATTATATTAAAAAATTAATCATTATAAATAGATATGTATCAATGTTAAATACATGATTTTTATTGTAAACACAACATAAATTTTAATACGTGCATAAAAACAAACATGACTCAGCAGAGTGTCAATTGAAATGAAATCCTGAACCTTGTTCTTACATTTAGTTAAATCTATATTAGAATCCAATATAATGGATTTAAGAATGAATATAATTTTTACTTGAAATATATTAGTACAATGGAATTTTTTCATTTAATTCCATGAAATATTTCATAAAATGTTTTCAAATCCAAAAGCCTAGTTATTATGTGATTTTAGGCCTAGTGTTCCCGAAATAAGATTTATAACAATATTATGTATATTTTACATCATTATTTAAATTATTTTCAGAAATAATTTAACATATATTAAAAGGAGTCCTTTATCGAGAATTGAGGTGTAAGAAAGACAATATAACTTCATCCATTATTAGATGCATATTTCTTCACCATCAAATGATCAAATATTTAGGGATAACTATATTTTAATTTTTTCCACATAATATTATATTATTGATTACGATTAAATATCTTTCATTGATATGCTTATAATATAATCCTGTTCTTGTACTTGTGTATCGAATGTTGTGGGTTTATTAAATTTCTCATTGTTGGCCTATGTTTATCCCCCCAATTATCCCCAATTTTCAATCATTGGCCAATATTTATTGCATAAATTATTTTAACCCTTTGTTTATTTTTTTCTCCATATTTTCTTCATGATCATCATTAATATACCACAATGTCTATATTCAACTATTGTGAAGTGGGATCGAGCATAATCAAGTCCCCAAATTCATAATGGATTCACAGGTGATGAATTATTGGATTATTTTGGAAAAAATTATGATTTTTATTTGATTTTTATGTTGTTCCTCTAGGGTATGGGATAATTTATGGGGGTGGAAGTTCTTCTGGGGGATCCACAGAAGAAGAGTGGTGAAGCTGCTCCATGCGGTACGATTGTAACATCTAATTATATCCCTTTTAGGGTAGGATAATATAGATAGAGATAAATACATTTGGAAACAAGTTTCCATTAGGTTGATTCAGTGGCTGAACCAACGGTCTAGGATATTAGTATGTTATCTATATTTCTACGGATAACATGACTACATGGCATGGAGTATGAAGAGGAAACATCATATAGCCCCCTTATTGAAAACATTAATGGTTTTGGGGGAGATAGATATCACAAGTTATGTGTGACCGAAACACACCAGGTGATGTAGTGATAGAGACCCATCATGTTATATGGGAGTACATAGACATGGGAATATCCATGCACATGTTATTTACTAGGGATGTACAGTGTATAGATACATGACCTAAAATATACATACATGTCCATGACAGAAAAAATCATCCATAGGTTATTAAGATATTCTACACAAGGATACATGGTTTGAGATATATGTATTGGTCAATGAAATGACAATGAATCTGTACAGGACCACACATCATGTGGTTCCCCTGCACACTATGTACCTCATATTGAAGAAACATCTACCTCTTGTATATCCATAATTTTCAATCATATATAGGATCAGGATTAGTAAATATTGATATTTTTTCTTATATAATTAAAATGTTTACATATAAATTATCCATCTATATTTTATGTGAGCTATTCCGAGTGTAACACATCATTATTTGATGCTAGATGTTTGTAGTGATTGATGAGGATCATCAAATATATTAGATTAGAAACCACACCAATGGACAAGGAATCTGTCATTTATCGATCCACGGAGTGGGACCCTCCTTCTATGACATCTCATTGTATCCTTTATCGACCATATAAGACGAAACCTGCATTGGAGACAAGGCATGGGTCCTCAACCATCATTGTGGAACAACCTTTGGATATAGTGAGTGGGTATTCTACCATATGAGTGGAACCCCTCGGTGGAGATAGGACATGAATCCTTGGCTATTTGAGTGGAACCATCTTATAGATGCATATAAATTGTTCAATGTTCATCAGAGTCGAATCGACCTATAGAGATAGGTAACAGATATCCTACAATAAGAGTTAAACACTCTTGTGAATTCTAGACAAGGGTCCATGATAAATTTAGTGGAAATCCCTCTCTAGGGATGGGTACGGGTCCCTTGTCAACCAATTATGTTGTAACCCTCTTTTTGAATCAAGACATGAGTCATCTACCAATCAGAGTGGCACCCTCTTGTTGTATAATTACTCAAGTACTATATTAAAATATTATTCCCCCTCGACCATTAAACATTGTTTCAACGTGTGGGTCAAAAAATGATTATTTAAATAGGAAAATGAGATGATGGGAATCATTTATTAATATACATAGAAATGGTTGTAGACAGATTTTGTCATGACCCGTCCCCTAGGGCCCGTATCGTGACTACCCCAAGCCCGCCTTCCATAGGATAGGTGATGTCGACCATCACCAAAGGCGTATTTACCTAAAACTAGGAAGGCATTGCCTTTATAAAATGTGAACACACAACCAGAGTACAAGCGGAACCAAACACTAAGCAACACTGTATACAGAAGAAGTGATTGAATGAAAAAAGGGCCGGAAATACAAGCCCAGCAGTAATGTATAGGTACAACTGAGAACTATTAAAGAAGCTACTGGTTCATCCTCCGAGGTTCCTACTTGAAGGGTAGGTATTGATTGTCTCCATAGCACTCCTTGTCTGTCAGACTCCACCCTGTACTGATGCGTTGAAAGGTCCTCCTCCGGGTACGGTCCAGTCATGGCGGTCTTGGCCTTCGTCAGCACTGTCCTTCTTCTGTATCCAACACAAAGAGGAGCGGGCAAAGCCCGTGTTGGGGTGATTATAACGATACTCAGTAGGGACCCTAAGAACCTCAAGGTCTCAAAAAATCGAACATGGATAAACCACAATGTATGATTTAAACAGGTAAACATTACTTAGGAATATGACCATACATATACCTAAGTTTTCAAGTATCCCATCTCAATCATGAGGAAAAAAAGGTCATTGACTCAGCTCAAACCATGATTTTCATTAACGAAACCTCAGATGCTGGAGAACTCTTCCCCTGTTGAGTACAGTGGCCCTGTCACATCTCTGTGGCGCTACTCACAATCCATAGACTACTGAGATACTCCTCCAGTCCAGTACCTTGGGACAACAACGTCACACAGAGATGCTTCCCACCTGGGGTCTGCCACCTCACGCAGTGGTGCTCCCCCTAATATCCTACATAGGTACTCCTCCTGTCGAGTACCACGGGTCTATCGCCACACATAGTGGAACTCCTCCACCATGGTTCTGCCGCCTCACACAGTAGCACACCCCACTGGGATAGTCGTGTCACTCTGAAACGAATCAGTCACGCAATCGTCAGGTCTCAGCCAACTACTAGATCTTTGTACTAGGATCGCTCGTCACTAGAAGAGTCCAATCCATCAGCTACAGGACAATACTACAAGTTTCATGAAGTCCCACAAAAAATAATCTCGAAGGTATTCCACGTCATAAGGGTCTCAAAGCAACATATGACGCGTCAATCGGACACCCGATCTGTTAGTTATTAGAATTTTAGTCCAAGGGGCTCGATTGGATTTGTGTACGAACCAACCTGACCGTGACTCAACTATACCACGAACTCTAGTGGGGTATACTCAATGGGACGACAATGCTCCTAGAATAATGGCACCACTGATGGTTCGTCAAACGGACGTCCGGTGCCAATGTTATGACCCAAGAAAGTAATGGAAATGGTATGGGCTCGGGTCCGGTCCAACCAAGTCGGACCGACTTGGCCCAACCTCGTCTGGGTCAACCTGGTTTGGGTCGACCCAAACTGACTTACGAGGTCTGACCCAGCCTATTGGTCAGTTCAGTCTGCTCAGTTCGGCCTAGTCTGCTGGGCCCGGCTCAGTAGACTGTGTGGACAATTCGGGCCGAAGTCTCCATGTGTGCAACTGGCCCGAAGGCCAGTGGCGGGTTCAGCTGGCGCCTTGAGGGGCGCGGCTCAGGCAGCACAACCCGAGAGGCCAACGACAAGCTATGCGTGGATTGGGCAGACCGCGGGTGCGCCGGGAAGGGTGCCAAAGGGCACGGGAGCACCGGGCTGGGTGCTGGGGCATGCGGGCAGGGAGCCAGGGCAAGCAGCTAGGGTGCCTGGACGCGCCTGGCAGGGCGGCCTGGGCGCGGGGGCACAGAGGGGATGCCGGGCAGGTGGCCGAGGCACCGGGAAGGCAGCATAGGCACCGTTCAGGGTTCCATGGGGGCTCTGTGTAGGTGGCCTGGGCATCAGGCAGGGTGTCGGTAGGCCTGGCAGGCTGCAGTTTCAGCCAGGGCGCGTCGGGTAGCGTGTGGGTAGGCTGGTCAGGCGTCGCTCAGCCAGCAGCGTGGTTTGCGGAGGTCGCAGGTAGCATGAACTTTATTGACCATTTTTGTCGTCGTCACCTCATTGCCATGCCTTCATTACATTGTCGTCGACTCATGGTTCTGAAACCATAAATGTTGCAGAGGGGTTGGGCCCTGTTCGTTCTGCCCGCACCCTCCACATTAGAATGATAGAATGCCGCTCATGATGATGATTCAACATGAGAGGATAAAGAATTAAAAAACATAAAACCAACACCTAAATTTTTAATTTTCGGGCGTTTGTTCATCATGGGGGAAGATGATATTGTCATCGTTCGCTGAATGCTTTCACTTCCGTACTCATGCTTCAGTCCGTTGATGATGAAGAGGAAGGAAGAGGGTTCGTTGAGGAGGTCCCACGTCAGAAGGGGGTTCCGAGTAACCATCTTAGGAAGAATAATTTTTGTCAACATCTTTGCGTTCTTCATTGGAGGATTATTTTCTCCCAAGCTCTCCACAAAAGTGTGAATAAATGTGCCAAAATAATAGATTTTAATCTATTATGCCCATTGGTGTGAATTAATTTTGTGGGCCCAACATAATTATTCTCATCTCATTGGCACAATTATTTGAAATTAAAAAAGAGAGGTGAGGATCCACCAAATTAATTACACGAGAGGTTGGCATATTAAATTTGGGGAGTTTTGACGGGGTTAGAGGCCCGGGTGGTCCCCACCTAATAATATATGTATAGGGTCAAGGGGGGTTTCCTTCAATTAATTGGGGGATTTGATGAGGTTTTATCCTCCTCCATTAAGAGGTGAGTTAGAGTCCAAGATACTATCCCTCATTAATGAGGGTGAGTAAAAATTTTTCCTCCCCTCCCATTAAATTGGGGGGTTAAGCCCCGTGTGGACCCCACGTCATATCCACTCGAGGGAGGTTATGCTGCTCGGGTGGTCCCCACCCCAATTATCATCCCATGGGAGGACAGGGTGTGGCGGTCCCACCACCATCTCCCTTGTGGAGATTTTAACCAACTTTACCACATGGCATGGGTGCATCAAAAATAAAATAAGTGGTCACTTATTTTATTTTATTAATCCATGTGAAACCCAAAAAGCAACTCTCATACCCGATCATCCATCATCGAGGTGAAAGTCTTCTTAAGAGAAAACCGGCACTGTGAGTTCAACGGTGCCCTCAGATTTCAATTTTGATCACCCGTTCAAAAGTTATACAGACCCGCTCATACGTTTAATGAATGCACACGAACAAAATATCTGAAATTTATTTCGGGATCACCACGCCTCAAAATCAAGCTTTGTCAAAAACTATTGACTCTTAAAATTCCAATCTATTTTAGAAAAAATAATGGAATTTCGGGTCTTTACATTCTCCCCTCCTCAGATCTATATGTCCATGTAATATACAACTCGAACTAAGGGAACAAAAGGGGGTACTGAGAATGCTTCTGAGCCTCCCGCTCGCATATTCTCTACAAGTGGTTCTCGTGCTGCCAGTGAACGTGCACTAGAGGAATCAACCATCCACACAGGACCCACTCAGGTTGATCCTCAATCTCTACCAGAACCTCTGTAAAGTCACTGCATCATTGATGTCCTGCTCCCTGTGGTCGATGATGTGGGAAGGGTCATGCACGTATCTCCTCGCCTAGGATACTTTAAATATGTCGTGCACCCATTGCAATGGATGTGGAAGAGCTAGGCGGTAAGCCACCACGCCTACTCTACTGAGAACCTAGAAAGGTCCGATGATCATTTGATATAACTTTCTCCCTCGACCAAATCACTGTAGGCCTCATCGAGAAAAGACCCATTGGAAGACGTGGTCACCATCCTCGAACTCCAGAGGTCTCCATCTCCTATCAGCATAAGATTTATGCCTGCTCTATGCAGTCTTCATCCGCTCCTGGTTGATCTGCACCTTCTCTGTGGTAGCTCGTACCATCTATGGTCCCACTATTGCTGACTCCCCTGGGTCTGTCCAACACAGTGACAATCTATAAGGTCGTCTATAAAAGGCCTCAAAAGGTTCCAATCCTATGGAAGAGTGATAGTTTTTGTTGTAGGTAAACTCCACGAAAGGAAACATGTCCACCCAGCTACTACTGAAGTTGAGGACACATGCGTAGAGCATGTTCTCGAGGGTTTGGATGGTCCTACCAGTCTGCCCATCTTTCTGAGGATGGAAGGTGGTGCTCAATAGAAGCTCTGTCTTGATAGCTTCCTGCAACCCCTTCCATAGACGAGAAGTAAAATGTGTCTCACGGTCGGAGTTAATATAAGATGGTACTCCATGAAAACGCAGAATCACCTACACGTAGTGGAGTCCCAAGATCTCTATTGGTCCCTGATCTCTGATTGGTAGTAAGTGGGCTGACATGATGAGTCGGTCAACGATCACCGATATCGAGTCGTGATTCCTGGATGTACATGGAAGAGCAGTCATGAAGTCTCTAGATATCCTATCCCACATCCACTATGGGTCCTCTAAAGGTTGAACCAAGCATGTTGGTACCTGGTCCTCTGCCTTCACTTGTTGACAAGTGATACACCGAGAGACAAACTCTTCTACAACCTTCTTCATACCTGGCCACCAGTGTTGTCGTCAAAGATCTCAGTACATCTTCTCCACTATTGGATGTACGGATATAGGGGAAGTGTGGAAATCCCAAAACACCACATCCTGAAGTGAAACTAGTAGCATGGTACGTCCTATGATGAGGATGAAGTGCTCCCAACCTTTATAAAAATCCATCAGGTTCATTCCCTGTGGATATCTGAGAATGTCGCGTCTTGAAGTCAGCATCCCGAAGATGCAACTCCCTGATTCTCTAAAGAAGTGGGGGAGTGAATGTTTGAGAGTATAGATAGGATGCTACAACCCTATCTACAGAGGAAAACCGTAAGGCTTCATGCTGCTCTGTTTCCACACCTTGCAGCTGAATACCTGTTCTCCTTCTGAGCGCATCTGCTACTACATTCCCCTTCCCATGAGTATAGACTATCTCGAATTCAATGTCATGGAGGAACTCAATCCATCGTCGTTGTATTAGATTCAGGTCCTTCTAAGAGAAGATATACCTTATACTATTGTGATGAAATTACACAGTAAAACTCTCTCTTATATGATAGTTCCACCACATCATCAAGAAAAGACCACTACTACTTACTCCAGGTCATGGGTAGTGTAGTTCTGATCATTCTGTCCCAGCTACCGAGAACCATATGTGATCACTGCTCACTCCTGCATCAGGAAAAACCTGATTCTGGTCCCTGATGCGTCGTAGTAGACTATGTACCTAATGCCTTCATCTGGAATCCTAAAGATGGGGGCACAAGTCCGCCTCTTCCTCAGCTCCTGAAAGCTCTTCTGGCATCTCTCCAACCACACTAAGGGTTTCCCCTTCTTGATCAAGGCTGGATGTGGTGCTGCATCTCTGGAGAAGTCTAGAACAAATCTCTGGTAGTAGGCAGCAAAACCTAGGAAACTCTGTACCTCCGTCACACTCCTAGGTGGCTCCCACGTAAGTACCACCTCGTTCAATGCTAGATCCACTGCAACTCCGGCCTTCGAGACGACGTGTCCCATAAAGTGAACCTCTCGAATTCAAAACTGGAACTTTGAGAGCATACCATAAATATGGTGCTCTCGGAGTGTGTCATGTACTACCTATAAATAGTAGGCATACTCCTCCACAGTAGTCGGGTAGATCAGTATGTCGTTGATGAAAACTACGACAAATAGATAGAGGTATGGTTGGAAGATCATGTTCATGAGACTCATGAACACTACTAGAGTGTTGGTTACAATGAATTGTATAACCAAGAACTCATAGCGGTCGTAACGATACCTGAAGGTCGTCTTCCGCACATCCTTGTCTTCAACTAAGAGCTGATGATAGCCTAATCTGAGGTCTATCTTCTAGAACCATCGTGCTCCCTTGAGTTGCTCAAATAGGTCGAAAATCTTCAAGAGTGGGTACTTGTTATTCACAGTCACCTGGTTCAAGAGACGGTAGTCCACACAGAGCCTCAATCTCTCATCTGCCTTCTTGGAGAATAGAATCAGAGTTGCCCAGTGGGAAACACTAGGCCAGATGTATCCTTTTCACTGCATGTCCTACAGTTGTACCTGTATCTCACGAAGCTTAGAGGGAGCTATCCGATTTTATGGAGTAGAAATCGGTGTCGTCTCAGGGTACCGTTCAATGTAGAAGTCTACCTCTCTGGGAAGGGGTTGTCCTGGAACATCATCAATGAAAACATCTGAGTACTGGTCCACCACTACAGGATATGTTGGACCCTCCACATCATCAGCTCCGAGGGTAAGGCAAGCCAACTGGTGAGTAATCGGCTTCACCCTCCTCCGAGTAAGTCCATCTTACACTGCAAAGGTTACATTCATGCCGGTTAAGGTAAACCTGCTCCCATCCGTGTGGAAACACCTCAATTTTTTCCTAATACAGTCGATCTGAGAATGGACTATAGATATCCCGTCCATACCCAAGATGACGTCGTAAGGCCTCGACTATGCTACTAGACGATCCTAGCTGAACATCTCGCCTCTTAAAGTAAGCTCGCACTGCCGGCACCAGTGCGTGATCGTCGAATCAGCTCCCGTAGAAGTCTCTAGACATGAGGATCGAACTAACGGATCCTTCAGAATCACCGAGCTCTGAACGAAGGAAGTGGAAATGAATGCGTGACTGTAACCTGTGTCTATAAAAACTAAAGCTAAGGTATAGTAGACATAGATCTTACCTTGAATCATCTCCGAAGCACCATGATCCTAGGCCTCTGCGGCCTGAAGTTGTGCTCTGCCCTATCCGCCCGCTACTTGTGGTCAGGGTGGATCTCCTTTTGGTGGTGGTGGAAAAACCTTGTAACATCATCCACCACCAGTTCCACAACCATCTCCTCTTACAAGCCCGCCTCCGCCCAGCGAACCACCTCGATCGAAACTATACCTCTACTTGGGAGGTCCCTCAACTTACTATTGATCATCTGTGCGGTGAGTCAGACAGTCAGGAGTCATGTGACCTTGTCTGCCGCATGAGTAACACTACATGATTGGGCTGGCCCTGTCTCCAATCTAGTTTCCCTGAACTACCGATCCTATGTTTTGTAGTCGAACACCTGTAGGTAGGGTACTCTTCGACCTCTGCTTCATCTGTCTACTTCTATCTACAGAAGAATCGGCTGTGTGTCGGCTAGTGGTGGGTCTCTCTACTGGAGACTGCTCAGCAATGAAACACTCTACTAGGATGGTTCGATACAACACCCCCCTCTACATCGATATGTTGGGAGAGATAACTAAATCTCTGATCTCTCGCCTGAGTCCCTACTCAAAAGTCAGTGCCCTAAAGAACGGTTCCCATACCATATCAGTAGAGTAGCATGAGAGATCAGTGAACCTCGCTGAGTGCTACGCCACCATCATTCGACCCTCCTGTAGATGCAGAATCTCTTGTATCTGCACCGCTTAAAGGGAGGATGGTACAAAATCCTTCCAAAACAGGATCTCAAAGTCTTCCAATAGAATTTTCGCCTCATCATGCATCTAGAGCATCAGGCTTAACCATCTGCCTGATGCTGCCTGAAGGAGGATGGCAGCAAGGATCACCATAAAGTCTACTGGTTGCCCTAATAGCCTGAAGAACCTCTCCAAAACCTCCATCCAATCCTCAGCCTCCTGTGGGTCCATCTCTCAATGGAACCTGTGTGGCCTTTGGCACTGAAACTCATGCAACACGCTCAAGCAGCATGCATCATCTGCTGCTGGGGATGGTGGCATCGGTGTCCCAACGTGGAGTAGTACCGATGGTGCCCCCACTGGTTCCTCAACATGAAGAGGACCATTTACTGAGGCCTCATCGGTCGGCGGGCTATTAGTACGTAAAAATCTCGAGGATCTAGCTAGTATTCCATGGGGGAGGAATCCTAAATGAAATAGATGACACACAGTCAAAAGACTATACCTGGTGAACTGACCTGGTTCGAGCTGACTGGAAGAATGCTTTTGAAATCACACACGCAATCAGTGTTTTCATGCACTGAGTCAGAAATCAGAAGTCAGGGTCCTGATGTATGGTTATGGCAGCCACTCGCACCAACACTGGACTTCTTGAACTGAAAACCACACTTAGTACCCTTAACACTACTACATCACATAAAAGAAATATCAGATTCCTATGTTCTGCGGTATAACCAACTCCTATGATACCATTTTGTCAGGACCCGTCCCTTGGGGCCTGTATCGTGACTACCCCAATCCCACCTTCCATAGGCCAGGGGCTGACGATTACCACCAAAGGCGTATTTCCCTAAAACTGGGAAGACATTTTCTTTATAAAATGATAAAAAAAACACCAGAGTACAAGAAGAATCCATCACTAGAAAAACTGTATAAAAAAGTAGTGATGGAAAGTAAAAGGAGCTGGAAATACAAACTCAATAGTAAAGTACAGGTACAATTGAAAACTAGAAAAGTAGCTATTGGTTTGTCCTCCGAGGTTCCTACCTGAATGGTTTGTACATATGGCCTCCACAGCACTCCACATCCATCAGACTCCATCGTGTACTAATATGTCGAACGGTCCTCCTCCGGGTATCGTCTAGTCCTGGTGCTCTCAGCCTCCGTCAGCTTTGTCCGTCGTCGGCATCCAACACAACGAGGTGCGGGCAAAGCCCGTAGAGGGGTGGGTATAACGATACTCAGTTGGGACCCCAAAACCCTCAAGGTCTCACAAAATACAACCAGGATAAACCACAAGGTATTATTTCAACGGATAACCATTACTTAGGTATATGTCAATACATATACCTAAGTTATTGAGTAACCCATATTAATAATGAGGAAAACACAATGGTCATTGAATCAGATTAAACTGGGATTTTCATTAATGAAACCACGGGTGCTAGAGAACTCCTCCTCTATTGAGTACAGTGGCCATGTCACAACTCCGAGGCGCTACTCACTAACCTTAAACTGCTGAGGTACTCCTCCAGTCGAGTACTGTGGGATGGCTACGTCATAATGAGATGCTTCCCACAAAGGGTCCGTTGCATCACATAGTAGCACTCCCCCTAATAGCCTATAGTGGTACTCCTCCTATCGAGTACCATGGGTCTACTGCGTCACGCAGTGGTGCATCTCCGCCATGGGTCTACCGCCTAACATAGTAGCTCTCCCTACTGGCCTAGTCGAGTCACTCCGAAATGAATTAGTCAAGTAGTCGTCTGGTCTCAGCCAGCTACTACATCTCTTTACTCTGCTCGCTCGTCTTCGGGAGGGTCCCCTCCACGAGCTACAAGCTGATAATCCATGTGTAACAATGTCCCATGAAGAAGTATCTCAATGGTCTGCCACTTCATAAGAGTATCAAAGAAATAGACGACATGCCAATTGGACGCCCGGTCTGTTTGTTATTAGCATTTTAGTCCTGGGGGCCAAGATGGATTCTTACATGAACCAACCTAACCGTGACTCCACTATAATTCTAACTCCAGTGGGGTATAGTCAAAAGGATGGCTATGCTCAAAGAATACTGGTGCTACTGACGGTTTGTCAAACGGACGTTCAGTGCCAATGATATGGCCCAAGAAAGTAAAGGAAACAGAATGGGCCTGGTTCTGGTCTGACCTAGTCGGACCAACTCGTTCCAACCCAGTATAGGTCAACCTGGTGTGGGTCGACCCAGACTGACTTGATGGTCCTGACTCAGCCCGGTGGGTGGTTCATCCGGATCAGTTCGGCCCAGTCCCCTGGGCTAGGCCCAGCGGACTGCGCGGACAATTTGGGACAAAGTCGCCACGCCGACGACTCGCCCTGAAGCCCAGTGGCTGGTTTGGTCAGCGCTGCGAAGGGCGCAGCTCAGCTGGCTTGACACGAGAGGGAAACTCAAGCCACGCGGGTGCACCGGGAAGGGCACGGTAGAGCGCGGGGGCGCCAAGCAGGGCATTGGGGCGCGCGGGCAGGGCGTAGGGGCGCGTGGGGATGGTGTTGGGACGCTCCGGGAAGGGCGGCCTAGGCACGGGGGAACCGGGGGGCAGGTGGCATGGGCCTCGGGTATGGCATGGTGTGCACCAACAGTGATTGTGGTGTGCGGGAAGGGTTTGAGCAGGCCGGGCAGGCCACAGTTCCGATCGGGGCGCGCGCCGGGCCGCACGTGGGTAGGCTAGTCGGGCTCCGCTCGGCCGGCGGCGTGGTTCACAGAGGCCGCGGGTAGCATGAAATTTATTCTTTATCTTTGTCATCATCGCCTCTTTTTCATGCCGTCATTACTTCACCGTCGACTCATGGTTGTGAAACCATAATGGTTGTGGAGGGGTCGGGCCATGTAAGTTCGGCCCAAACCCTCGACGTTAGAATGATAGAAATATGCTCAAAAAGATTATTCAATGTGATAGGATAAAGCATTAAACAACATAAAACACACCCCTCCCTTTTTAATTTTTGGGTGTTCATTCATCACGGGGGAAGATGATGTGGTGGTCATTCGCCGAACGCTTTCACTTCTGAGCTCGTGCATCGGTTCGTTGAAGACGAAGAGGAAGGAGGAAGGGTCGTCGAAGAGGTCCCAGGACAGAAGGGGGGTTCTGAGGAAGAACCCGAGGAAGAAGCGTCGTCGCCTGCGTCTTCGCATTTTTCGTTGGAGGATTCTATTCTCCCAAGTTCTCCACTAAATAGTGAATAAACGTGACACGATAAAAGATTTTAATCTATTATTCCCATTGGCATGAATTAATTATGTGTGCCCCACTTAATTAAGTTCATTTCATTGGAAAATTATTCGAAATTCAAAAAGAGAGGAGTGGCTCCACCAAATTAATTAAATGAGAGGTTGGCATATGAAATTTGGGGAGTATCGAGGGGGATAGAGGCCCGAGTGGTCCCCACCTAATTAAATATGAGGTGGGTCAAGGGGGGATACATTCAATTAATTGGGGTTTTTGAGGAGCTTTTTTCCTTCTCCATTATGAGGGGAGTTAGAGACCAAGAGACAATCCCTCATTAATGAGATAGAGTGGAGAGGTTCCCTCCACTCCCATAAAATGGGGGTGTTAAGCCCTGTGTGGATCCCATGTCATAACCTCTCAAAGGAGGTTATGCTGCTCGAGTGGTCCCCACACTAATTATCCTCCGAAGGGAGGTTAGGGTGTGGCGGTCCCACCACTAACTCCCATGTGGATCTTTTAACCAACTATACCACACAGTGTGGGTTAAATGAAAATAAAATAAATTTTCACAGATTTTATTTTATTAATCCATGTGATACCCAAAAACCAACTCTCATACACGATCATCCGTCGTCGAGGTGAAAGTCTTCCTAATAGAGAACCGGTGGTGGTTGTTCAACCGTGCCCTCAGATTTCAATCCTGAGCACTGGTTCAAATGTTATAAATACCTGCCCGTACATTTAGTGAACATACCTGAAAAAAACTTCAGAAATTTATTTCAGGCACACCAGGCCTCAGAATCAAGCGTCGTCAAGAAACAACGGACCTGTAAAATTCCCATGTATTTCAAAAAAAAATTACATGGAATTCCAGGTCTTCACACATTTCACGGGTTGTAGTGTGAGATGGGGAAACCTTTTCCCTATCCTATTTTTCTTCATTGAGTATATATATGTATAAATTTTTTGGATTAATTTAAAATTTTAATTTTGTTTAGAAGTCTATATCTATCAAGTATCCTATTATTCTACAACAACATTTGAGGAATCGTTACTGCTATTTATATACCCACCACTGCATGGGATTTCGACAAACATGTAATGTGTTTGGTAGATGACATACTTTTTGGAAACTATTAATGAATACCATAAATATACCAACGTGTATTTGGGAACATACATTCACTAGGATTTGTAGATCTGGATTTGAGCACACTCTTAATTTAATCATCCAATTTTTTCAGGTTAGGAATTTTTTTTTGGTATGGCATGTATTTTTTTGGTGTACATATTTAGGTTATTCTATCATTCTCTTGAATTCCATAGAGGATGTCACATGAATATTTATTATTATATATGTTAAAATCGGTCATTTTATTCATATTCACTTCTATATTGAGATGGTTTTGTTTGTGCATATAGGTACATTAGCAATGTGCTTCCATATTAGTTATTTCATTCAATGAATTTTATCATCCCTTAGCATATGGATGATGGCATGGCGTAGCTGGAACTTGATCCCCTGTGGGGTTGGATCATGATTGATTTGTCTCAGAGGTGGTTCATTCAATGGGATAATATTTTTAATTTTCACATGATACAAATTTTTTTGGTACATAGGAAAACATTGTAATTGTGTCACTAGTGTGGGTTTCAGTATTTGTTAACAGTTGTTGGTGTAATGGGAAAATAATCCATTCATCAAGACATTAACAACATACTTCTATACATGGTATACCAAGACAATGGTTTTAGTTAATGTTGACTCATTCATCATATATGAATCCTTCTTTTCATTTTAATACATGTTCTAACTCCCCATATATATTTGTATACACGTGCTCATTTGACCATTTTATTTCATGATTAAATTTTTATGATGCCTCCATAAAGAAATCCAACCGAATAAATAATTTTTGATCATCTAGAAAATACGATGAATGATGATGACTAAATTTAGAAACTATGTCACAAGATCCATCAACTCTATGGAAAAATAAAAACACCCCCACTTATTGATAATCTTATCATACTAGAACAAAATGATGTTGACGTATATAGGATTAACTCAATCCCCAAGTTCATACTGCAGGGGCCATTGATGTTCCACCATGATCTAAATCACTAGTTATATGTGGACGGACTAGAGTCACTGATCCTATTATTTAAACTTATCTTACCACTGACTAATTATTTTGATTTCATGCAATCTAGACTTTTCCACAATATAGTTGGGTACAATTGGAGTCTAGTCACATACATTCACGATGAATCAATTCTCTCATGGACCAACCTCCAATAGTTGTTTTTTGAGGAGTAATACCCACCATGATTTGCCTCAGTTCCAATATATGGGATTATGGAGCATGAGTATGGTCATATTATAGTTTTTGAGTAAGTATTAATGTTCCCTAACCATATGTAGTTCTCCATAGATATTAATCTTACAACATACATATGGGTGAAGATGTTTGAGATGAATATGTGTAGTTTCATTTGAGAATATGTGGTACCACTAAACATTACGAACAAGGTCATAGTGTTCGATTCAGCACTAGTGATGAGGTATTTCATATAATATATAATATTGGAGGAAACAACATAATTAATAATTATAATTATCAGTCATCTATAATAGCTAGAATGATCTAGTCCAACACAACATGGTATAATAGATATTCCTAGGATTAGACTTGAGAAGTGTACATGCAACAAATGGACCACCCAAGGACCCTTTTAATTTCATAGAGTGGATGTGTTATGAATGTGATTGGAAAGGTCACATGGAATTTGATTACCAGGCCCGATATGTTGAGGAGGTAATGTATACTAAGGATGGAAAACCACTACAGAGACAATGATGTGATCATGAATCTCCCCAGTGAGGGAATTTCGGTCCCTAGGGAGGTAGATCTATTAGTAATGTATGATGGAATTTATGAGTAGGAGTTGTAGGAGATGGTTGTTGTTATGAGATACTCCCAGAAAAACCAATGTGAAACACACTCTAGGCTCAGGGAGGCGATGTTCAGGGTCATTTGAAGTTGCATGATATGAATTCTTATGACTAAGAAGAAAATTATTTGATTAGTGGTAGGATATTTTTTTATTCAACTCAATCATCAGTGTTATAAGTAATTGGCTAAATTTAGTCTGTATTCTCAGTAGTCCTTATATGAGAGTCGGGGAACCTAGTTGAGGATTTAGTCCAGAATATTTTCCTAGAAGTTCCAATATGGAATAATTCATTGAAACTATTTACCTATAGGTAGGGTGGGAAATAACATTGTGGATATAGTTCCTCTTATGACCTTTTGGTATCCATTATGAGACCTTTTGATTTCATCATTGGTATCGAATGGATCTTTATGGTTTGATCTGAAATTTAAAAGCACCACAGTTGGGTTATATATTTTCATACTATTGGGAAGAGATTCAATTTTATGGGAGAGAGTGATGTAATGATAGGATTTATATATTTTTATAGTAGGATTATTGATCCCTCCACACATCAGATGGAAATTTTAACCCTTGATGCAACCTGCTCTTCTTGCATCACGATTCCTTCAATCATGGAAGATTTTATAAACGCATTTCCTGAGGACTTTCCCAAACTACCTCCAAGGTGGTAGGTGGATTTATGCACTGACATGCACTACATGACCATTTGGGTAATTTTGTGGCATATCATATAGACCATACTAACCTCCAATAGTAGTAGTTGTAGTTAGTGGACATTCGAGATAAGGGTTTTATTAGACAATTAGTGTATAATAGGGAATCTAAAATTTTGTTTGAGTAAAATATGGATTGGGTATTTTTTTATAGATTATAGTTTCATGAAAAATTCTAAAAAAATTACTCCTTACTGATGATTTATTCCCTCTTTGATCAGTTTCATGTCATGAGATGGTTCTCAAATGTTGATCATAGGTATTGATACCACATGTTGAGTGTTCACAGGGGTGATATTCTAATTATGGAAATATGATGTCACTATGGATATTATGAGTTTCTAGTGATTCCTTTCACAGTGTATAATTCTCCCAATGTGGTTAGAGAATTATTAAACTCTATATTTTAGTTGTACTTATATCATATTTTTCTTCATTGATGACATAATCAGATTCTTTGTGTTATATTAATAGGATGTAGAGATCATTAGAATAGTCCTAAACATCCTTATGAAAGATCCTCTTTATGGTAGTCTCTTTATGTTCATGATTTATATCCATTACTTTCAATTTCTGATGTTGGTCATTTTTTAGCATTGATTAGTTGTGGAATTGATAATGATCGATGCAGTTCTTGTTTGGGAGACACCCAACAGGGTGTCATATGTGTGGATATTTATTAGCATGAAAGTGTACTATATGTGTTTTATTAGAATTATATAGGATTGTGTGCACATAGACCACCCTAGCATAGAAAATGTAGATGTCTTCTTGGGATTGGAATTTATGGATATTTAATAAGGAGTTGAGATAGATTCTTATGAGAGATCATATTTAGTGACTATTAGAGGAGTGTGTGGAGTACGTAGTTTATTCTGATGCCTGTGGAGATGGGATCAAATATCTATTGATGAAGAGGTACAAAGTTATGGAAAATTGGAAAAGGTAAATATGAATCTACATATATAATTTCATGACTCACATCATAGTTTATGTTGTGTAAGTATTAACTATTAGGATATTGATGAACATTATTTTGCGAGAGATATTTTTTGTTTACTCAAACAATTAGAGTCTTTGGTATGCATTCAAAAAGGGTTACTGAACCATGATGGAGAGAAATTGGATATGTTTCATATAAGATTGTTATATTGAGATAGTCGTTAATCATGGGAATGGAAATATGGTTGTAGATTGCCTTTGTTGGAATTATTTGGATCACTTGGTAGAAGAGGTATCTGAGTAATTAGCTCTGTAATAAATGACCATAGTTGAGAACAAGGGTGCATCATATTTTTTGCTGATGATTTTGGATACTCGTCTATTAAATAATTTTATAGGTCCCTAGATGGGAGACATCCATTTTGAAGTCATACATGACATGATATCATCACAAATTACAATAGATGGATTTTCGAAAGTAATAAATCATATCACCCCTTTTAAGTTGTTAATGGTTGTCCCAGTCATGATGTTGGTGGTGGTGATGAGAGTTTTCCAAAAAACTCCTTTCGGTCTACATATCGGTGTAGGTAATATGTGAAAAGGAAATGGGAGGCAGTTTTAGTGGGCTAGACTGAGGTGGATCAAGGACGAGTTCATCTCTCGGTGCCTCACATGTCAGCAGGGAAAGATTGGCCACCAGGTTCGACCAAATTTGCTACATCCTACTATGATCATTTAATGGATATTGGATGGAAGTTATATTGAAATTATGATATGGATTCAATGTTTATTTAGAGGATATGACACCACCAAGGTGATATTTGAAGGAATTACAATTTCGATAAACTTCCATGCTATTTCATACTAGAATTTCATGTAGGGTATGAGGAAGTTTTACAATGAGATATCATCTAACATTATGGGGTTCCCTCAATGACTATATATAACTACGATATATTGTTTATAAAATTGTTTTACAAGGGCCTACAAGATGTTTTGGGACCTATATTATGATTATCAGTTTTTATCACCTCCATACCAATGGCTAGTACTATAGCAATATCCACATGATAGATGATATGTTGTTGGTTTTAATGAAAGACATTGGTCAAATAAGGGAGGATCATGTTCCCTTTTTAGATTTTCAAAACCACAATAAATATAATAATAATTTTGGTGTGGAACCATTTGAAACCTTGTATGGGAGACCATATAGGTAACCATTATTCAACAGTGATATTGGTGAGGAAAATATTATTAGGACAAATATGGTGTAGTAGATCACTGAGAATGACTATATAATCAATTACCTGATAAGGACTACATAAATAAAACATATATCCTATGTATATTTACATTTTATACACTTGGAGTTTGAAAATGGTGACCATGTATTATTATGTTTCTTTCGATGATGAGGATGTTAGAGATTCAGCAAAGGAGGCATGCTATACACAAGGATAAAGAATTATTTTGAGTTATTATATATGTTTGGAAAGGATTCCAAACACATATCCTCACCCCCATAGTTGGAGTGGGTGCAAAATGACATTCATTTTCACGTCTAAAAAGATACATATAGAATCCAATGCACATTATTTAGTAGGAAAAGCTATACATTTATGATTTATCCTCATTCATTGATTACCTAGTAGTGATCATTGATCAGTAGGAGAGGATACTTCATGGAAATGAAATTCCAATGGTTCATGTGTTGTGGGTGAATCAGATCATGCATGAGAACACCATTGAGCAGGATAGCCATATGTAGGATCAATATCTCTATAATTTTGTTTACTGTTTTATTTTCAAGGTAATAAATAACAGTGGGGGGAAAATGTTTAAATTTAGTTTTTCATCTAATAATAGAAATATATCAATGAATTCATTTTGGTTGCAGACGGAAGGTTTTATGAGTCTGTTTAGACTCAACTGATAAATATGTAGAAATGGACGGATCTAAAAAAATTCAGAACCACTTCATAGCTTTTGTGGTTGATCACCATCATGTGATCTGGTATGATCCGAATGATATTTTTCATAACATTTACTTACTTAATGAAAATGCAGGTCAGATGGAGATCCTTATTGCCAAACGGGAAGCCGCTTTGATGAAAAATGGGAATGGCTATAGCACTTTTTATAACACTGAAATATTGTGATGTCATTGGAATAATGGAAATAAATTTTATCCTTGTCTCGCTCTAGAAGTGTTCTTGAAATCTCCTCTTATATGATGGATTAATGTGAATATTGATGGTTCCTCCAAAGTAAATCTGGGCCCTACGGAATGCGATTATATCTTCACGAATCCCCTCGGTCATATACATGGATTCTTCATGGGTATCTGCGACATTTACTCCTCTATTGATGCTAAGATGATGAGTTCAATACCTGTTATTTCCTTCACCAAGTTCCTTGGTCAGAACAATCTCTAGATTGAATGGGATTTTACAACAATCATTCAAGATATTTGGAATGGAAATATACATCTTTCGTAGACAATTACTACCCATTGGATGGACCAAAACCATTATCTTATTAATATGCACTATATCGTGACACAAGTTTACCGAGAAGAAATCATGGTGATGGATGTCCGGGAAAACATGGGATTAAATCAAGACATTACCCTGTTTGAAGACATTCATATTGTTTTACTTCCATTATTTAAAAGTTATTGTAATATGATCTTATATTTTAGACATCGGTAAATTATTTATTTTATAATAATACTGACTTGGACGACTTGAGCCAAGGCCTCATCATTTATAAAAAATAAATAACTTCTTTTTTAAGATATGTGTTATGAGGAAGTGAGATTCTGATGACCGATATACAGGAAATTAGTTTTTAAAAAATTATTAATATATTATATATCATATATGAACATTTTTAATCCAATAATACAATATATCCCAATTGGAGTCTTTAATCTGAAATCTGAGACCATAAATGTGTATTTTATTTTATTTTTATCATACGCATGACCTTATATTTGTTAGAATGTGAAATTTGGGTTAAACAATCATTATAAGGATCATTTAGTTGTTTAATTATTTATTTATTTTATTAATTCATAATATGAAATAAAAACTAACTATATCTATAAAGGAATCATTGTGAGGAATCTCCTGGGTTAGTTTCATAACACCATGAGTTTTGAGAGGAGGAGTAACCAATTTTCTTTTGCATATTGATGTTTTATGATAACGAGCTTCTAGATTTAGGTGATGTTTTTCAAACCAAAAACAAAGGATCTCCCTACATCTTCAGCAGTAGTGTTATTCACTGAATAATGATATAAAATTTATTTAGAAATCTAAACTTTTTTATGGCCCATATGATTAAATTATCGATCATGATCATTTCAATTTCATTAATCATCATTTATTCATAGAATTTACACGAACAACTATATGGGATTTTGTTGGTTTATTGAATTAATCAATATTTTTCCTTAATTATCAACCCATTTATTCCAATTTTTATTCCTTGGGAAAAAATATTGCCCAAAATTTATTAAACCACATTTTATATGATTTTCCCCCACACGTTGTTTGGGTTCCACATCATTGGGCCACATGGTCATAATTTTACTATTTCACTACTTGTTCGAATGTTATCAAACCCATGGCATCGAGATTAATTGATGGGTGATTAATTAATTAATTAAATGGGGTTATAAAGGGATTAATGTGTCTTGTGAGTGACATTCCTTATTGATCGGGGATCAAGATTTGATATGGTTTTGTTGTGGGAGGTTCCATGTATGACAAGCGATGAACATGCTTCTTGAGGTAGGATCGTTACATTGATTTCCATAGACTGGAAGGCTAGAATTTTTTGGTTGGAGAGAAATACCATAAAAATGGATAGCCATTTGGAAGATATTTCAACTTTAACCTGAGATCTAAGATCTACAATTAAGATGTAGATTTATGTTGAAAACCTTACTATGCATTGTGACATATGAAAAACAGATGGTGTGAGCACCCTGGTTTTGGTGGTTAGACTTTTGAGTGAGATACATATCACACACTATGTGGGACCCCCAACATTTCATGTGACTTTGTACAAGTTACCCAGCGTGTCCTCTAGGAATTCATGAAAATGGACACTTCTAGGAATATGATGTGTATAAGACTCAACTTCCAAACATGGACATAACCCAATGGACATGGGCAGGGCCAGGAAAACATGGGTCCACCCCAGGTGATTCAGAAATTATGTTTATACCTTTATAGTATATAAAATTTAATATTTTATAAAATAATATTTATAAATGTATATATATAAATATATATCAATGTACCAAAATTTATAAATTTATATTTTTTAATATATATGTATAAATATAAATAAATACAATCATATAAATATTTTATATAATATATTCATATAATGTATTTAATAAATATATATATATATAGTATTTTAATTATATTTATAAATTTAATATGAAGTATTTTAATTAGTGGGGGATCACAACACTCCTTGTTCTTTTAAATTATAGGGGGTTTTGAACCCACTGTATGTTAATGAAATTAGAGGTGGTTTAAAACACCCTCAAATATATGATATTTTATGTGTTTTCATATCCCAAAAATTTTATAAATTACAATAGTTTTTAAACCCACGCTAATTTGTGATATTAGTGGGGGTTTTGTTCTGCTAAAATTTCCTTTCAAAAAATCCATGTTATATATTCAATGCTTCTATAATCCAACTGAAAATATAGAACAACTTATTATTACATTATGGATAATTATGACATAATCCCCTCAAAAATCAATCCAAATATTAAAATAAATTCTAAAAAATATATGATGTTGTGAACCCCATATAAATTTGATTCTTAGCATGGGTTCTATTGAATCCCCTCAAAATTTAACTTAAGGGAGGTTTTGCATAACCCCATATAAAAACTACCACTAATATTCTTTTCTATAGTTGATACCCAAGTGAATTTGATTGTGTATAGTGGTCAGGACAAGGAGATCTGGACTAAGTCTCTCTCAGTATTTACTTTTCTAGTTTTTTTGTTGCATCATCTATTTTTGTTGGGTGTATTATACCCCTATCCTTTATAGATATTGTTTTCAAACTCTTTGGATACATAAAATTTCTTACATGCATGGTTATTACCCATTATGTTACTATTATTTCATTTATTCATAGGCACTTATTCATGGGGATGGTTGTGTGTGTTGTTATTGGTAATTAGGAAATGTCCTCCCTTATATGTAACTTATTTATACACTTGTCACCATACATAATAATTTTGATGCAGGTTAGGTGATGTTAAAGATCAAGACCCATTGGATTTTGTTTCATGAAAAAATCCATCTTTATAATATCATATATGATCCCCAAATAAAATAATAAAACCCATTTTAAAAATAATTTTATTCGTAGTATTGTTTTACGCGTTTTTACACTACTTCCTAATCTATATTTTATCGTTATATTTATGTTTCTTGTATATAGGATATAGTTACATAATCTAAATATATATATTTGTGTTTTAAATATCATAAGTAATCATTAAATATATTTTTAGAACATATCATTTAATTAGACATGGATATGAAATCTCATCTTTTTGTGGAGATATTAGATAATACATTGGTGAAAGAAATTATATCGTTACATTAATGGGTTAATGGATAAATAATTAGATTATATTTAATTTTTTATAATTTATATCATGTCATATTTATTATTCTTATGTATCACATAGATTAATCTAGGGGACCTATAATTCATAAACATACAATTTACTTTTTTATGATGAATGTATTTGAAAAAAGTGTCAACAATACACTTCATACAAAACAAAAATATAATTATACTAATAAAAATATAGAAAATAATATAATGATGAATAAGAGACACCATTACATTCCCAACCATTTTGGAGATTCAACATTCATGAATAATTTCAATACTTTTCCTCATTTTAATAAATATGATAACATTATCTTTACCTATATCGATAAAGAAGTAGGATAGTGAATAATTATATAGTAAAATTCCAATTTATATCCAATATTAGAATTAAAATATATAGTACATCAATAATTTTCCACACTTAAATTTAATATAATAATTTTTAATCTAATGTCATCTAATTTGAGAAATCTAAAATATAATTCTGTTACTATATATATATTAATGTTTATACTATAATAGGGTTCTAGAATAATAATATCATAATCCATCTAGAAAAATTAGGGTGACTGATTCAACAATTCTTATGTTTTGAGAAATATTAAAAGAATTTTTAATGTCTTAGGAATTTATATCCCTATAAAAATTTTAAAAATATAAAATAATAAAATCAAAATGAATAATTTTACCATGTTATAAAAAATATGTTCAACGACTGATCATAACTCAATGAATTAAAATGAAGTTACCAAAAATCCACATTGTTATTGATACAACTAAATAAATATCAACATGTATACGGGGGAGATTTGTTTTAGTAATTATAATGAAATAAAAGGAAAATATATATTGTAATTTCATCTGATATTAAATCCAAAGAACACAATGTAATGGGAAAAATTTTCATAACATGTGACATGTATGAATTAAATATATTTGTCACTATGAATACACCTTCGACCAGAAAAACTAAGGAATAAATAAACAGTATAAAATTTAATTGGAAATTCAACTTCAAATGCCATTTTAAAAGATATTGCAGGATTTATAACTCCAATAGACAATTTATTCACCCCATAAATGAAATTCAGTGCATCCAATCAATACTTGTCCCTATGATGGGAAATTTAGATGAAAATGCAATGAATTTATACTGAATTACATGAATAGTCATTAAAATCCAATAGTGTTAACCAATAAATCTTAATTTATTAATTTATAAAGTTAATTACAACCATTTTCGATTATAATCTTCATTAATAGTCATTCCCCATATTAATTATGTTAATTTTCCTCAATTCATGTTTATTGTTTTTGAATGATTGTAATATATTCATCATTAAGATGTATTTATTCATCATTTATTAAAATTTCATTATTCATAGGTGATTAATATTAATTTTATTGTTTATTTATTGTAATTTATAATGTTTTTAACTCATTTTGTGTTTTTTAGTCTATATTATTTTTTAGGGAATTGATGAAGGGAATGTTTCATGATTATTGATGATTGAAGGGTGTTTGTTTAATTGATGAATTAAATGTTGATATAACTATAACACAACATAATAATAAAATTTTTATAATATTTTAATCACATTATACTAATTAAAATGTTTTCATTGTCATCCAGGGAATAAATTAACAATAATATTCAAGTAAGTGGTTTAACGAACCCAGAAATTAACTAATCATGACTAGGGGATTAATATGAGATGGTCTAGTTGAAATATTATTATACAACAACAATAATTATCTAATTTAGATTTTATTGTTCTCATATAAAATAATTTAATAGATATATCATGAGGATATAATTAATATAAATTCATTTCTTAGAAAAAAGATACTGTTTTCTTTATACATTACTTTTTCTAAACGATTGATTTTACGATAATTGATTATTTATCGTATAATTAATTTTTTAGATAATTTATCATACTAAACCTTAATTATTAGATAATTATTATTTTATCATTTAATTTAATACATAGATCATTTTTTTGGGGAGAACGAAAATGGATCATTTTATATAATAGAGGTATTAGTTAGAAAAACACAAGAAAAACAATTTTTTTCTTAATTTATGGTTTATATGAACAAATATGATATTAAAATTAATAAATAATAGGTTAATTAAATAAATTATAATAATTAATTTATAATAGTTTTTAGTATAAATTTCAATGATTATATTTAAGGATGAATGATAATTTGTTGATAATACAATATTTCAGGGCATAAATTTTCAATAAAAGATTCCCTCAAAATGACATACTTAGGATATATAATATTGAGAACAATGTTTTTAATGTCTGGGAGGGTTAAAGGAGAGTCATATTTTCAAATTTTAATGTAATTATATGATTTAATGTTTTTTCTAAAATTTGTGAAGACGATACAACTTTATAAGTGATGGGAAGCATAGTTTTTTGGTGTACCCATTTCATTTTAGTTAATATAATGTTACTATTTATGTTTGAATGAAAAAAATAGACAAAATAGTTGATTATAGAATTTTTTAGTTGAAATTCACCTCAAAAACTGAATTTTTAGAAAATATTTTATGGTTTTTAGTGTTTTTTCTTTTACACTAAATTACTTTTACCTCAGAAAATAATTTCTGACATTAGTAAAAAAATTAAATGAAAAGATTAAATTTTGACATTTTAATGAATACGATACACCTAATTTTAAATATTAATATCATTTTCCAAAAAAATTGATTATATGAAATATTACTTTTTAAATAAATACACCTAATCATGTCAAAATGGTTTCTTATGAAATAAAACATTTATGATTAAATTTGATAAAAAATATAAAAAAATCATGGATGATGATTTTTTAGATAGTATTCGAATGAATGTAAAATAAATAATTGACTTGAGGCTTCCCATGAAATAAAAATCAATATCTAAAAATAATAAATCTAGATTCAACATATATATCAGATGCACTTTTTATTTTTACATTATATTTTAATTAGTTATAAAAATTTTATCCATAGGTTTTCTAAGTTGAAATAATATATTTAAAAGAATAATTTTTTTAAAAATATATTATTTGATCAATTTATTTGTTTTATGAATTAATAGGTAAATTTTATATAAAATTAATGTCATTCAAAATACATGTTTGATGAAAATAATATTTTTTTGACTATAACCCAATTTTTTCTGATAATGATCAATCCAATTTAATAATTCAATTTTGATATGAAATAATCAAAAATATTGATCAATTTTATTTATTTATAATTATAATAATTGATAATTTTTTACGAGAAATTATAATAAAATATAATGAAAATCTATTTTTATTGAATAATTACATTTTCAATCATTAACAATTATAATTTTTATTTAATAATTTTTTGAAACTAAATAAATTTTAACCAATTATATATATCAATGATATTTTATTATTATTAATATCTTCTGTGATATAAATATTATTATACCATAAATTTAATTTTCATATAAAAATAAATTTCTAAAATATAATATTTGTTATGATCCATTTTAAATAAATTAATCTAATTTTACTCAAAATAAATCTACCATTTATTAAAAATATATAATTCATCCAATTGGTACCCATGTTGATACAACATAATACAATGGCTTTATATTAAATGATCATACATAAATGCAAAAATTTCATCTAAGTATGTCACAATTCCATTTAAATTTGGTGTTACATGTGTAGAAAGATACCAATAATAATGAATTATTTAAATAATATAATATATTAAAATATATGAGTTCTCTAATATGGTATTCAAGAATAAGAAATAATCAATGCAATAACATGAGTTAATTCATATACATCAAAACCTAAATCCTTAGTAATGAGTCATGGACGAAATCAATAACATAATAAAATAGTAATATAATTCAAATATCATGAACCATGTGAGATTACTATTGATCAAAGGAATGATTTCATCTCCTAGATATCATATGGAAACTGGGTTGGTATCTTCAAATATCATTCCTTCTTCATGTTAGCACCTTGTTTGTATATTTAAAATAATTCACTAGTACTAAATTCCTTATAGTTAACATTATTCTATATTTATAAGAACATATATTCAATAAACATTGTCATCACTTTTTAGTAGCATCTATCTAGATAAAATCACCACGTTACCTATTGAAATTGATACCTATACTAGTATCTCAGTTCATCATGAGATATATATAGCTAACGGTTATCATAAGATATATTTGGCCAACCCATCGTCACTAACAATTTCCAATAACTATAAAATGAATAAAGTATATAGAGAACAAATTCCCATAAAAAATCAAAAAATTCCATTATTCCAATCATACCATTATTAAATATTGGAAAAGGAATGATTTTCATGATATCATTCTTAAAAAATAATAATTCCAACATAATTTAATTAACTAATGAAAATGAACAGATTTCACAAAAACTCAAATAAAACATAATAATCTTAAGACAAGAAGATAATAAATGTTGATGGAATTATAATATCATATCCACAATGAATCATTAAAACCTTTAATTGTTCACCAAATTGATTAAAAACAACATAAAAAATAACATTTTACCAATTCATTATTTATTGGGGAAAATAAATATTTTCATAATAATCCACAAAACATTAATATATCATGAATATTGTAAAAATGTGTTCATTAGTTGAAAAAATAGAATATTTTTAATTATTTTTAAAATAAATGAATTGTATGGTTTTAGTAATATATTTTCATACTTCATGTGTTAAAACAAAGATTCATGTCATAATTTTTATAAATATCATAAATTAACATTTTTGATAACATATGATAATTTATTTAAAAAACATTCTAATGAATTTAATAGTAATTAAAAAAAATTATATAATAATTTGATCATATAATAATTTGATCATATAATATAATAGTATTAAAAATATTTCAAATAACATTGACATTTAATGAAACATTTTATTGAATAAAGAGGTAACAAGGTCAGATTTTTGAAATAAATAATTTATGTATCATTTTAAATACAGGTAATTGGAGAATGATACTAACACATGAATACTTGATAAATATGTTTTTGGGAATATTATCATTTCTTTTTTTGTATAATGATTATATAAGTTATATAAAATTAAATTTAGCACAAAAAAGTGGTATTGTCACATATAAACATACATCCTTGGATACATTTAAATCCTAAATCCTGTAAAATTAATAAAATTATTCTTATCCTGAAAAATAATTAATAAAATGTAATTCATGATTTAATATGACAATGGTAATTATCATACACTACAGACCTTTTTAACATTATAAATAATAACATAACATGTCATATATCAGGATCAATAATGTCATACCAATAGGGTATGTGTCATGAATGTATAAAATCATTGATATTCTCCATTATTATCCATTATTCTTATAAAATAGAAATTTTTTCATTTTTTTTAAAAAAATTACATAAGTGTTAATTTATGTAAAATATCTTTAATGTGATTTAATGATTATTCTAATAATTTTAATTAAAAATATATTGTTTATAATCGAGTTAAAATTTTAAAAACATTAAATTTAAGTAATCTAATTTTGAAAAAAACTACCAGGATATAAATCAAATTAATAAAAAACACATAACATTTTTTATTTTAAATCTAATTACAATGTTTTTTCACCCTCATTAAATAGAAAGTCATAGAATTTTTTATCTTTATTTGGTAAATATACATTTAGAGAAATTTAAAAAATTATATCTGAAAAATGTTTATCATCTTTAAAATAACTAATTTCAACAATTCATAATACATTTTATTCATATGGAAAAACACTAGGAATATTAAATAATGAGTTTGACCTGTTGAATATACTATTTACATAGGAAATTTAAACATAAAAGGCATATGAATTTTGAAAAACTACCATAAAATACATATATTATGGGGATAATATACATAAACACATCTAATGAGATAAATATATGTGTTTGAGAGTTTTTGAAGACTTGTCATATAATTGTAACAATTTTTAACCAACATTACCATTAATTGAGTTATTATTTTTTAAAAGGTTAGGATTAATTAAAAAAAATAAATTTACAATATATAATAATATAAATCATCCTAGAGAAAAATATTGAATCCATTTTACCTGATTCAAAATTAATGAATAATAAAAAATTATTTTTAATAATTGAACACAAAATAATAAATCCAATTTTTAAAAGTATATATATTTTTTATCATAACTATATTTTTATTCATAATATATTCCATGTAATAATAATTATAATAATATTAATATATTTACTTGGATAAATTATCTAATCATTACATTAAAATCATTGATTAATAGAGATATATTTAATTTACTAAGATTAATATTCATTGCACGTATTAATATTGTTTTTTCAGAATAACATCTCAATTTACAATCAAATTATTTTATTCTAATTTATATCTAATTGATAATGAATATAAGGATTATTATTAAATTATTAAAATTTTATTAAAACTTATTTCATCAAAATACAACATTATAAGTGGTCATTATACATATTATATAAAAATAAATTACCTTTAAGATTTATCTTTTAAAATGTGATGGTTATTTTGAAAACTAAAATTATTAAATATTTAATATGTATTTTTGAACATTTTTTAAATAAGGAAAAATTTTATAAATATTTTTCATTATATATTTTTTCTAATCCAAAACAACAAATCCACAAACTATTTGATAAAATCACAACGAAATAATAATATATTAATTGTTTATCATTGTTCTTTTCATCATATTGTTAAATTTTGTATATATTATCAACTTTATACTATCTATAAAATATAAATAGATTTTAATATATTTGGGTATGAAACACACCAAATAATTAATTCTAATTTTATTTCAAAAAAATATAGTTTGAACTACTTGAGGTTGAATCATTTCTAGTGTCATAATATTCACATTAAAATTAATCACGATGTGTCATTTCATACAAAATTTCATGAACTAAAGACCTTATCCTTCCAACGTTCATTGAATCCTTTCTTGATATGTATCATAAAATTTTTTATTCATTTATAATTTAATATGTTTAGGTGATCAATATTTTCCATCATTATTAAATTCTACACCGGTTGGTCCATTAACATTTCATCATCTGGGATCCTAATTCAATATCATATTTCAACTATAATCAAGCAATAAATATATTTTTCTAATGTAGTTAATAACCATATAAACAATAACACGAAATTATTTTAGAAGTGATGATAGATTAAGTACTACATATACATCACCCAAAAATTATAAAATCTCATATTCACACATCCCTCAGCTATTATTTCAATCATTAATAGGCTATTATAGTGCAATATATTAAAAAATCAATTTATTTAAAATTGGGAAGTATGAAAAAATTAATAAGGACAATTTTGAATTAATTCATGTCATGGACGGGATTGCTGGTTCATTTCATTCATGTCTTCCAAATCATTTATAACATCTTATGTTGTTTTCATAACCCCAATGTTGAATGAAAAATTTCGTCCCAAAAAAATATTACCAATAATAAAATCATTTTATAAAGATTTTTTTAGTCCTCATATTACATTATTTCAAGCTTATCACCTTCATGTAATAATATTAGATCGTCGTATGTTTTATAAATGTCTATATGTATCTTTTAAAATAAAAAATATGTCTCAGAATAGTTATCAACATGGTCCATCCAATAATTTTATTCCATACCTAATATATGACTTTGGTGATTAATTACTACTATAAGAACATTTTATGATATCAATTGTTGTGATAAAAAATTATTGAACCACAAAAATATATTTTTAGAGAAATAGATAGATCATTGATTTAAAAATCATGGATCCATATAAAATTACCATGTATATGAACATAATAGAAAACTAAAACTCATGAAATTATCCTTACCTATAACTATATATATTAGAATTAGGATATCTAAGAACCCTTCCAACCATATGATGTCGACCTCATGAAAACATCATAGGAAAATCAAATATAGATTCATATAAATAGATATTTGGGAATTGAAAATAAATATTGATGTAATACATAATATAGATAAGTTTGATTTTCTAATGTTTTAATAGGTTTATGGGAGGAATAACTATTTTTTCATATCTTTCATAATGTTGAATATTTCATGCCAATTATAATGTTTTATACCATCCCCCTAATATTAATAGTATTTTCTATGATATAAATCTGAAGTATATGATGTCTTCCATTATAGACTACCCTGATTTAAATTAAACTATGATATAATATTAATTTATAACATAGTAGTTAGATAAATTTATATAAATCAGATTAAAATCATTACGAAATATATGAATAATTTTTTTCAGGATAATAAATAAATTTGAAGGATTGATTTTTTAATAAAATAATTTTATGAATAAAAGTACTTTTTTTGAAGAATTTTATATTTCTAAATGTTATGAGTTTTTATCTAATAAAATTACATTAATAACTAATAAAAAATTATTTGAATGATATATATATATATTATTTAGTTACTAATCACTCATTTATTTGTAATATAATGGTTATCTGTAAATATTAAATTATTAACATGAAAAATGATTTTTAAAAAAAATATGTTTTTATGTCTAAAATGTTTTACTATCAGAATAAACGAAATATATAATTTTTAATTAATGGTTATAATGAAATTTATATATTTAATATTTATTTAAATATTTTTAATTCATTTTTTATATATTATGAGGAATGTAATCAATTAAAATTTTGTTTTATGCTTAAAAAATCATTATATGAAGAAATACATTTTGATCACATTTTTCATGTTTATTTTAAAATTAATTACTCTAACATAGGGAATATGAATTTGATAAAATTTCATCGATATGTTAAAATATAATTTATATTTTTTAATTTTATTTAAATTTCATTTTTTGTCATTACAAATAGAATCATATGTTAAAAAATGTATGTTGTTGCATTAAGAGTTAAAATGAATTAAAAGGGTTAAAAATAAAATAAAAAACAATTAAAATGAAATATTTATTTTATAAATAATAATATATGTTCTTATATTGACTGAATTATATCCCCACTTCGATGATGAATTGTTGGGTATCTATTTCTCTTGTGTAAGACATTAATATAGTTTAATACATTGAAAAAATCTAAGTATGTCCTCATCATCACATATAAAAGGATAGAACCAGTACTCTATTATATAAAAATAAGTATCCTGATATATCTGTATAAATCATATACTAAAATACCTCCCCATTTCCTAGAGGTCCTGGTTTGATCACAATACATTCATTTAAAGAAACCCGTTTTCTAGAAAATGATGTTTTTCAACAAAGATGTATAACACTTGAAAGAGTACCCTCATATCTATTTCCTCATTTTTCATGACATGATTAATTCATTAGCATGAATTCAATAAATTGTTATCATTCTTTTTTTAAACCGTTTCTCCCTCCTATCCATGAAAATAGCAATTAATGTGTCTCTTCTCTTTATCTTTTGACAACAGCCTCGACATAGTGATATGATAAATTTTCCATAACAAAATCAAATTTAATAATATAATAATATAAATGAGGATAGTATCTTATATATATGATATAATATTTATTTCATTATTATAATATTTTATCTAGAAATTTATTTTTCCATGCATTGGAAAAAAATAATATCAATCTTGTGTACATGTGGACTACAACCACCACAATGTATTGTGAATAATTTACTCATAATTATTAACATGAATAATTTTAAATGTGAAAAGGATTCATATTTATGATACATATGTAATGCTTAATGAAATTAATACATTGAATCCTAACCCATGTTGGAAGTAATTTAACCATTGAACAAAATCATGCAAAGAAAATAATCCACTATTTACCCAATTCTTTTTTTATAAAGAAATTATGAATAAAAGGAAAATTTCTAATTGAAAAGGAATTATAGAGTGTAATATTCTGTATAATATATTTATGGGATATATTTTTAATAAATATGTTTTAAAATAGGGTATTTTAACAAGATTTAATATAAGAATAAATTAAGCTGTGATATTTAAGTTAAAATATCATTTCATTTACAAAATTTTTATGATAAATTTCAATTTATGGAAGTAATATGGATCTCATCCTTTATATATAGTTTATTTTATTCTCCACAATTATTCAAAAATTATATTTATTATTATAATTTACCATTTTCATTTGGTAAAATGATCTTGAGAATGTTTTAATGGAAAGTACAACATAGTTACTCTATGGGTGAAGAACCTTTTCTTTGATATCTTTTACATTAAAAAATAGTTATGTATTTTTTAAGAATATTTTAATTTTATTTTAAATATAAATTTAAATATATTTATTTTTTTTAAAAATAGTTGGAAATCAATATTTAGAATGAAAATTTTCTGGATAATTAATTTTTTATCTTTTTGAAATATGTCAAAATAATGTTCTACTATAATGTATATTGTATGAAATTTCTTCTATTTTAAATTGATCATTATTTTAATTGAAACATCCGTTACCTCTTTCAATTTTTATTTTTAAATAATTTCACTTTCTAATGATTCATGATATTTTAATAAAATATTTTATCATATAAAATGGCATCTTCTAATTATATCAATGAAGGGTTCTAATGTAATTTTATATGTATTTTGCATCATCATAAAAATAATTTAAATTATTTATGAATCATTATTAATATGATATTATAAAATTATTATCATTATTTCCATGCATATCATATATTGATTATGATTAAAGAATGAATCTATGAGTCATGTTTCATTCCCAGTGGTAAATGTTGTTGTGAGAAAACAGTTATAAAATGTATTTTAATTCCACAAGTTTTGGAATGATGTAATGATGAAATATTTATGGAACTAATTTCCATTAAATTTTATTTTATATAATTAATTGTTGAATGTTTTAGGTTTTTGTGGTGTATGTATCATTTGTTTTCTTTATTTGAATAGTTTTCCCGAAATTATGTATCACACTAATAAATATAGAAAAGAATGATATATATTAATATAATAAGTACTTAAATAGGTTATGAACCCAATTAAGTAAAGGAATATATCCAATAAGTTAGTAGTGGGAATGATTTAATACTGAGGAAATAAATGAATGGTTAGAGAAACC
The DNA here is from genome assembly GCA_963277665.1 of Viscum album. Classification (NCBI taxonomy): domain Eukaryota; kingdom Viridiplantae; phylum Streptophyta; class Magnoliopsida; order Santalales; family Viscaceae; genus Viscum; species Viscum album. The sequence goes on from OY728128.1 coordinate 599,758,554, forward strand.
AGTCCACTATCAATGTATTGTTTGTGATTTACGACTAAGGTAGTGGTTTTCTATTATTATATTCATTCTAAAAACAAATGAATTTTCCATATGATATGTTCTCTTGGATATTGAATAATATATTTTTATGAAATTGAAACCTCACTAATTTATTTTTAATGAAATTGATTTATTTCATAATTTTTAGTTAATGATCTTTGAAAAATTGGGTTTTATTTGCATATTACTTGATGATGTTATTAAACCCATTTTCATATATTGTGATCACATATTATTATTGATTAATATATCTTATTATTACCCATATTGTGTATCTATGATCACCGCTTTTTATTTCTATTCTTAATTTTGTTAATAAATGATACAATTAGGGTATGTCTAAAAAGTTAACTATGTGATATGTTCTTTGTGGGAATTGTTGAAGAGATTTCGTGATATAATATGATTATTTATCATTCATCCAAAATAATAAATAATTTATTGTTCGTAAGATTTATTATTGAAATATATATTAAATATTCATCAAAATGATGTCATATTTATGTTTGTAATGATACGGTCTCAACATCTAGTATTGGAGGATGTTTTGGTTATTTTAATAAATTAGAATAAGATATATTTGTTGAGAATCATGAGGATATGTCTATGTATAGAATAATAAAATTAACATAATAAGCTATAATTTTATTGTTTTACAAGATAATATATTCCTATATTGAAAGTAGAATGTGAATTTAGATGTTGTATAAATGGAATTAATATAAAAAATCTGAAATGGTACCGATAGATATTAACTCTGTCATCACTGGTGCATAATGAGTGGGGGTATGACTAAAGAAGTGAATACAGACTTTTGGGGAAAGTGAATTTTTTAATTCAAACTTATTTTATGAATCATTATAAATTATTTTAATATATGATGACCATTAATGTCATTGGATAAACCTTGTTGCCTATGATTTAAAAGAATTTGTCATGATTAAATATATTAAGAATGTTTTATAATTGTTAATATATTACTCAAAATGATTTTTGTTTCCCAAAATATGTTTTTTGGTCATAGTCAATGGAAATATTGTGGAGAAATAAATTTTATTGTATATTGTATTAGAAATTAAATTAGCCTAATGAAAACTAAATAAAATTAGAGTGGGAATGGGAAATTTGGTTACTATACTCAACTAAATCTCTCAATATTTGGAAAGAAAAATGAATAATGATAAACATCCAAATGGAAATGTAAATGAGAAATTCAATATTATATATTCATTTTAGGAACATCCAACTTCAATTTGTGGTGACAGTAATTCAAATTAATCATTAGTGGATCTATTCTCTAGAATAAATTTTTGTTTTTTCTTTAATAATTGAATAATGAGCATGTTATTTTTCTAAAGTAACAATTGTAATGTAATTTTAAATAGTGGTGGAATATTATAAAGAATATGAGTATAGATATCGAAATTTATTATATAGAATGAGACGTGTTTATGAATTAAATTTTCCTTAAATATTTACTCTAAAATATATGGACAAAAATATAAATGGGGTTCATAGATCTAGTATACAGAGATGATGAATCAAGTAGTTCATTGGAAAAAAAAATCACTAATCGAGCACGGTATACATAATTCTATATTATCGACCATGAAATAAATGATGGAAAACTGATTTCTTTCTTAAGAATAATTGACTAAAATATATTTTAGATAATATAATTGAACATATAAGAATAAATTTTCTAATTTTATCTTGATATGGAAATGAAAATTTGATACCCTCAATGTTTTATTGTTTTCGAAAAAAAATATAATGATAGATTTTATTGGAAATTTAACTAATAAATCCCATAGAGTAAATAAAATTAATTAATATTCGTGAATTACGTTTGGAAGGAAGAATAATAAAATATTCTTATAGGTCATTTTAAATGTTTTAAGTATTGGAATGAATACAATTATGAAAAATAATTCCAATGTTATGTGAGTATTCTTGTCGGAGAATGTGATAGAGAAAAAGCACCACAAAATGTTCCACATGAATAACAAATCTATAATTGTAAGGTTTATAGAAATTTTACCAACCAACAAATAAATTCTTGGGATAGTAATCAATATTGATGTTATTAACCTCTTAATAATTGTGACAAAGGGAATAATCTTGTGATCATAACTACTAAATTAGGTCATTGGAATGATGTAGTGAAGGTACACATACCAACAACTCTAGAACTCAAAATGATTTATTTATTTTTAGATCTACCCAATAATATATATCTAAATATTTTTATAATGTTATAAAATCACAACTATAATTTCTATATGTTAATTTTACAATTAAACAAATAAAAATGTATCATCTAAACTCTGGCCTATAACTATTTTCTTATTTAATTGTTTGAGAATGTTCATCTTGAAAATCTTCTGTTTCTTGTGATTGTGTAATTTGATGTTAATTTGGGAATGATTTTTCTAACTAGTATGTCACTAATGGGTGGAACTTATATTTTTTCAGAAGAACGATTTGAAAACTCACTTTTCTTCAATTATTTAGAATAATGAAACATCACTATATAGAAAAATTATCTTCTATCAAAAATTGATGATTTTCCTAATCAATTTTCTGGATCACAAAACATTTAATAAATTCAAATTAATTATGGATACAGTCATTTATGGTCCCAAAAGTATGATATATCATATATATCCAATATTTTGTATAATAACTAGGAATTTATATTAAATTAATTTTTACACACAAATTCCCAGATATATTTATCGATCTTGTTAATTTAGTGTTTATTTATTTCCTTGAATAGTTAGTGGTATTGTTTTTGTGAAAATTTACTATATATTTCACAACGAATGATTAATATGAATATAATATGATAAATATTATTAATTACAAATGTAAAGATATGTTTTATGAATAATTCAACAATTGTGAATTATGTACATTAATAGTTTCATTCATTTGTTATATAATCTCATGTAAGGGTATATAAGTGAATGAATCAATGAAACATTTTAGTGAGAAATGTCCCATACTAGAGAAGATAATTAAGATTCTTATTTTTCATGGATTGGGTGGATGATCTTAGATATTTTTGAGGTATTTAGAAATTATCTATAATCCTATAATCAATTTAACATAGAATGGATATAGGGTTCTCTAGATAGATGAATGGGAAGAAATTTTCAAGGAGTGCAAACGAATGTTGTTCACTCAACTATTATTTTAATAAAATATAGTGGGAAAGGGTTTTTGATCATTATTTAGGCATACATGAAGACACTAAAATACTTCATTATCTAGATTCATATAGTGATAGATTAGTCCTCTCACTAATTAAAAATTCATGAGCGAAATGACACAAATCATGATTTAGAGTTGAGAACTGTAATTTTTTTGATTAAAAACATTTAGGTAATATCATTATATTTAATGATGTTATATACATAGTATTTAAAAAAATCATATTTTTTAAATTCACATATAATTAGTTTAATATAAACTAATGGAAAATTCTATAATTTATTTGATTATGAAATCTGAATACAGAACCACTATTGGAAGGTGTACAAAGTGGATGATTCTCGGAGTAAGAATTTCAATGTTATATGGTCCATGATGTGAATTGAATGATACATATTATTTATAGTTTTGAAAAAATATATCTTTAAATTCAAGAGTAAAGGGTAAATATAATATATTTACAATATTAATGTACAAACATTCATCCCTATGATGATTAAAAAATGTGTAGACGGTGGATTTAGAAGTATAGAAGAAATTTTATAATAATCATTTTTTAACCATAAATTAGATGAAAAGATGTGGTTTATGGACTAATTATGTGTCACATTAATACCCAATATAATGATGGATCTATTTTAAGAGGCTGGTAGTTCATAATTAACTATTCATCCCAAATGTACAATGCTGGATATGGATATGAAAAAAGTATTTATGATAGGAAAACCTGATAATGGGTATTTAAATGTATATTTATCGATGATTTGAAATTATTCATGGTAAGTATATGAGACATATATATAATATGATATTAAAACAATTATCCCTTATTGAATGGAAATTAAAAATACCAAAATGGATTTCATCATTATACAATGAAAAAAATTTAAATGACATATTGATATTCAGGTTGTAGTAACATTCCTTAGGATTTTAGAACATTTAATTTATATTAGAGAATATTTATTTGTTTATTTTTTTCCAGGATATATATCACCAAAATGGTATGACAACATGAATTAAGATATTACACTTATTTCATTAATATTCGATCATTTCCTCAATGTTCTAGTGAATTCATCATCTATATTTTAAGGCATTGTTAAATATTGTCTTCGAATATCATCATCAACAATATTGTTTGTCTATGATGGAAATTTATTCTGAGATAAGTATTTTGAGATCATTTTATATGGACATGAAGTGTATTTGGGATCAACACCATTATCTGGATAATTTTTCATTAAACAATAATTTTATCTCGAGCCACCAAATGGACCTTTATAAATCCATATATAAAAGTAATTATAGAACATACACTTATAAAGCCCTCTATGAAGGGATATATAGAACTCCCATATGTTTGGATGATTTGGGATATCTAAAGCTATTGGTACCAAAGATATCTGAATAAATGGAATAAATTTTTTCAAATATTTACTATCATTTCAATGTAAATCAAATTCAATAGAATAGTTATACTAAAAATAATCATTGAGATAGTGAATTTAAATGCAGAGACTACGTATTACTATAATTTACCCTATTTTAATAAGGTAATAATATTAAAAAATGATAAATATGGGATCAATATATATCATCTATTTAGACTTTATTGATCTCATTATGATATTTTTATATGCCTTGGATCATATAAGAAACTTCCCTCAATTTCACAACATGCTCGACAAATTTCAGCTTAATAATTATATAATTCTTCTTTCATATGCGATGAACTCAATGATTTTAATACTAGATACTAATACATATAATGAATAAAAGTTTTTAAAAATATTTGATATCAGATATGATGCCCCAAATAACTATTCTACTTACCAATTAATGTTTCTCAGGAGGAATAAATAAATTGTGGAATCTACATGGGAACCAATGGATGTAGTGAGGAACATATAACCTAATTTTTTTTATTAGTGTGATCTATTTTTTTGGGGGAAAAATTTTTATTATAATGTAAAATGTAACATCCAAATATTTATTATTTATTTCATTTTAAATAATCATGAAGTATTCGATACCATGATTTATATACAACCCTGATTCTTTAATGGACTATGATGTAGTATTCATTTCACAATAAGCCATTGGATTTAATGTTGTAATGCGCAATAACATTTTTTTGGAATAAATGTATAATTTTATTGGATAATAAAAATTCATAAAAAAACACAATTTTTAATAAATTCATTAAATTAATAATAAAGTAATGAATTTTTAATAATTTTATGAATTTTTATACAATAAATATTTATTTTTCACTGCTAAAAATGTATATCAATAAAATATATTGTTAATATATATTAATTAATGAATAAAAATAAATTATTTTTTTAACTATTGTTTTTAATTTATATTATATTATATTTAAGTAAACAAGGGTTACTTTTCTAATAAAATATGTGGTCAATTATTTTTATCCCCATTAATTAAATAAATCATTTTATATTTATGTATATAATTAAATTTAAATTTATAAATTCATTTTAATATATAAAATTCATTTTTATTTATTTAAATATACATATAATAAAATAAAATTCAAATTTATTTATAAAAAATGAAATTTTTGGTTAAACAAGACACAAACACATGTAAATGGTATAGTAAAAAGAGCGTGTACAGTACAAAAAATTTCCATAATACAAGCCCAATTGGAAAGTACAAGAAAACAAAAAAGTACAAGTGAACTGAAACTGCTCCTGTCAACTCCCGCCAAGGACCATACCTAAAGGATACATATAGCTCTCGAACAGTCGTCTCTATCATATGCCTCATGTAATGTCCACCTCCTAGGTAACTCAAGTCATGGTACTCTCATCCTCAGTTAGTGTTGTCCATCGTCTACACCAAATGCAACAAGGTGCTGGAATAACCCATGAAGGGGTGAGTATAAGGATACTTAGTAAGGACCCTGAGACCATCGAAGGTAACATAAGACAGACAAAGGATAAACAAAAAAGCCTAAATACCTCTGAAAAACTATCTTAGGTATATTCCCATACATATAACAAAGTTATCAGGTATACCCATCTCATTTATGGGGAAACACAAGGACCAACTCCAATCCAAAGTTCAACAGTTCCACATTGGAAATAATACCTCAACGGTAACACCATAAGGGTAAGTACCACAATGGTAACGCCACATAGAATAATACCCCAAATGTATCACAACGAAGTTATGTACCACAATGGTATTCCACATAGAAGAATACCAAAAATCCATCACCATGAAGGTAAGTGCCACAATGGTACACTGCAGATAAGAATACCACAAAATTATCACCTCAAAGGAAAGTAAAACAACGATACAACACATAAATGAATACCAAAATGGTATTACCATGATGTTAAGGACTCAGGTCACACTAGGTATAACATTGGTTCGGTAGCAAAGATGATTACATGTAACTACTGAATCATCTTAATATGTTAAAATGCAGACCCATGTAGGATCCTAAATCATCAGACCCATGTAGGATCCTAAATCATTAGACCAATGAAGGATACAAATACAGAAGACCACATAGGATTCTATATTATTCCCACGTGGATTCCTAGAGAAGATATTGGTGACACCCTCACTTATAGACCCACATAGGATCCCAAAGCAGAGACCCACATAGATCTCTTTCTCATGTTACAGCAGGCTACAGGGTTCTCTCACTATGATCACTTGATTCTGAGAGAGTCCGCTCCTCAAACTGTTGGTTTATAATCCAAATACCATGAATACCCATGAATAAGTATCCCAAAGGACCACCACATAAAAAGGGTCTCAACGCAACTGATTGTGTGTCAATCGGACGTTCGGTCTGTATGTTATTGGCCTTTTAGTCCTGATAGCCCAGTTAGATTCGTGTTTGACCCAACCCAGTCATACCCCAACATTATCCAACACTCATGTGGGGTATAAAAGGACTTTCTCAATCCAAGGTATCCTCCACCACCGACAGTTCGTCAAATGACCCTCGTAGCTCTAGAGATGACTGAAAGAGAAAAAAGGGGTCGATGTTGGTCCGGTTCCTGTATAACCTGGTCAGACCAACCTGGCCTGGCCCGGCGGTGTGTCATGGCGCACTGGGTATCCTGTGGTGCGGCTCATGCTGGGTGGCCCGCTGGTCCCCGACTGGCCGGACGGACATCCTCCTCTGCACGACATGGTCCTGTGTCGTGCCAAAACTAGCGGCCGACATCGAGCCAGATGCCCTTCCTTCTATCTCGTGGCCTTGTTTCATGGAACCCACTCACTCGGTGGTGGGGACGCTTGTCGGAACCTCCCCTTCACGCAATCCTCCAAGTGCCAGCATCCACCTCTACTCCATCGCGGCCGACAGGCCCCGTCCCTTCTCCAGCGGTGGGAACGCGCCGTCGTCGTTGTCCCGGCCTTCCTGAGTGTCAGCAGCCATTCTTCGGGTCACTGGTCGCACCCCCGTGGCTCATTCATCATTCCAACGACATCTTCACTCATCCTAGGATGTCGCCATCATTTCTCGACCATCCAAATTCACAAAGGATGCAGACTGGTCAGGCCATGTTTGTTTGGCCCGAACCCTCTACGTTATAATGGTAGCATGCAGCGTGTTTATTCATGACTCATGAATAATTTCTTGAATGTGGTGGTCACCTGTTTTAGGTGCCAATAGTCACCACAAAGTCTCAAGCTCCCATCCTACTTAATGGAAATCATAATCGGGGCTGCCCATGGAGAAACATTGGACCGGATGAATCCCTTCCTCTATAAGTCCTCTATTTGTACCTGTAGCTCATGAGGATCCACGGGAGCCATCTGATACGATGGTGTAGATATCAGTGCTATCCAGGGGGGAAAATTCAATGTAAAAGTCGACCTCTCTATGTATTGGTAGACTCGAGACATCATCAGGGAAGATATCCACGTAATGGTCCACCACTACAGGATAACTCATACTCTCCACGTCAACTGCTCTGACGGTAAGGCTAGAAAACTGATTAGTGATTGGCTGCACTCTCCCATGGGTAAGTCCATCATGGGCTACAAAGGCTCCCTTCTCATTGATGAAGGTAAACCAATTCCCATCCTCTTCGATACATTTCACCTTTCACCTAAAATAGTCAATCTGAGCATGGACTGTAGATAACAACTCCATACCCAAGATGACGTGGTAAGGCCTCAACGCCGCTACTTTGAGATCTCGGCCGAAGATCTCACCTCCTAGTGTATGCTCGTATTACCAGAACCAGTGTGTAATCGTCAAATCCAATCCTATAGGAGTTTATAGCCATAAGGATCGAGCCAATGACTCTGTCAGAATCTCTGAGATCCAAACAAGGGAAGTGGAAATAAAAGAATGACTGGACCATGTGTTTATATGTACTGCAGCTATGGTAGAGTAGACACATATCATACCTTGTATCATCTCCGGAGCACCATGGTCGTAGGCCTCAGCTGCCTGGTGGTGTGTTTGCCCTGGTCCACCTGCTCTTTGTCGTCGGGGTGGACCACCAGGTGGTGGTGGTGGTAACATCTCGAATCATCACCCACTGCCAGCTGCACGACCAGATCCTCTTCCATGTTTTCATGCTCAATGCAGACGTCCCTGGTAGAACCTATGTCTCTGCCTGGGCGGTCCTTCGATCATCTACTGATCATCCGTACAGTGGGTCGGTCCGTCTTGAGCCATGTGACCCTGCCCGCAGCATGTGTACCACTGCCTTCTCCTCGCATGATTTTCTCTATATCTGGTGCCCCACACAATGGCCACTGAATCCTGCAGTTGTACACCTGTAGGTCTGATCCTCTTTGAACTCTGTAAAATTTATCGGCTTCCACCTATATAAGGCTCTTCTACATGACGCCTCGTGGTGGGTCTTTCTACAGGTGGCTGCTTAGTAAGAAAAATCTCCTCTAAGAGGGCTCTCTCTAACACCCTCACCTACGTAGGGATGCTGAACTAATCATCAAATACCTGATCGCCCACATAAGTCCATGCTCAAAGGTCCGGACCTAATAGATTGGGTCCCACACCATATTAGTGGAGTAGCGTGAGAGGTCAGTGAACTATAATGAGTAATGATCCATATTCATGATTCCCTTCTTAGGATTAAGAAGCCCATGTATGTGCATTGTGCGAAGGGTCGCTAGGGAAAACTCTGCCCGATACAGGCTCTTAAAGTCTTCCTAGAGAAGTGTCACCTCATCGTGAGCCTAGAGCATCAAAATCCACCATCTTCCTATTACTGCATGTAGAATACTGGCGGCAAGGATCACCATGAGATCAGCTAGTCTCCCTACCTGTCAATAGACTATCACCATGGCCTCCACCCACTGCTCAACTGCCTGTGGGTCCATCTCACTCATGAACTGGGGTGGCCTCTAGCGCTGGAACTCGTGCAACATGCTCAAGCAGCATGTACACTCTACTGCAGGGGCTGGTGGCAACGGTGGCCCAACGGGAAATGGAACCACTAGTGCCCCTACTGATAAAGGTACTTGAATCTAGGAATCATCACATTGTGGGCTATCATCACGTTATATACCCGGAACACTAGCTGGATGTCTATGTTGAGGAATCCTGAAAAGAAGCACGTTTCCGACGATCAATATGTTATAACTAGTGATATAAATCAATCAGATCACAAAAAAACTTATCAAAACACACACACAATCAGTTTTTTCATACACTGAGTCAAAAATCATATGTCAGGGTCCTGGTGTACGGATATTTCGGACACCGCAGCAACAATGGATTCCCTAAACTGATAACCATACTCACTTCACTGAACACTATTGTCATTAAAAAGATTAGATTCCAATGTTATATGGTAGAACTGACTCCTCTGATACCAATTTGTCATGACCCATCCCCTGGGGCCCATGTTGTGACTACACCAAGCCCGCCTTCCATAGTCCATGGGCTAGATACTTTCATTGAAAGGCGTATTCCCTAAAATAGAGAAGGAATTACCTTTATATCATGTAAACACACGCAACCAACCACACAGCAAGATATTAACAAAAGTAAGCTGTATTGTAAAAAGAGTGTGTATAGTAAGAAAAAGGGAGAGAATACATGCACAATTGGAATGTACAAAAAAACTGAAATGTACAAGTAAACTGAAATAGCTCCTTTGAACTCCCACCAAGGAGCCTACCTGAAAGGTATGTACCACTCTCTAATGGTCGTCTCCACCATACGCCTTATCTAATGCACACCTCTAAGCAAAATCTATTCCTGGTACTCATGTCCTCATTCAGTGATGTCCATCGTCTGCACCAATCTCAACAAGTTTCTAGCGTATCCCGTGCAAGGGTGAGTATAAAGATACTTAGTAGGGACCCCGAGACCCTCAATCGTCTCACAAAACCAAAAAAGGATAAACCAAAAATCATGGAAACATATTACTACCTTACGTAGGTATATTCCCATACATATACCTATGTTTTCATGTATACCCATCTCATTCATGAGGAAACACAAGGCCCAACTCTTATCTAATGTATAAATTTTCCACATAGGAAGGAATACCACGAAGGTAACACCACAATGGTAAGTACCACAAAGGTAACTATACACAGAAGAATATCATGATTGTATCATCACTAAGGTATGTACCAAAAAGGTATGCCAAACAGAAGAATACCACAAAGGTATCACCACAATTGTATGTACCATAATGGTATGACACACAGAAGAATACCACAAAGGTATCACCAAGAAGGTATGTACCACAAAGGTACGCCACACAATACAATACCACAAAAGTATTACCACGAATGTAAGGACTCAGTTCACACCTGGTATAACATAGGTATGGTAGTAAAGATGGTTAGATGTAACTACTTAATAATCTTACCCGGTTTAGAGGTAGTCCCATGTTGGATCCTAAATCATCTTACCCATGTTAGATCCTAAATCATCAGACCCATGAAGGATCCAAATACAGAATACTCACGTAGGATCCTTTAGTAGTCCCACATGGATTCCAACAACAGATCTAGGTGAGACACAAAAAGAGAGACCCATGTATGTTCCCAAAGCATAGAATCACATAAGATCCCTTCAACATCTTACAACCAGCTACATGGTTCACACAGAAAGCTCGCTTGATTCTGGGAGGGTGTGCTCCTCAAGCACATGTTAATACTCCAACTTCTATGAAGTCTCATGATGATTTATCCCAAAAGGCCACCACATTACAAGGGTCTCAATGCAATAGACGGTGCATCAATCAGACACTCGATCTGTATGTTATTGCCCTTTTAGTTTCAAGGGACCTGTTGGATTCGTGCTTGACCCAACCCGGCCTTACCCCAAATTTATCCAAAAATAATGTGGGGTATACCAAAAGAATTTTCTCGATAAAATTTTTTCAGCGCCACAGATGGTTCATCAAATAGATGCACGTAGCTCATGTAATAGAAGAAAGAGAGAAAAGGGGTCGACGTTGGTCTGGATTCGATATGAACCGGTTCGACCGACCCGGCCTGACCCGAACGAGGTCGACCAAACCTAGTGTGGGTTTCCCTACCCAGTTTGAGTCTGACTAGCTTGGTTCGGGTCGACCCGACCCACTGGGTCCCGCCCGGCCGATCGGCGTGGCCCAGCACGCTGGGTGGTCTATGGTGTGGTCCATTGTATAGCGAGTGGACGGTTGGCCAGCATCCTCCACGTGGTGTGGTCGTGTTCTTTTCCATCACAGGTGGCCGACAGTGAGCCGAACATCATGCCTTTACGGCCAGGGCCTTGTGTCGCGGCTCTCGTATGCTCAGCGGCACGAACGTGTGCCTCAGCCTCCCCTTCACACGGCTGACCGTGTGCCGGCGGCCGCCTCTGCTCCGCTGTGGATGATGGGCTACGACCCTTCTCCGGTGGCGCGGTCACACTACCTCCATTGTTGTGGCCGACCGAAGAGCCAGCCGCCATTCCAAAGCCCCACTGGTGTTGGTCACCAAAGACGTTCTTCAGGTCCCTGGGTCGGCCCCGGTTACTCGTTCTTCATTTTGTAGACATCCGCACTCATCTCAGGACATTGACATCATTTCTAGACCATCAAAATTCACAAAGGTTGCAGAGAGGTCGGGCCGTGTCTGTTTGGCCCAAACCCTCTGCATTAGAACAGTAGCAAGTGGCGTGTTTATTCTTGAATCATGAATAACGTCAAAAAATGGGTAGGGGGTATATAAATAACAATCCCAATATCAATGGTTCAGTGACGTCAGTGATGAGATATGAAAGACAGATGTCGGTTCGTCGTCATGGAAGACATTCCATATTGGTGATCCTTCGACGGAGTTCTTTGTTGAAGAAGTCATTCATTGTTGGAGAAATCATTATTCGTTGTGGAATGGTGTTATTCTTTGGAGAATGTGTTCTTCATTGGAGAAAGGTATTTCACTGCAGTTCTCCCCTTTTCCACAACATCCTCCCAATTCCACCAAAATTAAATAGAGATCTTATTAAATTAAATTTAATTAATATATTTAGAGTTGTCCATTAATTCAGTTGATGTTGTCATAATACAAAAATGGAAGGTGGAAGAATTAATTAAGAGAGAACCAGTAGTCACCGTCCTCATTAAAGAGGGATTTCAAGGGTCGGGTGGTCCCCCCCCCCCATTAATATAAAATTGGGGGGTTTTCTAGCTCAGGTGGTCCCCACAACTAACCCTTCAAATGGTAGGTTATAAATAAAATAAAAACATCCTCATTATTTTATTTTTATTTCCACTAAAATCACAATAACTAACATTGAACCCTATCCAACTACGGTCGAGGTAAAAGTCTCCGTAAGCGAATACCAGTGCTACGAAATCAACTGTGTCCTTAGATTTCAATTCTGAGAAATGGTTAAAAATTTAAAAAAACCCACTCACACAATTATAAAAATAACCTTAAAACATGTTCAGAAAATCATTTTGGGCACATGGGGCCTCTGAATCATGCTCCGAAAATTTTTGCAGACTCGTAAAATTCCCATATAAATTTAGAAAGAAATACCTGGAATTTCTGGGTCATTACAAAAAATCCCCCCTCCACAGAAAGGGTACCCCTTTTATGTCAGTAATGAGAGAGTGGAGATGGTGACTTCCCAAGTCCCTCCTTGAGATGGCATAGAGTTGGTGACTAAAACTGCTGGTATAATAAAAATACATATATGATGTTTTACCCTCTAAGAGAACATTATAAAGAACGATATGAGATAGATTCACCTAACAAAACCTTATAATATATATAAATTAAATCTCAAGATCAAACATTAAATTACATACAATACTAAAAAAACAAAAGGAAAACTAAATGTAAAAAAAAGGTGAAGATGTCAGTAACCAATAATCCAAAAAAGAACCATCAAAATCATGATCTAGTAATATCCAACCATAACACCAACCATATTAATCTAAACTGAAAATAATTGAGTTTATATATATTTATATAATATGTGTATAATAGAATACTCAGTAGGATTCTCTAAATATCCTCTTATGAAAAAATAATGATAGCATACTAATGCTTAGTGAAAATTAGTAAAACTAACTCATCACCAAAAAATGTGTATTTTGTTCATATCCTCACCATGGATAATGTAAAAATATATCAAATACATGATAACATAAAATATAGTAATGAAGCATAATGGGTACTCCACTCCTGCTTTCGTGTGTGATTTCTTCATTACCAAAATATTTCTTGTCCTGATCCATATCTCTCCAAAACATGTTATCCGGAAGCCACTATGAAACATATCAAATCAAGAAACTTGTGTATAACATCATCAAGCCATAACATATTAAATATATATATATAATAACCATTATTTTTCTAGAGACACCATGGCCCGTATGATGTGAATAATACACCATCTATTATAACAGAAGCTGTATTAAGTCATACACTATGTATGTTCCTCAATATATCAAAACCTATATAAATAATGATTATAAAAATCCCTTGGATCATATATCTACTTATAAATGTTTGTGAAATAACCAGAAGAATTCACATCCCTCAAAACCCAAATATGAAAAAAATATACTATGAAAACCTGAAAAAGTTGCTATTACAAGAAGAGATCAAGGATTGAGGGTGTTGTCATCAATCAATCCTCCCATTACAATATTGGGGAAAATAGCCTCCCATTTTAAACTAGGTATCAGTCACCGATTCCAACATGGGTGGGGAAGCATATGAAATATAGAACATATATGATATAAAAAATCTCCCAACCATACTATGAGAATATTTTTGTCTTTGAATCAACTTTAGCTAACATCACTCAGACTCCTGGCTTATATTTCTAAGGCAATATATTCTATAAGAAAATAATTATTATAAGTCAATATATTTATTAATTATTTTCCCTTATCAAATAGTTCACATGAGGATAATTAATTCATTTTTCATTATTTATCCAATGGAATTAATCTGTATTTAATTAATATATCTATAAATTGAATTCCATTCCCTCAAGGAATTATCCAACCAGAGTCCACGATTTCACAATAAAAACATCTTTTCAATATTCAAATCCCATCAACTGCAATCCCATGGGTTAAGAAATAATTATTCATTATTAAGATCATTATATAATATATTTTTTTGTAGGATATATATCCTCAACAACAATGAAGATGAATCAGGAAACCATCACATTCTGGTGCTTTAGTCATAAGGTTATGCAATGAAGATAAAAAAGGAATTCCTTGAACTAACCATTAAATAGATTAATTTCAAGAAAGAAAATATATCTATCAAATAATTGGAGAATCCCATATTCAACATGTTCAATAATCTTGAATTCCATCACTGAAACCCCATTACATATTCTGGATTATCTTTACATAATAGGCATCAAAAAATTACACATCATTTAGGACTCACCCCCAAAATTACATCCGTAATCTGATTCTCATTTCAAATCTTGGAATCCCATTCACATATCATAACTCATAGTGAAGATCAAATATATTGGGAATGAAAAAATAATAAGGAAACAAAAAATATTTTCCAAACGTGAAATATAGTCCATAGAACAACACATCTAGCATACATGCACAAATGAGATTTTACAGCTCAAAACTCAAGCTACTCGACCTTCTTAAGAAAATGGTGGACTCATACCCTAGTAATTATATTAATAAAACAATAGGTTTTTATTCCGTCCTTATTTAAATGATATATTATTCATTGGTTCCATATATGTGAATCCTATGTCATCCAGAAATAAAAATTTGCTAAATTACCTTTGAAAATAATTTAATCATTATTCCAATTATACTCTCTGGTATCAATAAACATGAGCAACTAAAATTTAGTAACATGCTTTTATTTCATTCCATAAAAAATAATCAAATGAATTCAAAAAATTTATAACATTCCATCAATACAAGGAATCCAAAATTATATTAAAAATTGTGATATCTATAAATTTTATCATTATCAAATTAAAAACATAGATTCACTCTGAATTCCTCATTATTATACATCTAATTATTACAAATTACATCCATATTTATTTCATTAAAATTTTCATATATATTTTAGGGGATTTAGCCTCCAATGAGAAGTTCGTCTAATTCTAGTTTTTTATTATATTATAAGTTATGAGGAGGAGGGTCATTCAATCCTTATGGTTGTACAATGATGGAACATATAGAGTGTGTAAAACTAGTACATATACCCAACCCTTCTAAGAAGGTAGTGATTTTAATGACCAATTGAATCGTTATAGACATGGGAGACCTTCAAAAACACGCAAAGGATAATCCTTATCTCAGATATTACTCCAACTGTAGATCTTATTCTATCCTACCATAATCTTTGAAGATGAGAAACTGGGTGTGCTGGTCGCCCCCGCCAAGGGCTAAAGATCCTCAGTGATGGGTCAAGAAACCATGAGAACATACATGGGTAATCACTTTATAATATTGGTACATTTTTTCATAAACACGTTTTATGGGGCTGATAACATTCTTATTGAAGAGGCTATAGCTAGGATCAATGGGGATGGGTTTTTAAAATCAATGAACATCAAACTGTCCACTGTGGAAATGGACTTCAAATATCATTTATACCACCCACAATGGTACCTCCTATTAACATTGGCATGTCACATTCTAGATCTACAAATGCAAGGCATTTATCTTCAATGATACTGATATCCTCTTTATATGGTTTGAAGGTATCTGAGTAGCTATATACTTGGATTCTAATGTAGCTTAGGATCCCCCTAATTATATTTTTTAATAAATCATCCCTCATATAGGAGGATTGTATGTTGGTATAGGTTATACTTTCATTCAAAAATACTAAAAGAGTCCATGTTTTTTCATTTCCAATTTTCTTTTGAATGAAATCATAATTTCAACAATAAAATTAAAATATAGATACCAAAATATCAAGGAAATATTGTGTAAAAACAATATAATAGTAGAAATAAACAACATTTTATACCTTGATCAAATTGAATGTTAATCCTATTCAATATTAATTATGTACATCAATATTTTATACTTGATTTTCAACCATGAAAAATAAAGGATGTCAGGTTAATAATAGATGAAACTAATCCCCTACTTGTATGAAGGAAGATCCATGTGACATGCTTCAACAAATAGGGGGCACACACAAGATTGAATCACCACTAGAGAACATTAGACACTATTAAAATGCCTTCCAAACACTATTGAATTTTTTTTGGAAGGTTGGATCACAGTACAATGAATTCATGATGGAAATAAATGAAATGAACATTGTTTCTCTTTGACAGACATAGGATGATAAAATTTTCAGATCTTCAAAGATTTAATATCATTACTTCCTTCCCAAATAAAACATAGTAGATTATAATGTGTTAGTATCATTAAAAAAAAATAAATTCAATGTTATGTTTACCATTGAATAATTTAAATTGTATTCCCTATAATGGAAGCAATGGAAAATATGCATTGTTTTTTTTACAAAATAGGAAGAAATCTCATAATTATATATTTCATGTACTGAGAAGAACAATGTACCAAAAATCTATAGAAATACATTTTTCCATGTAGCCATATTCCCTAGGAATCTGAAATTCCCACATTTTAAATTTCATTATGTTTCCAAATTCACATCGTAGATATTTTCCCCATTTAGTTAATTCACATAGTTGATCCACATTATTTTTTCACTCACATAGCTGATTCTTCCACATAGTAGATCATTCAATATTACTGATATTTCCACCTACATATTTCCTACTATTGATGGATCCATATTTCTTATTCAATGATATATGATTTTTCTCTCACTCACTACATAGAAAAGATCTTCCAAATATTAAACTCTATCTTCTGCCACTTTTTATCATTAAAACACACCCAAACTTATTCTAGGCCACACCAAATCACAATGCGATTCAAAATACTGAAAATAATCGGGAAATATGGATCCTAAATGTTATATGTGATAACTCTAGAAAAAAATTTCATCCTCGAGAATCCAAACCCATATATTGGGATAATAGAGGGGGCATCCGAACAACAAACCGATGTGATAAATATCAAGGATATCACTATTATAAGATCTCAACAACCTTATTTTGGACAAATTTTTCAAACCATTTGAAAACAAAAACAACATCCCCAAGACTATTCAATTGGATAAACATCTCAAACAAGACTAAATCCATAAAAATCAATATGAGGATTCCATCTCACATATCATAAATTGCAGCAAAAACCAAAAAAACAACATTAGAAAGAAGTAAAAATAAAATAACTCATGGTTCCCAATTCTAATACGTGACTCAGCTTCCTAGATACTCTCTTACATGCCACAATGCCCCCAAAAGACATGAACCGTTGGAATAGGTCATTAATGAAGCATCTTCTCCTAGAGGACCCGGGTATCTAAATGCCCCTTCGTGGAGGTATTGTCATCATCAATATTGACCTCTCCCTAATCGATTACATGAGATTCATCAGGAAGATAATGTTAGATCTATTGAATGTGAAGAAAATATTGTATTATACACATCTATGAGGTTAGTTCTATCTATTACACCATGGTTCATCTTGACCTATACCTCAATAGTCCCAATAAACCGTGGAAAATATTATTCTATTGTATAATTATTCCTTTCCCATGAAAATGATTCACATTTAATAACACATTGTCTCCAATATCAAACTAAAAATTCCTCCTAAAATAATAAACATAGGATTTTTAATGGTCATTCACACTATTCGACCTTCCATTAAATATTTATTGTATTTTGTATGAGTTGTGGACTGATTATTATAGTCTCTCCAACCCCAGTCTAACACAAAAGATAATGGAAGAGTCATTCATAAAAATAATGAAAGGAAATAATAACAATGGTTGAGTGAAAACTAATTTTAAATGAAAACATGACCATGTTTTGTTTCCTCATATTAAAAACTCTATTTTATAATGAAAAAATGGAAAAATAATATTTACGAGATAAGATCGTATTTTATATTAGAGTATTTGTCTGTGGATTAATATATTTTGTATGGAATAAATGAGTGCCATAATAATTTTAGAGACCTATAAACATCATGGAGGTAAAATTGGGATCCTGATCAGAGATGATCATCCTCATGACTATATGTGTCACACCACCTATTTCAGATATTAACTCATCAAAAAACCAAAGATATCAAGTCCCTATCTTCAATGATGTGGGATAAATTTATAAAACAATCCACTATCAATGATACTTCATTGTAGACTTCTTCGGATTTAGATTAAATAGTAATGAAGTACATCAATATGTTGTCCCTCTTTTATTATGGAACGTATAATGGAATGAGATAACAATTCGATACTATGTCTTCATCCTTCACATTCCAGAAGAACAATTATCAAGAAGAAAACTATAATGTTGCTTGATTCAACCCATGCAACAAAAATTACATCTCAAATATTATAACATCATTTTCAAGATAGTATGTTCTTACAAAGTCGAGCTATGCGACTCACATAGAAACATATAATGCATCAAAAATTGAAGGAAATAACTTTCTATGAATAATTTCCTATTTTTTCCATCCTCACACCAACTATCATGTTCATCAGAAAAAACAATTTAGACTCTCATGACATTCTCTATAGGATCCCACTATTGGGAAACCTCCCATGCTTAAAAAATATGAATTCACTATCATATATTAAAGTCAATATATTCCCCCAACCTCTCCCATATCTTTAAGCATCATTAAAAGGTATTATGTCACTCTCTATAATCCTCTACATTCATTCACATTATCAAAAGAAGACGTCCTACCATATGCATCACCTATATCATTTCCCTTTCCTAAAATATCATAAATAACAATATTATAAACCTATAAAAATTATATCGATCAGAACAAATTAATGTTCATGTCATTCCTAAATTTTCCTTACCTCATGTTCTTATTATCAGTAAAATCCACAAAATGATTGTCGATAATGTAAATTCTCCAAAACTTGAATAAAATCAACATTTCCTCCAACTAAAGATCATCGGAGGGAATGATATACTCATGGTAAAATAATCCCTGAGGTACCTAATAAATAAATGACCATGTTAACGTCATAATAGTGTAAAACAAAATACATTAAGTGTTATTTAAAACCAAAAAATTACCATACACTACAATAAAAAAACTAGAGTATTAACCATCTTATCCTTTAGGCACAAAAAATATACTTGACACCACATAGTCTAAAATAACACATAATTCATTCTACTGAACGCTCTCATAGGAGTCACAAATAAATTGATTTTTTAATGAACCTCTTATAATAACCTCATCAAACAAGGAATACCCACACAAATACCCATGTCTTGGGGGATTCGAAAGTCACCCCCACTATATTTGAAGTATCCATATCTAATCCATACAAGAAAAAAACATCCCCATAAAATTGACATCATGAGAACGAAATACACAATTTAACAACAACTTAAATACTTTCTCACAACAAATATCTCCTAAAACGACCCATGAATTATATAAAGGAACCTACTCTGATGTGGAGTACATAAGGATATCTATGATGAAGACCACAAAAAACATATCATGTAACTCTATTAACACTAAGCTCATCAACTATTTGTGCCTGGGTAAATAAATTTTTTAAATTGAAATAAATTAAAAAGAACTCCTAATTTCCATGATGATAATACAAGTCATTCTTCTGGTTATCTAAATCATTCAGATGTATTTTATGATATCCTAACGGAATATAAATCATGAAGAACCAACTTGTTCACTTCTACTAATCAAATAAATTTTCAATCTGTGGAAGTGGATAGTGGTTCCTCACTCTCACTTTCTTTAAGAGACTATAATTGATACAGAGCTAAAAAATTGCATCATCCTTTTTCATGACCAAAACTGGTTCACCCCTTATAGAAAAAATCATCCAAACAAACCCTCATTCCAACACATCATTTATCTATACCTACAGCTCTCCCAACTCATAATTTTATTTCGTATAAAAATTCATTGATATTGGTGACATGTTTAAGTATTTATTGATCGAAATCCTGATCTCCCATTTTTGGAGAAAGTATATAAACTAAAATATAAATATATAAGAATAAGATTCTACAACTCTATAAAACACTGACTTTTGAACATCCAATGATCTAAATATCCTCCCTGCCATCATGGAATTCAATGATAAAATTTTTCATTGACCCATAAAAGGTTCTCACTCACCGAAAAACAATTTGGGATCTTTAACAACATCATCAAACACAACCATCCTAATAAATTAATTCACAATATCCTAAACCATATACCATAAATCAATATTGACGATGAATTCATATGGATGTCCCACTATTTATTATAAAAATCTACGAGGGTGTTTCTTGCCCAATACTAGCCCATGATCTCTAGAAACATTATACAATTCACCAGATCCTCTATCTAGAGTAGTAAATTCTAATGGAACCAAAAACATGTCTCCCTCAATTCCCAAATTATTTAATATAATATGTGATATATTAGTGTTTAATTCTCATGAGTCTGATGTAGTATTCACTTATGTAGAAATTATGAAAACGGTAACTAAACCGACATTTGAAACATCCAAATATAGAAAATATAAAGAATGAATAAATGAATGACCCTATATATGACCTCTCTAACCCTAATTATGACCACCACCTTGACTACACTCTACTTTCTTAGTATAACAATCATCTTAGTGCTTTCTTATGCCTCAAAAAAACATCTAGTTCATGCTAACTACTTAGAATGGTCGGGAACTCATGCCAATTATGAACTCTTAATGTACATGAAAAACATGTTTATGATCTATTTAACTAGTTATATGTGTTTTCACACTGGTATAAATGACATTTAGAGCATTTATACATACCATTGGATGACCATAATATCATATTTTTCGGAAATTATGAATCCAAGACCATAAAAATGGGTTCTAAAGAATCTTAATAAATTCTATCTCATATCAGTCATGTTCTTTCTAGAATGCTCCCAATGGATTGTTCTATTTCCACCACTATGATATATTTCATCATCATAAACATAATGAAATGATGATAGATTATTGGATTCGAATCCTCCTCGAATTGTATTACCCTTGCATCCTCATATGGAAAGTGTTCTATAACATATCGTAGAAGGGCCCTAAAAAGGATCTTGAACTCTCAAAAATTGGAATTCCCATATAATAGTGTAGGAAGCACCTTGAGACTAGTATCCATCTATGTTGATGAAATTAACTCTACTTTGAACTTGTATTTGTCCTTCTCCCATTAGACTTCCATCTCTATGTGTTCATTGAGAAACTAGAACCACCACTACTTCTGTAACACCACAAAATTATTAAGTAATAAAATATTATTCAACAGAGAAAGTGATAAATTAATGATTTCATATTGTGTTAAAAGAAACACATAACTCATCATCCATTACATGTAACAATGAGCTTATGAAAAATCATGTGCAATACGTAATCTCACATTTTCCCGATAAAAATTATATTATTATAATTGTTAATTGATATGACTATGATCACACAGTCAATGGAACACTATGTATGAATAGTACTAAATAACATATAAATATATATATTTTACACATATTTATTAGATATATATTGATTTTAAAATAAAGAAATATTCATTTAAAAGAAATAAATATTTAATGAATAGTATATATTTTTTTCTAAAAGACTACATAATTATTCTTGGCCTGCATAATTTAAAATAATAGTATACCAAATAATGAATCATTATATTAACAAATAAACTAATTTTTTTTAAAAAATAATATAAAAATTATATTTGAGTTATTTTCTTTATTTTTCACAGACGTTTAAATTTTTGATAAATAGTTAAAAATACAGAAATATAATTTAAACTAGTTTTTTGATTAAATTTATTATAATGATAAATTATATGTTTAATTTATTTTAAATTAAAATTAGTAATATTTTCTCTCAATTAATCTAATTTAGTTTTTTGGGATCAATTTGAGGTTTAATTTATATATTAAAATAGTTCGAATAGTTTAACATTTTCACTTTCAAAATATGATTTATCCTCCATTCTATGGGATTAATATTAAATTAAATTCTTCCACTTATGTGAGATAATTTTTTATAAATGTATTATTTATTTGCAATAATCATTATTTAAATTATATAATATCTTAGTCATAGTTTTTACTATTATATTTTGTGGTGGTAGTGAAAATTATTTAATGTCATTAAGGTAAAAAATAGTTTACAAACTGGTAAATCATAGAATATAAGATGGAAATTAACTTAATTATTTATTAAACCGCAATTAACATTCCATATATAAACACTTATGACCATATAGTATAATTTTATGAGTTTTAGGGACACATTCCATGAATGTGACCTACATAAATAGATAAGTAATAAAAAAGTCAAAAATGTACCATTATTGATTTTAATATGTATAAATCTCTAGTACTGAGAATAAACATATTATGATCAATTATCACTATTTTTTTTAATTGTAAATAAGATTCATTGAAATGATAATCTATTTTTAATTTTTATATTTTAAATTATTACATTAATTTCCAATCAAGTAATTATTCAGTTAATAATTAAATAAAAAATGATACTACAGATATTAGAATTGTATTAAATTACCTGAAATATTATATTCCATTATTTTTTATATGAATATATAATTTTCCACATATATTATAATTTTATATTTTATCTAAATCATTTCCTTTATATTTTGAAAATTAAATTGAAATGAATAATGTCAAAATTTACAGTAAAATTATTTAATGATAGATTATAATTTATTAAATTATTTAAAATTACAAAAATATAATTCTCAATATATATACATTTAAATGATAATAAATATATTATATGGTCCATAAATGATTAATTAATATTATTAAATTACTATAATGGTTGATAAATAGTAAAAACATAGTTAGCATGGTTTCAGTTAACATACTATTTTTCACAATAAATTCACTTGTGTTAAAATTAATTTTCAACACCCATAGTTTTTTTTATTTTAGGCATTAGATATCGTATTTAGAATCATTAGGTGAAAATTCTCTATATTTTCTAACTATAATATAGTATTAAATGATATATTACATTGCTTATAAATCTTGTTATAATTTTCAAAATCCCAAAATGTTTATATATGTAAATATAAATGTTATGTAACAATATATTTAAATTTTTATTAATATTTTGTGTTTTGGTGTGTCTTGAACATATAATATTTACAAGAAATTAATTTTCAATAATCAATCTTCATGTGGTATGGGAGATATCCTAATATGGGACACTTCTAATTTTTTACATGAATGTCAGTCCTCTCTACTATAAAAAGTAACTCACTCCTTTCTCATCATTAAAAATATCGATCCATTTTTCACAAAAAAAATATCTACGCAAATAACTCACATATATCCCCCCTCATACATTAATCCTTTTAATTTGTATAATTTAATACATATATGGTTTATGTAAAATATTCTAGGATTCTAATTGAAGAGACAATGTTCTTCTAAATGGGTTTTTATTTTATTTCCACCACTACATTCTTAAATTATTATTATATCTTTTTTATATAAAAAACTAATTTTTATCCATTCACTTATACTTCATGATCTAATGGATTTGACCTAAAACATCTCACACTTCGATAAATTTGGGTACGACGTCATCGTTCACATCTATGGTGAATTATCACCGCTCAAAACAATTTTTGATTTTTTCTATAATGACCAGTCAAGGTCAGGAGTAATGATGAATTTTTATTTTATATATAATATATATGATATTAATGAATTAATTATTCTTTTTAAATATTTTTATCATAAATAAATTCATGATTTCCATTTATTAAGAATAAAATATTGGGGTTCATTTGTACTGTGGTCTTCTGTCTCACGAAGCAATGTGATTCATTCACAATTAACATGGAATGAATTAAGGATGGTGTAAAAACGAATATTCAATATATATAACATAATAATTAAACTAGAATTATAATATCTATATTGAAATTACTTTTCCTTCTTCAAATAATATAGGAAAATGGAAACAATGTTTTTTCTTACCCACAACCTAACGTATCCATAAATAATGTTTTTTATATCCAATCACCATATTTTAATAATTAATATAAATAAATATTTATAGAAAGTATATGATATTTAATAAATTTTTTAAATTATTAAATTATTAAATTATTAAATCATGATCATATTATATGGAAATAATACCTAGTTAAAACATAATTGAAAAGAAAATAAATTAACACAAAAAATAATGAAAATTCTGAAATAAAATTAAAAATTGTGTGATAATATTTTATAATAGAAATATTTATGATACAATAAATATTAATATGGATCTTTTGTAAGTTAATATATTTTATAAAACCATTATAAATTTTGTAAAATAAACATATTCCAATAGTAATCATAAGCTAAAGGACTTCAGGTAAAATTAATTTCCTTAAAGGATATTGTAATATTATGTACCTAATTACATTTATATAGTGTATATACATACCTATGATATTTAATATCATATAAAAATCATTTATCATGGTGTTTTATGTTTTAATCTGAAATATTTCATCTGAGGGAATTTGAATTAGATTTTTTAAGGGGTACATAATTTCATAACTCAATTCATTTTCTTCATGTTTTATTAGTTCCTCATTATCATTAATGTTATAGGGTAATGTGAATAAAGACAGTTGAATATATATTATTTTATTTAAACTAGTATTATTTTTATTTAATGTTGATACACATATTGAATTCATTTAATAATTCACACTTCTATGTGAGGTTCATCTTAATGGTTTATTTCACATCCTCATTCTAATCAATATTATTTAGTCTTGAACATATATAAAAGACATTATAAAACCATTTTTTAATTATAAAAATTAATTTTCTTAACCGATGCTTATTTATTATCAGCATCATGTGATATTGAAAATTTTCCCATATTTGGTATCTGAAATTAGTGAGAAAATATTTTATTAAAATCTTAGTTATTTTATCTATTTGATCAGAAATTCTCTTACATAAAAATTAATATTTTAAAAAACTAATATATTTTCTCATTAAACATTTCAAAAGGATTTATTAATTGAAATTTTTAACCATTTTTTCTTTTTTGAATATTTTTTCTAATAGAATCATCTTTTTTATTTCCGAACAAGTATCTTTTAAAACATTTTATAATAAAAAAAATTTATTCTTTAAAATATGTAAATAATTATCAACAAACATGTACATAATTTCATTGAAGCTTAAATTTTTTTATTTAAGGTTCAATTTAATGGTTTTTAAAAGTTAATTTAAAAAGGAATTTATGTTAAAAAAATTCAATATAAAAAAAATATTTTCACCAATAATAGTTTAAGGGATTTTTTATGATATATATATTCACCAACAGAAACACCACTCATTTTAAATATACTCCCAAAAGGTTATGTTTTATGGATAAAATCAGTATTCATTATCAATATAGATAATTATTATTTAGAATAAACTAGTTATTCACATGCACATACATAAATTCTGTTTTTGTAGTCAATAATTTTTCATTGAAATATTCTCTTCTCCTTAATAATTGTATATTAATTTTCCCATAAATATACATACCACATTTCATGTAAATGGTTATTTATTAAACTATAAATAATGTATACATAAATTTTTCTAAATTTAAATTTATTTGATATCCATAGAAATAATGATAAATTCATATTATTTAATCAATATGTATATTTGGTAAGTCATATTTTTTATGAATGAAATAGATTGTTTGATATTTTAGGAAATATTTGTATAGGTGGGACATGTGTGGGGCCTGGTTATATATCCCCATTGATGCATTAATACGTTCATGGGACAAATTAGTTTGATAGACATAGTTTTGAGGGATTTTACATAGAATTTTTTAAATCATTTTTTGAAGGTTCTTGACAGCAATGTTACCATGTACCTAGAAAACATGGCAGCCAATAATTATGCTTTTCCATCATTTCATATTAATTTATTACAATCTAGTATATTTTTCCTATGTAATTATTTATCGAGTCTATTCATTCTAACATATTTAGATGGAATGTCTTGTATTTATTAAACATGTCATACCAATTCATCCCTATCCATTTATGATATCCATGTTATAGATTAAAGAGAATATTTACTAATTTAAAATAATTTTTATATAGATTATACATATTTATGAATGATTTATTCCACTATATGACAACCTTAATGATTAGTTGATCTCAACATAAAATTTTACCTTGCAATTAGATTCCATGAAGTTTACAATGACTAATATACATGGATATTCTAGACATAATAAAGATATATAAAAAAATTTATGTTATAATTTTTTATTTAAAGTAAATTTAATAGTTATGTATCTATCTTTATTACAAAGGCAACTTAATTGATCCGTCCTTTGAGATTTGATTATTTTTATCTAATAATAATGTAAAGGTAGAAAACACTTTTGTTGGAGTACTAGAGAAATGGTCGTTACATTTGGAATCAATGGAGGTGTTGTAGAAACCATAAGGTTTATATTCAGGAAATCATATGGTAGTTAACATAACCTCATGATAAACTAAAATTATAATAATATAAGAACATCTAGAATAATTATTAGCATGGATATTATTTGGTTTTTACCTGAAGTGTATCCTTGAATAGACACTACTAGTTAATGTTTTTCTGGAACTATTGTACCTTGGGGTAAAAAACTGAAAAATATGCCACATGATTGAATTGAGAGTTACATGGTTCAAGACAATGGGCCTTAATTCACACTTGGTATAACACTCTTCTAGGATAATCTTTTGAAAATTACCATTCCTTTTACCAACAATTATGAATGATCTAAAAGGATGATGGCAATTATTTACCTTGTTTAAACACTAGATCATAAGAGGACATATTTTTAAATAAAATTGAAGATGTATTTAGGTTTTATGATTCAAATAAAATTAATTGTAGAATTATTTTTCCAAATGTATGTTGGTTAAATGAATAACGAAGCTTCTAATGATTTTGTAGAATTTTAGGATTAATTGTGTATGCATTAACATAATATTTATGAGTTTTATAATTCTTAATGAGTATGTGATTGATCATATGTTCAATATTTTAATCCACTCTTTTAGGGATTTTTGTGATTGGAGTCTATCAATTTATAAATTTTTTTTGAACATTTATTGAAATAATATGTATTATATGAAAAATGATTTCAGTAATAATTACTAGATATTATAAACATAATTTTAATGATATTGATATACATATGGGTTAATATGATAATTAATTACATTGTAATCATTGATTAAAATGATTAGTTGACTTTTTGGAAAATGTGTTATATTAGAAAACATAGTCAAAAGACTATTTAATGATTAATATTATTTCAAGGTTGTGTATTTCATTATTGAGATCAATATAGGAATTATATAAATATATTTTTTAAAATAGTCAACTCATATACTATAATAAAACATTTCAATTCCATCTATGTGGTGGGGATTGAACACATTGAAAACAAATGATATGGTTTTCGTGGCTACAACTTGAATATATTATGTTATTGTTTAAATGGAATTTATTTTAGTTCAAAAATTGAATGGAAAAATATTAATGAGGAATATGTATTATTTATTGTGGTTTAGAGAATATTTGACCCAAAATATCGGTTTTAGTACAATTTTGTTTAGACATGATGCATTTTCACTCATTTATAGATTGTAAGAACTATTAATATTAAACATTAGTGCTTGAAGAATAAAAAATTGTTTTAGGATATTTATTTCAAGATTTAAGGGAGGAACTACAAATTATTCGATGCACAAGAAGGTGATGAAATTATTATTGTAGAAGTATATCAAGTATATATATCCATAGAGTCTAAGATAATAAATGAATTACTCAAAATTCATTAAAAGGATATTCAAAAAAATTATATCCTATTACAATCCTTCCAATTATTTTAATGACCTTTTGACACGAATTATATTTAATGTTTTGAGACCCTCAACCTTTCATAGATCATTCTCTTTTTTGTGATTGATGACCTCAATAACTCTCTATAAATATTGAAACTTTTTATCCGGGTTTATATCTCTATTTTTTATGTCTCTAGTTTCAATAATTTATATAATACATAAAATCGTAGCTTTATGTTATTCCATGTTACCGGTGTGCATTAAATTCTCATTTATTAAGAGTATATTTTATTAACCCTTTTAGGATGTTGTTTTTGCATCAATTTTATTTTCATATTTCATAAAAATGATTGTTGATATCAACCATAAATGTAAAGGATGTGTTTTATTTATGCTGGGGAAAATGTGACACCCCAAAATTATAATAAAATAATATTTATTTAAAAAGAATATTTGATAATAAAAATTTATTTTAGCATATCTTACATGAAAAAATTAGTATACAATTCGTCACACTAAACAATGAGATTCATCTATAGTCAGTGTTATATGCATGGTACTATTTTACAATAAAGTAATATGTTATTAATATAATAATTTAATATGAATATTATCATCTAAATGGTGGAATTGAGAGTTTGGATAATATTAAATAACAGGTTAAAATATATAGTTTACAATCATTTCTTTGGATGTATATTTATTATAAATAAAATATTTATCGTTTAAATGTAAAAGAAATGATTTATGAAAAAGAATATTTTCTTTAATAAGATGGTTTACACATTCTTGGATGGATAATTTAAAATTATATTTTTCCACCTTTTGAAAATATGTATATGAAGTAATAAACATCATTTTTGATAAAATAATATCAAATTTATCTTATGGTAAATTTTTGGTATTTTTCTGAGATGTCTCAATTTATATAAATAGTAGAAAATACATAATTTCAATTGAAAATATAATTTTTTAATTATTTATAATGGAAAATTATATTTTTAAATGGATTAAAATAAATAGTAATAAAATGTTATACCAATTAATCCAATTGTGTTCATTGGTGTCAATTCAATATTGATTTTTGGATACAAAAATATATTTATCTGTGGAATATTCTCACAATAAAACCCCACATTTACGTCCTAGAAATGTGATTAATTTATAATTATATTCTACCACTTAAGTGATTTGAATTTAAATAAATTGAAAAAATATATTTTTAATCAATTTTTTTTATATTCTAATATCTTCAACATAAATTATCTCAATAATTATTTGAGAAAACAATTATTATAATTTACAGTGATTATTATAAAAATGAGTTAACATAGTTGTTAAACATAGAATTTATGTGCTAAAATGTCCTATTCATTTTAGAAACACTGAATATTTATCATTATTTTTTCCATTATGGACATTGTATGAAATTTTATTTGTTATTTTGGACACATTTCTGGGAAAGTGATCTATATAATGTGTAAATTATTGGAAAGGAAAAAACTATACCCTTGTTAATTACAATATCTATAAATCATTGGAATAGGAAAAAACATCATATTTATAGAAATAAATATTACATATCATATAAAAATAGAATTTTTATAAGGATAATTTATAAAAAAAGTTTAGGTATTAAATAATTACATTAAATTCTTATGAAATTCCAATACATCATTTCTTTCATCAATTAATTAAATAAAATAAATGATACTAACAATAATTAATGTGAAATAAATTTAAAGAATTGATTGTGTTGAATTAAATTATTTGATGAATATATCATGTTATAAAACTGGGAAAATAATATATTTGAACACCATAATTGTATTGATATTTTTTAAAATAATTTTAAATCAATATTATTAAAATGGAAATTATTTTTTTTAGGATAATGTATATTTTATATAATTATATAAAATTACTAAAAATAAAATATTATAGGAATATATTTTTAAATTTTAATAATTATCAACCATAGTCAATTAGAGGACTAGTTTTTCTGTTATAATGACTACATTTTCCAATAAATAGTTAAAACTAGGTTAGAGAGATTATAATTAAAACAGTCTTGGGCATATTACATTCACTTGTGTTGATATCAATTTTCAATATATAATGTATTTTTCTTAACTAAATAATATATTATATTTTTAATTAGTTTTTCCATGTTTTAAAATACATGTCACTATATTTTAGTTTAAAAACATAATTTACTTTTTAATGAAACTAGTAAACATAATGAAAAGATGAATATCATAAAAAAAGGATACATATAAATTAAGGGAAATAATTCTTAATACACGTGATCAATTGAATAGTAAAGATTTTTATCAACCAAATAATCCATAAACCCAATTCATTTTCAATGTTTGATCCGCATGAGGTATGGGAGACCTCTGAAAAATCAATACACTTGAGTAATTATAAGATAGTCACACCTCATAAATAATAAAAGGGAACATAGTACCCTAACTTATTCACACCTCTATAGCGATTTTTATTAAATGAGATCTAACAAAATCACTTAATAAATTCATTCCCCATATCATATAATTATTTTTTGGTTTTAAAGTACGATTTGAATTTTTTTAGTGTAAACCTAATGAAGATTTCTGAAAAAGAGGCAATGTTATTAGAAAATCATTTTTATTTTATATCCTCACACACAACCAAAAATAAATATTCATAAATTATTATATTATAAAATATTTATATTCCATATATAAATATTTTTTTATTTTAATTTTATGATATATAAATTAATACCCATCCTTCAATATAGATATGAAATCATCGTTCTTGTGTATTGTAGACTACAACCTTCTAAATTAATATCCGTCGTGATTACATTGGAACCTTTAAA
This sequence comes from Viscum album, assembly GCA_963277665.1. Classification (NCBI taxonomy): domain Eukaryota; kingdom Viridiplantae; phylum Streptophyta; class Magnoliopsida; order Santalales; family Viscaceae; genus Viscum; species Viscum album. Next base: position 599,790,164 of record OY728128.1, read on the forward strand.
ATTTATGAATATTGTTAGATATAATATATATATAATATATAGTATATTTAATATGTTTTGATAAAATTAGAATTTCTGTATCATATAAATCCTTATTCATTCCATTTTGTGAGGATATAATATCATCACATGTGTGTGTAGAGGATTACCATAAAGTGAAGTGATGCGATTTATTCATGCTTTCCAAGGATCATTATCAGGATGGTTTTAACAAAAAAAATTATATATATGAAATAAAAATTATAATATAATGATAATATATAAATTATTTTATTTTCAGTCTTTCATTTGGCAGAATATAGAAACAACATTCATGTATATCTACAACCTACCATCTCAATGAGCAGTGTATGTCATTTCCTACCAAAAAAATTTATATGATACTGAAAAATACATATATAATGAAAAAATATGATATTTACTCCATTTTTTACAGTCCAGGGAAGATGAAATTAGGAACTATTTATGATGAAAAATTAAGTAAAAAACTAGAAAAATGAGGATATTAAAAACTAAAATTATGAAAATAATTAATGATATTAAATAAGTGTGATATTCTGATATAAATAAATCATACATGGTATTATAAATATTAATATGGTTATTTTGTATGGTAATAACATTTTTAATCCCATTATTATGGATTCCAAGGAAGCGTTCTTCCCAAATGAATGTTGAGTAAAGGGATTTATCTCAATTTCATTTCATTGAGGCATTTTTTAATGTTATAAACCAAATTAATTTTATATAGTGTATATATATATATATTTTACATATAATACAATTATTAAATAATTTTTAATGGTATTTTATTTTTAAATTTGAATTATTTTAATCTTAGGGGATTTTAACTAAATGATTCAAAACTATAAAAAATACATAACTCAATTCATTTTCATGGAATTTTATTACATCCTCTTTACCTGCAATATTATATTATTCTGTGTATAATGAATTTAAAATTTATATTATTTTATTTATAGAATTTATTTTTATTTATAGTTTAAACCCATAATCAATTAATTGATTACTTCTCATATAAATGCTCAAATCATTTTATAGGTTTCTTCATAATAGCATCTATAACGAGATTGTTTATTCATCAACCACTATTAAAGGAAATTTTATGACCATGATTTAACAAACCAATTATTTTATATCATCTATTTATTAACAAACCTATTCATGTGATTGTACTATTTTCCAATCATTGTTATATAAAATTATTGATAATTGTTTTTAATAAAATTAAACTCCATTTATGTCTTCAGTAAAAAATATTTTTTCATACAATAACTTGTTTTATAAAAAAATTAAATTTTTTAAACCAATTATTATGTTAAATTAAATTTAATTTTTATGAATTTCAATGCTAAAAATAATTAATTTTTATAGATTTTATTGATGATATCTGAACAAGACATTTTTCAAACCACTTTTCCAAGAAAATTGAATGTTAATTAATGAATCCATGGAATTACCTACTAACATAAACATAATTTATTAAAATGTTAAATTGAGTTTTTAGAATTCTATTTTTATTTATAATGTTTTATAAATTTATTTTTAATGAAACTGAATTTAGAAAAATCAAATTGAAAAGTATATTTTCCTCAAGACTATTTCCAATGTTTTTTATGCTATTTGTATTCATAAATGAATAAAATCATAATTTTACATATAATATACTGAGAATTTGTAGAATTTTTACTATCATTATATTTCAACTAGATGTTATATAGTTTTTTTGGAATTTTTTATGTATTTTAATTCACTTCATTGACTCATTTTTGTTTTCAATAGCACTCCCTTTATATTTTCACTCTATTATGATAATTGAAATTTTAAATTTAAAATAAATATAAATTTTACGCATCATGGATATGATCATTACTAAAACAATATAATATTTCCACATATGGTGTAATATATTGAATGTTATTTTATATTGGGAAAATATTGGTAAATCAGTATTAATTACTACATATAGATATTTTATATGGATTATTTTTTATGAAATAAATCTTTTATTCATTGTATGAATAATGATTTGGAAAATTATTACACTGGTGGGGCTTGATTATAAATATCACCTCAATACATTAGTTGTCTCTTTGGAAAAATTATTTATCTTGCCTTTTTTATGTGTGTTTTTATCAATTATTAATTATACCATCCATTGAAAATTCAAAATGATAAAGGTACCATGTAAATGGGAAACATGGGGTCCCATAATTAAACGTTTCCTTCATTAAGTATTGGGAAATTTATATCCAGATATTTTCACAATTACATTATCCCCAGATGCATATCATTTTTAATTATTTTCATGGATTGTTTTATGGTTATTTCCATAAATATAAATTATAAATTATCATATTATGATAGTAATATTATTATTTAAATTGTATATGTGGTATTTTATTTTCCATTTTATATTATTATAATAATTGATTCATGATTCGTTCTACAATAAATAACCCTTACTGAGAATTTCATCTACCCATTTTTTCTTTTCCCTATTATTCACTATGTTATACTATAATAGATATATTGTGATATTATAGATGGAATAATGTTCATTTTTTAATGGTACTTTTTGTATTCAAATGTAATTTATGAATCATGAATATAAATAGTTTACCAAGAATACTATAAAAATCTATTCTTTCAGTTGTGATTCGTTGTATCTTATGTAAAATTAATTTTTGTTGGCGCTGGCACTGGGATATAGTGGTTGGGGTTACTACTACGTCACTACTCTATGCTTAATTGTTAGAGACCATAAATCCCAATGACTTATAAAATCATAGATAAAAATGAATAACATCACAACGTCCTCTAACCAGTCTTCTTTATTGAAATGTAAAATTAAGAACATATACTTCTACATACTCTAGAACTGGATGTCATTGAGTTTCATCCTCCATGTTTCAACATCATTCACTTATACTATTCACCTATATACTATTATATCTAACCAAACATAATTTTCTTGATCTTGGAGATGGTTCCAAACTAACAAAATTCCAGCAATAGAAGAAACTATTGTTTCTCCTAAACCAAAAATATTGAATACAAAACATTAATTAAATAATTATTTCATTTCATTGATTACGCCTTAACTTATCCCTTTTTCTACCCCTCTAAAACGTATAACCAAAGATGAATGATGCATGGTCATTACCTTGGAAACTTCATAATACATTGTACCAATTCATTTATTATTCTCAGAAATATATGTTATGTGCATCATATTAGAGGGTGACCTAAATAAACATGACCTAGCTATTCAAATTTCATTACATCACTCACTAATTATAGTTAAATCCACTTCTTTACAAAACCTTGAATCACCACATAGGTCTAAATCTATACTCTATCAAATACATCATCCCGAACTTTATATTCCTCTATATTGTGACCCTCCCCCTAAAGTGTACCCCGCCTCAGCTAATAGTCATAAATGGGATACTGTTACCACCTGTTTCCCACATCTATTAGGGCATATATTAGAATATAGCTCTGAGGGTATAATAAACATACATATATAGGGCATTACCCTCTATGAAAACATATTTATGTGATATATAATTTATTTACAGTTATCATATCCTACACATATATATTAAATAAATCTTAGGTGGAAGGATACATTTTAATAAAAGAATATAAAACTAAAGGAACAAATAAATGTACCAAAATTGTAACGATAGAAGAATCCATGAAACATAAACAAATACATCAATTGAATGAACTAGTAATATAAAACCTAATCTCCAATCTATTGAAAATTACAGACAAATGGTTTATATATATGTTGGGTGAGTATGAAAATATACTCATTATGATCCTCCAAAAATCCAATTGTGAAAAATATAATGAAATCACACTAATGTATATTGAACTGTAAGGAATCTTACTCATTATCAAAACTTGTATACAATGTTACTAACATCACCATGGATAACACTCACCATATAATGCATTGTATATAGAATATAATATATTAATTAAGTATCAATGGTACACCACCCCAACATCTACATTGCTTCTCTACTCTTCCATAACATCACACAACATTATTCATCTCTCTAAAAAATATTAAATGTCAAAGACTCCTGGGGACGGAACCACAAGATGAACCTCGTGCTTTACATCCACACATAATACCATATCAGATCATCATATATAGTAAAACCTTAGTCTACAGGATCCACCATAGCCCATATGATGCGTGTCATATATTTGGTATTACACCTCAATCAATTATCACCAACAATCCATGTACCTAAATCCATCTACACATATTCACATCATACCTATAATAATACATTAGATATTTTATCTTTAGACAAATGTGTAGTGTATAATCATAAGGCTTCACATCTCTATATGACCATAAATGGGAACACAATCTACCATGAATACCTGCACAAGTAACTACCAGGAGAAGACAATTTGGCCAGAGGGTGTAATCAAATATTAATCCTCTAACTAGTTCATTAGGGTAAAAACGCTAATATATTTCACATGGTGTTAGTATCCCTAACATACATGGGTAGGGAATCCTTTGAAATCATATTTTTTTTTGATATAATATAGCTTACAACCACACTATGGGGATAAACATGTCTTAGAATCTACTGCAACTAACATCTATTAGACTCCATATAGGCACTACAAATACTATATATTTAAACATCTACACTAATTACTTTATTTCACTATTCAACAAAATTAAAATTATGTTATTTAAATCATTTTAATATAATTAACCAACAATGTTAATCCTAATTAAAATACATTAATAATTATTCCATATTCATTCCCTCTAGGACGAATCAAAAACAAGTCTATAGTTTGTGAAGAATAGTAACTTTCAAAATTCTCATTTCATCAACAGAAACACGGTTGGTTAAGAATTATTTATTTATTATAATCATATTTGAATATTTTTTCATGATTTCCAAATCCTATGAATTATTTTTCCACCTTACATATCTAATTAATATTATTATTACTGATCACACTATCCTTTTTGGTTATAGTTAACTGTTGGACCACAGAGGAGTCATGTTAATGGTGAATATGATGGTAAATGGAATAAACATCATCATGAGAAACCAAATGAAATTTGAGATGTGATGATTTTTTTTGGATATACTCACCCAACTATCTAAAACTATGAATGATAACCTGGGTCATGTTAAACATACAAATAAAAAAAATGAAAAATACCCACTATTAATATATTTATATAGCACCGTCCACCCACCATTAGTGGATCCTTCGATCAAATCGATATTGATAATTAGAATAATTGTAAATAAATTATATTCTCTATTAACCAATTATAGTTCCATGAGGAGTTAATTGTATTTGGGTGTCATTTAGTAATTCAAATTAATAATTTGTACATTATTATCATGATATCAAGGAAATATGAGGATGTTGAATCCAGGACATAGAAAATTTTTATGAGTGTATTTTCAATAATTAATTTATTCATATTAATAATTTTAAAATGTAATAGGAATTACATGAAAAAATTAAAATGATGAAGAATCAATTATGACATTTGAGGAAAATTTCACCAAACATATACGGTATTATTCTTCTTTTATTATTGATAACAAGATTAATTTTCATTGAATCTTAACTATCTATGGAACAATTCCCCTATGATCATTGGATATAAGTGACTATGTTAGAGATGATGAAATATTTTGATGTGATATCTATATGGAAATAGAAATTATGGAAACTCATTTATATCATTTTTTGGAAACATAAAGGGAAAGATGTAATTTCGAGTAAATTATATTACTAATAATCATAGAGGAATGAAAAATAACCATACATCACATTAGTACTTTATGAGGAAGAACATTTTAAATTTAAATATGGTTTGTAGTAACTATTATATATTTTATAGAAGGATATAATGAAATAGAATGATAAATTAATGTTAAGATTCTATCCAATGAATATAATGGTGATAAATTTCAACAAAAAATTCTCTCACCCACACATGAAATCTATAACATCACAGAGTGCATAAATTAAGTGTCTTTATGCATTAACATTTAATTCCAATGATTTTATTGAACATATAAATCCTAGTAAGTAAAAATGTAAAGTTAATTCATGTGTAATCATAACTACTTCATTGCTTCTTGAGAATTGATTGGTGAATGGGAAACAAAAAATCCACTCTATAAGTGAATTTTTCATATTTATGATCTACCCAATATTTTGAATTTAAGTATTTTATAAATATATCACATCTAACCTCATCTTTTTTATGTTGTGTTAGTAGTAAAACATATAATGGCGTAATGATCACATTTCAAGTATACTAATCTTTTAGGATAAATGTGTGTGGGAATGTGATTCCATGAAGTCATGTGATTATACCAATAGTGATATAATATGTGATTTTGGGAATATATTGGATATTAATATATTTATTTCATTCTAATGGTTGATTAAAGGAAGTCTTTTCTGTTATATTCAAAATACATAGGATCATTTTTCAGTTTGAGGACTAATATAAACATTCAACGGAACAAAGATTTATTTTTATGAGTCTTACTACATATTCATGGGGGATATTTTTCTCATAAGTATGGGGGAAATGTAAAAATTGATGAAATTAATATTGGTTAATAATTTTTTTCATATCTATGTATTCTTTTTCAAGTATTATTTTATTTTATTTTGATATATTTTTTTTATTGGGGTTTCGTTTGAATTTTTGGAAGGAAATTGATGTTTTGGGGAGGGAAGAGTACAATGCACGGTTTGTGCATGGTTAGTAGTAATGATAACCAATCCTAGGAAATATTATTGTATGTTCCAGTACCTATCAAAATGATTTTTCATGGTTGTGTTCTATGGCCCAAGTAACCATGGTGATGTTTCTATACAAAAAGAATTGTCTTCACGGTTGTCAATCAATTTTCCAACCCTTAAAGACTTATAGTACGGATCTACCATCTCATTAAAATGTTTCCCTCCTTTTTTTCATTGTGTCGGATGTGGTAATGGAATGGGGTTTCATGGTCTAGAATAAGAACATTTGTGACATGATCCTTCACATGGAATGGATGTTAAATTTACATGTGCACATATATTGTTATCTTCGGTGAAATGGTTTCATGAAACCTGGTTAAAATTAATGTTTTTCCTCAGAGAATGGGATACTTGATTCAGTCGATATGTACCTCCACTCCCATTTTTGGTTAACAATTATTTTCATCTTTAATATCTCATGTTGGAGGATGATGGAAGTGATTCTAAGGATAGAATACCTTGTGTAGTGGATGTGTTTCCGCGGATATTCCAAGATGACTTTTTAGGCTTGACCAAGAATGGGATGTGCAGTTCTATATCAATTTGGAACTGGGAACATATCCTTCATCTCATCCCTCATATCGGATGAACCCTACTAAATTCAGGGAATTAATTATATCGTTGAATGATTTTGAATCCAATGAATTATTTCACTGAATAATCTCTCCAGGGGCTACTCTGGATTTTTTTACATAGAAGGAAAATGGATTAATATGGGTTTTCATTGACTACCAATTGATTAATAAGATAAAAATAAAGAACAAATACCGTTTAACCCAAATTGATGATTAGTTCGACTAGTTGAAATGGGAATAGAGGATTTCTAGGATCTATTTTCATTCCGGTTACCACCAAGTCATGGTGAAAGTGGTGGATATCCCGAATATTTCTTTTTATGTATGTATGGCCATCTCGAGTAAATGTTAATTCCCTACATATTGAAGAATTATCCATCTTACTATAAGGAATTCATGAACATGGTTTTCCACTAGGATCTCATCTCTTTCATCATGGTATTTTTGGATGAAAACCTTTTCTACTACAGGTCTGAAAATGAGTGTTAGTATTATATGTGGATTGTGCTGGTAACCCTATGTAATCATTATCATTATGCTAAGATCTCAAAATACAATTTTGGGAAATTAATGTTACAGGTGACCACTGCCCCCATGAATAGAATTTTTTAGTTAAGAAAGGGCTATGTGGTTTACACTAATTCTTCATGTATTGGGCTCGAGTTTGTTATTATGGAAGATGATGATGTGGGAGTTATTGGTACATTCATCCTCTGACCACATGAGAATAATTATCTTACTCACGACTAGAATCCATCAGTGGTGATGCATTCCTTGAATACATTACATCACTACATCATTGGCGAGAAGTTTTTGTTCTATTATGATCATAATAGAATCACCTATATCATGTCATATATGGATCTCAATTCGAGGAAAAATACATGGATAGAATATCTACAGGGTTATGACATTGATATCATCCATACCCCAGGAAATAGTAATGTTTTAGCTGATTAATTCATCAGGAATGTTAAAAAAAAGAATTTTTAAAGTCCAGTGATGAGTAGACAATAATGGGCTATTCGACCTAGGTACACCTAGAGACTTGGGAGAGGTGTGATGGTACATTTCTGGAATGAGTGAATTTGTCTACATCTCTTCTAAATATGGTTTAGCTGAAACATCCAGGTGATGAGAAGGTCCAAGATCCCTTATAGTTTCTTCATGGTGGGGAGACATCCTCTAATTAGTCATTTTCACTAAATGTAATTTTATGTTTCAAGGGATATTTTGTTATATTGCTAGCTCTGTTGAAGGTGGTGATATTGGATAGATGACAATATTAGTGGGTCATCCATCATTGCAGTACCCATATTTTTATGATGTTCATCAATAGTTATAGAGGAATTCCATGAGACAAGACATAGCTAACTTCATATCAAGATGTAATACAAATATTTTGGTTAAAGCATATCATCGAATGACCTCTAGCTTCTTCCATCCATTTGTCATTCCTACCTAAAATTCAGATGAGGTCAAAATTTATCTCACTATTGGATTTCCATATAAACCAAGAGTGAAGAACTCTATTAGTGTGGTGATCGTACACTTGACTAAATCACCCTCTTCTACCCAATCATGGATTAAATAAAGGTGGAAGTCATGGGATTGTTGTAGATTCAATAAGTGGTTAGGTATCATGATGTGTCATCTACTATTATTCATACCCTATACCTTTGTTTTACCTCTTGGTTTTGGGATGGTCTTTAGGAAGAATTGGGGTCATCGGTGAAACTGAGCCTGACATACCATCCTCATATGGTTGAAGAAACAGAGCGGTAGAATAAAATACTTGAAAATTTCCTCTAATATTGTGTGTTGGATTTTAGAGGTTCATGGAATATCCAATTGGGATTTTTTTATCATTCATTTAACAAACATATAAAAATCATTTATCTTAATGGTGCACATTTTGGTGGTTTATGGTTGTCCTTATCTGTCTCTGTAGGGTTGGGATGATGTGGGTGAGACTTCACTTATAAGACCATGTCATATGAATGAGACATCTAAGAAGGTCAAACTGATTAGGACATTGTTTTTAAGAGCGCAGATTCTCCACATTTCTTATGTCAATCAAAGACATCAAGATCCCATGTTTTCCATGGGTGACTGGGGTTCTTGAAGGTGGAACCCCTTTGGGGTCATCATCGCTTGGGAAATTATTGTAAGTTGATGCTAAGGAATGTTAGAATTTTTGAAATCTCTGAGAGGTTTGGAATGGTGGAATAAAAATTTTATTTACCATATTAGTTTGTGTAGATTCATAATGTGTTTCATGTCTCCAAACTGAAGATGTTTATCTAGGACTCGTCTCATGTGCTAAATTGGGATGATTTGGAGTTGAAGCCTAACTTTTCAATGTCTAAACGGCCAGTGTGGATTGTTGAATTGAAAGAAAAGGTTATTTTTTTCAAATCAATCACATTGGTTAGTTTTCTCTGGTGGCATAGAAATAATAATCAGGATACATTGGAGCGGAAGTCATGGGTCGAGAAAATATACCCATTTCATTTTTTGGATCATGTTACCAGTTGAATTTTCTACAGCAAAAATATTCCACAGTCGGTATAATTGTCACATTCATGTCTCCATTATCTAGTATTATTTAATTTTATTTTGTTCAATCTATTTCATTAGGATTCCATTTGAAATTTGGGGTGGAAATGGATGTTTTAGGGAGGGAATAACACTATGTATGGTTTGTGGACAATGTGTTGTAACTGTGCACAATCACAGGAAACTATGTAGCAAGAGAGTACCTTCCACATAACTTCTGAATGTCCATTCTCTATAGAACAGGTATCCATGTTTTTTTTATTTGGATATAATGGTCCACACTATTACTTCACAGTTTCCTAAATAGTGAAGAGTAACAGTGCAGATCTACTAGCTCTATAAAATGATTTACTCTTTTCTCCATCCACTCATGTTTGACCCCTTTTCCACACATTTTTACATCCCCAATAGGGCTCCCTGACCCTAGGCCAACCTCTCCCTATTCCATCCGCCAACAGTGCTAATTATTTTTGTTGTATGTGGTGTGGATCCTCCTTCAAACCTCAGGTACGTGTCTTCACCACTCATTTCCGCTATTTATCATGGTTTTATGTCATTATATTTGCGGATTTCTTCTTCTCCAATCGTAGGGTTAAACTTTTATGGTTCATTCTTGGAATTAATGGGTAAATATATTGATGTAGGGTTTGACTATTCTTTTTATTAGTGAAATTTAGGAGTGGCAAGTGTTTCACACCATATTATCAATTTTATCCACAACTGATAGGTGGTTCCATACTTAAACATTTCTTAATGAATGAATTTGGATTTATAGGGTTATTATAATGTTTTAATGATTTTAAATATAGTTTTAATGCCTTTTTAATTAGTTTTTTTTTGGGTAAAATTATTTCGAAATGGGTGTTATTTCTTAAAATGTTAAATTCTTGATGTGTGTCTTTCTTCTGGGCTTTTGAATTGATTTATCAATTGAGTAAATGTTTTAAAAAATTATTTATGATGTAAGAACTATATTTTTGAAAGGATTTTGGGTGCAGTAAATTATGAATGATATTTTTGTCTGAAATATAAATTTGGCGAGGTGTGTTGTGAGTGAATCTTGTATAATCACTCAACAGAAACTCATGTAGCTAGGGAGGAAGACTAAGACTAGAAAGCTTGTCATTTGGATGTGTCCAAAACCCAATTTCCCTTATAGTTATTGATGTTGAAAAAAATAACAGAACATATTGGTCAATGGGGACTTGTATAACATTGGATGCTTCTCCACTCTAGTGTCTAATACATCAGAACATGGATTGTTTTGTTTTATATACCAACTTACACTGAAACATGAGGATCTATTATCCCTTTATCTAGCCCACACCTATAGGGCCTCTCCCTTGATTATTGATCTATGAATATGATTATCCCAATATCCTCATACGGTGTGACATTTGTGCAACTTTATGGGTGAATGTGTTTTTTTTGAAATTTCATTTCATTAAAATTTGTTCCATTAAAACACTTTTTCATTAACTTTTTCAAGAACCTTATTTTCATTTATCAATTCTTAAAAATTTATTTTTTATTCCAAGGTCTGAGCATGGATTCTTTATTGGGTGGAACCCTAAAAATAAATCACTCACACCATGCTTCCCACATTGGGTGCAAGTGGTCTTTATTATGATTGATACATGTAAGGGTGATTTCCATTGTGAATGTTGATCAGGATGCTAAGATATTATTTTGCAGTGTCATGGAGAGAACCTGAGGGAGATGTTCACCCTCTTACTGTTGGTTATTGGATATTGGTATTTGGTTATTTTTTTAGTATCCCATTTTTTTGAATTTTGTTAGACTTCTATAATTAGATTTGGAATCATTTAAGGGCTCTTTGTGGTAATGTTTTACAGGTTTGTTTAATTTTATATTTTTGGTTGTGATGTTATTGTATCGTCTGGTGAAATATTTCCCACATACTTGGATGGATACTCGAGCACTTTATCCATCCCATGGTGATTTGGAACACCCCACGAGCCATGCCGATGACCGGGTCCGGCACTAGGTTGGACTATGGCTCAGCTTAGTTGTTGACAATTTTTATGATGTATCTGTTAAGTAATTTAACATTATTCCCCTAAAATCATGATTTTGAGATTTTAATAGAACCCAATCCATCTACTACACCTATTTCACTGACACCAAAAATAATCTAAACAATTATGTTGGAATAATTGAATAAGAAACTCTAGGTGAATTTTGAAAAGGGATCCATATACCCTGGGGTATCACCGTGGTGTGCACCTATAATTTCTAATTAGAATAAATATTGTTAGATTAATCTTCAAATTTATTATCATGTATATAACAATATAATAATCAAGAAATAATATCCTCTGACCGATATTGTGGACTTTTTGAACTATTTTTAGATCAATAGTTTATACTAATTGGACATCTTTATAGATATCATCAATTAAGGGTCACAATGGAGGATATAATGAAGGAAAATATTATCATTAGGTATAGTATTTAGGAATTTAGGTTAATTTGATTTAAACATACAAACCCTCCTATATATTCATATATAAAATGATTTTATACTTTAGATATTTCATAATTTCGTTTGTGGTAGTGTTTACGAAAGATATTACTATAAATTCCATGTTCAAGGAAGAGCATGAATATCATTCCACGTATGATTTAATGGAAGATTAGAAATAAAAGTTCTAGAAAAAATTGATAATTTGTGAAATATAGTTATAAGAAATCTCATTCATTATTCAAATAATATCATTCCATGGTATGATAGTGGATCCATAATATATATATATATATATTATTGTATAATTTCACAAACACACCTTGTTAACCAATGATCTATAGTTTTCTCAGCATATTTGGATACTAGAGACACTTTTTTATGGATATATAATCAACATGTAATTCAATTAGAAATAATATTTATATGGGATACTATATTATTTGTATAGATTAATCTGGGAATTGTTTCACAGAGTTGAAAAGATGGTTATTTAGAAAAAATGATCATATAATACAATGAAGATCACACTTGTCTATGATAATTATGTATGCCTGAAATAATAGATTTGGATTGAAACTCATGTTTACTGATTTTGTGTTCAATGATGCATCACCTATATTGGAAATTGATTTCAAAATGTATACTACTCATAATATGATGTTCATAATAGTATGTTTTTATTAAATATATAGAGGCATTATCTTTATAGTGGATGATGTGATATAAATATATAGAACCAAAAATAATTAGGTATGTATTAAAATAGAAATATTTAAAAATGATCCACTTGATACCGTAAAAATAGATTATAAATTTTGACTTATAAAAAATACAACCCTTTGAAGGTGAAAAAGATGGTTGTTTCTCTTATTTGAATGGACTTCCACATTTTTCCATGGTGAAGACTGATGGATACATAATATTTATGGATTTAATGAATATGGATTTATAAATACATATTAATGGGTTACAAAATATATTACTAAAATTAATGCTGAATAAATCATCAAATTAAGGATTATAATGGATCAAAAGGACGATGTGGAATTGCATATGTAGTTGAGAATTATTGTTGATATTAACCAGGATTGTAATGGAATAATAAGTATTAAGAGGCAAGTATGTGTCCCATTAGTGACATAAATTAAGACGGTTTTTTTGAGGAATCACATAGTGTATGAGTTGGTGTCCTGAGAACCAACTATATTACCTTTGATTACATGAATGTACACATTTCATATAGTATTCGTTGTTCTGCATGATAATAATATAATATTGTCTTGGAATATTTGTTTCAATAATAAGGTTATCTAATATCCCAACTATGATGAAATCCATGAAATGTTATAAAAATATTCTTAAATAAAGTTCTACAGTTGGAGGACATACTATAATAGGATACATAGTATAGAGACTGTCATGTGTGAGTACTCGTAAGAATATGAGACATTATCTCATGGAATTTTCACTTGGTAATCTCCAAGATGGGAGATTATGATAATAGACCTGCCAGTAGTAATTTCACATGTCTTGGTGTCATCAGACATTTCTATCTACGTGCGTGTGTAATGGTTCCTAGACTGGAAGATTATCATTAACTCATGTCATGACTCAGGCACTTAGATTTTCTAACGAAAATTGTCATCAAGACTGTAGGTGGGAAGTAGGGTACGTTAGGTGCATCGCAAATGACATATTGTCAATGGATAAGTCGAGGAATGATTTTTCCCTTCCATATTTATGGAAGAAAATATCTTGGGACCATTGATTAAAGTAGAACTGTCACCCAAATTCCATGGAAATGGTGTAACGACGAGTTTATTTCCGGAAGTCATCGAACAACAGATTGGGCATATTGGTTTATGACACTACCATGAACCCTTCTTGATGTTATATTGATACAAAGGGAATAAATTACAGGTTAACCATTCGTATGAGGTGACACGTCAATACGGTGCCAACTTCATTCTCTAGGGTACCATGACCCATTGCTAGATAGTAATATTGTTCTTTAGGCATGCTCGCTTAGTGCCAATGAAAAAGAGGCCCATAGGGTCACACACTATGTGTATCCAAGTTTCTCAAGTAAAAAAAAGATTATTCCCGAATGTGGTTTAATAATTATTGAAGGAATCCGTGTAGTTTTCATTTTGAATAATAAAATGAAAACCAGATATAATAGCCGAGTATAATGAATGCACAAGCCGTGTAGAATTCATATTTTAAATAAAATGAAAACCAAATATACATTTTTTGTACATTTAATGTACATTCCACGTACTTTTAATTTTGTAACGGAAATTAAAAATGAGGACACGCCATTTAGTTTTTCCAATCTAGATTTTGAGGAAATAAAATCATTTTATTAAATGATATTTGTTATAATCATCATGGGCGCATGTCAAGGGTTTAATTATTCTACATGGGGATTTTTAATAAGATTTTATGAATTAAATAAAATGCGTAAAATGTTTATTTTATTCTTAACTCTATAACCTCAAACCCGATTATAAATATCCTCCCAAACCAATCACTATTCCATAATCGTTGTGCACAACAATTCTGGAGAATTATCTCATGGTCGAAAGAACTATTTCCTCATTATTCCTGAATGTGGTTTAATAATTATTCTAGGAAGCCTAAATCGTTTTAATGTTGGATTAAGAATAAAAATAAACCAGATATACATGTCGTGAACATTGAATATACTCGCCATTTAGTTTTCATTTTAAAGAATAAAATGAAAACTTGATATAAAATCCATGTATATTGAAGGTACACGCAGTGTATAATTCATTTTTTAAAGAAAATTAAAACCAAATATAAATTTTTTGTACATTGAATGTGCATACCATGTAGTTTTCATTCTGGAACAGAAATGAAAAATGAGTACACGCCATTTAGTATTTCTAGTTGGGATTTTGAGGAAATAAAATTATTTTCTTAAATGATATTTATTATAATCATCATGGGCGCATGTCAGGGGTTTAATTATTCTACATGGGGGTTTTTAATAAGAGTTTATGAAATAAATAAAATGTGTAACATATTTATTTTTTGTCATAATAATATAACCTCAACCCTGATTATAAATATCCTCACAACCCCCAACAATTTTCCCTAATCGTTGTGAACTAAAATTCTGGAGAATTTTCTCATGGTCGAAGGAACACTTTCCTCCATGAAATCTCTCTATACTGAGAGAGATCCTCCTCCATCGGATCAAGGTGATCTACAGCGGACAATTCCAGCAAAGGCTTCTCCACACTAGCACCCGGAGATTCCTTTGGCGAGGTCCAGAGATATTTGGTGCATGCATGGATCGCCACTAGAGGAAGTCTACACAAGGCTTCTGCAACAGAACGACAAATAACATTGGAACATGATACGAAATTTCAACAATGAAATAATGCCATAAATGGTACATCTTGTCGATTAATTAAATTAATTATAATAAACCTGTGATGATCCTCACATGTAGTTCCTGGACTATTCTTCTTCTTTGTCTATTTTTGTGACTTGATCTGTGGAGTCTGGCGTTTATCATCGTATTGATCATGGATCAATCATTGGTAATGAAAAAAAGTCATGCGGGCACATCCACCCACGAGCATATGCAGTTCCAGGGACGTACAAGTGGAAATAAAGGGGTCACAATGCTGATTATAATTATTTAATTTTTTTTGCTAATATATACATATATATTTGATTCAATTAAATATAAATCATACTATAAAAATAAATGAATGATATCTATTATTCCTCTATCATTTCATAATTCACATTACCGAAACGACCTTTTAATTTTAATTTTGATTAAAAAACGAGGAACTCATCCAGAGGAGCCGCTCATTCTATCTGTACAATACAGGAATGCACTGCGTGTTGTGAAATATTCATGCCATGTGCTTAGGGTCAAAGAGCCTGTAATTGTCCACCAAACCATGACATGTGAGTTGAGATTTATTATGTTTTTTTAATACACCATGTTGACACAAAATGAATGACACATGGAAACTGAAATACAAGGCATGTATGTTGAATGTACATGTTGTGTAGTCCGATTTGTCCCTGGTGAAATTGTATACAAGGAGAAGCTGTGTAACCGCATACATGGGATTTCCAGGTTGGTAATTTCATAATGAAGAATTACATACCGTGTTAGAATAATATACATGACGTGAACTCCAAAATTTACAAAGTAAAAAAAACACACCAAATCCCTCGGTGTGTACGTTGGATAAAGGGTGAAAACACATACACTCTATGTAATATATCCTACACCCCGTGTACTTTCCAGAAAATGAATTTCACATGGTTTCATCTGATGTACAAATACCCGTACAAGGAATATAGATAAAAAATCTCAAGGAAATTTTGAAAAGAATTTAATACAATGAATTGATAAATTATATGATCATAATTAATTGAATTCAAGCATGAATTTTTATGAATAAAAGTACGATTAAAATAATTTTAATACGTAATATGTGAAAATGTCGTTGCATGATATGGATGATCATGAGCTAGAACAAAGACCCTTCATGTGTGTATGGTTTCATTTAAATTTATTTAATTTAAATTCGTTGGCTTGTGATCCTTCATCAAATAAAATGTTAGGCCTACATTCCCATGGATTATTTAATGTAAACCCCATGAAATGGAGGATCTCCCAAGCTAGAGGAGATAGTTCAAAATCCAGTGATGAGGCGAAACCAACCAAAGAATATAAAAAGGTGAATAGGTGGGAGCTGCAAAACATGAACCATCGGGTTCCAGGTGGTTTTCACTAGGGTAGGGTTAGCTTATCAAAACCGCTACGTTAGAAAACCAATTTATTCTCATGATCTTACCATATTATTTTATTTCTCTCTGATTGTATGGTTTATTTATTATTTATGTGTTGTCATGATCTCATAGTTAATGAAATAATCAAGCATTAAAATATGGAATAAAATAAATACTAGACTATGAATAATCATTACCAAAACATTTTTAATCACATAACCAAGCATCACTTAAGGTTAATAAGAATGTGAGAATGTGAAACTATGCATAAAGGATTTAAATACCTAAAATACCTTATTAAGTCAGACCAAGCCTTCTGTTACTTGGTTATGGGAAAGAATCAATACAAATATGTTTTTGAAGAACCCTTGTTGGGACACTTACTTTTATAAAGGAAGCTCATATTAATGGTTAGGGTTGAATTAAACATTTTACATCAAGAGGTGTATCCCTTGCAAGTATTGTTGTAAAATGGAGGCAAGTTTTGAGGAAATCCAATTTAGTATTTCAGGATTAGTGACTTCACTCAATAGATCAAGGAACTGTGAGCTCACAGTTAGAAAAGAACATCCCACCTAAATACCATTAAATTGCTTGACCAACCATTTTTGGGGTTATGCAAAGGGGAATATGGATCCTTTCCACTAGATTATCATAGAAACTAGGCATTCCAAGTTTAATGGTGGGGGATATTGGGACATGATAAAATAATGGGATAATTAATGAATTCATTTACTAAAATGTAATCAAAAGGCACTAATAAATATATTATTTTAATTGGTAGAATCAATACGAAAAAATTATCAACCACTTTTTCTCTATGATCAATTCGGGATAAATACACTCTCCCCACCAACATTAACTTTCATGAATTTTTTAGGCACCTTCAAGTTATCCTAGGAAATGAACTAAATTTTTACGTGAGGGGGTCCTCACATCAACATTCACCTGCAAAAGGGGAGAGTGATGATGATTTCATGGTCTATGATCAACATTTGAATGATAAACTCGACGTACAATGTTTGATGTTGTCACCAATTTATAACAAGATTATGATGTCTCATTAATACATGGATTCCTATGGCTTGATCGATCACCTCTGTAGTCTATAACAGGAGAGACAAAGACAAGAAATGTTTGATATCACCAAGGTTCTATTTCAGATCAAGCATGGAGAGGGTTCCCCTGATGGGCCTCATGTAATCATGCTAATTGGATACATTTAGAACTTGTAGGTTCTGGGGTTTAGAATCCTGGAAAACTGAGGTACCGATCTCATTCTTACATCACACCTCCATAGCATCACAAATTTTTTGTAAATTTCAATATGAACAACATTGAGAAATCTCCATCTTATCTTCTTATCCGCATTCCCCAAATGGACAATGATATGAAGTTTGAAAATCCTTCTATCCTTAGGGTGAATATATGTAAAGGGAAGGTGAATATCTTTAAGACTAAAGCTTCTTCAAGGCCTTAAAAGTAAAGGAAGATCAAAGGGGATTCAAGAGAACAAGAGGATTTTTGTTTCACATGTCGCAGGAAGGGCCACTTGAAGAAAAATTGCACCCAACCATGGAAGCAAGAGGGAGCTTCAAGTGTGTTTGTTATCGAATGAAATATATCTATTTCTACCTATTGGGAATTTGATACTAATTTTGGTTCTCAAATATAAATCAAAAATACATGAACCAATTAGATTCATAAAGATTGGTCGAGGTGTGGTGGATCTGTAAGCAGCCAATGAAGCCAAACTCGATGTTGTAGTTGTCAGAGAATACCACCTCACATTACCTACTGTGGTGGTCTTGTTATTAAAATGATGTTATTATGTAACCTCCATAACCAAAACATTATTTCATTTTCAAGATTTTATACTGATGGATTCATCATCAAGTTTGGAATTTAATGTAGCTACTTTTATAAATATAGCATTTGTTTTTAAAGGGAACATTTATATAACGGCCTTTATGTGTTAAACTACACAAACCAGGTAATGACAATCGATGAAAAAGTTAATTCAGGTGACTCATACCACACACAACCATGGCATCACCGGAAAGGTCATGTCAATGAGAAACATATAAAAAAATTACATCAAGATGGGTATTTATATTCTTTCGAACTAAAACTACATGGTGTATGTCATGTGTGTCTACAAGGAAAAATGACCAAAGCCCCATTTAGTGGGAAAGGTGAAAGGGACAACGACATTATAGAATTAATTAACACAAATGTGTGTGGACCATTTCCAGTTGATGCAAGAGGTTGGTTCTTGTACTTCATAACTTTTATTGATTATTTTATTTTATATTGATATATTTACTTAATGAGGTGTAAGATAGATGATTTTGATCGGTTCAAAGAATTCTAGAATGATGTTGAAACCCAACTTGGTAAGACGAATAGGTAACACCACTCAGATAGAGGTGGAGAATATCTTAATCAGGACATCATTGATTCCATATGATAGTTTGGGATTCTATCTCACCTCACTCCTCCTTACACGCCTCAGGGGAATGGTGCAAGTGAAATCACGAACTGCAAACTGTTGGACATGGTGGGATCAATGATAAGTCATGAGAGTCTAACATTATCGTTTTCAGGATATGAATTACAAAAAACAACACACATACTAAACCAAGTACTAACTAAATAGATAAATGGTAATCAATACGAGTTATGGAATGGATGCAATGCCATGTTATCAAATTTACATGTGTGGGGCAGCGAAGCATTTGTTATGGCCTCTCCAGGTAACAAAATTTCTCCCCTAGTCATAAAGTGTACCTTTAAAGGATATCCCAAGGGAACAAGGGGATATTAACTATACCACCCCTATGATATAATGATTATAGTGGCTAGACATACCATATTCCATTATTGGGGGAACATCTCCAAAAGATATAGTGGGAGCGAGATAGAATTTAATGAAGTTGATCCCCAAGATACACATGATTTGGTACAATAACAGATTACACAAAGCCTCATGGATGAAAAATAGGTTTTCTGAGACCCAGGAACATTTTTGGTACACAAGAGAGGTAAGATAACCAGAATGATATGTTTTTCTTGTCACTGAGGATGGTGACTCATTATTGGATGACAATGTTGATCCTCTCTCCTAGAAGGATGTAGTTAAAGGAACAGAAGATTCCATGTGGAAAGAATCCATGAATTATGAAATTGATTTCATGTACCAAAACCATGTATATATTTTGTTAGATCATCTAGTTGATGTAAATACTCTTGATAATAAATGGGTATTCAAGAAGAAACTAGAAATGGGAGGACTAGTCGGCACCTATAAGGCATGACTGGTTGCAAAAGGTTTTAGACAACGTCAAGGAATTGACTTTGATGAAACCTTTTCACCAGTTGTGATGGAAAAATACATCAGAATACTATTGGTAATTTCCCCTTATCATGACTATGTAATTTTGCAAATGGATGTGAAAATAGCATTCCTTAATGGGAACCTCTAGGAAGCTATCCACATGAAACAACATGATGGGTTTGTGACTCCAAATGATTCCAACAAGGTATGCATGTTCCAGAAATCCATTTATGTATTAAAGCAAGCATCAAGGTCATAGAGAATTCGTTTTCATGAATTTTTAATGGAATTTTGCTTTGTTAAGAACAAATGTGAGCCATGTGTCTACAAAATGTATAGAGGAAGTGCATTCATTTTATTTATAGTATATGTTGATGACATATAACTAATTGGAAATGAAGTATCTGTCTAATAGTTAGTTATGTAATTGATGTAAAAATGCTTCTCTATGAAAGATATAGGGGAGGTAATATATATTCATTTATGAATTATCCATAGTGATAGATCCAAGAGAAAGTTGGGCCTGTGTCAAATTAAATACATTGACATGATATTGAAGAGATTCAATATAGAACAGTCGAAGAGGGGACTGTTTCCAGTCTCACATGGCATTAATGTTTCCAAGAAAATGTGTCTTTAGACCCATGAGGAATGAAAAAAATAGAAAGGATCTCTTACACATCGCCGATTTGGACAGACATGTATAATATTCTATGTATAAGGCTATATGTTACTTACACATTTAGTGCAGTTGGAAGATATCAAGATGATCTAGGAGGCCACCATTGGACAATAGTCAAGACTATCCTTATGTATATGAGTCATACTAAGGAAATGATCCTGGTTTATGGAGGAGATGCCGAACTAGTCATCATCGGACATCTAAATGGTAGTTTACAGACTGAACAGGATGACATGAAGTCACAAACTAGATACATCATCAGTTTGAATGGAGGTGCAGTGAGCTGGAAGAGCTCAAAGCGAGGTGTGGTCGTATATTCTATAGTAGAGTATGAGTATATCATAGCTTCTAATGCATATAAAGAAGAAGTATGGATGCGAAGCTTCATCCTAGAGTTGGATGTAGTACATAGAATTAAATATCATATCAAACTTTCTTGTGATAATACTACAGCGGTTTCAATTTCAATAGAGCCTAGGTCACATCAGTGGACAAAGTACATAATTAGAAAGTATAATATATTGTGGGATTTTTCTCAGAGAGGTGAAGTTGTAGTGAGTAGTATTTCCATGGAAGACAATTTGGCAGACCACATAACTAATGCTTTGACTCTGTAGAAACATGTTGATCATGTGAGGTCTAGGAGACTAAAAGTTATAGGTAGTTGGTTATAGTCCAAGTGGGAGTTTTTTAGATTTGGTGTCCTAGGAATGAACTATTTTTACATTGATTACATGAATGTACACTTATTATATATTTTTCATTGTTCTGCAAGACTGAAATATAATAATTTTCTAGAACATGTGTTTCATTAATAAGGTCATGGAAGATGCACACTATGATGAGAACCATGAAATGATACAAAAATAATCGTAAATAATGTACTATGATGGGATGAAATATAATTATAGGAGACATAGTATATATACCTTCATGTGTGAGTACTCGTAAGAAAACTATTCTCTCTCTCATGGAGATCGCACTAGGTAATCTCCAAGATGGGATATTATGAGAACATACCTGCTAGTAGTAATTCTGCATGTCTTGGTGTCCTCATAAATTTCTGTCAATGAGCGTGAGTAATGGTGCTTAGACGGGAAGATTATCATTAAATCATGTCATGACTCACACACTTAGATTTGCTGAAGAAACCCATCATGAAGACAGTTTTCGGGAAGTAGGGTACGTTGGGTGCGTCACGAATGACATATTGTTAATGGATAATTCGATGAAGGATTTTTCCATTCCATATTTCTGGAAGTAAATATCTCGGGCCCTTTGATTTAAATATAACTGTAACCCAAATTCAATGTCCATGGTGTAATGACATGTTTATTTCTAGAAGTCAATGAATTAAAGATCATGTATATAAGTTTATGATGCTACCATGAATCCTGCCTGATGAGATATTGAGACTAAGGGATTAAAATACATGGTAAGCCTTAGTATGGGTTGACACATAAATGCAGCCTCAACTTCTTTCTCATGGGTGCCTTGACCCGTTTCTAGATAGTAATCTTGGACATTATGCATGACCTCCTAATGCCAACGAGAAATATGCCTAGAGGGTAATACAATAATTATATCCATGTATCTCAAGTAGAATAAATATTATTCCCATATGTGGTTTCATAATTAATCAAGGAAGCCTAAATTTTTTTAATGATGGAGGTAGAATAAAATGAAAACAATTTAGACACACCGTGTACACTGAATGTACACACCGTGTTGTTTTCATTTTGAAGAATAAAGTGAAAACATGATATACATTTCTTGTACATAGAATGTACATGTCGTGTAGTTTTCATTTTGTAATGAAAATTAAAACTATATATAAATGTTGTGTACATTGAATGTACATGACATGTAATTTCTATTTTGGAAAGGAAATGAAAACCGAGTGCATGCCTTGTACTAATGATTAAACACCGTGTAGTTTTTCAAGTTGGGTTTTTGTGGAAATAATATCATTTTATTAAATGATATTTATTATAATCAGTGTGGGAGCATGTAAAAGAATTAATGATTCGACATGGGGCGTTCAATAAGAGTAACTAAAATAAATAAAATGCATAACATGTTTATTAATTATTAAAACTCTATAACCTCAAACCCGATTATAAATATCCTCCCAACACCAACACTTTTCCCTAATCATTGTGCACAACAATTCTAGAGAATTCTCTCAATGTCTAAAGAACTCCTTCCTCCCAGAATGATATCAATACTGGGAGAGATCCTCTTCCATCGAATTAAGGTTGTTTATGGAAGACAATGCAAGTAATGGTTTCTCCATGCTAGCACTCGCAGATTCCTTTGGCGACATCTAGAGATAGATGGTGCATGTGTGGATCAGCACTAGGGAAATTCTACACCAGGCTTCTGTGATGCAATGAAGAATCCTATCAGATCATGATCATAAATATCAACGAACAATGAAAACCATAAAAGGTACATCTTTTCAATTAATTAAATTAATTATAATTAACTAGTGATGATCCTCTTTGTGGTTCCAGGACTATTCTTCTTCCTTGTCTATTTCTGTGATTCGATATGTGGAGTCTTTCTTTTATCATCGTATTGATCCTATATTGATTCATTACGGTATCAGTATTGTGGAATATACCTTGGCGCATCCAAAGAACCTCTTTAATGTTCATGATGGGTTCAACATATCCCTCGTAAAGAATTATAGACCATATCATTGACAACTACTGAACATAGATGATATTCCATTTGATAATGATTATTCCACATAACAATAGCCCCAAAAATTTTTATATTTTAGATATATAGTCTCATATAACAAGTCTACTCCCTTTTTTAATGTTCTATAGAAGAATAAGATACTCATGGAAGCTAACTGTAATCATATAGATGATATCGAGTAGACATATCATCATTTGATTATTATAAATTGTTATATTTCCAGGGGTGATTTCTTTTTAAAGGGGATAGAATTAAAAAACGCAATTACATGGTGGTTTTTGTGATGGGTATGATTAAAAACATTTGAGATATGTTTTTAATGTGTTATGATGAAAAAAAATACTTTGATAAGAGGTTAATTTTTAATAAAAACATTTTCTAGAATAATCATTTTAAATGAAATGAACAATTCTACATGTTAGGTATTGTTTTTAATTTATTAATTTATCACTGATTAAAAAATATTAAAATTAAATACATTGATAATTTATTATAATAAATGAATAAAAATGTATATATTTGTTTTCTAATTGATATTAATATTTATGACATCATCTCAAATTCTAAAGAGTTATTTTTCCTGAAAAACCTTTTATATACACAATGTATTTGTATCATTATGAACTATTTATGTAATTTTTGACTATTGGTTTTATATAAATTAATATATTATGTATTCATTAAAATATCAATGAATTATTTTTTATTCATCATATAAATATTTAATATTCAATTTTATGTATAAAATTGCATTTTTGAAGAAAACAATTTTTCATCATAGTATAAATTTTTATTTTACACTTAATTTATGAAAATATTACAAATTGTAATTAAAAAAATAAAATCAATATTTTTTATATGAAAATACCAATTTTTTAATGAAGAGACAATCATTTTTTGACATTATAAAGAGTAATATAATTAAAAAGAATTGAATACCATTGTCATTGTTTAAACATGATAAAAATAATTAATACATCAATGATATGGGTAAATCAATATAAAGACAATATTCATAGTTTAAACCTTAATGCTAAAATCACTGAAGGGGATTGCTGAACTATTTTCTCATTGATCTTTTTCACTATTGACAGTTTCTTCTCCTTCCCTAGTTCGCACGACTTGGACTCCGGATAAGGTGTTTATGCGATTCACATCTGACCAGATCCATGCCTATAGCGGATTTTCTTGGTCTGATCGGTATGGATCTCTTCTTCGGTGATGCTACCTCAATGAGACTTATGTCTATTCCATCATGGGTGATAGTGGTTCGAATTCGAAATCTTGTGTTAGCATTCCTCTTCGGGTTTCATGGCTGGGATGTCGGTGGATGTCTCATGGATGGTGGTGGGGTTTTTTCGGCTTCGATGTCCAAGTTTCTATCAACAAGGGAGGATTCATGTCGGGACAATGTGGCCACTACTCCATCACTGATTCTGGCTGATATGGTTTGATGTTTGTGAATGGGAAACTCCTAGGACCTGCTAGAAATCTATTTTAGTTCACATGGTCCCTTGTTTCAGTCTCTTTGAGTGGTGATTCTTGAGGAATTGTTTTGTTCGAATGGACCATTGTGCTATTGATCATGCTGATACTATAGACAACATTTGAATATAGAAGTGGTTATTATTCCGAAAATTTAGCCACTAGGATGATGATTTCATGTTTTTTTGATGTATTATGGGGAAAGTGAGGTTGTAAGTGAAGAATGAACTAGTATGTTGCTGTGTGAAGTCGTTGTTTGTGGTATTATGGTTTCATGATTTCCGCATGTTGGGGCCCCCACAAAGTATACATGGAACTTCCACAGAAGAGGATGGAGTTGGTCACATTCTCAGTGCATGACTATTAGGATTTGGAAGATTGAGAGGGTATGACGCTGCCATCAGTACCGGGCCCATGCATTTTTGCACGGGACCGCTAGCTAAGCAACTATGCTCAAGTTGAGGTGGACCTTACCGACATTGCTGCTGTAGGGGGATACATCTATGTAGTATTATGAATGGTTACAACTTGAATGTTTTTTTAATTTTTTTAATTCCCCTTTTTTCTGTGAACTCTTGGTTTTCACCTATACCCTTAAATGGGCTTTTTATATAAAATCAATAGAAATTTTGGCCTTTAGACAATACAGTCAGTCACTTATCAATAGAAAAATTGCATCTCAGATTAAAAAATATATTCCCAAATACATTCCCAATGTATCCATTTAGGTCATTCATGTTCTAGTTTTATCCCAATACATTCCTTTCAAGGATTCATGTGTATCCCAAATGAGGATTCTCAAGGATGATTATGAGAACATTACCAATCACATTCATTTTTGTCTCTCAATACACATTTTCTAAAACTATTGTATCCATAATAATATGATCAATATAGTATCTTTAATATTATTGGATATTTATTTATGACCACAATTCAATTTTATTCCTACTTTCTGTCATATGAGAAACAAAAATATTTCATGTGCTTAAATTTCGACTAACACTTACACCTAGTGATATGATTCATTTTCTCTCTGCACCCACGTGGAAGATTATAATGACTCAATTAATGTTTATATATGATATTTAATAAAAAAATACTATAATTTAATGATATTATAAATTCATGATTATTACGTTTCAATCTATTGAAAAATGATATTGTCGCCCATTAATATATGTGGATGACAACTTCCACCAATAGGAAAAACAATTTCATCATTAATCTATATGAATAATTATAAAATGTTAAATTTGTAAAATATATAATATTTATTTAATTAACAATATAATACATATGGTGACTCCACGACCATGGTTTTAGTACGAAAACCATCAAACTGTAACATGCATAAAAAATAAATATGTTTTCACACGAATGATCAATTTAATGAAGAATATATTAATAATGGGTAACTCGAAAATTATAATATAGTAATAGAATATTGTTTTTTATAGACTAATTTGGTTCTATTATATATATATATATATATTTAGATTTTATTTATTATATAGAATATTTTAAACATTGTGATGTAATATTACACTTGAGGTAATGGATAATGATAAAATATCATATTTCATAATTGCCTAGGCTAAATATCCCCAAAAGAAAATTATATAGATAGTATCCTTTATAAAAAGTATATTTAATTATCCTGTAGTTATTCTTGAAATTTTTATATACTTTTTTAAATTTAATCACTTTTTTACAAAAAGTGTTCGATATAATATTTTTAAATAAAAATTGAATTTTTTTTCTTCAGCCAAAAAAAATTCATCGATAACAACCCTCATCAAAATTATTTCATGGATGTTTTTAAAAATATTGGAAATGTTTTGATATATTCCTATTCATTACCATTGTATTTATTTAAAATGGATTAAACTGAAATTTATTAATGAAATGTTTTTTGGGTACATTTTATTTTTGAAATTGTGAAAATGAGTGAAAACTAATTTATTTTAACATATTATATAAGAATATATTTTTTATTATTATTGAATATTCTTCTCAATCTATCTTCAGTTACACTTCGCGATTTTTCATTTAAAAAATCAATTTTCTTAATAAATTTTTATTTTTCAATAAAAATGTTCTAAAAAAACATAATTTTTTCATCATGTCTTCAAAGAAAATATATAAGGTAATTTTATGGTTTTTTTTACCTATATAAACAACCATTATGGATTATTATTATTCACTAGGGATGTGATCTAACAATTCCATAAAATTTCAATCTATTGATTACTTATAATGGTGAACATTAAATTATTAATCTATGAGACATATTTCATTTTCATGGGAGAATTATGTATTACAAAAGCATTATGAATCCCATTTTTAATATGGGTTATAATATAATGAAATTATAGAATGTTTGTGATTATTTTTACATTCAATGTGTTATGATATAATTAATTTATGAATTTTTAATCTTATACCACATATATGAATTTTTTATCCTGTGATATGTTGGCCTAGATTAAATATCTCTCTAATTTATTATGTCAAATATGAAATAAAATGAGATATAATGGGTTATAATGGTGATTGAAAACTGTTTAGTAAGTCTCACTATCTATTATTATAATCATGAGAGTGATCCTCGACTAAGGAAATGATATAATGTGGAGTAAACTCTAACCAGTATGGTTACCTTACAAGTAAAAATTGACTTGGTTTATCATATTCTATAATTAAGGGTACAAAAACTTATTATGATTAAGATACATTATATTGGATAATGATTAGTTATTATATGATTCTAAAATTTAATGACTTCTATATTTTGTTACTAAAATTCCTTAATTCATGATTTCTAAATAATGATCTATGATTTCATTTGAGTTATTTCTATAAGTTATTATAATTTTATCATAAACATATGATTATATTATTCTAACTAATTGTCACTTATTTATATCTCTTCTGTATAAATTTCCATAGAATTGGTGATCAATATTTCTTTTATTCTGTTCTCCTATTTGATATCCCGATGATTGGATGGACCATTGAGATGTTAGTGAATCAACAGTTTCATTTTAGTATTTATCAAATTCATTTTCAAACTCTCAAACCTATTATGGTTCTTAATTCACATAATATTGTCTCAAAATATCACTCTATGTGTTGTAATAATATATGTTATACCATCACATAATATTTATAACGTCTTACATAAATTCAATGTACTTTTTGTGTTTATTAGTCCGCCCAATACAGATTCTTCAATTGCCATCAAGTGATTATAACAATATAAATTATTAATATGCTTAATTCAGAGTCCAATTATGTTCCCCATCTTGCAGTAACCATGAGTAGATAAATTATATTCTTTATATTGGATCCATGAAATAAATACCATTTTCTTGCTTCATATTCTTCCACACCACATAAAAGAGGTATCTTCAGCATGAATCATATGGATCAACCAGTATTCACATGTTCCCTTGTGAGAACATTATTAAAAGATAAAATTAGGACTACAAGCTATTAAAAACCTTCTATAACCTATATAAACTTGATTCAAAACGTCTCCTTAAAATACTCTAGTTTATCTCTTTTAGAGAATCATGGATTCAACTAACATTCTTCTTCTACATGATACTTAATGTATCAGTCACTCAGATGATCTTTCATTGAAAATAGGACTTCTAAAATCTCAATATAAATTATTTTATATCTTCAAAAAATCATTATATATTAAAATCCATCATTAAAAACAGTCTAATAATTTGGTAGTCAACGATTCGGTATTTGAATTACGGAAACCCCACAATATTCATCTACATGATAATCTAATTTAAATCATGAAATTGATACTAATTTCTTTATCATTTAATATTATTTCAGTTAGAAATTTAATATTAATTTTAATCCCTTGAATACTAAACCAATGTTCTTCCACAAGATAAAAATCTATGATCTCAGCCATTTCCACATATCTCACTACATTAAAAACATCATATATTTCGAAGTCTATATGACATCAACAAATTCACATTGATTATATAATTTTCAATATTCTAAATGGTTCACGTCAATGATTTCAAAATTAACTACATGTTTCTTATCATCTCTATAAAAATAAAATACATCACATAAATATGCTACAGAGTTGCACAAAATTTATTTCAGTATATGGATATACACTCATCTTGGTCATATATTTGGATATAGTGGATATGTTTCTATGTGATTCAATCAACTGCATAATATTTTTTGCATTCCCATACCCTTATGTGAATTTTTAATATAATTTATTTTTGTTAGATTTACTCAAAACCTATTTAGCCAATATCCATCACCTCTATATTACTTAAAAATTTATAAAAAAATTCGTATACAATGATCCTCCACCATGAAACACATATTTACATCCCATGAGGATCAACCCATCAATTATTAAACATTAAATAGCTACATTTTTTAGAAGTTATCCACTCAATTTATTCAATCAGTTACATCAAGAATCTATTCCCATAAAACATGGATTTTATGAAAATTTATTTTATTTATTTATGTATTCCTGGTTGATAATGTAATCCAATTTTTCTACCAAAAAAATACACAAAAAATGTTAAATCATCAGCACCAACACCACTGAGGAATATTTGAACAATAAAAAAACAGTAATATATAAAAGGACTTTAAAATATTCCCATTAATTTTTTTGAAATAAAAATGATCAATAGTAATAAATTTTAATGGATCTATTCTATCATTATACAACAAAAGGATA
Source organism: Viscum album (assembly GCA_963277665.1). Taxonomy (NCBI): domain Eukaryota; kingdom Viridiplantae; phylum Streptophyta; class Magnoliopsida; order Santalales; family Viscaceae; genus Viscum; species Viscum album. Next base: position 599,820,392 of record OY728128.1, read on the forward strand.
TTAAAATGTAAATATCAATGTGAGGTACATTTAAACTATTCATTTTCTTTTATAAAAATTTGATACAATTCACCCATTTTTTATGAGAATGATTATACCACATGTTACACATAGCAAAGATACATTAGTTTTTCTACATTATGTCCACATCAACAAACACATTGAAGAAAATAAGGGTGATATAACCAAGGCAGTGTATGCTTTCCATACACTACCATGTGTTTTATAATATGAGTATGTGTTTTGCAACCAAAGGGTTAGAGAATTGTAGTTGATAAAATAAAAAATTAAAATTTATTTAACCACTCTATTAATGTATTTATAAAAAATATATATCAATAACACTATAATCAAATTAAGAATGTGTTTATCACAATCAACATAAATCATTCATAAAAAATTCACATCAGAGTTATAAACAAGGAAACATGTGTAATAAATCATATAATTTCAGTATGGAAAACATAAAGAATCATTATAACGATGATCTAAAAAAAATTTATGGAAGGAAATAACCCTTACATTAGGTATCTATAGTTTTTAATAAACCTTAAGGTTCATTACATTCTTTATAAGGAATTCTATGATAAGAAGATCAAAATAATACATTTTTCAGAGCCTCTAGAACCCATGATAAGCATGATCAATAACCTTTTTCTTCAAGAATGTCATTATCTAATAACAATAACAGGCCAAAAAAATATCTATTATAATGTTAAATAACATGAAGAAATTACAAAACAAATCATAGATTGTTTAATTAAGCGACCCAATCTAAATAAATGTAATTAATCATTGACTTGTAAAATGATTTACCAAACACAACACATCAATTGAATATATGTATGGTTGATAAATATTCCTCATATTTTAAATATATAAAATTTATAAGAATTTATCCATAAGTTATATTCTAAATTATTGGAGTCAGTTTCAAAGACATCAGACAAACTACATCTTTATCTAATAGGTTTAGTACACTATCAGCATCTGACAGTTATCTTGAGAGAGAACTGGTACAGTCCCTCAATGATAACATATATTACAAATCATGTGTTCCTATTTCTAATTATAGTTTGACATTATGAATTTTATAAATCCATCATATTACATATGCCAAATGTAAAATGTATGTGTTCATCCCATAACTATGTTCCATCTAATTTCCTACAATATGAATACTTGTATAGTGTTTTTTTATTATAGAAGAAATATTTTACATATGAAAAAATTGATTTCCATGAAATCATTAATTTTGATATTGTTAAATATAATAGTTAGTAATGTTAAAAATTTTAAATATATTTATTATTTTTAAAAGTATTTTTGGAATGTATTGAAAGAAAACATTATAATCCACACCATGCATGTTATATCATTCACAAATAGCATATTTATCATATAGTGGATATATAAAAATGGATTATTTTAATATAATATTGGTAAAAATTACATTTATAAATAAAACAGTAAATTATTTCATGATTAATTCATGTAACTAACACTTTTTATTATATTATGATATCCAACACCCCGCCATTACATGTTCATTTAATACAGTTAGAAAATAGAGTTGAATTCATTTTTATCAAACCCAAACCGTGGGTTATAAATTTTTCAAAATTTATTGATTCATTGGAATATAGTATATTGGAAGGATAATATCAATGATGCATCACTATTAAAGGATGTACTCATCTTTTTCTATTACATGGATGTTAGGAATATCCATGATGTATAATATCCATGTATTTCCCAAATGTGGTAGCCTCAATATTGCCCATTTATTTCCCTGTTTGTTAATTACAAATACATAAAATAATAGGTAAAAACAAATGGACTCTTTTTTCATAGAACTAATATTTTTTCCATTGACTTCCACTAATCTAGGGTCATTTATTTCATCTATTCAGATCATGTAAATTTATCACTAGATTATTCCCAAAAACATCATATATTTTTAGAATATATTTCTCTATCCTAGTCCTATTATGTCATGTTCCACCATCATCAGGATGGGGGATGTGAAAGAAAAGTGCAAAACCCACCTTTAATCAAGATGAAGGAGAGATAATGACCCATGATTCCTACCTTCAATAGGCCCCGGGGTGGTGAATAACACCAAGGGTATAAAATCACACAAAAAATGAAAGGTGGTAAAATTATTAATGAAAACCTGATCGATGGATAAGATGGTAAAATACTAAAAAACTCCAAACATTCACATAAAAGAAACCAAAATCCATCCCATGCATGATTTAAATGAAAACTACATCAAAATTACAACCAATGTACCAGATCAAGTACCAAATAAAATAAACTATGCAGCATCACAACAACTATCCCAACACTCGATCTAGTAAAGTCAAGCATGGTCTCTAAAGACGTCATGGAAGCATAAAAATAGTTTTACCAATGTATGGTGAGTCTAAACTAATGCCATGTTTGAAAAAGAAATCCACCTATGTACATGTGTGGGAACATACTAATTCCCATGTGAGAAAACATTAGAACAATATAAACCCTACCTATTAGTACTAACCTACCCAGGATCACCAAGGTACACTCACCAAATAAAAAAATTCAAGTAATGTAGTATAAGCACATCGACATTTGGGTACCCCACACCACATTACCACTGGTAAATATATATTCCTAATGACTAATGTCTTAATGCAACAACTCTTACATAATAGTGTCCCACTGCCACCTCTCGCCTGAACAAACCTGGGACTCAACCCCACCACACATTGTTTCCACAAACACATGGGCCACAACAACCACCTCTATCACCAAAAGACACAGGGACCTCATCCCGAAGACACTTGGGAAAAAAACATGGCTCGCAAACACCTGGGTCCATCATAAAAAAACATGTCGAAGGGTTCATGGACTATAGTAAGACTCATTCCATTACTGCCTGCTGAAAAGTGCTCAAGTTTTCCGATCCTCGAAGATGGTGCTCGAAAAAAAGTAAATAACTAGCCATACATCCTTACACTATGATGTAAGGAAAGTAACCTTACCCCTTGAATGGTGTTTTTTGTAAAATTATTCTCAATAGGGATGGGTTCATATAGAAAACACAAGGAACAAAAATTTATACATATAAGTAAACAAACAACTGGCCCATCCAACGGGTCCCAAAATAAACAACCAACCCACACTGAACCATTTTTTATTCTACCCTATATAAAAAACCAAAGAAAAATCCAGTTCCAATGCATAAACCCAACCCCATTTCATTCAAATATTTTTTAATTTCATTATTAAGGGTTTACATTAATTTATTCTGACACTGCCCCAGGAAACTACCGAGGACAACATCTGCCAACATTCTCCAAAGGCGATGAACCTGATTAACTAAACACATCACGACCAACCCACCTCATTGTATGGAAGGGAACCAAGACCATGGTAAAACATTTACATTTTAACAGCAATTTATAAAAACAACACAGACCAACAAACCTACAATCCCACTCCACACCACCTTTTTCCATAGAAACAAGTTCAACCACTTCCAACTTTAATTCTTCAAAATTATACCACATAATTATTCCTTGGAAACCAATCCACATATTCCCGTCTCTGAAAAAACACCACACTCAACACAATTAATAAAATTATGTTATGGTGCATCCCAAAACTAGTGTCACCCTTCCGAAAAATTTATTATATTTAGTCCCACATCATAAATATATTGAAGTTCAACTACACAACATCTCTCGATAGTCACAACACAAAAAAAGGTAATCCCACAGCCTACTAGTCCATCCATTCACAATCAATTGGTATCTCAACATGAGATTATTACACACCACTCATAAAACCCAACACACAAATCCCATACAAACTACCATTAAACAACAGCCTTGGTGTACACACAAACGACACCTCTCTCAAAGAGAAATCCCCCTTTCCCACCCATGTTCACATAACTATGCTCCGAACAGCTGCACCAAAAAACCCACAAAAAATCACAAAACCCAACACAACATATAACACATCCAAGCCTATCTAATAGAATGTATTTAGATTTTGTAAATATTGTTCTTTAATCGTCTTTGATAAAGGTAAATGATCACATATAGTTTTTCATTATGGGGCATCAATTTCATTTATCCTAGTATATGTGATTAGACAATTTTTTATTTACATCAATTATTTATAAGGAAACAACAATTGTTATAAAGATCCATCAATGCATAGGAAGAGACCCCCAATGGCACTGGTTTTTTCAAACCGAACAACCACAACATACAACATCATCAGTAAATATAACTAATAAAAGAAGTGATCAACATCAATATACTCCCATCATGTTATTTCATTGACCCATGATATCTTTTAATGATATTACCTTATTATTTATTACTTTTTTATATATACTATTCACTCTTTGTTCACATAGAATCACTATTGCACCATCCCCGCATGCTGAAAAAAGAAATAGATGTAAATAAATACCTACATGAAACAACATTTGACCAAAAATCCTCCTTTAACCAAGAGAAGGGGATTTAAAAAGAAGCAAGAATCTCCACAAAAGTGAATAAGAGGGGGATCTAGCTATGACACAGGACTTGTCTAGAGAGGAAAGATTTAGGTGCACCGAGAAGGAATAGAAAAAAAAAACTGGGAGGAGAAGATCTCTGCATTGAAGATCTAGATCCAATATTATAGGAGGAATAGTTCAAAATGTCATTAACATGGGATCATTGGACAAATAATTCGGTTTGGGTATCGCAATGTCCATAGAAAATTAGGATATTAAATATATTCATAATATCTATTGAAACACCCTTAAAAACTCCCAATGAAGGATTTTAACTCAGTTTACGTAAAATAAAACTTATGATGGGTGAATGTAGAAAAACATGGGAACTAGAAATTATTAAAAGGATGAGACATTTTTTGGTGTCTCACCATTTTGGCGTAGAACCTTAATGGTGGAACAATTAAAATTTCACTATTTTAGTGTATGACATTTAACATTCAACCATTTTATTGTGTGGTAGTAAGGTTCAACCATTTCTGTGAAACATTTTAGAGAAACTATATGTTGGGAAAACTCTAGAAACAGACCACTCTAACCACCATGAACACTAGAGGAACTACATTATCAAAAAGTTATGGACCGATGAAATCTGAGTCATTACATTTGATACCTGTCAAAATATTCTCGTCCCCATGAATTTAAAACCAAACTCATGAAATGAGGGGTCTGAATGCCCCCCTGTGTTGTTTGAAAACTGGAGTGAAAACCAAGACATCCATGAACAACTCCTTGAAATATTTCTCTTAAACAACTATAGATACAATGAGGACCCTATACCCCAAACCATCACCCAAACACCGAATGCCACACTATCGAAACACATGGATTAGAAAGCACCTTTACCCATGTCACGATACTGTCCACTTTGGGTGGTACTAACCCACTCTCACGATTTCAGTCCATCCTCATTAATGCATGTGGATTAGGGATCAAGTCGTCCCTTACCCATATTCAAGACATTTCACAATCATTTAGTGAATAGGGAAACAACACATCTTATAGAAAATGAGGTCAAACATTACATCATAAGCAAAGAACAAAGCTATACAGGAGAGGATAACTCGTAATAGATTTGGGTACTGAGAGCGCATCTGAACCTATCAATCCCAAGTACTCTCCTCGAGTCCACCATACCTACATAACACATGACTCAAATGAATGGTTCATCCATGATGGACCTTCTCCTCATGATCCTCGATTCTTACTGGATGATCCATCAATGTCATTGCATTCTCAATAGCCAACACCCCCTTTAATGACAATGTTTTCATATGGTATATACTTACATAGTTGAGAGACATTGAAGATGTCATGGATCCTTTCCAACAGTGGTGGAAATTCCATCAGATATGCCACATTGTCAACTCATCCGAACACCTCGAATGGTCTGAAGAAACTGGGAGAATGCATGCTCCTTCTACAAAACCTCAACTACCCATGTTGTGGGGAAACCATCAAGAAATTTTTTTCCTCAACCTCAAAATACAAATTCCTCCTCCTATGAATGGAATATGAATTATACCTATCCAGTTCTGCCTTAATTGACTCCCAGAAAAGCTGCACCTTCTATTTCGTACATGGCACCATGTCCAATCCAATAATAGCTACCTCCTCAAATTATGTCGTGCATTATGGTGAACGGCATGACCTCCCATACAGAACTTCCAAAATATCCATACCAATTTATGTGTGAGATCTATTATTGTAAAAAAAACTCTAGAAAAGGAAAATTTCACACCCAAGACCCACTAATTTCCAAAACACATGATCATAACATGTCATCCAATGTCAGGATGGTCCTTTCAATCTGTCCATCCATTTGTGGATGGATATTAGGGATGAGGGGTTACTAAGCGAAAAAGTCATGTCGCAATACCCTCCTACATTATGACATATATCATGTATCATGATACGAGATAATGCATCTTGTAACATTATGGAACTACACCACTTCATCCGCACACATTTGTGCTATGTAAATCACTACACTCGACTCTTTTATCAGTAAGAAGTGATAAGATTTCATAAACTGGTCCACTATTACCCAATGATAACCACATACTCCAAGACTCCAAGGAAATACTATGATGAAATCTAATGATATTTCATCCCACATACACTAAAGAACATCTTAGGGTTGCAATATCCGAGTGGGAACATGGTGCCCAGCCTTCACCTGCTAACACAAAAGGAATATTTCTAAAAACTCATCCACTCCCCACTTCATCCATGGCCACCAAAATAGTTCCCTCCGGCCATGGTACATATAATAAACTACTCAATGCACCGCTAGGGTTGATTAGTGGAACTCAAGGATGAATCCCTCATACATTGCAACCAAGAATAACCAATTCTCATGAAACAACATCAGATTCTCAATATCATTTAACCATTCCTCTGGAGCATCACCCTAGATAATGAGAGCATGCATCATTTGGTTCTATGAGTCTCCAAATTAAGACTCCTCCACCATCCGCACCAATGAAAACTAAACTATCATCTGAAATAGAAAACATCTTCTACCAACCACTCTCACATAAATATGAAAAGTGGCCAAATCTTCTATTACCATCCATGCATCTATTGATTCATGAACTACATCCTTTTAAAACATCCTAATTATGGCATCGACCAACTCATTCCCCATTCCTAAGGTGAAAAAGATCTCAATGTTATAGTCCTTGAGAATATCCATCAACATTTGTTTTCTCATGTTCATGTATCACTGTGAGAAGATATACCTCATGCTCTTGTGATCCATAAATACCACAAAGTGCTCCCCGGTGAGGTAATGTTGCCACATCTTCAGCTATAAAATTTCCACTTCATGCTCCAGATAATGGGTGGAATAACTTCATTCATGTAGATGTAACTTCCTAGAACCAGAAGATATTAATCCCTACTATTGCATTATCCCAGATCCATATCCTATACAGGAATATTTTGAGAACACTTCATACATCAGCCCTTCAGCCACCAACATAAGAACTACAACACTGACTAGATTTCCCATTGGGTATCTAAAAGCATTATAACTCACTCCACATGAGGGTCTAATATATATAGGGAAAAGGTTACAATTGAGATAGAACTGTATAGAAGATATGTATGAACCTCTAGTAATAGCATGGGAGACCATTGAAGATGAAAACATCTACGACATTCTTGGGTGCTTTCCAAGAAACAATCGCCTCATCCTATTATGGGTCTACTACTATCCCAAAAAGATGAAACATGCTCCCAATGATGTTCACATCTCGAATAAAAAACATACACTTTGAAAATCTCCCATTGAACTGGTGCTACCGAAGAATATTAATATTTATCATTATGTGCTCAGCATGATCCTTCTCTGACATTGAGTAAATTATAATACCATTGGAGAACATTATGATGAACCTTTCCAGTAACTTCTAGAAGAAAATTTTCATGGACCCTAAGAAAAAAATGGTGAAATAATGACACCAGAGGGGATGAATAGAACTGAAAGTGCTCATATATTCCCTTTAATTGGATCTTCGCGATGCCACCCTCCTTCACCCTCAAATAGTGATATCCAGAACACAGATCAATCATAGAGAACCAACCTGCTCCCCTAAACTAGTATAAAAGACCATATATCATCCGAATGGGGTAACAGTTCAGGAACGTTGCCTGGTTCAATCTCTGGTAGTCTATTTAAATCATTAGAGCATCGTATTCCTTATTTTAAAACAATACAAGAGAACCCCATGATGATACACATGGCCATATAAAACTCTTTTTCATCTGGTCATCAACCGAAAATCAAAACTCCCACAACTCATAAGGCACCATTTTATAAAATCCAATGAAATTGGATGGGCATTGTGTTTCAATTCTATTCTGAAATCAAAATCACGTCATGGGGGTAGTGTCAATACCACTTCAGGGAAAACATCATTGAACTCTCTGAAAACCCACATTACCTCCATCATCTCTTTTTTTCTTGTTCCGAATAACATCTCAGATGTCATGACATAAGAGGTTATACACATCATCTAACCACCTGACATCTCTGCTCACCATTGTAAACAACATGATGGCATCCAAAAACTAAAAATAAGAAATTTCCCTAGAAGTAGACTATAACAGTGAGCACAAAATAAATTAGTTGATTCATATGATGAAATCATATTGCAATATCTATAGGGGAAGAAGACCCCCACTAGACTAATATTTCCCCAACATTAGTCTGCATCCCCAACAAACATTAAAAAAAATTGTTCTAGCCTATAACTCATGTGTTAAATAATAGGGTCACAGAAAGTCTATCTATATATATTCCCAATGAACAAGCTAGAATGGATGCAATAAAGGAGAAAAAATCAATTTAATTGAACTAAGTGAAAGGTAGGGTGCTAAACAGACTTATCAGCCCTCAAACATCTTCTAGCCTCAATGAAACTGGTATGTTTGTGTCACACAACTTCCCACACCCAACTACTCTAACCCTATGTTATAAACCACCTAGCTAACCATTCCCTGGTCGAGTACCCTGAGGAGAAACCAATGCTAGGCCTCCTCTAAAATTTTCTACCCTTAGTGGAGTGGGGACTCCTAACCACTAGTATAGGAAATTCATGATTGGAAAATGTTGTTACACACTAAATTCCACTTCGACGAACTCAGTTGGATCCCCTATTTTAGTAAAACTTCCTTCCATTTCATCATCTCTAATTCGTAGGCCTTCTCCTGAAGTACTATGTATGTTAGTAGGGTAAAGGGAGCGATGGAATACTAAAGATGTGGCCAGAGAGACTCTTCTAAGTGTTTATCCTATGACTCTTCATCCAGAAAGATATATGTAGAAAATAATATGAGATCCTTGAACAACATTCCTAGTTACCTCCATGTAATACTACCTTGCAGGAGGGATAGAATCTCCTTCCTCTTCTCATCATTCATCTTCGAGGAAATAATCTCTGCCTGAAAGTCCTTCTCAATGTCAGCCCATGGGTCATCATTCAACTTCCTCTCCTATAGGTAATGAATCCACCCTTGATGCTTTACCCCCCGCATCTAGCTCACTGTTAGAATAACCTATTACTACCTTAGAGAACTGATCATGATATAGATGATTTACATTTCCCCATTCCATCTCACATTCTCTATGTAAAAATAATTTCCTTCGTACTTCCCAAGGATATTCCTCTAGAATCAACAAAGGATCTTATTTCATAAGTCATATTTCTCCCCTTGATCGGCTCTCGTTTTATTGAAAAAGTCACCCTACTGGGCCTCATCTACCCACACCACATGTGGGTGACACCCAACTTCCATAACTGAAGAGGGTAAAAATGAACTCCTAAGCACCGATAGTATGATATTTTCAATTAAGATTTATTTTAACATCATTCATTAAATTAAAATCCAAAAACACCCCAAACAATGAAGAAAAAATTTATTATGATGTGTGTTCCGTTTCTAGGGTATCTAACCTATAATCAGTGTATCCTCACTTGGTTGTTCAGTAGGTCTACAGTTCTTGCATCAGATCACGGTGGGCCCTCAAATCCAGTGTCCTCTCTGGTCATCCCTAGCTTATATCACAGATAATAATTTCTAAAAACTATTTAATTACCATCTCATGAAATCATTATTGTTCTTATCTTTGAACTCTATCATATCTCTCAACCATCATCTCTTATACCAATCTATCATGACCTACCTTCGTCATGATTAGGGAAAGGACATCAAAGTTCCACACCCTTCATATTTCAAGATTAAGGAGAGATAATGACCCGGAACACCTGTTTTCAATAAGCCTTAGAGTGGTGAATTTCTCCAATGGTATTGAATCACACAAAAAATTGATGTAACTACGATTTTTTGTGAAAACAGGTTTAGAAGATAAGACAATAAAATCACAAACAACTCCAAATATTTATATAATATAAACAGAAATTCAGTGCATGCATGATTTCATTATAAACTATGTCAAAATTACAAAAAAGTACAAAAGAAAATTCCCAAATAATGAAACTAATAATCATCATAAAAACTATCCAAAATCTCTAGCTAGTAATGTCTAGAAAGGTCACTAATGTCCTCCTAGAAACCTAAAAATAGTTTTACAAATTTCGGGTGAGGTATACAAGTATACCCATTAGAAAAACTAAATCCACTCATGCACAATTAGGGCAACATAAAAATACCCTTGTGATAAAATAGTAGAAACAAAAATCACCTACCTAAGAGTTCTAGCCATTCAAACATTCCATGGTATAGTCACCAAATAACACAATTCAATAAAAGAAGTATAAGCACATCAATATTTGGGTACCCCACAAATCATTCCCACTTGTTAACTTATATTCTTAACGGCTAACAGCATGACCCTGTCACTCTTCAAAAATGTTGTCCCACTGCCACAACCCACAGAAAAACACCTTGGTATCAACCACACTATACATCTCACCCACACACACCAGGGCCACAACAACCACTCCACTCACCCAAATACACATGGGATTCATCCAGAAGACATGTGAAAAAATACACCTGGCCCACAAACACTTAGGTCCCTCATCCTAAACAATACATCCCAAAAGAATCTCGGAATAGGGTAATCCTCAAGAGATTACATCATGCACAGATACACTCAAGAGGTAAGAAAATACAAGAGGGTGCGAGGAAGAATGTCAGAAACCAAGCATTCATCCACCTATCGATATTATGGAAGACACCATCCCCCATGAGAATGGGGGGGCTCAACAAATGGTTCTCAATAAGGGTGGGGAGCATATAGAAAACTTAAATATCAAAACATTATACATACAATTATACAAATACTCAGCCCATCCTATGTGTCCCAAAACCAAAAATCAAACTACATAGATCCATATTTTTATGCTCCTATATTCACAACCACACAAATAGCCATTGCCGAGGCATAAACCCAACCTCGCTTTTGTTCAACCACATTCCATTTATTTATTAAGGGTTCACATTAATTTATTTTGTAAGTACCCATGGAATCTTCCAAGCACAACATCTACAACCATTCTCAGAAGGCAGAGAGCCTTATTAACTAGATACATAGTGACCAACCCACCTCTTTCATCAACACTGCGATCATTGAACAAGATAAGAGGGACCAATGTGAATAACATCCATTTTAACACCCATTCATAAAAAAATGACCAATCAACCAATAGTCCCATTACACACCCCCTTTTACTTATACAATCATTGAACCACTACGAACTATCTTTTTTCAATGTTATACCGCACAATTTTTTCGGGCAAACCAAACCCCAAAAGCCCTGCATCACATCAACAATACACCTAACACTCCTATTAACAATAAGTTACGATGAAAACCAAACCTATATCTTTTCTACCCAAACATTTACATGATTTTTTCCCACTACATAATCATATTGTAGTCCCACAACCCAACATCACTCTACGGTCAGAACATAAACAAATAAAATCCCACAACCTATAAGTCTATCCATTCCATAATTAATCAGTCTCTCAGCCTAAGATTCCAACACACCACCTGTACCTCTCCACATACAAAAACCAAAGAAAATAACATTAATCCACATGCATTTTGTACACTCATACCACCCTCTTCCTACAAAACGAACCCCACTTTCCCACCAATTTACCAATAACTATTCTCCAAACAACATTCCAGAAATCCCACACAATATCATAAATCCCAATAGAACATAGCACACATCCACACCTATCAAATAGAATGTATTAAATTTTATAAAAAAACATTCGTTAATCCTATTTGATAAATATGGTTGATCATAGAAAGGTTTTCATCATGAGTAATACATTTTATTTAACATGGTATACATGATTTATCATATTTGTATTTATACATTTTATTTATAAGGAAATTACTACAGTTATAAAGTACCTCCAATGAACAAACAGATAACACCATCAAAAATTATTTTTAGATAACTTATGGCCACAACAGTTTATATAATCATCAATGATAATAAGTAATATAGTTTATCAATAAAAATCAACTCCCATTCCATTATATCATTGAATGATGATATATTTTGATAATATTTGATTTTTTATTTATAACTTGTTTTATGTAATGTATTCACTTCTTCCATATATTTAATCCTTAGTCCACCAACCCCACATGATTCAAAACTAAAGGGAGGCAAAATAAATATGTACTTGAATCATCTAGGGACAATAACTCGTCCATTTACAATGATCAAGGGATCACACGAGAAACAAGAAACTCTAACAAAACTCAAAAGGAGGGGTCTCTAACATAGGAACATGACTCTTCTAGAGGGGAAGTCTTTAGGCGCACCATGTGGTAACAGAAAACACACTATAAATTTATTATTATGGATTTGAAGAGCCATATCCTGTATAAAAGGAGGAAATTTTCAAAAGTCATTAATGTGGGATTTTTTTCAATATCAAACAGTTTCAGTATCTCAATATCCATCGATCATTATGATATAAATGATATACCTAATATCAATTTAAAAGCCCTTAAATGGTGAAATAAGGATTTAATAATAATTTATGTAATATAATTCATAAGGGGGGAAAACTCCAAAAACTCTGGAAACACTAAATTTGGAAAATGGTGAGACACCATTTGTTGTACCACCATTTTGGATTGGAACCATCACTATACCACCATTACTGAACAATTTTTTTGGGGAGATACCATTATGGTGCCCCCGTTAGGATGCCCCCATTTCTATGTGTGACAGTTGCGGGGCCACCGTTACGATGCAACCATTATGGTGCCACCATTTTGACAGACAACCGTTACAGGGCCACTATTTCAGTGAAAACATTTGGTGCAACATGATTTCTGGAAAACTCTAGAAACATACAACTATAGCCCCCAAGAATTCCATAAACACAGGACTTTCATAAACGGATGGCCAGGGTAAATTACATTCATTACATATGAACATTCAAATTCTAGTTCTGTATAACTTCTCAAAAACATTTACATTATCTTATGATACCACTTTATTTTGTATCAACCTTATTTATAGATTAATTAATTTTTTATCCAATTATAATGGATCTAGAAAACAATTAACACATATTCATCAAATTCTTGGTCTTTTCAAAATCATCATATGACTTCCCAGTGGCATTATTAAGATACAAAATCACTATAAAAAAGTTATGGAACCACTCTATCCTACCTTTTCGTGAATATATCAACATTTTGAAAATAATAAATTAATCTTCTATATACATATTCTTGAATTTAAAATTTTTTGTTTTGGATATTTTTTGAAACACCTCTATAAGGGATCCACTTTTCATGTGACCAGGGTAAGTGGGTCACATGACCTCAAGCATGCATTCCCATATTCAAGAGGCTAGTGAGTATAAGTTAGGGTTTAAAGGTGGTAAATGGTTATAGTATACCCTATTATCATAGTGGGATATTAGATACAAAGGAAGCAAAAAAAGTGAATGTTGAAAATATAAAAAGATATAATATGTAAACTATTGAGGATGCAAAAATAACTGAACAACTGAGTGTATAATAAAAAATTCATTTAGGAAGTGTAATGAAAATTTATTCATGACATGTTGATATAAAATAGGTGAATAGGGGACATGAATAAAATCATTATATACCAATTTAAAAATAACAAAAGTAACCACCACTAGAATATCAATTGAATTATAAATCCTCTTCTCCTAAGATCCTTCTAAAATAAGAATGAATATCATAAACCAGTAAAAATGTGCATTGCCTTATCTAAAACTGCTGAAAAATAATCTTATTAAGTACGAAAGGAACCCTAAGTAGGGTGTGAGATAAAAATATCAGTAGTCCACAACCAATAGTGTTTATATCTAATTGATTTAATGCTCGTTAATAATTATTGTGCATGTAATAGTAGCTAATTAACAAACCTAAATGAAAAAACAAAATCCAACTCAGTGTTTTAAAAGGACACATTGTGGCCCTATCTAATTTTTTCACAACAAGAATAAGTGTCAGATGGGTAATAATTTAAATATATAGTACAAATATACACAATATAGTTATATATTTCATCCACCAATATTAAATAAGGGTGTGTAGATGTTTGTGGCCTAATACTAGTAATACTAATTTCACTTTGGTCCATGGTGTAACATAAACATCCAAGACCAATAAACAATCCCATAAGCTCCAAAAATGACTTCCAATACATAAATCTTATAGTGAGTTGAATATTTTTTTCTTATCACTCAGTAGGGTGAGAGTGTATCCTGAAAACATTCTTATTGTTGGATATGGCACCTCAACAGCAATGTTAAACTAGTTTTAGTGGTGTGAGACATCAAGCTCAACACCTAATTTAATTGATTGTGATATATTCATGCTCAACTAAACAATTAAAATAGAATAATATTCTACATAAAGGTGTATAAAATTTATAACATAAATCAGGAGGCATTACAACATATGTCTCTCAATATTCATGTTAAATAATAAACATTAAATTATAATTTAGAAGGATCATTAAAAATAACATGAAATAGATAGTGTGCCCCTTCTACCATTATCATTCATTGCATTTAATTCGTTAATTTTATTTGATGAAATTTATTCCATCATGTAAAAATTATACCATATAATCAATTTTGATTAAACCAATTTATTTAATTGAAATAATGGAATACCAAGATTAATAGGGCATACTATATGATTAATTTAATTGAATTCAGTATACAAGGAATTTCAGATGAATAAGATAAGGGATGCACCTAGGCGGTTTAGTAGGTTCCATTAAAAAATTATATATCATGGTAATTTATTATTATAATATGTACCAAACACTTAATTGGTGTTATAAAAATTTTAAACTATTTATCAAATATAGAAATTCAACTTGGAACACCTAATGGGTCCCCATAAACTAGATAGACATCCTCTAAAACACAAAATAAAGGTTAAATAGGCATGTATCATGTAGTATTAATCAATTTATCATGATGAAATCAAATAAAAGAATATTATAATAAAAATATATAGTACATGACAATTGAATAAATATGAAGCATCAAATTACTGAGGGAAAATGAAGAGACCACGTACCTCAAGGTCATAGATGACTCCTCGCCTGATATCGACACCTATGATTCTGAATATTTTAAAGTGAATTTACGAAACTATTAAATGGAATGAAAATATGAAAAATGTAATTGATCCAAAATAGTGTATTGGATTAAAATATATAAATTGATTTAAAGTGATATGTTGAAGCCGAAAAGTGCTCAAGTGCTGAAGAAGGTTTCCAAACGAGAAAGAAAAGTCCTTTTTAGATGGGGTGACCCCATCCGGGGGCCCCAGAGGGGCCGCATGAAATAAATACCTATTCACATGAAGAAAATGTGTCATGCGTGGAATGTTCCGGGTTTCAAGAAGAGGCCTCTGCCTAGAGGCGAAATAATTTCGTGCCCCGCCCCACGCGGTTGGCATTCCGCGCCGCCGACCTCAGCGTGTAATTATTTCACACTGAGATGTTTTTCCCGCCCCGGGCACATATAAATAGAAGGAGAACCCCTCCCATTTTAGGGATGAAAAATTTTCACCGACTCTTGTATGCGAAATCCTTCTTCCACGCGTGCAATATGGCCTTCAGGTACAGTTCTTTTCACGCCAAGGCACCATGGGGTCCGCCTTCGCTTGAGATCCCCATGTCTTAGACTGAATTCCAGGCCCTTCATGATGGTAAACGGTGCTCCTCCTTTATTCCATCCCAAATCCCCTACCACTGCGCTTTTTTGCCATCAGGCCTCCATCTTGGATTAAGTCCCAACCCCTTTGGGATATTAACCACGAATAATACCATGTTTCCTCTTTTGACCGCTCCATGCGTAATCCCCACTCCATCTCCAACGGATGCAACTTTCCCGATGTTATCGTCTGGTCATTGCTACCTCTTGAATATCACACCGAGCATGACTCACATGGGTATTGAGTGATCACCAACCATGACCACCACCTTGGGCCGCCTCAGAGTTAACGTACCAATCCATCCTGAACTATGGGAACTTTGATCCATGTCAAGGCATGGTACATATGAATCCTCCATGAGGTAAAATCCCCACAACCTTGGCCCGCCTCAGAGTGTAAGCCCCAATCCATCCCGAACTACAGGGACGTTGATCCATGTCAATACATGGTACATAGGATGCCTCCACGAGGTTCAAGCCCCACCACCTTGGGCCACCTCAGAGTGTAATACCCAATCCATCCAGAACTACAGGGACATTGATCCATGTCATGCCATGGTACGTAGGAAGCCTCCTCGAGGTTCAAGACCCACCACCTTGGGCTGCCTCAGAGTGTAAGCCCCAATCCATCCCGAACTATGGGAACTTTGATCCATTTCAATGCATGGTATGTAGGAAGCCACCATGAGGTTCATGAACAACATGTGGTTGTTCCAACCACCTCAACGTCAGTTCTCCCCTGTCCGACATGACGTTAAACTATATTCACCATCTGAACGATGTGGTCGTTGATTCCCTAGCACAGGGATACGTAGAAATCCTCCAGGAGGCTCAATTCCCTCACCTATGACTCATCTGCATCTCTCCATCGAGCCCATGTGTCTCGGGAAGCTCGTGCCCTATCATGGAGGTTCCACTTCCTCTGGGTCCCATCCATGCATTGATTCTAACATGTCTCATCCTCAGATGTCCCATCATCCCATCTAACAATTCAGAATTTGATTCCCCACCCCAAGGATATGTAGGAAGTCTCTTCGAGTCTCAAGGATAAATCCATCATCCATCATTATTCTTACTCTGGCCGCCACATCCCGGTGAGATCATGCCACCCCATTTCCCTCCACAACATTCGGGAATCCGCCCACGTTTTGGACCCATTATCAGTGTTCCCTCTAGGGCGTTCCTCAATATGATACACTATAATCGTTTTTCCGATCAGTCTGGTCTGTCCCCACTGGACATTAATACTATGGAATACATTGTGTTAAACATCAGAAGCTAAGGAAAACCTCAGATACATTCCCATGGAATATGATTCCCTACATCCGATGTGGGATGCCTCGGGCTTCTACACCCTAGAGAAGCCATATAATAAGAAACAGAAGACAGACATGCCAATACCCGAGTGTCAAGACATGCTAGTGGTGCCCAATGTGACTACTCCCCTAACCGAAGGTGGCTACACTGACTGGACTCCTTGTAATGTCTTGACAGAAGAAATGTAATTAACTGGTGTCCATGAAGATATGTCACTCGAAAGAGTTACATGAACTACATCTTAAATCTATGAGGGAGACCCGGACTAGGTGACGAGTTACAAGGAGGAATCCATGAAAGGAAGAACTGTTATCCCATCATCCTTTTTCGAACAAGGAGTAGACATCCTTGAATATGGAGCGAATGTTGTCAGGCTTTGGAATGGGGGAATACGGGGAATAACCGCGCGACCTCTGCGTGATGGATGCGCGTGCCCCAGTGAAAGCATCAGAAACATAAAAGGTGAACCCGACATGAAAGTATTCTCCTCAGCATGGGGACTAGTAGAATTTGAGGCACCAGTGGATTATCTTGTCATCAGATTCAGTCACCCGGCACCAGGTCCCCATGAAAATAGCGGGCCTAGCATGAAACTCACGAGAAGTTGGGATAGTCAGGACGTTGAGCATTCCGTTCTGTGAAGTTGTCAGCGTGGATCCCTCTTACCAGATACTAAATAAGGAATGAAATTGGGGAACTGGTTGTTGATTTATTTTCCATGTAGTTTTAATGAGTTCATCTTCATAATTTCAGGAACCATGTTGTTGCATCCGGAGCCCGATCACTTGCCCACCAGTGCAGGGTAGGGGAAATAACGATGTGGCTACCCCGTGTGGATCTGCCTCTTCAATGACGGATTCAACCACCACAATTGCTGGGAACCCACACCCCCTATCCCCATTTTAAATTATCTAGTGAAGGGTAGTTAATGACCTTGTATGTAGGTACGAGGAGGAGGGCATCATCCCCACTAAGGATATGGCCCGCTTGGATATCGAGGAAGCTTTGCCTCGCTGTCAACGCCGCCCCTGTTGGCCGCGTATGGATCCAAAGCTCCCCAAACCAACATTAAATCATTTAGGGAGCTTGTCCATGAAAAGTCTTGACATATCCCTCCCATATGCCGACGAGGTCGGGGATGTCCTGGTTGGCCCAATTGGAGTTCCACTTCACGGGCTCCCAGTGAGGGCTCCCACTAGGCCGCATGAGTGCCGCCGCCCAGTTCCCCAAGCCAAGGAGCAGGTAAGCCACGTACTTGCACCACATGCTCTAGTTCATCTGACCCAACACGAGCGTTGGGCGCAAATGGAAGCAGGCACCCCCCATGGGGTGTCAACGTCAGCAACTATTGTGGCTCGAGCCACCACGAACTAATATCACAAACTCCCCGTATACGTTGAGTAGGTTTAGTTATACGTCCAGCTAGGATCGAGCCCCCAACCACCCCACGGGAAGGTTTTGTTCAGTCTACTGATCTCCAGCACAGGAAATGGCCACTGCGGACCAATCCACAGCAATTCCACTCAGTGAGAAGGCCTACTCCATACCACCACCACAAAAGGTGTGGGACCTCCCTGTTTCCATCCTTGGTTTGGAGGTCTTCCCCGTGCCACCATCAACAAAAGTGAGGGTCTTCCCTGTGACAGAAACACTCTATATAAAGGTCTCTATCGCACTAAATACCCTATGAACTGGGTATCTCCCCTACCACATGCCGCGGGTATAAAGACATTGCATGTCCGTTCACTCGCCATCATGGAGATCCTCCCCATGGCACTGTGCTAATCAGCGAAGTTCATCCTCACCCCAGCGGTCAGAGAGGTGGAGGCCAACCACACTTCACCAATGCCTAGAACGAAGGTCCTCCCGATGTCCCTTTCAACATTTGTCCTGGTGCTCCTTACACCCCGGATTTCTCGGGTGGGAACCCTGTCTGCCCTACCGCCAGTGCGGCCAGAGAACCCTATGTCAAGAATCATCCCTGTCCTGAGGAGCCACCCAAGGGAATGAAGGCAGGTCATCGCTGCCACATGAGGAATTATGTGGAAGGCCGGACCGGAATCAGATCATTCTTCTTCTCAGACTCTGAGGTGGAGTAAGACTCGGTGCTGGTGCACTCTCCTCAGCCCTCTAGGTCAAGGGCTGGGGCATGAACGAGGTGCATCAGCCTCGTTCTCCTGGAACGTGAGATCCATATGATCCATGCCTCCTTATTAAGGTATATCCAAGAGGACAAAAACCTGGCGTGTCCCAAGGGACCAACCACACAATCGTCACCGTCAACTCCAGATGTTCCCTCTGTTTTGTATAGAGACTACGATGAGTTATTTTGGGGGTCAATGGCAGGAGGGTTGTGAAATAGTACACCCCTATTTTACACTGATGATGTGTCAGGGGATTTGGTGGTAGGTCCATCCTATCATGATATAGCATCCAGGTAACTACAATCCTCAGAGTACAACACGAGATTCGGTGGCCAGTCAGCCAGCTCGCCATATTATACATCGGCCAGCCCACCGGCCCAGCAGCCTACCTCAGCGCCATGAGTTCCTCATCCACCCTCAGCTTAGGAGTAGAGAAATCAAAGGCTAGACCCTGAATCTGATCTGAAGAGCTTCTGGAACATCCTCTCAGCGGGACAATTCCCCGAGAAGTTTTGGTCGGTCGCCAGACCAAATTTTGGTACGATAGAATCGCTCACCCTGGAGGAGTTTGAATGTTTCCACCAGACCCATTTGGAGACTCACTTCCATCTTCACCACTAGCGAGTGACTTATCCTGGGAGTCAATATAACTTTGATGACATTGGCGAAAAATGCCGTCTGGTTGACCTGGCCACAGTCCCCATGGTCCAGAACCCTGAGACACCTGGTAACCGACAGACCCTCCAACAACAATTCATTCAGAGTTTCCAAACACACCACAAAGTAATTATGGAGGCTACCCCCCACGTTCATGTCTGTGGCTGGGGGCAGTACACTACCCTCCTATTCAGTGCTATTCATCGGTAACCCGATTCGCTTGACGACACGGAGGACATACCCCTGAGAAGAGTCACAGTCAACATGGTCGATCTATCAGGAGGGGGAAACAAGATGGAATTTCTCTATAAGAACCTCCTCCTTGACGACGTTCCCCCACTGCTGGACCCGTCTGGGAGAGTTACTCGCTAGCAGAGTAACCTCCTAGGCCTCCCTCCACCCATTGAGGAATTGGTACTCAGCCAGAATCTTGGTAGGGGAATGGAGCCTATTGGTTTCACCAAACACTCCTACCTGTCTTCCTTAGGGAAGAATACAGAGGAAGATACTGAGAAGGCAGCATTTCACCATCACCTTGCTGAATAGTTGAAACTTGTTGATGACCTCATGTCCGAACGTGCTACAAAACAGTGTCCGGATTATGTGGACCCTCGGCAAGTACATTAGGGACAGACACAGCTTCTCCCCCGTGAATTTCCCCTGGGTAACCCTGAACATCTTGTCCATGCAGAAAAGGTAGAGGCTGGCGCTTACATCAAGTGGGTGCGGTATGTCTTGTCGAGCCCTTGTGAACAGTGTGACAATCCAATGAACCCCACTCGGGCTCCTCTGGAATCCCCAAGGGTCGCTCCACCAGTCGCCTCACAAGCCGTTGATCTTGTCACCCACCTTGAAGAGCCCTGTAACACGCTCGTGGTTAGGGATCCCCGTCAAGAAAGGGACCCCCCATCCATACTCTCCAATGGAAGCACTCATCGCCCACCTAGAGGCTTTGAAAAAACGATATGTGGCCATCCCGCATGATGTCAAGCTGTATCCGGCATGGGTGGATGACACGCCAGCACCCCGGGGATTCGTAAAACCCACCTTATACCCCTGTAATGGGATGAGAGACCTGACAGAAAACCTAGCCCACATTAACTCAAGGTGTGGGCCTTTGTTAGGGTCCCCAGTGTAGCAGGAGGCCGCCATGATCCACTGTTTTGTTCAGAAACTGGAAGGGAATGCATTTGTTTAGTATAGATAGCTCCCGCTCGGATCCGTGACCAGCTGGGAAGACCTTCTCAGGCAGTTCCTTCACCAGTTCAACTCTACCACCCAGAAAATAGGCATCCCAAACCTCTTCAAGTGCAATAAAAGGCCGGATTAGAGAGTTGTGGACTTTTTCTCCTTGTGGAAGAGGCTAAAATACTCCCTTGACATGCCATTGACTTAGGATAAATCTCTTGTCAAAGCTGGTTCCCCTCCTGATCCCTCAGAACTATCCCAGAGAGTTCCGAGACTTATCAGATAAGGCCCAACATCTCAAAGAATCTCTGTAACAGGCTAGCCAGACACATCCGGTACCCCCTGTAATCCCGTCAAGGAGGGCTGCCAGAGCCAAGACAACCGCGGTTTCCTGGATAGAGGCCCCTACTTAGCTATAATTTCTACCAGCAGAGCCAGCTCCATAGCCCCGCAGAGGTCTGCCTCCATGGGCATTGTTTCTAGCCCAGCAGTGCCCACCTAAAAATCGGCAGGTGCCCCATGTAAAGCGGCACCACCACTGAGGAAGACAGTCATGTTTTTCTTCCTCGGTATGCTCCTCCACCCCCCGTTAGGGTCAGGCTCTTAGAGCCCCCTTTCTAGATAGAAGGAATCAGGCCTACTCGTTCGACAAGGCTCAGGTCTCCGGTTACTTCCGCAGAGACTTATAGCAGAGAATTGTATGACTGCATGAGTGCCAGAAGCCAGAAGAGGCACATCTCACTGATCACCACAACTACTACTCTTATCACCAGATCCTGGGGCACACCATTAAGAAATTATATGTGTTTAAGGACTGGCTCCAAGACTAGATCGAAAACAACATAGTCAGGTTGGGCACGACCCCGACACTAGTGGTGGGTCACTATGTGGGGTCAGATAGAGGTAGCGAAGACTAAGGTGAGTGGCAGTAGGTTTCTGACCATGGGTCCCATAAGTATAACAAATGGATGGCTCACAAGATGGTCACCCGCGCCCATGTCATTATCCGTGCATGCCTGAATCAGCAGGAGCCTTCAGTAGCTATGACCACCACCACTACATCATCATCTTAGCCATCATCTTCCCAGAAGAGCATGCATTAGTGGCGTAAGAAAAAGCAGAGTGCCCCGCCAATGCTGCCATTGTCACACACTCTCGGCAACATTATGACCCCAGTGATGGGGATTCCCCCTAGGATTTGCCCAGTGGTGGATGATTCTTCATGTAATAGCCAAGGGTACAATTTGGTTTACACCGTTGAGTTGGTAAACCCCTATATAACTCCTGAAGAGGGGGAGCGCCATGAAAACCTCCCCAACGTCCCCAGCCGACTCCAACGTTGGTGGAGCCATAACAATATGGTCATCGAGGCATGCCAGTTGGAACCTCCAGCTAGGCTGTGCATACTGCTAAGACCAAATATCAGGCCCAGCACAGAACTCATCATTCACAGCCTCCCCATCCGTTGTCAATAGGTCCACCTCCACCACCGTTTGCGCTACTGGATCATCACAGCCACTTTGGTCGTGTTGTGACCAGGTTGGCCCAGCTACAGGTCGACCTCAGTCATCTAGACCTCATACGGTAGCTACTCTTCAAACTTCGACTAGTGGGCAGTGGGATATGCCCAGCACCAGCCAGTCATTTGTCCGGCCAGCAGCACCCGCCATGCCTTCCATCAAAGAGCAGCTCCCTGTGAGAAGAAGTTCTCATCAGGCACAGAAGTATGACATTCTCAAGCAAATCTCCAGAATCCCATCGATTATTTCCTTCCTTGAGGCCCTTCGCCTATCGCCAGATATGCGTGAATCACTCGCTGAGGCTTTAAGGAGCCTCCTCCCTTAGTAGATGGAGGTAGAAGCTGCATAAGGCTTCCATGCTGAAATAGTTAAGGATTCAGAATTTCAATCCATCATTTCATTCTTTGTAGAGGATAAAGGATACCCCATATAGGGGCACATCCACCCACTGTATATCACATGAAAATTTAATGGGGTGGAGGTTTGCTGTTGTCTTGTTGACAGAGGCTCTGGGATCAACCTTATCCCGAAATGGACACTGTGGAAGATAAGGTTATCTGAAGATGACCTAACTACCTTTTCTTTAAGAATCTAGGGATACGACACGACAGAGAAGACACCAGTCAGTAGGATCCATCTGAAGACCCAGTTCGGTGGCCTAGTGGCCCACACCGAGTTCATGGATGTCTCCCAAGACACCGTGTATAATGCATTGATGGGATACTCATGGCTCTACCTACATGTGGTGGTCCCCTCATAGTATCACTAATGCCTCAAGTACTGACTTAATGGTCGAGTGGGAATACTCAAAGGTGATGCATCTTCTTTCTCCTCTAGTGAAGCCCGCTACATGGATGCTGAAAATTACAAGAGTAAGGATAAAAAAGTTCAAGAATGTGGATTTGAGACATTCACCACTACGACCGACCCTTGGTCAGGCTTGAATGACGCCTAAGTCATCCTGATCCATTTGTTAGAGGCCACACCCACTGATATGGGGCAATGTTTTTTCATTTCTGGGACAAGGGGGAATCATTATCCTAGATCTGGGCGGCGTCGGAAGATCACTTCATATTATTATACGAATCAGGCTCCAGTGATCCCAGAGCCTCCCACTACCACAAGGTATTGGGAAATCTAGCTCATGGAAACAGTGGTACATCATACTTGTCTGTTTTGACAGGATGGAATAAGTTGGATCTGGACGATGCGCCACAACTGCTTTGATATTGTCATGCATGGCTGCTTTGGCCAGAGACTAGATGGTATTGGGTCAATATCATTCAAAGCCACGGACTCGACAGAGCTAGAGTTCTTTGACGGAATAACCAATCCCGCACAAGATGGTACCAGACTCCCATTAGGGTTTGGTAGCTCTGATGCAGCTTCCCCCACAAAATATTCCTCCATATTTGGAGAAGAGGATATTGGGGACGCCTCCTGCCTTTGAGGAAGGCGTATCGTCCACGGTCGATGATTTGGTACAGGTGAACCTCAGAAGCAAGGCGGACTCGAGGCCACTATTGATCAGCACCACTATGCCCCCCCCCCCCCCCGAGGATCAGCAGCAGTGTGTAGGTTTACTTAAATAGAACTAGAATGTATTACCATGGAGTTACGATGAGATGTCAGGAATATAAACTCAGGTAGCCGTCCACTACCTCGGTCTTCGGAAAATCATCGCGGGTTAAAGAAACCTCCGAGGAAGATGCACCCTTCTCATTGTTCCAGGGACAGGGCCGAAGATGAAAAGCTCATTAAGGCCAACATCGTCATGGAGGTCCAACAACCCCTGTGGTTGGCCAATATTGTATCAGTCAAGAAGAAAAATGGAAAAATCAGAGTCGGTATCATCTTCTGGGATCTCAATCTCCATTTTTCAAAGGATGATTTTTCCCTTCCAGTGACAGAATTGTTGATCGATGCTACAGCAGGGTTCCAGAACCTCTTCTTCATGGATGGTTACTCTAGACGTAATCAGATCCGGATGGCCCCAAGAGGATGAAGATTCCACTGCTTTCAGGGTGCCCCAAGTTACATTCTGTTAACAGGTAATGAACTTCGGCTTGAAGAATGCAGGCTCCACCTTTCAGAGGGTCATGCATCTCATATTCAAGCCAATCATCGAGACGTTGTTGGAGTGCTATGTGGATGAACTAGTCATCAAATATCCCAAGCGACAGAACCATCTCAAGGATCTGGAGAAATTGTGTGTATTCCTCCATTCCTGCCACTTGATGATGAACCCGTTGA
This sequence comes from Viscum album, assembly GCA_963277665.1. Classification (NCBI taxonomy): domain Eukaryota; kingdom Viridiplantae; phylum Streptophyta; class Magnoliopsida; order Santalales; family Viscaceae; genus Viscum; species Viscum album. The sequence continues at coordinate 599,845,756 of OY728128.1, forward strand.
AGTGTGCCTTCGAGGTCACCTCCGGGAAGATACTTGGCTTTTTTTCAGGTACCGGGGCATCAAGATCGACCCAGAGAAGATCTCGTCCATCATTTAGATGTTTACCCCGAGTAATATTCGGGAGATTTGAGGTCTCGAAGGCTAATTGGCCTACATACGCTGATTCATTGCGAATCTGGCTGGCAAGTGTAAGCCCTTTTCTCAGCTCATGAAGAGGGGAACCGCTTATGAGTGGGACGAGGAGTGCCAGACTATCTTTAAGGAAATAAAGAAATATTTTCTCCAGCCTCTGGTCTTCATGCCACCCCTCTCCGGGAATCCTCTAATCCAACACGTGACCACCCTGGAACGGTCTGTCGGCACCCTGCTCACCCAGAAGATCAATGAGAGGACAGAGAATAGCCTCTACTACCTCAGCCAGATGCTCCTCAATACAGAGACTCGTTACTCCCCCATCGAGAAGAGCTGCCTTGCACTCATGTTTTCTATACCAAAATTGCGACATTACCTTCTGCACCATGAGGTACATCTGTTCTCTCGAGTAGACCCGTTTAAGTACATCCAAAGTCATCCCATGTTGAAAGGCCGACTAGAGCTGTGGGCAGTAATCCTCCAGTTGTTCGACATCATTTTTGATCCTCAAAATGATATTAAAGGGAAGGCAATGGAAAACATTCTATCTACCCATATGACCACCATGGATCAATCACTGGACCTGGATTTTCCTGATGAGGAAATGCTCATAGTCGATCACCCTGTCCCATGTTGGCAGATGCAATTCGATGGTGCCTATCGGAGCCACACCGGTCGGAGGCACAATGTTCCTAGGCTCAACAAAGTAGTCGTGGGTATCATCTTTATCACCTCAGTGTAATCTATCCTTCCATACTCATTCTTGTTTTCAAAAGGATGCACCAACAATGAGGCAGAGTATTAGGCCCTCATTATTGGTCTCGAGCGGGCCCTTGAGATCGACGTGACCCATTTGCTTGAGAAAGGGGACTCCGAGCTAGTTATTAAGCAGGTCAATGAATACTATGTTTTCAGGAATCCAAATCTTGTACCATTGTTAGAACACACTCTCCAGCTAATGGACCGGTTCCCTTCTCGGCCAGAGGATATCCATGTACCTCGATCATAGAATGGTCGTGAAAATGATTTATCCAGCATTGTTGCCTCACTTGTAGTGCCCGAACATGATGATCTGGTTATCCACATGGTGCATCCGAGAGTCATAGATCCTATTACCCCAGATGGAAATAAAGGCCCATAGGTAAGCCATCTTACCACCGATGCCTCTACATCATGACCCCAGGTCGTACAGATGCAGTGATCGAAGTGGTTGCCGATAGAGGAAACCCTTGGTCGAATACATCCAACATGGTAATCTCTCGTCAGTCCGGGCCGATCGTGAGTGAATCTGACGCCACATGATGCAGTTTACCCTCCAGAGTGGTCAAAACCTTGATCCAATCCTCAATAAGTGCAGATTTGATGGTGTTCTCTTCTATTTCATTCAGGGGGTTGAGATCAACAAGTCACGCTAGAGGTTCATGCCGGTTACTATGGTGCCCATTAGATTGGGCCAAAACTGTCTCACCAGATTCGGAGACTGATATTTTTGGCCCTCAATGATCCACCACTGCATCAAGTTTTCCAAGAGGTTCCATGTGTAACATTTTCATGCAAACATTGTTCATTGGCCACTAGAGCTTCTCGACTATACCATGTACTATTGGACCTTTGCAGTCTGGGGATTAGATTTCATAGGACCATACCCACCGGCAACGGCTCGTCAATGCCGATTCATTCTGACTGCAACAGATTTCTATTCCAAGTGGTCAGTGGAAATTATTTTTAAGGAGTTCATGGCACGTTCTATCATTGACTTCTGGAGTTCTAATATTATCAATCAGTTTGGGGTTCCTAACTCTATCCACATCGTTAACGGCACCAACATTCGAGCTGTCGAGTTGATGAAGTTATACGCCATGTACGGAATCCTCTCTAACCATTATTCCCTCTATCACGTGTAGGAAAATGGACTGATTTAGGAATTCAATAAAACCATCTCTAACATTCTTCACAAAATGGTTGGTTAGAACAAGAAGAGTTGTCCAGATAAGCTCCCCAATTCCCTCTGGGCTTATCCGATGGCGACTCATAATTCCACCCAGGTGACCACATATTCCCTAGTGTACGTAACTAAAGTCGTCATTCCCAATGGGATTCAATTGCCCTCATTGCGCACAGTGGTCTATGACCAGCAAGTGCCTGATAGAGTGGCTGAAATCCGTCTTGCTGAATTGGAGGCTCTGGACGAGAATTCGATTCGTTCCATCCACAACCATGAAATGCATCAGAGAAGGATGGCTCATGCTTCCAACAAGAAGGTTCACCTCCGCTATTTCCTGCAAGTCAATTTGGTATTATCCTTTAGGGCATCAATGATCCCCAGCAGGAAACCACCGAAGTTGGATCCCAAATGGGAAGGACCTTTCATTGTTCATAAGGTTTATCCTAGTGGAGCATACTCCCTGGTGACCATGAATGGTGAGTGTATAACTCCTCCCACCAATGCCAGGTTCCTCAAAAAATATTTTTCCTGACCCTGACGGGTCCTCCATGACCGTATTCTGGATTACCAGACCTACACGACCTTAAACTATCAGGCCGACATGACCCTAAACTGCATGCTCATCCCGCGTGACGTTAAACTGTATGTCGTCCCGCATGACATTAAACTGTATGTCGTCCCGCATGACATTAACTGTATCTTCAAGAACTATGTGTGTCTTGATTCCCATCCTTATGAGATACGTTGGACCACATGAACATTTAGATTTCGGTCCAGCCCCATATCTTAGTGATTTCCCGTTCTCCCCGTCACCTAGGCCCCTTGGCTTGTCCCTCTCCATGAGAGGGATATTCAGGTGTGGTAAATGGTTTTTGGCACCTTACCCCCATTTTCCTGGGAATTCACCATCTCTTAGCCACTCTCAATATGAGCCCCTCGACCCTAATCAGTGGTTCTCCAAAGTTCCTAAGAGTACTCTAGTCTAGGACCTAGAATGTCGGATTCAACTGGGGCATGTTTCCATCCACTAGTCAATCTTCAGGTTTCTTTCGTTTGCCCCCCAAATTATATTTCACACCCAAAGGGACCCTCAAAAATGACATGCATACTAGGCCTATGGGATCTCCTACCATTACAGGCCAATGAACACGAGGGTTTCAGAAAAAAAAATTGACACAAATCCCACGTCGCGAACATGGTCAATGGTCTATGCACATTTGATAGTCCCCATTTCTGGCTAATGCGACATGATGCTATATTGTGAACATGGTCAGCAATAATCCACCATTTTCATGCCATCCCCTTTAGGCATTGAATATTGATTACAAGATTCATGTTATCTTCTGCCCCATCATGTTCAGGTGGAATCTCGACAATTTTGGCACTGTCCCTCAGTGCACCTCCACACATCAAGGGGACAAGGATGCACTCTGGCATTCTTTGGGGCTCTCACGGTCTGAGATCTAAGTCCATAAACTAAAATCTTCATTAAGGGCTAAGTGCGGCTTGACCCTCATCCCAATGGGATAAGTGGGATCAACCAGACATCGTACTTCTGGGTCCAGCTCACCTGGGAGCTAGTTTCTCTTTCCCCTTATCCTCTGACCCTCACTAGCCTCCTGGCCTGAGTCTCATTTCTCGGAATCACACATGGTGGTGGTGTGGACCTCGTCCTCATTCACGTCGGGTATGTGTTATCTCATCATGCGCATTCCCTCGGTTCCAAGCTAGATGACCTTAAACTGTGATGTTTGGTCCGATCACATGACTTTAAACAATAAAAATATCATCCTGGATGGACGACGAAAAACGGCGCTGCATTGTGTTGACATCATCATAGGGGTCATCATGTTGTGTATCGATTATCCACCACACTATTTGTAAACGCCTGTATTCAGCGTGACTCTTGTGGAAACATCGGGAATTTATACCCTAGGCCTGTCGCTTCACAAAAAACCCATTCACCTTAAAGGAAATACAAGATACATCAAATACCGCTTCTTTTGGTGCGATCACTAGATCCGCAAGCCACTTTCATCCTTTGAATTGGTACCTTACTGTTCCACCACCAATAACTATTTATGGCTTGATTTTAAATCACATGTGATATGTAGGAACAACCAGGAACTTCCCCACAAGCCCAATCAAATTTTCATGTTCGGTACCTTGACCTAAATACTTCTCCAAGGAACACATGGTTATCTGTACTCATTTTCTCATTCATGTAGGGTTTCATAATCACCATACCATGTGCCTCCTACATTCATTACCGATCTGTGGTCTGGGTTGTAAGACAATAAACTAGGACCCTTTCCATAATAATGTGTGGCTTGATTCCCATCCTTATGGTGTACATAGGAATGACCATACATTTCGTCTTAGGTCCTTCCCCAGGAATAAAAAAATCCCTTCCTTTCCACCACTGTCGGCCCCATTCCTTGACCCACTGAGTAGTTTTGTAACTACAACATTTTCCCTTAACAAATTAGGGATTCCCCATAATGTCATTGGGAAGTGATATTTCCCTCACCAGAGAGGTCCTGTCTAAAATTAGGGATGATCCATGATCAGATTAATGCGCCTGCCTAATGTTCGTCCACCACGGTGGAGTAATTTTGGGAGTGTTGGATTCTGTGTGAACAAACCACCACTTCACTTTCCGCACTTATTGTGCCCCTTTATTCGGACCCTCATCCTCTTTCTCATTTTATGGGACCCCCTAATAGTATAGATGCTCGACCTATGGTATGCCTACTATCCTGATCCAATGTTCTGGAAGACTGATCATCTTTGAAGGGAACCCCTAACAGTATGGATGCTCGACCTATGATCCGCCTGCTGTCCTGGGCCAATGTTCCAAAAGACTGATGGATGATATTTTAGTTAGGTCCCTTGTCCCGAACATGGTCAGTGGTTGACCCTCAATTGATTTCTCCATTTTAGGATAATCTAGTAGGGATGTTGTGTTTTGAACACGGTCAAAAGTTTTCCTTTGATTCCCACACCCCTCCCACAGTGTTCCGAATTTGGGTAATGTGATTCAAATTTTTCATTCCCATATGTTCGGACTAATTCCAATTCCACTAGAATTGCCTCGCTCCTGCTCTAGAGCACATTGAGAAGTTGATATATTGATTGGTCTGAGGCACTCTTCCTTTTATCGGGCCTCCCTCTAATCCTCGGATGTTCAGGTTCGAATTTCGAATTCCCGAAGCATGGTTGACGCTCCCACGATCAAACGAAGTGATATTACGAGGCTCCTTTATTTTTCACGTTGGGCACATCCCACATGAACATAGGAATGGATTTTGATTTATTTTGGGATTATGGATGAGAATATTAAACCAAAGGGACAATTATGTTAAACCAAATGGGGAAGCATTTAAATTTTTCCATACATACAGTTGAAAATTATAAAAACAAGAAGCTGTAAGGCGAGGTATGTTTATGGGTTCGGCCAAAACATGGCCCTTAAGGGTAATATTTTTGGATAGATCTATCCAATGACGCCACCTTTTGGATGGTGGACTCCATGACGACCCTCACCCCCTGAGGAATCTATCTTTGTCAGTGGAAACGTAGCACAGTTTGCTGACCCTAGACCGTGCCTGCGCCAGTTTGGTTTGGAGCTCAGTTATCTGGCGACTCGCTTCCACAGGTTGTTCTTGGGAATCTTCTAGCTGGTCCATAAACTTCTCTATGAGGTTAGAGAGGTTTTTGATGAATATATTCTATTAATTCACATGTTCCTTGAGGCGTTGGACCTCCTACCCGACCATCAGAAATGCTCGGGTACTCCTGGAATCATCCTGACACTAGGTGACCTCGGAGCACAGTCTACTCTCACGCATCCTTTCGGCCATGTTATCATGAACCGTTGGGTGAAGGCATTGAATGTATGCCCCTCTAGCACACAGGAAACGTAGCCATCTGTGGAGTGACCCCATCTGCTACTTCCATTCCACCTGAGGCTGACTGAGAAAATGCTGGATGAACTTCCATCTCTTGCGTCGCATCATCTGGCTCTCCTCGGCCACTTCCGAATCTGAATCATCAATTTCTTCGGGATTAGCTGACCGATAGGTAGAGAAGATATCCAACAGGATAGCATCAGGTTCTTCCTTAGAGATTCCTCCCTGGGGAATGACTCCTCAGCGTCTAAGAAACCTTCCTCTCCCGCCTTGACCATTGTGGCACCTTCATCGACTACCAGCCCTACACCGACAATAGTTCCAATTTTTCCACCGCTCCTGGCTCACAAATTATCGGGGCCAACTCGGTTTGAGAGGAATGTTCTATATGGGACGGTATGTCTTCCATCGGCACACTCGTGGATGGTCCGTGATCATCATCCCGATGATCCTCTAATTCCGTAATCACTATACAGAAAAGGACCACCCTGATCAATTGAGTCCTCGAACAGTGAGTACCGGTATCGAAGCAAGGAACTTACATGAACCCATGTCATCATCCTCTACTACTCTGGCCACTACATGAGTTTTAGTGGTGGGGGATCCCTCATCACTCATCAATTCCATAAGGGGCATCAGTTCTCCACCTTTCCCCATTCCCACTTCCTCCCCTCCTTCATCTAGGGACTCTTGATCAACACCCATATGCTCCTAAGTAAGATATGGGATGTATAGATTAAGGATTACAAAATAATACATAAAAAGGGAGGGCAGATAAGGGTCGATGTGTACCTCGAGCAGCTTAGTCACATCCATATCGGAGCCGACTATCTCACCGCTCACCCAGAAACTCCCTTGGAGGGACGCACACTAAGACCCTTAACCTTCGGACTCCTATTCTCCTTCACCCTCACCTTCCCCTTCTCTTTCTTCCTCCTCTCCTGTTTTCCCCCCTCCGACTCATCATCACTATCATCTTCCCCGGCAGCTTCATTTCCAGCTCATGCTCCTGGATGAGAATCACCATCACCAAGAGAGGTGGCTCCACACGCCGACCCCATTGACATGCGTACATGTCCATGGATATCTGATAATCATATCACCGATGGCAGTTCACTCTGTTGTCAACCTAAACGAGCTCGACTTCTGGCATCTGGATCCCACATCACACTATCTTCTTCTAGGGGACTTCAGTACTTACTGACTGCCATAGGGATATCTAAGCTGACCACAACACATGGAAAATGGAATCTTGAGAAGGATGAAGAAAGTGTCTTTTTTTCATCCCTGGAAGTACGCTAGCCGCTCTGTGAGACCCATGTCCTCTGGGAAACGAGGGCATGACCACAACATGTGACGCCCCCACTACTGAGGTCCCGACCTGTGTGGGCCACATTGCCTGACACACTTCTGATCTTTCCCCTCTAGTATCACCCAGCCTGCTCTCTCACCGCCCGTGTTCCACACTGGCGTCTTTGAGCTGCTGAACTTCCTTTCACAAAAGCCCGTTGGGGTATGCTATGGCCCAATGTTCAGCATACTCGGTGGAAAGACCTGCGTCGACTCTGGTGGGAGGAATGGTGATGATGTCGCCAGAGCCATAGCTCATGAACATCATCCACAACTGACAAAGAACACATGGATGCATCTCCTCCCAGACATCTGTGTATACTATTTTTCAGCATTTGTTGGAGGCCCCTTAACTACCTGGAAATCTTGGACGGCACATAAGTCTTGCAGAAGATCTTCCCGTCAATCCGGGCCACGAGCACCCCACCTCTAATTCTTGGGAAGTACACCTTCTGCTCCAGTGAGCCATTCACATTATTTATAAGCTGACCAGTTGGGGTGTGGAATGGGATGAAGGTGAAGTTGGCATGGTTACCAATCCTGATCTATATTCCCACCTCGTTGAGGATCATCGTCATGACCCCAACAATATTCAGTATAGTGGGTCGCAGGCCATTTCCCGGAGGACGAACGACATTTGGGAATGTGTATCTGTTACAATGAGCTGCAACCTAGCTGTGGAAAATCGTGAAGGGTCCACATACTCTCCTTGGTGATCCCCCTCTCAAGATGTGTCCTAAGACGGCGTATAGTCGATCTAACATGAGGAACCCCAGGTTGAACATCTTTTTGGAATCCATGATGTCAGCCATCACCAGGGTTGCTGGTCGGATGCCCATCCTTGAGTCCCTCACCGGCAGGCGCCACCCACCCAGGAATGTAGTGACAAATCTGACATACCGAACATTCGGATCCCGGTTGTCGTTTATGCTGTAGCCCCATTACAGGTAGTGCCCTGCCTCCAGGATCCTCCAGTATTATCCACTATTACTTCTTTGTGTCGTGGATGGACACCTTCTCCCCCGCCCAGACATATTGACATCTCGATCCCTCTCCTGGAAAAAACTGATCTAGTCATTTTAGGTTATATCCTCCTGGAAGTCCATGACACCCATCTTCTCCTTGGCCAGCTCCAGTGGGTTCCACATCAGTATGGGGGTTTGTGATCTGTCTCCCCATATGTTCATCGGCGAAAGGAATTCATCATATTGATGGCCCTCCAATGGGATACCGCCGAAGAAGTGAATGTCTGAGAGACTTATGCCAACTTCCCCATGATAGAGATGGAATGTGTTTGTATGATGGTACCACTGGGTGAACAGATCTGGCCAAATTTTGTGCTGGTGGTAGAAGTGGAATTGTGATATCCATACCGCCTCAAATAAACCAATACGCCGCAGCTTGACAAAAAATTGGTCGCATGTATGGAAAACCCAGAATGCCCAGGCCCACTCGCTGGCGATGTTACCTCAAGACCGCTTGTCCCAATCCTGCAGCTAACCCTTGGTCTCGTTAGTGACGCCGTGACAAAAAGTGATTTCATATTGGGCCGAGGAGCTCTTGGAAATTGGGTCACCCCCAGAAATGGTCCTTGTCCTATGATTCATGACATTTATGTCCATGCGACAAGTTTCTCTAGTAGGGTAACTATTGGTGGTGATGTTGTATCGAGGAAGGTCATCCTCACGGGTCACCCATGACCGTGGCCTATCCACCTCAAAGCCCAGAAGAGGGACCCTTTCCAGAATACCAATGTCCCACAGTGGAAGGTTATTGGACAAGGTATACTCCGTTTGGGTGGGGGTTAGCATGTTGAAGATGGTATGGTTGTTGGAAACAATCTTTTTCGTGCCATAAACTTCTGAGTTTGCATCCATTTCATCCCTACGAGTAGTGGATTCTCCCTCATCAATCTGGTTTGCGTCCATCTTTTTCCAACCATGGGTTTTAGTAGATGGCGCTAAATCTAGGAGGATGGCAGTAAAATCAGCGGGCGTCAAGAAATTTCAGACTGTGGCGTGAGAAATGTCGGGTTTGCGTGAAAATTGAAGCCTGATCTCTATGGAATTCCACACAGTCGTAGTGGTTTTTCTCGTAGGGCTAGAGAAAAGTTCGTGCACAATAGAAGAAACATTCGCGTATGAGAACTCGAAGCCTATTGCGCGAGAAAATATTAACGGTGCATGGGACCCGTGACAGCATTTATAGGCAAAGACTTGGTTCCTCGCCGCATGAAAGGTGGGTTCTGCACCATAAGAAAAACGAATTCTGCACCATTCTGCGTTTTTTGTGTTGCTGCCTCTTTTTATGCGTATGGACCCCACGGAGCCCTGTATTTCAGCGTTTCCCTTAGAATCCGACTGTTGCGACCCCTCACCGATCCAGTTCCAAGGGGGGCATTTGTAGATGCCAAAAAGTTCTCATGTGCTGAAGAAGGTTTCCAAACGACAACGCTATGTCCTATTCGGACCCAGGGACCCCGTCTTGGGGGCCCAAAGGTACCACGAAAAATAAATTCCTGTTAGAGTGGAATAAAATGATTCTGGGTCTGAATGTTTTGGGTTTCGCGAAGAGGCCTCTGCCCAGGCGTGAAATAATTTCGCACCCTGCCCCACATGGTTCCCATTTCACGCCACCAACCTCGATGCATAATTATTTCAGACTGAGCTGTTTTCTACGCCCCGGTCACCTATAAATAGAAATATATCCCATTTTATTTCAGGGCTGGAGAATCTAAACTGGATCTTGTGCGTGAAATATGTCTTCTGCGTGCGCAATATGGCCTTCTGGTATGATTCTTTTCGCGTCAAGCTACCCCGGAGTCCCCCTTCACACAAAATCCCTATGTCTTAGACTGAATTCCATGCCCTTCGAGGTCCTCCCATTTTGCGCAATCCCTTCCATTCCGTGCTGGTTGGCCAATTGCGTGTAATCCCTCCAAATTGTGTGAACTCTTGTCCATGCACACAACCTCTCCCCTCCGTGAATTTCATACCCCTTGTGTGCAATCCTTCTAGTCAGACACAAATCCTCATCCCCAATTCCATGCAAGCATCAAAAATTTCATCCCAACCCAGTGTTTTTTGCAAATGGCTTTTATTTCATGCAAACCTCAAAGGTTGCGCACAATCCCCCTGGGACCCCCTCACTTAGGTGCTCCCCGGGTGCCTCCTTGCGTGGGCGCCAGATGCTCTTCTTATGGATTCCATTAGAGGGTGTTTCTCACTCCCCGTGCATCCACATCATGAATCATTTTCCCATGCGACCATCTCAGATCTTACAATGTAATGTTAAAATTCCTTGGACGATACCACCCATTGCGTTGTGTTGCCTCATTGTTCTTCTAATAGGCATGCTAAGGACTATTTCTTTTTCACATAACCACACTAACGTGGAACCCTTGATGTTTCGCTCTACGACACCCCCTCGCTATGACGTTACCGATGCCTTCCCCCCCACAAGGAGAAAAGGGTACCGGTTTTGTATGTCCTTGGGGAGCGGAGCAAACCCACAACGTCCGAGCATTATGAAGTTAAACTTCCAAACACCATAGTCCTCAGCACATGATGTTAAACTATGTCCTGGCCTCGTGCCTCGCACGCAGGGTCCCCCCGACTTGGACATTCTCCACGCCCACTCGTTTCCATGGGAATGGGATCACCCCTCACATGGTTTGATATCCTCTTTAATGCAGTGGTGTTTGTCTACAGCGAAGGGCAGCCACCTTGGTTTAAGCCCCAAGGATTTCTTGCAGGAGGTAGCACCCTTGCTCCTCCTCACTTCCTTTGTGCAAGGCCAGTAAAGGGTGTGATGGGGAATGATGCTCCTCCTTTCATCCATACCAAATCCCCCTCCTGCTGCACATTGTCTCCATCAAGCCTCCATCCTGGAGTAAGTCCCATCCCCCTCGGGCTGCTAACAACGCATAAGCCCCTGTTTCCTCTTGGGGCCGCTCCACGCATAATCCCTACTCCATATTCCATGGATGCACTGTTTGCGATGAGATCATAAGTTCTCTACTTCCACTTGTTTCTCACACCAAACACGAATCACGTGGGATTAGAGTGAGAACCGACCATGAACACCACCTAGGGACACCTCATAGCGCAAGACTAGATCCATCCCCGAAAATGGGGACTTTGATCCAAATCAAGGCATGGTACGTATGAAGCCTCCATGAGGTTCAATCCCCACTACTTTGGCCGCCTCAGAGTGTAATCCCCAATCCATCCTGAACTACGGGCACTTCGATCCATGTCAAGGCATGGTATGTAGGAAGCCACCACGAGGTTCAAGCCCCACCACCTTGGTCTGCCTTAGAGTGTAAGCCCCAATCCATCCAGAACTATTGGGACTTTGATCCATGTCAAGCCATGGTACGTAGGAAGCCTCCACAAACTTCAATCCCCACCACCTTTGGCCGCCTCTCAGTGTAAGCCACAATTTGCCCCGAACTATGGGGACTTTGAAACATGTCATGGAATGGTATGTAGGAATCCTCCACAAGGTTCAAGCCCAACACCTAGTCATTCAAACCACCTCCACGTCGGTTATCCCACATCCAGCATGACGTTAAACAGTATTCTCCATCTGAACTACGTGGTCTTTGATTCCCCGCCACTAGGATATGTAGGAATCCTCCATGAGTCACAACCCCATCACCCATGAATCATCATGATCTCCCCCTCGATCCCACATGTCTCAGGAAGCTCGTTCCCTATCACCGATGTTCCACTTCCTCTGGGTCACATCATTGCTCCCATTCTCATGAGTCGCCTACTCATGTGTCCCATCCTCCCATTGAACTACGCGGACTTTGATTCCCCAACATAGGATACATAGGAAGTAATTTCAACGCTAAATCCAAATCCATCATCAATCATGATTCTTACCCATTGAACCACATCCAGGTTAGAAAATGCCACCTCATTTCCCTCTATAGAATTCGGGAAGCCGCCCACATGCTGGTCCCAATATTGGTGTTCCCTCTAGGGGTTTCTTCAATCTGATCCACTCAAATCAGTGTTCCGAAAAGTATGATACGTCCCCACTGGACGTTAAACCTGCAACATACCCTCTGTTAAAAATATGATTCTGAGGAAAACCTTAGATAAATGCACATGTAATATGATTCCTCGCCTCCGATGTGGTATTCCTTAGGATTATGCACCCTCCAGAAGCCCTATAATAAGGGACAGAAGATAGACATGCAAATCCCACAACATCAAGACACAAAAGTTGTGCCCATCGTGAGCACTCCCCTAGACAAAGGTGGATAAAATGATTCGACTCCTTGGAATGTCCTGACAGAAGTAGTGTAATTAACTAGTTTCAATGAAGATATGGAGCACGAAATAGTTTCACACACAACATCTTAAATATATGAAGGAGACCCGGACTAGTTGAGTGGTTCCGAGGAGGAATACATGGAAATAAGAACCAATATCCCATCATCCCATTTCGATCAAGAACTAGACGTCCATGAATAAAGAGTGAATGTTTCCCACCTTTGGAAAGAGGGAATGTAAGGAACAGCCGCATGTCCTCTGCGTGATGGATGCTCGCACCTTAGAGAAAGATTCGGAAACATGAGAGAATATAAGATCATGTACATATGGATCTGATTCTTTTGAAATATATTGATATGAACACTGGATGATGAAGTTGCGATGAATCATACACAAATTTGAGGTAGTGAAATGGACGAAGAAAATATTAAGAGACTTTTAGAGGGCAGGATATAAAATAGAAAGGTGGAAAATAGAATTAATAAATGGAATGATGACATCTCTTGATTAAAAAATGTGTTGAACTGTTTGGCCACATAGGTTTTTATATTTTTTTCAAAAATGGACAAGACATTAGATAATTATATTGTATGATTTTAAAAATAACATGTTTTGAAAAACCATTAAAACACCATGTGAAATAATTTTCTTCATGACAATTAGTTCCTGATACAGTCTTGTGTTCTAAATTACATGGTTTCAGAAATTTTTCATTGTCCATACCGGTCCCATGCTTCGCCTAGCATGATTATATGGATACATTCATGATAGGAATCATAGATTTTCTTAACCAAGAAACTCTATAATTTTCAAAATTTCCTTAATTCTGGGAAACAAACAGTCCCTAGAAACTTGAAATAATTCGTGAATTTTTTATAAATCATTATTATGACATTTTAAAAAAATTTAACCAATATAATATGATTTTTACCTTTAAGAAAAGATGTGTAATTATAATCTATCCCACATAAAGAATCATGTCCCCATGTTTTCCATCTATAGTTAAATAGGTATCATCATCAATGGATTATGGAAATTGATATCATATATCAGCTTCTTTCACCCATTAATTTTATTAAACCTGGTCATTCTATCGTAGCCCATATACACAAGTTACTAACCTTCCCCAACATTTATTCACACTCCAATCCACAATACACACTAGATACCCCTCAAAGGATGCATCAATATCCAAATAAACCTAATCCGGATAAAATAAATGTCACATGTCTAGATAATATTACGGATAATGTGATACATTAATGTCATAATGCATAGAATAGTATCTTTGAGGAAGGTTTATATTGTATTAGAATGTTCTGATACATTTCAGAATCATGAAGGGTCGATTGATCCTAGCTGAGATAATAACCTAACTATTAATCGGTTTATGGAACATCCTGAGTAAAAATCATAAGAACAATCAGTTTCTTGATCTCAAAATCATGAGGTATCCTATGTTTTTTGTCAATTGAATTCTTTTTGGACTGGACTATCATCGTAAACTTCCTAAATTTCTAGACCTTCTATATATTCTCATGAATGAGTTCTTTTCCAATCACAGCTAACTCTGATGCCTCTATCCAGTACATAGGTGAATGAAATGAAACATTATATATGTATCCATAAGGAAACTTATCAATGTTTTCATGAATGAAATTATTTTAAGCTAAATCACTATAGGGTATGTGTTTCTCCCAAGATCCCTGAATTTCAAGAATAACAAGCATGGAGAATGACCATTGACACATTAATACTACACATTGTTTATCCATCAGTTTGAAGGTGGTAGGTCATATTCAGAAGCACCTGTTCACCCAAGGCCATTGGTAACCCCTTCTAGAACTATGAAATAATGATATCATCTCAATAAAAAATTATCAAATGCATATAACAATGAATACGAAAAACCTCCTTGAAGTAAATTCTTCCCATGTCATCTAAAAATAAGTTCTCTCACACATGTAAGAAGTGTGACACCTCCTTAAATAATCAATAGTTACCCACATTGTATCAATTCAATGATTTTGTCTAAGTAAACCAATCAGTAAATCCATCAAAACAACATCTCATTTCCTCCACATAATGTAAAATGGCTATAAATTCCCTTATGGTCGATGATGTTGTTCCTTCCTCAGATCACAGGTGGAACATCGAGTGATGTGGCCTAAAATATCTTGTTTCATACTAGGATTCCAATACAAGGGATGTGGATCTCGGTACATTTCAGTGACACAAAATTTAACCTCCCATAATGAGTCATGGATCTCTTACATAATAGCCTTTCTAATGTCTTCCATGACCATTGAACATATATGGAATAGTATAGTATCTCCCCCATCGAAGAGCCAACCAGAATATGTATTATCAACTAAAATTCATTCTTATATGAAAAGGAATTTAGGATCACATAACTATCTATATTTTACCCATACCAGAAGAGTTGTTGAATTTATGGATGATAGGATAATAAAATCACAACTCCCTTGAACCTCAATCCAAATATATGACAAAGCTTCTATAAGATTTTATTCACCACTAAAATCCCAAACTACTAGATTTTTAGTTTTTGGAATAGGTAATTGGTCGAATCATTTCCCTTACACATTATGTATGTAATATTTATGTCAAATAACTATTGGTACTCAACCAACCTATGAATCCTATCATTTAGATACTTCTGTGTAATTATGTAAATGAGGATAATTTGTAATTAAATACAAAAAATGTTCTAAATCTAAATAATCTATCCAACAACGTAATGAAAGAACTAAAACAAACAGCTTGAGGCCATTCAATGGGTAATTTCTCTAATAAGGCCTTAACTAACTAGACCTGTATGTGATTAATCACTCATCTTACATTAGAATAGTTCCAAGACTAACACGTGATGTTTCATAGTAGAAAGTATTTATACTACATAGGTCATGAAGAATCAGTATTGGCATTGATGTCAAATAGACCTTCAACTCCTAATAGAATTCATCACAAGCTTATGACACTATGAATTTTAAACCCTTCATTTTGAAGCCCATAATAGGTCCTGCATGGAGTGAGAAATCCAAGGGGCAGTATCCAGAATACCTAGATAGCCCCAAGATACAATGAATTTCAATGATGTTCTTTCCATAAAACTCCATGGGAAATTATAATACTATATAATAATACCAATAAAAGAACCACACTAATGTGTATCCCTCAACATTGAAATCTGTACAACTGTAACAAGAAAAAATGAAAAGAAATATCTTAACCTATGTAATTTGTTTACCTATATATATGTCTGTTGCTCCAATAAATGGACTCATTAAAAAACTAAAATTTGTTCATAGTTTCATGTAAAATAATAAAAATCTAATACAAATGGAAATCCCATGAGCTGGTACCACTTTGTGAAATCCTAATATCGATTCAATCATATGTTCCCAAACCCTATCAGACAGCTTTCCTCAAGCATGGAAGGTAATATGATAAATGTTTTTGACTATCAATGTGGTCCTAGGCTCTATCAGTGGGATGTCTAGGTAGTCATATTAGAGTGTATGATTGGAATAAATAAAAGGAAAGAAAAAAAACAATATAATAATTCTATTTGGATGTAAAGAACAATAGAATAATAATTTGTGGATTTAGTATAAATATCAATTATGATACTATGCTAATTTCGTAATTATATAAATAATGGAAAAGGGGTAAAGTCATATTCATATTTCTAAAAAAATATAAAAAATTGTCCATAAAATATCTCCAATAGAATAACCAGTATATGATCAGTCTTATTTTATTGTACTCTATTATATGAAGGCAACAACCATCCTTATTTAGATTATTCCCTTTATACATTACTACATCCATGAGATTTGTTTAGGTATAAGATGAATACTTTATCAATGAATGAGATATTGTCTATATTACACCACCAATATTGTGTAGAATAATCCAACCAATTCATACGTAATCAGAAATGTTCATGGGTTGTAATGTAATCTAGCATATAAATAGTAAACATGCATGTTGTGTTTCTTGAATGACATCGAGAAGAATCAACGTGCCTTACACTAAGTGAGAAGATCTATGAAAAAGTATCCATATGTATATATATAGTTTATATGTGTACTAAATTTATATCAATATATATACATACTATTAATAGGTAAGAAAAAAGGCATAACACTGGATTCAATGGGTGGTAGTATGAATATTACAAGTAGTCCAGGGGCATCATTCCCATGTGCCATGAATCATATGGGATGATATACTTGTGTATCAGAATGTGGAATTCCATACTAGGTTATCACATTTAATTAGGGAAAAATTCACCTAAATAAAATTTAATTATGGATGTCATTACCATATAAGACATTTCATTTGGTATGAAAATCCAGGTTATAACATTTACCTAGGACTCCCTGCTCCTATATCACACATTTATGAGACTAAATTCTTGAGTATCATATGTAATTTGGTCACCATGTCTGATTATCCCAAAATATAAGGGATTCAATTCCCATAATTTACATTTATATAATAAGGGATGTTCATTTTCTAATACATTTCAATGGATGGATTATAATTCATATATCATATTTTTTTAAGGTTATAATCCACAAATTTATTATAAGACACATAACATGGTTATATGACTCTATTTAGTTTTATTCATGTATTAATTTATAAATTGGATTCTAGACCAAACCACATAGAATATGGTTTAGACATATAGATATTTAATTATTTTGGATAAATCTACAATCATATCTATTGCGGTGGAACTATTTGATAGGGTTCGTACACCTTCTAAAATTAAGGATGTTGGGGGGAATTATAACCTTTATTACAATTTAGTTTTGAAAATTTTAAATTTTGGGAAATGTGTAGAATTTTCATTCTTTGGGATGATGGATAATGAAATAAGATAACTCATATTTTGGAAAAAAAGATCTAGTCCTCCTTCTATAACTTGATAGTTCACTCATACCCTATTTCTGAACATTTATATGTGATGAAATGGGAGGAATTTGAAAATAGTTGAATTCCTGTAAAATATGGAATAATATCTCGCATCCAAATAACACATAGGTTTGTGATATAATATGATAAAATAAATAATAATAATGATGAGCGTACTATTTTCATCCAATGTGTATGGTACTAGACTAGATTAGCCACCCGAATAGTGATAAATGGGTTGGGTGTTACTACCTTAGGCACCCCTACCCGAGTGCCAAAATCTTCCAACTAGCCACGAGGTTCTTATAGGTATATTGGAGAGATTATACCCTCTCTAAGGATAATAATTCTATTGTTATAATTATAATATAAATTTATAATACTCAACTAAATCGAAGCCATCCTACGTAGAGGAATCACAATCAATAGAAATAAACTGCATAAATAACAAATATAAACAACAGTAGTGGAATTTAAACACAACAACAAGATGAACAACATGTAAAAACTACTAGAACAGACAAATATTGCATCTGTATCAAGTAAATATATAAAAGGGACCCAATTTGTGACAAACAGCAAATAAAATAAACAAGGTAAGCATGTTGGTACTTGAAAGAAAGAAAAAAACTCCAGCTAGGAAAGTCCTCAGGGTCCCAACCTTCTCATAGAGACAGCTAATTTAGTCTAGCTCTTGACGCTGGTCTATTTCTGACATTTAAATCCAAAAAATCCACACGCATCCCAATGGGTCCAAGTAGGCTGTTAGATGAATCTCAGATGGATACCAACCAATGGTGCATACCTAATATAAGTGTTTAAGTAGGAATTAATTTATAAGGAAAACAATAAACAGTATGATGCACAAATAAATAAAAACTCAAATGGAGTTCATCATCCACAATAGATTGTCACATGCTTTGTCCAATGCTGGAATCTATGTCATGTAACTCGATAGAATGTACCCCTGAACATCGCATGTCTCGTGTACCAACTTCCCAAAGGAACGCCCAAGAATTAGTAACTAAGGGGAATAACAATGCATGTCCTCAAATAATTAACCAGAGGGACAACGACGTCTACCCTGAAGAATGTTACCTGAGGGACTACGATGCCTTCCATAAAATCAATAACCGGAGGCACATCGATGCTAGCCATCAAACCATGACGAGTCTCTACACACAACCCCATACCCAAAATGATAACCCATGTTGTCTCATCACCTTTCATGTGCCTTCCAATGACAAGTACCCCCAAAACAATAGTACCTAAACCCCAACTAGTGGGGGCCTATACCTACCCGAGTTTTCGAAACCACATCTTCATGAAGCCTCTCTATTTTCACACTACGTAATGTTTTAGGTGAGCATTAATCAAAAAACTAATATCCCATGACACAACATCAATGACACCTCATGCCCATGTGAACACATCTCTAATGTCTTACATCCTCACCATTCAAGTAACACGGGCCATGCCTAACATGATAGTCGCACTGCCTCAATCAAATGTCCATGATGCCCAATCCCATGGTCAAAACCTCCCAATGTGACCTGGGCCAAGCCCAACCTATTATTAGCATCACACAATAATACCCAGGCTATGCCCAAGACAACCCGAAGGTTCCATCATATGCAATTTCACACTTCCCATATATGTATAATCAAAATATAAATAATAAACTAGCAAAAGAAACTAAATAATAGAATTTCACTAGATATGTGTTGTCCCATGCCATCACCAAGGTCTTGGAAGCCACTAATGATTCATATCATCACTTAAAAAATTTAACACCTTAGTTTAAAACAAAATAAATCATTTTAATGCATTTTGATACACCCATCCAAAATTCCCCAGTTTTATAATGGCCCCTCAACCAACCGTGCTCAAGAAAAACAGATAAACGGTGTACCCAACGGCATCCCATGGGTCTAATAAGCAATTTAATATGCAATAATAGATAAAATAGGGTGCTGATCAAAATACCCAAATACACACCAACAATCGTGTCACACATAATTCCTCAAAAGAAATAAAAAATGTAAACACCACGTACCTAAGACTTATAGATGTAGGCATATCCAATATCGAGTTCCTATTTGATATCGATCTTCATTTATCTATGTTTCTATAAAATATCGACAATTTTACTCGGATGGAAACTATTACGTGTGAGGAAAAGGGTCAAGAATGAATTCAGGTGCATGGGTATAGCCTCACATATGCGATCCATCATCCACCCACAGATTGATGAAAATACATCAGATGGTGAATCTTGGAGAAGAAAGGTTTTTCACTTACCAGAGCTTCAAAATCTGAAAATTGAAAAAGAAGAAGTTATTTCTAGAAAATCAATGTGAAACTCTTCCATTAATGTGAATAAGAATAAGAATACATAGTTTGTATTAAGAACTACAAAACGTTTAGTATCCTTGTCCGTACTCTGATTTAAATGAAGGTTGCGACACAACTTGGGCGCCCCATACAGTTAAGTACATGGCTAGAACTGATCCGGTCTGTGGAAGGAAAAATAAATGTTGTATCAAGAAATACTGCAGTCCATGTAGTAGGAAATCATTACACGGGCATCACACAATAAGTACGTGGAAATCATGAGGCTGCTACATGCCTAACCCATACACAACATGTACTTTGGAGTACATTATGTGTAATCTAGAAATTTCTAGAACATCCCAGATTTTTCTATTTTTCTCATAAACAAGTCCATATTAAAAAAGGGTTGGGATTTTGACCGGTTCCAAAAACCTGGGATCTTAAAATCTACCATCCTTAACATAGATAATACCCAAGCTATCAAATGAAACCTGGTATTGGAACTAAACATACCACCCAAATCAAAGTAACCCAGACTACCCTAGTCTCATTATCTCTAGATAAAATCCTCATGAAGCTCGACACCTTAGGAATTTCCTTAATCAGTCTCAACCTAAAAAATCAAAACCCTTGTAAAATTTTTGTAACCTATTTTCGTACTCATGGACCTCTCGTGACGCATCGTCACCCATGCACCTCATTGGTTCTCATTTGTAATTTCTTATAACCCAAACGTATTCTGCACCACATCAGTATTCACCTCTAGGAGGTCTTGTATCTCATGGACGCTCAAAAAACTAAAACCTCATGCTATCCAACTCATGTATCCCAAATTTTCAATGTCCTGATGCCCACGATACCTCACATAACCTGCATCTAACAATGCTCCTGATGTCAGGAAACTCTTACATATATATAAATATATCATGTACAATATATGGTACAAATACCATTATCCATAATATTGTCAATCAACCAAAATCTTGTGCACCTCATGCACTCATAGTTGACAAGCCGAAATAGGACATTCCAAAACTAGTAAAAACGAAACAGTCCATAGCCCCAACCTTCGTGTTCCTCTCACTAGAATATGATCCCCTTACAAATCTTCCCTTGGAAGCTCCATGGTGTGCAACTGACTTGATTGAAGACTTCTTGATGCCGGACCTCCCTATTGTGTTGCTGAAGTAACCAGCCACTAACCCCTCAACTGGGTCCTTCTATCTCTATCATGTCCTATGTGTTCAGCTGAACCGTGGTTACCATCCCCTGGTACCAAACAATAACAAACTATAGATAACACCTTCTTTCCTGGTCCCTGCCTTCCGAAGGTTTGAGAAGGATTCCTACAGATCCTCTCCATATGCCCTACAATTCAACATGTCTACATTCCATTGGAGGCATATAGCACTAAGTCAGATCATTCACCGGTATTCCTCAAAGAATGAATACAACTGAAGAACTAAAAAGACATGGTCTAGCTGAGTCCTTGCCTTGACTACTGTGATGGAACTCATCCCTTCCTTTCTTCCTGCTATCCGAACCATCACCTAAAGTTTTCTTCTGGACTAAGTGAGACCAATCATTCTTATCACCCTTATCTATGAGTGCATGATTCCATGCCTCTGAGAACAAACCCAACCTGAAGATATTTACATGGATCCGAATGGAATGTTGTAATCCATCCTCGAAGCACATCACCCTTTCCATGTCGTTGCATACCATACAATGTCCAAATAGAGACAACTTAGTGAAAGTATCTATATAGTCCCTGACAGAAATGTCTCTCTTATGAAGGCTCATGAACTCTTGAGCTCTCTCTTACCTCAATTCCTCTAGGTAATAGTTCTCGAAGAACCTTTCCTCTAATTTTTCCAAATCTAGACCCTTGTGTCTAGGAGAATGAAATTTCACATCCCACCAATTCTTCATATTTTCTCTCATCCTGTACATCACTTGTATCACCCTCCACACATGAGGTCTCTCTAGCTATTCGATGTTCATCTACAATCACTCTAAGCAGTTATCAACCACCTTTGGACCACCCCCACCTTTAAAAAGCGACTATAACTCCCACTTATGATATTCCATAGATTGAAATGTACCCTGTGCAACTCTGTCAATCCCCTAGATGACAAGTACCATACTAGTCAGAAGTTTCTCATCCATCCATGGACCAAACATTGCCAAACCAAGTTGTTGTCCATCCTTCACTGGATCCTGAACCTAATCATGTCCCTAAGGCTGTATTTGCGGCTCATTCTCCGCCTACAACAGATTATGAACCAGAACCTATTCCTATGGAATTGTACCATCTCCGGACTGACAACTGTTCTACGTCATCTAAAAGATACCTGTGGAATACCATAAATGGCCAGACAACCCACAAATATAATAATAAATATACATAATGCAGATAAGGAAAGCAGTAAATGGAAATTCATAACTGTACCCATTACTCTCCGCTATGGAATCCATGCCCACGACATCCCAGCCCGATTACCTCATAAGACACACTCAAAAAATCCCTGAATCAAAAGTAGCTTGGGCTATTCCCATCCTGACATTCAATGTTGCATCAAAATGAAGACCGATTCACCCAATCCTGAAAATCAAACTACCTCAAACCGACATCCAGGATTCCAAAGACTGGAGATCAAAATCAACTAAACCATAGTACATGCATTATCAAACAATTGCGAGTCCCAAAATATCCTGCCACAAGTAAATCACAATATATAATATTAATTGAATAGTATATTGCATGAATATATAAATTTTATTAGGAATTTCACGTTTTCATAATTCAAAGAATAAAAATCACTGCAATTGATATTATTCTCATGGAATTATAACTTCACAAAACATACAAGTAGTCATGAAATTTAAATACCCTAAACATTTTCCTATCAAAATCAAAACAATTTCACCCTGCCATAATGGGCAATGGTCCTAGTCTACCATACTACACCGGTTCAAGGGTTAAAAATCACAATCAATAACATCACACACAATGTGATCCATGAAGGTGGAAATAATATAAAATATAAAATTTGAAAAATGAAAAACATCAATTCCCACCCATGGAAACTCGGTCCATCCAACATAACTGGGGTTGTAGGTACCCTTGAACATGCTAGATACCACATAACAATTACAACCTATCTCCGGTCCACCAAATCCCAAATAGTAAAACAAGTAGAAACAAAAAAATATAATTCTCAATCACTTTAATATCCATCTAAACATAGCTACTAAATATCTATCATGAACTCCTATGATAACACTTTGTAACATCTTGAACCCGATCAGCCTCTCGAACAGTGGTAAAAGGGTCGGGTGTTACTTCCATAGGCACTCCTCCATGAATTCCAAAAGCTACCGAATAGAATTGATGGTCTTATAGGTATAGAGGGGAGGCTATAACCTCAGGGAGGATTATAATGGTATTGGTCTGAGCATTATATAAAATTACAATACACTACCTACTCAATCCAGACCCGCATATTTGATGTAAAATCAGTAGAAATAAACATAGGAAGTAATAAATATAAATAAAAATAGTGGAATGTAAACACAATATCATAATGAAACACTTGTAAAAACTACTAGAATAGAAAAATCATGCTTCCAAAGCTTGTCAATATATAAAAGGGTTACAGTGGCTAACCAAAATTTGAAACATTAAACATGGTTATCATGATGGCATTGGATAGAAAGAAAAAAAGTAAACTCTATATAGGAAATACCTCAAGGACCTTACCATCTCTATGGTATAACAAAAACAGTCCATCTCCAAAAGCTGGTATCTTTCCCGCAGGTAAATCCATAATGACTACACTCATCCTAAAGGTCCTGTGTAGGGTTTGAGTTGAATCTCAGTAGGATACCACCCAATGTTGGATACCTAATATATGTGTTTAAGTATTCAGGATTTTATAAGGAAAATAATAATTCGTACAATTCACAAATAAGCACAAACTCCATTGTTACCCAGTGGCCAGCATTGAGTGTCATCTGTTTTGGCCAACACTAGAATCTCTATAATGTATCTCGGCACCATGTGCCCCCTGACACCGCTTTTCTGAAGTACCGATGTCCCAAATACATGCCCGTGAAGTAGTAAATTATAGGAACATTGATACATGTCAAAATTAATTAAATGGAGGGACATCATGTCTTCCCTCAAACCATGGTGATCCCTTTTCCCCCAACCTGATAGCTTCAACACTATCATCATATGGCTCATCACCATCCACGCGGATTCCTACGGCAAGAACCCCCAAACCAGTAGTACCTAAAACCCAACTAGTGGGGTCTCTACCCACACGAGTGGTCAAAACCACATCCTCACAATGTCTCTATATGTGTACACTACTCAATGTTCTGGGTGAGCGATAATCCCCAAAATATGTTCCCAAGCTACAACATCTCTGACACATGGTGCCATTGCGACCATGGCATTCAAGTCCCCTGGCCTTTCCATCCACGTAGCTCATGCCAAACCCAACTTGACAGTAACACTACTGCAAGTCGATGTCCTTGATGCCCAATCGACAGTCAGAACCCCCCACCCCAAATGCAACCCGGGACAAGCCCAACCCATGATCAACATCACATAACAATACCCAATCCATGACCAACAAACACCGAAGGTCCCATCATATGAAAAATCACACAACACACATCTATATAATCAAAAGAAATACTTTAAACAGGAAAAAAAAACTAAAAATTTTAATTGCACCAGCTCTATGTTTTCCTATACCAGCGACAAGGTCTTGGAAGCCTCAAACCATTCATGTCATCACTTAACAAATTTTAAATCATATATTTAATCCAAAAAAATCATTTTAACACATTTTTTCATACTTGTAAAAATGCCCCAATTGAGAAACGACCCCTCTCCAGGCGCTACTCAAGAAAAATAGTTAAAAGGGAATATAGAACTGTATCCCACATGTATAATAAGAAATTCTATATAAAATATCAGATAAAATGGGGTATCGCTCAAAATAC
Source organism: Viscum album (assembly GCA_963277665.1). NCBI lineage: Eukaryota > Viridiplantae > Streptophyta > Magnoliopsida > Santalales > Viscaceae > Viscum > Viscum album. Next base: position 599,870,685 of record OY728128.1, read on the forward strand.
CCAAATATGCACGAATGAATGTGTCACCCAAATGTCCATGAAAACACGAAAGAATGTATGAGGAACTAACCTGAGACTTGTGGATATTGTCATGTCCAATATCAAGCACCAATTTGATGTTGATATTCATAGATCCAAATTTCTTTCAAATCATGGTAATTCTTCTCGGATGGAAACTCCAATATGTGAGGCAAAGGATCATGAACAGAACGTGGTGCACATGTTTATCTTCACTGATACAATCCCACCGCCACCGATGGATTGCAGAATGAATATCAGATGATGAATATAGGATATGAAGCATTTTTGACCTCTACAAGCATCATGTTCTGAAAACAAGAAATAAGAATTTATTTCAGGAAAAGAGACATGTCACTTATTCATTAAAGAGAATAATAAAATACATGGAATTTATAAAGTAATACACGCCGTGTAGAAGAATTTTCCATACTCTGACATAGGTGGAGGTTTACACATAGTTTGGGCTCCCCACACAGTTCGACACATGAATAGAACTCATTCGGTATGTGGAGGAAAGATATATAGCTTGTAAATCAACACTACATACCATGTAGTAGGATATTCTTATATAGTTATCACATGACATGTACTCGATGAGCATGTGGCTATTTCACAACAAACCCATACATGAAGTTTACTCTAGATTACACAACGTGTATTATTAAAAATTTCCCGAACTTCCCATATTTTCCATCTTTTCTCTGATACATGTCAAAATTCAAACATGTTCAGGATTTTGACCAGTTCTAATAAACTGCGTTCTTACCCAAAATAACTGAAAATGAGAGAAACAAACACTATATGAGATGTTATCTAGAAGTCTACCATATAGAAGAAGGATGGATCCTAGGCCTGAATCCCAATCAAAAAATTAGAATGAATGATTTTAATTTATTTTTAAAATGATATAGGGGAAATATTTCATTTAACATTGTGTTTAAGATCCACACTTTTTGGTTTCACGGTTTTCCAAACCAATGTTCCTAACTCTACGACACCAATAATTATGTGGTACTAAGGGTGTGGCCATGGTTGCATGGTTTAGACAACCCATGTGACCCATTAAACCCCAAAAGAGAACCTCTCACATCCTTGTGGTCTAAGGTGAATTGGTAGAAATAATAATGGTCCACTCTACCATTTTAGGATTCACCTATATGGCTGATTCACATGGACAACTCTAACCAAGCACTAAATATGAATCTCACACTTCCTCTCTAAAATCAGCAGTTCTAGGATTCTGTTAAACCTTGAATGATACTAAACCACAAATTAACCAATTAATAACATGCATTAGAATAGATTAAGGGTTTATTCTAGAATATAAATGGTCTATAACACATTTGGAAAAATAGGATTCACACAGATGGATATCAAAAATGATAATTTATAACATAACTTAGAAGTCACCATTTAGATGGAGACACACTTCCGGATCATCAATTTTAGAATTACCCCAAAATGTGGTAATAGTAGCGAGGTTCTATAGTTATTGATATCAAAATATTGGATCGTGAAAAAAGATTATTCCATCTAGATTACCCTAACTATAAAAAACACTAATAGAGTAACACAATTGAATAGTAAAATTTATTATATTGGAATATGATACAAGGGATCTTATCCAGAATGCTTTATCCCTTCAATATTCTTAACGAACCAAATACATAAATGAATATCACTTTCACATGGAATAAAGTATATGAAATAAAAAAAGAAATGTTTTTCATCCCTGAAACAGAAACAAATATTTCTTCTACATATCATGGGAGAAGAAAAAATAATAATTGTGAGCATGAATTATCAGTAATAGTTACATTCAATGGATTATATCAATATAACTTAAGGTATAAATACATGTCAATATAAATAACTGAATTTTTTCAATTTAGTTAATAACATAATTAGTATATTAATAAATTGATAATATAAATTAGATATTATAATGAATAGTAATAATTGAACTATTAATGAAATATATTCAAAATATATTACACTATGATCTCATACGTTATATCAGTATTGTTAATTACATACACCAATATATTGATTAGTATATTTCTTTCTTAAGTATAAAACATTATCAAAAACATATTTATTGAGTAAGGGATATAGAATATATTACTTCCCTAATCAACTAAATAACATTAATAATAAAACACTATACATATTAATTTTATAATGTTTCAGAAATAATCTTGTTCATGAAAAAATGAATATAGATATTTATTGGAAATATAATGTTTTGTGAAAAAATATCAAACATAAGTTAATATCTAGACATAATATTAATATGTATAATATTAACAAGATATTAAACATTACAATTAATTCATTAGAAATGATTTTTTTTAATAAAATCATCTCATTTGGAGAAATTAAAAAATTGATTTATAATATTAAAATAATAATGTAATAATTGGATTTCTTTATAAAAAATCAAAACGTTTAGAGGAAACTTATTATCATAGAATTATTATCACGGCTGGATATTCTGTAAATATTTTAGATGTATGAAACAAAACATTCTTTTTGACTTTTATAATGATTCTCAAATATGAAACTTTTTTAAAATATTATAATGATTCATTTGCAAACATTATATATTTCATCGATTTTATATAAATCCCATAATAAGTCATCTATTAACAGATTTTTTTTCAAACAATATGCAAAATATAATCATTGGGGACAAATATACACTATTCAAAGATTAAAAAATATCTACTTTTAATTTAATAATTTTTTTTATAAATAGAAGAAAATAGTGGAATAAATGAAGGAAAATATAAAATTATCAAGAGGAGTTGAAAATTGTTTTATCATATGAATTATATATTAGAATATTCCCGCAATTAGAGAATCAACATTCCCAAATGAAAGATAGGTTGTAAAATAAATTATTACATATTTAATAAAATTTAAATTGAAATAGTTGAATGAGTAATCATTAATATAATAATTAATCATCATGGATAAATATATATTCATGTTAAATACCTAAATGTGTATGTATTTACACCTCATAATAGTAAACAGGTTAATAATACCAATTATGTCTTAATAGAGTGGAAAGTGTGAGGAAATCCTTTACCTCTTAATTATCATTGGTTGAGGGTTCCATAACATATTCTATAATGGTTTCAATTTTTTTAATTTATAAATGAACCATTTTATATTTAGAATATCATAGATGATCTTTCATAACCATCTTTTGTTGCATTCCTTAATAATATTTCTTTGTAACAATTGTTTACATTTTTAAATAACTAATTAAACTGTTGATGTTTTTCAAAGAAGTAACATTTTTTTTATGTGATATAAATATTCATGAAATAAATAATTATATGAATTTTATAAATGTTATATTAATTTATTAAAATAATTTTTATAACTATTAATTTATTTTTTACATTGAAAACTAATCACATCACTTCGTTGAGATGGTGGGACAGACGTATGCACGAGTGATGTATTCATATTATAATGAATGAATAGATAAATATGATCATGATATAATAAATTTATAGAATCAATATTATGTAATAATTATAATTTAAATTAAATTCGTCCATTATTATGAAAATCTATGTGGGATGGTGTTGGAAAAAAATTACAATAGTTCTTCTGGAGGTTTTCCTCGATACACACATGCAACAATTTTATTATTCATTTAATAGGTAATGATATGGATAAATATTATTCCAAAAATATAGTAACTACTTATTATATGGAATATACTGGTGTTATTATATTACAATTGACAGGATATAATTGTGGATGTTAAAATAGTATGTAAAAAAAGAGAGAGCATTATTAAAATGATTTTGTTCCCAAAGATAAACATTAATTAGATTTCATCTTGATGAACCTAGGTTTGGGATTTTATGAATAATAAATCCAATAATTTGGGGATAATTATTTTTTTTCAAGAGATCATTTTCTGTTTTAGTAATGATAAATTGCATAGTATGTGTCAATAAGTTAGGGGAGGAGGTGTCGGCTTATAAACGAGGTCAGTGGAACACTAGTAATTTTTCAAAGTATAAAAATAGTGTTAAAAAATTATATTAATAATGGATCCAAAATTAATATTATTTGAAGGTTATAATGATAAATTTGAAATAAATAAAACCAATTTCTTTTATAAATTGATTAGTTGATTTCAATCTAGATCATTTGTAATTAACAACCATGTAAACACATTTTTGAGTTTAATTGTGGAAATTAAATTTTTATCTTTTTCAATTCATTTTGAAAAAATAATAATTTTAACATATTATCAAATATTAATTATTAAAATTAAATATATGAAATCCATTTTATCAAATTAAAATAATTGATGTGGTATATTTAATTTATATTAATCTGGGAATATATGATAAATGTAGTTTCTCAAGGAATCCATTTATCAATATTAAGATGATATTAAAAAAAATAAGAAAAATATTAACTATTTTATAGATTTAAATTCATTTAGATATATATATTATATATAAATTTAATTTAAATCATTATTTTTAAAAAAATCATAATTAATTAATGATAATGACATTATTCATATAAAAATATTTCCAAAAAAATATCCCTTTTACCTCAAGTAAATCTTAACATTATTTATTTTAAATAGATAATCATGTCAAGGATGATTATTTATTTTATTGTCAATTTATAAATTAAAGGGGAAATATTTAAATACTAACATTTAAATTTTTCAAGAGTTTTTATCTCTATGGAATATAACAAAAAACATTGTAGGAATATTTTGACTTAGTAACAAAAAAATATATATTTATCCTAAGTAATTATAATCAATGGCCATGAAATATTAAAATATAGATTGTATTGTGTTTTTATTAAAATATAATGTTCAATTCCAATAATATATGCTTTACTGTAATAATATTTACTTCATAAAAGATTTTATCCTCAAAATATTCACAGATACTACTTTATAATCAAATGAGGGAGGATTTCATTTATAAAAAAACCTTGTATCCATATGGATTCTCAAGTTTTATGAAATATCTAACATACCATTAGTAGTTGAGTCATATGATTACACATCACTTTTTCTATTGTATAAATAATCAATAAAGGCTATGCCTTATATTACATGTTAACTTGTAATTCTATTTTTTATAGAGAAAATGTGTTGGGCCATGAATATTCTTTTTAAATGTTATTCATAACACATCAAGTACATTAGTGAGACTTAATATAATTTACTATATATAATAGATATATTCAATTAATTATATAAAATTTTTTTTTTGTGTTCCTAGGTTTCATTTTTTACATTCTTACTCAACCATATAACACTCTTCCATGGATATACAATCAAGAAAATGTTATATCCCACAAGAAATTAGAAATATTTTCTTTAGATAATGGAATAAAATTTTTTCCCTATATTTAGATACATTAATAATATCATGATTATTTTTAACATTGTTATTTTATAAAAAATGGTTCTAGTATAACAATAATACTTTCACAAAAATTATCCCAACATGTTAGACTACAAAATTTCAATCCGTAAAATTATTCATAAAAATCCATTTGAACACTCGAATGAAAGATATTTTTATATGAAAATACTACAAATTTTAAATAATGATTCACAAACCTTGATTGTTAAGGGAGAATGAATTAAACATGTATTATGATTGTCTAATATTTATTTCAGATTATATATCTATTTAAGAATTCTAGATTTTTCTCAAACGAATATTTCTATCAAATGCCTTATGAAGATATTAATAATATTTCATTATATAGAATGAATCAATAGAAAAACCATCTTACAACATATGAACAATGATGTCTTTCATATTTATTAATATAGAGTCTCTAAATATTATCAAGAGGTTTATCTTACCTCATGTCAAGGAAATGAAAAATATTATACGGTTACAAACAATAATATATATGAAATAATTATTACTAGGATACATTACTAATGTAGTAAAATGTCCTTATTAATGTCATTCAATTTCCACATAGTAATAGGTTGAGGTTTTCAGAATCATATAGGATGATATCCAACATCCTTCAACAATTAAAAAACCAAGAATCACGGTATATAATCTCAAAATAGATCCTTCACAACATCAACCTTAAAAAGTTCTATAATGTCCCAATGAATCATTTTGTTATAAATATTTGTTTAGAAACTCAAGCTATGATTATCGTCTAATTGATAAATTTTCTCTCAGATATAGATTGATTACATAGATTATTTTCAAATTTAAATATTATTTCTACATTGAAGTCATCTTTATATGTGCGACTATTAATGAATTAAATATTTTTTTGAAAACTATCATTGTTATGATAGAAACTTTTTTATATTTATATTAAATATTGCTTATAAAACTAATGAAAAATGTTAATTTTTCCCTACCTTAATAATTAGAATATCAGTATTCACTAAATCCATGAACATATTATAAGTTTCCACCCGCATTTTAATAAAAACATCATTATGCTTCCTCCTCAATATATTTTGAATATTATTCTCCTGCCATGGGTTGTAGTGTTATATGAAATACTCATCATTGAGTATTTTTGATCCATCAACTTTTACACATGATGTGAACATTCTTTGAAAAAATATATTTTAGAATCATATGAAATGTACACATCTAACATATTTTAGTATAGAGATAATTTCCTCATATCAAAAATTAAAATTTAATATCTCCTAAATAAATATCATGGGTTTGACAATTTAATTCATGAATTAATAATATCATTGATGTATAGGAACTAACATTAACATTATGTATATGGAAACAACCAATTTAATTTCTTGATGCATCACTATAAATCAATAATAAATCATTTCTTAGTAGTAAATTTATAATCATATAATTGAATAATATCATCTTCAGTTTTTCAAATACATTCTTCACATTCATGTTTCCATTGGAACTTAACCTATTTACACTTAATCTTAGTAATCAGGTTAACCAATCGATCAATTTAATGAAAAAAATCTGAATGGAAAATTTATAACTAATGAAAATATATAACACAGTAAGGTTTATCACTTTAGGACATTGATGGACTAAAATTTTCCACATAGAATCAATTGAGATTCCATTCATAGAGAAAATATTGTTAATTATAGTGCCTTTGAGAAGCTATAATCTAAACATGTTATATTTTCAATACAACAATTCTTGATTAAGATTCATTTGAATGAACATCATGTGATTCACATAGTCCCCATATATTTTATAGTATATAAAGATATAACTAATAAATACGACAACAAAAATAAAAATATTCTTCTGGATTACCATGTTCATTATATTCATAAAAAAAATTGTGATTTTGATAATTGAAAAGACCCTACCATAAATTCATAATGTCTATACCCCATAGAAAATAATTTATTTAGAATAGTTTCATTGTTTTACTTATAATAGACAAAAACTAAAAAGCTGTTCAATCTTTTAAAAATATTGGGCTCTTGAATGTTGATCAATTAATTCATTGAATTAAGGTGGGGGCGTATTTTCATTATCATAATAGAACTGATTTCCCTAATACCAATATAGTGACTCATGGATACATATTTTTCTTCCCAAAATGAAAAATGTCTCCCCATTCTGAATCACTTAGTAATATGAATATTTTTACAAAAATTATATAGTTTTACTTAATCTAAACTAATTACAAATGTCCATTTAATTAGGAGACATATATATTTTTCTTTTATGAATGTTTAAATTAATAGAAAAATCAACTTCATGTTTTGTTGGATATCTTTATAAAATGATATTGAATTCAAAACAAAATATCTTAAAAATAAGTTCATCATAAATTTTATTAATACCTATTTCAACAATTCCTTGTTTCCTATATTATCCCATAATAATATAAATTATATGAGATAATTGTTATAGATAGAGACATGACCCAAAAAAACAATTCTCCCATTTAAAGATAAGGAATTCATCATATTCATTATGAATTGAAACTTCTTTATTTTTAGGGTAATTTATTTCATAATATTTCTAATGATATTATAAAAAAAATTACTATATTAAATTGACCCATATTTATATTAATAAATTATAAAAAGGGGAATTCTATTTGAAATTATTGTCACTAATTGTCACATCGTTATTTTTATGAGATTACCCAAAGGAGTTTTGATAGAAAACTCCATTCTTATGGGTTTATGGATATAAAATAATATCATAAAAACATGAATGATATAAAAATTTTATGAAATTTAGATTAAAATAAATAATTATCTATATTTTATGATATAGTTAATCTTCATATTACTAATAAATTTAGAAATTCAACAAAAACCATGGTGATCACGTACGATCAGACTTCTTCACATTGACTCTTCTATAGAGGATTCATCTGATGATTAAGACAATGGATTGAATAATGATTAATCTTATTAATGTTCAAAAAATGTATTGTAGTGTCCTATTTAATTCCCATAAATTCAAAAGGTTTATGACTATTTTATCCACATTTTTATATAAATCAACTAGATTTCAATTTTTATCACTAATTTTACTTTACATATTTATAAAATTATGTAAATTTCCTCATTCTCTTAATAATCATTGATACATTCCCATTGTCATGGTGTTCAACAAACCAATTTTTTTATTTTTCCATTATAATATATGATCTATTAGATTCCTTCCCTATTTCGAAGGCACATAATACTATTTAAAAATTGGATTAAAAATGTAGATAATGTAATTTCGTTCAAGGACATGGATTAAAACCTTCAATGAAATGATCAATCATGATTGATGTATTATATATTTAATTTGTAGAATACCTATCTATTATTTTAAATATTTATTAATACTATATACCACATTATTCATCTATTTTTCATGATATGGAATGTTCTATCCATTTCATTTTATTCATCGTTAAGGAAATATTTATCTAATAATGAATCATTAACATCTCTGTATTACATCTGTTTTATTTTTTCTTCCTTTTTAATATTATGGATTATCAACCATTTTTTTTATGAATCACCTTTAATAATATATAATAACAATATAAATTCTCTCATTTCACTATATACCAATTCTTGAGATATCTTTTGAAAAAAATAATATATTTTTAACTACTAATGTATTAGTATGACAACTAAAATTTGGAGATTACTATCATACGAATAATCCAAAATAGTGGTATCAACTCAGGAAACATCATGTTCCATCATATATTCATCGTAATTAGTCATAACCTATGTCTGCTACCCAAATATTACAATGATATGTTCCCCTCCAATAGTAGTTGTATTGGCTTACTATGTAGTTGAATTTATTCAGAGGCCATGATTATTGATATCTTTATTTCTCCGAGTGACAATTTCTTAAAAATATCACCTAAAAAATTATCTCATAAAATTATAATTTTTAAATAATAGTATATAATTATAAATTCTTTTTAACACTTAATATAAATATAAAATTTATTCGTTGTTAACCTCAGAATCCAAAACATTGTTTCATTGGGAATTTCATTAAATCATAAAAATATTTTCATATTATTTATAAAGGGTTTCATTGAATATTTGAATTATCCAAAAAATATCCCCCATGAGTTTCAAACAAGGATCTCGGTAAGGGAACACCTACTATGAACAGGAATGATGGTTGTGGTATAGACAACCAACCTCTTTAATTATTATTACCCTTAGAGGAATATATTCTAAATCCAAGCCCAATTGATTTATCAAGTTAGGGATCGATTTAAAAGAAAATAGTATAGTGACTACACTTTTAAAAACATTGTGATATTCTACTAAAATTATATATAACATCATTTTCAATGATAGGGTTCTCTTCCGTAATCTGTGATTTCTAATATACATTTTGTAGGGTATTTGGAAAATATCCTCAAATAAAAACAGTATCACACACAACTCTAGTAACCCATTGTCGATGTAAAATTTATTACATTATTGAATAATATCGTGGATTTATTCATAAAGACTAAATTGTTTTTGATGAACTAAATATATGCATGATACATATATTACAAGGAAAATAAAATAGAAGGCATAACAGAACAAAATTTTCTACATCCATGAAAATAAATCAATTATTTCACCTTCATATTTTGGGGAATGGAAAATAGTAAGGGTGATCTAAAATTCATCATAAGGGTACTAAAAATTTGAATATATCAGGAGTAAATAATTTATAAATATTATGAAAAATTAAATAGCGATAAACCCACTTAATTTAAATAATAATACGAGATCAAAATTCTTCATAGGAAAACAAAAATTATATAATATCAATGATAATAATTAATTTATTATATTTGATGAAAATTAAAAATATTTTATGTCATGATCTTAAGAATCATGATACCCTTACTATTAAGTAATTCCAATAATATTTATTAGTCAACTAGAAGTTATATACCAAAAACCAATTTCATTAGTTCATCCATCTAATCTGTCATATGAGACATATCATTTCATCAAGCAGATATATATTATTTTTTGTAACCCATTACATCATGTCTAATGTGTTACACATTTCTTGAATCATAAATTTAATTCATAAGAAAAAAATTATTATAAATAAATATCAATATTTTGTAATGGATAGAGAATATCATGTCTCCCCGTCAAAAAATGAATATTCATAATAAAATATCATATTTATGAACATGATAGTTTTTTTTGGAATAATTATATTTGCGATAAAAAATATATATTTAGATAATTTTAATTCTAAAAGTACGATGATAATATATATGTGAATGTTTCAAGAGAATGATAATGAACACGAAATTTCTATGAGATAAAGTATGATCGTCAATACATTGTAAATACTCATTCTATAATAAAATCATGTCGATTATACAAATAATTAAAATGCATGGAAAAAATTAAATTAATATTTCATTAATGTTAATTAATTATAATAAGATATATAACTTATAGAATAACCTAATTATTGAAAAAAATTTATGACTGTGGTAAACTACTTTAGTTATTTATAAGATAACTCAGAATCATACATTTTTTATTTTATATAGAAAATTAAAAATTCTCCATTTTGAAAATATTATAATGATTCAGTTATTATAGTTTATAATTCATATTATAGTATAATATTGCCTTAATTAATCATTTGGGTAAACAAAAATTACTTATATGAACTAATTTTGAATAATATGGACATAGAAGACAAATATACCAGATAAAAATAGAAATATTATTAAATATTATTTTATATATTTATTTGGTTAATTCATATTCCAATAGAAGATAATTTGGTTGAAAAAAATAAGTATTAATAAATATATAGGTGAAATGAAAATTATTTTATATTATGATTACAAATTTATATCTTCCATGAAAGGAAATTTAATAAATTCGAAAAGAAAATGAGATTTAAAAATATATTCTCAACACTTTGGTAATACTGAAATTGATTCCCATTGATATATATAATAGTAATTCATTTATTATCTGTCATTAATAATGATACATTCATGTTAAATTGGTAATTTATTAATTATATACACATGAAAAAAATTTGGTTCATAATACCGATTATTTCTAAATGGAGAGGAAATTTAGCTGAAATCTCATTCCTCACACATTATAGTAGTGGAAAATTATTCAACCTATTTTGTAATTTATTAAAAATTATTATTAATCTATAATAAAAATATTAATATTTTTAATATCACATATTTTCATATTATAACACCTTATCACTAATTCATTAAGAAAATTTTATTATTATTATCATTTCTCATATTAATTGTTTAGTTTTCTCACTCATATTCTCTAGTAAAAAAATTATTGGGGTAAGATAGAGTTAAATAATAAAAATATTTATAATAATTATATATATATATCAATTTTTTAAATAGAAATATTTTTTCATCATTCATGAATTCATGAAATGAAAAATGAATTTCGCCCATTTGTGGAGATTGTAGGTCATACAGACACAAGAGAAAAATTATCATTTATCAGATGGAAAAAGTATTATTAATTAGATTAAATATAATATATAAGAAACAAATTTAATTGAAAATTTATCATAGGGAGATATATATATATATATATATATATTGGTTATGACTATCCTTTTTAATTGGGGATGGAAAATAATTAAGTCAGTTAGTGAGGCGGTAGTCAGCTGTACTACCCAGCGATGGCTTGGTTTCCTATTTAATGTAGAAGGAATAGGATTAATTTTATTCAGTAAATATAATAAAATATTAATATATGGTATATAGTTTTTTTAATTTTATTTAAATGTTTATAACATAATTTATTTTAGTAAAAAACATGTGAAAATAAAAGATCTTCATTTAGAATATATCCTTCTCCTAGAGAAAAATTAATTCGATATCATATTTAGGTATTATGCGAATACAAAAATCAATAAAATGGATTTGTAGATTTTGGGGAGATAAACTTGTTTTTTATGGTCAATATGAATGGCACAATAGGTGTAAAGATGTGATGGGACAAGGTTACCTTTTAAAAATTACGTAAATAGAACAGTTGTAATTTTTCAAATATTTAATCATCCATTAATTCATATATATTGAAAATAAAATTCAAATGACTCATATTATAAGGTTAAATTAATTATTTTTATATAAATCCACCTAATTAATTTTAATTAATTTTTTTCTCATTATTGCACTTATATTTTTATTATTACCCCCGATAAATTCATTTTGACCATATTTTTAGAAATAAATTTTTAAAATTGTTAATATTTGTAATTATAAAAATATGTTGAACATATAAAATACAATTAAATATTATGACAAAATATATTTAATTTATTTTACAAAATTAAATACACAATATTCGTAGAATAAAAATTTAAAATATACCTACAAACATGAAAAATCATTTATTCAGGAAATAAATTTTTCAAGATTATGATAATATTATATTAAATAATAAACTAATAATCCCCATTTTATGGATATAAATAAATATATATAATCTATAATTTTCATTCAAATTATTCATTATTAAAAATTATTTTTATTAATTAAATGAGATGACATTATGCTTTTAATAACTGTTTTCATGAAAAAATATCTCTTCTACCTCCAAATGATTTTAACATTAATAATATAAAATTTATATTCAATATGTGGTTAACTATACATATTTTAACACAATTTTATAAATATAATAATAATTTTTAAATAATACAATATTTATTATCCATAAATGTTTTTTGTAATAGAAAATTTCATAATCACATTATAGTATTATTTTGATCTAGTAATATAAAAATCAATATTCAACCTATCAAATTAAAATATTGCTATTAAATGTAAAAATATTATTTTATTATAGTATTAGTAAAATAAAATGTTCAGATACTAAAATTTAATCTCTAATTTAAAACACTTCCTTATGGAGAATGAGAAAAACCTTATCATTGAGGAAGTAATGACATGATATTTTAAATCCATTAGACTGAATACTACATCCAATAACAAGTATGAATCATTTAATCCAACATAATAAAACACCAAAATATTGAAATTAAATCATAATAAGGATATAATATTAAATATGATGGTATACCATTATTATTTAATATCTTTACATGGGAAATGATTAAAATTAGTTAACATTGAAAAGACCATTTTAAATAAAAATCCACTTCTATATATTACTTATTATCATTTAAAAATATAAAAATATTAAATATTAAATATTAAATTTTATAAAATAATATTTATTTTTGAATTCATCAATATTATATTATCTTAGGATTTAATCTCTTGGAGTATCATTACAATTCTATTTTTAGGGGAATAAGGGAAAATTTGATTTTTCTAATAATATAAAATTTATATTGAATAGAATTTTTTAAATACTATTCAATGTAAAAATTTATTTTTATAAACTAAAATAATATATTTAATAATATCATATCTATCTAAAGACACTTTAATTAAATTTTATTAAATGATGAATATTTATGGAAACTATATTTCAACTACTTCATTAATTAAACATATTTAGTGGAAATTATGTTTTTTAATTTTATAATGTTGTATTAAAATTATGTAATCATTTATAGTATTTTTAAAACCATTATAATCAATAAAATTTGTATTTTGGTATAATAATTTAAAATTATGATTAAAAGTACACTTTTTTTAAAATGTGTTTTTTCGCATTACATTTACCAATTTTCATATTAATTGACCTAATCATAGGAATTTTATATGAAAACATTATTCAAAATTATTAGATAATATTAAAAATATAATTTAATATGGAGAATTTTATTTTTTGTGTATAAAATATTGATTTTGGGGATTAATATTAATTACCATCGTAATTGTGAATAAACTATTATAAAAGTATTGTTTTATTTATAATAATGAATTTATATTGAATCAATTATATTTAAATTAATTAAATAATAAATATAATTTTCTGAATAAACATATATGTATATTAATAATCATTTAATTTTTTAAAGAATATAAACATTACCTTTATAAGTTAAATAGTAAATTTGTCCTAATGTTGAGAAAAGTTAATTAAAAAAATACCTTTGTTGACAATTATTAAAAGGTATCACTTACACAAATTCATCTCTAACATCTCTATAAAGATTTTAATTATAACAGTTATACTTTACTCTTTTCAAAACCCACTATAATTAAAATAATCTTTTGGATTATCACAGTTATCCTATTACCTTATCTTTCAAGGGGACTTATAAGGAAAATCACATAATTAATAAATATATTATTCCATTCTGTTGTTTTTTCATAACCTTAATAATCCAAATATCATATCATCATAATAATATAATGAAATAATTATCGTTATTTTATGTATATTTTTTTTTCTTGTTATAACACTGAGTTATTCATTTTCATCAACAAATTTAAATAAAGGAAATCCAATAATGAAGGTGTGTGGATTTCAACTAACATGAATTATATTTTTTTTGTTTATTCCATATTTTTTATTATTTATACATTCATAATAAAATTTGTAAAAACATCATAAAAAATATCATTTTTCTATATTAATAATGATATTATATCAAAATAATCATCTCCTTAACCATACTCACACATAATATAAAAGTATATTCTTATAATGGTATGATTGACCACCTATATGAATTTTGATATAAAAATATATAATATATTGATATGGGAATATGTTAAATAAAATTATGAATAAAATATAATTATATAATGATTGATATATTATTATAAAAATATTATAGTATATATGTAAGAACCCAGATCTTCATTTTATGTATGGATCCTTATTTATTGTTATTTTGCTGAAAAAAAATGAAATTGTAATTTTCTAAGTACACTCCATGTACTTTTGTGTCCAAGGCACGTATTCAGGCACCACATATAGCCTTGTACATTCCATGTAACTTCTGAGTACATGGACATGTAGGTAAACTTGAAGACTGTCTAAAGCAAGGGCCAATTGAGGATTGTACGAAACATGTACATCAATAGAAAAAGACATGTACTCTTCTTGATATATCGGTGTAGGGACCTGAATCATGTCTAAAACTTTTTTATTCCCCCAATGGTTTGTATAGGAGAGAGAAATAATGACTGATTACTTCAAACCCCTCTTGATTCTCCGTTCGACCTCAATTTGAGACAGTGTAGGGTGGTCAGATTCCCACATTTTAGTTATCTTCTTCTCTATAGTTATTCATCCCGATCCATCATCCCTCATGAGTTTTTCAAGGATGATAATTTTTACCTTTTTTTTATATCTACGTCATTATATTCTGATTCACGGGATGGCGTTCAAGATTTTTTATCATACAACCCCAGGGCTCATGTTTTGTTCCTTTTGTGGGTCACCCATGGATTATATGTGCTTAAAGTGACGAATACCCAGGCACCATATATATCCACATACTGGTCATGTAATAGATGAGTATATGACTATGTTGGTGACTTGGTAGAACACATAATGTGGGGGACATTTCAAGCTAGTACATGATGTGTACTTTTAAGGAAAACCCTGTGTACTTTTATTTTATTTGATATTTAATTACGTGGTAACATATCACATCCATATCAATCTTCCTCTCTTCTTGGATAGTACATGAGTGTGATGGAATGTCCCACGATTTCGAACCTATCCCTATTCTTTATCATACCTCTGATGGAGACGCCGTCGGATGCATTGGATTCCCACCAGTGAGTTATATCGTTCTTTATAGTCTTTTATCCTAATTCCTCATTTCTCATTAATATTTGGGGGATAATTATTTTTACCTGTTGTATATATACATTATTCTAGGCTGAATAAATGGCCGACATTCAAGAGTGTTGATTGTACAACATCAAGTTAGGTGGATTGTGATTTCATTGTTTTAATTTAAATTATATATGCTTAGAGTGATGAATACCCATGTTTGGGGTATTGTGTGATTTCTAATGTAAGAATAATAAATACCTTCTATGGTTTTTTTGATTGATAAAGGGATATTGGTTATGAATATGGTCAGAATCCTTGTTATCGGACACCACATTGGTGCATTCCCATGATTATTTGTTTAGGGAAATTTGGTCTTGAATGAATGATAAGATTTTAATGTTTTACATGAATCATGTAGTCAGTATGGAGTTACTGATTATATGAGATGCATGCGATTCGAATTATGATAGTTTGACTATGGGTAATTTGACTTTGAGAGCATCCAGATGGAAGGCCATTTATGTATAAATTGTTATTATATTGACCCAGATGTATTGACTATGAGAGTTGTTAGGTGGTTATAGTTTAGAGGGGTTGGAATGTGATAGATACCCAAAGTTTCATTAATAAATGAATTTTTGACTGTAGGTAAGTGATAATGAGAGTTGTTATGTGTCCATTATTGTTTATTGTTGTTATGGAGACCAAGGGGGTATTGATTGTGAGGGAAGCCCAGGTGTCCATTTGTAAATTTTTAGTGCTGTATAGGAAAAATTGTTTTAGAATGTGTGATATTTTCCAGAGGTTCATTCGTTATTTAATTCATGATATGTTAAAACAAAGTGGTTAGAATATGAGAACATTCCCATAGAGTTTCTAATGAATGATGTAATTATTGTGATGATTCTTCCATGCCAAAGAAAAAACATTGACTTTCTCTTACTTGTTAGTTGGGATGGTCTTCTGAGATATATTTTTTTTCTATTACATGGGGAAATACAGAGCTTAGGATAGATCCCTGTATTTCATTATTCAATGTTTTGAATAATTAAATAATTTAAATTATTGTTATTGAAATGTGTATGATTTTTTACTTTTGATTACTTCCATGTTTTTTGTTTGATTTCATCATATTTCCTGCTATATATAATCACAGACTGTTAGGAATAGATCTTTTGGTAGTATCCTACTATGATTCATCTCAGAACCTTCTTGGGTAATGGTTTTGGACTAAAAATATTATATAGTTTTATGTATAGATAAGGGAGTTCACCTAACTTTATTAGGTATTTGATTGTTGTTAGATATTGGGATCATGGGATAAAGATGAGGCTTGTGTTCATATTGGAGTATACTAATTTTATCTACATTTGTTTCAGAATTATATATCCATCATTTTGGCTTGTTTAGATTCTTTCCAAGACACATGTGTCATGCCACATTTATATATGATACATTTGTTATATTATTATCAGTCATCCACTGTTTATTTTGGTTGTATGGTATTACTACTTCCGCTATTGTTTACTACTTGCTTTCTATAGTGTATAATCTCCCAATGAGGGCATAGTTTCCACATTATTAAAATGTATCCCTCGTTGCTATAGGGAATCATATAGTGTTTGGTGAAATACACTTGAGATCATTTGACCATCTGGGTTTGGGGAACCTTTGGGTGGCACCCTGAATTGGTACATTACAATATATTTTACTTAAAATTAAATAATCACTATCATTCTCTAAAATCAATGAAGTAAAATAACACTAATTCTATATTCACGCTGTGAAACAAAAACATTTATGGAATGGTTTGAGAGAACAAAGAAAAAATAAAATTTATTTTTTATATTATTTTTGATGATATATAATTATTATGAACATGGTTCTAATAAAATGTTATTGAAATGAACATTTTTTAACATGCAAATTTTTTTGATTTTATTCAAACTAAATGGTTGAAAATAAGCTATAAATATCCAATATAACTATACTAAATAATAATAAATTATGTATATTAAAATTATCAAATAATAATTTTTATTGGAATATATTATTAAGGTAGATACATTATATTCATGATAAGATAGAGTTCGATTATCATTGTATGGAAAATAGTGAAGGGTTTTCATCTCAACTTATCTTCATTGATAAATGTTTTTAATTTTATGAACCAATTTCTTTTTTAAATGGGGTATATACATACAAATAATATATATATTTCACAAATACATTATAAAATTATATGGAATTAGATTATCAATTTTATTAAATATTCCAATAAATCTTGATTAGAAAATCACTAATGTATTAATGGGTTTGTATGAATAACTTCTCTTTCTTGGGTTATTAATACAATTATTTTTATATTATAATATTATTATTTTTTCAATTGAAAAAATTTTGAGTACAGTGAATATTTGAAAGTTATATTTTGGGTAAATAAGGTTTCACAAAAAAATCATTATCCTCATTATTATAATGATTCATTAAAAGTACGTTTTTCAAAAAATAATTAATATTTAATTTAATATATGTTTCCTCAATATCAAGGATTTATTCCAAGAAATATTATCCTTTATCTATTGAAAACTAATTTTTATACCTTAATTGATTTTTAACCAATTGTATTTATTTTTTTAAAAAAGGTTATACCATATTTCTTAATATTTTTGTTTTCATGTAAGTTATTTCACAATGAATACATTGTATTTTAATCATTTCATAAGAATGGTTGTATAATCCACTACATATTTTATTTTGATAAAAATATGTATTTTCAAGGATGATTATTTTGATTAAATGTTTTTAAATTATATTCTATTTGAATGTTTTTTTTAAAATTAATCCTTTTTAAGTCTCTATTATTATATATTCAATTATAATTAAATTTTTTTAAAGTATATTCATTATTGTATTTTTTTTAAACATTATTTATCCTCAAGGTTATCTTATTTTTAAGTCTTTGTATTAGTGATTCAAAATGAATTCTATTTAGATTATTAAAAAAATTCTTGTAATTTATAAATTTACATTATAGATGGTGTTCGAAAAATATTTTAATTTCAATTCTATTTACCCAGAATTTTAACCTTTCAATATCAGATGTACTTATCATGGTGATTATGGTCTTATGATAATATTAATTTTTAAAAATTATATTTTTTATATCCTCTATATTTTCTATGTGCTATTTTTTAATGTTTCAGAAACTATATCCTTTTTTATTGGTTTATTAGTATTTCATTATTAAATTTTTTAGGTGGAATGCATATGTTTGAATAATTATTGTTGGGGTGATATATCTAACTGTAATGAATATGATTAGGTTAATATCTCCAAACATATCCAAGTGTGTGAATAATGAAAATTTTCAAACATGTGTTGGAATTGTGGGTTTTCTCACAATTTAAAGTAAGGACATAATGATTTTATTTTCATATGAATTTAAATAACGGGGTTTATCCCATAGGTCATCATAAGCTCAGTTTTGAAATATAATTAAATTTTTTAATCATCCTATACTAAATATTTGTGATGCATCTAATTTTCCCAAAATTAATCATTTTCATGATATTTTTCATTATATGTACTCTGTGATTTTATGTTGAGTTGAAGTGTCATATGTCATAAGTTTAATAAATCCTTAATGATCAATTTTGATCTTATCCTGTATTAATTAATTTTATGATTGACATATATAGTCATATGGTGTTTTATTATAATTGTTTTGGCTCATATTTACCATATTATTATAAAATGTTTGTACTAACTGATCATGAAAGAGAAAATATTTTGTAAGTTTACAATAATGATATAATAAATTTGATTATATAATATAAAATATCATGGACAATACTTACTATAAATTTATGAATTTTGGTTATGTAATTCTTTGATTGAAGTTTTATTTAAATTTTGTGATTAATGAATTATATATGTTATGTTTATTGTGGGTCACAATAGATGGTATCATATAATTTATTAGATTTTTGGAGACTTATTTATTAAATTTCAGTGATTAGTTAATTTAACAATTGTATTAAGTTTCTATTTCTTTAGTCAAACTCATATATATATGTTTAAATATAAGATGAAATCCTGAAATATTAGAAGATTTTTATTTGATGGTTTCTGATATAAATACATCCCTATCTAGATTATAAAAGCTGATATAGGCTCCTAAATATATATACATAAGGGTAAAAACCCAAAAATTCAATGATTTTTATTAACTAAATGATCACATTGTTAATAAAAAAGAAGCATAACTATACACCAGCTCTGATACACCTTGGGGATATGGATTAGTTTATCATATTTTCATTATAAACCATATTGAATGATTTATTTCCTAGATAATTTTATGATGGTATGAAAACCCCACATAAAATAACATAGATCAATGTAAAATTATTTAATTTTCAATTAAATGAATCATTGAATACAATAAAATTTAATTGAATAAGAAAAATTATGGTTTAATTCCATAATTTTATTATGATTATATAACTGTATTGAAAATATTTTTCAACTAATGATATGTAATTTGGTATTAGTAATTTTTAGAATTAGAATAGAAACATCATATATTGGATAATATATATATTACATAAACAAATAATAAATCAAGATATGTGTTGGAATGATAATCCTTTGGTTTATATTGAATTAGATATTTGAGATTTTGATAGAAGATCTGAATGCAATTTTATTCCTAAGGACAATAATGATGAAAATATGGGGACATATAAAATATAATGAGATGAAAAAAAATTATAATTTCATATGTATGAAAGATTTAAAGAACCACCAAGGGAATATCCTTAAGGGGATTATAATATTATTTAATTTTGGAAGATGGATATATTGAGAATAAGTTGTTTTTGAATAATGAGGTGTTCAGATTGCATGAGGAAACAAAATCGAAATCGTCCAAGGATTCCATTAAAAATTAAAAGTATTATGGGTTGAGGAAACTATAATTATACAATTAAATTTTCCTAATACAGTGAATATTTTAGGATGGAATAAATAGACAATATATTGAAACTATATCATATGATATTACTACCAATGAAGAGGATAGTGGTAATAAGTTTTCACTTACCCTTAAACCTTAATTAGTGGTTAATTTCCAGGTCTTGAATCATTATTGTATCTTGGATTCTATAAATGAACATCATGTCCCTCCCCATTAATTTTTTATTATTTTATTGAAATAATTTGGTTGTTGGATTATTATTTTTTTAGAAATAATCATTTTACCACTCATAATATCCACCTCTAAAAAGTTTAATCGATTTTCTAGATAGTATGGTTATATTCAATTTGTGAAAAATTACATTATAGACAAGGAAAAAAATTATAAATCAACAATAGAAAATAAAAGATCAAGGAAAACTTTTAATTACCTCAATATAATATTGGATCCTCTAAGTGGTACATAATACATTCTCTGATATATATTTCCCTAAAAATGTTGTGAAAAATAACATTTTTTAATTAAGTTATTGGTTAGGGTCATATATCATTCGAGACAATAACATTAAAACTGAAAATTTTTCCCCCGCATAATTTTTTCAAAAGTGAAAATTATTATTAAATTATGAGAATGTAATTTATTTAAAATGGTCTGATGTAACAAGAATATATTTTTGATCCTTTTAAAAAATATTATTTTTTATACCCAATGTTAGAAGGTACATAAAACATAAACAAAAAAATTTATGATTTTATTATTAGTAATTCTATAATAAACACTAATATAGTAAAAAAATGATAATTATTATATTTAAAATGAAAATATTTAATATGAGTTAACATTTAGAAATTTTTATTCAATAAAAGTCATTACATTTATATATTATAATTTAAATTTGAAAAAATATAATTAATATTTTCTTATTTTAAATGTTATAAACTAATATTCAATTAATAATTCCTCACAAATAACTGTCATAGAATTAATTTTTGATATTTTTATAAAATATTCAAATTTTATGAAAATTGTATAAAAATTCATCATTCCTTATCACATCACTTATATATGGAATATATGTTTTTTAAAACATATTTATATAGAAAATTTATATTTGTAATGTAAAGTAAAACCTTTAAGAATACTTTTTCATTATATGAAAACCATGATTATCAATTAATAAAATCAAATTCTATTTCATGAAAACCGCATTCCTTATATTCATTTTTTTTGATTTACTCATAATTAAATATAATTTTTATTTATTTTAAATTATAAAAAATAGGATTTCAATAAAAATATTCTTCATAATAAATATTGATAAAAAACATTGATAAATATTTCTTATATGGAGACTTTTTTCATAAAAAATATTTCTCTGGAAAAGAGGATTCCTAATGTTACAGGGGTTAACATTAAGAATAATTTCCCTACACATAGAAATTTTACATTATTAAATGATTAATATATTTCAGTAAATAATATTCTTATTAATTTAAATTTCCTTTTTAAAATTTTTGGTATAAAATTTATTCTCTAAGTATTAATGATAATTACAATGATAATGGTGAATAATTTTTTTTTAAATAATTATTTTATCAATATAAATGATTTTATACTGAATTTTAGCATCCTCAATTTCAATAATGTGACATTTATATTATGAATTTTTGTATATAAATACATTGGGTGAATTTTGGGTGGTTATGAAGACCATTTGGAATGTTTTTCATGCTATTCAAAATGTTAATAGTAGGTTCATAATTAGTGGAAGATGTGAAACATCCCCATAAAAACATGAAAAATGAGATAGAAGGCTCTGGGTAGGCACAATGTTATGGAACACGATATATTCAAATATTATAAGCACCCAATCAAAACTGTTTAATTATAGATTGTGGGATTTGTAATATTTATCAAAAGGTTTCAAAAAATTGTTGTCCAAGTGTGTGAGGATCCCCCTTGTGGTAGTAGCTGGTGCACAGGTTGGACACTCATTGTCTATTTGTGTGGCTAATAATTAAATGTTTAAAAACATTATCCCTTAAAGTGGAACTCGGTCATGATTATGTTTTAACTCCTCAAATTCACCCAAACCGACCATATCTCATGAATATATCATCTCAAAGGCTAAAGAATATTCTCCCATAGATCCAGAGTTGATATGAATGATTTTCGTTGAGCATTGTTTCCATATTCTTTTATAAATCCATTTTTAATGGTGGTTATTCATTGTTTCCTTAGATCTACATCTTTATATATCTCTCTCTCAGTTTAAAAAATATATTTTTTGTGTGGATTGGTCTATTATATTTGTTTCCAAAGATGATAAAAATTATAATTGACGATGGTAGGGTAATCGATCTAATTTGGTCTTTTGGTGTTTTGACACATTTTCATGGATGTATTCGTGTTGTTTTCGATTTTCACCATTATTTTTATTGTTGTTTTCTTCACTCTATACCCTTATATTTAAAAAATGAATTCCTGGGGACAAATTTAATAAATTATTTGAAAATGATTGTGAAATTGGTGTTAAATTTTAGGTAGAAACATTCTTTAATCATGCTTAGTGGATTTCTGTTAAAATTTTAAATTTTTTAACAAAATGATATGATAAATAAATTTAAAATTTTTCATTCAAAATGGTTTCCCATATCATCTTATGATAAAAAAATATCAAAAAAAGTTTATTATAATGAAATGTTGTTGGAATTGAAATGTTTTTCACATAGAAATGGTTTTAGCATGATTTTGTTTGAATAGTTTACAAGAATGCATGTTGGTGTGTTTCATATTATATTTTTACATGGCATCATAGAAATATGATTTGGTTTTCAATTTTGAATGTATAATGCTACTTAGGATTTAATATTTTTTATGACTTGGTAGATCGATGATAAACCCCTGATATGTATATACCTTTCATAAATATTATACATTAGTGGTTGAGTGGGTTTGTGTATTGTAACGGGTTATTCCAAAATGGAATTTGAGATATTGTTCTAGATCATTTTTTTGTTTCTTTCCAGGGAAATCATCATTATTTTGAGAAAAATATTTTAGAATAGAACTTTTTTATATTAGGATATACACTATTTTTAGATTTGTTATACCAACAACATTATATAAATTTGAAAAAAAATTCTAGCATGTTAGTGTGAGTGGGGAATTTGATTGATGAATGCCTATTGTGTTTCATTAGTCACCCCTAGTTTATGAATTTCAGGATTTATAAAATATTATAAATATATTATAAAAGGTAATGTCTCACACTTCTCTAGTGGTTCAAATTAGTACATGGTGCATCTATTGGAGTAGATCATAGAGAATATGGTCGAATTGGAGTACTTTGTGCCTTCTGAGTTTTTTTGGTTTTTTAATCTTCCATTGTGTTCTTTGATATTGTATTAATTAATTATGAAACATGGTTTTAGATTAATTTTAATTTAAAAAGTTTCTAACTATTGAATTTCAATGATATCATGGGTTATTTTGTTATGACATGTTTGGTTTGTTGTTATATTTTCAAATGGAAAAATCATACCCCAACATTTACGAAATCCCATAGAATTTATTTCTAGCCTTTAGTGTCATAGGGGAATTCCCTTAATGCAATGTAATCTCTTCTCACCTTCACTATCCAATGAGAAGATGATGAATGTTAAAAGTGGTATCATTACTGGTACATCCAATTATCATTATACAACAAGTGTTATCAACAAGTTCGATCCTTGAATAGCAAGTTGTCATCAGTTTTATCAGTCTCAAAAATGAAATTCCATTTTTTCTATTCAGTGTGTCGGGTCTGTATAAAAGGACAGGATTGTTGGGACATGAAATTTAGAGCATAAAAATATGTATCTGTTCTTTTTTTCGAACATCAAAATACCTAGGAGTTCAGTATATAAGTGTTATTGAGAAACATTTAGGTTTTGGAATCTCATTGTCATGGGTTTAACCAATGACATAGGGAATCACATGCATTATATAAATTAATTCATCCTTGGACTGTGTATCTTATTTTTAGTAATGATTTGATAATATTTGAGGACTTTTCCAAAAAAATCATGTTATTTTCAAATCAATGATTTTGAAAAAGTGTATCTTTGTGGTATTTTGAAAATGGTTTCTTTTTCAAAATAAAGATAAAATATTAAAAAATGGTTGATCATAGTAAAAAGTTGATTTTGGAAAGAATTGATGTGATACAATGACGTGTAATAAATTTATATTGTTAATACATTTGTTAAAAGAGATTGAGAATTATGGATTTTTTTCTTAAAAATAGAAGTTGATAATAATAATAGGAATCAACTAGATATAATACATGAGAATTTGGTTACACATGAGCCACATGTGAACCAAAATCTAGTGAATAGTATTGTCTATTCTTTTCCGGATAGGGATAATGAGAATTGGAGGGATGATCCATGGAATGTGGATTATTTGGTCAAATTCAATAAATATAATCCTCCCATATTTTTTGGGGAGAATACAAACTAGAAAAAGTAGTAGTGTGGACGAATATGATTAATCATATCTCTGATTTCATCAGCAAACCAATATAGATAAAAGTCGATCTGGAAACATATATGTCGGAATAATTATCATGATAGTGGTGGGATTTTGTTGTGTGGAAAAAACATGATAATGGAATTGGATACAAGGATTTTGTAGAATTGATTAATCAAAAAATCATTTCTAATATGTTCAGAATTCAAATGATGATGCACTTATTTGAGAATGAAGATGGAAAATATTTTTTTCCTCGAGCATGTAGCTAAATTTATGAATTCAGTCCTCATTGCACCTGAAGTTTCTATTTGTTCATCATTGAAGGAACAAATCATTGAAAAGAGGTTGTGGTAGGAGGTATCTTGCATAATATATTTTATATATATTGTGTATTATATAGATATGGTTAACAGAGTGATGGTGGTATAAACATACCTATCTGAAGCAATGATTAGATAAGTTATGTTGGTACACATGGGGAAAGTTGGCAACTCTCCAACATATAGAAAGTTGAATAGAGACACCTATTTTCATGGAGGGAGAAGGATTCATAATTAGATAGTAGGATTTGTTAACCATACGGTACTACCCATGTGATAATCTATGTGTTTCCAATGTGGTTCCATCAATCACCTAAAGGGAGAGTGTAGAACACCTCCTAGATCATGCCATAATCGAAAAAATGTGATATCTTAAACTCTATTTGAATAATGAATCTAGTTGTCTATTTAAGAAACATATCATGTTTGATAGTTGTTTTATACAATAACGGATAGAGTATATAAGAATCAATCTCATTTACAGAATAGAGCTTTTCATAGTGATTCCAGAAATACCATTACTCATCAGGCTATACAATCTCAATAGGGAACTTGAGAACAATGTGCGGCAAGAAGGAAATTTTATATAGAACAACATTATATTATGGATGATCAGTCCATTCTATCTATGTATAGAGTCACAATTTGTTTTAATTATACCCTTATGAAATATTTTTTTGTTATTGGTGAATCCAATTACATTATTTCTTCTCATGCAATTGATTTTGAGTTTAAATATTAAGATGACCCTTCTGTGAGAAAACATAAAACTCATCTGGGTCAAAGTTAGTGTTGAGGCATTGGGTCAATATAATGTTCATTAATTTTTTATAGATCCAAGTTAAAATGGGATTTCACTATTCTTGAGAAGGATGTATATGTTATAATCTTATGAATAGTTTTGATTACGACATTCAATGATGAAAATGACTATTATACAAGAATATTATATTTCAAAACCGTATATGGGTTCAAGCATCACTTTCGAGGATTCCATAATGTAAAGTAATGTAAAAATAGGTTTTTTGGAACTAGTAGTCAGAACTAACACAAACTAGTGGGCATTGATTCCTTTTTCATCGATAGATGAGATCGAGAATAATATTTTTCCAGCAGTGGTTGATCGGTTCCTCGATGTGTTTCCAAATAAAAATCATTGATTCAAACTATTAGAGAAGTATTAAATATTAATGATGTTAATCAGGGTCTGTTTGTATTTCCCTTCCATATTACATAATTTAATTAATAGAAATACGTGTACAAAAATATTACTTTAAAGAGTTTGAATGCAACAAGTTGTATAATCATAGAATGTCCATGTGGGCAGTACTAGTATTGTTTTTCTAAAATGAATATGTAACAAAAAATATTTGAGAGGATTATTGTATGCTTAAGTAAGATAAAATAAATAAAATCTATCCACATACATGTATTTATGACTTGCTCTGTCAACTGAGAGGAACTCACTGGTTATCAAAAACGTTCTTGTGATCCGGGTATCACAAATAGTGGGTTTTATTGGAGGATATTCCAAAGACACCATCAAATAGTTGATATCAAAATTATGAATATGTTGTAATTACCTATTGTCTTATAAACTCACAAATTTTATTTTTTTCATTGACGGTATGGTATTTTAGTGATATATGGAATCTTTTATGATGGTATTTTTGGATAGAAAATTTGTGTTTTCAATGAAAAGGGATGATCATGTTTATTAGTTTACAACGATGTTGGGAATCTTGAGAGATCATTGTCTATACGGTAAAAAATGAATGTTTGACCTATGGATACAAGAAGTGTTATTTTTGTCCATTTAATCTATCAAAATGTGTTTCTATTGATCTTTAAAAAATAGAGGGTGTTATCTCTTGGAATCCACCAAATAAATCCATTGATATATGATTCTTCCTTAGTCTATCTTGTTATTACTGACACTTTTTTTATGAGTTATCATGATTAGCTTCTCCAATAAAAAAATTGGCAATTAATTATATTCCATTCAAATGGGATGTAAAATTCAAAAAGACATTTAAAGATATAATTTTTTTGTATACCATGACCAATATATATCTCTATTGAATCTGGAAAAAGGTAGGTCATGTGTTGTGATGATTCATGATTCATATTAGGAAGTGTTATAATCTAGATAGATCATGTTGTTGCATATGGGTCAGGAAAATTATGGGTGGATAAGAAGTACTACCCAGCAGATGATTGGAAACTCAATATCATAGTACAATAATTAAAAATACGGTGTCATAACCTCTTTGGGGAAATATTTAAAAAAATTTACTGGTCCTAAAAGAATTCAATATATTTTATCACAATGGGATATGAATCTGATAAAATAAATATGGATTGAGTATCTCCAAATTCTACACATTAACATGATGTAACACATAGAAAATAATTAGTGAGAGATGCATTATAATGAAATTCATATGCTTAGTAAGGAAAAAAATCTTCAGTTTAATGGTAGTTTATTTTGGTCATAGTCAACATGCACATGGAATGTGATGACCGATTGGATTTTGTGGTAATCATTCATGTTCTTTTCTTTCATAATTTGGTGGTGATTGTTAAAAAGACATAATCACACTTGAAGAATCTGTGGATTTGAAGTAAAAACACAATAGTGGGTATACAATTTAGGAAAGGAAGCTAGATGAGAGTTCAATATTGTGGGTAATAAAACAGATAATCGTATGTATGGATTTTCCAGAGAAACTTCTTCTAACATACCACTATTCATGATGGCCTATTAATCTCTGAATACAGAACATGTATATGTTTTTTTATTCATAGTGTTGGTGGGGATACATGGAAAACAAGGTGAATGATTTCACTTCTAGATGCATAACATGTCCATATGTTATGGTAATGCATCATTGACCATTGAGTAAGTTGTTGTCCTTATCTATTCTATTGTCGATAATGGTTGAAGGAAGCAATGGATTTTGCAACGGTCCTCTAAATAATAGTTTAGAAACACTATTACATAATGTTTATTGGGGACCGACTCATAAGTTCTACTTATTTCATTCATAATCACGAATGAAATACAGTGGCGGAATTTTAAAAAATCTATATATGATAAGTTGTAAATAGGAATGGCATTCTAGTTTCAATAGTTTCAGAAAAACACCCATGGATTATTTCTCATTTATATATATCCTTATAGAAAACCCTTAGGACTCTGTTGAATACTATAACAGTATATCATCTCTAGATAGATGGGAAATTTGAATGGATTATATAAAAATTGAATGAAACATTGCGGGACTGTGTAATGGATTTTTTGGATCATGGTAAGGACACCTACCATTAGTGGGATTATTATATAATAATAGTTATCAAGCCTCGATACATATGGATTCTCTCATAGAATTAGGATTACTTTTCATGCTCCACATTATTGGATGGAACTATTTGAGACATCGGAATTTGGGACGATCCTTGTCAAAGAATATATGAATATGATTCAATAGATTAGATAACTGATAGAGATAATCATCATGTCAGAAATATTATGCGGATCATCATCGATGGTCACTTCCATTCTAGGTATGTGATCTTGTTTGTTAATTATATTACCATGTGATGGACATCATTGTTTTGGGATATAAGGAATGTTATCTTCTAGATACATAAGACCTTTTCAGATGGTAGAACATGGTGGTGACGTGGCATATCAGTTTTCATTAACACCTCTATTAACTATTGTGCATAATGTGTTCCATTTATATTAGTCCAAAAACTATCAGGCTAATCCATACAATGTGATTTGATGGGATCATTTTGACAAAGAGCTGGATAATTTGTTTTTGAACATGGTAGTGTTGAATGTGGATAGTCAATAAAATGTCCTTATTGAAAAAGTAATCATTCAAAATTTTTTTGGTAAATTTTATGATCCACGAAGATACATGAGAACATGAGAAGGAAATGAATGAACAGTGTCCCATACTTTTTCAAGCCAATGATGGTTTTTTACTTTCTAGGGATACAAATGTAATGATTCGACCACCATTTCCAAGAGATGATGTCGTATAACATTAAATTGGAATTATTAAAATTAATTTTTATCCCAATGGAATGAATAGTATAGTATATTTGGAAAGAAAGATTCTTATAGAAGTTCAACAATACAACTTAAACTGAAAAACAATATAAATGTTTCACTAGGAAAATACACCACTCTAACATTATCCCTAAAAGTCAATCATAATATACCTCTACATGAATTAGAAAAAATGAATCATAAGAAGCTGTGATTTAATATTCTCAGTAAGGGGAAATATTATAGAGGAAGATAAACTAAACCTTAGACATGGTCAATAATTGAAAACACATGCCTATTAAAATAAACATGAACATAATATGGAAGGAATATGGGATGGATAAATATTTCTATATTTAAACATAATCATAGATATTATAATAGTCCAATAATCACATGAAATATAAATTTATAGTTTCAAAATGAGGGAAATTAATATGATTTACATTGTGAATCATATTGTCAAGGCATCAACCAAGACTTCTAAAAATGATTAAATCCTTGGCAGAAGCCATATATCAAAATGGACAAGGCATTAACCAAGTCCATATATATTTGATTCATTATACATATAAATTAATCTAGGGGATAGAGTGGGCCCTAAACACCACATTATAAGTCCAACAAATTCCTCAAATGAAGATGAATAAACATAAACCACATATACATTCCAATTTAATCAATCATATAAAACATAAATAACATTCTCTGAACATAAAGATTAAACACTAATCATTTGGAGTAATATAGTGAATGGTTTCAACATAGAAAACCCATAGTCAAACAAATCATAAATCATTCATCAATATAAGCAGGATCATATCATAAAATATCATTCAAATTTATACCTAACAATAAATAAGAGTTTTGAATCAAATTAAATACTCTTATAAAACCATCAAGTAACTCTTGAGGTAAATATAGTTTTATGTTGAAAATAAGTGTTATTTTTAAAAAATATTTTTATAAAACTAGGATTGAAATAAAATAGTTTTGTTCATATCAAAATTACTATTTTTATAAAATAATTTTTCCTTCTAACATATTATATATTTCCTTTCAAAATAAGTAAGAATTTGAAAAATTCCATTGGAACGAGCTTTAATTTCGAGATGAATTTTGTTATGATCCCTTTAAAAACATATAACACCCCACAAATGAAGGTATGATTCGGGTTGGGTAACATATATAGAACATCCAAATAGAAATTATGATTAGTAAAAATTAATGAATCTGGATTTAATTGAGGTAATTAGATAATAAAAGAAACGAGAATAAAAATTGAGGTTTGGGTAGAAAGCCCTTACCATAAGTCTTAATTTGTTCCTATCTTGAACATAAGATCACAAAATATGAAATTATCCAAATTAATAACATAATTAAGAACATATTATGTATTTATTTATTTGTTAATATTTTTATTATGTTCACTAATTTCATTATTGAGAAGTTATATGATTTAATTTTTTCGTTCGAGAGTGTTCGTTTCCTTGGTTTTCATGATCAATATATTTGTATATGAGTATGGATGTTCAAGTGAAACGTATTTTATTCTCCAGAATATAATGTATATGTTATTAATGAAAATAAAAACGTGTTATTGGTTATATTTACCATTTTTTACATGGTATGAGGATGAATCAATGGATGAAATGAAAATCACTTATATTTTTTGGTTAAATTTGGATTATTATGAACTTGTTTTGTCATATTTATTAATACTATGAACATATAATGTCTCTTGAATATTAAGTAGGATATAAAACATATAATGTAGTATTTTATTAAAATAAAATTATTTCCGTGGCCACTAATGATGTAGAAATTGAATAATGAAACTTTTTTGTCCATAATAGTTGTAAATGGGATCTTCATTGATAATGATTTCATTTATAAAAGAGAGAGAGAGAGAGAGTAAGAATATTGATAATGGATATTATATTGACATGGTAAAATTAAATTGTATGGATTATAATGGATATATATGGTTCAACTTTGTTGAGTATGTTAGGATAGAATAATAAAATAAGATAAATTGATATGAAATTAAATGAAAAATGAAGAAGTTCTACCTCTTGAAATAATATCCTTGAGAAAATACATAAGGCAAGGGATATTGATCCATTGGAAATACCAGGATCTCCTATAAAAGTGGAATGATTAGGAAAGGGTATTTGGGTATAGATTTGAAGCGCTTCATGTCATAGAGGAGTGGAGAGAAGTGGGAGTGAGGGGTGGGGGTTATAGTGGAGAGATGAGTAATTTGTGAATATCTTATACATTATATTATTATTTCTATCAAGACAGCCAGTAGTGTTGATTCTTGTGACCCTTAACAGTAATAAGTGCATGTATGTTCAATCTATGTGTTGTTATATCATCGATAATTATAGTAATAGTGTATATAACTAGTAATGTATATAGACGGTAAATTATTGTATTTCACTATTTATAAAAAATCGAGTATTTTTGAAAAATCCAAAAAAACTACCCAAACCATTTTATTAATTTTTATAAAACAAAAATGAAATACTTTTCTTGAAATTAATTTTATAGATATTTTTAATTGAAATTTTAAATAAATAATAGTTTATTTGAAAAATGATGATTTTAGAACTATAATTTGTTTTATATCACATTGAAAAAGTAATCAATATCTCATTAACTTATAAACTTATGAAAATAAAATATTATTATTATTTACTATTCATAAGGGTCATATTACTATTCAAATTACAATTCATAAGGGTATGTTAATATTCTCCAAAAATTATTTTTTTCTTATTAGACTCTAAATATCATACTCAACACAACTTTGTTTGATTGTTCTTCAAATTTAAAATCACAGAGGTGGAAAAATTATGTTTATTAGATTTTTTATAAAAAATGTTGTTTTATTGAGACCTAGTGTTTAATTCATTCAATATTAAATTTATTTACAAAATCATGGGCTGTTAAATTATACCCTTCTCACAAAAATATCTTCGTCGATGTTACTAGAATGTTACCTCACAAAAATATTTGGGTAGTTCATCATTGTTAGATCCTCATTATATTATGTTTCATCTTTGATTTTTTGATATCTAAAATATATAATTACCTGTCAAGTTATATGATTCATCAACACAAGTTCTGTAGTGTCCAAAATTTAGATAGGCACTTCATAGTACGATAAGTCCGGTCCCAACTCTATACCTTCAGAAGTGTGGACATGTATTGGGTATATAATGTAATTTTTCAGCAATGAGACATGGTTTAATTTAGACAGTCTAGTTTACATGAAAAAACGATATACACCAGCTCCAATTCTCTTTAGAATTTCAAAAGGACCCTAATACCTTGTGATCAGTTCCCCTTTCTTCCCCAATCGTATAACACCCTTCCATGGAGATACTTTCATGAAAACATGATCTCCCACATAAAACATAAAATCCATCCTTCGATTATCAGAATTACTTTTTGATGAATTTAGATACTTTGATATTGAATTGACTATTCATTACCATCACTGATGTTTCCTCCACAAGATATGAGCCCACAATATTCCTTTCTCATACTTCATCACAACATGATGGTGTAAGACATAACTTTCTATACAATGCTTTATATGGTGCCATTTTAATACATGAATGGAATCTATTATTGTAAGAAAAAAACCAAGAATGGTAAATATTGATCCCACATACCTTGGAGGTCAACTAAAAATGATATCAACAAGTCCTCTAAAGGTTGTATTTTCCTTTCGGAATGTCTATATGTTTGGGGATGGTAAGCAGTACACAAAAAAAGTTCAGTATGCAAATATTTCTAAATATTTTTCCATAATATCAATGTCAAAGGAGGATCTAGATTATACATTTTTTAAGAGGTTCTCCAGGTAGACTTCAGATAATATTTATATATAGTCTTCCAAGACTATCTGGTGGAAAATCCTCTCTTATACTGATGAAATGTGATGATTTCATATATTGATCCACAATTACCCATATTGCATCGATCAGTCTTTGATTTTTGTGTAATTCAGTGACAAAATCTATGGTGACAACATCCCACTTCCATGTATGAATTTGAATAGGCTTCCTGAATCTTCTTGGATATTTTCTTCTAGCCTTAACTTGTTTACAATCTATACATATAGATACATAGTCTACAATATATCGTTTAATGTTGTCCCACCATAAATGTTTCTTCATGTATCTACACATTTTACTGATTCTAGGGTGTATAGATAAATTGGATATTTGAAAATCATCCAATAACTCCCTTTTAAACTCAGTTATAGATGGAACATGTAGCCTCTTCCCAAATTACAGAATTCCATCATCACATATGATGTTAGCCTACATCGTGTCCTTCACATAATTGATATTCGTTTGATGGTTCTCACCATCAGACTATAAATCCATAATTATTTCTGATAAAGAATGTTGGGAAACCATTTGAAAACGTTTTGATGTTTCACCTACTTTGATAATTCCCATATCCATCATCACTAGATCCAAGAACAAACAGATCCTTGTCAACCATAATTTTGTTAATAACACCATGATCCTTCCTTATTAATAGATCCACTATGTTTTATTCTTTTCCAGGGTGGTAGGGTATAGAACAATCATAATCTTTATGATTTTCAAGACATCACCTTTTCCACATGTTGAGTTTTTCTAGTGGTAAGATATATTTTAGAATCTTATGATCTGTATATATCTCAAATTTTTTAAACGTAGAGATAATGTATCCATATCTTCATAGAAAATATTACTACTACGAAATCAAGATCCTTAGTAGGATAGTTTTTTTCAAGAATTTTAAATACATTGATTTATAGGAAATAACACTATAATTATTCATAAAGAGACAACAACAACCTTTCTTTGATGCATCATTATAGATCACAAACCCATCAATCCTTAATGGTAGATTTTGGATTAATAATTCCATAATATCCTCTTAGATTCATCGAAACATTCCTCACATTATTTTTTCCATATGAAAATAACTACTTTCCATGTATTCTTAGTCATCGGGTTGGCTAAACTGGTGAATTTATGAAAGAAATGCCGATAATAACCTGAAAAACCAATAAAACTACACGCCTTAGTTATTTTAAATAGATTAGACCATTCATAAAAATCCTTTTTCATCGAAAGATCAAAATATATTCCATCCTTAGAGAAAATGTGGCCATTAAAAGATAGTTATTGAATAAAATATACACACATGCTAAAATTCCCATATAATTCATTCCTTATAAGAGACTTCAGTATAATGGGGACATGATATTCATGATCTTCATAGATTTTGGTGTCAAACATGATATCATTGATAAATACCACCACAATTTCATCATGATATTCCTTGAAAACTACATTCACTGAATCCATTAAAATTGAGGGTGCATTATTTAATCAAAAAACAATTATTCTAAACTCATAATTCCCTTACTTGGTTTGAAATACAGTCTTTGTAATGTATCCTTTCGTTACAAGAAACTGTTGATATCCAGATCAAAGGACAATATTCCAAAAATATTGGGCTCCAAGAAGTTTATAAAATTAATCATCAATTAAAGGTAGGGTATACTTGTTCTTTACTGTTAATGAATTGATCTCCATATAGTCAGTTCCCATCCTCATAGATCCATATTTCCTGTTAACTAAAAGAACATGGGCTCTAAATAGGTAAATAAAATGGAGAATAAATCCTTTATCACTCAATTCTTCTACAATTTTCTTTTTTTCCACTAATTCTATAGATTCCATTCTATAAGGGGACCTTGATATAGGTCCTTAATCCAGAATTAAGTCAATGGAAAACTCAATTTACCAAACTGGAGGATTTTTTTGTAAATCGTCTGGGAATAAATCAACCAATTCTTTATCTATAGGTACATACTCTATTGGAACATTCCTTTGCTCACCCATATTTATTGCATTACCTTCCTCCCAAATATTTTAATTTAGTAGAGATACGTGGGTGGATATTAATGAGAATCAAATGGTGTTGTTTCTACCCTAGAGACAAGGGACACCACATTATCCTAAAAAAATGTAACCTCATTATTCTTATAATAAATATTCACTTTATTTATTCTATTCAAATCCCTACCAATGATTACATAAAAGTAAATCATGGTATTAAAATAAAATCAGATGATCAAAAATGTGTATATAACATAATGGGGTTTTTCTGACCAAACACTTTTTCAATGATACTTCCCATAGGAGTTTTGTCTGAAAACTCCATTATTAAATCAAATTTGAAACATCTAAATTTCATGGAAACTGGGAATATTTTAATGAATGACATGATACAAGATCAAATAAATCATTCAATAAGATTGATGAAACGATTCATGTTCCTTCCACCACATCATTATGAACTTCAATATCACTTGTTGCGATCTCATAAGCGTGCTACTACTACCTAGTCCTTTTTGTGCAATGTTTCCTTGAAACTTTTTAAAAAAAAATTCATAGTGTCCCATATCCCTACAATTGTAGAATTGAACATTAATAGCTTCATAATTCCTCTTGAAATTTCCAAAAAGATGGAATTTTTTCCAAATTTGTAGCATATTCATTTTGATTTTAAGCATAAAAAATGGTGCTTCTTTACATAGTTATACCAATATAGAAATATAAATCTTCCCTTATTCCCCATTTCCTTATTTTCTTTTCAATAGTTTTTAGAAGCCTTATTCTTCTCTTTAATTACTTTAAAGTCATAATACATAGAAAATTCTTTCTCTATAATTCCAATCAATAAGACTATATTTCTTATAATGATAATATTTGGGAGAATAGAGACCATAAATGAAATGGTTTTATAACATCAATGAATCAATAAATAATGCACATGGATTATGTATTTAGTCCGCTGTATGCCTTGATGGCCTTGTAATGTAGGCTTCATACAAGGAAACATTTTAATCCTCCTTCTGTATCAGATTCAAGAATCAGATTCCATTTTCTACATGTTGTGGAAAATATTTTTCTAAAAACCATTCATTAAAATTACTCCATTTCACATCTCATATTTCTTCCTCCTCTTGTTGGTTTTGTTTTAACGACCACCATTAATCTATATCTCCCTATAGAAGATAAACTACCATGAAATTATTCTAACATTCATTGCATACCAAAGCAATAAATATCTTTTCTAGGGATCATATCCATTGAAAAGCTAAAAATGGGTTTTTAGTCCCATATAATGATGCAGGTGGTTGTTGCATAACATGATATAACATGGCTACACCATGTTGTTGATCAAGATAATCAATATGGGTAAATTTATTATTCCTAGCATGAGTAAGTTTTCCTAGTTTAGTTATAAGTTGACCTGAACTAGTCGCAGCTCTAGAGGAAAAACCATTATCTTTTACATGAAGGAAATCCCTACACGAGATACATACATTCTTGTGGTTTCCATTCTATTCACTATGCACCATTTCAAAATAGTGTCACATACTAGATTTTGCAATGAATCATAATGTATAATATCAATTTATTATAATAATTAACAAAAATTGAAATAATATTCATGGATAATTTAATAATCATAAAGTTGGTTTCATTGAGTAATAATTTTCATTTAAGCCCTTCATAATGGATTGTTAAAAAATATGAATTATCCTACGCATATCCCCCGGGACTGTCAAACCCAGGGCCTAGTAAAGCCTATTGTTGGTTACTATGATAACTTGGGTGAAGCCTGAATCCCCTTGTCAAAGATTTCACACCTAGGTACATCATTTCAAGAACCATGTCCCCTTGTTGTATCCGTACAAAGATGTATTTTCTAAAAATATCCACATAATCAATTCCATAACAAAATACCCAGATGTTATTGTATGATTATCCTCAATGACTATCTTAGTGGTTCGTTCCCTAATCCACGTATTCAAAATCTCTCTTCTATGATTTCTACTAAACAATCTCTGATACAAACTGAAATGACCTGACCATAGTTTCCAGAAGTTTGATCCTTATTAAATTACATACGAATTATTACAAGAAATTTTTATTCTAGAGGAATGAATATATTAGTATATTTGTAAAACAAGATACATAACGAAGTTTAGCATTACAACACGAATTAAAAAATACAAAAAAGTTCCCGTAGGAAGATCCACCACTCTAATATTTTCTTTGAAAGTCAATTATAATATACATCTTCATGCCCTGGGATTAATAATACATAATAAGGCGTGAGGTCAGATGATAATTATGGTTGAACATTATAGTGGAAGATAACATAAATATTAAACAAGGTGAATAATTAAAAACACATGCCATTAAAAATAAACATGAACATAATATGGTAGGAAAATGAGTTAATGTTTTCATGTTAAAAAATAATAATGGGTATTCTAATAGTCGAATAACAACCTGAACAATCAGTTTATATCTTCATAATTGGAGAAATTCATTTTACTGACATTTTGAAACATATTTTCAAGTCCTCATCCAAGATGTCAAAAAAAATATTAAGGCCTCATCAAAAACCATATCTCAAAATGAGGAATTCCTCTGCCAAATCCATATCTATTTGTCTCATGAAACCCACCGATTCCTCAAGGGGAAGTAGTCAGCACCACCCATCACATAATAAGTCTAATTCATTACTCAAATAACCTAGGATAAACATAAACGACATATATATTCATATTTATACTATCATACGAAAAGTAAATAATTTTCCCGAAATATTAATCTTAAACGCTAACTCTTCAGAGTAATATGGTGAATGGTTTCAAGGCAGAAATTCCATAGTCATTCTAATCTAAACCATTACACAAAATAAGGTAGATGTTATAATAAAATATTATTCCCATTTATTCATAATAATCACTAAGGGTGTTGAAAAAAATTATTATTTTAATATAAAATCATCAAGTAATTATTGGATAAATATTCTTTTACATTGAAAAGAGGAGTTCTTTTTGAAAAATATCTATCTAAAACAAAAAGTGAAATAATATTGTTTTTTGATAATAAAATTATTTTTTTATATAATATTGGTTTCTTAAACCATATTATTGTGTTCCCATTAATATAGTTAGGAATTCAAGTAATTTCATTGAAGTGGGCTTTTATTTCGGAATAAATTTTTGACTGATTCTTTTAAAAAACATATAACTCCCAAAAAATGAAGGTATGATTAATATTGGGAAACATATATAGAACATTCAATCCAAAATTATTATGAGTAAAAATTAATGAATAATAATTTAATTGAGGTAAGTAGATAATAAATGTAAGCCCATGGAAAATGGTGGTTCGGGTAGAAAACCTTTGCTTTAAGTCTGAATGGGTTCCCCTCGTGAACATAGTGTCCTGGGATATGAAATTATAATTACTACTAAATTAATTCTAAAAATATTATACATTTATTTACATTACCAGAATTTTTTTAAGGTTTTTTATGTACTTATTGATAATTTATAGTATTGAATGTCTTCATTCCCGAATGTTTTTTTCCTTGGTCTTCATGATCCATATATTGGTATATGAGTATGGATGATCATGTGGAAAGGATATAATACAACATAATTGAATCATATTTTATTTAAATATATCCTGAATTGTTATGGTTTATATATATCATTTGTTTACATTGTTTGATAATGAATCAATGGATTAAATGATAATCAGTTGTATTTTTAGTTGGTATTTGGATTAATATGAACTAGTTTTGTCATATGAATTAAGAAATGCACATATATAGAATCATGTATATTATTAATTTTATAATAAATATATTATAGTCTGGTTCCACCATAAAAATTTTCTCATGGAGAGTAATAATGGAGAAATTGAAGAACAAAACTTTGTCGTGTATGAGGGTTGTAATTTGGAACCTCACGGAAGATGATTTCAATTATAAAAGAGAGAGAAAGAGTAAGAAATTTAAAATGGTTATTACATTAACATGGTGTAATTATAATATATGAATGATAATGGAGTAATGAGGATCAATAGGTTAGATAATTTTAGTATATAATACTAAAAGAATTGAAATTGAAATTAAAATAAATGAAAAAGAAAGATTTTTAACTCTTGAAATAACCACATTGAGAATATCATTAAGGGATGATGTTAGGTCTTTTAGAAAGGCCAGAATCTAATGGATGTGGGGAGTGACTAGGGATGATTATTTTGGGTAGATCATTGAGGATCTTCAAGTCTTTCTGGAGTGAAGAAAAATGGAGTTATGAGGGTTTTATAGTGGGGGAGAGGAGTGATTTGTGAATATCATATTAATTTTTTTAATATTACCCTCATGACAACAAATAATGTTGATCAATGTGACCCCTAATAGTAATTAGTGAATTTTAGATGGAAATATGCATTCTTACTTCAGCAATGATGCTAGGAATAGTAAATATAACTGATAACGTTTACATACGTTAAATTACAGAATTTTACTATTCATAAAAAATATAGTGTTTTAGAAAAATCCAAAACATTCACCCTAAGCATTT
Source organism: Viscum album (assembly GCA_963277665.1). Taxonomy (NCBI): domain Eukaryota; kingdom Viridiplantae; phylum Streptophyta; class Magnoliopsida; order Santalales; family Viscaceae; genus Viscum; species Viscum album. The sequence continues at coordinate 599,911,299 of OY728128.1, forward strand.
TTTGACGTGTAGAATCAATAGTGAACTTCATTTTACAAATATAATTTTCTATCGATTATTAATAATGTTTTTAAATAAAATCATAGTATATTCGAAAAATCCAAATATTGAAAAAATAATTTTTTATATCAAATTGAAACATTAATCAAGATCATATTATCTTATAACCATAAGAAAATAAAAAAATATTATTGTTTTCAATTCAGAATTTTCATATTACTATTAATATTATTTTTCATAGGGGTATGTTACTATTAACCAAAAATTAAGTTTGCCTTATCATTCTCTAAATATCATACTAAATGAAAATATGTATGCTAGTTTTTCAAATTTCAAATCACAGAGGTGGAAGAATTATATTTAATTATCTTGTTACGAAAAAGTGTTTTTTTAGAGACCCAGTTCTTAGTGCATACAAAATTAAATTTATTTTCAAAATCTTGGTGTGTTATAGAAAAGGAAAATTTTGGAGAAAATTAGAACATACGATTTTATGTATGTAACCATTGGTTAATATAATTAATATATATAAAGAGATTGGGTGAATTTTTGGAGGATTGGAGACCTTTGGGAAGTAATTGGGGATTTTCTATTGGTGAAAATTTTATGCATAGTTACTGGAAACCCTGAATCATCCCCTGGAACTCTGGCATAATGAGATATAAGAAATATGGGTAGGTGTTTGGTTTAAGATCATATTGTTTTCCAAAAAGTACAACCACCATGTGTATACAGGGATATTATGGATAATGGGATTTGGAACTGTTGGTCCATGATTTGGAAAAGGTGTCAGCCAACTGTGTGAGGCTTCCTCTTGAGGCAGTAGCTGAAACATTGTTAGAGCGTCATTTTTCTAACAATGCAACTTACTATGTACTATATAAAAACTATCTCCAAAAAAAGATGATATATGCTTGGAATATGTTTAAACCACTCATTTTCCCCAAACCCCAAGCATGTCTAGGAATTCATCCTCTTAAAGGATAGAGAGGCACCTCACATCGATTCCAAGGAAATCATAAGGTATATAATTCTTTGTTGAAGAATGATACTTATGATATGTCATTTAATATGGTGGTTATGCCTGGTATTCCATAGAAATACTTCTCACTCCCTCTTAGTATCATATATTTAGGCCTTTTTTAGATATGTTGTATTAGATTCCAAATATGGTTTGAACTGGATTTTCTGATATGGGAGGAAGAGATATATTGAAAGGATTTTGACTGTCAAGTCATTTCATTACATGTTTTCATGAAATTTAATATTTTCACATATTGTGTTGAGCTACATGGAATCCATAAAAACTCCTCTATATAGAATATGAATTATTATATTTAAATATATTTAATTGATTAAATATGGGTTAATTAATTATAATATTGGGGTGAAAATAATTGTAGAATCCTTTGTTAGTGATAGTTTTTGGATTTAAATGAAATTGTCGAATTATAATAGAATCTTCTTTGATATATGTTTTTTTATGATTTATTTTTTCTAAAAATAGTTTCTTTGATAACTTTATTTAAAATCATTATAATTTCAAAGGATAATTTATTGACATGGTTTTGGAATTAAAATTGTTTCCTCCTATAAATGGTTTTGGTCTATTGTATTGTAATTATTTTTGTGTTTACATTATTGGTATTGTTCATATTTTAATTTTATGAGTCATTGTTTAAATATTACACGGTGGATGGTGTGAAAGGTGTAATGGAACATGAGATTTAATTACCTTTTCATATCTTGGTAGTTCAATGAGAAGATTAACATGAGTATGGAAATTTCATAATAAAGCATACATGGGTGGATGTGTGTGTTTGTGGATATTAATTGGTTGTGAGAAAACAGAATTTATGGAATATTTTTAGAACAGTTTTTTATTTCATTACTTCTAATGTGTACTAATTTTGGGAATAAAGGATTATTACAGAACATTTTTATATTTGGATATAATTAATTTTATGGAAATTTTTTTATATTATCTATTTTATATAAATGTTCTATCACATTTTATCCATGTTGTGTGAGTTGGGAATCCATTATGGTAGATGTAATTTTGTTTTATTACTCAACCCTACTTCAGAATATTGGTGATATTTCTGATGTTGTTTATTGGGACATAGGAAATGGTAATTAATCAAATAACTCTAGTGGATCATAGTAGTACCTGGGATTATTTGTGGAGTGGGTATTAGAGCACATTGTAGCTTTAGAGTTTGGCTTATCACTGATTTCTTTTTGGTTTTTAGTCTTCCCTTGTGTTTTGTGATATAGAAATCTTCTACTGTGGTATATGGTTTTACTTTAATTTTAATATCAACGCTCTCATTTAGTTGTTTTCATTTGAATCATGAATCATGTAGTTGTGAAATTTATTATGAAATTTATGTTTCGTTATTTTATTTTCAATGGGAAAATTATCTCCCAACTTTTAATGAATCACCTTTCAATTATTATCATCCATTGGAAACACTGTGATATTGCGTAATACCAAATAACATCCCCTCACCCTCTCAATCTAATGTAAAGAAGATGGATGTTATAAAGTCAATTAAAATTAAATCCATTAAATATTGAATATAATATTATTTATAAAGAGACGAATATATTAAAAAATAGTTCATTTTTAGTTATTTGATGGTAATTTTTATTAGAGGGTAAATAAAAAATATATTTTAATTTAGAAAAAATATAATTTCAATAAAAGTTTAATTTTTAATATTTTTTTTATTCCATTAAAATATATAATTTAAAATTTTATCTGTCTAATTATATAAAAAATTAGTTTTTTAATTTTTCATATTACCATTTACTTATTATGATTTTTTTTGAATTTTATAAAAATTATTTTTTTAATTTATTGAATACTTGATCTATGAAAATTATAATTTCCATTATTTTTTCACTATGGAATAAAATCCAAAAATATTTTAAAACAATTAATGATACATAATATGAATGTAATGTAAATTATTGGATTATATTTTAATATTAATTTTTTGATAAAACCTTGTACAAACATTTTTATAACTATTGAAAAATGTCATTTTGAGTAAAAAACATATTTATGGTCACTACAATATATTAAGTATTTAAAATGTTATTTTTGGTAACGGGTTCCAATGAAGATGAGTAAATTTTAATAAATTCATAATAACGAAATTTATGTACATAAAGTCGATAGGCATGATACAATTATAATATAATAATTTTAAAGTATTATATATATTATTTTAAAGAATGGTTTTACATGTTTATGCATTTTTATTTTTTAACTAATATACATTTAGAAATATTATTTAATAATATTGTTTTTAAAATTACAAATTAATTTTAAAATTGTTTAATTAGTTTATTTTTTATATGGATCAACAAATTTAATTACCAATGATAAAAAATAATTACCCTGGAAAAATGTAAAAATAGTATAAATTCATTACCATGGGGGATAGAAAAACATGTTAAAAACATGACTCAAAATATATGTATAAAATTATAATTTAACAAAAGTCAAACACAATAGTCATTTGTATCTTTTATATTGCCTAGTATATATAATATTTAAATTTAATTATTTAAATTAAATGGGTATTTCAATACTACCCTTCTCTTAACCTATAATAAAGTAAAACATTCACCCCTTGAAGACACATATGTCCTTGGAAAACATCCCTAATTTTTATCCATTAATATATCTATATAACCCTATACCACTATAATATTCCCATGGCAACTCATATTAATCCCAATCCCTTCACTTTCAAGGGGGCCTCTAGTGAATTCTCTTGTTTCAAACCTATGTATTATCATTTTTTCAATTTTATCTTATTATAAAATTCTTCTATTTATATTATCACCATTATAATATTATGACTTTAGTATTAAAATTTTAATTTTATTTATATATATTTTTGGTATAGATTTGTAGAAATAAATTTCTCCCCACATTAAAAACAAATAAATTTCAATCATTTCCGTAAATGGAAAATATAATCCGTGATTAAAAACATTTTTTTAAATTATACTTTTCGATGATAAAAAATTATGGTTCCAAATTACAAGAAAAATCATAAAAAGAATTTTATTACTATTTTATAATGATATTATGTCAAAATAAACATCTCCTTAAATATAGTCACCAATAAACTTAATGTGTGATCATGTATGAGTTAGTTTAGCCACATAAATGAATGATGATATAAAAATATATAGTAGATGACTACGGAAAAAAAATATAATTTATATAGTTTAATAATAATAATAATAAATATCGTTATACGGTTATGGAAATATTATATTTTTTTAAACTTATTATTAATATATTGCTTCTATTCGCTAAAATCTCTTAAATAAGCCAACACCTTTTCCATTTTCCCAATATGTAAATATAAAAATTATCGAATCATAGGGGAGATATAAAAATAAATAAGTTTTATATATTATAGGGTTAAAATATATATATTAATTATTAAAATATAATCAATCAATGGGTCATCATATCAACGTGATTGAACAAGTGGAAATAATTAATGTTATTAAGACCCAATGATTGGAAATAAGTTATAACTAATAAATATACCTATAATAAATAACTATAAGTATTGGATACAAATTATAAAATATATTACTATTTTTATCATATAGATGATTTCCTTTTTAATATTTTTTATACGATGTCATAGTGTGATCAAATGAGAAATGAAATTAGGTGAGGGTTTATCATATCAAAATCTCTTCAATGAGTTATGTATTAATTTTATACATAAATTTATTATGATTTTTTTATATAAATAATATTAAAATATATTAATATAATAATCATTGTAATTTTTTAGGTTAATAAAACTTTTTAATTTTCAACCTCTAAATGACTTTTGAATAAAAAGTTACTAAATCCAAAAGTAGTTATTGTGATTCCATTTTATTCATTGGGGAATAATCACTCTTCTTTTTCAATTATACTGAATAAATTATATATTATATCCAAATTATTATTTTAGGATGTATCATCCTATTATTTTTAAGGGATGGAATTTGTAATTCCTTTCTTCAGTAACAGTGGTAATTTTTTTATAAAATTTTTATTTTTTCATTTGGTGAATAACTTTTTCAGGGAGGCAGGTCTAGAACTGAGATGAATAAATTCAAAACATACATTTTGGTATTCTAAAACATGAATAGAATGATGGTCTATGAAATAGTACATGAAATTAATATATATTCTAATATGTGATAACTGATATAAAAAAGCTGTAGTGGCTAGCCATTGAAGTTGGTAGATCACCTAGTGCTCAACAGGAATAACATTCCTACCAGTGGTAGTTTGACATGTTGGTGTACCCTTACAAATTCAAAAAATGTGTTCACTATGAATTTATTAATTAAGTTAATTATTTATTTTTTCCCACCATGATCCCATTTATTTTACCACCCACGGTTCATATTTTTTGGAGTAAATCATCTATGCACTTATCCCCCCCCCCTCCATCAATGATCTCTCAATGATTTATGATTGATCAAGACTAAAAATATTGGAGAACCTAGATATGATACTTCATTTTCAATTGATCATATACATATTCTACCATGTAATGTAGATTATAGTTTCTCTGTTCACCATGGATGAATCCTCCATGTAATGCATAGCACTAATGAACCCTTAAGATATCTATTATCCTTATCTCCTCTATAATGTAATCATAGTGTCCATTGATTGATTTTTATAATGGGTTTTCATAATAAAAAATGAAAAATAATTCATCATATTTTCATGAATTTGTTTGAGATTGTTGTGTCATTGTATTGGATTAGCTTGATGATGCACCATTATTATAAATATGTTACATTTTTTTTTCTAAAAAGGTATTTCCCCTGAAAATATTTCTATATTATTCTAAAAAATTGTGTCAAAATGGATATCGATTCCTGAATCAAATTGGATTATTTATTATTAAAGAACTGGGATTGAACTAATAGTGGCTCAAACCCATTGGGATACATTTCTAATGAGGTTTATCATTTTTATATATTCATACATTGGTTCTAATTTAATCATATTTAATTTTAAATTCCCATAATGTTTCATTTTTGATATTTTTTCTTGAAATGTTGACTAATGTATATTAAATCCCTTCAATGAATGGTTTGAAAGGTTGTTTGATTTTCTATAATGTCTAGTATGTATGTAGAATATTGTTCCATCATTCTATATTTTGAGTTTTTATAATTAAATAAATAAATAATTTTAATTTATTTTAATTTATTTATTTTAGAATTATTAGAAATGAGTTAGATATTTTTGGTAATTGTTTGAGTCCAAATGGAAATAGATTTACTCTGATGATTATATAATGATTTTCATGGATTTATTTGACTCTAACTGAGGTAAGTGGTCATGTATACACTAAATTTTATTGTTTAAATGCTTATTTTCTGGATATATGAGTATTGAAGCATTGGGATAATAAAACTTAATTCATATTGTTTTATCAACAAAAAGTAATACATTAATAATAATTGAGATGGATAGATTAATAATATTTAAGAGACTTGAATGAGATGATACATAGAGATACAAAGCCTCTTCTAATTTTTCCTTTTTTTCCTTCTATACTTGAGCATCATGATAAAAATTACGTGTTTTAACCTTGGTATAAATATTGGTTCTATTGTTTCTTCACTAATTCATTAGTAATGCTATATTTATATATTTAGAATAATCTAATATACTTTTATGTACGGTTATTTAATTTTATTATTCATATTGAAGGACTGTGTTTTTTATCCAAGATTCTAATCGATACCCTTTTTAGTTTTTTGTATCCAACGAAATATATAGATGTTCACCAATGGTCATGTGGAATTCTAGATAGGAGCTAGTTACATAGCTCAGCATATCAAATAATTTAATTAGAGCTAAGAATATATTTTTTATTATTTTTTGGGTTATTAGATAGTATGCATTGGATTTTTTTAGACAATCTGAAGAATATCAAAATGTATCATAATAATCTCCATTTTTTTATTATTTTCTTGGGTTATTTGCTGGAATCTAGTGCCAGGAAGTGAGACAGAGGTTGAAGATAGATCATAGAGAGATTAGTACCAATCGATTCTGTGTGGGTAAACACCGATCTTATGGGGTAAGATTCAGTGTGGGACCACACTCAGTGATGTTGTGTGGGTCAGTGCATTCCAATACTGTGTGGGTCAGATCCTATTTGGGTCAGCACTCAGCGATCCTGTGTGGGTAAGTGCATACCGATCTTGTGTGGGTTAGATCCTATGTGGGTCATAGTGGTGGTTAGTAGCTATCGACTCTAGGAGGGTCGGATCCTGTGTGGGACATTATAGGGTTTAATACCTATCGATCCTTTGTGGATCAGACTCCATATTGTCAGCAATAGTGCCTCTTTACAGAATATGATGATATATCTTCACGACAAGTCATATGTATTTCTGTACATCACTAATACCCTGGGTGAGTTGTGTCTTTGACCTACTTGGGGATTCATTTGTGCTACTTTCACCATTGTGGTGTTATCTTTGTGGTGAAACCTATGTTGTACTCTTACATTCATGGTGTTATCATTGTGGAGATACCTTTGTGGTACTATTACCTTTGTGGTGTAATCTTCATGGTGTTACTTAGGTGGTATTTTAACCTGTATGGTGTTACCTTCATGGTGTTACCTTTGTGGTATTCTTCCCTCACGTATTAGACTAGTATATATTGATATCATAGGAATATGTATGGGAATATACCTAAGTAGATTTGTTGACTGATTTGTTCTTTTTGATTGAGGTCTTCTTTTTTGGGTTTTCCTTCGTGGAACTCTGGGAGACCTTCGGGGGTTTCGAAATACCTACTATGTTTTTTTGTACTCACCCTGTACTGGCATCGCCCACACCTTTTTGTGTCTTCTAAAGATGAAAAACATCATTGATTGAGGCTGAGGGAGCAAGGGATGGATGGTACTAAAAGGTGGACCACTGGACGTGACGTGGCGCATGACCACTAATAGTGAGCTTTAACTACCCTTCAGGTAGGATCATCGGTGGATGTTCCATGCATTATTTTTATCTAATCATTTGTACTTGTACTTTTCAGTTGAGAATTTATTCTGGCCCCTTTACATTCAACAACCTCCTTACTACAATAGTTTACATCATGGTTGCTTCTTGTTGAGTTCATGAATTTTGTTTTTGTATATATTTAAAGGCAATACCTTCTTTATTTGGGATATGCCTTTTTGGTGCTAGTCATTTTCCCCTGGATTATAAAAAGTGGGCCTGGGGGGTCACGACACAAGACTCAGGGGACGGGTCATGAAATATTTAATAGGTCACCAATGTGTGGTTGATGATACTTATTAATTATCGTAAGTAAATTTAATTACCTATAATCAATGTACAGCTTTAAATATTCATCATTCATTATACCCAATAGAATAGGGAAACAAAGATGAAACACTACGGAATGTAAATCCCATATCAGAAAAATACCCTATATGATTCCTCTACTCCCCTAATTCCACAATGTTAATTCTATTGGGAGTATATAATATAGTTCTTCCCTTATGAAAAAAATCAATGTAATACTGAATTCCAATCTCCGGTGATGTAAAATTAATTTTTTATAAAATAAATCAATTTATTGTTGTAAAATACATACATAATAAATTTGAAGACTACATTTTCAATACACACATATTTTTTTGATCTTCTTCCTAAAATACACATTTAGAGGATCTAATGTGGGTTGATTAGGTATTTACTTACAAGATGAATCTCCACTCATAATATACGTAATCCACATCACCATCCCGACACATAATGTCCATCTCTTTATAAAAAAATAATGCATCATATTTTCATATCTAGTCTATATTTGGGATTTTATCAACTTCTACCAAATATATTATAAAAAATTCCAAAAAATATGGAAATTTACATGTCTTAATTGGAACTGTTTGTCACATTTTTGTTTCAGTGAGTTTTCCACTAGATGTATTGACTGGTAACTCCCTTGTTAAGGTTTTAGGGAAGTAAATAGTTTAAATAGAATGAAGAAATATATAATCAAGTGTATGAATCCACATTAAAATATATATTTTCCTAGATTTGGGGTTATTATTAATTTTCCTACCATTAAATCATTAGGAACAAAACCCTCAACTATAGTTATCACCTAATCATGGAAATCAACAATTAACTACTTTTGTTTTATGATCACTTGAATTTTGGGAAATATGCTCTAATAATAAAAAATTAAATTAAAAGTAAATAACTACATTTTAGTGTTATCATTAATTGCCTTACATTCATCATCCATATAAAACTCATATCTATACATGAAAGAAACTCTCATACAATTCAAAAATTTTATATGATGATTATTTCAAAACAATTCACATAATTTAACATCACAATATTCTTATTCTATGTTGTAGTCCCTCTATCATAGTTCTTAGTCGACCTCTTATACTTCTCATTTTATATTGAATATATAGGACTAATGAAAGTAATTATCAATTTTGTGGTGCTTAAAACTATTTCATCATAAAATAATATTCTTTGAGAAAATATGTTTCATTCTGAGGCATTCATCATCCCATCTATTTAATGGTCAAACTTCATTTTTTATTGCCTCTTCATTTCAAAGAATATAGGGATATGAATTTAAAGGGATCCCGATTTTCATTATCGCGTTCCACTTACTTTTTCATTAGTATTAGCTGTTTTATATTCATTATAGTTCATTCATCACATGGAAAATATATGTCTAAGAATGTAATTTTTAAAAATTTATATTATAGGTGTTCTATTTCATCTTCCTCTTCACTAATCTAGAACAATGACTTAGATTTATCTCCACCACCATTGATAAAAAATATTAAAAGTACAATTGTTTCCTTTTTATTGCATCCCATGTCCTTAAATATTTTTTGAGGGACATAATCCATTTATTAGTTACCAATATATTATTACATACAATAAAATATGGAGGATTTTGTGTCTATCATGTCATGGAACATCATGTCAATCCAAATGTATTAGTAGGATAGTCCTAACAAGGGATAGATTCATAATATGAAAATGATCTTCTCATTTCTAATACCATTCGTATTGTTCTCCTAGTTATTAAATTTTAACATTTCCCATGACTATTTATTCTATTTATTCTACAATGTTCCATTTCTTAATAGTGTTTTATACTAGATTATCACATTACATTATGATTTTTTTTTCATAATATATAAATATAAATATATTATAATAGTAAAAATAAATTCAAATATCATTCAATGATATTCGGATATTCCTAAATAGGGTTATTTGAGAATATCAATAGATCCAAAAAAATATTCAAATACTTTATAATAGTTTATTATAAAAAATTTGAATTTTCAAAACAATACCCACCAGAGATTCAATCATAGTTTTCATTAAGGGCAGACTCATCAGGATCAAGAATGATTGTTGAGATGTACTAGACAAAAATATTTTCGTATTTATCACCCATATAAGAATATGTGCTTAACCACATCAACTTTTATTATATTGATATTTATTTATCTCTGGAAAAATGAAAGAATATATAACATAGTTAAAACAATAATGTTTTTTTATGAAAATTATTCAAATATTTATAGTTTTTTATAGGTTTATTACCCCTAATCCATGTTTTCCAAAATATATTACCCACTTTAGCTAAGAAATGATCTTTGATTCCAAATGTAACAATAATTACCTTGGTAACCTAGAGTCGAAATATATAACATTACATTGAAATTTATACTTTTTGTAAAGAATATGAATTTCTATGTAATTTTTTTATTCAATTGGAATGTTACAAGTCCGTGATAATTGATAGCGCATGATTCTAAGGCATGTAGTGCCCAGAATTAATTTCTGCACATTATTTCGGGTACGTTCAATAAACGTGCGAGTGGGTTTTTCTAACATTTGAACCGGTGCTCATAATTGAAATATGAGGGCAACATTAAACTCGTAGCTCCGATATTTTCATCGGAATACTTTAACCTCGACGGGTGTTGGCTGAGGGTGAATGTTGATTTTTGGGTTTTTTTTTGGAAATAATAAAATAAAATAAACACACGTTTTATTTTATTTCCTTATAACCACCCACCCATGTGAATGTTCAGGGGTGGGGTCAACCGAGTCTAAACCTCCTCTTTTAGATTTATTATTGTGGAGACCACCCGTGATCTCAAAACCTCACAATTTGAATCGGGGGTTGGGGACCACCCGAGCCCTATTAATGGGGGGATGTAAACATCTCAAATCCCTCATTAATGTGGATGAGCCTCTTGGGATTAATCCATAATTAATTGTGCCAACACCCATGCATTAATTATTCCACTCACCACAATTAATGACACTTTTTTCATTCAGCCAACAAAATAATATATTGCATAATCTATTATTTTGGTACACCATTCATTTTGGTGGATTTGTGGAGAGGAGGATCTTTGAGAGAGTTCTCTTCAATGAAGAATTCTCCACCAACAAAGAATGCTCCACCGACGAAGAACTCTGACCTCATTAGACATTCTTCCTCGGGGATTCTTCAGATGTGGGATTTCACCATCTATGAAGAATCGATGACCGTACTACCTCCATGCATCAATTTCAAAGAGTAAACAATGTATGGGTTTGTTTACATGATAATTAATTCCATGTACTCCCTTCATTTCTTGTGAGGATTTGGAAAAACATTGTATAAGATTATGGATTGATGTTTATTGCTTCATTCTTGTGAGCTTCTTGCTACCACTCTAAATGCGGAGGGTGCATGCCAAACTAACATGGCCCGACCCCGCAGTCTTTCTTCTTTGGTGTGTTCTTCGAAATGGAGAATGGAGAAAAAGGCAATGGCGTTCCGCCACCTGAAGCCTCTGCAGCTCTGCGCCGCCGGTGAACCGCCGCTGTTCTGAGACTCCACGCTGAACCGCCACTGTGCCAAGCCACCGAGTTGAGTCGGTACGCGTGTCGAGCGGACATTTCCCCCCACAGCACCCCGACCGAACCGGCCCATGCCGCCCATGACGCCCCAGCCAAACCGTCCCTGTGGCACCCACGACGCCGCGACCATACCGACCCTTGCCTCCCTCTATGCCCCAGCTGAAAAATTCCACGCCCCACGCAGCGCCCGGGCCGAACCGGCCCGCACCACCCATGGTGACCCAACCAAACTGGACATTACCCCCCGCGGCGCCCCGGCTAAACTAGCCCGCGATGCCGCCCCACCCCCGTGGCACCCCGGAATAACCGCACCATTCCCCCCGCGGTTCATTGGCCAAACCGGCCATGTGCCCACCACGAAGCTCTGGCTGACCCATCCCTATGCCAACACAACACCCCCGCGGCCAGGCCACCTTACAACACCCACGGTCATCATGGCCCCTCGCTGCCCTTGTGGCCTGCCGGACCTCCCAGCGGACCTGGCTGCATCATAGGTCAGGCCTGTGCAAGCGGGTCAGGCTTGGTCAACCTAAACACGGTCTACCCATGACAGGTCGGGCCGGGTCGAAAGAAATGGGATGGACTGAACCCGGGCCCATTACGACCCATTACTTTATTTGGGTCATAGGTTTGGCACCAGATGTCCTTTTCACGGACCGTCTGCGACGTTGGAAATCATGGAGCGAGAAAATACCTTTAACTATATTATAATAGATTTTTTGTTTGAGATGGTAAATAGTCAGGTTTGATCAAGCATGAATCCATCCGGGCCTTGGGACTAAAAGGCTAATAACTCACAGACCGGGCGTCCGATTGATGTGACATCTATTACATTGAGACCCCATTGACGTACCAGAACATTTAGTAAATTCTTCATGGGAAATTGTTATAGATAGATTATAGACCAGTAACTCGTGGAGGAAATCCTCAAGAAGTCGAGCGAGCATAGTGATGAGACCTAGTAGCTTGTTGAGACCTGACGACTGCTGACCGTTTCGACTCAGAGTGACTCGACTTGCCCAGTGGGGAGAAAATTGGTGTCATGGAAGACCCATAGTGTGGAGCACCATGGTGTCATGATAGACCCAAGGTACTTGGAAAGAGGAGTACTTCAACAGGCTTTGAGGGGGAGATACTTGGTGACACGGCAGACCCACAGTGTGGAGCACCTTGGTGACGTGACAAACCCACAGTACTCTACAGGAGGAGTACCTTAACAGTCCATGGGTAGTGGGAAGAACCTAGGTGTCACGAAAAACCACTGTACATGATAGGGGAGGTGTTCCCCATAATCCTAGGATTCAACAATGTGACTTGGGATGTCAGATGATACTACCCCTAGAATAAAACCATGGTTTGAGCTGAGTCAATTTTTCAGTGTTTTCTTCATGATCATGATGGATTTCATGATGTCTTAGGCATATGTATTGGATTATACCTAGGAATGGTTATATGTTGATTTCATAATTTTTGGGTTAACCATGATGGATTTTTTGAAACCTCGAGGGTCTCGGGGTCCCTACTGAGTGATGTTATTCTCACCCCTGAAAGGGCTATACCTGCATCATGTTGTGTTGGATGCTGAAGACGAACAACTCTAACGGAGGCCGAGAGTATTGGGACTAGACTATACCTGGAGGTGGGCCATATGATGAATCGGTACTTGGGGGAGACAGACGGACGTGGAATGCTGAGGAGGTGATCTTGACCTACCCATCAGGTAGAAACATCGGAGGGCCACCCAGCAGTTGACATTCCATTTTCGTCAATTGTATTGTATCATTGTTTTACTTGTATTATCCCATTTGGATTGTATTCTGACCCCTTTTTCTTTCATCACACTTTTTTATACAGTTTACTTGGTGTTTTGTGTCCAGCTGTGTGTTTTATTGTGTGTGTGTGCATATAGGTTATAAAGGGAATGTATTCATTTTTTTAGGTAATTATGCCTTTGGTGATAGTCGCTAGCCCCTGGCCTATGGAAGCCAGGCCTGGGGTAGTCACAACATGGGCCCCAGGGGACCAGTCATAAAAATTTGGTATCAGAGGAGTCAGTTATACCACATAACATAGGACTCTAATATTTTCTGTGAAGCAGTAGTGTTAAGTGTAGTTAGTGAGGTTTTCAGTTCCAGAGGTCCAGTGTTGGTGTGATAGCTGATGTATCCATACACCAGGACCATGACTTCTGATTTCTGACTCAGTGCATGAAAATAATGATTACGTGTGTGTTTTCAAAAGTTTTCTTTTTTTTTCAGCTCCCCAGGTCTGTTCACCAGGTATAAATTTATAACCATAGCACACCTGTTACTTTTTAGGATTCCTCCAAGCCGACAGCCAGTGAGAGTTATGTGGTTTGATTACTCATATAGCCCACCGAGTGACAAGGCCTTGGTGTAGGGCCCTCTTCCAATAGAGGAACGATCGGAGCACCAGCATTACCATTCCCCATTTGTTCCACCGATTCCACCAACCCCAGGATGAGACGGTGCAAGATGGTTGGGTGAATTGCACAAGTTTCAGCGCTAGAGGCCACCCAGGATCAGGGGAGGAGAGACCCACATGCAGCTGAGGATTGGATAGAGGATGTTTTGGGAGTTTTATAACTCATAGGGACACCAGTTGATCTCATGGTGATCCTTGTCGCCCGCCTTCTATAGGCAGCAGGAGGAAGATGGTGGAGCTTGATGATCTAGGTTCACGACGAGGTGAAGCTTATCTGGGAAGACTTTGAGAGCCTGTTTCGAGCAAAGATTGCAGCATCGACTCTATGTGTAGTGATCATTCGGGTGAAACATCTTCTGCAGCAAGGCAACGTGATAGTAGCTCCATACTCATCAAGGTTCACTGGCCTCTCATGATACTCCACCAATATGGTGATGAACCCATTCTTCAGAGCCCGGACCTAGTGCATGGACTCAGGCGGGAGATTAGAGCTTCGATGGTCTCACTCAGCATCCCGACCTAGGAAGGGGGAGTTAGAACAAGCCTTCCTAGTGGAGACTTTCCTTTCCGAGCAGTCACCTACAACGAGACCCACTACAATTTGTCACGTAGCGAAGTATTATGTAGATGGTAGCCGAAATATTTCATAGAGGTCCAAGATGACCAGACCAACAGGTCGATGAACACATGACTCATGATCACCTTTTCAGGGAACACGAGATAGAGACACTAATTCTAGGAGCAGGCATTGTTACGCATGCGGTGTGCAGGGTCACATGGGTTGTGACTGTCCGACCTGCAGTTTGGATGATCATAAGATGGTCGAAGGACTACCCAGGAAGAGACAGTGATACAACCAAAGAGATCTATAGGGAGCAGGCACACGTGGCTGAGGAGTTGGTCGTGCAGTTGGCGGTAGGAGACGATTTTGAGATGTTACCACCACCACCACCAAGAGGTCCACCCCGAACATAGGGAGTAGGTGGAAAGGGGATAGCTCAGCTCCATGCAGTTGAGGCTTGCGATGATGGAACTTCGGAGAAGATTCGATATAGGATATGTGTCTACTCCACCATAACTGAAGCACTTATAGACACATGGGTCATTCATTCTTTTATTGCCACTACCCTCGTTTGGAGCTCAGATATTCCAATGAATCCTTTGACTCAATCCTTATAGATAGAGACTCATACGGGAGCGGATTAGACAATTACACATTGGTTCCTGAAGTGCGAGCTTACTCTAGGAGGTGATTGTTTGGGGTTTGATCTCCTAGTAGTGGGGTCGAGGCATTACGACGTCATTTATGTATGGAATATTTATCTACAATCCAAACTAAAATTGACTATATTAGGCATAAAGTGCATTGTGTCCACACATATGGGACTATGTTTACCTACAATGGAGAGAAGAGAGCCTTTGTAGTGCAAGAGGGACATACCCAGAGGAGAATGCAGTCGATCACTCATTAGTTGTCTAGCCTTAACCTCAGAGTTGTTGATGTGAAGTGTCTGAGCTATCCTGTAGTGATAGAAAAGTACACAGATGTTTTCCATTATGTTCTCCCATGTTTACCTCCTCATAGAGAGGTTGACTTCTACATTGACTTGTACCACTAGATGACACCGATATCTACACCATCATATCATATTTATCTTGCTGAGCTTCAGGAGATGTGGGTTCAGCTAAAGGGCTAGCAGGGGAAGGGATTCAGCCGACCCAGTGTTTCTCCTTGGTCAACAACAATTCTGTTCACCCACAATGTAGATGGGAGATTGAGGAATTGTGTTGACTATCATTGCCTTAACTAGGTGACTATGAAGAACAAGTACCCAATCCTGAGGATTGACGACCTCTTCGATCCGAAGAAGGGAGTACAGTGTTTCTCGATGATATACCTCAGATTAGGCTATCACCAGCTCAAAGTTCAAGATGAGGATGTGCAGAAAGAAAACCTTCTGATGTTGGTATCTCCATTACGAGTTCCTGGTTATGCCATTCAGCATAACCTACACTCCAGCAGTTTTCAGGTGACTCATGAATATGATCATTCATCCATACCTTGATATCTTTTTTTTATTTATCTTCATTGACTACATACTGATCTACTCTATGAGAGAGGAGGATCTTTCCTATCATTTTTAGGTAGTATTGGACGCACTATGAGAGCACCTGCTTTACGGTAAGCTCTCGATGGAACAGTTATGGATCATAGAGGTTCACTTCCTAGGAAATGTCATATCCAAGGCTGGAGTTGCAGTGTATCTTGGAAGATTAAGGCGGTACTTTCTTGGGAACCACCCAAGAGTGTGACAAAGGTACAACGTTTCTTGGGTTTGGCTGGGTATTACTCGAGGTTTGTGCAAGACTTCTCCAGAGTTGAAACACCACTATTATCCTTGAAGAAGAAGGGGAAACCCTTTATATGGTCAAAGAAATTCCCATAGAGTTTTCAGGAGCTCAGGAAGAGGCTGACTAGTGCACCCATATTGAGGTTTCTAGAGGAGGGAGCAGGGTACATAGTTTATAGCGACACATCAGGTACATGGATCAGATGTTTCATGATATCAGAGAGAGCAGTGATTTCTTATGGTTCTCAGCAGCTGAGAGAGGATGATCAGAACTACGCTACCCATGACCTGTAGTTTGCAGCAGTGGTCTTCACCTAGAAAATTTGGTGTCACTATCTTATTGGAAAATGTTTTATAGTGTGCTATGATCACCAGAGCCTCCGATATATCTTCTTTCAGAAGGACATGAACCTGATACAACCAAGTTGGATTGAGTTCCTCCAAGACTATGACTTCAAGATTGTATATACTCCTGGGAAGTGGAATGTTTTAGCAGCAGATTGGGCTGCTACATGGAGGGCCTTTGATGATTGTCTTTGATCATGACACATGACTTACATCATGGCTATGGAAGGGGTTGCATGAGACTTTAGGTACGCAGCTTCGTTTGAGCACCGGCTTCCATCCTCAGATGGATGGTAAGACTGGGTAGACCATTCAGAACCTTGATTACATGTTGTGTGCTTGTGTCCTCGACTTCGGTCACATATGAGAGGATCACTTACCTATGGTGGATTTTGCATACAACAACAGCTATCACTCCACCATTGGGATGGGACCTTTCGAGGCGTTGTATGGGAGACCTTGCAGATCACCTATGTGTTGGACTGACTCAGGGGAGTCAGCACTAGTGGGATCAGAGAAGGTATGGGCCACCACAAAGAAGGTGCCGATCATCCATGAGCGGATGAAGACTACACAGATAAGGCAGAAGGAATATGCTGAAAGGAGATGGGGACCCCAAGATATTGATTATGGCGACCACATATTTCTACAGGTCTCACCTCGACGAGGTTTGAAGAGATTTGGTCGAGGTGGCGAGGTATCTCCAAAATTCATCAGACATATTCAGGTCCTCGACAGAGTTGGTGAGGTAGCTTACCGCTTAGCTCTTCCACCTCAATTGCACTGTGTGCATGATCTCTTCTACGTATCCCAGCTATGGAGATACATGCACGATCTTTATCACATCACCAACCATGGTGAGCTGGATGTCGAAGATGGGGTGACTTTTATAGAGGTTCCAGTAGAGATCGAGGATCGTTAGGAGCAGTTCCTTTGTAGCTGGTCGATACCTCTGGTGCATGTTCTCTAGTAGCACGAGAACCTCTAGGATAGCACAAGGGAGAGGGAGGCTCATATACGTGCTCAGTACCCCCAATTGTTTACCTAGTTCGAGTTGTGTCTTACGGGGATGTAGATCCCTTGGGTGGGGAGAATGTAAAAACCCATATTTTCCATTTTTTTAATTAAATGTGAATTTTAAGAGTTCGTGAAAATTGACTGCGCATGATTCCGAGGCCCAGAGTGCCCGAAATGAATATTTGAACTTTATTTCTGGTACGTTCAACAAACGTGAGATCATGTTTTTTTGACTTTAGAACCAGCGCGTGGAATTGAAATATGTGGGGACTGTTGAACTCGAAGCGTTGGTATTCTCTTAAAAAGACATTCACCTCGACGACAATTGGTCGAGGGTGAAAGTTATTTTTTGAGTTTTTCATGGATATAATAAAATAAAATAAACAAACATTTTATTTTATTTCGATGTAACCACCCACCCATTTGGATTCTTAGTGTTGTGGTCCACCGGAACTAAATCACCTCATCTAGATTTATTATGGTGGGGACCATCCATGATCTCAAAACCTCCCAATATGAATTTGGTGGTGGGGAGCACCCAACCCCTATTAATGGAGGGAGATGAAAACATCTTAAATACCTCAGTAATGTGGAATATCCCATTAGTCTTCCTCAACAATTAGTTGGGCCAACCCTAATGCTTTAATTATTCCACCCACCATAATTAATGAAACATTTTGAATTCTACCAACAAAATAATTGAATGAAGATTCGTTTTTTAGCAAACCTTTCAATTTGGTGGAATTTGGGAGAGGATCATATTTGATAGAAATCTCTCCAACAAAGAATACTACACCAACTAAGTACTCTCCACCAATGAAGAACACCGACAACCTTCGTCCTTCTTCCTCGAGGATTCATCTGAGGTGGGACATCCTCGTCTATAATGAATCGACGACCGTACTACCTCCTTGAGTCAACATCAATTGGGAAATGAGGTAGGGGTTTATTTTCCTAATAATTCATTCCATGTACTCCCTTATTTTCTTGTGTCGATTGGGAACAAACATTGCAGAAGATTATGGTTTGACGTGCATTGATTTGTTCTTATGAACCACTTTCTACCACTTTAAACGCTGAGGGTGCGGGACAAACTAACATGGCCCGACCCCTCCACCATTCTTCTTTGGTTTGTTCTTCAAAGTGGAGGACGGTGACAAAGGAAACAATGCTCTTCCACCCACAGCCTCTTCCGCTCCGTGTCGCCACCAAACTACCACTATGCCAAGCCACCGAGCTGAGCCGCCGCCCCGAGCCAAGCCGCCTTCGGCCCCCATGGTTCCCCGACCAAACTGGCATACGCCCCCTGCGGTGCCCAGACCAAACTATCCCATGCCCCTCGCAGCACATGTGGTACCCCGACCGAACCAGCTCGTGCCCCCCGCGGCCCCCCGGCCAAACCGGACTATGCCCCACCACGGTGCCCCAGTTGAACCAACCCTGCGCTCCCCCACAATGCTCTAGACTAACGAACCCCGCACCCTTGTGGCACCCTCGTGGTCGAGCCGCCCAGCGGCACCCACAAGATCTGTGGCCCATTACGGCCCTCACTGCATACCGAACCTCCTAGCGGACCTAGTCGCATCACGAGCCGGGCTTTACCCAGCGGGTTGGGCCAGGTCTACCAGAACCGGGTCGACCCATTCCAGGTTGGTCCAGGTCGATCCCACTGGGTCGGACCGGACACGATCCCATTACGACACTTTACTTTCTTTTGGCTATAGATTTGTCACCGGAAATTCATTTGACAAACAATCAATGATGCTAGAAATATTGGATCCAGACAGTATCTTTGAGAATAATCCACAATAGTTTTATTTTGAGATGGGAAACAGTTAGGTTGGATCGGGAACGAATCCAACCGGGCCCCGTAGACTAAAAAGCTAATAAATCATAGAACAGGTGTCCGATTGACTCTCCGTCATTTAGGTTGAGACCCCATTGAAGTGGAGTACTTTGGAGATATTTCTTCATTGGACTTCGTCACAGTTGGAGTATCGACCAGTAGCTCGTGGAGAAGATCCTCCTAGAGACGAGTGAGCATAGTGTGAATACCTAGTAACTGGCAGTGACCTGACGACTGCTAACTGTTTCAACTAAGAGTGACTCGACTAGCCCAGTAGGGAGTTCCTTGGTGTCGCAGCAGACCCACAATGGGGAGCGCCTTGGTGTCTCGGTAGTCCCATGATACACGAAATGGTGTGTACCTCAACATGCTACGAGGTGGGGAACCTTTGTGAAGCAGGAGACCCAAATGGGGAGTGTATGGGTGACGAGGAAGACCCACGGTACTCGATAGGAGGAGTAACTCAGCAGTCCAAGGTTAGTGGGAAGCACTTTGGCATCGCATTATGCCCACTATTTTCGATAGAGGATGATTTTTCCAGTAGCTGAGGTTTGGATAATGTGATTGGGGATGTTATGTTATAGTACCCCTAGAATAAAATCCAGGTTTGAGCTGATTTAGTTTTTCTTTGTTTTTCTTATGATTGAGATGGATTACTTGATAACTTAGGTATATGTATGGGATATACCTATAAATTTTTATATGTTGATTAAATATTTTTTGGTTTATCCTTGATGGAATTTCTGAGACATATAGGGTATTTGGGTCCCTACTGAGTATCATTATACTCAACCATGCACAGGTTATGCATGCACCTTGTTGTGTTGGATGCAGATGACAGACAATGCTAACTGAGGCCGATAGTACCAGGACTGGACCTTACCTAGAGGTGGAACTTATGACGAATCAGTAAATAGAAGAGACCTACAAAAGAGAAGTGTGGAGGAGGTGATCTGTGCATACCCTTTAGGTAGGAAAATCAAAGGACGACCCAGTAGCTTACTTTCCCTTTTCATTAGTTGTATTGTATCATAGATGTACTTGTATTATATAGTTGGACTTGTATTCTGGCCCATTTTTCTTTCATCAACCTTGTGTAATAATGTTTACTTGGTGTTTTGTATCTGGCTGTGTGTTTTCTTGTGTGTGTGTGTTTACAGGTTATAAAGGCAATGCCTTCCCAATTCTAGGAAATTACGCCTTTGGTGCTTGTTTCCAGCCCCTGGACTTTGCAAGGCGGGTTTGGGGTAGTCACACCACGGGCCCCGGGGGACGGGTAATGATAAAAATGTGACAACCGGGTCCGAGTGAAAGCACATACACCTCGCGTTAACATGTTTGATGGGTCCTGACCTGAAAGTATCAGTCGTTGCCCCGCGGACACGTGGTCCCCACCCTAGGGCCCACCCATATGCCTAAATGGGACATTTGACTAATGACAGTCCCCAAAGGCCGACACATGTCTTTTCCTGGGTGCTTTATCCTCACCCAGACACACACTAGGAATCTTCCCAGAAGGTCACCAATGCAGATCACTACTCCAGGACAAGCACTATTAACTATGGTGTTCTAATCAGACAGGAACCCGAAAAGGAAGTTTCACCTTATGGTCATGAGTCATATAATTTAGTCATTTAATCATTTATCATTTGGGGGTGTAACAATCACCCCCCTTTAGAGCACAAACATCCTCATTGTGGGCCATACATCACAACCCAGGTAGTGCACTGCACTTAAAGCTGGGTACCACCTCTGATACCAAATTTGACAATCGGGTCCTAGTGACAGCACATACACCCCACCTTAACATGGTCGTTGGGTCCTGGCCTACCAGGTATCACCAGTTGCCCCGTAGACACGTGGTCCCCACCCTGGGTACCACCCACATGCCTGAACGGGTCATCTGACTAATGAAAATCCCCACATACCAATACAATTCCTTTCCAGTGTGCCTTTTCTTCACTCTCACACACACTGGGAAACTTCCCAGAAGGTCACCCATCCTGATCACTACTCCAGGACAAGCACACTTAACTGTGGACTTCTAATCCGATAGGATCCTGGAAAGGAAGGTGCATTTTTTTTGACATGTGTCATATCATTGAAATTGATAATTGTGAAGTAATCCCAAAATAAATATCATTTTATTTTACTCAGAGATCCAAATACATACATAATATCCATTTTACAATTAGAATAAAATATAAAAAAATATAATTAAAAAAATCATGGATCCTTCAAACTCATTTAACGAGTTTTTCATTATAATCCGTGGAAATGGAAAAAATTGGGGTGACCTAAAATTTCCATTAATTGTAAGATACCATAGATAATGACATGATTAAATAATGTATAATAACTATGGAAATGCAGGTAATAAAAAAAATAAATTTTAAAAAATAAATTTATCATTAAATTAATCCATGGATAATAATAATGAATTAAAATGAAGGATAATAATAATCAATGTAACAATGATGGTATTGCATAATATAGTATCTTAAGATCTCATACAAGAATTGCAATGTTACCATTCATACATCACACAATATATTGACCATGTTCCAATTCTTTAATTCATATTTTAATGACCATGATACTACTCATTTACACATATTATAATGACCATAATCCCATTCATCAATTAATATTTGAATGACCATATTACCATTCATAAAAAATATAAGAATAACCATATACTGATTAATTAACTCATATTTGAATGAACATGTAACAATTCATAAACACAAAATTAATTCATAATTTAATTATAGCTATAAATTCCTCTCCTAATTCAAAAAATTTTCAAACAAAAAATCATCAGTTAATTCAAAAGAAAAATAATAATATTAATTCAATTAATTTATTCATTAATTATTTATGAACTCCTATTTAATTATTAGTTCCTCGATTATTTTATCACATAATTATCCTTACTTCCCATATTAATTATTTCATCAAAAACATTAATTAACTTAACCACTAATTAATCAATATTCAAAATACAAAATTTCAATATTTGTTTAAAAAAATAATTTTACCATATAAAATACTTATTCTTCATAATTAATTCCAAAATTAATTACCTTTATTTATTATATCAATATCACACAATCTATCCCATAATTTATTATCTTAATCCATGAAATCAAAACCACATAATTAATTCCAGGATTAATTATCACAATTACACAAATTCAATGTATATGAATTAATTCCCTAATTAAAAATCCAAATAGAAATCTCTAATCAAATAATTGTTCATAGAATAAATTATCTAATTTTATATCCCCAATATATCATAATTGATCCCAAAATTAATTATCTTCTTCAATAGTACATTAATTAATAAATATTAAACATCAAATACCCAAATTTATGAATGTATATTTTGAAATAATACTAGTAAGTCTCATATTTTGATACACATAACAAAATCATGACATTTTCAATTGAATATTATAACACCAAGCAAAAATTTTCAATGAATAATCACCCTATGTAAATCCAGAATGCTCGAGCAAGTCAACAATGTAGAATCATATTCGAATATCCAAACCAAAAATCATCCTTAAGTATATAGTTGATCATAAAAAATATATAAATATATATCTAGAATCATATATATATATATATATATCAATAAATAGTTTAATATCTGTCTGTAACAGAATAATAAATCGCTAAAAGAAAAAAATTTGAACAGAGAATAACAGAATAAGAACCGATATATGATTCAATTACCGGTAGAGGAGTGGACCATAAATCCGATTTTCGAATCACTTTGAAAGGAGGTAGGGATGGATTTGATTTCATATGGGGAGATACAAAAATGAAAAATAACTCCTAGGAAAAAATGGGGGTTCAAATAGTTGAGTTTTAGGGGCATGGGGGATCATAAAAATTACAATTGGGTTACATTAAAAAAATGCCATCATTTCTGGAAAGAGATCATAGTTTCCACTAATCATGCACATAAACCATGTGCCTATTATTATTGAGGTTAACAATTACTCCATATACAATGCATGGTTTTCAATGGTTTTCAATAACCTGCAAACCCATATTTCAATGTTCTCATAGTCAGCTACGTTTGGGTGCACAGTTAGGGAAAATTGTGAGCCAACTATGAACAACCCTATAATTTTTAAAAAATTAACATCTACATAAAATAAAACCCCCAGTCATAACACAAATAGAATGTACTAAAATATGGAAAATAGAGTACCTAAATTCAATCTTGAGTCAACTGAAAAGATGGTCATAATCATAGAATCTCACTAGATTATAAAAAATAATCCCCGAGTAGGACACCCCTAAATACCAATGATTTAGAGCCAACAATATTGGGTCACAGATCCTGCCTATATTATTCCACATCCCATGTATCCAAATGTACATTCCTAGGAATCCATAACACACAAAATATCGAAATGATATTTCCCTAAAACACTTTCTCACTACACACATATTATATGATCCCCAAAGGAAGAATATACATCATGATCAACCTCATCAAAATCAATCACATGTGAAGTGTTAGGGTGATATTTACAATGATTTGATACAAGGGAAAATTAAAGCATATAATTTTTTTTGGAAGATCCAATATGTACACTATAAGACTAATTCTCTCCACAACCTCAGGTGTTCAAAAGAACTTGGGCACCAACATTCCCTTTCTCTATATCATGAAACGACCCAATCTCTGAAACACTTGAAAGAATACATGATCACACTTTATATTTATTCTGGTCCATCGATGATTATAAACATGTGTATTAGGAATACTCTTAACAGTAGCCATAAATTTTTAAATGAAATGTACCTTTTACAATATATCCATGAGGAGAGTTTTCCCAAAAATTACAACTCCACTACCTCCATCAAACATGATGACAATATTCACGGCCTTCTATAAATAGTGTCACATGGTCCCATTTGTATAGATTCCTGGTAAATGTTTTTATAGGAAAAGTACACTAAAGAAACATTTTTCTCCCAAGACCCACAAAATTGAAGAATTCACACCCACAATATATCCTCAAGCACCTATATTTTAAGCTCATAAATAACATATGATCTTGTGTAAACATTTATACGTTACAATACATACTTATCAAATGCCTTCAAAAATCCCTTGTAGAATCATGAAGTGCAATGTGCTTCATGATATGAAACTATAGTATATGCCACTCCATGTAGATATACAATCTACCGAACATAAAAAACACCTACCTAGACTACATAGAAAGTCTCTCGTACATGCATGAAATATACTACATTCAGTAGTCGATCACTAACAACCGATATAACATTTTTATTCATTTGTCTTCTGAATAATAATTATAAAATCATTAATTATTTCATCTCACATCCATTCTTGAATGGGAAATGTATATAGAAAACCCACAGCCATTGATGCACTTTCTTCACATATTGACATGTGTAGCATAATTTCATGTACCCTTCTGTCTTCTTTTCAAGCTTGACCACAAAAATTATCATCGTATATCATAGTATAATTTGGTTTCACCAAGAGGTACTCCATATTCTAGGAAATAAATTATTGTATCAACTATTCTCATGTACTGGTATAGAAAATGAATCTGATTCATGACATAGATAGTTCCATCTTTAACTATTCTCCAATATAAATGTGAATCACCACATTCAAGTGTTTCCATCAATTAAAAATTATGGATCCTTATATTGAATATTTCTATTTTAGTTAAAAAAATATGACCACACTGAAACCATAATGAGTTTCATCTACTTATAAATCTTATAAACAAGAAAATACTTTAATACAAACAAGGTCATCATATTTCAATCAGTATTATACTCATGAACCATCTGAGACCATGTTTTCCTCTTCATTGAATTACACATAAGATCTTCGTTCTCATGAATATATGATATTTCAAAATCAAATGACTGCATATACTAAAACCATCTCCACTCACAAAGATTCAAATATAACCATGAGAAAATATAACACAATTTATTGTGTTATTTAGTCAATTAAAACTTCTCAATCTGAAAATAATTACAAAAACACTTCAAATAATAAAACACAATAGATAACTCGAGGTCTTGTATAGGTTAGTTTGGTTCATGTGCCTACGCTATAATGACTCCTATGCCATAACTCAATCTCCCCACATCGATAAAGCTCTGAGTCCAACCCAGGAAGAATCAAAATACACAATGTTCTCCTCACATAGTAGGTATAGGATCATGATTAGTGCTATTGTAAATGGATTATTCAACTCATGGAAGGCATTATCATATGCTTCAGACTAATCAAACATTATCCCTCTTTGGCCAGGCGTGAAAGCAGTGATAGAAAATGGGAAAAGTCAATGATAAATTTCTAATAATATCCTACTATCCAATGAAAATTATGAATATTAAATAAGTTAATAGGATGATCCTAGGGAACCAATCCATAAAAAACCCATATGACCATAAAAACACAAACCTATAAAATGATATTGCCCATGATGTTTACCTGATCAATCAAAAACTAATACTTAGATAGCCTGGTGCACATTAGATGCTCTCTTGATTTACATACGACAATGTCAATATGTTGGGAATGATCATCAAAACTCATGGTGTACCCCAATAAATCATAAAGAAACAATCCAGTGAACAAACCCATGTAAATTTAGAATATTCTTTTCATCATGGAAACAAATACAACTAGTGCATTTTATAAATGAAATGACATTATAAATAACTCATATCGGACCTAAATGCTTATGAAATCAGACCTCATTATATCAAAAGTCTGAACACTTAGCTAAGGATACCCAGATATCATGTCAATATTCAATAACACACAATCTAAAATAAATTGGTCAAATAGATCATCAATATGTATAATGAGATAAATGTTCTTCACATTCATCTTTTTTTACTACTGTTAATCAACACACAAATGTACACTCTAGTTAGAATTCTTAGAAAAAAACATTAGATAATGCCAATGTGACATGCATGGATGAATAAATCACATACCCTCAAATTCATTTAACAATGTCATGAGTTCGTAATTAAATTTTTCTTCCATTATATATGGTGGAATAGAAACTGTATCATCTCACAATATTAGAACATTAGTGAATTCAAGCTCTCTCTTCAAGGACAATTATAAGAATTATTCAGTAAAAACGTCCTGAAGTAGTTCCATAATAGGTGGAAAGGTATCAAGAGTTACTCATCCATTATCATGTATTGAACCAGAATCCTGGGTTGGGAGATCCCATAATTTCTAATTAATTGGCACTGGTCATCCCTCATGGATATCCCACTCTCAATGTTGAATATAGTTTTTACTCATAAAAGATTTAAAGGCCACTCTTTGACAGTAACAATCAATGTGGGATTGGTATGTGAAATCCAATTCATAACCATAAATGGATTAATTCCTAAAATCTCATGTATATAGATATCCTATAGAAAATGATACGCCCTGATCTCAAGAAAAATCCACTAAAAAATAGATGTATCTTGACTATACACTGAATGATGTATATATAATAATTGTTCTTCCCAAAAATTCCACATCTCGGATCAATCGATTAACAAAAATTAATGACATAATGGAATGATAGGCATTGTTATCAAATAAGAAAAAAGATAACATTGAATATACATGAATAGTACCTCCCATTATTGAATATAAAACCTCACAATCCACTTGGTTTAGATGCACAACATACATTTTTCCTTCCGCTCATCCCTTTGAGGCATTCAAATACCCCTGAGTTACACTAAACATTAGATATGGGATCTCATACAAAAAAAATATGTCCACCAACTATACCACATCATTCATTATAACTCAATTTTCAAGGATAATATATAGAAAAATATCCCCATAACATAACCTATATCTATATATATCCTCCATCACTGAACATTGTCGTTGTGTCCTGTAGAAAATTTGAAAATTTCCCATCTTGTCGCAAGATATTCCCTCCATATGTGGTATGGTTCAGATTCAATAATATTGGCCTAGAATACAACAATTATTGAATATCACATATGTAAGGTCATGTTTAACTAATCCCTCTGTCTGTTTACCTCGCTTCCCTATTCCATGGTTAATGTCCTCATAAGGTTGCATACTTCTCTCAGAAGTTGTGACCCACGACATTCCAGTAGAAACTATCTGACTAGCACATGAATCCTCCATCAGGTTCCTCTCCTCTTAGAGATCCTTATCTACCACCTTATAAAAAATCAATAACAGAAAGGGGATATCTTTAGACATAATCACACACTTAAGGTCATCCTAAAAGCGAATATCCATAGTTGTCTCTTCTTCTTCAAATTTTGGATAAAATCCCTACGAGACTTCAATCCATCTAACATAATCCATCACATACATGCTCCCCTGTATATCTGTCACATGAACTCCATTTCACTCTCCTAAATCAGTATCTATGGATAGAAGTTATCTAAGAACCACTCCAAGAAGTTCTTCCATAACATACCTTCAGACTTTCCAGTGTGCGCCTTAACATCCCACCAATGCATTGTTGATCCAAATATCATATAAGAATCCATCATTTCCCTCTTCTTAGTAGGAGTCTCTAAATTGTCATGTATCTTCTCTATGGACTCAACAATGAACTACACACCCTCAGGTACACACTCTCAAATGAATTTCAATGGGTAGAACAATTAAATATCCCTTGTTAGGTTAGACCTACTCTTCATAATGTGACACGAGTCCCTTTACCTAAATTGAATAAAAGTATAATTTTTTCTCTATGATATTCTCCACTTATTCAACACATGGAACTATGTGTGCATCAGGTTCCACTACTGGAAGATAATCACTATGAATATCCTCATATCATCCTCTAAACAAGTGTCAATGTCAAGGCGTATCTCAATAATTCCAAACACATGAATTAGGGCTCATAAATCAACAATATCCAATTATGTATAAAGAATAATCAAAAAATGAAAAAAAAACTATTTTCCCTAATTCACACAATGTGTTCAAAACCATGGGTCTATCATTACACTTAACCATCATAATCCTAGTTATAGGTTATATTCGGAAAACACATTCTCATACTCAATTTTCCAATTTAGAATCCCAAATTAGTCACACTATTTCATCATTTAACCACATCCAATTTCAAAACACAGACCACATTTTATTTCATTTCACAAGCATGAAAAAAATTACATTTTTAATAAATACCCAAAAGCCTTTTACTAGTGTGTTTCTAAAATTATTCATGTACCAAAATAATATCGATTGTATAGAATGATGAATGAATACTCATCTCTAATGAAATTCAAGGCCACAAGTAAAATATCATAAAATTTAGAAAAAAAATCACATAACATAGAATGTGTGTCACCGAAGGGTAAATAATATTAAACTCTAAATTTAATGACTAATAACAACAATCCCACCACTTGAACCTTGTTTTCCCCCATATGTTGATTTTCTACTCCAATACATGAGCTCAAGTCCTTGTACCCACTATTCTTAGTACCCATTCAACCATTCTCAAAATAGTAATATATAATATAAAGATAACCAAAATCAATTGATATCACATTGTGATGTTCCATCATAGGTTTCACATATTAGTGAAATGAGAGAACAAATCATAAAACCTCATGTGAACCTCCCAATATGATAAATGATACTAACTAGTTGTGATGATATGATATGTCAATCATGGACAGACAATATCATTTTTTATTAGAGTAATACACCCCCAAAAATATTAATAAATAATAGCAGAGTCATATATAACCATTAAAAATTATAATATCATGAGATAATCAATGTAATAAAATACAATATCCATCAAATGTAGAAAACATGATAGGATACTTTACATGTCAATTGTGTTAAATGAAAATTGAATATAAAGACACTGATGACACTTAAAGAGGGTCTCCAACTGTGTTTTGTTCCCTCACACAAGCTCAATCCAAACTCGTTCATCTAACATAATGCCACATCCATGAATCTATCCTACATTAATATTGTCTATTTAGGTACTGATTAGAAAGCCTGAGTAGGGTGTCGGTAAAACAAATAGTCCACCACTAATGGTGTCTAAATCAAATCCATTTAATAACAGTGTATGTTGTTGTATAAATAGATAACTATAATGCATAAATTTAACATTTTCACAAAATCACACTACTATTTATTCAACAACATAATTTCCATGGTTTCCTATAGAAAATAGTACTTATATACCTACATTAGATCATAATGGAACCTAAAGAATATTTGAGGGATATGATGTCTCATAATGTAACCATTACCATTGTTTATTTTCACACATTAGAATGCCAATATTACCATTTTATAATTCATACATGGAATCCAATGATACCATTCATAATTGCCACATTAAAATGAACATGTTCCCATTCTTTAACTCATAATTGTATGTTACCATTCATAAACACACATTAGAATTACCATGGTCCCATTATTTAATTCACACTTGAATATACATGATACCAATTATAAGATCATATTAGAATGAAAATTTTCACATTCATTAATTGATGCATGAATTTCTATGTCACCCATAAAAAACAAATAATTTTTTTACAAAATAATTATCCGAATATTTTCCATTACTAATTTAATATTTAGTAAAACAAAAAAATCCCATTAGTTAATTCCACAATTAAATAATCATATCAATAATATTAATTAGTTAATAAATGGATAAATCAAAATTATTTCATTAAATATTTAGTAATATATATATTAGATAATTACCCTTATTTAAATAACCAATTAATTATGTTATGAACACCATTAATTAACTTAACTACTAGTTTATCAATATTCACAACAAAAAATTCCATTATTATTTCTAGAATTCATAATCTCATTCAAAATATGAATTATTTGTAATTAATTAAAAAATTAATTACATCAATAAATCATATAAATATAACATAATTTATCCCATAATAAATTATATCAGTTCATGGAATCAGACGAAGATAATTAATTCCATAATTAATTATGTCAATTAAACAAATTCAATGTATAAAAATTAATTCTCCAATTAATTTTCTATATAATATTCCCTAAATGTAATAAATTAATCCCCTAAATAAATATTTAATTTTGGATCCACAAAATATCATAACAAATAAAATAAAAAAATTAACGATCAATTTCAATAATAAATCCAGTATTCAATTTTGAACACAATTTTACCCCATTTAGGAATTAAAATTCCTATAAAATTATATAATGTACACAATTGTTATAAAATAATAAAATAAAAACTATGTTAACAGAAAATTATAACACCTAACACAAAATTTCGATGAATAATCGCTGAATATAAATCCCCATAAATTAAGTGGCACAATGACATAGATCTCGATCTGATTCTCAAACTCCTAAATCATGATTAAAAAAATACAGATATTATAAATATATATATGGATATTAAATAATAGAACTAGATAAAAACATAATGATTTTCATCAATCCATAATAGAATACTACATCACTGAAAGGATGCAATAATAATGGGAGATAACAATAGAATAACTAGGATTGGATTCACCTACCATGAGAGGAGCAGACCTTCAATCTGGTAGTCGAATCCATAAGATCGGAGGTCAATATGGATTTTAATTCATCCATAGAGCTCCAAAAATATAAAATACATCCAATGGTATAATGAGGGTTAAATAGGTGAGTTTTGGGGGCTTTGAATATTTAAAAATTAAAATCGGATGAAATTTAAAATAGTGTACATTTTACTAGGAAGGGGAATGTGGTTTTCCCTAACCATGGGGATAAACTGTGTGCCGATTATTTAAGGGGATCATGATTAATAGTATGATGGAATAGTCCTTTCCAATATATGTTCTTCCCTTGGGAATACCCACAACCTGTTTTCTCATGAGTAGCTGAGTTGGGCAGCACAGTTTAGGAAAAATAGGTGCCAACCATGCACAACCCTATAACATCCATTTTCACAAAATTCCACCCAAACACAACCAAAATATTAATCCAAAATATAATTACTCCAATAAGGACCCAAGTTTACCTAAATTAAAGACTATGTTAACTCCAGAAAACATCAGGATTTTATATTACTCCTAGAGGTGTCTTTTCCAAAACTACATCCATTTGTAGAATCCACACAGTCATATACATCATCGAAAAATTAAATAATCTCATCAGTTAAATTATTTTAGGATGTTATACTATTCATAATAATAGACATGGATTCAGTCATAGGGGTTTGATCATTAATTTATATTTTACATAATCTAGTTCTAAAGGATACTACTAAAATGCATTAGATACCTTCTCAAATGATCCCAAGCAGAGTATCTAAGAACAGTAGATTAATTTATTACATTCATAGTGGACACATGTTATCACATTATGAAGTTTCAATTAGGTTATTGTTCTTGTAAAAAATATATATACTTTAATATTGTATTAAAATTTATAAAAACTGTAACATAGTTTTTCTATAGGAACATTATTAATCAATTTACAATATCCTTGGATATCATCCAAAGTTCATTTCATTGAATATAGGGATATGAAGAAAAAGAAAATTATATATCAAATGACCTATAAGGATGTTTTACATAAGAATATATTATATAAGAAATAAGACATATTCAATATAGAAAAGTAATTACCTAAAAACACATACCCTTAAATAAATTGCTTGGAATCAATGTATAATATGGGTGGAAAAAATGATGATACAATTATTACATATAACCATTCTCATGAAAAAGAAACTTATCCATAGACTTTTATTCATATAATCATATTAAAATTGATAAATATTATCATAACGATGGGATATATAATTCAAGGCATCAAAAACATATCATTGAGATCATATTCGATAAAATAATACATAAATTGGTATGTCCTCATCCAAATACCCATAGAGGATTTTCTATAGAAACATAAAAATTACATGGGGGTTTATAATAATTCCCACAACTAAATTAGTAATTCTAATTCATTCATCAAAGGAAATGGATTAATTTATATTAAATACATAATCATCATTAAATTTCATATTTGAAGACTAGCTGATTAAATATTAATATTAACATGTCAAAATGATCATAAGTAATATAGGGATATAACAATGATTTTATCATCAATATATAG
Organism: Viscum album; assembly: GCA_963277665.1. NCBI lineage: Eukaryota > Viridiplantae > Streptophyta > Magnoliopsida > Santalales > Viscaceae > Viscum > Viscum album. Next base: position 599,944,480 of record OY728128.1, read on the forward strand.
CTTTAGTGGATTATGTGTAAAATAAATTGTTAAATTTACTGATGATTTGAAAAAAATCACAATTTCTTGAAATATTTTTGATGAAAATAATAATTTCACATTGAAAATAACATCAGAATCATAAACAATTTTCATAATATTATGTTATAAATTTTTTTTAAAAAGATGTATTTAAAATATTAAATTAAGATTTAAATAAATTAGTTTTAAATATGATATAAAATAAGATTCCTGTAGAAAACATTAAACAAATTATTCCTATCACATATTCAATAAATTTTAGAATGTAACGCACTTAAGAAATGATAAGAAGATTCATTTGAAACATTATTTTGTAATGTAATAAATTGTTCAAAAAAATGTTATAAAGTGCTAGGAAATTTTTAGGGTCATTACTGAATTTTTTTATATGAAAACATGGACATAAAAGAAACAGATTCCATATCAAATAGAAAACAAATGCGGGATTAAATTGAAATATTCATTGATTTACGTAAGTATATAAAAATGAGAAATTAAATTTAATCTTATAATTTTATTAAATATCCATATGAGAATAATATATATTGGTCTTAACATATAAAGATATTATAATTTCCCTAATGAGGACTAAAACATAAGTAATCATGAATAATAATGGGATTGGGAAATATTCCAAGACAAAGATCAAATCAACAATATTATAATTTACAAATGAACTATTTATGTGAGAAAAATGTAATTATAGATAATATTACATGAAGTAAAAAGTTACACATTTAGTAATCATCTTAAAATATAAAAATTCCATTACATGGACAATGTAGTAGAAGTATAAACCAATGAATAAAAATTGAGTTAGGAAAACCCTCATCGATTTTTTATTTTCAAAATCATAATCCTCATAAATGAGATAACATCAAATGAGACTTTATTTTCATTTAAGATATTGGTTATCATGATAAAAAATAAAATATGGACTATCTACACCATATTAAGAGAAAAAGTGTTGAATATCATATATTTATAAAAACATTTGTGATAAAATAACCTTACCTCATATTCTACTTCCTCCACATGTGACCAACCCTCCTGAATAAAAAATATATATTTATGATAATAATATAATATAACAATAATCCTATATATAATTTTATATATAATTAAAATATAAATTTTATCATATTGTTTTTCACAAAAACCTATGTAACTACTTTCCTATAAGATTTTTTTCATTTATGATTTATTTTAATAACTACTTTTTTCATGTATTCTTTGGTTTAATATTTTTAGCCCTTGGATACAGATCCTGGTTCCATCATATCTATAATAATAATCAATATTTAAATACAATAAATTTTGGCTAAATATATCTTTATTACTATCCATATAATGTGTAAGTGAAAAATGGTAACTATCTCTATCTGGAGGAGTTAGTCCATACATATATACAAGTCATATTATCATTGTACAAAAGGATTGTAATGAAATAATTTGTGAATCATATAATATTATGGTAATAATATTTGTTTCATAAATATTTTATATATTCAATAGATCCATACTCATAACAATTCATATAAATTGGTGATGAATAATGAATTCCATTTCTATGTGAAGATGGTAAGATGTATATACAGAAGAGATATGTTTTCATATTTTTTCTGATAGAAAAGTGATGGAAAATTGTTGTAGCCTAAATATAATATCATTTATGTATAATTTTTATATTTTAGATAATATTTTTGGATAGTAAAAATATATTTAATAAATTTTTATGAATAAATTAATTTTTAAGCGTCACTTTTCATTGAAATAAATCATTTAGATATTATCTTAAGGGACATAGATATATAGTTGTAGATATACCATAAACAATATAACTTTTATAATTATTTTTAGAAGATAAATTTATTCTGTTTTCAATCCATGATTCTCAATTTGGTGTAATGAAAATAAGGAATGGGTATACTTTCCAAAGTGATGGGTGTGACTTTCATGGAATTTATAAAATTACTAAATTAATTTGAATTATATGTTTATTTCCAAATTGTTCCAAATTTAAATATTGGATGGTAATATGAATATGGGTATAAATAATCTCATCAAATAAAATTTGGAGCAGATTTCACTATCTTTTCTCCATTATCTCTATGTTTTAACCCCATTAACACTTTTAACATTTAATACAATATTAAAACTTTATACAATTTAAGGGTTAAGAATGATTCAATTGATGACAAAACCACATAAATGTAAAATGGGTTTTTAACCATAACCTATTATCTATTTAAATGATAGTGTTTTTATAAATTAATTATCATTTAATATTATTGAACTAACTATAAAATATTATTAATGTAATATTTTTCCCAATTCATTTAATTTTTAATTCAATTAAAAAATAAAAAGGAATAATTTTAATATTATCCTTTTCAATATGTATAAATAATATATATATTTATTAAATTTTTAGGCCACTATAACTCCCTCAAAAAAAATAGTTTTTTAGTATTTTTTTCTATTGATTTGATAAATACTATATCGGTGATGTGTAATCATTGAGGGAAATTATTTAATATCCAATTATTAAAAATAAATTAAAATTAAAAAATTATATTATTATTCATATAGTCATTTAGAGATGAACATTTCTAATTTTTACCTAGTAATAAAAATTTAGAGTTTCTAAAATCAATATAGTGAAATTTTGTCTTTATCATTTTATTAAATTATTATAATTGTCTCAATCAATGAACTGTGGAAACATGTGTTTATATATTCCTCACATAGATGGAAATAGAATAGCTATAACTATCCAATATAATTAAAGAATATATTAAGTTAATTTATTGCCATAAACATATAATTTTGAACCTCAATTAACTAATTAATCCTCAAAATGGTTATAATTATTTAATATAGTTTTTATTACTATTTAAGAATGAGTACAATTTACTAAATTTGTACTACATTATTCCAAATATGGAATATATTTTTTAATATATAATTTTTAGATTTTTTTAAAATTAATATATTATTATAACTAAAAATGCAACCAAAAACAGTTTTCCATCCAATTTCCTTCTTATTTATAAAAGTACATTATACTTAATGAAATAATAATATATATTCAAAATAAAATATTTAATTTAATCTATGAATTTTCACGATTCACTAAAAAGGTTTATTTTTTTAAGAATCTGAAAATTTTACCCTATGTTAATGGGATATTATTTTTTGAAAAATTATGTTCATTTTATAAAATATAGTTTATAAATTTAAAATAAATTTATTATTATTTATATTCACAAAATGAAAAATAAGACATATTTTGTCGAGAATATAGTTTTTATATCTAAAATTATTTTACTAAATATTAAGTAGTTATTTATTATTAATAAATCAATTATATAAATCAATTGAAAATTTTTATTAATTTGTTTAACCATATACATGGCTTATAAATCAGTGTCTAGTATATAAAAAACATATTATAATAATATTTTTTCACAGTTTAATTATACTACATGTTGAATATTATATTAATTTTCAAAACTAATTTTCTATTAAAACCCCAAGGTGTTAGATAAGAGTGTATTTTCAAGTGGTTCATTTGTGAAGTTCAAATCAAATGTTTTGTTCATTATAGCGAAAATGTTAGCTTTGGACTCATGGAAAAATTTGTGCACTTTGGGTTATACATGTTGATGAATCAACAAGTAGATTCATGTAATGTCAGGATGTGAATTCAGAAATTATATTTTACTAATTTATTGACTCCTCCATGTATTATGGTTTCATGATCATTACAATCATGGAGAATCATTTTTATCACACTTATAATTATTGGTAGTTGGATAGATTTGAATTGACTTGTATCTCCTGATTGAGATTTAATATACTTGTTTTGAGCCCCTTTAAACTCATTATATTTAATATGAAATGGGATTTTATGTTTGTAAAGATATTCTAGATGGTCCGAACATCAGGTTACATCATCAATGCCATTTTTTATTGGAATCAAGAATGAGGTTTTTCTATCAGATTTAACTAATTTCATTAATTAATCTATAATTAAGGTTCTAAATTGTACCCATTAATGTTAGAAAAAATTCATATTATTATTCTCTGTAGAAATGAATTTTTTTTGAACCATAATGTTTCAGGTGAGATATCTAGAAGAAAACATGGTGTGTCTATTTCCGTGGATGTAGCTGTTTTGGTCTTGATTCTAAGTGAGAATGATTATATGGATCATTTTAGAACATTCATCCACTGTATCACCTACCAGGAATGTGAGGGTCATCCAATGTAAGAGTAGCCTCAAGGCATAGATTGACATTCATAGGTGAATAATAGAGAGTTCTATATATATATATATATATATATATCATGGTAGATATGAAGATTTATTTAATTGGATACCACAATGTCTCTTGGATGAAAAGTTCTACGGTATTGTGATAATAATTACTTTAACCTTACGGATAACAAATTTTAGAGTAAATTTAGTTTTCTTCAATCTAGTGGTTTATTTTTTTAGAGATATGGATGTTAATCATTGATATTGAGGATATTATAATACATTAAGTTACTTTTAACATTAATTTAAGGGATATGGGATACTTATTAGTAAGAATAATTCTAGAGGCTCAACCAAGATAACCGGGTTGTCGTAGTAATACCAGTTATCTTTTGACCCCCACTAACAAAGATGTTGTTATGAATAACACATTCTACTCATTATAATTCACTGACTATCTTGTGGGACACAAGCCAGTTGGTTTATCCATAACATCATAATGTTTGTAAGAGCTATTTATGCCTTAATAAAATTAATTTTGATCATTTTACCAATATAAATCACTCTGGTTTATCACTATTTTCATATATTTTTCAGATCACTTTATTTATGAACTTCTCCTCTCTTCCCACCCAAATATCTCTAGCATCTGAGATTAATCTTGACTCATAATTCATGTAAATTAGGGTAGAATCTTTCACAATATGTAAATATTTTTCTCTTTCCTGACATAATGGTTCATCTCCATATCCTTTCACATGTATAAAATTTTATTAGTTATACAATGAACATATAATCTATTTACATCTCAAATATCATAGGACCTTATCTCATTTAATTATCATTTTCACTAGTTGATCATTCATTCTTAATGTGATTGATAAAAATTCCATCAGATCATTATATATTTTTCAATGATCAATAGATCATGGAATCAACATTGAATTAATATGTCCAATGATGACGAATAGATTCCGTTTATATTTGTTTTATTAATTTTATGTCAAGGGAAATTCATTGGTATTGGATCAAACCAATTAGGTGATGTTGGGTCTATGTTATGTGACCTATTTGGTATCATCTAAATATTATGAAGAAAATATATTAAATTTGATATTTTATTATTTCCAATGAAATTTTATATTTCATGGAAATAATACAATAGTGTGAGAGAAATACAATATTTATGGTTGGTCGATGTTTTACTAAGGAAGTTGTGTCTATTTAGTCTTTTGGCTAGAGTGCCTTCTACCTTGACTGTCATTTCAGGTAATTAATTATTACTACTAATGTTGGAATGTATGGGATTGTGTTTTATATTTTGGGTAATAATTGGAAGAAAATATGATATATATTGACTAAAATGATTCTTTTTGGCTTTTAATTGCATTGAGTTGATGCCAATTGAGGTATGTGGACTCATTTACTCTTTCCTTCTGTATTATGAATAGTTATTTTCATAATTGATATGGATTGAAACATTTAAAAAGATAACTTTAATTATTAATGTGTTATGAATAATAGGTAATGTAATTAATAAATGTTGTATGAGTAATAATTAATTAATGGAAATATACTTGAGGTAATTTTACAATGTGACAATGGCCGTGGTAATCCCATATTCAATATATTGATGTTGAATTCTAATGAATGTGGTGTGATCATTAATGTGTGTCTTATATTTGAAGGATTCTACATGATGTTTGGTTTTGAATCATGATACATGGTGCCTATGTATAAGGACTCGGCCTTAAACCTCACATAAAATTGAATTAAATGAATAATTCACATTGAGGATATTTTCAGGTTTAGAGTTTTAGTGAATTAGATCATAACTATTAAATCTCAAAAGATTACATAGTAGAAACTTCTACAAAGTAACTTTCATTTTTACAAAACATGGACTCTAAAAGAGAGTCATGTTTAGTTCCATGTTTAAGACATCATGAATTTTTCTTGATCCCATCCGTCACCCTATTCCACATTATGTCATGTGAAAAACATTTCAAAAAAACTTGGGGTGAGAATAAAAAGCTCAGTAAGGGATACACAAACAAAGAAAACTATTAGTTTTTCAAAACATCAAGTAAACCATGAATAATTTATCAAAGCCACACTTTTCACCATTATGAAGTAGTAAAATCTCTTCACTGAATAAAAGATCATTACTTAACCTTTTGTAACAAAAATATTAACATAAAACCCATAAAAAGAACACATAACATATAAAGGGAACTTTGGACATAAACATACTTAAATGGAATAACCATACGTTCGACGTCAACACATATCACTTAATAGAATAGCCATATGGCTGACTTTCATACCCAATGTATTGGAGGTTATAACGTAACCACCCGTCTTGGTATTCACGGCACCACCCATCATATGGTTTATCACGTAACCACCAGTCAATGTCCAAGTACCATTATAAAATCATAACAATTATAAAGGAAAGAAAAAATTTCCACATTTCAATCACAATATATCACATAAATATATTGATATAAAAAAATTTATTATAAAAACCCTTTTCAATACCAAAATATATAAAACAGTATATGGTATTTATTTCATTTGAAAAAACATTATGGCTTGTTGAGGATGCCAAAGACCATATAATACTCTCGGCAGCAGAAAAGGTCCTTATCGCCGCATACGTTTTACAAAAACATTCCCTTTTTTCGCTTAGTAAAATACTACGTATAAAAATATTCCTTTTGAATAAAAGTCAAAGTAAACGGGGTTTATACACCGTATAAAATAAGGTTATGTATAAAACAAAATATACCTCAATTAAAGGAGATTGAGATGAAGTACCATACATAGATCAATTTTTAAATAAAATAGATATATTATATGTATTCACTATAAGTACACATGAAGAGAGTAAAACTACAAGATATGACATAATAATATCATGACATAATTTGAAAGTAGGAGATTAACCCAAAGAATGGAAATTGGGTTTAGAAGTTCCCTTTCCTCGTGTCCGACTTCACTCGACCATTCTTTAATTTCCTGATTAATAACTAGAGTTAATTTCTACTTTCATAAGAACCTTTTTCATTCTTATTATTCCTTTTATATCACTTACTGTCATGTTATAAACATTATGTAATCATTTAAGTTAATAGTTATAGTTTTGTTGATATTTGCATCTTAAATCGAAAGTGGACTTCTTACAATTACATGTTGTTCGTGTGGTCAAAGATGAATTATATCCAGAATGATATTAATGATTTGGAGATCATATATATCACATATTTCCATAATATACATTTATTTATAATATTATATAACATTAATAGGTACAAAATGAAATGCACCGTTCATGGAAACGATAAGTCGTACGTACACATGAACGCTAATTTCATTTATATTTAATATTTAATGGAGTGAAATCATAATTATATAAAGGGATATTATAAATTCAGTATAATATCATATATAATTTCATAAAATCCATCCTTTATACATCCCACATATGGCATTGACAAATCAAATCACTTTGAGGGGGTGGTAGTCCGCACTTCCTAAAATGAAATTATCATGTTTACCCATAATGGAAATCAGAAAGGTATACCAAAATTTAAAAATTCAGAAGAATAAGGAAAACATAAAAATAATATATATCATATATAAATAGAGTGACATATTAATTGCCACCTTTAGAGGTGTTAAAAGAAGATGAACAATCATCATTTCGTTAGACAGAAATTAACAAACCACAGAAACAGTATGTTCTTTAACCATTAGACAGAGGTGTGTGTAATTTTAGCTCTAATACTTCTCATAAAAACATCCCAGTATATTGAATATACTGGTTTGGTTACAAAATAAAGGAATAAAAAGAGTTTAGAGTGTTGGAGAAGAAAAATAAAACAAAAAAAAACACAAGTGAAGACATTACCTTAAAATCGGGTAACTCTTCTTGGTTTAAACCAAAAGGGTTCCTTGAAGAGATTTCATCCCAAGGTAAGGCTTCTACGATGAGGAGAGGGATGTGGAGAGATAAAATGAGAATATATTGAGAGAACCAAAGGATTGAGAGGTATGGGTATGGAGGTAGAGGTGGGAGCCTTTTATAAGAGGAGAGAAGGGGAACTCTTGGATTGTTAAGAAAAGATACTTTATTATAAAATGATTTTCGGATATAAAAGTTCCCACAATTATAAATATCTAGGATAAGGTGATAAGGGTTCTAAATACACCCATCCATTAGTTTTTTTACAAGTGTAGATCTTAGAGTTTACATTATCATTTCATTTTATTTAAATCGTTAAATAATGAGGTAATCGGTGCATCATCATGGTGTCAAAAATAATTTAATTTATTTAATTTCTAAAAAATATTAAAAAAATATAACAATGTAAGAAATCCTTTTTGATTTCCAATGAATATTTATAGTCAAAATTATGACTTGCATAACCCCATGTAAAAATTGTTTTAGCCAAACAATACATGCTTGTGACGTTTTTATTTTAACTTTGAATTAAAAGTTATTAATGTCATTTTCCTACCAAAGTGGATCCATGGGGTCCCCATGTTGACCCATGGATTTTCTTGGTCGTCCATGACACATCCAATAAGAGTAGGAAATGTGTCTAGGTAATTTCATATTATTAATACATTATTTTTACCTTAAATTACATTAATTACCTCTAATGGCGATTGATAAACTTAAAAGTTACAATTCATAAAAAATTATTTTAATCTCATTGAATTAAATTTTAATTCATAATGACAACCACGTATGTAGAAATTTTTAAATTCAAATCACAGAAATGGTAAAGTTTCATTTAAATGAAAAACCAATTTTTTTAACTGCCACTTAGTGGTTTCACTATTCATCAAAAATTGAAGTTTTTCAGAAAAATACCAAAAATTCACCCTAAGCTATATTTGATATTCAGAATTCAAAAATGATTTCTATTTTAAAAAATTAAAATAATATAAGTTTAATTAATTAATTTAATAATTAATTCCCACTATCAAAACAAATAGCGTGTTTCTATGAAATAATATGTATCAAAAGATTGACACTAGTTTAAGTCCAATTTCAAATTGAAATTAATTACAATAAAAAATTGCATTAAATGGTAAAAATATATTCTAATTTAACTTTAAAACCAATTAAAAATATATTATAATCATATAAATAAATTAGATTAAAAAGAGGATTCGAATTAAAATACATCATTTTCACTATTCATTAAAAAAATGAGCTTTATTGGAAAAATACGAAAATTTTACACAAATTAAATTTTGATTTCCCGATTATAAAGAAGAATTTTATTTGGTCCAATATCATGTTTAAGAGTGACCAAAACTATATTTATAGATGGTTCACCATCAAAAGGCGATAAGTCGACCTTTAGTGAATGTTAGAGTATCTATGCCTAAAGCTGAATTCTTTTCTTATTTTAAGCCTTTATCATTTATTCGATAAATGTGAAAACATTTAAAAAAACCTATATAATCATATTTTAGTTATTTCTATTCATTCCAGCCAATACAACTGCTACGTGTTAACTACCATTTAAAATAATATTATTATATTACTAGTGTGCAATGTAAGATTTCAAAAAAAAAAACTCGTTGTTGCGTATCGAGATCACTATTGAATATAGAAACCCATTTAAAGTAAAATTAATATTTAATTCAAAAATATTAATAAATATGAAAATGTTTTGTTCTTTTTTTACCTGGGATGTTACATCCTTCCCCCCTTTTGGGAATTGTGCAATTTTATTCACATATCAAAATAAGTGGGGGTATTTATCCCTCATATCATTTTCAGATTCCCATGTTGCCTCTTCAACCAAAAGGTTTTTCCACAAAACCTTTACCTGGTGAATTACATTATTCTACCACACTTTCTCTCTTCGGTCAAGAATTTGGACTGGTTGTTCCTCATAAGAGAGATTCTACTCCAACTGAACTACCTATGGGCTCAAAACATGAGATGGATCTAGCATATACTTTCTCAACATCGAAACATGAAAAACATTGTGTACCTGAGATAAACTCGGAGGTAATGCCACACTGTATGAAACTGATCCAACTTTCTCCAGAATTTCAAATGGTCCAATGAACCTTGGTCTCAGCTTTCCTTTCTTACGAAATCGCATCAAACTTTTCCATGGTGAACCATTGAGAAAAACATGATCCCCTACCTCAAAAGATAGACCCTTCCTCTGGTTATCCGCATAACTTTTCTGTCTACTCTGAGCTGTTCTCATGTGTTTCTGAATCAACTGAACTTTTTTTCCCATCTCTTCTACAAATTCTGGTCCCATCAACTTCCTTTCACCTACTTCATCCCAAAAAGCTGATGTTTGACACCGCTTCCCATATAATTATTCAAACATAGCCATCTTTATACTGGAATGACAAGTTTTATTATAAGAAAACTCAACCAAAGAAAGATGTTGGTCCCAAATTCCCTGATAATCCATAGAGAAAGCACGTAGCATATCCTACAAGGTTTGAATTGTTCATTATGACTGCCCATCTGATTGCGGATGAAAAGCTGTACTAAAATTTAATTCAGTACCCAATGACTTTTGAAGGCATTTCCAATAGATAGATGTAAACCTGTTATCACGATAAGATACAATAGAGTTGGTAAATACATGCAACCTGACTATCTCTTTAAGATACAATCGAGAATGTTGATCTAGAGAGAATGCATCTCTAATAGGAAGGAAATGAGCAGATTTAGTCAATTGATCAACAATAACCCAGATTGCATTATTACCTCGAGATGTCCTCGGTAATCCCATAATAAAGCCCATGGATATATTTTCTCATTTCCACTCTAGCACCGGTAATGACTGTAGCATCCCTTTCGGAAAATGCCTCTCTAAATTAACCTGCTGACAAGTCAAACACTTCACAATAAAATCAGCAATATCTCTTTTAATTCCATCCCAATAGTAATACTCCCACAGATCTCTGTACATCTTAATACTTCCAGGATGAACTGAAAATGGGGAACTATGAGCCTCAGAAAACATCTCATCATTCAACTGTGAATCACCTGGCACACATAATCTCGTCCCAAACCTCAAAATACAATCATTACCAATGTTAAACTCAGCAAACATACCCTTCTGAACCAGCTCTACCTTTTTCTGCAACCCACTGTCTTTCTTCTGCACTTCCTTAATTGTGAATGATAGGGATGATCTCACTGACATCTAAAACGAAACAGAATATCTTCCTACATAAACAACATCCATGCCAAATTTAATCAAATCAAAAACCAATGGATCTCGTTCCAAACCTAGCATGGTTAATGAAGCATTACTTTTTCAACTCAAAGCATCAGCCACATTATTTGGGTTTCCCAGATGGTAGTGAATTGTACACTCATAATCCTTGATTAAATACAGCCATCTCCTCTGTCTCATCTTCAATTCTTTTTGAGTGAATATATACATTAAACATTTTTGATTAGTATATATTTCACACTTTACTCCATACAAATGATTCCTCCAAATTTTTAAAGCGAAAACAATAGCAGCTAATTCCAAATAATGTGTAGGGTAATTACCTCATGAGTTTTCAACTGACATGAAGCATAAGAAATTACCTGATCACTCTGCATTAGGATGCAACCATGCCCTTTCAATGAAGCATCACTGTAGATAACAAACTCACCATTCCTGGATGAAAGTGCCAAAACCGGAACATTCACCAATCTTCTTTTCAACTCTTGAAAAAAAATCATCACATTATTTTGTCTAGATAATCGTAACACCCTTCCGAGTTAGCTTAGTCATTGGACTAGATAACCGTGGAAAATTTTCAACAAAATTTCAGTAGTAACCTGCCAAACCAGGAAAACTATGGATCTCGGTTACATTTCTAGGTCATGGCCATTCTTCAACAACTTCTGTTTTAGCAGGATCAACAGTTATGCCATTTTTTGAAACAATGTGACCACGGAATGAAATTTGTTGTAACCAAAACTCACATTTTCTGAATTTTCCATACAGTTTATTTTCTTTTATGGTTTGCAAGATAACCCTTAAATGACTTTCATGCTCCTCTTTACTTTTAGAAAACAGCAAAATATCTTCAATTAAAACAACCACAAACTTAACCAAGATCTCATGGAAACTTCTATTCATATGGTCCATGAATACAGGAGGTGCATTGGTTAACCTAAAAGGCATAACTACAAATTCATAATGGCCATATCTAGTATGGAACGCAGTCTTCGGAACATCTGCTTCTTTTACATTCAACTTATGGTACCCCGACCTCAAGTCAATCTTCGAAAAATACTGAGCTCCCTGGAGCTGATCAAACAAATCATCGATATGAGGAAAAGGATACTTGTTCTTAATAGTAATGTTATTCAAGGATCTATAATCAATACAAAGTCTCATTGAACCATCATTCTTTTTAATAAACAAGAAAGGGTCACCCCATGGTGATGTGCTAGGTTGAATGAAACCTTTATCTAATAACTCATGCAATTGGTTCTTTAACTCTAAAAGTTCAACATGAGCCATTTGATAAGGTGGTTTTGAAATTGGATTTGAATCAAGAACTAAGTCAACAATAAATTCAAATTATCGATCATGAATAATACCAGTAAACTCATCAAGAAAATAATCAAGATACTCATTTACCACTGGCACATCATTAATCTGAACAGTTCTTTTATTTTCAACAACATGTTCAAGGTAACCTTCATTTCCATAGTTTACTAGATTCTCAACTTCCTGATATGCTATCAAAACCAAGGGTTCATTCTTGTACACAAACTGAAAATATTTCTGAAATCAATCCATTTTAGCTCTGCAGTCAATCTTAGCATGATAAATAGAAAGCCAATCCATGACTAAAATAACATACAACACTACGAGAGGCAAAACAATGAGGTTTTTTGGTAGATTCTTTCTGTGCACAAGGATAGGAAGGTTCTTATAATTTCTTTTTGTCTCAAAGTTCCCTATGGGTGTTTTTACTATAAGTTCAGGATTCAAATCTTGATATGGAATTTCCAGTTTACTAGAAAACTTCTCAGAAATGAAAGAATGTGTAGACCCTGAATCGAACAACACATAGGCATAATCTGAACAAACAAACAGTGTACCTGATACTACTTCATTCGATGACCCAACATCTACTGAAGTTGTTTCAAAGGATTTCACAACCTCTTTCTACTTGTATTCTTGCTACATTCCCTCAGTTGAATTCTTCGTTAGACACTCATTTTCATAATGACCCATTTAATTACACATAAAACATCTTACCGCTGGCTTTTCATTGCCTGCTTGTTCATATTCCTTTGTTCATATTCCTTAGAGTAACGAGAAATATGACCAGACTTACCACACCGAAAGCACTTTCCAGACATGGATAAACATTCTCTAGGATGAATTTTACCACACTTCTCATAGGATGGATACTTGGTTTTCTTACATCCTTGCTTCAATGATGAATTCTCCCCTTTTTCCTGCCAATTGGACCTCTTATTCTGTTGTTTTTTCAAAGAACACATGATTGTCGACAAACTCCATTTCCACCTTCTCCACACATCAAACAAGTATTTCCTAACTTTTTAACTCACGAGAAGCTAAAGACCATCGATACATTGGCTTTAACCCTGAGTAATAATGGTTGATTTTACTATCAAGATCTTGTATGAAATTTGGAGCATACCATGCCAGTCGAGTGAACTTTTCTTCATAAGCAGCCATTGAGTCATCCTCCTGCCTCAATTATAGGAATTTTGTTCCATCCTAAAATGAACCACCTTAGGAAACAATTTCTCAAGAAACATACCTTTGAATTTGTCCCAGTGAATATCATCAATCTCATCACTATCCCTGATATTTTTCACCATCGACCACCACTGATCAGCTTCACCTTCAAAACGGTAAACAACAAGACTAAAATTTTGATGTTCTGAACACCCCATGACATCAAAATCTTCTCCAGTTATTTAATCCCCCATTCATCTAGCACATGGTCAGATGATCCTCTGAATGATGGGGGGTGTTTCCTCATGAAATGTTTCACCACTGACATGTTCCTATGCGGTTGATCTGGCTGATCACATGGATGGATACCACCACAATTTATAGCCTAAGTCAACTGTTCCATTACTACAACAAACTGTTCAGTTCCTATTCCGACCATCTCAGGTAGCTGATTTGGAAGGTTGTCTTCCTCCTGATGTCGTCCCAACATAAAATCTTTGTTTCCTCTATGGAAAACCATTCTGAAAACATAAATATATTAGGTGAAGCCACATGGTAATCTTTAAATGCTATATCATTTCAATAATACCATAAATTAACTTATAATTTATTAATTTTCTAACTCCTAATGTTGTCTAAACTGACCGTTGATACCAACTATAAGGACCCGACCTTAAACCTCACTTAAAATTGAATTAAATGAATAATTCACATTGAGGATCTTTTCAGGTTTAGAGTTTTAGAGAATAAGATCATAACTATTACATCACAAAAGAAAACATAGTAGAATCTTCTACAAAGTCACTTTCTTTTTTACAAAACATGGACTTTAAAAGAGAGTCATCTCTAGTTCCATGTTTAAGACAGCCTGAATTTTCCTTGATCCCATCCGTGACCCTATTCCACATTAGGTCATGTGAAAAACATTTCAAAAAAACCTTGGGTGAGCCTAAAAAGCTCAGTAAGGGATACACAAACAAGGAAAACTGTTAGTTTTTAAAAACCTCAAGTAAACCATGAATACTTTATCAATGTAACACTTTTCACCATTATGAAGTAGTAAAAACTCATCACTGAATAAAAGATCATTACTTACCCTTTTGTAAAAAAAATATTACCATAAAATCGATATAAAGAACACATAACATATAAAGGTAACTTGGGACATAAACATACTTAAATGGAATAACCATATGGTCGAATTCCACACATATCACTTAATGGAATAGTCACACGACCGACTTCCATACCCAATGCATTAGAGGTTATAATGTAACCACCCGTCCTGTTATTCACAACACCACCCGTCATATGGTTTATCACGTAACCACCCGTCAAATGTCCAAGTACCATTATAAAATCATAACAATTATAAAGGAAAGAAAACAATTCCATGTTTCAATCACAATATATCACTTAAATATATTGACATAAAAAATCCATTATAAAAACCCTTTTCAATACCAAAATACATAAAACAGTATATGGAATTTATTTCATTTTAAAAAACATTATGGATTGTGGAGGGAGCCAAAGACCAAATTATACTCATGGTAGTAGAAAACGTCGTTGTCACCGCATACGTACGACAAAAACATTACCTTTTGTCGTTTAGTAATATTCTACGTATAAAAAGATTCATTTTTAATAAAAGTCAATGTAAAAGGGGTTTATACACCATATAAAATAATGTTGTGTATAAAACAAAATATGCCTCAATGAATGGAGATTGAGAAAAAGTCCCATATATAGATCATTTTTTAAATAAAATAGATCTATTATGTGTATTCACTATAAGTACATATAAAGAATTTACAAGTACAAGATAGGACATAATAATATCATGACATAATTTGAAAGTAGGAGATTAACCTAATGACTAGAAATTGGGTTAACAAGTTCCCTTAGCTCGTGTCCGACTTCACTCGACCATTCTTTAATCTCCTGAATAATAAACTAGAGTTAATTTATACTTGCTTATGAAACTTTTTCATGCTTATTATTTCTTTTATATCACTTATTTCCATGTTAAAAACATTATGTAATCATTTATGTTAATAATGGTTGTTTTGTCGATATTTGGTTTTTAAGTCAAAAGTGGACTTTTTACAATTACATGTTGTCTGTGTGGTCAAAAGTTCATTATATCCAGAATGATAATCATGATTTTTATATCATATATATCATATATATCCAGTATATACATGTATTTATAATAGTTTATATCATTTAGAGGTATGAAATGAAATGTGCTAATCATGGAGACGGTAAGCCGTACGTACGCACGAACACTACTTTCATTTCTATTTCATATTTAATGGAGTAAAATCACAATTATATAAAAGTATATTATAATTTCAGTACAATATCATATATAATATCATCAAATCCATGCTTTATACATCCCACGTATGGCATTAACGAATCTAATCACTTTGAGGGGGCGGTAGTCCGCACTTCCTAAAATGAAATTATCGTCTTTACCCATAATGGAAACTATAAAGGTATACCAGAAATGAAAAATACAGAAGAATATAGAAAAAATAAAAATAATATATATCATATATAAATATTGTGACATCATAATGGCCACCATTAAAAGTGTTAAAAGAAGATTGAACAATCATCGTTTCGTGAGGCAGAAATTTGCCAACCACAGAAACAATATGTTATTTAACCATTAGACGGAGGTGTGTGTAAGTGTAGCTTGAATCCTTCTCCTAACAACATAGTAGTATATTGAATATATTTATGTCGTTAAGAAATAAAGGAATAAAATGAGTTTAGAGGGTTGGAGAAGTAAAATAAAACAAAAGAACACAAGTGAAGACATTACCTTAAAATCGGGTAATTATTCTTGGTTTGAACCAAAAGGGTTCATTGAAGAGATTTATTCCTAAGGTAAGGATTATAGGATGAGGAGAAGGATGTGGAGTGATTAAATGAGCAGATCCTGGCCGAAACAAAGGCTTGAGATGTGTGGGTAAGGAGGTAGAGGTGGGGGCCTTTTATAGGATGAGAGGAGGGGAACTCTTGGAAAGTTAAGAAAAGATACTTTATTATAAAATGATTTTTGGAAAACAATGGTCCCAATATTATAAATTTATAGGATAAGGTGATAAGGGTTCTAAATCCACCCATCCAATAGGTTTTTGACAAGTTTAGGTCTTAGATTTTACATTATCGTTTCATTTTATTTAAATCGTTAAATAATGAGGTAATCACTGCATCATCATGGTGTCATAAATAATTTAATTTATTAAATGTATAAAAAATATAAAAAAATATCACGATGTAAGAAATCATTTTATATTTCCAATTAATATATATAGATAAAATTATGACTTGTATAACCCCATTTAAAATTGTTTTAGTAAAACAATACATGTCTGGGACATTTTTATTTTAACTTGAAATAAAACGTTATTAATGTCATTTTAATACCAAAGCGGCTCCATGGGGTCCCCAAGTTGACCCATGGATTGTCTTGGATGGAAATGACTCATTAAATAAAGGTAGTAAATGTGTCTAGGTCATTTCATATTATTAAAACATTATTTTTACCTTAAATTACACTAATTACCTCTAATCGCGATTAATAAACCTAAAAGTTACTATTCACCAAAAATTATTTTAATCCCATTGAACAAAATTTTACTTCCTAATGAAATCCATGAATATCGAAATTTTGAAAATCAAATCACTGATGTGGTAAATTTTCTTTTAAACGAAAAATTAGTTTTTTTACTGCCACTTAGTGGTTTCACTATTCATCAAAAATTGAAGTTTTTCAGAAAAATACCAAAAATTCAACCTAAGCTATATTTGATATTCCGAATTCAAAAATGATGTATATTTTACAAAATTAAATCATATAAGTTTAATTAATTAACTTAATAATTAATTCCCGCTATCAAAATAAATAGCGTGTTTTTTTGAAACAATATGTATCAAAAGATTGACACTAGTTTAAGTCCAATTTCAAAGTGAAACTAATTCCAATGACCATAATTGGATTAAATGGTAAAAATATATTCTAATTGAACATTAAAAAAATTCAAAATGTAATATAATCATATAAATAAATTAGATTAAACAGAGGTTTTGAATTAAAATAAATCATTTTTCACTATTCATTTAAAAAAATGAACTTTATCAGAAAAATATGAAAATTTTACACAAATTAAATTTTGATGTCCTGATTATAAAGAAGAATTTTATTTGGACCAATAGCATGTATAAGATTGACCCAAACTATATTTATATACGGTTCTCCATCAAAAGGGGATAAGTCGACCTTTAGTGAATGATAGAGTATATATGCCTAGTGTTGAATTCTTTTCTTATTTTAAGCCTTTATATTTTATTGGATAAATGTAAAAACATTTAAAATATATATATAATCATATTTTAGTTATTTATATTCATTCCCTCCAATGAAACGGATACGTGTTAACTACCATTTAAAATAAAATTATTATATTACAAGTGTGCAACATAAGATTTCAAAGAAACTCGTTGATTCGTATCGGGCAAGCTATCAAACATTGAAACCCCCTTAAAGTAAAATAAATATTTAATTAACAAATATTAATAAATATGAAAATGTTTTATTCTTTATTTAGCTGGGATGTTACACTATGAGAACATTTTTAATTGTTTAACCCCATGTTTTATCAGGGGTATAATATATGGCTCATTATAATGAGTTTTCCTATGTGTATACATGTGTAGATTTATTCCATGATTGACAATGGTCACATCATCCTTTTTGATCCTATTATACTTATTTTAATATTTTAGACTCTTCTTATATGTATACACTTATTTCCTTGATGTGTTAATTTTTTTATAGCATGATTGACAATACATAATAGTGTTCACATGTGGGTGTGTGTCTGTGTATAGACTCTTTAAAACCATTATGGATATGAATTACTATTCATTGGAATAATAAATATTTAATTTCGTATTTCATAGCCTTTTTATCCTAGCTTAATTTATATATATGACCAGACTATTATGTTATAGATATATGAAACAGGGAGGGGGAGTTTGGTGACATTGTGATGTAAAAGACCTATGCATTATTTTATATTATGGTCTAGAACAAATACTTGTCATTAACATTTGATTATATAATAAAACGGTTAGAAATATATTATCTACAACATGATTTGAGAGAATACACTGTATTTTTGACATGATTATCCATTTATAACATGAATTTTGGGTGGGACGTACCATCATTGAATGAAAATGACCTCAATCTAGGTGTGATATTTAATGTTCTTGGTAATGACCACTGTCCACGTGAGAATGTGGTGTTTTTGATAAATAATGCATTCAGGGTGGGGTGTGTAGTGTTACCGTAATGTAGTAATCTAGACTGAATGTTGTTTTCTCTCAAAGGATTTAAGTAATTGTAACACATCTCATGACATGTAGGGATAGAAATTTACATTGAATTTTATATCCATTCCAACATTAATCTATAGACGGTAAGGATAGGGGTTCTTGAAACCCTGGTAAGAGTTAGAAATATCAATATTTTCTTGTTGTTTAATTTTTTTTGAAATAATACAACATTCTTTGGAAAATATTATTTTTCATGAATATATTTTAATGAATATGTAACATTAATATACACTAAATATTACAATATAGGTCATTTACTGAAATAATGGCTTCATATTGATTTGTAATCAAACAGTTCTCAGGAGGCCATGAAACATGGTTAACTGAAAATCAATTTCATATTTCCAGTATAATCTGGGATGAAGTCCAACTCGATCATTGTTAGGGATAACTCTTTATGTGTCTATAAACTAACATGAGATAGCAAATTATGAAATAGATCATCCTGTGCTTTAATCTTTTTGTCTCATATATGTGATCATCCTATTGGTTATTAAATGATCTATTCTATTCATGACTGTATACTATGTTGGTTCTAAATATATTCATTACTAATGAAATGTTTTTAGTTTTCGTTTAATCATAATATATAATGTTATATATTTTATTATATATTATTATGGTGAACATTGATGGAGGTCATTGAAATCCCATGATTCATGTCATCAGAATTTCTACTAGTAAAAGGCCTTTGGAATATGGGGAGGTGTTTCTGATCTCTATTGTGATTACCTCACATAGATTGTGATTCTGATTGGGATGTTACACCATATTTCAAAACGAAAATTAATCTTCATAAGTGATTCTAATATTTCATTAAAATGAATTTTTGTGAACAATATATCATTTTATTAATGGATTGTTCCTCCATGGTCATGTTTTTACATTCTGGAAATTTTCCCCTTTATCTTATGTAAATTCGAATTGATTTTAACATCAATGATACTATTCCATCCTTAATTATTTTTTTCAAAAAAAAATCATCATCTTTTAATAATGACGATTTTAACAAAATGATATTTCAATATATTTAAATACGTTTTCCAACATGATTACTTTTATTTAATTTTATCATCACATTAATAAATATTAATTATAAAATTAATTATTTTTAATAAATTTAAAATTTATTTTAATTCAAAATTTTCAACTATTTATCTCTCTATGGTTCAATATTATATAAAATTTAATGATTTTGAAGGTACTGTAACTTATAATTTTTTACAGCCAGTATATTTTTTAAGGGATCATTTATTTGAAACTTTTAATATTATATATTTTAAAAGACATCTAATTCCATTTACCACAATATATTTTCAAGGAAATTTGGACTATAATATTGTATAAATGTTTTGAAAACATGTTAATTTTCACATAAATTACCACTCAGACGTTTTTTATTTGCTTAACTGATATTTTTATTAACATATATATTGTGTTATAATATTATTCCTTTTGGAAAAAACAAATATTTATACCTTATGTTATTTTACGATTAAATTATGTGTTATTTTTTGAATGTTTAGGGGACCCTCCAATATTCCATGTTTTCGTTAACAGATGATTATGATGGATTTTATGTTTCATATATATAAATTTATGATAATGGGTGAGGTTATAAATAACCCTATAAGGATTTACCATATATTTACTTTTCGTGATATTTTTATGTGTTCATAGAATGAGTTTATTCACAAAGGAATAGGTATGATGGTCTACTCATATATTATGTCATTAAAATAATTTGTTTGTTCACATATGCATGGGCATATTAGGTTTTCAAACACATGTTTTATTATTCTATTGGTTGATCCATATTTCCAATGTTTATATCATGTTATCCTATCTTTTCAAGATTCATTTAAATTCCATGAAATTCCATGTTGTTATGATTATTACTTTTAAGTATTAAATGTTTTTATTTATTGTTCACCTTTATTTTTTTATCTTTTTTCATCATTCAAGCCTTTAATTTCATTTTTTTTCTACAACACACTTTATGATTATAATCACTGATCATTTGATCTTATATTACTATATTTATTTCACCATTAATTTCTTCTTTGTGTTGTAACATTTTATTTCTCTAAAAAGAATATGAGATCGCCCAATTCTTATATTTCAAATACATATGTTCAGAATATGGTTATATCATTTCAGATAACAAAAAAATGTTATATAAATGAAAAAATATGTGTAAAATTATTGAATGTTTTATAAAATATGATTTTTGAGTACATGTTCATAGAGACACTAAAACATACAAAATTTCTGTTATTGACTATTTTGAAGGTGTATGGTTTGAATCATATGGTTAATTTATTATTAATGTTATTTTTACTAAGGGTCGCCATATAATAGGTCATTATCATGTCCAAATAGGCTATCGATGAATATATGGTTAGATGAGTGCCTTAGAGTTTCTATCATATGGAGATATAGATGTCATAAAAGGCACAATGTATAAATATTCTACATAGATACAAGACACTCTTTCTTAAGAATATATACACCCTATTATTTCACCCACCCACTTACATGTATTAAGACTTGTGGTGGAGATGCTTCTAATTCGCTTTACATTAGATATTTCAATTAGAGTAAAATCACAGTAGTAGAATTTTTTCATAGATTGTGAGAGGATTTGGAGGATAAATCGCTCTTAATGTGATTTACTATGTTTTAGGATAATGAAATATAACATCAAAACCAGCATGTACTGACTATATTCATTTATATTTTTGTATTTTTTTCAAGGGTATCTTCATATTCTTTAACACTTATAAAAACAATTATATTTTAGTTGGTTAGAGGGGGCATCAAATTGGTCTATGGTTTGAGTATCACTTTAACATACCTGGTAATTGTGAACTAATGTAATTTAATATTTATTAATTTTTTTAATTTTTATTATAATTTTATATTTAAATATGTCGTTCTGTGTGATATTATATCTACTATGCACCATTATGTTTCACTAAAATCATATGTTTCACTCAATACCATGTTATACTAAAAAAATAATACAATGATAGTATTACTATATTAAAAAGTATTTTTCATATAGCTATTGTAAAATAAATAAGTGATAGAACTAACTATATTATCTTTACACAAGTTTTTAAAATATTTTCACTTTCATGCAATACAATTTATATTCGTTAAAAACGAATAAATCCAAGTATATCCATTAAAAATCGAATATTTTTAAATGGTTTTTTACAACCATTTGATGTAGAACTCATTTTAAATAAATTTTCAGACATATTAATAATTTAAATATGAAAAATTAAATCTAATAATTTTATTAAAAACATAAAATATTATACTAAATAGTTGGTATTTTCAGAGAAAATTCATATTTTGGTGAATATTGAATAATTGAAAACATTTGATGAAAACTAATACTTCTACCAATTTATTTATATAGTTAAATCATATATCAAATTCATTATATAGTGTAAATATTTCAATTATACATTATTCAAGAAAATTTAGGTCATTTTAATCAATTTCCCATTGAAATTACAGATAAAATCATTTTGAACAATCGAACATTTCAGATTAAAAACTGTGTTTTTCATTTTGTTAGATGGATTAATTTTAAATATATCATTAAAATTATAGGTATAGATATTGGTAAAATTGAACTAATATTTAGAATTATGTGGTTAAATTTTTTGTCTAATATCAATTTAATATTTTGGTGTCAAAAATTTTTCGTGGTGAAAATATTATTTACCATGGTAATTGTATACATGATGCATGTTTAAGTTAAAAGATTAATGGAAAAAAATAACTAAAAACTATAATAGTTAAATGTTGTTTAAGGTGTGTATTAACCATAATAAGAATATAAATATAAATTTAAAGTATATTTTTTTAAATTCATTCCACCTCAAAGTGGCTAGGTTTAAAATTAAAATAACAAATAAATTAATCACACAAACCAACCAATCCTTAACTATAAATAACACACCTTTTTAAAACCAAAATCATTTTTTACCCCAAATATTGGACTAAACTTCTATTCATCTCTCTTTCCACATCCAGGTGCTTCTAGTCCACCAAATTACAAAAAATATGGAACTGATGAGTCTCTTAATGAGGTTATATCCAATATGTAATTTTCCAAAAGTACATATCTTAATTTATTTTCTATTATTCTTTTCTCACCGCCTATTTCAACAAAAAATTTATAAAAAAATAGAATAATTTGTATAATTTACTTTAGTTTTTAATGGAATATATTATATCCATTTCATTTCTAATATAATCCTATTCCAAAAAATGAAAGTATTTTCTAGGTTATTCTAGTAAATCATCTCTAAGAAAAATGTGGTTTTATATTACTGCCTCCATTGATTGTTTTAACACTATTTTTATGGTTAAATAATATTTTAATAATTATATTATAACCTATTAAATATTATTTAAATTATATATTAATCATACCTTCATTCATTCCACATTTTGGATATTTGATAAATTCATTTGTTAACGTGTGGACTATTGCCTCCTCAAAGTGATGTTATTCATTAAATCATCACATGGAATGTATAGAGGATTGTTTTAGTAAATATAATTTATATAAATTATTTATTTATTATACTATAATGCTCATATATATATATATATTCATATATTTCACTACATTCATTATTTAAATATGACATTAGAACAAAAATATTGTTCATGTGTACATATGGCTTACCGAATCCATGAACGATGTTCTTCATTTATAATTATATACTATTATAAACTCTTATATATTATATATATATATATATATATATATATTATTTTTCATATTCTAGAAGAAATTAGATCTTGAAAATCAATAATATAATGTCATACAACATAAGAATATCAATGAAAATTTCACCCAAAATGTTACTTAAACAAAGAGTTATTAATAAATGAGTAATATACATTCATATGTAAATTATATATGTTATTATAATTATGAATATTGTTTTCTATTATATTAATAATAATATTTAACATATTATACAAGAGGTTTGTATTGTTATGAATATATACAAGACATGAGGTTAGGGATCTTCATAAACCAATTTCTATTCTTTTTGTTAAACCTCTACTTATTGATTATGTCGTGCTAATAATATGTGTGAAATGAATTTTGAATAAGCAATTTTTTAATTAATTATGTTATTTTCATTTAATTTTGATACTCATATTAATGTCATTTTATTAATTTTGACATCCATGTTATGATTTTTAGAATGTTTTTCTCTCAATTACATTTTATTAAAGAATATCTCAAAGTTAAAAACCATAATTCATTTATAATGTGTATATACATATACTATGACATATTAAATTCATATTTTATATATAATCTTGTAACATAATCATATGTTAATTAAAATATTTGATTGATATTATGATGGAAATGTTAAAAGTTGTATGTAACACGTTGAATGAGTAAATATTTTATTATCTAATAATATAATAAATGATAAGATTTTTGAAATTACTTAACAGGTTAATAAATATGGATATTGATGGATTATAAAGTACCTTTAATGAATAATTTTTAATTTTCATTGAAAATATTTCATAAGGAATATCATTATGTATTTTATAAGGAATGGTTTGATGAATAAAAATGGGAATGTCTTATTTTTAATGTACATTATGGATATGAATTTTTCACCACTATAACTATTATTTAGTTCTAGTATTCCTTTTCAGAAATTCTTTTTTTCATCAATTTAAAACCACATTATTTATTTATTGTTTTTTAAGATTTAATTTTTATTAATATAAAATAATTTTTTATAAGAATGTTTTTTCATATTTGATTAAAAGTGTTTTTAAAGGGTTATATGATGAAATATTTTTTTAGAAGAAATGTTTAGTGAGAATTATATGAAACAGGTGGACTAGATATATCTTATATAGAGGGTCGAGCCCCATTATAGCTTATATAGAGGGTTGATCTCCATTAAATCTCACTCGTGAGCCTGATATAACTTAACGAATGGAAGATCCCCACTATAGATCACGGGTGGGGTCAATATATATTATTTTAATGTTGGTACCAATTAAAGATATCCAATTAATTAGGTAATAACAATATTTAAAGTATTCCATACATTTATTTTATTTAAAATTGTTTCTAAAGGGTATTATTTTTGTTATTCTCTATGAAACCGAATGGTGTATTAATTTATATCTGTCGGTTTTATTTATTTTCATTAAGCGAAAACTTATTTTTTTTTCATGTTTTTTTTTATTCTATTCAGTAAATAGGATTTCATATTTTTCCCTACATTAATGTATTTTTTTCTTTCTTATGTCCCCTACTAAGATTTTTTTCTCTTCCCGTATATTAATATGATTTTCTCGTGGTTAATGGTTTAGTTGGGATTGGGACGAGGACATGATGGAATTTAAATGTTATAAATAAAAAATATTTTATAGTGGAATGTTTACATTGAATAAATACATTGATACATAATATATGGTTCCATTTTTAATATATGGTTTCACATTGTAAAATATTTTCATAATTAATTATAACCCGAAACTGAAAATAGCATCATATTTGAATTTTTTTCAAACAAATTGATAATATGAAAATTTTATGGTCGTCTCTATATAGTTAGTATCATTTTATGGTTAAGACATATATAGGGGTTATGATAATGGTATTAACATAACTTTATAAGATTTTACTTTACTACTAATTAGAATGATGTAGAATATTAATATTAACTTATTGATTTATATAAAAGATGAGTTTTTATATTTTTTCCCATATAGGTATTAAGAATGCTATTTTTGGAAGGCATCGAGATGAAAATAACCTTCTATGATAACATCACAAGGTGCTAAGAATTAGAACAGTGTAGTTTTTTTATGATGGCTCAACTGACATAGGAATTTAATAGAGATGGTGTCTCTAAATGAGATTAGCTATATCAACCACGTAAAAATTTGTCAATAGAGGAAACATGTATGAGGAAACATCACCCATCATTCAATGGATCAATTGATGTAGTGGTAGATGAAGGATGTATTAATTTCATATATAATATATTCGACATTCATGGGATGTTCGGAACATACAAAGTTTACTCATTCCATTTATTTTTTTATGGGGACGTAGATTGATGGTGGTCATTGGTTATGAATACTGGAGAGAAAATTTATTGGATACCATGGAATTGGATACATATAAGGATATATTCCTTAGGAAATACTTATGTTAAGATGTTCAACTTATGACCGAGTAACAACTCTTTTAATTAAAGAAAAATAATGCTGATTTAATTTCCACATATAAAGAAAACATAAAATTATTTTCTATGTATGCTTTTGATTTTATTCAAGACATTGGATGTGAAATTAATTGAATTTATAGGGGGTTGAAACCAAGTCTACAAAGAGCTTTGTCCCCTAGATAATGTAAAATTTATAAAAAGGTAGTTCATTTTACTGAGAAATCATAAATTATTTTACATTAAATTATGTTCTATATGATGATAAGATTAAGAAATTGTCATGGTGGCCATAAATATAGAAAAAAAAACTAAAATTTTTTGAGGTAAGCTTGAAACAAGTTCTATGAGTGGTAAAAATGAAATTTCAGGATTGTATAACAGGATATGGAAAGTGTTAGCAATTTGGTATGTCTCTTTACAGGGTCCAGGACTATAAGGAAAAGTGTCCTAAACAGTCTAATAATTAGACACAACATAATTATCCAATAGTAAAATGATTTAGCATTAATGAGATTAAAAATAAGGCAAATATTTGTCTGGAGATGGTTCCTTCTGGTGGAGATCATCCTAGATAAATACAAACAGTTGTGGGAAAATATTTTTCTACTATTTTTGTTGATGTTGTGACATCTGGTTATGTGATGGAAGATTCATAAAGATATGTATCACTCCATGGATAAAAATAAGTTCAAGGAATCATAAACACCTTCTCATGTTATTTGTGACGTGATAATAAGTTAGTAAGGACCATTATCAGAAATGTTTTATTGTGAATATGTTTATGGATGGATTTTGTTTAATGTGCAGCAAGATTTTACCTTGGGGACACATTTTTAATTTATTGGAAACCTTTTGGGATTGTTTTATATTTGATGATTTTAGTTATTATAGCGGTTTTACATTAAATTTTTTAAATATTAATAGGATTAAATATTTCATATAAAATAGAAAAATATTAACAAATTATATGACCATGAGTTCATATTGAGTAAAATAATTCTAAAACTATTGGATTAGAATTATGAAATTAATAATGATATCCATTTACATTTCATACTATAAAAGCAATGGACTTTTAATCAATGGTAGATTTATGGTTTTGTGATTGTAAACTATCTCCAAACCATGTTTTGTATCACTCTCCATTAGAACTACATAGTGTGTTTTTTCTTATATATCCATTTTTTTCAATATGGACCCTTTGTATGTGTTATCTCACGTGGCCTTTATAATTCCATTTAATTATTTCATGCAAGAATTTTTTGTAATACTTATTTCAAAATGTAATTTCGATAATGGTATTTTGGAACGTCAAACCCTAAGATTTCAATCCAGAATTTAATATTTTTAGGGAAAAACTTCCAAAATCTAGGAAGGATGTAACATCACAGGTAATTATAGAATAATAATTTTAAATAATTCTTAATATTTATGAATTATATAGTACTTTTAACATAAAATAGGCCTCTATATTTGATATCTTATGTGAAAAGCAACAATATTCTTCTAGGAAATCATACATTGCATGAAATAATTTGTTATAATAAAAAAAATATTATAATGTTAATATTATTATTCTATATTGATGTTACCACTTATATATTATATCAGCGAGAATACATATTACTAACTATATTGTTTTTAAACATGTTTATTAAATTTTAGTACATTTTTCCAATATATTTTATATGCATAAAATTATAATGAATCAAAATTGAAGAATAAAAAAATCTAATATTTTTAAAAGGTATTTTTACAACCTATTAATGGTGAACCCATTTTAAATTTAAATTTTTGATAATTTATACATTATATATGAAACATTAAACTTCATATTTTATTGAAAAACATAAAAATTTGGTTAGGGAAAATTATTGGTATCTTTCTAATATATTTTATATTTTTATGAATAGTGAATACTTTAAAATATTATTTCAAAACATCTTTTTCATACAATTAATTTTAATAGATAAATTTTATCTTAAATTGGATTTAAAGAACATTTAGTTAAAGTATACAATAATGTAGACAATTTAGTTCTTCGAAAACAGTTTAAAAATGAAATAATATGTAAAGGAAGTGTGAACTTTAGAACTATTAACATTAAAACCCATATTTTTCATTGATTATATGAGATTAATTTAAAAAATATATTTCTAAATTATATGAATTGAATAGTTTTATTATTATGGTAAAAATTTGGTTTTAAGGTGAATTTCATTTTTACGTCAAATAATTTACCATTGTATAAATATTTTTTTTAGTATAGATATGAAATGAATCATGTTAATTTTAAAAGGTTAATGGATTAAAAAAAAGAAATTATTACATTTCATTATTGGTTGTGGTGTGGTTCATTCCTATCCATTATAAAAAACATTAATTTAGAAACCAATTTTTTGATATTATTGCCTATTCAATGTGGTTATCTTGTAATAAAAAAATCAAAAATTTAATCACATAAACCTTCCACCCCCATGTATTAGTACCACACCTCAGTACACCATTTTAATCCTACAAGGATTTTTAGTTACTCAAATATATAACTAAAATTTCATATATTTCTTGTTAATGGTTTAATCCCATTATTGATCATTTGTTATCACAATAAAACCTATAAGAATGGTTGAGCCGTATTAAATATCACAGTGAGCCTAATATGGATTTTTCAAAGGGATGATCCCAATTATTTCTCATATGTGATCTTGATATATCTTATAGGATGGGGGTACCCATTAATGTAATTTAATTAATGGGGAAGTAATAATATTTGGATGTTAAAAGTATGGTTATTCATATTGAGATGGATTTGAAAGGATTTTATGTATATTATTATCTAAGTCACATAATGGATTTTATTTGATTTATAGTGGTTTCAATGATTTTATTTTAAAAAAAATATGACCGTTATTCCTGAAAAATAATTAATTTTATTTATTAAATAGGTTTCTAGGTTTTTACTATACTAATGGTTTTTCTCTTTTTATGTACATTACTAAATTTTTTTTCTCATCCAAAGTTTTAAAATGATTATCAAAAGGATTAAGGATTATTAAGGAAAAGTATAAGGACAATATATGAATTATAATGTTAGTTAGAAAACATGTTTTATTTTAGAATGATGTATTTTGTGAAAAAATGGATACTATTTATATGTTTCCACATTTATTATATGGATCAACAGTTTTAGATTTTTCCCTAAATCACTAAAATTATAAATGGGAAATAAACTCAAATGTGAATTTAAGTATAGACATCACAAGAATATGTACATTTTATGTTCAATTCCATACAATCACTCTTTCTTAATGAATTTGATGATGTGGTTTTAGTTGATTATAAGGAAATTGTATTAACCTTTATTCTTAAAGAGTACATTGATGTATTTATGATTGAGTTTAAGACACTAAACACTCTATGTTAGATAATGTAATAATAGATTCATAAGAATAAGTTTTTCAAATATTAATGTCATAGTATCATATGTCCACATTTTTTATTTAAGAAAATTGAATTTAGGTAATTTATTATATAGATTAAATTATGCTAGACTTCTAAATTTTTCTGGGGAACTATATGATTGTTATCGATGAATAAAGATGAATGCATATAATTTTATATTGATTATATCCATTAGAAAAATTTCACTAGGAATAACCTCTTTACTCTCTCACAAATTAATGATTTACTTTAATATTGGAATAGAACTACATGTTTTATGATGATCATTTGTTGTTGTATATATCATCCTATTTTGGAAATAGGTGCTGATATCACAAAATAAATTATAGAGTTTAATATTTATATTATGATTTTTTACGGTCCTTCATTCTTATGAAAACTATATCCATATTAATGGGAAATCATAATCTAGTGTTTTGGATATCATAATTCAATCCATGGTGTTATTTATCAATGAGAACCTTTTATTTTGTATGTTATTATTGGATCATGAAGATAATTTGGGACATTTATTGGGTGATCTTAAATTTCAATAAGTTTTTTAGAATTTTATGAAGTCTATGTTCAAGGATAATGAGGCTAATTTGACTAAGTGTATAATAAGAATGGATCATTCTAAGGATGAAGTGGTTGATTGTTGTTTATCTATAAAGTAAAAAATTTCATTGAAGAGTTTCTTTGGTCTTCCTTGTTTTTATATGATATTTATTAATTATTTATTTTATATTTTGACTCTTATATTAAAATTGACACTAAAATATAATTTATTTGTGTGGAATATCAAATTACAAGTTAATTTATTGTATTAAATGGAAAATTTGTTTGGTACTTTAGCTAATAATTTTATGGATGAGGGAACTGTATAAAAATTTTCTTATGAGTCATCACAAAATTAATAAGGTGGTATTTTGAAGTATTATAGGTTGGTTATCTCTTACACGTTTCTTCATTTATGGACTCGTGGATGTAACTACACCACTCATTATCTTAATGTTATTTTTTTCATGTATTCTCATATGTTGTATTGTCATTACCTCAATTGTGATTATTTTATGGTCCTCAAATATTTTATGTGATGGAGATTTGACTCTAACCTTTGTGATAAAAATTTCTTAAAAAGACATTAGATATAATTCTTACTGAATGTGACTAAAAAATCGATTAATCAACTAGGAATAGGAATATTCTATATTATTCATTCAGTAGATATTCATATAGTAATGTCTTGTGTGAGTTTGGTGATGTTTTTCGAGTGATAAATAAGATTTCAATGGTGTATTATTTTATGGGATAATTTAAATGTAGATAGAATCTAAATTAGATAATATTATAGAATTATTTATTATTTTTGGTGTAGGATTCCCATTTGGGAGATTATAAGGTAGTGGTCCATTATGATTTTTGTCTATAAATGTACATTTTTCTAGTTTTTGAAGGATGGGAACTGTGTTCTTGGGGTGTGACAATGCGTTCTTGATATTCCCCAGTGTTAATGGGGTGAATTTTTTATGTAAAAAATCAACTATTTTACTTGATAATGAGGAATATGCACAATAATATATGTGAAAATAGACCATTAAATTAAGTCAGAGAAATTCATAATTATTAAGGTGCTGATCTTGCAACATAACTTGTTTGGTTAGTATATAAAGGATGTAATAATTAATTAGGAATATCTCGGGATAATAATCTCTGATAATGATCCCTAGTTCACCAATAGTTTTTTCAAATTTCAACATTATAATTTTTTCACTATGTTATTCCCTATTTAGGCATTTAATCTATACAATGATGACGAAACAGTGAAGCCTATTCAGAATGTAGAGGAAATGGTGCATGTGTAAAATCTGTATTTTTGGGGTTCATGGGTGTGTAAACTACCCTTGGTGGATTTTTCATACCATTGAACCTATCACAATATAATTTTTATATACCTATTAAAAATATTATTTGACTGACCCTACAAATATATAATGTTTACAACTGAGTGTATATATCTACAGATCTCTAGGCATGAGTTGGATCAGATGTAAAAATAATAATGTCCATGTCAAATTTTATATAATGAAGGTTGTGTAAGATTGTTAAAATATATATAATAATCTAGAGAGGAGGACCTTGGAGATTTACATTTTATATCATGTGATCCTAAAGGTTTCTCCATTGATTAGGAAAAAACATATTTTTCTATTGATTATGATTTCACCATGGTTTATTGGATAATTCATGGTGTTAAAACTTGTTGTAGGTGTGGCATACCAATTACCACATCTCCCATAAATGGGATAAAATAATGATGTATTCTTATATTGTATGATATTTATTTTGATCACAATTAAACATTTATCATCAATTTTAGAGAACTTGTTATTAATGATGATGAAAACATTATGGAGTAGTCTGAAGCGATCTACGAACTATAGAATAATGTGATGTGTTGGTATGTTCTTCCATGTAATTTGTCTTCTGGTTGTAGGCGGTACGTGGGATAGGAGGTTGTAAAAGTGACATCAATTTTCCATGTTGATTGAGTTTTAATTTTTTTTGAGATATAGAGTAAATATTTTTATTTATTATTCTATGGGTGTTCAACATTTCTATTTATGTGAGATTTTATTATGATGTGTTTTATGTTATTCCTTTATAACATGAACATTCAGATGTATCTCAAATGGTGGGTTTTCAGACCTATATAAATTTCTATCTAGTTTTTTTAAATCCATGATGCTGAGAATGGATTATAATTTATCTTATATAAGGGAGTGGTTTTTTAAAAAACATCCAATATAAATTTATTGGGGCATTTATCTAACAAGTGGGAGTTTTATGAATTTTTTATGGATATATAGGATTTCAGTCATTCTATAGGGACACTAAGACCAAACATAGGTCTTGGATCTTTCTATTCAATGTGTTTGTATGTTTTATAATGGAGTAACTAATGTTTTCAAACCATCAGATTATCCGTGTCAATTTTCTCTGGGGATGTGAAGTGATTATTGAAACAATGTGAGTGAAGTGACTTGAATTCCATTTTGGGTCATCCTTTTAATGGGGATTAAATGATTTCTAAATAAGATTTAAAAAATTCTCAGTTTAGATGGGGGTGGATCTCCAAGAGTAATGTTATACAGAATTGGGACCCTTAAGAAAGAGTCATTAAAGGACTATGAAAACATTAATTATTCTTTTTTAAGGGTCCCAATTCTGTATAACATTACTCTAAGAGATCCACCCCCTTCAAAACTGGGAATTTTGGAATTGTTATTTAGAAATCATTGAATGAGACAGAACTACATTTTCATTGAATTGTTCATTCTAATTCACATATATTAATTTTAATTCCAGATAGGCCTAGGTAATGATTAGTGGTAAGATCCTAGAATTCAATATCCCTTAATCTAAATTTATATTATAATATTTTCAAATAATACAATAGTTCATAAGCGATCTAGCTTTTTTTTGCGTATCCTGAATATATTCTTATATATATTACATTTATAAACATAGTTTACTATATAAAAACATTGAAAACATTACTTTACCTTCCAACATATCATATAAATATGAACATATATCTCTTACAAGATTCCTAGTTAAATAAAAATATATTATATAGAGCATAGATGATATGTAAGGGGTATCATACAATAGAATCTGTGAAAAGATATTAATTTACCATGTGACATGGATATAATTAATAAACAACAATAATCCATAATCAATAAAGTATATTGGAATTAAATATCCATGATAATAAATGGAAACAAGTACAATAATATTAATTTATCTCATCTTGATGGATTCCATAATTCTGTATATTTTATCATTTTTTGGGGCATCATTCTAAAATACTACACTAAAATGGGGTATGTATAACAAAATAACTCAATATGTATTATCTCATGATCCAATTGGATGAATCTAGCAGATATATAAGTCATGTCCCTTCCTATAAGATTATTAGGTCCAATACATTCCCTATAATTGTCAATAAGAAATTTTATTCCATTCCATATTGATTTTTTTTGGGAAATAGAAATATGTCTATAGTTATAAATAAAAATAAGAAAAAAATATGTCTTTATTCAGTGTAATATTGAGGTTGTCTTGGAAAATAGTCTGTAAACAACAATGAAGATATAGGGTATTCTCGAAGTAAAAGTATGTACCCTTATCAATTAAATATTGGGGTATTTATTCTATTACTGTAATGAGTTATCCATGGAATATAGTATTTTGGCTAAATAGATTGAGTTTTTAGGAGAACTGGGTAATGGTATGAAAAATAAATCAACATTGTTTATGAAGAATGTGTGAATAATAAAAATTATGCCACCGCAATGTTTTTATCAATGTGTGTAGTCTTTGGAACATTCATTATGAATTATAGTTATGATAGATTCAATGATCAATTAACCCTTTTCTCAGTCAATACCACTGGGTGAATATATTTCATAACCATGTTCTCTTTCTATTGTACATATTTGGATTTATTTCATATAAAATATATCGAAATTAACAATACCAAAATATCGAGAAATTCTATAACTTTGGAAAATATTATATGTTACCAATGTTTTGGTAACACATGAATTTAGAGAATATGATGGTGTTATTATAATATTGACTTCAAAATCATGTATAATTCATGGTGAATAGAGGAATAATCCTTACTTGTATATTTCTACAATACACAAAATGAATAAATCCTTTAATATAACATGAGTACCATAGAATTAAATGTTTTACATATTACCCAACTTATTGATTGTGTAACACATCAATCACCACCTACTTGAAGATAGTATAAAATTGATCTTCAAATACAATTAAGAAAAAAATTCAATGAAATAAAAAACAATTAATACATACACCACATAATGGAAATTAGGTTTATAATAAAAATCATGTCTAAATGAGGGAAATTTCAGAAGGAAATCTGACAAATCTTATTCAAACATCCTTGAATGTACATTTAAATCATCTATAAAAAACATTTCTAACTTAATAACATAATTTTTAACATTAATTCTTAAAATTTTCAACTATAATATTTTTCACACGCTGATAATCAATCCTTCTCAATTTTGTTCTTTTCTACTTCTTGGTTTTTTTGTGAAGGTTCTGGTTGAGTCCTAATTAAACTTTTAGAATTTTGGTTGTCTAGGTGACTTTTAGGACTCTGCACATATAGTGCAAGTTTAGTGGAAATCGTGCAGTGCAACCCATGTTACCATATAGATGGTATTAGATTTGGATAGAAGCTATACTAATTTTTCTATGGTTTGTCAAACAATGTGGGTTTGTAGAACAACCGGTACCATCATGGGTAGTGTCTACCATACATATAGTGCACCGTTCAGTAAAAAGTGTGACCAAACAATACTATCAGACTATATCACTAAAAAATTAAAATTCATAATCAACCCTCTCCAATATTTTATACGATTGTGAAACCCTACTGATGGGTCATTTCTAGTTCATGACGGGATCACATAACCCCTCTCCTGGGTTCCTCCTCCATGGGTGCTCCCCCTTCTATTCCAATGTGAGTTTGTTGTGTTTTTCCCATTTTTCTCCACTTTCCCTTCAAATCTCTTTATTCATTAGTTTTCCTTTTCATTTTTATCTATAAGATAAACCCTAATGTATGGTGGTTTTATGTGGTTTATCATGGGATTTTAGGGTGTGCATATCATTCATAAGGATTGATCCTCTTTCACTTGAGTTTTCTTCCCATTCTCACATAATTATTCCATGCGTATCAATGATTTACCTTTCTATTGAAATAAAAATAATTCTTTAGGTATTCAATTAATATTAAAACATTATTTTCATCTTTATAATTTGCATGGTTAGTTTATTATTGAATTTGAGAGTGTGTAATAACTCTTAAAAATGTGTTTTTATATGATTATTTATATATGGCTAAGTATATATTCACCAAATGGGATTGATTAAATGTCAATTTATCCATATATTTAATTTTAGCATGTGTGGTGATGTTTTTTCTTGGATACATTTTATAGAAATATCATGATTTGTATTTAGGTCAGTAGTGTGGTTTGGAAGACTTTTTATGACATGAAAAAAATGAGGAATATGTTTTGGAAATTTTATTTTGGCTTTAAATTGTTTTTCCCAATACAATTATGTTATGCGGTTATTGTATAGGTTTTATAGCATGTGATATTCCAAGAAATGTTTTCTAAATGTTTTCATGGACACTCTAAGTGTTCAATTGGATGTGTTACATCAATGGTTGGATGAGGTGCACACATTAATTTTCATTCAAATATAGGTGTTACATTAAAACACTTTCCCTTAATAGTTTCTCATACATCATTCCTTCAATTATTATTATAAGGATTCCATTTTTTCTGATGAGAAATTTGTTTCTTCATATGATTAGAAATTTAAATTCAATAATGTTCCTTAATGTTTGGCCTATTTTTTCATTGATACTTGTTTTGGGGATTTTTTGGAATATAAAAGACTATTTGAAATTTCACCCTTGATTGTAATTATATTTGTTGATTTTAAAAATGAATTATAAATTTTTAGAAGGTGTAATTGATATAGAGGCCCAATTTTCACATTAAAAAATTTCAAAATTAATGTGGTTTTGAAAATGTCCATGCCCAATTGGAATATTGAAATGGGTGAGAAATGTTTTTTAAAATTAAGTAATGTGGTGGAATAGTGGGATATAATAGATGATTTATTGTTTGATGGGAACACCTATTGGGGATTTCCTTACATGAGTTATCTTATAGGTGCATCTATAATTTGGGTAGTTATGTGCGATTATGGAAGATAAGGTGATTCAAGAACGTGAGGGCCTCCTACTTACACATTTCATTATTAACAAGAGTTTCCTAGGAATCATTTATATTATTTAGTGAAGTTAGTGGATGAAACCCAATTTGATGGGTTGTCACCCCCTTAACAATGTAGGGCATTGTCGGATGTGACACTAGGTCGGCCAGTTTTTGGCATCTAATTTGTTATGGACTATGGAGTTTCCCCATTTTCTGTTAGGTTGTTTGAAACCGAGTACGTTTAGTGATCATTGTACAAATGTTTAGAAAATGCCTATGGTTACTAAACTGTATGTGTTTTTTTCATCATTTTTTATTTAACATCTACTACTTATTAATTTACTGCAGAACCAATTATTTTTTTTCGTGGGATTATGTTTGGGGATTCAGTTTCCAAAATTATATCATGTTGGAAAATAAAGGAAAATGTGTTCTATTTTGAAAATGGGAAAATGTGTTTATTTACGAATATGAGAGAACTAATTTTTATATATACTCATTTTAAACTAGGTTTAGTGGAATTATTTTATGAATTGTAGAGACCCAAATCATGACTTACATGGACATTACATTAGTTTTGCGGGATACTTAATATA
Source organism: Viscum album (assembly GCA_963277665.1). Lineage (NCBI taxonomy): Eukaryota > Viridiplantae > Streptophyta > Magnoliopsida > Santalales > Viscaceae > Viscum > Viscum album. Next base: position 599,982,043 of record OY728128.1, read on the forward strand.
TAACAAAAACCAACACTCAAGGATCGTAATAGTTTAGTGTCTTTTAAAATTCGGAACATAATTTTCTTATCACGGTAAAAGATATTCAACATATCCCATAAATATATTCCCCTTTTGTTTTCAAACCTAAAACCTTTATTTATATCTTGGGTAAAAGAAAACATATAAAGGGTGAGATAAAATTCTCAGTAATGGTAAGCATGGAGATAATCAAACAACCCATATACATTTGAACTTAAAAATATGAACATAATGTTTAAACATCAAAATCATGAGATATGACATAATACATGGGAGTACATAAGGCATAGATCATAATATAACATCAATCATGATAAAATAGAATTGGAATTAAACATGTAATTTTGGAAAACCATTAAGCACATGATATGATTTCTATAGTATCCACAGAATTGCTTCCAATACCATCTTTGTGGAAAATATCCATTTCTGAATCGAGTTCACTCCTCATTCTAGTCATATATCACTGAACCAGTTTAAATTATTGTTCTAACCATATCTATCTCATGAGATATAAATATTTACCCAATGCATTGGAGGGAGAAATAGGTCCCACCTATCTCATAATGAAACCATTCTTAATTTTTCCACAAAATAAACATAAATCATTCATCATAACCCAAATAATAAAACGAGTTTCATAAACATCATCCCATCATAATGTAATCCATATAAAACAAATGGATATCATTTCATCATAAGAAGAATCAAAACATTTAAATAATATAGACATTATACTTGAAACATAATCATACTAAATAATGTCATCTTAAATGGAACATAGTTTTGACCGAACACATGAAATGAATTCTTGACTAAAATATCCTTTCTTTTTTAAAATCATTTTATTTTAACAAAATGCAGTGAATTTTTAATTAAAAATGATTTATGTTGAAAATAGTCAAGAAATATTGTAGATTAGGCTTTATAAAAATAATGCATTGTGAAATTGTAAAAATCCATTTATTCCATATAAGTTAAAAAACATTCTCCTCATACTTTTAATGGAAAAGTCAAAAAGTACCACGTTTGGTACGAAAAGAAAGATTCCTTCCATAATATAATGTAAAAGTCAATGAATGGTAAACATGACTTTAAACATACATGGATGAATATTAAACACTTTATGAAAAACATTTTTATAGACATTGATGAAAAATATAACCCCAGTAAATACTTACGTATAAATAATCTCGGATAAAAATTGGATTGCAAATTATCCCTTACCTTATGTATAATATGATTCATATGTATCCAAACTTCCTGTATAATGATTCAAATAATGTCATTGACTTATTACAGAATCATATTCATTGTTATGGTATCATAAATGGTTCACTTATAACTTAATATTTCCCGTTCTTTTGTAAATTCCATGTTAAAGAAGCGTTTTGGGTAAATTCGTTTCATTTATCATACATGTTTCAATTTTTTGTTCTTTATATTATTACTCATATTCTTATTTACTTAATTCCAAATTGTAAAACACGATTTATATATAATATATATTCATCATATAAATATGTATGATAGATAGATAAATGGAATGAAATACACCGTTCATGGAGACGGTAGGCCGTAAGTATGCATTAACACTATTTTCGTTTCCTTGTTGAAATGAATGGAATTAAGTAAATGAAACACATATGTACATAAATACAGTAACATTATTATGTAATATTTTCCATGATTATTTGTTATATATACTTTATAATCATACTTGAATGGTTAATCATTGAAAATGAATCTCATCACATTTGTGGAGACGGTATTTCGTACGTACGCACGAGCGATGATATCCTTCCAATAATTTTTGAATTGAATTGGAGTGGATGATATAATATCTCAGAATAAGTATAATGTTATTATAACCATATATAGTTATTATTTACACCATTATACCCATCCATGTAAGGTGGTGGTGGGAAAAATGATTACACCACGGCGTGGAGATGGTAATCCGTACGTACGCACACGCGGTGATTTCATTTTCCATAGGATGGATAGAAAGTGAAATGGGGTTGTTTCATATTTATAATAACACATCAGTATAATATTGATACTTATGTTATTAATTTATGATGAAAAAATAAATAAGAATAAGTATAAGAAGAAATATATTGGAAAGAATCGGTAAAAGATATTACCTTTTCTCTGATGCACCTCTTCTTAACGTCCTCTTATAGCACTACAGTTGGTCTTTGAAGAAGAACATGACTTCTAGTATGTTTCTAGGGAATTGGAGAAGAGATATTGGCAGGGTTTGGCAGATATTGGAGGCTCAATGTGGTGTGAGGAGGAGAGGGAGGAGGTTCCTTTTTATAAGGGAGGAGAGGGGCACTTTTTGAAACCTTAAAAATATTAATTAATAATAAAATGAAACCCCACTTAAAAACCACCAAAAATGAATGAATTATAAGATGAGATTATATAGGGTTGTAATATCACCATCCAATAAAATTTAGACATATTTATTTTTATTTTAAACCTTATCAACCTGTTTTATCATTATTTAATATATTTAATTTATTTCTGGTAATAAATTTCTAAATATTTAATTCTTATGAATACATACTTAAATGTTGTAAATTTCCCATAATTGGATACTTTATAACCTTTTAGAAAATATAATTTTCATTTTGTTGTTTTTAAATATTTTCCCGATTATTAAATAATATAATAATATTTTATTTTTATAAAATATCGATAGTGTCAATTTTGACACGATTTATTATTTTAATTTTAATAAAATCCACAGAGAATATATGTTCTAAATAAAATATATAATAGATTATTAACATGTCATATTAATCAATAATATTCATGCGGAACATTAATGTGTTCATATATTATTTATTTTAATATGTTTAATTCCATTTTTATGGTATATCTCTTAATAAAATAATTTCTGCAACATTTTTGAATAATTATTTAATATAAATATTTTTGCATATAAATAAAAAATAAAATACCATGATTAAGATAAATATAATAACTTTCATAATAATATTTTTACTCGAATTTATCATCTTCAAATCACAAAATTTAAATTTTTAAATTTATTAAATTATAAAGGTGACATCTTTGACAATATTTAAAATAATATAATATAAATGTCATAATCGGTTTTAATAAGCTCCAAATGGTCCGAAAATCAACCCTTGAATACTCAGGGTATTTATATAATCTACCAATAATGTTTTGTCAAGTTTATGGTCCTTTTGAGAGGAATTTTATTTTTATAAAAACTATATTATTGATTTTTCACAAATTAAATAATTTCTTCATCATCAATGTATAAGCTATTAAGGTAAATAAATATTTCTTAAAAATAAAAAAAATAAATTAACAAGATAATTAAAAAAATTTTAGCTTTAAAATGATTATTTATAATCGAATTTATATTTTGTATAACCTTATATTAAAAATAATCTAATTATTAATGTTTGAGTGAGACATTTCCCTTTACTTTAAATAAAATTAATAAAAGGTCTTAATCAAATACAAGTGGGTTCCATTATATTCAATTTAGACCCAATTATGATTTAGGGTAATATATAATCATCCAATTATATTAGGACAAGTGTCAGGGTAGTTTTATAATAATATATTTACCCTTAATTACCCGATTTTCCTTTAATTATGTTAAAAAAAATTTACTGTAGTTAATATTCTTAATAACTAAAAATAAAAAGTAGAAAATTAACATAATTTGGTCCTAATGATTCCAAATAGGGAATCCATTCTTCCAAATTCAAACCACAGAAGTTGCAGAAATTAATTTAAAATTAATCCCGTTGATAAGAAAACGTGTTTTAAAAGTTAAAACAATGCAAAAAAATTGAAATGATTTTACCTATGAATTCGATGTAAAATAAATGCTAATGTCATAATATATATTAAATGGTAAAAATATATTCTATTTATAATTTAAACCCATTAAAAATTATAATTTAACCATATAAATTAATATGATAAAAAAGTTGTTTTTAATTAAAATATAGCGTGTTTTAACTATTCATTAAAATATGAAAGTTATCAGAATAATTTGAAAATTTTATCCATAGTAAATTATTATATCCTGATTCCAAAGAAGAAATTTATTTTGTCAAATTGAACTTATAATCATGTCATGAATTATATTTAAAATGGGTGCACCGTTAATAGGAGGCAAAACTGCATTTTTAGAGAAATAATTATTTTACCTGAAAATTTTATTTTGTTCTCATACCATGTTCTAGAAAATGAGTAAGATGAATTATGTTTTAAAATTATAAATTTAGTTTATACTATTCATAACAGCTAGTTCATAATAATATTATAACAATATATTTTTGTTTAGTGAAACCTGGTATTGCGTACAACACACGCTATAGAGGAAGGTCGCGATTGCGTGTAATGCAAGCCAAGTCATGTTTACGTGTAGTAGAAGACTCCTTTGTGGTTGCATATAAAATAATCCAACCATATTTAATTTATACATTGATTTTATATATATACACACTCAAAGTTGAGTAGAATAACTACTATCAAACAAACTTGAAATTATGTGTAACACAATCCAAGAATAGTGTTGCGTATACATCAAGCTAATACGGTGTTGTGTATAGCACAGAATAATATTGGTGTAGCGTTCAAAAGAAGATATTAAATAAATTAAAAACAATATATCTCATAAAATCTCGGGGTGTTTCATTCAACCCCTCTTAAATATAATTTCTCCCTCGAAATTTGTCGGTGTAATAAATGGTTTATTACATGATATTTTCTTTCATATAAAACCACATCGTAAAATGGAATACCAAACCATATCTTTAAAAACTAATGTATGAAACATAATGGTTACCCAAATTAACTAATCAATGGGATTCTGCATATGATAACATAAGTGAAAATAAGGATATGGAAGATAAATCTAACCATCATGTTCTGATGGAGAGTGGTAAAGGGCATGGCCATGAAAAAACCAATAGTCACAAAGCCATAAATATGTGATGATCTAATGTACCATCTGATTAATCAGATATGAGAGCACTGGGAGAACATTTCATTTCAAGATCATTTCCCTAATGTTGAATATTTTTTTAGTTAAAAGATACACTTACATGATTTTGGTAAAATGAAACTGTTGTTTGTGCCATGAACAATTTCCACTTCATCTCTTACAGAAATTAAGATGAATTTGTCTTCCGTGAAATGTTAACGGATCATGCGATCGAATGATAGGTCATTCCATTTGTCTCAAAAAAAGGATAGAAAATGTTAAAAAATATACATAAGTCCATCTATAGTGAGATTAATCAAATATGGTTCTTAAAATGGACTTATACTTCATCTATCATACCTCATAATAAAATAAATCTAGTTTCTACAGGCAAGGGACTTCTTGTAGGTTAGTGTTAGGCGATAAAGGCATGTCACACTTAATTTTTGGGTTCGATTCCCACAGTCTTCTCTGACGCGATGGGGTGTCACCTATCAAGTAGGTTGTCTTTTTTCTAAAACAACATTATTATAACATTACAAAAATTATATCGAAAAAAAGTTCTAGCCTTAAATAATACTATCTTATGTTCAACATAATTCATTCCAATATTTAGGCTTATCCAAAATGATTCTTTCCAAAATCATAGTAAAAAGATAATGGTTAAAAAAAAGGTTATAAAACAAGCACATGAATACCATAATTTATCCCTCATATATCAAAAGATATATCTTGTTGATCGCATTACAGACATGTGAATACCTTAATCTTTTATTCTCTTGAAAAATGAATACTCATTGAACCTTAGTGCAAACTTGAATTCTATCAAAAGTTAACACTTTACACATAAAAAAATCCATAAATTCTATATACTCAAACCATGATATAACTTTGTCCATATATCAGTCATGAACTCATTAATACTATCAATCATTTAATTATCTCCTTATCCCTTCTTTGTGCGCATATTAGGTGCTTTCCAAAAATATCTGAACAACCTTTCATGGTTACCTGTACCATTAAACATATACTTTCAAAAACATAAGAAAAAAATAGTGTAAAAATCCATAGATGTCATTTTATTCCATAATACCATGAGATTACCTGTACAACATTACTCTTGATAAACATGTAACCATTCCACTACCTTCTTAAACCATTGACCGATCTTGATAAATTATTTTATCTCACATATCATTTTTAGTATCTTCATCATCATCAACATAATTACTACCCATACGACCATGATGATTGTCATTATGAAAATTTCCATTAGGGAATTGGTTTTCATAATTACCATACATTCCACATTTAAAAAATTTAACTGTTGTTGATGTCTTAGAAATACCATTATCCTTGTACATGGTGTTAACTGATCCTTTTCCTTTATAATTATTTGCTTTGTGTCCTTCTTTTCCACACCCAAAGCATCTTCCAGTTCCTTTGAAACATTCTCCCTAATTCCTCTTCCCACATGATTTACATGAGGGAAATTGAACTTTCTTTCCTCTATGATCATGATGAAAATCCATCTTTCTCTTATTAACTGAGTTGGGAAACTTACCAATGTTGAGATTATTGGTCATATTATGAGATTTCTGATTAGGAATAATAAAGATATGTGGATGATCAGATCCATTTTTTTTGGTTTCTCAGTTAGAACATCATTCCATTATCCATCATATCCTCCATTATCGTGAATCTTCTTATTTCCATCCATTTTCTAAAACCCCAAAAAAATAATGTGGGAGGAAAAAAATCATAATCATGGGGGAGTACCTTCAATATCTAACATATTAGGTTTAATTATAATATCGTTACCATAATTCTAGTACTATAACCTATACAAATATTTAACCTTAGATACATCCCTATACATACATTAGAAATTCCTCTAAGGATTTCACTAAAGTTTTCACATCCTAGTTTCCAAAGGTTGATTAAACCTTTCCTCTGTTGCCAACTGTAAAGACCCTAAGCCTGACGTACATGGATATTACATTAATTTTGCGGGATACTTAATACCTAAAAAATCCAACACTCAAGGATCGTAATAGTTTAGTGTCTTTGGAAACTCAGAACATAATCTTTTAATCATGGTGAAAGATCTTCAATATCTCCCATAAAGATCTTCCCCTTTTGTTTTCTTACCTAAAACCTTTTTATATCCTTTGGAAAGGAAAACATATAAAGGGTGAGCTAAAATTCTCATTAAGGGTAAGCATGGAGAAAATAAAACAAACCATATACATTTGAACTTAAAAACATGAACATAATTTTTAAACATCAAAATCCTGAGCAATGACATAAAACATGGCAGTACCTAAGGCATAGATCATAATGGAAAATAAATCATGATAAAATAGCATGGGAATAAAACATGTAATTGCAGTAAACAATTAAGAACATGATATGATTTCCATAGTAGCCAAGGCATTGCTGCCAAGACCATCTTAATGGACAAAGTCGCTTTTTGAATCGAGTTCACTCCTCGTTCCAGTCATGTATCACTGATCCAGATTAGCTTTCCATTCTAGACATGTATATCTCATGAGATATAAATCTTCACCAAATTCACTAGAGGGAGATATAGGTCCCACCCATCACATAATGAAATCATTCTTACTTGTGCCACAAAATAAACATAAATCATTTATCATAACCCAAAGTATAAAATGGGTTTCATAAACATCATCCCATCATAACATAATCCATATAAAACCAATGGATATAATTTCATCATAAGTAGAATCAAACCATTTAAATAACAGAGACATTATACTTGAAACATAATCATACTAAATAATGTCATCTTAGAAGGAAAATAGTTTTGACAAAACACTTGAAATGAATTCTGAAGGGAAAATATCATTTCTTCATAAAAATCATTTTCCTTTCAGGAAATGCCTTTAAATTTTAAAAGAAAATGATTTTTTGAAAATAGTCATGAAATATTTAATAGTACTCTTTATAAAACTAATTCATTATGAAACCGTAAAAATCTGTTCATTCTGTATAAGTTAAAAAACAATCTCCTCATACTTTTAATTGAGAAGTCTAAATGTACCACGTAAGGTAAAGAAAAGAATGATTCCTTCCATAACACAAAGTAAAAGTCAAAGAAGGGTAAACATGACATTAAACATACATGGAAGAATATTAAACACTTTATCACAAATTTTTTTACAAACATTGATTAAAAATATAACCCCAATAAATACTTACGTATAATCAATCTGTGATAAAAATGAGATTGCAAATTAACTGTTACCTTATGTCTGATATTCTTTGTATGTATCAAAAAATATTGTATAATGATTTAAATAAAGTAATTAACTTATTACAGAATCATATTAATTGTTATGATATCATATATGGTTCACTTATGACTTTATATTACCCGTCCTTTTGTAAATTCCATGTTAAACTGCATTTTGGATAAGATCGTTTCATTTATCGTACGTGTTTTGATTTGTTGTTCTTGATATTATTACTAATATCCTGATTTACATAATTATGGAATGTAAAATATGATTTATATATAATATATATTCATCATATAATTATATATATGACATATCGATAAATGGAATGAAATACACCGTTCATGGAGACGGTAGGCCGTACATACGCATGAACACTGTTTTTGTTTCCATATTGAATTGAATTGAATTAAGAAAACAAAACATATATGTACATAAATCCAGTATCATTATTATGTAATATATTTCATGATTATTTATTATTTATACTTTATAATCATACTTGAATTGTTAATCCTGGAAAATGAATCTCATCGTGTTCGTGGAGACGGTATTCCGTTCGTACACACGACCGATGATATCGTTCCAATAATTATTGAATTGAATTGGAGTGGATGATATAATATATCAGAATTGGTATGATGTCATAATAACCATATATAGTTATTATTTACACCATTATACACATCAAATTAAGGAGGTTGTGGGATAACTGATTACACCACGTTGTGGAGACGGTATTCCGTACGTATGCACGCATGATGATTTCATTTTCCGTATGATGGATAGAAAGTGAAATGGGGTTGTTTAATATATATAATGACATATCATTATATGAATGACACTGATTTTATTAATTTATGATGAAATAAATAATGAAGAATAAATAGAAGAAGAAATAAATTGGAAGGAATCAGTAATAGATATTACCTCTTCTTTGACGTGCCTCTTCTTAACCTCCACATAGAGAACTACAGTTTGTCTTTAAAGAAGACCAGGACCTCTAGTATGTTTATAGGTAAGTGGAGAAGAGAAATTGGTAGGTTTTTTCTGAGCTTGAAGGCTCAACGTGGTGTGCAGAGGAGAGGGAGGAGGTGCCCTTCTATAAGGGGGGAGAGGGGTTCTTTGGGAAACCATCAAAATATTAATTAAGAATAATATGAAACCCCACATAAAAATCTCAAAAAATGACTAAATGCGAAGTTGAGATGAGATAGGGTTGTAATATTATCAACGAATAAAATTTAGACATGTTTTATGTTTATTTTAAACCTTATCAACTTGATTTATCATTATATAATCTATTTAATTTTATTTGTAGTAATAAACTTATAAATTTTAAATTATTCTAAATTCACACTTATATGTTGCCATTTTTTCCATAATTGGATAATTTATAACCTTTTAGACCATAAAATTTTCAATTTGTAGATTTTAATTTTTTTGGGATTTTTAAATAATTTAATAATATTATATTTTTATAAAATATCAATAGTGTCAATTTTGACACTATTCATTATTTGAATTTAAATAAAACCCACACAGAAGGAATGTTAGAATAAAAATATATACTAGATTAATAACATGTCATATGCATCAAAAAAATCATGGGGCACATTAATTTGATCATATATAATTTATTTTATAATTTTTAAAACCATTTATTTGGTATATATCTAAATAAAATAATTAATAAAAAATATTTGTATAATTATTTAATATATTTATTTGTTGCATAAAAATTAAAAATAAAATCTTATGATGAACATAAATATAATACCTTTCATATTAATAATTTTACTCGGATTTAACATCTTAAAATCACAACATTTAAATTTTTATATTTATTAAATTATGAAGGTGACATCTTTGACATCATTTAAAATAATATAATTTAAATTTACTAATTGATTTTATAAGGATCCAAATGATCCAAAAATTGATCCTTGGATGATTATGGTATATCTATACTCGACCAATAATTTTTTGTCATGTTTATGGTCTTTTTGATATGTATTGTTTTTTTAAAAAACAATATTATTGATTTTTCACTAAATAAATAATTTTTTCATCATTAATGTATAAGCTATTAAGATAATATAATATTTCATAAAAATTACAAAAAAATTACCGTGATAAAGAAAAACTTTTGATCTTTTAAATGATTATTTATAATTGAATTTATATTTTGTATAACCTTATATTAAAAACAATCTAATTATTATAGTTTGTGTGAGACATTTCACTTTTCTTTAAATAAAATAAATAAAATGTCTTAATCAAATACATGTGGGTTCTATTAGATTCTATTTCTACCCAAGTATGATTTAGGGTAAAATATAATCAATTTTGTATTTATTTTTCTATTTGTTTAGTTTTTTTAACAGAATTTATTTCTAGACATTTATTTGATATATAGTTGTTTTTTATTCTTATATTGTTCAATAGTTTGGTTTTGGTAATGTTTTATTAGGATGATACAATTCACACATGGATTTCATTTGATGCATGGAACATATTGTTAGGCCATGGGGATCTAGAAATCCCTTGGGATTTGGTATCAGACAGGATCATGTGTCTGTTCGGATGGAATCCTGGCCTGGTTGGTGACCAAATGGTATTAGAAGGTGATCTTATTGTATGGTGCGTTAGGAGGATGTAGATAAGGGCTGTTAGGACATGAGAGGTAAGTACGAGAATAGTGTAAGGAACTATTTCTTGATCTGATACTCATGTTACTCGTGATAATCCAGGATTCGAGTCTTTTGTTTTTTTATTGAGTAAATACAATGTAGTTGAGATGGATTTATTCTTTGATCTCAAATAGATATGTGAATGACGTGAATTAGAAATATTTTATTTATGTTCTTAATTGTTTTTTATGATTAATTTTTGATTGGACGACTACCAGGTCTCTGAGATAATCATGAACACTATATTCTCATTCCAATGGTTTGCTGAGATTTGTATTCAATTTTTTTTAGTTTTTTTAGTGAGGTTTTTTAAAATAACAGTTTGTTTTTTTCCGAGAAAATGGGAAAATCGTTTTTTCGGAAACTAAAATGTTAATCATGGACCTTGTTACACCTTATGAATGTTCAGATGTGTGTGTGTCTATGTTGAAAGTGTGTATTTTCATGTATGGGTAAAAATGGAAGAACACATATGCAACATTTCCTAGGAATCCATGGTTGTGTATATGAGATCAATGTCTTAGTCATGTTTTTTCAAGGTGAATTTGGGGGGATTATGATTCCTCTAATTGGTTTTTGTTTTATAATTTAGGAATTGTTTTGTGAAAAGTGGATATTTATTTTTGGGATGTAAATTGAAGATAGAGTTTTTAGAAATTTAAATGAAATAATAAAATTTTAATATATATTTTGAATTTTTTATTGTGATGTTATTCATGAGAGCCTATTGACATTTCCCTGAGGTGATCTTTTTGGCATCATTTTGTTTGGATGTTGATTATGTTTTTTTGTTTCTATTTTTATTTAGATTATTCCTCATTTAAAGGTGCCCAAAATATTTATTGAGTATTTTAGAGTTCTGGGTTTTTATAGTTTGATGACTATTCTTCAGGGAGATAAGGGTCTGTTAGAGTTATTGGAGTTTCTTGAAGAGGTAGATTTTGTTTTCAGATTTGTGGGAACGACAATAGATGTTAGAGTGTTTGAAATTCTATATCTTATTGATGCCCCTTCATAGGAATAATTGGAGATTATTTCACCACCATCGATATATGTTGGGATAGTGGGAGATGTGTTTATGTCTATCTTCATATAATGGTTTATACTCGATGAGGTGAAGACAAAGAAGAGGAAAGAGTTCTTGAGTTTTCAACAAGGCCGGAGGATATTGAAGGACAATATTGGAAAATTCAGGTCTCTGATCTACTATTATCTCTAGGTGGAATCCCATGATCTATTGAATGTTTCTATTTTAATTGTGGTTCATAATCTAATGACCATGGAGTGAGTTATCTCATTCTAGGATCATAATTTTGAGAAGTTGTTAGATAGATCATTTTAAGATGAGTTGAATTATTGAGTTCATGTAGATGAAAATATTTTTTTATTGATGTTCATGAGGGCTCCACATCTATAGAGGAGTTCATGATGGACAAACGTTTCACTTTAGAGTCTCATACATTGGTTATTTCTTCCATTTTATCAAACTATTCAGTTTTATTCCACCATTGTAGCTGATTTGTGAATTCAATGTTGTTTTGTCATATCCCATTGATGATATACCATCATTGTGTCCATTTGGGTCATCTCAAGAGGTTCAATAAGAAGTGATATTCCTAGAATATGTTTTTATCCAAGGATTCATGTACTTGACTGGGAGGTAGTCGATTCTCCAGCAATACAGGCTCTGGTCACAGGGCTCAAAGAGAAGGTTTCACACATTCTGGAATAGAAAGAGGTGTGTGGGTAACACATTGGCTCAGTTTTTTCTCCCATATTGAGATTTGATTGTTTTAAGTTCCATTTTTGATATTTTTCAGTTATTGCATGTTCATTATTAAAATTTGATATTTTGATAGTATTTTTTATTATAATATTATTTTTTTGTCTTACTGAATATTGATCTTTGAATTGGTTTTTCTTCCTTTGATGTTCGTAGCATTTTTATGGGCCGATCATGGATAATATTTTTTTTTTGTTTCAGGATTCTGTTGTTTTGTGGAATTGTTGGATGGTGGTTCTAGGTTCATTATTCTTCATTATTTTCCTTAAATGGATTTAACACTTGGTGTTGGATAATTGGGTTTACATTGAGGGTATCTTTCTGTTGTTGGTAGTTCCATGGATATTGTGTTGGACATCCCAGGGCGGAGTTGTGGGAGTTAAAGAATTGGTTCCATTTGGTTTGGTGTTTAAATGTTGAATATTCTAGTCATGTTATTTTGGTCGGAAGAACCCTTTTATGTACCCCCTCATTATTATTTCATGGTTTCATCTTGATATGTCGGGAGTGAAATTTGTAGTGAATATTCACCCCATGGAATACAGTTTCCCTTGGTTTTGATCGGGAATGATTTAAAAAATATCATTCATTCAGCTAAGTGAATTTCTCGGGTAGAAAGTGTCTATAGTGGAGATAATTTCCATATTTTAACCATGGATCCTTCATTATATTATTATTTTAATATTCCTTGTCCTTTCGGTAGATGTTTGGGTCGAGTTCTAGTAATTTTTTTTAAAATTTTGGAAGTATGGATGATTTTTTCCCTATGCACGGATAGTGATCGATTAGTGGAAACCATGAAACACAACCCAGGTAACTATGTGGAAGTTCTGGTAGTTCAATTGAAGCTACATCATGGTTTGAATATGGTCATTGAAACCATGTGTGATGGTCATTCTGTTGGATCCCTCTTGGGTATTAGCTACCATAGAAATGGAGCATGGTCTGGTAAATTGTGTGAACATACCACGTGATATACCCAGATCTTAAAAACTTATAAATTCCTTATCTACCATATCCCCCTTTTATCCAATTTTAACCCCCTTCTCTTGGGTCGTTTTGGGCATAAGAAGAGAACCCCTATCTACCTCCCCTTGGTTCCTCAGCCACCATGGGTTCTCCTCCATTGATCATATAATTATTTTTTAGGTTGTTGGACATTTTTCTCTCATTTCTCATCCCCTCACTTGATTATTTGGGTTTCCTTTGGGGATTTCTTTTATTTTCAAACCCTAATTGCTAGGTTATTGTGTACTTTTTGATTTATCGAATTTTTGGGTCTGTGGGTCGTCTTTGGGGATGAATCCTCCCATCCTGTAAGGTATCACTATATTCTCACATTGTTGAGGTAGGAGTCTCCATACATTTCCTATTTGATGAAATCCATTTTGATTCTTGGGGATTTCTATTAATTGTTTTAAAAGATTTGAATCATTATAATGCACATGGTTAGTTTATTACAGTGTTTTTTTGTTATAAATTTCTAAAAATGGGTTTTTATGTCAGTCTTCATATATGACGATGTACATGTGAACCAAATAGCATTTAAAAAATATCAATTGGGATTTAAAGTGAAATTTATCTCTTGTTGAAATTTAATAACTTCGATAAATTTTATATCAATATTATGATTGGTATTTGGGTAGGTTGTGTGGTTTTTAAGACTGTTTATGACAAAAAAAATTGTCATAAAATTTTATGTAATGAATAATTTTTTATTTAAAAAATATCTCAATAAAAAAGATATTCTATTGTTTGTTATATTGGTTTTATAAAAAACTATTCCCTTAAAATGATTTCTAATTTTTATGACACTCCAAGTGTTCCATAGAATGTGTCACATTAGTGGTTTCATGAGGTTCACTCATTGGTATACATTCAAATGATTATGGAACCCTAAAACACTTTTCACATAAAATAATCTAATCAATAATTCATTACATCTTTCATAGAAGGGTACCATATTTTCCAAATGTAAATATGTTTCTTCATGATATTTCGAAATGTAACCTCAAATTTGATCCTTAATATTTTCCTTGTTTTTCCTTGAAACATTTTTGGGTTAATGTTGGGAAAATTATATCTCATTTGACGATACGCTGTTGAATGTGATTTATTTAATAATTTTGAAAATGATTGTGAAATGTTTCAAATGTGTCTTTGAAATGGTAATGATAAAAGACTATGTTGGATATCTGAAATGATGGGAAATAATTTTTTATCAAATGTGAATTCTCGGTTTGATCATGAAATGTTTGAGACAAGCTTTATATGATAATTTATGTGACATAGTTAATGGATCATTTTTATGAGTTAATTTATTTTGGGATAACCTATAATGGATTTACCTATATGAGATAAACAATGTACTGCAGGTTAGCAGTACTGCAACAAGGCACTGTAGTAGTACTGTAGCAGCGGCGGAACTGTAGTAGCGGTGGCACTATAGCGGTGAGGGACTGTAGCGGGTACTGTAGTGGCAGCTGTACTGTAGCAGGCAATATAGCAACGCGGGTACTATAGAAGTACTGTTCACCGATGGGTCCATTGGGAAAAAAACATGGGCTTTTAAGAATTGTATTTAGGCCACTTGGCCTTGGGCCCTCAGGCTATGTAACGGGTCACCCTCTACCCACTATAAAAAGGTCTTTGAATTAAATAATAAAATGAGGCTTCAGCCTCAAACTTTACAAAAAAATATGGTGCTTCACCATACAGCAGAAGGTGGTTTCGAGCCATGTCCTTTGATCACCATTGGGATGTTTAGGAAATTCTCAAAATTAATAAATTATATGTTCTTGTTTATTTTTGTTGCATTTAGTTTTTATCTAGTATTTTTTATTTACCTTTAACATATCCTAGTATTGGTTTCATGATTTCGAGATTGGTACACGTTTTCCAAAATGATAGCCTCTTTGAAAATACAGGATATTGTGTTCTGTTTTGAAAAAGTAAAATATTATGTGTTTACTTAATAAAATGTGAAAACCATATTTTATATATATTCATTACAAGATTGTTTTAGTGGGTCGATTTCTGGAATGTAAATGTCTGAAATCATTGGTCGATTCATTCTAAAATATTTAGCTCACACCTACATTTACCATTTGGTCTTGATTGACATGAGATATTTTGCATCTTTAGGTTTCTGGTTTAAGATTCAGTTGTATCAGGATGGCTAATAGAAGTTATTTACAATGTGGTCACCTGGAGATCATGTTGGTTGTGGTTTGGTTTGGTTTTATATGAGTTTTAGTTTTATATTTTTTTTATGTACGTTCAAATATTGTAACTAAATTGTTTTATACAAATTTATTTGATATTTAGTTTTTGATGGTTCTTTTATTTTTGGTGTTTTTATTTGTTTTTTTCATTGTTTATTGGGTTGAAATCATTACAAAATGGATTTTATTTAAAACCAGACACTATTTGTCAACTGGGTAAATTGGGAACAGAAGTTCTATACTGTCTCAGACATGTTTAGGTGTTCGGTTGAATTGAATCTCATCCTGGATCATGAGTGTATTTGTATATAGTCACACTTAATATGATTTCACTTTATATTTCATATTTTCTCCCATCAAGGAGTTTATTGTTGGATCCTTTGTACAATATTCCTAAAAGCATTGTTTTTTTATTCTTATCATTGTGTTCAACATTATTATATATCATAGTGTACTAGAATAGTTAAATTTTATTGATTTCTCATCCTGTTAACTCCTTCCATAAGTGATTTATTTAGTTTGTGTAAATGTTGAACCGATGTCATCTTTTTTATATTTTTTTTGAAAAGGAATGTGATATTACAATTATTAGATAAATACAAAATATTACCATTCTATAATAATTTAATATTTAATATTTTATTTTTAACATTCAATAACATTGGATTTCAATTTCATATATTTATCAATGATTTAATTTAATATAATTGTTCAATTTGTTAGTTTGACTAACCCAGACATAAACATGCAATGATTAATAGATGAATATTATTGTGAAACATTTTTATTTTTAATATAAAATTATTAATAATGGGGAAATTTGGTATTACCTATTTTGTTATATTTTTATATTAAAATTTAAAAATAATTTAATTAATTATAAAATACTATTTGATACTTGGGATATATTATATAATTGAGGTAGTAGTTAGCACAATGCATGATAAAAATTTTAATTTATTGAAGAATGTGTGAAAAATAATCCATTGATAATTTTAAATGTAGGAATCTTATTTATTTTATATTTATAATATTTATTCATCTTTATCATTAGTAAAAATATCTTCATCAGTTGTACAAAAAATATACGATGTTGATTTGTGAAGGTGGTATTCCGTATACACGAAATAACGCCAAATTAATTTCATTAATAATGAATGGGGATTAATAAATAAGGATTCATAAAATAAATTAATGAAATATAAATATTATAATTATAGTAACATATTTTTATTTATGTGGATATATGATGTTTGGAATAGAACTATTAAGATGAAAAGACTTTGGAGAATATAATACTTATAACATGAGATGACGTTTTCTCTTAGAAACATATCTAAAAATGAAGGACTCATGATTAATGAATGTAAATTGAAAAATATTCATTTTTTATTGGATCATATGAGTAATATAATTTAAATTTTTAATGAATAAATAGAATGGGATATTTTGGGTATGAATTGAAGGAATTGTTTGTCTTTTATATGTTCAAAAAATAATTATATGTGAATACACTATACATTTTATTAAAATCATCACACAATTAATTGTTAAATAACTCTAAAAAAATTAAATAATTGAGTTTGAGGTTTCCTTGGGTTGAGATTCAATGAAATTAAATTTCTAAAATTTGTTTTAAAATTTTATTTTATATTTACCAATATATTATACATTCTCTCATTTTAGGTTTTACATCAGTAAAACGATTTAAACTTCATAATATATATTTTATTATAAAAATAAGGTTATATCTAAATTTTAGGGTTATTATAATTTTTTTAAAAAAATTTAATTAAATTTTGTTTCAAAATATAATAATATAACATATTAATGTAAAATATAATATTCATAGAAAACTAATTTATTTTTTGAGAAACAATTTCTTCACAATTCCATGTTCATATAAAATTTTTCTATTAATTACTATATTAATTAGTGTATATATACATACTTCTATAAAATAATTTAATATTTATTGTGAAATGATTAATTTATTTTATCATTTAAAAATTAAAATTTTATAATTAAATATAATTGGGAATTTTTTTTACCAAGAACAATAATTAACATTAATCAACATAATCTTATTTTTATGAATGAAAATAAAATATCCCTTTCTACATAATTACAAATAATTTATTTGATTATTTCGACACATTTAATATGAATAAATTTCCAAAATCTTATATTTTTATTACATATTGAATAAAAACATTTGTTGGTAAATGTTTTGGAATATTTATATTTGTTTTTAAAATATTTTTCAATGAATTTGATATCATAAGTGTTACTTTATTGGTATGAATGCAAGTGATATTCCAAAAAAATTATTTTAATTGTTTTCTTGGACCCTATGTGTGTTATCAGATGTCTCCCATCCATGGGGGCATATGGTGCACACATGGATGGGAATTGTGAAGAAGATATCAAAATAAACCACTTTTCCATTAAATCATTTTCATCATTCCATCATTCACGTTTTCCTAGAAGGTTCCCCCTTTTTCCCAATGGATAAATGTATCCCCATGATATTGGAAATGTATCATCAAATGTGTTCTTTAATGTTTGGCTCATTTTTCGTTGAATACTTTTTTGTTGAATGTTTCGAACATAAAGGACCATTTTCCATTGCACTTTTGAATGATATAGTTTGAATTAATTTTTAAAATTAATGGAGATGTTTTGAAAGTTTACATTAGATGGAAATTATATAATTCACATTTTCAACTTGGTAATATTTCAAAATAAATATGGGTTTAAAAATGTGAATAACCGATTGGCATCATGAAATGATTGATAAATGAATTATATGATTTTGTGATGTGATGGCTATGTAGGACCATATAGTTTAATTATTGTTTGAATGGAAATATTATCGTGAATTTCCTTACATAGTTTATATTATATGGGTTTCCATGTTTTGGGACGGAAAATGAGGTGATGACTGGTATGTTAATTCAATTGTGCGAGGGCCCCCTTCTAACACATTGTATTATTTCCATTGGTTTCAACGGTTTATTTTAGAGGATTGAGTGATGGACTCTGCTCAACCACAATTAAAAGGGTTGGTACCACCCTTAACATGGTAGGTAATAGTGAGATGTTCCACTATATTGGTCAGTTTAGGGTATCTTGTTTGTTATTTATTATAGAGTTTCACTATACACTAGCATGATGATCTGAATAGATTGATTCCAAGGATCTCTCTATGGATTTTTAGGAAATTCCCAGGCTTAATAAATTATATTTTTTTCCTTTTTGTGGAATTTAGTTTTTATCTTTATCTTCTAATTTATTTTCTTCACAACCCAATATTTTTTTCATGGGTTTCTTCTCTTGGATTTGGTTTTATAAATTATAACCTCTTTTAAAAAAGATATTTTGTTCTATTTTGAAACTTGAATTATTTTAATTTACATAAAGGTGAGAAAAATATTATATATATATATATATGCATTTAAAATAATGGATAGTGGAATTCTTCATGGAATGGAATGGTATGTATTCATTGGTGGTTTCATATTGATTTGATTTCCTCACACCATACTTATATAATTTTTTCGGTAGACTGGATCTGTATTCTATGTTGTGGTTTTGGTTAAAGTTTCCTTTGTAATATGTCAATTAGTGGATGGTGGTGACCATGTGTTCACATAGAGATCATGTTGGTGGTGGTTTTTTTTATTTTCAACATTGTATTTAGTTTTCCATTTTTTATCTCTTATATCCAAATCCGTTTATACTAATTTATTTGTGATTTAGTTGTTTTATAGTTTTTTTCATACTCCGTTGTTTGGTTTTGGTCCTGGATTATTGTTGTTAAATAATTTCCACATATATTTCATTTGACCCATGTAACTATTTTCCATTACATTGGGATCTGTAATACCTTGGGGTAATGACTTGCAACGAGTCATGTGTTGAGTTGGTTTACATCTTATATTGGTTCGGGAAAAAATGATATCATATGAGGCTATTATTGTTTGAGGTGTTAGGTAGTTGGATATTAGGACGGTCTGGATTTATGAGGAAGCTATGGGAAGAGAATCATGAACACATTACCTTTATGATACTTGAGTTACCATGGATTTCCTGAGATTTGAGTGTATTTATATGTTTTTGATTGTGGAGTTACAATGTGGGTAGAAAATTTATTTTTTGATCTCACTTATAGTAGTGATAAATGTGGAGTCAATGTGAATTATTCAACGTTATAGACATTATTGATCATTATATGGTAAATATCCAAATATTATTTCACTAGTTTAGGTATGAAGACAAGATCCTCATTCAGATGGTATATTAAGTGTCTTTTTCAGTTTGTTTTTTTTGACAGTTGGTTTTTTAAAAAAAAAATTGATTGTGATTTTTATTCTCTAATAATGATTTTAATGGAAAAAAAGTGGTCTTTAATGATAATTTGATTAGAATTATTAATTTGGGGAATTATTGGGTTTTGATGATTAAAAATTAATCCTGACCCATCATACTTGTTATGTTAGATCACATGTCTGGTGGTAAGTGTGGAAAGTGAATATTAGAAAGTGTGTAGGAAAATTGATGAACACATATATGACGGTTCATAGGATTCCATGGGTTTGTATTAGATATCAAACTCTTGAAAATATTTTTACACTGTGATTTAGAAGGAGGAAAATGAATCAGTAAATTGGTATTTGTTTTATAATGTGGTCTTTGTTTGGTGAAATGTGGATTTTGTTTTAGGAAATAAATTTGGACCAAGGTGGTTATGGGAATTGAAAAAAATTATTATTTATCAAAAGATATTTTTTATTTTTGATTGGGATTTTTGTCTTGTGAGAGTATTTACTTTGGTTTAAGGCATTCTTTTGGAATCATTTTTTTGGATGTTGACTATGGTTCTTTTAACAATTTATGTAGAACATGGCTCCCCTATGGTCCAAAAAACATCTAAAAATTAATGAATGGTTCTTTATTTTTATCATTTATTACCTATTATTGAAGGTGATCGAGGTCTATTAGATGTAAGGGAGTGTTTTGGGGAAGATTAATGTGCTTTTAGATAAATGGTAATTACACAAGACATTAGTGTTTGTGATTATCAATTTTTGATTTATGGTACATCATATGTTGAATGGGACCCCTTTTTTCCCACTATCGATACAGGTTGGGATAGAAAGGTTAGTGTTTACACTTGTCTTTGTCAGAAGGTTTCAATCTAAGGAGGTGACGAATAAAAATAGGGAAGATATCATGTGTTTTCATCAATGATGGAGGATTCTGAATGCCTTTATCGAACACTTAAACAAAATGATTTCATATTCTATGGAAGTGGTATCACAAGATTTGTTGAAGGATTATATTGTCATTTGGGGTCCTTATCTAGTTATCTATGACTATGTTCTCTCCTCTAATGCTCATTATGTCGATATTTGTTTTATGAAGCATTCAAGCTCAGTTGGTTACCAGAGGAGAGGTAGTTAGAAATACGGGGTATCCTGGTGTCCATGAAGGTTCCACATCTAGAGAATAAAGCATGAAAAAGAAACCAAACTCTCTAGAGTCTCCTTTATCTGTTTTTTTATCATTCATCATACCATTTTGTTGTGTTTATCCAGTGTTTTCAGTGTGGGGATTTGTATCCATCTTGTCACATCCCTCAGAATTCCTACGTTTGTTACGGCCATTAGTGAAATCTAGGGAAGTTATCTAGGAAGAATTTCTTGGAGAAGGAGTTTTGATCGAAGGATTCTAGTTCCTACTATGATATTTATGATTCTTCAATCATCAGGGCTCTAGTGACATGTCTCATTGTGTAGCTGGCACACAGTCGGGAATTTTCAGAGGTGTGGGGGGAACACTGTGGCCCGATTTGTCTCCTGTATTAGTATGTGAATTTTTAAAGTTCTCATTTTGTAGTTTTTTTTCATGTTCTGTATTCATAATTTCATTCTAAATGTGTGATGTAATTGTTTCATCATAATAAAAGTATTCATGTCTCTGTGAATGTAGATATTTTAATTGTTAGTTCTTCTTTGGATGTGTTTAACCTTGTGTCGATTATTAATTTTTTTAGTTGTGTTTTTTGGAGGATGCTTGCATTTTGGGAAATATATGGATGGTGGTTCCATGATTATTTATTTACATTATGTTACTTCTAGGGATTTATCTACTTGTGAATGAGAATTGAGTTTTTTTGGGAGGTATGTTTTTATTTTTGGTAGTTCCCTCATTCTCACATTGGATGGCCCAGGTTAGCATGGTGGGTGATCGGTTCATGGTCTATTGTTTGGGGAGATTAAATATTGAACATGATATTGGAGTTATTATGGTTTGAATAACTCTCTCATGTCCTAATAAATCATATGATATGGTTTCTTCATGAACAATAAGATGTGACTTGTGGAGTGAATAGTTTATCTGAGGATCATGGTCTACCTTTGATTGGATCAGGAATGAATAGAAAATTTTTATATTTTTTATATATGTTACTATATTGTTGAAAAAGTATCTGTGGTGTTTATAATATTCATACCCCACCCATGTATCCTCCTTTATTTTATTTTTTTCAATTTCATGGGTGCATTTGGTTGTTTTTTAGTTTGAGACCCGGTTAAAATTATAAATTTTTTGAAGTATGGATGATTTTTATCACTACGCACAGGCAGTGCACGATTAGTGGAAACCATGCATCCCATTTTAGGTAACTGTGTGGTAGTTCCTAATTATTTATATAAGCTATAGAGAAATTTGATAATGTTTATTCAAACTATTCATGTTAGTCACATAGTTCGTTCCTTCAATGGAAGTGGCTACCATAACGATAGTGCATGGTTTGGAGAACTATGTGACTAAATCATGTGATCATCCCTGTTAATTAAAAAATTAAAATTCATAATCTACCCACAAACCATTTGCATCCTAATTATGACCCCCTTATCATTGATCCTTTTTGGGTCATGAGGGGATCCCTCAAGCCCCGTCTTCATGGATCCTCCTACTCAATGAGTGTTCCTACTTTATTTACAAGGTTATTTTATAGGGGATTTATTCATTTTTGTCCCCCTTCTCTTATACTCTTTTGATTAATTGTCCTACCATTAGAAGTTCCTCACATGGTTGAACAATAATGGATAGGGTTTGTGTTTGTGTTAATTTTCATTGGAATTTTGGGTGTTCAGATTGTTTTTGGAGCTCGATCCTCCCTTTCAATGAAGTTTCACCAAATTACACTTCATTGAGATCGGTTCATCTAAATGTTTACTTTCATATTCAATCAATTTGATTCATGGGGTCTTCAAATAATTTTATAATATGATTCACATCATTACAATTCACTTGTTTAGTTTATTATGGAGTTTTCCTATTGTTATAAACAAATAAAAATGGGTTTTGATGTTATTCTTCACATATGCCTATGTATATGTGGACGAAATCAGTTTGATAAAATTTAAATTGATATTTAAATTGAAAATAAGAACATGTATTTATGTATGGGCTTGGATTTAATTTATATCATGATATGAATTTTTTTGGGTAGTCTCTGTGATTTGGAACCCTTGGTATGACATAAATTATTGGGGTAAAATGTTTTTTGAAATGTTTTTTAATTTTTTAAAACAATTTTCAATTAAATTGATGATATTAAGGATATTTTACTAGTTTTAAAGAAAATGAAATTTTTAGAAATTATTTCTAATTTTTTTCTAGGAAACAATATGTTCTCCATTTGATGTGACACATCCATGAGTGTACATTGTGAAAACCTGGATATGTATTCTAATGAAGATGGCACATTAAAACAGTATTCCTTTACATGTTTTTCATATTTCCTTCATTAAATTTTTCTTAGAAGGGACACATTTTATACTAATGGTATCTTGTTTCGTAAAGGGATTTGTAAATGAAAATTTAAATGTCTTCTTTTATTTTTGTGCCATTTTTCCTTGAATCATGTTTTGGGTAATATTTTGATCTAAAAGGATCATTGGACATTGTGATCATGGAAGTGATTGTTTGTTATAATTTTAATAAAGAATGATAAATTTTTTGAATGTGTATTTGAGATGGAATTGATAAAAGCCCTGTTGGAACATTGTAATATTTTGAAATATTTATTTTAAATGTTAGTGTCCCATTATCCTCAAGAAATATATGAGAAATGTTTTACACATTTATGTGATGTGATAGACTATTTGGATCATATAGATGACTTATTGTATGATGGTCTCGCTAATTCAGAAATTCCATACATTGGATATTGTATAGGTGATTTCCCTGTTGGGGGTAGGGAAGTGAGGTTATGTCATGTTAGGTGAGTCTCACATCTGAGAGCCCCCTACATAAATATTTTATTGTTAACATGGGTTTCCATGGATTCTTTTAGAGGATTTATTGATAGTTACAGATAAATCACAATTAGCATGGTTTGTAGCCCCTTGAATTGTTATAGATTACTGAGATGTTCTACTAAATAGTCTATTTAGGGAGGCCAGTTGGTTATTGACTATGGAGTTTCACCATATGCTGACATGTGGTTCTGAACTGAGTATGTTCATATATCTCTATATGGATGTTTTTAAAATTACAATTTTCAACACATTTTACGTAATTGATATATTTTTTTATTTAAAAATTTAACCTCTAATGCTTATTTATTTTCATCACTACCTGGTATTTTTTTATTGGGTTTCTATTATAGGATGTGGTTTCCTAAATTAGAGCCTATTTAAAAAAAGGATATTGGTTTCATTATTTAAAAGGGAAAAATGTGTTTATTTACCAAAATGTAAAAATGCTATTTTATATATTTTCATTTCAAACTAGTGTTAGTGGACTATTTCTTGGAAAAGGAATTGTATATATTCATTGGTGGATTAATATTTAGATATTTAGATCATAATCTACTTGTACAATTTAGTGTCAGTAGACAAATGATATTCTGAATGATCAAGTATCTAGTTTGTGTTTATGTTTCTGCCGGACGGTTGGGGGATGGTGGTTACCATGTTGTAACTTGGTAATCACATTATTTGAGGTTTTTATTGGTATTTTTAGAGTTTCAATTGTGTATTTAGTTTTATGTTTGTTCATTTATTATAATAGAATAAGTTTATAATCATTTATATGATATTCATGTGTTTATTGATTCTTCGTTTGGTCATTCGTTTTGTTTTGGTCATAGTTTATTATGTTGAAATCATTTCTACTTAGATTTCATTTGATGATCGACACTATTTGTCAACCAGTGGGGGCAGGGAACCCCTTTTAGGTTATGTATCGGACCAGGTATGGTGTCGGGTTAGATGGCATCGTAGACTGAGTCATGAAAATATTCATTTATAATGATTCTTTATTTGAATACATGTTACATTTCCTATTTTCTCACGTCGATTGAATAGAGTAAGATAGATTGTATAAGATTCATTAAGGTAGTGTTGTTCATTATTATCATCTATGTGTTCATAATTATGAGATAATATAGTGTTCATGAATTGATATATTGTAATGATTTAAGATTATATTATCTCATTCTATTAGTGTCTTATTAAGGTTGCATAAAAGTTGAATTCATGCAAATTTTATTAAATTATATTAGAAATTTAATGTGATATTACAATTCGGTGATAAATATGTTATATAATAATTCCATGAAAAAATATTATTAATTATTTCATTATTAATATTTTAAAACAATATTATTTTATTTCCTATATTTATCAATGAAATTGTATTATAGAACTATTCATCTTCTTGGTTAGACATACCCAAACATGAACATGCTATGAGTAATAGATGATTATAATTAAAAATGTTGTTTATTTTGAATATAATAATATTATTAAAGTGGAATTTTGAAAATAAACATTAAATTTTTTTTATTAAAAATATAAAAAAATTAAGTAAATTAGTTTTTTTTAAATGAGATATGTTACTTCATGGAGGCAATATTTATCGCTATTCAAAATTATATTAATAATTTTAGGAAATATTATAGTGAAATTCTGTATTTATAATTATAAATTATAGAATCATATTTATATTATACATGTTGTATTTATTCATTAATTCCACTTCTAAAATAAACATTGATTGTGGAACAAAAAATAGAATATGTCGATTCATGATGTTGTCTGTTCGTGAACAAGAACTAAAAACACATTAATTTTTTTCTTAGTGGATTGAGATGGATAAATAAGGGTTTATAAAATAATATAATTACATATAAATTTTATAATGATTCCATTTTTTATTTCTATGGAAATGAGATGTTAGTAATATAATGATTTAGAATAATGGACTAAGTTTAAGGTAATACAAACATCATGATTATGAGTTTTCTTTTAAAAACATGCATGGATATGAAGGTATCAAGATTATTAAAGGTAAATAGTAGAATATACATGTTGTAATGGGTTTTATTAGGAATAGAATATAATTTTTTCCTAAATAAATTATATGGGATTGTTTTGTCATGAATTAAATGGAATGTTTCACCTTTTAGAAGTATATAAGATTCAATATTTGTGATTACTATGTACTTTTCCATGATATTATCACACAATTAAAAGGTAAATGTGTCCAAATACACTAAATAATTTAGTTAATGGTTTCCTTTTGTTGAGATAGCCTCAACTAATAATTTCAAATCATTTTTTAATTTTTTTACTTACCATTATATAGTTACAATCATTCTTTTTAGGTTTTAGCTAGTTTAATAGATTTAAACAACATAATTAATATTTTATTATGGATATAAGGTTAAACAAAAAAGAAGATGTTATTATCCATAAATTTTAATATTTTAAATTAAATTATGTTTCAAAATATAATAATATTAATTTTTAAAATAATAAATTATATATATATAATACCCGCTTATTTATAGAAAAATGATATCTTCACAATTCAGTGTCCATAACAAAATTTTTTATTGATTAACTAATGAATTAATCTTAATATATTTATATATAGTTACAAAAAATATTTTAATAATTATTGTTATATGAATAATTTATTTTATCCTATATATTTTCGAAAAATTAATAAAAAATAAATTATTAAAATTGTATTTCCAATCATAATAATTAACATTAGTCCACAAAATATTAATTTTTGGACTAAAATTACAAATTCCATTTGTTAATAATTGACTATTTTTGGGGTTTCATTATTAAATAATCCCATGGAGTCTCATGGAAGGGCGTCAAGGTCAAACCCTAGCTCGGATGATACTGATCCAAGTGTGAAGAAGGATGTTGATTCCTTGCCTAGTAATTATTCAAATTTTTGCAATAAATTTCAATGTGTTAGTTATATGGAGATTTTTTGATGTGCACCTTCAAAGAAACATGTGGCCGCTTCTGTTTCTGATGTACCAGGCCTGAGGAAATTTGGGGATTATCTGAAATCGATTGGTACGTTCCTAGAGTTTGATTTTCCTCTGCATGGAAGGATCATCAAAAAGGGACATATTTCTCATGTTTCTGATGATCAAATTGCTGTTGAGGTGTGATTCAATCTCTGTTGCTTCACGATCATCGTTTGGGTTGTTCTTCCGATGAGAGGATATCTTTGTAAATTAAATGAGCTTCCTCAATGCATCTCAGTGATTTAGGGGTTTTATGATTGGTAAATGATCTCTATGGGCCATGGTTATTACCATGTTATTTTTCCATCTCATAAATAAAATCGCAGAGCATGGAGCTTCGACTCTTTTTCTTTGAAGCCTGGTGTTCTTCGAATTCAATTCCGGGACAAAAACTTTTACCATGAGAATGTCAGGGATACAAATTCCCATGTATAGATTTGAATTCACAAATAAAACTGGACTTACTGGCATCCTAAGATTATATTGGACATTTCTTCATCAGATGGAAATACCATTTGGATGTAAAATCACACTAAGGATCCAAAATTTGTTCATTTTGTTTGGGTTCTAGTCGAAGTTGTCATGGCCTCAATGCCGGTGGAGGAGGTTGTTCTTACAACAAGGGATGATCATTTCAATTTTGAGATTCAGTATGAGAGGCAGCTAAGGTTCTGTCTCACTTGTAACTTCTTTGGTCACCAGGACATTGAGTGCAATAAGAATATGTTTTGTGGTCTGTGCAAGTTGGAGGGTCATTCTGATGCCTTCTATAGGAATGGAAAGGAAAATGAAAATTCGTCTATTGTTCTTGAGCCAAGTAAGCCCATTTGTGAGTGGGTTGCAGGGGAGGTCTCTATTCCAATTAATATGCCTATTATTTAGGGCCTGGTGTATGAACCTATTGTGAATTCTCTCCCTCTGGTTGACCCTACTTGTCAGGGCTCTGTACAAGTTTCTATGAATCAGAATAAGTCTAATAATAGAAATTTTGTCCAGGTTACAGTGCAGGCTCAGTCTGTACCCTATCATTCAAGAAATTTTCATGCCACTCAGTTTGTTGCATATGTAAATTATTCCGAACCTTCTACTCAAGAAGTAGTGCAGGTTCATGCCACCCCATCATATCTAAAAAATATGGATGCCTCTCGGGTAGTTGCTTAGGTAACTAATGCGGAATCTGTTCATCGGGTTGCAGTGTAGGTCCAGTCGGTTGTCATTCATGCAGTTCACTGGGATTACCCTCGAAACTATGTACATGGTACTGGTTATGATCCTAATCAAGATTCCTTATAGGTGTAAAATGAGTCATTGGTTGATACTGTAGTGCAGGATTAAGTACAAGTTATTGTTAAATCTGTTTCTACACCTAATGTGGCTAGGTTGAAGAATCTGGGTATAGTGTCTGGTAAATCTGGATAGAATACGAAGGTTTTTCTTCCTTCTGGATCCATTTTTCAGGAGTAAGTTTAGCAATTGTCTGAGTCTGATGGGTTATAAATTGTGTCGGATTTGGTTCCTTAGTCTATCGAGGGTGATAAGAGTAGTGATAAAAATGCAGGTGGATCCTTCTCACAGGTCCCATTGACTAAGGCTACGAGGAAGCCATTGTTTCATTCCATTCAAGAGCCAGTTAGTTCCATGAATATGTTTACCATATTGAGTGGTGTTTTTTGGTCTGATAATTAGGAGGACACTTCTAGTGAAGAGCAGTCTCAAACATTGGAAGGAGAATTCCCCATTAATATATCATTTATAGTTCTAGTTGTTTCTTCATCATAATTAATTAAGGGGAAGAAGAAAAAGAGTGAGAATAAGGTTAAGTCTATGAAATTGCATCGGTATGGAGGGCCTAATACTAGGTCCAGATACTCCTTCTCATGAAGATTGTCATTGGGAATTTCCAGGGACTCGGGAATTATCCCACTGTCACAACCCATAGGTATTTTATTCTGGACAATAATAATATCCTCATTGGAATTATTGATCTTTTTATGTCCTTCTATAAATGTAACCCCTTTATGTGTCAACCCTTGGGTACCCTTTGGTTTCCGAAAATGCTTGTCAGACTTTCATTGAGTCTCTTTGGGATTTGAAACATGATAATGTCTCTTTGATATCTTCTTTTTATGATCGACAATCTATTACCCTCTATTTTAAAATAATATTTTATGGAATTTCCTTTACTTTACATTATACTTTAAATCAGTATACTGAGAGACACACTTTGTGGTCATCCTTGGAAAGAATAGATCTTTAAATGAGGCAAAGTGGGGTTATAATTGGTTATTTTAATTACATGCTTCAACCTGAGGATAAGACATGCACTTGCTTCAATTGTTTGGATTCTAGTGAGTTTTCTACTCGCATTGATGCTTGTAATAATATTGAGGTTCCAATCCTAGGGGCTGATTTTACTTGGTGATGATACACATAAAATGGATTATAATCCAGCAAGATTGATAGGTTCTTCTTTCATGTGGATGGGGGAACTAAGGAATATTTTTTATCTTGTATAACTATTTAAAGGGATAATTCTGATCACAATCCTATTTTAATGGACTTTAGTCTCCTCCACATGAGATCTTCTCCTTTACCTTTCAGGTTTAATAATGCATGATTATCTATTCAAGTTTGTAGACAGATTTTTATTGACGCTTGAGAAACCAATTTTATAGGAAGTCCCTTTCACATAATGGTTATGAAGTTAAAATCTATGAAGGAAAAGATGAATGAGTGGAGTAAAAAATCATTTTCATGCCTTGATCAAGATATCCAATGTGATGAGTATAATCTAATGTAGTGTCAAAGTCATAATGAGGGGCATGATGTGCTATCTAGGGAAGAGTATCTTTCTCTTTCTAAATTTAACGAGCTCCATGATTTAAAGGAATTTCATTCCCGAAAACAATATAATTTTAGGTGGATGAAATATGAAGATTGGAATACAAGACACTTTCATTTATTGCACTGGGAGAAGAAGGTGAAACGTAGCATTAATGCCCTCATAGTTTATGCATTTCTTTTCAACTCTTAAAATTAAAATTCTGATGTAGCTTGTAGTTATTTTGAGAAGCTTTACACCGACTCAGGGAATGATAATACTCATATAATGTTCTGGAATATCCAACCTTTGGATGAGGATTACCATAATGATATGTTCACTAGTATACCCTTAGAGGAGGAAGTTAGGAAGGCTGTGTTTTTTTATGATGCCTTCTAGTGTGGTAAGGCCAGCCGGTTTATCCAATAGGTTCTTTATGAATATTGGGATATTATTCACACAGAGTTTTTTAATGCGGTTAGAGATTTATTTCATAACTCTTATATTACTTTTGGTTCTAAGGATATCATTATTTAATTGAGTCCAAATAAAGAAAATGCCCACGATATTCAATATTTCTGGCCCGTGGCTATAGGGAATACTATTCTAAATGTTTTCATCAATGTCCTGGCGAATAGATTGGGAAGTATTGCTAAGAAGTTTATTTCCACAAATCAATTTTGTTTTGTGCCTGGAAGGACATTAAAAAAATATTGTATACGGAATCTGAATGTGTTATTGTTATGAGGAAAAAGGTGAAGTCTGGGAATATGGATCTCAAAGCTATCGTTTCAAAGGATTTTGATACGATGAAATTGAATTTCATTTTTTAGGTGTTTAGATTGCATGGCTTTTCCAATGGTTTCATTTCTTTGATTAGATGCATTTTTAAGAGTTCTATGCTATTTTTTCTTGTCAATGGATCTCCTAGAGGTTTATTTAAATGTTTCAGGGGATTGAGGTAAGGAGATCCTTTATTTGGCCTTGTTTTTGCTATAGCAATGGATTATTTGAGTATTTGTCTTTCAGATCTTGTGCAAGCTGGATTATATCAGCAAATGACTGCTGGCAGAGGTCTCTTTGCTCCTTCACATCCCTTTTATACAGATGATATTATGTTATTTGCGAAGGATGATGGAATCACTATCTGATATATTAACGAGTCTTTTTATCATTATGAATATGTTTTTGGTCTAGTTATTATTTGGGATAAATCCTTTGTGTTTTTTGGAGAAGGGGTTATTATTTCAATGCAAAACAGAGTTTCCCGGAATCTTGGGGTCAAAAGAGGGTCTCTACCTTTTAATTATCTTGGGGTTCCCCTTTTCATGGGTGCTGTTAAAAAGCATCATTTGGAAAAATATATATCTCAACATGCTCAATCAAATGCCTACCTGGAAGGGTAAATCTATGTCTCAGGAAGGGCGGGTATGTCTTGTTTATTCTGTGATCTCTTCCATGTGTGTCTAAATTTTTTACTTATACAGATGGTCTAGAATTATTCTTAAGGATTTACAAAGGCAGATATGGATTTTTATTTCGACCGGTTCAATTCATGAAAGGGAGATTGTGACAGTTTCCTAGAGTGATTTAATTCGGCCTGTTGACATGGGTGGCATGGGGATTAAGGATCATAAACTCTTTAATGAATCTCTCATTAAAATGTTTACATGGTCACCTTGGAATTACAGTGATTTTTCTCTGCAGATTCTACATAATACAGTAGGGTCCAAGTTATTAAATTTGTATTATCATTATGTCCCTTCCTCGATATGGCCCTCAATTACGAATTCTTATTTCAGCCACTCACAATCCTCTAAATTTGTAGTTTATTGAAATTCCTATTTGAATTGTTGGGAGATAGTTTGGTTATTAGGTGCCATTGTTAATGATTCTGAGATTCCTTTTGATTTCAAGGATCTTTCTCTTCATGAATTTCAAAATAATAACATTGATTGGGGGATTCTTTCTGATCCCCTGAAAATAGAGTTGGGATGTTATCATTATTCTGTGATGGATACTTTGATTTGGATGACCAGTCATACAAGGTCTTTTACCACTAAGGAGGATTATTGATCCATGTGTTTTGCGTCCATTCTGGTTCTTTCTTGGCTTCTTATCATTCATTCTATTTTTATTCCACCAGCTCATCATTTTCTAATGCGGAGGATTTGGAAGTGTCGACTTCCTTTGTAGCTGAAGATACAACGCCTTTTATTTTCTCTTCCACCTGTTTTCCTTTGTTGACTTGCTGCTGAAGAGACTGTTGATCATTTATTTATGTCTTGCTGCTCTTCATCTAGTTTATGGGATTATTTTCAGGTTATCATTAGATTCCATCTGAATCTGGAGTGTTTAGGATAGCTTCTGGATTCTATTTACATAGTTGACTGCAACTCTCAGGGGAAACCATTGCTACTCTATGCAGTCTCCGTGTTGGATTTGTTTATCTAGATGGCCCATACCTATCATGTCTTTGAGAACCATTTCACACTGATTTCCATTGGTATTCGGGAGCTTCATATTGGTGTTATTGCTATAATGCAAGCTCAAATAGGAGTCATGCAGAATGATGTCTCATACCTGGTTGTTTTGTGATGTTTGGGTATTTTTGGAAGATGTACGAATCTGATTATGATGAAACATATCTGGTGGATTCCTCTGATCTATCAGTATCTGAAAGATAATGTGGATGCAGCAGATTCAGGTTCACCGGGGCCTTCAGGCTGTGGTGGTGTTTTTCACACATAAAGGGGCTTTGTTAAAGGTTGATTTTACCCCTTTTAGGGAATGACGTAGCAATTGAATGAGAATTAAGGGCTATGATTAAGGCAATCTGGTATGACTCTTTTCATGGTTGGATGAATTTATGGATGGAGTCTTATTTATTTTTTGTGATTGACATTATTATAAATCACTGAAGGAATGTCCCTTGGAGGATTCTTTCTGCCTGGGATGATTGTCTTCCACTTGTGGAGAATATTTGTTTGGCTGTCACTCATGTTTATAGAGAGGAAAATCAGGTTTCTAATGCTTTATCAAAGCGTGATTTTGAGGACGCTAACCCTTTATGGTCTTTTGTTACACCACCCATATATAGTGGTTTGGTTGATGCTGATGCGTGTTGTGATGTGTACACGCGTCTTTGTTGATCCCATATTTCTTCTAATTTGATGTCATTAGTTTTTTAATAAACTTTTTCATGGAGTAGGCTTTCATAATCCTGAGTCTTCTTCTAATTAATTATTGTGGTTCATAAAATTACATCAACATAATATGTATACATTTCAAGAATCCTATATGTTTATGATATAATTAAATAAAACAATTATACTGAAAAGTGTGAATTAGGATTTTAAATATCAAATATTGGTTTATAAATTAAATAAATTATTTTTAAATTTATAGAGATTCATATAAAACATATATTTCTTCCTGCTAATGGTTTTTTTAGTTTTTGTATTAATATTACATCGTAGTTATTCCGTAAAAGTAGTGTTTTTAATAAAAAAAGTAGTTTCGTTATTCACCATAAATAAAATATTTTTATAAAAAATTCAACATATGTTAATATAATTATAAATAATTCCAAAACGTTTTTAATGAAAATAAAATCCAAACATTAAAAAATTTCATATTTCTATTTTACTCATGAATAAAATCATTATAGAATTTTCACTGTGTGATTGTATATGATATGATGGTTAAAAACAATTATAATCTTTTAGGT
This sequence comes from Viscum album, assembly GCA_963277665.1. Taxonomy (NCBI): domain Eukaryota; kingdom Viridiplantae; phylum Streptophyta; class Magnoliopsida; order Santalales; family Viscaceae; genus Viscum; species Viscum album. The sequence goes on from OY728128.1 coordinate 600,015,915, forward strand.
ATTATATTATACTCCATTAAATTATTTCACTTTGAATATAAAAATTTCATATCAACAATTGAACAAATGGGGACGTTTCATCATCATTTATTCATTAGGATCAATGTTTTCCAATTCTTGTTTGTGATTTATCCGAAATACCTTCACCAACTAAGTTATTTGATTATGAAACACATGACAATTATTAATTATAATCTAGACCGGCTAATCACTATAACAAAATAAAAAAAACCTCTATTAACTCTTATGTGATCATAAAAGTAGGATCAAAAATATATTTCCATATTAATAACACATGATTGATTTCATGTACTTCATAGTGCTTCTTCATCATTATGAATTAGTTAGGTACAAATCCTAATTCATTTTAATATTTCCAAAGGCCCAATGTACCTTGGGATTAACATCCCATTTTTACTAATAATACTAATAATCAGTAAGCTATACATCTAATTCATTTTAGTATTTTAAAATTCCCAATGATCTGTGGGATTAATATCAAATATTTACTAAATAATAAAACCCCCTTACATGGGGAATCATTTAAAATTCATGGCCCCAATCGGAAAATCCATGTATTTCAATTACATATCAACTTCAATGTTTTTTCTACTCTATTTTTTCATAATAGGATCCTTAAAAGTGAATAAATTAAAGACCTTATCCTCTTCACAGTATTGGAAAAATTTCATTCTTTCTTCAAAATCATACCAATTTGTTAGAGTTATGACACAACATCCCATAAAAAAAATCATATGGTACATCTAGGTAATCAAATAAAAGTTGTTATTAAATGAAAATTAAACCAAAGGTAGGTACATATCCCACATAATATTGATATTAGTATAATATGATCTCATTATTTATTTAATGGTAAATATAATAAATATATAATTTCAATCAATTTTGGGATTATATTTGATCTTTAAATTTATCTCAATATTGAGATCCCTTTATAGACTCCTTAACATTTTTTATGTAAACTGTGGGTTAGGATATTATATGATTAATATATGTCCCATGTAAATACTTATAACTACTTTGATATAGATTCCAGAAATGTACGTAAGGTGTATATATCCTTTTATCACTAAGAAATAAAAAGTCATAGTAAGAAGATCAATGAGGACCCATATAGTAGCATACTTCTTGGAAGTCATTTATATTCATGTGAAAAAGTGCATTGTAACATTTTCCCACTACCATATTTGTATAGGAAGTGGTTTTATGATTCACTATGGTTACATATTTCACCTTACAATTGTAGATCTTCTAAGCATATATACACAAAATCCACATTTTACATCTTCAATCCATCATTCCAAAAATGTTCCCTTAAATACCAATATATCATTTTGTGTCATGGTTGTATAGGAAAAGTAGGGATTTGTTCTTAATTTAGTAGTTCCTTCTTCAACTATTGTATTTATATCACTCATGAACTCTTTACAAACAATAAAAATCCATCTATATTGTTGAAGCCAATAATTTTTCCAAAAGTTAATAATTTTATAATACAATGTAACTCCTCCAAATCCAACTAATAAATATTTATATTATCAAGTAAGTATTTTTTTAAAAATATCAATGGAAAATAGTGATGTCTCCCATGGAACAAAAAAATTGTATTTTTCCATAATAGATATATAGATATATATATATATATATATATACGCTCCATTTTAATGATAATGATGGTGTGGACTCCATGGTCCCTCATACGCAATGCATTCGTTGTGTTTTCTTCCTTCCCATGAGGGTAGTTTATCAGGTAATCACAGTCCTTAGGAAGTTACCACCATATTATTTTTGTAAAATTTAAATCATTCTGATAGAATCTATACTTAAAACACAAATAGTAAATATTTATATCTCATCTTCTATAATATGAGAAGTGTCTCCATGTTTTCAAAGAAAAAAATTCATCTCTCACCTATCAGAAATGAGTTATATAATTCTATTTAGGTATTTTCAATTTCATTGATGCATAAGAAATCATCATATCATTAAAAATATTTCATAACCATATCATTTTTTTTCATCACTATATATTACAAATAATTCATTACAAGATGATTATATTCATACTGTGGCACTAATCAATGAACTCCTAATCTCTTAAAAACATTCCTCAAATTCCCTTTACTAATTTAATTTAACCCCTTTACATTTTAAATTTATAATGTATGAATATAAAAACATCATATTTTTACATCATTTCTATAATAAAAACATTTCATACTAGAATGGTCTTGACATCTTGGAGAACAATTATGTTTCGTATCATTGTAGAAAACTTATTTAAGAAACATAATTTAAAAAAAAAATCATTATTTATCCACAATAATAATTTTCTATACCTCCTAATAAAATTACATAAACTATACACATCTTCATAGCATGGATAATAAAGCATATGAATCGTGTGAGTTAATGTTCTTATTAAGGGAAAACATATCAACATTTTAGTAAAATTTATGTTATATGTATATGAGAAAACATGATCATGGAGAAAAATCACATTTAAACAACATTAAAATCATTTCCACAATCATGAAGGAATGAAATATAATATCAAAATAATATACACACACCCTGATATATAATTCTTATGTAGTGTCCTGAATATTTTGTATAACTGGTTTTAAATTATATGGAATTATTTCAGGACCACAAAATCTGACGGTGCCTGATTCTGAGGACTACATTGCAAAGAATGAGCTGTCGATGTTCGGTTGAGTTTTAGTTAGCACATGTAAGCTGGTTTTTTTGAAAAAGTTGAATAACTCTTAAATGGTAACACAGATCAGAAATCTGAGGTCACCATTGGATTCTGGAAGGTGGGTTTACCCTATATGCGAATTATGTTTAGTCTGCATGGGCCTCCGGTGAGAAAACCGAAAAATGGCATAACCGTTAATAAAATAATTAAATAAATTATTTTATTTTTCAAATACTTATAACTAACAGACGGTAGCTCAGATTGAAAATCCAAAACCACTGATGAAATTGTGAGGGAATTCATTATTTTTTAAGATACTAACTGTGGCCTATGCGGGCCACCAGTGAAAGTTAGTTTTTTCCCATAAATAAAATAATTAAGTGAAAATTATTGTACTGTAAAATCCATAACATTTAAATTGTGTCTCGGATTTGAAGTCTGAGTGTACTGTTGGTTCTTTGCTGCGTGTTCCACTTGAGTAAAGCATAACCTCGACCGGCATGGGGTGATGGTGACTGTTAATAATTTTATGAAAAAAAATTCGGGTACGTTGAGTAAATGCACATGCGGCTTTTTGTAACTTTTGAACCGATACTCATAATTGAAATTCAAGGACACTTGTGAACTCTCAGCGCCGATATTCTCTAAAGGAGGCCATCACCTTAACAGTAGTGGGTCGAGGGTGGTATATAGTTTTTCAGATATTTGTGGGAGATGAAAAATAATAATAAAATAACTTTTTATTTATTTTATTTGAGACCACCATTTTAAATGCTTGGTGGTGTGGACCATCCAAACCCACAATTAATGTGGGGGAATCCCTTGTTATACCCCAAGTTAATGTGCCTACCTCAATTTACATAATTATCCAACTTAACTTTTTAAATTAATAAAAATAATTTAATAAGTTGGCTCCTTTTTTTCTAGAGTTTTGGGAAAGTGTTGGAAAAGGGAGAATTGGGGAGAGCTTTTAGAGGATTATCATCTCCAATGAATAAGACTCTCAAACGAAGATTATCCTCTGGAATCGGAGAACGAGGAAGATGCTTGAGACCAGATCCAAAATCTCTTGTGGGAGCAATGAATGCTGACATCACCATCTCATTGACTTGTTCTTCTTCCTCATGCCACCTCCAACAGACAATTGATGTAGGGGTTTTTATGGATGGTGAATTTTATTATATTTTTCTTCATATCATAAATTCACGATGATGATGGCCAAAGGAACATGGTTATCATCCCACACATAAACCATGCTACTTTTTCATTTTATTCATCACACATTCTTCATGTGTTCTTCAATGCCTAATATTTATTGGCACTCGAAACACAGTGTTTTATTGAGGGCAATATATGCATGCAAATCCCTATATGTAAGGATAAAAAATATGAAATCGTTTAATTTTCGTTCATGGAATGATTCCACAATGGCTCATAGAAGGAGGAATCCCAATATTTATTGGCACTGGAAATGCACAATATTGTTGACCATGACATATGGACGCGTAGCCCCCGACCCAAGGATTTTGAATATGCGATCATTTTATTTTTCAGGTTTAGAGTGATGATATAGTGGGTTGGAGATGTTGAAATGTGGAGGTTCAATTATGACGTGTCAATGGGGACTAGCTCCAAGTGAGAGAGGCGGTGTGACGGCATTTCTAGACGTGTGGATGAATCCTATAGTTAGAGTTTCAGGAGAAGATGTGGGGTTGAGTGCTTGTTGTAACTGTGCATGAGAATTGTGGGGAAGGAAGAGTTAATTGGAGAGAGGAATAGTTGGAAAGAAATGAATTAAATATCTAATGAAATTAAAAATGAAATTGTTGGAATATGGGGGAGGCACTACCCTTGTGAGTTAATCCCAATTAGGATGCTTTATAGGAAAAAAGAATAAAATAATAATAATATAAATAATGTAATTATTATTTTGGGGTGTAAAACCATAATTTGTATGTAACTTATCTGTGCGCCCTCGGTTTCATGAACCATTAACGGTATTTCGACCCGAACATTGAGGAAGAAATTATGAGTCCAATATTGGATGTCTTTTACAGGTTTTTGGATCGGGTATCCGAAACACTCAAATGATAATAATATATTATTATTATTAAATCTTTGACCCTCCATAACTCCTGCGTGTGATGTCCGATTGACATACCATCTTTGGAGACGTAATCCTATAAATAAGATGGTCGATTTAAGTATAATGTTTAGTATTAAATTCTGGTTCATGACTCGGGTTCGCGAAACACCCAATATTATTATTATTATTATTGCGTGATATTCTATTCGAAATATCTCCCTCATACGTTGTCGAAATGATAAACAGTCTGCGGAACTAGAAACATTGGATCAAGATGGTCCTTTTGGGTTAACCCACTTGTGTTTTGGATAAATTTGGGGTACATTCGGGTTGGATTGAGAATGAATTTAACTGGGCCCTCAAGACTAAAAGTCCAATATCTTACAAACTGAATGTCAAATTGATGCAACGTCTATTGAGTTAAGAACCCTTTTACGAGATGGTCCTTTGATATACATATTCATGGGGCTATATGGTAGTTGGAGTATCAACCTGTGGCTTAAGGTTTGGATCCTCCCGAGTCTTGCGAGCTTAGTGACGGAACCCTGTACTTGGATGTAACCTGATAATGGGATCTTTTGTGGATCTTTGCTTGAGGATCCCATATGGATCCACTCTAGGAATGCAAGTGGGACCACTCTAGGATCCTTTGGGGGTATGTGATAATAGGATCATGTGTGGGTCTCATGATGTTCTCGGATCCTATGTGGGTCTACTGTACTAGGATCTTGTGTGGGTCTGATGATGTGCTAGGATCCTGTGTGATCCTGCATTACTAGGATCATATGTGGGTCCGATGATGTACTATGATCCAATAAGGGTCTAATGATTTAGGATCCTATGTGGTTCTGCCTCTTAACAGAGTAATATGATTTATTAGTTACATATAATCAGTTTTACAATGGTACCTTAGTTATACCTGGTGTGAGATTAGTCCTTACCTCCGTGGTGATACCTTTTTTGTATTCTTCTTTATGGTGTACGTGTGTGGTACTTTCCTTCTTGGTGAAAATTTGGTGGTATTATTTGTGTGGAAAACCTGTGTGGTACTTACCTTCATGGTGATACATTTGTTGTATTCTTCTGTGTAGCGTACCTTTGTGGTACTTTACATCATGGTGAAGCCTTTGTGGTATTCTTCGGTGTGGCGTACCTAAGTGGTACATTCCTTCGAGGTGATACCTGTGTGGTATTCTTCTTTGTGGCATACTCATGTGGAAATTACCATAATGGTGATACATTTTTGGAATTCTTCTCTGTGTTGTACCTGTGTGATACTTTTCATCATGCTGAAACCGTTGTGGTATTCTTCTATGTGGACTTACCATTATGGTACTCACCTTTGTGGTGTTACCTTCATGGTATTCCTTCCTTTTTGGAACCGTTGATCATGGATTTAGAGTTAGACCTTGTGTTACCACAAGAATGATACATGTATACTTGATAACACGGGTATATGTATAGGAATATACCTATGTAGAGTTTCCATATGATTTCATGCTTTGTGTTTTATCATTTGGGGATTTCGTGAGACCATTGAGGGTCTCGGGGTCCCTATTGAGTATCCTTATACTCACCCATGCACGGGCTATGCCCGCACCTTGTTTTGTTTGGTGAAGACGACGAACATCACTAACTGAGGAGAAGAGTACCAGGATTAGAGGTTGCTCATTGGTGTACAGTAGACGAGGCATACCGCAGAGGTGGCCATCCAAGTGTTGTACCTACCCATCAGGTCAGATCCTTGGTGGGTGTTCACAGAAGTAGTTTTAGTTTTGTTATAGTTTTTTAGTTTTCTTGTACTTTCAAGTTAGTCTTATATTATGGAACCTTTTTCATACAGTACACACTCTTTTTAGTATATGGTTTACTTGTGTTCGTATCTCATTGTGTTCTTGATTTCATGTGTGTACAGGTTATAAAGGGGATTCCTTATTTGTTTTAGGGAATGAAACATTCGGTGCTAGTCTCCATCTCCTGGCCTATGGAAGGCATGCGGGGGGTAGATACAGCATGGTCCTCGAGGGATGGGTCGTGAAAAATTGGTATCAAAGGATTCCGTTCTACCCTAAACTTAATATTCTGATCTTTTTAACAAAAATATTGTTAAGTGCAGTGAGTGTGGTTATCAGTTTGGGGAATCTAGTGTTGGTGCGGCAGTCAATGTATCCTTACACTAGGGCCCTGAATTATGATTTCCAACTCAGTGCATGAAAACACTGATTGCATGTGTGTTTTGGAATGTTCTTTTGTGTTTTCTTTGATTCCCCTCACCAGGTATAACATAATGAATGTGGTGCACCTGTTCCTTATCAGGATCCTGCTGCAAAAAAAATGCCAGCTATGATTCCCTACAGAGTACATGATGACAGACCATTGAGCGACGAGCCTCCGATGTAGGTCCCTCTTACAATGTTGGCACCTTCGTGTGGTATACCACCAGCAACACCACCCATTAGGAAATTGTTACCACAACCACACTGATAGACGATACACACAGTATGAGTGCATTGCACGAGTTCCAGTGGTAGAGGCCTTCGAGGATTCGAGGCGAGACATATTCCCACGCGACTGAGGGATGGTTGGAGGCGGTTTCTAAAGTTTTCCGCCTAGTTGAGACCCCGGTAGAGCAGATGGTGATCTTAGCTACTAGTCTTTTTCAGTGAGTGACCATGAGGATGGTCTGCATAGTGATGAGGCTTCGATACATGGACCATTACCCTAGATTGTACCTTCGGGTAGTGTGTCAGCTATATCAGTACTCGTTGGTTAGTAGGTATAACCTGCAGAACTGTTAAAGGCCACATGTAGGCTTAGATCCATATGTATGATTAAGTATCAGATACCCCTCAGGTTCCGAGGTGATCCTGACTAACATGCGGCTTAGGACTAGCTTGATAAAGTGGCTGAGAGTTCTCTAGAGCTTCTATTACTTTGGTAGGACGAAATTTCGGTAGCTGAGTCATCATCAAGGCATACAGATCAATCATAGTACTCGATTAATATGATACGATCATTGCATCTGATCTCAGACTTTTGAGAAAGGTGTCTTTAGGGACATCGATGCTTGAACTATTCCTCAATGCATTCCTACTTATGTTAGGGTGCTAGAGAGAACCTTTGTGGTTGAATATTCTCTGGATGAGCGGATGCAGGCAGTGAATGTTTGTAGTGGGAAAGTAGGAAACTGGCTTCAGTCTTCGAGACTTTGGCATGTAAAAATGTTTCAAGAATAAGATGTGTTAGGGACATATGAATCTGTAGGGATTTAAATGTGGAAGTATAGCTAGGGGAGCAACATGAGGTGGTTTATATTTCAACATGTTAAAACCACCCCCATTGTGGTCGCTGCCATGCTCAGGGATCTGGAGGATAGGAGAAGATAGTAGCTGCATGTGGTCATGGAGTGAAACCCAAGGGCTCTTGGAATGATTCGAGGTATGTTCTGTGTTTACTACTAGCTTTCGTATCAATAGACATAGGTACCAATCATTTCTTTCTTCTATGAATCATATCCAAGACCAAGAGTTTCTGGTTAAACTGTTGACTTGACCCTTAAGTATGGATATACCTTTGGGAGGATACTCGATAATCACACTTATGACGAAGGTGTGATCTGACCCTTGAGGCGAGAGTGTCAGTTGGAACTTCTTGGTGGCAGCGTCGAGTCCATGCGACTTTAGTTTGGTAATGACAAGAAATCCACAATTCATACTCAGATTGACTGTATTAGGAAAAAATAATGTGGTTTATATACAATTGTGGGATGTGGATTTCCTTAGTCAGTGAAAAAGTCAACCTAGGAAACACATGATAAACTCCTACATAGGAGGGTATTACTGATCACACGTGAGTCGGCTAGCCTCACCCTCGTGGCAACAAATGTTTTGAGTTTTTAAGTTCCAACATGAGTTGAAGAGTTTTTCCAGGACTATGAATGTGAGATATTCTATACATCTGGAAGGGGGACATGGTTTCAGATGCACTCAGCGAGAGGAATGGATTGCAGCTGCTGAGTGAGGTGACAGAGCAGTGAACCGCCTTGCAGATATCCTTTGTGAATCGAAATAGAGAAGATTTTCTTCCATCTCTTATAGACACTCCCATATTTCATCATCAAATCATGGAGGTGCAGTGTGGGATGCTGACTGTGAGGCTCAACGTGCACAGATATTGTCAGGGCATGCACCAGATGAATTTTTTGAAGGAGGGGATCACTGTCTTCCTCTTCATAGGACGTAACATGGTACCAGTAGCACTACAGAAGGTGGTGTTGAGTGAGTTCTATACCTTCCCTCTGGAGGTACATCCTATTGTGGTGAAGATGTACCAAGACATTCAGTGTCAGTACTGGTCGCCAGGGATGAAGAAATAAGTACCAGATTTGGTATCGCGATGCCTCACATGTTAGAAAGTGAAAACTAATCAGATCTGGAATAAGTCTTAATCCGATAGGAGGAGGGTGATCCTGTCTTCCTACAAGTCTTCAGTCAAAGTTGTTTTTAGAGATTTGGTCGAGGGGGAAAGTTATCACTACCGTATATCTATCCTTTTCTAATCTTTTGTAGGGTAGGCGAGGTGGCATACTTCATGGATCTTCCACCGTAGTTAGAGAGGGTGTGTGATGTCTTCCATGTATCCTATCTGATGGGATACGTGAACGACCCATCTCACATCATTGACCACGTCAAGCTGTACTTCGACTATGGGGATTTGTTTATGGAGGTTCCAGTGGAGATTGATGTTCGATAGGAGAGAGACTTTCCTGGGAAATTGATACCATTGGTACGTGTACATTGGCAGCACATGAACCTCCATGATAGAACATTGGAGTGGGAGGCTCAGATTCATGCACAATACACTATTTTGGTTGTTCTGCCTTTGTTGTGGATTTCGAGGATGTAATTCACTACGGTGGGGAGAATGTAATGTCCTAGAAATTCTGTATAATTATTTTTAATTATATGTAATTATTTTGAAAATGTGAAATCTGATGGCCCGTGAGTCCAAGGCTAGGATTGCCTAGAATGATCTGTCGATGTTTTCTTGAGTTTTAATTAGTGTGAGTAATTAATTTTCTAAAAAAATGAATAACTCATAAATAGGAATTTGGAACAGAAATCTGATTTCACCATTGCGTTTAGAATGGTGGTTTTATCCTAGTCATGACTTAATTTTAGTCAGCCCGAGCATCCTGTGAGAAAACCCAAAAATGGAATAATCATAAAAAAGAATAATTAAATAAATTATTTTATTTTTCAAATTCTTATTACTCACAAATGGTATATTGGATTAAAATTCAATTACCACTGCTGAACTCATGAGGGCATGATTTATTTATGCAGATACATACTTTGGCCGGTGCGGGCCACCAGTGAAAGTTAGTTTTTGGCTGTAAATAAAATAATTAAGTGAAAATTATTTTATTGTAAAATCCAAAACATTCAAACGGTAACTGGGACTGAAAATCCGAGTGTACCGTTGGGTTCCTTGAGGCATGTTCACCTAGCCAGATCCTAACCTCGATCGGGGTGAGTCGAGGGTGACTGTTAATAATTTTTTGTACTCTTTTTCGGGTATGTTCAGTAAACGCACGATCAATGTTTTGTAACTTCTAAACCGATACTCGAAGTTTAAAACTGAGGACACTGTTGAACTCGCATCATATACATTCTCTTAATTAGACATTCTCTTTGAAAATACTGTGTCTCGGGTAGAGGTTAGTTTTTTTATTTTCATGGGAGAAAAAAAAATATTTATTTTATTTGAAGACACCATTTTTAATGCTTAGTGGTAGGGACCGCCCGAACTCCCAATTAATGTCGGGGAAATCCTTGGTATTCCCCTAGTTAATGTGTCAACCTCAATTAACTTAATAAGAAAACCTAACATGAAAAATTAATAAACATAATTTTATATGTTGGCTCCTCCTCTTCTAGTGTTTTGGGAAATCATTGTAAAAGGGAGAATTAGAGAGAGCTTTGGGAGGATCATCTTGTCTAGTGTAGAACACTCTCCAACAAAGAGCATCCTCTGGAATTGGAGAATGATGAAGACACATGAGCCTGGATCATAAACATCTTACGAAAGCAATGAATGCCAATGTCACCATCTCATCGACTTCGTCTTCTTTCGTCGCTCCACCTCCAACGTAAAATTGATGTAATGGTTTTTAAGCATGCTGATTTTTATTATACTTTTCTTCATATCCCAAATACATGACATTGATGTCCAAAAAAACATGTCCATATTCCCACACATAAACCATGATCTTCTTTCTTTTTATTTTTCACACATTCTTTGTGCATTATTCAAGGCCTAATATTTATTAGCAATTGAAACACGGAGGTTTGCTGGGCGTGATATATGGATGTGAATCCCTCGACGCACGAATCACATATATATGATCGTTTAATTTTTCGGGCTTGGAAATAAGCTGCAATAGAACTCGGAAGGAGGTGGAAAAATATTTATTGGTGCTCGAAGCAAAATATTATATTGAGCGCGACATATGGACGTAGAGCCCTCATCCCAAGGATTGCGCATAATTGATTATTTTGTTTTCTGGTTTAGAATGAAGATGCAGTTGGTCGCGGAAGGGGAAATGTGGTTGTGAAATTTTCCCTTGTATTTGGGGAATAGCTATGGGCAAGATAGGTGGTGCGACAGTGGTTCTAAACATGTTCAGGAATCCTACGGTTAGAGTTACAGGAGAAGTGGTGGGCTTGATTGCTTGCTGGAACAGAACGTGAGAATTGTGGGGAAAGAAGAGTTAATCAGAGATAGGAATAGTTGAAATAACATGAATTAAAAATCTAAATAAATTAAAAAGGAAGTTGTTGGAAGAATGGGGAGGTGCTACCCTTGTGTGTGAATCTCAATTGAGATCGGTTATAAGGGAAAAATAATAAAATAACAATAATATAAATAATGTTGTTATTATTTTTGGTTGTAAACGCTTAATTCATATGTAACATATCCGTGCATCCTCAGTTTCATGAACTGTCAGTGGTTGTATGACCTGGAATTAATTATGCGACCAATATTGGATGTCTTTTTTGGGTTTTTGGACTGGGTACACGAAATGTACAAATAATTATAGTATATTATTATCATTAAATATTTGACCCTCTATAACTCTGGCGTGTGACGTTCGATTGACATACCATCTGTGGTGACGTGGTCGTATAATTAAGATGTTTGATTTAATTATGATGTTTAATATTAAATTTAGGTTTGTGGCTCGAGTTCAAGAAACACCCAATAATATTATTATTGTTGTTATGTGATCTTGTATTCGACATATCTCCCTCATGCGTTTTCAAAATGATGAACCAGCTGCGGCACCAGAAACCTTGGATTGATAGGGTCCTTTTGGTATACCCCACATGAGTTTTGGATAATGTTGGTGTACATACAAGATAGATCGTTCATGAATCCAACCAGGCCCTCGAGACTAAATGACAAATAACACACATACTAGACATTCGATTAAAGCACTGTCTATTGCGTTCATACCCCTTTTACTTGGAGGTCCATTCGGATTCATCTTCATGTGACTTTGTAGTAGTTGGAGTTTCAACATGTGGCTTGAGGAGAGGATCCTCCTAGAGTCAAGCGAGCATAGTGTGGGAACCCTATAGCTAGCTGTAACATGAGAAATGGATCCTTCATGGGTTTGTGCTTCAGGATCCCATATGTATCGCTCAAGGAATCTATGTGGGACTACTCTAGGATCATGTGTGGGTATGTTGTACTAGGATCTTGTCTGAGTCTGATTATGTATTAGGATCTTGTGTGGGTCTGATGAATTAGGATCCTGTGTGGGTCTACCTCATAAAATAGTAATATGATTCAGTAGAAACATCTAATAATCTTTGCAACTGTACCATAGTTATACATGGTGTGAGATGAGTCCTTACCTTCGTGGTGATACCTATTGGTATTCTTCTTTATGGCGTACCAATGTGGTACTTTCTGTCGTGGTCATTCCTTTGTGGTATTCTTCTGTGTGGCGTACCTGTGTGGTACATACCTTCATTGTGATACCATTGTGTTTTTCTTCTGTGTGGCATACCTATGTGGTACTTTCCTTCATGGTGAAACTTTTTTGGTATTCTTCCGTGTGGTGTACCTGTGTGGTACATTCCTTTAAGGAGATACCTAGGTGGTATTTTTCTATGTGGCGTACATGTGTGGTACTTACCTTCATGGTAATACCGTTGTGGTATTATTCTCTTTGGTGTACCTGTGTGGTACTTTCCATTGTGGTGAAACCATTTCGGTATTCTTCTGCATGGTGTTACCTTTGTATTACTCACCTTTGTGGTGTTACCTTCATGGTATTTTTTCCTTTGTGGAATAATTGAGTTTGAAATTTGGAGTTGGACTATGTGTTTCCTCATGAATGAGATGAGTATACTTTATAACATGGATATATGTATGGGAATATAAGTATGTATGGTTGTCATATTTTTACATGTGTTTGGGTTGATCCTTTTTGAATTTTGTGTGACCTTTGATAGTCTTGGGGTCCCTACAGAGTATTCTTATACTCACACCTACACGGGATATTACCGCACCTTTTTGTGTTTGTTGCAGATAAGGGACATCGCTGACTCATGATGAGAGTACCAGGACTAGTGGTAGCTCACAGGTGGACATTAGACGAGGCATACCGCATAGACAACCATTCGAGTGTTTCTACCTACACATCTGGTAGGATCCTTGGAAGTTTTTTACAACATATGTTGTAGTTTTCCTGTACTTTTTCAGTTTTCTAGTACTTTCTAGTTGGGCATGTAATCTGGCCATGATTCCTTTCATTACACACACTTTATACTATATTTTTTTACTGGTGTTTGTATCTCATTGTGTTCATGGTTGTGCATGTTTACAGGTTATAATGGCAATGCCTTCCCGGTTTTAGGGAATAATCTCTTCAGTGTTATTCGCCAGCCCCTGGCATATGGAAGGCGGGCATGGGGTAGTCACGACACGGGCCCCAGTGGGCGGGATGTGACAAGTGAGATAATGTAATAATTAATAACATGAGAGTGAAGACAAATAAAAAATTAAAATAAATAATATTATCATTAAAAAAAGTAAAAATAAATAAATATTTATATGAAATAATATATCATGTAATCATTGAGAATGTTGGAACTACACAAGACGCGAATTTATATATACAAATCATGGTTCACTCTCAAGTCCACAATCTTAATGTGGAAAAGTTACCTTGGTTTATTAGGTTATCTACTAATTCCAATAATCAATGTATAAAAAGGCCAACGGGGTATTAATATCAACACAAAATCCTTTAAATATATCCTCATGAGATTTAAATCTTCACCTAATTCATTAGAGGGATATATAATCTCTAACCCACCTATCACAAAATATTGTGGCCATTGACTAACATTTATTGAACCATTCATTTTATCACTTGAAATGTAATGGTTTTTGAATAAATTCCGGGTCCATATATTCATTTTCCAACTAATAACATAATGAAAATCGTATAAATTCATCTTAATTGATGAAAAGAAAAAATACAAAAACCATGATCACAACTATAACATTTTAAAGGAAGTAGTTATCATTAATGTAATTCCTGGAATAATTGAATGTTAATTATATGGAGTTCCTATTGAATAAGGTATTAAATAAATTTTGACCTTCATAATCGAAAATGTCTAATATTTCATAAGTATAATGTTGTATTATATAAAATTCATGAAAATGTTTTGGGGTGAAAATTTACAACAAGGGTGGAGAAATTAGAAGTAATAGATCATCCTAGTTAAGGAATGGAAAAATTAATTTCCGTTAATCTAAAACTGATAAAATGGTTTATAAATAAAATATTAATAGATTTTAGAGTATATTTCTAGTTTAGAATGATCATATAGATGTTACTATTGACATGATAATAGAAATATGTCATATCTATTAAATTGGGTTTAAATAAAATTTATCGATTTTATGGGAACTGCATGTAGGATTAACCCCCGAAACTAAATCGATATTTTACTAGAATTATATGAAATGTTCATAAATGATAAAATAGAAAATTTTTATGATAACTATGATTCTTTAAATATAGGGAGAAGGAAAATAAATCAAAAAATGTCTTAAAGGAGTTTTGGAATATAAAGATATATTGTTTTAAGTCCTCATTGCTGAAACCCCACATCATATAAAAATGTTAATGAAAAATTATTATGAATTATTACAAGGTAAATAATATTTTTAAATGATATATTATTTAATTATGTTTCTATCTAAAATTTATAAAAAATATGGAAATAGAAAATAAGGTTAATGAGGGGAACATTCATTTAAAAGTATGGAAATTATTATTAAGATAGATTCACTTTCAAAGAAATTAAAATTAATTTGTAAAGAAGACATAAAAATAAAATTTATCTCATAAAAAAATAAACTGATTATAAAATAAGAAATAAATTAATAAACTAATGGGAAATAATTTCATCTCTGGAAATATTTTTGAGTTATGAAAGGATATTATATTTTATATAACAACACAACCAAATCCCATATCAAGGAATATAATAAATGATAGAAATTACAATTTTGATAATAATTTATTATATTTTAAATTTACAGGAAATAGTTACTGATCAATAATGATTATTTAGGAATAATACTGAATCATGCATTGGTGATGGGTCTTTAAAATGTGAGATGTTTTTTAATAAAAATAATTGAATTAAACCCATTTTATTAGAAAAAACATAATGTTAGAATTAGAATACACTGACGATATATAATTCATAAAAATATATATATAATAAGAATTATACGGCTATTTTAAATTAAATTATTCAAATAAAAGAATATATTTATGAAAGAAGTAAATTTTGTGATGAAGCCATCAACTATTTCAAGATTCGTATATCGAAAGCACACAACATCGTTGGTGAGAAATTAATTACTTGGATGACACTATTTAATTCAAGTGATTATGGTAAAAAAGTGTGAATAAGGTGTTATATTCATTTGAGGAACATCTATTTGTGTTTCTTTGGGTATATTTTCAATGTTTTTTTGGATTTGGTGGTTTATGATGGAATGTGTGTAAGTGAATCCTTTTCAAAAAATTGGAAAAATAATGTTTTAACAACACACTTCATATATTAATATTTAAATTACACTTTAAAAATTTTAATGTCAATAATGATTCAAAATAATTAATTTATGGGTTTCTTTGGGACAACAAAGAATCAAATGAGGCTTTAAAAACTTATTTTGTTCCTGTAAAATGTGGATTACCGTTATATTTCTTATATTTTAATTGTTTAAATTAAAAATAAAAAACATGTTTTTAACTCAGTGATTTTATGTTTTACATAAAATGAATCATAAAGTATTTAACAAAATATGAGTTATTTGGAACAAAATATAATTTCCATATAATATAATTAAATGTCTAAATAATATAATATTTAATATTAAATTAATATTGGTAGTGTATAAAAATATTTTTGTAGAAAAATGGAATTTTGAAAAAAAATTGTTTATTATTTATATTTAGAACTTATTACAAATTTAAAAAGTGTTGCAAAATTTATTAATTTACTTTTAAAATATATAACGCCCCGAGCCTCTAGTTCCAGAAACTATTCTTAAAAATGATGTGTAATTTTTTTTATAAAAGAAAGTGAATAATTACACAACACTTAACAAATTATGATCATTTACTGGTATAGGTTCTGGAGGATTAGACAACACCTTATATTTATCATATTTGAAACTATAATAAAACAACTGTCCACTATGCTTCCACATGCACTAACATGAAATGGGATGAAATCTATAATTATACATTTATGATACCTTTGAAAATTCATTTCAAAATGAAGGGTGAGATTTCAATTCCCCAATAAGAGGTTTTAAAATCGTTGAAATACTGTTTACAAAAACACATTTGATAATATCCTTTAAGAAATGGTTTTGAAATAATTTATATATCATCATTAAAATACATTTTGAAATAATATAATCACTGAAATTATTTACATATAAAAAATTTATCAATAATTTGACAATACATAGGCTCCAAAAAAATTCATAAAAAAGTCCAGTGTTGTTTCTAAAATAATAACAATGCTTTATAAAAAAAACTAAAATGACATAGAACATTCAAGGCAATCATGGGCATACCAACTTGAGAGAAAGGTTCACTCCCAATTCCCATCATATTAACAATGTTATACTGTTTGTTTTTATAGAAAATTTTAATCATGCTTATATATATATATACATAAATTTGGAGTAGAGTTGTACATTAAAGAAATAAATTCATTATATATATACACACACATATGTATATATATATATAATTTCTCATAAATATATTTTCAATATTTGAAATAATAAAATCACTTTTCAACTTATCATTTCACGATAAAAATAGTTTCCGTCCTCATTTTCCATTAACAAGAATACAATGAATTTTTATTCATAAAACATGCATTTAGTAATGAAATACAATAATATATGCATAATGTGTCACATATTATAAGTAATAGTAATATCTTATAATTAAATTTAAATTCATGAGTGTATAAATAATATTCACACACACAAAGTGATGTCTTTAGTTCATAAACTAAATATTATAGTTAGAAAATTGTGCATGGACTTCTATTTTTCAAAAAGTGAAAAATTGATTTAGATAATATCAAATCTCGTTAATTGAAAACATTATTTAATTCCGAAATAAAATGAATACATAAAATAACTCATAATATACATATATGTACATGATGTTTTTATTATTACGTAACAATATAAGTCATTGCATAATTAAACCTTAATCACTTTCAATTACATAATATCAATTAAATAATTAATCGAAAGTAATATCTTTCATCTGAATGAAATATAATTTTCAAAACATGTTTTCAAGAATATAAACACCAAAATAATTTCCCTTTCCAATGTATAATCAAAATATGATCAGAAATAAAAATGATATATAATCAATAAAATTTTCATACACTAAACGATAAAAATAATACACATACTTCTAGATAAATAAATTAATATAGATAAAATAAAATTATTAATAATAATTCCAAAAACATTTAATGATTCTTATACACACA
Source organism: Viscum album (assembly GCA_963277665.1). Taxonomy (NCBI): domain Eukaryota; kingdom Viridiplantae; phylum Streptophyta; class Magnoliopsida; order Santalales; family Viscaceae; genus Viscum; species Viscum album. The sequence goes on from OY728128.1 coordinate 600,033,859, forward strand.
AGAGATTATAATTACACTCTTACCATATAAATATTGAAAAATAAATAGTCATATATGTAAATATATATATATATTCGTCCTTATAATACACTAATAATTTTCTTAACAATGATAAACACTTAGCATCTGAAGATGAAAATTATTAAAAATAGAATTTTCTTTAAATAGAGAAATCCATAAAATTAGATTTTTAAGAAATGAAATGATTGAAAATAAATTCAAACTATATTTTACCAAAATATGATTTCAAAATAATCAAAATTTTGATGATAAATAATTTCCCATACATGTTTTTGTAGAGTCTTCTTCAACGTTGATATACTCTTCAGACTCTAATTGCTAACTCTCTATTACTGAATTTTTTCCTTAATAGAATGTTTTAGAAAACAATGGAATAAATGTATTAGACCACTCCTCTATAACATCCTTTCCAAAATCTCACTCACCATGGAACCCAAAAAAATCGAGTCATACTTCATTATATATAAGATATCTTACTTAAAATATAATTCAAATCATATGGAAATTAAATGGAAGTATTGTGGTTCCATTCAAATACAATCAAGAAATGAAACATTATTCATTGCATAGAGATAAGAGTAGTAAATTGGATTTTTTCCCTCAAAATTTTATTATACACAACACAAAAAAATAATTTGAAAATGTTTTATAACAAAATAAAACAGACAAGTATTAAACTAATAGAATCTATATTGTTTTAAACATTGATGTGTGAAGAAAAATTTAATACAAAGAATAATTATTCTATTAATTTGGAACAAAAAAATAATTAATAATGTTTGGGATAAGATTTACGATAAATAAAGGAAATTTTTTAGAAAATAGAGACATGAGTATTAACATTATCACTAATGTATTGTAGAAAACTGAATATATCGATTAGAAGGGGACTAAAGATAACAAAATCCAAGAAGAAAAATGAAGAAATAGACAAATGAGGTATTTTCATATCAAACCCGAGCATGGTGATAAAATTTTTGTGGATATTTATATAACAATACATTATTAAATAATACATGAAAAAATAGAGAAACAAAAGGAAAATCTTTGAAAACTGGAGCCAATATTCAACGACATCTTCACGTAACTCATTAGAAATGAATCGAACCACAGACGTAGATCGAGATCAAAACCTAGACATCTTGGATCGACTTTATCCACAGCACATCTGAACCTCTTGGTCGAGCTCAAAACCACCCTCATCGGCTCGACTCACCACCAGCAGTAGACAATGTCACCCGGAGATGAAGGCAGACTCTCACCAATGATGCCATCGACTCGCGATCAACACTATACGTCACTTCCGAGCTTGGTTACATCCTCATCTTCACCTCTCCCGAATCTAATGGACCCGAAACTCAAAATCTGAGATCGGCCTCCTCAAAACCGTAAACGTTATCTACCACTTTTTTTAATTTTTGGTTTTTTTATTATTCGGAATCATCATATATATATATATCATTATTATTTAGTTCAAAAATAATAATAAAATGATCACTAATAAAATTATAATAAAATATACTACATTAATTTTACAATTAAAAAGAATATTTGATAAATAATAAAGAAAAATAAATAAATTTTGTTTTGTAATATAAATTTATAATAATAGTATTATTATAATGTACTTATAATTCAAAAAAAATACTTATATGTGTTTATATTACATTTTAATTCATACCATAGAAGAAGAAAAATATTCCCCCTGTTTTTTACAATGTATTGAGGTTGAGAAAAATAAGAAAACCACAATTTAAATATGAAATATCATTTCGTGTAAATAATGATTTATTTTTAAAGTATTTTAAATTTAAATAATAGAATATCTAATGAATTACTATTATAATTCATTTATTGATTTATTTAATTGATAATTCAGTATGCATTCAATATTTTATTTTATTAAAAATAACATTGAATTATATTTTAATTGAAAAAAAACTATTAATTAATTAATTATTTATTTATTTATTTTTATAAAACACTAAATTCCACCAGTAAATTCATTTCAATTTTAAATAAAAAACTAAAATTTTATAAAAATTCCATAATATTAATGAAATAATAATTTTAAAATTATTATTTCACTGTTTTCATGTTATATAACATTAATATAAATAATCAACATTATATACCTAAAAATGAAATTTGACATATTAATTAATATAAATCATATTATCTAAATAAATAAGGATTTAATCATATAATATTTCTATTTATATATAAATTAATTAAAATTTTATATTATGTAACACCTAAAAAACCATTTTTATTTTAATAGTATTTTTATGGATTACATTTATGCTTGTGAAAAATGACATTTTTTTGGTCATGATGATATTTATAATATTACTATTGTTCAAATAAGTGTAATATGATAGTGAAATAAATCTATAAACTTATTTTCCTCATTTTCAATCTTATATTTGGCTATTGTTGAAAAATCCTTTTAAAAATGCATTTCTAAATTTTCTATAAAATGTGATACGTTGATTTTTAAAATCAATAATTTTATTTTTAAATTGATCAATCCAATTTATAATATATATATATATATATAATTTATAATAAAATAGTTTTACAAAAATTTATGCCAAAATTTCTTAAAATTGACATTATTATCAAAAATTGATATGATGCATTATTTTCCATGAAATTTTTTATTTTCTAAATAATACCTAAATTAATAACTATATATTTTCTAAATTAAAAAATCCAATATGATTTTATTTTTATAAAATTCGATTTAAATAATTTAATATTCAACATTTTACATAAAATTTTTAAAATATAATGATAATATATTTTTATTGATAAGTAACTTCATATAATATTGGTTGTTCTTATTCTTAATTTCTTTAAAAACTAATAAATATAATATTATAAAATAAATAATATTTTTATGAAAATAATTATTTAAAAATAATATAATAATTTTTTATAAATAAATAATATATAAAATAAAAATTATAAATTAATAAAAATAATAAAAAATAGGTATTTAGTATAAAATTTCATTTATAAATAAATGAATTTATATATATACATATGTAGTTGATCTTATTGACAAGTAATTTTTTATAGATAGTATTCAATGAATTAAATATATCATAGTTTTTTATTGGGTGTTACGTATAGTTAAATATATCAAACATTGTTTTCTTAAATATAGATAAACATATATTACAGTATTATGTTGTTACAATCTCCCACACCACATTAAATATATTAAATCCTCTAAATTTAAATTATTAGTTAATACTGAAGTCATCAATGAGTACCTACAATATATCTATACATGACTTCTAGTATAATTTAAATAGAAATATCATCCTCAAAAACAAGAAAACATATCTTTCTTATAGAAATTAGGTTGACCCTAATGTTTATTTTTCATCCAACCATTTGAGTAAAGAGTTTTTATATTTTTGAATCAAGAATCACAACATATAATTTATTTCAATAGGTTGTTTATTATTATCATTGTATAGAATATATTTGGATGAAATCTGATGTCATCTTGATATTCTAAATAAATTTTCCTCAAAGAAGAGAGAACAAATCCATATCTAAAATCTCAATAATCTTACTTAAACTAATTATAATAATATTTTCATCAATGAAATTTTAGAAGTAAAAGGTGTTTGGATACAATATTCATATTATTAAAAGACATCATTAACAATCAAATAGTTTAATTAGCGATTTAATTTCCTTAATAAAATCCCCATATTACTACATTAGCTAGAATATATTCTATCACCCATGTATCATAATAAGAGGGTGGTTTTATCTTCAACCAACAAATTCAATTACCGTCATTAAATAGTACAATTTTCATTGGATTGGGTAGTTTCTAAATTCTTATTACCCTCAGCAGTCTAACTCATGGTCATTGATTTGAAAAATTCCCAAATTCGACGTATTTTAAAAATAAAAAGTTTGAGGAACATTAATAAATTCATTTTTCTCCTATATTTTCATTTTTGTCCTCTTAAAATTAGTAATATTGATGGGTAACTCGTCATCAATTAAATAAATTCCTTACCAATCTTATTAAATTAACATTATTTTCCATCAAAAAACTTTTACATATAAGAGGTTGAATATTAATTCCATCATTACCTTCATTTCATTAATTTAAACATCTTTCAATCTTAATTTAATATTTTTATTATATCAACTATGTACACAATGGTAATCATATTTCAAGGTATATATTTTTGTAATAATCACATAGTTTCTCATTTCAACTCATAATCTAATGGGTTGGCCATTTATGTATGGATCACATTCTCCATCACATCCTAGGAAAACTCAGTTATTTCTGGTTCAATCCATCACTAAAACTAAATTTTTTGAAAAGAGTGATGCACGTTTGACATAATATGATTTTTATCATAATAAAATACATAAAATATTTTCATCCTTAAATCCTATCACATGTTTCATTATCACGTTGGATCTTAGTTCATTTAGTTGTAATTATAAAAATCATGGTTTATCTTATGTTTTTATAATTTGGTGTATCTAATTTTTCTCATGATAGATAATCATTGTAACTGCGAAATAAAAACTTCTTTTAGGTTATGGAATCTTATGTGATGAACCAATTTATACACCTAGGTTGGATTAAATATGACGTATAATTATGGCTTCTTTTCATTAACCATGTGATGAAATAGTTAATAAACAATATTCCCTTTTCAATTTTATTAATTCTATTATCCAATGAGTATGTTACATTATCAACTTTATAAATCATGATATAGATGGATTTAATAGAAATGATGCAATCTGTAATATATATAAATTTATGTATTAAATGTAATATAATGAAATATATTTTATGATTCTTCCTATGGTTTCAATAAAAATTCAATATTCCATATTTAAAAAACAATTATAATTATATGAAATAAATGCGAACACTTTTTATACAAATTATAGTGACTCTTGATAACCATATTATTATTTTTATATCATTTCAATATTTTTTTAATTTCATCTCAGAATTATCTCACATAGATCAGATAACCAGTTTGTTTTGTTTCTTCTATGACAAAAAACATTTAAAATTTATTGTCAAAAAGAGTTAAATATTAATACATAAAAAATAAATTATATACCACTTTCTATACATCCCACAAGTTATACGTGTCATTATAACATTGGGGAAGGAAACAAAAAAATGTGGTGATCTAAGGAGATTAGTAAGTTTGAAAACTTCAACATTTCATCATGGGTTAAATCCTATGTATATAAGAAAATATCATCATGGATAATAATATTTTTAATAAAACATTAATAAAATTTTATTTCAATTAAACAATGATGAAAGTAATTGTAATCAAAAAATGAAAAAAGTGTAATGTTACCTGATATAATGAGATATAGCAATAAAGTATAACATGACGGTTAAGAGGGATAACATGATATCATAAAGAAAATGATCATATCATGCTGACAAGAAATAATTATAGTAGAACATAAGATCATTGAATCATAGTGTTTGTTATAACAACATAATACATGAAATATTCATCATATGCTAATGGTCAATCTAAAGTCAATAATTATGAAGAGGATAATGTTCCATGGTTGATTGGTTTAATAAACAATTCACATAAACATAGTGAAAAAGTCCCATTGTTGGTTATATTACCTACCTAATACCTTATATAGATTCTCATGAAATATACTGAATAACAAATGCATTAGAGAGTTATATTCTTATCTACACACACATCACATACATTGTCTCATATAGATAGCTGCCCGGGCCCCATATATTTTATCTCATTAATTATAATCATTAAATAATTCCTTATAATGATTTTTTATTATTTTCCATCACTCCACAAAATTAAAATAATATATATTCATGAAACAATAGGATAAGAATCCATAGATATATCATAAGAATAATCCAACCCTTGGGAATGATTTTGTTTTCATAGTTATAATTTAAGGCGTAAAGGAATGATAAATTTCAAATATTTCTTATAGAATTAGTAAATGTAGCATTATGAACATTCATAACAGAAACAATGGTATAATTATTTAATATATATTTTAATATTATAAATTTCTTTAGAAATAATTTCATATGAAATAATATATATTTAGCACTTGGGTGGAGGTTTTATATGTAAATGGTCATCCTAATGAAGGGTCAATATTTTTTATAAAAAAATAATTGCATTAATTTGGTTTCATATAAAATTGCGGGGGGGGGGGGGTTATAATCCACCGACTGTTTAAAAACAATATATGGATATTATTCATAAAATTATACATTAAATAGGATATATATTTTAAATCAATTTTTTTAAAATTATGAATTTATTTGGGAAATAAAATTTTGATTAACAATATACCTAAAAAATATATTTAACAAGGTATATATTTAATGGAAATATATTCCAAAATTTAGTAAATTCAGGAAAAAAATATTGATTTCAGTTGATAAATGGAAAGGGAAATTGTAATATAAATCAAAAAAAGGTGGACTGGATGATTCCCCGTTTTACTTTAATGTAATTTTATTAAAATACCACATCATAAAAAAAATATTTTATTTCAAAATGAGGTAAAATTATTTATTAGATTAATATGACCTAAAATATAATATTTTTTCTATTTAAAATGAGAACATAGAAGGAAATGGAAATTATGGACAAGGAGGAAAAATATATTTTAAATGGATGGGAATTATTCGTAACATAGTTGTAATTATAAAAACAGATTACAACTCACTAATAAAAATGAAATGGAAAAAATAGATCCTTAGATGAAAATTATTTATGCCATATGAAATTATTGATAAAATTAAATGTAATTTTTTTTACCATAATATAAAATTTAATTTTATGAAATTACATTGATTTTTATAGATGATCTCAACAACAACCCACAACAAGGTAGAGACAGAATGAATTTTATGGTTTCATGTAATAAAATAATTTATGTTATTTTAATTCATTGGTGTATTATTTACCCAATATCAATGATAATTGGTTCATAATATTATATAATATTTCAATGAATTGTGATTGATAAAATATCACATAATGATTAGGAAATATTTTTTCAAAATCCAATAAAAGATATAAAAAGTGAAGTTACACTTAAAACAACATAAATATATATAATTAATGATATTACGTAGAAAATTAGAACTATAAATCCAATTTTATATAAAATTCAGTTAATAGAATGAATTCTTCTCAGAGAACTTTTTACAATGATTCCCTTATTTTGTTCCAGATTCATTCTAAGAATACTCCCAACATTATTCGAGACATGATATATCCTTCAATACACCAAGTAATTGAAGGGAATAATCAATAATATGGAGACCTATGTCTTAATAATATGTGATAGACATTTAATATAGAATATATGGGTAGATTGGAAAAGGGTACATTTTTGAAACCCTATTCATATTTTAATAATTTCCATGAAACTATTCCAAGTACATAGGATCCATTGAAATTAATTAAATTATTTTTTGATTGACTCTAGGTATGGAATGATTAATATAGGGCATTACAAACATGTGTCAAACTTGTTATTAGGTTATAATCATATTATTTTTACAAATAACACTTTTCTAAACTTAGTAACTAGTTATTAACGAATTCACTCTATGTTTAATAAGATAAATAATATAAACCATATAGAATATTTTATTATTAAATCAAAATTTATCAACTAGTAAATCTAATTATGTTTATAATAACAATTAAATTATCATTGAAATTATAATTGAAAATGTCTATAATATAGTTTTGGAAGAAAAATTAAAATTTTCAAAAATATATATTAATAACCTTATCTATTTTTGAATAAAAATTAAATTAGGGTTAATATAATTATTTAGGTGAATATAAAAAATATAATATTCATTATTTATATGATATTATTTTATTTTATTCGATATAAATTATATGACATTAATAAAATAATAAATTTAAAATAGTCGTTTCACTTTAATACAATCAATGAGAATTAACCCTAATAGTCACAATTTCATACGTAAAAGTGAAATTTTATAAATCAAATTATATTTATATTATTATCTCAAATAAGAAAATATTTTTATAATATTAACATTCATTGTTTAAGATAACGTGTCCTTATGCTATCAAATGTAACACGTAAACACCGTGTTTTTATGAAATGTGTATTTTTATTCCTAATGATTTTTTATTTTATAAAATTATCTATGTTTTTTATTATAGTGACATATAAAATTCGATTAATGATAAAATTTGATATAACATATAGTGAAATTAATATGTAACCTACTCTTTAACAAGTTCAAATTTATTTAATAAATTAGAGGGAAATGTATTCATATGATATTAATAAATTTTATTATAATTTATACATTGATTTTATGTAACAAAAATACTATTCTCAAAATGATTCATTTAATATTATTAAATATCATTATTTTTATAGTAAAATGTATCAAAAAAAACATTGTATACTAATGTAATTATATTGATAAAATTTTAAAAAATATGTATGTTTCAATTTTGAACTAAAAATCATTTATTATAGAAAAAAGATAGAATTATATTAAGATAAATTTGATATTATAAACTCAAAAATGCTGTTTATTTTTTAGAATTAAATTTCTATAATTTGTTTATTTTATATTTTCAATAAATTCCAAAAAAAAAATGAGAATCTGTTTTTATTTCAAAATAACATTTTTAAAATAATAGTTATTCTTAATTATAGTCTCTATAATACCCTAATAAAACTAAAATTTATAAATCCCAATTTCATAAAATAATCATTATAAAAAAATATACATAGTATTCATTATTTAAAAGTATAGTTAATAATGAAATAGATTCCCGAAAATAATAAGAAATTAATTAAATATTATAAAATGGAATTTATAAATATATATATGTATATTTCACAGTCTTTTTACTCGTATTAATACCTAATAAAACAACATCTAGTTTTTAGTCCTCTAAAAATTAATTTTTTTGTATTGTTTTGGTTGTTTTGTGGATAAATATATTTATAATTTAACTGAATCTGATAAATACACATATAAAAATATATGTCCTTTATAAACATAGTAATCATGTTAGCCAACATGCTGAAAGCATGACCAAACCTCCAATAATAAGGAGTTAATGAGTGGAAACATCATATCATTATTACAATTAATTATTTGGGAGACACATTGACTGCAATTTTCTTTTAAGAGTGAACATTTAGTCAATACCTGTGGATAATAAATCCATGGAAAGAGTCGTCATTGAAACCAAATACCTCTTTATTAAATCTCTAGTATTTTTTTTACCAGGGTATCAATATTTATATTGATATGACTCTCAAGATATTTATATGTATTTGATTATATGAACATTTCATCATAGAATACCACCCCAATGAAATCATGATAATACTTGAATACATTATTGATCAAATCCACAAAGAAATAATATGCATTTAGATGTCACAAATTAATTAAAATAAACTCAAAATTCAAAAAACTTATCGGAAATGTGATCATTATCATATTATAAATTTTCAACCTTATTTGATTATAACCAAATCGCGGATTGATACTTGAAAAGTATTTTTATCATCATAGCTGATAAAATAATTATTCAATGTGTGGAAAAAGATACATAATATTTAGAGTAAAAGAAATGATATACCTCTAATCAATGCACAATATCATAGTCCCATAAATATTTTTTAAAAATAATGCACATGATTTCCACTAAAAATAATATTATGAATAAATACAATATTACACAACTCATACAACTATTTTTTCAACTCCACCCACTACAATGACGTCATTCTATACTAAATTTGATAAAAATTCCAATATTTTAAATAATTAAAATGGAGATTTAATCCTCACTCTCAAGTGGATGTCATGATAGTTATTGTTGAAAATCGTCAATGAAATTTATTACCATCGCTAAATACATCATTATTTTCATATCTTCATTATTTATATATCATTAATGATCTCCCTCTAATAAAAAATTATCATTTTTCAGATCTAAATGTGGTGGGTCTAGAAAGGATGTGGGTGGTGAAGTATCTTTGTTGAAAATAATTCATTCAATACCACCATCCAAATATTAAACTCATTAACGTGATCAAGATGATGAAAAATACACTTAATACTACTGTTCATATAATTCATATTCTATTTATACAATCACCCTTTCTAAAAAATGAAATACATATAATAAAATTGTGATTTTTAATTTTACAAAAAATTCATAATATTTTTTCTGGTGTTGTCCCTTGAAATATTTTGTGGTTTTATAGTATTATGTTATCACACATGGATTCTCTAAGTCATATCACAAATTATCATACTAAATAAACTGTGATACCATGTAGCACCCCGGGTTTCGGGTACATAACCCCCTTTCCTAACATTATTTTAACTGGTATGTCTTTGATTGGGTTTCCATAAAATATGGAGTGTCCATAAAATAGGAGTTTCCATAAAATAGAGAGATTACATAAAATAGAGTGTTTCCATAATGTGGGGTGTTACCATAAAGTGAGGTGTTTCAATAAAGTGGGGTGTTTTTATAAAGTGGGTAGTTTCCATAAAGTTGGGTGTTCCCATAAATTGGGTTGTTTCTATAAAAATGGGTAAAGAAGAAAGGTAGAAGAATTTGGGGGTTTCTTAGGGAGTGTTTGGACCAAATGTATGGTTTCATGATCCATACACGATTGGAACAAACCATATTGTCAAATCGTGCAAAGAGGTCAAATCTAGATTCTGTTTTCTAAGAGATTACTCATTTTTTGTCTATTTATTTTGTTTTTTTAAAAAACGCCCCTAATTCGAGATTACTCACCCAAGAAGCATGTAAAACCCTAGCCAAACATGTTTAATCCATTCTGAAGCCTTCCCTTGGTGATTTCGAGTCTGATTCTTCAAGAATGTCACCATTCATTTTGAATTTGTCGTGTTTTCATAGATCTTATTATATATACTTATCTGATCCCCATTCCTTATCAAATATGAACCTATATTGGTTATATATATATATGTTTTATGATGCCAAATATTTCAACTTTGAGTCATGATCTAGATAGGATAAGAGATCTAAGTCCGTTCATGGAGAATCGACCAGCTTCCTTGTGCATTCTTCATCTGTTGTTAAAGTTTCGTCAAAACCATCATGGTATTTGGATCTTATCTAGACACCTCTTACTATAATTTATTGTCTTAGATTCAAATTGGTTTATTAATTATTAAATTCATGGAAGAATATTCCTTTGTGATGATTTATGGTTTTGTGAAATTGTGTGATATTGGTGAATAGTTGTGTTAAAGGGGGTTTAATTTTAAATGAAGATTTTAAATTATGGATTTTCTAGAATTTATAAATGGTTGATGAAAATAAGGTTTAGTATAGAAATGATTTTCAATAAAAATAGTGTTTTATTGAAATGGTTTGGAGTTGAAATGGTTTTTCATTGGAATGGTTTTTTCAGAAATAGTTTTCTATAAAAAGGTGTTTTTATTGAATGTTTTATTTAGGCTTGATCATTGGGAATATTTTTTGTGTGTTCATATTTCATATATAGGGTTTGGATGAAATATGGGATTTTTCACAGTGCCAAATGATTAATGGCACACGAGAATTGTGTATACAGGGCTTGTTTAAAATATGACATTGAGCTCGGTGCCCATGTATTAATGGAACATGGGAAACTATTACCTAGTGATGACTTGGTAGATCAATGAGAAAGTGCTCATGAGTATGAAACTATCATAATGTAACATGCATGGTTTGTTGTGTTGGATTGACTAATGGTTGCGTATTCCGATATAGGGATATATGGAAATTTTTCGTAAGATTGTTTGGTTATTTTTCTAGAAAAATATCTTCCTGGAAAAAATGGATTCAATTGCACATGTATATTTTTGGTAATGAATGTTTTTGGGAACTTTTTAATATTTAGTTATAAACTATTTTTGAGAATTTTTTTATATAAACCATTTTATATAAATATTGATAACTATTATATCATAGTGTCATGTGTAGGGATGTATTTGGGGAAAAGATACAGAGTTTTATACTCACACATGGTTTGGAAGTTTGGTGCTTTTTCAGATTCTATCTTTCGGGATAGGGGAAAAGGTTGTGTTTCACACGTGTTTAGCACTACCTCATGATGTTGTTCTATTAGGAGATTTTGGAGCTTTGAGAATTTGGAGCATTGAGTCTTGAGGTCTTTGGATTGTCTTGTGTAGTTTATCCGCTGTGTACTCTAAGACTTGGTTATCCTTCCATTGTTGCTTACTTTGAAGTGGTTTTGAGTCCATGATGTTGTTGAGTTGTCCTTCATTAGTTTTGGGATCATATAGTGAATGTTTGGTTATGGTTGGTAGGATTATTTTTTATATTTCCTAAAGGTTAAATCAAATCCCACTTTTATTTGAGACCCTTCGGCATTTATTGACAGCCTTTGGCATTTTGGGGATGTCGCATTAGGCCTAGTAATGACTAAATGTACTCTCAAACCAATGAGAATTGGTGGGTCCTTACAAATGGTATTTTCTTATTTGGTCCTTGCGTAACAAATTGCCATTGATGTTCCTAGTTTTTGAGATGAAATCCCTTCTTCTCTATTTCTTGGGTGGGAATCTTATAAAGGAGTAGGATTTTCAGAACATGAAATATATAACATAAAAGGATACAACAAACCCTTTTATGATAAACATAAAGGTACCAGGGAGTTGGGTAAATAAGAGTTTGGAGACACTTTTGGGATTTTGAAATCTCAAAGTCATGAGTTATGCCAATGAGAGAAGCATAACATACATTATAGAGGAATGACTTCCCACAAAGAGTGCATACATCATTTTGAGAAATGATTAATATTGAAAAGTATTGAATTAGTTTTCAAATGAATGATTTTTAATAAGATAATGATTATCATATTTTATAAATGGTTTAATTTTCAAAATTTGGTGAACTAGTTTAAGAAATAGTTGAACATGGGAAAATGAAGGTTTGGAAAACAATGTTGCGATAGTTGATTAGATAGAAATTGAAATGGTAAACTAGTAGTTACTAGAGAGTGAGATTTACTGAGTTTTTTGTTATTTTATAAAAAGTCACATGGTAGCCGTCGTTGAAACCAACCTGAAGATGTTGCGGATAATGTGGTTGAACTTTATCCACGTGTAAACTAAGTGTTGGTTCAGTGTATTTTCCATGATTTTTGAGTTGTGGAAAAAGGGAACCGGAGGAATGAGCCACGAAATGTGGATCATACCATCGAGTTCAGGAAGAAGAATCAACCTAATTTACGAGTTGATTCCATGCCTGAGAAGGAAGAGGTGCTATTATGTAAGATGAATCATATCTTCAACTTATCGGTACACCAGTTGAGATAATGTTAAACCTGGTGACGTCTATTATTAAGGATCATTCACATCAATGGTGGGATTTAGCGGTGCATGATAAATTTGATGAAGGAATTATGTGGGAGTATTTTGGATAATTGTTCAACAAACAATTCTATCCTCACACGTTCAAGATCCAAAAATGTATGGACATGTTATTCTAGAAACTATAGAGTCTGTATGTCAGAGTGTATGCACCTATGTTCATGAACATAGTACGCTTTGAAACAGAAGTCATAACATGTGCCTCTTCGAAGGCATATATCTTCGAATCAGGGAAAAGATAGGGTATTCGATCAGTGATTTCAATAATTTGAATTATAGACTATATAGGGATGGTGAATAGAGCGGCTATGGAAGAACGTGATATCTCAGGATCTATGGGAGGATGCATGATGATACCTACAAGAAACAGTGTGAACTCAATCACTGGAAACTAGTTGAAATGGGACCCCTATTTCCATGGTGCAAGTGGAAAGCAGAACTCGATGGCTGGATCAGCAAACCTTCCTCCACAACCCCCGAGAAAAGAAGGTTGTTTTCAATGTTGTTTTCTTGACCACATAAATATAGATTGTATGTACCAACCTATCTCATGTCATAATTTTGAAAATATTGGACATCTTCGGGGCTATTGTCCTAATGCTTCAAGTTCAATTGCTCAAGAAACTTATTATCTACCACAAGCATCGTATGATTCAACTAGATGAGGACAACCGAATCCATCTCATCAGTAGAGCAGAGCAATCCATGGTGATTTTAGAGATTCCAAGACTCGTAAACCAGGGAACCCTCTGCAAGGAAACAAGGAGAACAATATATTGAAGAAGCAATTCTATGGAGCAGAGTAGAGGATTTTTGATGATCAAGATGGACCATCTATAATGAGAGGTTTGATTCATTTGAATTCTACCTTTGTGCAAGTGTTGTTTGATAATGGTGAAACACATTACTTCATTGCTTCTTGTTCTGTTGACATGTAATGTTTAAAACTAGAAATGATGACTTCTATTTTGAAACTGTAAACTCTTATTAGTGAAAGAGAATGTCATGCCATTATGTGTAGAGAATATAATAAAATTTTTGATAGAGTTGAGATAAAATGGTACTTTTCGATGTTTCATATGGATGTCTGTAATTTAATCCTGGGTATTGATTGGCTGACAACGTTCTGGGATCAAATAAACTTTTATAAGAGAACAGTTATTTTTATGACTGTGGACAGCATCGAGTATCTCATTAAAAGATAGAGGATTGTAAAGAAAGGTGAAAATAGCGTGTCAGGACAAATGGTGGACACAATATCATACCAATTGGCAGCGTTGAATTTGGAATCAATGGAAGAGATCAAGGGAAATTGGTTTGCAACTCTTGTGGATCTATTTCCTAATGTATATCCCAAAAACTTCTCAGGGTTACCACCTATAAGGGAAGAAGATTTTACAATTGACCTCCTTTCGGGGACTTGTTCTATTTCTTTTCCATCATATTGGAGGGCACCAACAGATTTATGGGTACTGAAAGGGCAGTTATAGGAGCTAGAATGGAAGGGATTCATTTGGTCCAAGTATGTCTCAATGGGAAGAACTGATTTTTTTTGTGAAGAAGGCATATTAAAATTTTCTGCTATGTGTTCATTATCGTAAGCTTAACCAAGTTACGATAAATAATATATATACACATCCAAGTATTGATGATCTATTCAACCAATTAAGGGGAGATCAGTGGTTCTCCATGATTTACTCGCGATCTGGATATCTCCAATTGAGAGTTTGGAAAAAGGATATTCCAATGTCAGCTTTCAAATGTACATATGGACACTATGAATATGTAGTGATGCCTTTCTTCCTCGAGAATGCACCAGTAGATTTCATGGATTTGAAGAATCAAATATTTCAAAAATATTTGGATTCTAATGTTGTGGTGTTTGTGGACATCATTTTGGCCTATTCAAAGACAATGGTTGATCAAGAGGTTCTCCTAGAAAGAGTGTTACAAATCTTGAGAGATCATCATTTGTATTCCAAATTATCCAAGTGTGATTTTTGGATCAAGGATGTACATTTCTGTTGTCATGAAAATTCTTGAGAAAGACGTTTCTATTGATCCTGCAATGATAGTAGCCATTGTCTCTTGGAAACCACCAAATATTGTGTTTGATATACGATGTTTTCTTGGTTTTGTTGGTTACTACCAATGCTTTGTGAATGAATTATCAAGACTTGCTTCACCAATGTAAAATCTAACAAATAAGAATGCCCCATTACAATGGACAACTAAATGTCATAAGTCTTTCCAGGATCTGAATGTTCGGCATACATTGGCACCTATCTTGATCTTTCTAGAATTAGGAAATGGGCATGTGGTGTATTGTGAGTCTTTAAGATCAGGGTTTGGAAATGTTCTCAAGTAATAAGATCACACGGTTTTTTTTGGTTCAAGGCAATTGAGTGTGAATGAGAAGAATTATCCAACACATGATTTGGAGTTAGTTGCAGTCATCCATTCATTGAAAACATTGGGACATTATCTCTTTGGGGTAAAATTTATTATGTTTACGGATTAGAAAAGCATTAAACACATTATCTCACAACAAGATTTGAATATGAGCTAATGGTGATTGATGTATTATCTCCAAATGTTTTACTTTGACATGATATATACACTAGGGAATGGAAATTCAGTAGAGTGTGCATTGAGTAGAAATTAATATGCTCAGTTGGTGAATGAAGATTCATATGAATGGTCGTGGATGTCAGTCTTAGCCGACATACATGTTGAATGTGAAGACCAAGGTGATTTTTCAGTTTTCATTTCTACTAAGCTTGTTCATAATTTAGTAAAAATAATCTATGAGGCACAAACATTTGATGCAGAATGTCTGGTTGTATGTTCAAAACCAAATGGTTGGGAGACCATTGAAGGATGGAATCCTGATGGGGGTTCAATTTTGTGTTTCAGATATCGGATGGTTGTACCTATGGTTTTCAGGAACAACTCATTCGTTCTTAACCCCATTCAAGATGGGTTGTACATCCAGGTACAAAGAAGATGTATAAGGCATTGAAGGAACAATTTTGGTAGAGCGGCATTAATATGATGGTGAGCAAGTTCGTCTCGTGGTGCTTAATTTGTCAGTTGTATAAAGAAGATCATCGGAGACAAGATGGTATGTTTCGATATTTTCCCATTCTACTATGGAAATGGGATAAAAAAGAAATTAATTTTTTTACATGTCTTCCTAGAATGGTCTGGACACACGATGCCATTTGGGTGATAGTGGATCATCTAAATAAGTAGGCCCATTTCATCCCTATTCTGAATCTCATACGATGGAGGATCTTTCAAAAATATATATTTGCGAAGTGGTAAAGAGGTACGATGTACCTATATAAATATTCTCAGATTGTGATCTGAGGTTCACATCTCATTTATGGAAATCATTACCGCAATCCCATGGAAATTAGATGAATATGTGCACTCAGTATCATCCTCAAATGGATGGGTAATTTGAGCGGATGATAAAAACATTGGATGACATGTTGCGGGATTTCATAATGGATTATGGTGGCTCCTGGGAGGATCATATACACTTAGTGGAGTTTTCATACAAAAACTACTATCATGTCTCAAAAGGCATAGCTCCGTTTGAAGCATTGTATGGGTGTCCTTGTCATTCTCTACTATGCTGGATGGAAACTGGTGAAACTTCACTAGTCGGTCCAAGACTTTTCCAAGAAACAAAATAGAAGATCCATTTCATTATAAAGTGGTTGGAGACATCATATAGTCGTCATAAATCTTATGCAGATCACCGTCAAAGACCGTTTTTTTTTCATTGTGGGTGATAATGTCTTCTTGAGGATATCACCAAGGCATGGACATAGTCATTTAGGGATGTAGGTAATGTTATCTCCTAGATACATTAGCCCATTTGAGATACTAGAACAGGTTGGAGAGGTGGCATATTGGTTGGAATTACCACCATAGATTAGTTCGGTCCACAATGTGTTCCATGTATCCCAGTTGAAAAATTATCACCCTGATCATGACAATGTGATCAAATGGGATCACGTTGAGCTAGAAATGGATGCATCACTGGTACATATTCTTTTGAGGATCACTGATAGGCAAGAGAAACTCTTGCGTTAGAGAAGCATCGTCCTAGTGCGGGATTTATGGGAACATGGTAAGATTCATGAACAGACTTGGGAACATGAGAAGGAAGTGAAATAGTAGTGGTCGGAACACTTTTTGTCCATAAAGGGCATTCTAAATTCCGAGGACGGAATAACCAGTTGTGTTGAGAATGTAGTACCTCGATTTTGGGTACATTACCAACTTTACTCACATTTTTTTAATTGGTGTGTCTTTGATTGTAATTCCATAAAATATAGAGTTTCCATAAAATACAATTTTTCCATAAAATAAGTTGTTTCTATAAAATAGAGAGTTTCCATAAAGTGGGTTTTTTCCATAATGCGAGGTGTTTCCATAATGTGTCTTTTTTCAATAAATTGGGGTGATTCATAAACTGGGATGATTACATAAAAATAGGTAGAGGTGAAGGATAGAAGAATTCGGGGTTATTTAAGGACTTTTTGGACCAACAGGATGTTTTCATGATCCATACATGGTTAGCACATATCGTTTGGTCAAATCTGTCATAGATGTCAATTCTAGATCCTATTTTCATTGAGAAAACTTGTTTTGCTCTATTTATTTTGGTTTTCCTTCAAAACGCCCCTATTTCGATATTATGCTCCCAAAATGTCTGAAAAAGCCTCCACATACGAGTTGATGCCATTTCGGAGCCTTCTGTTATTGATTTCGAGACTGATTTGTGAGGTATGTCTCCATTCTTTATGGATTTTTCTTGTTTTTTTATATCTACTTAGATCTACTTCTCTGATATCCATTCATTCTCTTATATTAACATATAATGGGTAGATATACGTTTTTTGATGCCATATATTTCATTGTTGAGTCCTGATCTTACTAAGAATGGAGATCTAAGGCTTCTCTTGAAGATTCGACCCGCTTCCTTGTGTGTTCTTCATCTGTTGTTAATGTTTCATCAAAACCATCGACGTTGGTGGCGTCTATCATGACTCCTCATGAAATAATTGATTGAAATAGATTAAAATTGGTTTATTTATTATGAAATGCATAGAAAAATATTCATTTGTGTTGATTTATGGTTTTGGTTAAATTGCGTGATCTTGGTGAATAGTAGTGAAAAAGGGGGTTTAATTTAAAATTATGAATTTAAATTATGGAGTTTCTAAAATTGATAAACAGTTGATGAAAAAGGGGTTTTATATAGAAATGTTTTTTTAATAAAAATGGAGTTTAATTGAAATCATTTGGAGTTGAAATGGGTTGGCATTGAAATGGTTTTGATGGAAATAGTATAAATAAAAAGGTGTTTTTATTGAATGGTTTATTTTTGCATGATCATTGGGCATATGTTTTTTGTGTTCATATTTCATATATAGGGCTTGGTGGAAATATGACCTTGTTCTTGGTGAAAAAGGATTAATGGCACATGGGAATTGCATATTCATGGAATTGTTGAAATATGCCCCTGTGCTCTATGCCAAAGGATTAATGGCACATGGGAAACCATTACCTTGTAACGACATGGTAGATCGAAGAGAAACCACTCATGTGTATGGAAAATTCATAATAGAACATGCATGATTGGTTTCATGGTTTTGAGTAATGGTTGGGTATGATGATATAGGGATATTGGGAAATGGTTATAAATATTCGTTGGTTTTTTTTGGAAAAATAACTTTCTAGAAAGATTGGTTTTAATTGAACTTGTATGGTTTTGGTCATGAATGTTTTTGGAAACTAGTTTATATATAGTTATAAACTGATTTTGAGAAATATTTTTAAATAAACCATTTTATATAATTGATACTCACTCTTATATCCTTGTGGCATGAGTAAAAAAGTCATTGGGGAAAACATGCTGAGTTTTACAGTCACCCCTTCATTGGCACTTTGCTATTTTTGCAGATTCTATCATTCGGGATATGGGAAAAGATAATGTTTCAGACGTGTTTATAACTACCTTGTGATGTTTGGATGTTCCGAGATTTTGGTGCTTGGAGCATGTGGAACATGGAGTCTTGAAGTTTTTGGAGAGTCTTGTGTAGTTTATCTAGTGTGTACATTGATACATGGTTATCCTACTGTTGTTTCTTGCATTGATGTGGTTTTTAGTGAATGAAGTTGTTGAGATGACTTTCATTTGTTCATGCATCATATATTGAATGTTTGGTTATGGATTTTAGGTTTATTGGTTAATTTATTAAAGTTTAAATCGTCCACCACTTTTATTTGAAACCCTTCAGAATTAATTTCCAGCCTTTGGAATCTTCGGGATGTCACTTAAGGCCTAATAATACCTCGTTGTAGTCTCAATCTAATGATAATTGGATGGTCATTACATACCAACAATAAGATCCATGAATCTAGAATCCTAGATCCAATAATCGGATTAAACTATTGATACATACTAAAAGAGTATTTTAATGATCCAAAAGAATTTTATTCTTAGAATAATAGGGACATATGCGAATCAAATTCGAAATTATAAGAATCAACATGATCATATTACAAGAACATCATTATCACGTCCATTATATGCTAGAAAATTACATTTTGATCTCCTCTTGTATTCGCATGGAATGGAAAAAAATAATGGTGAGATATTGTGCTCATTAAGTAGTATTAAACAATGAAATCTACCATATATTAAAGATGGATTAAGTGATATGACAAAAATGAATAAAAAACATGATTACATGATCATGTAAAACTAGGTTCATGATATATCTATTAAAATACATTAAAATCAAGAAATCAACATTAATTAATCTCAATATAATTAAATATATAATTTCATTCAAGGAAAGATTGTTAAGGCCTTCCTCTAAGGAAATACAGATATGGGGGAAGTTATACACAAAAACACATGTTATTTTGTCTCTTGATACCTATAGATATATCAAGGGTATTAGTAATTTTTAGACCCATATGTACCTGAATGAGTCCAATTCATTCTCTATAAGAGTCTATAGTTTATTTCATTAAAATCTATAAGGAACCGTTTCATGAAAAAAAATATATCTATCAATATATTGATATATAATGTAAAATTTTAATATTATTTTAATGGAATAATGTTTATTTCATATAGAACAACTCATAATAAACATATAATCCATTGGGTAACAAAAATGATATAGTAATACCCTAACTATAAAAATATAGTGGTTAGAGTACTTTCATTTTTTTTTGTTATTTTCATTGAAGATGTTACTTAGGTTCAATAGCCTACATCCGTAGGATGCCAATTTTTTAAGAAAAATTTATAATCAGAGTTCATGAATTGAATGTGAATATTGAATGAATATCCTCTAGGAATGTCTATCATTTTGTGTTGTCTTAGGCCCCATAATAATTCATCAAATTGATGATTTATTCAATTCTCATCAAATACATTCCATGATAACTAACTTTATGTTCATTTTTTCATCAAATTTATCAACAGTTTAGTTTCTATATTAGGTTTTATTTAATAGAATATACCTTCACCTTTACGTTAACCAAAATATAGAATATTTATTAATCCATGGAAATGGTTGAGTTTTAAAATAATGTTCTTAAATATTGAATTAATTAAATATGAAAGAGGGATAAATGTATATATATATATATATTAACGTCCATTTAAATCAAATATGAATATAGTAAAATTTCATCCATATAATATAAAAATCATTGAAATTTAAATAAACAGTGAATATTGCATGAGTCCTAATAAATTAATATTTAGATTACAAACCCCACATATGGATTTGGCATCAGTTCAATTAAAACCTATTAAAAGATATGACTTCATATTGACCCTAATGTGTATAAATTAGATTGAATTTAATGATATAACATCTCAAATATTAATTATATATTCCAAAAAAATGAAATTTTGTGTATAATAAAAAACATATCTCAAATATAATATTTTCATTTAGAAAACACATACCTCTTGTCATGACATCCAAAAACATAATTTAAACTCTTTTATTAAAAAAATTGACATCTTAATAATTTAATTACTAACATTACTCATATAAATTTTCTCTTATATTATTCATATATATATTCAATACCTTTATGAATTCTATTTAGTTTACGAGATTTTGAACACTATGTGTTCATAGCTTCATTATTAGTAACAATTTTGTGGAAATGGCGTTTTTATTTATTCATATACTAATTATTATTATTCATAGACAACAGGTGTCATTTTAATGTATATATATTTCCATTTACAATTCTATTATCTACTTCTATTGGTTTATTAGTTATGTCACATGATAATATAATCACTCTAGGCATATTTCAAAAAATTTAGAGAAGTAATATTATTTTTATAAAAAATCATAAAAATAATAATATTACCATAAAAATATTATTTCATTGTTAATTTGAAAAAAAATCATAATATATGTTCCCATATTAATTGAATAAAAAAAAGATATCATTGTTCATGTATGTTGTTATACTGACCCAAAAATCAACATATTTCAATACAGACGATTATGAAAATGGAAGATGTTTACATAAGACATAATATAGTCATTCTTTTAAAATTCCAATATTATTGTATTAAATTTAACCTAGAGATTAATATTTAATTATGTTTATATAATAATATTAAATCTTGGTGAAAACCTAGAAAATTTACTTCATGGGAACATTAGCCAGCACAATGCATGATTACTGTTTTTATTTTTTAAATAACGATAGGTAAATAAGGAATATTATGATTTTACAATTTATAATATTATTTATATTATATATATGAAATTTATTCATCAATAAAATCACTAATACTATATTTTATAGGGAGTATGAAAAATGAAAAATATCAATTTCTAGGGGGATAGTCGATAAACATGATTTAACGACAAATTTTTTTGTTAATGGAATGAGAGGATAAATAATCATTTTTACAATCATTTATTAAAATTAATATATTATAATTATTAAACTATAATAATATTTGTACGAAAATAATATTTTATATAGGTAGGATTAAAAAAATAGAATAAAAGTAATGTTATACTTCTATTTTGTGACTTACTTATCTCTTTCTAATTTCCCTGGAAATATGAAAACCCTTCATTTTATTACACACATAAACCTGATTTATTACGTAAACTCTTAACTAGATACAACATAGAATATCGAGATTTATAGTTTATTTCGGGCTTTCGAACATTACATAGCATCTTATAACATCAAAAACAACATCTTTATTGAAACCATCCTTTACATGACAATTATGTGCCATTATACACACGATTGCATGGGATATCCTGAGGACTTGTATAAGAGATGGGTGAGCTATAAAGCCCCGTAAGGGTGTAAAAAGCTAATAACATGAAGAATACAATACATGTTAAGTAATATGAATTTCAATGTATCAGAAAGAAACATGAACATAAAGGCATGATTTAGCATTATTATCATAATATTAAAATGTTGCAGCAATACTTAATATGGAGTTAGCATGAGCAATGGATCATTGCACATTGAGTATGAGTAAACCCTCGCTACATATGATGCATGAGTAACCATCTTTGTATTTGAATTAGAATTAGTAAACACTCATTGAAAAGGACGTATCATGTTACTTTTCTTTACCCAATTCACGTGAGCACTATCAGGGAAGACCCCACTTAATCATTTCATTTCATGCATTAGTGCGCCACATGGTTATAAAACATGGATTTATTATAAAACATCATTTATTACATTATAAAGGAGTGTGTAATTCAGAAATTAAATTTTTTAAACAATAAGTAAATGTTCATAATGGTGAATATCCTTGATAGAGAAAAGGGTATGGAATTCAGTACACAATGACCATGGCATGGAAAATCGTGATGCAATTTCGGCAGCGTAAAAATGTAAATAAGAACTCATAAAAATGATTGATGAAGGAGAATAGGTTTTCACATAATATTTACATTAAATGGAATGTATGTGGTTCATATAGATACATGTATCAATAATTTTAATGGAATTTAGATTCATGGTACAAAAGAATTACTTGAATGTAAATGATGAGAGGGAAATTACTTACAGATTTTTCTCATGGTAATGGGTGTAAATGGGAGAAATTAATGAAAAATAAAGTGGTATCTCATAATTAAAACATATATAAGGCAGTATGGGTGAGGTGAAAAATAATACCCCAAAAATTATATTTTATAATAAAAGGTCTTAACAATATATTGAAACAAAGACATAAATAAGGATTGTCAGAATTCCTTACTTGGAATTGTGATCCCAATGGCTCGGAATGTGCTTTAGAGAGACATATATGGATATTGGGGCACCTTGGTAGGATTTTAGAGAGAATAGGGCAGTGGTTGGACGAACTCCAAAGGCTTCGAGTGAAGAGGAAGTGGGAGATCGGGTGGGTTTATATTGGAAAGAAGAGAGAATTCATTATTATTTAGGTTTGGGACACCACACACTAAACTAATCAAATCCACAAACCAACCAATGGTTTATTTCTAATATTTTTACAAATGGAAGTGGAATAAAATATTTTATATCTAAAATGGCCGATGTTCTTAAAATAATAGGGGTTTTTAGGTGGAGTTGATTCACACTCTCAAGGAAATCAATCTTTAAAAGCTAAAATATTTTATAATATTTGAAGGGTCCACTAAAGCATAATAATATAAATAAAACAATACTAAAATCAAATTATCTTAATTTTATAACATATGTTTCCTAAAAATAAGTTTTATTTAATTTTATTACATTACTATTTGGTCATTATCATTTCATAAAACATATTATATATTTAAACGGTATATAATTTTTAACAATAAATTCGACTATCTCAAAAAATTATGAAAAATTCACGGTTGGATAATTTAGACATCCTAATACAAAAAATAAAAATAATTTTATCCAAATAATTTTCTATATATTATTATTTTCAATTTTAAAATAAATACTGACATTTCTCAAAAATTCATGGGTTTTGAAAGAAAGAGCTTTCCATCATTAATAAAAATTACAATTGCATTCGTAAATAATATGTTAATTGAAATATAATTAAAATAAATTTAATAATAGAAATAATATTTTATTAAAACAATATTTTATTTAAAAATCCATTAATTCATCATAATAGATTTCTTGGAAGAATATTTAGTAAATATACCATTTGTTCTTAAAAAACTATTTACAAAGTAACAATAATAAAATGAATGTATATTCATTATTATATACAAAAATAATGCACATATTCATTGTGAAAAGGACTTGTTAAATAACACCTTATAACACTCACATAAGACAAATGGGTAAGGTGTGTGATTGTGATAAACACATGGGTTGGTTTAGTTAACATCATTCGAGTGGTAATCTCTATCAACATACACTTCTCTCATTAGCAGTTCAGTTCAAGATTAACATGTCGAACCTATGCTTGAGCATGGTCAAGAGTGAAACTGAATGGCATCGCATCCATTCTGAGATCAGATAAATGGTCTTATTATGGGGAAAGTCTACTAGATGAGGTCATTACTTCCTTTTTATGAGTAAATTGTATTTGTTAAAGCTGTATATTTATACAAATCATGTGATCAATGTTCCACACATATATTAGAAATGGTCAAATTTTTTAACTATATTTCAAAATCAAAAAAATAAAACTAAATAAGTGCATATATTTTACATTATAATAAGATGAAATTTAAAATATCCAAGAGTTATTTTCAATAATGATTTTTTCATTCATTTTCAGAAATCTAGGCATAATTTTTAATTATGTTGATGAGATTCCTAATATTATGGGATAATGTTTAAATAGAAAAAACTAATAGTCTAATTATATAATTAAAAGGGAAAGATGATGTATGATGTAGGGGAAGTGAGTCAATTTTAAAATTTATATAAAATAAACATTTTTTAATAATCAACTTTTCAACTATATAATTACATTATTCAATGGTAAATGAAACACAAAAACTGAAATAATAATTTTTTGGGTTTCATTGATCTAGAATTTCTCAATTATGAATTTTAAAAAAAATTAAATATAATTTATGGTATATAACATTAGTGTTTTATGTTTTCACATTTTTTTTAACTATGTTAAAAAAATTTACTAGTTAAATAATATTTTATTATAAATAAAAGGTAACCTATATAAAAAAAATCAGTCTAACGGATTTAAATAATCCTTATAATTAAAATGATTAATTTTTTAGAAAGTATAAAATTTATTTTATAATTGAATGCATTCAATATATATATATAATATTATATAGAAAATTATTCCTTTCAAAATTATTTGTTCGTAGTTATACATAGTTTTGATTACTAAATGAATGAGTGTAAATATATATATATATATATATTTTATTAGAAAAATTAGTAAAATATTTACTTAAAGTTATTTTATCTATATAAATAGATAAAAATTAAAAAATTTACTGAAAATAATTCATTTCAAAAGTTATTTTAATAATTATCGTTGAAATTATCCTTAAACCCCATAAAATTATTTATATGGAAAAAAATAAAATATTATTATTTAATAATTATGACCTATAGATTATAAATTTGAAAATATTGGTCTATAAATCTATCCAAATTATTTAAAATGTATATTATTACCTATAACAAAAACATTTTCTTGGATAATTTTTTGTGGGAGATTTTTATGAATAAATATATTGATTTCATAAAAGTCATGATTTTAAAAAAAATAGAATTTTTAGTATTCAAATAAATATTTATATTTATGAAAATACTAAAAAATCCAAGTTTAGATAGTATCGTTATTAATAATTCAAAAATTATAAATATTTTTGATAAATAATATTATTTCCTTCACACCAAAACATTTATATATAATCCAGGAATATGGTGTTTTAGTGTTAGAAATGTGTTCTATTTCAATATATTATTTTTATCTCCTTTAGTAGGGTCTCGATTATTAAAGGTGGTATGGTGAGAGAATCCAATGATAGGAAATGTAATTGATAAATTTGTTTAATGGTGAGCTATAGTTAACCCTATTATGTTATTTAGTGTAGGAGACTATAATAAAATAGGAAATTCCAAAATATTTTGGTCAAGGATTTGTGGTATTCAATATATTAAACTCCATTATTAATGATTTATGAACCTTAGGGATTAAATAATTGGAATAATTTAATATCTATTATGTTGAGGGGAACCATGAAATTGCATGTGATCCCAATTATATTGTCAAACCCATTCATGATTCATCTATAATTAGAGGACTAAATTATCCTTTGTTCAATTTTATAATATGTCATATCAAACCCAAGTTAAAACCTAAAAATAAACCTTCTCTCCAATTATATCTCCTGAGAGTCTAAATCATTTTGATTTTCTAGATTAAAATGTTGTTAATAAATGAATTGTATCTTCTCCTCTCAACATCACACTCCTTTTTATTTATCAACCTATATGTTCATTTATTGATTTTAATATTTTTAGTTGTTTTTAATCATGATATAGTTGATGGTGGCTTACTATAGTTAGGTTTTAGTGAAATTTCCTTTTTCTCACAATGTTTTAACATCGATAATTCTATTCTTAAATAGAAATTTTTCCATAATGCATATATTAATAAATGTGGATTCATTAAATAGAAATTTATTTATATACATGTCTGAAATTATCGTGATTATGATACATTGCCTAAGAGAGGAAATAACATATCGATTATAATAATTGAATCTAAAAAATGAATTATAATTGGGTTGTTGTAATCAAATATTATTTATAACATGAAAATGTTTCCTCTCGGTTTTTAAATAGTGTTCCATCTATATTTTTTATTTCATAATATATTGAAATTTAATAAATAACATCAATTTATAATGTTTTAATGATTAATGGAAGAGACATGTAAAGTGATTATCACACATCATTTAAATTTATGAAATATGAATTCTAGGTTTGAAGCAGATTTATCATTTATATATATATATATATATATATATATTCTTTTTATAAGTGTCTTAATTTTTATTAACATATAAATTATAATTTGATTAATTTTATATTTTAAATTAATATTTTGGTTCTAATGATGAGTATTTGGGACTAACACAGATGTTTCATGATTGTGAATTTGTTATAGTGGCTCTATGATATGTGATTATCTTTCTATTGAGTCTATTGTGATAAAAATAATAATTTTTATTTTTATTCAAATTCTATGATTGTTGATCCTTGGTTTAATTTATAGATAACCTCGTATGGATGTTAAATTTCATGAGCATTGGTATTGGGTGATTATTGGTTTTGTGTTTTCATGATGCTAGTAATGGTGGGATGTAATTTGTCATGTGAAATGTTATTAGGGTAGAAACTAAGATGGTTGTAATGAGTTATGTTATTGTTTTTTTCATTCATTCCTAATTTTTTCTATTAAATTTCTTGCATTATGAATATTTTTATTTTTGTATTCCAACATATTGATTTAGTCTGTCTCTTGTAATGAATGGGTATAATTGGGTGTAGAATCATAACATGAGTCCTTGAATAAAAAAATATTATGGAATGATTAATTGATTAATAAATGAAACCATGGTATGTATTTTTTTAAAGGAGGTTATTATAAAATATATTTTTATATTTAAATTGAAATACATATAATATTTGGAATTTAAAGCTCTCAGTTGAATATGATGGAATCCATTAATGGAATAATTAATTACAAATCTACTTTTTACTAAAAAAATTGAATATATTAAATATGGATTTGTAATGATGGATTGGAAAATAAATATGAATTTTCCAAATTACTTTCTAATAATGATAAAATATGATAATAATGAAATTTATAGTGAGTCTATATAGAAGAACACAACAGTAAATGATTTGTTTTATGTGAGATAATAACTATATTTCAGTTCTAATGATATTCTGATTCCCTTAGATTGGTTTTGGGTTATACTATATCTATATTTCAGGATTTCAAGAACATCACCACTATAGTATGTATGAATGCGGACAACCAAATGTTTTGGGGAGGTTTTCCCCATCATCCATGTTTGTAATAGAATATATGAAATACATATCATTAGA
Organism: Viscum album; assembly: GCA_963277665.1. Lineage (NCBI taxonomy): Eukaryota > Viridiplantae > Streptophyta > Magnoliopsida > Santalales > Viscaceae > Viscum > Viscum album. The sequence goes on from OY728128.1 coordinate 600,062,492, forward strand.
CCCAAATATATTTATTTATATATTATATTCTGTTTGAAAGTATGCTTTGCGATGTATTAAGATATAGAGTATGGAACACAAGGGTTGTGATATCTCTAAGAATTACTATACAATTATGTGTATGAAATAACATTTTTATGTTATTGCACATAAATATATATAGTTTTGGGAAATACTATTTCCCATTATATTATTTTTATAGTCTATAAAAAACATAGTTATGATGTATGAAATAATGTTCATAGTGGATACTAAACACCTCCTAGGTTCATTTTAGAGGATTGCAATGATGTTGTGAGGATTTTCACTAGATATATAACGAGATTATGATATTTTGAGGATATGGTGTACCTTATTTGGACTACATCACATGTTGGAAGCATGATAAAATGTTATTAGTAGGTAGGAAATGAAAACGATATATCTGTGGGGTAGGGAATGTAGTGTTACTTGATTTGCATATATATATTATAGTTGAAATATATATGGTGACTAGTATCTATTATTTTGTGATTGATACATGGTGATGATGTGATGTATTTTTCCCTTTCTATGAAAATTTATTGATTCGATTTTTTTACTCATCATTATTATACTTCATTAAAATTTTAAAATACTGGTTCTAGGGATGATCCAATTAATTATAAATTTTTTTATCAACTTTTGAATATATAAACAATTTATAAGGATTGTATGAGTTGTTCAGTGATCTATATATGCATTATTTGATCATTGTTTTTTTCAAGAGCTGCGAGTTTCCATTGTTGATCCATATATTTATTTGGAACTTTTATCATTGGTATTAGATTTTTGTGAAGTTATAATCTAGTATTGGGAATGGTTTAATATTTTTTAATTAATTTTATCTGTTGTATACCATTTTATCTCATAAAACATAAATATACATTATGAGGATAATGCCTCCCATTTGTGATTATATAACACATGTTTACATTTCTAACCTATGGTCAGTAAGAGGTGGTATTGGAGGGTCATGATCACACACTTCACTACAATAAAATGAGTGATAATGGCGAGATGGTCATCGTCGATGGTTTTTGTTTTTATTGATAATTATTACTGAATTGAATAGAGTTAAGCTGATAAAAATAAAATTCCGATTTATAATTAATACATAATATAGTATTTTATAATATAAATTAATTTGATAAAATAAAAAATTATTATATGAGATTGTGATAGGGATGTTAGGGTGTTAGGATTTTAATATTTAAATAAGATTAATAATTCCTATATTTAATGAATCATGTTGTTATTTAAAGAAAAAATGATGATTCATATTTTTTATTTTAATTTAAATTATTATTTATTATACTATATTATATATTAGTGTGATTATATGAGACTATATAATTTACCCTTACCAAAATATGTGGGGAACTTCCAAGAATAGTGAAGGATATTGAAAAATTGTTATACATAAACCTTAAAATATTGTGTTGGATTACTATATAGAACCCATATCTCTACATTGAAAAAATATACAAGTGGTTATAATATTGACATATCATTTCATTATAATTTTATTTCCACTGATATAGTGTAGATTGATATAGTCAATTCCATAATAGAGGTTGATAATTATTCACGGAGGTCCATTTATTTTATTTGAATTTTTATAGAATAGACAATATATTAACATGTCAATTCCTCAAATAAAGAATTTATCACATCTATATGATAGAATTTTTATGGATTAAATAAGGTTCCTTTTGAGTGTGTTTATTAAACAAAAATAATATGGAGTCAATATCATCAGGACATTGGATGATGAGGTAGTAATTTTGGATACATTAGAGTTTCACTATAATATCATGGTGATGTAGTTAATGTAATTTAAAAATTAATATATCAAAGTGATAACAATATAGATTAATATAATAATAGCTTTCATTAATAATTTTTCTAAAATGAAATGAAAAATGTGATACATTTGTTAATAATGATATTTCCTTAATTGTTTTATATTTGTAGTTCACATTTTCATTGTGTGATCATTTCTAAAACATTTTATTGTAAAAAAAATGTGTTTTTAAATTATTCAATACTCTTTCACAACAATGAATATATGCCCCTAGGACATATCCTTCTATGGGTAAACCATATGAAATTCTTATTTATTTTTATTTGTAATTTATATTAATTATTAACAAATATTCTAAAGAAACAATTGAGATAGATAGGATTTAATGATGTTTTTCTATATAGTAACAACATGTGATGTGGGGTGTAACACTCTGACATAAATATCCCTATCTAGTACAAAGATAATGATTATTAGAAACACACCCCACACATATTCATGATGTTTTCAACTATTATAATTTCCTTGAGAAGTAGAATAATAATATTATTAACATGGTAACAGATATCAATAAATTTAAATGAAAAAAGGATGTAATAGATAAGGAGTAACAAAAATAATTATGCATACTAAATAATAATAACATTAATACATACTATTTAAATATACCAAACCCATGTTATAAAATTAAATAAAAATTATTCCCCAAAATAGGTAGGGAAATGTACAAAAATAATAGAGTAAAAAAGTATAATTAGTTACAGAATAAAAATATCCAAGAGTCTGTCCTAGAATTACCTCAATAATTCCCTCTATTCCCGATCAACACCCTTATGTGAGGAACATACACTCTACAGGACCCATAACTATTAATTCTTCATATTTATTGAGAATAAAATACATTTTGTGACTATAAATATGGTATAACACCATTAATACATCATTAATATAAGTGAAATAGTAATAAAAATATGAACGCCTTTACAAAATTTAGTCTATTAAACGTTATTTGGATATCATGTACTAACCAGGATGAAATTAACACCACCCATATATTCTTTGGTCCAATTCTAAAAGGGATTTTATTATCTTATCAAAACAAGTCCATATTAATCTTTCCTATATTATTACTCAATGTAAACTCATAATACCACATCGGTGCACAATATCTCCCCTATAACGTCCTTCACTATCCCTGTGGGACTCATTTATCACAGAAATTAGAGTCCTCACATCACATCTGAAGCTAAGACATATAAGGCATGAATATATTAATTTTATATTAGACAATACCATATAACTCATGTACAACTCTTTCTATGATTTTAAGGTTAACAATATCACTCCAAGATAGATAGAATCATTTTTATAAGCCAAACATTATCATACTAGATCAGTCAAACATATTTTCCTCCCAAACAAAACATTCCATTTCAAATATTAAATATGATAAAAATTATGTTATCCACTGTATGAGGCTTAAATTCATTGATTTAAAAATAAAAAAGTCATACTCCCCCTTAAATGGATCTACCAAATTGATATTGTTCACACTTTGTCATAGTGAATCCAAATGTAGTGTACTCATATTGGTAAGCACACCCATATTAATATCATGGAATAACATGGTAATAACTTCTTAACTAGAATGTGATGAAACATGAAGGATATGATTAACCACATAAAGTAATAAAATTCAATTAAATCCCAATCATCTTCCCCAACTTATAGATATTAGGGTACTAATAATTAAAAAAATATATAAGAGAATAATGTTCATGAATGGGGCGAGACAATCAAAAATAGATAAATTAGGGGGTCCAAAAAATTTAGGGGGACCTATGAATGTCTATTTTTTATAATGTTCATGAGATATATTGATATAAATATTCAAATGTTATTCACATTGGAGGTTTTAGTTCCCTTATTTTAAAAAAAGATGCTAAAATGGTTGTGTTTCTATGATTGGTGGAGATAAAAGTAATGAATTCCCATAAAATTGAACAAGTACGGAAATGGAAATCATATTTTCCTAAACCAGCTACAGTATGCTCATAACATGATAATATAGATAGCTCTGACATAGAATGAAGGGCTCCCCGAATGCACAAGGGTTGGTGTCTTACACTTGGCAACATACATGAATGAATGTGAGAAGGCATATTCCCCAAACATTGTGGATGAAAAGTAACAAGACATTATGCATATCAAAAGGTGATACACTAATATATGTGTACCATAACTCAAACATGCATTAAATCCCGATGAAATATAACCAATGTTACAAAATATGGAAAAACTCCCATGTACCTAAGGACATAACTCTCCTAGTCCACGGTTCAACATCTAGATCAATCTCCAAAAGATCCTTTTCCATTACTCAATCCTAGAAAGAGATAATATTAAATCACCCGAAGTCAAAAGTAGTGTGTGAGATAATGACCAATTTTATTTCACCAAATATTCTATAACAATATGAAAATATCAAATTAACCATTAAATCAATTTTTATTTTCAATATAAATAGTTATGGAATTTTGAAAATCATATTTAATGAATCATGATTTACCATTTAAAAATTGAAATACATTTTTAAATTCATGGCTCACATTACCAATAATTAAAATTTATATCAAATTATGGAATTAACTTTAATAAAATGGGGATTTCCATAAATGGAACACTTCATAATAATGTCTTAAAGAAACAAATTTATAAAAATAAGTTTATATGAATTATCATGTCATGTAAAAAAAGCTAAAATAATGGAATATATACATTTGTAATAAAAATAATTAATCAGCATGGTCATATGCCAAATAGATATGATATTTACAGACTATAGGGATCCTACTAAGTGAAATAAATAATATGTACATATGTCCCTTTAGCCCTAATAAAACTAGGACTCATCACCTGCACCTAAAAAATGATTATGTGACAATGTGATGTTTTGGAACATTTTAATTCATAAAACGCCACCCATGATAACTCACTAACTACCACAATGATTTCATTTGTTCATGTAAAAATCAATGATAAAAATTAATATCAAGACTTCATATAATACAAATAAATCCCATTCTCTATTTCAAATATTCCAATTTTATCATAAAAGAATTACTGGTTTTTAATACATATCATTCCTTTTTCACAATATCCAAATTCAATGGTTCCATCAAATCACATTCACACCATTTCCAAAAAACAATGATTTTAATCCAATTCATGAATATTATTACCAATTTCACAAATAAATCAAACAATTTAATTTTCATATAATTACATCAATTTCATCACAATCACCCAATGAATTATAATTGGGGGTTTTAACTATTCTCCACAAAAATAATTACAAAATAAAAATAAACAATTAAAATGATTAAATTTCCTTCAAAAGAAAATGTTTTGTTAAACAATTTAAATATCACTAATTTCTAATTCTATGAAAACACCATTTTTCTCAAAAATCCTGATTCACCGAAATTGGAATTTTCCAAAATCCAATTGAAATCTATATAATAAAAGAAAAAAATAAATTAAACTCAAAAAATAGTATTATAAATAATAAAATTTGGTTAATATATATTAGTAATCATAATGGAACAACCTACCATGGAAGATAATGGATCTCACGACAACAAAACCTAATAAGGATTTATCCCTGACGAATGATGATCAAGAAAATGGGAATAAATCATTGTTATAAGAAACAATAATAGATGTTGTTAAATCCATAAATCAACATTAATATACTTGGAACCCTTGAGATAATAAGAGAGACTATGGGAGAACAAGATCAGGATAATGATATTAATCGGACAGAGATTGAAGGGAATTACTATATCTTCTGATCTTATCTTGTGGGATGTGGGGGGCCAAGAATCCATCATGGGATCTATTGGGATGGGACAAATGATTTTTGGTTGAATGTAGTATGTATGGGTCAAAAAGAGGTTTTTTGTGATTTTTAATAAAGTTTTGAATCCCTTAAAATCACATACGAACGGTTCACTAGGAAAACCCACACAGTCAGAACAACCAGTGTGGCCTAGCCATGTTCTATATTTAAATTGGTCACTTGGTTTCTACTAATAGGTTACATGCCTTGAATAATAGTGCATCAATTGTAAAAAATCAGACAACCATAGGTAGCACTGTTTGATCTGATTGTGGGCACAATTTGTGGAAATAGTGCCCTAACTGTAAACTAGCACAAAAATAAAAAAATATATTTTGAACCTGAAAGGAACTAATATAACCCAAAAAATTATAATTACAAAGGCTATTAGGAGTACATGATAACAGAAATGGAATGTTATAACCACTCCAACAAAAATCATTCTGTCCCTAGAAATCTAACGAAGAAAATTCCATTTAAAAAAATCTATTTCCACTACTCTATCATCCATTCCTCTCTCTACCAAATATCATGAGAATCATAATAGTGATACCATAGAATAAAAACTAGATGTATTTCACACCCCTGATATACCTTGGCCACAGAATCGACTATCCAGAATTGATGCTCAATCACAGAAAAACAAGGTTTAATTTCAAGATCATCAAAACATAGAACCTAAGATGGATCAGATTTGTTCATTCATATATGAGATACATTAACCATGATATGTATCATCATAATCTATGGAGAAAGTGATAAATTTTATTAATCATTCACTATATTCAGAACAAACATATGAGGTTCCTCAAAGTAAGGATCAAGATTGTGTCTCATGCAATGCCATGGATGTGCCAACCGAGGTGAAAATTTCAACGATACCTATTCACTAACTATAAACATTAAAGGTAATTGGTTATGATTAATAGAAGTAAAAAAAATTTTCTATTCCATTAACATAATCTAATAAATCATACTAATCTTCGATGTCTTCTCTTGGACCATGCTCAGAACACCAAAGAATATTTCCCCAATATCTAACCAACAAAATTTATATTTATAGGGTTTACCCTAAAATTCCTCCAAAGTATCCATTCTGATCATAGACAGGTAACAATTGTTATAAGAAAACTCAACCAGCTGAAAATTATAATCCCAATCTCCACCAAAGTCAGGAACAAAATTGTAAAGAATACCACCAAGATTCTATATAGCTCATTATATCTGGCCATCTGACTAAGTATTGTATGGAATACTCCATTGAACGTCACATCCCAATTCCTCTTAGATGCCACACCAAAAGAGATATGTGAATCGAGGATCCCAATCAGATACTATACTAGAAGGAACACTGTGAAAAAGTATCTAGTACGTATATAGATTTCCTAACTCCCCAACTATGGATGTATCATGAATGGGTATAAAGTGATATGATTTTTTCAACCTATCAATAACAACACATATCATAATCCTCTATCCCTATGTACATGGAACCCAATCCACAATGTCATTCGAGATATCATCCCACATCCATGTAGGGACTAGGTGTGGGTGACAAAACTCGAAGGTTTCTAGTGCTCGTCATTAATGTGTTGGTCTCTTTAAAAATGAAAGATGGACTCAATAGTTCCTAATATACTACCCAGTAGGCATAGTGAAAATAATCCATCTAATCATTCCATATTTCTAAAACCACAACAATGTGATTTTTGTAACAAAGAATACCCACTTTGAATAATGACATTTGGAAAATTTTCTCACAAGAAATAAAAGAGACTCTAATTATATAGAATTCATCATCATGATACTGGTCATGAATAATAATCTAAAAAAGAAATAATGTCAACTGAATGATGGTTAAAGAAATTTACCCTTCATTGACATGAAATCCTATGTGAAACTATGAAAATAGAGCCATCCATTTCCTCTCTTCTGAATATTCATTCACTTCTAGGTATGTATCATTGTACAAAATTCCTCCAAAAAACATTACATTACCTCAATGAATATGTGATGCCAAAGAAATATGACTCCAGGTATTCAACACAAAAACACTGGATGAGATTCAAATATTTTTTGAAGAATATATAACTCATGATTTTGAGGATTAAAAACAGATGAAACTTTTCTATAAAGAGGTAAATCTATGAACCCTTATGTGTGTGCATCACATCAATAAGTTCAATATCATGGGTCAAATAAATCTTCTTATGTTGATTATGTTGACAAGAGTCATAAGACACATCATGATCACCATTGATAATAATGTAACACAAACCTGTACTTGATTCATCATTGATGGCAACATAGCCCTTTCTGGCCTCTAAAATAGTCATCACCTGAGTGGTATTCAATATAAGATTCAACTGTAAAAAATAACTTTGACATTTATACTTCCACAAAAAATTACACCTTTACATGTCAGTATAGTTATCATTGAATCTAGCATTGATAATTCCTTGACAAACTAATGATAATATTCAGATATGCCCAACATACATCGAATCATGGAGACATTCATTGGTTGTTAACATGTCATAATATTTTTCACCTTCTCAGGATCATATGAAATACCATTCATCAACACCATGGGTCACATAAATTTGAAACCCCTACTCCAAAAATCACAATTCCATATTTTATCATATAGTTGGTCATTTCTCAATATAAAACAAGAATTCTTAAATGATTCACATGATCTTCCTCAAACATAGATTAATATAGAATTTCATCTAGAAAGACCATCATTAATGTAACAAGGTACTATGGTAAAATCATTATCATCAATCCCATGAAAACTAAAAGATCATTGGATAGACCAAATGGAATATCAAAGAACTCTTAATGGTCATATTTTATTATAAAGTGGTTTTCTTAATGTCAGATTCTTTTATCCATAACTAATGGTAACCGAAACAAAGATAAAACTTTAAGAATCACATATCCCCTTTCAACTGATCAATCATATCATCAACATGTGTTAATATATTCTTGTTTTTTACCATCAATATATTTGATATTTCGGTAATCATCACATAGTTGATGTAAACCATCATATTTATTAGAAAAGTGAACTAGTTCCACCTAAGGTGACAAAATTGGATAGATAAATCATTTATCTTAACTATCATCCAATTGAGACATCATCTCACTCATTTTAGTTGGTTTAATGTCCTAAAATGTAATTGAAACCAGTTATGTACCAGGTATTAAGGAAATGGAATATAGAAAATTAGTTTTCAGCAAAAAACCCAGGAATATAGATTGAAACATGTTGGAAAAATATACCACAACTAGAGGGAGATCACCACTAAAATATTCCCTATGTAGATCGAAATAAAACTCAAATATAAAATTCCCTAAATCTAGATAATAATGTTTGGCACTACTCTACATTAGGTCCCAATCTACTTGAAATTCGTGTCACACACTAGTAGGTGTATCAAAGGAGCCCCATAAAATATAATAATAAATCTTGGATTTATTTACTATGATAGTAGGTGTATCAAAAAAGTATATCCTATATCAAAAAATTATAGAGAGGAAGCACAAGTAGGTCTATAGGGACCCTTCACTAACTTCACACTAAGGGGTATAGTAATATCCAATTACTATGAAAAATATCCATATTATGGTTTAGTATTTTAACAATATGGGTTATAAATGAATAAGATGCCCCAATATCAAAAAAAGAAGTCAGTAAGGATTATGATAATGTATTGGTACCTCTCATTGTACATAGACCTGTATATTCTGCCTCAAAAGACACTTCCACTTTGTGATGAATAATAGTTCTTGATTCTTATGTGTGGAACACTGTTTCATGTGAATCATTTGAGTTTCCTTGATTATTATGAGGACGAGACATCCCCCTTCCACCAAGTGGAGTAGAATAAGTATTCATGAAATGATGAAAGTGCCCTGAAATTCCTCATGAGCCATAGTTGTTGGGTGCCTTAGTGAATACCCACTTAAAATAACCTAGATTTCCACACTGGTAAATAACAAAAAAAATCTACCATGCACTATAGGTGGTCTAGAAAAACCCGTATAAGGAAAACATCCACTAGAGAAATCATTATTTTGTTTTCCTTTAAAGGAACTCACAATACCACTTTGGAGAAAAGAAACTCATATTAGACTTGAACTTCCATCTAGATCCATCTAGACCATCAATTCTCTAACAAGTACAACCACATAAGATGATATTTAAGAAAGAAATCTTAATTATGAATATATGGTTGATGTCCCAACTCCATCCTTTTTTCCTTAATCAACTCATTTGATATTATCATTAGTGAAATGTGAATGAGAATAGAAAAATGGTTTGATACTATATCATGGTTCTATCACCATACACGAGTTTTAAGAAGTCATAGGAACTAGCTAAAAACATTGACTCTGGATAGAACTAGTTAGTGAAAATAACTGTAACACCCATCTTCACTAGGCCCTAATTCTTATTTGTTGTTACCATAATCTCCCACCAACCCATACTTAGAACTTCCAGAATGAAGGTGGAACACAACACATGGATTTCCATCGAGTGTGCCTACAATTCCAAAAAATGCTATGTTCTGGTCAACCATTACTCATTCTATTAAGGATCATTTGTGGCATTGAATGGTTATGAAATCTAGAAAATGAAGTATTGAGATAAAATTAAAGAGAACATACATATGAGGTTCTACTAATGGATCCTGAATGAAAAATGGAGGTTGTTCCTATCCGATATCTTCCATAGTGCCTTTGATCACCTCTATCATATTCAAATAACAAACAAGACTCTATGAATGAGGTTCAGAAACCTCTTGATCCTGATTTTGATTTTCACATATTCTCAGAGTCATGATTATATAAACTATCATAAGTCAACAAGGAAGACATCATATTAACACTCAAAAAACTAACAAGGGAAAATAAAACCCAAAATATAGATTGAAGATATGTGTATTTAAATCTATCCAATATGAAATAGGATAAAGGCTAGGATAAATCCATAATATGGATTTCTATAACATTACGGGGAGTCTTAAGTCTCTTTTTAGTGAGATATGGCCATGAACTCCATAACAAAGACCTGAAATGTCTCAAAAATATTTCACAATGCATAACGACATCATAACAAGAACCTAAATGTCCATCTCATACCTCTTTTCCACAACGTATCTTTGGTACCCTAAAACCTAATAAATTATCCATCTATGATAAATACTAAATGGAATTACCGATTCCCATGAATTGGAGAGTATCACCTAGAATTATTCATGAATGAAATATGGAAGTGTTTCAACAAAAAATGTAGAAGAAAAGAAACAATACAATATGCATATCAAAATAGATTTCACTGGGGATAATTTAACTAAAATTAAATCGACAATAAAGCCCATAGATCGACAAACAATGTACCAAAATCTGGAGATATGGCTCCCAATTATGTAAGGACACAACTCACCATGTCCAATGTTCAACAGCTATATCCACCACTAATAGATACTTTTCCCTTTCTCAAATCTATAAGGAGATAATCTACAATTTTTTGAAGTCACATGTAGGGTGTGATCCAAAGATCAATATGATTTCACGAACGACTACAAATCAGGATTGAAATATCATATTTACAAATTAAAATATTTCAATTAAAAAAATAGATTGGGCATTTATAAAATCTTATTTTTACAAAATTTTCATTTTAATTTAAATGATGGAAACACATTTATCAATTCACACATCACATATAATAATATGAGAATATATTTTAAAATATTTAATTTTACATTAATCAAAGGGTTGTTTTTTAGAAATGAAAAATTTGGAAAAATAACATTAATAAACACATTTATATAAAATAATTTTAATAAATTTTTTAATTCATGAGAAATAATTAAAAAAGGGAACAAATATATATTTAAAATAAAACCAAGTGAGAAACTATTTGATATTCCAAATATTTTCCCTTGTTCCTGGGTATAGGGATCCACCACTGTGAAATTAAATCTACGTAGAAATTCCCCATTGGTCCTATGGGAAATGGGGAATCATCACCCCCGCCTAAGGAATGATGATGTGCTGATATGGTGTTTTGAAACAATATAATTTATAATGTTCAACACTATATAACTCATAAATTCCTAATGATTTCATGTGTTCATGTAAAAATCAACGATGAGGGGTTTTTTTCATGACTGCTTCGAATAAAATTAAATCCCACTGCACAATTCAAAAATTATGATTTTATATTTTATAACCAAAATTTGTTTTAATAAAAAAAAATTATTTTAATGAAGATGAAACCCTAATATTAAGAAAATGAAAACATTTTTTTCCAATAATTATTTCCTAACAAATTTTTGAAATTTCACAATCCTTTTCATCATTAAATTCATCCATTTAATTTTCATACAATTCCATAATTTTCATCACAAGCCACAGATTGATTAGAATTTAGTTTTTTCAAATTTTTCCATCAAAACCAATTCAATAATTTAATTCAAAAATTTATCTTATGCAATTTCCATGAAAATAAAAATTTGAATTAAACAGTTCAATTCCCTATAATATATAATTTCATCCCAGAAACACATTTTTATAAAAAATCCCAATTCATCGAATTTGGGTTTTTAACAACTAATTGAAATCCATATATTAAAAATTCAAAAAATTGGTTTTAAAATCAATCAATTGATATTTAAGAAAATAAATTTAGGATAATATAAATTGGGAATCTAAATAAGACCACATTCACAGTAATTCTATAGATATCGTAATTAAAAACCCTACTCAGGATTTTTCCTTGATGAAAGAAAATCACAAAAAAGAGAAAATAACATAAGTCAACGATCCCAAAATAGAGAGTTTTATATCCATAAATAAATATAGATATCTATAGAACTATTTAGAGAATAGGAGAGGCCATTTGAGAACATGATCTGGACTAGAAAACTAATTGTGAGGTGATTGAAGAGCTTTCCTTTATCTTTGGATCACATCCAAGAGGGATCTAAGGGGAATATAATCGTTCCTTGGTTCTCCATGGATTGTAGAAATGCATTTTGAACAAATGAGGATTATCCGGGAACTAAAATCGGTGTTCAAGAGTTTTTAATAAAATTTCAAATCAATTATAATCCCATATGCATGGATTCATGGGAAGTCTCACATGGTTAGAGAAAACTGTGCTTCTTAGTCATGCACACATTTTAATTGGGAAAATGGTTTATACTAAGTCAGTTCATGTCTTGATTAAACATGTTCTATGTAACATCCTGGTTCTGGTAATTGTCCAGAGGTTCCCCATACCCAATTGGTCACATGGACTTAATTTCATTTTCCCAAACACCAGAGGTTGCCAACTATTAGCAAGGGACTTGGGTGTGATAGTGGGGATACAATTCCCTCATTTATAGAGTAACACAATGGAAGTAAAACAGATTTCAATAGAATAAGAAACAAAATATTCATTAAGTAAACAACAGATGTAATAATCAACTAGAGAAAACATATATATATGATTCATAATACATATTTCCAGGAAAACTACCAAATAAATCACAATTATTGAATAAAACACTAAAACAATGTACAAAAGAAATGAAATTAAATGGTTTCATAGAATTGAAAGCCTCATATTGGTCCCTTGCTCCCCTGCTCCACAATAATCATGTACCTAAAGTATAAGGGTACTTACCTTATTAATACCATCAACAATGTAATCAATTTGGGCCCAAAATCATGACCAAAATAGGGTATTAGATGAATACCAGTAGGCAACCCCCTAATGATTGTGCCTAACAGTCTGTGAATATATATGGCAGGAAATATACAAATTATGTAGTAAACAAGAAATTAGACATAGAAACCATTACAAAAATTCAATTTCATTCATTTTCATATATAATGTAAATAGATCATCAAAAGCAGGTAACCCACATGGAAGTGCTCATAGCCTAACACCTGTAGTTAAAAATAAAAAATAAAAAACCCTATGGGATGTACTAATAGTCTAACCCCTATGATCATCTTTACAATTACCCTCTAAGGAAGCACTCACTATCAATTCCCCATGTGGTCTCATATCATTAACATATAGGAACATTTGAGGAAGCACTCGACATCTAATTCCCCCTTGTTTCCCATATCATGAAAAATACAAACACTATGTGGGATCACATACATCCCACACCCATATGGTCTCACAACGTAAATATAAAACAGACACTCTAGGGATAACCTCAGTATCCATTCCCCCTATGGTCTACTACAATAGGTTCCCAAAACCTTGTTTAAGTCAAATGTGCACATAAAATACATAGAAACCCCAAAAAAACATCATGAAATACATGAATAATCTATCTACAACATATCATCACATATCAGATAATAATCCCTCCATCCTAGAAATACTGGGCGTGGAAAGAAAGCAGCGGCCTAACAGGCAAGGCTAGACTTAAAAGTAAATAATAAAAAAACATGGTAAAACATCCATATAATGGATAAGATAATTCTATTAAAAAACAATTAACCTCTATCTATACAAAAAAATTCCTAAGAGGTAACAACATGGATAAAAATCATAAACACACAATACCCCGTTCTTGGGTATTGGGAAATTTTTAAGAAAAAATTCAAAGACTATCTACCGAATGAAACAAACCTCACACCTCAGCATCGTGCGATTGATATATGTGAACCTCAGGGCTTGAATCTCCCATGAATTATGTAGAGCTAATAAAATTTCAAAAATGTTCAACCATAGATATCTTGTGAAAGATGAGAATTCACGAAACGAGGTTCTAAAATAATTAAGAACCCACTGATGTGATTCTAATGAAACCGATGGAGTTCGGATTTGAGAACAGATGGTGAGTTAGGGGAACATCGATGATCTGTCAGTCTCGTTTTCTCATCGGCGAGATAGGTCGAGATATAGATGGTTCTGTTCATTAGATGTCACCCGGGTCAGTTTAATAAAAAAATTACACATCGTGTTCTTTAAAAGTAAATGGTGTGTACTTTCCTTTTCTGGCCTCAGATATAGGTGGTCTCTAGGTCACCACACACATCCATGTACATGACCGTTGGATGGACTGTACATAGTCATTCGTGGCACTGAGTACACTATGTGTACTTAGAGTACACGTCATGTACTCTTGAAATTTCCTAAAACGCCTCTTTTTCTAAAAAACAATCCGAAATGAAAATTGTACCTTTAGAAAAGATTCCAGTTCATAAAAACTCCCACCCCCCTTAATGATATTCTTCCCTGAATTTCCCTAGCACAGTGGCATAGATGATGAATCCTTGAACAACTCCGGCAAGTGTGATCGTACATCAGCCTCCCTCTCCCAAGTCTACTCTTATACTCGCCTGTGAAACCATTGCTCTCATACCAATGGAATAGACCTGCCATAGAGAACCTTCGATCCCCGGTCAAAAATCCGAATCAGATTCTCCTCGAATGATGCATCCACCTCTAGCTCATCCTCCTCAGGTTAGATAACAATATAGGGATAAGAGAAGTAACATCAGAGCTGAGAAACCTGGAATACATCTTACATAGCATGTTACCTCTAAGGTAACTACAACCGATAGGCATCTTTCCGGACTCTCTCTAAAACCTCTATCAGTCCAACATATATCAAAAAATGTTTTCCATGTCTCACAATCCTCAGGTGTCCCAACCTCAGTGTGACAAGAAGGAAAACCTGATCTCCAACATCAAACTAAAGATGGAATATCTATCGATCAACATAAGACTTTTGTATTGACTGTGAAACATATGTCCTCTTCTGAATCAACTTGATCTTCTTCGTGGTCACCTAGACGCAATAAGGTCCCATAATAGCTTCCTCTCCTACTTCTATCTATCATATACGTGATCTATATGACCTACCGTGAAAATCCACATATTTTTTGGTCTGAATAGTTGATTGAAAACTATTATTGTAGTAAAATAAAACAAGTTGTATGTGCTTCTCCCAAGAACATCCAAAATACATGATGCATTCACGTAACATGTCCTCAAGCACCTGAATCATATGCTCAGACTGGCCATCTTTATGGGGATGGTATGTTGTACTCAGATGTACCTGTGTAACCAAATCCCTCTAAAAACGCTACCAGGCATAATAAGTAAAATGAGCATCCATGTCTGAAACAATAGAGTGTGGAACAAAAGGTAAAATTACAATCTGTCAGTTGTACATCCTTCCCATTTCATCAACTCTAAATTTCTCCTTGATCAACAGGAAATGTGCATCCTTTGTGAGTCTGTCAATGACAACTCAAACTGCATCTTTCCCTTGTGGTGACCTCTCCAAACCTATAACGATTTCCATCATGACATCATTCCACTTCCACTTGGGAATTGGTAACTATGGAAAATTCCATAACGGTCAATGATTCTCCGCCTTCACATACTGACAGGTGGAACTCCTATTGAAAAAAATCAGAAACATCACTCATCATACCTAGCCACCAATACTATATGTGTAGATCTCGATACATCTTGGATACACTAGGATAAACATACCAAACTAATTAATTAATGTCTTGTATCAGATCCCTTTTATATTTTTGTTTGAACCCACACATATCCATGATAATGCAAGATCTCACCCTAAAATATGGTCCATCCATGAATATGGACGTATCCTTACACACACTCACATAGGACTAGGCTTTCAGAATGTGATAGCTGCCTCATTCGCAGCCAATCAAGTATAGTAGAGGAAACAACCACATAAGAAAGAAATATATGTCCCTATTAGTCAACCACATCCAAATTCTTCTCAGTAAATAGATCCATGAGATGCCACTCACTACTGGCCTTCTGAACTACCTGTATTTGAGTCCTCCTGCTTAGCACTTTAGCCACTACGTTTCCCTTCCCAGGCCAGTAGGAATGCTCAATGTCAAAGTACTGAAGCCACTAAAACCACCTTCACAATCTAAATTTTAGGTCAAACTGTGTAAAGATATATTTTAGAATTTTGTGGCCAGTGAAAACCCAAAAATTCTCTCCCAGAAGATAATTTCTCCAGCATCAATAGAATGAAAAACAGTAGACAAGTCGAGGTCGTGCATCAAGTAGTTCCTCTCATATGGCCTCTACTCCCAAGACCCGTATGCAATGAATCCTTCTCTATGCATAGGCACTACTCCCATCCCACTACCTGATGCATTATAGTACACAATATAGCTCTTTATCAGCTCAGTAAATACTAGTATCAGTGTTGATATAAGCATCCCTTTCCACTCCTTAAAGACTAACTCGCAAGAATATGACCACAAGTACATCGAACCTTTCATAGTCAGGTGCATCAGTGGTGCTTATATGAATTAAAAATACTATATTAAATTCATGTAGTAACCAACTAGTCCTAGAAAACTTCATACCTCAAAGACGTTATTTGGGTGTTCCCAAGAAACTACTGCCCTCACTTCTTATAGGTCTACTAATACTCCTATCTCAAAGATAACAAGACAAAACAAGTAGATTTGGTCAAACCAAAAGTTTCATTTTTAGAGCATAGAATATATCTAATTCTCTCTCAGTGTACTCAAAATGATCTCAAGATGGGTAGCATGGTCATGTCGAGTGCTAGAGTACACCAAGACATCGTCCACGAACAATACCATGAAATAATCCATGTAAGGATGGAACACTCGGTTCATCAGTTCGATGAATACTACATGCAAATTCATGAGACCAAATGGCATAACCACATACTCGTATAGACCATACATAGTTAGATATGTTGTAAGAGGTATATCAGAAGGTATAACATGCAACTGATGATAACTGGATCTCATTTCAATATTCGAGAACACCTGGGATCATCGAATATAATCAAAGAGATCATAAATCCATGGAATGTTATATTGTTTCATGACCATAAACTAGTTCATGATCTGATAATCCATGAAATTTTTGGGGTTACCGTTCACCTACTTCGCAAAAAAGACAGGAGAAACCCATGTAGAATTATGTGGTCAAATGAACCCCTTATTCTCTAACCCCTATAGAATCTTTTTGAGATCATGTAATTCTGGTGTAGCAATCTTATAAGAAGGCATGGACACTGGTGATTCTCTTGGAAGAAGCTTAAAAAAATTCCACCTCTCACTCCAGAGGAAAACCTTAAAATTCCTTTGGAAACATCACTAAAAGGATATACCACTAGAGGAATGTTCAACTTGCAGTCCCCTGGTCATCCATATATAGTCTCACAATCTTGGTTGTAACTCCTCCCATCCCATTATGCTTGGGTCCTTCTCTACTCGATTGGACATCTCATTCGACCTTATGTGGAAATGATCCTCCCAATAGTGATGTGAAATGCACCCTACAATGACAGAATTCAATATCTTCCTTGAAGGTAACAATCCAATACATTCCATGAATTATATCATAGCCTGTCATCTCCTAGACATAGAGATCCCATATGAAGTGTCACCCACCAACCTCAAGTGGTTACTCCTTTCACGGACTCACACTAGTCATTCTTGTCCCCAATAGAGTGTCTAGATTCAAAAAATCAACAAAATTAAATATACAGAGTCAAATTATCATCACAATAGAAATACATAAAATTATGTGCGAAGCCCATGTATCCAAAAGAGAAGAATTAAAAAATGAGGCAACTAGGATCGTACATCGTACTGTTGAGGGATTGAGATCCTGCCATTTCTATGTCTACACCACTACCAATGTCTAACCAGCACAGTGGACCAGTGTCCCGGCCTGAATACACAAAGCTAATCCACCATGTTGTCACAGAAATCCCTATTACTGGATAACATGCCCTAGACCTCCACCTTGGCCTTAACGGCCGTAAGAACTCCAGTTGTATATATGATAAGAAACTGGGGGGTGATTCTACTGAACATGGAGTCATATAAGAACTCTGATCACCAGCTTCTGGTATGAAAAACTAAGAGAAATGATGAAGATGATCCATTTTTCCACAATATCGTTACTCAACTGGGTCTCTCGCGCAATTCGGCCTTTTATTCCCGCTCTTCCCGCACTAGTAGCATACCACCTGGCTACCAGAAGAAGTTTATTATATCCTCGGATCACTGCATATAGACTCTCTGATGCGCTTACTACTGTCAGAAGGAGGGATTCCAACACCAGATGCCTTTCCATCCTGGCTCACAAACCCATAATCCCATCGATTGCACTCCATGATTAGTGAATGGTTGACTATAGAAGAGATGGAAGTAATATTAATGTTGTTCACCTGAGATCAGATGTCATTCCCAAGTGCATCCTCAAACATCCTTGTCAGGAATAAATCATCACCTCCGGGGATGGGAGTGAAGTGTTGTAGTACTGTAAAAAAAGAAGAATACTCCATAACTGAAAGAGTACCCATCTTCAGGCTCATATAATCTCGGGCTTGATCTTCCCTCAATGTCTCCAGGTATAAGTAGTCGTAGAAGGAATGATGGAAGTCATCCCATGCCAAAAATTACTAGATTCCTGCCTGTGGGATCACATCCCACTATCTGTTGGAAGAATCTGGAAGCATATATGTGCAAGATTCACCCTCCAATCTAGAGGAGTATCCAGATTCTCGAATATAGAAAGAATGGCTTCTAAGAATGACTTTGTAGCGAAAGGACCTCCTTCCCCTATGGAGGTGGTAGGATTTTGTTGTTGTAAAACCCTCGTCACCTCTGCCATAGTCGAGATAGGATGCGATTCTCCGATGAAGGTCTGCATAAACTACATAAATCCCACTCAGAAATGCTTCTGGCCACGTTCGGTGTCTGATCACTACCCTACAACTTGCAGACAACCGAATGGAATCTTTGTGGAAAGATTATATAAGTTCAAGCACAACATTTTGATCAAGATTATCAAGGAATGAAAGATTTGATGTGTAAAAAGTGAACCAGAGAGAGAAAGAATTCATGTTTTAAAAAAACATGGATACACGACGTTTTAAATTCCTACATGGAATTCTACCCTTATACCTTCACCTGGGTGTGAACTTCTTCCAAAACTGGTCGTGTAACACCCCATACAAAAGCCATGTTTTCCTAACACACAGTGTGTATTTGAATTCTCTTCACCTGCCCGAGTTCTTCTACATTTCTATGCCACATTATTATACCATAACAAGCCTACACTACATGATAGTTCCATATACGTCGTGAATGACATAAACTTCACCAGATTGTGTGGTTTTTCACATGGACGGATACATGGATCACTCTCAATGGCATGTTCTAGATAGGCCCAGCGTGTACTTGAAGATTTTTATCAGCTCGTGTTTTTCATTACACGACTAGATACAAGGTTTATACTATAAAATGTTTTCATTCTTGAAATGGCATGTATAACCTATGTATTATCCATTTGTGCAGTTAGTCACACAAGTGAACACATGGTCTAAACACACAACAGGTACTTCCGGTTAACAGCGTCTCTCACCAATAATTCCCAACCCCTTGTCTCTACCCACATTGATGTGGAAATGGATTGAGTCTACACTACATTTACATACATTACACTGTGTGTACTTAAGAAAAATAGTTTCACCTCAAATAGAAGGACACATGGAGTGTATTCATCAGTACATTCCATGTATTCTATGTTTTTCAGGGTTGTAAGACTCAAAAACTACTCTAGAACCAAGATAAACACTAAAATGAATCATTAAAGCACCAAATTCCGCTCCTTGAGGTCCAATAATCCCCGTGAATGAATACTTGGAATCTTATACATGTCATATACAAGGGAAAACAAGGAAATGATCCACCAAATTCTGATACATGAGGGTCTATAACACCTCTAAAACTAAATTTCATAGTTTATTTAAACGAAACCTTACACAGATAAATACCCTATCAAAAGAAGGTAATCTATAAAGGAATCTCTCACAACAACATGTATATCTAGCACAACATCTATCACAACAACATGAAATAACTAATGTAATATAAATCACATGGTAGAAATGCATGACATGTGATCTCAAGCTAGTGCCTATATGATGCATGAGATGGCCTACCCTCATCTCATCTGGTTGCAACCAAAATAGAACCTCAATAATATCAACCATAACAACAAAAAACATGTGAATCACCCAATATTGAAATCAAATAAACTGGAACAAATGAAAAACCAAATAATACAATAATGAGTTAATCTAGATTTTCCCTATACATGGATTAGATACTCCTAGGAACAACATATTACCAAGTAGCCATTTCTTCTTATACATGGCTATAAGATCAAAATAGTATGTCATGAAGAAAGAATCTCTCTGATACCACTTGGTAATGTCTTGTTTCCGGGTTCTGCCCAGAGGTTCCATGTACCCGGTTGGTCACAAGGCCTTAAGATCATTTCCCAAATTACCAGAGGTCGCCGACTAGTAGCCACAAATTTGGTTGTGATAATGGGGAAATAATGACCTCCCCAGAAGAGTAACATAGAGAAAGTAAAAAGATAGTAATAGAGGATGATGTAAAACATGAAATAAGTAAAAAAAATTGTAATAAACAACAGGAGCACAATCATATATACATGAACATTAAACCTTGAATTTCTCTAGAACACCTTAGATCTAAAAAAATGTAAAAAACATAAAACTGAGGATATATCGTGAATGAAGAGAATCCAGGAAATGAGTTTCTAGAAGAAGGATTAAATCTACAATGGGATTCCAACGCAACCGAAAAAATTCAGATCAGAGAAAAAATCAAAATTCGGGGGGGTCAGTGAAGATCTGGTGGTCTCGTTCACTCCTGGAAGAGATAGGTCGAGAAGAAGATGAGTATGTCCATAAAATGTGACCCAAGCCAGTTTAATGAAAAAAAAGTACACAACTTGTTCTATAAAAGTACACAGCAAGTACTAGCCTTTTGAAGCCCCAGCTTTAGACAGTCTCCAAGTCACCAAACATAAACATGTACTCAGCCGTTACACAGCTAGAACGCAGTCACCCTGCGGTAACCAGGTACAAGGCGTGTACTTAAAGTACACTCCGTGTACTCCTGAAATTTCCATGAACTCGTCTTTTTTCTGAAAAACAACCAAAAAGGAATGTATTGTGAAAATGAAGATATGAGTTCTTACATTCTAACCCTGTAAACACCCACTTCCTTGGGATTCATAGTTTTCTATAATAGGGCACACATTTTATGAAAAATTTGCACCAACCATGAAACAACTCCATAAATTACAACCTTATAATTTTCAAATGGAAATAAACCCTAACAAAACCCAAACAATTCCTTGTAAAAATAAGGGTTTTGGAATACATAAAAATTGAAATATTATGTTACACCTATTTTTTCCATGATGGTGTCTTTCTCATTATATAGTGATGTATATAGATATATCCCAAAACAATGTGGTCAATTGATGAGTGCCCATAAAGGGGTTTAAATTTGATGTTTACGGTGAATGAACCTCCCTAATTAAATTCAATGGTGAGTAAAACCCCATTTAACTGAGGGGTAAAATGAAATGTAGGAAGGATTACCATGTCCTAGTTTGACTATTCATTCATCCTCATTAAATACAGGGTTACATTCTCCCAGTTTAGATTTTTTTTCTCACCTCTCAGACTATAGACGAACCCTAGATGTATCAGGAGAAGATTTTTAGAGAAGAAATTATGTTCTAATAGTGTCATGGAAATGAAAAAAATATGTTAATATTTCATTACATAAAACAACCATCTTATCTAGTGTAACACACAACGTTGATAATTTTATGTTCAACAATGTATTCAATATGCAATACCAAACACGAAAAACTGATGATATATAATACCATTGTAAACTTACTGTTCGAATGGTGGTAATAAACTAGAATCTATGAATTATAAATATATGGTATATACATGTTTAGATAATGATTTAATTATAAAAAATTAATTATAAATGTAAATAAAACCCATTTCAAAATAAAATTAAATAATTTTTTGAAAAAATATTCCATGCGCACATGTGAGTTATATAATAATAAATTAAATAAATTACACGTATAGTATTAAATTAATAAAATACATATATTATATAATCAATAAAATATTTTAAACTCATATTATATTTTTTCTATATAAGTGACATGAATTATTCAATTTTTACAATTAAAATTTATATTTTTTCTTCAAAAACAAATTTAGCATTATTATGGTCTTCAAATTTTAAAAATAAATTTTCACACTATTGACAATAAAATTGATAAAATAAACATAATTTTCTAAGATTGAATTCAAAAAACAATATTTTTTGAATTTCGTTGAGATTTATGAATTTTTTGATAAGTAGTGCAAAACAATGCCTTTTAATTTAAATTTGTATTTTATACTAACATATATACAATGATAAATTAATTTTTTTTATTTATGTTTATTTAAAATATCTATCTATTTATAAAAATTAGTTCTTTTTAATAAATAACAAGTTGAAATTAGAATCAAATATATTATAAACACTTGATTCATTTCCTTATTAAATAATGTTTTCTCATTTCATCAGCGTAATTTACATTAAATTAATATTTTCAACTATGATGATTCTTTTTCAAATGGGTTACATATTTTGAATATTCATAATTTATATTATCTTATAAATTCATTTTAATTTTTGAATATAATGATTACTTAAAATAGTTTCAATTAATTGTAATAGTTAAGGAAAAACAAGTTTATTGGAGGAGGGGGTTAAACGTATTATAGATGGGGTAAAATGACCTAAAAAAATTTACAAATACTATTTTCTGGACATATTTCTACTCTTAACACATTTTGGTAAATTTGTGTGTGTTATTGGGATACAATTCAATGAATGTGGCATATATAACTAGTTATTTAATGAAATAGACAAAAATATTCCTTTAATATCCATAACGATTTGGGATAGTGAAAAATTATTAGTTAAATTAATAATTATTATTTTCAATGAAAAATTATTTTTTATAATTCTAATTTATTTTATTTTTTTATATGATGGGATGTTTACATTAAAAAATTACGAAAGTCAAACACATGAATTATTTAGTTAATGATTAAATTATATAAATTATACTAAAAAAATTAAATGGGATGAAAATTAAATGAATATTTAAGATTCATTATTTATTTACATTATTAAATCATTCCACCTAGTATTGACCATTATATATATAAATTTCAACTACTTATTGATATTTTTAAAATCTATTTAACTAAATAATGTCTAAATTGACTTTACTGTTAATTAAAAATAAATACTATTTATTTAATAAATAAAAATTAACAAAAAACAAAAACATTTCAATTTTAATTTTAATTTTTATAAATACCAAAAATTTCACATTAATGGACCAATTTTTCATTTTTTTAATATATTTACACATAATTATTATAAATCATGGTTAATGTGGTTATGGTTCAAGTAGTGTTTTTGTCTGTTATTTGTGCATGTGGAAAAAATAATTTTTTAACACACATAATATTTTAATTTGATAAATTTGATATAATTATTACAATCATTCGTTCCAAATTTTATAATTATTATCACATTATTTATTTCAAAATGTGTAAATTACATAGGCTATGAAAGTAGTTTCCAAAATTGTAAAACAAAATAATATTAATAAGAAAACCTAGTATTTAAGGAACCAAATGATTAAATCATATTTCATGGTTGTAAGTTTGGATCAAAAATAGTTTCCCTCCAATAATTTATTTACCACTTAGTTAGGAACATCTGGTATGACTTACCTCCCAATGCTAAATAGATTTTGGTATTTACAAAAATGACACTCATCCTTCATAATAAAATTTAATTCAATCCCTTAGATTATTCACACCATTGAATGCAATTTTATAATCCAAAATCTACCCAAATAACATCTAAAAATACATATTCATATTTTTGATGATATATTCTTGTATTAAATCAAAACATTCAATTATTTAGTTCAAACCTACAAAGGAAAAATTAAAAATAGGTAATATTCTACAAAGACCATCATTATTTTACATATTTATACAGCTCAATAAATTATTAATATACCAATAAAATATAGTTAAATGTTAATATTAAATATATTTAAATTTTTAGGTTATGGGTGATACATTAAAACCACACACACATCCATTTAATGGATTAATATGTCATCATTCGTGATTATGGTGGACTACTGCCTTTTGTAATGATGTATCTATTTTCTCCATTACAACCTTTCATAGTTTGTTATGATGATAGATATAACGATAATATATGAGATTTATAATATAATCATACCTACTCAGTAATTATAATATATATAACCTTTTATGTTCCATTATGTACGAGATTTGATAATATCGCTCAATTGTACGACCAACAATAGTGTCGTGAATTGATTTGATTCCTTTTTTAATAAATAATTACATATAATGTCATAAGGGATATGATTATAAATATATGTGAAATAATTTAAATAAATATGATATTAATCAAATTTTTTCATTATGTAAATATATTATATCATTTTAATTTCACATTTTCAATTACTAAAAAACATGATTACTTCATTCATGGATGTGTGGAGGAAAAACTCATAAAAGAGATTGAATTCGTTTTTTATCAACCAAATCTTTAGAATGATATATATAAGTATATATATTAACATAATATAGTATTAATGATATTATAATAATTATTTATTGTAATTTTTTTATTAAATTTCTTTCCATGAAGATTATTTGAAAAATGAAATTTTACTAATGCATACATTGGACCTACTGTCTCCACGATTCAAATTTTAGTTTATAACCATAATTGATTATGGGTTTAAAAAATATAATTGGTTAATAAATATGAAAATTATCCAATTGTGATTATATATATATATATATATATATAAATATTTACCCATTTAACCATAATCAACCAACCAATTTTGTTTTTTATACACAAGACGATTATGGTCAAACATTATGACATTAACATAATTGATATACTAAAGGTATCGAATATTGTAACAATTGAAACAAATAAGTAATAATAAAATTAAAAATTGCTTATGAAATATTGTATTAAATATATTTTTATTCCTTATATGAAGAATAAAATCATGTTTAATTAGACTAAAGGTATGGGTTTTGCTCATCTTACTTTTATTTCTATAATATATATTCCATATTCACCATAGATTTTTGTTTTATGGTGTTTATACTAACCGTTATTTTATTTTAGGAAACAGTCAGATAAATTAATTTCAATTTACATACCAATTTTTTGATATATAATTCATTGGTTTTATGGTTTCATTGTTCACAAAGTAATGTGGTATTTTTGTCTCAAGTACTGTTCTTTGAGAAGTTTATTATGTTATTATCCTATATTATTTAATTAGGTGTATATATAGACTCTTTATTTTATAAATTAATTAATATTATTATTCATATGATATTATATGTTTTAGGTAATGATATTATTTAATGTGAATTACAAATCGATGTAAAATTTTTTGTATGATTCTATTGTTACAATTTTATCATTTATTGGAATTATGTATGATAATGTACAGATTATTGAAATAATATAATTATAATTAATAATATTATCTCATTTAATTCAATATATATTATTTAATGGTAACATGTTTTTACTCTTTGGAACATAAAGGGTTTGAGAATGTTTTTTTCTGAAAACTCATCCTAATTTATCTTTTTTACTCAGAAATCTATTTCCTCCCAAAACCATGATTCGAAAAAAAATAAAACATTTTTTAAATGTGTTTTAAAAAGTTGAAATGATACGTCACAAAATTAAATTATAAAATCATTTCAAAAATCAATCTATATAATATTTTATTTTTTTCAAATAAATGTATTTTCCGAAAGCTTTATGTTTTAATGTGTGATTTTCAAAATAAAGATAATATTTTACAGAGAACGTTTTTGATGATATTTTAATGGTATTTACATTCATTCTCATTGATACCCTTTTTGTTACATATTTTCCATTGAGTATATTTTTTAATAATACCATAATCATTATTTTTAATAATGGATTAATATTGTTCCAAATATATTGAAATGGATCATTTTTATT
The DNA here is from genome assembly GCA_963277665.1 of Viscum album. NCBI lineage: Eukaryota > Viridiplantae > Streptophyta > Magnoliopsida > Santalales > Viscaceae > Viscum > Viscum album. The sequence goes on from OY728128.1 coordinate 600,089,275, forward strand.
TTCCATGGGTAAATCAACTTTTGTAAATATTTATGTGGAAAAAGATTCATTTACAAAGGAATATTTTATTCCAAAAATATTTTTATTAGACCAGATTATTTTCCACTAGTTAATCATGTAAAAATTAATTTTTTCGGGAACCCATTTATTATAAATAATTTGATCAGGTTTCAAAGAGATTATAATGGAAATATTTTTTTACATAAGTTAATAATGTTTTGAATAGAAGAAATATTGTTTCATTAATTTATGATGAAATAAATTCCATATTTTATTTATAAATAAATCTGTTCGTGGAAATTATAAAATATGGGCATACATAGATAGTGATGGGTGGTCCTGTTATAGCATAATCTATTCGTGTTCTAGGATAGTAACCTAATGCATTGGGTAATGAATATGTTTTACATAGAATTTTAAAAAAATTAAATCTTATGGTTATTATAATTTTAAGGGATATATAAGGGTTCTATTATGGTTCAATGGGATGGTAATCCAAGATAAAAATAGTTTTATCTATGATTATTATATGATTATGTTTTTTAGTTTTATAATGGATGGTATCTCATGGTATGCGATTATTTATTATTATGAATTCTTATTTTTTAATGAATTATACCATTTCTCCATGTTTTATGATCTCAATATTGATTGGTATGATTTTATATGTCTTTTAAACATTCACTTTTAGTATATCTTAATACCCTTATTCACTTATCATGTACTCTGATGACATTCAATTATTAATTCTTAAATTTCCTTCACTGAGTATTTAAAATTTCCCCAGTTATATATCATATTCCAAAGTATATAATGTGTGATGTTTATCATATTTTCCTTATAATTGATTTGATATGGATGATTATGTTGTATTAATATGATAATGATAATCAGGATTATGTGATTAAAAATCTCATTTATTATCATTGAATTGAATTTTAAACCTTTTTTTCTAGATAACTAAAACTCTAAAACTAAATGGTTTTAAAAATATATGAGGTCCAATTTTTCATTTTGATGCTGTAAGGTTTAAATGATTTTTTTTTTCAAAGTTATCATAATTAGATCTAGAAATGTAATGCTTAAAATTCAAACTCTGAATCTAAGAATGTTTTTCTTGGTCTATAATATTACTCTCTCCCATTCCATTAGTTATAACTTTTTAGATTATAAATTTATTTATTGTCTTTCATAATGTCTCATGAATCTATGTACTCTCTCTTCTATAATCCTCCTCCTGTATTTCAATTATTTTTTTTATGATTTTCAAGCATTCCTCAATTTTAGAATTTGGGTTCATGAATGTCTTGATGGTATCTTTCTCTGGCCAAATTATAGAGATATTTTATAATATTTATTTCCATTTTATTCATTAATATTTATGTTCTATAGAGGGGGTTATTCATTAAATCTTATAATTACGTTATTTTATTAGTTACATATATTTTTATTTATGTGTAACTATGAAATTATATTTTGTTATATTTTTATATAATAATCGAACCAACAAAAACGATATAATATTACAAAATAGTGAATGAATTGGAATTGGTTTCTTTTTGTCGCAAGTGATTTATGATGATTTCAGGATTTCGCTTGTTTTTTGAGATAATTTCCAATCTAATTTTTTTATATCATTTTTGTGTTTAATATGTTTTAAATTATATAATAAAATTTAATTCATAGTAATTTAATTATTAATTGATGTGTCTTGTAAATTTATTAACATCATTCCTTATCTATTAGTAAAATATTAGTGTTCAGATTATGATATTTATGATTGATTGATAGGTATAAAATATGTTTATTATAGGTATCATATTTTTTTGAACAGATACATAACGAATATGCAACATTGTGAATGTAATTGAATTGTATTATTCTATAGTTATGAGTTGGGGGATATAAATCCCTCTCAATGTTTGATAACTATTTTAATTCCTTGGGTATATGGACTTAGTTTTCCTATGACTGTTTTCTAATGAATGAACATTGATGTTTTTTATTATTTACATATGATGATTGAACATTGATTTTATCGGTTAATAAAATGGTTTGGTTCATAAATTTAGTTATGAATGGGTTCTCTTTCCAAGGGTTATTGTAATGTATTAATGATGGTGTTGTAAAGAAGAAATGTATGGCATGTAATTGTATCTATGATGGCATTGGGGTGGTTGGAACAAGTTTATTGGTGGGAAATTTCACTGTGACGTTCAAGATATAATAATTTAAATGTCCATTTCCAATTTATTTTTTATTATTGTTTCAATATTCTTATTATATGTTCTCTTTATGTTTACAATTGTCTTCTTTTATTGGTGTTACATTGAATTAGTTTTAGAATTTAAAATATTATGCAATGATGGCTTGTTTATAAAATGAACTATTTGGATGTGGTGAATCTTAAGGCCATAATGGTAAATGATGAATTTTAAATAAATTTGGTACCATGGGATATTTGGAATTTTATTCTTTTAAGAGAATTTAATGGAATTTTTGAATTATAATAAGTGTTGTAAAATTGAGTTATCATCAAATAATATCAAATGATTATAAAGTAATTTTTAAATAAATATTAATTTTTTTAGTGACTTTATTATTTACTATGTAATGACAATGATATATATCAATCATGATTATTTAATGTAATCTAGTCCCAAGACCATAGTGGTGACAGTGAGGTATCATGTGAGAAAACACATACTAATCTAGTATATAGATAGGTTGTTTCCCATAGTGTTATTATATATTATATCATTTAAAAAAATTTATTTTATATTATTTACCACATGATTTAGTATTGTAATAGACCACTAATTGTTTTTGGTGTTACTTCCCTAAGCATACATGTTTTAAGGGGATAAAACAGAATACTTCTCACTCTCCCCCAGGGACTATTTCGTCTACAGTATATTATATGGGAATATCCAACTATGATGATTTATGGAATAAGGTATGGACCCACATGGGTTATGATGGATCTAATCCTTATTATATTATTATATGTGGGATTTAATGTCATTATTTTATATTACATATATTTTTATAATCATAGGGTAAATATTATACCACATGTTTACATTCATGGGTTATATCCTCTTGAGGTATAATGTATGGATCATATATGGTTGAGTACTTCTGACTTATTAATTATGATATAAGAGATGATAGTGATGAGGTTATGAGGTGTTTCAATAGATAAAATATGATAATTTTCTATGGATATGATATGATTACCCTTTTTGTCTTAGGATCAATTATGGTATAGATTATCAGAAGATGTCACCCCTTGGGATGTTAGAGTTATGCAGTAGTGTATAAGTGGAAGTGGTGTACATTAATTTCATTATATATGGATTTATATGGATCATTTTTCATTTATATATTAAGTGGTATGTGATTATTTCTAATGAAATGATGTATTTTAACCTTCTTAGTTAATGAATCTTCTTCATCTCGTTTTCACTGGGTTTTAGTATGTGTAAAACAATCAAGAGAGGATGTTGTGAAGATCCAACTAGGATTACTTATCAGGTTACCCTATGGATATATAAACTATTTCCTGGTTCTATATAATATAGTTCATGATCTAGAAACGAAGTACTAGAACATGGAGTTGTTTATGAGTTTATAGAGTGCATGGTCACATTCTATAATTTTTTAGTACTTTTCAATTGTTTTTACTTATATATTACATTACATTTTTGTATTGAAATTTTTTTATTATGTATTCATTGAGTTGATTGGTGTAATATCATAATTACTATTATTCCTTAAAATTAAATACTAATTATAATGCCTCCCATTTCTGATTATATACACTTGGTTCAATTTAACAAACAATTACTAATATGAAGTGGGCTCTAGTGCAAACCATACCTCAATTAACTACAATCCTAAGAGGTGTTCAAGTGGAGAGGGGGACTATGATAGCTAATGTGTGTTTTTATTTATATTTTTATTGAATACAATAAATCCAAGATTATAAAAACGAAATTATTCTTTTATAATATATATATTTATTTATTTATTTTAAATAATATATCAAAATGAATAAATGATAAAAATTCCTATGGGAATGAGATATGGAGGTCCACGTACTACTAGTTGATGTGTTGAATGAATTTGATCATTACATTATTAAAAACAACTTGTGATTGTGTAATGGAAATATTATGATTCTAATTATCTAATTAAATTTAAAATACTTAATGGGATATTTTAATATATAGAAACATCACTCTAAGAGATTATATCTTTTACCCTCCCAAAAAATTTGTGAAACGTAACTTGATTGAAATAAATCTCGACGAAATTATTTGACATGATCTAAAAAATAATGGGTTTTGATATTAATGTGATCATATATTGTTGACTTTGAAAAACTTGTGAAGGGGATATGATACTGAAAGTTCATGTTTTACAGTTATAATTACACTTTGATATTGTGGATTAAAATACTTAAATCATGAAGAGTGGTGGCTCAATATTCATGGACTTACATTAATTTTATTTTTCTTTTTATAGAAGAATAAATTCATAACTAATAAAATTTCTATAAAATGGAATTGATCTCATATAGATGACTAGATTATTATTGATTTTATGGTGTTCATTTTTTAGTGAATATATTCAAATCAATTAATAAATCATTGTTTTTATCTGACAATTACAATAAAAGGTTATAACCATTATGACATTAGAGTGTCACATCCCAATATAGATAATGTTTTTACCTCAGTCTTAATATTATAGTCCTAGAGATTCTCTTATTGTGATAAACTAAGGAAGAGTATTGATAAAGTATTTGGAAAAATTGGAATTGGGAAAGTGAGAATTCAATAAAATAATGACATTCTGAAATATTTTTTTTGTAGATTATCATATAGTGGCCATTTTTGAAACATTAGACAAAAAAATTAGGAGTATTTAAATGATATTATACAAAAAGACATCAAAAAGTGTGTGGTCCCTAAATATATCATAATAACATAGAATAATACAAAATAACTTTTAAATTTTCTGTTTTTAGTATTGTATATTCTTAACATATACACTTAATATTCATTTGAGATAGTTAGTTTGGAATGATGTATATATTAATGGGGAATAAAAATGAATTATTGTGGTATCTCTATAACCGGATTCATTACGTCTATTATGGAGGGTTACCTGACCTCATTGACACCTTCTAGTATGAAACATTCCAATAACTATAGGAGTGGTCCATAGAAACATATTGATGGGATTGTGGCCTTGGTAATAAATTTCCACAAGAGTAAAGTAATAAAATGGATGAAATTTTTAATTAATAAAAACAATATTCCAAATAAATAAAAAATTCATCAACACATACTAGTGAAATATGGAGCAACCAAGTTATAAAAATTCAAGAAAATGTATTTCCCAAAGATATGGATAAATTTATAAAAAATAAACTTGATTAAAAAATTATAATGATACAAGGAAAAAAGATGAATCTCTCAAAGAATTACCTCAATCCATACCTCTCCACTTACTCGACGTTTTTATATAGGATCTATTTTCTACATTGGATCACTAACCCACATTTTGTAATGCCAACTGAGATTTTCATACAAGGTGTGAGTATAAACCCATTGAAACACCTCAAATTAATTTCTAATATATGCATAACAATTATATAAAATTATATTCAATGATTACAAATGAATATGAGAATAAACATATAATCTATCATGTAATCGTATTCTATCCAAGATTAAATGAATCTTGAATGAACCATCGTCGACTCTATATTTGATGGAATTTACATTCCATTTCATCCTTTGGGATAGAATCATCTTGACATTCTGTTACACATGAATAAATCACTAAACCCCATCCAATCCCAATATAAAAATATTAATATCCATTTTCAACACAACCATACCCAAAAATATCAATGATGTTTGTCTTCATGTCACATGTCAATCTATAAAATCTCTATCATGAAAATATCCGGTTCATCTTAGACATGATCATATCAATCATGGTCATCGTCAAGTCACATGTAAAACTAGGAAATATCCATTTGGAATATCGCATGTTAATATCATACATGTCTATATCAATCGTGTTCACCCCCTAATATCCTTACAATCTCATCCATATCACAAATATTTATATGATATCACTTTTAGAATCAAAATTTCCTTTTACTATCTCATTCTTATAATTTCTTATCCAAAACAATATATTCAAATCCCAACAATCATGAACATTTCCTTAGCCTTATCCATTTTATGATGCTTAAATTAATCAGTATCCTGGAATATTACTAACACCCCCACTATAAGGGTATTACTAAATTTATAGATAACCCACCTGGTCAAATTTACACAATAAGAAGAGTTATCATAAGGATACAAATGTCCGTTAGAAAATCAGGGAATAAAATTCCATATAAGTGTCATTCCATGGAAAGGAAATCCTACATCAGGAGTGTAGAAGTTGAAACTGTAACACCCGAGACTTTTATGTTATATAAACCATCAAAGGAATCTTTTTCTACACAACACTTGCTTGGCTTTCTTTGCACGCAATCGCGACCTTCCTCGATAGCTTGCGTCGTACGCAATACCGAGTTTCACTAAACAACAATATGCTATTAAAACTAGCCCTTATGAATAGTAATAACCACTTTTTAAAATTTTATAAATTTTATTTTTCAAAATGGACTTCATTTTTGGACTCAGAATATCGAAATTAGCCTAGGGTGAAATTTTGGTATTTTTCTGAAAACATTCAATTTTTGATGAATAGTGAAACCACTAAGTGGTAGGTTAAAAACTAAATTTTGCATAAAACATAATTTTACCGCTTCTGTGAATGGAATTTCAAAAATCCGAGAGACACGGTTAATATCAAGGACTAAAATGTGGTTCAATGAGATGAAAATAATTTTTTGTGAATAGTAACTTTTTACTATTTTTACCGCGGTTAATAGTAAATAGGGTAACTAAGGGTAAATATGATATCAATATTACCCTAACACATGTCTTAATTCTATTGGACAAGTGTAATTCGACCAAAAACAAACTTAGGAATAAAATATGACCATTTAGGACCACTTGGATTAGATTAGGACATTTATTATTAATTTATTTAAAGAAGGGTTAAAATAGTTAAAATCAATGATTAATAAGTAAATCATTTTTAATATGGGGTTATACATAAGATAAATTCGACTATAAATATTCATTAGAAAGCTGAAAATATTTCCTACATAAGGGTATTTTATTTGTAATTTTTAGACATTAAATAATTTAATTTATTTATGACACAATGATGATGCAGTAATTATCTTATTAATGAAATATTGACATAATTGATGTTATAAACACCAAAATAAATGTAATTTGAGACTTTTTATGAATTCCACTAATTTTCTAGGTTACTATGATATATTAATGTTGATTTAATCATCTTTTGTAGAACATATAATTCTGTTATGACTTTCAAAAAAAATCATATATCAAATAGTGTCAAAATTGACACAAAATAGTATTTAAATCAAATATTATATTATTAATTGTTATTGTATTCCTAAAAATCTAAGGTTCGGCCAAATGACTTAGATTAAGATATATATATTAATAATAAACAATTTGGGGTTCGTTTGGCATGTTATAGTAAGTGTATTAACCATATAGTGAAAGAAAACAAAAAGACACGGTAAAAGTTAAATTAATTAACTTAGAGTTAAATCTAATTGATAAGGTTAAAATAATACCCTAAACTTGTCTAAGTCCTATTGGTTGATAGTATTTTGACCCTTCCCCACTTTATCTTCGAAATAAGTCCCTTTGGAACCATTATAAACCGATTTTGACTTTAATATAAAATAATATTTTGAGATATTCCTAAGGTGCCCCTCTCCTTCCTTATAAAAGGGCACCTCCTCCCCCTCCTCCTCACACCAATTTGAGCACTCAAGCTCGGACAACCCCTGCCATTTTCTCCTCTCCACTTCCACAGAATAATCCTACAGGTCCTGGTCTTCTCCAAAGACCAATCTTAGTTCCTTAAGTGGGGGATTCAAAGAGGCGTTCCAAAGAAGAGGCAATATCCATTACCGATCTTTTCAATTTCTTTCTTCTTCAACTTCTTCTTCTTTAGTTGTTTCATGATAAAGTAATAACATCAGTATTACTTACATACTGATATGTTATTATAAATATGAAACAACCCTAATTCACCTTCTATCCATCCTACGGAAAAATGAAATCACCGCGCGTGCGTACGTACGGAATACCGTCTCCACGCCGTGGTGTAATCTACTTTCCACCATCACCTTACAAGGATGGGTATAACGGTGTAATGAGTAACTATATATGATTATTATGAAGTAATATTGATACTGAAATAATATATATATACTCCAATACAATTCCACGATCGTAGGAACGATATCATCACTCGTGCGTACGTACGAAATACCGTCTCCACGATGTGATGCGACTCGTTCTACATGATCTTCATTTCATAATGATTATATAAATGAATTGAATGAATGAATATGGTATATACTACACTAATAACATTCTGGAAATGAATTATCTATAACCTAAAGATAAGAATAAGAATTTATTCGACAAAACACGCATAAGAACAAAAAGTTATAAAGACCCGAGTAACAAGTAACAATGAAATATTACTAACAAGAAGCTAATAATATGACCATATATGATATCATATCAATATGTATGATTCTGGAATAAGTCAATAACATTATTTAAACCATTATACAGGAGCTTCGGACACGAACAAAGCAAATCAGACCTAAGGTAAGGGAAATATCACAATCTCATTTTTATCCGAGATGGTTTATTCGTAAGTATTTACTGGGGTGTATTTTATCATCCACATCCATGTTTACTCGATATGTAATATTATTTCCATCCACCTAAAATTGTTTAAATCCATTTTTACCCTTCGGTGAGTTTTTAGTAATACGTATGAAAGGAATCTTTTGTCGTTTTTCGTACGAGGTACTTTTTGACTTTTCCGACAAAAGTACGAAGAATGTTTTTTTTAACTTATACGGCACGAACGGATTTCTACTGTTTTATAAAGCCTTATTTTCATGAAGCTTCCTCTAAAAGATTTCATGACTATTTTCAATAAAATCTCTTTCTTTTAAAATTGCATGATGTTTTGTGAAAAGAAATTGATTTTGAAGAAGAAAGGATATTTTCCTCAAGAATTCAATTCAAGTGTTTTATCAAAATTATTTTCCATCTAAGATAATAAAGGGTTCTGTTTCTATCCATATTTTTACATTGATTTGACTATGTTGTGATGGAATTATGTTAATGAATTCCGTTATCTTATATGAATTGATTTATGATGTCATGATGTTTCAAGAATCCCATTTCTGTTACATGTGTTATGCGATGATGTATGTGGCACACATAAGAAAGGATTAATTATAAGATGGGTGGGACCTATATCTCCCTCCAATGCATTGGGTAATGATTTTATATCTCATGAGATAGACATGGCTGGAACGGAAGGTTATTTCGGTTCAGTGATACAGGACTGAAACGAGGAGTGAACTCGGTTCAGAAAGGGACTTTGTCCACTAAGATAGTCTTGGCAATGAGTCATGACTAACAAGAAATGATTTTCCATGATTATGTGTGCATGCCACAAAGTTTCAAGTTTTATGTTATGATTATGGGGATCTCATTTTCACTTCTATGATTTATTCCATGTCATGATATTATGATCTCTTTTTCAGGTTTTGATTTTCAAAAAGATATTATATGATTTTTTATTTCCTTTATTTGCCCTTGCTGAGCATTTGAGCTCACCCTTTTATGTTTTCTTTTACCCAGGTCAGGAAGATGGATATTAAGTAGAATATGCTAAAAGGGACCCTATATATGATGAAATAAATGGGAGACACTGTAGAAGATTTATGAACCAGTTGTTTATGTTTCCCAGTTTCTAAAGACACTATACCTATACGGTCCTTTGTGGTTTTGTCATATGTTGTAATAAGTGTGCTTCAATTTTGAAGTATTAACAATGTATGTAAAGTATGGGTCGTTATAGTTGGTATCAGAGGAAAGGCATAGTCAACCATTGGAAACTAGGATGTGAAAGCCTTAGTAAGAACCCTAAGGATAAGTCTAAGCATAGAACACAATCTTAGAAATGGCCATGAATAACCTAGGTTAAGACCATAAGCATGAAAATTTTATTCTTGAATTATGTGGTTTCCTATTATAATTAGTGTTGCTCACACTATTCTTCTTGGTTTTAGTCAATGGCTGGAACCCGAAGGAACCGTGTTAATGCGGAATGCGATGGGCAATGCAATGATTGTCCCCCTGAGCAACCAAACGATATGGGAGCTGGAATGCAAAATCTTGTAGCCATGCTCACACAACTTTCTCAAGCTATGAATCATGCAGGATTTCCAAACGAGCAAAGGAGGGAGCAACATTCTGTTGAATCCTTCATGAGGCAGCGTCCAACTTCTTTCAGCGGGTCTACTGATCCATTAGTTACTGAACAATGGATTAGTACTACTGAAAAGATATTTTCAGTTCTTCAATGTTCTGAGCATGATAAAGTCATCCTAGCAGTGTATCGTTTGGAAGGAGATGCGGATCAATGGTGGAATCTTGTTAAGAATACGAGGCAATGGGATGAAATTGAGTCTATGGAATGGGACGAGTTCAAGAACTTATTTTTCAATAAGTACTTCCCTCGTATTCTCCGAACAAAGATGGAGAAAGAGTTCCTTGAACTGAAGCAAAGGGATGATGAATCTGTTAGTACCTATGAAGCAAATTTTACAAGACTTGCAAGGTACGCTTCTGGTATTATTATCCAACCTGAGAGTAAGATCGATCGATTCTTTAGTGGCTTAAAACCAAGTCTTCGAAGGGCGTTAGACATAAGGGACTTCAATAGCTACGAGGAAATCGTTCGATGTTCTCTCAAAGTCGAGATGGAGATTGGAGTAACCCATCAGTCACATGGGTTTGATAAGAAGAGGAAGATGGAATTCAAAGAAAAATCTAAATAGCACACGGAAAAGAAGATGAACATTCCCTTATTCTCAAAGTGTGGAAAGAAACATGGAGGGAGTTGTCTTAAAGGGACAAGTAAAAGTTTTAAATGTGGAAAGGAAGGACATCGGGCATTTGAATGCCGTGATAATGGGAAGAAGATGTCTAATGATGCAAACAGAGGAAGGGATACACAGAATGAACCTACTACACTTCAATGTTTCAAGTTCAAGGAGATGGGGCATTATGCCAATCAATGCCCAAATCCAAGGGTTGATGATGATAGTCGACGTCAACAAACTCTTAAGGCTAAAGACAAAGGAAAGTCACATGCAATTTCTATCAGCGATGTGGAGTACGATAACGATGTGGTGAAAGGTACACTTACCATCCACTCTAAAGTAGCAAATGTTTTATTTGATTCTGGATCCACCCACTCTTTTATTTCTAAAGAATTTTCTAAGGGTATCACCGTATTACCTCAACAATTAGATGTTGAGTTAGCTGTGACAACACCTAATGGAACAACAGTCGCATCAGAAGTTTATAATTCTTCTCCGATCGAAGTTTGTGGGAAAGTGCTTCCTGCAAATCGTGTGACCCTTCCTTTAGTGGAATTTGATGTGATTCTTGGCATGGATTGGCTTTCTCTACATGGAGCTCATATCAATTTCCAAAGAAGGGAAGTCACATTTCATATTCCAGATCAACCTACGATCGTCTATCAATGTAAGGATGAACATAACCTTCCAGTGGAAATTTCTTCCATCTTATGGGTATTGATTCCACTAAATGAAGGTTATTTATCTCAAATAGTTGGTGAGAAACTCACGATTAAGAATATGCCCATTGTATGGGAGTTTGATGATGTCTTTCCGGAGGAATTATCGGGTCTTCCACCAAACCGTGAAGTTGAGTTTTCAATAGAACTCGTACCGGGTGCTTTGCCTATTTCAAAGACACCTTATAGAATGGCCCCAATTGAGTTGCAGGAATTGAAGAAGCAACTCTAAGAGAATCTTGATAAGGGATTCATACGCCCTAGTGCGTCACCTTGGGGAGCACCTGTTCTATTTGTTAAGATGAAAGATGGAGCAATGAGACTCTGCATTGATTATCGGGAACTTAACAAGATCACTATCAAGAACAAATATCCTCTCCCATGAATTGATGACTTATTTGACCAACTACGCGGAGCTCAATACTTTTCCAAGATTGATCTTCGTTCAGGGTATCATCAATTAAGGGTCAAAAGGGAGGATATACCAAAGACGGATTTCCGTACAAGGTATGGACACTATGAATTTATAGTGATGCCATTTGGTCTTACTAATTCCCCTTCTATCTTCATGGATCTAATGAATAGAGTCTTTAGAGACTATCTTGATCAATTTGTGGTAGTCTTTATAGACGATATTCTTGTCTATTCAAAGAGAAAGGAAGAGCATGAAGATCACTTGAGAATTATATTGAAGACCCTGAGAAAAGAGAAGCTTTATGCCAAATTTACCAAGTGTGAATTTTGGCTTCAAAAAGTTGCATTTTTGGGTCATATAATCTCAAAAGAGGGGATATCTGTGGATCCAGCAAAAACAGAGGTTATCGAAAGATGGTCAAGACCAACAACAGTAACTGAGATCCGAAGTTTTCTTGGTATGGCTGGTTATTATCGACGTTTTGTAAATGATTTTTCACGATTATCTAATCCACTCACCAAGTTGACTCGGAAAGGAGTTAAGTTTGTTTGGACAGAGGAATGTGAAGAGAATTTCAAGGAGTTGAAAAGAAGGTTATCCAGTGCACCTGTGCTCACACTGCCTTATAGTGGAGAAAGGTTTGTGATCTACAGTGATGCATCCAAGAAGGGATTGGGGTGTGTTCTTATGCAAAATGATATGGTGATAGCTTATGCCTCACGACAGTTGAAAATCCATGAGCAAAATTACCCAACACATGATTTGGAGTTGGCTGCGGTAATCTTTGCATTAAAGATTTGGAGGCATTACCTTTATGGTGAAAGGTGTGATATTTATACTGATCATAAAAGTTTAAAGTATATTTTCACACAAAAGGAGTTGAATATGCGTCAAAGAAGATGGTTGGAGCTGATTAAGGATTATGACTGCTCAATCCATTACCACCCTGGGAAAGCAAACAAGGTGGCAGATGCATTAAGTCGACAAGACCATGCTAGTTTATCCATGATGAGGATCACAAAAGATCCAATATTTATGGATTTACAAAGGATGGATCTTGGAATTATAAAGGAAGGGGAAAAATCTTATCTTTCTCAAATGAATGTTCAACCATCTATACATGTGAAGATTAAAGAGGCACAGAAAGAAGATGTCGAGTTACAAAAGAAGGTGAGAAATGTTCCTGAATTCAACCTTTATTGTGATGGGATAATAAAGTTTAGGAATCGGGTTTTTGTTCCTCCCATCCCCGAATTAAAGAAGGAGCTGCTGGATGAGGCTCATAGTTCTTCATTCTCTATTCATCCTGGAAGCACGAAGATGTATAGGGACCTGAAAGAGTACTTCTGGTGGGATGGCATGAAAAGAGATGTTGCTGAATATGTCTCTCGATGCTTGGTTTGTCAACAAGTTAAAGCTGAGAGACAAAAGTCTAAGGGGATGTTACAACCATTACCCATACCAGAATGGAAATGGGAAAACATCACTATGGACTTTGTCACAGGACTTCCTAAAACATCCAAAGGCAATAATTCTATCTGGGTCATAGTTGATCGTCTTACAAAGTCTGCACACTTCATTGCTATTAGAGAGGATTTCTCTCTAGATCAGGTTGCCAGGATATATGTAAAGGAAGTGGTAAGATTGCATGGAGTACCACTTTCTATTATATCTGATCGGGATCCGAGATTTACCTCGAAGTTCTGGCGAAGTCTTCAGCATACTCTGGATATAGAGTTGAGTTTCAGCACTGCTTATCATCCCCAGACAGACGGTCAGTCTGAGAGAACAATTCAAACCCTAGAAGATATGTCGAGAGCTTGCTCTATGGATTTCAAAGGAGGTTGGGATCAACACCTACCTTTGGTGGAATTTTCTTATAATAATAGCTTTCACTCCAGTATTCAGATGGCTCCTTATGAAGCTCTCTATGGAAAGAAATGTAGGACTCCAACTTGCTGGGATGAAGTTGGGGAAAGAAAGCTATTAGGACCTGATCTCGTTGATGAAATGGCAGAAAAGGTCAGATCTATTCAACAACACATAAGAGCAGCTCAGAGTCGACAGAAAAGTTATGCCGACAACCGAAGAAAAGACCTAGAGTTTGAAGTGGGTGATAAAGTGTTCTTACGAATATCTCCCTGGAAGAGGGTTATGAGTTTTGGAAAGAAGGGGAAGTTGAGCCCTAGATATATCGGTCCTTTCGAAATACTGGATCGTGTTGGGAAGGTATCTTACCGATTGGCGCTTCCACCGAATCTCTCTCAAGTTCACGATGTGTTCCATGTATCTCTCCTGAGAAAGTACATACCAGATCCTTCACATGTACTCAGCTCAGAAGTTGTACCGCTGGAGCAAGATCTTTCTTATGAAGAACAACCGATAGAGATTCTGGATCGTAGAGAAAAAGTCCTACGAAACAAGACCACTCGCTTGGTGAAAGTTTTATTGAGGAACCACCAACTTGAAGAAGCTACATGGGAGCTTGAGGATATGATGAGGGAGAAGTATCCTCATTTTTTTGTTACAAAGTGAGGAATTTCGAGGGCGAAATTCTTTTTAAGGGGGGTAGAATGTAACACCCGAGACTTTTATGTTATATAAACCATCAAAGGAATCTTTTTCTACACAACACTTTCTTGGCTTGCTTTGCACGCAATCGCGACCTTCGTCGATAGCTTGCGTCGTACGCAATACCGAGTTTCACTAAACAACAATATGCTATTAAAACTAGCCGTTATGAATAGTAATAACCACTTTTTAAAATTTTATAAATTTTATTTTTCGAAATGGACTTCATTTTTGGACTCAGAATATCGAAATTAGCCTAGGGTGAAATTTTGGTATTTTTCTGAAAACTTTCAATTTTTGATGAATAGTGAAACCACTAAGTGGTAGGTTAAAAACTGAATTTTGCATAAAACTTAATTTTACCGCTTCTGTGAATGGAATTTCAAAAATCCGAGAGACACGGTTAATATCAAGGACTAAAATGTGGTTAAATGAGATGAAAATAATTTTTTGGTGAATAGTAACTTTTTACTATTTTTACCGCGGTTAATAGTAAATAGGGTAACTAAGGGTAAATATGATATCAATATTACCCTAACACATGTCCTAATTCTATTGGACATGTTTAATTCGACCAAAAACAAACTTAGGAATAAAATATGACCATTTAGGCCCACTTGGATTAGATTAGGACATTTATTATTAATTTATTTAAAGAACGGTTAAAATAGTTAAAATCAAAGTTTAATAAGTAAATCATTTTTAATATGGGGTTATACATACGATAAATTCGACTATAAATATTCATTAGAAAGCTGAAAAGATTTCCTACATAAGGGTATTTTATTTTTAATTTTTAGACATTAAATAATTTAATTTATTTATGACACAATGATGATGCAGTAATTATCTTATTAATGAAATATTGAAATAATTGATGTTATAAACACCAAAATAAATGTAATTTTAGACTTTTTATGAATTACATTAATTTTCTAGGTTACTATGATATATTAATGTTGATTTAATCAACTTGGTTCGAACATATAATTCTGTTATGACTTTCAAAAAAATCATATATCAAATAGTGTCAAAATTGACACAATATAGTTTTTAAATCAAATATTATATTATTAATTGTTATTTTATTCCTAAAAATCTAAGGTCCGTAAAATGACTTAGATAAAGATATATATATTAATAATGAACAATTTGGTGTTCGTTTGGCATGTTATAGTAAGTGTATTAACCATATAGTGAAAGAAAACAAAAAGACACGGTAAAAGTTAAATTAATTAACTTAGAGTTAAATCTAATTGATAAGGTTAAAATAATACCCTAAACTTGTCTAAGTCCTATTGGTTGATAGGCTTTCGACCCTTTCCCGCTTTAGATTCGAAATAAGACCCTTTGGAACCATTATAAACCGATTTTGACTTTAATATAAAATAATATTTTGAGATATTCCTAAGGTGCCCCTCTCCTCCCTTATAAAAGGGCACCTCCTCCCCCTCCTCCTCACACCAATTTGAGCACTCAAGCTCGGCCAACCCCTGCCATTTTCTCCTCTCCACTTCACTAGAATAATCCTAGAGGTCCTGGTCTTCTCCAAAGACCAATCTTAGTTCCTTAAGTGGGGGATTCAAAGAGGCGTTCCAAAGAAGAGGTAATATCCATTACCGATCTTTTCAATTTCTTTCTTCTTCAACTTCTTCTTCTTTAGTTTTTTCATGATAAAGTAATAACATCAGTATTACTTACATACTGATATGTTATTATAAATATGAAACAACCCTAATTCACCTTCTATCCATCCTACGGAAAAATGAAATCACCGCGCGTGCGTACGTACGGAATACCGTCTCCACGCCGTGGTGTAATCTACTTTCCACCATCACCTTACAAGGATGGGTATAATGGTGTAATGAGTAACTATATATGATTATTATGAAGTAATATTGATACTGAAATAATATATATATACTCCAATACAATTCCACGATCTTAGGAACGATATCATCACTCGTGCGTACGTACGGAATACCGTCTCCACGATGTGATGCGACTCGTTCTACATGATCTTCATTTCATAATGATTATATAAATGAATTGAATGAATGAATATGGTATATATTACACTAATACCATTCTGGAAATGAATTATCTATAACCTAAAGATAAGAATAAGAATTTATTCGACAAAACACGCATAAGAACAAAAAGTTATAAAGACCCGAGTAACAAGTAACAATGAAATATTACTAACAAGAAGCTAATAATATGACCATATATGATATCATATCAATATGTATGATTCTGGAATAAGTCAATAACATTATTTAAACCATTATACAGGAGCTTCGGACACGAACAATGCAAATCGGACCTAAGGTAAGGGAAATATCACAATCTCATTTTTATCTGAGATGGTTTATTCGTAAGTATTTACTGAGGTGTATTTTATCATCCACATCCATGTTTACTCAATATGTAATATTATTTCCATCCACATAAAATTGTTTAAATCCATTTTTACCCTTCGGGGAGTTTTTAGTAATACGTATGAAAGGAATCTTTTGTCGTTTTTCGTACGAGGTACTTTTTGACTTTTCCGACAAAAGTACGAAGAATGTTTTTTTTTAACTTATACGGCATGAACGGATTTCTACTGTTTTATAAAGCCTTATTTTCATGAAGCTTCCTCTAAAAGATTTCATGACTATTTTCAATAAAATCTCTTTCTTTTAAAATTGCATGATGTTTTGTGAAAAGAAATTGATTTTGAAGAAGAAAGGATATTTTCCTCAAGAATTCAATTCAAGTGTTTTATCAAAATTATTTTCCATCTAAGATAATAAAGGGTTCTGTTTCTATCCATATTTTTACATTGATTTGACTATGTTGTGATGGAATTATGTTTATGAATTCCTTTATCTTATATGAATTGATTTATGATGTCATGATGTTTCAAGAATCCCATTTTTGTTACATGTGTTATGCGATGATGTATGTGGCACACATAAGAAAAGATTCATTATAAGATGGGTGGGACCTATATCTCCCTCCAATGCATTGGGTAATGATTTTATATCTCATGAGATAGACATGGCTGGAACGGAAGGTTATTTTGGTTCAGTGATACAGGACTGAAACGAGGAGTGAACTCGGTTCAGAAAGGGACTTTGTCCACTAAGATAGTGTTGGCAATGAGTCATGACTAACAAGAAATGATTTTCCATGATTATGTGTGCATGCCACAAAGTTTCAAGTTTTATGTTATGATTATGGGGATCTCATTTTCACTTCTATGATTTATTCCATGTTAAGATATTATGATCTCTTTTGCAGGTTTTGATTTTCAAAAAGATATGATATGATTTTTTATTTCCTTTATTTGCCCTTGCTGAGCATTTGAGCTCACCCTTTTATGTTTTCTTTTACCCAGGTCAGGAAGATGGATATTAAGTAGAATATGCTAAAAGGGACCCTATATATGATGAAATAAATGGGAGACACTGTAGAAGATTTATGAACCAGTGCTTTATGTTTCCCAGTTTCTAAAGACACTATACCTATACGGTCCTTTGTGGTTTTGTCATATGTTGTAATAAGTGTGCTTCAATTTTGAAGTATTAACAATGTATGTAAAGTATGGGTCGTTATAGAAACACTATGAATCACCACATGATCCTAGATAATGACACTGAATCATTAAAATCACATTCAATATACTGAAATTATTCATTTAAAATGAGTTAAAAATAAATAGAGAATTAAAAGAGCATAGAGGTTTGGTATAAGATTTCACATAATAAGATTAACCAAACACAATAATAATCATTTCACTAGGGAAATTGATATATAGTTGGGAGATATAATTATTTATAGGTATCCCATTGAAAACTATTTTTCATGAGGATTTGTGGAGGGGAGGGTAGAATAAAATTGGGTGTTATATATAAAAGTACAATTATTCCCTTAAAAAATTGTCACAAAAACACGATTCAATGATATTAATGGGGCTATTGGAATGAACTAAAATGAATTTATGGGAAACCTCCCTATTCTCTGTTAATACATTTATAGTGAGACCATAGGTTTCACACTATGAAACAAACATACAACCGAATTTTAGATTGACAGTTA
Source organism: Viscum album (assembly GCA_963277665.1). Lineage (NCBI taxonomy): Eukaryota > Viridiplantae > Streptophyta > Magnoliopsida > Santalales > Viscaceae > Viscum > Viscum album. The sequence continues at coordinate 600,108,176 of OY728128.1, forward strand.
GTTTGATTCTTCAAAACTAACCCCTGATCCACCCCCGACAACAAAAAAAACCCAAAAAACACAATGATACGCATAAATAAAAATATTATAACCATAACACACCGTTATGTCTAAAATGGTGATATAATTCATAAGGGTTATATTTTATTTTTTAGGGAAATTTGTTTAAATGGTATAAAATTTAATTACCCCTTCTCATGGTTCATTAGTTCACACATCCTAACTATTTGACCCATCAATTAGTACAATATACTATTCGTTCTGAAATAACCTTCAACTGATCATTTAATTTTTAAAAATTTAATATAGTTATGAATTATTTAATATAAACCCAATATTTATTATTAAATTAAATTAATATAAGAGGAGAGTCATAATTTTTTATAGTATTATATTGATGTTTCTGTAGAGTTTGTTTGTCATGATACTTATATGAACATGAATATTGAATTTTTTCAGGACTAAAAATCATAATGGTATATATTTTGTGCAATATATTCTCAATCACTTGAAGAGACCCTTAATTGTGTGATAGATTTAGAAACATGGAAAACATTAGAGGATACCATTAGAGATAAGATAAAATATATGAGTCTTGTTACTCCCTTAACAAGGATATATTGAAAATCCAACAAGACAGAACTAATATTAAATAGATATAATAAAATATATAATAGGACCAAATGAAAAAAATAAGTGGAGTAACCTAATGAAGACATTCAATAAGATAGAATATTATATTTTCGTGTATGAGAATTATTTAATTGATTTATTAGATAACGGAAATGGTATATAATTTTATTCAAAAAGTTATTTTTTGATTCAACCTCAATAATAAAAATTGATGATTCCATTAAAACGAATTACATACATAATGAAGGTAATATTTTAATACCATGGTACTAATTATTTCTCACTCTATTCTTTGAGATATAATCATCCATATTTTATTATCAAATAACTAGTGGATATCATGTTGATAGTATGATTTATTCAAAAATAAATGTTTTAATAATGATGATATAGATATAAATGAATTCAAATAATGGTTTAGTTTAGCTAATAAGAGATAATAGGGGATAAAGAACGATATATAACTATAATATAACATTATACCAACAAAAATAATAAAATCATGACATAATAAAATTTTGAAATTTTGAATATTGAAATATATATGAGATGGATTTGGAAATAATGGAAAATGTTTTCATATAAAAGGGTTTCAAAGTAATCTAAAATATCGTGTGGTAAATTGTATGTTTTATGATCATTAAAAGGGATCCTAAATAGGTTTAAGTGATAATGATTCTACATTAAAATTATTTTATCATAATATGGTCCTTGAAAATTAATGAAATAAAATATTCTCATAATAATGGACATGATATACTTATAATGCGGATATATTTAACCCTTATGGATGAGTTATTTAGGGATATGGATTTGATCAATGAAATAAAATTTTCAATAATAACAATAATATGATTGGATTAAATTATGTATAATTTATTCAATTTATTATTTAATTATTTAAAAAAGTAAACATTTTTAGAGGTTGTGTAAATTTAATAGAAGATGTTAAAAATTAAAATGGAGAAGTCCTCATCTCCAAACATATGATAAGATCACACATAAGAAAATTATGTAATTTTTTTGAACAATATTTTTATTATCAAAAAATAAAAATGATATATGGTAATGGTGTGTTAATAAAGAAACTATTAATTAAAATATATATTATCTATCATATAAAAATTGTAATAAAATATGTATATTAAATAAATTGAATAATTCCACCATTACAAAAAACAATTTTATATGTTTGAGTAATGATTTTACAAGCATAAAAATTGTTGCATTCGTAATTGTTTTTAAATATAAATGACATTATGATTAATATTGAGGCTTCACAAACTCCACATCATTGAATAAATGTTATTCATGGTGAATTGTCCATCCACAATAGGGAAATGTGTAGAAGTATATTATAATGATGCACTAAATGATATATTTTATAGTAGTGGGTTCAATCACCCATTAAATATTTATGTTAAGATGATTATTCTAGAGAATATTTAATAAAATATTTAAAATATCAACAAATAATAGGTTCCCTAATACAACAATAATTTATTATCGATGGTATTATAAGAAAGGAAAACTATCACGGTGTTTTAAATTTATAAAATTATGATTTAGGTGGCTATGTTTTAGGGGTTCATATAGTTCAATGGGATTGTAAAAACTCATGTTAAATATAGAAATAACTATTATGATAGAGATAGATATTGATAGATTATCAAAAGATGAAATTGTATTCCTGGATTTATTTTAAATTAATTCATTTTTAATTCAATAAGAATCATGAAAAACATTCGAAAATAAATATTAATGTAGAAAAATAGGCTACATGTATATGTAAAGAAGCATAACATAAAAAAATAATATAGTCTTTGAAGTATAACCAACAATAGTGGATCACTTAAAAATATCATATATATTAGTATAATATTTATATCATGGGATTTCAGACCTAATGAAAGAAATTTATAATATTTTTAAAAATATAACAACAACAATATCATATTTGGATCTCATGATATTTTTCTTTTTCCAATAAATATTTCTTTTAGAAAATTTCATCATTATTATTCTATAAAAAGAAGACTCCCATCATAATCATTATTCTTAAATTATTTATAATGCTGATTGAATTTAGGGAAATTTAAATCTATTGATCTAAAACATATCTTCCTCATTTTAAAGAGATTATTACACATTGGAAATGAATTTTTATTTTGACATGTGTTATTGTTGAAAAAATTGTGCACTCTTTAGTATTTATGCATATTGTTTCTAAATATGAAATGAGACAATAATGATATTTTTTTAATAAGGAAAATGTTCATTTTTTTAATTTATTAAATTATTGATTTTAACGGGTTATATTTTATGTTTTTAAAATATTATTTTTTCTTCTATATTTATTTTTAACTAATGATGTATTAATGGATTATTTAGTTGATCTTTTCTAAGTATTACATTTAATCACTTATAATATTTATGAATTTTAACTAGATTGATTGTATTAAACAAGTTTAAAATTAATTTTGAACTATTAGAATAACATTTATCGTCAACATGACTCTAATATATTGAAAATTTAAATCAACAATTATTCAAAATTGGGTGAAGATATTATAAAAACAATATGTATTTAAATCCAGAGAGTCATGGACAATTTTGGAGATAAATATCCATATTTTTTATATGATACATAGTTAGATAATGGAGAATGATTTTTTCGATAATTTAAAAAATGAATGGGTAAATTTTGGAATAATGGGTTTGATGTAAATAATATTTATTAATATTTGGTGTTAATTAACTGACGAATGTTTTGGAATGTAATAAAGAGGTTGTTATCAATTTCGAGGTAAATTTAATGATTGAAACATCAAAACAATCTATAAAATGTATATAAACCGCTGGTTTGATTTTTAATGTAAATGAATATATGACATTTTTACATATCTAATTATATGATATGAATAAATTTATATCATTTAATAATTGGATTTCATTATAAAAGCGCACACATGATGATGTAAATATTTGTTAAAATTTTAAAAATAAAGATATTAATAGTAGTGGGATATATTGTTTTCTGAGGTGGTATAGATATATATATATATATATTAAGAGTTTTCTTTCATGAGTTACCATAGAAATAATTCAAACAATATAAATAAACGTTGTATTCATTAATATAATTTTATGCAAAATTAACATAAGTATTGAAAATGAAACAAATAAATAATCATGATTATTGACTAACCACTATATAGTTTTCATGGAAGTTTTCAATGTTTTAATATTTATAAAATGAAATATCATTAAAATGTATGATGTTATACTGGAAGTAATGATCTATACATTATATTATATGAATATTTTAGAGAATAAGATCAAATTGAACCATAAATATATCTACAATGCAATTATTATTAAACACCCATTTTAATGATATTTATTGATTTTAAAGTCATGAATGGAAGAAGATATAGTGTTGGTGTATGAAAAAAGTTAATAAAATCATAATGGTTATAAAAAATTCAATTATTTTATAAAAAAAATAATCATGGATATAAATTTTTTACATAAAATATAATATTATCAAACAATTTAAAAACACTTCAATTGTTTTAGAACAATTTTATCATAAATGAAAAGATAATCATTTCTTATGATGTGGATCATTTCAATGATTATGAAATTGAAAATTAATATTTTATGTTTAATTTCACTATATTTTTTTACATAATATGGATTAAATGTATAATACGAAGTGTGGTGAATTAATCATTAGTCATGGATATTGGAGGAGTTTGGTCACAGTTTTTAATGTCGGATTTAATGGAACAGAGTTGGTAAAAATCATCTCACTAGGGTTTGAATTTTAATAAACTGCATTTTCAAAATTTCATGATGAAATTTGTATGTAATTATTAAAATATGAATTATATGTAAACATTTATCATAAAATTTTAAAATTATTCTAGTTGAATGTTATGATGAATATAATTTTTATATTTGTTTTCTATTGATGCTAATATAGAGGATAATAAAATCAAAATTATAGGGCTATATAATCAGTATATAAAAATATATTCCAAATTAAATAATTCATAGAAGGAAACAAGAATATTTCTATAGGAAATGGGATATATAACTATTTGTTTATTAAATGAATTTGTTATTAATCATCATCATAAAATGATTTGATATAGTAAATGATTGTTATAAGATAATATGTTTATTTTAATAATTTTATTCAATTTGAAATATTAAGAGTTAAAATTCATGAGAACATAATTTAACATGGTTATCAAGGATATTATTTCTGCATATAATGGTGTGGTATCATGGATTTATTATTTATGATATTGATGATATTAATTTCCATTATCCAATTAATGAGGTTGTTGTAGATAATGGTTACATTATATAATTTTTAAAATAACTATATAAGGGATGACATATTATAATATTATATTTTATATAGAGTGTGTACATAACATAGTGCAGATTAGTATAAATTATTATTGATGATGTTGAAATCAATATTAATAAATTCCAATTGATCATATCTTTTATAATTGAAAAAGGTGGGATTATTCTCTAATAAAATACCATCAATAAATAATTAATCTAATAAATTGATGTTGTTTTTATGTTGGGATATTTTTTTGAAGTGTAATGAATCAACATAATTAACAGTGAGTTATTCTTATTAGGATTCTAATGATATAGGCTATAATGTATTATAAATAAGTGTGTAATTATATGAGTTTTTTTTTCAGTTACATCATTTAATTCATACTGATCATTTACTAACTCTAACTTTTTTACATTTTAAGGCCACCCTTTAAATTTAAATGGTGAATATATAGAATTAAACTATGTCCTTCTGTTAGTACTATGGTATAACAATATATATTTTTATATTTATTTTACCATTTTTTGGTGAAATCTATAAAATATCATATCATCTAATTATTGATTTATTATAGTATTTTGGTGTTATAACACAGAACCATAATTATATTTCTCTAAAATGTCATAGTAATTGAAAATAAAGTAAAATAAATGTGTTTTATATTTATTAATTTATTTATATTAGTTACAATTTCTTTGAAGAAAAATTCAATATATATACATATAGAAATGTGATCTGACATACAAGGTAATAATTATATATTAAGAGTGAGGACTCTGTTTAATAGTTGTGAAATGGTGTTTAATTAGACAATATCCTAGTTCAGCCTCAATTCTTATGTTACATAATGTATCATGTCCTATAAAACTATTCATAATATATCAAGGAAAACTTCAATTAATTAATCTTTTAAATCCCTAAAAATGTGTCATTCATTTTTTATCATACCTTGATTATTCATTGCATGATTTTTATCCAAAGAATTAAATTATTAAATCATGTAGTTTTATTATTTTATCCTCAAATATCTTCTTTTCAATCCACTTAAATAATACTATTTAATAATATTATTTAATTAAACTTGGAATTTATATGTACAATTAATTTAATCAAATTTATATTTATCAAATTAATAACAAAATATTCATCATTATACTATTAATTATTAGTAATTATAATTCATAATTAGTTTATTTATTATTTAATATGAAAATTAATACTTTTTTATTCATCTTATTGAGAATCTCATTGTGTTATTTTCCATTAAAAATAATTTCAAATAAATTTGAAATTAGTGTTATCTATAATCATTTATTTTAATTTTTGTAAGATTTTTGTAACACTTGTAATTGATTTAATAGTCCAATAGAAATTAATATACACTATGAAAAAAAAATATATAGGAATGTTATTGCCTAACGTAAATTATCCATGAATATCCAAAAACCCAAATGATTCCAATTTTTTATTTTTTTTAACACATCATTGGGAACATGTTTGGATTTAATTTATATAATTTTAATTTTTACAATGAATCATTATTACCATCTCATTCATGGAAGAATAATGCCATGTTATATGTTGAATGTTTGATAACCCATCTTTAATATAATAATAATATTTTCTAAAGAAACCATTTATTATATTGTGTATCGATAAATTATTGATATAATGATTCATTTTTTTTGATGAATGCTTCCAAATATAACCATTTTTGTTGAAATAAATTATAATTTTTCAAAACAATTTGAAGATAAAAAAATTATTTTAATATAATATATATAAATCTCTTTATCATACTATGAATTTTGGAATATTTATTAAGTAAAATAAATCATCGGATCTGGGTAGTGGAAAGAAATAATATTTTTTTCAATATTAAACATAATAATTCACAAAAAAATTTATATATCAACTTATCTATATCCAATTGAAAAATGTTACCATTCCATTGACATCATATACAAAATAAAATTTTCAAAACAACTTACATGTTTTACCATTATTTCCCACAAAAAATAACTTTCCTCTTCATCACTATACGTTTTCTATGTAATAATAGTATTCATCTACATCCTTAGATATTCAAGATGTGACACTGTAGACCCAAACTCTATGATATTATTCCAAAAAGAATAATTTCAATATAGTGATTTCATTCCTTTTAGTATATTGAAATATATTGAGGAATGTTTTTAGAGTTAGGTGGTGTGTTGGTGCCAGATTTTAGACACATCATAGACTCATAAATTAATTATTAAAAATATTAATATATTTAATGCATGTGCATGTATCATTCCATTATTAATGGTTTCACCCATTAATAAAATCCTTGTATGGGAAATAATAAAAAAATATATGAATTTAGAATGTGGGGTTTACCACAAGAATGAGATAAGGTTTTTTGACATCGAATATTTGGTTAAAGAATCATTTAGAGGTTACGTTTAATTATAATAAATATTTAAATTAATTAACTAACTAAATGTACGATTCTCTAAAAACCTCTAATAGTACACAATATTAACAAATATCTAGTATTATCCATATCACCCTGTGATGATTTGAGACGCCTCTTTAATTTTCATCATAGGTGGAGCATTTAGGAGGAGAATGAGTGATCATATCTAGTGGATATAATGATTGTGAATACTACAGGTTTTCTAAATCACCATGTAAATAATTATTCACTAAAAAAATCATGGTATGAACCATCATTTTTATTTTTTTTCTTTTTATTAATATATTCATCATAAATTTTCATCTTCTGCTCCCGATATATGATTTATTAATTAATCACATGATACATATAATTTAATAGATATTTTAATCATTGTAACCATTATTTCTCGATTTAATAAAAATTTATATCAATTTTAATTTTTCATTGGCCACTTTTCCAAATAATAATTAACCTTCTTATGTGAATTTATAAAAACCATTATTCATATTCATTTTTGTTAGCCAACTAGGTTACAATTCAAAAAAATTTGGGGCATATTAGAATGTAATCAAACCCCATGATTCATGTTGGATTAGTGAATAATTATAACAATGAATTCATGGAATGGGGATAAAAAAATGAGGATCATAGTAGGGTTTTAGTTTTTTATCAATGGGTGGCATGGCGGATCAAGGGAGGACAATCATATTTCTTCTTTTTGACACTAGTGGCCGAGAATCAATGATCTGGGATGACTAAAATTTATTTTAAGTAGTCAAAGAGAGATATTATAACTAAGTATCATGGTTCTTAAACTATATGTTGGATATTTTAATTCTTATGAATACATGACTACATGTCCTATATTGTGGAATAACAGATTATGTGTACATTTTTTTTAGTGTTATAGAGGGGTTCTAGTTTATTAAAGGAATACTGCTGTTTGGTCAGGAACAAATGTCATCTGCCCTTAACCGAGAATCCAATACATGTTTCCACTAGATATGACTATGAACCTATGTGTATGGACACACCATATATTCCATAAGTACAAAATCAAGTCTTGGTGCTTGGGAATATCCTTGTACATGGGAATGTTATGAAAAACACATGGACATTCAGTTATACATAGTAAATCCTTTTGTGGATAAACATGTAATGTAACACCATTGCATTTATAATAGATCGACATAGCTTCCATAGTCCTGAATATAAGAGAATAGAACCAGAAAATTATCTGGGTTTACAAACTATGAAGACTGCCACAAACACCATGAATTACCTCCAAGAACATAATCCACCCATATCTCTGAATTTAAGGCTTATAATTAATCACATGAGTATCCTATCAATATTTTCATTGCATGTTGAAAATAATAGTGTCCTTTATTTTCATACAAGTTATGATGTAATGTGATCTTGGTATAAATATTCGTAATGATATTCTTGATGATGGAAATGATTATATAGTATCTTCGTGTAGGTACCAGGTATGGAAGCCCTTTATTTCCTTTGGGTATAAGTTCCACATAGTCATTATATAGGTTGATAAATTACCTTAATAATCCAAGTTTGGTTCATATATATATTGAGAAACACTTCTCATAAACAATCTACATATGAGTGTGTCACGACCCGCCTTCACCAAAAGGAGGGAAGGGTCAGCAGATTGCCAGGCCCTTCCTTCTTTAAGTTGAAGGAGAGATAATGACCCCCGAGTCCCGCCTCCAGTAGGCCCCGGGGTGGCGACTAGAACCAATGGTATGAGTTTTCACAAATATGGGAGGCATTACCTTTTTTATTATTTAGGATCGGGAAATAGGACAAGTCAACCACCCAAAAAGGAAAAGAATCAAGTGTATATAAATAAACCCAAAAAAAGCCTCCATGCATGTTTAAACAGTTTACAACAAGGTTCTAGTACAAAAAAGAAAGCTCAAAGTACAATACCAAAAGAAAACAAAGGTACGACAATAGAAACAACTCCAACTGTCCGACTAGTAGGGTCCCGCACAGCCCTGGTAGTCCTCCTGGAAACCTAAAAGTAAACGTAGGGTGACCATACAAGTACACTCAGTAGGGAAAACCAAGACTCTCGTGCACAAGTAGGGGAACGTGCTAAAGTCCCTTGAAAAAGGAGCAAACCAAATGCCTATTCAAGGTAAACTAACCACCCCAGGCCTCACCAAGGCACGATCCCCAAATAACGCAAGTAAAGTAATATATATAATCAGAGCACATCTATGTTTGGGTACCCCGTGCCACTTTCCCACTGGTTACTGAGACATCCTACCCATTGGACCAATCCTGCCATTCTCACCGCAGTCCCACTGCCACACCCACCCGCACACACCTGGGCCACAACCACACGCAGTCCCACTGCCGAAAACCCTCCCGCACACACCTGGGCCCCAACCGCACGCAGTCCCACTGCTGAAAACCCCCCCGCACACACATGGGCCTCATCTGTCTCACGTAACCATGCCCGAAGACACCTGGGCCAGAAGATCAACTGTCACGCCCGAAGACACCTGGGCCTCATCCCGAAGACACTTGGGAAACCACCTGCCGCACACACCTGGACAACCACAGTACTACCCTGCCCGAAGGTTCTTGGGCTAATAATGGACCTCAGGCCATCACAGCCTGCCCGAAGATACTTGGGGTATCCGGGAAAGGGAGCAGAAAAGGAGCTAATAACCAGCCACTAAGATTAGTGTTGGGAAAAAAACCCTTCCCCCATGATTGGGGGTGTTCGGCACTGAGTTCTCAACTTGGGTGGGGCGCGAATAAGAAACAAAAAGCTACAAGTATAGATATAGGTAACAAACACTCACCCAAAGCTTAGGTTTTCTTATCCAACCTACAGAACACAACACCACTGCATCCGAGTCACAGTTCACGACCCTTGCCCACAAAAACCATTTGTCCCATTCTTTGTTTCACGTTCAGTCAAAATGTTCAATTAATTTTAAGCACTACTGGGAAACTACCATAAGCATAACCAAGGAAAGCGTCAAAAGCATGGATCAACCAAAACACTCACACCCGGTTCTGTCAACAGAGGATCTCTCCCCAATTTGTGATATAAACGAGTACCCACCCGGTCTCAAAATTACAACCACTGAAACCATACCAACAGGGAATCTCATCCCCAAATTCACACAACCACCAGGTAATTTCAGATTTAAAAGAATTAACACACTCCGTGATTTCAAACCTGTGTGTTCTAACCTAGAGTTAACATAGTAGGGTTTATCCTGGTGCTTCCAACTTATTCAGCCGAGTATACGTGATTAACCAATTCACAGCAGGAGTTCACAATTTCAGCAACCCATTTAAAACATCACGAGGGGATTCATCAGTGCACATACAGCGACCACCAACGGCCTCAATTTTCAGAAAAACATAAACCAGCACAACTAAAAAGGATGATCACAAGATAAAGCATAAACAACGATCACAACCCCTTCCCCTTCTTTCTTTAGAACTTCGTTTATTATCTTCATTAAGGTTCGGTTCAACCAATTCCATAGGAACAAAATAACGCCCACCCCGCATGATACACAAAAGTGAGAGGCGAGAGAAATTCCCTACTTGCTGATAGATGACCAACACTTATGTCAGGGGGGGAGGCAGAACTTCACGGATAACGACGCGGTGCGCCCGATGCACTAGAAGACCCACGATCGAGGAAGGGAGAAACCACGGCCTAACCCTTAATTTATAAGAGTCGGGGGCGGTTGAGATAAAAACGCTGAACCGCGTAAGACGTGGAAGTCGTGGGTTGACCACACGGCTTGACTCATCATTAAAGGTGTTGGGTGGTTTAAGCCAACTCAAGAGCCGATTCAGTATTTAATTAAAACTTTTGTGTGCGTTTCGGGTCTTTAAGACATTTTATTAAACGAGGCAGAATAGGGTTTAAAACCCTATTTGCGAAAAAGGAGCGTTACTCGAACAACTTGGCAAGGCCGGGTGACGTCAGCTGGTTCCGCCGATCGGTCTCACCGATCGGTGCCCCTTAAGGATCCGGATTTTGGCAAAGGAAGGGACCAAGGGGGGTCTGGGTCATCACATCAGATACATCTTAAACGATTCTCGTCCTCTAGAATCACAACAAACCAGAAGGAAAGAGAGGGTCCGAACAACCATCTTCGAAAGATACCTCTTAGGAGGGAACCCCTCCTAACTAAAAACACTCCCCTGTCAAGAACCAAGCAACATACCACGCCAAACCGCCCGGTCATGTGGGTTTGGGGAGTTCCCCTCCCCCATGTCAAGATATTATCCGCTTTGAGCAGCACTGACTTGCCCGCATGGGTTTAATCGAATCCACCTTAATGCGTCTTGATTAGGGGTCGGGTTCCCTCTTCCCTTTATCCGGGGATTTTCACACACAACAGAGTAAATAAACTAGTACATTTCATAGCCAAAAGTCAAACGTTCTACCACAATAGGTACAAAAGGAACAAAGATCAAAACAACCCGAGGTATTGGGCTCGCATCTGTGCTTCCCTCTCCCACGTACTCTCTTCGAGCCCGCCATGTCTCCACAACACACGAACCAAGGGAATGGCTCGCCCACGAAGCACCTTCTCCTTGCGATCCTCGATCATCACTGGTTTTTCCACAAAGGTTACGTCGTCCTCGATGTCCAGTTCACCCCAATCAAGGACATGTGAATCATCGTACAGATAACGACGGAGCTGGGATACATGAATGACATCATGTATCCTTAGCAGCGGCGGAGGTAACGCTAGCTGATAAGACACTTCGCCGACCCGCCGCAACACTTCGAAGGGTCCGATGAATCTGGGGGAAAGCTTACCCCCCTTGCCGAACCTCTGTTGCCCACGCCGCGGGGAGACCTTCAGGAACACGTGGTCCCCAACCTCAAACTCCAAGGGCCTTATCTTGGTATCAGCATACAACTTCTGTTGGTCCTGGTCCGCCTTCATCCTTTCCCGTATGAGCTGAATCTTCTCTGTCGTGTCCTGCACCACCTCCGGGCCAAGGATGCCTGCCTCTCCTACTTCGGTCCAACACACAGGTGAACGACATGGCCTCCTGTACAAAGCCACAAACGGGGCCATACCGATGGTAGAGTGGTAGCTATTATTGTAGGAAAACTCCACTAGAGGCAAGTATCACACCCAGGACTCTCCTGAGTCCAGAACACATGCCCGTAGCATATCCTCCAAGGTCTGGATGGTGCGCTCCATTTTTCCATCTGTCTGGGGATGAAAAGCAGTGCTAAGGCGTAACTGGGTGCCAAACGCATGCTGCAATCCTCTCTAGATTCGTGAGGTAAACCGTGCATCCCTATCTGAGACTATAGACCTCGGAAATCCATGCAACCAAACCACCTCATTCACGTACATTCATGCCAAAGCATCCACAGTACTTGACTCCCTGATTTCCAGAAAGTGAGCCGATTTTGTCAACCTGTCCACCACCACCCAGATGGCGTCGCACCCTCCTTGGACCTTGCGTAGTCCCGTGAAGAAATCCATTGAGAAGTCGTCCCACTTCCACTCAGGAACAGCTAAAGGCTGCAGTAGGCCTCCTGGAACCCGGTGTTCAGCCTTCACTTGCTGACATACTAAGCATTTAGCCACAAATTCTACCACCGCTCGCTTAACTCTGGGCCACCAGAACGTCCTTTTCAGCCCCTGGTACATCTTGGTATCTCCTGGGTGCACCGCTAGGGGTGAGTTGTGGAACTCACTGAGAACCTTGCCACACATCACTCTTGGAACAAACAACCTTTTCTGGAAAAGCATCCGGTGCTGAACGTCCTCTGTCCATTCTCTTGGAGCATCGCCCTGGTCAACCCGATCACGCATCACTTCGCACTCAGGGTCTCCCCACTGAGACTCCTCCACTTGTCGAAACATAGATGACTACACTATCACCTGATATAGGCAGTCTCTACCACTATCCATCTTCGCATCCAGGTGTAAGGCAGCCAACTCCTCCATTGCCTTCCAGGCATTTGCCGACTCTTGGACTGCATCCTTCTGCATCCTCCTGCTCGAGGCATCGGCCACCACATTGCCCTTGCCCTCAGTATAAGAGATTTCAAAGTCGTAGTCCTGGAGGAACTCCACCCATCTCCGCTTTCGCAAGTTCATGTCCCACTAAGAGAAGATATACTTTAAGCTTTTGAGATCTGTGAAGACCACAAAGAATTCCCCGATGAGGTAGTGCCACCATAACTTTAGCGCAAAAACGACCGCTGCAAGCTCCAGGTCATGGGTGGCGTAGTTACGCTCATGGGGGAGTAGCTGCCTGGACCCGTAAGAGATCACCCCTTGTCGCTGCATCAACACGCATCCCAGGACCTGTCCTGAAGCATCACAAAATACCTCATAGGCCATCCCTTCTTCTGGTAATCTCAACACTGGGGCACTAACCTGCTTTTCTTTTAGGTAGATGAAGGATGACTCGCATTGCTCGCTCCACACGAAAACCTGGTCCTTCTTGGTCAAAGCCGTCAAAGGGGATGCTACTCGGGATAAGTTGGGTACGAATCTCCGGTAGTAACCTGCCAATCCGAGGAAACTCCAGACTTCCAGCACATTCTTGGGTGCTGCCCAAGAAACAACTGCCTCAACCTTTGATGGGTCGACTGCTACCCCCTGCTCAGACACTACATGCCCGAGGAAGTGCACTTCTCGTGTCCAGAACTTGCACTTTGACAACTTCCCATAGAGCTGGTGCTGTCAGAGGACTTCCAAAACTGTCCTCAGGAGCTCTGCATGGTCCCCTTCTGAGCTTGAATAGATCAGGATATCGTCGATTAATACCACCACAAACCGATCCAGGTACTCCCTAAATATGGAGTTTATAAGCCCCATGAACACGGACGAGGCGTTAGTAACACCAAAGGGCTTGACCACGAACTCGAAGTGCCCATACCTGCACCTGAATGCCGTCTTCGGGACGTCGCTATCCTTCACCCTCAGCTGGTGGTATCCGGACAGCAGGTCAATCTTCGAGAACCATCCTGCCCCCTTCAGTTGGTCAAAAAGATCATCTATCCTCGGAAGAGGGTAGCGATTCTTGATCGTTACCTGATTCAGCCTCCTGTAGTCGATGCACAACCTGAGGCCACCATCTCCCTTCCTTGCGAACAAGACTGGAGCGCCCCATGGTGACGCACTCGGACGGACATAACCCCTCTTCATCAGATCGTCAATCTGTATCTGCAACTCTCGTAGCTCCGAAGGTGCCATCCGATAAGGATCCATCGAGATCGGACAAGCGTCGGGTTGTAGGTCTATCCCGAACTCGATATCGCGTCGAGGGGGTAGTGTCGTCACCTCCTCAGGAAAGATGTCTATAAATTCGTGGACGATCTCTGGCACTTCCACCATTTCAGCATCTACTGATTACACTGTCAGCTCGGTCAACAAGGAGAGGAGAGGTTCCTCCCTCCTGTTTCCCTTCGGACCGCTCCGCTCGCCGGTGAAGGTAACACGCTGGCTGTCCAAACCTGAGAACACCACCCTTCTTTGGAAACAGTCGATGACGACACACACAGAAAATAGCCAGTCGATGTCTAGGATGACATCGTACGGCTGAATCTGTAGCAGAAGGAGATCCCTAACCGACTGATGTGGCCCTAACATCAGTCTACATCCCTGAAAAACAAACAGAATGTCGGTCTGACCTCCAAATGGTGTGCTCAACACCAGGGGCACTGGAAGTCTCTCGGCATCTAGACCCAAGGCACGGGCTAGACTGGGTGCAACAAAGGAGTTCGAAGCTCCGGTATCGAACAAAGCATAGGAAAGAGTGCTAATCACATTTATCGCACCGCGAACAACCTCTGGCCCTGATGGAACTGTTGCCTCTGCGGCGTGTAACTGTCCACGCCCAGCTCCCCTGCCCCTCGGCTGTCGGCCACCTCCCAGACCATGCCCTGGTCAAGGTCCCTAGGGAGCGCCCTGAGGTCGGCCTCCTCCTCCTATGTCTGCCTGCGGAAGAGCGGGAGCTCGCTGTCCCTGCTGCTGCTGCTGGAAGGGTCTGGCTGGAAACTGCTGCTGCGGAGGATGCTGGGGATGACTGCCACTGCTGTACTGCACCCGATCGGGGCACTGACTCCGGAGATGTCCAGGGCTCCCGCAGATGAAGCACCATGGTCCCGAGCCTGAAGGAAAAGAACGTGGGCCAGGGGATCGAAACTGAAACTGCTGCGGTCTGCTCCCTGTGGGTTGGAACCTGGAGGGTCCTGATGCTGGAGGCCTGGTGCTGACGGCCTTCCCCTTCGATGGTCCTAGCTGGATTCCTTCTTGTGACACTCCGCCCCGAGCATGCATCCTTTCCACCACTTCGGCCTTCATATGGACATCTAAGTATGTCGGAAGGGTAAAGGGGGTAACAACATACTGGAGGGAGGGTCGGAGCACCTCCTCCAAATGTCCTGCTCGAGACTCCTCATCGGGAAAGAGGTCTGGAGAAAAACGTAGGAGGTCCTTGAACTTGATTCCAAGTTCCCTCACGGACATGCTCCCCTGCTGGAGGGAGAGTAGCTCCTGCCTCTTCTCCACCTTCATTGTCGAGGAGAGGAACTCCGCCCGGAACTCCTTCTTGAAATCCGCCCAAGCAACCCCAGACTCTTTCCTATTCTCCAGGTGAAGCATCCACCACTGAAGTGCCTCTCCTCGCATCTGGCTAACAGCTAGAGGAACCCAGTACTCGGTCGGGGCCCGAAACAGGCCGAAGGCTATAACTAGCTCCTCTAGCCAGCCTTCCATCTTCATATCGGAGGTGCTGCCCTCATACTTCTCGAGGGCCTGTCGCTGGAAGGCCCGAAGAGTTTTTTTCCACTGGTCGCCCTCTTCCTCTCGATCAGCTCTCTGCCAATCGGCTAAAGTAGTCTTTGGGGCCTCGATCGCCTATACCACACGTGGTCGCCTCCGAGGTGCCATAGCTACAAGGTAAACAAGGAATGCCTAAGCCTAAGTAGTTCATACTAAAAAGAAAAACTTCTTATAATTTTAAATTTATTTTAATTCCCAAAATATCCCAGAAGCATAAGGACACAAGTCATTTATGATGCATGTACCTTTCCTTGGGTCTCTACCCTGCAATCAGTGTCGTCTCACTTGGTTGTTCGGTAGGCCCAGAGTCCTTGCATCGGATCACGGGGGGCCCTAAAATCTCGTGTCCTAGTCGGTCTTCCCTGGCCTAATTCACGCACCAAGTTCACCCAACGATGTTGCCTTACCATCCCATACAATCCTCACAGTGCCTAACTCCAGACTCCATCCTACCTCTCAAACCTTCCTCTGATACCATTCTGTCACGACCCGCCTTCACCAAAAGGAGGGAAGGGTCAGCAGATTGCTAGGCCCTTCCTTCTTTAAGTTGTAGGAGAGATAATGACCCCCGAGTCCCGCCTCCAGTAGGCCCCGAGGTGGCGACTAGCACCAAGGGTATGAGTTTTCACAAATATGGGAGGCATTACCCTTTTTATTATTTAGGATCGGGAAATAGGACAAGTCAACCACCCAAAAAGGAAAAGAAACAAGTGTATATAAATAAACCCAAAAAAATCCCCCATGCATGTTTAAACAGTTTACAACAAGGTGCAAGTACAAAAAAGAAAGCTCAATGTACAATACCAAAAGAAATCAAAGGTACGACAACAGCAACAACTCCAACTGTCCGACTAGTAGGGTCCCGCACAGCCCTGGTAGTCCTCCTAGAAACCTGAAAGTAAACGTAGGTTGAGCATACAAGTACACTCAGTAGGGAAAACCAAGACTCTCATGCACAAGTGGGGGAACGTGCTAAAGTCCCGTGAGAAAAGAGCAAACCAAACGCCTATTCAAGGTAAACTAACCACCCCAGGCCTCACCAAGGCACGCTCCCCAAATAACGCAAGTCAAGTAATATATATAATTAGAGCACATCGATGTTTGGGTACACCGCGCCACTTTCCCACTGGTTACTGAGACATCCTACGGATCGGACCAATCCCACCATTCTCACCGCAGTCCCACTGCCACACCCGCCCCCACACACATTGGCCACAACCACACGCAGTCCCACTGCCGAAAACCCGCCCGCACACACCTGGGCCCCAACCGCACATAGTACCACTGCTGAAAACCCGCCCGCACACACCTGGGCCTCAACTGTCTCACGTAACCACGCCCGAAGACACCTGGGCCAGAAGATCAACTGTCACACCCGAATACACCTAGGCCTCATCCCGAAGACACATGGAAAACCACCTGCCGCACACACATGTAAAACCACAGTACTACCCTGCCCGAAGGTTCTTGGGCTAATAATGGACCTCAGGCCATCCCAGCCTGCCCGAAGATACTTGGGCTATCCGGGAAAGGGAGCAGAAAAGGAGCTAATAACCAGCCACTAAGAATAGTGTTGGGAAAAACACCCTTCCCCCATGAATGGGGGTGTTCGACACTGAGTGCTCAACTTGGGTGGGGAGCGAATAAGAAACACAAAGCTATAAGTATAGATATTGGTAACAAACACTCACCCAAAGCTTAGGTTTTCCTAGCCAACCTACAGAACACAACACCACTGCATCCGAGTCACAGTTCACGACCCTTGCCCACAAAAACCATTTGTCCCATTCTTTGATTCACGTTCAGTCAAAATGTTCAATTAATTTTAAGAAGTACTGGGCAACTACCATAAGCATAACCAAGGAAAGCATCAAAATCATGGATCAACCAAAACACTCACACCCGGTTCTGTCAACAGAGGATCTCTCCCCAATTTGTGATATAAACGAGTACCCACCCGTTCTCAAACTTACAACCACCGAAACCATACCAACAGGGAATCCCATCCCCAAATTCACACAACCACCTGGTAATTTCAGATTTAAAAGACTTAACACACTCCGTGATTTCAAACATGTGTGTTCTAACCTAGAGATAACATAGTAGGGTTTATCCTGGTGCTTCCAACATATTCATCCAGGTATACGTGATTAACCAATTCACAGCAGGAGTTCACAATTTCAGAAACCCATTTAAAACATCACAAGGGGATTCATCAGTTCACATATAACGACCACCAACAACCTCAATTTTCAGAAAAACATAAACCAACACAACTAAAAAGGATGATCAAGAGATAAAGCATAAACAACAATCACAACCCCTTCCCCTTCTTTCTTTAGAACTTCATTTATTATATTCATTAAGGATCAGTTCAACCAATTCCATAGGAACAAAATAACGCCCACCCCGCATGATACACAAAAGTGAGAGGCGAGAGAAATTCCCTACTTGCTGATAGACAACCAACAATTATGTCAGGGGGAGGCAGAACTTCACGGATAATGACGCGGCGCGCCTGATGCACCAGAAGAGCCACGATCGAGGATGGGAGAAACCACGACCTAACACTTGATTTATAAGAGCCGGGGGCGGTTGAGATAAAAACTCTCAACTGCGTAAGACGTGGAAGTCATGGGTTGACCATGCGGCTGGACTCATCATTAAAGGTGCGGGGTGGTTGAAGCCGACTGAAGATTCGAGTCAGTATTTAATTAAAATTTTTGTGTGCGTTTCGGGTATTTAAGACATTTTTTTAAACGAGGCAGAATAGGGTTTAAAACCCTATTTGCGAAAAAGGAGCGTTACTGGAACAACTTGTCAAGGCCGGGTGACGTCGGCCGGTTCCGCCGATCTGTCACACCGATCGGTCTCACCGATCGGTACCCCTTAAGGATCCGGATTTTGGCAAAGGAAGGGACCAAGGGGGGTCTGGGTCATCACAGAGTGTGTGACCTCCATGGGAGTGTGTTCTCTATTTGATGTAGATCACAGTACTGGGGAGTTGTGTATCCATATATATTCTTGGGTAGTATCACATGATTTTGGGCATTAATGATATACTTATGGAGTCATAGGATGAATATTCTATATTGTGTATAATGTTTTGTGTAGATCACACTTCTATATGAAATGGTTTTTCTATGGGTGTATATGTATATTCTTTTATATCCTTTTTTACATTTGTGAAGATAACTAGTTTCATATCACTCCATTTCAACCTATTTGGTTTTAGGGATTATTACTAGGTATGTATATACAAACCCTTACAAGGTATTTTCCCACATATGTCATGTATGATCAGTACAACAAACATGACTGAAAGATGCAAATTTTTTATTTCACTAAGGTTTAAACAGATACCATATGGTTTCACTATGTTTTCCAAAAAACAACATTATTATTGGAATCAGAATTTATATTATGTCAGTTCTATACATTTACATTATGTTTCTCAAAACTATTGATGAACATTTATTTAGCGGTAGGTTTTTTTATTTTAGCGGTGGTTTTACTTTAAAAAAAATTGAATAAATAATGGTGGATTAAACCAACTCTATTAACGAGAAAATATTTAGGAGGAGAAACAACATATAAAACCAAAAATAAATAACTAAAATAAATTTTGACCTTATATATAGTGGTTGTGTAAAAAATTTCTAAAAATAAATTTGAATATTTAGTTGTAGTTTAAACTGCCACTATATATCATTTCTTAAAATATAGCTATCATATTTTTAGCACTATGAAAGAAAAAAAAGGAACTAATATATGATAATATATAAAATAGAATTCCATGATCTATAATAATAACATTATTCTAATATTATTAATTAGATTGAATAAATTACAATATATAATTAAAATATTTATTTTTCCATTTAGTGTAGTCATTTTCATTTATGGATTTTCTTGAAAGAGGAATCAATTATGATGTTATCAAATGTTTTATTTTCTAAAATAGATGAAATCTAATCATTACCCTTGAAAATTATAGATTATGATATAACAACATAATACATATAGTTATATTCATTGATGAATCATTTTCCAAATAGTGTATAACTTCTATGGATGATTTGGGGGTGGTTATCATTTCTACCATATGTTATCAATCATTCATTGAGTTATGATAAGTGGAACTAGTGTCCTTATCACTCAAAATTTTTAAAGAGGATAAAGTGTCATATTCTCAAAAAATCATGATTATTATAGTGGAGTTTCTCACTTGTTGTGTGTCAAAATAATGTCTTTGGGATGTCCCTAAATGATATACATGGTATGAAATGATGATTTTTTAAATGCCATGGGATTCATGGTGGGGAATGTATGATTTTTATTGATTTTTGTAATGTTTTTTCCTCTACAAGAGAAATCAACATAATTTATTGTAATATCAAACATGTATATTTCTGCAATATGTTGTTTATGGAATATTTTTTAGGAGTTCGTAGAATTGTTAGATCGAACGATACAAATTTTTGGAATCTACGTAATTTTTTAAGAACATAATGGTTATGAGTGTGGTCTTACGACATGGTGATTGGTGTAAAAAATACATAATGATTTAAGAAAATGATTTAAAACATCAAAATGTCTGATAATATCATAGGATACATTATATTAATATATACCCCCTTCAAGACAAATTATAATTAAGGAATCAGACTATAATATTGGATTATAAGATATTATACTACAAATGAATTTGGAGTTATAAAAAGATATCTAGATGTATTTACCTACTATTTAAAGATACTATCAATGAACATTGAATTGGAGTAATAGAGTCGAATAGTTTTTTGGGGGTAGTATCATTTAAAGATACTCTTGGAGTTCTTAATTTTGGAATTTTATTATCTATTATAATCAAAGTCTTATAGATTTTAATAACTACCATGTCAAAACGTGATATTGATATTCCATGTCTGTAGAACATGCGTCATTACAATTGTATTGATAGTTTTTTTGTTTTTTTCAATATCTATGCATAAAATCATTATAATATGATAATAATTGAAATAAATTTTTATCGATCGAGGTGGAATATTGAATGGTTGAGACTATTCAGTACGTAGGGGTACAAATGTAATTTTAATCCACAGTTCACATAAAGGATATATCAATAGGAGTTTATAATTATTATATCATTATATGTTATAAGGGAATGTTTTCTAGATGGAGATGAATTAAAATTGTTTCATTTGATACTAGTGTATTAGTAGAACGTGATTTTTTTATTTCTAGTGCTAGTTTCAAAAAATAAAATTACCATATTGAGTGAGACCACGAACATGAGACATGTAGTATCCAATTTATAATGCATAAAAATGTAAAAGGATGATAACTCATTTCATATTTTTTTATAGAGATAATTTAGATAGATTTATTTATATGGTTTCATGTAATCAATGAATTATCAATTCACAATTCTAGATATATAGGGATGTGTTTCATCAATAATATAGGACAAAAAATTGAACTAAAACCATCATGTGATTGTAATTTTTCTTGGTTAATACTCAAACTCACATGGGTAATTACAAAAATTGTTAAATAGTGAAATCCAATAGTTATTATTCTCCTACATTTTCCCCAATCATATGGTTTTATTCACTACTAAACGTATCCATATAAAAATCACTTATTCGAATAATTACTATATGAAAACAAAGTTATATAATATCACTCATAAAAAAATAAAATAGAATTAATTATATCCTATTTAACATAATAGTGGCATAGGGGTGTCATGATTCTTCATATACAAAACATTATAGGGAAAAGGAATAAGGTATATATAATAGTAAAAAATAGAAAATGAATTAATCATATTGAGTTTCATGAAATGATATGGAACAAAAATATCCTTACCGGAAAAAAATTAGATTCTGAATAAAAAAATTAGTATTATCATGTCATATGATTTTTTACAAATTATTAATGAATAAAAAGTGAACACGAATCACTACTAGAAGAAATTTGATCGACATCCTTTCCATCTACATCTGTACTCCATACTACCGGCACATGTATTAAAATTGTGTCAAAAATTAAATTATGTTGTATATTTTAATTGAAACATAATAACCAAAAAAATTTAACAATTTTTTTTTATTATGAGTGATTTACATACTCATCAATATTCATTGAGGAAAAATCACTGGATACATATCCATTTTCTTGTGAAGAAATTAAATCAATACTTTCTAAAAGTAATGACTACCAAATCATTCACATTTATATATTCCCCAAATATCTAAATTTTTAATGAAGATAAAACAATATGCCTCTAATAATATCGATGCAGGGATTGAATACAAATAGTGGTGTATGTTTCAGAAATCATTAGAAACCTACCAAAGACCCTTTATGGTAATTGTCCATAACCTATCCCATGCATGTGACCAAGACACTCTTTCCCATGTACATGACAAATTTGATCATCCTTGGTTATCGATAAGGACTGTATGAGATTTTAATCCAATAGTACTTTTACTATTGCCTATTTTCCATTCATATTTGATGAAATACTTATTCATATATTGAAAAATAACATTATGTTATTACAACTAAAAAGGAATTCATACCGCAAAATCTTTGGTATGCTTATTAACACAACACCCATAAGATTTTGTATGATTATCCAACTAATGTACTATTAGAGATACATGGAGCCAAAATTATTTTATAGTATAAATAATGATAAATCAACGGTTTTATATATGAAACATATATTTTAAATTATATATATATAAACTAATGAGATCATTACGATATTCAATCTATTTCTTGAAAAATTCATTGACCCAATAGATTGTGGGGTGATTTCTATAGGTCGACATGATGCATTTTTCCATAGGATGTCATAAAATAAATAACATGAAAATTAATAGTAATGTATTCTATAACATTTCAATTTCATATACATCTATATATGTAAAATGATATTAATATATTGATATATATTCAATACCATGTGTTTCTCGTAATGTTGGAAATAAAAAGACCCCCCTCCTCTCTAGGTACCCCTTCTGGTACCTTATACTACAGCTACATAGAATTTAATAAAGAATTGTTGAATTCATTATATAATTTCTATTTAAAAGCCTTCCATTTCATAACCAAATTATTCAATGTCCACTTTTATGAGATAAGAACTATAATGATAATGGGGAATAATATCTCTAAAAAGAGATTTATTTTTAAAATATTATATTTTTATAACATAAAGACATTTAATTACACTACATTGTATGAAAATTACATTTAACTGGGAAGAAAAGACTTCATTTTTTAGTATTGAAGCAGATGCCTCCAATATGCATAGGTGTTGAGAAGGGTAATCAACACCATCGTATGTAGTCCAAAAATATGGCCAAATAATATTTTGGAATTATCTATAGGGACACCATAATTGTCATATGGGACAACATTATTTATTCCTCTTCGATTTTATACATTTGAAAAATTCATATTTATCTCTCTAGTATTATTTTTTTATCGTATATGAAAAAACATATCGTAATATAAAAAATTATAATAAAATTGTTAAGATTAAAATTTCAACCTAGAATGGTCACCCTCCAATATCCTTGTGTAAAAAACATGAGTGATGACCTATTCCATCACTATTGAACCTATGTAATGGAGTTGAACTATCTAAGATGATGATGAGATAGAAAAATATGGTGTATTAGATGTTGATGGAATTTACTTTGTCAGACCTAGTGAATTGGGCACACAGAGGTTGTCTTAAATTATGTTTGTAGGGAGACTAATGGATCAACTATCATTCTTTTTTATTGTACATCAATTGGAAGGTTACTTGGATTAGTGAAATTATTATTTGTTAATATTCTTATCATTTAATCAAGTAAAATAATGTTTGGAACATATATTTTAAATAAATAATTCCGAAAAAAATGAGGAAATGTTAATAGATTCATAATATTAACAAAAAATATACATAGTTATGACAGTGAATTAGGGAACACATAATATATGTAGTTGAACAAATAATGGATGATTTGAGATACAATCATTTTTCATTAAATAATATCATTTTATTGCTCCATCATTATGTCATATACTTTATCCACTCCTGTAAGATTAATATTATCAATATCATGATGGAAACATATGTACATTTATTTCTATTTATTGAATTCAATGTCAGTTGAACATTATTCCACTTCATTACCCATATCATACAAGTCTCTCTATTTTATTTAAACACCCACACTCCACGCATCATCCATTACATATCTAACCTAATATACCATTTTCTCTTGTGATAATTTGTTATAAAGATCTATTAATTCATGTTAATTGACTTCCATTACGCGTTGGAAGTGCAAATATTTAAATTTTATTGAGTATCTTGTAATACAACTAGTTATATTTAGTAACTATAATTTGAATAAAATAATTAAATAATTCTTATGGTAGTTCAATTCATCAATATTTTTCAAAATTCCATAGTATCATAATTCATAAATTATAAATAATCCACAATTTATTATATTTAAACCCTCTTGTCGATCAAAAGTTTAAAATCTAAAAACATTTTCATTGTAAGCATCAAATGTGTTAGCATTTTTTTGATTCCACCAAGAAAGAAACATCAAAACATCAGAAAACTCATCTGGAGAATCATTATTCTTGTTCTATAATATGAAATTGACATTAGTAGGTTTAAAAATTTTCTCTAAGTGAAATATCCATATTTTTATCAATATTTATAAACTTGAACATTATGTAAACCATTATAATGTCTCTTTATTAATAGATTTTATTATACCATTTATATGTTGTGATCCGCCTATCATATGTATTTTTTCATAGTATTATTACATATTTAATAAATGGATAAAAAAATTTATTATTCTACATCACATATCCATGTTCTAGTAATGATAACATTTATATCTCTGTATCATTTTTTATTCTTCCCAAAAATAGAAATGTATATTTATATCCTATCATTTTGAAATTGATTCGATTTGTCATCAACCCAACAAGACATTTGAATATTTTATAAATATCATTTATCTATCATGAATTAAATTTATCACACTCCTCTTATATATAGTGCTCAGAATTAGAGATGTCATTTTGAAATTTTTTTCAAATGATTTAAAATGGTCTAGATATCTGGGAATTAATATTAATAAAACATAATCATTTATTTATTGAAGTTCGAAAAACATTTTCCTTATGAGGAAAAAATTATAAATAAATTACCTCTCAATTGGATACATCCATCGAAAATTTACATGGACTACTAATTTAGTTTCATTGACAAAATGAATAGTTCAATTAATCATCACTGAAAAATTGTTTGAATGATCATATTCATTTCAAAACGTTTCAATAAAAATATCCCTTGGATTATGTCATTCTTATTTGGTTATAGAGTTTTCTCACACAGATTTCTGAACAATTTTATAAATATCAGTAAAACAATAGTAAAATATTAATCTAATAATGTAATAATATAAATTATAGTAGGTGTTGTAACAAAATATGTGAATTATGGCTTTTAAAATCATATATAGTACAATTATTTATTTCGACACACATAGAGATATTACATTAATATCCCTTAGATACATTCACATACATTAAAATTTTGATGGAATGTTTATTTATAACTATAATTCATTATAAATATATCAGGAGCATACTTTCAATTTATATATGGCTAGTGACCACACTTTATATTCATTGTTTGTAAGTTTGATCAACCATCGTTATGATCCAATTATTTTCTACACCCATTATGAAATGTGAAGATCAATCCTTGAAAAAAATTATTCTTAATATGAATAACATAAATACTATTCTTCAACAAATTCAATTTCAAATACATAGGTTAGATGAAAAATCCTTTTTTATTCCATTATTATGTTCCGATTTCACATGATGATTCAAATAAAACACTTTTAAAACTATCATTAAAATGATGTAGCTTCCCATATTAAATTATAATGTTTCTATGTTTTTATAATATTTTATAACCTATAAAAAATGGGATGTGGTTTCTAATAAACATAAAAAATGGAATTTTTAGATTTTAAATCAAAATCTATGAGATGCATTAAGAACTATTCTCTGGAATTTAAAGAACCATATTTTAATGTAATGCACATTTTTAGGCTCAAAATCATTGTTAAAAATAGGAGAAGACAAACACATTTAATTTTTCTAAACAAATATGTTCCCAAGTATAGGGAAGCCACTAATATTCGATAGTAAACTAAAGTAAATTTTAAACATTGATATATATGTTTTTAAAAAAAACATATGAGAACCATTTCACCATAACTCTAAAATCATTCAATTAGAGACTGAATTTATACATCAATTTCACTTACAAATTTTTTTTCCCTGAACAATGAGATAAATTATAAAATAAAATTCATTTCATACACATGAAATGATGTAGATTATAAGGGATCTGAATTGCCTTCCATATTTTATAATTGGTGCTCAATGTCCCAAATGAGTTGAATCCATCTGTAGGAAATCCCAATATCACATTCTTTGGATTTGATGAAAAGACTCGACGAAATGAATCAAATGTATTCCTTAATTTTAAATCACTTGTTTTCCATTTTTGAACATCATTGTTATTTTCTATATAATTCCACTTCACGTGCTCATCTATTTTTGATGAACTGTATAATCATTGAAGTCAATGAATTAATGGGAAGTAATAAAATAGTTTTTCACCTATTTTCTTTTTCTTATAATTCAATTCAGTATCTTAATTTAGACTTCCAACATCTCCCACTGACTACCATCTAGTTGAGGAAAATTGTATCAATACATTCTAACTAAATCACTTTCAAAATAATGCTTAAAATCATTGGAAAATGATTTATTTTTCTACAATCCATAACAATCTTTAAAAAAAAATTGTTATCATAAAAATTCTACTGGAAATTGGCTTCTAGAATTGCATCATGAAACAAATACAATATTAATGATATTGCTTAATTTGTAATTGTGCATTGTTATTTGAATTTATACAACTTCTGTAGAAATGATCAATTTTAATTTTTACAACATCTAACATGTTGCTCAGGATTTCCATCTTCAATAAAATTTTGACACATTGATTTCTACTCAATGATTTTGTCTCCAACATTATCTTTCATATAATCAAGAGGAGTATCCAATTATATGTTTCAATTTTTATCTGGTTTTCCTATAGTCCCAAAACATCATATTTCATGTTTCTATTTATAGCACCCTCATCTGGTTGTTCTAATATTTTTTATGTGTAATTTTTGTCTTATATTCTCTAAGCCATAATTTATAATGTTTTTTATTTATCATTCCATTTTTGGAGAGGTTGGGATCTCATTTTATTTATTGAAATTTTTTATCATCATTTTATATCACTAGCTTTTTTATTCCAAATTAATAAAAAATATTGATTTGGGAATTTATTCAATATAAAGGGTTGATATACTTCATGTCTCTTCAAACATCATATAAATTTACATTTTCACCATTGAAATATTATTCTCCCATCAACGGATCGACTTGAAAATTAAAAATCATAAAAACTCCATGAAACCCTTGGCATACAATGGTACGCTTTCTAATAACATGATATATATTATATTCCTATATATCACTATTTTCTAAAACATTATTGGAAGAAAACATATTTAATTATTACAAGAAAATAAATTAATGGATTTGAAAAAAACTCATCCCATGTAGTTATAAAAAGATTCATATAAGTACTATAAAATCAATGTAAAAAATGAAAATAATCATAAATTGTATTATGTAAAATAAATGCGAAATAAAAATCATTAAATCTCTATGAAAACAATATTTTTATTTTTCATTGAAAATAATTTATCAAATATCACATGGAAACTTGTTTTATAAAAATTACTATTTTCCTAATGTCATATTTGATGCGAAAAAATCCTCTCTAATGGTAGTCAACTATTGTTAAGAAGTCGTTTTTCATTTATATGATAAAATATATATGATAGTATGATATCAAATAAGAAAATATATTAATATTTATATGATACATTAAATAAAATAAAAAATCCATTGAATATTCATTTTTAAAATAAATATAATTTTTACAAGGTTAAACAAATGAATAAATTAATAAAAAAATATCCATTAAACATCTGGGATAACTCCCTCTATCTTAATTAGTAAATATTTTAATCAAATACCACATGAAAATATCACTAGGGAATGATGTTATCCATCAGAACACCCCATCAAACACTTCCTTTCACTCATTAATAGTTATATCTTGTTGCTAGAACGATATCATAAACACAGGTGGGTGTAGAAAATAAAACTATTATTACATTTTAATGTTGAACTCCCACAAAAATAAAAAATGCATCTTGTGAATATTACTAATTTCATACATTATAATATAAAATAAAATTTTTATAAAACTATCATTTCACACATGTACATCCATGTATAGAAAAAATTCTTCAAATCATTATATCCCCATCTCAAATCATCTGATTAAAAAATTATATATACTATAAATAGGGGATCATTTAAATGGTGGAATCCAATAATATAACCATTACATCAAGACAAAAGAAAACATAATAAAATATAGATTTCAATCCCATTAGATCATTATCTATAAATATTTAATAATTCATATAATAAATTATTGCTAAAAAGTAGTGATAATGGTTTATTTTTTAAAAATTATTCATTTCTTGATTAACCCCAAAAATTGTGTGAGAAATCCCATATTGATCATAATTGTTTTTATCAAATTATCAATAAAAACATCTAATTTGATTTTTATTAGTCTCCATTAAACAAATATTTTGTTTTAGGCTTTTTTAATGAATTTATAATGAATTTCAGTTCAAGAGAAGATGTATATATTTATTATTATAATTAAATGTCCCCATAGACAGAAATGGAAAAAATAATAAAGAAAATATTAAATAATAATAAACTATCTATTTTCAGGATGGAAACTGAATATTTAGATATACATTATTGTAATTTTATTTGATAGAGTTTGAGGAAGTAATAAGTTGAAAATATTTTAGTTATATTATTTACGAAGAAGATTGATTTTTTTGACTTGGATAAGATAAAAAATATTTTGAAAGAATTGATTAATAAATATTGGTTTTATAAAATATTACAACATAAGAAAAATTAAATTGTTGGTGAAATCACATGTTTTTTGATTCATATGACGCCTCAACCATATATTTGAATGATTTTATCTAAAACTATTAAAAATATATTATCTATTTTATTTCTGGCTGTTTTTGATTCTTTGTGAATGATATTACCCACTACGAAAATGTATTTTTAATTATGGAAAATGAAAAATCAAAAAATGTAATGAAATGAAATTTTCTCATAGAATGATGAAATGAAATTAATACAAATAATATTATTCTTGAAGAAATATTTTCCAATACTAGAATTGAATGTATGAACGAAATTTTTAGGAAATTTGAGTCCAATGAAAGGATTAATCGGATGTTCTATAAAATTGATAAAAATTATAATAATTCCATTGATGTTCAAATAACTCAACTTGATATAAAATTATTTATGAAAAATAATTAAGAAAAATAATTATAAGAGAAATCCATGATTTGGATGTTTTTAAGAAGACTATTAAAGAGATCGTAGTTGAATTTGAATATAGAATAATGGTTAATATTCTTTAATAAAAAATTTATTCTTCATAATTTAAAT
This sequence comes from Viscum album, assembly GCA_963277665.1. Classification (NCBI taxonomy): domain Eukaryota; kingdom Viridiplantae; phylum Streptophyta; class Magnoliopsida; order Santalales; family Viscaceae; genus Viscum; species Viscum album. The sequence continues at coordinate 600,138,198 of OY728128.1, forward strand.
TATTTAAATATAAAAACGATTTAGGTAAACTATTTAAATAATGATATAATGATATTAGATACCTAACATAATTAAAAGAAGAATTTATATGAAAACATTAATTATCTACTTCAAAATGTCTACTGAGATCATTCAGTTATCAATATTTGGTTTCACCAATGGAAAAAAATGATCACCTTCAAAAAATTAAAATTATACATATATTATTTTCATGTAAAGTTGATGTATGTATTAGGAATATTTAAAAAATTTATTAACAAAAATTTATTTGAAATCATTCACTAAATTGAAGATTAATCTATGAAAATATAGAATAAAAGGCTCCCAAAATGAATCCAACAAATGGAGTAAAAATTAAAAATTCGAAATTATTATAATTTGGATATATATAAACTAAGAATGAAAGATTGAGGTTTAAGGATTAGTACTGATGATGTAATATTTTATATAATGAATTTATTTATTGTTGTCAAAACATGTAAACATCAGGGAGAGAATGATATCTTACAACATGGGGGTAAATAATGAATTAATTTGTAAAACAAACTATTAAGGGAGAGGGATATCAAGGATTAGGTGAATTTTTATCATTGGATAGTGTGATTGTTTGGTGGATTAGGGGAACATTAACCGGGGATAATGGATTGAGCTTTAGGGTCTCAAGGGAAAAATGAGAACTAGCGACGACTATCACTGATCATGGAGGAAAATAGTGGAGAAAATGAAAATTATTGATGTGGAAAGGGCATGAGGTAGGGGTACATGAGGGATATTAGGGGTTTTGTGTGGAGAATTGGGTGTTATGGTGTGTGGAATATTAGGTTTTTTTATAAATGCATAAAAATTGGAACATACTTTAAATAAAACACTACTAAATTAAAACAACTTTTAATAGTGGATTACTAAACCACTATAAAACTATGGTTATGGTGTAGTTTATAAGGAGAATGGATATATAGATATTTACATTGGTATATCATTGGGACAAATGGGTTCATTTCTCACATTCATTAGTTGGGGATTGAGGATATTTTTTCAAGATACCTATTTTTTCTATTATTCCAATGGATTTTTAGTTTCAACATCATTTTTAGTTGGGAATATATTTATTTCTATAATTTTCATTGATATTTTCATACTATATATTATTTTTAACAATGTTATTTCCTTTATATTTACAATCTCTATGTTACAACATTTTATATTCTGCTACTTTTTCCATAGATGTAATTGGTTTTGTGCGTATAGAAACATAACGAAAAGGCCTCCGATTTCATTTATTCCCTAATGAAAATAGTAATCACCAATAGCATATAGTAGGAGTGATGGGGATTTTATGGTTTGGACTTATGTTAGCCTAGTGGGACCCAATGTGTTAGGTATTCATAGAGTTGTAATAGAGATATTTGTAACTGAGGATAGTGTTTAGAGTTTTCCCCTTATGATAATATTTTTGGAGTTTGGAAAATTTTATAAAAGTGTCTCAAGAGTGAATTTCATGATAGGTTCCCTGGTGTTGGTGTGGGGAAAAATGTATCATTAACTAATTGATTGAATACATATTGATTTTTTCTGAATAGTAAGACGTTAGTTATATGTAAAAGGTATAAATGAATCAAATATGATTGATTTTGTTTTCTATCCATATTGAGTCATCTCCCCAATTTTATATGATCATTTTAATTTGTAAGGTCTTAAGTATAATTAGGATTACTTTATAAAGATATAATTCTAGGCTACTGATCCAATATTATAGTGGGAATATAATAAGTAATGAGGACCTCATTTTAGGACTATATCAATTGGTTTTTTCCCAATGAATGTCAATAAAAGTTCCAAGATCATTGGAACTACATATGGTAAATGTGGATTTCGGTAATGATGCACACATCACTAGAATAATACACAAAATTGAACTCAGGAAATTATTGAGGTTCAACAATTAGCCAAATCATTAGGAAGAAGAGGATTTCTATGAGTTAGAGATCCAGGTTATTTGGTCTGCTCAGACCTCAAAATATCGAATGGTAGCACTAGCTACCCATTATTTCAATAGAGTAGGTTAGAACTAGTGATCTATTGTTGCACATAAACATATAAATATTCCTCACTCATGGAAAGATATCCAATAACTATATTGGGAGAAGTATTACCCATTATTCTTCTTCTCATAATGGATGCAAAGAAATATTGAGTTCTAGTAGGGTGATATGATAGTTCAGATTTTGTTTTGTGGTTCACTAAACTTACATAATAATCCCTTCAAATAGTACAAGATGTCATAAATTTTATGAGTACACTAAATATAGGAATATATATATATTTATTTATACCGGAGTATTATGGATTTTTTTCTCACCACTTATTCAATAGAAATAATTTTATATCTAGTGATTAGGATATTCAAATTAGAAGGATATATATTTTTTAGAGATAGTGATGGACATAATTTGATTGTGTTGTTTATAGAATCTACAAAGCGTCATACATAGATGTCTTTATAGAGGATGTTTACTCTTACTGGGAAAAATTCATGTCGGTTTTTAGATCACATATTTCATAGGGGATCCATTTATCCTAGATAGCTTAGAAATATTACTTGAAACATGAGAGTTCAATGGATTCACGATTTCTCAACCCATCATGTAGAGGTTGATAGGATGAAAATGGATGGAACCATGTGGTAGAGTACCCACTGTGATTAAGGATCTCCTAGTCATGACCAATGTTGTGCTCGTAGATGTGTTTCAATACTTAGATTTGTATTTTCTCTATATGTAGGATCAGTATTTGGAGGATAAAGTTGTGAGATACTTCCCCAGTACTACTCGGTGGACCATTCCACACTCAGGGTGCTAATAGTCAGGGTTAAGGGTTTTTTCAATCTAATAAGGTCATTACCAAGAAACACATGATATGGTTTGATGTCTGATCTATGATTACCATACTATTTACATCACACTAGTATATGTAGTTGTGATTAATTTATTCATCTCCTTATTATTAATATAATAGGTGAATATTCTAGTTGATAAATGTTCCCCGATATTACTACTACATGTTCTAATGTATAATGTTTCTTACTTATCACATAAGTTTTGAATGCGTGATCTTTCACATGGGGGATATATTTTCAAATGATATATACAAGTTATCATGATGACACCTTAGGACATCATCTTGTTTATTGATTAGTTTTCTATGGTCCATGCCTAAATTTATATTCATCACAGATTACTCGTATTCCTATTATGATATGGAACAATATTCATCATTGTTGATGATAGAGTCCACATATGTGAGAGGGAGGGTTTTTTAGTAAGTTGTTTTAACTCCTCACTCTTAAGTTATCTATTTATCCCCTTGATTCATCATTCTCTTAGGGAATCCTACCTTCATGGAGGATTATATATATGTCTTGCATGAGGATGTTTCCAATCAACCTATATGTTGTAAGATGTAATTATATATTCACTCATACTGCATGATCTTACAAATATTTTCAGTGGAATTTTTGGTTTCCCCTATCGATATTGGGAATAAGAGGGTGCAATTAGAGGGCCTCTGAGTGATGTTATTTATAAGACATAGTGTATCCCATTTGGAAGCATCTGTTTTTTTCTTTAAAAAGAAGATTATTTGATATTAGTTTTTTTGTTTATTATTATTTATTAAAAAATAAATGGATAAATAAAAATTAATTTTTTCACAGGATTGAAACCCAATTTTATGAGTGGAATTGTGTGAGAATGTTCTTGAAGATCAATATCAAGTCTTGTTACAAATAACTTATTGTTCATGAGGATAATATATTTAATATGACATTTCAATGTAGATATTAACACTATGATTTCCTAGTTAATCCTTTTTTAGTAATGAAGGACCCCTTAGTTATTAGGGAATAAAGAAACCAGATCATCAATCCCCACATGTAACGATTTGTGGTTGTCTTTATAAATGACAATCATAGTCAATATGCATAGGAGTGTAGTATGTAGACAACATGAGTATAATTTTGGACTTAATATGGGTGAATGAACATTATTTTAGGCTATAAAAATTATGAATTTTTATTTTTGATGTTCACATTACAAGGAATCTCATTTATAAGAATAGTATAGTAGTGGAACCAGTGGATATTTTTGCAGCAATTTCTTGAAATATACCCAATATCATATTGAGTTGTGATTTTTTTAATTAAATTGTAGGGTAATATAATAGTTTTATGGTGGAAGTATTTTTGATTTTGTTCCCCATTAAATCATAGAGATGGAAATGGAATCTATTTAGTAGGATAATTCTGTTTTGGAGAGACATAATGATGTTGGGGATGACTATGAAAATTAATAATGTGTTGATTTTACTAGTTGATGATGTGTAGTATAAAGTGTTATGTGATGCCTCAGGAGCTTGGATCATCTATCTTTTGCCGTGTATAATGGTAATAACAACACATGGGTTAAAAAAGTCAATACCCAATTACTGTGATTACAATAATTATTACTTATCTATGGTAGTAGGGGTATTCATCCTAAAGATGTGGTAGAACAATATTTACGGAGAGATATTTTTTTTATACTCAGACCATAATGGTATTATGTACATCCTCACTCATAGATATCTTAAGCTAATATAGTGTAAATGATTAGACTTCATTCATGAAAATTACATCATGTTATTCTTCACTTAGGGGAAGGGAAATGTAGTGTATTATTACCTTTGTATGATGTCTCAATCTCACTTTGTAGAGGAGTTTTCTAAGAAGTTATATTCATAACAACGGACAATTGTCGAAAAGAATAGTATGTCTCCATATTGGTTTATGGTGTTGGAAGCTACTCTATATTAGTTTATAATGGAGGATTATTTAGTATTCATTGATTGTGATGTTCTATGTGACCATTTATCCTCTAAAAATAAAACATATAGAATATATTAAGGAGGGGAACACTTCATTATTTTTTAGTGATGGAAAATGGTCCAGGACAAGATGAAAGGGGAGGTGATGAGGAAGTGACATAAATATTCATTTCTTGTATATCCTTGACTGGAGAAGACATATAAGGACATTCAGATGCTGTTTTTGTGGGATAATATAAGGAAGACGTTTTTTGAGTATTTCTCCCAGTACCACCCATTTCAAATGATAAAGGCTGAGCACCACGCTCCCAACTATTTTATTAATACTCTTGATATCCTAGAATCTAAAAGTGATAGAATATTCATGGAATTTTTTATAGATCATCTAGGGGAAACAAATAATCATAATTCCATCTAGGTGATATTATGCTGACATTCCATGTTGGTGCACTTCCTCAATGTCAGGGAGTAGAGTTAAATTGGTATTTTGGAACAATTATAAGAGAAAAAAATTCTATTACACCCTAGGTTACCCTATATGATTTTATTCTACTATGATGTGTATCTTATACCAGAATTGTGGAGATTCATGGGTGAGGAATTTGGGACTATTTTTTGGATAACTATATCCATTCAACCATAGACATATGGGAAAATGGGTTTAAATATCAATCTGTTTGAGGATATTTTTATGGATTATATAATAGATTTCGGCTAAATATGATAGGATAAATTTATATTGGTAGAGTTATATTATAATAACATCTCAAATATACTACTATCACGTCACCATTTATTACCCTTTATATAAGGCCTTGATGATCACCCTAGTATTGGACTGATACTACTGATACATTTCTAAGTGGTCTAATGAGGGTATAGGTACCATTGGAGGAATTTTATTTTGTTGACCAAGTATGGATTTCCCATACCAGAAAAAATGTACATAGATCAACATCATAGGAATTTAGAGTTCGATCTGTGAGACCGTGTTTTCCCAATATATCTCTATGATGATGATTGAAGAGGATCTTAATTGGAGAAAATTAATTTCTCATGTTCATTATTTCATTCAAGATCCTCTAGAGAGTTTTTGAATACAAATTCCATTTTGGATTTCCCCTATAGTCAGACTGGGTGCATGACGTCATCCATGTGTTCCATATGAGGAGATATAGGCACGGTCCTTTTCATGTTATTTTTTAGGGTGATACAGGAATAGAGTATGGATAATCATCTATTTAGAACTCGTTATATGATAATGATTGACATGTGACTATCCCATGAGGAAAGACCATTTCTCCAGTTCATGTGTAGTCAAAGCACAAAAGCTTTTCGAAGAGATCCAAGCGGAGTGACATGTAGAGGTATGATCAACAAAACCAACCCCATATTTATATTATTGTTTTTTAGATGAAATCCTTGAATTATAAGAATCTTTAATCCCCTATTTTATATTCTATGATGTTAGAATTTTTTAGGGAATATATTATGAGTGGGAATTGAAGAAACGATAGATTTATGGCCCTAGAGTGATTCAAAATTGACAAATTAAAAATAATTATATATTTAATTAATTTTCATTAATTTTATACTTGGAAATTTATATGCATGTTATTAAGTACCTCGTATGGGAAATCTGAGTGCATGGATGAATCTGTAACACATGATTTATCCTATTTGTTACTTAACGATGGTTAGTGCATGATTTTTGGTTGTGGAAACCATTCGGGATTGAATTTAATTATATTAAATAATTAAATTACCTATTTTTTAACTGACATATCCATGAGAATCCTCTATAAATTCCCACTTGTAATTAAAATCTATGGTTAAAGGAATAACCCTGAGAGGAATGGAGTGGTTGTTTTGATATTCTATATTTTTGAATATTATCCGAGGATAAGGGGTGATCTGATTGAGGCTGATTGAGAATAACCAAACATAGTGGGCCTTCTACATCAAGGAAGATCACATTCATCACATATTATTAATCCAAAATGTTGATGGAATCAACAATTTTTGTTTCAACCATTTTTTCCCTATAATATTGATCATTGATTTTTATCTTATTTTGTGGATCTATTATTTATTTATTTATCAAACGACACACGCTATTTATTTGTTATATTAATAAAATAAATATTTATTTCCCTTTTTAATATATGTGGTTATTCTATTTATATTATTATTATCCAAGAACCATTTAAAATTTTTTAATCCACCTTGTGTATGTGAATCTCAACCCATTGCTCTTTTTAATCTTTGTGTGTTGCCCATTATTTCAATGTTTAGTATTTCTAGGTAATGTTTGAGTATTATTGAAACACTAGATTCATAGAAGTTACAAGAATGATGTCCCAGATCATGATTTTCTATTGAAAAGTTATATATTCATGGAAGTGGGTGATTATAATATAAATCATAGCTAGGTTCTAGTACATCATCCATGGGAGGCATAATAGCTCAATGAATGACCATAAAATTCTATATTTCTGGATTCCCAAGGATGAAAATTGATGGTCGGGGATGAGTTTATTTGATCTTATGTGGTCAATGTGACATATCACTAATAAATTGAAGTTATCTTGTAGAGACATGAAAGAAATGAAATTTCTAAGAAAAACATGACTACATGTCATTTATTTTGCAAGAAAAAATGATATTTACATAATTTTAAATTGTGTCTAATGTTTCTAGACGTGTTAAGGACAGAACATTGTGTATATGGGTCTAAATTCAATGTGTCCTTTCCCGGTTACCTAATGTATATACATATTTCAGAGACCAAGGACCACGTACCATAGTGTACTATAGGAGTAAATGGAAAAAACCTGATCCATGGTCATAGCCAGGTATGTGGGAATGTACTGAAGAAAATTTGCATGGACAGATATTTATAATAATATCCATGATTCTAGGACACACCATATAAAAAATTTCCACATCATCTTATACAATATGTAATCATAATCCATGGCCATTGGAGTGAAAAAATAGTCAATCCGGCAGGGTCACATACCATGTCTACCCATTTAATAATTATTCATTCACTATAGAAACATGTATATCTACTCTCTCCAAATTATGGGCTTATATATTTTTCATTTAGTATCTTATCATGATTTTTAATCCACATAGAATTCAATGGTGTCATTCTTGGTGGCATACGACATATGATGTGACTTATTCAAGGAATTATATTTTAACATGTGCTTCGGTATGATAGTAGTAATCAGGATGGATCATAGAATAATTTTCATGGTTGATACTCTTATATATGATAATGGAGTAGGTTACCCATGAAAAATTTATATGTAGAGATAGTACTCCCCTACATAGGGAATGGGTACAATATCTACGAAGTTGTACTCCAACATCATTATGCTCTAGTGGGGTGTTTGTACTCCATGATAGTGACTGATCCCACATCTATGGAGTGCAGTAGTGAGGAGTTGACCCCACTACACATACTATTTCAATGAAACATTTCATGATGGTAAAATATGATGGTATTTTGGAGAAAACTATAGACTACACTATATTGAATTTTATGTGAGATGGTGATCCCATTTATCTATATACTCGGTTTATTTAGTAGAATATATGTATATATTTGTTTTTTCACCCTCTTACTATAGGTTGATGTATATTTTTTATCTCTCTATATAACTATATTTTTGGGTTTTTGCAATTCCTAATAGGTTTGTATATACCCACCATTACATGGTATTTTCATGTAGGTTCTACATCATATATAGTTGATAGACATATAAATGGTTACATTGGGGGATCATGGAGATACATGTGTGTATTTACCAAGAGTGGTCGTTGGGACATGGAGAATATGAGACATGATATATGATAATTCATTTATTACTATTGTTTTTATATTGAGACTTCATTTTTGGTGGGCCATATATTTTTCCAATTTAATTTTTATACTTTCGTACACTACTGAATATTCTAAATGATATTTCATTCATGTTTACACATTATATTTAACAATAATATATATTTATCTATATATTTTCACAGATACTATTTTGTTTTGGCATAGTAATATATTATGATTATGTCTAAAATTTCTATTGTTCCATTTCACAACTAGTCTCCATCCCCTAACCCACTGAAGGCGGGATTGGGGTTATGATAGAATAACTTTCCGACAACCATGTGGTCCCCTATGGGATGTTTTATTATATTTCAAATATTTATTAACACAATGTGATATATTACAATGGAAACATCTATTTATTTAACATAATTCACCAAATATATTCATTACACCTCACAATAATCTCATAATCCCAATAATATATGGTTTGGTGTCTTTGTGTTCTATCTATATAAGATAACTATATTATAATATGTGTGTCAGGTCTTCATATATAAACCCCATATTAACCCTTTCTAAAATCACCATAGGTTATCAAATTCTCCATGACTAGGTGTATTTAACCCTAATAAATTAATGAAATAAAAAAAATTTAAGTAATAACATATAAATATAACATCAATGGCCAGATTTTAAGAATACTGGAAATCATCAGTAAGGTAGATGTATCTTACTAAAATGGTCATGGAATAAGATGAGTTGTTCAAAATTCATGACAAAAGGACAATTAATCTCAAATGAAAAAACATATACCATGACAAATGTGCCTGAGATTACAAATATATTCTATAGAAGATTTTCATTCAAACATATATTTCTATATTTTCACATTAATAATTATTTTTTTCTAATATTTTGTGACATATTGAACATAGTTCATAAATCAAGTGTGATATGCTTTAGAAATATTATTTAATAATTATTATCATTTTATCCTTGCTATTGGATTGTCAAGAATGAATAAGACTAAATTAATTATGATATATATTTGGGAATCTTTTCCTAATTCGAATTTATTCATTATTTTTGTTGGAACATATTCTTAACTTTCAATTATAACAATGGAATCATATAATTTCATGAATATTTAATGATTGAAATGGTCATTTTTCAAACAAAAGTAATTTCATGGTATATATTTTATTTTTATTAAATGAAAAAGTAATTATTTTTATAAATTCATCTAAAAATATCGTTAACATTATGATCTTAAAATATCAGAATTATCTTAAATTAATTTATTTTCAATTTTTTGAAAAGTTTTATTTTTGATTGAATTGTATATAACGTTTCCATTAGAAATAAAATTATTTTCTTTTCAATAATTGTGTATTAAAAGGTCACATATTATTTTTAAAATTATTTAATTTATCATATGTATAAATTTATTAAATATAATTAATATCAAAATATATGAATATATTATAAATGATATTATTACAACATTATTTTACATTATAAAATTTTTATATAAAAAAATATTTCTAATTGAGTTTTGTGTGCATTAATTAAATATTATTTCTACAAAATATTGTAATTAAATAATATAAAATATATTCCATACATGTGATCATCAAGTAACAATTATGTAATATGGGATATTTCGTTTTTATTCATAATATGAATTTACCATGGTAAAATATTGTAACCAAAACCAATGGTAAAATGGGTTATACTATATTTAATAATATGGGATAGGATCATAAAATTAATCTGTTTATTATTATTATTATCATTTTAGTAATAATTTTAAAAAAAAATTAACCTAAATTTAAAAATATGAAATTTTGGTTCTTAATTACTTTTATTATGATCATTATATTATTTTCTTTGAATGATAATTACAAAATGTAACACAACTTCTTTAAATTATATTAATATATTTTTATAGAGATGAAATTTAATTATAAACATCTCCAAAAGTTTATTATTAATATATATTATTTTATGACAGTGATTTATTTTTAAATTTTTGTGATGGAAGAATTACCTTGAACACATTAACATCACCGACATAGTGCTCGTCAAAATAGATTAAAAATCATATAAATTATTTTAAAATAATTAAATGTAAGATTTTTTTTTATTTAGGTGTTCGAAGAATTTAATGTATTGTTATAATTTCACAGTGATATTGAATGTTTTTCATTAAAAAAATGGGTTTCTTGATGAAATTAATGTCAAAATATTGAAATAACAGATATTTAATTGTTAATAATTATTTTCAAATCATTATGAAAACATAAAAATTTATTATTTTATAAAATTAATGCAAAATATAGTATAATATAAACCACTATCAACTGTCAATTTTATAATGAAAACTTATACCAAAATGTTAATTTATATTGTTACCATAATAATAGTTAAGAAGGTTTAATGTGGAGTTAACCTAATGATAGAAGTGTTAAAATTACAATAAAACATGTCTAATCCAAAATGGTTAAATTTATTTTTACCCTCTATAATTACATTGTTATAATGTAGTAAATTTTTACCCTCATGTTCTTGAAAGTTACCATATATTATTTTAATGGTTAGAATAATTATAGTTTTCGGACACCCATATATTATAGAAGGTCCCTCCTCACCTCTCTTCTACACACAATCTATTACATTTATACTAACCAATTCTTCCCAAATTCTCCTTAAATATATTTATACATGATCATGAGGCACTGTATATTACAAAATACCCAGCCAATAAGCCTTAAAGATTAATTAAATGGATCATACTCAAAGAATAAGTATTTATTCATAAAGTTTTTTTTCGAGATTCGTTCTTCTTAATAATATAGTAATTGTTATAAAAATTATTTAAATTATGTAATTAGTATATATTATATAATGGGAATTGTTTATGTTAATTTTAAATAAATTTAATGTCTCTAACCAATCAATTTTAATATTATAATGTCATTCATTCAAACGTGTGGACTACCACGTCTAAAAACCGATGTGTCTCTTAATTCAATTACTCTATACAAAGATGGTGAAAATTAGTTATTTAATATATATACTATATATATGACGTATTTATTATTATTTAATGGGGAATTACTATTTATATTACTTATATTTCATCCATTAAATAGTGGAAACATTACTCATGTATATTTTCAGACGACCATCTTAATGAAATAATGTAGGTCATTATTCATCCCAAAATTATATTTATGCATAGAAAAGGATACATAGTGAATATATATTAAAATTATGATAATATAAATATCATTAAAAGGATGAAACCATGACCAATGTATATAATTCAACCTTCGGAACCGAGACACACAAAATAAAAACTAATCAATCTTTACCCAAATGTTCATTTTAATAAATATTTGCAAATAAAAGAATATTATGAAAATAAAATGTAATGAAATATATTAAAAAATTTATTAATATTATTCCATAATATATTTATTGTAAACATGTATTATTATCAAGGTGTATTGATCATGTATGATGTAAAATAGGACTTGAGGTACATGTTTCTCATCTCAAGAATCATTCCCTGACTCATTTTCACAATTAAATACTTATATATTTTGTGTGGATTATATGAAAACCATGATTTTATTTTTTTATTATTTCAATGAACCTCATTGACATTAAAAACACACTCACTTACACCATTTTATGGGATTCTGATTCAGGGGTTAACAATTATACAAGGGTTCTTCATTATCATATTTTATAGTGAGACATGATTCTTGTAATGGCTTTATTTTTGTTTTAATATTTAACATAATTACCCTTTGTTAAATTAAAAATTCAATATCTATATATTCATACAACATAAAAATCTACTTCTTTTTATTATTACATCATTTAATGATTCATAAGATACCACCGTATTATTGTTTTTTGTAATAATGACATTTCATTCGTGGAGTACATTAATTAAATTTATAATCCTTGTAATTATCCCAGATATATCATTTAAAAACCATATAATTTATTCTCATTTTTTAATTTATGGTGTTTTCATGGAATTATTTCATCGACTATCCCTAATATATTAAATGATCAATTACATATTTTTTTGGAAATTTATCCTTATTTCCTTATTGATCCATTCATTTTTTCATCGTTGAAAAAGGGTTTTAAAATTATACCAATATTATTATTCACTATGCTCCATTTATTATTTAATGTTATTCTAAAAAATATAGGATTATTTTCAAAATTTTTTTTGATAGGTACTTCTTAAATTTGTTTTGAATAAGATATTTAATACTTTTAAAAAAATTGAATGGATTCTTTATATTAATGCTTACTATATGAATTATTATTCATACAATCATGAAAATAATTTTTTTGAATATTAAATTATAATTTTCATTGGTAATTTTGAAATAAAATATTTTTATTAATAGTTTGGGAAATTTTAATTAATATGTTTTCAAAGGGAAATTATGTTCATTTCAGGTTTTCAATTAAACAAAATATTTGTGATCTCTATTTTTTATGGGACGTTGTCAAAATTGTTAGTCATTAATGTCATCCTTGACTATGAAAATAATAGAACAGGTGGTAAACCTAATCTACTATTGGAATCAATCCACAATGATAATCTTGGTGGTGATTAATGATTAAGTAAATGATTGAATGGGGAGTGATCCTTGTCTACTACGGGACTCATTCCAATATAGAAATCAATGTTAGTGTTTGTTAATAAGGGAATATATTTCTATTGATTCATTATTTTAAATAAACATATTTCTTATGTTTATTATACATTTTCATGAATTATGAATGATTATTGATGATTACTTACAAGAATTAAATCTATAGTTATGAAAAAAATTATTCCATGAGTCATGATTAATGATATTTGAAATATGAGGTATGATTTAATATTTAATATAATTAAATAATAACACAATGCATATATTATTCTCAAAAAATATACTTGATTGATATCCCCCATGTTTACCCTTTCTGAGTATTTAATGTAAGACTTTAATATATTACATTTTACCCAGGAGATGTAGAAATGTTTTAAATAGGTAATTTCAAATAACGGTATTATAGGAGAATCAATTTTTTGTACATGTTGATGATTTTTTATACAATAATATGATTATATATCAGGTATTTAAATATATTAATCCTTTAGTATACTTTGGAATGTGATATTTAATTGTGTGTTGAATATTTATAAAAAAGGATGCAATATATATTTATGATACGCTTCGGTAAAAACACTCGGTATCAATATAGTTATTTATTATTTTTAGATATTACAAAAATATATATTTAGTGAAATCGTTATGATATGTATCTCTATAGATAAATATTAAAAATATAGTAAGATAAATATTTTTTGGTTTTTTAAAAATTAAATCCATTCATGTATTCAAATAAATGGATAAAGGATATGGAATAGTTTCACCTAGGGATAAAAACAATATGAACTTTGGTTTGGTTATATCTAGACACTCACCTAGTTAATGATAGTGAGGCCTAACTACACACCTTTTCCGACACTCATATGGGATATTCTTTTGTTAATTAATTGTCAAATTTATAAGTAATTATGTAGTATTTTAATAAATTATAGACCAGAACAAACAATGTCGTGGTTTTATAAGATATTTTCATAATAAAGTAAATCATTAGAATCATTTTAATTATAATTTTTTTTTCTAACATTGATTTTTGATACACAAAATAACCTTTTTCGTGTTTGTAGATGGTTAAAACAGAGTGGAACTATGCTAATAATGGGTGTGAATGAAAATGTACTGGTATTTATAATGAAAATACAATAAGGAAATAATATAGAGTAGATAATATTATTGTTACATATAACAAGATATCTCAATATATAGTTACGCATATGAACCTAGTTGAGTTTTTTGACACTAGAAATAAGATAAAAATTGAGATTTTTGGATTATATGTGATACAAACCATAGAATAAAAAGACCCATTTTTTTATTTTTTTAGAAATATCGAATGAATCACCTAGGTAAATATATAAAAGAATTAATAAGATATTATAACTATGTAAAATATTTTCTTTGATAAATAAATTTTCAAATAAGAATTAAAATATTCAGTCGCTCTTATGGATATGAATATTGTTTTGACATTGAAGCATGATACATGGATTATGAAAGTTGTATAAATTCGTCTTTTCACGAAAATAATGATGAAACTACAAGGAAAATTTGAAAATTATAATTTATGGATTATTACAAAAGTTTGATCAATGAATAAAAACTAAATGACTTATAGAAGTACACGATTCAGATTATATATTTTTTGAAGGATTTTTTAGGAAAATATATGAATAATATTTGTAAATGGTTTATGATGAATGTTGATTTATTTAAGTGTACAAATATATTGTTTAAGGATTTATTTTTTAATTTTATGTTTCATATGTTTATGGTTGGTCATGAATTTATAAGAAAATCACTCACTATGGATTTTTTATGAGATGCTAGAAATTTAGAGGGTGGTAATTGGGTTTTCATAAAATATTTAGATATATGAGAAAAATGGATTAACTTATGATTTAAAAAATAATATATTAAATTTGGGGAAAATTATATGTGTATAGAGAATGAATTATTGTTGGATAATTTGGTAATTTCATTAATTTTTGTTGTTATTATTGATATAATTGTTGACAAAATATTTCATATGGTATCAATAACTTTAAAATGTAATATTTTTAATAGTTTATATTTTCGGATTATCTGATAAGTGAATATGAACATTTATTATATGAATATATGAGTAATTATTGAAGTGTAATATCCAACCATGATCCATTAGGTGCCACCCAGATATCCACTTGAGAACATACGATCTTATATATATAGAAGAGGTTGTTGAATAGAGATATGTGTCTTAATCATAGAGTGGGGAGAAAATACCCAAATTATTATGTCCTACCATATATAATAATGTAATAAAATCAAAAACAAATATAATAATATTTCTAATGATTCATAAAATTTATTGATTGTATAACAGTCAACAAAAGTATAACAAGGATCCATGTTCAGAAATCCAAACCCATGTATAACTAAAATTAGGTATATATATATATATATTATTATCCTATAAGTACCAACCCCATATCTATTATCCTCATATCAACCATCTTTAATGGGTCCTACCCTTTTTAAGATCCCTATACATGAAGGATTTAAACACATCGAAATTTCCATTTACTGTTTGAGTGAAAATCCAAAATAAAACCACGAATGTATTCTTAATAAGGGTTGACATTCATAAATGGTGTGTGGAATGAAAAAAATAAATAAAAATAAATATATAAAAATTAAACAATCAGGTTACTAGTTGTCATATGATAATAAAGCCACTGAAAACCCGGATGTTCATGTTTAAAATCCCAATTGAGAAGATGATCATGGGTCATTAGAAAATATCAAGAATAATCCACAAGGTTTAAAACATGTCACATTGCATACACAAGGTGTCTAGTGGACAATATACTTTGTAAGGATATTGAATTTACTTCTAGATTGTCTCACCGTATCCTCAGGGTATTGAGGTCTATTCTGGAAATGAGGCTATGATACTTATATATGTGTAGGGGTTCCCCATTATCATTATCTCACATCATGAGTACACCCCTATAATGGTATATCAATCCATGATGCTCACATATATAAATATACCATGAAAAAAATCTAATTTAATAGTAATACAAATAAAAAGGAAAATCATAATAATATAAAAATATCATGGAAATATGAAAAAAATATTATCATTATATAAAAACATCTGATTCAATATAGAAAATTCTAACAACCAAAAAAATACACATTGAACCATTGACTATATATGTGTTCCATAGAATAAAACAAACATATAAGAAATTATAATAAATATTGAACACAATCCAAGCCAACTGATGAATTATTCCACTGAAATTGGTGTATACGTGAGTCTATATTTATATTAAACATCCTATGTTAGAGGTTTTTTGGATAACTCCAATGTTCTACATCATGATGATGAATAAATACATTTTCTATCCTTGGATAATGACATAGACATATATGATTTCTACTTTCAGTTCTAGTCCATCAGAGAATATGTTTAGAATGTGTACTGATGACATTTCCAGTCAGGAATGAAATTCTAAAATCACAAATATAATGGTTACCCTTATTATATCCAATTTAGAGTTATTTAAATGGATGTAACACCAATTAACCAAATCAATCATTGATTGAAAAATATATTCTATATTTTTTCTATCGATTCCACATGTGGACATCGGGTTTAGAGTATAATCATAGATCCACAGAAAGGGAGATTCATTAAAAACAATGATATAATGTTTTAAAGAATTGTTTCACTTCTTAGAACCATATAATTATATTTTAAATGTTTTCTACATATTAAAATAATAATATTAGGTTTAGGAAACATTAGAAATTAATTTTCAAAACGTTTAAAAAAATTGAAATTTATCATGTAATAGAAAACATTCCATAATGGAACCTGGAAAAGACATAATGTCCATCTCGGGGAAATGTTTGAGGAAAGTTGAAAATGACCTTGGAATGGAAATCATTTTGATATTTTAGATTATAATTTATGAAATAAAACATCGTAAATATTGATAATAAAACATCCTTTTGTGCATAGAATGGAAATATTAAACTGACATTACATATCTAAAAAATATAAATATATAGAAGGTTGTTTTATTGATTGGAAAATATAGACATATAAGAGAATTTATCATTATAGGGATTTTAAATTATTATTAATAATGAGATAATTTTATATAGAATAAAATTATAAAAAATTGTTTGAATAATAAGGTTCATTTAAACCAAATTATAGGATAAATTCAATGTAACATATTAAAGTTGAAGTAATTACATATATAAGAATTTGATCAAAGACCAATCGTTATTAACCAATTAAATGGTGTATAATTATAAAAAATCACTAAAAATAATGATCATACATTTTCTAATCCCGTGAAAAGTAATAAATAAAGTGAATTGAAAATTCATTTATTTTTTTATGAATATTAAAAATAATAATATATCTGAAATATATACAACACAAAAAATTAAAGCTTGGTTGATTCAGACAAATGATTGATTTAATTAAATCTATGATAATGATGTACTTTTATTTTCAAAAAATTAAATATAAAAACTATTTTAAAGAAAATTCAAGAAATATTCATTTAATACCAAGATTATCAATTGAATAACAAAATAATATTTTATCTATGAATCATATACACCATAAAATATTATGTGAATAAGAAAAAACTCCTCTCCGACAAGAAAATTTGATATGAAACCCCTAAATTTAATCAAAATTATCCATACATTGTAAATATTTCTATATATTAAATTATTACGATCATATTAATATGTAATATTTTATTTTCACCATCATATACTATTATCAATGAAAAAAATTTATTACATGTTTCATAATATTTTTGTCATTTCATGATTTTTGCTTTAATGATCATCATTTATAGATGATTAAATGTTCATAAAAAGTTTCATGAAATTAATTTTAATCGTATAATATAATTTTATAATTATTGAGTTTATGATTTGTTGTGATGATGTTTGTGGTGATCACTTTTGAGTGTAAATTTATGAAGAAAAGTGGTTGTAAAATAATATCTGGTTAAATATTAATAATACCATTAAAAAATCATAATCTAGATATTATTTTATCTTTATTTTATAAAAAACAACCAGTTATATTTCTATAGTCATACATATGATCATTTTATCACATTATTTTAATAGGTTCTTAAAATGACTAAAATAGGTAAAGGTATAATCCATGTGTGTTTACTGACAATAAATTGATTGTTTTACGTTAATATAATTATTATATAGCACAATGAATTGATTTTTCTATTATTAAATTGGGAAAAAATTAAAAGAAATGGATAAAAATAGATGATTATATAATAAACAAATACACCATTTTTATATAGAAAAAACACGTCTGTATGGAAATTATGTTTTTTACGTATACCAGTAAGAGGTAATAATATTTTTTATAATTTATGAATATTAATAATTACGAAAATAAATTTTATTAAAATTAATAGTATATTAGAACTATAAATATAGGGATGTTATGAAAAATATACCATATCTATTATGAATGAATTAGTCCACACGTAACCCAAGGATCATTTTAATTTTCCATATAGTTGGGTCGACTATAGATAATGTTTATCACTAAAACACAATATAAATTTTTTATAATAATTATTATTTTTAAATAATTTCAATAATATTATATTATGAGATCTTCAATAAATACAGAATTCATCAAATATCATCATTGTACATAAAAATTCTCATTGGAATTTTAATTATCACCAACTAGTTTAATTTATTTTCAAAATTATACATTAAATTTATGTTATTAGTTACCACCATAGATAATATTTTACTCATAAATTTTAAATTTTATTCACTGCAATAGATAAACAAAAAAATATCATCATATTATCTATTTACCTTAAAATGTAAAGCATTGAAGAATTCCACATATTAAAAAAACACCATTTCTTTTTTCCATTTTACAATGCCAACCATTATTTATGGTTGATTTATAATTTCCAAAAAAATAATTATCCATCTAAGAAATTTTATTAAACATGGTTTTATCCTTAAAAAAATACAATTTTATTGTATTATGTTCATGCAAACTTGAAAAAAAGTTATATAGATCATCATGTGATAGTTGTACAGTTAATTTGTATAAACATAAGAAAAATTATTATGAAATATTCCAAAAATAATATATATATATATATATAAAATAAAAATAGAATCATCCTGAACAAATAAATCTCATTTTATACCTCTGTCAAAGAATTAAAATACATTGATTTGTTTTTAATGTATTTTATAAAATGTATTTTTTTTATTTTATATATTTACTATTAGATATTATTTTCCAATAATATTATATCTTCTAAAAAATAATTCATTATAAAAAAATTTCCATATGATATTTTTATTATTTTATTATAAAGAATAATTATAATATTTTAGAATGTGAATTTTAAAAATTAATAATGTTTTTGGATTTATCTCTGTCATTTTAATATAATATAAACTTATATAATTTTTTTAGTATTGGTTGTATGAGGTAATTAGTGACAAATACAATTTTATTAATACCAGTGATTTCATAACGAAAAACATATGATATATTTTATTTGAAAATTTTATTCCTTTTAACTATCATTATTCATTTTAAATTATAATTTTATTAATTACAAACTTTTTTTTCATATTTTAAAACATAAAAATTATTTGACCACATTTAAAAAAACAATTTTACATTAGTATTATAAAAATATATTTTATTAATGGAATCAAATAAAATGGATTTTAAATTTTAATTAAGTGGGACTAAATTATCAATAAATATACATATTTTTTAGGCATATGAATTACATTACATGAGTAAATATTTTTTTCCTTGCAAAAATAAATATTTTTTATTAAATAATAATTTTATATATTTTATATATTTCTTTTAAAAAATAAATAATTTTATATCAATGCTCTAAATTGTGTTTTAACACATATTAAAATGGACTATCATGGTTATGTTAATCAAAATAATACTATGAATACTTAAGGATTTAAATGACATCTTTTAAGAAATACATGTTTATCAACACTTTATATAGTATAATTTTATATTAAATTTTATTCTATTTAGAAATTAAATTGAGATAAATTGGGAAAATTTGAATTCCCCAAATGGATTATTTTAAATAAGGGAATTCATATATTTTGTTAATTAAATGGATGATATGATTAATATTTAATTATGTGTAATAAGTATTTAAATGAAAAATATTTGTGGGCTTTATTTTTTGAAAATTCAAATGGCCTTTAGACCGTAATTAAATAAATTTGTGTTGTAATTTCTTACTAACATAACATCACAACCATATAAAACCTAAATCACCTATCATTCATGACATTTTATTTATACCAATTTTCTACAATTCATTTCAATGGAAAATTTCCTCATCCAATATTATAAAAGTGTATCTCATCCTATATTTCAATAATCTAATCCTATTATAAAATTTCCTTGAAATCCAGCCAAACATTTTACTAATTTATGTCTTGTAAACACAATAGTTCTCCCAGTCACAAAAAATAGTCCTATGTATCTCAAATAAAAGTTATTCACTAAGACGAAGTTCATGGTATCAATATTAGTATCACACCATTCCTAGAATTGTATTCTTATTCATTAATTTATAATAAAATAAAAACCATCATATAATTAAATCATATTAATAATTAGAGTGATGAGATTTTATTAGAATAATTTTATATAAATTTCCATTCACTTCAATCATTTATTAAAAAAAATTCATTAGTGTGTGTGCATAGATTATTGACTCCATGAAGTGATGCTTTAGTATTTTTATCACCACCTCACATAGAAATTCTAAATGATGGTAATTCTAAATATATAATATATATATAATTTATTTATTATTTTTAAATTATCTCATACATTCAACCTCCACCCATCATTCATTGAGAAATTGAAAAGGTGGTCATGCATTATAGTAATTACCACCTCCATACATAATCATTTTTTTATTTTATTCAAATATTTTATTATTTATCAAAGAAAATAAAAAACTAATTGGTTCACAATCATAATAAAAATATAAATAATATATTTATCTAGTCATACAGTTAATATTCCAAAATAAATACATCTTTTACAATAGATTCATATCGAAATATAGCATTTTCATGATTAGGTCATTTTAATAACCAATTTTAGTAATGATATTAAATTATACCGTGGATGATTATGAAAAATTAATTATGGAATAATTTGAAAAATATAGGTAATAAATAATGCTATTTATTTTTTAAATCATATAAAAATATTCATCTAATTGAATAAGATTTCACCCTTCTTAGGTTGAAAATCACTAATTAAATATTTATTTATTCGTTCATCTATTGTGAAAAAAACTAATGTACATGTGAAATTAAATATAATTTTCAAAAACCATTATAATTAATAAAGTATTATAACATTTATGATATCCTAATGAATAACATTGTAAATTAGATAACACTTTCAATAATCTTATGAAACCACCACAAACAGATGAAACTGTAAAGAAATAATATTGGGAAACAAAGAAAATATAACTAATACCGAAATATATAATGATTACAAATGAAAATAATAAATATTTTTAGTTATTAAGATTCTTATAATATATTATATTATGTTATTTATGATTATTTTATAGTATTTTTTAGATATTTATACTAATTGTAGAAACATGTTAAATGGTTTAATGTCTCAAATTTGATTCTCTTGTGACAAATTTATAACATACACTATATACCATTTCCAATGAAATAAATACTACCCCATTTTAATTTTTTACAGTGATTTCATATTATTTACTTATTCATATTGTTTTTTTTTCTTTGAAAATTATCTATTCTGATCTTTATTTATAAGATACAAATGTTGTATGGGCTTTAATCTCAATGTCTCTTCATTATAATATTTTTTTATGGATTTTCACAGATTTCGTATTTTAATTTTATATATATATCCCATTAATGTATTTTTTAATATTACATTGTTTATTACAAGTTATTTATATCATAGTATGAATTAAAATATTCTAATTATTTTTAATTTAAAATTTTGTAACCCTATAATGGGGTTTCGTGGATTAATTTTTTCCTTGGGTCATAATGAATGATCATTGTCCATTTTTTCTGGTTTATCAACTCTAACTTATGATGTTTTTATGATATATTGAACCCTAATTTAGAATGAATGCTAGGTCTCTCTCTAAACTCTCCATAATTAATGATTTTAATATATCAAAATAATTATTTTTTAAGAATAATTCAAATTTCCTTAAATGGATTTTTTTTTCACTGTAGATATTTTTACATCCCACCAATGTTCACCATTCCCTTGTAAAAAATCATTTTCTTTATATAAAAAAATGATCAATTTATTTCCATAGATTAAATTTAAATCAATACTGTCTTTATCATTTTGATTATTTTTTTGACAAATTTATTTGATAATGATCAATTGGGTTATCAATAATTCAAAAATAAAATATTTTATCATCTACTCCACCTTTTATTCATAATACATTTGTAGAGATTTCAAAAATTCAATTAACAAATAATATTAAAAAATAAAAATTCTTCAATTTAGTTTCAAAAAAAATTCACAAATTTTATGTCATCACCATGTCTTCATTATTAATGATTATTTTTATAAAAATAAAAAAAAATTAATCACCAATTTTTAAATCATTTTGTTTTTTTCCAATATCCATCATTTTGGATTATTCACAATAGTAAATTCAATCAATGTAATTTTTCTTTTCCTTTTAGAAATATTGTCTCTCTTAAAGGATGTAATTATAATTAATATTTCTAATTAGGATTAAAAATTAATTACCACTCACAAATAAAAAACCAGGTTTTGAATGTTATTCAAACATCAACTTTTATAATGATGCTAAAAAAGGTTTGTTTGAAATCTTTCGTATTGTCAAGAATATTTCCTACATGGTATATCTCATAAGAAGTTATGTTTTGATATCCCGCTATATTTTATAATGTTATGATCCTTTTAGGAAATGTTATTTTTATATCCATTGATTTAAAATGAAAATTTTATTAGAATGTATAAAAATCCCCTTTTTCCATGGTTTTTTTAATATATCTTTCTTCATTTTATTTGGTATACATATGTACAAATGACGATTTATGGGGTCTTATATCACCATTAAATTCATTGGTTTATGTAAATATATAATGAGAGAGTGTCCCATGGACTTAATTCGTTTGTACACATATTCATGTACATGTTGGTTTTGCTAACAATTTAGGAATATACATAATGTATTTATAAACATAAGAATGGGAATAATGGGTTTTATCATACATGTTTTTCAATAATTAAGGATGTTAAAAATTTTCATGATTATCACACTTTTCTACATTTTAATGTTTTTGACAGCTTCTTTTAAATTTGACAATAATTTTTTAATTTTTATGAAATGGAACATTTTCATTTTCAGGAATTATTTTTAATATATTCTACACATTTGTATCATTATCAAATGTATTATTATTATTATTATTGATATGTCTATTGGGAAATTTAATATCTTTTATGATACTTTATAATTATTTTTATGATATTATTTTGTTCCATGATGTTCTATGATTTTCATACATCGTATTATGATGTCATTAATGACATATATCTTCTAATATTACATTCTATAATTGTTATGATCTAAAACCTTCTGATACGTATTTTCCATTACTGAGAATTTGATCTCACCCATTGCACATGTTTACATTCCATATATTATGAATATTATTATCTCTTCTTATTCATCTATAAATGGGCAAAGAGGAACATGATTATAGAGAAATGTTCACAACTATTGTAAATTGAGTTTTTATATAGATTGTTTTGAATATAATAATCTTTTTGGTCGATGGTTTATGTGTATTTTTATTAGATGAATTATTTATGTCATGAGGTACTTTTAATTATTATATTACATTTTTTATGAGTTACTATGTTTGTTTTATAAGTAAATTTTAGTTTTTATACATTATTTTAGTTATTTTTAAAAACATTAAAGACAAAATAGATATTTTTTATATAAAATGTTAGTGAAAACATTGTATGTCAAACTTTGTATAGGAAAATATCATGACATTTTTTTAATGTATGGATTGAATAGTTTTCCCTAAAAATATATCCTTGTTTCTATACAACATGTTGATGCATCATTACAATATATAAACGATGATGCAATCATCATAAAATTGGTTCCTTGTTCGTTGACTAGATCATTACCCTCATCTAATATTATTATACCTAAGACGATTGAACTATTTTTAGCTCCTAGGAGATATTATTTTGTAGATTACATACTCATTACGAACCATTACAAATGAATTAGTTCTAAGATAGTTTGTGGTATCTAGTTGACAAACATAATATATACCTAGATAAATTATACTATGTAAGATTAATATTGATGTAGATAAAACTAAATGAACTATAGACCATCATGATAATTAAAAAATAAAATATGTCATATATTATAAATACATATTAAAGAATGATAAATCCCCTATATTGTTAATTTTTTCAACCCATGTAAATAATTTTTGGTTTTAATTATGGAAATAACATAATGAAAATTATTTAACCATGGGTTTGGAGGAAATTGAAATGATTACCAAAAAAATTGACCCATTATAAAGGGGGAGATATTTAAATTTATGGTTTTTATTCATATCCAACTTTTTTGGAATGTGATATCTTTTTCCTTATTTTTAGGTCATTCTCAATAAGAGTCATCTGGAAATTATTTTTTACACAAAACAAAGGATTTATAAAAGATAAATTTCATCTTTATCAACATTCCAATGGTAGAAAATACAATAATAATTAATTTAAAATGTGTCTGTAATAATACATCATAAAAATATGAAACATGTTTTAAGATAAAGGTATAGACTTATCCCATGTAAAAGGTGTATAATGTCTCCACCAATCATATCCACTGCTCTAGGTCCTAAGGATCACATATTTCCACCATCTCTAACTATATGTTTCACTTAGTTCTGACCCAACAATAAAAATCCTTAAAATACCCATGTGAAAATGTCAGTTGTAAGAAAAATAGACTAGTTGGGGCTCATCAAGTGTTTGGTGATAAAATAAATAACAATTAAACCAATCATTATTCCAATGTAATTAAAAATAATAATCAAATAACATTTAAATATTAATAAAAATTCTTTCAAAATAAAAAATGATTGATGATATTTTAAAATAGTAATAAATGAATATTTTATATTACAAATTATATTTTGTAGTTGGAATGAATAA
The DNA here is from genome assembly GCA_963277665.1 of Viscum album. Lineage (NCBI taxonomy): Eukaryota > Viridiplantae > Streptophyta > Magnoliopsida > Santalales > Viscaceae > Viscum > Viscum album. The sequence continues at coordinate 600,163,924 of OY728128.1, forward strand.
AACAATTCAATAAAAAAATGGCATGTAATCATCAAATATAATATATCATACCACCATGTAATAATCCCTATATGATAATATTTTCTCTATAAATGATCCTCGAACAATTTAACCACTTATCATATCATAAATGATGACCACGTCCCACATCTCTGGATATTATGACTCAACTCTGAATTTAGAAAAAATCAAGATATTGGTGCTTATGTCAGTGTTCTCATCATAAACATATTTCTATGGTGAAAGATTCTATAATTTGTATCCTAATTACTTAATAACTACCATGGTTTAGATTATGTTTAGTAATTTAATCAATATATCATGGTATAATTAATAATTTCAAATCCATTCTAAATAATACTTCCTACATTTAGTTTTTATCCTTCCTTTCTCATTTCCAAAAAAATCATAGGATTTCTTCAAATCATATTTTTTAAAATAATTTTCCAATTTATATGGTATATCACGTAGGTCAACAAGAAATAATTTAATTAAATAAATTTTAAAAATCATGGCATCAATTTTTCCCAAAACCACCCAATAATTTCAATTATATTAAAAATTGGTGTTTTCATAATTATCATTACCTTGTAAAAATAAAACATAAATCATACCAAATTAGCGTTTTAAAATAATTGAAAACATATTTTAAAACTATAATATCGTTTATGGTCTCAAATTTATGAAGGAATCATATGAAACCACCTACCATTAACCAGTGATAAATCATCACCCACAACATGGGACACCAATAGAGGACGAATTTGAATGATGTTAAAAAGTAAATAATAGATCAATAAACATTATGAATAAATATGATTCAATTTGGAATCATGGGATTAATCCAATGTAATATATGGATAGTGGAATAATATAGAAATACAATGTGAGTAAACTCATTGGAGATCATATCCCAAAATGATACATCTATAAAAAATTGTGTCACTCAATTTGAATCGAAGGAAGCCCATAGTTCTTGGGAGGAGAGTATATAGGATGTTAATTGAAATTAGTTGAGAAAAAAAAATTACTAGAAATAGGGAATTTATTTCAAAAAATTTGAGGTTTTATGGTAAATGATTCCCATTTCATATAATCATGATAAATAATTACCTATTGTAAATACACATCAATTTTTTAAATTTATGTAACAAGTTCATCATTTACTGAGTAAATAATTTTTTTCAGTAATCAATTCTCACATGTTATTCCCATCAACAATTTAATTTGTAAACCCTTGATTTAGTGAATATATTCACTGTACATCCAATTCCTAGTAGTATCCCCTACCAAAAACCCATATTGATTGTAATTCAATAAGGACACAAAGTGTAAAATTTAAATCCATTTACCCATTTATATCTAGAATCTAGTAAAAATAAAAATTGCAACCAGGAACATTATATAATTTACCCTAAACAATTTTATCTAAACTCTAATGTCTGAAAATTCCCTCATACAAAAATGTTAAAAAAAAGTGTCTATAATTATATGAATGAAGGTACCATTATGTTTTATGTTTCTATACCCATGGAATTTTTTCAACACTAAAGAAATAGAATTGGAATGCAACCAATCATTCTATGATAAGACCATCCGTAAAAATAGCAGAAGAGGGATTTTATTAGGGGTTTAATTAATTAATTTTTTATTTTACATTGGATAAATCATGATATAATGTATGTTATATAGTAACTTGATGTTGTAATGAATACGAACCAACCATGATTTTTATGAGTTAATAACCATGAATATTATGAGGATGAAATTTTTTATATGTCATGAATGTTACGCCATACCAATAAATATTATAAGTGAAAATTATATTTTAATAAAGTAATAGTACATTTAAAATTTTAAAAATTCATTTCATAGAAATAGTAATTATAAAGTATGAAAAGAAAATTGTAGCGTACAAGGTCAAAATATTCCATTAATGAATTTTTAAAAAACAACCATAAAAAATTAATATTTTGAATATTTAAAAAATTATTATTTAATAATACAATTTTTTTTATAATAATTTATAATAGTGTATAAAATTTAAAAAAATTTAACTATTAGTTTTATATAAAAATTGATAGGCTTATTTGGAGGTAAAATCTGGTATTTTTCAGAAACCTGTTATAGTTTGTAAAAGAATAATGCTAATTCAATGTAATTAGTAATTATGTTTTAAGGAATAATTAATTAAATGAAATATATAAATTATATTTCAATATATTTTACTATAAATTTAATTAATTTATATTAATACTAATATATTTATTATAATTGATTCATATTATGGACAAATTAATTTCTTGAAAATAGTTTTTTGATAGATATTGTTGTTTTATCATTAAATAATTTTTTTGTACATCTGTGATTATAATATAAAAAATGAGTTATATATTATCAATTAGTTAAATTCATATTATCTAATAAGGGAAATGTAATTTTTTTTCATAATTAGTAGTGAAATTATATTCAAAATAAATTAACATGTATAAGGAAAAAACTGGTTTATCGACGACCAATATATAATGATAAGATTTAAAATGGCATAAAAATATGTTTATTCCATATTTTTTGGCCATATATTATCCTTATCACACCAATGGTTTTACAATAACTCTTTTTTTGTTGTTTTGATAGCTAAAAAAATTATATATAGTTTCATTTTTTAAAGTATTCTGATTGTGTCCTCTTCCTCCATTATGAAAGGGCAGTCCTTCCCAAGACATCATCACAACTATATAACATTTGGGTATATTAAAACCTAAAAAAATATTTCTAAATAGTCGTTATACACATCAAATGGATTATTTTATTCCAATAATACTAGACTAAATGTATCTAATAATATATCTATATATGTATCTTCTAATCTAAGTTAATTATCTCCATTGAGCTACATATTTTTTCCTTCTACTTTTATCACAAAAAATATTTTTAGAATTTTTAATATTTTGACACTAGTATCATAAATATATGTATATTTAATTATGTTTAGGTAATATTATTTAATAATATTCTTCTCATTCAAATTGGAACTAAATCAATCACATGTGTATATTGAGGACTACTATCTCATGAACCAATGTAATTTAGTTTCTCTCACCAACTCACAAGGATAATCACAATGAAATAGATAATTAATATATATTATACATATGAAATTATAATAATTTTTTATAAAGAATATATCATCCAATTACTTACCCTATTACCCAATAATGGAATCATATGATTTCACATGTTTTTGTAAATAATATTGTCTCCCCAAAGTGGTGTGATTCATTATTCATGTCCAACATTAATGATTATCTAAAAAAATCATATAATATATAAATATTATATGTATGAAATTAATATAATTATATTTACTATAGAATTATATCTTATTGAAAAGAACCATAAATATCGAAACAAAACACTCATGACAAAACAATGAAATTAATAATGGAATCATTAGTAATTATAAAATATTGTTATTGAAAAATTGGTAAGATTCTATAAGAAGATCATATTTAATATTATTAATATGAATACAATTATATAAAAATATCATAACATGATTAAAACCATTATATATGAGGATAATAATATCTTAATAAAATGAATTAATGAGTAATTGGATTTCATCACAATTTCCATTGTATTGAGGCATGTTTGTTATTATGAACCAATACAAATTTATTTAGATTATATATTATCAGTTATATATTTTAAAATAATTAATATTAATTCATTATGATTAATATCATTATTAAATAATATTCATTTATGGGATTAAAATTTAATTGATATTATAGATGTTCGAATCTATTTTAAAATATCACATCCTTTAGGGACTTATTTTATAATTTTTTAAGGAATTTTATCATTTTTCATTAAGAAACTAAACTAATTTCATTACCCAATAGATATTTTTGTATTTTATTATATTTTATTCTCTCATTTCCCCTCATTAGAACATTTCTCATTAATAGAATTGTGAACAATTAAAAATTATTTTATCTTCATTATGGTGAATATAATATACTTACATGTCAATTTATTTTAAAATTTTTGTACGGAATGCATTAATTTTTTTTAAACATGTTTATTATGTAATTATTAATTTATCCTTCACTATGAAAATGGAATTTAATGAAATATGTCGACTATTTTGGAAAAATGACGTTTTTTATTTCCCTTATAAAAATAAAAAATGAATGTTTTTAATGCATGTGTTTATAACGAGCTTCCCCACCACTATAACCAATTTAAGAAATTTATTCTGTTATAAACCATTTAAATAATTTGAAAAATAATTCTCTTTAATGAAATATTATTAAAATATTTTAGTTTCATTCTATTTATTCTTCCATGGAATAATATTTTAATAAAAAAATATATTCCCAATTATCAGATGGTCACCACTTATTTATTTATTAATTTTTTTATTGTTAATTTTATCCAAATACAATCACATTCTAGTGATAATATTAAATTACATTATATTTTTTATAAATATAAATATTTTTTTATAGTGGATATTATAATGTCCTCGAAAGTAATCCATTTTGACATAAAATGTTTCATTTTTATGTTATTAGATTAATTGGAGAAGTATTGTTGAATATGTATCCTTAAATCCATATAAATATTTGTTAAGAAAAAAAATTAATTCCTGAAATAAATAGATCATTTGATATATGTGGAATTCTTTTAAGATGAAATTATTGTTAGGGACCTTAATTATATAGCCCCACGATGTGTTAGTTGGTCTTATCAGACAATTGAGTGGTCCAAATTAAATGGGTTATTACCCATAGTTTTAAAATAAATTTTGAATAGTCATGATAGTGTTGATATCATGATCTATGAAACTGACAATTTTATCCATCATAATTTAGTTTCTATTTTCCATTGCATTTTATTATTGATATTATCAATAGATTTTTTATCTCAAGTTATGGAATAAATAATTTTTTTTGTTATTAACATTAATATGATTATTATATCTTTTTAATAATAATAGTCATGTTATTTATTAAATTTAATATTTTTTAGATATTAAATCCACATATTGATTATTACTTTCTTAGTCATGGTATATTTTACTATATTTAACTCTTATTATGCATTTGAGTCAGTATTATTATTTTTTCATTTCCCCATGATATGAACAAGATTACTTTTGATAAGTTCTAGGATAATGAGTTTTATCCATTACAATTTTATAAATAATTTCCCTAATATTAAATGTATATTATATATATATATATGGTTCTATAAAACTACTAAGTTATATGTATTTCAAGATCTGACCCCATGCATCAAATTTAATGTAATAATGTAACTACAAGCTCTCAGTTACTAGAGTCAGGGTATTTAAAATTAATAAGTATTACTATTTATTATAATTATATTATAACATGTAAAAAAACAAAAATAAGATCAAAATACTTATGTTATAATTATATTACACTATTAACAACTCTTAATCATTCATTAATTTTGGGTGTGTTCACATTTGGATCTGTTTAATCTTATAATGGTACATTAAATTTAATTTATCTAATAAATGATTATGTTCAAATAATTATTGGTGTTATATGATATGAAATCATAAGGAAAGATATATTTATAAATTTTATATAATTTTTTATTTCATTAATTATGAAAACACATTTTGACTGTCTTAAATAACAGAAAAATTATTGTTATTGATTTAATAATCAATGAAAAAGTCAAAAACACTTATTAATGGAGTTTGAAACCTATCAAATAAATATAAATAAAAATAAATAGAAATTTTAATGATATAGGGATGGAAAAAATTTGAATATTCGTGAATTGGGACACTATTTCAATAAAGATAGTATAACCAATCAAAACTATAAGCACTTGATGTGGATGATCCGAATAATTAATAGATATAATAAATATTAATGAAGTGTATATACAAAAATTATATGATTGTGGTTAAAAATTATGTGATTAGGATAACTATTTATGTGATAATAGTGGTTAGTGTTTACTCCTTGAAGATAATACATGAGTTGTATATTTCAGAGTATATTTCATTTCATTGATTTAGGAATATGTTATTCTCAATATTGTGATTTTGTATGGAGTGTATTAATACACATTATATCATTCATATCATTAATCTCATATATTAAATGACATTCATTGTTACATTTTATATCTTAATTCTTACGGTATTTAGTTTCAAATATTCCCATGGTTGTAATAATTTTCCTTTCAAATTCATCTATTTGAAACATCTTTTGAAATTTTTACCAATTGTTATATGGTTTATAGACTACCAATTTGATTTATTATATAATTAAATATCCTTTAATTAAAATATTTGTTTTTTATTTTAAATCCATATATTTCAAAAGGAATTTATTTGAATGTTTCTAAAGACATAAGGGTTTTCTTGGTCACAATTTTCATTTATTGAGACATAAAATTGGTTATGAACCTTGATTCCTTATTTTAGTGTACTTATTTCTAAATTATGATTTATTATTATAAATCTTTTATTTAATGGGATTTATTATCCAAATATTTTTTCCTTGTTCAATAGGATATTAATACTGTTGTTTCTCCTAGAGTGAGGATTTTTGGTAACTTAATTTCTATTCATTCATTTATGATTGTTTATTGATCTTATTTCATATAACATGAGTGAATTATACAATAGGTTTTAATTATGTAGTATTGTATAATTATTTGAATGTGATATATATTTATAAAACAATAACACATTGATAATATTTCTCTACTCATTGGGATATATTCTTTTTAAACTATCATTCTATTTTCTTTTGATGGTTTATAATTATGTTATTACATTATTTTCATAATCATATTTTAATTTTCATATATACTGCAAACATCACATTTTTTATAAAATATTTTCCGTTTTTTCACCTATATTGTGTGATTATCCATTAATAAGTGTAATTTATTTGGAAAATATTATATTTTTTATAATAAGGATGATTATTTTCATGTTAACTATATAATTATTAACTATACATATTTATTCTCTGGATGAGTTATAATAACATTATCCCTTTTATTTACATGGGTAAAAGTGTATTAATTATTGAGTATTTTTTATAATGATCAAGGCTGTTTAGTTATTTTACTTTTTTTATTTTTTATTATTGATTACCATGTTTTATTGAGTAGGAGGTTCATCCAGAAATGGTATTAAATTTCTTATTTACTCTTATGTTGAATGCATTGGACATAAAAAGTGATGGGTGGGACATGAAATTTTATATCCACTTTATGAATACATGGGTCATGTAATACAAAAATAGTAGGATATATAGTATATATTTTTTCAATTAAACAATATGTATTTACTAAAGTCTTTATGACAAGTAACATATCCAAACAAAAAACCATGGAAATAGGTTTTTTAGGTCAATAATTATGTATTCCATTAGGATGAGATTATTATTTTTGATATCCAATATTTATTTCATTTACATGGATATATAAGGAACTCAGTTTAATTACCATTATGTGTTGATTTCTTTATGTAATCATACCATAATGTTTTCCTAGGTTTATTGCATGATATAATCTGTTGTGTCTTTTCCTTTACTGAGATTTTCAACTCACCCCTTATAATGACAGAATTTGCTATAAGTTTGAGAAAAAATAGTACATGTGACATGTTTATTAGGATAACAGGATTAGATGAATATTATTCATATATTAAAGACTCATTTTGGACTATGAAGTTTCAAATATACTAGGAAAAAATGTCATATATATACAAAAATTCTGGTATTTATTATATTTCAATGTCCCTTATTTCTATAAATCCTTTATATGTGAGCATTTCAATTAATAATTTTTATTTTACAACCATGAACCATTTGGTGTAACCCAGATATCCACCTCACTGCATATGACCCTTTATATATGCAAGAGGTTGTTGAATAGCAGTCAGGGCCTTAGTTATTTTGTGGGGAGAAAATACCCCAATTATTATGTCATACCATATATAACAATATAATATAATATAAAAAAATATAATAATATTTATATTCATTCATAAAACATGTAGGTTTTATACCGGTCAACCAAATAATTAAACTAGGATCCATGCTTGGAAATCCAATCCCATTAATTACTACAAGTAGGTATATCAAAAAAAATAGTATCCTTCTATTATCATCTCCATCACTATTTTCCTCATGTCAACCTTCATTAAGGGGTTATTTACATTATTAAATCCATATAAAATAAGGATATACCCAAAAAAATTCACATTTAAGATATTAGTGAAAACCAAGTAGAAATCCACATATGTATCTTTAATAAGTGAAAATATTAATATTATGTGTATTTAATGATAAAAATAAATGAAAATTAATTTATAAAAATAAATCAATCATGTAAATAATGGTTTTATGCTAATAAATCCAAAAACACCCATAGTTCTTCATGTTTAAAATCTAAATTGGGTTGATGGTCATGGTCATTTGAAAAGGTCATGAATATTCCACAATAAAGAGAGCATGTTAGTTAGTATACACAATGTGTCTAATGGAAAATATAATTTCTATCGATATGGATTTTGTTCTATATTTTCCCACAATATCATCAAGTTACTATGTTCTATTCATGCCATGAGTCTATGATACTCCTATATGTGTAGGGGTTCCCCATTACCACTACATCACATCTTGAGTACCCTCCTTATAAGTATTGATTAATCCATGATGTTTATATATATTATTATTCCATGAACAACATCTATTGTAACGACAATACACATAAAAAGTGAAATCATAATTACATAATAATATAATGGAAATATGAAAATATATTATCACTATTTAGTAGCTTCTGAATCAATATAAATAATTGTAACAACCCAAAAAAAATTCTCATTGAACCATTGACCATATATGTTCACCATAAAGGAAAACACACCTGCAAGAATTTCTAATTAATTATAAACACAAACCAAGAAACTAGACTAATCATTCTATGAAAACATGTGTATAAGAGAGGCCGTAATTATAATAAACAGCCTATGTAAGAGGTCTTTATGGATAACTCCATTTCTCTATGAGGTGGTATTTAATAAACACATTAGTAATCCATATACAATGTCTCGAATGTATATTATTTGTACTTTTGGTTCGAGTCCATCATGGAAGAGGTTTAGAATGGGTACTGAAGACATTTAAATATAAGGAATGCTTTTCAAAAATCACATACATTATAGTGACCCTTAATGTAACCAATTTATAGGTATTTCAATGTATATAACACCAATTCATCGAATCATTTATTGATTGAAAAATAGATTCTATATTTTTTCGGTTCAATATTAAGTCCATGGGTTTAGATAATACTCATTGATACCCAGAAATGGAGATTCATTGAATATAATGACACAAATTTTTAATGAATGTTTGAACATTTAAAAATCCATTAATGATATTTTATATGGTTTTATACACATTACAATAATAATATTATGTTTAGGCCACATTCAAAATATATTTTCAATATTTTTAAAAAAATAATTGAAATTTATCATATATTAAATAACATTCTAAAATTTAACTCGGAAAAGACATAATGTCCATCTCTTGGAAATGCAGGGTTAAAGGAAAAATTGACTATAGAATAGATGTCATTTAAATATTTTAGATTATAATTTATAAAATAAAACATCATAAAAATTGATAATAAAGAATCATTTGATAATTAAAGATAAATATTAAGGTCTCATTTAATATTTAAATAAATAATTATATATATATATAAGGAGGTTGGGATGATGAAAAAATACAGACATTAAAGATAATTTATCATTATTGAGTTTTTTAATTATTCTTTATAATGTTATCATTTTATATGGAATAATATTACAAAAAAATTTAATCAACAGTTTCATTTTAACAATACATTAGGAGAAAACCAATGTAATATATTAATGTGGAGTAATTTATTCATATAACAAGGAGTTGAAAGACCAATAATTATGAACCAATTAATGGGTGTATAAATAAGAAAAATCTCAAATAATAAACATCATTCAAATCCTAATCCAATGAAAATTAATAAATTAAGCGTATTTGTAAATTCAATTATTTTAATGATGGATATTAAATATATATATATATATATATGCTATATATATATCAAATAAATTAAATAATGGGTGATTAATACATAAGATTTATATAAATTAAACTATGATAAAAATATACAAATATTTTCAAAAAATTAAATCCAAAAACTATTTGAAAGAATATTAGTAAAAATAATCATTAAATTCAATGATTATTTATAGATTAATGAAAAAATATTTTAACTATAAATCATATACATCATTAAAATTTATCAAAATAATATAAAACATGTCTCAATGAAAAAAAATTATATAAAACCCCAAATTTTAATAAAAATTATCCACACATTGTCATATTTTTTGTATAATAAATTATTAAAATCATATCAATATGTTGTATTTTATTTTCCCTATTATAAGTTTTTAACATCAAGATTTTGTTTACTAATTTGATAATATTTTTCATAATTATTCTTTTTTGATTTACAGGTCATCATTCATAGATAATTACATGTATTGTAAAAGGTGAGTTAATGTAATTTTGATCATATATTCTAGTTTCATATGTATTGAGGCTATGATTTGTTATGATAATGTTGGTGATGATCTCGTTCGAGTAAATTTTTTTAAAGAAAATTATTTTTCAAATAATATCCAGTTAAATTTTAATAAAACCATTACAAAATCATAAACCATATTATATTTTATCATTAATTACAAATAAAACAACAAGTTCTATTTCTATAGTCTTCTATAATAGCATTTTATCACATTGTAATAATAGGCTGTTATAATTAATGAAATTGTTCATGGTATAATCTATATGTGTTTATTGGAAATAAATTAATTATTTTATGTTAATATAATTATTACGAAATCCCAATGAAATTATTTTTCTATTGTTGAGGTGGTAATAATATTTTTAAAATATTTTCATAGAGAATTGATAAATATAAGGAACAAATAAAGGTAAGAGAAATTTGTTGGAGGAATTGGTTGGAGGAAATGCTATTTTTTATAATGTTAGCAAGAAATGATTGTTGACTACATGTTTGCACGATTGAATAATTTTTAACATATAATTATAAGATAAAATTTAATTTCATATAATTTATTAATATTAATATTGTTATAAATATCTTCTAAATAAAATTAATAATATATTAGAACTATAAATATATTAATATTATGAAAAATGGATCATATCTCTTATGAGTTCATTAGTCCACACATAACACATGCATCATTTTAATTTTTTTAATAGTTGGTTTCAGAGTAGTAAATTTTTATCTTTGTAACACAATAAAATTGTTCTATAGTATTTATAATATAAAAATATTTTAAAAATTTGTAGATTAAGGGATCTTTTATAACTACAGAATTCAGCAAATATCATCAATGTACTAAAAAAATCTTATAGGAATTTTAATTATCCTCAACTTGTTTAATTTATTTTTAAATTCACAATCTAAATTTAAGTCATTATTTTCCTCCATAGGTATCATTTAAATAATAAATAATAAATTTTATTCATTGAATTACATAAACTAAAATATTCATCATATAATCTCTTTTCCTTAATATGTGAAGCATTCATGAATTCCATATCATTAAAAACATTATTTTGTTTTTACATTTATCAACATCAACCATGATTTATGTATTATTTAGAATTTCCAAAAAAAAATCCCTATCCCACTATGATATTGTTATAAACCCTATTTTCTCATTAAATATATATAATATTGTATAGTATTCTCCACTTGAATTACTAAAAAAAAAGTTTTATAGACCATTATATGATCATTGTATAATTAAATGGATTAAACAATAGTAAAAGTACAATTAAATAAACTAAAAATGAATATATATATATATATATTAAAAATATTCATCCATAAAAATAAATAACAATTTTTACATCTGTAAAAGTATTAAAATATCTTTTTTTGTTTATAATATATTTTCTAAAATTGATTATTTGTTTCATATATTTATTATTAGTTATATTTTTTGTAAATTAGTAATTCAACCTAAAGAATTATTCATTATAAAAAATTTGTCATGATTTTTTATGAATATGTTATAAGGATTAATTTAAATATTTTGTAATGTGAATTTAAAAAATTAATAATTTTCTTTGTATTTATCTCTATAATGTTAAAGTTAAATAAATTTATATAATTTTTCTATTTTAGTTGGTATCATGTAAATAGTGAAAATTACCATTGTTATAAATACAAGGGATTTCATAACCTAAAACATTAGAAACATATAATTGGAAAAATTTATTTCATTTAACTATCATTATTAAACTTAAATTATAATTTTTTTAATAACTAAATTATATTTTATATTAAAAAATTTATAAATATTTGACTACATTTTGAAGAATGATTTTATATTAGTATTTAAAAATTATATTATATCAATTGAATCAAATTAAATGGGTTTTAAATTTAAATTAACGGGGATGAAAATATATATTTACATACCTCTTTTTTACTCATCAAGATAATGTTACCATGGGTAAATATATATTTTTACCTTGGAAAAAGATTATTTTCTTAGGATTAATAATTTTCTAAATATTCTATATTTTTTGAATAAAATCATCATTTACAAATTAATTATAATAAATAATGTTTTATCTCATATTTAATGGATTAACACTAATATAATGGGTATCTTAATGAAAAAAAATTCTAAATACTGAAGGACTTCAATGACATATTTCTTGAAAAACATGTTTATCAACTATTTATATATTATAATTTTAAATAATATTTTATCGTATTTAGATATAGAAGTGAGATTAATGGGAAAAAAATTCACCCCATTGAATTTTTTTAATAATGGTATAATTATATTTTTAGTTATAAATTGAATGATATGTTAAATATTTAATTATGGGTAATAAGTGTTTAGATGAATAATCATGGTGGCTTTAATTTTATGAAATTCAAATGACACTTAGCCCTTAATGATTTTTTTTGTAATTTTATTCTAACATATCATAACCCCTATATAAAACGTAACTCACCTATAATTCATGCCTTTTTATTCGTACCACTCAGCTACCATTCATTTCTATGTAATATTCCTTCTTTCTATTTTATAATAGTGGATCAAATCCCCTATTTCAATAATATACTCTTATTATAAAATATCCTTGAAATACATCCAAAATTACCCCTAATCATTGTCTTGTAAACTACCTAGATCCCTAAATCACAAAAAAATAATCAGAAGTCTCTCAAAAAAATGTTATTCATTAATAGGAAGATCATAGTCTCAAAATTTATATCACATCCTTCCACGAATTTCATTTTTATTTATTAATTTCTAAAAAATCATAACCATTGCATAATAAAATAATATGAATAATTAGAGTGATGTGATGTTATTAAAATCATTTATTGAAATATTCATTATCTTCCATCTTCTATGAATTAAATAATCTTCATTAGTGTGTGGTAATGGATTACATCCTCGATGAACCGATGAATTAGTTTTTTCATGACCACCTCTCATTGATACTCTAAATGATGGTATTTCTAATTAAAAAATTTATATATTGTATATATTATTTTTAATGATCTCATACAATCCATCTACTCCACCCTTATACATTCAGTAGAAGAAAAGGTAGTCATTAATTAGACAAATTACCACTTCCACAATGAATTATTTTTTCATTTTTATACTAATATTTTATTATATATCAAAAATAATAATAATTGGATAACTATCATAAAATAATATAAATATAATTTTTTAAGATATAATTTTATTATTCCAAAATAAATAAATTTTTAATTTACTCTCCTACTGAGTAATTGCATGTTCAAGATTAGGACAACTTGAGAACCAATTGTTATAATGCGATAAAATTATACCATGGATGATTATGAATAATTATTTATGGACTAATTTTTCTAATATACGCAAATAATGATGTTTTTATTATTTAAAGGATATATAACTATATTAGTCATTAATTAATAAAGCAACCATTCTCGGTTGAAAATTACTAAATAAATATTCGTTATCAACTTCATCTATTGTGATAAAAACAAATTTACTTGTGAAATTAAATATAAATATCATAAAAAATTATAATAATTAAATAATTATATCATTTATTATATCTTAATTATTAACTTTATAAAATGAAAAACATTTTCACTACTCCTATGAAACCACCACAAATAGTCAATAAAATAAATACATAATTTTTGAAAACTGAGAAAATATAACTAATATTAAAATATATAATTATTAAAAATGAAAAATATAAATATTTCAAGTTATGATGATTCTTATAATATAAAATATTATAATTTTTTATTTGATAGTATTTTATAGATATTTATATTAATTATAGAAGATTTTAAGGGATTTAGTGTCTCAAATTTGAATCTCTTGTGACAAATTTATATTAAACACTACATATCATTCCCCTATGATGTAAATTTTTCCCCATTTAAATTTTTTATAATGATTTTATCTTTTTTAAATTTTTCTGATGTTTTTCTCCTTGTAAAATTTCTCTTGTTATCATTATTTATAAGATACAATGGTTGTATGGGGTTTTTTATCTCAAAGGCTCTTCTTGAAAACATTTTTTATTTATTTTCAAAAATTTCTTATTTTTATAGTATATATACAGCCAATGAATATAATTTGAAATATTATATGGTTTATTCGATGATATTTATATAACCATATGATTTAAAACATTCAATTTATTTTTAAATTATAATTTAGTAAAACTATAAGAAGTTTTAATGGCTCAATTTTTATCCTTGGGTCATAATCACAGGTCTCTATCAAATTTTTATGGCTTATCTACTCTGTCATATGATTTTTATGTTACATTGCAACTTTCTTTTGAATGGTAGTCATATTTCTCTTAAAAAACTCAATCGTTGGTAATTTTAATATTTCATAATAATATATTTTTAGAATTATTCCCAATGTTATAAATGGAATTTTATTTGTTTTTTTATTTTTACTTCCCACCAATGTTAACCAATCCTTAGTAGAAAGTAATGTTTTTATATCAAAAATAGATGAATTTATTCACCTTATTTCAATTTAACTCAACAGTGACTTTATCATTTTAATGATTTTTTATTTTACAAGTTTATTTGATAATGAACAAATGGGTTTTCCTTATATCCCAAATAAAATATTTTTTCATTTACTCTAAACTTTATCCTGACTAAATTTGTGGTGATTTAAAAAGTTTTATTAGAAAATGTTTTTCTAAAATTAAAATTTTTCCATTTAGTTTCAATATAAAATTTCAAAAACATTAGATCATTTTCATGTTTTCATTATTAATGATTATATTTTGCAAAATTAAATTTATTTTCACTTACACATTAAAAATCATTGTGTTTTTTTCAACATACATCATTAATGTTTCTTCTAAAATGTAAATTCATTTAATGAATATTCACTTTATCTTTTGGAAATATTGTTTCTCTTAAAGGAAGTAATTTTAATTAATATTTATATTTATGAATCCAAAACTAATTACCACTCCCAAATCCAAAAAATGTTTCTGAATTTTATTCAACCATTAACTTTTAAAAATATGTTAACAAATGTTTTTAATGCTTTATTATTTTCACTAAAATGTTCCCACCATGTTATATATTATAAGAAGTTATGTTTCGATAACCCTAAATATTTTATAATGTTATGATCCTTTTATCAAATGATACTTTTTTATCCAATGATTTAAAATCTTAATTTTATTGGAATTTATATTAATCCTATTTTCCATGGTTTATTTGATACAATATTCTTGATTTTAATTATTACACATATTCACAAATGATGATTGATGGGGTCTTATATCACCCTCCAATTCATTGGACTTGGATAATATATCATGGGATAGTTATCCATGGACATAGGTATTTTGTACACATAGTCTTGTGCTTGTTGGGTTTGCTTAAAATTTTGGAAGATGCATAATGTATTTATTTACATATAAACGAGAATAATTGGTTTTATCAAACTTGTTTTCCAATGATTATGGCTGTTCGAAAATTTCATTTTTATCAAATTCTTTCACATTTTAATGTTTTTGATCACTTTATGTAAATTTCAAAATTTTAATTTCATTTTTCCTAAATGGAACGTTTTCCGTTTCATGCGTTATTTTCAATATATTCTGCACATTTATATAATGATCAAATGTTCTATGATTATAGATATGACTATTGATCATGGTAATATTTTTTATGAATAATTAAAAATATATTTATGTTCTTTTGATTTCCCATAATGTATTCTAATTATCAAACATGATATTATGATCTTATTAGAGATATATATCTTTTAATCATTCTTTAGATAATGTTTTTAATCTAATTCCTTCTGATATGTATTTTTTATTATAGAGTATTTTATCTAACCCCTTTTATATGTTCACATTCACTGACTAGATCATCACCCTCATCACTTATTACTATATCTATGATGAAACAACATTTTTAACCACCAAGTGGATATTATTTGGTAGATTACATGCTAATTATGAACCATTATAATGGAATTAATTACTTTTTAGTGTGAGATATATATATGAGAAATATATTATATAACATGTTAAATTAATCTTGGAATGATTAAAGATGATGTAGGTCATAAAAAATAAAATATATACCGTCATGATAATATCAAAATTACATATGTTTTATAGTAGAATTTCCTTTATTATTATTATAATTCCCTAATATTGTTAATGTTTTTTAACTTATGGAAAAAAATTCATTTTATTTATGGATATGACATAAAGAAAATAATTAGCCATGGGTGTGGAGGAAATTGGAATGATTAACACAATAATTAGACCATTATAATGGGAGAGATATTGAATTTGTTTTAATATTCTTGTTCATCTTTTGGGTAATATGAATTATTTTTCATTGTTTTCAGGTCATTACCAATAGGAATTGTGTGGGTATTATTTTTCAAACAAAAAAATTGAATTAAAAATAGATAAATTTCAACATTATCAAAACAAAAAATAGAGAAAATAATATAATATTGAAGTAAAAATAAGAACCAAATAATACATCATAAAATGATGAAACATGATTTATGATAAAGTCATTGACATATCCCATATAATTGTTGTATAATGTCCCCACCAATCACATCCACAAATTCTGGTCCTAAATATCACACATTTACACAACCTATAAGTATATATTTCACTTTTTTCTCACCCAATATTCGAAAATATTAAAATTCCCAAGGGAAATGGTCAGGTGATTGCTAAATAGAAAAATA
This sequence comes from Viscum album, assembly GCA_963277665.1. Classification (NCBI taxonomy): domain Eukaryota; kingdom Viridiplantae; phylum Streptophyta; class Magnoliopsida; order Santalales; family Viscaceae; genus Viscum; species Viscum album. The sequence continues at coordinate 600,181,334 of OY728128.1, forward strand.
GGGTATCATCAACTGTTACCTGATAAATTCAATAAAAATTAATACAATAATTCATTCATTTTATGTAAAACAAATAATATAATAACATTTACATATTTTTAAAAAATATTATTTAATAACGACAATTTATTGAAGATATATTTAAATAAAAATAAATGTATAATTAATATAATAAATTATATTATGTAATTGGAATGAATAAAACAGTTCAATAATAAATGGAATATAATAATCAAATATAATATATCATACCACTATTTAATAATACCTATATTATGATATTTTCTTGAAATATGATCCTCACACAACTTTCCCACTAATCAAAGCTTAATGTTTTCACACGTCACACAAATCAGGCTATCATGACTCAACAAACCATTTTGGAAAAACATGATATTTTATGGTCATGTCAGTTTGGTCATCATCAATACATTTCAATGGGGAAATATCTTATTATTATAATCCTAATTACCCACTAACTTCTGAGGTTCAAATTTTATTTAGCCATTTAATGAATAAGTCGTGGTAAAATAAATATTTTCAAATCAATCCCAAATAAAATTTATCACATCCAGTTTTCATCCTTCCTTTCACATTTCCTATCCAAATCATTGTATTTTTTAAATAAATCATATTCAAATCATTTTTCAATTTATGTGATTTATCTCTTTTTTCAAAAAAAAAATTTACAAACCATGAAATCAATTTTTTTCCCAAACCCCCCTAAAAATGTCAATTGTATTAAAATTTGTGTTTTTTATAATTTCCATTTCCTTGTTAAAATAAAAAATAAATCATATAAAGGGAGGATTTGAAAATCATTTAAAACGTACATTAAAACCATCATGAAATTTCTGGTATCCAATTTAAGAAGGAATAAAATGTAACCACCTACCATTAACCAGTGATGAATTCATCACCCACAATAGGTCACACAAATAGGGAATTAATGGTAAGGATATTAACAACTAAATAATAGATAAATAAAAATTAAGAAAAAATATGATTTAATTTTTGAACCATGATATCACACCATTGTAATAGAAGGATGATGGAATAAAGGAGAAACCTTATGTGACTATACTCATTGGAGATAAAATCACAAACTGAGATATATATAAGTTATGGTGTCAATTAATGTGAATCTGAGGAAGCCTATTGTTCATAAGAGGATAAGATATAGAATATTAATTTAAAATATTTGATAAAGAAATAACAATAAATGAGTAATTTATTTCCAAATTCATGACTTTTTTATGATAAATGAGTCAAATTTCGTATACTATTGATAATGAATACCCTCTTTTTAAAAAAACCACATTTTTTTAATTTATTTCATATATTTATCTTTAACAATGTAAATAATTTTATGATTTAATCCATTTACAATGATTATGATCAACCAATAATTTATTTTTTAAAACATTGATTTATGTAATATATTTCATTTACATCCATTTCATAGTAGTACACCCTTTAAAATATCCGATAACAATTCCAATTCACTAAGGATAGAATGTTCAAATTTAAAACCATTGACACATTTATACCTTGAAACTATTAAAATCAAAACTTTCAACTAGGAAGATTATATGATTTTTACTATACTATTATATCTATACTCTAAAGACCTAAAATTACCTCATACAAAAATAGAATAAAAAATGAGTCTGTAATTATCTGATTTACGGTAACAAGATGTTTCAAGATTCTATACAGAAGGAATTATTTCAACCATAATGAAATAGAATTGGAAAATAATCAATCATACTATGATAATCTCATCCATATTCATAATACCTGAGAGAAAGTGTAAGGGGTTGAATGAAAGAATTTTTAATGTTACATTGGTTAAATGAGGATATAATGAAAACAATATGGGAACTAGAAGTTGTTATAAATATCAACGAACCATGATTTTTTATAGGCAATATCCAGAAAAATTTTGAGGATGAAATTTTTATGGAGAATTTATAACACCCATGCTTTTAGGGTATGCTTCTCTTTTAATAATACAGTAGTATGTGTTGTATGCAACTTCGAGTTCTAACACACACCACAACCAATCAATCTAGCCGTTATAAATAGTAATACCCGATAGAATGTATTATGGGTTGAATGAAACAATTTATAAAGTTTCATTTGTTATATGAGGATATAATGAAACCAATATGGGAACTTGACGTTGTTATTAATATGAACCAACCATGATTTATTGTAGGCAATATCCTGGAAAATTTCAAGGATGAAATTTTTTAAGGGGAATTTGTAACACCCCATGCTTTAATGGTATGCTTCTCTTTTAATAATACAGTAGCGTGTGTTGTACGCAACTTTGAGTCCTAACACACACCACAACCAATCAAACTAGCTTTTATAAAAAGTAATACCCAATTTGTGAAATTTTATACATTTTATCTTTCAAATTGGGCATCATTTTTAGATTCGGAATATCGAAATTAGCCTAGGGTGAAATTTTTTTATATTTCTGAAACATTCAATTTTTAATGAATAGTAAAAACACCGAGTTATAGTTTCAAACCGATTTTTTTTAAAATTATTATTATTTTTATTAAAATTTAATTATGGTCAAAATAGATACTTAAAACCGATATAAGTTCAATGTAATTCATTGGAGTTAGTTTAGAATAAATTTAGACATATAAAAATTTTATTGAACTTTTCACCGTCTTTTACCCACCTCCTAGGAGAATTTGCAAATTCACATAAAAAATAATTTTACCACTTCTATGAGTGGAATATTCAAAAATCCAAGAGATAAGGTTAATATTAAGGTGTAAAATGTGGTTCAATAATATGAAAATAATTTTTGGTGAATAGTAACTTTTATCTTTTATTTTCCACGGTTAAAATTAAAGAAGGTAATTAAGGGTAAAAATGATATTAATATTACCTTAACAAATGTCCTAATTATATTAGACAAGTGTATCTCGTCAAAAAATAAACTGAGGAATAAAATATTATCATTTATGTCCACTAGGATTATATTATGAAATTTATTATTATTTAATTCAAAGAAGAGTTAAAAGAATTAAAATCAAAGTTTAATAAATAAAACAATATTAATATAGGGGTATACATAAGATAGATTCGATTATAAATATTAATTATAAGGAAAAAAATATTTCCTATATAATGGTATTTTATTTATTATTTTTAGACATTATATAATTTAATTTATTTATGACACAATGGTGATAGAGTATTTACCTAATTAATGAAATATTAAGATAATAGATATTATAAACACCCAAATAAATGTAATTTGAAACTTTTTATGAAATATAGTATTTTTATAGGTTAATATTTCATATTAAGATTGGTTATAATAATTGTTTTCGAATTAATAATGTGGTTATGAATTTATCAAAAACAAAATACCCAATAGTGTCAAAATTGACATAAAAGGGTTTCTAAAACCAATATTATATTATTAGTTGATATTCTATTCCTAAAAATATAAGAATCAGCCAATAGACTTACATAATGATATATGTATCATTAATGGACCAATTTTGGGGCTATTGGATGTTTATAGTATGTTTATTAACCATATAATATAAAAATACAGAGAGACATGTTAAATGTGAAACTAAATAACTAAGAGTTAAAATTAAATTATATGGTTAATATAGTGATCCAAATCTGTATAAAAGCTATTGGTTGTGGTATTTTCGTCCCATAACTACCTTAACCTTTAAATAATCCACTTTGAAGCCATTAAAACCGAATATGAATTTATTTTAAAATAATATTTCTAACTTTTCCTAAGGTGCCCCTCACACCTCTTATAAAAGGGAACTCCCCCTTCTCTCTAATTCACAAATTCAAAGCCTTTTGGATTGGCCAAACCTTACCCAAATATTCTCTCAACATCCCTCACGTCAACCTTGGGGCCATATTTTAATCTAAAAGAAAACCTAAGGAACCATTTTGATCAAATCAAAAGGAAGAACCTGAAGAAAAGGTAATATTTTCACCACCCTCTTTCAAGTTCCTTTCTTCTTTATCTTCTCCTTTCATAGTTATTTCCATTATAAAATAGTAACTCCAATATATTATATATATTTTGATGTTATTATAAATATGTTATGACCATATTCAGTATTCTATCCATCCTTGGAATGACATGTCACCATACGTGTGTACGTACGGCTTACCGTCTCCACATCGTGGTGTAATTGTTATTCAAAACATTATTATTTGGATGGGTATGATAATGATGTTTAATTTATGTAAATAATAAATATAATATGATAATTATTCTTTATATATGATATAAAATCCAACCATATATTATTTTATTATCAAATGAATGATATTATCGCTCGTGCGTACGTACGAACTGCTGTCTCCATGAACACGATGAGATTCATTCCCCATCGTATCCATTCAAGACAAAATTTCATTTTATGATTAAAAATAATGTTTAAAGAATTAATATCATTCTGGACATGAATGAAATACAACATATCCATAACAAACATGGCTTTTGTAACAAAACATTTAAATGAAAACTAGTTATGTTAACACCCAAAACGACGATAATAGTAAGATATTTTTAACAAAGAATTGTTAAAAGATCATAGATGATATCATATTAATGTATTTTATTCTTTTATAATTTAAAAACAATTATTTAACCATTATATAGGAGGTTAACATACCCTCAACCAAGGAAAAGTACAAGGTAACAGTTTATCTCACAATCTCTTCATTATCCGAGGTTTTTTATACCTAATTATCTAATAGGACCTCTTTATCATCCACATCCATGTTTCATAAAAATGTATTTCAAATCATTATTACTATTTTATAGACTATTGTTTAAAGTCATTTATAGCCTTTTTCACTTCTTATAAGATTCTTTTAAAGGAATCTTTCTGTTATTTTCCAAATAAGGTCCTTTTTAACCTTTATGACAGAATTAAGGTAAGAATGAATTTTTTAACATATACGCCAAGTGAGGCTATTTTTTGACATTTTAAAATCATCAAAGATTCCCTTAAAATCTTATAATAATATTTTCAAGGTATGTGTTTTAATTATGTGGATTTTAATTTATTTAAAAAAATGAAATGTTTCTCTTAAATTGTTTTGATTTCATCTATGTCAACATCCATTGATGGAATTTATGCATTTTTTATGTTGATTTATTATGATACAAAACATCCATATTGTATTGAAGTTTTTTTGATATGTTTTACAGTGGATGTGTTATTTCTATACCATTCATTTATTATGGATAAAGTATTGACATTTCGTATGCTAGTTTTAATACGAATGTTTATGTTATGTTTAAACCTATTCATTTGAGGAATGCATTAGACATAATAAGTGATGGTTGGAGCCCTCTATAGCTCCTCGATGCATCGTTAGGTCTCATGAGAAGAACTAGTGTCTTGGAACAAGGCTGTGATAGAATCTTATCTGTAGTATTGGCACAAGGCCTGGACTATGTGGATATGATAGTCTATCATTGTGCATTCCATCATTATGAAAGTGGTTATTGATATTTCATGTGATTATTCTATTAGTATAATATCCATGTGAATAAGTAAATGGAATTATTTCATTTTATTTCTTCCATATTATATTGAAGTGCATGTTTAAATGGCTTTTATTTAGTTATACACTACCTTAAATGTTTATTCTTATTTATGAAAGTTTCCACTATATTGTTAACCTTACTGAGCATCTGAGTTCACCACATTCAATGTTTTATTTATACCAAGATGTGAAAAAGAATTTTATGAATGACCTACATGGATAGTATGAGGGTATATGAATATAAGATGTTGTTGTTGTTTTTTTATTGTATGATGTAATGTAAGACTTATTAATATATCTAGTGTTTTCAACGCTACTAAACTAATCGGCCTTTCGAGACTTGATATTTTGGGATCATGCCTATTTTATGTAATAATTCACCAACTCTAGGTAACTTGGATCAGTGCGTTACTGTTGGTATCAGAGGAAGTTTAGTACAAAACATGGAAGCTAAATTTAGATAAACTCTGATTAGAGAACATATCCCTAATATAGACCTTGAGGATTAGTATAGAATAAATTCATGGAATTTTGGTATTGTAGAGATTTTGGGAGTTTTTTGAGCAATACATCTCTATCTGTATACGAGCAGGTAGAGGAGACTCTGGGATAGATATACCTAGGGGTAAAACCCAAAAACATTGCTTTGAGCTAGACTCGAATGAGAATTGGTGCACGAAAACAGTCCTTGCTACACTCTTGGTTACGACACTCCAAGGGGGTATGCTTAGGATAATCCTAATTTTCTTTACAAACCATTATGAAGTGTCTATGAGTATATACTTACTCAAAGAAAACATTTTTATGATTATGTATTATATCTATAAACTGTTAAATTTAAGTTAAGTGTTTTACAAGTTGGATATATGTATTGTGATTAATAAACTCTTCTAGTGTATGTCGTTGTTTAGAAATGGCGCCTAGTAGAGGAAATGGAAACCGTATCAATGTACGCACTCAATTTAAGGATTTCCCTCATGCTCATGATAATTATAGTGGAGTTGGTGATGCAACTAGTGCTGATCAGCTTATCACCATACTAGGACAACTCAATCTAGTTATTAATAATAACCGTACCCGTATTGTGCACACTGATCTGCAACATGGAGGATTAATGGTAGATCACTTCATGAGGAGAAAACCACCAAAATTCAATGGTAGTACAAATCCACTAGTAGCTGAGCAATGGATAAATTCCATAAAGAAAATATTCCATGCCTTGGAGAGTAGTGAAAAGGAAAAAGTTATCATGGCAGTTTTCCACCTCACTGGAGATGTTGATCAATGGTGGTAATTGATTCAAAACATGAAGGAATATTATGAAGTATAAAATATGAAATAGAGGGAGTTAAAAGATCTATTCTTAGAAAAATAATTTCCCCATGACCATCGAGCAGATATGGAAGGAAAATTTCTGAGTCTGAGATGAAAGGATGATGAGAATGTCTTAAAGTATGTGGATAACATTACATGGTTAGAAAGGTATTCTAGAGATTATATATGTAACCCAAGAAGTAAGATAGATCATTTCGTAGATGGGTTAAACCATATATTCGTTATGCATTAGTCTCAAAATCATTCTCATCATACGAATACATTATGTCATGTGTTATCAAGACAGAAAAGGAAATCTCTAAGTCTTGTGACATTAAAGAAAAGAGAAGAAGAGATCATTTGATCAATCTAGAAATGGAAATAAGGGGAAGAAGGGAAAAGTTGAATATCCATCCTGTAGTAAATGTTTTAAGAAACACCCCGGTAATTTCATGAAAGTAATTTTAGTCTGTTACAAGTGTAGTGAAAAAGGCAACCATGCTTGAGATTTTAAGGGGAAGAAAGAAGCTACTGATGTTCAATGATAAAATTACTTGGAGATGTGACATTATGAAATTTAATGTCCTAAGCGTCAGGGAAACATACCTCAGAAAAGGCCATGGGATCAAGAACAAGCTTATTCTATCACTACTGCTGAGTTAGAAGCTCTGAATGACGTGGTGGCAGGTAATTTAATAGTTTCATCATGTTTAGAAAAATAATTACTTGATTCTCAATCATCGCATTATTTCATATCTTCCCAGTTTTCTAAGAAAATTAGATATTTCCAATTTGATTTAACAAGTGAGTTTTCAGTCAAAACTCCTAAGGGATGAATCATCGTAAAAATTTTTTGTGAGTCTGTTCCCATTAGAGCATGTAAATGTTCTTTATCTACGGATCTCATCATCATACGCATGATTGAGTTTGATATAATACTCGGTATGGATTGTCTTTCAGACCATGATGCGAAGATTTATTGTAAGAAGAAGGAGGTTACGGTTTTTGATGATGATGATAAGTAACACCTTATCTTTAAAGATGAATCGTCACCACCTAATTCTTATCTAGATCCACCCCCAGTAGCGCAACTAAATTCAGTTTTTACAGAGGAATATAATGAAATAACTGTGGGTGAAGAAATGAATGTTCAAATAGAGGATGTACGTATTATTAAAGAATATGTAGATGTGTTTACAGAAGATTTACCTGGTCATCCTCCAGAATGAGAAATTGAGCTTTCCATTGAATTAATTTCTGGATCAAGTCCCATATCGAAGACCCCTTATAGAATGGAAACTGTGGAATTAGATGAACTAAATAAACAAATAGAGGAATTTAGTAATAAGGGATTTATTTGCCCTAGTTTTTCTCCATGGGGAGCCCCTATTTTTTTGTTAAGAAGAAAGATGGATCTATGAAGTTATGTATCGACTACAGGGAGATCAATGCTATAACAATAAAGAAAAAGTATCCCCTACCTCACATTAATGATTTTTTTGACCAATATCATGGAGCTAAAAACTTTTCAAAGATTTACCTCTATCTAGATAACATCAGTTGAGTGTGATGAAGGACGACATTGTGAAAACAGAATTTTGAACTAGGTATGGGCATTACAAGTTTACAGTAATGCCTTTTGGGCTGACTAATGCACCCTCTGTTTTCATGGATCTAATGAATAGTGTTTTCAATGAATATAGAGATGATTTTGAAGTTGTATTTATGGATGATATCTTGGTATATTCCAAAGGCTAGGAAGACCATGAAAATCACATGCACATTATCATTAAGACTCTTAGACGACTTGAATTATATGGGAGGTTTTTCAAGTGTGAATTATGGCTTCAGGGGATCTCTTTTCATGGCCATATTGTCTCCAAATATAGAATCTATTTTGATTTTTCTATGACCAAGTGAATCCAATAATGGCCAGAAATGACAAGTATAATTGAGGTATGTAGTTTTATTGGTTTAACAGGTTATTATCGTTGTTTTGTCCAGAATTTTTCCTGATTGACTAACCCATTAACGAAGCTCACACGTAAAGGGGTTAAATTTTTTTTGACAAAATGTTTTGAAAAATGTTTTTGAATAACTTATGAGAAGATTAGTTAATGATCCTATATTGACACTATCATTGGGGAATGATGAGTTCATTATTTATAGTGATGCATCGATGAATGGAATTGGTTGTGTCTTTATGCAGAATGATAGAGTTATTGCCTATGCATCACGATAGCTGAATATTCATGAGCAATACTATCCTACTCATGATATTGTGTTTTCTTCTGTAATATTTGCTTTGAAGATATGGAGACATTATCTCTATGGTGAAAAATGTGAGATTTATACTGATCACTAGAATTTGAAGTATATTTTCTCACAGAAGGAACTCAATATGAGGCAAATGAGAGGGCTTGAACTACTCAAGGACTATGATTGCACGATACACTACCACCCGAGGAAGGAAAATAAGGTTGCATATTCTTTGAGTTAAATGATCATGTAGTTTTGAACAAGATGAGAGTTGAAAAGAATCCTATATACAAGGATCTAGTAAACATGGATATGGGAATCACCAAGGAAGGTGAAACTTCAATGTATTTTCAAATAGTTGTCAAACCATATTTACTAGAAAGAATAAAGAGTTATCACACCGATGATTAGGAGTTTAAAAAAGGATTAAATCTGTGAATGATGGGAGATTGAGATACATTGTGTATGATGATGTAATTTTGAAATTTGGGAAGAGACATTGTGTTCCCAATATACCTGATCTAAAAAGGGTATTTTTGGATGATGATTATAGTTCCAATTTCTCTATACACCCTGGGAGCACCAAAATGTATAGATATTTAAAGGAACATTGTTGGTGGGACAATAAGAAGAGGGAGATTTCTGATTTTGTGTCAAGATGTATGGTTTTCAACAAGTGAAAACTTAGTGGAAACAACATGGAGGAGTCATGCAACCTCTTCCAATACCTTAGTGGAAATGGGATAATATCATGATGGACTTTGTCATGGGACTACCAAAGATTCCTAGAAGGAACGATGCAATATGGGTCATTGTTGATCGTCTTACCAAATCACCACATTTTCTTTCTATAAAAGAAGATCTACCCCTTGAACGTCTGGCAAGGCTATATATTAATTAATTTGTGAGACTTCATGGAGTAACCCTATCGATTGTTACTAATCGTGATCCCTGTTTTACTTCATGATTCTGGAAAAGTCTCCAAAAATCCCCTGATACTGAACTTCGTTTGAGTACAGCCTACCACCCACTAATAGATGGACAATCATAACGGACTATTCAAACCTAAGAAGACATGTTGAGATCTTTCTCACATGACTTTCAGGGTATGTGGGATCTATATTTACATCTGGTGGAATTTTCTTATAACAATAGATTCCATTCAAGTATTCGGATGGCACCATATGAAGCGTTATATGGAAAGAGAAGTCACACACCAACTTTTTGGGATTACGTTGGTGAATGAAAACTTATAGGCCCATATCTGGTGGAGGAAACGATGGAAAAGGTAAAGGTAATCCAAACCCACGTCAAAGCAGCTCAAAGTAGGTAGAATAGATTTTCCGATAACCGAATGAGGGATTTGAAATTTCAGTTAGTAGATCATGTTTTTTGAAGTTATATCCTTGGAAGGGAGTTATTTGTTTTAGTAGGAAACATAAATTGAGTCCTAGGTACATCAGACCTTTCAAAATTCTAGAACAAATTGGTGATGTAGCTTACCATTTGGAAATAACGCCAAATATCTCAAAAGATCACGATGTGTTCCACGTATCACTGTTGAGAAAATAAATACGGGACCCAACGCATGTACTCACTTACAAGGAATTAGAACTGGAACCCGATCTGTCTTATTGAGAAGAGCCCGTTAGGATTCTTGATACAAGAGAACAAGTGCTGAGAAACCGGACGACTTGTCTGGTAAATGTTTTATGGAGAAACCATAAAATGGAAGATGCGACGTGGGGACACAAGGAACTTATGATGAAGAATCACCCAATTCTTTTTATGTAGAAGTATTCTATAAATTTCGAGGATGAAATTATTTGAAGAAGGGAAAATGTAACACCCCAAGCTTCTACGGTACGTTTCTCTTTGAATAATACAGTAGTGTGTATTGTACGCAACTTCGAGCTCTAACAAACACCACAACCAATAAAACTATTTATTATAAATAGTAATACCCACTTTTTGAAATTTTATACATTTTATCTTTCAAAATGGACTTCATTTTTGGATTTAGAATATCGAAATTAGCCTAGGGTGAAATTTTGTTATCTTTCGGAAATATTTCTATTTTTGATGAATAAGGAAAAACAATGAGTTATAGTTTAAAACCGAATTTCTATTTAAATAATGAATTATTTTATTTAAATTTAATTAATCTCAAAATAGATACATAATACCTATATATGTTCAATGTAATTCATTAGAGTTTGTTTAGAATAATTTTAGATAAATAAAAATTTTATCGAACAGTCACCGTCTTTTACCCACCTCCTAGGAGAATTTGAAAATTCACATAAAACATAATTTTTACACTTCTGTGAGTGGAATTTCCAAAAATTGAGAGACACAGTTAATATCAAGTAGTAAAATGTGGTTTAATAAGATGAAAATAATTTTTTTGTGAATAGTAGCTTTTTACTTTTATTTACCACGGTAAAAAGTAAATAGAGTAAGTAAGGGTAAAAATGATATTAATATTACCATAATACATATCCTAATTCTATTGGAAAAGTGTATGTCAGCCAAAAATAACCTTAGGAATAAATTTTATCATTTAGGTCCACTTGGATTAGATTAGGACATTTATTATTATTTAATTCAATGAAGAATTAAAAGTGTTAAAATCAAAGTTTAATAAATAAATAATTTTTAATATAGGGTTATGCATAAGATAGATGCGATTATAAATATTCATTAGAAATATAAAAGGATTTCTATATAATGGTATTTTATTTACATTTTTTGACATTAAATAATTTTATTTATTTATGACACAATGGTGATGCAGTAATTACCTAATAAATGAAATATTAAGATAATTGATATTATAAATACCCAAATAAATTTAATTTGAAACTTTTTATGTATTACATTAATTTTTTAGGTTAATATGACATATTAATATTTGGTTATATGAATTTCGTTCGAAGTAATAAAACTGCTATGAATTTATCAAAAACAAAATATCCAATAGTGTCAAAATTGACATAAAATAGTTTTTAGAAAAATATTATATTATTAATTGATATTATATTACTAAAAATATAAGGATCTTCCAAAAAACATATATCACGATTGGGGTATCATTAATGGACAACTTTGGGGTCGATTGGAAGTTTATAGTAAGTTTATTAACCATATAATATAAAAATACAAAGAGACATGGTAAATGTGAAACTAATCAACTAATAGTTAAAACTAAAATATAAGGTTAATATAGTGACCCAAACCTATCTAAAATCTATTGATTGGGTGGTTTTAGACCCATCCCTATTTTAACCTTTAAATAATCCACTTTGGAGCAATTACAAACCGAATATAAATTTATTATAAAATAATATGTCTAGATTTTCCTAAGGTACCCTCACCCCTAATATAAAAGGAACTCCCCCATCTATATGATTCAAACCTTCAATGATTTTTTGTTCAGACAACCCCATCCCAAATATTCTATCAAGTTCCCTCACTTAAACCTAGAGTCCTTAGTTTGATCATAAATCCATCCTACGGAGCCCTTTTGATCAAATCAAAAGAAATAACCTAAAGAAGATGTAATATTTTCACAACCCTCTTTCAAGTTCCTTTCTTCTTCTACTTCTTCTTTCTTTGTTATTTCCATTATAAAATAATAACTCCAGTATCTTCTATATAATTTTATGTAATTATAAATATGGAATAACCATATTCAGTATTCTATCCATCCTTTGAATGACATGTCAACATACGTGCGTATGTAAGTCTTACTGTCTCCACATCGTGGTGTAATTGTTATTAAAAACATTTTTATATGGATGTGTATGATATTGATGTGTAATTGATGTAAATAATTAATATAACATGATAATTATTCTTTATATATGATATACCATCAAATTATATATTATTTTAATATCAAAATAATGATATTGTCGCTTGTGCATACGTACCGACTACCGTCTCCACGAACGCAATGAGATTCATTAACCACTGTATCCATTCAAGACTAAATATAATATGATGATTAAAAATAAAGTTTAATGATTTAATATCATTCTAGAAATAAATAATATACAACTTATCCATAACAAACATGGCTTATGTAACAGATCATTTAAAAGAAAACGAGTAAGTTAACACCTGAAACGACGATAATACTAAGCTATTATTAACAAAGAAATGTTAAAAGTTCATATATGATATCATATTAATGTATATGATTCTTCTATAATTTATTAAAAATCAATTCACCATTATACAGGAGGTTAACCTAATCTCAACCAATGAAAAGTACAAGGTAATGGTTTATTTCACAATCTCTTCGTTATCCAAAGTTGTATATACATAATTATCTACTGGGACCTCTTTATCATCCACATCAATGTTTCTTAAAAATTTATTTCAAAACATTCTTACTATTTTATATACTATGGGTTAGAGTAATTTATACCCATTTTTAATTCTTATATGATGCTTATAAAAGGAATATTTCAGTCGTTTTCCAAACAAGGTCCTTTTTAACATTTTTGACAGAATTAATGTAAGAATGTCATTTTTAACTTATACGGCGGGTGCGGCTATTTTCAGCCATTATAAAATCATCAAATATTCCTTTTAAATATTATAAGAACATTTTCATAGTAAATGATTTAATTATTTGGATTTTAAATGATTTCAAAAAATGAGATATTTCTCTCAAATAGTTTGGATTTCATCTATGTCAAAATCCATTGACGGATTTTAAGTTTATTTTATGTTTCTTTATTATGATACAAAACTTCCTTATTGTATTGAAGGTTTTGTGATATGGTTGACTATGGATGTGTTATTTCTATACCATTCATAGTTTATGGAGAAATTATTGACATTTTGTATGCTAGTTTTAATTTAAATGTTTATGTTATGTTTAAACCTATTCATATGAAGAATGCATTGGACATAATAAGTGACGGCTAGAGCCTGCTATAGCTCCACAATGCACCAGTTGGTCTCATGAGACAATCTGGAGTCTTGGCACAAGGACATGAAAAAATCATATATGTAGTATTGGCACAAGGCCTTGACTATGTGGTTATAATTGTATGGTATTATGCATTACCTCATTATGAAAGTGGTTATTGATATTGCATGTGATTATTCGATTATTAGAATAGTCATGTGAATAAGTAAATGGTATTATTTCATTTTATTTCTACTATATTATGCTTAAGTTCATGTTTAAATGCATTTTGTTTTATTTATACATCTCCTTAAATGTTTATTCTTATTTATGAATGTTTTTACTATATTCTTGTCCTTACCGAGCATCTGAGATCACCCCTTTCAATGTTTTATTTTTCCCTAGATGTGATGATGTATTTTATGAATGACCTGCAGGGCTAGTATAAGGGGATATGAAGACAAGATGGAGTTGTAGTTTTTTATAATTTATTATGTAATGTAATAATTCTGAATATATCTAGTGTTTCCAAGGCTACTAAACTAATCGGTCTTTCGAGATATGATCTTTTGTGATCATGCCAGTATTATGTAATAATGCACCGACTTTGGGTAACTGGGGTCGAGGCATTACAGAATTAATGTTACACCATACCATTAAGTATAATAAGTGACAATTACATTTTGATAAAATAAACAAACATTGAACATTTTAATATTTCATTGTATAGAAATACTAATTGTATAATATGAAAAAACAATTATAGCATACGTGGTCAAAATACACCAAAAATGTATTTTTAAATTTTTCTTATAGAAATAGACATTAATGAATATAAAAAAATATATTATATAATTATTTAACAATTTTTTATAATAATTTATAATATTTTTTATAATTTAATTATTCTTAACTGTTAGTTCTACATAAATAATGATTTATATATTTGGAGGTAAAGTGGGTTATTTTTTAGAAAAATGTTTTAGTTTAAAAAATAATAATGTATATTCATTTTAATAAATTAAAATTTTATTTAATGATTAATTAATTATATAAAATTTATAAATTATATTTCTAGATATACAATTTTAAATAAATGTAATGTATATTACTAGTAAAATATTTATTATAATGACTTTTCTGCTTGGAAAATTAATTTCATAAAAATAGTTTGCGACACTTTTTTTGGATTAATCATTAAACAAATATTTGTCATGTCAATGATTTTAATTTAACAAAATGGGTTATATATTTTCAATTAGTACAATTAAGATTATATAAAAATGGAATATTAATTTTTTTATAATTATTAGTGAAATTATATTTTTAATAAATTAACATGGTTAAGGTAAAAAAGGTTTATCGGCGGCCAGTATATAAATATATGTTTTAAAATTTCCTAAAAATATGTCTAATCAATAATTTATGGACATATTTCATCCTTATTACACCTATGGTTTTAGAATAACCATTTTTGGAACATTTTGATATCAGAACATAAATGGTTATGATTTACTCTTAAGAAATATTCTTATTGAGTCCTTTTTGTTGATTATGAAAGGGTGGTTGTTCCCCTCATGTCATGACACCTATATAACATTTGGATATATTAAAACCTAAAATAGTATTTCTAAAAATACTATATACACATAAAAAAATTTATTTTATTCCATAAATACAAACACTTTAGTCTTTAATAAGAAATCAAAATACAGATCTTATATGCTAAGGTAATTGTCTCCATTGTGCTCCATCTTTTTAACTTCTTCTTTTATCACCAGAATTTATTTTGAAAAATATTAACATTATAACTCTATTATATAAAATTCAATTTAATTTTATTGTGTTTTTGTAATAATATTTATTAATCTCCATCTCATTCAAATGGTAAATAAATCCATCACAAGTGTATACTGTGGACTACTATATCATGAACTAATGAAATTTAGTTTCCCTCAACAACTCACATGGATAGTTATAATTATTTATATAATTATTATATATGATAAATATTAAACTATAATAATTATTTATATTTAATATATCATCCAATTACTTACCCTTTCATCAACTAATAGTATCATATAATTGCACATGTTTTTGTAAATTCTATTATCTCCACAATGTGATGTGATTAATTTTCCATGCCCAACATTCATGAATATCTAAAAAATATTTATAATATTTAAATATTATATTTATAAAATTAATATAATCATACATTTTTTGTTAGTATATACTATACACCAGAACCATAAATTTCACATCAAAACACTAAAGAGAAAACTAGTAAAATAACATCTAAATCATTAGTAATTATAAAATATTGTTATTGATCAACTGGTAAGATGTAATAAGAGAATCATATTTAATATTTTAAATAATAATATGGTTCTATAAATATATCCAAACATGATTATAACAATTAAATATTATGATAATAGGAGCTGAACTAAAGGAATTCCTAAGGTAAGGTTTTCCAACTCAATTTCCATTCACTTGAGACATGTTTGTTATTATGAACTAATTTAAATTTATGTTGGTTATATATTTCCTATTTTAATATTTTAAGACATTAAATATTAATTCATGGTGATTAATTTTATGATTAATTTCTATTCATTCTAGGAATTAAAATTTCATTGATACCATAGAGGATTTAATCTATTTCAAAATCTCACTTGTTTTTTTTGTTTCATTTATTATTGTTGAAGGAATATTATAATATCTCTTTCATAAACTCATCTATATTCCTTACCAAATTGATATTTATGTATTTTTTATATTTTATTCCATATTTTTTTCTCATTGGTACATGGATCATGAATAATATTTTGAAAATGGAAAATTTATTTTTATTTACATAATGTTGAATGTAATATACTTCCTTGTTAATTTATTTAAAAAATATTTTAAAAAATTTATTTTCAATATTTAAATTGTTTTTAATGTATATATTAAATTCTCATTGACATTAAAAAATGAATTTATTCTAATATTTATACTATTTTTCAATTGGGGTGTCAACTTTCTCTAGAAAATCCAAAATAAATGTTTTTAATGTATTTATTGATAAAGAACATCCGCACCTCCACATAAATTTTAAAAAATGTGGCCGATTATATTACATTTAAATCATATGAAAAAGAAAATTCTTTTAAAAATATTATTTTAATATCTTAGTTTCATTCACTTTATCCTTCATAGGTTTATGATTTTAATAAAATATCCCAATATTCCCAATTATCGAACGATCGCCATTCATTTCATTATTAATTTTTTTATTAACAAATTTATCCAAATACAGTCACATTCATGTGATAATATTCCATTTCTTAATATATTTTTATTAAATAGTTATATATTTTTATATTGGATATGATTATGGACTTTAATGTATTCCATTTTGACATACAATGTTTACTTTTAATGTTATTTGATTAATTAGAGAAACATTAATTAATTTGTATCCTCAAATCCATAAAAATATTTTTTAACGAAAAATCTAATTCATGAATTATATATAACATTTTATATATGATGAATTATTTTGGGATGCAATTATTGTTGGGGACCATAATTATATAGCACCTCGATGCATTCGATGGTCTCATGAGACAAATTAGTTACCCAAATTAAATGTTTTATTACACATAGTTTTAAATTTTATTTTTCCAAAGTATTGATGGTACTGATACCATGATGTATGAAACAGAACATTCTCTCCTTTATAATTCATTTATTATTATCAATTATATTTTTTCATCCATTTTATACATTTTTTATTTTTTCCTCAATTTATTGAATAAATTAAATGTAATTTAAATTGTTAACAATACCTTTTAATTATAACTTTTTAATATGGATATTCATGTTATTAATTAAATTAAATGTGTTTTCAATTATTTAACTTCTCATATTGATTATTCCTTTTTGATTCATGATATATTTTACTATATATAACACTTGTTATGTATTTTAGGCAACATTATTTTGTTTCATTTCCCCAGGATATGACAATATTTCTATTAATGAGTTCTAGGATTATTTGTTTTTTCAGTACTATGTTATATAATATATTACTAATGTTAAATAGGAATTATATATTTATATGGTTCTATAAAACTAATATAATTTCAGTATTTCAGGAATTGACCCCATTTATCTTTTCTAATGTAGTAATGAAACTACTTACACTTGGTTACTAGAGTCAGGGTTTTTAAAATTAATTATTAATATAATTTTTTATAGTTATATTAAAATACTGAAGTAAATAACTTATTAAGATAATTATTCATATGTTCAAATTATATTACACTAGTAATTATTCATAATCATTCATTAAATATGGGTGTGTTCACAATGTGGTCAATTTAACCATATAATGGTAAATTATAATTAATTTATTTAATGAATTAATAAGTGAAAATGAATATGTGTGTTATATGATATGAATGCATAAATAAAGATAAAACTATTGATTTTATATAAATATTTTATTCATTAACTAAGAAAACACAGTTTGATTATAATGAATAATTGAAACTTTCTTGTTGATGATTTATTCATCAATTATAAAGAAAAAGACTCATAATAAAGGTGTGTAAAACATTATAAAAAATATAAATCATATTTAATTTCAGTTTTAATGATCTGGTATGGGTAAAAATTTAAATATTTAAAAACATTGACACTGTTACTATGAAGATTTTATAAATGATCAAAACTATAGGAACTTGATGTAGAATATCAGCGTAATTAATATAGATAATTAATATTAATTACGTTTATAAAAATAATTTATATGAGTATGGTTATGAATTAATTGAATAATATATATGTGTATGTGAAAATAGCGGTTAATGTATATTCCTAGAAGAAAGGTGCAGAGTTGTTTGTTTCATACTATATTTGGTTTCATTGATTCATGAAAATGTTATTCACATTATTTTGATTTCATATAGGGTGAATAAATAAAAATTATATTATTCATATCTTTAATCTCATATATTATATTATAATCATTGGCACTATTAATATCTTCATCTTTAGGGAATTTTGATTCATATATTCCAATTGTTGTAAGAATTTTCCTCTCAAATTCATCTCTTTGAAACATGTTTTGAATTTTATACCAATTTTTTTTGGTGTATATGCTACCTATTTTATTTATTATACATTGAAATATCCATTAATCATAATATATATTTTTTTAATCCATCTATTTCAAATAGATTTTTTTTTTGATTTTATCAATAAACCTAAGGGGTTTCTAGGTCACAATTATCATTAATTGAGACATAAAACGTGTTATAAAAAAAATTTCTATTATATGGTGTAGTTATTTATAATTTATATTTTATTATCATATAATATTTATTTAGTTGGTTTTATTACCCAAATCGTGTCTCCTTGTTGAATTGGATATTGGTTCTGTTGTTTCTCCAATAGTGAGGATTTTTGGTAACTTAATTTTCATTCATTCAGTAAGGATTATTCATTGATAATATTTCATATAAGAGGACTACATTATAGAATTTATTTGAATTATTTATTATTTTAAAAAAATTAAAATGCTATATATTTCTATAAAAATAACACTTTGAAAAATTTCTCCACTCATTGGGATATATTCTTTTTAAACAATCCTTTTTTCACTTGATGGTTTATGATTATGTTATTCCTTTATTATCATTGTCATATATCCATTTATCTCAATAGTGTGAACGATAAATTTTTCATTTAATATTTTCAATTATTCTCACCTAGAAGGTGTGATTATTAATTAATAAGTGAGGTTTTTTTTGAAAAATATCCATTATTTTTATAATTAGGATGATTATTTTCATGTCATATATGTAATGATTAAATATCCAACTTTATTCTATATATGAGTTATAATCTTGTTATCTCTTTTACATCATGCGTAAATTTATATGAATTATTGAGTATTTTCTATACTGACTGAGGCCGGTTTGTAATTTTGTTATTTTTAATTATTATTGTATGGATAACAATGTTTTATTGAGTAATAAGTTCATATGGGAATGGTATTTATTTTCTTATTTACACTTATGTTGAATTTATTTGACCTAAAAAGTGATAGGCGGGACATGAAATTTTATATCACCTCAATGAATACATGGGTAACATAATACCAAACATATTTGGATGTATGATATATATTTTTTGAATAGAAAAATATGTATTGACAATAGTATTTATGATAGGTAATGTATCCAAACATAAAACCATGGACGTAGGTTTTTAAGGTCCTTAATTATGTATTCCATCAATATGAGATTAGTATTTTTGATAACCAAGATTTATTTCATTTCTATAGATATATAATGGAATCAATTTAACATTCTTTTAGTGTTGATCAATTTACATAATCATACCATATTTTTACTCTAATTTTTATTGCATGATATAATCAGTTGTGTGTTTTCCTTTGCTGATAATTTAAACACCTCCCTTCTAATGTCTAAATTTCCTGTAGGTTTGAGGAAAATTAGTACATGGGACATGTTTATTAGGCTAACATGATTAGATGAATTTATTTTCGATATATTGAAGTCTCCTTTTGGGCAATGTAGTTTCATATATACTATGAAAAAATGTCAAATCATTACCAAAATTGTGGTCTTTATAATATTAAAATGTCCCTTATTTCAATAAATCATTAATCATGAAAAATAATTTATATATGAGCATTTCAATTAATAATTTTTATTTTACAACCATTAATCATTGGGGGAAACCAAAGTAGCCACCTGAAAAAATATCATAATCTATATATGCAAGACGTTGTTGAATAACAGTCGGTGCCCTAGTCCTTTTATGGGTAGAAAATACTCATATTAATATGTCATTCCATATATAATAATATAATAGAATTTAAAAAATATAATAATATTTTTAATCATTCGTATAATATATATATTGTATACCAGTCCCATAAACAATAAAACATGGATCCATGTTTGGAAATCCTATCCCATTTATAACTAAAAGTATGTAAATAAAAATAATATATATTAACATCCTTCTAGTATCATCCACATCTCTATTCTCCCCAGCACAACCTTCTTTCATGGGTCGTTCCCTTATTAAATCCATATACCTTATGGTTATACTGAAATAAAAATTCCTATTTATGGTGATAGTGAAAACCATGTAGAAAACCACAAATGTATCCTTAATAATTGAAAAGAATCATAATAGGAGTATTGAATGATAGTTATAAATGAAAATTAATATATAATAATAAAAAAATCATTTAAATACTGGTTTTATGCTAATAAATCCACCTACAACCCTAGATGTTCAGGATTAAAATCTAAATTGGGATGATGGTCATGGTCATTAGAAAAGATGATGAATAATCCACAATGTAGAAACCATGTCACTTAGCATACACAATGTTTCAAGTGGAAAAGCTACTTTCTATCAATATTGCATTTAGATCTAGATTGTCCCACCATATCCTCATGGTATTTAGTTTTGTTCTGTCCGTGAGTCTATGATACTATTATATGTGTATGATTCCACCATTACCACTACATCACATCGTGAGTACTCCCGCTATAAGTTTAGATCATTCCATGATGCTCACATATATAAATATTCCATGAACAACATCTAATTTAATAATAACACACACAAAAAGTAATATCATAATAATATCATGGAAATATGAGAATATATTATAATTATTTTACAACTTCTAAATAAATATTAATAATTGTAACAACCCAAAAAAAATATCATTGAACCATTGAACATATAAAGGTACCATAAAATCAAACACACATTAAAGAAATTATAATTAATTCAGAACACAAACCAAGAAAACAGATGAATCATTCCATGGAAACAAGTGTATACGTGAGTCTAAAATTATAATGTACATCTTATATTAGAGGTTTCGTTTGATAACTCCAATTTTCATTACGGGGATATTGAATAAAAAAATTAGTAATCAATTGATAGTGTCTCCCACGTATATGATTTCTAGTTTTGGTTTGAGTCCATCGTGGAAGAGGATTAGAATGGTTAATGAAGACTTTTCCATGTTTGGAATGCTTTTCTATTATCGCTTACTTTATGGTGACCCTTAATGTAACCAATTCAGAGGTATTTCAATGAATGTAACACCAAATCATCAAATCCATCACTAATTAAAAAATATATTATATATTTTTTCGGTTCTACCTTAAGACAATGGGTTTAGAAAATAATCATTGATCCCCAGAAATAAAGATTCATTGAAAATAATGACACAAATTTTTGATGACTTTTTAACATTTAAAAACCATATAATGATATTTTAGAATGTTTTCTACACATTACAATAATAATATTATGTTTAGGCCAAATTGAAAATATATTTTCATAATGTTTAAATAAATAAATTGAAATATATAATATAATAAATAACATTTAATATTGGATTCTGGAACAGACATAATGTCTATCGCATGGAAATTTTTGGGGAAAGGAAAAAATTAGAAAAGAATGGAAATCCTTTTAATATTTTAGATTATAATTTATGAAATAAAATATCATAAAAATTGATAACAAAACATTATTTTGAGAATTGAAGATAAATATTAAGGTCAAATTACATGTTAATATAAATAATTTTATATATATTAAGAAGGAATTTGGATAGATTAAAAAATAAAGACATTAATGATAATTTATCATTACAGGGTTTTTTAATTATTCTATATAATGTTATCATTTTATAGGGAATATAATTATAAATAAAATTGAATAAAAAGGTTAATTTTAACTATACTTTAGGAGAAAAACAATGTAATGTAATGAAGTGGAAGAAATTAAGCATATAAGAATAAGTTCAAAGACAAGTAATTATTATACAATTAAAGGGGGGTATAAATGAAAATAATCCATAAAAATCAATATCATTCAAATAATAATCCAATGAAAAGTAATATATTAAGATTATTTGTAAATTCATTTATTTTCTAGATGGATATTAAAAAAATTAAATATACCAACTATATATACATAACAAAGAATTAAATAATGGGTGATTCAGACATAAGATTGATATAATTTAAACTAATATAAGAATATACTATTAGTTTCCAAAAAATTAAATCCAAAAATAGTTTGAAAGAATATTCATGAAAATAATCAGTAAATACCATGATTATTTATAAGATAATGAAATAATATTTTAACTATAAGTCATATACACCATAAAAAATTATCTAAATAATATAAAAAATGTATCAATGAATAAAATTTGATATTAAAGCCTTAAATTTAATATACATTGTCCATATATGGTCAAATATTGTGTATAATGAATTATTAAAATCATATTAATAAGTTATATTTTATGTTCACCATCATATGTTTTTATTTTCAATATCATTTTATTACTTATTTTATAATATTTGTGTCCATTTATGTATTATGATTTAAAGTTCATCATTCTATGATTATTACTTATTCTGTAAATGTTTCTATAATTTTATTTTGATCATATAATAAGATATCATAATTATTGTGGCTATGATTTATTGTGATGATGTTGGTGATGAGCTCGTTGGAGTAATTTTTTATGATGAAATTTTTTTGTAAAATAATATCAAGTTAAATATTAATAAAACCATTACAAAATCATAAAACATATATTATTTTTTCATTAACATTAAATAAATCAACTAGTAATATTTCCATAGTCATCCATAATATCATTTTATCACATTGTAATAATAGGTTGTTAAAATGACTGAAATTGTTAAAGGTATAATCCATGGGTTTTTATTGGAAATAAATTGATTCTTTTAGGTCAATATAATTATTATAAAATACCAATGAATTGATTTTTCTTTTATTAAGGAGGTAATAAAATGTTAAAAATAATATCATCAAGAATAGAGGACTATATGGAACACATAACGGTAGGAGACAATTGTAGGAGGAAATAGTAGGAGGAAATAGTATTTTTTTTAATGTTAGCAAGAAATGTTTTTAGACAACATGTATGCATCAGTGAAATATTTTTCTTACTTATAACATTTGGAGGAAATTTTATTTTTTATAATTTATGAATATTAATAATGTTATAAATATCATCTAAATAAAATTAATATTATATTTGAACTATAAATATATAGGTTTTATGAATAATGGATCATATCACTTATGAATGCATTATTACACACGTCACACATCCATCATTTATATTTTTCTAATAGTTGGGTTGAAAGTAGTAAATTTTTATCTTTATAACAAAAGTAAATTTTAGTATAGTAATTATAATATATTAATGTTTTCAATACAATTAGATTAAGGGATCTTCTATAACTAAAAATGTCATCAATTGTCATTAATGTAATAAAAACATCTCATAGGAATTTTAATTATCATCATATTGTTTAGTTTATTTTTAAAATCATACACAAAATTTATGTCCTTATTTTCCCCCATAAGTATCAATTTACTAGAAAAATTTAAATTTTATTCACTGAAATAGATAAACTAAAACATTCATCATATTATCTCTTTTCTATAATATGTTAAGCATTCACGAATTCCACATATTTAAAAAATATTTTTTCATTTTTACCATTAATGATTTCAACCAATATTTATATTCGATTTAGAATTTCCAAAAAAATCCCCATCCCACTAAGATATTGTAATAAACCATTTTTCTCATAAAATAAATATAATGTTATATAATATTCAGAACTTGAATAACTGAAAACAAAAGTTATATAAACCATTATATTATTTTTGTATAACTAATTGGATTAAACATTATTAAATGTAAAATAAAATATAGAAAAAAAGAATAATCATATATATATATAATAAATAGATTTATCCGTAAAAATAAATCTTAATTTGTACATCAGTAAAAGTATTAAAATATATTTTTATGCTTATTATATATTTTATAAAACTGATTATTTTTTTAATATATTTATTATTTGATATATTTTTTTGAAAAATAGTATATCTCCCCCAAAAATTATCCATTATAAAAAAGCAACAATATATTTTATGATTTTGTTATAAATATTAATTAAAATATTTTGGAATGTGAATTTGGAAAATTAATAATTTTATTTGGATTTATTTCTATCATTTTAATGTTGCATAAACTTATATAATTTTTCAATTATAGTTGGTATAAGGTAAATAAAGAAAAATTTCATTGTTATAAATTCTGGGGATTTCATAACCTAAAACATTTAAAAAATATTATTAGAAAAATTTATTTCATTTAACTATAATTATTGATCTTAAATAATATTTTTTTAAATTTCTAAATTATATTTTATACTTAAAAACATATTAATTATTTGACCACATTTTAAAAAAACATTTTACATTAGTATTTTTATATTATATTTTATTAATGGAATAAAATTAACTGTGATTTAAATTTAAATTAAGAGGGACTAAATTATCTATTTTGATACATATTTTTTAGTCATCAGGATTATGTTACCATGGATATATCATTTTTACCTTGGAAAAATGATTATTTTCTAAAGATTATTAATTTTCTACAAATAAAAAATTTCTTAAATAAAATCAACAGTACAACATTAATGCTCTAAAATTATGTTTTAACTCATATTAAAATGGAATAACCCTAATGTAATGGGTATCTAAATAAAAATAATATTCTCAACACTTAAGGTCTTAAATGACATATTTCTGGATTAACATGATTATCAACTCTTTATATAATATAATTTTAAGTAAAATGTTATCGAATTTAGAAACTGAATTGTGATTAATGGAAAAAACTAAACTCACCAAATTAAATTTTTTTAATAAGTGTATACTTATATATTTACTGATAAAATTAATGAAATGTAAAATATTTATTTATGTATAATAAGTGATTACATGACTAATCATGGTGGCTTTAATTTTCTGATATTCAAATGGCATTATTCCTTAATAAAAACAAAAGTGCATTGTAATTTCATTCTAATATATCATAACCACTATATAAAACCTAACTCACATATCACTCATGCCTTTCATTCATACCACTCAGCTACCATTAATTTCTATTTAAAATTATTTCATTCTATATTATAGAAGTGGATCACATTATCTATTTCAATATTCTACTCTTATTATGAAAAATCCTTGAAATAATTCCAAAATTACCACTAATTTTTGTCTTCTAAACTACTTTTTCCACCAGTCACAAAAAAATAATTTTATATATCTCAAATAAATTTTACTCACTAAGAGGAAGCTTATCATCTGAAAATTAGCATCACATCTTTCCAAGAAAATCATTCTTATTCATTATTTTCTAAAAAATTAATAACCACTATGTAATAAAATAATATGAATAATTAGAGTTATGGGATGATATTAAAACATTTATTGAAATATTCATTCTCTACCATCTTCTAGGAAAAAATATAATCTAATTAGTGTGTGTGAATGAATTACTTCATCCATGAAGTCAAGAATTTGTTTTTTCATCTCCACCGCTCATAGAAACCATAAATGATGGTATTCCTAAATAAATTTATATATATATTGTATTTATTATTTTTAAATGATCTCATTCAATCCACATACAACCCCCTTATTCATTGAGTAACATTAAAGGTAGTCGTGATGTCACACCCCGTCCCTCGGGGCCCATGCCATGACTAACCCAAGCCCACATTCAATAGGCTAGTGGATGGAGACTAGAACCAAAAGGTGTATTACCTAAAAATGGGAAGGCATTTCCATTATTACCTGTTACTCAAAAATCTAAGAACAAATCAGTATACAAGAAAAAAAGAAAAACAATGTAGTAAACAAGGTGTGTACGTAAAGTAAAAGGGGCCAAAATACAAGACCAACTGTAAAGTACAAGAAAAACTGGAAAGTACATGTAAAACTGAGTATACCTCTATTGTACACTCATCAAGGACTCCCACCTAAAGGGTATGTACAACTCTCGAATGTTCAACTTTATGGTACACCTAGTCTATGGTCCACCTCTGAGCTACCTCCAGCCCTGGTACCCTCGTCCTCAGTCATTGATGTCCATCGTCTACACCAAACAAAACAAGGTGCAGGCATCGTCCATGTAGGGGTGTGTATAACTATACTCAGTAGGGACCCCGATACCCTAGAAGGTGTCACAAAATTCACAATGGATAATCCTAAAAACATGAAAACAACTGACAACCCTACTTAGGTATATGCCCATTCATATACCTAAGTTGTCTAGTAATCAAATCTCAATAATGGGGAAACACATGACCCAACATAAAATACCAAATCCAAAATGTTCCACAAAGGAAAAAATATCAAAAAGATAATGAATTAGCTCACACCATTTAGAAAAATATATGAAATTGAATTATGATTCTGACCCACATTGGGTCACTATGGAAGCTGATAGGCAGCCACATGATTATCTAGGGATATTAAAAAGTAACATTCCGAACACATCAACTGATTGAGACCACCTCATTTATAGAGTATAGTTGGCCTGCTGCATCACACAGACGGTCTTCCTATTAGCCTAGAAATATTGAGGTACTCCTCCTATCGAGTATCGGGGGTCTGCCACATCACACAGAGGCGCTCCCCACCATGGGTATGCCGCGTCATACAGAGGTTCTCCCACTCATGGACTGTTGATGTAAAACTCCTATCAATTACCTAGGGTCTACAATGTCACTTAAAGGCACTAAACACCAAGGTTCTTCCATGTCACACAATGGTGCCCACCCTGGGCCAGTCGTGTCACTCCGAGTAGAAAAGGTCAACAGTCGTCAAGTCTAATCTAGTCATAAGATTTTGTATATATCACACATGAGAGAACCGCTCCCCAAGCCATATTTCATAATTCCACCTCCTCTATTTTTCACAAAAAGTAACAAAAAGGTATGTCATGTCAAAAGGGATCCAATTCAACAGACGACGCGTCAATCGGGCGCCTGATCTGTAAGTTATTAGTGTTTCCGCTCAGAGGGCACGGATGTATTCGGGGTCCGATTGAACCTGTCCATACTACAAACATAACCAAAACTAATGAGATTTATATAAAAAGAATCATCTCGATCCATGTATTATGACGGCATAGATGGTTCATCAATCGGATGCTCGGTTCTCATGTTATGGCCAAAAAGGTGATTTTGGGCCCAGATGGGCCCGGGTCTAGTCCTACCCACTCAGATTCCTACTTTGATGGCTTGGGCATCAGTGGGC
Organism: Viscum album; assembly: GCA_963277665.1. NCBI lineage: Eukaryota > Viridiplantae > Streptophyta > Magnoliopsida > Santalales > Viscaceae > Viscum > Viscum album. The sequence goes on from OY728128.1 coordinate 600,209,640, forward strand.
CTGGCCTGCTAAGCCGTGGTCTAGCTCAGACCACATAGGGGGTGTCCCAACAAGGCCTGCGAAGGACACAAATAGTTAGTGTGGCCCGTTGGGTTGTTCGAGGTGTGACTCACAGTGCAGCCCACGGTGCGGCGCACGGTGCGGCCCATGATGAAGCTCTTAGTGAGACCTCATGGTGCTGCCTTGTAGAGCGTCCTTGCATTGTATCCCTCAGTATATCCCATGGCGTGGGCTCATGGTGCGGCATGCGGTCCGGCTCACAGTGCAGCCGGGCTTAAAGGTGAGACCGCTCAGCAGTCCCGCAGGGTGCGCCTAGGCCAGCCGAAATGGCCGACCGGTCCTTCTTCTAGCGGCGTGATGGTGCCACTGTCCACCTATGGCCAGCCGATTTCTGGAATACATCCAACTCCACTAAGGCCTATTAGTCGAGGCCTCATGCTCCCCCGGTGGCCTGGACGCATGCAGCCAGTCTGCCACATGGTCTGCTGGTTGCTGGCCGCCATCATGCCCCGCGACGGCCGACGGGCTGCGACCTCCTCTTCAACTAGAAGCGTAGATGCGTACCACCCTTCCTTCCTCATAGCCTACCGAGTTCCACTCATCGCCTTCTTCCAATAGCTACTGCAGCTTCGTTCCAAACCCGAAAAATTTATTCAAATCATATTTGTGATCCTTATTTCGAGGGTTTCACGTTCATATATCGCGGTCAACAAAACTCCATATTTACAACGCTGATAAAAATTAGGGAGTTGAAAAATGAATGATGAATGGGAAAAGAAATAATAGGGGGAGAATCAAGGATAATGTGCGGGATGATGGTCATGTTCATTTGGCGATTGTCATCGTATATTTAGGATATGAAGATTCAATAATGTAAATTCAAACATAAATTAAACCCCAACCTCAATTGTTCATTGGAGGTGGTGCGAGGAAGAATGAAGTAGTCGATGTAGAATGTTTGTGTTTGTCACTTTTGCAAGATGATTCTGATCTAGCTCGGGGTCGGTTTCTCATTCAATGTTGGTGGGTGGTTCTTCGTTGGATAATGCTCCTCAGGTTTCTACATGGTTCTCCCAACTCTTCTTTTCCAGTGATTTCCAACCAAGAAATGAGGATCCAACATATATTAAAATAGGATTATCAAATTAATTAAGGTCAGTACTGTTAATTTGGTTTTGATGGAACATTAAATTTGGAACAATTAAAAGCCACATTAAATTGAATTATGTTTTCACAATTGAATGGCACAATAAATTGAATTCACATTGGCACAATTGAATAAGAGGATTCCAAGGATTTTCCCCACATTAATGAAGGGTATGAGTGGTCCCCACCAATAAAATTCAAAAAAAAATTTATAACATGGGTGGTCCCCACCATCCTAACTAAAATGGAGGTTTCGAAATGAAAAATAAAATAAAGATTTTTTATTTTATTTTCATTCTTTTAACACCACCACAAAATGAACAAAAGCTAACATTCACTCTAAACCTGTTGAGGTCGAGGTGAAGGCCTCCTTAAGAGATTATCAATATTCGACTTAAACGGTGTCCTCATAATTCAATTCTGAGCACCGGTTCAAAAGTTACAAAAAACCACACACAATTTTACTGAACGTACCGAAAAAAATTCAGAAATTCATTTTGGGAACTCCGGGCCTCAGAATCACGGTGTGTAAATTTTTGCGGATTCTTAATATTCTCATATAATTAAAAAATCATGGAAAAATATGGGCGTTTACATAAGCATTATGCTAATTACTATATTCACAAAGAATCATTATTTCATTTTTATTCTAATATTTCACTATTTATCAAAAAAAAAATAAGAAAACTATCCAAATAATAATATAAATATCATTTTTTCAGTTATAATAATGTTATGCCATAATAAATAGCTTTTTAATTTAATCTCTTATCATGTTATTGTATGTTCAAGATTAGGCCAGTTTGAGAACCTATATTAGTAATGCAATTAAATTAAACCATGGATGATTATGAAAAATTATTTATGGACTATTTTTCCAATATAGGTAAATAATGATGTTTTAATTTTTTAAAAGGATACATAAATATTCAACTCATTTATTACGAAAGAAACCTTTTTCGTTTAAGAATCACAAAATAAATATTCATTATCAATTTCATCCATTGCGATAAAAACTAATGTACTTGTGAAATTAAATATTAACATTATAAAAATTATAATTAATAAATTATTATATCATTAATTATTGCTTAATGATTTAGTTTATAAAATAAAAAACACGTTCACTACTCCTATGAATCCACCACAAACAGTGAAAACCATAAATATATAATTTTTGAAAATAGCCAAAAGTCTAAATAATATTAAAATAGAAAATGATTAGAAATGAAAAAGATAAATATTTTTAGTTATTAAGATTCTTATAATATATTATACTATAATTTATATGTTTATTTATAGTATTTTATAGTTATTTTTATTAATTTTAGAAACATATTAATGGATTTAGTTTCTCAAATTTGAATATCTTGTGAAAAAAATTCTATTATACCCTATATCTCATTCCCAATGATATAACTACTACACCTTTAAAAAAATTTATAATGATTTCATCTTATTTAATTTTTTCCCATGTTTTTCTCTTTGTAGATTCTCTCTTCTGATTATGAACTATAAGATATAGAGGTTGTACGAGGTTTTTCATCTCAAAGTCTCTTCATTATTACATTTTTTATTTATTTTCACAAATTTCTTTTTTTATAGATTATATAAAGCCCAAGGATGTTTTTTGAAATATTACATGATTTATTCCATATTATTTATTTAACCATATGATTTAAAATATTCAATTTATTTCTAATTACAAATTTAGTAAAACCATAAGAGGTTTTTATGGCTCAATTTTTCTCCTTCTGTCATATTCACTGATCTCTATTAATTTTTTATGGTTTATCAATTCTATCATATGATTTTTATAATACATTGAAACTAATTTTTTTATTGTTAGTCATATCTCTCTTAAAACACTGAATCATTGGTAATTTTAATATTTCATAATAATAAATTTTTTTAGAATAATTCCTACTGTCTTAAATGGAATTTTCTTCATCGTTGATATTTTTACATCCCACCCATGTTCACCAACCACAAGGTAAAAATAATTTTGTTTCTATAAAAAAATGATCAATTAATTCCCCTTATCATAATTTAATAGAACAATTCCTTTATCATTATAACGATGTTTTTATTTGACATGGTTTAATTTATCATGTTTAGTGATTATATTTAGGAAAATTAAATTTTTTTTCACTTAAACTTTTCAAATCATTGGGTTTATTTCCAATATCTATCCTTAATGATTCTTATAAATGGTAAATTAATTTAATGTATAATCACATTAAGATTTGGAAATATTGTATCTCTTAAAGGTTATAATTTTAATTAATATTTTTAATTAGTAATCCATAATTAATTACCACTCCCAAATAAAAAACATGTTTTTGAATTTTATTCACACTTCAATTTTTATAACAATGTTAACAAATGTTGTTAAAGTTTTTTTATTTTCAGTAAAATGTTACTTCCATGGTATATCACATATGATGATATTTTCAATAACCCTCAATATTTTATAATGTGATTATCCTTTTATTAAATGATATTTTTATATCTAATTATTTAAACTTTTTAATTTATTTGAATGTATAAGAATCCCTTTTTCCATGGTTTATTTAATATATGGTTTTTGATTTAAATTATTACAAATATGTACAAATGATGATTGATGGGGTCTTATATCACCTTCCAATTGATTGGATTAGGATAATATATCATGATATAGTTATCCATGGACATAATTATTTAGTACACATAGTCATGTGCATGTTGGGTTTGCTTACAATTTTGGAACATACATAATGTATTTATGTTCATAAGAATGAGAATAATGGGTTTTATAAAACATGTTTTCCAATGATTATGGTTTTTCAAAAATTTCATGTTTATAAAACTTTGTCACATTTTAATGTTTTTTATTTCTTTATGTAAATTTCACAATATTCATTTCATTTTTATGAAACTGAACGTTTTCATTTTCATGCATTATTATTAATATCTTTAGTACATATATATCATGATCACATGTTCTTTGATTATATATTTGTCTATTGAGCTAGGTAATATTTTTTATGATCCCTTAAATATATATTTATGATCTTATGTTTTTCCATAATGATTTATAATTATCATACATGATATAATGATATCATTAAAGATATATATCTTTTAATAATTCTTTATATAATGGTTTTGATCTAATTCCTTCTGATATGTCTTTTATATTACAGAAAATTTGATCTCAACCCTTACATATGTTTATATTCCCTATATAGTGATGCAGATTACTTCTTGTTATGAATCTAGAAAAGGGTCGAGAGGAACATGATTATGGAGAAATGTTGAAAACTATTGTAATATGAGTTTATTATATTGTCTATATCCAACACACTAATCTTTTTGGTAATTGGGTTATGTGAATTTTAATGAGATTATTTATTTAAATCTTGAGTTTATTGTAATTTTAATATTATCTTTATAATGGGTGATTATTGTTTTTTAAATGGATTATTTTAGTTTTTCTTGAATTGTTTAGTTATTTTTAAAATTAGTAATGTTAACATTTTTATTTGGGATAGAAACAATTAGAAAAAACACTGTATATCTCACTATTTATAAGATAATATAATTAAAAATTGGTAATGTATTTACTAAATGGTTTTACAAAATCTAAATCCATGTTTCTAAACTATAAGTTGATGCATAAGTGAAATATATAACCCTAGTTGTAATAATCATAAAACATGAATGGTTGTTCATCGACTAGATCATCACCCTCATCACTGATTACTATACATAAGACGACACAAGATTTTTGACCACCTAGGTGATATTCTTGGGTAGATTACATGCTCATTTTGAATAATTATAAAGGACATAATTCCTTGTTAAATTGAGGTATCTATTTGAGAAACATAATATATACCAAGTTAAATTATACATGGAATGAATAAGAATGATGTAGGTCAAACAAAATGAACTAAAGACCATCATGATAATATCAAAATAAAATATGTTTTATAGTAGAATTTTTTATATTATAATGATAATTAAAAAATACTGTTAATTATTTAGAACCCATAAAAATAAATTTTTGTTTTATTGATGGTTATAACATAAATAAAATATGTTAACCATGGGTGTAGTGGAAATTAAAATTAATATCAAAAAAATTGAACCTATATAATGGGAGATATATTTAAATTTTTGGTTTATATTCATGTTCTAATATTGGGGAATATAAATTATCTCTCCTTGTTTTCAGGTCATTCTCAGCCAAAATTGTGTGGGAATTATTTTTAAAAAAAAACAATCGAAGTAAAAAAGATAAATGTCATCATTATTGAAACTCAAAATGGAGAGAATAATATAATAATAAAGTTAAAATATGAATCAAATATTACATCATAAAATGATGAAACATGTTTTATGATAAAGACATTAACTAATCCCATCTAATTGTTTTATAATGTCCAAACAAGTCACATATTTTACTCTAGGTCCTAAAGATCACAAATTTACACCACCTTTAAGTATATATTTCCATTTTTTCTCACCTACCATTTGAAAATCATCAAATTCTCAAGGGAAAAAGGTTGTGTATTAGCTAAATAGACAAATAGGATCTTATCAAGTGTTCTTTGATAAATTCAAACACAATTAATAAAATCATTCATTAAATTTATGTAAAATAAAAAATTCAATAACATTTACATATTTTAAAAAACAATTATTGAATAAAAAAATCATTGATGCTATATTAAAATAAGACTATATTTATAATTAATATAATAAAATATATTATGTAATTGGAATGAATAAAAAGTTAAATAATAAATAGAATATAATAATAAAATATAATATATCATACCACCGGGTAATTATCCCTATATTATGATAGTTTCTAGAAATATTATCCATGCATAATTTAACCACTAATCATAGCTTAATGTTTTCACACGTCCCACATATCAGGCTATCAGGACTCAACAAACCATTTTGGAAAATCAGGATATTGTATGGTCATGTCGGTGTGGTCCTCATCAATACATTTTTATGGGGAAAGATCTTATAATTATTATCATAATTACCCACTAACTAACAAGTTTCACATTTTATTTAGTGATTTAATCAATAATTCATGGTAAAATTTATAATTTAAAAACAAATAAAAAAAAAATTTCACACATCTAGTTTTCATCCTTCCTTTCCCATTTCATAAAAAAATCATTGGATTTCCTTAAATAATTCATTTTAAAATTATATTTCAATTTATGTGGTTTATCTCCTTTTTCAACATGAAATAATTTCAAAAAAAAATTTACAATTCAAGCAATCATTTTTTTCCCAAACCCACCCAAATATTTCAAATATATTAAAATTTGGGGTATTAATAATTTCCATTCCCATTAGAAAATCAAACATAAATCATATATAATGAGAATTTGAAAATATTTTAAAATGTATTTTAAAACCATCATTAAATTTATGGTCTCTAATTAACGAAGGAATCATATGTAACCACCTACAATTAACGAGTAATCAAATCATAACCCACAATAGGGCACACAAATAGAGAATTAATGCGAAGGATATTAACAAGTAAATAATATATCAATAAACATTAAGAAAAAAAATATGATTCAATTTGGAACCATGAGATCACACCAATGTAATAGAAGAATAGTGGAATAAAGGAGAAACCCACGTCAGAAAACTCATTGGATATCAAATACCAAATTGAGAAATATATATGTGATGGTGTCACTCAATGTGCATCAAAGGAATCCCGTTTTTAATAGGATGATTAGATACATAATTTTAATTTAAATAGGTCGATAAAAAATTAACAATAAATTTAGGAATTTATTTCAAAAATCGTTATTTTTTATGGAAACTGAGTGAAATTTCACACACTGTAGATAATGAATTCTTTCTTGTAAAAAACACAACAATTGTTGAATTTATTTCATATATTCATCTTTAATAGTTTAAATAATTTTATGACATAATTCATTCACAATGATTATAATCAACAAATAATTTATATTGTAAATCATTGATTTAAGGAATATATTCACTCTACATCTAATTTCTAGTAGTACCCCCTAAATCATAACCCATAATAATTTCTATTTAATAAGGATACAAAGTATTCACTTTAAAACCATTGACACATTTATACCATAAAACTATTACAAACAACAATTTCAACCAGGAAAATTATACAATTTTTACAATAAAATTTTATCTATATTCTAATGTCTTAAAATGACCTCATAAAAAAATAGAAACCTAAAAGGGTCTTTAATTATTTGAATGATGGTAACAAGATTTTATCGAATTCTATACCCAGGGAATTATTTCAACTATAATTAAATTGAATTGGAACATAATCAATCATATTATGATACGCCCATCCATATTCAAATACATGATAGAAAGTATTAGGGGTTGAATGAATCAATTTCTAATGTTACAGTGGATAAATCATGATATAAGGGAAGCTATATAGGAACTAGAAGTTGTTATAAATATGAACCAACAATATTTTTTTGAAGGAAATATCCATGAACATTTCAATGATGAAATTTTTTATGGGGCTTTATTATTACACCAAACCATTAATTATAATATCTGAAAAATATATTTTAATAAAATAATAATACATTGAATAGTTTAATATTTCATCACATAGAAATACTAATTATTTATTTTGAAATAAAAATTGTAGCATACATGGTCAAAAAACTCCATGAATGAATTTTAAAAATTGTTTTATAGAAATACACTTTTTTTAATATTAAAAAAATATAGTATATAATCATTTAACAATTTTTTTATAATAATTTATAATAGTATGTATAATTAAAATTTTTTAACTTTTAGTTTTATATAAATAATGATTTGTATGTTTGGAGGTAAAAGTGTAATATTTCATAAAATTGTTTTTGTTTAAAAAATAATAATCTATATTTATTTTAATTAAATAAAACTTTATATAATGATTAATTAATTATATAAAATTTATAAATTATATTTCTAAATATATAAATTTAAATCCATGTAATGTATATTACAAGTAAAATATTTATTATAATGACTTCTTATGCTTGAAAATTTAATTTCATAAAATTAGTTTTTTGACATGTTTTTGGGTTTATCATTAAATAAATTTTTTTCATGCCTATGATTTAATTTAATAAATTTGGTAATATATTTTCAATTGGTACAATTAATATTATATAATAAGGAAATATTAATATTTGTTCAAAATTATTTGTGAAATAAAGTTATAAATAAATAAACATGGTCAAGATAAAAATAGTTTTTTTGTTGGTTAAAATAAATAGAAAAGTATCAAAATTGCCTAAAAATATGTCTAATCCATAATTTATGGCCTTATTTCCTCTTTACCACACATATGGTTTGAGAATAACCCTTTTTAGAACATTTTCAAATCTAAACAATAATGGTAATGATTTATTCTTTTCAAATATTCGGATGGTGTTCTCCTCTTCGATTATGAATGGGCAGTCCTTCCCCTTACACCATGACACCTATATAACATTTGGATACGTGAAAAACTAAAATAATATTTCTAAGAAGTCCCTATAAACATTAAATAATTTATTTTATTCCTAAAATACTAACACTATGGTCTTTAATAAGAGTTCCAAATATGGATCTTCTATGCTAATATAATTGTCTCCATTGAGCACCAACTTTTTGACTTCTTCTTTTGTCAACGGAAATTATTCTAAAAAATATTAATATTATAAATATATTATCTAAAATATAATGTAATTTGATTATATTTTTGTAATAAAATTTGTTAATCACTTTCTCAATCAAATGGTAAATAAATCCATCACATGGTTATTCTGTGGACTATTATCTCATGAACTAATGTAATTTGGTTTCTCTCAAAAACTCACATGGATATTCATAATGAAGTATATAATTTTTATATATGATTTATATAAAATTATAATAATTATTTTTATTTAATTTTTAATCCAATTTCTCACCCTTTCATCCACTAATGGTATCATATAATTGCACATGTGTTTGTAAATCCGACTGTCTCCAAAGAGTGATGTGATTCATTTTCCAGGTCCAACATTCACGTATATCTATTAAAATTATATAATATTTAAGTATAATAGTTATAAAATTATTATAATTATACATATGATAGAATTATATCAAATACAATAGAACCGTATTTTTTACAACAAAACACTAATGAAAAAACAAGTATATTAAAAATAGAATTATAAGTAATTATAAAATATTATTATTGAACAAGTGGTAAGAAATTATAAGAGGATCATATTTAATATTATAAATATTAATATGGTTCTATAAATATATCATAACATGTTTAAAACCCTTATATATGTTGATAATAAGATCATAACTAAAGGAATTCATGAGGTAAGAGATTCTAACTGAATTAGTATTAAATGGAGACATGTTTGTTATTATGAATAAATTCAAATTTATATTGCTTATATATATTATAAATTACTGTTTTAAAATAATAGATATTAATAAATTTTTATTAATTTTATGATTAATTTCCATTCTTTCAAGGGTTTCAAATGTCATTAATACCATAGAGGTTTTAATCTATTTTAAAATCTAACTTTCTTTAAGATTTCTATTATTATTGTTGAAGGAATATTATAATTTACCATTCATAAACTCAACTAACATCCTTACCCATTATATATTTATGTATTTTTTATAAATTATTCCCTCTTTTACACTCTTTGGGACATGGATAATGAATAATATTTTGAAAAAGGAAAATTGATTTTTATTTGCTTTATGTTGAAGATAATATACTTCCATGTCAATTTATTTTAACATTATTTTTCAAAATTTCTTTCATTAATTAAATTGTCTATAATGAATATATTTATAAATCTTTGACATTAAAAAATTATTTTAATGGCATATTTCTCCGATTTTCCAATTGGGATGTTGACTTTCTTTATATAAATCTGAAATAAATGTATTTAATGTATATGATGATAAGGAACGTCCCCACCTCCATAACCATTTTAAAAAATGTGGCTGATTATAAAACATTTATATCCTTTGAAAAAAAAATTATTAATGAAATATTATTTTAATATTTTAGTTTCATTCACTTCATCCTTCCAAGGTACATGATTTTAATAAATGAACAAAATATTCCCAATTATCGAATGATTTCCTCTCATTCATTATTAATTTTTTGATTGTATATTTATCCAAATACAATCACAGTCCTGTGATAATATTATACTCCCTATTATATTTATATTAAATATGTATATTTTTATAGTTGATATGATTATGGCCTTGAATGTACACCATTTTGACAAAAAATGTTTAATTTTTAATGTTATTTGATTAATTGGAGAAATACCAATTAATATGTGTCCTCTAATCCATAAAAATATTTTTAACAAAAAAAAATCATGAATTATATAAAAACTTTTATATGTGATGAATTCAATGGATACGAAATGATGGCCAGGGACCATAATTATATATCCACATGATGCATTGGTTAGTCTTTTGAGACAAATAAGTTGTCCAAATTAAATGTTTTATTACCCATAGTTTTAAATTGACTTCTGAATAGTCTTGAAAGTATAGATACCAAGATGTATGTACCTTACCATTATATCGATTATAGTTCAATTTTTATTATACATTTTATTTTTTCATTCATTTTATACATAGATTATTTTTTCCCTCATGTTATTAAATAAATAAAATGTATTTTAAATTATTAACTAAAATGTGTTAATTATACCTTTTTTAATAATGATTTTCATGTTATTGATTAAATTATATGTGTTTTAATTTATTAATCTTATCATGTTGATTATTCCGTTTGATTCATGATATATTTTACTGTATATAACACTTGTTATGCATCTGAGTCAACCTTATTCGGTTTCATTTCCCCAGGATATGTACAAGAGTTATTTTAAAGAATTCAAGGATGATTAATGTTTTTAATTACTATGTTATATAATTTATCCCTTATGTTAAATGGTTATTATATATTTATATGGTTCTATAAAACATATATAAATTAGGTATTTTAGGATCTGACACCATTTATCCATTCCAATCTAATAATGAAACATCTAGCTCAGGGATACTACAGTTAAGGTTTTTAAAATTAATTATTATTATAATTTATTAAAATTATATTAAAATATTAAAATAAAAAAAGAAATAAGAAAATTATTTGTATGTTATAATTATATTACACTTATAAATAGTCTTAATAATTCATTAAATATGGTTGTGTTCACAATGGGGTCCATTTAACCTTATAATAAGAAATTATAATTAATTTATCTAACGAATGAATATGTGAAAATAATTATGGGTGTTATATGATATGAATGAAAAGATAAATATATTTTTATTAATTATATATATATATATATATTATTAATTAACTAAGAAAACATAGTTTGATTGTCATGAATAACTGAATCATTTTTTTTTATGATTTAATCATTAATGATTATTGCGAAGACTCTTAGTAAAGGTGATTGAATCATCATAAAAACTATATGTAATATTTAATTATATTTTTAATGATCTATAAATCTAGAAAAATTGTATATTTATGAACATTGACAATGTTACTATGAATATAGTATAAACGATCAAAACAATTGGCACTTGGTATAAAAGATCAGCATAATTAATAAAGGAAATTAATATTAATTAATTGTATAAATAAAATTTATATGTGTACGATTATGAATTAATTTATTAAGATATATATGTATTTGATAATATTAGTTAATGTATATTCCCGAATTAAAAGTGCAGAGTTGTGTGTTTCGTACTATATTTTGTTTCATTGATTCACGAATATGTTATTCTCATTGTTATGATTTTATATAGTGTCCATAAAAAAATTATATTATTCATATCACCAATCATATATATTTCATTATATTAATTTTTACATTTAATATCTACATTTTTAGGGTATTTTTATTTATATATTCCAACAGTTGTATTAATTTACCTCTCAAATTCATCTCTTTGACAAATGTTTTGAATTTTATAACAATTATTTGGGGTATATGCTAACTATTTGATTTATTATATAATGAAATATCTATTAATAATAATATTTTATGTTTAGTTTTAATCCTTCTTTTTCAAATAGATTTTATTTGAATGTTTCTAACAACATAAGGTTCTTCTAGGTCCCAATAATAATTCATTGAGAAATAATATGGGTTACAAAACATGTTTTCTTTTTTATGGTGTACATATTTATAATTTATTTTTTATTATCAAAGAAAATATATTTAATGGGATTTATTATCCAAATAATGTCTCCTTGTTTAATAGGATATTGATTTAGTTGTTTCTACAATATTGAGGATTCTTGATAACTTAATTTTCATTCATTCAGTTATGATTGATCATTGATCTTATTTCATATAACATGAGTACATTATTAAATTAGTATGAATTAATTATTATTATATAATTATTTTAAAATGATATATATTTATAAAAAATTAATACTTTGAAAATATTTATCCACTCCTTGGGAAATATTCGATTTAAACAATCCTTTTTTTGTCTTGATGGTTTATGGTTATGATATTACATTATTATCATATTAATATATCAATTTATCACTATAGTGTGAAAAAAACCGTTTTATTTAATATTTTCAATTAAGTTCACCTAGAAGGTGGGATTATCCATTACTAAGTGGATTTTTTTTTGAAAAATATAAATTTTTTAGAATTGGGATGATTATCTTCCTATCATCTGTATAATGATAAACTATCCAACATTATTCTCTAGATGAATTATAGTCTTCTTATCCCTTTTTATTTACATTGGTAAATGTATAAAAATTATTGAGTATTTTCTATACTGACTAAGGCTAGTTTTTAATTTTGTTTTTGAATTTATTATTATATAGATATCAATGTTTTGTTGAGTAATAAGTTCATCCAAAAATGGTATTGAATTTCTTATTTACTCTTATGTTGAATGCATTAGACATAAAAAATTGATGTGTGGGACATGAAATTTTATAGCCCATCAATGAATAGATGGATCACATGATAGAAAACATATTAGGATATATTGTATATATTTTTTCAATTGAACATGTTGTATTGAAAACATTCTTCATGATAAGAAATTTATCCTAAAAAAACATTGAACATGGGTTTTTAATGTCTATAATTATGTATTCCATCAGAATGAGATTATTAGTTTTTATATCCAGATTTATTTCATTTCCATTCATATAGAATAAATAAAATTTAATTTTCATAATGTGTAGATCTTTTTACCTAATCACACCATAATGTTTTTCCCATTTTTATGCAATGATTTCCTCATTTGTGTGTTCTCCTTTACATTGAATTACAACTCACCCATTCTAATGTCTACATGTAATGTGTGTTTTGAGAAAAAATATTACACATGACATTCATATTTAGAAAACATAATTAGAAAAAATAATGAGATATATTGAAAACTCTTCTTTGAATATGTAGTTTTATATTAACTAGGAAAAAATGTCAACTCAATAAAAATATATTGTCTTTATTGTATTATATTTTATTTTGTATGTAAATAATTAAACATGAAAAAATAATTTATATGTGAGTTTTTAAATTAGTAATTTTAATTTTTCATTTTTTAATGGTTATATCCATACTTTTACAGCAAGTATAAATGCATGTGTGCTAATTACATGATCAAGTAAATGATCATATAGTGCGGTTCAAGGGAATTATGGATTGTATAAATGGAATGGTTAATTTAAAATTATATAATATAATGTTTATTGTGGATAATTTAATTATTTAAAATATATTATGGAACACAATATATAAATTATAGAAAATCCCCTGAAATGTTCTATGATATAATGATAAGGAAATAATTTACATTTTATTTGACAATTATGATGAGATATGTTTAGTGAAAACCCAATGATTAATCTTATGTTTAAGATAAAATCATGATGTCTTTTTATCAATTATTGAGTATTTATTTTACCCTCAAATACATATATTTCAAGATACTAGTATGTGGATATAGTTATACCACCGATGCAATTATGGGTAATCACAACTAAAAAGGGTTGGGTTGGAATTGAAGCAATCATCACTCTAATTCCAAATGAGTTGTAATAATACTTCAAACCTAATAGGACACCCCTAGGGACCAAATTTTATTAATTAGATATTTATGAAGATCCATTATTAAGGATTTTATAATTTTATTAACTAATTCTTTCATATAAATTAATATAAAAATGAGCATTGATAAACATAAATTGACAAAAGTGAGTTATAAGTTGATATCAAAGTATCATATATTAAAAAAAGTATTTATAAGTGAATAAATATATTGAATTATTTATATATATAAATATTTTGGATATTATCATAACACTGTATAATTAATATATTTTTAGGGCCATATCATTAAAATAATGTTGATAAAGTTTGGTATCGTGAAACTACAATTTTTTTAACATAATAATGTAGAAATATAATATGGTTGAGTATCTTATTATACACCCGTTATTAAGGAAAAAATAGTTTCATGGACTTGCCTTGGAAGTGATATTTATATTTTCATTACTGAGTGATATATATGAATTTTATTCTATTATATTATAAATGTTGTCAGTAGTATGAGAAATATGTATCAATAATTCATTAGAATTTTAATTATAACATTATGATGAAAAATATGAAACAATGTTAATATAAATTAAATTTGTTTTATAGAACAATAAATTTTTTTGGATTTACTGTTGAATAATATGTGATATAGGTATGGATCACTCTTAGTATTAAAAAATTATTGATGTTGTGGTAAAAGAGATTTGATTAATTTTGAGAAAAATGAGTTAGATGGTGTTGATAGAATCAGAATTTATTATTAATTTGTCATATAAGTAATCTATGATATTTTTAAAGTGTCATTAAAAAAATTTGAATATGATATATATTTGATATTGTGTGGCCTTATTATCTAGTTGAAAATAAAATTATTAGGTTAAATATTGAGATATTTTTTGGAGGATTATTTAATATCAATGTCATTTACTTTCAGAGTTAATCAAATGCTTGTTGAAAATGTATACTTTGTATTTTATATGACTATAAAATATAATTACATTGTAATATTATTGTAGGAATGATAAATATTATTTTAGGAGTGACCCATTGAGTTCTAGAGTGTATATTTATGTGAATATTATATTTAGAATATGATAAAAAATATGAATTTTTGAACACCTTTTTATGTATTAGCATAGTTTGTATAAGATAATATAACTAATAGAAACATGTTTTTTACCATTAAGGATATATGTTTAACTAAGATATGGGGTAATTTTTATATGTTTAGTGATGAAGGACATATGACTAATAATTGTATGTGAAATAGGGAGGCAAAAAATTCTATGTAATTAATAGTAATAGAGTTGTGCATTTTGAGACTTAATAGACCAATCCAAAGTAAAATGAGGTATATATTCACAAAAAACCAAGTGAAAAATTAATATCTTATGAAACAAGTATAATGAATCATATACAGATTTCTCAGTCCATATTTACTTGTTTACTTTGTATTGTATCTTTTCTCCATCTACATGATATTGTGTTGTATATTTAAATCTATATTGGTAATATTATTATTTAAATAAAATATAATTTTTTTGGGATGTTATTCCTTATCAATGAATATATACATCCCTTAATAAAACTCTATGTGAAATTTTGAATTTTTTATCTATCTTTATAATGTTCTAAAAATGATTTTTCATATAAATAAATATAATTCCACAACCAAATAATCATTTTGTCACCTGGATCTGTATGACTAATTATGAGTTCCTTGTTAAAATTAATATTATAAAATGAGTAAAATTATGAGGATGGAATAAATTTAATGGGGATAATTTAACCAAATAATATTATATTATATTATTACATTTAAATAAGATTTCATTTTTTACTTCCCCAAAACCCGAGATTGGACATTAAAGAAACAATGATATATTTAGACTATTAAAAACTGATACACCCAAATACCTAAAATTAACTGGAGTAACTTTATTACATATCATATTAATATTTAAAATAAAACTTGATTTAAATACAAAAAAAATAAGTTTAAAAAATTCACTAATAAAATGATATATTATTTAGGAAACAATTTTTAAAATAAATTATATCTTATGTGATATTTATTTATTTTTTAAAAAACAAATTATTAATGAAAAATTATTTTTTACACTAAATATTTCTTACAATAAATATTATTTATAAAATGTAATGAAATATGTATAATAGTGTATAAAATTTTAATATTCTATTTTCTAATTAAACCGGGTATTCAAATATATTATATCATTTTATTCAAAAATAGAATTTATATACTTAGATAATTGAAATTAATTAAAAAATAATAATTTATGAATAATTAATATAATATTTGACATAATTTAAACGTTTTAAATTTTTATACCAGTTCAGTTTCTCATTAAAATAATATTGTTTCAATGAAACATGTACTTTTCATTAATTTTTTATTATATAATAATTACCAATAAATTTTAATCAAATTTTAATTAATAAAATTTATTTTTAATAACATTACTCATTTTAAATTCTTTTGATAAAATGGAATTTTTTTTATAAATGATTTTAATATAACATTAATATAAAATATTGATTTTGAATTTCCATTTATATATTGATTTATAAATGGGGGATTTTTGGATCACATTTTATGAAACATACACTTTAATTATTAATATAATAAATCAATTTATTTCATTACAGATAGTAGGGAATACAATTTTATTTATTTATAAATTAATTCTAAATATAGATATTAATCATAAAAATTATATTTAGACAATTTAAAGCATTTATTTTAAAATTACGCATTACCATTTGAAGAATAATCATCGAAAAATGTAATATTTGAAACTCTATGTACGAAATTAAATAAAAATAAAAATATAAATATTTTTCATTAAAATTATTTACATTATTAGAAATTAATTACCATGTGACAAGTAAATTAGGGAAAATGAAAAAAATTTAAAAGGGGACAATGTACTTTTTCTAAACTTATCAACACTCTAAACTGATGGCTTTAAATTTCATGATTACTATTTGTTTAATTTTCCATTTAATTATGTAGTTAACCATTCCATTGTATTCATATTATATAAAAATTATTATATTAGGGATATTGGAAAGTAAATTTATAGTTATATACACAATATATGGATCCTAATTACCCTACCACTGGGATAATGAAAGTCTCGACAGTAGTAGTGTAGATGAAAATATATTAGAAATACATCATTGTAGTTAGGGTATAATATGAGCGATAGCTGGAAAATGTTTTAGTCGAATAACACCACCAGGAATAGGAGGACTATTCAAAGATCATGGTTCTATCTTTTTGGACCACATGATGATTTATATTAGGAATTAGAATAATCAGGTAATGCTGCAAATGAATTGTGGTGTGATATATTTAGTGGTTATATTATCAATTTTTCATACTTATTATATCATTCAACTGGGTTTTACATGTACCAGTAGATTCCCATTCTTGTCTCTATCTACTATACTATAATATTGGGGGGGTTAAATTATCCACCACATTATCATGGACTGGGAGTTTAATATAGAGAATATAGGTTATATATGTCTTCAACCAAAATTATTGTCTTCCTCCATCATTCATTGCTGTGATCCTGAGGTTTTGAAGTATATTTCAATTGAAATTATCTTATAGTGATAGGCAAAAACATTAATTTCATATTTATTTCTTTTATACATGTAGCCATCCCATTTGAAGTGTCCATCATATTGCATAAGAGTTGAGATAAATCTCTAGATTTTCAATGATTTTTTAATCATGAACCCTATCTTACATTCAAAAAGACATATGGTAAAAAAATTATATTCTTTCAAATTTTAATTTTTTATAACTAAAAATGCTTATAAATTAAGTCACATTATTTATTGAAACAGTAGTACCCAAACACATATATATTCAAAATATTCAGTATAATTCAAATTCAGGGAAAGTTTATATACTCTATACAAGGAAATAGAGATAACTAACCGTCAATTGTAGAGAATCAAATAATCGTATAAGACATAAAAACTAGTAAAATTTCAAGAACAAGGTAAATCAATTTTGTTTTAGTACATAGAATCTCCTAGTTGTATTAACACTGAGTCATCATTAAATTTTTTGGACTGTTTTTCGGGTATCCAAATTTTTTTTCACATTACTATTAGATTGTAGTACATTAAAGAGATGCTCCTCCACCAATACCATATTTCAAGAAGATATCATACCTCATTTACTATGCTCTACTAATCATTCATGATAGCATTGGAATATATAATCTGGGATAAAGCTGTATAATTTCACATATGAGGATCGGGACTGCAAAATAATTTATGATGGGAAACCAACAAAAAATGTGTGCCTCTTCTAAATGATTCTATCATTGGTAGTTAGGATTCTAAAACCTCTGATGGTGTTGCATAATTAAAACAATTATACACTTGATAAAAGATGATTATTTCTACATTTAGAAAAAACAAAAATCTGAATGGATAATTTCCATGTTTCCAATTAAGCACATATTGTATCTTTTTTATTGCAATTTCATTTATTACAATGTATCATATTCAATATTGGGTTAGTGATTATTTTGTATGTTATTGAGTAGTTAATTACATATTTAATTTTAGAGGAGAATTGTTTTTTAAGCCAAGAATTATTTCCAATGGATTGTGTTTTTTAATTGAACAATGAGTCACTAATTAGAACATTAGAATATATAACTTTTTGAATGCATGATTGAGTACTCGAATATATTAAAATAAAACTAAATACAACCCACAAGCATGTTGTATGTAAAAATAATTGAAATAAAATGAATGAATCGTATGTAAATACCAAAATAAAAAATTTAAGCAATGACATAGAAACTATTGAAATTCCATCACTCGTATCGTCTAGCACAGTTAGTATAACCTCATTAGAAACCTAAAATAATTTTTACATACACATGGTTTATAATACATGTATACTCTGTAGGAAACGAAAATGTCAATCATGCTAAAGTGGGAGACGCAGACCAATGCCCCTATAAAATAATAGTCAATACTGAAAGGATCCTAACAAGATTTATTATTCACGCCAAAATCCCCAAGGGACACTCACCAAATAAATCAAGTCATGTAAATTAGTAAGAGCATAAATATTGGGGAACCCACACCAATTCACAGTAGTTATTTTATCATCCCTAACAGAAAATTTCTTGATTCTACCATGATCTTCAAGAATCCCCACTGTCAAAACCTACTCGCACACACCTGAGCCACATACCACTTCCCACCCTCAAACTCATGTCCCATAAAACACATAATAACCTTCATGTATAAACTTTGGAAAAAAACTACATCCTCATCTCGAAGACACTTAGGAATGCTCAAAATTTCTTATCCTTAATACTTATCTAATTTACACCTCGCACCTAGACCCCTGGTTCCCACAACATCACCACAAGATGCCTGAAGAGTCTAGGTATACAAATTCTAATAAGTGAGAGAACAGAAGAGCCAATAAACATCCATCAATTCACCTACCATGATGTTGGGAAATGACACCCCCACAATAATTGGGGTTTAAGGAATATATTTCCCTATAATGTAGGGGTGTATATAGAAATCAAAATTATCTACATGTATATTTATATATTTCTTCAAAAATCTCAAACAGTCTTATGGGTTATCAAAATAAACAACCATGCCATAAACAAATTTCACTCGCTTCCACCTTTATTTCATAACCGCAAAACCAGCCACAAACATAATTAATAACCCCCTCCAATTAATTTAACCATTTTTGCACATTACATAACACTATAAGATTATTGATTCAATCCCTACCCGTGAAACTACCAAACACAACACATATCATAAGGGTTATGTATCCATACCAACCAATACCAAAGAAAAAACGATATAGGATGACCATTGTAAATGAATCCACTCTATCAATCATTCCATATATACTGGTTTCTATAAACTCTATTAGAAATGATCAAAAAAGGTAATTCCATCTTTTGTCAATATTATATCTCCTAAACCATCCTCCGTAGCCCCGCTCCATTTAATAAACCCCATCCCACAAAATAGCTCATCCTGATTGCATTCCCTCTGCACAAGCAGTCCATACCCAACATCCATGATAATCCAAAATAAACCCCATTGTTCAAAAAGTTAATCCTTTAAAAAATCAATCAATCTAACAATTAGATATATTATTTAACCCTGAAACCATTTGCACGCACATTTGTTATCTCAATAGTATCACCACACAACCTTAATGAATCACAAGATAAAAATATCTACACATAACAAATAACCACACCAAAAAATGCAATTTCAATTTATATTTAAAAATTTCAATCCTTAATTCCAGTTTTATGAAATATGGGTTTTACATAATATTTTTATAATCTAGATTTTCTTTAATATACTAGATATACATGATTACTCTTGTTTTCATGTTCACATTCATTCAACTAGATATTAACAACAATAATTCATGAGTTTGACTAACAAAATGATTCTGCCAATGGTCATGATTTTCCGAAGGGATAATAAAAATTAGATTTCAATTCATATATGAAAGATAAGAGTTAAAAAAGCAATAGAATTATCTCATATTACCTAAACAAAAATTATCATAGGGTTTGGCAACCCTGATATCGCAAAAAGTGTATTCAGCTTTATAAACCCATAGTTATGATTTGGATTCAGTTATATTTTCAAATAGACATGTTTTTACCCACTCCACATGAAACAAGATTTAAACGAAAGATGAAGGAATCCATACTTGGAATAATAAGCGATCATCAACACCTCATTATGACAATAAAATTGGGTCACACAAATAGCAGAATAATCCAATGATGATTGAATCTGAAGGCCACTTAACAACACCTCACTCCGTAGGGAAAAATGGTACTGGGGGCACCAAGAGGAAAATATAAACACTAGGAAACTAAGTTATCGATTTAGTAGATCCAGATAATTCATTAATAGAAGTGAGTAATTTAAGGGTCCATTAATGTCTGATAATGATCATGATTACATGGTTTGGCTGTTTCAACATCCTGTGAGTTCTAGAATAGTATAGATTTAGTTAATTTATTTGAATTTTGAATATATATCCTCAAACAAGTATTTTAAATTGATTAACATAAAATAAAATGAAAAAGTGTTAAAACTAAAAAAATATGAAAAACGTAGGAAATGACTCAACGATGGTTGAGTCACTAACGTGAGTCACCAAAAATGAGACATTGTGACCAGACTCACTGATGTGACTTTCCAAAATGAGTCACTACCATGACTGAATGAGATATATTCACATACATCACTCAACAATGACACTCAATGATTCCCTACATACCAATGCCTTATGCCACTAATTCCCTGACCTACCAACTTGCAGACCTACTGATGCCCCGGCCTACTAATTCCCTATATCAGTGATGACCTGATATAATGACACCCTAACCTACTGACACCCTATGTCAAAAAATCACTGAACCAACCATTTCTCGGACCTACTGCTGACTAGAACTACCAATGCCCTAAGTCACCAATGAATTAACTAGAATTTTTTTTATCTATTTTAATGAGTTACTATTTCATTCGATTATACTATAAACACTATATTTTGACAAAGTAATCAATTGGGAGGCCCATAAAATTACTGTGAAAAAATTTATATAATTAATCCCTTACCATGACACCCTTGGATTTTCTTCTTCATATCCTACAAATCAATCAGTGTTGTTTTATATGGTATCCTTGTAATAGGATTGGCACCCGGTTTGACTTATATTGAAATCTAAACTATAAAATACAATGTAAAACATGAAAAATATTATATAGAATCTTAAAAAAACACTCATAAAATATTCATATCATCGATGTGGAATTTCTCCCCAACCATTTTATTTATACACCATATTTTAATAGTAATCAATAGATAAATAATGTAGTATATTTCAATTGGATGTTAATATTTTTCATCAGACTGATAAATGATAGTAGTTCTATTTGGATTGTAAAATTTAACATCCACTTCTCCTAATGTGACGTGGGAATTTTATAAATAAATCTAATACATTCATAAGAAAAAAATAAAATTTATCTATTCAAAAATAAAAAATATTTCGATAAATTAAATTACCAAAAACTTCAATCAATAATAAACATAGACATGATATGTTATCATCATAAAACTCTAATTTTTTAATGAAATTTAAAATTTCAATCATGTGGTTGGTCTTGTGATAAAATTATCATGTCATTATCATATAAATGTTGGATTATATCCACAGTATAATAAGAAATTAGTAGTTTTATGGAGGATGATATATATAACATTCATAGCATCGTAGTTATACCCCACAGCAGTAGTAGGTATCAAATTATATTTCCCTTTTTCTCTAGATTTAAGTGGAGGATGATTTTGATTATCATCATTAGCCCACATATTTTTTAACAGGATTGAATAATGACGATATCCATAGAATTTGAAACTATATGGTGTGTGTATTTCATTATATGATTCCTTTACTCCAACATAATATCACTTCTTCCTCCAATTACATCATTATTTTTTTCTTGGTGACCTTAATTTAAACACTTAAAACAATCACATATCCTCTTTGGACTATTTCCTCTATGATTTCTTCCTCAATTATATCATAAACTATGGATTAACTTCTTCATTATAATATTTTTTAAATTTCCGTTGAAATATATTCCATTATTTTATTATAAAAAATATGGGGTTGATGTGTTACACTAGCTAACATTTACTCATTGATAGTAAATGGAATTAATTTTTCATGTAAATGGATATCCATTATGGATAATTTTATTCACATACATGTTTATAATCCACTAATGAATGAATTAATAAAAAAATTTATTTAGACTATATTACCATACGTTCCATAATAATATCGTATTAAATATTCCACACCTGTACTAATTTATTAACCAAAAATATTCTATTTCTTAAGAAATTACATCTCTAGTTTCATTAAAATAAACTAGAATGTACGTGTTGAAAAATATGTCACTAAACACATCGCACATTGTGTTGAAAATTTTATCATGTTTCGTGTTCTCGATTTGTTACAATCATTGGTCATCTTTACAAATAAAAAGATAAACTCATAAAATAAAAATTTCATGTTATAATCTCTAGATTGTGGAAAGTATTAAATCTGTGAGCTTAAACAATTTCTCAGGAACTAGTAGATTAATAAAAAATAAAACTTTTAATTATTTTATTATGAATGCCTCAATAAAATATTATTCCTTTATTTTACTATATTTAATTTCATCATTATTATTAATTATAAGAATTGTTTGTCAGAATACAATCAAGATTGTGTGTTCCAACTACCATAAAATTCATTTTATCTTGAAGAAAAACATTAAATTTACTGCTACATTGTACATTATCATGGTTCTTACGTGTTATAGACATTGACTAAAACAAATGTGAAATGTTTGAAAAAAAATTATCATAGTGGGAAATAAGATAATATATTAATTAAAAAGTGATATTTTCATAATTATAATGTTATTCATTGTATTTCCACTAATGTATTCTCATCTGATTTTTGAAATATATGAAATTTTTTTAATAAAAACATTTGATAAATATAAATTTCATACTTAAATATAATATTATAGTGGATGAATATTCAATATATAACATTTTGATCCATGTCATAATCATATAGTTATAGTGACATTGAAAACATAAAGACATTTAATTTGTGTCCATAATATATGTACATCTTATTCTATTTAATTATTCACAACAATATCCCTTCTTATAAATATCACATATTTAATCATTATTAAAATCATGGGGAAGGGAATCATTAGAAAGGGTTAGACCATATACTCTGTAAGTGTATACAAGGGAGATAACAATGATAATATAAATTACTATAAGTGTAAGGGACTAATAAAATGATTATTTTATTTTAAAACCATCATAAATATAAAAATTATCATAATCTAGAGTCATGGAATATGTTGTGTAATATTTTAGGACATAAATCATAAATGGATTAAAATACATGTCCCGGGAGTGTATAATAATGAATTAAAAAAAAGGTAAGTTGTATATATGAAATCATGAAAAGTAATTTATTTAGTCGATCCCCACAACCAATACTATCATAGTTTATTAGATTCGCTACTCATTCCATCTTATCAGTATTCAATGATCAATACTAAAACTATTATAGTGGACAAAAACCCATATTAAATAGGCTTCACTCCCTATTCAATTCCTTATTATCTCATGAGATATCCATTATTACCCAATTTATTTATGGTCTATATAAATATGAGAACACCTAACACATAATTAAAGTCATACATATTTATATCACATGATCATAATACATTCACCATATCATAACCCATTGAAAATAAGTTAGTTTATAAAACCTTTAACATTTCATAAAAAATAACCCATTTTATAGTTTCCCCAAAGAACATTTTACTATAATAATAAACAATTAATGAAAATAATATGGACTGTAAAATGGGATAATATCTATTAGAAATCATAAGTAATATTATAAAATGTCTTCATAGATGCAAAAATATTTTAATAGAACACATAAATAATTTTATAAGGGTAATTCCATTTTCATATTGAAATCAAAAAATTTATATTCAAAAATATCCTTGGAATATAATAAATTCCATTTAAAATAACCTTGAAAACATGTAAATATAGATTTTATGTATTGATAAGATATGGTTAGATAAATATTATTAATTTTTTGAATATTTTTACAATGATTTCTTCAACATTTTTTAAAAAAAAATCAATAGTATCTCATTAAGAAAAAAGAAACAAGATTCAATTTATATTTTTCCTAAAACAAATTGACATGGGTAAAACATAATTTGATGAATATGATTTTAATATTAAAAACATTATTGAAAACAATTTTAATTAAAACAATATTATATTAAAAAAAATCAGACGGAGATAGACAAATAGTTTTTATTCCTTAAATATATATTTTTCAGTCTCTCGAGTATATAAATAGATAGAAATGAAATCATACTAAAAATTCATAAGAAATAAACATATTATAAGAAAATTATTTCTAATATTGAGGGTTATTTCATAAAATTTAATCAAAATAACATAATCATATATAATCCTGTTGAATAATGTTATTTTAATATAAATCACATACCTTGAGTTCATATTTCTTGAAAATAATCATACCTACATATATAAAATAATATCAGTTTTTTAAATTTCTCTAACATAATCATGTTCATAAATTTATTATCACATATTACTAACATATAACATTTCAAAAAAATGTATCATCATTCCAATATAAAAATCATCATTTCCCGGAGTTAGTATTTTCCCTAGTCATTGATGTTTCACTCCTATAGTTCTGGACATTAAAAATTGATCCCAAATACATCATCTCAAAAAATTTAACCATGATTTAAATATCATATATATTTTTTATTTTTTTTTATATTCATTCATTAAATGTTGATAGAGATAAAAATGAATTACATCATTTATGAAGATGGTAGGTCGCATGTACACCTAAACATTGTTTCTACATTTTGATGGATGATAATAAATATAAGTAAGTAAAAATTAGTATTTTATGAATCATAATAATATCACCAATAAGATATATATTTATTTAATAATTCATTATTTTTTTCACATAAGTGGTTATTAATAAAATACACTACTATGTGGAGACGGTGATTAGTACATATTTACGAGTGATATTTTTTATATCCATATGGGGGTAATATAACAGAAAAAGGTTATGACATCATTATAAAAACAATTTATAATAAGAAATATTCTAGATTAATTTGTTTATAATGAATACCATGTATTTTGAGGAGTTATAAGAAGAAATAATATAGAAAATGCTCAGTTAAGTGTTCTTAATATTCATTGATAAACATATTTTGGATTACACACCATGCTTTGTTGGGATGACCTTTTGTAAAGACCATAATATCAACGATGAGATTAAGGAACATACTAAAATATCATACCATTATTTTACCAATATATAAGGATAAAAATGTGTGAGTAATAGAGGATAAGAGGTTCCCTTTTCTAAGTGAGGGGAGGGACATACATATAATTAAATACAATATTAAATTAATAAAAAAAACTTTATATATCATTCATACCAAATTAATTTATTTTGATGATGGGATGGTGGTGAGGTGAAATTAAATCATAAAAAAATGATTTCTTATTCTTTTTTTATTTTTAACCCTCATTTTTAGTATAAACCCGAATTAATCCATTTTATATTTATAGAAACAATATCAGTTTCTACCCTTTATGTTTCAATAATGTACCTATATAAATAAAAGAGATAAATTAATGGATTATGGTCGATATATTAAACCATATCCAATTTTCTTGGATAATTATAAAAATTTTATGTATGTTAAATCATTTATTTAAATATATCCAATTTTAAAATATCAGTAATGTTGTCTTTCAAGCTATTAAATTTATTTATCTTTAATTTCATCAAGATTGTAATAGAAATAACAATTTTCCACTCACACATCATTAATATATTATAATTATATAAGAACATTGATATTGAATAAATCGTTCAATTTTAATTCTTTTAATAATTTTAATACAATTTAATGTATTTTTCGATTAATTGAATATATATTATGATGAAATTTCATAAGAAGAAAGATAATTATTAAATATCTAAAAAATGACATGATAAAAAAGTAACTCATTGTTTTAATAAAAAATTAGAACTAATGTTATCCTCTATTTTCCTTATGAATAAAAGCATTGAAATATAAATGTCAATTGAGATGTATTTTTTAAATAATATCTTATAAAAATATAATAAATTTCATAATAAATGCATAGAGTGAAAAAATTTATATATCTTAATCAAATTTATGGACATGTAAAAATATCTCATAATATAGTATAATAGAAAGAGTTGTAGATAGTATAAAGAGTTATCTTAATTCTTTAACCGTACTTTTCCTATTTTACGCATACTAGGATGAAAAATATTTACCGATGTTACTATTCATAATGAAAAAATGTTAAAGGGGAAAATTTACCAAATTGTATAATATTTATTAAAAATATTAAATCAATTTTCCATGATTCATTTGACAAAAATGGATTAATTTAATTTAAATTAGAAACACACAATGTGATTAAAAGTATTTTTCCTAAAAAATCATCTATATCAACATTTTTTCCCAAATAAATTACATAAAATAAATTAAAATGAAATTATTTAGAATATTGATAAAAATAATTAACTAATTTTAATTTGAAATCTATTTATAAAAAATGTATCATTTAAAATGTTTAAAATGGAAGGATTATTTCCAATAAAAATCAGTATTATTCATTATTCATTAAACAATCCATCACTAAAAAAATTTATAAAAAATTCACTATAAAATTAATTTTAATTGAATATTTAAAAATTTTATAAAAACAATTGTTGAAAATAATTTTATAGATATGGAAGAAACAATTTATTTTATTTTTACCATATATATATTAATACAAATGTGTTTTTATTCAATAAATAAGTTTTCATGAATTAAATAAATTACTGAAAATCTTGTATGGAGTTGTTAGTATATGTGATATACTTTAATCCTCTATAAAGAGTTTCTATTTTATTTTTTGATAAAAACAATTAGTGATCCATGTTCCCTCTGACAATTTAATTGGTATTTTATTATGGAATACTATATTACAGTTCATTTATACTCTATTTTATTTATTTCATAAGTTATTGAGGAATTTAAATTGATTTTAAGTGAAACATATAATAAAATCACAGGTTATTACACAGATGTTTAGGTAATATTATTTTTAATATAACATGATTTATTGGTGATTGATATATGATGGATATTTTTCATATAGACGATTAACGCCATAGTCATTTCTATGGTTGAGTTGACCACCCCATCCCTAGTATGGATAATATTTAATATAATCTTTTCTTGGAAACCATATATTCGATTGATCTGTATCATACCATTCTATCAACATTGAATTGATAGATGTTGTACTATATAATTGAGTATATCCTCTATAAGAGAACGATATGGATATGAGCGCCTCATAGACGATATGTTATAGGATTATACATATCATCAATGTAAGGAAATTTTGGTATGAAGGTTTTTTCGGATACCTCTATGACTTTGTAAAATTATATGGCATCGATGGTGATATGTGATCGCCATTTGACAGAGTACATATTGATGGATATTATTGAGGTGTGTTTTATATTCATACTGGTGGCCCACGGTCTATTTTTTCTAAATTGAAACCTAGAAGAAAAGTAATTGTAACCCTCCCCACCCCCACATACTCTCCCATATATAGATATACTACTATGTTTATCCTTAGTTATTGAGTTTGTATTTAGTATTTATCGTTTTCTCTGATAGGCGTGGAGAGGTTATTGATGAGAATTTTGAAATTTCATGTTTCAAGTGAACCGAAGGATATAATGTTGGTAATGATATACAGTCCTAATTTATATTTAATAATGATATAATCTACATGAATATTTCTATAAGGCATCTTTAGGAATAATCCTAGCTATGAGATGTGTATTTCAAGGGTTAATTAGATTATGTCTGACATACATAACTCCCAACCCGTAAGTGGTATACCATTAAATTTATGATTCCATGTAAGATTCGTGGATGTTCTATGATATTTGTGGGAATTAATTATAGATGTTGATTGTAATCAATTTGATATATATATATACATCACTCATCGAGGTCACCCAATTATATGAAGGGGATCATTATATTTATATGAATAGAACCGAGGTAGGTGAACCATATATAATTGATACTGAGAGTGTATTGATTTCCATGGTGATAGATAGATGAATATTACATTATTGGAGAATTAAGGATATACAATGAATTCATTGATGAAATTTGTGATTGGGGCGATGTTCTTAGGGTGAATGATTTCCAAATCATGGGTGACCCTAATTATTGAATGTTGGATGCAACATATGGATATAGAATCCCTGAATAGATTTTTAGTGTATGAACCCAGTTATTAACTCACGTATGGATCCTTTAAATTTCAGTCCAATTATTTATTTTTACCCTAATATAGATTCTATATGAGTTGTTGAAGGTTATGATGTTGTCTGGGGCTTGTTCAAAATCCATAACACAACTTTTTTTGGAAATCTAATCTTAGAGAATGGTTGGTAGTAAACCATGCAGGAAAACCCCATGGTTTTATCAAGTCATACATGTTGTGTGTTTTTTGACCGAGAAATACTACACAGTTGGTTCATGGTTTCCCTAACAAGGAGGCCTTGATATTAATGTTCCATAATTCCCCAAGTACCCATTCATGATTTGGGCAGGGTTTTTCAAACCATGTGGACTCACTGTAAATATGCTTAATTTTGGGTTATTTTACTATTTTTCCCTTAATGATCTAATTAAGCCCCCACATTCAAATTAATCAATATTACATTGGGATTAACCATTTTATTTCATTTACATCAATTTGAAGTCCAATGGTTTGGATTTAATGATCTCTTTCTTCTAGGATCAAATAAAGCTTCTGTTTATCATTTTGGATGCACAACAGAACATACTCATGTCCTTTTTAAACGTTATTCTCTTCTCTAACTCTTGACAGAGTTAGTGAGGTGTATTATTTTTCTATTTTATCACAGATCTACAAAGTTATCAGTCAAATTTTTGGATGATATTAATAGAAAATAGTTTTATAATCTTATGGTGTGTGGCCTATAACTCATCCCTCAAGTTCGTTGATTTTACAATTGTCGTGTTGGGCCAACATATTCTATCAGGTGAAATTTATTGAATTTATATGCTATTATTATATTCATTATAATCATATGGTTATAATTATTCCAAATATGTGAATAATTAATGGGTTTCATGCCCAAAAATCCATCTATAGCATGTTTTATGTTATGTTACAATACGGTTTTCAGTATTTGACACGTTTGAACCAACCTTTAGTTGTGATCTAGCATGAACCCTTTATGCATAATATTTTCATTATTAAATGGATTAATTTACATTGTCTATTGAAAAATGGAACGTACCATGTATGCTCACCTGTTGAACTACTAGTGGTTTGTGATTCGATTAATAATTAAATGTGAAATGAAAATTGGAACTTTTACTATGTATATGACTACACTGGATTTAATATAAATAAATAATAGGTTTCTTATTTATAGAACCCAGTAACACATTAATGGAAGGTAGTGAAATGAAGAATAATTATTGAATATTTTATAAATTTTTTTAATAATGGTTTCATGCTAATTTTCCTTATCACAGTAATTAATGAATAGGCTTGAAAAAATTTAAATTATCCATGTCTTTATAATTAAACAGAACTGGCTAGACTTGAGCTCACCTTGTATTCATATCAGGAAATGCATTGGGGACTCAGGAACCCCATTCCTATTCGAGGATACAACATTCTTAGAATTTGAACCTCCTATATCCCAATCCTTTTCAATTCTTGGATGCCCAGTATGACACCGTAGGGCCATCACATAGTGTAAAATGATTCCATGGATACTCTCCTTGAATATAGCATTGAAAAGGTATTTCCATGGTTAAAACCCATAGGTCCTGGACACTTTATATCCCCATTTTACCATAGTTGATCACCTTGTATTTTGTATACATCATAATATAGATTTCCTTGGACTATTCTCCGTGGATTATAGTCCTACGGTTAGATATACCTAGTTTCCACTAAGTTTGAGACCACTGAGATCTAGGTTTCCTTGGTGAATATCATGGAACCACTTATTATTAATTATAAATTATGTTTTTCTTGTTATACCATTCAACCTTCAACATTGATAATTTTTGACTTATATATAATTATGTACAAGAATATAATGGCATGGTTATATGTTGAGACAATAACCGACGGCTATTGCAAGTACATGGTTATTTAGTAATGTTTTACAATATTACATTATATATGCATGAATGCATATAATTACCATTACATTCTATGATTCATATATTATAAAAACATATGGTAGAGGCACATGATATTTATTTCTCCCCACTAGAGGCATCGTTTGCTACCTGGGGAAGATTAAAAGTATACAGGTCTTAAATACGGGAAGCAGTCAACATCAAACACCTGATTTCTTATTTTGAGGATAGATCTTGATAAAAAATTACTAATATATAGCTCGAGATTTTTGGGATTGTTATTTTATTTCTGTTATTGTTTTGTGGATCATGTTATTCCAGCTATCATGAATCCATGTTTTCCAGTTTTCAAGGGGAATGACATATCATCATCACTTATTCATGTTCATACAATTATTATTATCCTAGTTTATCTATTACTTTTTACGCTTCTTAAATTTACCTCTATACACAATTATCTATTTTTATACACTCTATAAATTAGTGAATTGTCTCACAATAGACACTTTATAGGCCCTCGATGTTATTTAGTACGCTGTTGTGTCTGGGGATATGCGCCTGAGTCCATGTGGCCCATCATGCTTGAGTCCTCTATTATGTTACAACTGGGTTCAAGACATTAAAAATTTGTATCAAAGGATTACCATTATTGATTTATTGTTTTGAGAAAAAATTCAAAAGCTTCTAAATGTTTGGTACTTGGTAATAATCCATGCTTGGGTGTCTTAAAAAATATTTCAAGATAAAAACCAGGATTCTTTAATTATAATTCTTGTTCTGAATTTTCATATTATAGTTGATATTATTTCATATTTGGTTGACACACATGATGTGTGGAGTTTTTGATTATTATTCTAATAGAGGATTTCATTTCACTATTGTCTCAATGATATCAGGGAGAATAGAATTGTTACATGTATCATTAGCGAAACATTGAAATTTAATTTCACGAATATTTACATGTCGTATAGGTTCATTCCACTACGTTGTATTTCTTTAAACTCTTGTTATTATAGAGTGTTTTTACACATGGTTTTGATTGATTGATTTCCGATTTGAATTTATGAGGTGTACAAGCCCTCATCGGTTGGAATGAGTAATTTAATGAGTGATGCCTTTAACATATATATTATTGGGTGTACTTTTTATTGATAAGATCTATGGGAACTAATTGTGATGGAATTACTATCCATTGTAAAGTAAAAAATGAAACCTAAAAGGAAATGGTTTCACATCCTTATGCCACCTTTTCACATTTATGAATGGTAAAATTGTGAAACTAGTAATTAAATTTAAAATTAAATGAAACTTATACTTGGTAAATACCAATACGTGGCCATATAAGTGGGAGTTGGGTATTATACCTGTGGTTTTGATATTTTCTATTATTAGATTAAATAATTGTTGCCATATATTTACCACCCCATGTTTATAAGTTACGCTTCTCTTTGAATAATATAGTAGCGTGCGTTGTACGCAACTTCGGGTTCTAACACACACCACAACCAATCAAACTAGCCGTTATAAATAGTAATACCCACTTATTTAAATTATATACATTTTATCTTTCAAAATGGACTTCATTTTTGGATTCGGAATATCGAAATTAGCCTAGGGGTAATTTTTGATATTTTTCTGAAAACATTCAATTTTTCATGAATAGTGAAAAAACATTGAGTTATAGATTAAAAACGAATTATTGTTTAAATAATTATTTATTTTATTTAAATTTAAATAATGTCAAAATAGATACTTATTACCTATATAAGTTCAATTCAATTCATTGGTGTTAGTTTAGAATAATTTTGGATATATAAAAATATTATTGATCTTTTCACCGTCTTTTACCCTCCTCATATGAGAATTTAGAAATTCACATAAAACATAATTTATCAGATTTTGTTAGTGGAATTTCTAAAGTATTGTGACACGGTTAATATCAAGAAGTATAATTTGGTTCAATAAGATAAAAATAATTTTGGATGAATAGTAACTATTTAATTTTATTTACCATGGTACAATGTAAATAAGAAAATTAAGGGTAAAAGTGATATTAATATTACCATAACAAATGTATTAATTCTATTGGACAAGTGTATATCGACCAAAAATATCCTTATGAATAAAATATTATCATATTAGGTAAAACTGGTTTAGATTTGGACATTTATTATTATTTAATTCAAATAAGAGTTAAAAGAGTTAAAATAAATATTTAATTACGAAAACATTTTTAATATAGGGTTATACATAAGATAAATTTGATTGTAAATATTCAGTAGAAAGATAAGACGATTTATTACATTATCGTATTTTATTTATAATTTTAGACATTAAATAATTTAATTTATTTATGACACAATGGTGGTGCTGTAATTACCTAATTATTGAAATATCAAAATAATTGATATTATAAATATCCAAATAAATGTAATTTGAGACTTTTTATAAATTCAAATAATTTTATAGGTTAATATGACATATTATAATTGGTTATATTATTTTTTTCGCAGTAATAATGCTATTATGAATTTATAAAAAATGAAATACCCAATTGTGTCAAAATTGACATAAAAGATTTTTTAAAACAAATATTATATTATTAATTGATATTATATTACTAAAATTATATGGTTCGGAAAAAAGACTTATATCATTATATGTGTATAATTAATGGACCACTTGGTGTTCGATTGGATGTTTATATTATGTTTTGTAACCATATAATATAAAAATACAATGAGATATGGTAAATGTGAAACTAATTAACTAATAGTTAAAACTAAAAGATAAGGTAAAAATAGTGACCCAAACCTGTCTAAAACCTATTGGTTGGGTTTTTTTTGACCCATCCCCACCATAATCTTTAAATAATCCTCTTTGGAGTGATTAGAAACCGAATATGAATTTATTATAAAATAATATTTCTAGCTTTTCCTAAGGTGCCCCTCACCCCTCTCATAAATGGGAACTCACCCTTCTCTCAAATTCATACCATAAAATCATTTTTTCCCAGCCAACACCTGCACAAGTATTCTCTAAACTTCCCTCAATTTAACATATCAGACTTAAATGGATCACAAAGCCATTCTATGGATCCCTTTCGATCAAATCAAAATGAAGAACTTGAAGAAGAGGTAATGTTTTCACTATCATCTTTCAAGTTCCTTTATTCTTCAACAACTTCTTTCTTTCTTATTTCCATTATAAATTAATAACTGTAGTATATTGTATATATTATGATGTTATTATAAATATGGTACAACCATATTCAATATTATATCCATCCTTTGAATGACATGTCACCATACGTGCGTACGTACGACTTACCATCTCCACGTCGTGGTGTAATTGTTTTTTAATAAATTATTTTTTCGATGGTTATGATAATTATGTGTAATTGATTTAACAATAATTATAAAATGATAATTTTTATGTTCATATGATTTACCATCCAATTATATATCAAAATAATGATATTGTCGCTCGTGCGTACGTACGTACTACCATCTCCACAAACGTGATGAGATTCATTCCCCATTGAATTCATTCACGAATAATTTTCATTTTATGGTAAAAAATAATTTTTAAAGACATATTATAATTCAGGATATGAATAACATAAAACCAATCCATAAAAATCATGGCTTATGTAACAAAGTATATAAAGGAAAATGAATTCATTAACACCCGAAATGATGATAGTACTAAGATATTATTAACATAACAATGATAAAAGATCATATATGATATCATATTAATGTATATGATTCTTTTATAATTTAATAAAAATTATTTAACAACTATACATGAGTTTAACCTACCCTCAACCAAGGAAATGTACAAGGTAAGGGTTTTTTCACAATCTCTTCATTATTCGAAGTTATTTATACGTAATTATCTACATGGACATCTTTATCATCCACATCCATGATTCTTAAAAATTTATTTCAAATCAATATTTCTGTATTACCAACTATGGGTTATGGTCATTTATACCCTTTTTGGATTTCTATAATATTTTATAAAGGAATCTTTCTATCATTTTCCAAACAAGGTCCTTTTAACCTTTTTGACAGAATTAAGGTCAGAATGACTTTTTTTAACTTATACAGTGGGTTCGTCTATTTTCCGCCGTTATAAATTAGTAGAAGCTTCCATTAATATCTTGTAATAAATTTTCAAATTAAATGTTTTATTTATAATTATGTGACTTTTAAATGAATTTAAAAAAGAGATATTTCTCTCAAATACTTTTTTTCATCTACTTCAACATCCTTTGATGTGTCTTAATCTTATTTGAAGTTGATTTATTATGATACAAATGTTCGATATTGTGTTGAAAGTTTTGTGATATGTTTGACTGTGGATGTGTTATTTTTATACCATTCATGGTTTAAGGAGAAATTATTGACATTTATTATGCTAGTATTAATACGAATGTTTATGTTATGATTAAACCTGTTCATATGAGGAATTCATTGGACTTAATATGTGACGGTTGGAGACCTTTATAGCTCCTCGATGCATCGGTAGGTCTCATGAGACAAACTAGTGTCTTAGAACAAGGCCTTGAAAAAATCATTTTTGTAGTCCTGACACAAGTCCTTGACTATGTGGTTATGATAGTCTGGCATTATGCATTCCATCATTATGAAAGTGGTTATTGATATTGCATGTGATTATTCTACTAGTATAATATACATGTGAATAAGTAAATTGCATTATTTCATTTTATATTTTCCGTATTATGCTGAATTTCAAGTTTAAAAGGTTTTCATTTTTTGTTATACATTTCCTTAAATGTTTGTGCTTATTTATTAATGTTTCCACTATATTTGTATCCTTACTAAGCATCTGAGCTCACCCATTTCAATGTTTTATTTTTCCCAGGATGTGAAGAAGTATTTTATGAATGACCTGCAAGGATATTATAAGGAGATATGACTTTGAAGACAAGATGTTGTTGTAGTTTTCACTTTATGATGTAATGTAATCTTTAAGAATGTATGTAGTGATTCCAAGGCTACTAAACTAATCGGTCATTCGAGACATGATCTTTTGGGATCATTACAATGTTATGTAATAATTCACCAACTCTGGATAACTGGGGTCGGGGCATTACAGTTGGTATCAGAGGAAGTCTTGTACAAACCTTGGAAGCTATATATAGATAAACTCTAATTAGATCATGTAGACCTAATATGGACTTTGAGGATTAGTGTAGAAGAACTTCATAGAATCTTTGTATTGTAGAGATTTTGTGTGTTTTCCAAGAAATACATCCATGTCTGGAAACGAGCTGGTAGAGGCGGTTCTGGCATATATGTACCTAGGGGTAAAACCCAAAAACACTTCTTTGATCTACACTCTAACGAGAACTGGTGCATGACAACGGGCCTTGCTGCACACTTGGATAATTCACTCCTAGGGGATATGCTTAGGATATTTCTCGTTTTCTATACAAACCATTATGAAGTGTTTCTGAGTACATACATCCTCAATGAAAACATTTTTTATGATTATGGATTATATCCATAAGTAGTTCAATTTATGTTAATAGTTTTGAAAGTATGGAATTGTGTATTTTGATTCATAAAATGATATAGTTGATGACATTTTTTAGAAATGGCGCCTACGGGAAGGAATGGAAACTGTATCAATGCACACACTCCATATAGAGATTTCCCTCCTAATCAAGATAATTATAGTGGAGATAGTGATGCAACTGGTGCTGATCAGCTAATCACC
Organism: Viscum album; assembly: GCA_963277665.1. NCBI lineage: Eukaryota > Viridiplantae > Streptophyta > Magnoliopsida > Santalales > Viscaceae > Viscum > Viscum album. The sequence continues at coordinate 600,246,707 of OY728128.1, forward strand.
ATATTGCGTCAACTCACTCAGGTTATGAATAATAACTTTACCCATATGAAGCACCATGATCCTCATCGTGGAGGATCAATGTTAGATCACTTCATGAGGCAACAACCACCAAAATTATATGGGAGTACAAATCCCTTAGTATCAATGAAATGAATAAATTCTTTAGAAAAAATTTTCCATGCCTTGTGGAGTAGTGAAAGGGAAAAAGTTATCATGGAACTTTACCGCCTCACAAGAGATGTCGATCAATGGTGGACATTGATTCAAAACACAAATGAAGATGATTAAGTATCAAATATGGAATGGAGGGAGTTCAAAGAGATTTTCTTAGAAAAATACTTTCCTCGTGACCATTGAGAAGATATGGGAAGGAAACTTATGAGTCTGAGGCAAAGGTAGGATGATAATGTTGCAATGTATGAGGCTAACATTAAAAGGTTAGCGAGGTATGTTATAGATTATATAAGTAACCCATGAATTTAGATTGATTGTTTCTTTGATGGGTTAAAAAAGTTTTTCCATCGAGCATTAGTCTCACAAACCTTCTCATTGTTCAAAGATATTGTCTCATGTGCTATCATGACAGAAAAGGAATTATCTAATTTTTATGACTTTAAAGAAAAGAAAGAGAAGAAGATATCTGCTGATCACTCGGAAAATGTAAATAAGGGGATGAATTAAAAAGTTTAATATAAATCCTGTAGTAAATGTGGGAAGAAACACCTTGGTACTTGTTTGAAGGCAATGTGTATCTCTTATAAGTGTGGTGAGAAAGGCCACCAAGATCTTGATTGCAAAGGGAACAAAGAAGCTATTGATGTTCAGTGTTACAATTACAGGGAGATGGGACATTATGAAAATTAATGTCCTAAGTTTCAGGGGAAATTACCTTAGAAAAGGAAAAGGGATCAAGGCCAAGCTTATGCTATCACTACTGATAAGGTAGATGCTCTGAAAGATGTGGTGGCAGGTAATTTAATGGTTTAATCAAGTTTTGAAAATGCATTATTTGATTCTGGATCATCACATTGTTTGATATATTCTCAGTTTTCTAAGAAAATTAGATATTTCCAATTTGATTTAACAAAGGAGATTTCAGTTAAAACTCATAAGGGAAGTATCATTACTATAATGTTCTGTGAATGAGTTCCCATTAGAGCATATAAATATTCATTATTTGTTGATCTCATCATCATACCCATGATTGAATTTGATATAATTCTCGGTCTGGATTGGATTTCATACCATGATGTGAATATTTATTGTAAGAAGTAGGATGTTTCGATTTTTTATGATGATGATAAGGAATTCCTTATCTTTAGAGCAGAATCTTCACCATTTGATTCTTATCTAGATCCACCCCCAGTAGCTCAACTAAATTCAATTATTGGGGATGAAGAGAATGAAATAATTGTGGGTGACGAAAAGAATGTTCAAATAGAGTATTTAACTATTGTGAGAGAATATGTTGATGTGTTACCAGATGATTAACCTGGACATCCTCCAGAACAAGAAATTAAAATTTCCATTTATTTAATTCTTGGTTCAAGGCCCATATCAAAATCCCCTTATAGAGTGGCCACTGTGGAATTAGTGTAACTAATGAAACAACTAGAGGAATTGAGAAATAAGGTATTTATTCTCCCTAGTGTTTCTCCATGGGGAGCCCATGTCCTTTTTTAAGAAGAAAGATGGATCTATGAGGTTATGTATCGACTACAGGGAGATCAATGCTATAAAAATATAGAACAAGTAACCCCTACGTCACATTGATGATTTATTTTACCAACTGCATGGAGCTCAATACTTTTCAAAGATTGACCTTCGATATGGATACCATCAGCTGTGTGTGACGAATGATGAAATTATGAAAACAACAATTTGAACTAGGTACGGGCAATACGAGTTTACAGTAATGCATTTTGGGTGGACTAATGCACCCTCTTTTTTCATGGATCTAATGAAAAAAGTTTTCAAGGAATATCTCTATTATTTTGATGTGTTTTTTATTCATGATATATTGGTATATTCAAAAATATATGAAAATCATGAAAATCACTTGCGCATTATCCTGACGAATCTGAGAAGACATGAATTATATGGGAAGTTTAGAAAGTGTGAATTCTAGCTTCAAGAGATTTCTTTTCTTGTCCATATTGTCTCTAAGGATGGAATCTATGTTTATCCTTCTAAGACAAGATCAATCCAAGAATGTCCAGCACCAATGAGTATAACTGAGGTACGGAGTTTTATTGGTTTAGCAGGTTATTATCGACGTTTCGTTCAGAATTTTTCCTGATTGGAAAACCTATTAACGAATCTCACATGTAAAGGAGTTAAATTTGATTGGACAAAAGAGTGTGAAGAATGTTTAGAAGAACTGAATAGAATATTATTCAATACTCCTATATTGACTCTACCATCGGAGAATGATGGGTTATTTGTTTATAGTGATGCATTGAAAAAAGGACATGGTTGTTTCCTTATGTAGAATGATAGGGTTATTGCCTATGCATCACTATAGTTGAAAATCCATGAGAAAAACTATCCAACTCATGATCTCGAGTTAGCAGTTGTGATCTTTGATTTGAAGATATGGAGACACTATCTCTATGGTGAGAAATGTGATATTTATATTAATCCCAAGAGTTTTAAGTAAATTTTATCACATAAATAACTCAACATGAGGCAATGGAGATGGCTTAAAACTACATAAGGATTATTATTACACGATACACTACCTCCCGGGGAAGGAAAATAAGGTGGTAGATGCTTTGAGTTTATAAGATCATGGAGTTTTGAACAAGATGAGAGTAGAAAGGGATCCTATTTTCATGGATCTAGTAATGTTGCATATGGGAATAACCAAGGAAGGTGAAACATCAATGATTTTTAAAATGGTTTCCAAACCATCTTTACTAGAAATGATAAAGAGTTCTTAGACCAATGGCGAAGAATTTAAAAAGAAGATTAAAGCTGTAAATGATGGGATATTGAGTTCATTTGTGTATGAATATTTAATTTTGAAATTTGGGAGGAGGCTTTCTGTTCCTAATATACCTGATCTAAAAAGAAAATTGTTGGACGATGCTCATAGTAACAATTTCCCAATACACCCTAGGAGAACCAAAATGTATGTAGATTTAAAAGAACATTTTTGGTGGGACAACATGAAGTGGGAAATTTCAGATTTTGTGTCAAGATGTATGGTTTGTCAACAAGTCAAAGCTAGAAGGAAACAGCCAGGAGGAGTCATGTAACCCCTTCCCATACCTTAGTGGAAATGGGATAATATCACGATGGAATTTTTCATGGGACTACAAACAACTCCTAGAAGGAATGAGGCAATATGAGTCATTGTTGATCGTCTTACAAAATCAGCACATTTTCTTACTATAAGAGAATATCTACAACTTGAATTTCTAGAAAGGCTATATATTAATGAATTTGTGAGACTTCATGGACTACCCCTATCGATTGTTTCAGATCGTGATCCCCATTTTACATCATGTTTCTGGGAAAGATTTTAGAAATCCTTGGATACTGAACTTCATTTGAGTACTACCTACCACCCTCAAAAAGATGGACAATCAGAACGGACTATTAAAACCATAGAATACATGTTGAGATCTGGCTCACTTGACTTTTAGGGTATGTGGGATAAATATTTACCTATGGGGGAATTTTCCTATAACAATAGCTTCCATTCAAGTATTCGGATGTCACCATATGAAGCATTATATGGAAAGAGATGTCACAGACCATCCTGTTGGGATGACTTTGGTGAAAGAAAACTTGTAGGCCCCGAACTGGTGGAGGAAACGATGGAAAACATAAAGGTAATCCAAACCCAGATCAATGTAGGTCAATGTAGGAAAAAGAGCTATGCTGATAACCAAAGGAAGGATTTGGAATTTCATGTAGAAGATCATGTTTTCTTGAAGGTATCTCCATGGAAGGGTGTTATACGTTTTTGTAAGAACGGTAAATTGAGTCCCACGTATATCAGACCTTTCGAAATTCTAGAACGAATTGGGGCTATAGAATACCATTTGGAAATGCCGCCAAATCTCTCCAATGTTCACGATGTGTTCCACGTTTCACTGTTGAGAAAATACATTCCTGACCCAACGCATGTTATCACAAATGAGAAATTAGAACTGGAACATGATCTGTCATATTGCAAAGAGCCTATCAGGATTCTTGATACAAGGGAACAAGTGATGAGAAATCGGATGACTCGCCTGGTAAAATTTCTATGGAGAAACCATAAAATGGAAGAGGCAACATGGGAACAAGTGGAACATATGATGAATAATCACCCGATTATTTTAATACGGTCTTATTCTAAAACATTCAAGGATGAAAATATTTGAATAAAGGGAGAATGTAACACCCCACGCTTCATCGGTATGCTTCTCTTTGAATAATACAATAGCGTGTGTTGTACGCAACTTCGAGTTCTAACACACACCACAACCAATAAATCTAGCCGTTATAAATAGTAATACACACTTATTGAAATATTATACATTTATCATTCAAAGTGACCTCCATATTTGGATTTGGAATATCGAAATTAGCATGGGGTGAATATTGTGTATTTTTCTGAAAACATTCAATTTTTGATGAATAGTGAAAAAACACTGAGCTATAGTATAAAAACGAATTTTTATTTAAATAATTATTTATTTTATTAAAATATAAATAATTTTAAAATATATACATAATACCAATATAAGTTCAATGTAATTCATTGGAGTTAGTTAAGAATAATTTTAAATATATAAAGATTTTATTGAACTTTTCACCGCCTTTTACCCACCTCCAAGGAGAATTTAGAAATTCATATAAAACATAATTTTACCACTTCTATGAGTGGAATTTCAAAAATACAAGAGACATGGTTAATATCAAGAAGTATAATGTGGTTCAATAAGAAAAAAATATTTTTTTGGTGAATTGTAACATTTTACTTTTATTTACCATGGTTAAAAGTAAATAGGGTATTTAAGGGTAAAAATGATATTAATATTACCCTAACAGATGTCTTAATTCTATTGGACAGGTGTATCTCGACCAAAAACAACATTAGGAATAAAATATTATCATTTATGTCCACTTGGATTAGATTAGGACATTTATTATTATTTAATTTAAAGATGAGTTAAAAGAGTTAAACTCAATGTTTAATTACTAAAACATTTTTAATATAGGGTTATACATAAGATCAATTATATTGTAAATATTCATTAGAAAGATAAAATGATTTCCTACGTAATTTTATTTTATTTATAATTTTTATAAATTAAATAATTTAATTTATTTATAACATGATAGTGATGAAGTAATTACCTAATTAATGAAATATTTGAATAATTGATATTATAAATATCCAAAAAAATGTAATTTAAGACATGTTATGAATTCCAATCATTTTCATGGTTAATATGTCATACTTGGATTGGTTATATGAATTGTTTTTTATGTAATAATGCTATTATGAATTTATCAGAAACAAAATATTCAATAGTGTCAAAATTGACATAAAAGAGTTAAAAAACAAATATTATATTATTAATTGATATTATATTCCTAAAAATATAAAGATCTGCCAAATGAATTATATAATGATAGGTGTATCATTAATGGACCACTTGGGGGTGTATTGTTAGTTTATAGTATGTTTATTAACCATATAATATAAAAAAACAAAGAGACATGGTAAATGTGAAACAAATTTTCTAATAGTTAAAACTAAATGATAAGGTCAATATAGTGACCCAAACATGACTAAAACCTATTTTTTTGGGTTTATTTCGACCCATACCCACCTTAATCTTTAAATAATCGACTTTGGAGCCATTAGAAACCGAATATGAATTTATTATAAAATACAATTTCTAGCTTTTCCTACGGTGCCCCTCACCCCTCATATAAAAGGGCACTCCCCTTTCACACATATTCCTATCTTAAAAGCCTTTTGGCTCGGCCAAACCCTGCCAAAATATTCTCTCAACTTCACTCAATTAAAACTAGATTCTGTAGTTCGATCGGAAAGAAAACCTATGGGGCCCTTTTGATCAAATCATAAGGAAGAACCTGAAAAAGAGGTAATGTTTTCACCACCCTCTTTCAAGTTCCTTTCTTCCTCAACTTCTTCATTATTTATTATTTCCATTCTAATGTAATAACTATAGTATCTTCTAAATACTGTGAGGTTATTATAAATATGGTACAACCATATTCAGTATTCTATACATCTTTTGAATGACATGTCACCATACGTGCGTATGTACGACTTATCGTCTCCACGTCGGGGTGTAATTGGTATTTAAAACATTATTATTTGGATGGGTATGATAATGATGTGTTATTCATGTAAATAATAAATATAAAATGATTCTTATTCTGTATATATGATATACTATCCAATTATATTTCAAAAGAATGATATTGTCGCTCGTGCGTACGTACGGACTACAATCTCCAAGAACACGATGAGATTCATTCCCCATCGTATCCATTCAAGAATAATTTCCATTTTATGGTTAAAAATAATTTTTAAAGACTTAATATAATTCTGAATATGAATAACTTACAACCTATCCATAAAAAACTCATCTTACGTAACAAATCATATAAAGGAAAACGAATTCGTTAACACCAAAAATGACGATAATACTAATATATTATTAACATATCAATGTTAAAAGATCATATATGATATCATATTAATGTATATTATTCTTTTATAATTTAATAAAAATTATTTCCCCATTACACAGGAGGTTAACCTACCCTAAACAAGTGAAATGTACAAGGTAAGGGTTTATTTCACAATCTCTTCATTATCCAAGGTTGTTTATATGTAATTATGTACTAGGACCTCTTTATCATCCACATCCATGTGTCTTAAAAATTTATTTCAAATCATTCTTACTATTTTAAAGACAATGAGTTAATGTCATTTATACCCTTTTTGACTTTTTATAAGATGTTTATAATGGAATCTTTCTGCCATTTTCCAAACAAGGTCCTTTTAACCTTTTCAACATAATGAAGGTAAGAGTGTCTATTTTTAACTTATATGGAGGGTGCGGCTATTTTCCACGATTATAAAATCGTTGAAGCTTACCTTACAAGCTTGTAAGAATATTTACAAAGTAAATGTATTATTTATAATTATATGACTTTTAAATGATTTAAAGAAAGAGATATTTCTCTCAAATAGTTTTGATTTCATCTATGTCGACATCCTTTGATGGGTTTTAAGATTATTTGAAGTTTATTTATTATGATACAATACATCCATATTTTATTGAAGGTTTTGGGATATGTTTGACTGTGGATGTGTTATTTTTATACCATTCATGGTTTTTGGAGAATGTATTGACATTTTGTATGCTAGTTTTAATACGAATACTTAAGTTATGTTTAAACCTATTTGTATGAGGAATGCATTGGACTTAATAAGTGACGGGTGGAGCCCGATATAGCTCCTCGATGCATCAGTAGGTCTCATGAGACAAACTAGTGTCTTGGCATAAGGACTCGACAAAATCTTATTTGTAGTTTTGGCACAAGGCCTTCACTATGTGGTTATGATAGTTTGGCATTATGCATTCCATCATTATGAAAGTGGTTATTGACATTACATGTGATTATTTGAATAGTAGAATATTCATGTGAATATTTTAATGGAATTATTTCATTTTATATTTTCCATATAATGCTCAAGTTCATGTTTAAAAGGCTTTTGTTTTAGTTATACATTGCCTTAAATGTATATGCTTATTTATGAATGTTTCGGCTATATTGTTATCTTTGCTGAGCATCTGAGTTGACCCCTTTCAATGTTTTATTTTTCCCAGGATGTGAAGAAGTATTTTATGAATGACCTGTAGGGATAGTATAATGAGATATTACTATAAAGACTAGATGTTTTTTTAGTTTTCACATTATGATGTAGTGTAAACTTTAAGAATGTCTCTAGTGATTACAAGTTTACTAACCTAATCGGCCATTCAAGAATTGATGTTTTGGGATCATGCCAATGTTATGTAATAATGCACCGACTCTGGGTAACTGGAGTCGGGGCGTTACAATATATCTACTTCTATGCTTGTTTTAAGGTGTGTTTATAAATATTGTAGACCATTTCCACCATGAAATTTTCATATCGTACGCTAGGAAGGTTTCGACCATCAAGATTTAGATGTGGTGGGTCCTAAAACTCCAATAAAACCACCCAGAGTGCCACTCAAAGGACCTCTTGTTGTACCCAATCTGGATACTGATTTGAATGTTTTTGAATGTTTCCGACAGCTGATGCATTCCCTTAACAGTTCTCCATGACTTGCACCTACTATGGATGATCTAACTCCAGACATCCAGGAATATAGTAGTCATAAATTCTCATGGTATGGTGGTCCACAGTCTATAGAGTCTTGGCTAAAGGAAATGTTATGTATCAATGATAATATGGAGAAACCTATTGTGTGGAGGGTCAAGCTTCCTACATACATGCTTCAAGATTCGTCCATGCATTGGTGGTATGTGATAACATAAGATGGTTGTCATTGGGGCATGATATGTGTAGTTCCCCCGGTTTGATGTATGTGCAATTTTTTATGCATTGTTATGTGTTTATCGTGCCTGGGATGAATTGGGAAGAGGTTGGGATTGATTGGAATTGTTTGGATGAGTTTTGAGGCTTTTAAAGGGGTGCACCGTTTGAGCACGGTTAGTGGAAACTGTGCGGGTTCTCTAGAAAGCTGTGTAGGGGAGAAAGTATGATTCGAACGGCCGGAAAATGGTTTTCCAAACCATGTGAGAAAACCATGCAGACCCTTGCTCCCGAGGCAGTAGCATATATACAGCTAGCGCACGACTTGCCAAACCGTGATGGCTAACCGTGTCACCACATAAAAATAGGGTTATAAGTTACAGTCTCCCTTGGGCTTAACTTATTTCAATCCAATCTTCCTCCCACTCGAGCCTCACATGGGATTTTGGGTTATCATGGCTTAAGGGTGCTCTTCCACTCGATTTGGAAGTGTTTCAATGGGGTTTCAAGGTGGTTTGAAGGTGGTTTCTCCCGGGTAAGTCTCTCCTCTTGTTTATCTTGTGTTTTCCTCAAGATCTACATCCCTCTATTTCATGTTTTTCATGATCTACACTTATTGTGTGTAGTTATAGGGTTGTGGTTGCCTTTAATGTAAATATTAAGGCTTTTGGATGTTTGGGAAGGGGGATCTAGAGAGGATTCGGTGGTGCTTTCGCTGGATTTGAGGTGTGGTGGCCTGTGGGTCGATTTCTTGGGAACCCTAAAGGTAGGTTGCTTCTCTATCAACTCAGCATGGTTAGAACAAGTGGTTCCATGTTACAATTAATTTTTGTGATGAAAATTAATTGTGAATTGTTATGCAATTTTTTTTGGAAATCCCTTGGCTGATGTTTTGGGGATTTTTGGGGATAAGGGTGGTTTATGGTGAAATGTTATTCATGTGGATTTTAAAATGATAATTTTGAAATGGGATGATATTGTAGATTTTTGAAAATGATTGATGGAAAGTGTTTTCAATTAAAGGGGTTTTTACTGAAATGTTTTTTAGCATGGAAAATGGTTTTCAATAAATGGTTGATTTATTGAAGTGGATTGATATTCAATGGAATTGGTTGATTACATGTTGCTGTGACTTTGGTGGGTTTATGCTTGGTTTGGTTTGATTGAGATACTGAATGGAAGTGGGCGGGAAGTCATACTATAAAAAGGGGATGGATAGTGGTCAGAAGAACCACCTTATGAGTAGTGTTCGGGAAGTACTGCAAGTTGTGAATGGGTGAACGGGTTGGGTGGGATTCCCACCATTTTGATAGTTTTGGTGTGAATGGGTGAACGGGTTGGGTGGAAGTGACACTGATTTGGTTGTTTTTTGTGCATTGCGTTGCAAGATGGAAGTTGTTGTGCTAACGTGTAAATGCTGAGATGTCTTGTGTCATGTTTGGTTGGCTTTACTTAGGTTGCTTCGTTTGGGTGTGATGGCTTGGTAAGGGCAGTTTTGGCTTATGAAAATGGTTACACATGTGATTTAATTTATATAAAATGTTTTATATAAATGTGCTAACGTTTTTATCCTAGTGTCGTGTGTAGGGAAGTAATTTGGGGAAATCCTACTGAGTTTTAGTACTCACTCCCTGCTATGGAACTGTGGTGTCTTTGCAGATGTCGTGTACCGTGATGTGGGAAAAGGTAAGGCATCAACCTTCTATAGTGGATCATTGTGATCCTTTGGTGGAGTTTAGATCTTGGAGCATGGCGTGAAGATGTGGTGGTGTCATGTCTTGTGGTGTTTGGTTGTTTAGTTTCCACATTGTACTCTCATATTGGGTGGACATGTCTCGTCGTATTGGTTTTGAGTTTTGTTGTGGAACAACTCGGTAGTATTTTGGGAATGTGTGGATGGGTAATTGAATTGACATGCATCATATAGTGTCTATTAGTGTATGGTTTGGTTGGTTTTGTCTTAAGGTAAAATTGTTCCTACACATGATCTTGAAGCCCTCGACATTCATTTCCAGCCATTGGCATCTTGGGAACATCTCTTAAGGCCATGTGGCCATCACTGCCTCCTCAAGACAATGAGGTAGGGGCGGGGTGGTACAAGTGGTATCGGTTTGTTCAGTCCTTTGAAGTTGATTCTCAGATTTGGTGTTGACATTCGTTCAGTTTCATTAATAGAGTCGGGATGGTATCAAGGCGTAGGATTGATGGAACATGGAATTTATAGCATAAAAAGATGTATCTAACCATTTTATTCTAAATTTCAAGTAACCATGGAGTTGAGTACATAAGTGTTTTAGAGACACTTATAGGAATTGGTTATCTCATGGTCGTGGGGTATCCAATGAGAGGAGCATGGAATGAATGGTAGAAATGACTTCCCATTAGGATGCATATTTCATTGAGGTATAATGACTTATTATTTGATATGAATGTGTGATATTGTAATGTGAATAAATTGGTATTTTGAAAATGGATTGGTTTTCAAAATGGTCAAACATGGAACATGTGAAAACTGTTAACTGGTGGAAATCCTTGTTGTTATTGTGTTGTGTAATCTTATTTGAAATGGAAGTTCGTGATGTCTACGGAAGTGAGAAAAATGGTTTTTTGTTTTTTGTTTATAGAAATGGAACCGGTTAGGCATCGTAGAGACCAACCAGAGGAGTCTATTGAGAATATGGTAGCACCTGAGCATCAAGTGAACCAGTAGTTAGTGAAAAGCATATTGCAAGCATGAACAAGATCTTTGAGTTCTTGGGTACTCTGATAGAGTTAAAAGTGAAGTTGGCCTCGTATATGTTGTATGATATTTCCCTTCAGTGGTGGGAGTTGGTAGTGCAAGTGGGGACGGGTCATGGTATGATGTGGGAAGTCTTTGAGGAATTGTTTAATAAAAAAATCTACCCGAAAACGCTCAGAATTTGGTGTACGACTGACTTCTTCAGTTTGAAGCAAGAGCTAATGTTTGTGACAGATTATGTATCTATGTTTATGAACTTAGTGTAGTTTTCACCTGAGGTGGATGGTAGCATGTCGCTGAAGGCAAGGATCTTTGAAGCGGGATTAAGGCAGGAAATACGTTCAAATATAGTGGTGTTCTGTATAGATGATTACACAGAGATGTTGAATAGAGCTTCAGTGGCTGAGCGGGATATGTTGGGTGCTCCGGGTGGGGGAAGAAAGTTGTTACCCATGGGGAATAGTGGGAACTCTAACGCTGGGTTCAAGAGGAGGAGGGACACTTATTCCCAGGGCAGGAATATGGCATATAATCTGACAGCCGGATTGATAAATCTTCCTCTGAAGTCCCAGAGAAAGCCGGGATGTTTTCAGTGAGGTTCTACGAACCACATCAAGAGGGATTGTATGACAGAACATTGAGTATTTCATAATTGTAAGTAGATGGGTCATCTTCAACATTATTATCGGAATCCTCCATGGTCGGGTGTGTGTGACACTACTTAGGGATATCAGTTGTCATATGCTCCGACGGGACAAAGACAACAACACACCCCTGATTAGAAGAGTGAATTGGGGCATGTTGATTCTCGGAATTCCACGACGCCTCAGCTGGGAAATAAAGTTTAGAGTGTGGAAAGAAAACATATGTTCAGAGCTGAGCAGGTTGTGGTGGATGATCATTTGGGACCATCCACGGTGTAAGGTACTATTATTTTCAATTCTACCTTCATGAAAATGCTGTTTGATACGGGTGCTTCACACTCTTTTATTTTTTCATGGGTGGTTGATTTTCTGGGTTTAAGGGTATAAATGATTCCCTCGGTTTTGAAACATCAAACTATTCTGGGTCAAAGAGAGTGTCGATCCTTTCTTTTGTAGAACATGTTGTATCTTTCTGGGAGAGGTTGAGATAGTGTGGAATTTCACAATGCTTGAGATGGATGGGTATGATGTAATCCTGGGAATGGATTGGATGGTGGCGTTTAATGATCACATCGATAGTGATGCACAATCATTGGCTTTTGCGACACACGATGGCGTTAAACATCACTTTAGAGGAGATAAGCATGAAAGGCAGGGTGCAATCGGTTTGTTGGAAGCAGTAGTGGGTACGTTATTGTATCAGATGGCAGTTTTGTCATTGGAATCGATAGAGGGTGTTGAGCAGAGTGTTCCTCCGGAAATGGTGGAGCAGTTCATGGATGTTTTTCCAAAAGAATTATATGGTTTACCTCCCATAAGAGAAGTGTAGTTTAAGATTGATCTCCTTCCGGGGTCCAGTCCTATCTCACATCCGTCTTATCTAATGGAACCATCTTAATGGCATGAATTGAAAATTCAGCTGGAATAGTTAAAAAACAAAGGGTTAATCCGGCCTAGAACGTCTCAGTGGGCAGTGATGGTATTGTATGTGAAAAAGGAGTATGGAACTTTGAGGAAATGTGTGGATTTTCTTAGACTTAACCATGTTACGATAAAGAATAGATATCAACTTCCACAAATTGATGACTTTTTCGACCAGTTGAGGGGAGCCTAGTGGTTCTCCAAGATCGACCTGAGGCTGGGATATCATCAATTGTTGGTGAGAAATGAGGATATTCTTAAAAAAGTTTTGAGAAGTAGATATGGACATTATGAATATGTGGTTATTCCCTTTGGTCTAACGAATGCACCAGCGGTGTTTATGGAATTGATGAATCAGATATTTCAGAGATATCAGGATTTATTTGAGGTGGTGTTTGTAGACAATATTCTGGTGTATTCAAAGGCAAGGGTAGATCATGAGAAGCACTTAATGAGAGTCCTGGGGAATTTGAGGGATCATCGGTTGTATTCCAAATTGTCATAGTGTGAAATTTGGATACAAGAAGTTTGTTTTTGTGGCCATGTGATTTTTGAAAGAGGTGTTTTAGTTGATCCAGAAAAGATAGAGGCCATTATCTCGTGGAAACCTCGAAATAATGTGTTTGAGATATAGAGTTTTCTTGGTGTAACTAGGTATTATCGGAGTTTTGTTCATGATGTTTCAGATTTGGCTTCGCCGATGACAGCATTGATAAGAAAGAATGTTCCTTTCCAGTGGAATAAGCATTGTCAGAAATGTTTTGAAGTGCTAAAGGGGCATCTTACATCTGCACCAATCATGGTTTTTACAGAATCAAGAAAAGGTACGTGGTGTATTTCAATGCATCGGGATTAGGGTTGGGGTGTGTTCTCATGCAAGGGAATCATGTGGTTGCATATGGCTCACGACAATTGATAGTTCATGAAAAGAACTACCCAACTCATGATATGCAGTTGGAAGCAGTGTTCCATGATTTGAAAGTGTGGCGTCATTATCACTTTGGTGAGAAATTCACAGTATATACAGATCATATGATCTTGAAGAACATTTTCTCAAAAAGGTATTTGAATGTGAGGTAAATGAGATGGATGAAATATCTCAAGATGTTTGATTTTGACTTGATGTAGACACTGGGTAAGGGAAATTCGGTGGCAGATGCATTAATAAGAAAATAATATGATCAGGTGGTGAAATATGCATCAGACCAGTGGCAATTGAAGTCAGTTATAGCTGATATGCGGTTGGAATGTTAGGACCAGGGCGATAGAGCGGTCTTCATTCTGGTTTTGTTGATTCCTGACATGGTTGGCCCCGTTAGAAAGTAACAGATATCTGATTCCGAGTGTGTGACCATGGGGTAGAGACTCCATGGTGGGGAGACCATTAATAGTAGGCAACTGAATGGGGATTCAGTTTTGTGTTTTCAGAATCGGATGGTTGTACCAGTTTCTTTATCAAGAGGATCTTCTCAGGGCATATCATCATTCCAGGTGGGATGTTCATCCTATAATTCATAAAATGTATAATCCATTGAAAGCGCAGTTCTGGTGGGCTAGTATGAATAGAAGAGTGGCTGAGCTTGTTTCGAGATGCTTGATTTGTCAGCAAGTCAAGGACGAGCATCAGAGGCCAGATGGAATGTTGTAGTCTTTACCAATCCCTGTTTTGATGTGGGTTCCAATAGTGATAGATCTTCATATAGGTCACACAAGAACGGTCAGAAAGAATGATTCCATTTGGGTTATAGTCGATCAACTAATGAAGTCGAACAATTTCATCCCGATTCGTGAATCTCTTATGGTGGAGGATCTGTCCAAAATTTATATTCGGGAGGTGGTAAGAGACATGGTGTCCCAGTTTTGAATGTATTAGATAGAGATCTGAGGTTTACATCTCATTTCTGGAAATCCTTGCAGTAATCCCTTGGGACACAGTTGACTATGAGTGCGTCGTATTACCCTCAGACGGATTGTAAATCCGAGAGGACAATACAATCCCTAGGGGATATTTTACGGGATTGTGTCATGGATTTGGGGCTCATGGGAGGAGCACTTGTCTTTGGCTGAATTCTCAAACAATACCAGTTATCAGGCATCCATACGGATGGATCCGTTTGAAGCATTGTACGGGGGGCCATTTAGTTCTCCACTATGTTGGGGGGAAATGGGTGAGTCCTCGATGGTTGGATCGAGCCTTGTCTAGGAGACTATGGAGAAGATCATGTTGATCAGATAGAGAATAAAGACTGCTCAAAGTCGTCAGAAATCTTATGTGGTCTTCATCGACTATCGTTGTCATTTGAGGTGAGTGATCATGTGTTCTTGAGGATCCCTCCTAGGTTTGGACATCATCGGTTTCAGAGGCTTGGAATGTTATCTTTGTGGTATATTGGTCCTTTTGAGACTCTTGAGTGGGTTGGTGAGGTGGCTTATCATTTGGATTTTCCACCTTGGTTCAGTGCGGTGCATAATGTGTTTCATGGGTAGCAGTTGAAAAAGTATCTTCCGGATCGTGACCATGTGATTCGATGGGATCAGGGTGAGCAAGAATCAGATGCTTCATTGGTGCACATTCCAGTGTTGTTTGTGGATAGGAAAGAGAACATCTTTTTTGGTAAAATCATCGGATTAGTTCGTGTTTTGTGGCAACATGGTCAGATTCAAGAGCAGACTTGGGAGATGGAGAAAGAGATGGTCGAGCAGTGTCCTGAGCTCTTTCGGCAAAGGGAAGCTTCACTACTTTCCTAGGATGGAATTTCCAATGGTGGGGGAGAATGTAGTACGCCCAGTTTGAGTTATGGGGCCTTTTTTTATGAATTTTATGTGTTTATAGTGGATGGGAAGAGTTGGGAAGTGGTCGGGAGAGTTTGGAATGGTTTTTGATTTGTATGGAGGCTTATAATGGGGTGCACGGTTTGATCACGGTTAGTTGAAACCACGCGGGTTCTCCATGAAACCATACAGGGGAGACAGTAGGCTTCTCATGACCAGTGTACAGTTCCCGAAACTGTTCATGGAATCCATGTGGACCCTTGCTCTTGAGGCAGTATTGTGGGCATGGTTAGCGCATGGTTTTCCAAACTGTGCTGTCTAACCTTGTGACCACTTAAAAATAGTGTTATAAGTTTTGGCTCCCTCTAGCATAACCCATATCACTCCAATATTCCTCCCACTCGATCCTTACTTGGTATTTTGGGTTCTCAGGGGATAAGGGTGCTCTGCAACTAGATTTGGAATTGTTTCAAAGGGGTTTCAAGGTGTTTTGAAGGTGGTTTCTCCCAGTTAAGTCTCTCCTGTTGTTTCTCTTGTGTTTTCCTCTAAATCTACATCCTTATATTTTTTGTTTTTCTATATATACAATTGTGTTTTGTGGATCTCGAGTTGTGGTTTCCTTGGATGTAAATATTAAGGCTTGAGGATTCTAGGGAAGGGGGATCTAGAGAGGTTTCGGTGGTGCGTTCGCAGGATTTGAGGTGCGGTGGCATGTGGGTTGATTTCTTAGGAATAGTAAAGGTAGGTGGCTTCTCTATCGACTCCACATGGTTATAACTAGTGGTTCATTGTTATAATTAATTGTTGTGATGAGAATTTATTGTGAATTGTTATGCGAAATTGGTAGGAACTCCCTTGGGTGATGTTTTGGGGATTTTTGGGGAAAAGGGTGTTTTATGGTTAAATGATATTATTGTGGATTTTAAAATGAATATTTTAAAATGAGATGATATGGTTGATTTGTTAAAATCATCGATGGAAAGGGTTTTAAATAAATGGGTTGTTTTATTGATTTGTTGTTTGGCATGGAAAATGGTTTTCAATAAATGGGTGATTTTTTGAAGTGGATCGATATGCAAAGGAATTGGTTGGGTGCATGTTGTTGTGACATTGGTGGGTTTATTCTTGGTTTGGTTTGATTGAAATGTTGTATGGAAGTGGGCGGGAAGTATCACTAAAAAACGGGGATGGATAGTGGTTGGGAGAACCACCATATGAGTAGTGGCCGAAATGTACCGCTAGTTGTGAATGGGTGAACAGGTTGGGCGGGAGTCCCACTGTTTTTATTTTTTTGGTGTGAATGGGTGAACGGGTTGGGCGGAAGTCCCACCATTTTGGTTGTCTGTTGTGCATTTATTTTCAAGATGGATGTTGTTGTGCTAACGTGTAAATGATGAGATGGATAGGGTCATGTTTGGTTGGCATTCCCTTGGTTGCTTGGTTTTGGTGTGATGGTTTGGTAAGGGCATGTCTGGCATATCCAAATGGTTTCACTTGTGATTTAGTTTATATAAATTGTTTTATATAAATGTGCTAATGGTATTATCCTATTGGCATGTGTATGGTAGTCATTGGGGGTAATCCTACTAATTTTTAGTACTCACCCACTACTTTGGCACTATGGTGTCTTTGTAGATGTCGTGTACTATGACGTGGGCAAAGATAAGGTATCACTCTCCTTTAGTGGAGCATTGTGATCCCTTGGTGGATCTCGGAGCTTGGAGCTTAGCATGGAGCTATGGTGGTGTCATGGCTTGTGTTGTTTGGTTGTTTAGTTTCCGCAGTGTACTCCGATATTGTGGGGACATGTCTAGTTGTATTGGTTTTGTGTTGTTTTGTGGAACAACTTGGATGTATTTTGGGAATGCATGGATGTGTAATTGAATTTACATGCATCCTATAGTGGTTGTGAGTGGATGGTTTGGTTGGTTTTTTATTAAGGTAAAATTGTTCCTCAATTTGATCTTGAAGCCCTCACCATTCATTTCCAGCTTTTGGAAACATGGGAACGTCACTTAAGGCCAAGTTTCCCTCACCGCCTCCTCAAGCCAATGAGGTAGTGGCGGGGTGATACCATATGGGTTTATTTCAAGAAAGTTTTTATGATCAATTCATTCCTCAGATATTAAGAGATGATAGAGCCAAAAAATTCATGCATCTCAATTAGGTTTCTATGTCAGTAATGGAATATTAATCACGTTTCACATAGTAGTATAAATTTTCACCACTTATATCTAGTGATGATATTTTTCATGACAATAATTTAGCAGATGGGATCCAGTATAAAATCTATACACAAATGAATATCTTTCACCAGACTACTATTTCTACAACAGTCAAATAATGATCTTATAACTAAATGAAACTGGATTGATGGAAATAGTGTTGGACATAAGGGATTAATGTCACGATTGGACATTAGTTCCCCTAATTGTAGTTAATGTTCCATAGAGGTTTTCGATTAGGGAACTATCAACCAGAGTGATTATTTTGATAGATCAATGGTATGTCATCAGTGTGGCTGGCGAGAGAAATTGAAGCCCCATTGAGATAGAGACCCACTAGAGTACTCATCTTGTACCCATATGGGGAATCATCTGAGGTTCAACAGGACATTTCCACCATCTTAATGGTAAAATTGATCTGCATCAACTCCATCATGTAGAACGGGATCATTTGTGCCACATTAGTCAGAGAGTTACAGAAGCATTGGTAAGACTGTATGAAGAGGATGTCATGTCCATGATAGTTGGACCCCTAATCACTAGCATCATCAACAAATATGTTATGGTTATGGTTGACTATTTGTTCCAAAAAGCTATAGATCATGTCAGTTTCATGCAGAATAGCTGATACTTGATTACCAAGATGTGAGAACATCTACATTATGAGTTACCATTCTTATGGAATCAACTATATTATCTATATTATTTAATATGGGTTCTTAATACTAATATATCTTTGTATCTATTATTTAATGTCTCAGAATAGATATATATTATTACTATGGTGTATTGACCAATGTTCAGTTGTTAGGGTTATGAATAGTGGGAATATTCCATTGTATGGACTATCACATTAATGTATGTATTTACCCTTTCTTTTGTTACCTATATATTCATGATATGATAAGCATTTATGTCATTCATGGTTATGTTTGGATGGTTCCATATCAAATATTTTCAGTTTTTCATCACCAAAGGGTATCATTTACACACTTGAGGGAATCAGTTATCTAAATATTAGTGAGTGGGATGTCTTGGTTAGTAGAGAAAGACTAGAGGATCCTAGGCTAGGTGATGTGACATCCCATATTGAAAATATAATTATTTATGGCTAGGGTTTACATCATGTTTACTTCTCTCTAGTAGTGGTTCATTTTAGTGAATTATATCCTTAAGATTTTTCTGGCATACCTCCTAAAAAAGAGGAAGAGTATACAATCTAGGTTCATCCTTCAGTAGCTCTAGTGTCCATTCCTCAATGAAAGATTAAACCTATAGTGCTTCAAGAGATCAAGTATAATTTTTTGGATTTATTGGCCAAAAGATTTATATTTCCTATTACATCCTATTGGGGTTCTCCCATGCTTTTATCAAGGTAGTTTTATGGTACATTACACCTATGAATGGATTATAGAGTGATGAAGCGTTTTATGGGAAAGAATCAGTATCCACTAACATGAATATATTATCACTTTGTCTATATATTTGAAGCTAGGGGATTCTTTATGATTGGCCAATGATTGGGTTATCATAAAGTGAGAGATATGCCATTAGAAATACCTTGTGCATATTTCCCTAGTAGGTATTCTTTATTTGAGTACATTGTCATGTTGTTTGGTCTTAAGAACACAACCAATGTTTTCATGGAACTAAATAATAGTGTTTTGATTCCCTATGTCATCAATTTTGTCAGGGTCTTTGTGCCTGGAATATTAGGGTATTAGCATACATGTAACATCCATGCTAAACACCTTTAGATCATTTTATGTAAACTGAGAGAGCATAAGCATTTGGTCCGGCCTGTTATGTGCCTCTTCTTGATCGAAAAAGATCACATCATGGGAAATATAATATCTGAATCAAGAGTAAATATTGACCCTCAAAATGGTATTTATATATTCTATTATGATAAAACCATGAATGTGTTTGAAATAAAGATAATCTTGGGGATGGTTGGATATTATAGGCATTTCATACAAGACATCTCATGCCTTTATTATATTTTTCCTATCACTATAATTAATGGATTCATGTTCATTTAATCAAATAAATGAGATAAATACTTACATAAACTAAAGGGAGGATTGTATCAATAGCTATAATAATTCATCTAAGGCCAAGTGTAGGTTATACCATCATCATTCATGCATTAGGAATCAAATAGGTGCAGTGATGATGGAGGCAGATATAGTCATTGTGTAAATATATCAGCAGAAAAGGTATTAGAAGATAAATGTCTAGATGCATGGCCATGATCTAGTAGCATTTTCCCATGCCTTACATTGTTGGAGACATTAAATGTTGTGTTAGTGATTTGTGGTGTACACAGCGCATAATAGCCTCAAATATATATTCTTATAGTGTGACCTGAACCTCAGAAAGAATATATGGATATATTATCTCTAATCCATGGATTTTGAGTATTCAAATGTGAGTGGGAAGTGGAATGTTGGTGTAGATGTGTGGAGTCGAAAAACAATGATATAGGTCGTATATGAAGCCAGTGATGAATGGACATTGGGAGCCCTATTCATTGAGATTCATCTAGAGTTTCATGATTTTCACAAGTAGCCTTACCTCTCATCTTTGAAAATCACATATTCCCTCTTAAAGAAGGTTACGGGTCAAAAAATTTCATATCATGAGGCCTTGGTTCTCCATTATAGTATATCAGGTGTTGGCCTCCCTCCAGAATTATTATGTTGATAGAGATGAAATAGTAATGATTTATTGACGTGTCTGGGTTCCTATATATATAAGAGAGAACATAATGTGGGACTCTCATGACTCTTAGTGGAATGATCATCTAGGGTTATCAATGATGTATTGAGATATGTGACGATAGTATTGTTGTCCTCTAATGAAGTTTCAGATAGTGGGATTTATCACCAGGTGTTCCAGATGTTAGTCGGTGAAGACAGTGACCCAAAGGCTTGTAGGTTTTTTAAAGCCACATGTAGTCCATGAATGGAAATGGGAGCTATTTTTGTGTAATTTGAATTCAATTTACATAGGTATCCTTGAGGTTGAGATATTGTTGGTGTTTTCATTGCTAAACTAACAAAAGGAGATTACATCATTCATATTTTGGAGACATTATCAGTTGATTAGGTGGGTTGATAATATGTTTTTGAGATCATATGACTAAATGGGGTCCTGAGTACTATCATTTTAGATGGGGGTGATTGTTTCACATACCATTTCTGTAAGAGATTAATTAAGGATATGGGAACATAGGTGCTTCTACACACATCTTTTCTCCATCACATAGATGGATAATCAAAATGAACCATACATGTTCTGGAGGATGACCACTGAGCATGTGACCTTGATTTTAGCGGTTCATGGGAAAAAAATATCCCTCTCATCAAGTTATCCTATAATAATTTATTTTGGAGGATAATTCATATGGATCCATTTATAGCCATATATGGTAGGTCATTTCATTAACCTCTATGCTAGTTGGAGGAAAGTGAGGCATCAATAATAGGCCTTTGGCTCGTTCAGGAGACATCAGAGCAAGTTCAACGGATCAAAATGGCTACGAATACAGCTCATTCTAGACATAAATCTTATGTTGAACACCGTCGACAAACGCTGATGATTGAGTTTATGACCGTTGGTTCCTTCAAGTATCACCCTTTAAGGGACTATATAGTTATTCAATAAAATGATGTCCTCTCCTCATTAAATAGGGACGTTTCAAATCACAGAGACAGTTCGGCCTATAGCCTATCTTTTTCAACTACCTATGATGTATCATTCCAAGTTTGATGTCTTCAATGTTTCAAAAAATCTCTAATATCATGATGACCCATCAAAACCCTTTCATCATGAGGATGTTGAGCTATAAACTGATACAACCATTTAAGAGTGTCTAGTACTCATCATTTCCTAAAGCATGATGGTTCTCCTTGTTTGGTTTCTCCCTCAAATACGTGTTCTATGGAAGTATGGATACATGATAGATGAGACATGGGAGTGGTATCTCGATGTATGTGCCCAATGGGTATTGTAGTTCTCATAATGTGTTCCTCTATCATTGGCATGTTAAATCATGGATGAGTTCTTTTAAGGTGGTAAGACTGTAAGAACCATGTATTTTTCTCTCGTATAGATCCTTCAAATTTTTGTCAAATTATTTATTTTAGAAAAACTATGGATACCAAATGAGTTCGGGAATATTAGTAGGATTTTAAGAATGTTTGGAGCCTAGAAAATAGATTTTTGGGAAAAAAATCATTGAATATAGTTCGACGTATATCATGTGGGAATTCCATAAGGTTAACTCAAATTGTGTGGGTGGTTCATTTTTAGATTGCACCTTAATACACTATTTGTACACAATTTCCCTAATAGTGTGGCCTAACCATGCTATTTACCCTCTTCCCATGGTACTCATGCATCGTTTGTGTATTATTTTTGAAACCCTGTAGACACACTATGAACATGCTATATTTTGTGTAATTTTATTAATTTTCCCTTAATTGTTTAAATAAGAATACTCCTTCCTCTTTATATGAATTCCTATTTGATTAACCTTTTCTATCTCATTTCAAAGCAAATTGAAGGTCGTAAGATGGGGTTAAATGACCTCCTTCGTCTGGGATATGATTGAGCATATATTCATCACGTTAGATGTGCAATGATAAGTACTGAAGTCCTTTTTAACATTTCTTCTCCTATTGTATAGTCATCCAAGTTATTGGGGAGTGATTATTTTTAATGTTTCTCATATCTACTCCATGATAGGTCAAATAAGAGTCTAATATCGGGGGAGTAGAGTTATACAACCCCATGGTCTGTATTCTATAACTCATCCCACATGTTCATTGATTTTGGAATTGTTGTGTGGTGCCCACGGATTACAATGGGTGTCATTAGTGGAATTTATATTCCATTCTTATATTCAATAGAACCATACTGTTATGTTATTTCCAAAAATGTGATTAATTATTGGTGGTTATTCCAATAATTCCATCCATAACATGTGGTTTGTTGTGAATAATTGTGTTTTTAGTATTTGACACATTTGAGCAAACTTTGGGGTGTAACTTGGCATGAACCTTATAATGGTAATCTTTTCTATATTAAATGACTTGATTTATATTATGAATTTTATAATTAAACGTACGATGTATGTTCATCGCTTGAGCCACCTAAGGTAATTTATTCAATTGATAATTAACCGTGAAATGTAAATTGGTGAGTACATTATGTATATGACATGACCAAATTAAATGTAAATAAATAATCGGTTGTATGTACATATCCCGCCTTTCTACATTAATGGAACACATAAAAAGGAAACTTTATTATTTAATATTCCTTAAATATATTTAATAATGGATTTATGTTTCATGGCCTTGTCAAAATAATTAAAGGAAAGGCTTGAAATAAATGAAATTACACATGACATCTTTATTAAATAGGAGTGTCCTGAAAGAAGCTCACCTTGGAATCTTATTGTGGAATTTCATAAGCATTAAAAAACCCCATAATGATTAAAGGATTCATATTTATTAGGATGATACTATCTTATATCACCATCCTATAATATTATTGGATTCCAAGTATAAAATTGTAGGATCCCTCACATATTATTAAAAGATTTCATGGATGCACTCATTAGATCCATCATTGACACATAGGTTCAATGGTTAAATCCCATATGGCCCTGTCACTATTTAGACTTGTTTTATCTTTGATGATCACCTTGATTCAGAAGGAATATTATTGTGGAAACCAAATATGGTTTCCTTGTTTCATCGTGGAACCATCACAATTTCTAATGTGTGAATTATTTAGAAATGGGTAAAATAATATAATGACATATTTATATTGTAAGACACCAGTTATGGGATAATGTATGAAAACTTTTATTTAGGTGCATTTTACTACATTAAGTTATATATGAATACCTTCAAACTGTTACATTTTTTTGTTATGTGAGCCATATGTTATAAAATACATTAGGGGGGCCCATATGGATTTTTCTAACACCATTTCCAGATATCATTTGGTACCCAGGGTAGATTAAGTTTATGCATGTGTTGATAACTGGAAGAATACAACTTCAAACACTTGATTCATTGCTATTTGGATGGAGCCTTATAGAAGATGACTAAGCCAGATCTCGAGATTCATTGGTTAGTTATTTTAATTGTGTTATTCATTCATGGAACATGTTATACCAGGTATCTTGTATCCATGTTTTCAAATTTTCAAGTGAAAAGACATATAATCATTACTATTTCCATTTTATAGAGAAATTATAATCCTTGATAATCTATTACATTATCTACCTCTACTATTTACCTATGATTACATTTATCTGTTATGCTAGAACCTTTTATTTGGGAATAGTCTCACCATGTACACACCCTCACCCCTCATTTATAGTCATCAACATCTTTCATTTTGGTAGATGTGCATGATTCCATGTTTCCCACCGTGCTCGGGGAACATATTAATTAGCATCTAAACCAGGTTGTCACAATTTGGATGTTTACATTCTTTAGTGAGACATTTTTTCCAGTCCCTATGTGTAATTGATATTTTATAAATAGAAATACATTGATGGCGTGGTATAATTACCATCCATTTTAGGTTGGCTTGATGTAATCACATGGATCCACTATGCTACATTCCATTTCGTGGATGAAAATCATTTAATCTGGTGAGGATTTTTGGATAAGAGTTATTATTTCCGGAAAACAAATATATTCTCAAACATTCAATAACTCAATCACTGGAAATCAGTAAAATGGTAATGTACATATAAAAATAAATTTTATTAAAAATAAGGGATTAATTGTTTAAATAATTTAGATTCAACCAATTTAGTGGAACGGAAAAATGATATGATTCATTAAATTATTGAAGATATTTAATATTTAATTTATAAATATTATATATTCCCGTCAGTTAAATCATAAATAGAATAACAACCCCATCCTTAGTATCCCAAAATCCATTTTTAATTTATAACATTATTATTTAATAAAATAAATGGCATCTTTATGGACCTAATAGTTTAGTTTTTTTTGGAAAACTAGATTCATACTTGAGACATACATTAGAATTGAAACTATAAATCACAACATAATGACTCTATTAAGAATTAACATTATCCATGCATGTCAATCATTATTTATATCATGTAATCATGAAAGAAATAATTCATATGAAATTGGTGAGATGATATGCTCAGTATGGGTGTGCATATAATAGAAGATATCACTAATAAATTCGAATAAACGTGAAGGTAAGGTGAATAACTAAAACACAATCCATTTAAACATAATCCCCAAAAAAATATGGGATGAATAAATGAAAATAAAATAATACCATCTAAATAATCACATGGATATTCTAATAATAGATAAATCAATTGTAAAATTAATAATTAGTCTCATAATGGGGGAATGTATAATTTCAAACAATGTAAAAACCATCTAGCCTCCGTCTATGTCAGCATAAATAAATTGATAAATAATGGTATAATATCCAAACTAATTTTTTTAACGAGACCAATGGATGCTTTGAAGGGTTATAGTAGGCCCTACATATAACATTATTATGATAATGAATTCCTCATATTATAGGGGTGAATCTTACAAAACATAAACATTGATATTAAAAACTAGAATATGATGTCTCAATACTTTTACAATGAACTATGATTGGAAAAAAAATTTCAACCCATAGTAAAAATGAATGAAAAAAAAAATTATAAAAATATTATAAATGATATAAAATGTGGTAAACCTCAATTAAACATAAGATTAATCAGATGATGTTGATGTAGATGAAAATAATCTGATAAAATCATAGAAAATTCTTAAGAGAAGGAACTACTTTATTAAAAAAATAGTTTAATAGGACACATTATTTTCAATGGAAACATTTTACTTTAAAATACTTTTTTGATACACTAAGGGATTATTCAATAAATTAGGGCATCATGAAATTAAAAATTCCTTCATTTTTTAAAAGGTAAATTAATAATACTTCATAAAAAGTATCAAAGAACCTCATTTGGAAAATAACAAAAAGTTACCATTCAAACCATTTTTTAAAAATTTACATATGTATACAAATGAATTTAAAAAATTATATAAAAATATGAGAATTTTTTTGGGATAATATTTTAACAAACATGGATATGGATAATAATAATTCCCTAGTAGATTCTTACATATAAATAATCTTATATAATATTGTGATTATGAAGTCAAAACTTAACTTTTGACATATTTCATCTATAAATATATGAAACTCATATATAGTTGTATTAAACGTATATTTAAATTATAATCACATAGCAATAATATTTATGATGTCATATATGATACCCATATAACATTTTAAAATTTATTTATTATGATATTTTATTTATTTCATTGTTTTTGGTGTCGATTGCCCTATTTTCTAATGATTGTTTTGTTTTGAATGTCTCAGTTTTATTGCATATGATACAGATCCATTATATCCAGAATAATATTTCTTTTTTATTCATTATTTATATTTTTATATTCATTCCACAATGTTTTCCATGTAAAATGAGTTGTATCACATCAGGGATACTGTAGGTCGTATGTTCACATTAGCGAGGATATCATTCTCTCAACAGTGAAAGTGTGATCAAGTGCGTGATATATTTATTTTTATGTTATAAATATCATGTAATAAATATATATATATATCCATTATTTCCATCATTATACTCAATCAAGTATGTTGGTGAGGAAGAACATTTTACACCACGGTGTGCAGATGGTAAGCAATATGTATGAATGTGTGGTGCATTGATTTTTCATAGGATGGATAAAAGGTTGAATAAAGATACACCATAAATATAATAGCATCTATAGATTTAGATGATACTAGAGTTATATAATTATAATTCAAATAACTCATGATGAGGGAGTAGAGGAATAAATGAACTTGAATTAGTTGATAAAAATGATAACCTTTTCTTTGGTAAATATCATTTAGAATTCCAATTATGGGATATAGGGTTTGTCTCTTTGGTTGAAATAGTCTTAAGAACATGTATAACCATTTTTAGAAGATAAATATTCAGGTGTTGATTAAGATGGATTGCCCAATTTGTTGTGAAGAATTAATGTAGGTGGTCCCCTTTCCTAATTGAGGTCAGGGGCACTTTAGGAAACTGTTAAAATATTAAATTAATAATTTTTCATTTTCAATTATGTATTATTCCAAAGTTATTCATTTTCAATAGAGGATTAGTATGGGTATAAACAGTTTTGACCAATATTTTTTTGTCTGTTTAGGTCACATATTTATGATTATATTTTGTCTTTAATCATTATTTAACTTCTTTAACTCATATAGTGCCAACACATTTTTACACATTTATGGATAATATAGATACAATAAAAGGACAAATGGACATAAATTGAATCTTAAATTATTATTTTATCCTTTTAACAATAATTTTTCTAAATGAAATAATTTTATTAATTTTATACCATTTAATAAAATATTATTTATTTAAAAATATCATTAATGTTAATTTTGACACTATTCATTATAAGGATTTTTATAATTTCATACAAATAATATAAATTAATAAAAAATAGAGAACATAAAAAACATTTAAATTTATTCTATTTAAATCATTGATGACATTATTTATTTAAAATATTATATATTTCAGTATTTTTAATATTGATATTCCAATTAATTTGCCAATAATATGAATTCGTTTATTGTAATTATGTATTTCATTAAAATTAAAATCAAATAATCAAGATGTAAGTAAAAATTTGAGATTAGAAATTACTATTTATAGTCCATGATATGTGTTGAATTACCCCCATATTAAATATTTATTAATTATTAACAAAACATTTATAACATGTTTTACTTTTTTTTAAAATAAAATACTATAAAAGGATTAAATTCATTAATGTGGCTCGAAGAGGAAATAAAATTAGAGAAAAAATATTTTGGATGAAATTCACTCATCTAGTAAAATTAATACATGTGTCTGGGTAATTTTTAATATTTATAAAATAAATTTACCATAAATTACCTGATTTACCCTTAATGTTGGTAATAATGATTTCAAATGATATTATTAATATTTTCCAAAAATAATATGGACCAATTTTTTAAATTTATACCTTCAAATTAAAAATATACAATAAATTGTTAAAAATTAATAACATAAAATTAATCTAAATTAATATAAAACTAATCCTATTGATGGTGTGAGAAATTGGATTATTAAAGTAAAAAAGTTCAAAATTTTGAAATATTATTATATAAAATCACAAATACAAATTAATTAAAATGACCTAAATTTTATTTAATGACACAAAATAGATAAAATTATAATTTCCAACCAATCATAAAAATATTTTCACACTATAAAATATTTAAAATAAAAATTGGTTTTGAATTAATATAATGTATTTTTATTTCTTAATGAAAACATTAAACATATTATAAAAATTAAACAATTATACCTTTGTAAATGATAAAATTCCTATTTATGAATTTTTTTCAGTTACATTTTATAAAAGTGTCAGATTTTAGTTTTAAAACACATGATATTTTAAATTGCGGCCAAACTGCATTTAGAATAATATAGCATGTTAATATGAAAAATTGGATTTATTCTTATCTAATCCGTATAAAATATCATTGTTGACTGTAAAAAAGTTTAATTTATATAAATTCCAAATTTTCGGTAATATTATTAATTTATTACAATTTTACATCTATGTTATAATAATATTTCATTGTACTGTTAAACTGGGTGTTGCATGAAACATATGTTATCAAGGAGATAAAACTTGAAAAGTAACATATATGAAAATATTGGGGTTTCATATTTTAGATTTTTGAATAAATTTTATCGTCAAAATTATAAATAAAAATAAAATTATAATTTTGATAACTAAAAATTCATTTTGGGAAAACCCACATTATAAATATGGATAATAAAACAATCACTTGACATGATGGAAATGGAAATGGGAAGGTCAACACAAAATTATGCTACAGAAAATGAGAACATTAGTGAAAAGTGAAAACATGTAAATTAATGATAAATAAAGCTATCAAGATTTTATGGAGAGTGATAGATTAAATTGTCATTTGAAATTTATTAATCAAAAAACTGTTAATCAGTTACTCATTAAAAGGCCATTGATTTATTTGAAAAAAAGTAAATTTATAATTTTTTTTGAAACTATTTTCAATAAGGAAGGGGGATTAATTTACTATCCCTCTAACCATTTTATAAAATAAACATACTTGATTAAATTCCATTTAATAAAAATAATCTCATCATTTGGTTGAGATTAGATATATTTTCATATCATCTTCTATGTGAGGAAATGTATGTTAAAGATGAACATTTTCGTTACACAAGAATATTAACAAATATTAAGGTGGAAAATAAATTACATTATGTAATAAATGTTTTATAAAAATATTTTTTTTTCAAAAAATATCACATAAATCATGATTTAACCAAAAAAATAAAAAATGTTAAACATAGACCATTCCAACTATAAAAAACATTTAAAATACATTTGTCAAAATTAATATTCCAAAATTTTATTAGAAAAGTCACAAAAATTTCAAAAATCTAGTTAACATTAAAATTTACCCAAACATCATAATGAAGATACTTTTATAATATACCAAATATATTACAAAAATATTCACCTTTTATCAATGATGAAAATATACATTCTACTAATCATAATATCACATGTGTTTTTCATAAAATCGAAAATTAGTAAACCCAAATAATAAAATACAAACCACCAAATCTATAACCAATTTAATATTTAGAAATACTATTTTAGAATCCATTCATTTTCATTACTATCATTACATCAATAATTTATTATGGGTTATCATCCCTCATTCATGATTTTTGAAAAAGATAAACCTACAACTTAATCACGTCTCCTTTTCATCTGTCCATTCAACACATTTTCTATAATATTTAAATAATAAGTAAAACATTAAAATCCTTATATATATCAGGATAATTATATAAAGAATATCATTTAAAAAATACTTATACATAATAATCATTAATTTAAAAACAAATTACATTAATTATTCAACATGAACTATCAGAAAAACATTATCTTTATGTTGATCCATTTTCTTATTTGGAGATATATTTCTTTGATTATTAGTTCTTTTATTTTAGTAGTTCTCCATATCCTTAATGTTGAGACAATTCCCATTAATATCTACTTTCTTTCCCTTACAATCATGTTGTCAGTGATAATTATCCCCACACATTTAACAAGATCACATTCTGTTTATGAAACTTTAGGGGTTTTTCATCCCACAATTATCAATATTAATAAATACTTCTTTTTTATTCTCCTTTTCTGTATCACATTCTCAAATAACCTTGTAAAATATATAGTTTTCAACATTCCTGGTATCCTTTTTGTTAAACCCTCTGGGAATCTAGTTGCTTTATTATATTTTGATAATCCCAATTATGATTATTTGTATTTTGATAATCCCATCTATACTCAATCATATTTCAACTATGCTCAATTATATTTTGATAGTTCCTATATTAATTAAAGAAAAATTACATATTTCATTATTTATGTACATCATGCACATATTCATTTATTATATTATTTATATTATCTTCAAGGAATACGGTCACTGGATGAATATATATTCTAACTTAACTCATTCTGCCAATAGAATACTTCAACAGGCGAAAGGTCACTGGTATGCAAGTCTACCGATACGCTGAAGGATATCGATATACCAAACCTACTTATACGTAAAGTCTACCAATACGGGAAGGTCACTGTTACATCGAGTCTACTGATACATGATGGTCACCATTACATCAAGTTTACTGATACGTGAAGGTCACTGATACATCACTGATACAGACAAGTCTATCGCTACCTATGCAATCAAGTCTACCGACAGA
Organism: Viscum album; assembly: GCA_963277665.1. Classification (NCBI taxonomy): domain Eukaryota; kingdom Viridiplantae; phylum Streptophyta; class Magnoliopsida; order Santalales; family Viscaceae; genus Viscum; species Viscum album. Next base: position 600,277,548 of record OY728128.1, read on the forward strand.
AATCTTACAGTTACAAATGAAGTCTACTGATAGAAGGGTTACCGATGGAAAGGCTACTGTTACACAAGAAGCTACTGATACTCAGTCCTACCGATACACAAGGCTACCTATATCCAAAGCTACCATTCCATAGAAAGAACTCGATGCTTCTTTAATTTCTTTATCATTATTTAATCTAACCAATGGTCATATCAGGTATATTTTAATACACTGAAATTTATTTAATGTGTGTTGTTGGATGTCAGGGAACCGTACCTCATACCTGCAAAAAAGAAATCATGTCTTGCCGGAGCTCGTGCTTTAAAATTAAATAATGGGAATGAATACAAATATACATAGAGACATACATACCACGGGTGTGCTGGAAGAAATACCACGTGTGAATGCAAAGAGACGACTGAACTTACACGAAGAACTTACTGCATACCAGTGAAGAGCTGAAAACGAGGACATAACACAAGAACTTCATTGACTAAATTTTTCACTATCTCTGAACCTGGATGCCAAGAAGACGACACTCTGTTTTTCAGAAAAAAACCAGAAGAGGACTCAGAACTATTTCTGATCAATCTCAAGGAGTACAAAGCATCACTTCAATCACTAGAGCCATTTAAAAACTATACATCTCTACTCTGTGATTCATTATTTTACATTTCGTTCAATGTGTGTTATCTGCTATATTTTACACACACACTGTCTCCTGTACTTTAACTGGAGGATCTGTAAATCCTCAGCAAACTCTTTACATCTTTCATTTCCCACTGTAATAGTGGTAGAGTTCGTGTGTGACCTGGATAGCTGATTGATGTTGTTCTGTTTCCCACGAATAACAATGGTAGAGGTCTTGGACCTAGACAGTTGTAAATTGTTGTGAACCCCAATCCAGGGTGTGGATCAAATTCATATAAATTGTTGAGAGGACTAAGTCTCGGCTTGAGACTGAAATTCATGGTTATATCTGTTGTGCTATATCATTCAATGTTATTCTTTTCTATTCTGCTACTAATTACATTAAAACCAAAACTATTTTAAAGTCACTTTGATAATTGAACTCACAAGTGTTTATATTAGTTGTAAATTAGTAAGTTAGTTTCAAACATTAATCAACTCTTCTGTTTTGATTAACTGGGAAATATTCAATCCCTTGAGAACCCATAGAACCTTTACTTTGATATAAATTCACTACAGTTTAATTCAGTATTTTATTTGGGGATTTTTAAGAAAAAGTTTTTAAACAAAAATTTTAATTGGAACTCAATTCACCCCCCCCCCCTCTTGAGTATCCACTCCAACCAACATTTTGTATCAGAGGAATTAAAATATTTTCTGAAGTACTCTATTTTTCAACTGTGATTTTAGTTTTATTTTAGATATCATAAAATTTCTATTACTTCTAAATTATTTTCTCTTAATTTTTTTTTTCAACCTAGTTATCATGGATAATAGAATAGAGGGTTCTGCTACTAATATGCCACCTTTTTTCAATGGAACAATCTATGCTCAGTGGGAACTTAAAATGAAAATTCATTTAGAAAGCATAGTTTTTGATATTTGGACTGCCCTAGAATCAGAATATAAACTTCCCACTACTGCTAGATCCACATGGGATGAACCTACACAGACTGCTTACAATAATAATTGTATATCCATGAATGCCTTGTACTGTGCTTTAGGAGATGAAGAATTTAACAGAATTTGGGCCTGTAAAATTGCTTTTGAAATTTGGGATACATTAGCTATTTCTGATGAAGGAACAACCGATGTTAAATAAATGAGATTAAATACTTATACTATTAAATATGATAATTTTAAAATGAATATTGATGAACCCATTTCTGACATGTATCTCAGGTTTAATGAGATAGTCAATACAATTAATTCACATGGAATGGTTGTTCCAGCAAAAGAACAAATTATGAGGATTCTGAGATGTTTACCAGACTGATGGAGAGGCACATCTGTTTCAATCAGAGAGTTGTGTGACATTGCTATTCTACCTTTCAAGGAACTAATTTGAAAGTTGATGATGTATGAAGAAGAAGTTATGGTGAAAAATGAAGAATAATAAGAACCTAGAATAAAGTCTGTTTCTTTCAAATCATCAACTTCAAAGAACAAGGATAAAGAGAAACATCAATCAATAAATGAGATTTCAAGATTTGAAGATAGTGAAAGTGCTTCTGATAGTGATTCTGAGATGGATCACATTGCCAAAAGGGTTAAGAAATTTTATAGGAAGAATAAATTCATCAGAAAATCAAATTACAAAGGAATGTATGACAATAAGGGACACCTGAAGAATGATTGAAAAAAGCCAGATAAAAGTGAGGAAGTAGTCTGTTATGAGTGAAAAAGTAAAGGACATATTAAAGTAGACTGACCAAAGCTCAAATTCAAGAAGAAATGTGATTACAAGGATAATAAGTACAAAAAGGATATGAAGGATACTTGGAGTGCTTCTGAGGATAGCTCTAGTGAGTCTGAAATTTATGATACTGAATCCAGAATTAAGGAAAATATGTGTTTCATGCCAAACATATCTAAGGTAACATCTGAAACTCCTGATTCAAATTCATATTATTCTGAAGATGATTCTGATGTATAAAAAATGTCAAAATATGAACTGTTTGAATATTGTGATATGTTAGAATAAACCTGTAATGAGCAGAAAGGAAAATTCAATGGTTTAAAGAAACAATATGCTTTAACTGTTAAACATGAATCTGATCTTGATATTGAAATAGAAAACAATGATCAGTTTCTTAAAGATAATTATGAACTAAAATTATCTAATGAGAAACTTAAGAAATAATTATAAAAGTTTATAAATTTTAAATATACTCTTACTCAAATTCTAGGTAAGCAAACAACACCTAGATACACTACTGGTATAGGATACCAACCAGGACAAATAAAACTTACCAAAACTAAATTCATTCTTAAATCTGGACAGAATACTGCGAGTTCTAGTTCTGGACATTTATATGCTTCAACTAGGTATATTCATAGTTACGGATCTAATAAGGTTTACCTTTCAAAATCTGTTGATCCTACATATTTTATGAGTCCCATTAGACAAATATGGGTACCTAAAGTTTTATTGGCTAACCTGTCTGGACCCAAGAAGATCTGGGTACCAAAATCATAGCCTATCTAAATCTGTTTTGTAGGGAACCTTCTTAATGATCTCCTGTAGAAAGACTTGGTATTTGGACAGTGGATGTTCAAGACATATGTCAGGAGACATATCATGCTTTAAAATCTTAGTCAGAGTTGATGGAGGGTTTGTCACTTTTGGTGATAACTCAAAAGGAAAAATCATTGGCTTAGGTCAAATTGGTAACACTGAATCAATATTAATTTCTAATTTTTTATTTGTTTATGGACTTAAATACAATTTTTTATGTATTTATTAGTTATTTGATGATGGTTTTTATGCTAAATTTGAAAATGATTCTTGCAATGTTTTTAATTCTAAATTTTTTTTAGTGTTTTCTTCTTTAAGAAATTAAAATGTTTATGTTGTTGATTTAAATTCATTAGCTAAGCAGAATATTAATTGTTTAAATGCTTTTCATAATGAGTCTTAGCTTTGGCACATAATATTAGGACACTGAAATGTGTATTCACTTAGAATACTTTCTATTAAGAACTTAGTTAGAGACCTACCCAAACATGAATTTCTAGCAGAGAAAGTTTGTAATCCCTGTCAAAAGGGAAATAAACATAATGTTTATTTTAAATCAAAGAATGAAGTTTAAACTTCTCTACCACTCGAGTTGGTTCCCATGGATTTATTTGGACCTTCTAGAGTTTCTTGTTTAAATGGGAAGCACTATGTCTATGTTCTTGTAGATGACTTTTCAAGATATACTTAGGTATATTTCCTAGCTCACAAAAGTTAAGCTTGTTCTTGCTTTGTAAAATATTCCATGTCTGTAGAGAACCTTAGTGGACGTAAAATTAAAACCCTAAGAAGTGATCATGGCCGTGAGTTTGAAAATCATGAGTTTGAATCTTACTGCTCACACAGTGGCTATAGTCACAATTTCTCTACCCCTAGGACACCCCAACAGAATGGTGTAGTAGAAATAAGGAATCGAACCCTACATGAAATTACTAGGACTATGATTAATGAGTATGACCTACATGTTTATTTTTGGGCCGAAGCTGTAAATACATCTTGCTATGTTTTTAATAGAGTCTTGATCAGACCTGTTCTTAAGAGGACCCCTTATGAGTTGTGGAACCATAGGAAACCTAAGGTTAACTACTTCAGAGTTTTTGGCTGAATGGTCATTATTCTTAATACTAAAGACAATCTTGACAAATTTTCATCCAAGAGTGATGAAGGAATTTTCCTAGGTTACTCTATTTCTATTAAAGACTATAGAGTTTTTAATAAGAGAACCAAATGTGTGGAAGAATCTGTTCAAATCAAATTTTATGAAACTGATCCACATGAACTTAAGACCTCTCTTGAAAATCTTGAAGATGATCTCTCTGTTTTGAACCTTAATGATAAAGACAGTGGACCTGTAGTTAAAACATCATGTTCTGGAAATTTTCCAGAACCTACTTCTATTGAACCTCAACCTGTAGATGAATCTGAAATCTCTAGCACTACCATTTCTAGACCAACTAGAATTATAAAGAACCATCCTTTAGATGTTGTTGTAGGTAATATAGAAATAGGAACACATACTATAGATTCTCTAAGATATCAGGTTGAACATCAAGCTTTTCTTTCACAGTTAGAACCTAAAAGTATCAATGATGCTATTAATGATGAATTTTGGGTAATGGATATGCAAGAAGATCTAAATCAATTTGAAAGAAACAATGTCTGGAAATTAGTAGAAAGACCTAAGGACACTATTACCATAGGCACAAAGTGATTGTTTAGAAACAAAGTTGATGAATCTGGAAATATCATTAGAAACAAAGCTAGACTAGTTTCACAAGGTTACAATCAAGAAGAAGGAATTGACTATGAGGAAACCTTTGCACCAGTAGCTAGATTAGAGGAAATTTGGATCTTACTTGCCTTTGCATCACATCTGAATTTCATGTTATATCAAATGGATGTGAAAAGTGATTTTCTAATTGGTTTTATTGTTAAAGATGTTTTTGTAGAACAACCACATGGTTTTTTAAATCCTCACTTTCAAAATCATGTTTATAAACATTGTAAAGCTTTATATGGTTTAAAAAAAGCTCCAAGATCTTGGTATGAATGAATTACAAATTTTCTTATTTGAAACGGATTTTCAAAAAGAATTTTTGATCCCTCTATTTTTATAAAAAGAATTTCAAAAGATGTTTTAATAGTACAAATATATGTTGATGATATTATTTATGGATCTTCGAAAAATTCATTATGTACTGATTTTTCAAAGATTATGAAAAATGAGTTTGGAATGAGCTTAATGGGAGAGCTTAAGTACTTTCATGGATTTCAAATCATTCATACTAAAGATGGTATTATTTTGAATGAAAGTAAATATACTAAGGATTTATTAAAACGTTTTTGTTTGGATAGTGTTAAGGGATGTGATACACCTATGAGTACCACATGTAAAATGGATATTGATGAAACTGGGAAACCGGTGGATCATTCTAATTACAATGGTATGATTGGGAGATTACTTTATCTTACAGCTAGTTGACCTGATATTATGTTTAGTGTATTAATGTGTGCTATATTTAAAGATAACCCTAAAGAGTCACACTTACTTTCTGTTAAAAATATTTTCAAATATCTTAAAAGTACTGCTAACTTGGGATTGTTTTACCCAAAAGGACAATCATTTGATTTAATAAGTTATTCAGATGCTGACTTTGATGGATATAAGTTAGACAGAAAGAGAACATCTGGAATATGTCATTTACTTGGAAAATCCCTAGTATCATGGTGTTTTAAGAAACAGAACTCGGTTGCATTTTCTACTGCTGAAGCAGAGTATATTGCTACTGGTAGTTGTTGTACATATATTCTATGGATGAAACACACTTTATTGGACTATGGATTTAATTTTAAACCAGTTTCAATTAACTGTGACAACACTAGTGTGATCAATATCTCTAAGAACCCTGTGTCTCACTCTAGAACTAAACACATTGATGTTAGACACCACTTTTTAAGAGATCATTATCAAAGAGGTTATACAACTCTTGAATTTATAGGCACTGAACTCCAATTACCTGATATTTTCACTAAGACTTTATGTTCAGAAATATTAAGTTTCATTAGACACGAATTAGGAATGATAACTTTTTCTTAAAACTGGTAGGAGACCTCACCGTTAGGAAACCTCACCGTTAGGAAACCTCACTGTTATAAACCACACCGTTATGAGACCACACAGTTAGGAGACCTCACCGTTAGGAGACCTCAACGTTAGGAGACCTCGCCGTTAGGAGACCTCACTATTAGAATACCTCACCGTTAAGAGACACTACCGGTGTATCTCGCGCTATTTTAAAATTCTGTATTTAAGGCCGAGTCTTCGAAATTTTTTTAATATATAATATTTATTTTATTTTTGAATCCTAAATTATATTAAAACCCGATATTAGACTTCACTCAATCTCACCGCAAACTCGTCTGTTCGAATCCCTCCAACCTAAACCTCTCAAGCTGCAAAACTCTAAACCTCGAATCTGTAATGGCTCATGTCAAGAGACCCCAGGTTATAGATGGGAGTGAAGAGCCACAAGCGAAAAGACGAAAAGTAACGAATTCTAGTACCAGTGAGAGTGGAAGTGTAGCTCAAAGGAATCCAGTAAATCTGCATCTCTCAAGGCGAGATATTGTCGTTGGGAAAGAGGTGTGTGCAGAATGGCTCATGGAGAGAAAGTCCTTGGTTGTTAAGGTTTTTAAAGAACAAGGTTGGACTGAGTTCTTCACAAACAACAATGGACCCTATTATTCAAGACTGGTGAAACGGTTATACGAATTAGTCCGTTTTGAAAAGTATGAGGAAGAAAGCAGAATGATTTCTTATGTTAATGGACATGAATTTTCTTCGACTTCAGTGGAATGGGCTGGGAACTTAAGAGTTCCGCATGAAGGAGATTGTGCCTTCTATTCAAAATATGTTCCCTCAACCAGTGATGTGTTTACGTATGAAGATGCTTTGTTATACCTGATAGGGAATGGGACCCCTAGAAAGGTCATTGCTGCAGAGATGGCAGGGGGGGAAAAATTGCTTTTCAAATTCATTTAGCATGTGATTAGTCCAAGGAGAGGAGATTTTGCTACCCTCAGATTTCAGGATATTTATCTGCTGAATCTATTAAAGAATGGAGTTAAGGTAAATCTGTGTAGATTGATTATGATTCAGATTTAGGATATGACTAGACCGAAGTCTAAGTCAAATGCACATTTCTTCTCAAAGTTGATTTCTATTATGATGAAATCAAAGGAAGTGGTTGGACCTCAAGATGAAATGATAGTAGTTAAGAAAAAATTCGGCATCACCAGGACTGTTTGTAAGTTCATGAAAGTCAGCCGGAATCCTTGGAGAAAATTATGGGTGAATGATGAAGGAAAAATATATGTTAAGTTCACACCAAAGGACCATCCCTCTAGACCAAAGAAAGTGAGAGATCCTGGTCTTGGACCAGATGAGCTAGAACCGGTCTACAGTGATGATGAAGCTGAAGCTGAGGAGGAAGAGACATCAGTAGAGGAAGGAGGAGACCCAAACTTACCCACTAGCACTATGCATCAAGTTATTTCTTATGGAGCAGCTAACCCTCCAAAAGATCTACCAAAGAGAGAAACTGTCTTGAAGGACAATGATACATAGACTACCGAAGAAGAAGATGACGCATTCCAGTATGTTGTCCAGGACACCTCTGAGGAGGATGAGGCAACCGAATCAGATCATGATGTTAATGGATAAAAAGAGGCTGTTGGTGAAGCAGATGATGAGGAAAATGAATAAAAAGAGCTTAGTTTGAGCCCTCTTATAGATAGTACAGTCAGGACAGTGCCTGGTCAGGAAGAAGAAGCAGCAACACCTATTCATGAGAGAGTCATTATTGAATCAGAAAAAATGACTACTGAATCTGCTGCAGTTGTAGAGGAAATTATCGAAGTACATCAAGCAAAACAGTTGGAGGAGATACCTCAGGATAATGTTTCATGCAAGGAGGAGAATCTTAGCTCAGTATTAGTGCATAATGACATTGAAGGTTGGACATCAGATCCATGATATATGATTCTTGGACTTTCTTATGGAGATTCTGATGAGGAAGACTACCCCAAAAGGAATCAATTACCCTACCTACTATTGCTGAAAATGTGGAAACCATGGAGGACCATGAGTTCTTAAAAGATGAATTTAGTGAAGCAATAAGGGAATAAGTGGAAGATATGATGAAAAGTATGGTTGAAGAGATGAAAAGCGTGGGGAAATCCCTTGAGTTATCCATTGGATGTGGTGTATCTAGTCCTGTGAATGAAATGATGGATGAAATTAAAGTGTGCCACACTCAGATTGAGAGTTGGACAGGAGCTGTAGTTGCTTTGAGACAATCGATTGCTTCTCTTACTACCATTCATAGCTCTCAAACTCAAGTAAAATCTGGCATTCGATATATCAAAGAAGTGGTCAAGAAATTTGTGGAAGTTTTTGAGGCCTTTAGGAAGTCAGTCAAAGAACATCTGAACAGTCAGGATGAACTTGTTCAGAAGGTAGTTAGTAGTCTGACTCAATCCTTCAAGGAGACAGTGGCCTTCTCAATGAAACCTCTTCCCTCATCTAGATCCAGTGTGAACCTTTACCAGATCCGCACTATTATTCAGAAAGAATTGGATAAGGCCAGTCCTAGTGGTGCATCAGATACTCATATTCTTGCTACCACTGGGGAAGTTTGTAGTTTTGTTCGTGCTCACATGTGGGCAGCTACTGCTTCTCATGAGGCAATCAAAAATAAGGTGTGTGCTTATTTCGAGAAGGTTTATACCAAGCAAAAAATGACAAACCATTTCAAACTTTTGATTGAGAATATGAAGTTACCTCCAATGACTCAGGCCTTCAGAGAACAGGTTAGTAAGCTCAGGGATCTTACTCCTTCCATGGAAAAATTCATTGAAAATAGAGATGATTTTGTGTCTGCAATGGAGAGAGGAGGAAGCATTATTATGGATTTTAGGAACTTACGGCTGCCCTTAATGCATGTGGATGCAAGACCTGTAATTGTAGCGCTTTCACATCCTGCTTCTGCCATTGGGAGTACCCCTCAATTGAATCCAGTTCAAGCCATTAGGAAGTTGACACTAATGATCACACAGAGAAGCACAAATTTCATATCCGGTACAGTTTCTACAGCTGAACCGCCAGTTGTGCCTTCAGCTATACCAAAACCCTCTGCTGACACTGCACTTGAAACCTCTGCTGATCCTAAGAGAAAGACACCTGTTTTCGAGGAGGATTGATTGATTATAGATCTTTTTTATAGGATTCACTTGTATTTATGAACTTTTAATTTTCTCATTGTATCTATTGTACCTTAATGAAAATTGTCTTGTATTCTCTCCTTACATTGTTCATGTTGCCTTGTCACTTATTATGTACTTTATCTTTTCTCTGCTACCCTTATTTTTGTTAATCACACAGGGGGAGAAAATGAGAAAATGATCCAATGAGAGAAAATAAGACATGACACCTAAGAGTTAACAAAGGGGGAGAAACAGACTTAAGAGAAAATCTTGCAATACAATTTAAAGGGGGAGGAATATGGAAGTTTTGTTCTAAACAAAAGAAACCTTTTCCTCTAATGCTAATTTCTTTTCCTTTTTTTCCTCTTATATTATTTCATTATATTTTTTTGGCATAAGTTGTGATTATCAAAAAGGTGGAGATTGTTGAACCCTCTGGGAATCTAGTTGCTTTATTATATTTTTGATAATCCCAATTATGATTATTTGTATTTTGATAATCCCAACTATTCTCAATCATATTTAAACTATGATCAATTATATTTTGATAGTTCCTATATTAATTAATGATAAATTACTTATTTGATTATTTATTTACATCATGCAAATATTCATTTTTTATATTATTTATATTATCTTAAAGGAATACGGTTACTGGATGGATATATATTCTAACTTAACACATTCTTCCAATAGAATACTTAAACAGGTGAATGGTCACCGGTATGCAAGTCTACCGATACGCGGAAGGTTACCGATATACCAAGCCTACCGATATTTAATGTCTACTGATACAGGATGTTCACCGTTACATCAAGTCTACCGATACGTGAAGGTCACCGTTAAATCGACTCTACCAATACGTGAAGGTCACCGTTACATCAAGTCTACCGATACGTGAAGGTCACAGATACATCACTGATACAAACAAGTCTGCCGCTACTGATGCAATCATGTCTACCGATAGAAATCATACCGTTAAAAATGAAGTCTACCTATAGAAGGGTTAACGATGGAAAGGCTATTGTTACACAAGAAGCTACCGATACTCAGACCTACGGATACACAAGGCTACAGATATCCAAAGCTACCGTTCCAGAGACAGAACCTGATGATACTTTAATTTGTTTATCATTATTTAATCTAACCAACAGTCATATGAGGTATATCTTAATACACTGACATTAATTTAATGTTTGTTGTTGGATGTCAGGGAACCGTACATCGTACCTGCAAAAAGGAAATCATGTCTTGCCGGAGCTCATGCTTTAAAATGAATGAAGGGGAATGAATACAAATATACACAGAGACATACATACCACGGGTGTGCGGGAAGAACAACCGTGTGTAAATGCAAAGAGACGACTGAACTTACATGAAGAACTCATTCATTACTGCATACTAGTGAAGAGCTGAGAATGAGGACATAACACACGAACTTCATCGACTACATTTTTCACTATCTCTGAACCTAGATGCCAAGCAGACGACACTCAATTTTTCAGACAATAACCAGAAGATGACTCAGAACCATTTCTGATCAAACTCAAGGAGTCCAAAGCTTCACTGCAATCACTAGAGCCATTTCAAAACTCTACATATTTGCTCTGTGATTCATTATTTTACATTTCGAGAAGTGTGTGTTATCTTCTGTATTTAACACACACACTATCTCCTGTACTTTAATTGGAGGATCTGTAAATCCTCAGAAAACTATTTACATCTTTCATTTCCCACTGTAATAGTGGTTGAGGTCGTGTGTGACCTGGACAACTGATTATTGTTGTTCTTTTTCCCACGAATAACAGTGGTTGAGGTCTTGGACCTGGATAGTTGTAAACTTTTGTGAACCCCAATCCAGGGTGTGGATCAAATTTATATAAATTGTAGAGAGGACTAAGTTTCGGCTCGAGACTGAACCTCTTGGTTATATCTGTTGTTCTATATCTTTCAAAGTTAATCTTTTCTATTCTGCTGCTAATTAATTAAAAACCAAATCTGTTTTAAAGTCACTTTGATAATTGAACTCGCAAGTGTTTATATTAGTTGTAAATCAGTAATTTAGTTTCAAAAGATAATCAACTCTTCTGTTTTGATTAACTAGGAAATAATCAATCCCTTGAGAACCCAACAGAACCTTTACTTTGATAAAAATTCACTATATTTTAATTCAGTATTTTGTTTGTGGATTTTTAAGACAATGTTTTTAAATAGAAATTTTAATTGGAACTCAATTCACCCCCCTCTTGAGTATCCACTCTAACCAACACTTTTAAATATGGATTAATATTTGGTAACATTATCATACTAATTTTGTCTCATAATCATTAATTTTCTCACCAAAGACACTCTCTATTCACGAGGGAAATATTTTTCCAAAAAATTTATTGAAATCCTTGAGTTTTAGTATTTTTATTCCTTCTCCATGTTGTGGATCAATTAACACCATTGAACTGAATATTCTGGGTGTCAATAAAATTCCATGATAACGTTTTCACTATAATTACATATCAATGTGTGTAGTACCATCTCTAAGGGACTGGTCCATTTTTCCACTACCAATGGATTTATAATCCTAAATAATGATTTATTTTTTTGTCTCATGAAGCGATCTATAATTGTTCCTCGACATTATGGATCATGCGGATCTATACGTTTAATGTTAATTTTCTTATGCCAAGTCATTTTTCCCCATATAATTATAATTTTTTAACATTAGTTTCACTTCTTTTCCAATCATCATTATCATTCATAGAAGGGAAATACATATATGGGTTACCTATGTTGATATGGTTTTGATTCTATATGCTATGTTCTTTTTCTATATAATATGATATAGTAGATTACATCACAACATTATAAATCATAATTTATAATATCCAAATTAGTGAATCACAATAAATAAATTAATTATTTAGGGTTAAATAATCTCAAAATCATAATTTACGTTTATTTGGATATATTTCCAAATTTTATTATATGTGTTAATTCTATATTCTATGTTTTCATATGTTTAGTTCCAAATGTTTCTACAATGCATCCCATGATACCATCTATAAGGAAACCGACCCCAGTATCCCCGATTCTGTGGTTACAATATTAAATTGGAATATTTTAAAATGAATCACATCCCTATGGACTGAATAGTTTTGTACTTTTATATAACATGATACATAAATCCATGATACATTTCAATTTAAACTATATTTTACATCATAATGATTTGTTCATGAAAATCATTTATCCCCAAATGTCATTCAAAATATATAACCTCTTATCATGGGAAAAATATAACATAATAAAGCGGTGAGCTCTAATTATTAGATAGGGTATGTTTTTATTGGAATCTATCAGTATTAAATATTTATAAAAATAATTTCAATGAGAATAAAAAAACACAATCCAGTTAATGAAAATCCTAAGATTAATATTTATAAAATAAAGGAAAATAAAATTATTTCATATAAAAAGCCACATGGATATTCTAATAATAATAATAATCCTATGGAATATTAAAAACTCATCTCATATTGAGGAAATTCATAGTTCCAATCATATAAAAAATATCCAAGGATTCGGCCATCACAACATACTTAAACATTTATTTCCTCTTTAAATACAAAAATGAGTTTGTCTCATAAGACATACTGATGAATTGGGGGTCTATAGTTGGAACCACCCATCACTTACTATGTGCATTGATTTCCACATTTGAAACGGGTGAAACATAATAAATATAAACATTCACATTGAAATATAGTATTGGAAATGTGAATACATTAACCATAATCAATAAATTGTATCAAAATTGCAGATCCACGATAAAAAAGTTTCATAATAAATTCAATAAAATATGGTAATTGATATCATAAGATCCCAACCAAAATTACTAAAACTAATCATCATGGATGCTGAAATATTTTTAAATACTCTAATAAAATCATTGAATATTCATGAGATAAATTGACCATTTTAAAATCATTTATTTAAAAGGCTTCATAATTTTAAAAGTGAGCATTTTGTTGGAAAATTTCATTGTAATATTGTAATAGAGATTCGTAGAATTAGGTTTTTATAAAATATAAAGCATAAAATTATTTATAAGTTGTGAAACGTTTTATTTTTGTATTTTCTAAAAAATTCTAAATGATCGTCATTTTGAAAAAAAAGATTACTCTAAAGACGTTTAGTAAAAATTCACACATTTTTTAAAATGAAAGAATTTTTTCTAGGAAAATAAGATTTAAAAAAATAAATTACAAAAATTTAAATGGAAGATAAATATTACCCAAGAAAAAAATATATATAAATAATCTTGAATAATAATGAGATGTTGACATTAACCCTTACCTTTGGCACAATTTTTTCAATATATTCCTGAAAATCATGTATACCATTTTCTTATTAATAAAATATTATTAAAATTCCCTATTCTGAGTGTTGCTTTCCATGATTTCCCATACTTTTTTTGTCTTGAAAGTTGTTTTTCTATTGAATATGATACAGATCAATCATATCAAGAATTATATGATACATTTATATATTATTTAAATTCATGGAATCATTTTTAAATGTTTAACATGGGAAATTATTCTCACCTCATAATGTAGATGTTAGGTCGCAGGTACACACGCGTGACGATATCATTCCCTTTACGACGAAAAACTAATGATGTTTGTCGACAAATAGTTTTTCAAAAATCAATGTCATGTTATATTTATATATATATGCCCAATATTTCCATAATTATATAAATATGTTTAATTTTGTGATGAAAAACATATCACACCATTCGGTGGAGATGGTATGTCATTTGTATGAACGTGCAAGGATTCAGGTTTTCATGGGATGGATAAATGGTAGAATATGGTTTTACCATAATCCTAATAACATATTATTATATTGATAGTAATTTATTTATTAATTTATAATTTAAAAAACACATGAAGTGTAAGTAGAATAAGAAATTAATTTGAATATGTTGGTAAAAATGTTAACCACTTCCTTGGAAGACTTCATTTTGATCTCTTCTTAACACATATAATGCTGTTATTTTTCGAAGACCAAGGTCTGCATAAAATGAAAAAGGGATTTTGAAGATGAATTTATATGGTTTTGTTGAGATATATTACTCAATTAGCTGTTAATAAGTGAGGGAGGATGTTCCTATTTATAATTGAGGTTAGGGAACATTAGGAAACTCTAAAAAGAATAAATTAATATAAATTAATATTCAATTTAAAATTGGCCCCAAAATTATTTATTTTGAAGATAATATAATAAAGGGTAAAAATTATATAAACCAATAATATTTATTCATTTTTATGTCACATTAATACCCTTATCGTTTAACATTAACACTTATTTAACCACTTTTACTCTTAGTGTGACAATATGTGTATTCATTATTTAATGTTTTAAATAGTTACAATTATACTCCAATCAAAATAAAACATCCTAGATTATTATTTAAACACTATACTTTTAATTTTTGTTGAATTTTATATTTTTATCAATTTAATTTAATTTATTTTAAATTATCATTAATTTAAATTTTAAAATTACTTATTTCTTGACCTTTCAATAATATCATAAAAACAAAATAAATTAAAAAAATGTCCTAAAAAATACTAACATGACAAATTGAACAACTAAAATCATGGATAGGTTCTGGAGGATTAGACAACACCTTATATTTATCATATTTGAAACTATAATAAAACAACTGTCCACTATGCTTCCACATGCACTAACATGAAATGGGATGAAATCTATAATTATACATTTATGATACCTTTGAAAATTCATTTCAAAATGAAGGGTGAGATTTCAATTCCCCAATAAGAGGTTTTAAAATCGTTGAAATACTGTTTACAAAAACACATTTGATAATATCCTTTAAGAAATGGTTTTGAAATAATTTATATATCATCATTAAAATACATTTTGAAATAATATAATCACTGAAATTATTTACATATAAAAAATTTATCAATAATTTGACAATACATAGGCTCCAAAAAAATTCATAAAAAAGTCCAGTGTTGTTTCTAAAATAATAACAATGCTTTATAAAAAAAACTAAAATGACATAGAACATTCAAGGCAATCATGGGCATACCCACTTGAGAGAAAGGTTCACTCCCAATTCCCATCATATTAACAATGTTATACTGTTTGTTTTTATAGAAAATTTTAATCATGCTTATATATATATATACATAAATTTGGAGTAGAGTTGTACATTAAAGAAATAAATTCATTATATATATACACACACATATGTATATATATATATAATTTCTCATAAATATATTTTCAATATTTGAAATAATAAAATCAATTTTCAACTTATCATTGCACGATAAAAATAGTTTCCGTCCTCATTTTCCATTAACAAGAATACAATGAATTTTTATTCATAAAACATGCATTTAGTAATGAAATACAATAATATATGCATAATGTGTCACATATTATAAGTAATAGTAATATCTTATAATTAAATTTAAATTCATGAGTGTATAAATAATATTCACACACACAAAGTGATGTCTTTAGTTCATAAACTAAATATTATAGTTAGAAAATTGTGCATGGACTTCTATTTTTCAAAAAGTGAAAAATTGATTTAGATAATATCAAATCTCGTTAATTAAAAACATTATTTAATTCCGAAATAAAATGAATACATAAAATAACTCATAATATACATATATGTACATGATGTTTTTATTATTACGTAACAATATAAGTCATTGCATAATTAAACCTTAATCACTTTCAATTACATAATATCAATTAAATAATTAATCGAAAGTAATATCTTTCATCTGAATGAAATATAATTTTCAAAACATGTTTTCAAGAATATAAACACCAAAATAATTTCCCTTTCCAATGTATAATCAAAATATGATCAGAAATAAAAATGATATATAATCAATAAAATTTTCAAACACTAAACCGTAAAAATAATACACATACTTCTAGATAAATAAATTAATATAGATAAAATAAAATTATTAATAATAATTCCAAAAAAATTTAATGATTCTTATACACACAAGAGATTATAATTACACTCTTACCATATAAATATTGAAAAATAAATAGTCATATATGTAAATATATATATATATTCGTCCTTATAATACACTAATAATTTTCTTAACAATGATAAACACTTAGCATCTGAAGATGAAAATTATTAAAAATAGAATTTTCTTTAAATAGAGAAATCCATAAAATTAGATTTTTAAGAAATGAAATGATTGAAAATAAATTCAAACTATATTTTACCAAAATATGATTTCAAAATAATCAAAATTTTGATGATAAATAATTTCCCATACATGTTTTTGTAGAGTCTTCTTCAACGTTGATATACTCTTCAGACTCTAATTGCTAACTCTCTATTAGTGAATTTTTTCCTTAATAGAATGTTTTAGAAAACAATGGAATAAATGTATTAGACCACTCCTCTATAACATCCTTTCCAAAATCTCACTCACCATGGAACCCAAAAAAATCGAGTCATACTTCATTATATATAAGATATCTTACTTAAAATATAATTCAAATCATATGGAAATTAAATGGAAGTATTGTGGTTCCATTCAAATACAAACAAGAAATGAAACATTATTCATTGCATAGAGATAAGAGTAGTAAATTGGATTTTTTTCCCTCAAAATTTTATTATACACAACACAAAAAAATAATTTGAAAATGTTTTATAACAAAATAAAACAGACAAGTATTAAACTAATAGAATCTATATTGTTTTAAACATTGATGTGTGAAGAAAAATTTAATACAAAGAATAATTATTCTATTAATTTGGAACAAAAAAATAATTAATAATGTTTGGGATAAGATTTACGATAAATAAAGGAAATTTTTTAGAAAATAGAGACATGAGTATTAACATTATCACTAATGTATTGTAGAAAACTGAATATATCGATTAGAAGGGGACTAAAGATAACAAAATCCAAGAAGAAAAATGAAGAAATAGACAAATGAGGTATTTTCATATCAAACCCGAGCATGGTGATAAAATTTTTGTGGATATTTATATAACAATACATTATTAAATAATACATGAAAAAATAGAGAAACAAAAGGAAAATCTAAGAAAACTGGAGCCAATATTCAACGACATCTTCACGTAACTCATTAGAAATGAATCGAACCACAGACGTAGATCGAGATCAAAACCTAGACATCTTGGATCGACTTTATCCACAGCACATCTGAACCTCTTGGTCGAGCTCAAAACCACCCTCATCGGCTCGACTCACCACCCGCAGTAGACAATGTCACCCGGAGATGAAGGCAGACTCTCACCAATGATGCCATCGACTCGCGATCAACACTATACGTCACTTCCGAGCTTGGTTACATCCTCATCTTCACCTCTCCCGAATCTAATGGACTCGAAACTCAAAATCTGAGATCGGCCTCCTCAAAACTGTAAACGTCATCTACCACTTTTTTTAATTTTTGGTTTTTTTATTATTCGGAATCATCATATATATATATATCATTATTATTCAGTTCAAAAATAATAATAAAATGATCACTAATAAAATTATAATAAAATATACTACATTAATTTTACAATTAAAAAGAATATTTGATAAATAATAAAGAAAAATAAATAAATTTTGTTTTGTAATATAAATTTATAATAATAGTATTATTATAATGTACTTATAATTCAAAAAAATACTTATATGTGTTTATATTACATTTTAATTCATACCATAGAAGAAGAAAAATATTCCCCCTGTTTTTTACAATGTATTGAGGTTGAGAAAAATAAGAAAACCACAATTTAAATATGAAATATCATTTCGTGTAAATAATGATTTATTTTTAAAGTATTTTAAATTTAAATAATAGAATATCTAATGAATTACTATTATAATTTATTTATTGATTTATTTAATTGATAATTTAGTATGCATTCAATATTTTATTTTATTAAAAATAACATTGAATTATATTTTAATTGAAAAAAAACTATTAATTAATTATTTATTTATTTATTTATTTTTATAAAACACTAAATTCCACCAGTAAATTCATTTCAATTTTAAATAAAAAACTAAAATTTTATAAAAATTCCATAATATTAATGAAATAATAATTTTAAAATTATTATTTCACTGTTTTCATGTTATATAACATTAATATAAATAATCAACATTATATACCTAAAAATGAAATTTGACATATTAATTAATATAAATCATATTATCTAAATAAATAAGGATTTAATCATATAATATTTCTATTTATATATAAATTAATTAAAATTTTATATTATGTAACACCTAAAAAACCATTTTTATTTTAATAGTATTTTTATGGATTACATTTATGCTTGTGAAAAATGACATTTTTTTGGTCATGATGATATTTATAATATTACTATTGTTCAAATAAGTGTAATATGATAGTGAAATAAATCTATAAACTTATTTTCCTCATTTTCAATCTTATATTTGGCTATTGTTGAAAAATCCTTTTAAAAATGCATTTCTAAATTTTCTATAAAATGTGATACGTTGATTTTTAAAATCAATAATTTTATTTTTAAATTGATCAATCCAATTTATAATATATATATATATATATATAATTTATAATAAAATAGTTTTACAAAAATTTAAGCCAAAATTTCTTAAAATTGACATTATTATCAAAAATTGATATGATGCATTATTTTCCATGAAATTTTTTATTTTCTAAATAATACCTAAATTAATAACTATATATTTTCTAAATTAAAAAATCCAATATGATTTTATTTTTATAAAATTCGATTTAAATAATTTAATATTCAACATTTTACATAAAATTTTTAAAATATAATGATAATATATTTTTATTGATAAGTAACTTCATATAATATTGGTTGTTCTTATTCTTAATTTCTTTAAAAACTAATAAATATAATATTATAAAATAAATAATATTTTTATGAAAATAATTATTTAAAAATAATATAATAATTTTTTATAAATAAATAATATATAAAATAAAAATTATAAATTAATAAAAATAATAAAAAATAGGTATTTAGTATAAAATTTCATTTATAAATAAATGAATTTATATATATACATATGTAGTTGATCTTATTGACAAGTATTTTTTTATAGATAGTATTCAATGAATTAAATATATCCTAGTTTTTTATTGGGTGTTACGTATAGTTAAATATATCAAACATTGTTTTCTTAAATATAGATAAACATATATTACAGTATTATGTTGTTACAATCTCCCACACCACATTAAATATATTAAATCCTCTAAATTTAAATTATTAGTTAATACTGAAGTCATCAATGAGTACCTACAATATATCTATACATGACTTCTAGTATAATTTAAATAGAAATATCATCCTCAAAAACAAGAAAACATATCTTTCTTATAGAAATTAGGTTGACCCTAATGTTTATTTTTCATCCAACCATTTGAGTAAAGAGTTTTTATATTTTTGAATCAAGAATCACAACATATAATTTATTTCAATAGGTTGTTTATTATTATCATTGTATAGAATATATTTGGATGAAATCTGATGTCATCTTGATATTCTAAATAAATTTTCCTCAAAGAAGAGAGAACAAATCCATATCTAAAATCTCAATAATCTTACTTAAACTAATTATAATAATATTTTCATCAATGAAATTTTAGAAGTAAAAGGTGTTTGGATACAATATTCATATTATTAAAAGACATCATTAACAATCAAATAGTTAAATTAGCGATTTAATTTCCTTAATAAAATCCCCATATTACTACATTAGCTAGAATATATTCTATCACCCATGTATCATAATAAGAGGGTGGTTTTATCTTCAACCAACAAATTCAATTACCGTCATTAAATAGTACAATTTTCATTGGATTGGGTAGTTTCTAAATTCTTATTACCCTCAGCAGTCTAACTCATGGTCATTGATTTGAAAAATTCCCAAATTCGACGTATTTTAAAAATAAAAAGTTTGTGGAACATTAATAAATTCATTTTTCTCCTATATTTTCATTTTTGTCCTCTTAAAATTAGTAATATTGATGGGTAACTCGTCATCAATTAAATAAATTCCTTACCAATCTTATTAAATTAACATTATTTTCCATCAAAAAACTTTTACATATAAGAGGTTGAATATTAATTCCATCATTACCTTCATTTCATTAATTTAAACATCTTTCAATCTTAATTTAATATTTTTATTATATCAACTATGTACACAATGGTAATCATATTTCAAGGTATATATTTTTGTAATAATCACATAGTTTCTCATTTCAACTCATAATCTAATGGGTTGGCCATTTATGTATGGATCACATTCTCCATCACATCCTAGGAAAACTCAGTTATTTCTGGTTCAATCCATCACTAAAACTAAATTTTTTGAAATGAGTGATGCACGTTTGACATAATATGATTTTTATCATAATAAAATACATAAAATATTTTCATCCTTAAATCCTATCACATGTTTCATTATCACGTTGGATCTTAGTTCATTTAGTTGTAATTATAAAAATCATGGTTTATCTTATGTTTTTATAATTTGGTGTATCTAATTTTTCTCATGATAGATAATCATTGTAACTGCGAAATAAAAACTTCTTTTAGGTTATGGAATCTTATGTGATGAACCAATTTATACACCTAGGTTGGATTAAATATGACGTATAATTATGGCTTCTTTTCATTAACCATGTGATGAAATAGTTAATAAACAATATTCCCTTTTCAATTTTATTAATTCTATTATCCAATGAGTATGTTACATTATCAACTTTATAAATCTTGATATAGATGGATTTAATAGAAATGATGCAATCTGTAATATATATAAATTTATGTATTAAATGTAATATAATGAAATATATTTTATGATTCTTCCTATGGTTTCAATAAAAATTCAATATTCCATATTTAAAAAACAATTATAATTATATGAAATAAATGCGAACACTTTTTATACAAATTATAGTGACTCTTGATAACCATATTATTATTTTTATATCATTTCAATATTTTTTTAATTTCATCTCAGAATTATCTCACATAGATCAGATAACCAGTTTGTTTTGTTTCTTCTATGACAAAAAACATTTAAAATTTATTGTCAAAAAGAGTTAAATATTAATACATAAAAAATAAATTATATACCACTTTCTATACATCCCACAAGTTATACGTGTCATTATAACATTGGGGAAGGAAACAAAAAAATGTGGTGATCTAAGGAGATTAGTAAGTTTGAAAACATCAACATTTCATCATGGGTTAAATCCTATGTATATAAGAAAATATCATCATGGATAATAATATTTTTAATAAAACATTAATAAAATTTTATTTCAATTAAACAATGATGAAAGTAATTGTAATCAAAAAATGAAAAAAGTGTAATGTTACCTGATATAATGAGATATAGCAATAAAGTATAACATGACGGTTAAGAGGGATAACATGATATCATAAAGAAAATGATCATATGCATGCTGACAAGAAATAATTATAGTAGAACATAAGATCATTGAATCATAGTGTTTGTTATAACAACATAATACATGAAATATTCATCATATGCTAATGGTCAATCTAAAGTCAATAATTATGAAGAGGATAATGTTCCATGGTTGATTGGTTTAATAAACAATTCACATAAACATAGTGAAAAAGTCCCATTGTTGGTTATATTACCTACCTAATACCTTATATAGATTCTCATGAAATATACTAAATAACAAATGCATTAGAGAGTTATATTCTTATCTACACACACATCACATACATTGTCTCATATAGATAGCTGCCCGGGCCCCATATATTTTATCTCATTAATTATAATCATTAAATAATTCCTTAAAATGATTTTTTATTATTTTCCATCACTCCACAAAATTAAAATAATATATATTCATGAAACAATAGGATAAGAATCCATAGATATATCATAAGAATAATCCAACCCTTGGGAATGATTTTGTTTTCATAGTTATAATTTAAGGCGTAAAGGAATGATAAATTTCAAATATTTCTTATAGAATTAGTAAATGTAGCATTATGAACATTCATAACAGAAACAATGGTATAATTATTTAATATATATTTTAATATTATAAATTTCTTTAGAAATAATTTCATATGAAATAATATATATTTAGCACTTGGGTGGAGGTTTTATATGTAAATGGTCATCCTAATGAAGGGTCAATATTTTTTATAAAAAAATAATTGCATTAATTTGGTTTCATATAAAATTGCGGGGGGGGGGGGGGGGTTATAATCCACCGACTATTTAAAAACAATATATGGATATTATTCATAAAATTATACATTAAATAGGATATATATTTTAAATCAATTTTTTTAAAATTATGAATTTATTTGGGAAATAAAATTTTGATTAACAATATACCTAAAAAATATATTTAACAAGGTATATATTTAATGGAAATATATTCCAAAATTTAGTAAATTCAGGAAAAAAATATTGATTTCAGTTGATAAATGGAAAGGGAAATTGTAATATAAATCAAAAAAAGGTGGACTGGATGATTCCCCGTTTTACTTTAATGTAATTTTATTAAAATACCACATCATAAAAAAAATATTTTATTTCAAAATGAGGTAAAATTAATTATTAGATTAATATGACCTAAAATATAATATTTTTTCTATTTAAAATGAGAACATAGAAGGAAATGGAAATTATGGACAAGGAGGAAAAATATATTTTAAATGGATGGGAATTATTCATAACATAGTTGTAATTATAAAAACAGATTACAACTCACTAATAAAAATGAAATGGAAAAAATAGATCCTTAAATGAAAATTATTTATGCCATATGAAATTATTGATAAAATTAAATGTAATTTTTTTACCATAATATAAAATTTAATTTTATGAAATTACATTGATTTTTATAGATGATCTCAACAACAACCCACAACAAGGTAGAGACAGAATGAATTTTATGGTTTCATGTAATAAAATAATTTATGTTATTTTAATTCATTGGTGTATTATTTACCCAATATCAATGATAATTGGTTCATAATATTATATAATATTTCAATGAATTGTGATTGATAAAATATCACATAATGATTAGGAAATATTTTTTCAAAATCCAATAAAAGATATAAAAACTGAAGTTACACTTAAAACAACATAAATATATATAATTAATGATATTACGTAGAAAATTAGAACTATAAATCCAATTTTATATAAAATTCAGTTAATAGAATGAATTCTTCTCAGAGAACTTTTTACAATGATTCCCTTATTTTGTTCCAGATTCATTCTAAGAATACTCCCAACATTATTCGAGACATGATATATCCTTCAATACACCAAGTAATTGAAGGGAATAATCAATAATATGGAGACCTATGTCTTAATAATATGTGATAGACATTTAATATAGAATATATGGGTAGATTGGAAAAGGGTACATTTTTGAAACCCTATTCATATTTTAATAATTTCCATGAAACTATTCCAAGTACATAGGATCCATTGAAATTAATTAAATTATTTTTTGATTGACTCTAGGTATGGAATGATTAATATAGGGCATTACAAACATGTGTCAAACTTGTTATTAGGTTATAATCATATTATTTTTACAAATAACACTTTTCTAAACTTAGTAACTAGTTATTAACGAATTCACTCTATGTTTAATAAGATAAATAATATAAACCATATAGAATATTTTATTATTAAATCAAAATTTATCAACTAGTAAATCTAATTATGTTTATAATAACAATTAAATTATCATTGAAATTATAATTGAAAATGTCTATAATATAGTTTTGGAAGAAAAATTAAAATTTTCAAAAATATATATTAATAACCTTATCTATTTTTGAATAAAAATTAAATTAGGGTTAATATAATTATTTAGGTGAATATAAAAAATATAATATTCATTATTTATATGATATTATTTTATTTTATTCGATATAAATTATATGACATTAATAAAATAATAAATTTAAAATAGTCGTTTCACTTTAATACAATCAATGAGAATTAACCCTAATAGTCACAATTTCATACGTAAAAGTGAAATTTTATAAATCAAATTATATTTATATTATTATCTCAAATAAGAAAATATTTTTATAATATTAACATTCATTGTTTAAGATAACGTGTCCTTATGCTATCAAATGTAACACGTAAACACCGTGTTTTTATGAAATGTGTATTTTTATTCCTAATGATTTTTTATTTTATAAAATTATCTATGTTTTTTATTATAGTGACATATAAAATTCGATTAATGATAAAATTTGATATAACATATAGTGAAATTAATATGTAACCTACTATTTAACAAGTTCAAATTTATTTAATAAATTAGAGGGAAATGTATTCATATGATATTAATAAATTTTATTATAATTTATACATTGATTTTATGTAACAAAAATACTATTCTCAAAATGATTCATTTAATATTATTAAATATCATTATTTTTATAGTAAAATGTATCAAAAAAAACATTGTATACTAATGTAATTATATTGATAAAATTTTAAAAAATATGTATGTTTCAATTTTGAACTAAAAATCATTTATTATAGAAAAAAGATAGAATTATATTAAGATAAATTTGATATTATAAACTCAAAAATGCTGTTTATTTTTTAGAATTAAATTTCTATAATTTGTTTATTTTATATTTTCAATAAATTCCAAAAACAAAATGAGAATCTGTTTTTATTTCAAAATAACATTTTTAAAATAATAGTTATTCTTAATTATAGTCTCTATAATACCCTAATAAAACTAAAATTTATAAATCCCAATTTCATAAAATAATCATTATAAAAAAATATACATAGTATTCATTATTTAAAAGTATAGTTAATAATGAAATAGATTCCCGAAAATAATAAGAAATTAATTAAATATTATAAAATGGAATTTATAAATATATATATGTATATTTCACAGTCTTTTTACTCGTATTAATACCTAATAAAACAACATCTAGTTTTTAGTCCTCTAAAAATTAATTTTTTTGTATTGTTTTGGTTGTTTTGTGGATAAATATATTTATAATTTAACTGAATCTGATAAATACACATATAAAAATATATGTCCTTTATAAACATAGTAATCAGGTTAGCCAACATGCTGAAAGCATGACCAAACCTCCAATAATAAGGAGTTAATGAGTGGAAACATCATATCATTATTACAATTAATTATTTGGGAGACACATTGACTGCAATTTTCTTTTAAGAGTGAACATTTAGTCAATACCTGTGGATAATAAGTCCATGGAAAGAGTCGTCATTGAAACCAAATACCTCTTTATTAAATCTCTAGTATTTTTTTTTACCAGGGTATCAATATTTATATTGATATGACTCTCAAGATATTTATATGTATTTGATTATATGAACATTTCATCATAGAATACCACCCCAATGAAATCATGATAATACTTGAATACATTATTGATCAAATCCACAAAGAAATAATATGCATTTAGATGTCACAAATTAATTAAAATAAACTCAAAATTCAAAAAACTTATCGGAAATGTGATCATTATCATATTATAAATTTTCAACCTTATTTGATTATAACCAAATCGCGGATTGATACTTGAAAAGTATTTTTATCATCATAGCTGATAAAATAATTATTCAATGTGTGGAAAAAGATACATAATATTTAGAGTAAAAGAAATGATATACCTCTAATCAATGCACAATATCATAGTCCCATAAATATTTTTTAAAAATAATGCACATGATTTCCACTAAAAATAATATTATGAATAAATACAATATTACACAACTCATACAACTATTTTTTCAACTCCACCCACTACAATGACGTCATTCTATACTAAATTTGATAAAAATTCCAATATTTTAAATAATTAAAATGGAGATTTAATCCTCACTCTCAAGTGGATGTCATGATAGTTATTGTTGAAAATCGTCAATGAAATTTATTACCATCGCTAAATAAATCATTATTTTCATATCTTCATTATTTATATATCATTAATGATCTCCCTCTAATAAAAAATTATCATTTTTCAGATCTAAATGTGGTGGGTCTAGAAAGGATGTGGGTGGTGAAGTATCTTTGTTGAAAATAATTCATTCAATACCACCATCCAAATAGTAAACTCATTAACGTGATCAAGATGATGAAAAATACACTTAATACTACTGTTCATATAATTCATATTCTATTTGGACAATCACCCTTTCTAAAAAATGAAATACATATAATAAAATTGTGATTTTTAATTTTACAAAAAATTCATAATATTTTTTCTGGTGTGGTCCCTTGAAATATTTTGTGGTTTTATAGTATTATGTTATCACACATGGATTCTCTAAGTCATATCACAAATTATCATACTAAATAAACTGTGATACCATGTAGCACCCCGGGTTTCGGGTACATAACCCCCTTTCCTAACATTATTTTAACTGGTATGTCTTTGATTGGGTTTCCATAAAATATGGAGTGTCCATAAAATAGGAGTTTCCATAAAATAGAGAGATTACATAAAATAGAGTGTTTCCATAATGTGGGGTGTTACCATAAAGTGAGGTGTTTCAATAAAGTGGGGTGTTTTTATAAAGTGGGTAGTTTCCATAAAGTTGGGTGTTCCCATAAATTGGGTTGTTTCTATAAAAATGGGTAAAGAAGAAAGGTAGAAGAATTTGGGGGTTTCTTAGGGAGTGTTTGGACCAAATGGATGGTTTCATGATCCATACACGATTGGAACAAACCATATTGTCAAATCGTACAAAGAGGTCAAATCTAGATTCTGTTTTCTAAGAGATTACTCATTTTTTGTCTATTTATTTTGTTTTTTTAAAAAACGCCCCTAATTCGAGATTACTCACCCAAGAAGCATGGAAAACCCTAGCCAAACATGTTTAATCCATTCTGAAGCCTTCCCTTGGTGATTTCGAGTCTGATTCTTCAAGAATGTCACCATTCATTTTGAATTTGTCGTGTTTTCATAGATCTTGTTATATATACTTATCTGATCCCCATTCCTTATCAAATATGAACCTATATTGGTTATATATATATGTTTTATGATGCCAAATATTTCAACTTTGAGTCATGATCTAGATAGGATAAGAGAGCTAAGTCCGTTCATGGAGAATAGACCAGCTTCCTTGTGCATTCTTCATCTGTTGTTAAAGTTTCGTCAAAACCATCATGGTATTTGGATCTTATCTAGACACCTCTTACTATAATTTATTGTCTTAGATTCAAATTGGTTTATTAATTATTAAATTCATGGAAGAATATTCCTTTGTGATGATTTATGGTTTTGTGAAATTGTGTGATATTGGTGAATAGTTGTGTTAAAGGGGGTTTAATTTTAAATGAAGATTTTAAATTATGGATTTTCTAGAATTTCTAAATGGTTGATGAAAATAAGGTTTAGTATAGAAATGATTTTCAATAAAGATAGTGTTTTATTTAAATGGTTTGGAGTTGAAATGGTTTTTCATTGGAATGGTTTTTTCAGAAATAGTTTTCTCTAAAAAGGTGTTTTTATTGAATGTTTTATTTAGGCTTGATCATTGGGAATATTTTTTGTGTGTTCATATTTCATATATAGGGTTTGGATGAAATATGGGATTTTTCACAGTGCCAAATGATTAATGGCAAACGGGAATTGTGTATACAGGGCTTGTTTAAAATATGACATTGAGCTCGGTGCCCATGTATTAATGGAACATGGGAAACTATTACCTAGTGATGACTTGGTAGATCAATGAGAAAGTGCTCATGAGTATGAAACTATCATAATGTAACATGCATGGTTTGTTGTGTTGGATTGACTAATGGTTGCGTATTCCGATATAGGGATATATGGAAATTTTTCGTAAGATTGTTTTGTTATTTTTCTAGAAAAATATCTTCCTGGAAAAAATGGATTCAATTGCACATGTATATTTTTGGTAATGAATGTTTTTGGGAACTTTTTAATATTTAGTTATAAACTATTTTTGAGAATTTTTTTATATAAACCATTTTATATAAATATTGATAACTATTATATCATAGTGTCATGTGTAGGGATGTATTTGGGGAAAAGATACAGAGTTTTATACTCACACATGGTTTGGAAGTTTGGTGCTTTTTCAGATTCTATCTTTCGGGATAGGGGAAAAGGTTGTGTTTCACACGTGTTTAGCACTACCTCATGATGTTGTTCTATTAGGAGATTTTGGAGCTTTGAGAATTTGGAGCATTGAGTCTTGAGGTCTTTGGATTGTCTTGTGTAGTTTATCCGCTGTGTACTCTAAGACTTGGTTATCCTTCCATTGTTGCTTACTTTGAAGTGGTTTTGAGTCCATGATTTTGTTGAGTTGTCCTTCATTAGTTTTGGGATCATATAGTGAATGTTTGGTTATGGTTGGTAGGATTATTTTTTATATTTCCTAAAGGTTAAATCAAATCCCACTTTTATTTGAGACCCTTCGGCATTTATTGACAGCCTTTGGCATTTTGGGGATGTCGCATTAGGCCTAGTAATGACTCAATGTACTCTCAAACCAATGAGAATTGGTGGGTCCTTACAAATGGTATTTTCTTATTTGGTCCTTGCGTAACAAATTGCCATTGATGTTCCTAGTTTTTGAGATGAAATCCCTTCTTCTCTATTTCTTTGGTGGGAATCTTATAAAGGAGTAGGATTTTCAGAACATGAAATATATAACATAAAAGGATACAACAAACCCTTTTATGATAAACATAAAGGTACCAGGGAGTTGGGTAAATAAGAGTTTGGAGACACTTTTGGGATTTTGAAATCTCAAAGTCATGAGTTATGCCAATGAGATAAGCATGACATACATTATAGAGGAATGACTTCCCACAAAGAGTGCATACATCATTTTGAGAAATGATTAATATTGAAAAGTATTGAATTAGTTTTCAAATGAATGATTTTTAATAAGATAATGATTATCATATTTTATAAATGGTTTAATTTTCAAAATTTGGTGAACTAGTTTAAGAAATAGTTGAACATGGGAAAATGAAGGTTTGGAAAACAATGTTGCGATAGTTGATTAGATAGAAATTGAAATGGTAAACTAGTAGTTACTAGAGAGTGAGATTTACTGAGTTTTTTGTTATTTTATAAAAAGTCACATGGTAGCCGTCGTTGAAACCAACCTGAAGATGTTGCGGATAATGTGGTTGAACTTTATCCACGTGTAAACTAAGTGTTGGTTCAGTGTATTTTCCATGATTTTTGAGTTGTGGAAAAAGGGAACCGGAGGAATGAGCCACGAAATGTGGATCATACCATCGAGTTCAGGAAGAAGAATCAACCTAATTTACGAGTTGATTCCATGCCTGAGAAGGAAGAGGTGCTATTATGTAAGATGAATCATATCTTCAACTTATCGGTACACCAGTTGAGATAATGTTAAACCTGGTGACGTCTATTATTAAGGATCATTCACATCAATGGTGGGATTTAGCGGTGCATGATAAATTTGATGAAGGAATTATGTGGGAGTATTTTGGATAATTGTTCAACAAACAATTCTATCCTCACACGTTCAAGATCCAAAAATGTATGGACATGTTATTCTAGAAACTATAGAGTCTGTATGTCAGAGTGTATGCACCTATGTTCATGAACATAGTACGCTTTGAAACAGAAGTCATAACATGTGCCTCTTCGAAGGCATATATCTTCGAATCAGGGAAAAGATAGGGTATTCGATCAGTGATTTCAATAATTTGAATTATAGACTATATAGGGATGGTGAATAGAGCGGCTGTGGAAGAACGTGATATCTCAGGATCTATGGGAGGATGCATGATGATACCTACAAGAAACAGTGTGAACTCAATCACTGGAAACTAGTTGAAATGGGACCCCTATTTCCATGGTGCAAGTGGAAATCAGAACTCGATGGCTGGATCAGCAAACCTTCCTCCACAACCCCCGAGAAAAGAAGGTTGTTTTCAATGTTGTTTGCTTGACCACATAAATATAGATTGTATGGACCAACCTATCTCATGTCATAATTTTGAAAATATTGGACATCTTCGGGGCTATTGTCCTAATGCTTCAAGTTCAATTGCTCAAGAAACTTATAATCTACCACAAGCATCGTATGATTCAACTAGATGAGGACAACCGAATCCATCTCATCAGTAGAGCAGAGCAATCCATGGTGATTTTAGAGATTCCAAGACTCGTAAACCAGGGAACCCTCTGCAAGGAAACAAGGAGAACAATATATTGAAGAAGCAATTCTATGGAGCAGAGTAGAGGATTTTTGATGATCAAGATGGACCATCTATAATGAGAGGTTTGATTCATTTGAATTCTACCTTTGTGCAAGTGTTGTTTGATAATGGTGAAACACATTACTTCATTGCTTCTTGTTCTGTTGACATGTAATGTTTAAAACTAGAAATGATGACTTCTATTTTGAAACTGTAAACTCTTATTAGTGAAAGAGAATGTCATGCCATTATGTGTAGAGAATATAATAAAATTTTTGATAGAGTTGAGATAAAATGGTACTTTTCGATGTTTCATATGGATGTCTGTAATTTAATCATGGGTATTGATTGGCTGACAACGTTCTGGGATCAAATAAACTTTTATAAGAGAACAGTTATTTTTATGACTGTGGACAGCATCGAGTATCTCATTAAAAGATAGAGGATTGTAAAGAAAGGTGAAAATAGCGTGTCAGGACAAATGGTGGACACAATATCATACCAATTGGCAGCGTTGAATTTGGAATCAATGGAAGAGATCAAGGGAAATTGGTTTGCAACTCTTGTGGATCTATTTCCTAATGTATATCCCAAAAACTTCTCAGGGTTACCACCTATAAGGGAAGAAGATTTTACAATTGACCTCCTTTCGGGGACTTGTTCTATTTCTTTTCCATCATATTGGAGGGCACCAACAGATTTATGGGTACTGAAAGGGCAGTTATAGGAGCTAGAATGGAAGGGATTCATTTGGTCCAAGTATGTCTCAATGGGAAGAACTGATTTTTTTTGTGAAGAAGGCATATAGAAATTTTCTGCTATGTGTTCATTATCGTAAGCTTAACCAAGTTACGATAAATAATATATATACACATCCAAGTATTGATGATCTATTCAACCAATTAAGGGGAGATCAGTGGTTCTCCATGATTTACTCGCGATCTGGATATCTCCAATTGAGAGTTTGGAAAAAGGATATTCCAATGTCAGCATTCAAATGTACATGTGGACACTATGAATATGTAGTGATGCCTTTCTTCCTCAAGAATGCACCAGTAGATTTCATGGATTTGAAGAATCAAATATTTCAAAAATATTTGGATTCTAATGTTGTGGTGTTTGTGGACATCATTTTGGCCTATTCAAAGACAATGGTTGATCAAGAGGTTCTCCTAGAAAGAGTGTTACAAATCTTGAGAGATCATCATTTGTATTCCAAATTATCCAAGTGTGATTTTTGGATCAAGGATGTACATTTCTGTTGTCATGAAAATTCTTGAGAAAGACGTTTCTATTGATCCTGCAATGATAGTAGCCATTGTCTCTTGGAAACCACCAAATATTGTGTTTGATATACGATGTTTTCTTGGTCTTGTTGGTTACTACCAATGCTTTGTGAATGAATTATCAAGACTTGCTTCACCAATGGAAAATCTAACAAATAAGAATGCCCCATTACAATGGACAACTAAATGTCAGAAGTCTTTCCAGGATCTGAATGTTCGGCATACATTGGCACCTATCTTGATCTTTCTAGAATTAGGAAATGGGCATGTGGTGTATTGCGAGTCTTTAAGATCAGGGTTTGGAAATGTTCTCAAGTAATAAGATCACACGGTTTTTTTTGGTTCAAGGCAATTGAGTGTGAATGAGAAGAATTATCCAACACATGATTTGGAGTTAGTTGCAGTCATCCATTCATTGAAAACATTGGGACATTATCTCTTTGGGGTAAAATTTATTATGTTTACGGATTAGAAAAGCATTAAACACATTATCTCACAACAAGATTTGAATATGAGCTAATGTTGATTGATGTATTATCTCCAAATGTTTTACTTTGACATGATATATACACTAGGGAATGGAAATTCAGTAGAGTGTGCATTGAGTAGAAATTAATATGCTCAGTTGGTGAATGAAGATTCATATGAATGGTAGTGGATGTCAGTCTTAGCCGACATACATGTTGAATGTGAAGACCAAGGTGATTTTTCAGTTTTCATTTCTACTAAGCTTGTTCATAATTTAGTAAAAATAATCTATGAGGCACAAACATTTGATGCAGAATGTCTGGTTGTATGTTCAAAACCAAATGGTTGGGAGACCATTGAAGGATGGAATCCTGATGGGGGTTCAATTTTGTGTTTCAGATATCGGATGGTTGTACCTATGGTTTTCAGGAACAACTCATTCGTTCTTAACCCCATTCAAGATGGGTTGTACATCCAGGTACAAAGAAGATGTATAAGGCATTGAAGGAACAATTTTGGTGGAGCGGCATTAATATGATGGTGAGAAAGTTCGTCTCGTGGTGCTTAATTTGTCAGTTGTATAAAGAAGATCATCGGAGACAAGATGGTATGTTTCGATATTTTCCCATTCTACAATGGAAATGGGATAAAAAAGAAATTAATTTTTTTACATGTCTTCCTAGAATGGTCTGGACACACGATGCCATTTGGGTGATAGTGGATCATCTAAATAAGTAGGCCCATTTCATCCCTATTCTGAATCTCATACGATGGAGGATATTTCAAAAATATATATTTGCGAAGTGGTAAAGAGGTACGATGTACCTATATAAATATTCTCAGATAGTGATCTGAGGTTCACATCTCATTTATGGAAATCATTACCGCAATCCCATGGAAATTAGATGAATATGTGCACTCAGTATCATCCTCAAATGGATGGGTAATTTGAGCGGATGATAAAAACATTGGATGACATGTTGCGGGATTTCGTAATGGATTATGGTGGCTCCTGGGAGGATCATATACACTTAGTGGAGTTTTCATACAAAAACTACTATCATGTCTCAAAAGGCATAGCTCCGTTTGAAGCATTGTATGGGTGTCCTTGTCATTCTCTACTATGCTGGGTGGAAACTGGTGAAACTTCACTAGTCGGTCCAAGACTTTTCCAAGAAACAAACTAGAAGATCCATTTCATTATAAAGTGGTTGGAGACATCATATAGTCGTCATAAATCTTATGCAGATCACCGTCAAAGACCGTTTTTTTTTTCATTGTGGGTGATAATGTCTTCTTGAGGATATCACCAAGGCTTGGACATAGTCATTTAGGGATGTAGGTAATGTTATCTCCTAGATACATTAGCCCATTTGAGATACTAGAACAGGTTGGAGAGGTGGCATATTGGTTGGAATTACCACCATAGATTAGTTCGGTCCACAATGTGTTCCATGTATCCCAGTTGAAAAATTATCACCCTGATCATGACAATGTGATCAAATGGGATCACGTTGAGCTAGAAATGGATGCATCACTGGTACATATTCTTTTGAGGATCGCTGATAGGCAAGAGAAAATCTTGCGTTAGAGAAGCATCGTCCTAGTGCGGGATTTATGGGAACATGGTAAGATTCATGAACAGACTTGGGAACATGAGAAGGAAGTGAAATAGTAGTGGTCGGAACACTTTTTGTCCATAAAGGGCATTCTAAATTCCGAGGACGGAATAACCAGTTGTGTTGAGAATGTAGTACCTCGATTTTGGGTACATTACCAACTTTTCTCACATTTTTTTAATTGGTGTGTCTTTGATTGTAATTCCATAAAATATAGAGTTTCCATAAAATACAATTTTTCCATAAAATAAGTTGTTTCTATAAAATAGAGAGTTTCCATAAAGTGGGTTGTTTCCATAATGCGAGGTGTTTCCATAATGTGTCTTTTTTCAATAAATTGGGGTGATTCATAAACTGGGATGATTACATAAAAAAAGGTAGAGGTGAAGGATAGAAGAATTCGGGGTTATTTAAGGACTTTTTGGACCAACAGGATGTTTTCATGATCCATACATGGTTAGCACATATCGTTTGGTCAAATCTGTCATAGATGTCAATTCTAGATCCTATTTTCATTGAGAAAACTTGTTTTGCTCTATTTATTTTGGTTTTCCTTCAAAACGCCCCTATTTCGATATTATGCTCCCAAAATGTCTGAAAAATCCTCCACATACGAGTTGATGCCATTTCGGAGCCTTCTCTTATTGATTTCGAGACTGATTTGTGAGGTATGTCTCCATTCTTTATGGATTTTTCTTGTTTTTTTATATCTACTTAGATCTACTTCTCCGATATCCATTCATTCTCTTATATTAACATATAATGGGTAGATATACGTTTTTTGATGCCATATATTTCATTGTTGTGTCCTGATCTTACTAAGAATGGAGATCTAAGGCTTCTCTTGAAGATTCGACCCGCTTCCTTGTGTGTTCTTCATCTGTTGTTCATGTTTCATCAAAACCATCGACGTTGGTGGCGTCTATCATGACTCCTCATGAAATAATTGATTGAAATAGATTAAAATTGGTTTATTTATTATGAAATGCATAGAAAAATATTCATTTGTGGTGATTTATGGTTTTGGTTAAATTGCGTGATCTTGGTGAATAGTAGTGAAAAAGGGGGTTTAATTTAAAATTATGAATTTAAATTATGGAGTTTCTAAAATTGATAAACAGTTGATGAAAAAGGGGTTTTATATAGAAATGTTTTTTTAATAAAAATGGAGTTTAATTGAAATCATTTGGAGTTGAAATGGGTTGGCATTGAAATGGTTTTGATGGAAATAGTATAAATAAAAAGGTGTTTTTATTGAATGGTTTATTTTTGCATGATCATTGGGCATATGTTTTTTGTGTTCATATTTCATATATAGGGCTTGGTGGAAATATGACCTTGTTCTTGGTGAAAAAGGATTAATGGCACATGGGAATTGCATATTCATGGAATTGTTGAAATATGCCCATGTGCTCTATGCCAAAGGATTAATGGCACATGGGAAACCATTACCTTGTAACGACATGGTAGATCGAAGAGAAACCACTCATGTGTATGGAAAATTCATAACAGAACATGCATGATTGGTTTCATGGTTTTGAGTAATGGTTGGGTATGATGATATAGGGATATTGGGAAATGGTTATAAATATTCGTTGGTTTTTTTTGGAAAAATAACATTCTAGAAAGATTGGTTTTAATTGAACTTGTATGGTTTTGGTCATGAATGTTTTTGGAAACTAGTTTATATATAGTTATAAACTGATTTTGAGAAATATTTTTAAATAAACCATTTTATATAATTGATACTCACTCTTATATCCTTGTGGCATGAGTAAAAAAGTCATTGGGGAAAACATGCTGAGTTTTACAGTCACCCCTTCATTGGCACTTTGCTATTTTTGCAGATTCTATCATTCGGGATATGGGAAAAGATAATGTTTCAGACGTGTTTAGAACTACCTTGTGATGTTTGGATGTTACGAGATTTTGGTGCTTGGAGCATGTGGAACATGGAGTCTTGAAGTTTTTGGAGAGTCTTGTGTAGTTTATCTAGTGTGTACATTGATACATGGTTATCCTACTATTGTTTCTTGCATTGATGTGGTTTTTAGTGAATGAAGTTGTTGAGATGACTTTCATTTGTTCATGCATCATATATTGAATGTTTGGTTATGGATTTTAGGTTTATTGGTTAATTTATTAAAGTTTAAATCGTCCACCACTTTTATTTGAAACCCTTCAGAATTAATTTCCAGCCTTTGGAATCTTCGGGATGTCACTTAAGGCCTAATAATACCTCGTTGTAGTCTCAATCTAATGATAATTGGATAGTCATTACATACCAACAATAAGATCCATGAATCTAGAATCCTAGATCCAATAATCGGATTAAACTATTGATACATACTAAAAGAGTATTTTAATGATCCAAAAGAATTTTATTCTTAGAATAATAGGGACATATGCGAATCAAATTCGAAATTATAAGAATCAACATGATCATATTACAAGAACATCATTATCACGTCCATTATATGCTAGAAAATTACATTTTGATCTCCTCTTGTATTCGCATGGAATGGAAAAAAATAATGGTGAGATATTGTGCTCATTAAGTAGTATTAAACAATGAAATCTACCATATATTAAAGATGGATTAAGTGATATGACAAAAATGAATAAAAAACATGATTACATGATCAAGTAAAACTAGGTTCATGATATATCTATTAAAATACATTAAAATCAAGAAATCAACATTAATTAATCTCAATATAATTAAATATATAATTTCATTCAAGGAAAGATTGTTAAGGCCTTCCTCTAAGGAAATACAGATATGGGGGAAGTTATACACAAAAACACATGTTATTTTGTCTCTTGATACCTATAGATATATCAAGGGTATTAGTAATTTTTAGACCCATATGTACCTGAATGAGTCCAATTCATTCTCTATAAGAGTCTATAGTTTATTTCATTAAAATCTATAAGGAACAGTTTCATGAAAAAAAATATATCTATCAATATATTGATATATAATGTAAAATTTTAATATTATTTTAATGGAATAATGTTTATTTCATATAGAACAACTCATAATAAACATATAATCCATTGGGTAACAAAAATGATATAGTAATACCCTAACTATAAAAATATAGTGGTTAGAGTACTTTCATTTTTTTTTGTTATTTTCATTGAAGATGTTACTTAGGTTCAATAGCCTACATCCGTAGGATGCCAATTTTTTAAGAAAAATTTATAATCAGAGTTCATGAATTGAATGTGAATATTGAATGAATATCCTCTAGGAATGTCTATCATTTTGTGTTGTCTTAGGCCCCATAATAATTCATCAAATTGATGATTTATTCAATTCTCATCAAATACATTCCATGATAACTAACTTTATGTTCATTTTTTCATCAAATTTATCAACAGTTTAGTTTCTATATTAGGTTTTATTTAATAGAATATACCTTCACCTTTACGTTAACCAAAATATAGAATATTTATTAATCCATGGAAATGGTTGAGTTTTAAAATAATGTTCTTAAATATTGAATTAATTAAATATGAAAGAGGGATAAATGTATATATATATATATATATTAACGTCCATTTAAATCAAATATGAATATAGTAAAATTTCATCCATATAATATAAAAATCATTGAAATTTAAATAAACAGTGAATATTGCATGAGTCCTAATAAATTAATATTTAGATTACAAACCCCACATATGGATTTGGCATCAGTTCAATCAAAACCTATTAAAAGATATGACTTCATATTGACCCTAATGTGTATAAATTAGATTGAATTTAATGATATAACATCTCAAATATTAATTATATATTCCAAAAAAATGAAATTTTTTGTATAATAAAAAACATATCTCAAATATAATATTTTCATTTAGAAAACACATACCTCTTGTCATGACATCCAAAAACATAATTTAAACTCTTTTATTAAAAAAATTGACATCTTAATAATTTAATTACTAACATTACTCATATAAATTTTCTCTTATATTATTCATATATATATTCAATACCTTTATGAATTCTATTTAGTTTACGAGATTTTGAACACTATGTGTTCATAGCTTCATTATTAGTAACAATTTTGTGGAAATGGCGTTTTTATTTATTCATATACTAATTATTATTATTCATAGACAACAGGTGTCATTTTAATGTATATATATTTCCATTTACAATTCTATTATCTACTTCTATTGGTTTATTAGTTATGTCACATGATAATATAATCACTCTAGGCATATTTCAAAAAATTTAGAGAAGTAATATTATTTTTATAAAAAATCATAAAAATAATAATATTACCATAAAAATATTATTTCATTGTTAATTTGAAAAAAATCATAATATATGTTCCCATATTAATTGAATAAAAAAAAGATATCATTGTTCATGTATGTTGTTATACTGACCCAAAAATCAACATATTTCAATACAGACGATTATGAAAATGGAAGATGTTTACATAAGACATAATATAGTCATTCTTTTAAAATTCCAATATTATTGTATTAAATTTAACCTAGAGATTCATATTTAATTATGTTTATATAATAATATTAAATCTTGGTGAAAACCTAGAAAATTTACTTCATGGGAACATTAGCCAGCACAATGCATGATTACTGTTTTTATTTTTTAAATAACGATAGGTAAATAAGGAATATTATGATTTTACAATTTATAATATTATTTATATTATATATATGAAATTTATTCATCAATAAAATCACTAATACTATATTTTATAGGGAGTATGAAAAATGAAAAATATCAATTTCTAGGGGGATAGTCGATAAACATGATTTAACGACAAATTTTTTTGTTAATGGAATGAGAGGATAAATAATCATTTTTACAATCATTTATTAAAATTAATATATTATAATTATTAAACTATAATAATATTTGTACGAAAATAATATTTTATATAGGTAGGATTAAAAAAATAGAATAAAAGTAATGTTATACTTCTATTTTGTGACTTACTTATCTCTTTCTAATTTCCCTGGAAATATGAAAACCCTTCATTTTATTACACACATAAACCTGATTTATTACGTAAACTCTTAACTAGATACAACATAGAATATCGAGATTTATAGTTTATTTCGGGCTTTCGAACATTACATAGCATCTTATAACATCAAAAACAACATCTTTATTGAAACCATCCTTTACATGACAATTATGTGCCATTATACACACGATTGCATGGGATATCCTGAGGACTTGTATAAGAGATGGGTGAGCTATAAAGCCCCGTAAGGGTGTAAAAAGCTAATAACATGAAGAATACAATACATGTTAAGTAATATGAATTTCAATGTATCAGAAAGAAACATGAACATAAAGGCATGATTTAGCATTATTATCATAATATTAAAATGTTGCAGCAATACTTAATATGGAGTTAGCATGAGAAATGGATCATTGCACATTGAGTATGAGTAAACCCTCGCTACATATGATGCATGAGTAACCATCTTTGTATTTGAATTAGAATTAGTAAACACTCATTGAAAAGGACGTATCATGTTACTTTGCTTTACCCAATTCACGTGAGCACTATCAGGGAAGACCCCACTTAATCATTTCATTTCATGCATTAGTGCGCCACATGGTTATAAAACATGGATTTATTATAAAACATCATTTATTACATTATAAAGGAGTGTGTAATTCAGAAATTAAATTTTTTAAACAATAAGTAAATGTTCATAATGGTGAATATCCTTGATAGAGAAAAGGGTATGGAATTCAGTACACAATGACCATGGCATGGAAAATCGTGATGCAATTTCGGCAGCGTAAAAATGTAAATAAGAACTCATAAAAATGATTGATGAAGGAGAATAGGTTTTCACATAATATTTACATTAAATGGAATGTATGTGGTTCATATAGATACATGTATCAATAATTTTAATGGAATTTAGATTCATGGTACAAAAGAATTACTTGAATGTAAATGATGAGAGGGAAATTACTTACAGATTTTTCTCATGGTAATGGGTGTAAATGGGAGAAATTAATGAAAAATAAAGTGGTATCTCATAATTAAAACATATATAAGTCAGTATGGGTGAGGTGAAAAATAATACCCCAAAAATTATATTTTATAATAAAGGTCTTAACAATATATTGAAACAAAGACATAAATAAGGATTGTCAGAATTCCTTACTTGGAATTGTGATCCCAATGGCTCGGAATGTGCTTTAGAGAGACATATATGGATATTGGGGCACCTCGGTAGGATTTTAGAGAGAATAGGGCAGTGGTTGGACGAACTCCAAAGGCTTCGAGTGAAGAGGAAGTGGGAGATCGGGTGGGTTTATATTGGAAAGAAGAGAGAATTCATTATTATTTAGGTTTGGGACACCACACACTAAACTAATCTAATCCACAAACCAACCAATGGTTTATTTCTAATATTTTTACACATGGAAGTGGAATAAAATATTTTATATCTAAAATGGCCGATGTTCTTAAAATAATAGGGGTTTTTAGGTGGAGTTGATTCACACTCTCAAGGAAATCAATCTTTAAAAGCTAAAATATTTTATAATATTTGAAGGGTCCACTAAAGCATAATAATATAAATAAAACAATACTAAAATCAAATTATCTTAATTTTATAACATATGTTTCCTAAAAATAAGTTTTATTTAATTTTATTACATTACTATTTGGTCATTATCATTTCATAAAACATATTATATATTTAAACGGTATTTAATTTTTAACAATAAATTCGACTATCTCAAAAAATTATGAAAAATTCACGGTTGGATAATTTAGACATCCTAATACAAAAAATAAAAATAATTTTATCCAAATAATTTTCTATATATTATTATTTTCAATTTTAAAATAAATACTGACATTTCTCAAAAATTCATGGGTTTTGAAAGAAACAGCTTTCCATCATTAATAAAAATTACAATTGCATTCGTAAATAATATGTTAATTGAAATATAATTAAAATAAATTTAATAATAGAAATAATATTTTATTAAAACAATATTTTATTTAAAAATCCATTAATTCATCATAATAGATTTCTTGGAAGAATATTTAGTAAATATACCCTTTGTTCTTAAAAAACTATTTAC
This sequence comes from Viscum album, assembly GCA_963277665.1. NCBI lineage: Eukaryota > Viridiplantae > Streptophyta > Magnoliopsida > Santalales > Viscaceae > Viscum > Viscum album. Next base: position 600,318,819 of record OY728128.1, read on the forward strand.
AAAGTAACAATAATAAAATGAATGTATATTCATTATTATATACAAAAATAATGCACATATTCATTGTGAAAAGGACTTGTTAAATAACACCTTATAACACTCACATAAGACAAATGGGTAAGGTGTGTGATTGTGATAAACACATGGGTTGGTTTAGTTAACATCATTCGAGTGGTAATCTCTATCAACATACACTTCTCTCATTAGCAGTTCAGTTCAAGATTAACATGTCGAACCTATGCTTGAGCATGGTCAAGAGTGAAACTGAATGGCATCGCATCCATTCTGAGATCAGATAAATGGTCTTATTATGGGGAAAGTCTACTAGATGAGGTCATTACTTCCTTTTTATGAGTAAATTGTATTTGTTAAAGCTGTATATTTATACAAATCATGTGATCAATGTTCCACACATATATTAGAAATGGTCAAATTTTTTAACTATATTTAAAAATCAAAAAAATAAAACTAAATAAGTGCATATATTTTACATTACAATAAGATGAAATTTAAAATATCCAAGAGTTATTTTCAATAATGATTTTTTCATTCATTTTCAAAAATCTAGGCATAATTTTTAATTATGTTGATGAGATTCCTAATATTATGGGATAATGTTTAAATAGAAAAAACTAATAGTCTAATTATATAATTAAAAGGGAAAGATGATGTATGATGTAGGGGAAGTGAGTCAAATTTATAATTTATATAAAATAAACATTTTTTAATAATCAACTTTTCAACTATATAATTACATTATTCAATGGTAAATGAAACACAAAAACTGAAATAATAATTTTTTGGGTTTCATTGATCTAGAATTTCTCAATTATGAATTTTAAAAAAAATTAAATATAATTTATGGTATATAACATTAGTGTTTTATGTTTTCACATTTTTTTTAACTATGTTAAAAAAATTTACTAGTTAAATAATATTTTATTATAAATAAAAGGTAACCTATATAAAAAAAATCAGTCTAACGGATTTAAATAATCATTATAATTAAAATGATTAATTTTTTAGATAGTATAAAATTTATTTTATAATTGAATGCATTCAATATATATATATAATATTATATAGAAAATTATTCCTTTCAAAATTATTTGTTCGTAGTTATACATAGTTTTGATTACTAAATGAATGAGTGTAAATATATATATATATATATTTTATTAGAAAAATTAGTAAAATATTTACTTAAAGTTATTTTATCTATATAAATAGATAAAAATTAAAAAATTTACTGAAAATAATTCATTTCAAAAGTTATTTTAATAATTATCGTTGAAATTATCCTTAAACCCCATAAAATTATTTATATGGAAAAAAATAAAATATTATTATTTAATAATTAGGACCTATAGATTATAAATTTGAAAATATTGGTCTATAAATCTATCCAAATTATTTAAAATGTATATTATTACCTATAACAAAAACATTTTCTTGGATAATTTTTTGTGGGAGATTTTTATGAATAAATATATTGATTTCATAAAAGTCATGATTTTAAAAAAAATAGAATTTTTAGTATTCAAATAAATATTTATATTTATGAAAATACTAAAAAATCCAAGTTTAGATAGTATCGTTATTAATAATTCAAAAATTATAAATATTTTTGATAAATAATATTATTTCCTTCACACCAAAACATTTATATATAATCCAGGAATATGGTGTTTTAGTGTTAGAAATGTGTTCTATTTCAATATATTATTTTTATCTCCTTTAGTAGGGTCTCGATTATTAAAGGTGGTATGGTGAGAGAATCCAATGATAGGCAATGTAATTGATAAATTTGTTTAATGGTGAGCTATAGTTAACCCTATTATGTTATTTAGTGTAGGAGACTATAATAAAATAGGAAATTCCAAAATATTTTGGTCAAGGATTTGTGGTATTCAATATATTAAACTCCATTATTAATGATTTATGAACCTTAGGGATTAAATAATTGGAATAATTTAATATCTATTGTGTTGAGGGGAACCATGAAATTGCATGTGATCCCAATTATATTGTCAAACCCATTCATGATTCATCTATAATTAGAGGACTAAATTATCCTTTGTTCAATTTTATAATATGTCATATCAAACCCAAGATAAAACCTAAAAATAAACCTTCTCTCCAATTATATCTCCTGAGAGTCTAAATCATTTTGATTTTCTAGATTAAAATGTTGTTAATAAATGAATTGTATCTTCTCCTCTCAACATCACACTCCTTTTTATTTATTAACCTATATGTTCATTTATTGATTTTAATATTTTTAGTCGTTTTTAATCATGATATAGTTGATGGTGGCTTACTATAGTTAGGTTTTAGTGAAATTTCCTTTTTCTCACAATGTTTTAACATCGATAAATCTATTCTTAAATAGAAATTTTTCCATAATGCATATATTAATAAATGTGGATTCATTAAATAGAAATTTATTTATATACATGTCTGAAATTATCGTGATTATGATACATTGCCTAAGAGAGGAAATAACATATCGATTATAATAATTGAATCTAAAAAATGAATTATAATTGGGTTGTTGTAATCAAATATTATTTATAACATGAAAATGTTTCCTCTCGGTTTTTAAATAGTGTTCCATCTATATTTTTTATTTCATAATATATTGAAATTTAATAAATAACATCAATTTATAATGTTTTAATGATTAATGGAAGAGACATGTAAAGTGATTATCACACATCATTTAAATTTATGAAATATGAATTCTAGGTTTGAAGCGGATTTATCATTTATATATATATATATATATTCTTTTTATAAGTGTCTTAATTTTTATTAACATATAAATTATAATTTGATTAATTTTATATTTTAAATTAATATTTTGGTTCTAATGATGAGTATTTGGGACTAACACAGATGTTTCATGATTGTGAATTTGTTATAGTGGCTCTATGATATGTGATTATCTTTCTATTGAGTCTATTGTGATAAAAATAATAATTTTTATTTTTATTCAAATTCTATGATTGTTGATCCTTGGTTTAATTTATAGATAACCTCGTATGGATGTTAAATTTCATGAGCATTGGTATTGGGTGATTATTGGTTTTGTGTTTTCATGATGCTAGTAATGGTGGGATGTAATTTGTCATGTGAAATGTTATTAGGGTAGAAACTAAGATGGTTGTAATGAGTTATGTTATTGTTTTTTTCATTCATTCCTAATTTTTTCTATTAAATTTCTTGCATTATGAATATTTTTATTTTTGTATTCCAACATATTGATTTAGTCTGTCTCTTGTAATGAATGGGTATAATTGGGTGTAGAATCATAACATGAGTCCTTGAATAAAAAAATATTATGGAATGATTAATTGATTAATAAATGAAACCATGGTATGTATTTTTTTAAAGGAGGTTATTATAAAATATATTTTTATATTTAAATTGAAATACATATAATATTTGGAATTTAAAGCTCTCAGTTGAATATGATGGAATCCATTAATGGAATAATTAATTACAAATCTACTTTTTACTAAAAAAATTGAATATAATAAATATGGATTTGTAATGATGGATTGGAAAATAAATATGAATTTTCCAAATTACTTTCTAATAATGATAAAATATGATAATAATGAAATTTATAGTGAGTCTATATAGAAGAACACAACAGTAAATGATTTGTTTTATGTGAGATAATAACTATATTTCAGTTCTAATGATATTCTGATTCCCTTAGATTGGTTTTGGGTTATACTATATCTATATTTCAGGATTTCAAGAACATCACCACTATAGTATGTATGAATGCGGACAACCAAATGTTTTGGGGAGGTTTTCCCCATCATCCATGTTTGTAATAGAATATATGAAATACATATCATTGGACCCAAATATATTTATTTATATATTATATTCTGTTTGAAAGTATGCTTTGCGATGTATTAAGATATAGAGTATGGAACACAAGGGTTGTGATATCTCTAAGAATTACTATACAATTATGTGTATGAAATAACATTTTTATGTTATTGCACATAAATATATATAGTTTTGGGAAATACTATTTCCCATTATATTATTTTTATAGTCTATAAAAAACATAGTTATGATGTATGAAATAATGTTCATAGTGGATACTAAACACCTCCTAGGTTCATTTTAGAGGATTGCAATGATGTTGTGAGGATTTTCACTAGATATATAACGAGATTATGATATTTTGAGGATATGGTGTACCTTATTTGGACTACATCACATGTTGGAAGCATGATAAAATGTTATTAGTAGGTAGGAAATGAAAACGATATATCTGTGGGGTAGGGAATGTAGTGTTACTTTATTTGCATATATATATTATAGTTGAAATATATATGGTGACTAGTATCTATTATTTTGTGATTGATACATGGTGATGATGTGATGTATTTTTCCCTTTCTATGAAAATTTATTGATTCGATTTTTTTACTCATCATTATTATACTTCATTAAAATTTTAAAATACTGGTTCTAGGGATGATCCAATTAATTATAAATTTTTTTATCAACTTTTGAATATATAAACAATTTATAAGGATTGTATGAGTTGTTCAGTGATCTATATATGCATTATTTGCTCATTGTTTTTTTCAAGAGCTGCGAGTTTCCATTGTTGATCCATATATTTATTTGGAACTTTTATCATTGATATTAGATTTTTGTGAAGTTATAATCTAGTATTGGGAATGGTTTAATATTTTTTAATTAATTTTATCTGTTGTATACCATTTTATCTCATAAAACATAAATATACATTATGAGGATAATGCCTCCCATTTGTGATTATATAACACATGTTTACATTTCTAACCTATGGTCAGTAAGAGGTGGTATTGGAGGGTCATGATCACACACTTCACTACAATAAAATGAGTGATAATGGCGAGATGGTCATCGTCGATGGTTTTTGTTTTTATTGATAATTATTACTGAATTGAATAGAGTTAAGCTGATAAAAATAAAATTCCGATTTATAATTAATACATAATATAGTATTTTATAATATAAATTAATTTGATAAAATAAAAAATTATTATATGAGATTGTGATAGGGATGTTAGGGTGTTAGGATTTTAATATTTAAATAAGATTAATAATTCCTATATTTAATGAATCATGTTGTTATTTAAAGAAAAAATGATGATTCGTATTTTTTATTTTAATTTAAATTATTATTTATTATACTATATTATATATTAGTGTGATTATATGAGACTATATAATTTACCCTTACCAAAATATGTGGGGAACTTCCAAGAATAGTGAAGGATATTGAAATATTGTTATACATAAACCTTAAAATATTGTGTTGGATTACTATATAGAACCCATATCTCTACATTGAAAAAATATACAAGTGGTTATAATATTGACATATCATTTCATTATAATTTTATTTCCACTAATATAGTGTAGATTGATATAGTCAATTCCATAATAGAGGTTGATAATTATTCACGGAGGTCCATTTATTTAATTTGAATTTTTATAGAATAGACAATATATTAACATGTCAATTCCTCAAATAAAGAATTTATCACATCTATATGATAGAATTTTTATGGATTAAATAAGGTTCCTTTTGAGTGTGTTTATTAAACAAAAATAATATGGAGTCAATATCATCAGGACATTGGATGATGAGGTAGTAATTTTGGATACATTAGAGTTTCACTATAATATCATGGTGATGTAGTTAATGTAATTTAAAAATTAATATATCAAAGTGATAACAATATAGATTAATATAATAATAGCTTGCATTAATAATTTTTCTAAAATGAAATGAAAAATGTGATACATTTGTTAATAATGATATTTCCTTAATTGTTTTATATTTGTAGTTCACATTTTCATTGTGTGATCATTTCTAAAACATTTTATTGTAAAAAAAATGTGTTTTTAAATTATTCAATACTCTTTCACAACAATGAATATATGCCCCTAGGACATATCCTTCTATGGGTAAACCATATGAAATTCTTATTTATTTTTATTTGTAATTTATATTAATTATTAACAAATATTCTAAAGAAACAATTGAGATAGATAGGATTTAATGATGTATTTCTATATAGTAAAAACATGTGATGTGGGGTGTAACACTCTGACATAAATATCCCTATCTAGTACAAAGATAATGATTATTAGAAACACACCCCACACATATTCATGATGTTTTCAACTATTATAATTTCCTTGAGAAGTAGAATAATAATATTATTAACATGGTAACAGATATCAATAAATTTAAATGAAAAAAGGATATAATAGATAAGGAGTACCAAAAATAATTATGCATACTAAATAATAATAACATTAATACATACTATTTAAATATACCAAACCCATGTTATAAAATTAAATAAAAATTATTCCCCAAAATAGGTAGGGAAATGTACAAAAATAATAGAGTAAAAAAGTATAATTAGTTACAGAATAAAAATATCCAAGAGTCTGTCCTAGAATTACCTCAATAATTCCCTCTATTCCCGATCAACACCCTTATGTGAGGAACATACACTCTACAGGACCCATAACTATTAATTCTTCATATTTATTGAGAATAAAATACATTTTGTGACTATAAATATGGTATAACACCATTAATACATCATTAATATAAGTGAAATAGTAATAAAAATATAAACGCCTTTACAAAATTTAGTCTATTAAACGTTATTTGGATATCATGTACTAACCAGGATGAAATTAACACCACCCATATATTCTTTGGTCCAATTCTAAAAGGGATTTTATTATCTTATCAAAACAAGTCCATATTAATCTTTCCTATATTATTACTCAATGTAAACTCATAATACCACATCGGTGCACAATATCTCCCCTATAACGTCCTTCACTATCCCTGTGGGACTCATTTATCACAGAAATTAGAGTCCTCACATCACATCTGAAGCTAAGACATATAAGGCATGAATATATTAATTTTATATTAGACAATACCATATAACTCATGTACAACTCTTTCTATGATTTTAAGGTTAACAATATCACTCCAAGATAGATAGAATCATTTTTATAAGCCAAACATTATCATACTAGATCAGTCAAACATATTTTCCTCCCAAACAAAACATTCCATTTCAAATATTAAATATGATAAAAATTATGTTATCCACTGTATGAGGCTTAAATTCATTGATTTAAAAATAAAAAAGTCATACTCCCCCTTAAATGGATCTACCAAATTGATATTGTTCACACTTTGTCATAGTGAATCCAAATGTAGTGTACTCATATTGGTAAGCACACCCATATTAATATCATGGAATAACATGGTAATAACTTCTTAACTAGAATGTGATGAAACATGAAGGATATGATTAACCACATAAAGTAATAAAATTCAATTAAATCCCAATCATATTCCCCAACTTATAGATATTAGGGTACTAATAATTAAAAAAATATATAAGAGAATAATGTTCATGAATGGGGCGAGACAATCAAAAATAGATAAATTAGGGGGTCCAAAAAATTTAGGGGGACCTATGAATGTCTATTTTTTATAATGTTCATGAGATATATTGATATAAATATTCAAATGTTATTCAGATTGGAGGTTTTAGTTCCCTTATTTTAAAAAAAGATGCTAAAATGGTTGTGTTTCTATGATTGGTGGAGATAAAAGTAATGAATTCCCATAAAATTGAACAAGTACGGAAATGGAAATCATATTTTCCTAAACCAGCTACAGTATGCTCATAACATGATAATATAGATAGCTCTGACATAGAATGAAGGGCTCCCCGAATGCACAAGGGTTGGTGTCTTACACTTGGCAACATACATGAATGAATGTGAGAAGGCATATTCCCCAAACATTGTGGATGAAAAGTAACAAGACATTATGCATATCAAAAGGTGATACACTAATATATGTGTACCATAACTCAAACATGCATTAAATCCCGATGAAATATAACCAATGTTACAAAATATGGAAAAACTCCCATGTACCTACGGACATAACTCACCTAGTCCACGGTTCAACATCTAGATCAATCTCCAAAAGATCCTTTTCCATTACTCAATCCTAGAAAGAGATAATATTAAATCACCCGAAGTCAAAAGTAGTGTGTGAGATAATGACCAATTTTATTTCACCAAATATTCTATAACAATATGAAAATATCAAATTAACCATTAAATCAATTTTTATTTTCAATATAAATAGTTATGGAATTTTGAAAATCATATTTAATGAATCATGATTTAACATTTAAAAATTGAAATACATTTTTAAATTCATGGCTCACATTACCAATAATTAAAATTTATATCAAATTATGGAATTAACTTTAATAAAATGGGGATTTCCATAAATGGAACACTTCATAATAATGTCTTAAAGAAACAAATTTATAAAAATAAGTTTATATGAATTATCATGTCATGTAAAAAAAGCTAAAATAATGGAATATATACATTTGTAATAAAAATAATTAATCAGCATGGTCATATGCCAAATAGATATGATATTTACAGACTATAGGGATCCTACTAAGTGAAATAAATAATATGTACATATGTCCCTTTAGCCCTAATAAAATTGGGACTCATCACCTGCACCTAAAAAATGATTATGTGACAATGTGATGTTTTGGAACATTTTAATTCATAAAACGCCACCCATGATAACTCACTAACTACCACAATGATTTCATTTGTTCATGTAAAAATCAATGATAAAAATTAATATCAAGACTTCATATAATACAAATAAATCCCATTCTCTATTTCAAATATTCCAATTTTATCATAAAAGAATTACTGGTTTTTAATACATATCATTCCTTTTTCACAATATCCAAATTCAATGGTTCCATCAAATCACATTCACACCATTTCCAAAAAACAATGATTTGAATCCAATTCATGAATATTATTACCAATTTCACAAATAAATCAAACAATTTCATTTTCATATAATTACATCAATTTCATCACAATCACCCAATGAATTATAATTGGGGGTTTTAACTATTCTCCACAAAAATAATTACAAAAAAAAAATAAACAATTAAAATGATTAAATTTCCTTCAAAAGAAAATGTTTTGTTAAACAATTTAAATATCACTAATTTCTAATTCTATGAAAACACCATTTTTCTCAAAAATCCTGATTCACCGAAATTGGAATTTTCCAAAATCCAATTGAAATCTATATAATAAAAGAAAAAAATAAATTAAACTCAAAAAATAGTATTATAAATAATAAAATTTGGTTAATATATATTAGTAATCATAATGGAACAACCTACCATGGAAGATAATGGATCTCACGACAACAAAACCTAATAAGGATTTATCCCTGACGAATGATGATCAAGAAAATGGGAATAAAACATGGTTATAAGAAACAATAATAGATGTTGTTAAATCCATAAATCAACATTAATATACTTGGAACCCTTGAGATAATAAGAGAGACTATGGGAGAACAAGATCAGGATAATGATATTAATCGGACAGAGATTGAAGGGAATTACTATATCTTTTGATCTTATCTTGTGGGATGTGGGGGGCCAAGAATCCATCATGGGATCTATTGGGATGGGACAAATGAGTTTTGGTTGAATGTAGTATGTATGGGTCAAAAAGAGGTTTTTTGTGATTTTTAATAAAGTTTTGAATCCCTTAAAATCACATACGAACGGTTCACTAGGAAAACCCACACAGTCAGAACAACCAGTGTGGCCTAGCCATGTTCTATATTTAAATTGGTCACTTGGTTTCTACTAATTGGTTACATGCCTTGAATAATAGTGCATCAATTGTAAAAAATCAGACAACCATAGGTAGCACTGTTTGATCTGATTGTGGGCACAATTTGTGGAAATAGTGCCCTAACTGTAAACTAGCACAAAAATAAAAAAATATATTTTGAACCTGAAAGGAACTAATATAACCCAAAAAATTATAATTAAAAAGGCTATTAGGAGTACATGATAACAGAAATGGAATGTTATAACCACTCCAACAAAAATCATTCTGTCCCTAGAAATCCAACGAAGAAAATTCCATTTAAAAAAATCTATTTCCACTACTCTATCATCCATTCCTCTCTCTACCAAATATCATGAGAATCATAATAGTGATACCATAGAATAAAAACTAGATGTATTTCACACCCCTGATATACCTTGGCCACAGAATCGACTATCCAGAATTGATGCTCAATCACAGAAAAACAAGGTTTAATTTCAAGATCATCAAAACATAGAACCTAAGATGGATCAGATTTGTTCATTCATATATGAGATACATTAACCATGATATGTATCATCATAATCTATGGAGAAAGTGATAAATTTTATTAATCATTCACTATATTCAGAACAAACATATGAGGTTCCTCAAAGTAAGGATCAAGATTGTGTCTCATGCAATGCCATGGATGTGCCAACCGAGGTGAAAATTTCAACGATACCTATTCACTAACTATAAACATTAAAGGTAATTGGTTATGATTAATAGAAGTAAAAAAAATTTTCTATTCCATTAACATAATCTAATAAATCATACTAATCTTCGATGTCTTCTCTTGGACCATGCTCAGAACACCAAAGAATATTTCCCCAATATCTAACCAACAAAATTTATATTTATAGGGTTTACCCTAAAATTCCTCCAAAGTATCCATTCTGATCATAGACTGGTAACAATTGTTATAAGAAAACTCAACCAGCTGAAAATTATAATCCCAATCTCCACCAAAGTCAGGAACAAAATTGTAAAGAATACCACCAAGATTCTATATAGCTCATTATATCTGGCCATCTGACTAAGTATTGTATGGAATACTCCATTGAACGTCACATCCCAATTCCTCTTAGATGCCACACCAAAAGAGATATGTGAATCGAGGATCCCAATCAGATACTATACTAGAAGGAACACTGTGAAAAAGTATCTAGTACGTATATAGATTTCCTAACTCCCCAACTATGGATGTATCATGAATGGGTATAAAGTGATATGATTTTTTCAACCTATCAATAACAACACATATCATAATCCTCTATCCCTATGTACATGGAACCCAATCCACAATGCCATTCGAGATATCATCCCACATCCATGTAGGGACTAGGTGTGGGTGACAAAACTCGAAGGTTTCTAGTGCTCGTCATTAATGTGTTGGTCTCTTTAAAAATGAAAGATGGACTCAATAGTTCCTAATATACTACCCAGTAGGCATAGTGAAAATAATCCATCTAATCATTCCATATTTCTAAAACCACAACAATGTGATTTTTGTAACAAAGAATACCCACTTTGAATAATGACATTTGGAAAATTTTCTCACAAGAAATAAAAGAGACTCTAATTATATAGAATTCATCATCATGATACTGGTCATGAATAATAATCTAAAAAAGAAATAATGTCAACTGAATGATGGTTAAAGAAATTTACCCTTCTTTGACATGAAATCCTATGTGAAACTATGAAAATAGAGCCATCCATTTCCTCTCTTCTGAATATTCATTCACTTCTAGGTATGTATCATTGTACAAAATTCCTCCAAAAAACCTTACATTACCTCAATGAATATGTGATGCCAAAGAAATATGACTCCAGGTATTCAACACAAAAACACTGGATGAGATTCAAATATTTTTTGAAAAATATATAACTCATGATTTTGAGGATTAAAAACAGATGAAACTTTTCTATAAAGAGGTAAATCTATGAACCCTTATGTGTGTGCATCACAAAAATAAGTTCAATATCATGGGTCAAATAAATCTTCTTATGTTGATTATGTTGACAAGAGTCATAAGACACATCATGATCACCATTGATAATAATGTAACACAAACCTGTACTTGATTCATCATTGATGGCAACATAGCCCTTTCTGGCCTCTAAAATAGTCATCACCTGAGTGGTATTCAATATAAGAATCAACTGTAAAAAATAACTTTGACATTTATACTTCCACAAAAAATTACACCTTTACATGTCAGTATAGTTATCATTGAATATAGCATTGATAATTCCTTGACAAACTAATGATAATATTCAGATATGCCCAACATACATCGAATCATGGAGACATTCATTGGTTGTTAACATGTCATAATATTTTTCACCTTCTCAGGATCATATGAAATACCATTCATCAACACCATGGGTCACATAAATTTGAAACCCCTACTCCAAAAATCACAATTCCATATTTTATCATATAGTTGGTCATTTCTCAATATAAAACAAGAATTCTTAAATGATTCACATGATCTTCCTCAAACATAGATTAATATAGAATTTCATCTAGAAAGACCATCATTAATGTAACAAGGTACTATGGTAATATCATTATCATCAATCCCATGAAAACTAAAAGATCATTGGATAGACCAAATGGAATATCAAAGAACTCTTAATGGTCATATTTTATTATAAAGTGGTTTTCTTAATGTCAGATTCTTTTATCCATAACTAATGGTAACCGAAACAAAGATAAAACTTAAAGAATCACATATCCCCTTTCAACTGATCAATCATATCATCAACATGTGTTAATATATTCTTGTTTTTTACCATCAATATATTTGATATTTCGGTAATCATCACATAGTTGATGTAAACCATCATATTTATTAGAAAAGTGAACTAGTTCCACCTAAGGTGACAAAATTGGATAGATAAATCATTTATCTTAACTATCATCCAATTGAGACATCATCTCACTCATTTTAGTTGGTTTAATGTCCTAAAATGTAATTGAAACCAGTTATGTACCAGGTATTAAGGAAATGGAATATAGAAAATTAGTTTTCAGCAAAAAACCCAGGAATATAGATTGAAACATGTTGGAAAAATATACCACAACTAGAGGGAGATCACCACTAAAATATTCCCTATGTAGATCGAAATAAAACTCAAATATAAAATTCCCTAAATCTAGATAATAATGTTTGGCACTACTCTACATTAGGTCCCAATCTACTTGAAATTCGTGTCACACACTAGTAGGTGTATCAAAGGAGCCCCATAAAATATAATAATAAATCTTGGATTTATTTACTATGATAGTAGGTGTATCAAAAAAGTATATCCTATATCAAAAAATTATAGAGAGGAAGCACAAGTAGGTCTATAGGGACCCTTCACTAACTTCACACTAAGGGGTATAGTAATATCCAATTACTATGAAAAATATCCATATTATGGTTTAGTATTTTAACAATATGGGTTATAAATGAATAAGATGCCCCAATATCAAAAAAAGAAGTCAGTAAGGATTATGATAATGTATTGGTACCTCTCATTGTACATAGACCTGTATATTCTGCCTCAAAAGACACTTCCACTTTGTGATGAATAATAGGTCATGATTCTTATGTGTGGAACACTGTTTCATGTGAATCATTTGAGTTTCCTTGATTATTATGAGGACGAGACATCCCCCTTCCACCAAGTGGAGTAGAATAAGTATTCATGAAATGATGAAAGTGCCCTGAAATTCCTCATGAGCCATAGTTGTTGGGTGCCTTAGTGAATACCCACTTAAAATAACCTAGATTTCCACACTGGTAAATAACAAAAAAAAATCTACCATGCACTATAGGTGGTCTAGAAAAACCCGTATAAGGAAAACATCCACTAGAGAAATCATTATTTTGTTTTCCTTTAAAGGAACTCACAATACCATTTTGGAGAAAAGAAACTCATATTAGACTTGAACTTCCATCTAGATCCATCTAGACCATCAATTCTCTAACAAGTACAACCACATAAGATGATATTTAAGAAAGAAATCTTAATTATGAATATATGGTTGATGTCCTAACTCCATCCTTTTTTCCTTAATCAACTCATTTGATATTATCATTAGTGAAATGTGAATGAGAATAGAAAAATGGTTTAATACTATATCATGGTTCTATCACCATACACGAGTTTTAAGAAGTCATAGGAACTAGCTAAAAACATTGACTCTGGATAGAACTAGTTAGTGAAAATAACTGTAACACCCATCTTCACTAGGCCCTAATTCTTATTTGTTGTTACCATAATCTCCCACCAACCCATACTTAGAACTTCCAGAATGAAGGTGGAACACAACACATGGATTTCCATCGATTGTGCCTACAATTCCAAAAAATGCTATGTTCTGGTCAACCATTACTCATTCTATTAAGGATCATTTGTGGCATTGAATGGTTATGAAATCTAGAAAATGAAGTATTGAGATAAAATTAAAGAGAACATACATATGAGGTTCTACTAATGGATCCTGAATGAAAAATGGAGGTTGTTCCTATCCGATATCTTCCATAGTGCCTTTGATCACCTCTATCATATTCAAATAACAAACAAGACTCTATGAATGAGGTTCAGAAACCTCTTGATCCTGATTTTGATTTTCACATATTCTCAGAGTCATGATTATATAAACTATGGCCATGAACTCCATAACAAAGACCTGAAATGTCTCAAAAATATTTCACAATGCATAACGACATCATAACAAGAACCTAAATGTCCATCTCATACCTCTTTTCCACAACGTATCTTTGGTACCCTAAAACCTAATAAATTATCCATCTATGATAAATACTAAATGGAATTACCGATTCCCATGAATTGGAGAGTATCACCTAGAATTATTCATGAATGAAATATGGAAGTGTTTCAACAAAAAATGTAGAAGACAAGAAACAATACAATATGCATATCAAAATAGATTTCACTGGGGATAATTTAACTAAAATTAAATCGACAATAAAGCCCATAGATCGACAAACAATGTACCAAAATCTGGAGATATGGCTCCCAATTATGTAAGGACACAACTCACCATGTCCAATGTTCAACAGCTAGATCCACCACTAATAGATACTTTTCCCTTTCTCAAATCTATAAGAAGATAATCTACAATTTTTTGAAGTCACATGTAGGGTGTGATCCAAAGATCAATATGACTTCACGAACGACTACAAATCAGGATTGAAATATCATATTTACAAATTAAAATATTTCAATTAAAAAAATAGATTGGGCATTTATAAAATCTTATTTTTACAAAATTTTCATTTTAATTTAAATGATGGAAACACATTTATCAATTCACACATCACATATAATAATATGAGAATATATTTTAAAATATTTAATTTTACATTAATCAAAGGGTTGTTTTTTAGACATGAAAAATTTGGAAAAATAACATTAATAAACACATTTATATAAAATAATTTTAATAAATTTTTTAATTCATGAGAAATAATTAAAAAAGGGAACAAATATATATTTAAAATAAAACCAAGTGAGAAACTATTTCATATTCCAAATATTTTCCCTTGTTCCTGGGTATAGGGATCCACCACTGTGAAATTAAATCTACGTAGAAATTCCCCATTGGTCCTATGGGAAATGGGGAATCATCACCCCCGCCTAAGGAATGATGATGTGCTGATATGGTGTTTTGAAACAATATAATTTATAATGTTCAACACTATATAACTCATAAATTCCTAATGATTTCATGTGTTCATGTAAAAATCAACGATGAGGGGTTTTTTTCATGACTGCTTCGAATAAAATTAAATCCCACTGCACAATTCAAAAATTATGATTTTATATTTTATAACCAAAATTTGTTTTAATAAAAAAAATTTATTTTAATGAAGATGAAACCCTAATATTAAGAAAATGAAAACATTTTTTTCCAATAATTATTTCCTAACAAATTTTTGAAATTTCACAATCCTTTTCATCATTAAATTCATCCATTTAATTTTCATACAATTCCATAATTTTCATCACAAGCCACAGATTGATTAGAATTTAGTTTTTTCAAATTTTTCCATCAAAACCAATTCAATAATTTAATTCAAAAATTTATCTTATGCAATTTCCATGAAAATAAAAATTTGAATTAAACAGTTCAATTCCCTATAATATATAATTTCATCCCAGAAACACATTTTTATAAAAAATCCCAATTCATCGAATTTGGGTTTTTAACAACTAATTGAAATCCATATATTAAAAATTCAAAAAATTGGTTTTAAAATCAATCAATTGATATTTAAGAAAATAAATTTAGGATAATATAAATTGGGAATCTAAATAATACCACATTCACAGTAATTCTATAGATATCGTAATTAAAAACCCTACTCAGGATTTTTCCTTGATGAAAGAAAATCACAAAAAAGAGAAAATAACATAAGTCAACGATCCCAAAATAGAGAGTTTTATATCCATAAAAAAATATAGATATCTATAGAACTATTTAGAGAATAGGAGAGGCCATTTGAGAACATGATCTGGACTAGAAAACTAATTGTGAGGTGATTGAAGAGCTTTCCTTTATCTTTGGATCACATCCAAGAGGGATCTAAGGGGAATATAATCGTTCCTTGGTTCTCCATGGATTGTAGAAATGCATTTTGAACAAATGAGGATTATCCGGGAACTAAAATCGGTGTTCAAGAGTTTTTAATAAAATTTCAAATCAATTATAATCCCATATGCATGGATTCATGGGAAGTCTCACATGGTTAGAGAAAACTGTGCTTCTTAGTCATGCACACATTTTAATTGGGAAAATGGTTTATACTAAGTCAGTTCATGTCTTGATTAAACATGTTCTATGTAACATCCTGGTTCTGGTAATTGTCCAGAGGTGCCCCATACCCAATTGGTCACATGGACTTAATTTCATTTTCCCAAACACCAGAGGGTGCCAACTATTAGCAAGGGACTTGGGTGTGATAGTGGGGATACAATTCCCTCATTTATAGAGTAACACAATGGAAGTAAAACAGATTTCAATAGAATAAGAAACAAAATATTCATTAAGTAAACAACAGATGTAATAATCAACTAGAGAAAACATATATATATGATTCATAATACATATTTCCAGGAAAACTACCAAATAAATCACAATTATTGAATAAAACACTAAAACAATGTACAAAAGAAATGAAATTAAATGGTTTCATAGAATTGAAAGCCTCATATTGGTCCCTTGCTCCCCTGCTCCACAATAATCATGTACCTAAAGTAGAAGGGTACTTACCTTATTAATACCATCAACAATGTAATCAATTTGGGCCCAAAATCATGACCAAAATAGGGTATTAGATGAATACCAGTAGGCAACCCCCTAAAGATTGTGCCTAACAGTCTGTGAATATATATGGCAGGAAATATACAAATTATGTAGTAAACAAGAAATTAGACATAGAAACCATTACAAAAATTCAATTTCATTCATTTTCATATATAATGTAAATAGATCATCAAAAGCAGGTAACCCACATGGAAGTGCTCATAGCCTAACACCTGTAGTTAAAAATAAAAAATAAAAAACCCTATGGGATGTACTAATAGTCTAACCCCTATGA
This sequence comes from Viscum album, assembly GCA_963277665.1. NCBI lineage: Eukaryota > Viridiplantae > Streptophyta > Magnoliopsida > Santalales > Viscaceae > Viscum > Viscum album. The sequence continues at coordinate 600,336,246 of OY728128.1, forward strand.
TCATCTTTACAATTACCCTCTAAGGAAGCACTCACTATCAATTCCCCATGTGGTCTCATATCATTAACATATAGGAACATTTGAGGAAGCACTCGACATCTAATTCCCCCTTGTTTCCCATATCATGAAAAATACAAACACTATGTGGGATCACATACATCCCACACCCATATGGTCTCACAACGTAAATATAAAACAGACACTCTAGGGATAACCTCAGTATCCATTCCCCCTATGGTCTACTACAATAGGTTCCCAAAACCTTGTTTAAGTCAAATGTGCACATAAAATACATAGAAACCCCAAAAAAACATCATGAAATACATGAATAATCTATCTACAACATATCATCACATATCAGATAATAATCCCTCCATCCTAGAAATACTGGGCGTGGAAAGAAAGCAGCGGCCTAACAGGCAAGGCTAGACTTAAAAGTAAATAATAAAAAAACATGGTAAAACATCCATATAATGGATAAGATAATTCTATTAAAAAACAATTAACCTCTATCTATACAAAAAAATTCCTAAGAGGTAACAACATGGATAAAAATCATAAACACACAATACCCCGTTCTTGGGTATTGGGAAATTTTTAAGAAAAAATTTAAAGACTATCTACCGAATGAAACAAACCTCACACCTCAGCATCGTGCGATTGATATATGTGAACCTCAGGGCTTGAATCTCCAATGAATTATGTAGAGCTAATAAAATTTCAAAAATGTTCAACCATAGATATCTTGTGAAAGATGAGAATTCACGAAACGAGGTTCTAAAATAATTAAGAACCCACTGATGTGATTCTAATGAAACCGATGGAGTTCGGATTTGAGAACAGATGGTGAGTTAGGGGAACATCGATGATCTGTCAGTCTCGTTTTCTCATCGGCGAGATAGGTCGAGATATAGATGGTTCTGTTCATTAGATGTCACCCGGGTCAGTTTAATAAAAAAATTACACATCGTGTTCTTTAAAAGTAAATGGTGTGTACTTTCCTTTTCTGGCCTCAGATATAGGTGGTCTCTAGGTCACCACACACATCCATGTACATGACCGTTGGATGGACTGTACATAGTCATTCGTGGCACTGAGTACACTATGTGTACTTAGAGTACACGTCATGTACTCTTGAAATTTCCTAAAACGCCTCTTTTTCTAAAAAACAATCCGAAATGAAAATTGTACCTTTAGAAAAGATTCCAGTTCATAAAAACTCCCACCCCCCTTAATGATATTCTTCCCTGAATTTCCCTAGCACAGTGGCATAGATGATGAATCCTTGAACAACTCCAGCAAGTGTGATCGTACATCAGCCTCCCTCTCCCAAGTCTACTCTTATACTCGCCTGTGAAACCATTGCTCTCATACCAATGGAATAGACCTGCCATAGAGAACCTTCGATCCCCGGTCAAAAATCCGAATCAGATTCTCCTCGAATGATGCATCCACCTCTAGCTCATCCTCCTCAGGTTAGATAACAATATAGGGATAAGAGAAGTAACATCAGAGCTGAGAAACCTGGAATACATCTTACATAGCATGTTACCTCTAAGGTAACTACAACCGATAGGCATCTTTCCGGACTCTCTCTAAAACCTCTATCAGTCCAACATATATCAAAAAATGTTTTCCATGTCTCACAATCCTCAGGTGTCCCAACCTCAGTGTGACAAGAAGGAAAACCTGATCTCCAACATCAAACTAAAGATGGAATATCTATCGATCAACATAAGACTTTTGTATTGACTGTGAAACATATGTCCTCTTCTGAATCAACTTGATCTTCTTCGTGGTCACCTAGACGCAATAAGGTCCCATAATAGCTTCCTCTCCTACTTCTAGCTATCATATACGTGATCTATATGACCTACCGTAAAAATCCACATATGTTTTGGTCTGAATAGTTGATTGAAAACTATTATTGTAGTAAAATAAAACAAGTTGTATGTGCTTCTCCCAAGAACATCCAAAATACATGATGCATTCACGTAACATGTCCTCAAGCACCTGAATCATATGCTCAGACTGGCCATCTTTATGGGGATGGTATGTTGTACTCAGATGTACCTGTGTAACCAAATCCCTCTAAAAACGCTACCAGGAATAATAAGTAAAATGAGCATCCATGTCTGAAACAATAGAGTGTGGAACAAAAGGTAAAATTACAATCTGTCAGTTGTACATCCTTCCCATTTCATCAACTCTAAATTTCTCCTTGATCAACAGGAAATGTGCATCCTTTGTGAGTCTGTCAATGACAACTCAAACTGCATCTTTCCCTTGTGGTGACCTCTCCAAACCTATAACGATTTCCATCATGACATCATTCCACTTCCACTTGGGAATTGGTAACTATGGAAAATTCCATAACGGTCAATGATTCTCCGCCTTCACATACTGACAGGTGGAACTCCTATTGAAAAAAATCAGAAACATCACTCATCATACCTAGCCACCAATACTATATGTGTAGATCTCGATACATCTTGGATACACTAGGATAAACATACCAAACTAATTAATTAATGTCTTGTATCAGATCCCTTTTATATTTTTGTTTGAACCCACACATATCCATGATAATGCAAGATCTCATCCTAAAATATGGTCCATCCATGAATATGGACTTATCCTTACACACTCTCACATAGGACTAGGCTTTCAGAATCCGATAGCTGCCTCATTCGCAGCCAATCAAGTATAGTAGAGGAAACAACCACATAAGAAAGAAATATATGTCCCTATTAGTCAACCACATCCAAATTATTCTCAGTAAATAGATCCATGAGATGCCACTCACTGCTGGCCTTCTGAACTACCTGTATTTGAGTCCTCCTGCTTAGCACTTTAGCCACTACGTTTCCCTTCCCAGGCCAGTAGGAATGCTCAATGTCAAAGTACTGAAGCCACTAAAACCACCTTCACAATCTAAATTTTAGGTCAAACTGTGTAAAGATATATTTTAGAATTTTGTGGTCAGTGAAAACCCAAAAATTCTCTCCCAGAAGATAATTTCTCCAGCATCAATAGAATGAAAAACAGTAGAGAAGTCGAGGTCGTGCATCAAGTAGTTCCTCTCATATGGCCTCTACTCCCAAGACCCGTATGCAATGAATCCTTATCTATGCATAGGCACTACTCCCATCCCACTACCTGATGCATTATAGTACACAATATAGCTCTTTATCAGCTCAGTAAATACTAGTATCAGTGTTGATATAAGCATCCCTTTCCACTCCTTAAAGACTAACTCGCAAGAATATGACCACAAGTACATCGAACCTTTCATAGTCAGGTGCATCAGTGGTGCTTATATGAATTAAAAATACTATATTAAATTCATGTAGTAACCAACTAGTCCTAGAAAACATCATACCTCAAAGACGTTATTTGGGTGTTCCCAAGAAACTACTGCCCTCACTTCTTATAGGTCTACTAATACTCCTATCTCAAAGATAACAAGACAAAACAAGTAGATTTGGTCAAACCAAAAGTTTCATTTTTAGAGCATAGAATATATCTAATTCTCTCTCAGTGTACTCAAAATGATCTCAAGATGGGTAGAATGGTCATGTCGAGTGCTAGAGTACACCAAGACATCGTCCACGAACAATACCATGAAATAATCCATGTAAGGATGGAACACTCGGTTCATCAGTTCGATGAATACTACATGCAAATTCATGAGACCAAATGGCATAACCACATACTCGTATAGACCATACATAGTTAGATATGTTGTAAGAGGTATATCAGAAGGTATAACATGCAACTGATGATAACTGGATCTCATTTCAATATTCGAGAACACCTGGGATCATCGAATATAATCAAAGAGATCATAAATCCATGGAATGTTATATTGTTTCATGACCATAAACTAGTTCATGATCTGATAATCCATGAAATTTTTGGGGTTACCGTTCACCTACTTCGCAAAAAAGACAGGAGAAACCCATGTAGAATTATGTGGTCAAATGAACCCCTTATTCTCTAACTCCTATAGCATCTTTTTGAGATCATGTAATTCTGGTGTAGCAATTTTATAAGAAGGCATGGACACTGGTGATTCTCTTGGAAGAAGCTTAAAAAAATTCCACCTCTCACTCCAGAGGAAAACCTTAAAATTCCTTTGGAAACATCACTAAAAGGATATACCACTAGAGGAATGTTCAACTTGCAGTCCCCTGGTCATCCATATATAGTCTCACAATCTTGGTTGTAACTCCTCCCATCCCATTATGCTTGGGTCCTTCTCTACTCGATTGGACATCTCATTCGACCTTATGTGGAAATGATCCTCCCAATAGTGATTTGAAATGCACCCTACAATGACAGAATTCAATATCTTCCTTGAAGGTAACAATCCAGTACATTCCATGAATTATATCATAGCCTGTCATCTCCTAGACATAGAGATCCCATATGAAGTGTCACCCACCAACCTCAAGTGGTTACTCCTTTCACGGACTCACACTAGTCATTCTTGTCCCCAATAGAGTGTCTAGATTCAAAAAATCAACAAAATTAAATATACAGAGTCAAATTATCATCACAATAGAAATACATAAAATTATGTGCGAAGCCCATGTATCCAAAAGAGAAGAATTAAAAAATGAGGCAACTAGGATCGTACATCGTACTGTTGAGGGATTGAGATCCTGCCATTTCTATGTCTACACCACTACCAATGTCTAACCAGCACAGTGGACCAGTGTCCCGGCCTGAATACACAAAGCTAATCCACCATGTTGTCACAGAAATCCCTATTACTGGATAACATGACCTAGACCTCCACCTTGGCCTTAACGGCCGTAAGAACTCCAGTTGTATATATGATAAGAAACTGGGGGGTGATTCTACTGAACATGGAGTCATATAAGAACTCTGATCACCAGCTTCTGGTATGAAAAACTAAGAGAAATGATGAAGATGATCCATTTTTCCACAATATCGTTACTCAACTGGGTCTCTCGCGCAATTCGGCCTTTTATTCCCGCTCTTCCCGCACTAGTAGCATACCACCTGGCTACCAGAAGAAGTTTATTATATCCTCGGATCACTGCATATAGACTCTCTGATGCGCTTACTACTGTCAGAAGGAGGGATTCCAACACCAGATGCCTTTCCATCCTGGCTCACAAACCCATAATCCCATCGATTGCACTCCATGATTAGTGAATGGTTGACTATAGAAGAGATGGAAGTAATATTAATGTTGTTCACCTGAGATCAGATGTCATTCCCGAGTGCATCCTCAAACATCCTTGTCAGGAATAAATCATCACCTCCGGGGATGGGAGTGAAGTGTTGTAGTACTGTAAAAAAAGAAGAATACTCCATAACTGAAAGAGTAGCCATCTTCAGGCTCATATAATCTCGGGCTTGATCTTCCCTCAATGTCTCCAGGTATAAGTAGTCGTAGAAGGAATGATGGAAGTCATCCCATGCCAAAAATTACTAGATTCCTGCCTGTGGGATCACATCCCACTATCTGTTGGAAGAATCTGGAAGCATATATGTGCAAGATTCACCCTCCAATCTAGAGGAGTATCCAGATTCTCGAATATAGAAAGAATGGCTTCTAAGAATGACTTTGTAGCGAAAGGACCTCCTTCCCCTATGTAGGTGGTAGGATTTTGTTGTTGTAAAACCCTCGTCACCTCTGCCATAGTCGAGATAGGATGCGATTCTCCGATGAAGGTCTGCATAAACTACATAAATCCCACTCAGAAATGCTTCTGGCCACGTTCGGTGTCTGATCACTACCCTACAACTTGCAGACAACCGAATGGAATTTTTGTGGAAAGATTATATAAGTTCAAGCACAACATTTTGATCAAGATTATCAAGGAATGAAAGATTTGATGTGTAAAAAGTGAACCAGAGAGAGAATGAATTCATGTTTTAAAAAAACATGGATACACGACGTTTTAAATTCCTACATGGAATTCTCCCCTTATACCTTCACCTGGGTGTGAACTTCTTCCAAAACTGGTCGTGTAACACCCCATACAAAAGCCATGTTTTCCTAACACACAGTGTGTATTTGAATTCTCTTCACCTGCCCGAGTTCTTCTACATTTCTATGCCACATTATTATACCATAACAAGCCTACACTACATGATAGTTCCATATACGTCGTGAATGACATAAACTTCACCAGATTGTGTGGTTTTTCACATGGACGGATACATGGATCACTCTCAATGGCATGTTCTAGATAGACCCAGCGTGTACTTGAAGATTTTTATCAGCTCGTGTTTTTCATTACACGACTAGATACAAGGTTTATACTATAAAATGTTTTCATTCTTGAAATGGCATGTATAACCTATGTATTATCCATTTGTGCAGTTAGTCACACAAGTGAACACATGGTCTAAACACACAACAGGTACTTCCAGTTAACAGCGTCTCTCACCAATAATTCCCAACCCCTTGTCTCTACCCACATTGATGTGGAAATGGATTGAGTCTACACTACATTTACATACATTACACTGTGTGTACTTAAGAAAAATAGTTTCACCTCAAATAGAAGGACACATGGAGTGTATTCATCAGTACATTCCATGAATTCTATGTTTTTCAGGGTTGTAAGACTCAAAAACTACTCTAGAACCAAGATAAACACTAAAATGAATCATTAAAGCACCAAATTCCGCTCCTTGAGGTCCAATAATCCCCGTGAATGAATACTTGGAATCTTATACATGTCATATACAAGGGAAAACAAGGAAATGATCCACCAAATTCTGATACATGAGGGTCTATAACACCTCTAAAACTAAAGTTCATAGTTTATTTAAACGAAACCTTACACAGATAAATACCCTATCAAAAGAAGGTAATCTATAAAGGAATCTCTCACAACAACATGTATATCTAGCACAACATCTATCACAACAACATGAAATAACTAATGTAATATAAATCACATGGTAGAAATGCATGACATGTGATCTCAAGCTAGTGCCTATATGATGCATGAGATGGCCTACCCTCATCTCATCTGGTTGCAACCAAAATAGAACCTCAATAATATCAACCATAACAACAAAAAACATGTGAATCACCCAATATTGAAATCAAATAAACTGGAACAAATGAAAAACCAAATAATACAATAATGAGTTAAACTAGATTTTCCCTATACATGGATTAGATACTCCTAGGAACAACATATTACCAAGTAGCCGTTTCTTCTTATACATGGCTATAAGATCAAAATAGTATGTCATGAAGAAAGAATCTCTCTGATACCACTTGGTAATGTCTTGTTTCCGGGTTCTGCCCAGAGGTTCCATGTACCCGGTTGGTCACAAGGCCTTAAGATCATTTCCCAAATTACCAGAGGTCGCCGACTAGTAGCCACAAATTTGGTTGTGATAATGGGGAAACAATGACCTCCCCAGAAGAGTAACATAGAGAAAGTAAAAAGATAGTAATAGAGGATGATGTAAAACATGAAATAAGTAAAAAAAAATTGTAATAAACAACAGGAGCACAATCATATATACATGAACATTAAACCTTGAATTTCTCTAGAACACCTTAGATCTAAAAAAATGTAAAAAACATAAAACTGAGGATATATCGTGAATGAAGAGAATCCAGGAAATGAGTTTCTAGAAGAAGGATTAAATCTACAATGGGATTCCAACGCAACCGAAAAAATTCAGATCAGAGAAAAAATGAAAATTCGGGGGGGTCAGTGAAGATCTGGTGGTCTCGTTCACTCCTGGAAGAGATAGGTCGAGAAGAAGATGAGTATGTCCATAAAATGTGACCCAAGCCAGTTTAATGAAAAAAAAGTACACAACTTGTTCTATAAAAGTACACAGCAAGTACTAGCCTTTTGAAGCCCCAGCTTTAGACAGTCTCCAAGTCACCAAACATAAACATGTACTCAGCCGTTACACAGCTAGAATGCAGTCACCCTGCGGTAACCAGGTACAAGGCGTGTACATAAAGTACACTCCGTGTACTCCTGAAATTTTCATGAACTCGTCTTTTTTCTGAAAAACAACCAAAAAAGAATGTATTGTGAAAATGAAGATATGAGTTCTTACATTCTAACCCTGTAAACACCCACTTCCTTGGGATTCATAGTTTTCTATAATAGGGCACACATTTTATGAAAAATTTGCACCAACCATGAAACAACTCCATAAATTACAACCTTATAATTTTCAAATGGAAATAAACCCTAACAAAACCCAAACAATTCCTTGTAAAAATAAGGGTTTTGGAATACATAAAAATTGAAATATTATGTTACACCTATTTTTTCCATGATGGTGTCTTTCTCATTATATAGTGATGTATATAGATATATCCCAAAACAATGTGGTCAATTGATGAGTGCCCATAAAGGGGTTTAAATTTGATGTTTACGGTGAATGAACCTCCCTAATTAAATTCAATGGTGAGTAAAACCCCATTTAACTGAGGGGTAAAATGAAATGTAGGAAGGATTACCATGTCCTAGTTTGACTATTCATTCATCCTCATTAAATACAGGGTTACATTCTCCCAGTTTAGATTTTTTTTCTCACCTCTCAGACTATAGACGAACCCTAGATGTATCAGGAGAAGATTTTTAGAGAAGAAATTATGTTCTAATAGTGTCATGGAAATGAAAAAAATATGTTAATATTTCATTACATAAAACAACCATCTTATCTAGTGTAACACACAACGTTGATAATTTTATGTTCAACAATGTATTCAATATGCAATACCAAACACGAAAAACTGATGATATATAATACCATTGTAAACTTACTGTTCGAATGGTGGTAATAAACTAGAATCTATGAATTATAAATATATGGTATATACATGTTTAGATAATGATTTAATTATAAAAAATTAATTATAAATGTAAATAAAACCCATTTCAAAATAAAATTAAATAATTTTTTGAAAAAATATTCCATGCGCACATGTGAGTTATATAATAATAAATTAAATAAATTACACGTATAGTATTAAATTAATAAAATACATATATTATATAATCAATAAAATATTTTAAACTCATATTATATTTTTTCTATATAAGTGACATGAATTATTCAATTTTTACAATTAAAATTTATATTTTTTCTTCAAAAACAAATTTAGCATTATTATGGTCTTCAAATTTTAAAAATAAATTTTCACACTATTGACAATAAAATTGATAAAATAAACATAATTTTCTAAGATTGAATTCAAAAAACAATATTTTTTGAATTTCGTTGAGATTTATGAATTTTTTGATAAGTAGTGCAAAACAATGCCTTTTAATTTAAATTTGTATTTTATACTAACATATATACAATGATAAATTAATTTTTTTTATTTATGTTTATTTAAAATATCTATCTATTTATAAAAATTAGTTCTTTTTAATAAATAACAAGTTGAAATTAGAATCAAATATATTATAAACACTTGATTCATTTCCTTATTAAATAATGTTTTCTCATTTCATCAGCGTAATTTACATTAAATTAATATTTTCAACTATGATGATTCTTTTTCAAATGGGTTACATATTTTGAATATTCATAATTTATATTATCTTATAAATTCATTTTAATTTTTGAATATAATGATTACTTAAAATAGTTTCAATTAATTGTAATAGTTAAGGAAAAACAAGTTTATTGGAGGAGGGGGTTAAACGTATTATAGATGGGGTAAAATGACCTAAAAAAATTTACAAATACTATTTTCTGGACATATTTCTACTCTTAACACATTTTGGTAAATTTGTGTGTGTTATTGGGATACAATTCAATGAATGTGGCATATATAACTAGTTATTTAATGAAATAGACAAAAATATTCCTTTAATATCCATAACGATTTGGGATAGTGAAAAATTATTAGTTAAATTAATAATTATTATTTTCAATGAAAAATTATTTTTTATAATTCTAATTTATTTTATTTTTTTATATGATGGGATGTTTACATTAAAAAATTACGAAAGTCAAACACATGAATTATTTAGTTAATGATTAAATTATATAAATTATACTAAAAAAATTAAATTTGATGAAAATTAAATGAATATTTAAGATTCATTATTTATTTACATTATTAAATCATTCCACCTAGTATTGACCATTATATATATAAATTTCAACTACTTATTGATATTTTTAAAATCTATTTAACTAAATAATGTCTAAATTGACTTTACTGTTAATTAAAAATAAATACTATTTATTTAATAAATAAAAATTAACAAAAAACAAAAACATTACAATTTTAATTTTAATTTTTATAAATACCAAAAATTTCACATTAATGGACCAATTTTTCATTTTTTTAATATATTTACACATAATTATTATAAATCATGGTTAATGTGGTTATGGTTCAAGTAGTGTTTTTGTCTGTTATTTGTGCATGTGGAAAAAATAATTTTTTAACACACATAATATTTTAATTTGATAAATTTGATATAATTATTAGAATCATTCGTTCCAAATTTTATAATTATTATCACATTATTTATTTCAAAATGTGTAAATTACATAGGCTATGAAAGTAGTTTCCAAAATTGTAAAACAAAATAATATTAATAAGAAAACCTAGTATTTAAGGAACCAAATGATTAAATCATATTTCATGGTTGTAAGTTTGGATCAAAAATATTTTCCCTCCAATAATTTATTTACCACTTAGTTAGGAACATCTGGTATGACTTACCTCCCAATGCTAAATAGATTTTGGTATTTACAAAAATGACACTCATCCTTCATAATAAAATTTAATTCAATCCCTTAGATTATTCACACCATTGAATGCAATTTTATAATCCAAAATCTACCCAAATAACATCTAAAAATACATATTCATATTTTTGATGATATATTCTTGTATTAAATCAAAACTTTCAATTATTTAGTTCAAACCTACAAAGGAAAAATTAAAAATAGGTAATATTCTACAAAGACCATCATTATTTTACATATTTATACAGCTCAATAAATTATTAATATACCAATAAAATATAGTTAAATGTTAATATTAAATATATTTAAATTTTTAGGTTATGGGTGATACATTAAAACCACACACACATCCATTTAATGGATTAATATGTCATCATTCGTGTTTATGGTGGACTACTGCCTTTTGTAATGATGTATCTATTTTCTCCATTACAACCTTTCATAGTTTGTTATGATGATAGATATAACGATAATATATGAGATTTATAATATAATCATACCTACTCAGTAATTATAATATATATAACCTTTTATGTTCCATTATGTACGAGATTTGATAATATCGCTCAATTGTACGACCAACAATAGTGTCGTGAATTGATTTGATTCCTTTTTTAATAAATAATTACATATAATGTCATAAGGGATATGATTATAAATATATGTGAAATAATTTAAATAATTATGATATTAATCAAATTTTTTCATTATGTAAATATATTATATCATTTTAATTTCACATTTTCAATTACTAAAAAACATGATTACTTCATTCATGGATGTGTGGAGGAAAAACTCATAAAAGAGATTGAATTCGTTTTTTATCAACCAAATCTTTAGAATGATATATATAAGTATATATATTAACATAATATAGTATTAATGATATTATAATAATTATTTATTGTAATTTATTTATTAAATTTCTTTCCATGAAGATTATTTGAAAAATGAAATTTTACTAATGCATACATTGGACCTACTGTCTCCACAATTCAAATTTTAGTTTATAACCATAATTGATTATGGGTTTAAAAAATATAATTGGTTAATAAATATGAAAATTATCCAATTGTGATTATATATATATATATATATAAATATTTACCCATTTAACCATAATCAACCAACCAATTTTGTTTTTTATACACAAGACGATTATGGTCAAACATTCTGACATTAACATAATTGATATACTAAAGGTATCGAATATTGTAACAATTGAAACAAATAAGTATTAATAAAATTAAAAATTGCTTATGAAATATTGTATTAAATATATTTTTATTCCTTATATGAAGAATAAAATCATGTTTAATTAGACTAAAGGTATGGGTTTTGCTCATCTTACTTTTATTTCTATAATATATATTCCATATTCACCATAGATTTTTGTTTTATGGTGTTTATACTAACCGTTATTTTATTTTAGGAAACAGTCAGATAAATTAATTTCAATTTACATACCAATTTTTTGATATATAATTCATTGGTTTTATGGTTTCATTGTTCACAAAGTAATGTGGTATTTTTGTCTCAAGTACTGTTCTTTGAGAAGTTTATTATGTTATTATCCTATATTATTTAATGAGGTGTATATATAGACTCTTTATTTTATAAATTAATTAATATTATTATTCATATGATATTATATGTTTTAGGTAATGATATTATTTAATGTGAATTACAAATCGATGTAAAAATTTTTGTATGATTCTATTGTTACAATTTTATCATTTATTGGAATTATGTATGATAATGTACAGATTATTGAAATAATATAATTATAATTAATAATATTATCTCATTTAATTCAATATATATTATTTAATGGTAACATGTTTTTACTCTTTGGAACATAAAGGGTTTGAGAATGTTTTTTTTCTGAAAACTCATCCTAATTTATGTTTTTTACTCAGAAATCTATTTCCTCCCAAAACCATGATTCGAAAAAAATAAAACATTTTTTAAATGTGTTTTAAAAAGTTGAAATGATACGTCAAAAAATTAAATTATAAAATCATTTCAAAAATCAATCTATATAATATTTTATTTTTTTCAAATAAATGTATTTTCCGAAAGCTTTATGTTTTAATGTGTGATTTTCAAAATAAAGATAATATTTTACAGAGAACGTTTTTGATGATATTTTAATGGTATTTACATTCATTCTCATTGATACCCTTTTTGTTAAATATTTTCCATTGAGTATATTTTTTAATAATACCATAATCATTATTTTTAATAATGGATTAATATTGTTCCAAATATATTGAAATGGATCATTTTTATTTTCCATGGGTAAATCAACTTTTGTAAATATTTATATGGAAAAAGATTCATTTACAAAGGAATATTTTATTCCAAAAATATTTTTATTAGACCAGATTATTTTCCACTAGTTAATCATGTAAAAATTAATTTTTTCGGGAACCCATTTATTATAAATAATTTGATCAGGTTTCAAAGAGATTATAATGGAAATATTTTTTTACATAAGTTAATAATGTTTTGAATAGAAGAAATATTGTTTCATTAATTTATGATGAAATAAATTCCATATTTTATTTATAAATAAATCTGTTCGTGGAAATTATAAAATATGGGCATACATAGATAGTGATGGGTGGTCCTGTTATAGCATAATCTATTCGTGTTCTAGGATAGTAACCTAATGCATTGGGTAATGAATATGTTTTACATAGAATTTTAAAAAATTTAAATCTTATGGTTATTATAATTTTAAGGGATATATAAGGGTTCTATTATGGTTCAATGGGATGGTAATCCAAGATAAAAATAGTTTTATCTATGATTATTATATGATTATGTTTTTTAGTTTTATAATGGATGGTATCTCATGGTATGCGATTATTTATTATTATGAATTCTTATTTTTTAATGAATTATACCATTTCTCCATGTTTTATGATCTCAATATTGATTGGTATGATTTTATATGTCTTTTAAACATTCACTTTTAGTATATCTTAATACCCTTATTCACTTATCATGTACTCTGATGACATTCAATTATTAATTCTTAAATTTCCTTCACTGAGTATTTAAAATTTCCCCAGTTATATATCATATTCCAAAGTATATAATGTGTGATGTTTATCATATTTTCCTTATAATTGATTTGATATGGATGATTATGTTGTATTAATATGATAATGATAATCAGGATTATGTGATTAAAAATCTCATTTATTATCATTGAATTGAATTTTAAACCTTTTTTTCTAGATAACTAAAACTCTAAAACTAAATGGTTTTAAAAATATATGAGGTCCAATTTTTCATTTTGATGCTGTAAGGTTTAAATGAATTTTTTTTTCAAAGTTATCATAATTAGATCTAGAAATGTAATGCTTAAAATTCAAACTCTGAATCTAAGAATGTTTGTCTTGGTCTATAATATTACCCTCTCCCATTCCATTAGTTATAACTTTTTAGATTATAAATTTATTTATTGTCTTTCATAATGTCTCATGAATCTATGTACTCTCTCTTCTATAATCCTCCTCCTGTATTTCAATTATTTTTTTTATGATTTTCAAGCATTCCTCAATTTTAGAATTTGGGTTCATGAATGTCTTGATGGTATCTTTCTCTGGCCAAATTATAGAGATATTTTATAATATTTATTTCCATTTTATTCATTAATATTTATGTTCTATAGAGGGGGTTATTCATTAAATCTTATAATTACGTTATTTTATTAGTTACATATATTTTTATTTATGTGTAACTATGAAATTATATTTTGTTATATTTTTATATAATAATCGAACCAACAAAAACGATATAATATTACAAAATAGTGAATGAATTGGAATTGGTTTCTTTTTGTCGCAAGTGATTTATGATGATTTCAGGATTTCGCTTGTTTTTTGAGATAATTTCCAATCTAATTTTTTTATATCATCTTTGTGTTTAATATGTTTTAAATTATATAATAAAATTTAATTCATAGTAATTTAATTATTAATTGATGTGTCTTGTAAATTTATTAACATCATTCCTTATCTATTAGTAAAATATTAGTGTTCAGATTATGATATTTATGATTGATTGATAGGTATAAAATATGTTTATTATAGGTATCATATTTTTTTGAAAAGATACATAACGAATATGCAACATTGTGAATGTAATTGAATTGTATTATTCTATAGTTATGAGTTGGGGGATATAAATCCCTCTCAATGTTTGATAACTATTTTAATTCCTTGGGTATATGGACTTAGTTTTCCTATGACTGTTTTCTAATGAATGAACATTGATGTTTTTTATTATTTACATATGATGATTGAACATTGATTTTATCGGTTAATAAAATGGTTTGGTTCATAAATTTAGTTATGAATGGGTTCTCTTTCCAAGGGTTATTGTAATGTATTAATGATGGTGTTGTAAAGAAGAAATGTATGGCATGTAATGGTATCTATGATGGCATTGGGGTGGTTGGAACAGGTTTATTGGTGGGAAATTTCACTGTGACGTTCAAGATATAATAATTTAAATGTCCATTTCCAATTTATTTTTTATTATTGTTTCAATATTCTTATTATATGTTCTCTTTATGTTTACAATTGTCTTCTTTTATTGGTGTTACATTGAATTAGTTTTAGAATTTAAAATATTATGCAATGATGGCTTGTTTATAAAATGAACTATTTGGATGTGGTGAATCTTAAGGCCATAATGGTAAATGATGAATTTTAAATAAATTTGGTACCATGGGATATTTGGAATTTTATTCTTTTAAGAGAATTTAATGGAATTTTTGAATTATAATAAGTGTTGTAAAATTGAGTTATCATCAAATAATATCAAATGATTATAAAGTAATTTTTAAATAAATATTAATTTTTTTAGTGACTTTATTATTTACTATGTAATGACAATGATATATATCAATCATGATTATTTAATGTAATCTAGTCCCAAGACCATAGTGGTGACAGTGAGGTATCATGTGAGAAAACACATACTAATCTAGTATATAGATAGGTTGTTTCCCATAGTGTTATTATATATTATATCATTTAAAAAAATTTATTTTATATTATTTACCACATGATTTAGTATTGTAATAGACCACTAATTGTTTTTGGTGTTACTTCCCTAAGCATACATGTTTTAAGGGGATAAAACAGAATACTTCTCACTCTCCCCCAGGGACTATTTCGTCTACAGTATATTATATGGGAATATCCAACTATGATGATTTATGGAATAAGGTATGGACCCACATGGGTTATGATGGATCTAATCCTTATTATATTATTATATGTGGGATTTAATGTCATTATTTTATATTACATATATATTTATAATCATAGGGTAAATATTATACCACATGTTTACATTCATGGGTTATATCCTCTTGAGGTATAATGTATGGATCATATATGGTTGAGTACTTCTGACTTATTAATTATGATATAAGAGATGATAGTGATGAGGTTATGAGGTGTTTCAATAGATAAAATATGATAATTTTCTATGGATATGATATGATTACCCTTTTTGTCTTAGGATCAATTATGGTATAGATTATCAGAAGATGTCACCCCTTGGGATGTTAGAGTTATGCAGTAGTGTATAAGTGGAAGTGGTGTACATTAATTTCATTATATATGGATTTATATGGATCATTTTTCATTTATATATTAAGTGGTATGTGATTATTTCTAATGAAATGATGTATTTTAACCTTCTTAGTTAATGAATCATCTTCATCTCGTTTTCACTGGGTTTTAGTATGTGTAAAAAAATCAAGAGAGGATGTTGTGAAGATCCAACTAGGATTACTTATCAGGTTACCCTATGGATATATAAACTATTTCCTGGTTCTATATAATATAGTTCATGATCTAGAAACGAAGTACTAGAACATGGAGTTGTTTATGAGTTTATAGAGTGCATGGTCACATTCTATAATTTTTTAGTACTTTTCAATTGTTTTTACTTATATATTACATTACATTTTTGTATTGAAATTTTTTTATTATGTATTCATTGAGTTGATTGGTGTAATATCATAATTACTATTATTCCTTAAAATTAAATACTAATTATAATGCCTCCCATTTCTGATTATATACACTTGGTTCAATTTAACAAACAATTACTAATATGAAGTGGGCTCTAGTGCAAACCATACCTCAATTCACTACAATCCTAAGAGGTGTTCAAGTGGAGAGGGGGACTATGATAGCTAATGTGTGTTTTTATTTATATTTTTATTGAATACAATAAATCCAAGATTATAAAAATGAAATTATTCTTTTATAATATATATATTTATTTATTTATTTTAAATAATATATCAAAATGAATAAATGATAAAAATTCCTATGGGAATGAGATATGGAGGTCCACGTACGACTAGTTGATGTGTTGAATGAATTTGATCATTACATTATTAAAAACAACTTGTGATTGTGTAATGGAAATATTATGATTCTAATTATCTAATTAAATTTAAAATACTTAATGGGATATTTTAATATATAGAAACATCACTCTAAGAGATTATATCTTTTACCCTCCCAAAAAATTTGTGAAATGTAACTTGATTGAAATAAATCTCGACGAAATTATTTGACATGATCTAAAAAATAATGGGTTTTGATATTAATGTGATCATATATTGTTGACTTTGAAAAACTTGTGAAGGGGATATGATACTGAAAGTTCATGTTTTACAGTTATAATTACACTTTGATATTGTGGATTAAAATACTTAAATCATGAAGAGTGGTGGCTCAATATTCATGGACTTACATTAATTTTATTTTTCTTTTTATAGAAGAATAAATTCATAACTAATAAAATTTCTATAAAATGGAATTGATCTCATATAGATGACTAGATTATTATTGATTTTATGGTGTTCATTTTTTAGTGAATATATTCAAATCAATTAATAAATCATTGTTTTTATCTGACAATTACAATAAAAGGTTATAACCATTATGACATTAGAGTGTCACATCCCAATATAGATAATGTTTTTACCTCAGTCTTAATATTATAGTCCTAGAGATTCTCTTATTGTGATAAACTAAGGAAGAGTATTGATAAAGTATTTGGAAAAATTGGAATTGGGAAAGTGATAATTCAATAAAATAATGACATTCTGAAATATTTTTTTTGTAGATTATCATATAGTGGCCATTTTTGAAACATTAGACAAAAAAATTAGGAGTATTTAAATGATATTATACAAAAAGACATCAAAAAGTGTGTGGTCCCTAAATATATCATAATAACATAGAATAATACAAAATAACTTTTAAATTTTCTGTTATTAGTATTGTATATTCTTAACATATACACTTAATATTCATTTGAGATAGTTAGTTTGGAATGATGTATATATTAATGGGGAATAAAAATGAATTATTGTGGTATCTCTATAACCGGATTCATTACGTCTATTATGGAGGGTTACCTGACCTCATTGACACCTTCTAGTATGAAACATTCCAATAACTATAGGAGTGGTCCATAGAAACATATTGATGGGATTGTGGCCTTGGTAATAAATTTCCACAAGAGTAAAGTAATAAAATGGATGAAATTTTTAATTAATAAAAACAATATTCCAAATAAATAAAAAATTCATCAACACATACTAGTGAAATATGGATCAACCAAGTTATAAAAATTCAAGAAAATGTATTTCCCAAAGATATGGATAAATTTATAAAAAATAAACTTGATTAAAAAATTATAATGATACAAGGAAAAAAGATGAATCTCTCAAAGAATTACCTCAATCCATACCTCTCCACTTACTCGACGTTTTTATATAGGATCTATTTTCTACATTGGATCACTAACCCACATTTTGTAATGCCAACTGAGATTTTCATACAAGGTGTGAGTATAAACCCATTGAAACACCTCAAATTAATTTCTAATATATGCATAACAATTATATAAAATTATATTCAATGATTACAAATGAATATGAGAATAAACATATAATCTATCATGTAATCGTATTCTATCCAAGATTAAATGAATCTTGAATGAACCATCGTCGACTCTATATTTGATGGAATTTACATTCCATTTCATCCTTTGGGATAGAATCATCTTGACATTCTGTTACACATGAATAAATCACTAAACCACATCCAATCCCAATATAAAAATATTAATATCCATTTTCAACACAACCATACCCAAAAATATCAATGATGTTTGTCTTCATGTCACATGTCAATCTATAAAATCTCTATCATGAAAATATCCGGTTCATCTTAGACATGATCATATCAATCATGGTCATCGTCAAGTCACATGTAAAACTAGGAAATATCCATTTGGAATATCGCATGTTAATATCATACATGTCTATATCAATCGTGTTCACCCCCTAATATCCTTACAATCTCATCCATATCACAAATATTTATATGATATCACTTTTAGAATCAAAATTTCCTTTTACTATCTCATTCTTATAATTTCTTATCCAAAACAATATATTCAAATCCCAACAATCATGAACATTTCCTTAGCCTTATCCATTTTATGATGCTTAAATTAATCAGTATCCTGGAATATTACTAACACCCCCACTATAAGGGTATTACTAAATTTATAGATAACCCACCTGGTCAAATTTACACAATAAGAAGAGTTATCATAAGGATACAAACGTCCGTTAGAAAATCAGGGAATAAAATTCCATATAAGTGTCATTCCATGGAAAGGAAATCCTACATCAGGAGTGTAGAAGTTGAAACTGTAACACCTGAGACTTTTATGTTATATAAACCATCAAAGGAATCTTTTTCTACACAACACTTGCTTGGCTTTCTTTGCACGCAATCACGACCTTCCTCGATAGCTTGCGTCGTACGCAATACCGAGTTTCACTAAACAACAATATGCTATTAAAACTAGCCCTTATGAATAGTAATAACCACTTTTTAAAATTTTATAAATTTTATTTTTCAAAATGGACTTCATTTTTGGACTCAGAATATCGAAATTAGCCTAGGGTGAAATTTTGGTATTTTTCTGAAAACATTCAATTTTTGATGAATAGTGAAACCACTAAGTGGTAGGTTAAAAACTGAATTTTGCATAAAACATAATTTTACCGCTTCTGTGAATGGAATTTCAAAAATCCGAGAGACACGGTTAATATCAAGGACTAAAATGTGGTTCAATGAGATGAAAATAATTTTTTGTGAATAGTAACTTTTTACTATTTTTACCGCGGTTAATAGTAAATAGGGTAACTAAGGGTAAATATGATATCAATATTACCCTAACACATGTCTTAATTCTATTGGACAAGTGTAATTCGACCAAAAACAAACTTAGGAATAAAATATGACCATTTAGGCCCACTTGGATTAGATTAGGACATTTATTATTAATTTATTTAAAGAAGGGTTAAAATAGTTAAAATCAATGATTAATAAGTAAATCATTTTTAATATGGGGTTATACATAAGATAAATTCGACTATAAATATTCATTAGAAAGCTGAAAATATTTCCTACATAAGGGTATTTTATTTGTAATTTTTAGACATTAAATAATTTAATTTATTTATGACACAATGATGATGCAGTAATTATCTTATTAATGAAATATTGACATAATTGATGTTATAAACACCAAAATAAATGTAATTTGAGACTTTTTATGAATTCCACTAATTTTCTAGGTTACTATGATATATTAATGTTGATTTAATCAACTTGGTTAGAACATATAATTCTGTTATGACTTTCAAAAAAATCATATATCAAATAGTGTCAAAATTGACACAAAATAGTTTTTAAATCAAATATTATATGATTAATTGTTATTGTATTCCTAAAAATCTAAGGTTCGGCCAAATGACTTAGATAAAGATATATATATTAATAATAAACAATTTGGGGTTCGGTTGGCATGTTATATTAAGTGTATTAACCATATAGTGAAAGAAAACAAAAAGACACGGTAAAAGTTAAATTAATTAACTTAGAGTTAAATCTAATTGATAAGGTTAAAATAATACCCTAAACTTGTCTAAGTCCTATTGGTTGATAGTATTTTGACCCTTCCCCACTTTATCTTCGAAATAAGACCCTTTGGAACCATTATAAACCGATTTTGACTTTAATATAAAATAATATTTTGAGATATTCCTAAGGTGCCCCTATCCTTCCTTATAAAAGGGCACCTCCTCCCCCTCCTCCTCACACCAATTTGAGCACTCAAGCTCGGACAACCCCTGCCATTTTCTCCTCTCCACTTCCACAGAATAATCCTACAGGTCCTGGTCTTCTCCAAAGACCAATCTTAGTTCCTTAAGTGGGGGATTCAAAGAGGCGTTCCAAAGAAGAGGTAATATCCATTACCGATCTTTTCAATTTCTTTCTTCTTCAACTTCTTCTTCTTTAGTTGTTTCATGATAAAGTAATAACATCAGTATTACTTACATACTGATATGTTATTATAAATATGAAACAACCCTAATTCACCTTCTATCCATCCTACGGAAAAATGAAATCACCGCGCGTGCGTACGTACGGAATACCGTCTCCACGCCGTGGTGTAATCTACTTTCCACCATCACCTTACAAGGATGGGTATAACGGTGTAATGAGTAACTATATATGATTATTATGAAGTAATATTGATACTTAAATAATATATATATACTCCAATACAATTCCACGATCGTAGGAACGATATCATCACTCGTGCGTACGTACGAAATACCGTCTCCACGATGTGATGCGACTCGTTCTACATGATCTTCATTTCATAATGATTATATAAATGAATTGAATGAATGAATATGGTATATACTACACTAATACCATTCTGGAAATGAATTATCTATAACCTAAAGATAAGAATAAGAATTTATTCGACAAAACACGCATAAGAACAAAAAGTTATAAAGACCCGAGTGACAAGTAACAATGAAATATTACTAACAAGAAGCTAATAATATGACCATATATGATATCATATCAATATGTATGATTCTGGAATAAGTCAATAACATTATTTAAACCATTATACAGGAGCTTCGGACACGAACAAAGCAAATCAGACCTAAGGTAAGGGAAATATCACAATCTCATTTTTATCCGAGATGGTTTATTCGTAAGTATTTACTGGGGTGTATTTTATCATCCACATCCATGTTTACTCAATATGTAATATTATTTCCATCCACCTAAAATTGTTTAAATCCATTTTTACCCTTCGGTGAGTTTTTAGTAATACGTATGAAAGGAATCTTTTGTCGTTTTTCGTACGAGGTACTTTTTGACTTTTCCGACAAAAGTACGAAGAATGTTTTTTTTTAACTTATACGGCACGAACGGATTTCTACTGTTTTATAAAGCCTTATTTTCATGAAGCTTCCTCTAAAAAATTTCATGACTATTTTCAATAAAATCTCTTTCTTTTAAAATTGCATGATGTTTTGTGAAAAGAAATTGATTTTGAAGAAGAAAGGATATTTTCCTCAAGAATTCAATTCAAGTGTTTTATCAAAATTATTTTCCATCTAAGATAATAAAGGGTTCTGTTTCTATCCATATTTTTACATTGATTTGACTATGTTGTGATGGAATTATGTTAATGAATTCCGTTATCTTATATGAATTGATTTATGATGTCATGATGTTTCAAGAATCCCATTTCTGTTACATGTGTTATGCGATGATGTATGTGGCACACATAAGAAAGGATTCATTATAAGATGGGTGGGACCTATATCTCCCTCCAATGCATTGGGTAATGATTTTATATCTCATGAGATAGACATGGCTGGAACGGAAGGTTATTTCGGTTCAGTGATACAGGACTGAAACGAGGAGTGAACTCGGTTCAGAAAGGGACTTTGTCCACTAAGATAGTCTTGGCAATGAGTCATGACTAACAAGAAATGATTTTCCATGATTATGTGTGCATGCCACAAAGTTTCAAGTTTTATGTTATGATTATGGGGATCCCATTTTCACTTCTATGATTTATTCCATGTCATGATATTATGATCTCTTTTTCAGGTTTTGATTTTCAAAAAGATATGATATGATTTTTTATTTCCTTTATTTGCCCTTGCTGAGCATTTGAGCTCACCCTTTTATGTTTTCTTTTACCCAGGTCAGGAAGATGGATATTAAGTAGAATATGCTAAAAGGGACCCTATATATGATGAAATAAATGGGAGACACTGTAGAAGATTTATGAACCAGTTGTTTATGTTTCCCAGTTTCTAAAGACACTATACCTATACGGTCCTTTGTGGTTTTGTCATATGTTGTAATAAGTGTGCTTCAATTTTGAAGTATTAACAATGTATGTAAAGTATGGGTCGTTATAGTTGGTATCAGAGGAAAGGCATAGTCAACCATTGGAAACTAGGATGTGAAAGCCTTAGTAAGAACCCTAAGGATAAGTCTAAGCATAGAACACAATCTTAGAAATGGCCATGAATAACCTAGGTTAAGACCATAAGCATGAAAATTTTATTCTTGAATTATGTGGTTTCCTATTATAATTAGTGTTGCTCACACTATTCTTCTTGGTTTTAGTCAATGGCTGGAACCCGAAGGAACCGTGTTAATGAGGAATGCGATGGGCAATGCAATGATTGTCCCCCTGAGCAACCAAACGATATGGGAGCTGGAATGCAAAATCTTGTAGCCATGCTCACACAACTTTCTCAAGTTATGAATCATGCAGGATTTCCAAACGAGCAAAGGAGGGAGCAACATTCTGTTGAATCCTTCATGAGGCAGCGTCCAACTTCTTTCAGCGGGTCTACTGATCCATTAGTTACTGAACAATGGATTAGTACTACTGAAAAGATATTTTCAGTTCTTCAATGTTCTGAGCATGATAAAGTCATCCTAGCAGTGTATCGTTTGGAAGGAGATGCGGATCAATGGTGGAATCTTGTTAAGAATAC
The DNA here is from genome assembly GCA_963277665.1 of Viscum album. NCBI lineage: Eukaryota > Viridiplantae > Streptophyta > Magnoliopsida > Santalales > Viscaceae > Viscum > Viscum album. The sequence continues at coordinate 600,359,956 of OY728128.1, forward strand.
GAGGCAAAGGGATGAAATTGAGTCTATGGAATGGGACGAGTTCAAGAACTTATTTTTCAATAAGTACTTCCCTCGTATTCTCCGAACAAAGATGGAGAAAGAGTTCCTTGAACTGAAGCAAAGGGATGATGAATCTGTTAGTACCTATGAAGCAAATTTTACAAGACTTGCAAGGTACGCTTCTGGTATTATTATCCAACCTGAGAGTAAGATCGATCGATTCTTTAGTGGCTTAAAACCAAGTCTTCGAAGGGCGTTAGACATAAGGGACTTCAATAGCTACGAGGAAATCGTTCGATGTGCTCTCAAAGTCGAGATGGAGATTGGAGTAACCCATCAGTCACATGGGTTTGATAAGAAGAGGAAGATGGAATTCAAAGAAAAATCTAAAGAGCACACGGAAAAGAAGATGAACATTCCCTTATTCTCAAAGTGTGGAAAGAGACATGGAGGGAGTTGTCTTAAAGGGACAAGTAAATGTTTTAAATGTGGAAAGGAAGGACATCGGGCATTTGAATGCCGTGATAATGGGAAGAAGATGTCTAATGATGCAAACAGAGGAAGGGATACACAGAATGAACCTACTACACTTCAATGTTTCAAGTGCAAGGAGATGGGGCATTATGCCAATCAATGCCCAAATCCAAGGGTTGATGATGATAGTCGACGTCAACAAACTCTTAAGGCTAAAGACAAAGGAAAGTCACATGCAATTTCTATCAGCGATGTGGAGTACGATAACGATGTGGTGAAAGGTACACTTACCATCCACTCTAAAGTAGCAAATGTTTTATTTGATTCTGGATCCACCCACTCTTTTATTTCTAAAGAATTTTCTAAGGGTATCACCGTATTACCTCAACAATTAGATGTTGAGTTAGCTGTGACAACACCTAATGGCACAACAGTCGCATCAGAAGTTTATAATTCTTCTCCGATCGAAGTTTGTGGGAAAGTGCTTCCTACAAATCGTGTGACCCTTCCTTTAGTGGAATTTGATGTGATTCTTGGCATGGATTGGCTTTCTCTACATGGAGCTCATATCAATTTCCAAAGAAGGGAAGTCACATTTCATATTCCAGATCAACCTACGATCGTCTATCAATGCAAGGATGAACATAACCTTCCAGTGGAAATTTCTTCCATCTTATGGGTATTGATTCCACTAAATGAAGGTTATTTATCTCAAATAGTTGGTGAGAAACTCACGATTAAGAATATGCCCATTGTATGGGAGTTTGATGATGTCTTTCCGGAGGAATTATCGGGTCTTCCACCAAATCGTGAAGTTGAGTTTTCAATAGAACTCGTACCGGGTGCTTTGCCTATTTCAAAGACACCTTATAGAATGGCCCCAATTGAGTTGCAGGAATTGAAGAAGCAACTCCAAGAGAATCTTGATAAGGGATTCATACGCCCTAGTGCGTCACCTTGGGGAGCACCTGTTCTATTTGTTAAGAAGAAAGATGGAGCAATGAGACTCTGCATTGATTATCGAGAACTTAACAAGATCACTATCAAGAACAAATATCCTCTCCCATGCATTGATGACTTATTTGACCAACTACGCGGAGCTCAATACTTTTCCAAGATTGATCTTCGTTCAGGGTATCATCAATTAAGGGTCAAAAGGGAGGATATACCAAAGACGGATTTCCGTACAAGGTATGGACACTATGAATTTATAGTGATGCCATTTGGTCTTACTAATTCCCCTTCTATCTTCATGGATCTAATGAATAGAGTCTTTAGAGACTATCTTGATCAATTTGTGGTAGTCTTTATAGACGATATTCTTGTCTATTCAAAGAGAAAGGAAGAGCATGAAGATCACTTGAGAATTATATTGAAGACCCTGAGAAAAGAGAAGCTTTATGCCAAATTTACCAAGTGTGAATTTTGGCTTCAAAAAGTTGCATTTTTGGGTCATATAATCTCAAAAGAGGGGATATCTGTGGATCCAGCAAAAACAGAGGTTATCGAAAGATGGTCAAGACCAACAACAGTAACTGAGATCCGAAGTTTTCTTGGTATGGCTGGTTATTATCGACGTTTTGTAAATGATTTTTCACGATTATCTAATCCACTCACCAAGTTGACTCGGAAAGGAGTTAAGTTTGTCTGGACAGAGGAATGTGAAGAGAATTTCAAGGAGTTGAAAAGAAGGTTATCCAGTGCACCTGTGCTCACACTGCCTTATAGTGGAGAAAGGTTTGTGATCTACAGTGATGCATCCAAGAAGGGATTGGGGTGTGTTCTTATGCAAAATGATATGGTGATAGCTTATGCCTCACGACAGTTGAAAATCCATGAGCAAAATTACCCAACACATGATTTGGAGTTGGCTGCGGTAATCTTTGCATTAAAGATTTGGAGGCATTACCTTTATGGTGAAAGGTGTGATATTTATACTGATCATAAAAGTTTAAAGTATATTTTCACACAAAAGGAGTTGAATATGCGTCAAAGAAGATGGTTGGAGCTGATTAAGGATTATGACTGCTCAATCCATTACCACCCTGGGAAAGCAAACAAGGTGGCAGATGCATTAAGTCGACAAGACCATGCTAGTTTATCCATGATGAGGATCACAAAAGATCCAATATTTATGGATTTACAAAGGATGGATCTTGGAATTATAAAGGAAGGGGAAAAATCTTATCTTTCTCAAATGAATGTTCAACCATCTATACATGTGAAGATTAAAGAGGCACAGAAAGAAGATGTCGAGTTACAAAAGAAGGTGAGAAATGTTCCTGAATTCAACCTTTATTGTGATGGGATAATAAAGTTTAGGAATCGGGTTTTTGTTCCTCCCATCCCCGAATTAAAGAAGGAGCTGCTGGATGAGGCTCATAGTTCTTCATTCTCTATTCATCCTGGAAGCACGAAGATGTATAGGGACCTGAAAGAGTACTTCTGGTGGGATGGCATGAAAAGAGATGTTGCTGAATATGTCTCTCGATGCTTGGTTTGTCAACAAGTTAAAGCTGAGAGACAAAAGTCTAAGGGGATGTTACAACCATTACCCATACCCGAATGGAAATGGGAAAACATCACTATGGACTTTTTCACAGGACTTCCTAAAACATCCAAAGGCAGTAATTCTATCTGGGTCATAGTTGATCGTCTTACAAAGTCTGCACACTTCATTGCTATTAGAGAGGATTTCTCTCTAGATCAGGTTGCCAGGATATATGTAAAGGAAGTGGTAAGATTGCATGGAGTACCACTTTCTATTATATCTGATCGGGATCCGAGATTTACCTCGAAGTTCTGGCGAAGTCTTCAGCATACTCTGGATATAGAGTTGAGTTTCAGCACTGCTTATCATCCCCAGACAGACGGTCAGTCTGAGAGAACAATTCAAACCCTAGAAGATATGTCGAGAGCTTGCTCTATGGATTTCAAAGGAGGTTGGGATCAACACCTACCTTTGGTGGAATTTTCTTATAATAATAGCTTTCACTCCAGTATTCAGATGGCTCCTTATGAAGCTCTCTATGGAAAGAAATGTAGGACTCCAACTTGCTGGGATGAAGTTGGGGAAAGAAAGCTATTAGGACCTGATCTCGTTGATGAAATGGCAGAAAAGGTCAGATCTATTCAACAACACATAAGAGCAGCTCAGAGTCGACAGAAAAGTTATGCCGACAACCGAAGAAAAGACCTAGAGTTTGAAGTGGGTGATAAAGTGTTCTTACGAATATCTCCCTGGAAGAGGGTTATGAGTTTTGGAAAGAAGGGGAAGTTGAGCCCTAGATATATCGGTCCTTTCGAAATACTGGATCGTGTTGGGAAGGTAGCTTACAGATTGGCGCTTCCACCGAATCTCTCTCAAGTTCACGATGTGTTCCATGTATCTCTCCTGAGAAAGTACATACCAGATCCTTCACATGTACTCAGCTCAGAAGTTGTACCGCTGGAGCAAGATCTTTCTTATGAAGAACAGCCGATAGAGATTCTGGATCGTAGCGAAAAAGTCCTACGAAACAAGACCACTCGCTTGGTGAATGTTTTATTGAGGAACCACCAACTTGAAGAAGCTACATGGGAGCTTGAGGATATGATGAGGGAGAAGTATCCTCATTTTTTTGTTACAAAGTGAGGAATTTCGAGGGCGAAATTCTTTTTAAGGGGGGTAGAATGTAACACCCGAGACTTTTATGTTATATAAACCATCAAAGGAATCTTTTTCTACACAACACTTTCTTGGCTTGCTTTGCACGTAATCGCGACCTTCCTCGATAGCTTGCGTCGTACGCAATACCGAGTTTCACTAAACAACAATATGCTATTAAAACTAGCCGTTATGAATAGTAATAACCACTTTTTAAAATTTTATAAATTTTATTTTTCAAAATGGACTTCATTTTTGGACTCAGAATATCGAAATTAGCCTAGGGTGAAATTTTGGTATTTTTCTGAAAACTTTCAATTTTTGATGAATAGTGAAACCACTAAGTGGTAGGTTAAAAACTGAATTTTGCATAAAACTTAATTTTACCGCTTCTGTGAATGGAATTTCAAAAATCCGAGAGACACGGTTAATATCAAGGACTAAAATGTGGTTCAATGAGATGAAAATAATTTTTTGGTGAATAGTAACTTTTTACTATTTTTACCGCGGTTAATAGTAAATAGGGTAACTAAGGGTAAATATGATATCAATATTACCCTAACACATGTCCTAATTCTATTGGACATATTTAATTCGACCAAAAACAAACTTAGGAATAAAATATGACCATTTAGGCCCACTTGGATTAGATTAGGACATTTATTATTAATTTATTTAAAGAACGGTTAAAATAGTTAAAATCAAAGTTTAATAAGTAAATCATTTTTAATATGGGGTTATACATACGATAAATTCGACTATAAATATTCATTAGAAATCTGAAAAGATTTCCTACATAAGGGTATTTTATTTTTAATTTTTAGACATTAAATAATTTAATTTATTTATGACACAATGATGATGCAGTAATTATCTTATTAATGAAATATTGAAATAATTGATGTTATAAACACCAAAATAAATGTAATTTTAGACTTTTTATGAATTACACTAATTTTCTAGGTTACTATGATATATTAATGTTGATTTAATCAACTTGGTTCGAACATATAATTCTGTTATGACTTTCAAAAAAATCATATATCAAATAGTGTCAAAATTGACACAAAATAGTTTTTAAATCAAATATTATATTATTAATTGTTATTTTATTCCTAAAAATCTAAGGTTCGGCCAAATGACTTAGATAAAGATATATATATTAATAATAAACAATTTGGGGTTCGTTTGGCATGTTATAGTAAGTGTATTAACCATATAGTGAAAGAAAACAAAAAGACACGGTAAAAGTTAAATTAATTAACTTAGAGTTAAATCTAATTGATAAGGTTAAAATAATACCCTAAACTTGTCTAAGTCCTATTGGTTGATAGTATTTCGACCCTTCCCCACTTTAGATTCGAAATAAGACCCTTTGGAACCATTATAAACCGATTTTGACTTTAATATAAAATAATATTTTGAGATATTCCTAAGGTGCCCCTCTCCTCCCTTATAAAAGGGCACCTCCTCCCCCTCCTCCTCACACCAATTTGAGCACTCAAGCTCGGTCAACCCCTGCAATTTTCTCCTCTCCACTTCACTAGAATAATCCTAGAGGTCCTGGTCTTCTCCAAAGACCAATCTTAGTTCCTTAAGTGGGGGATTGAAAGAGGCGTTCCAAAGAAGAGGTTATATCCATTACCGATCTTTTCAATTTCTTTCTTCTTCAACTTCTTCTTCTTTAGTTTTTTCATGATAAAGTAATAACATCAGTATTACTTACATACTGATATGTTATTATAAATATGAAACAACCCTAATTCACCTTCTATCCATCCTACGGAAAAATGAAATCACCGCGCGTGCGTACGTACGGAATACCGTCTCCACGCCGTGGTGTAATCTACTTTCCACCATCACCTTACAAGGATGGGTATAATGGTGTAATGAGTAACTATATATGATTATTATGAAGTAATATTGATACTGAAATAATATATATATACTCCAATACAATTCCACGATCTTAGGAACGATATCATCACTCGTGCGTACGTACGGATTACCGTCTCCACGATGTGATGCGACTCGTTCTACATGATCTTCATTTCATAATGATTATATAAATGAATTGAATTAATGAATATGGTATATATTACACTAATACCATTCTGGAAATGAATTATCTATAACCTAAAGATAAGAATAAGAATTTATTCGACAAAACACGCATAAGAACAAAAAGTTATAAAGACCCGAGTAACAAGTAACAATGAAATATTACTAACAAGAAGCTAATAATATGACCATATATGATATCATATCAATATGTATGATTCTGGAATAAGTCAATAACATTATTTAAACCATTATACAGGAGCTTCGGACACGAACAAAGCAAATCGGACCTAAGGTAAGGGAAATATCACAATCTCATTTTTATCCGAGATGGTTTATTCGTAAGTATTTACTGAGGTGTATTTTATCATCCACATCCATGTTTACTCAATATGTAATATTATTTCCATCCACATAAAATTGTTTAAATCCATTTTTACCCTTCGGGGAGTTTTTAGTAATACGTATGAAAGGAATCTTTTGTCGTTTTTCGTACGAGGTACTTTTTGACTTTTCCGACAAAAGTACGAAGAATGTTTTTTTTTAACTTATACGGCATGAACGGATTTCTACTGTTTTATAAAGCCTTATTTTCATGAAGCTTCCTCTAAAAGATTTCATGACTATTTTCAATAAAATCTCTTTCTTTTAAAATTGCATGATGTTTTGTGAAAAGAAATTGATTTTGAAGAAGAAAGGATATTTTCCTCAAGAATTCAATTCAAGTGTTTTATCAAAATTATTTTCCATCTAAGATAATAAAGGGTTCTGTTTCTATCCATATTTTTACATTGATTTGACTATGTTGTGATGGAATTATGTTTATGAATTCCTTTATCTTATATGAATTGATTTATGATGTCATGATGTTTCAAGAATCCCATTTTTGTTACATGTGTTATGCGATGATGTATGTGGCACACATAAGAAAAGATTCATTATAAGATGGGTGGGACCTATATCTCCCTCCAATGCATTGGGTAATGATTTTATATCTCATGAGATAGACATGGCTGGAACGGAAGGTTATTTTGGTTCAGTGATACAGGACTGAAACGAGGAGTGAACTCGGTTCAGAAAGGGACTTTGTCCACTAAGATAGTGTTGGCAATGAGTCATGACTAACAAGAAATGATTTTCCATGATTATGTGTGCATGCCACAAAGTTTCAAGTTTTATGTTATGATTATGGGGATCTCATTTTCACTTATATGATTTATTCCATGTTAAGATATTATGATCTCTTTTGCAGGTTTTGATTTTCAAAAAGATATGATATGATTTTTTATTTCCTTTATTTGCCCTTGCTGAGCATTTGAGCTCACCCTTTTATGTTTTCTTTTACCCAGGTCAGGAAGATGGATATTAAGTAGAATATGCTAAAAGGGACCCTATATATGATGAAATAAATGGGAGACACTGTAGAAGATTTATGAACCAGTGCTTTATGTTTCCCAGTTTCTAAAGACACTATACCTATACGGTCCTTTGTGGTTTTGTCATATGTTGTAATAAGTGTGCTTCAATTTTGAAGTATTAACAATGTATGTAAAGTATGGGTCGTTATAGAAACACTATGAATCACCACATGATCCTAGATAATGACACTGAATCATTAAAATCACATTCAATATACTGAAATTATTCATTTAAAATGAGTTAAAAATAAATAGAGAATTAAAAGAGCATAGAGGTTTGGTATAGGATTTCACATAATAAGATTAACCAAACACAATAATAATCATTTCACTAGGGAAATTGATATATAGTTGGGAGATATAATTATTTATAGGTATCCAATTGAAAACTATTTTTCATGAGGATTTGTGGAGGGGAGGGTAGAATAAAATTGGGTGTTATATATAAAAGTACAATTATTCCCTTAAAAAATTGTCACAAAAACACGATTCAATGATATTAATGGGGCTATTGGAATGAACTAAAATGAATTTATGGGAAACCTCCCTATTCTCTATTAATACATTTATAGTGAGACCATAGGTTTCACACTATGAAACAAACATACAACCGAATTTTAGATTGACAGTTAGTTTGATTCTTCAAAACTAACCCCTGATCCACCCCCGACAACAAAAAAAACCCAAAAAACACAATGATACGCATAAATAAAAATATTATAACCATAACACACCGTTATGTCTAAAATGGTGATATAATTCATAAGGGTTATATTTTATTTTTTAGGGAAATTTGTTTAAATGGTATAAAATTTAATTACCCCTTCTCATGGTTCATTAGTTCACACATCCTAACTATTTGACCCATCAATTAGTACAATATACTATTCGTTCTGAAATAACCTTCAACTGATCATTTAATTTTTAAAAATTTAATAGAGTTATGAATTATTTAATATATGCCCAATATTTATTATTAAATTAAATTAATATAAGAGGAGAGTCATAATTTTTTATAGTATTATATTGATGTTTCTGTAGAGTTTGTTTGTCATGATACTTATATGAACATGAATATTGAATTTTTTCAGGACTAAAAATCATAATGGTATATATTTTGTGCAATATATTCTCAATCACTTGAAGAGACCCTTAATTGTGTGATAGATTTAGAAACATGGAAAACATTAGAGGATACCATTAGAGATAAGATAAAATATATGAGTCTTGTTACTCCCTTAACAAGGATATATTGAAAATCCAACAAGACTGAACTAATATTAAATAGATATAATAAAATATATAATAGGACCAAATGAAAAAAATAAGTGGAGTAACCTAATGAAGACATTCAATAAGATAGAATATTATATTTTCGTGTATGAGAATTATTTAATTGATTTATTAGATAACAGAAATGGTATATAATTTTATTCAAAAAGTTATTTTTTGATTCAACCTCAATAATAAAAATTGATGATTCCATTAAAACGAATTACATACATAATGAAGGTAATCTTTTAATACCATGGTACTAATTATTTCTCACTCTATTCTTTGAGATATAATCATCCATATTTTATTATCAAATAACTAGTGGATATCATGTTGATAGTATGATTTATTCAAAAATAAATGTTTTAATAATGATGATATAGATATAAATGAATTCAAATAATGGTTTAGTTTAGCTAATAAGAGATAATAGGGGAAAAAGAACGATATATAACTATAATATAACATTATACCAACAAAAATAATAAAATCATGACATAATAAAATTTTGAAATTTTGAATATTGAAATATATATGAGATGGATTTGGAAATAATGGAAAATGTTTTCATATAAAAGGGTTTCAAAGTAATCTAAAATATCGTGTGGTAAATTGTATGTTTTATGATCATTAAAAGGGATCCTAAATAGGTTTAAGTGATAATGATTCTACATTAAAATTATTTTATCATAATATGGTCCTTGAAAATTAATGAAATAAAATATTTTCATAATAATGGACATGATATACTTATAATGCGGATATATTTAACCCTTATGGATGAGTTATTTAGGGATATGGATTTGATCAATGAAATAAAATTTTCAATAATAACAATAATATGATTGGATTAAATTATTTATAATTTATTCAATTTATTATTTAATTATTTAAAAAAGTAAACATTTTTAGAGGTTGTGTAAATGTAATAGAAGATGTTAAAAATTAAAATGGAGAAGTCCTCATCTCCAAACATATGATAAGATCACACATAAGAAAATTATGTAATTTTTTTGAACAATATTTTTATTATCAAAAAATAAAAATGATATATGTTAATGGTGTGTTAATAAAGAAACTATTAATTAATATATATATTATCTATCATATAAAAATTGTAATAAAATATGTATATTAAATAAATTGAATAATTCCAGCATTACAAAAAACAATTTTATATGTTTGAGTAATGATTTTACAAGCATAAAAATTGTTGCATTCGTAATTGTTTTTAAATATAAATGACATTATGATTAATATTGAGGCTTCACAAACTCCACATCATTGAATAAATGTTATTCATGGTGAATTGTCCATCCACAATAGGGAAATGTGTAGAAGTATATTATAATGATGCACTAAATGATATATTTTATAGTAGTGGGTTCAATCACCCATTAAATATTTATGTTAAGATGATTATTCTAGAGAATATTTAATAAAATATTTAAAATATCAACAAATAATAGGTTCCCTAATACAACAATAATTCATTATCGATGGTATTATAAGAAAGGAAAACTATCACGGTGTTTTAAATTTATAAAATTATGATTTAGGTGGCTATGTTTTAGGGGTTCATATAGTTCAATGGGATTGTTAAAACTCATGTTAAATATAGAAATAACTATTATGATAGAGATAGATATTGATAGATTATCAAAAGATGAAATTGTATTCCTGGATTTATTTTAAATTAATTCATTTTTAATTCAATAAGAATCATGAAAAACATTCGAAAATAAATATTAATGTAGAAAAATAGGCTACATGTATATGTAAAGAAGCATAACATAAAAAAATAATATAGTCTTTGAAGTATAACCAACAATAGTGGATCACTTAAAAATAGCATATATATTAGTATAATATTTATATCATGGGATTTCAGACCTAATGAAAGAAATTTATAATATTTTTAAAAATATAACAACAACAATATCATATTTGGATCTCATGATATTTTTCTTTTTCCAATAAATATTTCTTTTAGAAAATTTCATCATTATTATTCTATAAAAAGAAGACTCCCATCATAATCATTATTCTTAAATTATTTATAATGCTGATTGAATTTAGGGAAATTTAAATCTATTGATCTAAAACATATCTTCCTCATTTTAAAGAGATTATTACACATTGGAAATGAATTTTTATTTTGACATGTGTTATTGTTGAAAAAATTGTGCACTCTTTAGTATTTATGCATATTGTTTCTAAATATGAAATGAGACAATAATGATATTTTTTTAATAAGGAAAATGTTCATTTTTTTAATTTATTAAATTATTGATTTTAACGGGTTATATTTTATGTTTTTAAAATATTATTTTTTCTTCTATATTTATTTTTAACTAATGATGTATTAATGGATTATTTAGTTGATCTTTTCTAAGTATTACATTTAATCACTTATAATATTTATGAATTTTAACTAGATTGATTGTATTAAACAAGTTTAAAATTAATTTTGAACTATTAGAATAACATTTATCGTCAACATGAATCTAATATATTGAAAATTTAAATCAAGAATTATTCAAAATTGGGTGAAGATATTATAAAAACAATATGTATTTAAATCCAGAGAGTCATGGACAATTTTGGAGATAAATATCCATATTTTTTATATGATACATAGTTAGATAATGGAGAATGATTTTTTCGATAATTTAAAAAATGAATGGGTAAATTTTGGAATAATGGGTTTGATGTAAATAATATTTATTAATATTTGGTGTTAATTAACTGACGAATGTTTTGGAATGTAATAAAGAGGTTGTTGTCAATTTCGAGGTAAATTTAACGATTGAAACATCAAAACAATCTATAAAATGTATATAAACCGCTGGTTTGATTTTTAATGTAAATGAATATATGACATTTTTACATATCTAATTATATGATATGAATAAATTTATATCATTTAATAATTGGATTTCATTATAAAAGCGCACACATGATGATGTAAATATTTGTTAAAATTTTAAAAATAAAGATATTAATAGTAGTGGGATATATTGTTTTCTGAGGTGGTATAGATATATATATATATATTAAGAGTTTTCTTTCATGAGTTACCATAGAAATAATTCAAACAATATAAATAAATGTTGTATTCATTAATATAATTTTATGCAAAATTAACATAAGTATTGAAAATGAAACAAATAAATAATCATGATTATTGACTAACCACTATATAGTTTTCATGGAAGTTTTCAATGTTTTAATATTTATAAAATGAAATATCATTAAAATGTATGATGTTATACTGGAAGTAATGATCTATACATTATATTATATGAATATTTTAGAGAATAAGATCAAATTGAACCATAAATATATCTACAATGCAATTATTATTAAACACCCATTTTAATGATATTTATTGATTTTAAAGTCATGAATGGAAGAAGATATAGTGTTGGTGTATGAAAAAAGTTAATAAAATCATAATGGTTATAAAAAATTCAATTATTTTATAAAAAAAATAATCATGGATATAAATTTTTTACATAAAATATAATATTATCAAACAATTTAAAAACACTTCAATTGTTTTAGAACAGTTTTATCATAAATGAAAAGATAATCATTTATTATGATGTGGATCATTTCAACGATTATGAAATTGAAAATTAATATTTTATGTTTAATTTCACTATATTTTTTTACATAATATGGATTAAATGTATAATACGAAGTGTGGTGAATTAATCATTAGTCATGGATATTGGAGGAGTTTGGTCACAGTTTTTAATGTCGGATTTAATGGAACAGAGTTGGTAAAAATCATCTCACTAGGGTTTGAATTTTAATAAACTGAATTTTCAAAATTTCATGATGAAATTCGTATGTAATTATTAAAATATGAATTATATGTAAACATTTATCATAAAATTTTAAAATTATTCTAGTTGAATGTTATGATGAATATAATTTTTATATTTGTTTTCTATTGATGCTAATATAGAGGATAATAAAATCAAAATTATAGGGCTATATATTCAGTATATAAAAATATATTCCAAATTAAATAATTCATAGAAGGAAACAAGAATATTTCTATAGGAAATGGGATATATAACTATTTGTTTATTAAATGAATTTGTTATTAATCATCATCATAAAATGATTTGATATAGTAAATGATTTTTATAAGATAATATGTTTATTTTAATAATTTTATTCAATTTGAAATATTAAGAGTTAAAATTCATGAGAACATAATTTAACATGGTTATCAAGGATATTATTTCTGCATATAATGGTGTGGTATCATGGATTTATTATTTATGATATTGATGATATTAATTTCCATTATCCAATTAATGAGGTTTTTGTAGATAATGGTTACATTATATAATTTTTAAAATAACTATATAAGGGATGACATATTATAATATTATATTTTATATAGAGTGTGTACATAACATAGTGCAGATTAGTATAAATTATTATTGATGATGTTGAAATCAATATTAATAAATTCCAATTGATCATATCTTTTATAATTGAAAAAGGTGGGATTATTCTCTAATAAAATACCATCAATAAAGAATTAATCTAATAAATTGATGTTGTTTTTATGTTGGGATATTTTTTTGAAGTGTAATGAATCAACATAATTAAGAGTGAGTTATTCTTATTAGGATTCTAATGATATAGGCTATAATGTATTATAAATAAGTGTATAATTATATGAGTTTTTTTTTCAGTTACATCATTTAATTCATACTGATCATTTACTAACTCTAACTTTTTTACATTTTAAGGCCACCCTTTAAATTTAAATGGTGAATATATAGAATTAAACTATGTCCTTCTGTTAGTACTATGGTATAACAATATATATTTTTATATTTATTTTACCATTTTTTGGTGAAATCTATAAAATATCATATCATCTAATTATTGATTTATTATAGTATTTTGGTGTTATAACACAGAACCATAATTATATTTCTCTAAAATGTCATAGTAATTGAAAATAAAGTAAAATAAATGTGTTTTATATTTATTAATTTATTTAAATTAGTTACAATTTCTTTGAAGAAAAATTCAATATATATACATATAGAAATTTGATCTGACATACAAGGTAATAATTATATATTAAGAGTGACGACTCTGTTTAATAGTTGTGAAATGGTGTTTAATTAGACAATATCCTAGTTCAGCCTCAATTCTTATGTTACATAATGTATCATGTCCTATAAAACTATTCATAATATATCAAGGAAAACTTCAATTAATTAATCTTTTAAATCCCTAAAAATGTGTCATTCATTTTTTATCATACCTTGATTATTCATTGCATGATTTTTATCCAAAGAATTAAATTATTAAATCATGTAGTTTTATTATTTTATCCTCAAATATCTTCTTTTCAATCCACTTAAATAATACTATTTAATAATATTATTTAATTAAACTTGGAATTTATATGTACAATTAATTTAATCAAATTTATATTTATCAAATTAATAACAAAATATTCATCATTATACTATTAATTATTAGTAATTATAATTCATAATTAGTTTATTTATTATTTAATATGAAAATTAATACTTTTTTATTCATCTTATTGAGAATCTCATTGTGTTATTTTCCATTAAAAATAATTTCCAATAAATTTGAAATTAGTGTTATCTATAATCATTTATTTTAATTTTTGTAAGATTTTTGTAACACTTGTAATTGATTTAATAGTCCAATAAAAATTAATATACACTATGAAAAAAAAATATATAGGAATGTTATTGCCTAACGTAAATTATCCATGAATATCCAAAAACCCAAATGATTCCAATTTTTTATTTTTTTTAACACATCATTGGGAACATGTTTGGATTTAATTTATATAATTTTAATTTTTACAATGAATCATTATTACCATCTCATTCATGGAAGAATAATGCCATGTTATATGTTGAATGTTTGATAACCCATCTTTAATATAATAATAATATTTTCTAAAGAAACCATTTATTATATTGTGTATCGATAAATTATTGATATAATGATTCATTTTTTTTGATGAATGCTTCCAAATATAACCATTTTTGTTGAAATAAATTATAATTTTTCAAAACAATTTGAAGATAAAAAAATTATTTTAATATAATATATATAAATCTCTTTATCATACTATGAATTTTGGAATATTTATTAAGTAAAATAAATCATCGGATCTGGGTAGTGGAAAGAAATAATATTTTTTTCAATATTAAACATAATAATTCACAAAAAAATTTATATATCAACTTATCTATATCCAATTGAAAAATGTTACCATTCCATTGACATCATATACAAAATAAAATTTTCAAAACAACTTACATGTTTTACCATTATTTCCCACAAAAAATAACTTTCCTCTTCATCACTATACGTTTTCTATGTAATAATAGTATTCATCTACATCCTTAGATATTCAAGATGTGACACTGTAGACCCAAACTCTATGATATTATTCCAAAAAGAATAATTTCAATATAGTGATTTCATTCCTTTTAGTATATTGAAATATATTGAGGAATGTTTTTAGAGTTAGGTGGTGTGTTGGTGCCAGATTTTAGACACATCATAGACTCATAAATTAATTATTAAAAATATTAATATATTTAATGCATGTGCATGTATCATTCCATTATTAATGGTTTCACCCATTAATAAAATCCTTGTATGGGAAATAATAAAAAAATATATGAATTTAGAATGTGGGGTTTACCACAAGAATGAGATAAGGTTTTTTGACATCGAATATTTGGTTAAAGAATCATTTAGAGGTTACGTTTAATTATAATAAATATTTAAATTAATTAACTAACTAAATGTACGATTCTCTAAAAACCTCTAATAGTACACAATATTAACAAATATCTAGTATTATCCATATCACCCTGTGATGATTTGAGACGCCTCTTTAATTTTCATCATAGGTGGAGCATTTAGGAGGAGAATGAGTGATCATATCTAGTGGATATAATGATTGTGAATACTACAGGTTTTCTAAATCACCATGTAAACAATTATTCACTAAAAAAATCATGGTATGAACCATCATTTTTATTTTTTTCTTTTTATTAATATATTCATCATAAATTTTCATCTTCTGCTCCCGATATATGATTTATTAATTAATCACATGATACATATAATTTAATAGATATTTTAATCATTGTAACCATTATTTCTCGATTTAATAAAAATTTATATCAATTTTAATTTTTCATTGGCCACTTTTCCAAATAATAATTAACCTTCTTATGTGAATTTATAAAAACCATTATTCATATTCATTTTTGTTAGCCAACTAGGTTACAATTCAAAAAAATTTGGGGCATATTAGAATGTAATCAAACCCCATGATTCATGTTGGATTAGTGAATAATTATAACAATGAATTCATGGAATGGGGATAAAAAAATGAGGATCATAGTAGGGTTTTAGTTTTTTATCAATGGGTGGCATGGCGGATCTAGGGAGGACAATCATATTTCTTCTTTTTGACACTAGTGGCCGAGAATAAATGATCTGGGATGACCAAAATTTATTTTAAGTAGTCAAAGAGAGATATTATAACTAAGTATCATGGTTCTTAAACTATATGTAGGATATTTTAATTCTTATGAATACATGACTACATGTCCTATATTGTGGAATAACAGATTATGTGTACATTTTTTTTAGTGTTATAGAGGGGTTCTAGTTTATTAAAGGAATACTGCTGTTTGGTCAGGAACAAATGTCATCAGCCCTTAACCAAGAATCCAATACATGTTTCCACTAGATATGACTATGAACCTATGTGTATGGACACACCATATATTCCATAAGTACAAAATCAAGTCTTGGTGCTTGGGAATATCCTTGTACATGGGAATGTTATGAAAAACACATGGACATTCAGTTATACATAGTAAATCCTTTTGTGGATAAACATGTAATGTAACACCATTGCATTTATAATAGATCGACATAGATTCCATAGTCCTGAATATAAGAGAATAGAACCAGAAAATTATCTGGGTTTACACACTATGAAGACTGCCACAGACACCATGAATTACCTCCAAGAACATAATCCACCCATATCTCTGAATATAAGGCTTATAATTAATCACATGAGTATCCTATCAATATTTTCATTGCATGTTGAAAATAATAGTGTCCTTTATTTTCATACAAGTTATGATGTAATGTGATCTTGGTATAAATATTCGTAATGATATTCTTGATGATGGAAATGATTATATAGTATCTTCGTGTAGGTACCAGGTATGGAAGCCCTTTATTTCCTTTGGGTATAAGTTCCACATAGTCATTATATAGGTTGATAAATTACCTTAATAATCCAAGTTTGGTTCATATATATATTGAGAAACACTTCTCATAAACAATCTACATATGAGTGTGTCACGACCCGCCTTCACCAAAAGGAGGGAAGGGTCAGCAGATTGCCAGGCCCTTCCTTCTTTAAGTTGTAGGAGAGATAATGACACCCGAGTCCCGCCTCCAGTAGGCCCCGGGGTGGCGACTAGAACCAATGGTATGAGTTTTCACAAATATGGGAGGCATTACCCTTTTTATTATTTAGGATCGGGAAATAGGACAAGTCAACCACCCAAAAAGGAAAAGAATCAAGTGTATATAAATAAACCCAAACAAAGCCTCCATGCATGTTTAAACAGTTTACAACAAGGTTCTAGTACAAAAAAGAAAGCTCAAAGTACAATACCAAAAGAAAACAAAGGTACGACAATAGAAACAACTCCAACTGTCCGACTAGTAGGGTCCCGCACAGCCCTGGTAGTCCTCCTGGAAACCTAAAAGTAAACGTAGGGTGACCATACAAGTACACTCAGTAGGGAAAACCAAGACTCTCGTGCACAAGTAGGGGAACGTGCTAAAGTCCCTTGAAAAAGGAGCAAACCAAATGCCTATTCAAGGTAAACTAACCACCCAGGCCTCACCAAGGCACGATCCCCAAATAACGCAAGTAAAGTAATATATATAATCAGAGCACATCTATGTTTGGGTACCCCGTGCCACTTTCCCACTGGTTACTGAGACATCCTACCCATTGGACCAATCCTGCCATTCTCACCGCAGTCCCACTGCCACACCCACCCGCACACACCTGGGCCACAACCACACGCAGTCCCACTGCCGAAAACCCTCCCGCACACACCTGGGCCCCAACCGCACGCAGTCCCACTGCTGAAAACCCCCCCGCACACACATGGGCTTCATCTGTCTCACGTAACCATGCCCGAAGACACCTGGGCCAGAAGATCAACTGTCACGCCCGAAGACACCTGGGCCTCATCCCGAAGACACTTGGGAAACCACCTGCCGCACACACCTGGACAACCACAGTACTACCCTGCCCGAAGGTTCTTGGGCTAATAATGGACCTCAGGCCATCACAGCCTGCCCGAAGATACTTGGGGTATCCGGGAAAGGGAGCAGAAAAGGAGCTAATAACCAGCCACTAAGATTAGTGTTGGGAAAAAAACCCTTCCCCCATGAATGGGGGTGTTCGGAACTGAGTTCTCAACTTGGGTGGGGCGCGAATAAGAAACAAAAAGCTACAAGTATAGATATAGGTAACAAACACTCACCCAAAGCTTAGGTTTTCCTATCCAACCTACAGAACACAACACCACTGCATCCGAGTCACAGTTCACGACCCTTGCCCACAAAAACCATTTGTCCCATTCTTTGTTTCACGTTCAGTCAAAATGTTCAATTAATTTTAAGCACTACTGGGCAACTACCATAAGCATAACCAAGGAAAGCGTCAAAAGCATGGATCAACCAAAACACTCACACCCGGTTCTGTCAACAGAGGATCTCTCCCCAATTTGTGATATAAACGAGTACCCACCCGGTCTCAAAATTACAACCACTGAAACCATACCAACAGGGAATCTCATCCCCAAATTCACACAACCACCAGGTAATTTCAGATTTAAAAGAATTAACACACTCCGTGATTTCAAACCTGTGTGTTCTAACCTAGAGTTAACATAGTAGGGTTTATCCTGGTGCTTCCAACTTATTCAGCCGAGTATACGTGATTAACCAATTCACAGCAGGAGTTCACAATTTCAGCAACCCATTTAAAACATCACGAGGGGATTCATCAGTGCACATACAGCGACCACCAACGGCCTCAATTTTCAGAAAAACATAAACCAGCACAACTAAAAAGGATGATCACAAGATAAAGCATAAACAACGATCACAACCCCTTCCCCTTCTTTCTTTAGAACTTCGTTTATTATCTTCATTAAGGTTCGGTTCAACCAATTCCATAGGAACAAAATAACGCCCACCCTGCATGATACACAAAAGTGAGAGGCGAGAGAAATTCCCTACTTGCTGATAGATGAACAACGCTTATGTCAGGGGGGGAGGCAGAACTTCACGGATAACGACGCGGTGCGCCCGATGCACTAGAAGACCCACGATCGAGGAAGGGAGAAACCACGGCCTAACCCTTAATTTATAAGAGTCGGGGGCGGTTGAGATAAAAACGCTGAACCGCGTAAGACGTGGAAGTCGTGGGTTGACCACACGGCTTGACTCATCATTAAAGGTGTTGGGTGGTTTAAGCCAACTCAAGAGTCGATTCAGTATTTAATTAAAACTTTTGTGCGCGTTTCGGGTCTTTAAGACATTTTTTTAAACGAGGCAGAATAGGGTTTAAAACCCTATTTGCGAAAAAGGAGCGTTACTCGAACAACTTGGCAAGGTCGGGTGACGTCAGCTGGTTCCGCCGATCGGTCTCACCGATCGGTGCTCCTTAAGGATCCGGATTTTGGCAAAGGAAGGGACCAAGGGGGGTCTGGGTCATCACATCAGATACATCTTAAATGATTCTCATCCTCTAGAATCACAACAAACCAGAAGGAAAGAGAGGGTCCGAACAACCATCTTCGAAAGATACCTCTTAGGAGGGAACCCCTCCTAACTAAAAACACTCCCCTGTCAAGAACCAAGCAACATACCACGCCAAACCGCCCGGTCATGTGGGTTTGGGGAGTTCCCCTCCCCCATGTCAAGATATTATCCGCTTTGAGCAGCACTGACTTGCCCGCATGGGTTTAATCGAATCCACCTTAATGCGTCTTGATTAGGGGTCGGGTTCCCTCTTCCCTTTAGCCGGGGATTTTCACACACAACAGAGTAAATAAACTAGTACATTTCATAGCCAAAAGTCAAACGTTCTACCACAACAGGTACAAAAGGAACAAAGCTCAAAACAACCCGAGGTATTGGGCTCGCATCTGTGCTTCCCTCTCCCACGTACTCTCTTCGAGCCCGCCATGTCTCCACAACACACGAACCAAGGGAATGGCTCGCCCACGAAGCACCTTCTCCTTGCGATCCTCGATCATCACTGGTTTTTCCACAAAGGTTACGTCGTCCTCGATGTCCAGTTCACCCCAATCAAGGACATGTGAATCATCGTACAGATAACGACGGAGCTGGGATACATGAATGACATCATGTATCCTTAGCAGCGGCGGAGGTAACGCTAGCTGATAAGACACTTCGCCGACCCGCCGCAACACTTCGAAGGGTCCAATGAATCTGGGGGAAAGCTTACCCCCCTTGCCGAACCTCTGTTGCCCACGCCGCGGGGAGACCTTCAGGAACACGTGGTCCCCAACCTCAAACTCCAAGGGCCTTCTCTTGGTATCAGCATACAACTTCTGTTGGTCCTGGTCCGCCTTCATCCTTTCCCGTATGAGCTGAATCTTCTCTGTCGTGTCCTGCACCACCTCCGGGCCAAGGATGCCTGCCTCTCCTACTTCGGTCCAACACACAGGTGAACGACATGGCCTCCTGTACAAAGCCACAAACGGGGCCATACCGATGGTAGAGTGGTAGCTATTATTGTAGGAAAACTCCACTAGAGGCAAGTATCACACCCAGGACTCTCCTGAGTCCAGAACACATGCCCGTAGCATATCCTCCAAGGTCTGGATGGTGCGCTCCATTTTTCCATCTGTCTGGGGATGAAAAGCAGTGCTAAGGCGTAACTGGGTGCCAAACGCATGCTGCAATCCTCTCTAGATTCGTGAGGTAAACCGTGCATCCCTATCTGAGACTATAGACCTCGGAAATCCATGCAACCACACCACCTCATTCACGTACATTCATGCCAAAGCATCCACAGTACTTGACTCCCTGATTTCCAGAAAGTGAGCCGATTTTGTCAACCTGTCCACCACCACCCAGATGGCGTCGCACCCTCCTTGGACCTTGCGTAGTCCCGTGAAGAAATCCATTGAGAAGTCGTCCCACTTCCACTCAGGAACAGCTAAAGGCTGCAGTAGGCCTCCTGGAACCCGGTGTTCAGCCTTCACTTGCTGACATACTAAGCATTTAGCCACAAATTCTACCACCGCTCGCTTAACTCTGGGCCACCAGAACGTCCTTTTCAGCCCCTGGTACATCTTGGTATCTCCTGGGTGCACCGCTAGGGGTGAGTTGTGGAACTCACTGAGAACCTTGCCACACATCACTCTTGGAACAAACAACCTTTTCTGGAAAAGCATCCGGTGCTGAACGTCCTCTGTCCATTCTCTTGGAGCATCGCCCTGGTCAACCCGATCACGCATCACTTCGCACTCGGGGTCTCCCCACTGAGACTCCTCCACTTGTCGAAACATAGATGACTACACTATCACCTGATATAGGCAGTCTCTACCACTATCCATCTTCGCATCTAGGTGTAAGGCAGCCAACTCCTCCATTGCCTTCCAGGCATTTGCCGACTCTTGGACTGCATCCTTCTGCATCCTCCTGCTCGAGGCATCGGCCACCACATTGCCCTTGCCCTCAGTATAAGAGATTTCAAAGTCGTAGTCCTGGAGGAACTCCACCCATCTCCGCTTTCGCAAGTTCAAGTCCCACTAGGAGAAGATATACTTTAAGCTTTTGAGATCTGTGAAGACCACAATGAATTCCCCGATGAGGTAGTGCCACCATAACTTTAGCGCAAAAACGACCGCTGCAAGCTCCAGGTCATGGGTGGCGTAGTTACGCTCATGGGGGAGTAGCTGCCTGGACCCGTAAGAGATCACCCCTTGTCGCTGCATCAACACGCATCCCAGGACCTGTCCTGAAGCATCACAAAATACCTCATAGGCCATCCCTTCTTCTGGTAATCTCAACACTGGGGCACTAACCTGCTTTTCTTTTAGGTAGATGAAGGATGACTCGCATTGCTCGCTCCACACGAAAACCTAGTCCTTCTTGGTCAAAGCCGTCAAAGGGGCTGCTACTCGGGATAAGTTGGGTACGAATCTCCGGTAGTAACCTGCCAATCCGAGGAAACTCCAGACTTCTAGCACATTCTTGGGTGCTGCCCAAGAAACAACTGCCTCAACCTTTGATGGGTCGACTGCTACCCCCTGCTCAGACACTACATGCCCGAGGAAGTGCACTTCTCGTGTCCAGAACTTGCACTTTGACAACTTCCCATAGAGCTGGTGCTGTCAGAGGACTTCCAAAACTGTCCTCAGGAGCTCTGCATGGTCCCCTTCTGAGCTTGAATAGATCAGGATATCGTCGATTAATACCACCACAAACCGATCCAGGTACTCCCTAAATATGGAGTTTATAAGCCCCATGAACACGGACGAGGCGTTAGTAACACCAAAGGGCTTGACCACGAACTCGAAGTGCCCATACCTGCACCTGAATGCCGTCTTCGGGACGTCGCTATCCTTCACCCTCAGCTGGTGGTATCCGGACCGCAGGTCAATCTTCGAGAACCATCCTGCCCCCTTCAGTTGGTCAAAAAGATCATCTATCCTCGGAGGAGGGTAGCGATTCTTGATCGTTACCTGATTCAGCCTCCTGTAGTCGATGCACAACCTGAGGCCACCATCTCCCTTCCTTGCGAACAAGACTGGAGCGCCCCATGGTGACGCACTCGGACGGACATAACCCCTCTTCATCAGATCGTCAATCTGTATCTGCAACTCTCGTAGCTCCGAAGGTGCCATCCGATAAGGATCCATCGAGATCGGACAAGCGTCGGGTTGTAGGTCTATCCCGAACTCGATATCGCGTCGAGGGGGTAGTGTCGTCACCTCCTCAGGAAAGATGTCTATAAATTCGTGGACGATCTCTGGCACTTCCACCATTTCAGCATCTACTGATTCCACTGTCAGCTCGGTCAACAAGGAGAGGAGAGGTTCCTCCCTCCTGTTTCCCTTCGGACCGCTCCGCTCGCCGGTGAAGGTAACACGCTGGCTGTCCAAACCTGAGAACACCACCCTTCTTTGGAAACAGTCGATGACGACACACACAGAAAATAGCCAGTCGATGCCTAGGATGACATCGTACGGCTGAATCTGTAGCAGAAGGAGATCCCTAACCGACTGATGTGGCCCTAACATCAGTCTACATCCCTGAAAAACAAACAGAATGTCGGTCTGACCTCCAAATGGTGTGCTCAACACCAGGGGAACTGGAAGTCTCTCGGCATCTAGACCCAAGGCACGGGCTAGACTGGGTGCAACAAAGGAGTTCGAAGCTCCGGTATCGAACAAAGCATAGGAAAGAGTGCTAATCACATTTATCGCACCGCGAACAACCTCTGGCCCTGATGGAACTGTTGCCTCTGCGGCGTGTAACTGTCCACGCCCAGCTCCCCTGCCCCTCGGCTGTCGGCCACCTCCCAGACCATGCCCTGGTCAAGGTCCCTAGGGAGCGCCCTGAGGTCGGCCTCCTCCTCCTATGTCTGCCTGCGGAAGAGCGGGAGCTCGCTGTCCCTGCTGCTGCTGCTGGAAGGGTCTGGCTGGAAACTGCTGCTGCGGAGGATGCTGGGGATGACTGCCACTACTGTACTGCACCCGATCGGGGCACTGACTCCGGAGATGTCCAGGGCTCCCGCAGATAAAGCACCATGGTCCCGAGCCTGAAGGAAAAGAACGTGGGCCAGGGGATCGAAACTGAAACTGCTGCGGTCTGCTCCCTGTGGGTTGGAACCTGGAGGGTCCTGATGCTGGAGGCCTGGTGCTGACGGCCTTCCCCTTCGATGGTCCTAGCTGGATTCCTTCTTGTGACACTCCGCCCCGAGCATGCATCCTTTCCACCACTTCGGCCTTCATATGGACATCTAAGTATGTCGGAAGGGTAAAGGGGGTAACAACATACTGGAGGGAGGGTCGGAGCACCTCCTCCAAACGTCCTGCTCGAGACTCCTCATCGGGAAAGAGGTCTGGAGAAAAACGTAGGAGGTCCTTGAACTTGATTCCAAGTTCCCTCACGGACATGCTCCCCTGCTGGAGGGAGAGTAGCTCCTGCCTCTTCTCCGCCTTCATTGTCGAGGAGAGGAACTCCGCCCGGAACTCCTTCTTGAAATCCGCCCAAGCAACCTCAGACTCTTTCCTATTCCCCAGGTGAAGCATCCACCACTGAAGTGCCTCTCCTCGCATCTGGCTAACAGCTAGAGGAACCCAGTACTCGGTCGGGGCCCGAAACAGGCCGAAGGCTATAACTAGCTCCTCTAGCCAGCCTTCCATCTTCATATCGGAGGTGCTGCCCTCATACTTCTCGAGGGCCTGTCGCTGGAAGGCCCGAAGAGTTTTTTGCCACTGGTCGCCCTCTTCCTCTCGATCAGCTCTCTGCCAATCGGCTAAAGTAGTCTATGGGGCCTCGATCGCCTATACCACACGTGGTCGCCTCCGAGGTGCCATAGCTACAAGGTAAACAAGGAATGCCTAAGCCTAAGTAGTTCATACTAAAAAGAAAAACTTCTTATAATTTTAAATTTATTTTAATTCCCAAAATATCCCAGAAGCATAAGAACACAAGTCATTTATGATGCATGTACCTTTCCTTGGGTCTCTACCCTGCAATCAGTGTCGTCTCACTTGGTTGTTCGGTAGGCCCAGAGTCCTTACATCGGATCACGGGGGGCCCTAAAATCTCGTGTCCTAGTCGGTCTTCCCTGGCCTAATTCACGCACCAAGTTCACCCAACGCTGTTGCCTTACCATCCCATACAATCCTCATAGTGCCTAACTCCAGACTCCATCCTACCTCTCAAACCTTCCTCTGATACCATTCTGTCACGACCCGCCTTCACCAAAAGGAGGGAAGGGTCAGCAGATTGCTAGGCCCTTCCTTTTTTAAGTTGTAGGAGAGATAATGACCCCCGAGTCCCGCCTCCAGTAGGCCCCGAGGTGGCGACTAGCACCAAGGGTATGAGTTTTCACAAATATGGGAGGCATTACCCTTTTTATTATTTAGGATCGGGAAATAGGACAAGTCAACCACCCAAAAAGGAAAAGAAACAAGTGTATATAAATAAACCCAAAAAAATCCCCCATGCATGTTTAAACAGTTTACAACAAGGTGCAAGTACAAAAAAGAAAGCTCAATGTACAATACCAAAAGAAATCAAAGGTACGACAACAGCAACAACTCCAACTGTCCGACTAGTAGGGTCCCGCACAACCCTGGTAGTCCTCCTAGAAACCTGAAAGTAAACGTAGGTTGAGTATACAAGTACACTCAGTAGGGAAAACCAAGACTCTCGTGCACAAGTGGGGGAACGTGCTAAAGTCCCGTGAGAAAAGAGCAAACCAAACGCCTATTCAAGGTAAACTAACCACCCCAGGCCTCACCAAGGCACGCTCCCCAAATAACGCAAGTCAAGTAATATATATAATTAGAGCACATCGATGTTTGGGTACACCGCGCCACTTTCCCACTGGTTACTGAGACATCCTATGGATCGGACCAATCCCACCATTCTCACCGCAGTCCCACTGCCACACCCGCCCCCACACACCTTGGCCACAACCACACGCAGTCCCACTGCCGAAAACCCGCCCGCACACACCTGGGCCCCAACCGCACATAGTACCACTGCTGAAAATCCGCCCGCACACACCTGGGCCTCAACTGTCTCACGTAACCACGCCCGAAGACACCTGGGCCAGAAGATCAACTGTCACACCCGAATACACCTAGGCCTCATCCCGAAGACACATGGAAAACCACCTGTCGCACACACATGTAAAACCACAGTACTACCCTGCCCGAAGGTTCTTGGGCTAATAATGGACCTCAGGCCATCCCAGCCTGCCCGAAGATACTTGGGCTATCCGGGAAAGGGAGCAGAAAAGGAGCTAATAACCAGCCACTAAGAATAGTGTTGGGAAAAACACCCTTCCCCCATGAATGGGGGTGTTCGGCATTGAGTGCTCAACTTGGGTGGGGAGTGAATAAGAAACACAAAGCTACAAGTATAGATATTGGTAACAAACACTCACCCAAAGCTTAGGTTTTCCTAGCCAACCTACAGAACACAACACCACTGCATCCGAGTCACAGTTCACGACCCTTGCCCACAAAAACCATTTGTCCCATTCTTTGATTCACGTTCAGTCAAAATGTTCAATTAATTTTAAGAAGTACTGGGCAACTACCATAAGCATAACCAAGGAAAGCATCAAAATCATGGATCAACCAAAACACTCACACCCGGTTCTGTCAACAGAGGATCTCTCCCCAATTTGTGATATAAACGAGTACCCACCCGATCTCAAACTTACAACCACCGAAACCATACCAACAGGGAATCCCATCCCCAAATTCACACAACCACCTGGTAATTTCAGATTTAAAAGACTTAACACACTCCGTGATTTCAAACATGTGTGTTCTAACCTAGAGATAACATAGTAGGGTTTATCCTGGTGCTTCCAACATATTCATCCAGGTATACGTGATTAACCAATTCACAGCAGGAGTTCACAATTTCAGAAACCCATTTAAAACATCACGAGGGGATTCATCAGTTCACATATAACGACCACCAACAACCTCAATTTTCAGAAAAACATAAACCAACACAACTAAAAAGGATGATCAAGAGATAAAGCATAAACAACAATCACAACCCCTTCCCCTTCTTTCTTTAGAACTTCGTTTATTATATTCATTAAGGTTCAGTTCAACCAATTCCATAGGAACAAAATAACGCCCACCCCGCATGATACACAAAAGTGAGAGGCGAGAGAAATTCCCTACTTGCTGATAGACAACCAACAATTATGTCAGGGGGAGGCAGAACTTCACGGATAATGACGCGGCGCGCCTGATGCACCAGAAGAGCCACGATCGAGGATGGGAGAAACCACGACCTAACACTTGATTTATAAGAGCCGGGGGCGGTTGAGATAAAAACGCTCAACTGCGTAAGACGTGGAAGTCGTGGGTTGACCATGCGGCTGGACTCATCATTAAAGGTGCGGGGTGGTTGAAGCCGACTGAAGAGTCGAGTCAGTATTTAATTAAAATTTTTGTGTGCGTTTCGGGTATTTAAGACATTTTTTTAAACGAGGCAGAATAGGGTTTAAAACCCTATTTGCGAAAAAGGAGCGTTACTGGAACAACTTGTCAAGGCCGGGTGACGTCGGCCGGTTCCGCCGATCTGTCACACCGATCGGTCTCACCGATCGGTACCCCTTAAGGATCCGGATTTTGGCAAAGGAAGGGACCAAGGGGGGTCTGGGTCATCACAGAGTGTGTGACCTCCATGGGAGTGTGTTCTCTATTTGATGTAGATCACAGTACTGGGGAGTTGTGTATCCATATATATTCTTGGGTAGTATCACATGATTTTGGGCATTAATGATATACTTATGGAGTCATAGGATGAATATTCTATATTGTGTATAATGTTTTGTGTTGATCACACTTCTATATGAAATGGTTTTTCTATGGGTGTATATGTATATTCTTTTATATCCTTTTTTACATTTGTGAAGATAACTAGTTTCATATCACTCCATTTCAACCTATTTGGTTTTAGGGATTATTACTAGGTATGTATATACAAACCCTTACATGGTATTTTCCCACATATGTCATGTATGATCAGTACAACAAACATGACTGAAAGATGCAAATTTTTTATTTCACTAAGGTTTAAACAGATACCATATGGTTTCACTATGTTTTCCAAAAAACAACATTATTATTGGAATCAGAATTTATATTATGTCAGTTCTATACATTTACATTATGTTTCTCAAAACTATTGATGAACATTTATTTAGCGGTAGGTTTTTTTATTTTAGCGGTGGTTTTACTTTAAAAAAAATTGAATAAATAATGGTGGATTAAACCAACTCTATTAATGAGAAAATATTTAGGAGGAGAAACAACATATAAAACCAAAAATAAATCACTAAAATAAATTTTGACCTTATATATAGTGGTTGTGTAAAAAATTTCTAAAAATAAATTTGAATATTTAGTTGTAGTTTAAACTGCCACTATATATCATTTCTTAAAATATAGCTATCATATTTTTAGCACTATGAAAGAAAAAAAAGGAACTAATATATGATAATATATAAAATAGAATTCCATGATCTATAATAATATCATTATTCTAATATTATTAATTAGATTGAATAAATTACAATATATAATTAAAATATTTATTTTTCCATTTAGTGTAGTCATTTTCATTTATGGATTTTCTTGAAAGAGGAATCAATTATGATGTTATCAAATGTTTTATTTTCTAAAATAGATGAAATCTAATCATTACCCTTGAAAATTATAGATTATGATATAACAACATAATACATATAGTTATATTCATTGATGAATCATTTTCCAAATAGTGTATAACTTCTATGGATGATTTGGGGGTGGTTATCATTTCTACCATATGTTATCAATCATTCATTGAGTTATGATAAGTGGAACTAGTGTCCTTATCACTCAAAATTTTTAAAGAGGATAAAGTGTCATATTCTCAAAAAATCATGATTATTATAGTGGAGTTTCTCACTTGTTGTGTGTCAAAATAATGTCTTTGGGATGTCCCTAAATGATATACATGGTATGAAATGATGATTTTTTAAATGCCATGGGATTCATGGTGGGGAATGTATGATTTTTATTGATTTTTGTAATGTTTTTTCCTCTACAAGAGAAATCAACATAATTTATTGTAATATCAAACATGTATATTTCTGCAATATGTTGTTTATGGAATATTTTTTAGGAGTTCGTAGAATTGTTAGATCGAACGATACAAATTTTTGGAATCTACGTAATTTTTTAAGAACATAATGGTTATGAGTGTGGTCTTACGACATGGTGATTGGTGTAAAAAATACATAATGATTTAAGAAAATGATTTAAAACATCAAAATGTCTGATAATATCATAGGATACATTATATTAATATATACCCCCTTCAAGACAAATTATAATTAAGGAATCAGACTATAATATTGGATTATAAGATATTATACTACAAATGAATTTGGAGTTATAAAAAGATATCTAGATGTATTTACCTACTATTTAAAGATACTATCAATGAACATTGAATTGGAGTAATAGAGTCGAATAGTTTTTTGGGGGTAGTATCATTTAAAGATACTCTTGGAGTTCTTAATTTTGGAATTTTATTATCTATTATAATCAAAGTCTTATAGATTTTAATAACTACCATGTCAAAACGTGATATTGATATTCCATGTCTGTAGAACATGCGTCATTACAATTGTATTGATAGTTTTTTTGTTTTTTTCAATATCTATGCATAAAATCATTATAATATGATAATAATTGAAATAAATTTTTATTGATCGAGGTGGAATATTGAATGGTTGAGACTATTCAGTACGTAGGGGTACAAATGTAATTTTAATCCACAGTTCACATAAAGGATATATCAATAGGAGTTTATAATTATTATATCATTATATGTTATAAGGGAATGTTTTCTAGATGGAGATGAATTAAAATTGTTTCATTTGATACTAGTGTATTAGTAGAACGTGATTTTTTTATTTCTAGTGCTAGTTTCAAAAAATAAAATTACCATATTGAGTGAGACCACGAACATGAGACATGTAGTATCCAATTTATAATGCATAAAAATGTAAAAGGATGATAACTCATTTCATATTTTTTTATAGAGATAATTTAGATAGATTTATTTATATGGTTTCATGTAATCAATGAATTATCAATTCACAATTCTAGATATATAGGGATGTGTTTCATCAATAATATAGGAAAAAAAATTGAACTAAAACCATCATGTGATTGTAATTTTTCTTGGTTAATACTCAAACTCACATGGGTAATTACAAAAATTGTTAAATAGGGAAATCCAATAGTTATTATTCTCCTACATTTTCCCCAATCATATGGTTTTATTCACTACTAAACGTATCCATATAAAAATCACTTATTCGAATAATTACTATATGAAAACAAAGTTATATAATATCACTCATAAAAAAATAAAATAGAATTAATTATATCCTATTTAACATAATAGTGGCATAGGGGTGTCATGATTCTTCATATACAAAACATTATAGGGAAAAGGAATAAGGTATATATAATAGTAAAAAATAGAAAATTAAATAATCATATTGAGTTTCATGAAATGATATGGAACAAAAATATCCTTACCGGAAAAAAATTAGATTCTGAATAAAAAAATTAGTATTATCATGTCATATGATTTTTTACAAATTATTAATGAATAAAAAGTGAACACGAATCACTACTAGAAGAAATTTGATCGACATCCTTTCCATCTACATCTGTACTCCATACTACCGGCACATGTATTAAAATTGTGTCAAAAATTAAATTATGTTGTATATTTTAATTGAAACATAATAACCAAAAAAATTTAACAATTTTTTTTTATTATGAGTGATTTACATACTCACCAATATTCATTGAGGAAAAATCACTGGATACATATCCATTTTCTTGTGAAGAAATTAAATCAATACTTTCTAAAAGTAATGACTACCAAATCATTCACATTTATATATTCCCCAAATATCTAAATTTTTAATGAAGATAAAACAATATGCCTCTAATAATATCGATGCAGGGATTGAATACAAATAGTGGTGTATGTTTCAGAAATCATTAGAAACCTACCAAAGACCCTTTATGGTAATTGTCCATAACCTATCCCATGCATGTGACCAAGACACTCTTTCCCATGTACATGACAAATTTGATCATCGTTGGTTATCGATAAGGACTGTATGAGATTTTAATCCAATAGTACTTTTACTATTGCCTATTTTCCATTCATATTTGATGAAATACTTATTCATATATTGAAAAATAACATTATGTTATTACAACTAAAAAGGAATTCATACCGCAAAATCTTTGGTATGCTTATTAACACAACACCCATAAGATTTTGTATGATTATCCAACTAATGTACTATTAGAGATACATGGAGCCAAAATTATTTTATAGTATAAATAATGATAAATCAACGGTTTTATATATGAAACATATATTTTAAATTATATATATATAAACTAATGAGATCATTACGATATTCAATCTATTTCTTGAAAAATTCATTGACCCAATAGAGTGTGGGGTGATTTCTATAGGTCGACATGATGCATTTTTCCATAGGATGTCATAAAATAAATAACATGAAAATTAATAGTAATGTATTCTATAAAATTTCAATTTCATATACATCTATATATGTAAAATGATATTAATATATTGATATATATTCAATACCATGTGTTTCTCGTAATGTTGGAAATAAAAAGACCCCCCTCCTCTCTAGGTACCCCTTCTGGTACCTTATACTACAGCTACATAGAATTTAATAAAGAATTGTTGAATTCATTATATAATTTCTATTTAAAAGCCTTCCATTTCATAACCAAATTATTCAATGTCCACTTTTATGAGATAAGAACTATAATGATAATGGGGAATAATATCTCTAAAAAGAGATTTATTTTTAAAATATTATATTTTTATAACATAAAGACATTTAATTACACTACATTGTATGAAAATTACATTTAACTGGGAAGAAAAGACTTCATTTTTTAGTATTGAAGCAGATGCCTCCAATATGCACAGGTGTTGAGAAGGGTAATCAACACCATCGTATGTAGTCCAAAAATATGGCCAAATAATATTTTGGAATTATCTATAGGGACACCATAATTGTCATATGGGACAACATTATTTATTCCTCTTCGATTTTATACATTTGAAAAATTCATATTTATCTCTCTAGTATTATTTTTTTATCGTATATGAAAAAACATATCGTAATATAAAAAATTATAATAAAATTGTTAAGATTAAAATTTCAACCTAGAATGGTCACCCTCCAATATCCTTGTGTAAAAAACATGAGTGATGACCTATTCCATCACTATTGAACCTATGTAATGGAGTTGAACTATCTAAGATGATGATGAGATAGAAAAATATGGTGTATTAGATGTTGATGGAATTTACTTTGTCAGACCTAGTGAATGGGGCACACAGAGGTTGTCTTCAATTATGTTTGTAGGGAGACTAATGGATCAACTATCATTCTTTTTTATTGTACATCAATTGGAAGGTTACTTGGATTAGTGAAATTATTATTTGTTAATATTCTTATCATTTAATCAAGTAAAATAATGTTTGGAACATATATTCTAAATAAATAATTCCGAAAAAAATGAGGAAATGTTAATAGATTCATAATATTAACAAAAAATATACATAGTTATGACAGTGAATTAGGGAACACATAATATATGTAGTTGAAAAAATAATGGATGATTTGAGATACAATCATTTTTCATTAAATAATATCATTTTATTGCTCCATCATTATGTCATATACTTTATCCACTCCTGTAAGATTAATATTATCAATATCATGATGGAAACATATGTACATTTATTTCTATTTATTGAATTCAATGTCAGTTGAACATTATTCCACTTCATTACCCATATCATACAAGTCTCTCTATTTTATTTAAACACCCACACTCCACGCATCATCCATTACATATCTAACCTAATATACCATTTTCTCTTGTGATAATTTGTTATAAAGATCTATTAATTCATGTTAATTGACTTCCATTACGCGTTGGAAGTGCAAATATTTAAATTTTATTGAGTATCTTGTAATACAACTAGTTATATTTAGTGACTATAATTTGAATAAAATAATTAAATAATTCTTATGGTAGTTCTATTCATCAATATTTTTCAAAATTCCATAGTATCATAATTCATAAATTATAAATAATCCACAATTTATTATATTTAAACCCTCTTGTCGATCAAAAGTTTAAAATCTAAAAACATTTTCATTGTAAGCATCAAATGTGTTAGCATTTTTTTGATTCCACCAAGAAAGAAACATCAAAACATCAGAAAACTCATCTGGAGAATCATTATTCTTGTTCTATAATATGAAATTGACATTAGTAGGTTTAAAAATTTTCTCTAAGTGAAATATCCATATTTTTATCAATATTTATAAACTTGAACATTATGTAAACCATTATAATGTCTCTTTATTAATAGATTTTATTATACCATTTATATGTTGTGATCCGCCTATCATATGTATTTTTTCATAGTATTATTACATATTTAATAAATGGATAAAAAAATTTATTATTCTACATCACATATCCATGTTCTAGTAATGATAACATTTATATCTCTGTATCATTTTTTATTCTTCCCAAAAATAGAAATGTATATTTATATCCTATCATTTTGAAATTGATTCGATTTGTCATCAACCCAACAAGACATTTGAATATTTTATAAATATCATTTATCTATCAAGAATTAAATTTATCACACTCCTCTTATATATAATGCTCAGAATTAGAGATGTCATTTTGAAATTTTTTTCAAATGATTTAAAATGGTCTAGATATCTGGGAATTAATATTAATAAAACATAATCATTTATTTATTGAAGTTCGAAAAACATTTTCCTTATGAGGAAAAAATTATAAATAAATTACCTCTCAATTGGATACATCCATCGAAAATTTACATGGACTACTAATTTAGTTTCATTGACAAAATGAATAGTTCAATTAATCATCACTGAAAAATTGTTTGAATGATCATATTCATTTCAAAACGTTTCAATAAAAATATCCCTTGGATTATGTCATTCTTATTTGGTTATAGAGTTTTCTCACACAGATTTCTGAACAATTTTATAAATATCAGTAAAACAATAGTAAAATATTAATCTAATAATGTAATAATATAAATTATAGTAGGTGTTGTAACAAAATATGTGAATTATGGCTTTTAAAATCATATATAGTACAATTATTTATTTCGACACACATAGAGATATTACATTAATATCCCTTAGATACATTCACATACATTAAAATTTTGATGGAATGTTTATTTATAACTATAATTCATTATAAATATATCAGGAGCATACTTTCAATTTATATATGGCTAGTGACCACACTTTATATTCATTGTTTGTAAGTTTGATCAACCATCGTTATGATCCAATTATTTTCTACACCCATTATGAAATGTGAAGATCAATCCTTGAAAAAAATTATTCTTAATATGAATAACATAAATACTATTCTTCAACAAATTCAATTTCAAATACATAGGTTAGATGAAAAATCCTTTTTTATTCCATTATTATGTTCCGATTTCACATGATGATTCACATAAAACACTTTTAAAACTATCATTAAAATGATGTAGCTTCCCATATTAAATTATAATGTTTCTATGTTTTTCTAATATTTTATAACCTATAAAAAATGGGATGTGGTTTCTAATAAACATAAAAAATGGAATTTTTAGATTTTAAATAAAAATCTATGAGATGCATTAAGAACTATTCTCTGGAATTTAAAGAACCATATTTTAATGTAATGCACATTTTTAGGCTCAAAATCATTGTTAAAAATAGGAGAAGACAAACACATTTAATTTTTCTAAACAAATATGTTCCCAAGTATAGGGAAGCCACTAATATTCGATAGTAAACTAAAGTAAATTTTAAACATTGATATATATGTTTTTAAAAAAAACATATGAGAACCATTTCACCATAACTCTAAAATCATTCAATTAGAGACTGAATTTATACATCAATTTCACTTACAAATTTTTTTTCCCTGAACAATGAGATAAATTATAAAATAAAATTCATTTCATACACATGAAATGATGTAGATTATAAGGGATCTGAATTGCCTTCCATATTTTATAATTGGTGCTCAATGTCCCAAATGAGTTGAATCCATCTGTAGGAAATCCCAATATCACATTCTTTGGATTTGATGAAAAGACTCGACGAAATGAATCAAATTTATTCCTTAATTTTAAATCACTTGTTTTCCATTTTTGAACATCATTGTTATTTTCTATATAATTCCACTTCACGTGCTCATCTATTTTTGATGAACTGTATAATCATTGAAGTCAATGAATTAATGGGAAGTAATAAAATAGTTTTTCACCTATTTTCTTTTTCTTATAATTTAATTCAGTATCTTAATTTAGACTTCCAACATCTCCCACTGACTACCATCTAGTTGAGGAAAATTGTATCAATACATTCTAACTAAATCACTTTCAAAATAATGCTTAAAATCATTGGAAAATGATTTATTTTTCTACAATCCATAACAATATTTAAAAAAAAATTGTTATCATAAAAATTCTACTGGAAATTGGCTTCTAGAATTGCATCATGAAACAAATACAATATTAATGATATTGCTTAATTTGTAATTGTGCATTGTTATTTGAATTTATACAACTTCTGTAGAAATGATCAATTTTAATTTTTACAACATCTAACATGTTGCTCAGGATTTCCATCTTCAATAAAATTTTGACACATTGATTTCTACTCAATGATTTTGTCTCCAACATTATCTTTCATATAATCAAGAGGAGTATCCAATTATATGTTTCAATTTTTATCTGGTTTTCCTATAGTCCCAAAACATCATATTTCATGTTTCTATTTATAGCACCCTCATCTGGTTGTTCTAATATTTTTTATGTGTAATTTTTGTCTTATATTCTCTAAGCCATAATTTATAATGTTTTTTATTTATCATTCCATTTTTGGAGAGGTTGGGATCTCATTTTATTTATTGAAATTTTTTATCATCATTTTATATCACTAGCTTTTTTATTCCAAATTAATAAAAAATATTGATTTGGGAATTTATTCAATATAAAGGGTTGATATACTTCATGTCTCTTCAAACATCATATAAATTTACATTTTCACCATTGAAATATTATTCTCCCATCAACGGATCGACTTGAAAATTAAAAATCATAAAAACTCCATGAAACCCTTGGCATACAATGGTATGCTTTCTAATAACATGATATATATTATATTCCTATATATCACTATTTTCTAAAACATTATTGGAAGAAAACATATTTAATTATTACAAGAAAATAAATTAATGGATTTGAAAAAAACTCATCCCATGTAGTTATAAAAAGATTCATATAAGTACTATAAAATCAATGTAAAAAATGAAAATAATCATAAATTGTATTATGTAAAATAAATGCGAAATAAAAATCATTAAATCTCTATGAAAACAATATTTTTTTTTCATTGAAAATAATTTATCAAATATCACATGGAAACTTGTTTTATAAAAATTACTATTTTCCTAATGTCATATTTGATGCGAAAAAATCCTCTCTAATGGTAGTCAACTATTGTTAAGAAGTCGTTTTTCATTTATATGATAAAATATATATGATAGTATGATATCAAATAAGAAAATATATTAATATTTATATGATACATTAAATAAAATAAAAAATCCATTGAATATTCATTTTTAAAATAAATATAATTTTTACAAGGTTAAACAAATGAATAAATTAATAAAAAAATATCCATTAAACATCTGGGATAACTCCCTCTATCTTAATTAGTAAATATTTTAATCAAATACCACATGACAATATCACTAGGGAATGATGTTATCCATCAGAACACCCCATCAAACACTTCCTTTCACTCATTAATAGTTATATCTTGTTGCTAGAACGATATCATAAACACAGGTGGGTGTAGAAAATAAAACTATTATTACATTTTAATGTTGAACTCCCACAAAAATAAAAAATGCATCTTGTGAATATTACTAATTTCATACATTATAATATAAAATAAAATTTTTATAAAACTATCATTTCACACATGTACATCCATGTATAGAAAAAATTCTTCAAATCATTATATCCCCATCTCAAATCATCTGATTAAAAAATTATATATACTATAAATAGGGGATCATTTAAATGGTGGAATCCAATAATATAACCATTACATCAAGACAAAAGAAAACATAATAAAATATAGATTTCAATCCCATGAGATCATTATCTATAAATATTTAATAATTCATATAATAAATTATTGCTAAAAAGTAGTGATAATGGTTTATTTTTTAAAAATTATTCATTTCTTGATTAACCCCAAAAATTGTGTGAGAAATCCCATATTGATCATAATTGTTTTTATCAAATTATCAATAAAAACATCTAATTTGATTTTTATTAGTCTCCATTAAACAAATATTTTGTTTTAGGCTTTTTTAATGAATTTATAATGAATTTCAGTTCAAGAGAAGATGTATATATTTATTATTATAATTAAATGTCCCCATAGACAGAAATGGAAAAAATAATAAAGAAAATATTAAATAATAATAAACTATCTATTTTCAGGATGGAAACTGAATATTTAGATATACATTATTGTAATTTTATTTGATAGAGTTTGAGGAAGTAATAAGTTGAAAATATTTTAGTTATATTATTTACGAAGAAGATTGATTTTTTTGACTTGGATAAGATAAAAAATATTTTGAAAGAATTGATTAATAAATATTGGTTTTATAAAATATTACAACATAAGAAAAATTAAATTGTTGGTGAAATCACATGTTTTTTGATTCATATGACGCCTCAACCATATATTTGAATGATTTTATCTAAAACTATTAAAAATATATTATCTATTTTATTTCTGGCTGTTTTTGATTCTTTGTGAATGATATTACCCACTACGAAAATGTATTTTTAATTATGGAAAATGAAAAATCAAAAAATGTAATGAAATGAAATTTTCTCATAGAATGATGAAATGAAATTAATACAAATAATATTATTCTTGAAGAAATATTTTCCAATACTAGAATTGAATGTATGAACGAAATTTTTAGGAAATTTGAGTCCAATGAAAGGATTAATCGGATGTTCTATAAAATTGATAAAAATTATAATAATTCCATTGATGTTCAAATAACTCAACTTGATATAAAATTATTTATGAAAAATAATTAAGAAAAATAATTATAAGAGAAATCCATGATTTGGATGTTTTTAAGAAGACTATTAAAGAGATCGTAGTTGAATTTGATTATAGAATAATGGTTAATATTCTTTAATAAAAAATTTATTCTTCATAATTTAAATTATTTAAATATAAAAACGATTTAGGTAAACTATTTAAAAAATGATCTAATGATATTAGATACCTAACATAATTAAAAGAAGAATTTATATGAAAACATTAATTATCTACTTCAAAATGTCTACTGAGATCATTCAGTTATCAATATTTGGTTTCGCCAATGGAAAAAATGATCACCTTCAAAAAATTAAAATTATACATATATTATTTTCATGTAAAGTTGATGTATGTATTAGGAATATTTAAAAAATTTATTAACAAAAATTTATTTGAAATCATTCACTAAATTGAAGATTAATCTATGAAAATATAGAATAAAAGGCTCCCAAAATGAATCCAACAAATGGAGTAAAAATTAAAAATTCGAAATTATTATAATTTGGATATATATAAACTAAGAATGAAAGATTGAGGTTTAAGGATTAGTACTGATGATGTAATATTTTATATAATGAATTTATTTATTGTTGTCAAAACATGTAAACATCAGGGAGAGAATGATATCTTACAACATGGGGGTAAATAATGAATTAATTTGTAAAACAAACTATTAAGGGAGAGGGATATCAAGGATTAGGTGAATTTTTATCATTGGATAGTGTGATTGTTTGGTGGATTAGGGGAACATTAACCGGGGATAATGGATTGAGCTTTAGGGTCTCAAGGGAAAAATGAGAACTAGCGACGGCTATCACTGATCATGGAGGAAAATAGTGGAGAAAATGAAAATTATTGATGTGGAAAGGGCATGAGGTAGGGGTACATGAGGGATATTAGGGGTTTTGTGTGGAGAATTGGGTGTTATGGTGTGTGGAATATTAGGTTTTTTTATAAATGCATAAAAATTGGAACATACTTTAAATAAAACACTACTAAATTAAAACAACTTTTAATAGTGGATTACTAAACCACTATAAAACTATGGTTATGGTGTAGTGTATAAGGAGAATGGATATATAGATATTTACATTGGTATATCATTGGGACAAATGGGTTCATTTCTCACATTCATTAGTTGGGGATTGAGGATATTTTTTCAAGATACCTATTTTTTCTATTATTCCAATGGATTTTTAGTTTCAACATCATTTTTAGTTGGGAATATATTTATTTCTATAATTTTCATTGATATTTTCATACTATATATTATTTTTAACAATGTTATTTCCTTTATATTTACAATCTCTATGTTACAACATTTTATATTCTGCTACTTTTTCCATAGATGTAATTGGTTTTGTGCGTATAGAAACATAACGAAAAGGCCTCCGATTTCATTTATTCCCTAATGAAAATAGTAATCACCAATAGCATATAGTAGGAGTGATGGGGATTTTATGGTTTGGACTTATGTTAGCCTAGTGGGACCCAATGTGTTAGGTATTCATAGAGTTGTAATAGAGATATTTGTAACTGAGGATAGTGTTTAGAGTTTTCCCCTTATGATAATATTTTTGGAGTTTGGAAAATTTTATAAAAGTGTCTCAAGAGTGAATTTCATGATAGGTACCCTGGTGTTGGTGTGGGGAAAAATGTATCATTAACTAATTGATTGAATATATATTGATTTTTTCTGAATAGTAAGACGTTAGTTATATGTAAAAGGTATAAATGAATCAAATATGATTGATTTTGTTTTCTATCCATATTGAGTCATCTCCCCAATTTTATATGATCATTTTAATTTGTAAGGTCTTAAGTATAATTAGGATTACTTTATAAAGATATAATTCTAGGCTACTGATCCAATATTATAGTGGGAATATAATAAGTAATGAGGACCTCATTTTAGGACTATATCAATTGGTTTTTTCCCAATGAATGTCAATAAAAGTTCCAAGATCATTGGAACTACATATGGTAAATGTGGATTTCGGTAATGATGCACACATCACTAGAATAATACACAAAATTGAACTCAGGAAATTATTGAGGTTCAACAATTAGCCAAATCATTAGGAAGAAGAGGATTTCTATGAGTTAGAGATCCAGGTTATTTGGTCTGCTCAGACCTCAAAATATCGAATGGTAGCACTAGCTACCCATTATTTCAATAGAGTAGGTTAGAACTAGTGATCTATTGTTGCACATAAACATATAAATATTCCTCACTCATGGAAAGATATCCAATAACTATATTGGGAGAAGTATTACCCATTATTCTTCTTCTCATAATGGATGCAAAGAAATATTGAGTTCTAGTAGGGTGATATGATAGTTCAGATTTTGTTTTGTGGTTCACTAAACTTACATAATAATCCCTTCAAATAGTACAAGATGTCATAAATTTTATGAGTACACTAAATATAGGAATATATATATATTTATTTATACCGGAGTATTATGGATTTTTTTCTCACCACTTATTCAATAGAAATAATTTTATATCTAGTGATTAGGATATTCAAATTAGAAGGATATATATTTTTTAGAGATAGTGATGGACATAATTTGATTGTGTTGTTTATAGAATCTACAAAGCGTCATACATAGATGTCTTTATAGAGGATGTTTACTCTTACTGGGAAAAATTCATGTCGGTTTTTAGATCACATATTTCATAGGGGATCCATTCATCCTAGATAGCTTAGAAATATTACTTGAAACATGAGAGTTCAATGGATTCACGATTTCTCAACCCATCATGTAGAGGTTGATAGGATGAAAATGGATGGAACCATGTGGTAGAGTACCCACTGTGATTAAGGATCTCCAAGTCATGACCAATGTTGTGCTCGTAGATGTGTTTCAATACTTAGATTTGTATTTTCTCTATATGTAGGATCAGTATTTGGAGGATAAAGTTGTGAGATACTTCCCCAGTACTACTCGGTGGACCATTCCACACTCAGGGTGCTAATAGTCAGGGTTAAGGGTTTTTTCAATCTAATAAGGTCATTACCAAGAAACACATGATATGGTTTGATGTCTGATCTATGATTACCATACTATTTACATCACACTAGTATATGTAGTTGTGATTAATTTATTCATCTCCTTATTATTAATATAATAGGTGAATATTCTAGTTGATAAATGTTCCCCGATATTACTACTACATGTTCTAATGTATAATGTTTCTTACTTATCACATAAGTTTTGAATGCGTGATCTTTCACATGGGGGATATATTTTCAAATGATATATACAAGTTATCATGATGACACCTTAGGACATCATCTTGTTTATTGATTAGTTTTCTATGGTCCATGCCTAAATTTATATTCATCACAGATTACTCGTATTCCTATTATGATATGGAACAATATTCATCATTGTTGATGATAGAGTCCACATATGTGAGAGGGAGGGTTTTTTAGTAAGTTGTTTTAACTCCTCACTCTTAAGTTATCTATTTATCCCCTTGATTCATCATTCGCTTAGGGAATCCTACCTTCATGGAGGATTATATATATGTCTTGCATGAGGATGTTTCCAATCAACCTATATGTTGTAAGATGTAATTATATATTCACTCATACTGCATGATCTTACAAATATTTTCAGTGGAATTTTTGGTTTCCCCTATCGATATTGGGAATAAGAGGGTGCAATTAGAGGGCCTCTGAGTGATGTTATTTATAAGACATAGTGTATCCCATTTGGAAGCATCTGTTTTTTTCTTTAAAAAGAAGATTATTTGATATTAGTTTTTTTGTTTATTATTATTTATTAAAAAATAAATGGATAAATAAAAATTAATTTTTTCACAGGATTGAAACCCAATTTTATGAGTGGAATTGTGTGAGAATGTTCTTGAAGATCAATATCAAGTCTTGTTACAAATAACTTATTGTTCATGAGGATAATATATTTAATATGACATTTCAATGTAGATATTAACACTATGATTTCCTAGTTAATCCTTTTTTAGTAATGAAGGACCCCTTAGTTATTAGGGAATAAAGAAACCAGATCATCAATCCCCACATGTAACGATTTGTGGTTGTCTTTATAAATGACAATCATAGTCAATATGCATAGGAGTGTAGTATGTAGACAACATGAGTATAATTTTGGACTTAATATGGGTGAATGAACATTATTTTAGGCTATAAAAATTATGAATTTTGATTTTTGATGTTCACATTACAAGGAATCTCATTTATAAGAATAGTATAGTAGTGGAACCAGT
Organism: Viscum album; assembly: GCA_963277665.1. Taxonomy (NCBI): domain Eukaryota; kingdom Viridiplantae; phylum Streptophyta; class Magnoliopsida; order Santalales; family Viscaceae; genus Viscum; species Viscum album. Next base: position 600,402,336 of record OY728128.1, read on the forward strand.
GGATATTTTTGCAGCAATTTCTTGAAATATACCCAATATCATATTGAGTTGTGAATTTTTTAATTAAATTGTGGGGTAATATAATAGTTTTATGGTGGAAGTATTTTTGATTTTGTTCCCCATTAAATCATAGAGATGGAAATGGAATCTATTTAGTAGGATAATTCTGTTTTGGAGAGACATAATGATGTTGGGGATGACTATGAAAATTAAAAATGTGTTGATTTTACTAGTTGATGATGTGTAGTATAAAGTGTTATGTGATGCCTTAGGAGCTTGGATCATCTATCTTTTGCCGTGTATAATGGTAATAACAACACATGGGTTAAAAAAGTCAATACCCAATTACTGTGATTACAATAATTATTACTTATCTATGGTAGTAGGGGTATTCATCCTAAAGATGTGGTAGAACAATATTTACGGAGAGATATTTTTTTTATACTCAGACCATAATGGTATTATGTACATCCTCACTCATAGATATCTTAAGCTAATATAGTGTAAATGATTAGACTTCATTCATGAAAATTACATCATGTTATTCTTCACTTAGGGGAAGGGAAATGTAGTGTATTATTACCTTTGTATGATGTCTCAATCTCACTTTGTAGAGGAGTTTTCTAAGAAGTTATATTCATAACAACGGACAATTGTCGAAAAGAATAGTACGTCTCCATATTGGTTTATGGTGTTGGAAGCTACTCTATATTAGTTTATAATGGAGGATTATTTAGTATTCATTGATTGTGATGTTCTATGTGACCATTTATCCTCTAAAAATAAAACATATAGAATATATTAAGGAGGGGAACACTTCATTATTTTTTAGTGATGGAAAATGGTCCTGGACAAGATGCAAGGGGAGGTGATGAGGAAGTGACATAAATATTCATTTCTTGTATATCCTTGACTGGAGAAGACATATAAGGACATTCAGATGCTGTTTTTGTGGGATAATATAAGGAAGACGTTTTTTGAGTATTTCTCCCAGTACCACCAATTTCAAATGATAAAGGCTGAGCACCACGCTCCCAACTATTTTATTAATACTCTTGATATCCTAGAATCTAAAAGTGATAGAATATTCATGGAATTTTTTATAGATCATCTAGGGGAAACAAATAATCATAATTCCATCTAGGTGATATTATGCTGACATTCCATGTTGGTGCACTTCCTCAATGTCAGGGAGTAGAGTTAAATTGGTATTTTGGAACAATTATAAGAGAAAAAAATTCTATTACACCCTAGGTTACCCTATATGATTTTATTCTACTATGATGTGTATCTTATACCAGAATTGTGGAGATTCATGGGTGAGGAATTTGGGACTATTTTTTGGATAACTATATCCATTCAACCATAGACATATGGGAAAATGGGTTTAAATATCAATCTGTTTGAGGATATTTTTATGGATTATATAATAGATTTCGGCTAAATATGATAGGATAAATTTATATTGGTAGAGTTATATTATAATAACATCTCAAATATACTACTATCACGTCACCATTTATTACCCTTTATATAAGGCCTTGATGATCACCCTAGTATTGGACTGATACTACTGATACATTTCTAAGTGGTCTAATGAGGGTATAGGTACCATTGGAGGAATTTTATTTTGTTGACCAAGTATGGATTTCCCATACCAGAAAAAATGTACATAGATCAACATCATAGGAATTTAGAGTTCGATCTGTGAGACCGTGTTTTCCCAATATCTCTCTATGATGATGATTGAAGAGGATCTTAATTGGAGAAAATTAATTTCTCATGTTCATTATTTCATTCAAGATCCTCTAGAGAGTTTTTGAATACAAATTCCATTTTGGATTTCCCCTATAGTCAGACTGGGTGCATGACGTCATCCATGTGTTCCATATGAGGAGATATAGGCACGGTCCTTTTCATGTTATTTTTTAGGGTGATACAGGAATAGAGTATGGATAATCCTCTATTTAGAACTCGTTATATGATAATGATTGACATGTGACTATCCCATGAGGAAAGACCATTTCTCCAGTTCATGTGTAGTCAAAGCACAAAAGCTTTTCGAAGAGATCCAAGCGGAGTGACATGTAGAGGTATGATCAACAAAACCAACCCCATATTTATATTATTGTTTTTAGATGAAATCCTTGAATTATAAGAATCTTTAATCCCCTATTTTATATTCTATGATGTTAGAATTTTTTAGGGAATATATTATGAGTGGGAATTGAAGAAACGATAGATTTATGGCCCTAGAGTGATTCAAAATTGACAAATTAAAAATAATTATATATTTAATTAATTTTCATTAATTTTATACTTGGAAATTTATATGCATGTTATTAAGTACCTCGTATGGGAAATCTGAGTGCATGGATGAATCTGTAACACATGATTTATCCTATTTGTTACTTAACGATGATTAGTGCATGATTTTTGGTTGTGGAAACCATTCGGGATTGAAATTAATTATATTAAATAATTAAATTACCTATTTTTTAACTGACATATCCATGAGAATCCTCTATAAATTCCCACTTGTAATTAAAATCTATGGTTAAAGGAATAACCCTGAGAGGAATGGAGTGGTTGTTTTGATATTCTATATTTTTGAATATTATCCGAGGATAAGGGGTGATCTGATTGAGGCTGATTGAGAATAACCAAACATAGTGGGCCTTCTACATCAAGGAAGATCACATTCATCACATATTATTAATCCAAAATGTTGATGGAATCAACAATTTTTGTTTCAACCATTTTTTCCCTATAATATTGATCATTGATTTTTATCTTATTTTGTGGATCTATTATTTATTTATTTATCAAACGACACACGCTATTTATTTGTTATATTAATAAAATAAATATTTATTTCCCTTTTTAATATATGTGGTTATTCTATTTATATTATTATTATCCAAGAACCATTTAAAATTTTTTAATCCACCTTGTGTATGTGAATCTCAACCCATTGCTCTTTTTAATCTTTGTGTGTTGCCCATTATTTCAATGTTTAGTATTTCTAGGTAATGTTTGAGTATTATTGAAACACTAGATTCATAGAAGTTACAAGAATGATGTCCCAGATCATGATTTTCTATTGAAAAGTTATATATTCATGGAAGTGGGTGATTATAATATAAATCATAGCTAGGTTCTAGTACATCATCCATGGGAGGCATAATAGCTCAATGAATGACCATAAAATTCTATATTTCTGGATTCCCAAGGATGAAAATTGATGGTCGGGGATGAGTTTATTTGATCTTATGTGGTCAATGTGACATATCACTAATAAATTGAAGTTATCTTGTAGAGACATGAAAGAAATGAAATTTCTAAGAAAAACATGACTACATGTCATTTATTTTGCAAGAAAAAATGATATTTACATAATTTTAAATTGTGTCTAATGTTTCTAGACGTGTTAAGGACAGAACATTGTGTATATGGGTCTAAATTCAATGTGTCCTTTCCCGGTTACCTAATGTATATACATATTTCACAGACCAAGGACCACGTACCATAGTGTACTATAGGAGTAAATGGAAAAAACCTGATCCATGGTCATAGCCAGGTATGTGGGAATGTACTGAAGAAAATTTGCATGGACAGATATTTATAATAATATCCATGATTCTAGGACACACCATATAAAAAATTTCCACATCATCTTATACAATATGTAATCATAATCCATGGACATTGGAGTGAAAAAATAGTCAATCCGGCAGGGTCACATACCATGTCTACCCATTTAATAATTATTCATTCACCATAGAAACATGTATATCTACTCTCTCCAAATTATGGGCTTATATATTTTTCATTTAGTATCTTATCATGATTTTTAATCCACATAGAATTCAATGGTGTCATTCTTGGTGGCATACGACATATGATGTGACTTATTCAAGGAATTATATTTTAACATGTGCTTCGGTATGATAGTAGTAATCAGGATGGATCATAGAATAATTTTCATGGTTGATACTCTTATATATGATAATGGAGTAGGTGACCCATGAAAAATTTATATGTAGAGATAGTACTCCCCTACATAGGGAATGGGTACAATATCTACGAAGTTGTACTCCAACATCATTATGCTCTAGTGGGGTGTTTGTACTCCATGATAGTGACTGATCCCACATCTATGGAGTGCAGTAGTGAGGAGTTGACCCCACTACACATACTATTTCAATGAAACATTTCATGATGGTAAAATATGATGGTATTTTGGAGAAAACTATAGACTACACTATATTGAATTTTATGTGAGATGGTGATCCCATTTATCTATATACTCGGTTTATTTAGTAGAATATATGTATATATTTGTTTTTTCACCCTCTTACTATAGGTTGATGTATATTTTTTATCTCTCTATATAACTATATTTTTGGGTTTTTGCAATTCCTAATAGGTTTGTATATACCCACCATTACATGGTATTTTCATGTAGGTTCTACATCATATATAGTTGATAGACATATAAATGGTTACATTGGGGGATCATGGAGATACATGTGTGTATTTACCAAGAGTGGTCGTTGGGACATGGAGAATATGAGACATGATATATGATAATTCATTTATTACTATTGTTTTTATATTGAGACTTCATTTTTGGTGGGCCATATATTTTTCCAATTTAATTTTTATACTTTCGTACACTACTGAATATTCTAAATGATATTTCATTCATGTTTACACATTATATTTAACAATAATATATATTTATCTATATATTTTCACAGATACTATTTTGTTTTGGCATAGTAATATATTATGATTATGTCTAAAATTTCTATTGTTCCATTTCACAACTAGTCTCCATCCCCTAACCCACTGAAGGCGGGATTGGGGTTATGATAGAATAACTTTCCGACAACCATGTGGTCCCCTATGGGATGTTTTATTATATTTCAAATATTTATTAACACAATGTGATATATTACAATGGAAACATCTATTGATTTAACATAATTCACCAAATATATTCATTACACCTCACAATAATCTCATAATCCCAATAATATATGGTTTGGTGTCTTTGTGTTCTATCTATATAAGATAACTATATTATAATATGTGTGTCAGGTCTTCATATATAAACCTCATATTAACCCTTTCTAAAATCACCATAGGTTATCAAATTCTCCATGACTAGGTGTATTTAACCCTAATAAATTAATGAAATAAAAAAAATTTAAGTAATAACATATAAATATAACATCAATGGCCAGATTTTAAGAATACTGGAAATCATCAGTAAGGTAGATGTATCTTACTAAAATGGTCATGGAATAAGATGAGTTGTTCAAAATTCATGACAAAAGGACAATTAATCTCAAATGAAAAAACATATACCATGACAAATGTGCCTGAGATTACAAATATATTCTATAGAAGATTTTCATTCAAACATATATTTCTATATTTTCACATTAATAATTATTTTTTTCTAATATTTTGTGACATATTGAACATAGTTCATAAATCAAGTGTGATATGCTTTAGAAATATTATTTAATAATTATTATCATTTTATCCTTGCTATTGGATTGTCAAGAATGAATAAGACTAAATTAATTATGATATATATTTGGGAATCTTTTCCTAATTCGAATTTATTCATTATTTTTGTTGGAACATATTCTTAACTTTCAATTATAACAATGGAATCATATAATTTCATGAATATTTAATGATTGAAATGGTCATTTTTCAAACAAAAGTAATTTCATGGTATATATTTTATTTTTATTAAATGAAAAAGTAATTATTTTTATAAATTCATCTAAAAATATCGTTAACATTATGATCTTAAAATATCAGAATTATCTTAAATTAATTTATTTTCAATTTTTTGAAAAGTTTTATTTTTGATTGAATTGTATATAACGTTTCCATTAGAAATAAAATTATTTTCTTTTCAATAATTGTGTATTAAAAGGTCACATATTATTTTTAAAATTATTTAATTTATCATATGTATAAATTTATTAAATATAATTAATATCAAAATATATGAATCTACATTATAAATGATATTATTACAACATTATTTTACATTATAAAATTTTTATATAAAAAAATATTTCTAATTGAGTTTTGTGTGCATTAATTAAATATTATTTCTACAAAATATTGTAATTAAATAATATAAAATATATTCCATACATGTGATCATCAAGTAACAATTATGTAATATGGGATATTTCGTTTTTATTCATAATATGAATTTACCATGGTAAAATATTGTAACCAAAACCAATGGTAAAATGGGTTATACTATATTTAATAATATGGGATAGGATCATAAAATTAATCTGTTTATTATTATTATTATCATTTTAGTAATAATTTTAAAAAAAAATTAACCTAAATTTAAAAATATGAAATTTTGGTTCTTAATTACTTTTATTATGATCATTATATTATTTTCTTTGAATGATAATTACAAAATGTAACACAACTTCTTTAAATTATATTAATATATTTTTATAGAGATGAAATTTAATTATAAACATCTCCAAAAGTTTATTATTAATATATATTATTTTATGATAGTGATTTATTTTTAAATTTTTGTGATGGAAGAATTACCTTGAACACATTAACATCACCGACATAGTGCTCGTCAAAATAGATTAAAAATCATATAAATTATTTTAAAATAATTAAATGTAAGATTTTTTTTTATTTAGGTGTTCGAAGAATTTAATGTATTGTTATAATTTCACAGTGATATTGAATGTTTTTCATTAAAAAAATGGGTTTCTTGATGAAATTAATGTCAAAATATTGAAATAACAGATATTTAATTGTTAATAATTATTTTCAAATCATTATGAAAACATAAAAATTTATTATTTTATAAAATTAATGCAAAATATAGTATAATATAAACCACTATCAACTGTCAATTTTATAATGAAAACTTATACCAAAATGTTAATTTATATTGTTACCATAATAATAGTTAAGAAGGTTTAATGTGGAGTTAACCTAATGATAGAAGTGTTAAAATTACAATAAAACATGTCTAATCCAAAATGGTTAAATTTATTTTTACCCTCTATAATTACATTGTTATAATGTAGTAAATTTTTACCCTCATGTTCTTGAATGTTACCATATATTATTTTAATGGTTAGAATAATTATAGTTTTCGGACACCCATATATTATAGAAGGTCCCTCCTCACCTCTCTTCTACACACAATCTATTACATTTATACTAACCAATTCTTCCCAAATTCTCCTTAAATATATTTATACATGATCATGAGGCACTGTATATTACAAAATACCCAGCCAATAAGCCTTAAAGATTAATTAAATGGATCATACTCAAAGAATAAGTATTTATTCATAAAGTTGTTTTTCGAGATTCGTTCTTCTTAATAATATAGTAATTGTTATAAAAATTATTTAAATTATGTAATTAGTATATATTATATAATGGGAATTGTTTATGTTAATTTTAAATAAATTTAATGTCTCTAACCAATCAATTTTAATATGATAATGTCATTCATTCAAACGTGTGGACTACCACGTCTAAAAACCGATGTGTCTCTTACTTCAATTACTCTATACAAAGATGGTGAAAATTAGTTATTTAATATATATACTATATATATGACGTAATTATTATTATTTAATGGGGAATTACTATTTATATTACTTATATTTCATCCATTAAATAGTGGAAACATTACTCATGTATATTTTCAGACGACCATCTTAATGAAATAATGTAGGTCATTATTCATCCCAAAATTATATTTATGCATAGAAAAGGATACATAGTGAATATATATTAAAATTATGATAATATAAATATCATTAAAAGGATGAAACCATGACCAATGTATATAATTCAACCTTCGGAACCGAGACACGCAAAATAAAAACTAATCAATCTTTACCCAAATTTTCATTTTAATAAATATTTGCAAATAAAAGAATATTATGAAAATAAAATGTAATGAAATATATTAAAAAATTTATTAATATTATTCCATAATATATTTATTGTAAACATGTACTATTATCAAGGTGTATTGATCATGTATGATGTAAAATAGGACTTGAGGTACATGTTTCTCATCTCAAGAATCATTCCCTGACTCATTTTCACAATTAAATACTTATATATTTTGTGTGGATTATATGAAAACCATGATTTTATTTTTTTATTATTTCAATGAACCTCATTGACATTAAAAACACACTCACTTACACCATTTTATGGGATTCTGATTCAGGGGTTAACAATTATACAAGGGTTCTTCATTATCATATTTTATAGTGAGACATGATTCTTGTAATGGCTTTATTTTTGTTTTAATATTTAACATAATTACCCTTTGTTAAATTAAAAATTCAATATCTATATATTCATACAACATAAAAATCTACTTCTTTTTATTATTACATCATTTAATGATTCATAAGATACCACCGTATTATTGTTTTTTGTAATAATGACATTTAATTCGTGGAGTACATTAATTAAATTTATAATCCCTGTAATTATCCCAGATATATCATTTAAAAACCATATAATTTATTCTCATTTTTTAATTTATGGTGTTTTCATGGAATTATTTCATCGAATATCCCTAATATATTAAATGATCAATTACATATTTTTTTGGAAATTTATCCTTATTTCCTTATTGATCCATTCATTTTTTCATCGTTGAAAAAGGGGTTTAAAATTATACCAATATTATTATTCACTATGCTCCATTTATTATTTAATGTTATTCTAAAAAATATAGGATTATTTTTAAAAATTTTTTTGATAGGTACTTCTTAAATTTGTTTTGAATAAGATATTTAATACTTTTAAAAAAATTGAATGGATTCTTTATATTAATGCTTACTATATGAATTATTATTCATACAATCATGAAAATAATTTTTTTGAATATTAAATTATAATTTTCATTGGTAATTTTGAAATAAAATATTTTTATTAATAGTTTGGGAAATTTTAATTAATATGTTTTCAAAGGGAAATTATGTTCATTTCAGGTTTTCAATTAAACAAAATATTTGTGATCTCTATTTTTATGGGACGTTGTCAAAATTGTTAGTCATTAATGTCATCCTTGACTATGAAAATAATAGAACAGGTGGTAAACCTAATCTACTATTGGAATCAATCCACAATGATAATCTTGGTGGTGATTAATGATTAAGTAAATGATTGAATGGGGAGTGATCCTTGTCTACTACGGGACTCATTCCAATATAGAAATCAATGTTAGTGTTTGTTAATAAGGGAATATATTTCTATTGATTCATTATTTTAAATAAACATATTTCTTATGTTTATTATACATTTTCATGAATTATGAATGATTATTGATGATTACTTACAAGAATTAAATCTATAGTTATGAAAAAAATTATTCCATGAGTCATGATTAATGATATTTGAAATATGAGGTATGATTTAATATTTAATATAATTAAATAAAAACACAATGCATATATTATTCTCAAAAAATATACTTGATTGATATCCCCCATGTTTACCCTTTCTGAGTATTTAATGTAAGACTTTAATATATTACATTTTACCCAGGAGATGTAGAAATGTTTTAAATAGGTAATTTCAAATAACGGTATTATAGGAGAATCAATTTTTTGTACATGTTGATGATTTTTTATACAATAATATGATTATATATCAGGTATTTAAATATATTAATCCTTTAGTATACTTTGGAATGTGATATTTAATTGTGTGTTGAATATTTATAAAAAAGGATGCAATATATATTTATGATACGCTTCGGTAAAAACACTCGGTATCAATATAGTTATTTATTATTTTTAGATATTACAAAAATATATATTTAGTGAAATCGTTATGATATGTATCTCTATAGATAAATATTAAAAATATAGTAAGATAAATATTTTTTGGTTTTTTACAAATTAAATCCATTCATGTATTCAAATAAATGGATAAAGGATATGGAATAGTTTCACCTAGGGATAAAAACAATATGAACTTTGGTTTGGTTATATCTAGACACTCACCTAGTTAATGATAGTGAGGCCTAACTACACACCTTGTCCGACACTCATATGGGATATTCTTTTGTTAATTAATTGTCAAATTTATAAGTAATTATGTAGTATTTTAATAAATTATAGACCAGAACAAACAATGTCGTGGTTTTATAAGATATTTTCATAATAAAGTAAATCATTAGAATCATTTTAATTATAATTTTTTTTTCTAACATTGATTTTTGATACACAAAATAACCTTTTTCGTGTTTGTAGATGGTTAAAACAGAGTGGAACTATGCTAATAATGGGTGTGAATGAAAATGTACTGGTATTTATAATGAAAATACAATAAGGAAATAATATAGAGTAGATAATATTATTGTTACATATAACAAGATATCTCAATATATAGTTACGCATATGAACCTAGTTGAGTTTTTTGACACTAGAAATAAGATAAAAATTGAGATTTTTGGATTATATGTGATACAAACCATAGAATAAAAAGACCCATTTTTTTATTTTTTTAGAAATATCGAATGAATCACCTAGGTAAATATATAAAAGAATTAATAAGATATTATAACTATGTAAAATATTTTCTTTGATAAATAAATTTTCAAATAAGAATTAAAATATTCAGTCGCTCTTATGGATATGAATATTGTTTTGACATTGAAGCATGATACATGGATTATGAAAGCTGTATAAATTCGTCTTTTCACGAAAATAATGATGAAACTACAAGGAAAATTGGAAAATTATAATTTATGGATTATTAAAAAAGTTTGATCAATGACTAAAAACTAAATGACTTATAGAAGTACACGATTCAGATTATATATTTTTTGAAGGATTTTTTAGGAAAATATATGAATAATATTTGTAAATGGTTTATGATGAATGTAGATTTATTTAAGTGTACAAATATATTGTTTAAGGATTTATTTTTTAATTTTATGTTTCATATGTTTATGGTTGGTCATGAATTTATAAGAAAATCACTCACTATGGATTTTTTATGAGATGCTAGAAATTTAGAGGGTGGTAATTGGGTTTTCATAAAATATTTAGATATATGAGAAAAATGGATTAACTTATGATTTAAAAAATAATATATTAAATTTGGGGAAAATTATATGTGTATAGAGAATGAATTATTGTTGGATAATTTGGTAATTTCATTAATTTTTGTTGTTATTATTGATATAATTGTTGACAAAATATTTCATATGGTATCAATAACTTTAAAATGTAATATTTTTAATAGTTTATATTTTCGGATTATCTGATAAGTGAATATGAACATTTATTATATGAATATATGAGTAATTATTGAAGTGTAATATCCAACCATGATCCATTAGGTGCCACCCAGATATCCACTTGAGAACATACGATCTTATATATATAGAAGAGGTTGTTGAATAGAGATATGTGTCTTAATCATAGAGTGGGGAGAAAATACCCAAATTATTATGTCCTACCATATATAATAATGTAATAAAATCAAAAACAAATATAATAATATTTCTAATGATTCATAAAATTTATTGATTGTATAACAGTCAACAAAAGTATAACAAGGATCCATGTTCAGAAATCCAAACCCATGTATAACTAAAATTAGGTATATATATATATATATTATTATCCTATAAGTACCAACCCCATATCTATTATCCTCATATCAACCATCTTTAATGGGTCCTACCCTTTTTAAGATCCCTATACATGAAGGATTTAAACACATCGAAATTTCCATTTACTGTTTGAGTGAAAATCCAAAATAAAACCACGAATGTATTCTTAATAAGGGTTGACATTCATAAATGGTGTGTGGAATGAAAAAAATAAATAAAAATAAATAAATAAAAATTAAACAATCAGGTTACTAGTTGTCATATGATAATAAAGCCACTGAAAACCCGGATGTTCGTGTTTAAAATCCCAATTGAGAAGATGATCATGGGTCATTAGAAAATATCAAGAATAATCCACAAGGTTTAAAACATGTCACATTGCATACACAAGGTGTCTAGTGGACAATATACTTTGTAAGGATATTGAATTTACTTCTAGATTGTCTCACCGTATCCTCAGGGTATTGAGGTCTATTCTGGAAATGAGGCTATGATACTTATATATGTGTAGGGGTTCCCCATTATCATTATCTCACATCATGAGTACACCCCTATAATGGTATATCAATCCATGATGCTCACATATATAAATATACCATGAAAAAAATCTAATTTAATAGTAATACAAATAAAAAGGAAAATCATAATAATATAAAAATATCATGGAAATATGAAAAAAATATTATCATTATATAAAAACATCTGATTCAATATAGAAAATTCTAACAACCAAAAAAATACACATTGAACCATTGACTGTATATGTGTTCCATAGAATAAAACAAACATATAAGAAATTATAATAAATATTGAACACAATCCAAGCCAACTGATGAATTATTCCACTGAAATTGGTGTATACGTGAGTCTATATTTATATTAAACATCCTATGTTAGAGGTTTTTTGGATAACTCCAATGTTCTACATCATGATGATGAATAAATACATTTTCTATCCTTGGATAATTACTTAGACATATATGATTTCTACTTTCAGTTCTAGTCCATCAGAGAATATGTTTAGAATGTGTACTGATGACATTTCCAGTCAGGAATGAAATTCTAAAATCACAAATATAATGGTTACCCTTATTATATCCAATTTAGAGTTATTTAAATGGATGTAACACCAATTAACCAAATCAATCATTGATTGAAAAATATATTCTATATTTTTTCTATCGATTCCACATGTGGACATCGGGTTTAGAGTATAATCATAGATCCACAGAAAGGGAGATTCATTAAAAACAATGATATAATGTTTTAAAGAATTTTTTCACTTCTTAGAACCAGATAATTATATTTTAAATGTTTTCTACATATTAAAATAATAATATTAGGTTTAGGAAACATTAGAAATTAATTTTCAAAACGTTTAAAAAAATTGAAATTTATCATGTAATAGAAAACATTCCATAATGGAACCTGGAAAAGACATAATGTCCATCTCGGGGAAATGTTTGAGGAAAGTTGAAAATGACCTTGGAATGGAAATCATTTTGATATTTTAGATTATAATTTATGAAATAAAACATCGTAAATATTGATAATAAAACATCATTTTGTGCATAGAATGGAAATATTAAACTGACATTACATATCTAAAAAATATAAATATATAGAAGGTTGTTTTATTGATTGGAAAATATAGACATATAAGAGAATTTATCATTATAGGGATTTTAAATTATTATTAATAATGAGATAATTTTATATAGAATAAAATTATAAAAAATTGTTTGAATAATAAGGTTCATTTAAACCAAATTATAGGATAAATTCAATGTAACATATTAAAGTTGAAGTAATTACATATATAAGAATTTGATCAAAGACCAATCGTTATTAACCAATTAAATGGTTTATAATTATAAAAAATCACTAAAAATAATGATCATACATTTTCTAATCCCGTGAAAAGTAATAAATAAAGTGAATTGAAAATTCATTTATTTTTTTATGAATATTAAAAATAATAATATATCTGAAATATATACAACACAAAAAATTAAAGCTTGGTTGATTCAGACAAATGATTGATTTAATTAAATCTAAGATAATGATGTACTTTTATTTTCAAAAAATTAAATATAAAAACTATTTTAAAGAAAATTCAAGAAATATTCATTTAATACCAAGATTATCAATTGAATAACAAAATAATATTTTATCTATGAATCATATACACCATAAAATATTATGTGAATAAGAAAAAACTCCTCTCCGACAAGAAAATTTGATATGAAACCCCTAAATTTAATCAAAATTATCCATACATTGTAAATATTTCTATATATTAAATTATTACGATCATATTAATATGTAATATTTTATTTTCACCATCATATACTATTATCAATGAAAAAAATTTATTACATGTTTCATAATATTTTTGTCATTTCATGATTTTTGATTTAATGATCATCATTTATAGATGATTAAATGTTCATAAAAAGTTTCATGAAATTAATTTTAATCGTATAATATAATTTTATAATTATTGAGTTTATGAGTTGTTGTGATGATGTTTGTGATGATCACTTTTGAGTGTAAATTTATGAAGAAAAGTGGTTGTAAAATAATATCTAGTTAAATATTAATAATACCATTAAAAAATCATAATCTAGATATTATTTTATCTTTATTTTATAAAAAACAACCAGTTATATTTCTATAGTCATACATATGATCATTTTATCACATTATTTTAATAGGTTCTTAAAATGACTAAAATAGGTAAAGGTATAATCCATGTGTGTTTACTGACAATAAATTGATTGTTTTACGTTAATATAATTATTATATAGCACAATGAATTGATTTTTCTATTATTAAATTGGGAAAAAATTAAAATAAATGGATAAAAATAGATGATTATATAATAAACAAATACACCATTTTTATATAGAAAAAACATGTCTGTATGGAAATTATGTTTTTTACGTATACCAGTAAGAGGTAATAATATTTTTTATAATTTATGAATATTAATAATTACGAAAATAAATTTTATTAAAATTAATAGTATATTAGATCTATAAATATAGGGATGTTATGAAAAATATACCATATCTATTATGAATGAATTAGTCCACACGTAACCCAAGGATCATTTTAATTTTCCATATAGTTGGGTCGACTATAGATAATGTTTATCACTAAAACACAATATAAATTTTTTATAATAATTATTATTTTTAAATAATTTCAATAATAGTATATTATGAGATCTTCAATAAATACAGAATTCATCAAATATCATCATTGTACATAAAAATTCTCATTGGAATTTTAATTATCACCAACTAGTTTAATTTATTTTCAAAATTATACATTAAATTTATGTTATTAGTTACCACCATAGATAATATTTTACTAATAAATTTTAAATTTTATTCACTGCAATAGATAAACAAAAAAATATCATCATATTATCTATTTACCTTAAAATGTTAAGCATTGAAGAATTCCACATATTAAAAAAACACCATTTCTTTTTTCCATTTTACAATGCCAACCATTATTTATGGTTGATTTATAATTTCCAAAAAAATAATTATCCATCTAAGAAATTTTATTAAACATGGTTTTATCCTTAAAAAAATACAATTTTATTGTATTATGTTCATGCAAACTTGAAAAAAAGTTATATAGATCATCATGTGATAGTTGTACAGTTAATTTGTATAAACATAAGAAAAATTATTATGAAATATTCCAAAAATAATATATATATATATATATAAAATAAAAATAGAATCATCCTGAACAAATAAATCTCATTTTATACCTCTGTCAAAGAATTAAAATACATTGATTTGTTTTTAATGTATTTTATAAAATGTATTTTTTTTATTTTATATATTTACTATTAGATATTATTTTCCAATAATATTATATCTTCTAAAAAATAATTCATTATAAAAAAATTTCCATATGATATTTTTATTATTTTATTATAAAGAATAATTATAATATTTTAGAATGTGAATTTTAAAAATTAATAATGTTTTTGGATTTATCTCTGTCATTTTAATATAATATAAACTTATATAATTTTTTTAGTATTGGTTGTATGAGGTAATTAGTGACAAATACCATTTTATTAATACCAGTGATTTCATAACGAAAAACATATGATATATTTTATTTGAAAATTTTATTCCTTTTAACTATCATTATTCATTTTAAATTATAATTTTATTAATTACAAACTTTTTTTTCATATTTTAAAACATAAAAATTATTTGACCACATTTAAAAAAACAATTTTACATTAGTATTATAAAAATATATTTTATTAATGGAATCAAATAAAATGGATTTTAAATTTTAATTAAGTGGGACTAAATTATCAATAAATATACATATTTTTTAGGCATATGAATTACATTACATGAGTAAATATTTTTTTCCTTGCAAAAATAAATATTTCTTATTAAATAATAATTTTATATATTTTATATATTTCTTTTAAAAAATAAATAATTTTATATCAATGCTCTAAATTGTGTTTTAACACATATTAAAATGGACTATCATGGTTATGTTAATCAAAATAATACTATGAATACTTAAGGATTTAAATGACATCTTTTAAGAAATACATGTTTATCAACACTTTATATAGTATAATTTTATATTAAATTTTATTCTATTTAGAAATTAAATTGAGATAAATTGGGAAAATTTGAATTCCCCAAATGGATTATTTTAAATAAGGGAATTCATATATTTTGTTAATTAAATGGATGATATGATTAATATTTAATTATGTGTAATAAGTATTTAAATGACAAATATTTGTGGGCTTTATTTTTTGAAAATTCAAATGGCCTTTAGACCGTAATTAAATAAATTTGTGTTGTAATTTCTTACTAACATAACATCACAACCATATAAAACCTAAATCACCTATCATTCATGACATTTTATTTATACCAATTTTCTACAATTCATTTCAATGGAAAATTTCCTCATCCAATATTATAAAAGTGTATCTCATCCTATATTTCAATAATCTAATCCTATTATAAAATTTCCTTGAAATCCAGCCAAACATTTTACTAATTTATGTCTTGTAAACACAATAGTTCTCCCAGTCACAAAAAATAGTCCTATGTATCTCAAATAAAAGTTATTCACTAAGACGAAGTTCATGGTATCAATATTAGTATCACACCATTCCTAGAATTGTATTCTTATTCATTAATTTATAATAAAATAAAAACCATCATATAATTAAATCATATTAATAATTAGAGTGATGAGATTTTATTAGAATAATTTTATATAAATTTCCATTCACTTCAATCATTTATTAAAAAAAATTCATTAGTGTGTGTGCATAGATTATTGACTCCATGAAGTGATGCTTTAGTATTTTTATCACCACCTCACATAGAAATTCTAAATGATGGTAATTCTAAATATATAATATATATATAATTTATTTATTATTTTTAAATTATCTCATACATTCAACCTCCACCCATCATTCATTGAGAAATTGAAAAGGTGGTCATGCATTATAGTAATTACCACCTCCATACATAATCATTTTTTTATTTTATTCAAATATTTTATTATTTATCAAAGAAAATAAAAAACTAATTGGTTCACAATCATAATAAAAATATAAATAATATATTTATCTAGTCATACAGTTAATATTCCAAAATAAATACATCTTTTACAATAGATTCATATCGAAATATAGCATTTTCATGATTAGGTCATTTTAATAACCAATTTTAGTAATGATATTAAATTATACCGTGGATGATTATGAAAAATTAATTATGGAATAATTTGAAAAATATAGGTAATAAATAATGCTATTTATTTTTTAAATCATATAAAAATATTCATCTAATTGAATAAGATTTCACCCTTCTTAGGTTGAAAATCACTAATTAAATATTTATTTATTCGTTCATCTATTGTGAAAAAAACTAATGTACATGTGAAATTAAATATAATATTCAAAAACCATTATAATTAATAAAGTATTATAACATTTTATGATATCCTAATGAATAACATTGTAAATTAGATAACACTTTCAATAATCTTATGAAACCACCACAAACAGATGAAACTGTAAAGAAATAATATTGGGAAACAAAGAAAATATAACTAATACCGAAATATATAATGATTACAAATGAAAATAATAAATATTTTTAGTTATTAAGATTCTTATAATATATTATATTATGTTATTTATGATTATTTTATAGTATTTTTTAGATATTTATACTAATTGTAGAAACATGTTAAATGGTTTAATGTCTCAAATTTGATTCTCTTGTGACAAATTTATAACATACACTATATACCATTTCCAATGAAATAAATACTACCCCATTTTAATTTTTTACAGTGATTTCATATTATTTACTTATTCATATTGTTTTTTTTTCTTTGAAAATTATCTATTCTGATCTTTATTTATAAGATACAAATGTTGTATGGGCTTTAATCTCAATGTCTCTTCATTATAATATTTTTTTATGGATTTTCACAGATTTCTTATTTTAATTTTATATATATATCCCATTAATGTATTTTTTAATATTACATTGTTTATTACAAGTTATTTATATCATAGTGTGAATTAAAATATTCTAATTATTTTTAATTTAAAATTTTGTAACCCTATAATGGGGTTTCGTGGATTAATTTTTTCCTTGGGTCATAATGAATGATCATTGTCCATTTTTTCTGGTTTATCAACTCTAACTTATGATGTTTTTATGATATATTGAACCCTAATTTAGAATGAATGCTAGGTCTCTCTCTAAACTCTCCATAATTAATGATTTTAATATATCAAAATAATTAATTTTTAAGAATAATTCAAATTTCCTTAAATGGATTTTTTTTCACTGTAGATATTTTTACATCCCACCAATGTTCACCATTCCCTTGTAAAAAATCATTTTCTTTATATAAAAAAATGATCAATTTATTTCCATAGATTAAATTTAAATCAATACTGTCTTTATCATTTTGATTATTTTTTTGACAAATTTATTTGATAATGATCAATTGGGTTATCAATAATTCAAAAATAAAATATTTTATCATCTACTCCACCTTTTATTCATAATACATTTGTAGAGATTTCAAAAATTCAATTAACAAATAATATTAAAAAATAAAAATTCTTCAATTTAGTTTCAAAAAAAATTCACAAATTTTATGTCATCACCATGTCTTCATTATTAATGATTATTTTTATAAAAATAAAAAAAAATTAATCACCAATTTTTAAATCATTTTGTTTTTTTCCAATATCCATCATTTTGGATTATTCACAATAGTAAATTCAATCAATGTAATTTCCCTTTTCCTTTTAGAAATATTGTCTCTCTTAAAGGATGTAATTATAATTAATATTTCTAATTAGGATTAAAAATTAATTACCACTCACAAATAAAAAACCAGGTTTTGAATGTTATTCAAACATCAACTTTTATAATGATGCTAAAAAAGGTTTGTTTGAAATCTTTCGTATTGTCAAGAATATTTCCTACATGGTATATCTCATAAGAAGTTATGTTTTGATAGCCCGCTATATTTTATAATGTTATGATCCTTTTAGGAAATGTTTTTTTTATATCCATTGATTTAAAATGAAAATTTTATTAGAATGTATAAAAATCCCCTTTTTCCATGGTTTTTTTAATATATCTTTCTTCATTTTATTTGGTATACATATGTACAAATGACGATTTATGGGGTCTTATATCACCATTAAATTCATTGGTTTATGTAAATATATAATGAGAGAGTGTCCCATGGACTTAATTCGTTTGTACACATATTCATGTACATGTTGGTTTTGCTAACAATTTAGGAATATACATAATGTATTTATAAACATAAGAATGGGAATAATGGGTTTTATCAAACATGTTTTTCAATAATTAAGGATGTTAAAAATTTTCATGATTATCACACTTTTCTACATTTTAATGTTTTTGACAGCTTCTTTTAAATTTGACAATAATTTTTTAATTTTTATGAAATGGAACATTTTCATTTTCATGAATTATTTTTAATATATTCTACACATTTGTATCATTATCAAATGTATTATTATTATTATTATTGATATGTCTATTGGGAAATTTAATATCTTTTATGATACTTTATAATTATTTTTCTGATATTATTTTGTTCCATGATGTTCTATGATTTTCATACATCGTATTATGATGTCATTAATGACATATATCTTCTAATATTACATTCTATAATTGTTATGATCTAAAACCTTCTGATACGTATTTTCCATTACTGAGAATTTGATCTCACCCATTGCACATGTTTACATTCCATATATTATGAATATTATTATCTCTTCTTATTCATCTATAAATGGGCAAAGAGGAACATGATTATAGAGAAATGTTCACAACTATTGTAAATTGAGTTTTTATATAGATTGTTTTGAATATAATAATCTTTTTGGTCGATGGTTTATGTGTATTTTTATTAGATGAATTATTTATGTCATGAGGTACTTTTAATTATTATATTACATTTTTTATGAGTTACTATGTTTGTTTTATAAGTAAATTTTAGTTTTTATACATTATTTTAGTTATTTTTAAAAACATTAAAGACAAAATAGATATTTTTTATATAAAATGTTAGTGAAAACATTGTATGTCAAACTTTGTATAGGAAAATATCATGACATTTTTTTAATGTATGGATTGAATAGTTTTCCCTAAAAATATATCCTTGTTTCTATACAACATGTTGATGCATCATTACAATATATAAACGATGATGCAATCATCATAAAATTGGTTTCTTGTTCGTTGACTAGATCATTACCCTCATCTAATATTATTATACCTAAGACGATTGAACTATTTTTAGCTCCTAGGAGATATTATTTTGTAGATTACATACTCATTACGAACCATTACAAATGAATTAGTTCTAAGATAGTTTGTGGTATCTAGTTGACAAACATAATATATACCTAGATAAATTATACTATGTAAGATTAATATTGATGTAGATAAAACTAAATGAACTATAGACCATCATGATAATTAAAAAATAAAATATGTCATATATTATAAATACATATTAAAGAATGATAAATCCCCTATATTGTTAATTTTTTCAACCCATGTAAATAATTTTTGGTTTTAATTATGGAAATAACATAATGAAAATTATTTAACCATGGGTTTGGAGGAAATTGAAATGATTACCAAAAAAATTGACCCATTATAAAGGGGGAGATATTTAAATTTATGGTTTTTATTCATATCCAACTTTTTTGGAATGTGATATCTTTTTCCTTATTTTTAGGTCATTCTCAATAAGAGTTATCTGGAAATTATTTTTTACACAAAACAAAGGATTTATAAAAGATAAATTTCATCTTTATCAACATTCCAATGGTAGAAAATACAATAATAATTAATTTAAAATGTGTCTGTAATAATACATCATAAAAATATGAAACATGTTTTAAGATAAAGGTATAGACATATCCCATGTAAAAGGTGTATAATGTCCCCACCAATCATATCCACTGCTCTAGGTCCTAAGGATCACATATTTCCACCATCTCTAACTATATGTTTCACTTAGTTCTGACCCAACAATAAAAATCCTTCAAATACCCATGTGAAAATGTCAGTTGTAAGAAAAATAGACTAGTTGGGGCTCATCAAGTGTTTGGTGATAAAATAAATAACAATTAAACCAATCATTATTCCAATGTAATTAAAAATAATAATCAAATAACATTTAAATATTAATAAAAATTCTATCAAAATAAAAAATGATTGATGATATTTTAAAATAGTAATAAATGAATATTTTATATTACAAATTATATTTTGTAGTTGGAATGAATAAAACAATTCAATAAAAAAATGGCATGTAATCATCAAATATAATATATCATACCACCATGTAATAATCCCTATATGATAATATTTTCTCTATAAATGATCCTCGAACAATTTAACCACTTATCATATCATAAATGATGACCACGTCCCACATCTCTGGATATTATTACTCAACTCTGAATTTAGAAAAAATCAAGATATTGGTGCTTATGTCAGTGTTCTCATCATAAACATATTTCTATGTTGAAAGATTCTATAATTTGTATCCTAATTACTTAATAACTACCATGGTTTAGATTATGTTTAGTAATTTAATCAATATATCATGGTATAATTAATAATTTCAAATCCATTCTAAATAATACTTCCTACATTTAGTTTTTATCCTTCCTTTCTCATTTCCAAAAAAATCATAGGATTTCTTCAAATCATATTTTTTAAAATAATTTTCCAATTTATATGGTATATCACGTAGGTCAACAAGAAATAATTTAATTAAATAAATTTTAAAAATCATGGCATCAATTTTTCCCAAAACCACCCAATAATTTCAATTATATTAAAAATTGGTGTTTTCATAATTATCATTACCTTGTAAAAATAAAACATAAATCATACCAAATTAGCGTTTTAAAATAATTGAAAACATATTTTAAAACTATAATATCGTTTATGGTCTCAAATTTATGAAGGAATCATATGAAACCACCTACCATTAACCAGTGATAAATCATCACCCACAACATGGGACACCAATAGAGGACGAATTTGAATGATGTTAAAAAGTAAATAATAGATCAATAAACATTATGAATAAATATGATTCAATTTGGAATCATGGGATTAATCCAATGTAATATATGGATAGTGGAATAATATAGAAATACAATGTGAGTAAACTCATTGGAGATCATATCCCAAAATGATACATCTATAAAAAATTGTGTCACTCAATTTGAATCGAAGGAAGCCCATAGTTCTTGGGAGGAGAGTATATAGGATGTTAATTGAAATTAGTTGAGAAAAAAAAATTACTAGAAATAGGGAATTTATTTCAAAAAATTTGAGGTTTTATGGTAAATGATTCCCATTTCATATAATCATGATAAATAATTACCTATTGTAAATACACATCAATTTTTTAAATTTATGTAACAAGTTCATCATTTACTGAGTAAATAATTTTTTTCAGTAATCAATTCTCACATGTTATTCCCATCAACAATTTAATTTGTAAACCCTTGATTTAGTGAATATATTCACTGTACATCCAATTCCTAGTAGTATCCCCTACCAAAAACCCATATTGATTGTAATTCAATAAGGACACAAAGTGTAAAATTTAAATCCATTTACCCATTTATATCTAGAATCTAGTAAAAATAAAAATTGCAACCAGGAACATTATATAATTTACCCTAAACAATTTTATCTAAACTCTAATGTCTGAAAATTCCCTCATACAAAAATGTTAAAAAAAAGTGTCTATAATTATATGAATGAAGGTACCATTATGTTTTATGTTTCTATACCCATGGAATTTTTTCAACACTAAAGAAATAGAATTGGAATGCAACCAATCATTCTATGATAAGACCATCCGTAAAAATAGCAGAAGAGGGATTTTATTAGGGGTTTAATTAATTAATTTTTTATTTTACATTGGATAAATCATGATATAATGTATGTTATATAGTAACTTGATGTTGTAATGAATACGAACCAACCATGATTTTTATGAGTTAATAACCATGAATATTATGAGGATGAAGTTTTTTATATGTCATGAATGTTACGCCATACCAATAAATATTATAAGAGAAAATTATATTTTAATAAAGTAATAGTACATTTAAAATTTTAAAAATTCATTTCATAGAAATAGTAATTATAAAGTATGAAAAGAAAATTGTAGCGTACAAGGTCAAAATATTCCATTAATGAATTTTTAAAAAACAACCATAAAAAATTAATATTTTGAATATTTAAAAAATTATTATTTAATAGTACAATTTTTTTTATAATAATTTATAATAGTGTATAAAATTTAAAAAAATTTAACTATTAGTTTTATATAAAAATTGATAGGCTTATTTGGAGGTAAAATCTGGTATTTTTCAGAAACCTGTTATAGTTTGTAAAAGAATAATGCTAATTCAATGTAATTAGTAATTATGTTTTAAGGAATAATTAATTAAATGAAATATATAAATTATATTTCAATATATTTTACTATAAATTTAATTAATTTATATTAATACTAATATATTTATTATAATTGATTCATATTATGGACAAATTAATTTCTTGAAAATAGTTTTTTGATAGATATTGTTGTTTTATCATTAAATAATTTTTTTGTACATCTGTGATTATAATATAAAAAATGAGTTATATATTATCAATTAGTTAAAT
Organism: Viscum album; assembly: GCA_963277665.1. Lineage (NCBI taxonomy): Eukaryota > Viridiplantae > Streptophyta > Magnoliopsida > Santalales > Viscaceae > Viscum > Viscum album. The sequence goes on from OY728128.1 coordinate 600,426,339, forward strand.
TCATATTATCTAATAAGGGAAATGTAATTTTTTTTCATAATTAGTAGTGAAATTATATTCAAAATAAATTAACATGTATAAGGAAAAAACTGGTTTATCGACGACCAATATATAATGATAAGTTTTAAAATGGCATAAAAATATGTTTATTCCATATTTTTTGGCCATATATTATCCTTATCACACCAATGGTTTTACAATAACTCTTTTTGTGTTGTTTTGATAGCTAAAAAAATTATATATAGTTTCATTTTTTAAAGTATTCTGATTGTGTCCTCTTCCTCCATTATGAAAGGGCAGTCCTTCCCAAGACATCATCACAACTATATAACATTTGGGTATATTAAAACCTAAAAAAATATTTCTAAATAGTCGTTATACACATCAAATGGATTATTTTATTCCAATAATACTAGACTAAATGTATCTAATAATATATCTATATATGTATCTTCTAATCTAAGTTAATTATCTCCATTGAGCTACATATTTTTTCCTTCTACTTTTATCACAAAAAATATTTTTAGAATTTTTAATATTTTGACACTAGTATCATAAATATATGTATATTTAATTATGTTTAGGTAATATTATTTAATAATATTCTTCTCATTCAAATTGGAACTAAATCAATCACATGTGTATATTGAGGACTACTATCTCATGAACCAATGTAATTTAGTTTCTCTCACCAACTCACAAGGATAATCACAATGAAATAGATAATTAATATATATTATACATATGAAATTATACTAATTTTTTATAAAGAATATATCATCCAATTACTTACCCTATTACCCAATAATGGAATCATATGATTTCACATGTTTTTGTAAATAATATTGTCTCCCCAAAGTGGTGTGATTCATTATTCATGTCCAACATTAATGATTATCTAAAAAAATCATATAATATATAAATATTATATGTATGAAATTAATATAATTATATTTACTATAGAATTATATCTTATTGAAAAGAACCATAAATATCGAAACAAAACACTCATGAAAAAACAATGAAATTAATAATGGAATCATTAGTAATTATAAAATATTGTTATTGAAAAATTGGTAAGATTCTATAAGAAGATCATATTTAATATTATTAATATGAATACAATTATATAAAAATATCATAACATGATTAAAACCATTATATATGAGGATAATAATATCTTAATAAAATGAATTAATGAGTAATTGGATTTCATCACAATTTCCATTGTATTGAGGCATGTTTGTTATTATGAACCAATACAAATTTATTTAGATTATATATTATCAGTTATATATTTTAAAATAATTAATATTAATTCATTATGATTAATATCATTATTAAATAATATTCATTTATGGGATTAAAATTTAATTGATATTATAGATGTTCGAATCTATTTTAAAATATCACATCCTTTAGGGACTTATTTTATAATTTTTTAAGGAATTTTATCATTTTTCATTAAGAAACTAAACTAATTTCATTACCCAATAGATATTTTTGTATTTTATTATATTTTATTCTCTCATTTCCCCTCATTAGAACATTTCTCATTAATAGAATTGTGAACAATTAAAAATTATTTTATATTCATTATGGTGAATATAATATACTTACATGTCAATTTATTTTAAAATTTTTGTACGGAATGCATTAATTTTTTTTAAACATGTTTATTATGTAATTATTAATTTATCCTTCACTATGAAAATGGAATTTAATGAAATATGTCGACTATTTTGGAAAAATGACGTTTTTTATTTCCCTTATAAAAATAAAAAATGAATGTTTTTAATGCATGTGTTTATAACGAGCTTCCCCACCACTATAACCAATTTAAGAAATTTATTCTGTTATAAACCATTTAAATAATTTGAAAAATAATTCTCTTTAATGAAATATTATTAAAATATTTTAGTTTCATTCTATTTATTCTTCCATGGAATAATATTTTAATAAAAAAATATATTCCCAATTATCAGATGGTCACCACTTATTTATTTATTAATTTTTTTATTGTTAATTTTATCCAAATACAATCACATTCTAGTGATAATATTAAATTACATTATATTTTTTATAAATATAAATATTTTATTATAGTGGATATTATAATGTCCTCGAAAGTAATCCATTTTGACATAAAATGTTTCATTTTTATGTTATTAGATTAATTGGAGAAGTATTGTTGAATATGTATCCTTAAATCCATATAAATATTTGTTAAGAAAAAAAATTAATTCCTGAAATAAATAGATCATTTGATATATGTGGAATTCTTTTAAGATGAAATTATTGTTAGGGACCTTAATTATATAGCCCCACGATGTGTTAGTTGGTCTTATCAGACAATTGAGTGGTCCAAATTAAATGGGTTATTACCCATAGTTTTAAAATAAATTTTGAATAGTCATGATAGTGTTGATATCATGATCTATGAAACTGACAATTTTATCCATCATAATTTAGTTTCTATTTTCCATTGCATTTTATTATTGATATTATCAATAGATTTTTTATCTCAAGTTATGGAATAAATAATTTTTTTTGTTATTAACATTAATATGATTATTATATCTTTTTAATAATAATAGTCATGTTATTTATTAAATTTAATATTTTTTAGATATTAAATCCACATATTGATTATTACTTTCTTAGTCATGGTATATTTTACTATATTTAACTCTTATTATGCATTTGAGTCAGTATTATTATTTTTTCATTTCCCCATGATATGAACAAGATTACTTTTGATAAGTTCTAGGATAATGAGTTTTATCCATTACAATTTTATAAATAATTTCCCTAATATTAAATGTATATTATATATATATATATGGTTCTATAAAACTACTAAGTTATATGTATTTCAAGATCTGACCCCATGCATCAAATTTAATGTAATAATGTAACTACAAGCTCTCAGTTACTAGAGTCAGGGTATTTAAAATTAATAAGTATTACTATTTATTATAATTATATTATAACATGTAAAAAAACAAAAATAAGATCAAAATACTTATGTTATAATTATATTACACTATTAACAACTCTTAATCATTCATTAATTTTGGGTGTGTTCACATTTGGATCTGTTTAATCTTATAATGGTACATTAAATTTAATTTATCTAATAAATGATTATGTTCAAATAATTATTGGTGTTATATGATATGAAATCATAAGGAAAGATATATTTATAAATTTTATATAATTTTTTATTTCATTAATTATGAAAACACATTTTGACTGTCTTAAATAACAGAAAAATTATTGTTATTGATTTAATAATCAATGAAAAAGTCAAAAACACTTATTAATGGAGTTTGAAACCTATCAAATAAATATAAATAAAAATAAATAGAAATTTTAATGATATAGGGATGGAAAAAATTTGAATATTCGTGAATTGGGACACTATTTCAATAAAGATAGTATAACCAATCAAAACTATAAGCACTTGATGTGGATGATCCGAATAATTAATAGATATAATAAATATTAATGAAGTGTATATAAAAAAATTATATGATTGTGGTTAAAAATTATGTGATTAGGATAACTATTTATGCGATAATAGTGGTTAGTGTTTACTCCTTGAAGATAATACATGAGTTGTATATTTCAGAGTATATTTCATTTCATTGATTTAGGAATATGTTATTCTCAATATTGTGATTTTGTATGGAGTGTATTAATACACATTATATCATTCATATCATTAATCTCATATATTAAATGACATTCATTGTTACATTTTATATCTTAATTCTTACGGTATTTAGTTTCAAATATTCCCATGGTTGTAATAATTTTCCTTTCAAATTCATCTATTTGAAACATCTTTTGAAATTTTTACCAATTGTTATATGGTTTATAGACTACCAATTTGATTTATTATATAATTAAATATCCTTTAATTAAAATATTTGTTTTTTATTTTAAATCCATATATTTCAAAAGGAATTTATTTGAATGTTTCTAAAGACATAAGGGTTTTCTTGGTCACAATTTTCATTTATTGAGACATAAAATTGGTTATGAACCTTGATTCCTTATTTTAGTGTACTTATTTCTAAATTATGATTTATTATTATAAATCTTTTATTTAATGGGATTTATTATCCAAATATTTTTTCCTTGTTCAATAGGATATTAATACTGTTGTTTCTCCTAGAGTGAGGATTTTTGGTAACTTAATTTCTATTCATTCATTTATGATTGTTTATTGATCTTATTTCATATAACATGAGTGAATTATACAATAGGTTTTAATTATGTAGTATTGTATAATTATTTGAATGTGATATATATTTATAAAACAATAACACATTGATAATATTTCTCTACTCATTGGGATATATTCTTTTTAAACTATCATTCTATTTTCTTTTGATGGTTTATAATTATGTTATTACATTATTTTCATAATCATATTTTAATTTTCATATATACTGTAAACATCACATTTTTTATAAAATATTTTCCGTTTTTTCACCTATATTGTGTGATTATCCATTAATAAGTGTAATTTATTTGGAAAATATTATATTTTTTATAATAAGGATGATTATTTTCATGTTAACTATATAATTATTAACTATACATATTTATTCTCTGGATGAGTTATAATAACATTATCCCTTTTATTTACATGGGTAAAAGTGTATTAATTATTGAGTATTTTTTATAATGATCAAGGCTGTTTAGTTATTTTACTTTTTTTATTTTTTATTATTGATTACCAAGTTTTATTGAGTAGGAGGTTCATCCAGAAATGGTATTAAATTTCTTATTTACTCTTATGTTGAATGCATTGGACATAAAAAGTGATGGGTGGGACATGAAATTTTATATCCACTTTATGAATACATGGGTCATGTAATACAAAAATAGTAGGATATATAGTATATATTTTTTCAATTGAACAATATGTATTTACTAAAGTCTTTATGACAAGTAACATATCCAAACAAAAAACCATGGAAATAGGTTTTTTAGGTCAATAATTATGTATTCCATTAGGATGAGATTATTATTTTTGATATACAATATTTATTTCATTTACATGGATATATAAGGAACTCAGTTTAATTACCATTATGTGTTGATTTCTTTATGTAATCATACCATAATGTTTTCCTAGGTTTATTGCATGATATAATCTGTTGTGTCTTTTCCTTTACTGAGATTTTCAACTCACCCCTTATAATGACAGAATTTGCTATAAGTTTGAGAAAAAATAGTACATGTGACATGTTTATTAGGATAACAGGATTAGATGAATATTATTCATATATTAAAGACTCATTTTGGACTATGAAGTTTCAAATATACTAGGAAAAAATGTCATATATATACAAAAATTCTGGTATTTATTATATTTCAATGTCCCTTATTTCTATAAATCCTTTATATGTGAGCATTTCAATTAATAATTTTTATTTTACAACCATGAACCATTTGGTGTAACCTAGATATCCACCTCACTGCATATGACCCTTTATATATGCAAGAGGTTGTTGAATAGCAGTCAGGGCCTTAGTTATTTTGTGGGGAGAAAATACCCCAATTATTATGTCATACCATATATAACAATATAATATAATATAAAAAAATATAATAATATTTATATTCATTCATAAAACATGTAGGTTTTATACCGGTCAACCAAATAATTAAACTAGGATCCATGCTTGGAAATCCAATCCCATTAATTACTACAAGTAGGTATATCAAAAAAAATAGTATCCTTATATTATCATCCCCATCACTATTTTCCTCATGTCAACCTTCACTAAGGGGTTCCTTACATTATTAAATCCATATAAAATAAGGATATACCCAAAAAAATTCACATTTAAGATATTAGTGAAAACCAAGTAGAAATCCACATATGTATCTTTAATAAGTGAAAATATTAATATTATGTGTATTTAATGATAAAAATAAATGAAAATTAATTTATAAAAATAAATCAATCATGTAAATAATGGTTTTATGCTAATAAATCCAAAAACACCCATAGTTCTTCATGTTTAAAATCTAAATTGGGTTGATGGTCATGGTCATTTGAAAAGGTCATGAATATTCCACAATAAAGAGAGCATGTTAGTTAGTATACACAATGTGTCTAATGGAAAATATAATTTCTATCGATATGGATTTTGTTCTATATTTTCCCACAATATCATCAAGTTACTATGTTCTATTCATGCCATGAGTCTATGATACTCCTATATGTGTAGGGGTTCCCCATTACCACTACATCACATCTTGAGTACCCTCCTTATAAGTATTGATTAATCCATGATGTTTATATATATTATTATTCCATGAACAACATCTATTGTAACGACAATACACATAAAAAGTGAAATCATAATTACATAATAATATAATGGAAATATGAAAATATATTATCACTATTTAGTAGCTTCTGAATCAATATAAATAATTGTAACAACCCAAAAAAAATTCTCATTGAACCATTGACCATATATGTTTACCATAAAGGAAAACACACCTGCAAGAATTTCTAATTAATTATAAACACAAACCAAGAAACTAGACTAATCATTCTATGAAAACATGTGTATAAGAGAGGCCGTAATTATAATAAACAGCCTATGTAAGAGGTCATTATGGATAACTCCATTTCTCTATGAGGTGGTATTTAATAAACACATTAGTAATCCATATACAATGTCTCGAATGTATATTATTTGTACTTTTGGTTCGAGTCCATCATGGAAGAGGTTTAGAATGGGTACTGAAGACATTTAAATATAAGGAATGCTTTTGAAAAATCACATACATTATAGTGACCCTTAATGTAACCAATTTATAGGTATTTCAATGTATATAACACCAATTCATCGAATCATTTATTGATTGAAAAATAGATTCTATATTTTTTCGGTTCAATATTAAGTCCATGGGTTTAGATAATACTCATTGATACCCAGAAATGGAGATTCATTGAATATAATGACACAAATTTTTAATGAATGTTTGAACATTTAAAAATCCATTAATGATATTTTATATGGTTTTATACACATTACAATAATAATATTATGTTTAGGCCACATTCAAAATATATTTTCAATATTTTTAAAAAAATAATTGAAATTTATCATATATTAAATAACATTCTAAAATTTAACTCGGAAAAGACATAATGTCCATCTCTTGGAAATGCAGGGTTAAAGGAAAAATTGACTATAGAATAGATGTCATTTAAATATTTTAGATTATAATTTATAAAATAAAACATCATAAAAATTGATAATAAAGAATCATTTGATAATTAAAGATAAATATTAAGGTCTCATTTAATATTTAAATAAATAATTATATATATATATATAAGGAGGTTGGGATGATGAAAAAATACAGACATTAAAGATAATTTATCATTATTGAGTTTTTTAATTATTCTTTATAATGTTATCATTTTATATGGAATAATATTACAAAAAAATTTAATCAACAGTTTCATTTTAACAATACATTAGGAGAAAACCAATGTAATATATTAATGTGGAGTAATTTATTCATATAACAAGGAGTTGAAAGACCAATAATTATGAACCAATTAATGGGTGTATAAATAAGAAAAATCTCAAATAATAAACATCATTCAAATCCTAATCCAATGAAAATTAATAAATTAAGCGTATTTGTAAATTCAATTATTTTAATGATGGATATTAAATATATATATATATATATATATGCTATATATATATCAAATAAATTAAATAATGGGTGATTAATACATAAGATTTATATAAATTAAACTATGATAAAAATATACAAATATTTTCAAAAAATTAAATCCAAAAACTATTTGAAAGAATATTAGTGAAAATAATCATTAAATTCAATGATTATTTATAGATTAATGAAAAAATATTTTAACTATAAATCATATACATCATTAAAATTTATCAAAATAATATAAAACATGTCTCAATGAAAAAAAATTATATAAAACCCCAAATTTTAATAAACATTATCCACACATTGTCATATTTTTTGTATAATAAATTATTAAAATCATATCAATATGTTGTATTTTATTTTCCCTATTATAAGTTTTTAACATCAAGATTTTGTTTACTAATTTGATAATATTTTTCATAATTATTCTTTTTTGATTTACAGGTCATCATTCATAGATAATTACATGTATTGTAAAAGGTGAGTTAATGTAATTTTGATCATATAATCTAGTTTCATATGTATTGAGGCTATGATTTGTTATGATAATGTTGGTGATGATCTCGTTCGAGTAAATTTTTTTAAAGAAAATTATTTTTCAAATAATATCCAGTTAAATTTTAATAAAACCATTACAAAATCATAAACCATATTATATTTTATCATTAATTACAAATAAAACAACAAGTTCTATTTCTATAGTCTTCTATAATAGCATTTTATCACATTGTAATAATAGGCTGTTATAATTAATGAAATTGTTCATGGTATAATCTATATGTGTTTATTGGAAATAAATTAATTATTTTATGTTAATATAATTATTACGAAATCCCAATGAAATTATTTTTCTATTGTTGAGGTGGTAATAATATTTTTAAAATATTTGCATAGAGAATTGATAAATATAAGGAACAAATAAAGGTAAGAGAAATTTGTTGGAGGAATTGGTTGGAGGAAATGCTATTTTTTATAATGTTAGCAAGAAATGATTGTTGACTACATGTTTGCACGATTGAATAATTTTTAACATATAATTATAAGATAAAATTTAATTTCATATAATTTATTAATATTAATATTGTTATAAATATCTTCTAAATAAAATTAATAATATATTAGAACTATAAATATATTAATATTATGAAAAATGGATCATATCTCTTATGAGTTCATTAGTCCACACATAACACATGCATCATTTTAATTTTTTTAATAGTTGGTTTCAGAGTAGTAAATTTTTATCTTTGTAACACAATAAAATTGTTCTATAGTATTTATAATATAAAAATATTTTAAAAATTTGTAGATTAAGGGATCTTTTATAACTACAGAATTCAGCAAATATCATCAATGTACTAAAAAAATCTTATAGGAATTTTAATTATCCTCAACTTGTTTAATTTATTTTTAAATTCACAATCTAAATTTAAGTCATTATTTTCCTCCATAGGTATCATTTAAATAATAAATAATAAATTTTATTCATTGAATTACATAAACTAAAATATTCATCATATAATCTCTTTTCCTTAATATGTGAAGCATTCATGAATTCCATATCATTAAAAACATTATTTTGTTTTTACATTTATCAACATCAACCATGATTTATGTATTATTTAGAATTTCCAAAAAAAAAATCCCTATCCCACTATGATATTGTTATAAACCCTATTTTCTCATTAAATATATATAATATTGTATAGTATTCTCCACTTGAATTACTAAAAAAAAAGTTTTATAGACCATTATATGATCATTGTATAATTAAATGGATTAAACAATAGTAAAAGTACAATTAAATAAACTAAAAATGAATATATATATATATACATATTAAAAATATTCATCCATAAAAATAAATAACATTTTTTACATCTGTAAAAGTATTAAAATATCTTTTTTTGTTTATAATATATTTTCTAAAATTGATTATTTGTTTCATATATTTATTATTAGTTATATTTTTTGTAAATTAGTAAATCAACCTAAAGAATTATTCATTATAAAAAATTTGTCATGATTTTTTATGAATATGTTATAAGGATTAATTTAAATATTTTGTAATGTGAATTTAAAAAATTAATAATTTTCTTTGTATTTATCTCTATAATGTTAAAGTTAGATAAATTTATATAATTTTTCTATTTTAGTTGGTATCATGTAAATAGTGAAAATTACCATTGTTATAAATACAAGGGATTTCATAACCTAAAACATTAGAAACATATAATTGGAAAAATTTATTTCATTTAACTATCATTATTAAACTTAAATTATAATTTTTTTAGTAACTAAATTATATTTTATATTAAAAAATTTATAAATATTTGACTACATTTTGAAGAATGATTTTATATTAGTATTTAAAAATTATATTATATCAATTGAATCAAATTAAATGGGTTTTAAATTTAAATTAACGGGGATGAAAATATATATTTACATACCTCTTTTTTACTCATCAAGATAATGTTACCATGGGTAAATATATATTTTTACCTTGGAAAAAGATTATTTTCTTAGGATTAATAATTTTCTAAATATTCTATATTTTTTGAATAAAATCATCATTTACAAATTAATTATAATAAATAATGTTTTATCTCATATTTAATGGATTAACACTAATATAATGGGTATCTTAATGAAAAAAATTCTAAATACTGAAGGACTTCAATGACATATTTCTTGAAAAACATGTTTATCAACTATTTATATATTATAATTTTAAATAATATTTTATCGTATTTAGATATAGAAGTGAGATTAATGGGAAAAAAATTCACCCCATTGAATTTTTTTAATAATGGTATAATTATATTTTTAGTTATAAATTGAATGATATGTTAAATATTTAATTATGGGTAATAAGTGTTTAGATGAATAATCATGGTGGCTTTAATTTTATGAAATTCAAATGACACTTAGCCCTTAATGATTTTTTTTGTAATTTTATTCTAACATATCATAACCCCTATATAAAACGTAACTCACCTATAATTCATGCCTTTTTATTCGTACCACTCAGCTACCATTCATTTCTATGTAATATTCCTTCTTTCTATTTTATAATAGTGGATCAAATCCCCTATTTCAATAATATACTCTTATTATAAAATATCCTTGAAATACATCCAAAATTACCCCTAATCATTGTCTTGTAAACTACCTAGATCCCTAAATCACAAAAAAATAATCAGAAGTCTCTCAAAAAAATGTTATTCATTAATAGGAAGATCATAGTCTCAAAATTTATATCACATCCTTCCACGAATTTCATTTTTATTTATTAATTTCTAAAAAATCATAACCATTGTATAATAAAATAATATGAATAATTAGAGTGATGTGATGTTATTAAAAGCATTTATTGAAATATTCATTATCTTCCATCTTCTATGAATTAAATAATCTTCATTAGTGTGTGGTAATGGATTACATCCTCGATGAAGCGATGAATTAGTTTTTTCATGACCACCTCTCATTGATACTCTAAATGATGGTATTTCTAATTAAAAAATTTATATATTGAATATATTATTTTTAATGATCTCATACAATCCATCTACTCCACCCTTATACATTCAGTAGAAGAAAAGGTAGTCATTAATTAGACAAATTACCACTTCCACAATGAATTATTTTTTCATTTTTATACTAATATTTTATTATATATCAAAAATAATAATAATTGGATAACTATCATAAAATAATATAAATATAATTTTTTAAGATATAATTTTATTATTCCAAAATAAATAAATTTTTAATTTACTCTCCTACTGAGTAATTGCATGTTCAAGATTAGGACAACTTGAGAACCAATTGTTATAATGCGATAAAATTATACCATGGATGATTATGAATAATTATTTATGGACTAATTTTTCTAATATACGCAAATAATGATGTTTTTATTATTTAAAGGATATATAACTATATTAGTCATTAATTAATAAAGCAACCATTGTCGGTTGAAAATTACTAAATAAATATTCATTATCAACTTCATCTATTGTGATAAAAACAAATTTACTTGTGAAATTAAATATAAATATCATAAAAAATTATAATAATTAAATAATTATATCATTTATTATATCTTAATTATTAACTTTATAAAATGAAAAACATTTTCACTACTCCTATGAAACCACCACAAATAGTCAATAAAATAAATACATAATTTTTGAAAACTGAGAAAATATAACTAATATTAAAATATATAATTATTAAAAATGAAAAATATAAATATTTCAAGTTATGATGATTCTTATAATATAAAATATTATAATTTTTTATTTGATAGTATTTTATAGATATTTATATTAATTATAGAAGATTTTAAGGGATTTAGTGTCTCGAATTTGAATCTCTTGTGACAAATTTATATTAAACACTACATATCATTCCCCTATGATGTAAATTTTTCCCCATTTAAATTTTTTATAATGATTTTATCTTTTTTAAATTTTTCTGATGTTTTTCTCCTTGTAAAATTTCTCTTGTTATCATTATTTATAAGATACAATGGTTGTATGGGGTTTTTTATCTCAAAGGATCTTCTTGAAAACATTTTTTATTTATTTTCAAAAATTTCTTATTTTTATAGTATATATACAGCCAATGAATATAATTTGAAATATTATATGGTTTATTCGATGATATTTATATAACCATATGATTTAAAACATTCAATTTATTTTTAAATTATAATTTAGTAAAACTATAAGAAGTTTTCATGGCTCAATTTTTATCCTTGGGTCATAATCACAGGTCTCTATCAAATTTTTATGGCTTATCTACTCTGTCATATGATTTTTATGTTACATTGCAACTTTCTTTTGAATGGTAGTCATATTTCTCTTAAAAAACTCAATCGTTGGTAATTTTAATATTTCATAATAATATATTTTTAGAATTATTCCCAATGTTATAAATGGAATTTTATTTGTTTTTTTATTTTTACTTCCCACCAATGTTAACCAATCCTTAGTAGAAAGTAATGTTTTTATATCAAAAATAGATGAATTTATTCACCTTATTTCAATTTAACTCAACAGTAACTTTATCATTTTAATGATTTTTTATTTTACAAGTTTATTTGATAATGAACAAATGGGTTTTCCTTATATCCCAAATAAAATATTTTTTCATTTACTCTAAACTTTATCCTGACTAAATTTGTGGTGATTTAAAAAGTTTTATTAGAAAATGTTTTTCTAAAATTAAAATTTTTCCATTTAGTTTCAATATAAAATTTCAAAAACATTAGATCATTTTCTTGTTTTCATTATTAATGATTATATTTTGCAAAATTAAATTTATTTTCACTTACACATTACAAATCATTGTGTTTTTTTTCAACATACATCATTAATGTTTCTTCTAAAATGTAAATTCATTTAATGAATATTCACTTTATCTTTTGGAAATATTGTTTCTCTTAAAGGAAGTAATTTTAATTAATATTTATATTTATGAATCCAAAACTAATTACCACTCCCAAATCCAAAAAATGTTTCTGAATTTTATTCAACCATTAACTTTTAAAAATATGTTAACAAATGTTTTTAATGCTTTATTATTTTCACTAAAATGTTCCCACCATGTTATATATTATAAGAAGTTATGTTTCGATAACCCTAAATATTTTATAATGTTATGATCCTTTTATCAAATGATACTTTTTTATCCAATGATTTAAAATCTTAATTTTATTGGAATTTATATTAATCCTATTTTCCATGGTTTATTTGATACAATATTCTTGATTTTAATTATTACACATATTCACAAATGATGATTGATGGGGTCTTATATCACCCTCCAATTCATTGGACTTGGATAATATATCATGGGATAGTTATCCATGGACATAGGTATTTTGTACACATAGTCTTGTGCTTGTTGGGTTTGCTTAAAATTTTGGAAGATGCATAATGTATTTATTTACATATAAACGAGAATAATTGGTTTTATCAAACTTGTTTTCCAATGATTATGGCTGTTCGAAAATTTCATTTTTATCAAATTCTTTCACATTTTAATGTTTTTGATCACTTTATGTAAATTTCAAAATTTTAATTTCATTTTTCCTAAATGGAACGTTTTCCGTTTCATGCATTATTTTCAATATATTCTGCACATTTATATAATGATCAAATGTTCTATGATTATAGATATGACTATTGATCATGGTAATATTTTTTATGAATAATTAAAAATATATTTATGTTCTTTTGATTTCCCATAATGTATTCTAATTATCAAACATGATATTATGATCTTATTAGAGATATATATCTTTTAATCATTCTTTAGATAATGTTTTTAATCTAATTCCTTCTGATATGTATTTTTTATTATAGAGTATTTTATCTAACCCCTTTTATATGTTCACATTCACTGACTAGATCATCACCCTCATCACTTATTACTATATCTATGATGAAACAACATTTTTAACCACCAAGTGGATATTATTTGGTAGATTACATGCTAATTATGAACCATTATAATGGAATTAATTACTTTTTAGTGTGAGATATATATATGAGAAATATATTATATACCATGTTAAATTAATCTTGGAATGATTAAAGATGATATAGGTCATAAAAAATAAAATATATACCGTCATGATAATATCAAAATTACATATGTTTTATAGTAGAATTTCCTTTATTATTATTATAATTCCCTAATATTGTTAATGTTTTTTAACTTATGGAAAAAAATTCATTTTATTTATGGATATGACATAAAGAAAATAATTAGCCATGGGTGTGGAGGAAATTGGAATGATTAACACAATAATTAGACCATTATAATGGGAGATATATTGAATTTGTTTTAATATTCTTGTTCATCTTTTGGGTAATATGAATTATTTGTCATTGTTTTCAGGTCATTACCAATAGGAATTGTGTGGGTATTATTTTTCAAACAAAAAAATTGAATTAAAAATAGATAAATTTCAACATTATCAAAACAGAAAATAGAGAAAATAATATAATATTGAAGTAAAAATAAGAACCAAATAATACATCATAAAATGATGAAACATGATTTATGATAAAGTCATTGACATATCCCATATAATTGTTGTATAATGTCCCCACCAATCACATCCACAAATTCTGGTCCTAAATATCACACATTTACACAACCTATAAGTATATATTTCACTTTTTTCTCACCCAATATTCGAAAATATTAAAATTCCCAAGGGAAATGGTCAGGTGATTGCTAAATAGAAAAATAGGGTATCATCAACTGTTACCTGATAAATTCAATAAAAATTAATACAATAATTCATTCATTTTATGTAAAACAAATAATATAATAACATTTACATATTTTTAAAAAATATTATTTAATAACGACAATTTATTGAAGATATATTTAAATAAAAATAAATGTATAATTAATATAATAAATTATATTATGTAATTGGAATGAATAAAACAGTTCAATAATAGATGGAATATAATAATCAAATATAATATATCATACCACTATTTAATAATACCTATATTATGATATTTTCTTGAAATATGATCCTCACACAACTTTCCCACTAATCAAAGCTTAATGTTTTCACACGTCACACAAATCAGGCTATCATGACTCAACAAACCATTTTGGAAAAACATGATATTTTATGGTCATGTCAGTTTGGTCATCATCAATACATTTCAATGGGGAAATATCTTATTATTATAATCCTAATTACCCACTAACTTCTGAGGTTCAAATTTTATTTAGCCATTTAATGAATAAGTCGTGGTAAAATAAATATTTTCAAATCAATCCCAAATAAAATTTATCACATCCAGTTTTCATCCTTCCTTTCACATTTCCTATCCAAATCATTGTATTTTTTAAATAAATCATATTCAAATCATTTTTCAATTTATGTGATTTATCTCTTTTTTCAAAAAAAAATTTTACAAAACATGAAATCAATTTTTTCCCCAAACCCCCCTAAAAATGTCAATTGTATTAAAATTTGTGTTTTTTATAATTTCCATTTCCTTGTTAAAATAAAAAATAATTCATATAAAGGGAGGATTTTAAAATCATTTAAAACGTACATTAAAACCATCATGAAATTTCTGGTATCCAATTTAAGAAGGAATAAAATGTAACCACCTACCATTAACCAGTGATGAATTCATCACCCACAATAGGTCACACAAATAGGGAATTAATGGTAAGGATATTAACAACTAAATAATAGATAAATAAAAATTAAGAAAAAATATGATTTAATTTTTGAACCATGATATCACACCATTGTAATAGAAGGATGATGGAATAAAGGAGAAACCTTATGTGACTATAATCATTGGAGATAAAATCACAAACTGAGATATATATAAGTTATGGTGTCAATTAATGTGAATCTGAGGAAGCCTATTGTTCATAAGAGGATAAGATATAGAATATTAATTTAAAATATTTGATAAAGAAATAACAATAAATGAGTAATTTATTTCCAAATTCATGACTTTTTTATGCTAAATGAGTCAAATTTCGTATACTATTGATAATGAATACCCTCTTTTTAAAAAAAACCACATTTTTTTAATTTATTTCATATATTTATCTTTAACAATGTAAATAATTTTATGATTTAATCCATTTACAATGATTATGATCAACCAATAATTTATTTTTTAAAACATTGATTTATGTAATATATTTCATTTACATCCATTTCATAGTAGTACACCCTTTAAAATATCCGATAACAATTCCAATTCACTAAGGATAGAATGTTCAAATTTAAAACCATTGACACATTTATACCTTGAAACTATTAAAATCAAAACTTTCAACTAGGAAGATTATATGATTTTTACTATACTATTATATCTATACTCTAAAGACCTAAAATTACCTCATACAAAAATAGAATAAAAAATGAGTCTGTAATTATCTGATTTACGGTAACAAGATGTTTCAAGATTCTATACAGAAGGAATTATTTCAACCATAATGAAATAGAATTGGAAAATAATCAATCATACTATGATAATCTCATCCATATTCATAATACCTGAGAGAAAGTGTAAGGGGTTGAATGAAAGAATTTTTAATGTTACATTGGTTAAATGAGGATATAATGAAAACAATATGGGAACTAGAAGTTGTTATAAATATCAACGAACCATGATTTTTTATAGGCAATATCCAGAAAAATTTTGAGGATGAAATTTTTATGGAGAATTTATGACACCCATGCTTTTAGGGTATGCTTCTCTTTTAATAATACAGTAGTATGTGTTGTATGCAACTTCGAGTTCTAACACACACCACAACCAATCAATCTAGCCGTTATAAATAGTAATACCCGATAGAATGTATTATGGGTTGAATGAAACAATTTATAAAGTTTCATTTGTTAAATGAGGATATAATGAAACCAATATGGGAACTTGACGTTGTTATTAATATGAACCAACCATGATTTATTGTAGGCAATATCCTGGAAAATTTCTAGGATGAAATTTTTTAAGGGGAATTTGTAACACCCCATGCTTTAATGGTATGCTTCTCTTTTAATAATACAGTAGCGTGTGTTGTACGCAACTTTGAGTCCTAACACACACCACAACCAATCAAACTAGCTTTTATAAAAAGTAATACCCAATTTGTGAAATTTTATACATTTTATCTTTCAAATTGGGCATCATTTTTAGATTCGGAATATTGAAATTAGCCTAGGGTGAAATTTTTTTATATTTCTGAAACATTCAATTTTTAATGAATAGTAAAAACACCGAGTTATAGTTTCAAACCGATTTTTTTTAAAATTATTATTATTTTTATTAAAATTTAATTATGGTCAAAATAGATACTTAAAACCTATATAAGTTCAATGTAATTCATTGGAGTTAGTTTAGAATAAATTTAGACATATAAAAATTTTATTGAACTTTTCACCGTCTTTTACCCACCTCCTAGGAGAATTTGCAAATTCACATAAAAAATAATTTTACCACTTCTGTGAGTGGAATATTCAAAAATCCAAGAGATAAGGTTAATATTAAGGTGTAAAATGTGGTTCAATAATATGAAAATAATTTTTGGTGAATAGTAACTTTTATCTTTTATTTTCCACGGTTAAAATTAAAGAAGGTAATTAAGGGTAAAAATGATATTAATATTACCTTAACAAATGTCCTAATTATATTAGACAAGTGTATCTCGTCCAAAAATAAACTGAGGAATAAAATATTATCATTTATGTCCACTAGGATTATATTATGAAATTTATTATTATTTAATTCAAAGAAGAGTTAAAAGAATTAAAATCAAAGTTTAATAAATAAAACAATATTAATATAGGGGTATACATAAGATAGATTCGATTATAAATATTAATTATAAGGAAAAAAATATTTCCTATATAATGGTATTTTATTTATTATTTTTAGACATTATATAATTTAATTTATTTATGACACAATGGTGATAGAGTATTTACCTAATTAATGAAATATTAAGATAATAGATATTATAAACACCCAAATAAATGTAATTTGAAACTTTTTATGAAATATAGTATTTTTATAGGTTAATATTTCATATTAAGATTGGTTATAATAATTGTTTTCGAATTAATAATGTGGTTATGAATTTATCAAAAACAAAATACCCAATAGTGTCAAAATTGACATAAAAGGGTTTCTAAAACCAATATTATATTATTAGTTGATATTCTATTCCTAAAAATATAAGAATCAGCCAATAGACTCACATAATGATATATGTATCATTAATGGACCAATTTTGGGGCTATTGGATGTTTATAGTATGTTTATTAACCATATAATATAAAAATACAGAGAGACATGTTAAATGTGAAACTAAATAACTAAGAGTTAAAATTAAATTATATGGTTAATATAGTGATCCAAATCTGTATAAAAGCTATTGGTTGTGGTATTTTCGTCCCATAACTACCTTAACCTTTAAATAATCCACATTGAAGCCATTAAAACCGAATATGAATTTATTTTAAAATAATATTTCTAGCTTTTCCTAAGGTGCCCCTCACACCTCTTATAAAAGAAACTCCCCCTTCTCTCTAATTCACAAATTCAAAGCCTTTTGGATTGGCCAAACCTTACCCAAATATTCTCTCAACATCCCTCACGTCAACCTTGGGGCCATATTTTAATCTAAAAGAAAACCTAAGGAACCATTTTGATCAAATCAAAAGGAAGAACCTGAAGAAAAGGTAATATTTTCACCACCCTCTTTCAAGTTCCTTTCTTCTTTATCTTCTCCTTTCATAGTTATTTCCATTATAAAATAGTAACTCCAATATATTATATATATTTTGATGTTATTATAAATATGTTATGACCATATTCAGTATTCTATCCATCCTTGGAATGACATGTCACCATACGTGTGTACGTACGGCTTACCGTCTCCACATCGTGGTGTAATTGTTATTCAAAACATTATTATTTGGATGGGTATGATAATGATGTTTAATTGATGTAAATAATAAATATAATATTATAATTATTCTTTATATATGATATAAAATCCAACCATATATTATTTTATTATCAAATGAATGATATTATCGCTCGTGCGTACGTACGAACTGCTGTCTCCACGAACACGATGAGATTCATTCCCCATCGTATCCATTCAAGACAAAATTTCATTTTATGATTAAAAATAATGTTTAAAGAATTAATATCATTCTGGACATGAATGAAATACAACATATCCATAACAAACATGGCTTTTGTAACAAAACATTTAAATGAAAACTAGTTATGTTAACACCCAAAACGACGATAATAGTAAGATATTTTTAACAAAGAATTGTTAAAAGATCATATATGATATCATATTAATGTATTTTATTCTTTTATAATTTAAATACAATTATTTAACCATTATATAGGAGGTTAACATACCCTCAACCAAGGAAAAGTACAAGGTAACAGTTTATCTCACAAACTCTTCATTATCCGAGGTTTTTTATACCTAATTATCTAATAGGACCTCTTTATCATCCACATCCATGTTTCATAAAAATGTATTTCAAATCATTATTACTATTTTATAGACTATTGTTTAAAGTCATTTATAGCCTTTTTCACTTCTTATAAGATTCTTTTAAAGGAATCTTTCTGTTATTTTCCAAACAAGGTCCTTTTTAACCTTTATGACAGAATTAAGGTAAGAATGAATTTTTTAACATATACGCCAAGTGAGGCTATTTTTTGACATTTTAAAATCATCAAAGATTCCCTTAAAATCTTATAATAATATTTTCAAGGTAAGTGTTTTAATTATGTGGCTTTTAATTTATTTAAAAAAATGAAATGTTTCTCTTAAATTGTTTTGATTTCATCTATGTCAACATCCATTTATGGAATTTATGCATTTTTTATGTTGATTTATTATGATACAAAACATCCATATTGTATTGAAGTTTTTTTGATATGTTTTACAGTGGATGTGTTATTTCTATACAATTCATTTATTATGGATAAAGTATTGACATTTCGTATGATAGTTTTAATACGAATGTTTATGTTATGTTTAAACCTATTCATTTGAGGAATGCATTAGACATAATAAGTGATGGGTGGAGCCCTCTATAGCTCCTCGATGCATCGTTAGGTCTCATGAGACGATCTAGTGTCTTGGAACAAGGCTGTGATAGAATCTTATCTGTAGTATTGGCACAAGGCCTGGACTATGTGGATATGATAGTCTATCATTGTGCATTCCATCATTATGAAAGTGGTTATTGATATTTCATGTGATTATTCTATTAGTATAATATCCATGTGAATAAGTAAATGGAATTATTTCATTTTATTTCTTCCATATTATATTGAAGTGCATGTTTAAATGGCTTTTATTTAGTTATACACTACCTTAAATGTTTATTCTTATTTATGAAAGTTTCCACTATATTGTTAACCTTACTGAGCATCTGAGTTCACCACATTCAATGTTTTATTTATACCAAGATGTGAAAAAGAATTTTATGAATGACCTACATGGATAGTATGAGGGTATATGAATATAAGATGTTGTTGTTGTTTTTTTATTGTATGATGTAATGTAAGACTTATTAATATATCTAGTGTTTTCAACGCTACTAAACTAATCGGCCTTTCGAGACTTGATATTTTGGGATCATGCCTATTTTATGTAATAATTCACCAACTCTAGGTAACTTGGATCAGTGCGTTACTGTTGGTATCAGAGGAAGTTTAGTACAAAACATGGAAGCTAAATTTAGATAAACTCTGATTAGAGAACATATCCCTAATATAGACCTTGAGGATTAGTATAGAATAAATTCATGGAATTTTGGTATTGTAGAGATTTTGGGAGTTTTTTGAGAAATACATCTCTATCTGTATACGAGAAGGTAGAGGAGACTCTGGGATAGATATACCTAGGGGTAAAACCCAAAAACATTGCTTTGAGCTAGACTCGAATGAGAATTGGTGCACGAAAACAGTCCTTGCTACACTCTTGGTTACGACACTCCAAGGGGGTATGCTTAGGATAATCCTAATTTTCTTTACAAACCATTATGAAGTGTCTATGAGTATATACTTACTCAAAGAAAACATTTTTATGATTATGTATTATATCTATAAACTGTTAAATTTAAGTTAAGTGTTTTACAAGTTGGATATATGTATTGTGATTAATAAACTCTTCTAGTGTATGTCGTTGTTTAGAAATGGCGCCTAGTAGAGGAAATGGAAACCGTATGAATGTACGCACTCAATTTAAGGATTTCCCTCATGCTCATGATAATTATAGTGGAGTTGGTGATGCAACTAGTGCTGATCAGCTTATCACCATACTAGGACAACTCAATCTAGTTATTAATAATAACCGTACCCGTATTGTGCACACTGATCTGCAACATGGAGGATTAATGGTAGATCACTTCATGAGGAAAAAACCACCAAAATTCAATGGTAGTACAAATCCACTAGTAGCTGAGCAATGGATAAATTCCATAAAGAAAATATTCCATGCCTTGGAGAGTAGTGAAAAGGAAAAAGTTATCATGGCAGTTTTCCACCTCACTGGAGATGTTGATCAATGGTGGTAATTGATTCAAAACATGAAGGAATATTATGAAGTATAAAATATGAAATAGAGGGAGTTAAAAGATCTATTCTTAGAAAAATAATTTCCCCATGACCATCGAGCAGATATGGAAGGAAAATTTCTGAGTCTGAGATGAAAGGATGATGAGAATGTCTTAAAGTATGTGGATAACATTACATGGTTAGAAAGTTATTCTAGAGATTATATATGTAACCCAAGAAGTAAGATAGATCATTTCGTAGATGGGTTAAAACCATATATTCGTTATGCATTAGTCTCAAAATCATTCTCATCATACGAATACATTATGTCATGTGCTATCAAGACAGAAAAGGAAATCTCTAAGTCTTGTGACATTAAAGAAAAGAGAAGAAGAGATCATTTGATCAATCTAGAAATGGAAATAAGGGGAAGAAGGGAAAAGTTGAATATCCATCCTGTAGTAAATGTTTTAAGAAACACCCCGGTAATTTCATGAAAGTAATTTTAGTCTGTTACAAGTGTAGTGAAAAAGGCAACCAAGCTTGAGATTTTAAGGGGAAGAAAGAAGCTACTGATGTTCAATGATGAAATTACTTGGAGATGTGACATTATGAAATTTAATGTCCTAAGCGTCAGGGAAACATACCTCAGAAAAGGCCATGGGATCAAGAACAAGCTTATTCTATCACTACTGCTGAGTTAGAAGCTCTAAATGACGTGGTGGCAGGTAATTTAATAGTTTCATCATGTTTAGAAAAATAATTACTTGATTCTCAATCATCTCATTATTTCATATCTTCCCAGTTTTCTAAGAAAATTAGATATTTCCAATTTGATTTAACAAGTGAGTTTTCAGTCAAAACTCCTAAGGGATGAATCATCGTAAAAATTTTTTGTGAGTCTGTTCCCATTAGAGCATGTAAATGTTCTTTATCTACGGATCTCATCATCATACGCATGATTGAGTTTGATATAATACTCGGTATGGATTTTCTTTCAGACCATGATGCGAAGATTTATTGTAAGAAGAAGGAGGTTACGATTTTTGATGATGATGATGATAAGTAACACCTTATCTTTAAAGATGAATCGTCACCACCTAATTCTTATCTAGATCCACCCCCAGTAGCGCAACTAAATTCAGTTTTTACAGAGGAATATAATGAAATAACTGTGGGTGAAGAAATGAATGTTCAAATAGAGGATGTACCTATTATTAAAGAATATGTAGATGTGTTTACAGAAGATTTACCTGGTCATCCTCCAGAATGAGAAATTGAGCTTTCCATTGAATTAATTTCTGGATCAAGTCCCATATCGAAGACCCCTTATAGAATGGAAACTGTGGAATTAGATGAACTAAATAAACAAATAGAGGAATTTAGTAATAAGGGATTTATTTGCCCTAGTGTTTCTCCATGGGGAGCCCCTATTTTTTTGTTAAGAAGAAAGATGGATCTATGAAGTTATGTATCGACTACAGGGAGATCAATGCTATAACAATAAAGAAAAAGTATCCCCTACCTCGCATTAATGATTTTTTTGACCAATATCATGGAGCTAAAAACTTTTCAAAGATTTACCTCTATCTAGATAACATCAGTTGAGTGTGATGAAGGACGACATTGCGAAAACAGAATTTTGAACTAGGTATGGGCATTACAAGTTTACAGTAATGCCTTTTGGGCTGACTAATGCACCATCTGTTTTCATGGATCTAATGAATAGTGTTTTCAATGAATATAGAGATGATTTTGAAGTGGTATTTATGGATGATATCTTGGTATATTCCAAAGGCTAGGAAGACCATGAAAATCACATGCACATTATCATTAAGACTCTTAGACGACTTGAATTATATGGGAGGTTTTTCAAGTGTGAATTATGGCTTCAGGGGATCTCTTTTCATGGCCATATTGTCTCCAAATATAGAATCTATTTTGATTTTTCTATGACCAAGTGAATCCAATAATGGCCAGAAATGACAAGTATAATTGAGGTATGTAGTTTTATTGGTTTAACAGGTTATTATCGTTGTTTTGTCCAGAATTTTTCCTGATTGACTAACCCATTAACGAAGCTCACACGTAAAGGGGTTAAATTTTTTTTGACAAAATGTTTTGAAAAATGTTTTTGAATAACTTATGAGAAGATTAGTTAATGATCCTATATTGACACTATCATTGGGGAATGATGAGTTCATTATTTATAGTGATGCATCGATGAATGGAATTGGTTGTGTCTTTATGCAGAATGATAGAGTTATTGCCTATGCATCACGATAGCTGAATATTCATGAGCAATACTATCCTACTCATGATATTGTGTTTTCTTCTGTAATATTTGCTTTGAAGATATGGAGACATTATCTCTATGGTGAAAAATGTGAGATTTATACTGATCACTAGAATTTGAAGTATATTTTCTCACAGAAGGAACTCAATATGAGGCAAATGAGAGGGCTTGAACTACTCAAGGACTATGATTGCACGATACACTACCACCCGAGGAAGGAAAATAAGGTTGCATATTCTTTGAGTTAAATGATCATGTAGTTTTGAACAAGATGAGAGTTGAAAAGAATCCTATATACATGGATCTAGTAAACATGGATATGGGAATCACCAAGGAAGGTGAAACTTCAATGTATTTTCAAATAGTTGTCAAACCATATTTACTAGAAAGAATAAAGAGTTATCACACCGATGATTAGGAGTTTAAAAAAGGATTAAATCTGTGAATGATGGGAGATTGAGATACATTGTGTATGATGATGTAATTTTGAAATTTGGGAAGAGACATTGTGTTCCCAATATACCTGATCTAAAAAGGGTATTTTTGGATGATGATTATAGTTCCAATTTCTCTATACACCCTGGGAGCACCAAAATGTATAGATATTTAAAGGAACATTGTTGGTGGGACAATAAGAAGAGGGAGATTTCTGATTTTGTGTCAAGATGTATGGTTTTCAACAAGTGAAAACTTGGTGGAAACAACATGGAGGAGTCATGCAACCTCTTCCAATACCTTAGTGGAAATGGGATAATATCATGATGGACTTTGTCATGGGACTACCAAAGATTCCTAGAAGGAACGATGCAATATGGGTCATTGTTGATCGTCTTACCAAATCACCACATTTTCTTTCTATAAAAGAAGATCTACCCCTTGAACGTCTGGCAAGGCTATATATTAATTAATTTGTGAGACTTCATGGAGTAACCCTATCGATTGTTACTAATCGTGATCCCTGTTTTACTTCATGATTCTGGAAAAGTCTCCAAAAATCCCCTGATACGGAACTTCGTTTGAGTACAGCCTACCACCCACTAATAGATGGACAATCATAACGGACTATTCAAACCTAAGAAGACATGTTGAGATCTTTCTCACATGACTTTCAGGGTATGTGGGATCTATATTTACATCTGGTGGAATTTTCTTATAACAATAGATTCCATTCAAGTATTCGGATGGCACCATATGAAGCGTTATATGGAAAGAGAAGTCACACACCAACTTTTTGGGATTACGTTGGTGAATGAAAACTTATAGGCCCATATCTGGTGGAGGAAACGATGGAAAAGGTAAAGGTAATCCAAACCCACGTCAAAGCAGCTCAAAGTAGGTAGAATAGATTTTCCGATAACCGAATGAGGGATTTGAAATTTCAGTTAGTAGATCATGTTTTTTGAAGTTATATCCTTGGAAGGGAGTTATTTGTTTCAGTAGGAAACATAAATTGAGTCCTAGGTACATCAGACCTTTCGAAATTCTAGAACAAATTGGTGATGTAGCTTACCATTTGGAAATAACGCCAAATATCTCAAAAGATCACGATGTGTTCCATGTATCACTGTTGAGAAAATAAATACGGGACCCAACGCATGTACTCACTTACAAGGAATTAGAACTGGAACCCGATCTGTCTTATTGAGAAGAGCCCGTTAGGATTCTTGATATAAGAGAACAAGTGCTGAGAAACCGGACGACTTGTCTGGTAAATGTTTTATGGAGAAACCATAAAATGGAAGATGCGACGTGGGGACACAAGGAACTTATGATGAAGAATCACCCAATTCTTTTTATGTAGAAGTATTCTATAAATTTCGAGGATGAAATTATTTGAAGAAGGGAAAATGTAACACCCCAAGCTTCTACGGTACGTTTCTCTTTGAATAATACAGTAGTGTGTATTGTACGCAACTTCGAGCTCTAACAAACACCACAACCAATAAAACTATTTATTATAAATAGTAATACCCACTTTTTGAAATTTTATACATTTTATCTTTCAAAATGGACTTCATTTTTGGATTTAGAATATCGAAATTAGCCTAGGGTGAAATTTTGTTATCTTTCGGAAATATTTCTATTTTTGATGAATAGGGAAAAACAATGAGTTATAGTTTAAAACCGAATTTCTATTTAAATAATGAATTATTTTATTTAAATTTAATTAATCTCAAAATAGATACATAATACCTATATATGTTCAATGTAATTCATTAGAGTTTGTTTAGAATAATTTTAGATAAATAAAAATTGTATCGAACAGTCACCGTCTTTTACCCACCTCCTAGGAGAATTTGAAAATTCACATAAAACATAATTTTTACACTTCTGTGAGTGGAATTTCCAAAAATTGAGAGACACAGTTAATATCAAGTAGTAAAATGTGTTTTAATAAGATGAAAATAATTTTTTGTGAATAATAGCTTTTTACTTTTATTTACCACGGTAAAAAGTAAATAGAGTAAGTAAGGGTAAAAATGATATTAATATTACCATAATACATATCCTAATTCTATTGGAAAAGTGTATGTCAGCCAAAAATAACCTTAGGAATAAATTTTATCATTTAGGTCCACTTGGATTAGATTAGGACATTTATTATTATTTAATTCAATGAAGAATTAAAAGTGTTAAAATCAAAGTTTAATAAATAAATAATTTTTAATATAGGGTTATGCATAAGATAGATGCGATTATAAATATTCATTAGAAATATAAAAGGATTTCTATATAATGGTATTTTATTTACATTTTTTGACATTAATTAATTTTATTTATTTATGACACAATGGTGATGCAGTAATTACCTAATAAATGAAATATTAAGATAATTGATATTATAAATACCCAAATAAATTTAATTTGAAACTTTTTATGTATTACATTAATTTTTTAGGTTAATATGACATATTAATATTTGGTTATATGAATTTCGTTCGAAGTAATAAAACTGCTATGAATTTATCAAAAACAAAATATCCAATAGTGTCAAAATTGACATAAAATAGTTTTTAGAAAAATATTATATTATTAATTGATATTATATTACTAAAAATATAAGGATCTTCCAAAAAACATATATCACGATTGGGGTATCATTAATGGACAACTTTGGGGTCGATTGGAAGTTTATAGTAAGTTTATTAACCATATAATATAAAAATACAAAGAGACATGGTAAATGTGAAACTAATCAACTAATAGTTAAAACTAAAATATAAGGTTAATATAGTGACCCAAACCTATCTAAAATCTATTTATTGGGTGGTTTTAGACCCATCCCTATTTTAACCTTTAAATAATCCACTTTGGAGCAATTACAAACCGAATATAAATTTATTATAAAATAATATGTCTAGATTTTCCTAAGGTACCCTCACCCCTAATATAAAAGGAACTCCCCCATCTATATGATTCAAACCTTCAATGATTTTTGGTTCAGACAACCCCATCCCAAATATTCTATCAAGTTCCCTCACTTAAACCTAGAGTCCTTAGTTTGATCATAAATCCATCCTACGGAGCCCTTTTGATCAAATCAAAAGGAATAACCTAAAGAAGATGTAATATTTTCACAACCCTCTTTCAAGTTCCTTTCTTCTTCTACTTCTTCTTTCTTTGTTATTTCCATTATAAAATAATAACTCCAGTATCTTCTATATAATTTTATGTAATTATAAATATGGAATAACCATATTCAGTATTCTATCCATCCTTTGAATGACATGTCAACATACGTGCGTATGTAAGTCTTACTGTCTCCACATCGTGGTGTAATTGTTATTAAAAACATTTTTATATGGATGTGTATGATATTGATGTGTAATTGATGTAAATAATTAATATAACATGATAATTATTCTTTATATATGATATACCATCAAATTATATATTATTTTAATATCAAAATAATGATATTGTCGCTTGTGCATACGTACCGACTACCGTCTCCACGAACGCAATGAGATTCATTAACCATTGTATCCATTCAAGACTAAATATAATATGATGATTAAAAATAAAGTTTAATTATTTAATATCATTCTAGAAATAAATAATATACAACTTATCCATAACAAACATGGCTTATGTAACAGATCATTTAAAAGAAAACGAGTAAGTTAACACCTGAAACGACGATAATACTAAGCTATTATTAACAAAGAAATGTTAAAAGTTCATATATGATATCATATTAATGTATATGATTCTTCTATAATTTATTAAAAATCAATTCACCATTATACAGGAGGTTAACCTAATCTCAACCAATGAAAAGTACAAGGTAATGGTTTATTTCACAATCTCTTCGTTATCCAAAGTTGTATATACATAATTATCTACTGGGACCTCTTTATCATCCACATCAATGTTTCTTAAAAATTTATTTCAAAACATTCTTACTATTTTATATACTATGGGTTAGAGTAATTTATACCCATTTTTAATTCTTATATGATGCTTATAAAAGGAATATTTCAGTCGTTTTCCAAACAAGGTCCTTTTTAACATTTTTGACAGAATTAATGTAAGAATGTCATTTTTAACTTATACGGCGGGTGCGGCTATTTTCAGCCATTATAAAATCATCAAATATTCCTTTAAAATATTATAAGAACATTTTCAGAGTAAATGATTTAATTATGTGGATTTTAAATGATTTCAAAAAATGAGATATTTCTCTCAAATAGTTTGGATTTCATCTATGTCAAAATCCATTGACGGATTTTAAGCTTATTTTATGTTTCTTTATTATGATACAAAACTTCCTTATTGTATTGAAGGTTTTGTGATATGGTTGACTATGGATGTGTTATTTCTATACCATTCATAGTTTATGGAGAAATTATTGACATTTTGTATGCTAGTTTTAATTTAAATGTTTATGTTATGTTTAAACCTATTCATATGAAGAATGCATTGGACATAATAAGTGACGGCTAGAGCCTGCTATAGCTCCACAATGCACCAGTTGGTCTCATGAGACAATCTGGAGTCTTGGCACAAGGACATGAAAAAATCATATATGTAGTATTGGCACAAGGCCTTGACTATGTGGTTATAATTGTATGGTATTATGCATTACCTCATTATGAAAGTGGTTATTGATATTGCATGTGATTATTCGATTATTAGAATAGTCATGTGAATAAGTAAATGGTATTATTTCATTTTATTTCTACTATATTATGCTTAAGTTCATGTTTAAATGCATTTTGTTTTATTTATACATCTCCTTAAATGTTTATTCTTATTTATGAATGTTTTTACTATATTCTTGTCCTTACCGAGCATCTGAGATCACCCCTTTCAATGTTTTATTTTTCCCTAGATGTGATGATGTATTTTATGAATGACCTGCAGGGCTAGTATAAGGGGATATGAAGACAAGATGGAGTTGTAGTTTTTTATAATTTATTATGTAATGTAATAATTCTGAATATATCTAGTGTTTCCAAGGCTACTAAACTAATCGGTCTTTCGAGATATGATCTTTTGTGATCATGCCGGTATTATGTAATAATGCACCGACTTTGGGTAACTGGGGTCGAGGCATTACAGAATTAATGTTACACCATACCATTAAGTATAATAAGTGACAATTACATTTTGATAAAATAAACAAACATTGAACATTTTAATATTTCATTGTATAGAAATACTAATTGTATAATATGAAAAAACAATTATAGCATACGTGGTCAAAATACACCAAAAATGTATTTTTAAATTTTTCTTATAGAAATATACATCAATGAATATAAAAAAATATATTATATAATTATTTAACAATTTTTTATAATAATTTATAATATTATTTATAAATTAAATATTCTTAACTGTTAGTTCTACACAAATAATGATTTATATATTTGGAGGTAAAGTGGGTTATTTTTTAGAAAAATGTTTTAGTTTAAAAAATAATAATGTATATTCATTTTAATAAATTAAAATTTTATTTAATGATTAATTAATTATATAAAATTTATAAATTATATTTCTAGATATACAATTTTAAATAAATGTAATGTATATTACTAGTAAAATATTTATTATAATGACTTTTCTGCTTGGAAAATTAATTTCATAAAAATAGTTTGCGACACTTTTTTTGGATTAATCATTAAACAAATATTTGTCATGTCAATGATTTTAATTTAACAAAATGGGTTATATATTTTCAATTAGTACAATTAAGATTATATAAAAATGGAATATTAATTTTTTTATAATTATTAGTGAAATTATATTTTTAATAAATTAACATAGTTAAGGTAAAAAAGGTTTATCGGCGGCCAGTATATAAATATATGTTTTAAAATTTCCTAAAAATATGTCTAATCAATAATTTATGGACATATTTCATCCTTATTACACCTATGGTTTTAGAATAACCATTTTTGGAACATTTTGATATCAGAACATAAATGGTTATGATTTACTCTTAAGAAATATTCTTATTGTGTCCTTTTTGTTGATTATGAAAGGGTGGTTGTTCCCCTCATGTCATGACACCTATATAACATTTGGATATATTAAAACCTAAAATAGTATTTCTAAAAATACTATATACACATAAAAAAATTTATTTTATTCCATAAATACAAACACTTTAGTCTTTAATAAGAAATCCAAATACAGATCTTATATGCTAAGGTAATTGTCTCCATTGTGCTCCATCTTTTTAACTTCTTCTTTTATCACCAGAATTTATTTTGAAAAATATTAACATTATAACTCTATTATATAAAATTCAATTTAATTTTATTGTGTTTTTGTAATAATATTTATTAATCTCCATCTCATTCAAATGGTAAATAAATCCATCACAAGTGTATACTGTGGACTACTATATCATGAACTAATGAAATTTAGTTTCCCTCAACAACTCACATGGATAGTTATAATTATTTATATAATTATTATATATGATAAATATTAAACTATAATAATTATTTATATTTAATATATCATCCAATTACTTACCCTTTCATCAACTAATAGTATCATATAATTGCACATGTTTTTGTAAATCCTATTATCTCCACAATGTGATGTGATTAATTTTCCATGCCCAACATTCATGAATATCTAAA
The DNA here is from genome assembly GCA_963277665.1 of Viscum album. Taxonomy (NCBI): domain Eukaryota; kingdom Viridiplantae; phylum Streptophyta; class Magnoliopsida; order Santalales; family Viscaceae; genus Viscum; species Viscum album. The sequence goes on from OY728128.1 coordinate 600,457,586, forward strand.
AAATATTTATAATATTTAAATATTATATTTATAAAATTAATATAATCATACATTTTTTGTTAGTATATACTATACACCAGAACCATAAATTTCACATCAAAACACTAAAGAGAAAACTAGTAAAATAACATCTAAATCATTAGTAATTATAAAATATTGTTATTGATCAACTGGTAAGATGTAATAAGAGAATCATATTTAATATTTTAAATAATAATATGGTTCTATAAATATATCCAAACATGATTATAACAATTAAATATTATGATAATAGGAGCTGAACTAAAGGAATTCCTAAGGTAATGTTTTCCAACTCAATTTCCATTCACTTGAGACATGTTTGTTATTATGAACTAATTTAAATTTATGTTGGTTATATATTTCCTATTTTAATATTTTAAGACATTAAATATTAATTCATGGTGATTAATTTTATGATTAATTTCTATTCATTCTAGGAATTAAAATTTCATTGATACCATAGAGGATTTAATCTATTTCAAAATCTCACTTGTTTTTTTTGTTTCATTTATTATTGTTGAAGGAATATTATAATATCTCTTTCATAAACTCATCTATATTCCTTACCAAATTGATATTTATGTATTTTTTATATTTTATTCCATATTTTTTTCTCTTTGGTACATGGATCATGAATAATATTTTGAAAATGGAAAATTTATTTTTATTTACATTATGTTGAATGTAATATACTTCCTTGTTAATTTATTTAAAAAATATTTTAAAAAATTTATTTTCATTATTTAAATTGTTTTTAATGTATATATTAAATTCTCATTGACATTAAAAAATGAATTTATTCTAATATTTATACTATTTTTCAATTGGGGTGTCAACTTTCTCTAGAAAATCCAAAATAAATGTTTTTAATGTATTTATTGATAAAGAACATCCGCACCTCCACATAAATTTTAAAAAATGTGGCCGATTATATTACATTTAAATCATATGAAAAAGAAAATTCTTTTAAAAATATTATTTTAATATCTTAGTTTCATTCACTTTATCCTTCATAGGTTTATGATTTTAATAAAATATCCCAATATTCCCAATTATCGAACGATCGCCATTCATTTCATTATTAATTTTTTTATTAACAAATTTATCCAAATACAGTCACATTCATGTGATAATATTCCATTTCTTAATATATTTTTATTAAATAGTTATATATTTTTATATTGGATATGATTATGGACTTTAATGTATTCCATTTTGACATACAATGTTTACTTTTAATGTTATTTGATTAATTAGAGAAACATTAATTAATTTGTATCCTCAAATCCATAAAAATATTTTTTAACGAAAAATCTAATTCATGAATTATATATAACATTTTATATATGATGAATTATTTTGGGATGCAATTATTGTTGGGGACCATAATTATATAGCACCTCGATGCATTCGATGGTCTAATGAGACAAATTAGTTACCCAAATTAAATGTTTTATTACACATAGTTTTAAATTTTATTTTTCCAAAGTATTGATGGTACTGATACCATGATGTATGAAACAGAACATTCTCTCCTTTATAATTCATTTATTATTATCAATTATATTTTTTCATCCATTTTATACATTTTTTATTTTTTCCTCAATTTATTGAATAAATTAAATGTAATTTAAATTGTTAACAATACCTTTTAATTATAAGTTTTTAATATGGATATTCATGTTATTAATTAAATTAAATGTGTTTTCAATTATTTAACTTCTCATATTGATTATTCCTTTTTGATTCATGATATATTTTACTATACATAACACTTGTTATGTATTTTAGGCAACATTATTTTGTTTCATTTCCCCAGGATATGACAATATTTCTATTAATGAGTTCTAGGATTATTTGTTTTTTCAGTACTATGTTATATAATATATTACTAATGTTAAATAGGAATTATATATTTATATGGTTCTATAAAACTAATATAATTTCAGTATTTCAGGAATTGACCCCATTTATCTTTTCTAATGTAGTAATGAAACTACTTTCACTTGGTTACTAGAGTCAGGGTTTTTAAAATTAATTATTAATATAATTTTTTATAGTTATATTAAAATACTGAAGTAAATAACTTATTAAGATAATTATTCATATGTTCAAATTATATTACACTAGTAATTATTCATAATCATTCATTAAATATGGGTGTGTTCACAATGTGGTCAATTTAACCATATAATGGTAAATTATAATTAATTTATTTAATGAATTAATAAGTGAAAATGAATATGTGTGTTATATGATATGAATGCATAAATAAAGATAAAACTATTGATTTTATATAAATATTTTATTCATTAACTAAGAAAACACAGTTTGATTATAATGAATAATTGAAACTTTCTTGTTGATGATTTATTCATCAATTATAAAGAAAAAGACTCATAATAAAGGTGTGTAAAACATTATAAAAAATATAAATCATATTCAATTTCAGTTTTAATGATCTGGTATGGGTAAAAATTTAAATATTTAAAAACATTGACACTGTTACTATGAAGATTTTATAAATGATCAAAACTATAGGAACTTGATGTAGAATATCAGCGTAATTAATATAGATAATTAATATTAATTACGTTTATAAAAATAATTTATATGAGTATGGTTATGAATTAATTGAATAATATATATGTGTATGTGAAAATAGCGGTTAATGTATATTCCTAGAAGAAAGGTGCAGAGTTGTTTGTTTCATACTATATTTGGTTTCATTGATTCATGAAAATGTTATTCACATTATTTTGATTTCATATAGGGTGAATAAATAAAAATTATATTATTCATATCATTAATCTCATATATTATATTATAATCATTGGCACTATTAATATCTTCATCTTTAGGGAATTTTGATTCATATATTCCAATTGTTGTAAGAATTTTCCTCTCAAATTCATCTCTTTGAAACATGTTTTGAATTTTATACCAATTTTTTTTGGTGTATATGCTACCTATTTTATTTATTATACATTGAAATATCCATTAATCATAATATATATTTTTTTAATCCATCTATTTCAAATAGATTTTTTTTTTGATTTTATCAATAAACCTAAGGGGTTTCTAGGTCACAATTATCATTAATTGAGACATAAAACGTGTTATAAAAAAAATTCTATTATATGGTGTAGTTATTTATAATTTATATTTTATTATCATATAATATTTATTTAGTTGGTTTTATTACCCAAATCGTGTCTCCTTGTTGAATTGGATATTGGTTCTGTTGTTTCTCCAATAGTGAGGATTTTTGGTAACTTAATTTTCATTCATTCAGTAAGGATTATTCATTGATAATATTTCATATAAGAGGACTACATTATAGAATTTTTTTGAATTATTTATTATTTTAAAAAAATTAAAATGCTATATATTTCTATAAAAATAACACTTTGAAAAATTTCTCCACTCATTGGGATATATTCTTTTTAAACAATCCTTTTTTCACTTGATGGTTTATGATTATGTTATTCCTTTATTATCATTGTCATATATCCATTTATCTCAATAGTGTGAACGATAAATTATTCATTTAATATTTTCAATTATTCTCACCTAGAAGGTGTGATTATTAATTAATAAGTGAGGTTTTTTTTGAAAAATATCCATTATTTTTATAATTAGGATGATTATTTTCATGTCATATATGTAATGATTAAATATCCAACTTTATTCTATATATGAGTTATAATCTTGTTATCTCTTTTACATCATGCGTAAATTTATATGAATTATTGAGTATTTTCTATACTGACTGAGGCCGGTTTGTAATTTTGTTATTTTTAATTATTATTGTATGGATAACAATGTTTTATTGAGTAATAAGTTCATATGGGAATGGTATTTATTTTCTTATTTACACATATGTTGAATTTATTTGACCTAAAAAGTGATAGGCGGGACATGAAATTTTATATCACCTCAATGAATACATGGGTAACATAATACCAAACATATTTGGATGTATGATATATATTTTTTGAATAGAAAAATATGTATTGACAATAGTATTTATGATAGGTAATGTATCCAAACATAAAACCATGGACATAGGTTTTTAAGGTCCTTAATTATGTATTCCATCAATATGAGATTAGTATTTTTGATAACCAAGATTTATTTCATTTCTATAGATATATAATGGAATCAATTTAATATTCTTTTAGTGTTGATCAATTTACATAATCATACCATATTTTTACTCTAATGTTTATTGCATGATATAATCAGTTGTGTGTTTTCCTTTGCTGATAATTTAAACACCTCCCTTCTAATGTCTAAATTTCCTGTAGGTTTGAGGAAAATTAGTACATGGGACATGTTTATTAGGCTAACATGATTAGATGAATTTATTTTCGATATATTGAAGTCTCCTTTTGGGCTATGTAGTTTCATATATACTATGAAAAAATGTCAAATCATTACCAAAATTGTGGTCTTTATAATATTAAAATGTCCCTTATTTCAATAAATCATTAATCATGAAAAATAATTTATATATGAGCATTTCAATTAATAATTTTTATTTTACAACCATTAATCATTGGGGGAAACCAAAGTAGCCACCTGAAAAAATATCATAATCTATATATGCAAGACGTTGTTGAATAACAGTCGGTGCCCTAGTCCTTTTATGGGTAGAAAATACTCATATTAATATGTCATTCCATATATAATAATATAATAGAATTTAAAAAATATAATAATATTTTTAATCATTCGTATAATATATATATTGTATACCAGTCCCATAAACAATAAAACATGGATCCATGTTTGGAAATCCTATCCCATTTATAACTAAAAGTATGTAAATAAAAATAATATATATTAACATCCTTCTAGTATCATCCACATCTCTATTCTCCCCAGCACAACCTTCTTTCATGGGTCGTTCCCTTATTAAATCCCTATACCTTATGGTTATACTGAAATAAAAATTCCTATTTATGGTGATAGTGAAAACCATGTAGAAAACCACAAATGTATCCTTAATAATTGAAAAGAATCATAATAGGAGTATTGAATGATAGTTATAAATGAAAATTAATATATAATAATAAAAAATCATTTAAATACTGGTTTTATGCTAATAAATCCACCTACAACCCTAGATGTTCAGGATTAAAATCTAAATTGGGATGATGGTCATGGTCATTAGAAAAGATGATGAATAATCCACAATGTAGAAACCATGTCACTTAGCATACACAATGTTTCAAGTGGAAAAGCTACTTTCTATCAATATTGCATTTAGATCTAGATTGTCCCACCATATCCTCATGGTATTTAGTTTTGTTCTGTCCGTGAGTCTATGATACTATTATATGTGTATGATTCCACCATTACCACTACATCACATCGTGAGTACTCCCGCTATAAGTTTAGATCATTCCATGATGCTCACATATATAAATATTCCATGAACAACATCTAATTTAATAATAACACACACAAAAAGTAATATCATAATAATATCATGGAAATATGAGAATATATTATAATTATTTTACAACTTCTAAATAAATATTAATAATTGTAACAACCCAAAAAAAATATCATTGAACCATTGAACATATAAAGGTACCATAAAATCAAACACACATTAAAGAAATTATAATTAATTCAGAACACAAACCAAGAAAACAGATGAATCATTCCATGGAAACAAGTGTATACGTGAGTCTAAAATTATAATGTACATCTTATATTAGAGGTTTTGTTTGATAACACCAATTTTCATTACGGGGATATTGAATAAAAAAATTAGTAATCAATTGATAGTGTCTCCCACGTATATGATTTCTAGTTTTGGTTTGAGTCCATCGTGGAAGAGGATTAGAATGGTTAATGAAGACTTTTCCATGTTTGGAATGCTTTTCTATTATCGCTTACTTTATGGTGACCCTTAATGTAACCAATTCAGAGGTATTTCAATGAATGTAACACCAAATCATCAAATCCATCACTAATTAAAAAATATATTATATATTTTTTCGGTTCTACCTTAAGACAATGGGTTTAGAAAATAATCATTGATCCCCAGAAATAAAGATTCATTGAAAATAATGACACAAATTTTTGATGACTTTTTAACATTTAAAAACCATATAATGATATTTTAGAATGTTTTCTACACATTACAATAATAATATTATGTTTAGGACAAATTGAAAATATATTTTCATAATGATTAAATAAATAAATTGAAATATATAATATAATAAATAACATTTAATATTGGATTCTGGAACAGACATAATGTCTATCGCATGGAAATTTTTGGGGAAAGGAAAAAATTAGAAAAGAATGGAAATCCTTTTAATATTTTAGATTATAATTTATGAAATAAAATATCATAAAAATTGATAACAAAACATTATTTTGAGAATTGAAGATAAATATTAAGGTAAAATTACATGTTAATATAAATAATTTTATATATATTAAGAAGGAATTTGGATAGATTAAAAAATAAAGACATTAATGATAATTTATCATTACAGAGTTTTTTAATTATTCTATATAATGTTATCATTTTATAGGGAATATAATTATAAATAAAATTGAATAAAAAGGTTAATTTTAACTATACTTTAGGAGAAAAACAATGTAATGTAATGAAGTGGAAGAAATTAAGCATATAAGAATAAGTTCAAAGACAAGTAATTATTATACAATTAAAGGGGGGTATAAATGAAAATAATCCATAAAAATCAATATCATTCAAATAATAATCCAATGAAAAGTAATATATTAAGATTATTTGTAAATTCATTTATTTTCTAGATGGATATTAAAAAAATTAAATATACCAACTATATATACATAACAAAGAATTAAATAATGGGTGATTCAGACATAAGATTGATATAATTTAAACTAATATAAGAATATACTATTAGTTTCCAAAAAATTAAATCCAAAAATAGTTTGAAAGAATATTCATGAAAATAATCAGTAAATACCATGATTATTTATAAGATAATGAAATAATATTTTAACTATAAGTCATATACACCATAAAAAATTATCTAAATAATATAAAAAATGTATCAATGAATAAAATTTGATATTAAAGCCTTAAATTTAATATACATTGTCCATATATGGTCAAATATTGTGTATAATGAATTATTAAAATCATATTAATAAGTTATATTTTATGTTCACCATCATATGTTTTTATTTTCAATATCATTTTATTACTTATTTTATAATATTTGTGTCCATTTATGTATTATGATTTAAAGTTCATCATTCTATGATTATTACTTATTCTGTAAATGTTTCTATAATTTTATTTTGATCATATAATAAGATATCATAATTATTGTGGCTATGATTTATTGTGATGATGTTGGTGATGAGCTCGTTGGAGTAATTTTTTATGATGAAATTTTTTTGTAAAATAATATCAAGTTAAATATTAATAAAACCATTACAAAATCATAAAACATATATTATTTTTTCATTAACATTAAATAAATCAACTAGTAATATTTCCATAGTCATCCATAATATCATTTTATCACATTGTAATAATAGGTTGTTAAAATGACTGAAATTGTTAAAGGTATAATCCATGGGTTTTTATTGGAAATAAATTGATTCTTTTAGGTCAATATAATTATTATAAAATACCAATGAATTGATTTTTCTTTTATTAAGGAGGTAATAAAATGTTAAAAATAATATCATCAAGAATAGAGGACTATATGGAACACATAACGGTAGGAGACAATTGTAGGAGGAAATAGTAGGAGGAAATAGTATTTTTTTTAATGTTAGCAAGAAATGTTTTTAGACAACATGTATGCATCAGTGAAATATTTTTCTTACTTATAACATTTGGAGGAAATTTTATTTTTTATAATTTATGAATATTAATAATGTTATAAATATCATCTAAATAAAATTAATATTATATTTGAACTATAAATATATAGGTTTTATGAATAATGGATCATATCACTTATGAATGCATTATTACACACGTCACACATCCATCATTTATATTTTTCTAATAGTTGGGTTGAAAGTAGTAAATTTTTATCTTTATAACAAAAGTAAATTTTAGTATAGTAATTATAATATATTAATGTTTTCAATACAATTAGATTAAGGGATCTTCTATAACTAAAAATGTCATCAATTGTCATTAATGTAATAAAAACATCTCATAGGAATTTTAATTATCATCATATTGTTTAGTTTATTTTTAAAATCATACACAAAATTTATGTCCTTATTTTCCCCCAAAAGTATCAATTTACTAGAAAAATTTAAATTTTATTCACTGAAATAGATAAACTAAAACATTCATCATATTATCTCCTTTCTATAATATGTTAAGCATTCAAGAATTCCACATATTTAAAAAATATTTTTTCATTTTTACCATTAATGATTTCAACCAATATTTATATTCGATTTAGAATTTCCAAAAAAATCCCCATCCCACTGAGATATTGTAATAAACCATTTTTCTCATAAAATAAATATAATGTTATATAATATTCATAACTTGAATAACTGAAAACAAAAGTTATATAAACCATTATATTATTTTTGTATAACTAATTGGATTAAACATTATTAAATGTAAAATAAAATATAGAAAAAAAGAATAATCATATATATATATAATAAATAGATTTATCCGTAAAAATAAATCTTAATTTGTACATCAGTAAAAGTATTAAAATATATTTTTATGCTTATTATATATTTTATAAAACTGATTATTTTTTTAATATATTTATTATTTGATATATTTTTTTGAAAAATAGTATATCTCCCCCAAAAATTATCCATTATAAAAAAGCAACAATATATTTTATGATTTTGTTATAAATATTAATTAAAATATTTTGGAATGTGAATTTGGAAAATTAATAATTTTCTTTGGATTTATTTCTATCATTTTAATGTTGCATAAACTTATATAATTTTTCAATTATAGTTGGTATAAGGTAAATAAAGAAAAATTCCATTGTTATAAATTCTGGGGATTTCATAACCTAAAACATTTAAAAAATATTATTAGAAAAATTTATTTCATTTAACTATAATTATTGATCTTAAATAATATTTTTTTAAATTTCTAAATTATATTTTATACTTAAAAACATATTAATTATTTGACCACATTTTAAAAAAACATTTTACATTAGTATTTTTATATTATATTTTATTAATGGAATAAAATTAACTGTGATTTAAATTTAAATTAAGAGGGACTAAATTATCTATTTTGATACATATTTTTTAGTCATCAGGATTATGTTACCATGGATATATCATTTTTACCTTGGAAAAATGATTATTTTCTAAAGATTATTAATTTTCTACAAATAAAAAATTTCTTAAATAAAATCAACAGTACAACATTAATGCTCTAAAATTATGTTTTAACTCATATTAAAATGGAATAACCCTAATGTAATGGGTATATAAATAAAAATAATATTCTCAACACTTAAGGTCTTAAATGACATATTTCTGGATTAACATGATTATCAACTCTTTATATAATATAATTTCAAGTAAAATGTTATCGAATTTAGAAACTGAATTGTGATTAATGGAAAAAACTAAACTCACCAAATTAAATTTTTTTAATAAGTGTATACTTATATATTTACTGATAAAATTAATGAAATGTAAAATATTTATTTATGTATAATAAGTGATTACATGACTAATCATGGTGGCTTTAATTTTCTGATATTCAAATGGCATTATTCCTTAATAAAAACAAAAGTGCATTGTAATTTCATTCTAATATATCATAACCACTATATAAAACCTAACTCACATATCACTCATGCCTTTCATTCATACCACTCAGCTACCATTAATTTCTATTTAAAATTATTTCATTCTATATTATAGAAGTGGATCACATTATCTATTTCAATATTCTACTCTTATTATGAAAAATCCTTGAAATAATTCCAAAATTACCACTAATTTTTGTCTTCTAAACTACTTTTTCCACCAGTCACAAAAAAATAATTTTATATATCTCAAATAAATTTTACTCACTAAGAGGAAGCTTATCATCTGAAAATTAGCATCACATCTTTCCAAGAAAATCATTCTTATTCATTATTTTCTAAAAAATTAATAACGATTATGTAATAAAATAATATGAATAATTAGAGTTATGGGATGATATTAAAACATTTATTGAAATATTCATTCTCTACCATCTTCTAGGAAAAAATATAATCTAATTAGTGTGTGTGAATGAATTACTTCATCCATGAAGTCAAGAATTTGTTTATTCATCTCCACCGCTCATAGAAACCATAAATGATGGTATTCCTAAATAAATTTATATATATATTGTATTTATTATTTTTAAATGATCTCATTCAATCCACATACAACCCCCTTATTCATTGAGTAACATAAAAGGTAGTCGTGATGTCACACCCCGTCCCTCGGGGCCCATGCCATGACTAACCCAAGCCCACATTCAATAGGCTAGTGGATGGAGACTAGAACCAAAAGGTGTATTACCTAAAAATGGGAAGGCATTTCCATTATTACTTGTTACTCAAAAATCTAAGAACAAATCAGTATACAAGAAAAAAAGAAAAACAATGTAGTAAACAAGGTGTGTACGTAAAGTAAAAGGGGCCAAAATACAAGACCAACTGTAAAGTACAAGAAAAACTGGAAAGTACATGTAAAACTGAGTATACCTCTATTGTACACTCATCAAGGACTCCCACCTAAAGGGTATGTACAACTCTCGAATGTTCAACTTTATGGTACACCTAGTCTATGGTCCACCTCTGAGCTACCTCCAGCCCTGGTACCCTCGTCCTCAGTCATTGATGTCCATCGTCTACACCAAACAAAACAAGGTGCAGGCATCGTCCATGTAGGGGTGTGTATAACTATACTCAGTAGGGACCCCGATACCCTAGAAGGTGTCACAAAATTCACAATGGATAATCCTAAAAACATGAAAACAACTGACAACCCTACTTAGGTATATGCCCATTCATATACCTAAGTTGTCTAGTAATCAAATCTCAATAATGGGGAAACACGTGACCCAACATAAAATCCCAAATCCAAAATGTTCCACAAAGGAAAAAATATCAAAAAGATAAAGAATTAGCTCACACCAGTTAGAAAAATATATGAAATTGAATTATGATTCTGACCCACATTGGGTCACTATGGAAGCTGATAGGCAGCCACATGATTATCTAGGGATATTAAAAAGTAACATTCCGAACACATCAACTGATTGAGACCACCTCATTTATAGAGTATAGTTGGCCTGCTGCATCACACAGACGGTCTTCCTATTAGCCTAGAAATATTGAGGTACTCCTCCTATCGAGTATCGGGGGTCTGCCACATCACACAGAGGCGCTCCCCACCATGGGTATGCCGCGTCATACAGAGGTTCTCCCACTCATGGACTGTTGATGTAAAACTCCTATCAGTTACCTAGGGTCTACAATGTCACTCAAAGGCACTAAACACCAAGGTTCTTCCATGTCACACAATGGTGCCCACCCTGGGCCAGTCGTGTCACTCCGAGTAGAAAAGGTCAACAGTCGTCAAGTCTAATCTAGTCATAAGATTTTGTATATATCACACATGAGAGAACCGCTCCCCAATCCATATTTCATAATTCCACCTCCTCTATTTTTCACAAAAAGTAACAAAAAGGTATGTCATGTCAAAAGGGATCCAATTCAACAGACGACGCGTCAATCGGGCGCCTGATCTGTATGTTATTAGTGTTTCCACTCAGAGGGCACGGATGTATTCGGGGTCCGATTGAACCTGTCCATACTACAAACATAACCAAAACTAATGAGATTTATATAAAAAGAATCATCTCGATCCATGTATTATGACGGCATAGACGGTTCATCAATCGGATGCTCGGTTCTCATGTTATGGCCAAAAAGGTGATTTTGGGCCCAGATGGGCCCGGGTCTAGTCCTACCCACTCAGATTCCTACTTTGATGGCTTGGGCATCAGTGGGCCTGGCCTGCTAAGCCGTGGTCTAGCTCAGACCACATAGGGGGTGTCCCAACAAGGCCTGCGAAGGACACAAATAGTTAGTGTGGCCCGTTGGGTTGTTCGAGGTGTGACTCACAGTGCAGCCCACGGTGCGGCGCACGGTGCGGCCCATGATGAAGCTCTTAGTGAGACCTCATGGTGCTGCCTTGTAGAGCGTCCTTGCATTGTATCCCTCAGTATATCCCATGGCGTGGGCTCATGGTGAGGCATGCGGTCCGGCTCACAGTGCAGCCGGGCTTAAAGGTGAGACCGCTCAGCAGTCCCGCAGGGTGCGCCTAGGCCAGCCGAAATGGCCGACCGGTCTTTCTTCTAGCGGCGTGATGGTGCCACTGTCCACCTATGGCCAGCCGATTTCTGGAATACATCCAACTCCACTAAGGCCTATTAGTCGAGGCCTCATGCTCCCCCGGTGGCCTGGACGCATGCAGCCAGTCTGCCACATGGTCTGCTGGTTGCTGGCCGCCATCATGCCCCGCGACGGCCGACGGGCTGCGACCTCCTCTTCAACTAGAAGCGTAGATGCGTACCACCCTTCCTTCCACATAGCCTACCGAGTTCCACTCATCGCCTTCTTCCAATAGCTACTGCAGCTTCGTTCCAAACCCGAAAAATTTATTCAAATCATATTTGTGATCCTTATTTCGAGGGTTTCACGTTCATATATCGCGGTCAACAAAACTCCATATTTACAACGCTGATAAAAATTAGGGAGTTGAAAAATGAATGATGAATGGGAAAAGAAATAATAGGGGGAGAATCAAGGATAATGTGCGGGATGATGGTCATGTTCATTTGGCGATTGTCATCGTATATTTAGGATATGAAGATTCAATAATGTAAATTCAAACATAAATTAAACCCCAACCTCAATTGTTCATTGGAGTTGGTGCGAGGAAGAATGAAGCAGTCGATGTAGAATGTTTGTGTTTGTCACTTTTGCAAGATGATTCTGATCTAGCTCGGGGTCGGTTTCTCATTCAATGTTGGTGGGTGGTTCTTCGTTGGATAATGCTCCTCAGGTTTCTACATGGTTCTCCCAACTCTTCTTTTCCAGTGATTTCCAACCAAGAAATGAGGATCCAACATATATTAAAATAGGATTATCAAATTAATTAAGGTCAGTACTGTTAATTTGGTTTTGATGGAACATTAAATTTGGAACAATTAAAAGCCACATTAAATTGAATTATGTTTTCACAATTGAATGGCACAATAAATTGAATTCACATTGGCACAATTGAATAAGAGGATTCCAAGGATTTTCCCCACATTAATGAAGGGTATGAGTGGTCCCCACCAATAAAATTCAAAAAAAAATTTATAACATGGGTGGTCCCCACCATCCTAACTAAAATGGAGGTTTCGAAATGAAAAATAAAATAAAGATTTTTTATTTTATTTTCATTCTTTTAACACCACCACAAAATGAACAAAAGCTAACATTCACTCTAAACCTGTTGAGGTCGAGGTGAAGGCCTCCTTAAGAGATTATCAATATTCGACTTAAACGGTGTCCTCATAATTCAATTCTGAGCACCGGTTCAAAAGTTACAAAAAACCACACACAATTTTACTGAACGTACCGAAAAAAATTCAGAAATTCATTTTGGGAACTCCGGGCCTCAGAATCACGGTGTGTAAATTTTTGCGGATTCTTAATATTCTCATATAATTAAAAAATCATGGAAAAATCTGGGCCTTTACATAAGCATTATGCTAATTACTATATTCACAAAGAATCATTATTTCATTTTTATTCTAATATTTCACTATTTATCAAAAAAAAATAAGAAAACTATCCAAATAATAATATAAATATCATTTTTTCAGTTATAATAATGTTATGCCATAATAAATAGCTTTTTAATTTAATCTCTTATCATGTTATTGTATGTTCAAGATTAGGCCAGTTTGAGAACCTATATTAGTAATTCCATTAAATTAAACAATGGATGATTATGAAAAATTATTTATGGACTATTTTTCCAATATAGGTAAATAATGATGTTTTAATTTTTTAAAAGGATACATAAATATTCAACTCATTTATTACGAAAGAAACCTTTTTCGTTTAAGAATCACAAAATAAATATTCATTATCAATTTCATCCATTGCGATAAAAACTAATGTACTTGTGAAATTAAATATTAACATTATAAAAATTATAATTAATAAATTATTATATCATTAATTATTGCTTAATGATTTAGTTTATAAAATAAAAAACACGTTCACCACTCCTATGAATCCACCACAAACAGTGAAAACCATAAATATATAATTTTTGAAAATAGCCAAAAGTCTAAATAATATTAAAATAGAAAATGATTAGAAATGAAAAAGATAAATATTTTTAGTTATTAAGATTCTTATAATATATTATACTATAATTTATATGTTTATTTATAGTATTTTATAGTTATTTTTATTAATTTTAGAAACATATTAATGGATTTAGTTTCTCAAATTTGAATATCTTGTGAAAAAAATTCTATTATACCCTATATCTCATTCCCAATGATATAACTACTACACCTTTAAAAAAATTTATAATGATTTCATCTTATTTAATTTTTTCCCATGTTTTTCTCTTTGTAGATTCTCTCTTTTGATTATGAACTATAAGATATAGAGGTTGTACGAGGTTTTTCATCTCAAAGTCTCTTCATTATTACATTTTTTATTTATTTTCACAAATTTCTTTTTTTATAGATTATATAAAGCCCAAGGATGTTTTTTGAAATATTACATGATTTATTCCATATTATTTATTTAACCATATGATTTAAAATAATCAATTTATTTCTAATTACAAATTTAGTAAAACCATAAGAGGTTTTTATGGCTCAATTTTTCTCCTTCTGTCATATTCACTGATCTCTATTAATTTTTTATGGTTTATCAATTCTATCATATGATTTTTATAATACATTGAAACTAATTTTTTTATTGTTAGTCATATCTCTCTTAAAACACTGAATCATTGGTAATTTAAATATTTCATAATAATAAATTATTTATAATAATTCCTACTGTCTTAAATGGAATTTTCTTCATCGTTGATATTTTTACATCCCACCCATGTTCACCAACCACAAGGTAAAAATAATTTTGTTTCTATAAAAAAATGATCAATTAATTCCCCTTATCATAATTTAATAGAACAATTCCTTTATCATTATAACGATGTTTTTATTTGACATGGTTTAATTTATCATGTTTAGTGATTATATTTAGGAAAATTAAATTTTTTTTCACTTAAACTTTTCAAATCATTGGGTTTATTTCCAATATCTATCCTTAATGATTCTTATAAATGGTAAATTAATTTAATGTATAATCACATTAAGATTTGGAAATATTGTATCTCTTAAAGGTTATAATTTTAATTAATATTTTTAATTAGTAATCCATAATTAATTACCACTCCCAAATAAAAAACATGTTTTTGAATTTTATTCACACTTCAATTTTTATAACAATGTTAACAAATGTTCTTAAAGTTTTTTTATTTTCAGTAAAATGTTACTTCCATGGTATATCACATATGATGATATTTTCAATAACCCTCAATATTTTATAATGTGATTATCCTTTTATTAAATGATATTTTTATATCTAATTATTTAAACTTTTTAATTTATTTGAATGTATACGAATCCCTTTTTCCATGGTTTATTTAATATATGGTTTTTGATTTAAATTATTACAAATATGTACAAATGATGATTGATGGGGTCTTATATCACCTTCCAATTGATTGGATTAGGATAATATATCATGATATAGTTATCCATGGACATAATTATTTAGTACACATAGTCATGTGCATGTTGGGTTTGCTTACAATTTTGGAACATACATAATGTATTTATGTTCATAAGAATGAGAATAATGGGTTTTATAAAACATGTTTTCCAATGATTATGGTTTTTCAAAAATTTCATGTTTATAAAACTTTGTCACATTTTAATGTTTTTTATTTCTTTATGTAAATTTCACAATATTCATTTCATTTTTATGAAACTGAACGTTTTCATTTTCATGCATTATTATTAATATCTTTAGTACATATATATCATGATCACATGTTCTTTGATTATATATTTGTCTATTGAGCTAGGTAATATTTTTTATGATCCCTTAAATATATATTTATGATCTTATGTTTTTCCATAATGATTTATAATTATCATACATGATATAATGATATCATTAAAGATATATATCTTTTAATCATTCTTTATATAATGGTTTTGATCTAATTCCTTCTGATATGTCTTTTATATTACAGAAAATTTGATCTCAACCCTTACATATGTTTATATTCCCTATATAGTGATGCTGATTACTTCTTGTTATGAATCTAGAAAAGGGTCGAGAGGAACATGATTATGGAGAAATGTTGAAAACTATTGTAATATGAGTTTATTATATTGTCTATATCCAACACACTAATCTTTTTGGTAATTGGGTTATGTGAATTTTAATGAGATTATTTATTTAAATCTTGAGTTTATTGTAATTTTAATATTATCATTATAATGGGTGATTATTGTTTTTTAAATGGATGATTTTAGTTTTTCTTGAATTGTTTAGTTATTTTTAAAATTAGTAATGTTAACATTTTTATTTGGGATAGAAACAATTAGAAAAAACACTGTATATCTCACTATTTATAAGATAATATAATTAAAAATTGGTAATGTATTTACTAAATGGTTTTACAAAATCTAAATCCATGTTTCTAAACTATAAGTTGATGCATAAGTGAAATATATAACCCTAGTTGTAATAATCATAAAACATGAATGGTTGTTCATTGACTAGATCATCACCCTCATCACTGATTACTATACATAAGACGACACAAGATTTTTGACCACCTAGGTGATATTCTTGGGTAGATTACATGCTCATTTTGAATAATTATAAAGGACATAATTCCTTGTTAAATTGAGGTATCTAGTTGAGAAACATAATATATACCAAGTTAAATTATACATGGAATGAATAAGAATGATGTAGGTCAAACAAAATGAACTAAAGACCATCATGATAATATCAAAATAAAATATGTTTTATAGTAGAATTTTTTATATTATAATGATAATTAAAAAATACTGTTAATTATTTAGAACCCATAAAAATAAATTTTTGTTTTATTGATGGTTATAACATAAATAAAATATGTTAACCATGGGTGTAGTGGAAATTAAAATTAATATCAAAAAAATTGAACCTATATAATGGGAGATATATTTAAATTTTTGGTTCATATTCATGTTCTAATATTGGGGAATATAAATTATCTCTCCTTGTTTTCAGGTCATTCTCAGCCAAAATTGTGTGGGAATTATTTTAAAAAAAAACAATTGAAGTAAAAAAGATAAATGTCATCATTATTAAAACTCAAAATGGAGAGAATAATATAATAATAAAGTTAAAATATGAATCAAATATTACATCATAAAATGATGAAACATGTTTTATGATAAAGACATTAACTAATCCCATCTAATTGTTTTATAATGTCCAAACAAGTCACATATTTTACTCTAGGTCCTAAAGATCACAAATTTCCACCACCTTTAAGTATATATTTCCATTTTTTCTCACCTACCATTTGAAAATCATCAAATTCTCAAGGGAAAAAGGTTGTGTATTAGCTAAATAGACAAATAGGATCTTATCAAGTGTTCTTTGATAAATTCAAACACAATTAATAAAATCATTCATTAAATTTATGTAAAATAAAAAATTCAATAACATTTACATATTTTAAAAAACAATTATTGAATAAAAAAATCATTGATGCTATATTAAAATAAGACTATATTTATAATTAATATAATAAAATATATTATGTAATTGGAATGAATAAAAAGTTAAATAATAAATAGAATATAATAATAAAATATAATATATCATACCACCGGGTAATTATCCCTATATTATGATAGTTTCTAGAAATATTATCCACGCATAATTTAACCACTAATCATAGCTTAATGTTTTCACACGTCCCACATATCAGGCTATCAGGACTCAACAAACCATTTTGGAAAATCAGGATATTGTATGGTCCTGTCGGTGTGGTCCTCATCAATACATTTTTATGGGGAAAGATCTTATAATTATTATCATAATTACCCACTAACTAACAAGTTTCACATTTTATTTAGTGATTTAATCAATAATTCATGGGTAAATTTATAATTTAAAAACAAATAAAAAAAAAATTTCACACATCTAGTTTTCATCCTTCCTTTCCCATTTCATAAAAAAATCATTGGATTTCCTTAAATAATTCATTTTAAAATTATATTTCAATTTATGTGGTTTATCTCCTTTTTCAACATGAAATAATTTCAAAAAAAATTTACAATTCAAGCAATCATTTTTTCCCAAACCCACCCAAATATTTCAAATATATTAAAATTTGGGGTATTAATGATTTCCATTCCCATTAGAAAATCAAACATAAATCATATATAATGAGAATTTGAAAATATTTTAAAATTTATTTTAAAACCATCATTAAATTTATGGTCTCTAATTAACGAAGGAATCATATGTAACCACCTACAATTAACGAGTAATCAAATCATAACCCACAATAGGGCACACAAATAGAGAATTAATGCGAAGGATATTAACAAGTAAATAATATATCAATAAACATTAAGAAAAAAAATATGATTCAATTTGGAACCATGAGATCACACCAATGTAATAGAAGAATAGTGGAATAAAGGAGAAACCCACGTCAGAAAACTCATTGGATATCAAATACCAAATTGAGAAATATATATGTGATGGTGTCACTCAATGTGCATCAAAGGAATCCCATTTTTAATAGGATGATTAGATACATAATTTTAATTTAAATAGGTCGATAAAAAATTAACAATAAATTTAGGAATTTATTTCAAAAATCATTATTTTTTATGGCAACTGAGTGAAATTTCAGACACTGTAGATAATGAATTCTTTCTTGTAAAAAACACAACAATTGTTGAATTTATTTCATATATTCATCTTTAATAGTTTAAATAATTTTATGACATAATTCATTCACAATGATTATAATCAACAAATAATTTATATTGTAAATAATTGATTTAAGGAATATATTCACTCTACATCTAATTTCTAGTAGTACCCCCTAAATCATAACCCATAATAATTTCTATTTAATAAGGATACAAAGTATGCACTTTAAAACCATTGACACATTTATACCATAAAACTATTACAAACAACAATTTCAACCAGGAAAATTATACAATTTTTACAATAAAATTTTATCTATATTCTAATGTCTTAAAATGACCTCATAAAAAAATAGAAACCGAAAAGGGTCTTTAATTATTTGAATGATGGTAACAAGATTTTATCGAATTCTATACCCAGGGAATTATTTCAACTATAATTAAATTGAATTGGAACATAATCAATCATATTATGATACGCCCATCCATATTCAAATACATGATAGAAAGTATTAGGGGTTGAATGAATCAATTTCTAATGTTACAGTGGATAAATCATGATATAAGGGAAGCTATATAGGAACTAGAAGTTGTTATAAATATGAACCAACAATATTTTTTTGAAGGAAATATCCATGAACATTTCAATGATGAAATTTTTTATGGGGCTTTATTATTACACCAAACCATTAATTATAATATCTGAAAAATATATTTTAATAAAATAATAATACATTGAACAGTTTAATATTTCATCACATAGAAATACTAATTATTTATTTTGAAATAAAAATTGTAGCATACATGGTCAAAAAACTCCATGAATGAATTTTAAAAATTGTTTTATAGAAATACACTTTTTTTAATATTAAAAAAATATAGTATGTAATCATTTAACCATTTTTTTATAATAATTTATAATAGTATGTATAATTAAAATTTTTTAACTTTTAGTTTTATATAAATAATGATTTGTATGTTTGGAGGTAAAAGTGTAATATTTCATAAAATTGTTTTTGTTTAAAAAATAATAATCTGTATTTATTTTAATTAAATAAAACTTTATATAATGATTAATTAATTATATAAAATTTATAAATTATATTTCTAAATATATAAATTTAAATCCATGTAATGTATATTACAAGTAAAATATTTATTATAATGACTTCTTATGCTTGAAAATTTAATTTCATAAAATTAGTTTTTTGACATGTTTTTGGGTTTATCATTAAATAAATTTTTTTCATGCCTATGATTTAATTTAATAAATTTGGTAATATATTTTCAATTGGTACAATTAATATTATATAATAAGGAAATATTAATATTTGTTCAAAATTATTTGTGAAATAAAGTTATAAATAAATAAACATGGTCAAGATAAAAATAGGTTTTTTGTTGGTTAAAATAAATAGAAAAGTATCAAAATTGCCTAAAAATATGTCTAATCCATAATTTATGGCCTTATTTCCTCTTTACCACACATATGGTTTGAGAATAACCCTTTTTAGAACATTTTCAAATCTAAAAAATAATGGTAATGATTTATTCTTTTCAAATATTCGGATGGTGTTCTCCTCTTCGATTATGAATGGGCAGTCCTTCCCCTTACACCATGACACCTATATAACATTTGGATACGTGAAAAACTAAAATAATATTTCTAAGAAGTCCCTATAAACATTAAATAATTTATTTTATTCCTAAAATACTAACACTATGGTCTTTAATAAGAGTTCCAAATATGGATCTTCTATGCTAATATAATTGTCTCCATTGAGCACCAACTTTTTGACTTCTTCTTTTGTCAACGGAAATTATTCTAAAAAATATTAATATTATAAATATATTATCTAAAATATAATGTAATTTGATTATATTTTTGTAATAAAATTTGTTAATCACTTTCTCAATCAAATGGTAAATAAATCCATCACATGGTTATTCTGTGGACTATTATCTCATGAACTAATGTAATTTGGTTTCTCTCAAAAACTCACATGGATATTCATAATGAAGTATATAATTTTTATATATGATTTATATAAAATTATAATAATTATTTTTATTTAATTTTTAATCCAATTTCTCACCCTTTCATCCACTAATGGTATCATATAATTGCACATGTGTTTGTAAATCCGACTGTCTCCAAAGAGTGATGTGATTCATTTTCCAGGTCCAACATTCACGTATATCTATTAAAATTATATAATATTTAAGTATAATAGTTATAAAATTATTATAATTATACATATGATAGAATTATATCAAATACAATAGAACCGTATTTTTTACAACAAAACACTAATGAAAAAACAAGTATATTAACAATAGAATTATAAGTAATTATAAAATATTATTATTGAACAAGTGGTAAGAAATTATAAGAGGATCATATTTAATATTATAAATATTAATATGGTTCTATAAATATATCATAACATGTTTAAAACCCTTATATATGTTGATAATAAGATCATAACTAAAGGAATTCATGAGGTAAGAGATTCTAACTGAATTAGTATTAAATGGAGACATGTTTGTTATTATGAATAAATTCAAATTTATATTGCTTATATATATTATAAATTACTGTTTTAAAATAATAGATATTAATAAATTTTTATTAATTTTATGATTAATTTCCATTCTTTCAAGGGTTTCAAATGTCATTAATACCATAGAGGTTTTAATCTATTTTAAAATCTAACTTTCTTTAAGATTTCTATTATTATTGTTGAAGGAATATTATAATTTACCATTCATAAACTCAACTAACATCCTTACCCATTATATATTTATGTATTTTTTATAAATTATTCCCTCTTTTACACTCTTTGGGACATGGATAATGAATAATATTTTGAAAAAGGAAAATTGATTTTTATTTGCTTTATGTTGAATATAATATACTTCCATGTCAATTTATTTTAACATTATTTTTCAAAATTTCTTTCATTAATTAAATTGTCTATAATGAATATATTTATAAATCGTTGACATTAAAAAATTATTTTAATGGCATATTTCTACGATTTTCCAATTGGGATGTTGACTTTCTTTATATAAATCTGAAATAAATGTATTTAATGTATATGATGATAAAGAACGTCCCCACCTCCATAACCATTTTAAAAAATGCGGCTGATTATAAAACATTTATATCCTTTGAAAAAAAATTATTAATGAAATATTATTTTAATATTTTAGTTTCATTCACTTCATCCTTCCAAGGTACATGATTTTAATAAATGAACAAAATATTCCCAATTATCGAATGATTTCCTCTCATTCATTATTAATTTTTTGATTGTATATTTATCCAAATACAATCACAGTCCTGTGAGAATATTATACTCCCTATTATATTTATATTAAATATGTATATTTTTATAGTTGATATGATTATGGCCTTGAATGTACACCATTTTGACAAAAAATGTTTAATTTTTAATGTTATTTGATTAATTGGAGAAATACCAATTAATATGTGTCCTCTAATCCATAAAAATATTTTTAACAAAAAAAAATCATGAATTATATAAAAACTTTTATATGTGATGAATTCAATGGATACGAAATGATGGCCAGGGACCATAATTATATATCCACATGATGCATTGGTTAGTCTTTTGAGACAAATAAGTTGTCCAAATTAAATGTTTTATTACCCATAGTTTTAAATTGACTTCTGAATAGTCTTGAAAGTATAGATACCAAGATGTATGTACCTTACCATTATATCGATTATAGTTCAATTTTTATTATACATTTTATTTTTTCGTTCATTTTATACATAGATTATTTTTTCCCTCATGTTATTAAATAAATAAAATGTATTTTAAATTATTAACTAAAATGTGTTAATTATACCTTTTTTAATAATGATTTTCATGTTATTGATTAAATTATATGTGTTTTAATTTATTAATCTTATCATGTTGATTATTCCGTTTGATTCATGATATATTTTACTGTATATAACACTTGTTATGCATCTGAGTCAACCTTATTCGGTTTCATTTCCCCAGGATATGTACAAGAGTTATTTTAAAGAATTCAAGGATGATTAATGTTTTTAATTACTATGTTATATAATTTATCCCTTATGTTAAATGGTTATTATATATATATATGGTTCTATAAAACATATATAAATTAGGTATTTTAGGATCTGACACCATTTATCCATTCCAATCTAATAATGAAACATCTAGCTCAGGGATACTACAGTTAAGGTTTTTAAAATTAATTATTATTATAATTTATTAAAATTATATTAAAATATTAAAATAAAAAAAGAAATAAGAAAATTATTTGTATGTTATAATTATATTACACTTATAAATAGTCTTAATAATTCATTAAATATGGTTGTGTTCACAATGGGGTCCATTTAACCTTATAATAAGAAATTATAATTAATTTATCTAACGAATGAATATGTGAAAATAATTATGGGTGTTATATGATATGAATGAAAAGATAAATATATTTTTATTAATTATATATATATATATATATATTATTAATTAACTAAGAAAACATAGTTTGATTGTCATGAATAACTGAATCATTTTTTTTATGATTTAATCATTAATGATTATGGCGAAGACTCTTAGTAAAGGTGATTGAATCATCATAAAAACTATATGTAATATTTAATTATATTTTTAATGATCTATAAATCTAGAAAAATTGTATATTTATGAACATTGACACTGTTACTATGAATATAGTATAAACGATCAAAACAATTGGCACTTGGTATAAAAGATCAGCATAATTAATAAAGGAAATTAATATTAATTAATTGTATAAATAAAATTTATATGTGTACGATTATGAATTAATTTATTAAGATATATATGTATTTGATAATATTAGTTAATGTATATTCCCGAATTAAAAGTGCAGAGTTGTGTGTTTCGTACTATATTTTGTTTCATTGATTCACGAATATGTTATTCTCATTGTTATGATTTTATATAGTGTCCATAAAAAAATTATATTATTCATATCACCAATCATATATATTTCATTATATTAATTTTTACATTTAATATCTACATTTTTAGGGTATTTGTATTTATATATTCCAACAGTTGTATTAATTTACCTCTCAAATTCATCTCTTTGACAAATGTTTTGAATTTTATAACAATTATTTGGGGTATATGCTAACTATTTGATTTATTATATAATGAAATATCTATTAATAATAATATTTTATGTTTAGTTTTAATCCTTCTTTTTCAAATAGATTTTATTTGAATGTTTCTAACAACATAAGGTTCTTCTAGGTCCCAATAATCATTCATTGAGAAATAATATGGGTTACAAAACATGTTTTCTTTTTTATGGTGTACATATTTATAATTTATTTTTTATTATCAAAGAAAATATATTTAATGGGATTTATTATCCAAATAATGTCTCCTTGTTTAATAGGATATTGATTTAGTTGTTTCTACAATATTGAGGATTCTTGATAACTTAATTTTCATTCATTCAGTTATGATTGATCATTGATCTTATTTCATATAACATGAGTACATTATTAAATTAGTATGAATTAATTATTATTATATAATTATTTTAAAATGATATATATTTATAAAAAATTAATACTTTGAAAATATTTATCCACTCCTTGGGAAATATTCGATTAAAACAATCCTTTTTTTGTCTTGATGGTTTATGGTTATGATATTACATTATTATCATATTAATATATCAATTTATCACTATAGTGTGAAAAAAACCGTTTTATTTAATATTTTCAATTAAGTTCACCTAGAAGGTGGGATTATCCATTACTAAGTGGATTTTTTTTGAAAAATATAAATTTTTTAGAATTGGGATGATTATCTTCCTATC
Source organism: Viscum album (assembly GCA_963277665.1). Taxonomy (NCBI): domain Eukaryota; kingdom Viridiplantae; phylum Streptophyta; class Magnoliopsida; order Santalales; family Viscaceae; genus Viscum; species Viscum album. The sequence continues at coordinate 600,482,571 of OY728128.1, forward strand.
ATCTGTATAATGATAAACTATCCAACATTATTCTCTAGATGAATTATAGTCTTCTTGTCCCTTTTTATTTACATTGGTAAATGTATAAAAATTATTGTGTATTTTCTATACTGACTAAGGCTAGTTTTTTATTTTTTTTTTGAATTTATTATTATATAGATATCAATGTTTTGTTGAGTAATAAGTTCATCCAAAAATGGTATTGAATTTCTTATTTACTCTTATGTTGAATGCATTAGACATAAAAAATTGATGTGTGGGACATGAAATTTTATAGCCCATCAATGAATAGATGGATCACATGATAGAAAACATATTAGGATATATTGTATATATTTTTTCAATTGAACATGTTGTATTGAAAACATTCTTCATGATAAGAAATTTATCCTAAAAAAAAATTGAACATGGGTTTTTAATGTCTATAATTATGTATTCCATCAGAATGAGATTATTAGTTTTTATATCCAGATTTATTTCATTTCCATTCATATAGAATAAATAAAATTTAATTTTCATAATGTGTAGATCTTTTTACCTAATCACACCATAATGTTTTTCCCATTTTTATGCAATGATTTCCTCATTTGTGTGTTCTCCTTTACATTGAATTACAACTCACCCATTCTAATGTCTACATGTAATGTGTGTTTTGAGAAAAAATATTACACATGACATTCATATTTAGAAAACATAATTAGAACAAATAATGAGATATATTGAAAACTCTTCTTTGAATATGTAGTTTTATATTAACTAGGAAAAAATGTCAACTCAATAAAAATATATTGTCTTTATTGTATTATATTTTATTTTGTATGTAAATAATTAAACATGAAAAAATAATTTATATGTGAGTTTTTAAATTAGTAATTTTAATTTTTCATTTTTTAATGGTTATATCCATACTTTTACAGCAAGTATAAATGCATGTGTGCTAATTACATGATCAAGTAAATGATCATATAGTGCGGTTCAAGGGAATTATGGATTGTATAAATGGAATGGTTAATTTAAAATTATATAATATAATGTTTATTGTGGATAATTTAATTATTTAAAATATATTATGGAACACAATATATAAATTATAGACAATCCCCTGAAATGTTCTATGATATAATGATAAGGAAATAATTTACATTTTATTTGACAATTATGATGAGATATGTTTAGTGAAAACCCAATGATTAATCTTATGTTTAAGATAAAATCATGATGTCTTTTTATCAATTATAGAGTATTTATTTTACCTTCAAATACATATATTTCAAGATACTAGTATGTGGATATAGTTATACCACCGATGCAATTATGGGTAATCACAACTAAAAAGGGTTGGGTTGGAATTGAAGCAATCATCACTCTAATTCCAAATGAGTTGTAATAATACTTCACACCCAATAGGACACCCCTAGGGACCAAATTTTATTAATTAGATATTTATGAAGATCCATTATTAAGGATTTTATAATTTTATTAACTAATTCTTTCATATAAATTAATATAAAAATGAACATTGATAAACATAAATTGACAAAAGTGAGTTATAAGTTGATATCAAAGTATCATATATTAAAAAAAGTATTTATAAGTGAATAAATATATTGAATTATTTATTTATATAAATATTTTGGATATTATCATAACACTGTATAATTAATATATTTTTAGGGCCATATCATTAAAATGATGTTGATAAAGTTTGGTATCGTGAAACTACAATTTTTTTAACATAATAATGTAGAAATATAATATGGTTGAGTATCTTATTATACACCCGTTATTAAGGAAAAAATAGTTTCATGGACTTTCCTTGGAAGTGATATTTATATTTTCATTACTGAGTGATATATATGAATTTTATTCTATTATATTATAAATGTTGTCAGTAGTATGAGAAATATGTATCAATAATTCATTAGAATTTTAATTATAACATTATGATGAAAAATATGAAACAATGTTAATATAAATTAAATTTGTTTTATAGAACAATAAATTTTTTTGGATTTACTGTTGAATAATATGTGATATAGGTATGGATCACTCTTAGTATTAAAAAATTCTTGATGTTGTGGTAAAAGAGATTTGATTAATTTTGAGAAAAATGAGTTAGATGGTGTTGATAGAATCAGAATTTATTATTAATTTGTCATATAAGTAATCTATGATATTTTTAAAGTGTCATTAAAAAAATTTGAATATGATATATATTTGATATTGTGTGGCCTTATTATCTAGTTGAAAATAAAATTATTAGGTTAAATATTGAGATATTTTTTGGAGGATTATTTAATATCAATGTCATTTACTTTCAGAGTTAATCAAATGCTTGTTGAAAATGTATACTTTGTATTTTATATGACTATAAAATATAATTACATTGTAATATTATTGTAGGAATGATAAATATTATTTTAGGAGTGACCCATTGAGTTCTAGAGTGTATATTTATGTGAATATTATATTTAGAATATGATAAAAAATATGAATTTTTGAACACCTTTTTATGTATTAGCATAGTTTGTATAAGATAATATAACTAATAGAAACATGTTTTTTACCATTAAGGATATATGTTTAACTAAGATATGGGGTAATTTTCATATGTTTAGTGATGTAGGACATATGACTAATAATTGTATGTGAAATAGGGAGGCAAAAAATTCTATGTAATTAATAGTAATAGAGTTGTGCATTTTGAGACTTAATAGACCAATCCAAAGTAAAATGAGGTATATATTCACAAAAAACCAAGTGAAAAATTAATATCTTATGAAACAATTATAATGAATCATATACAGATTTCTCAGTCCATATTTACTTGTTTACTTTGTATTGTATCTTTTCTCCATCTACATGATATTGTGTTGTATATTTAAATCTATATTGGTAATATTATTATTTAAATAAAATATAATTTTTTTGGGATGTTATTCCTTATCAATGAATATATACATCCCTTAATAAAACTCTATGTGAAATTTTGAATTTTTTATCTATCTTTATAATGTTCTAAAAATGATTTTTCATATAAATAAATATAATTCCACAACCAAATAATCATTTTGTCACCTGGATCTGTATGACTAATTATGAGTTCCTTGTTAAAATTAATATTATAAAATGAGTAAAATTATGAGGATGGAATAAATTTAATGGGGATAATTTAACCAAATAATATTATATTATATTATTACATTTAAATAAGATTTCATTTTTTACTTCCCCAAAACCCGAGATTGGACATTAAAGAAACAATGATATATTTAGACTATTAAAAACTGATACACCCAAATACCTAAAATTAACTGGAGTAACTTTATTACATATCATATTAATATTTAAAATAAAACTTGATTTAAATACAAAAAAAATAAGTTTAAAAAATTCACTAATAAAATGATATATTATTTAGGAAACAATTTTTAAAATAAATTATATCTTATGTGATATTTATTTATTTTTTAAAAAACAAATTATTAATGAAAAATTATTTTTTACACTAAATATTTCGTACAATAAATATTATTTATAAAATGTAATGAAATATGTATAATAGTGTATAAAATTTTAATATTCTATTTTATAATTAAACCGGGTATTCAAATATATTATATCATTTTATTCAAAAATAGAATTTATATACTTAGATAATTGAAATTAATTAAAAAATAATAATTTATGAATAATTAATATAATATTTGACATAATTTAAACGTTTTAAATTTTTATACCAGTTCAGTTTCTCATTAAAATAATATTGTTTCAATGAAACATGTACTTTTCATTAATTTTTTATTATATAATAATTACCAATAAATTTTAATCAAATTTTAATTAATAAAATTTATTTTTAATAACATTACTCATTTTAAATTCTTTTGATAAAATGGAATTTTTTTTATAAATGATTTTAATATAACATTAATATAAAATATTGATTTTGAATTTCCATTTATATATTGATTTATAAATGGGGTATTTTTGGATCACATTTTATGAAACATACACTTTAATTATTAATATAATAAATCAATTTATTTCATTACAGATAGTAGGGAATACAATTTTATTTATTTATAAATTAATTCTAAATATAGATATTAATCATAAAAATTATATTTAGACAATTTAAAGCATTTATTTTAAAATTACGCATTACCATTTGAAGAATAATCATCGAAAAATGTAGTATTTGAAACTCTATGTACGAAATTAAATAAAAATATAAATATAAATATTTTTCATTAAAATTATTTACATTATTAGTAATTAATTACCATGTGACAAGTAAATTAGGGAAAATGAAAAAAATTTAAAAGGGGACAATGTACTTTTTCTAAAATTATCAACACTCTAAACTGATGGCTTTAAATTTCATGATTACTATTTGTTTAATTTTCCATTTAATTATGTAGTTAACCATTCCATTGTATTCATATTATATAAAAATTATTATATTAGGGATATTGGAAAGTAAATTTATAGTTATATACACAATATATGGATCCTAATTACCCTACCACTGGGATAATGAAAGTCTCTACAGTAGTAGTGTAGATGAAAATATATTAGAAATACATCATTGTAGTTAGGGTATAATATGAGCGATAGCTGGAAAATGTTTTAGTCGAATAACACCACCAGGAATAGGAGGACTATTCAAAGATCATGGTTCTATCTTTTTGGACCACATGATGATTTATATTAGGAATTAGAATAATCAGGTAATGCTGCAAATGAATTGTGGTGTGATATATTTAGTGGTTATATTATCAATTTTTCATACTTATTATATCATTCAACTGGGTTTTACATGTACCAGTAGATTCCCATTCTTGTCTCTATCTACTATACAATAATATTGGGGGGGTTAAATTATCCACCACATTATCATGGACTGGGAGTTTAATATAGAGAATATAGGTTATATATGTCTTCAACCAAAATTATTGTCTTCCTCCATCATTCATTGCTGTGATCCTGAGGTTTTGAAGTATATTTCAATTGAAATTATCTTATAGTGATAGGCAAAAACATTAATTTCATATTTATTTCTTTTATACATGTAGCCATCCCATTTGAAGTGTCCATCATATTGCATAAGAGTTGAGATAAATCTCTAGATTTTCAATGATTTTTTAATCATGAACCCTATCTTACATTCAAAAAGACATATGGTAAAAAAATTATATTCTTTCAAATTATAATTTTTTATAACTAAAAATGCTTATAAATTAAGTCACATTATTTATTGAAACAGTAGTACCCAAACACATATATATTCAAAATATTCAGTATAATTCAAATTCAGGGAAAGTTTATATACTCTATACAAGGAAATAGAGATAACTAACCGTCAATTGTAGAGAATCAAATAATCGTATAAGACATAAAAACTAGTAAAATTTCAAGAACAAGGTAGATCAATTTTGTTTTAGTACATAGAATCTCCTAGTTGTATTAACACTGAGTCATCATTAAATTTTTTGGACTGTTTTTCGGGTATCCAAATTTTTTTTCACATTACTATTAGATTGTAGTACATTAAAGAGATGCTCCTCCACCAATACCATATTTCAAGAAGATATCATACCTCATTTACTATGCTCTACTAATCATTCATGATAGCATTGGAATATATAATCTGGGATAAAGCTGTATAATTTCACATATGAGGATCGGGACTGCAAAATAATTTATGATGGGAAACCAACAAAAAATGCGTGCCTCTTCTAAATGATTCTATCATTGGTAGTTAGGATTCTAAAACCTCTGATGGTGTTGCATAATTAAAACAATTATACACTTGATAAAAGATGATTATTTCTACATTTAGAAAAAACAACAATCTGAATGGATAATTTCCATGTTTCCAATTAAGCACATATTGTATCTTTTTTATTGCAATTTCATTTATTACAATGTATCATATTCAATATTGGGTTAGTGATTATTTTGTATGTTATTGAGTAGTTAATTACATATTTAATTTTAGAGGAGAATTGTAATTTAATCCAAGTATTATTTCCAATGGATTGTGTTTTTTAATTGAACAATGAGTCACTAATTAGAACATTAGAATATATAACTTTTTGAATGCATGATTGAGTACTCGAATATATTAAAATAAAACTAAATACAACCCACAAGCATGTTGTATGTAAAAATAATTGAAATAAAATGAATGAATCGTATGTAAATACCAAAATAAAAAATTTAAGCAATGACATAGAAACTATTGAAATTCCATCACTCGTATCGTCTAGCACAGTTAGTATAACCTCATTAGAAACCTAAAATAATTTTTACATACACATGGTTTATAATACATGTATACTCTGTAGGAAACGAAAATGTCAATCATGCTAAAGTGGGAGACGCAGACCAATGCCCCTATAAAATAATAGTCAATACTGAAAGGATCCTAACAATATATATTATTCACGCCAAAATCCCCAAGGGACACTCACCAAATAAATCAAGTCATGTAAATTAGTAAGAGCATAAATATTGGGGAACCCACACCAATTCACAGTAGTTATTTTATCATCCCTAACAGAAAATTTCTTGATTCTACCATGATCTTCAAGAATCCCCACTGTCAAAACCTACTCGCACACACCTGAGCCACATACCACTTCCCACCCTCAAACTCATGTCCCATAAAACACATAATAACCTTCATGTATAAACTTTGGAAAAAAACTACATCCTCATCTCGAAGACACTTAGGAATGCTCAAAATTTCTTATCCTTAATACTTATCTAAATTACACCTCGCACCTAGACCCCTGGTTCCCACAACATCACCACAAGATGCCTGAAGAGTCTAGGTATACAAATTCTAATAAGTGAGAGAACAGAAGAGCCAATAAACATCCATCAATTCACCTACCATGATGTTGGGAAATGACACCCCCACAATAATTGGGGTTTAAGGAATATATTTCCCTATAATGTAGGGGTGTATATAGAAATCAAAATTATCTACATGTATATTTATATATTTCTTCAAAAATCTCAAACAGTCTTATGGGTTATCAAAAGAAACAACCATGCCATAAACAAATTTCACTCGCTTCCACCTTTATTTCATAACCGCAAAACCAGCCACAAACATAATTAATAACCCCCTCCAATTAATTTAACCATTTTTGCACATTACATAACACTATAAGATTATTGATTCAATCCCTACCCGTGAAACTACCAAACACAACACATATCATAAGGGTTATGTATCCATACCAACCAATACCAAAGAAAAAACGATATAGGATGACCATTGTAAATGAATCCACTCTATCAATCATTCCATATATACTGGTTTCTATAAACTCTATTAGAAATGATCAAAAAAGGTAATTCCATCTTTTGTCAATATTATATCTCCTAAACCATCCTCCGTAGCCCCGCTCCATTTAATAAACCACATCCCACAAAATAGCTCATCCTGATTGCATTCCCTCTGCACAAGCAGTCCATACCCAACATCCATGATAATCCAAAATAAACCCCATTGTTCAAAAAGTTAATCCTTTAAAAAATCAATCAATCTAACAATTAGATATATTATTTAACCCTGAAACCATTTGCACGCACATTTGTTATCTCAATAGTATCACCACACAACCTTAATGAATCACAAGATAAAAATATCTACACATAACAAATAACCACACAAAAAAATGCAATTTCAATTTATATTTAAAAATTTCAATCCTTAATTCCAGTTTTATGAAATATGGGTTTTACATAATATTTTTATAATCTAGATTTTCTTTAATATACTAGATATACATGATTACTCTGGTTTTCATGTTCACATTCATTCAACTAGATATTAACAACAATAATTCATGAGTTTGACTAACAAAATGATTCTGCCAATGGTCATGATTTTCCGAAGGGATAATAAAAATTAGATTTCAATTCATATATGAAAGATAAGAGTTAAAAAAGCAATAGAATTATCTCATATTACCTACACAAAAATTATCATAGGGTTTGGCAACCCTGATATCGCAAAAAGTGTATTCAGCTTTATAAACCCATAGTTATGATTTGGATTCAGTTATATTTTCAAATAGACATGTTTTTACCCACTCCACATGAAACAAGATTTAAACGAAAGATGAAGGAATCCATACTTGGAATAATAAGCGATCATCAACACCTCATTATGACAATAAAATTGGGTCACACAAATAGCAGAATAATACAATGATGATTGAATCTGAAGGCCACTTAACAACACCTCACTCCGTAGGGAAAAATGGTTCTGGGGGCACCAAGAGGAAAATATAAACACTAGGAAACTAAGTTATCGATTTAGTAGATCCAGATAATTCATTAATAGAAGTGAGTAATTTAAGGGTCCATTAATGTCTGATAATGATCATGATTACATGGTTTGGCTGTTTCAACATCCTGCGAGTTCTAGAATAGTATAGATTTAGTTAATTTATTTGAATTTTGAATATATATCCTCAAACAAGTATTTTAAATTGATTAACATAAAATAAAATGAAAAAGTGTTAAAACTAAAAAAATATGAAAAACGTAGGAAATGACTCAACGATGGTTGAGTCACTAACGTGAGTCACCAAAAATGAGACATTGTGACCAGACTCACTGATGTGACTTTCCAAAATGAGTCACTACCATGACTGAATGAGATATATTCACATACATCACTCAACAATGACACTCAATGATTCCCTACATACCAATGCCTTAAGCCACTAATTCCCTGACCTACCAACTTGCAGACCTACTGATGCCCCGGCCTACTAATTCCCTATATCAGTGATGACCTGATATAATGACACCCTAACCTACTGACACCCTATGTCAAAAAATCACTGAACCAACCATTTCTCGGACCTACTGCTGACTAGAACTACCAATGCCCTAAGTCACCAATGAATTAACTAGAATTTTTTTTATCTATTTTAATGAGTTACTATTTCATTCGATTATACTATAAACACTATATTTTGACAAAGTAATCAATTGGGAGGCCCATAAAATTACTGTGAAAAAATTTATATAATTAATCCCTTACCATGACACCTTTGGATTTTCTTCTTCATATCCTACAAATCAATCAGTGTTGTTTTATATGGTATCCTTGTAATAGGATTGGCACCCGGTTTGACTTATATTGAAATCTAAACTATAAAATACAATGTAAAACATGAAAAATATTATATAGAATCTTAAAAAAACACTCATAAAATATTCATATCATCGATGTGGAATTTCTCCCCAACCATTTTATTTATACACCATATTTTAATAGTAATCAATAGATAAATAATGTAGTATATTTCAATTGGATGTTAATATTTTTCATCAGACTGATAAATGATAGTAGTTCTATTTGGATTGTAAAATTTAACATCCACTTCTCCTAATGTGACGTGGGAATTTTATAAATAAATCTAATACATTCATAAGAAAAAAATAAAATTTATCTATTCAAAAATAAAAAATATTTCGATAAATTAAATTACCAAAAACTTCAATCAATAATAAACATAGACATGATATGTTATCATCATAAAACTCTAATTTTTTAATGAAATTTAAAATTTCAATCATGTGGTTGGTCTTGTGATAAAATTATCATGTCATTATCATATAAATGTTGGATTATATCCACAGTATAATAAGAAATTAGTAGTTTTATGGAGGATGATATATATAACATTCATAGCATCGTAGTTATACCCCACAGCAGTAGTAGGTATCAAATTATATTTCCCTTTTTCTCTAGATTTAAGTGGAGGATGATTTTGATTATCATCATTAGCCCACATATTTTTTAACAGGATTGAATAATGACGATATCCATAGAATTTGAAACTATATGGTGTGTGTATTTCATTATATGATTCCTTTACTCCAACATAATATCACTTCTTCCTCCAATTACATCATTATTTTTTTCTTGGTGACCTTAATTTACACACTTAAAACAATCACATATCCTCTTTGGACTATTTCCTCTATGATTTCTTCCTCAATTATATCATAAACTATGGATTAACTTCTTCATTATAATATTTTTTAAATTTCCGTTGAAATATATTCCATTATTTTATTATAAAAAATATGGGGTTGATGTGTTACACTAGCTAACATTTACTCATTGATAGTAAATGGAATTAATTTTTCATGTAAATGGATATCCATTATGGATAATTTTATTCACATACATGTTTTTAATCCACTAATGAATGAATTAATAAAAAAATTTATTTAGACTATATTACCATACGTTCCATAATAATATCGTATTAAATATTCCACACCTGTACTAATTTATTAACCAAAAATATTCTATTTCTTAAGAAATTACATCTCTAGTTTCATTAAAATAAACTAGAATGTACGTGTTGAAAAATATGTCACTAAACACATCGCACATTGTGTTGAAAATTTTATCATGTTTCGTGTTCTCGATTTGTTACAATCATTGGTCATCTTTACAAATAAAAAGATAAACTCATAAAATAAAAATTTCATGTTATAATCTCTAGATTGTGGAAAGTATTAAATCTGTGAGCTTAAACAATTTCTCAGGAACTAGTAGATTAATAAAAAATAAAACTTTTAATTATTTTATTATGAATGCCTCAATAAAATATTATTCCTTTATTTTACTATATTTAATTTCATCATTATTATTAATTATAAGAATTGTTTGTAAGAATACAATCAAGATTGTGTGTTCCAACTACCATAAAATTCATTTTATCTTGAAGAAAAACATTAAATTTACTGCTACATTGTACATTATCATGGTTCTTACGTGTTATAGACATTGACTAAAACAAATGTGAAATGTTTGAAAAAAAATTATCATAGTGGGAAATAAGATAATATATTAATTAAAAAGTGATATTTTCATAATTATAATGTTATTCATTGTATTTCCACTAATGTATTCTCATCTGATTTTTGAAATATATGAAATTTTTTTAATAAAAACATTTGATAAATATAAATTTCATACTTAAATATAATATTATAGTGGATGAATATTCAATATATAACATTTTGATCCATGTCATAATCATATAGTTATAGTGACATTGAAAACATAAAGACATTTAATTTGTGTCCATAATATATGTACATCTTATTCTATTTAATTATTCACAACAATATCCCTTCTTATAAATATCACATATTTAATCATTATTAAAATCATGGGGAAGGGAATCATTAGAAAGGGTTAGACCATATACTCTGTAAGTGTATACAAGGGAGATAACAATGATAATATAAATTACTATAAGTGTAAGGGACTAATAAAATGATTATTTTATTTTAAAACCATCATAAATATAAAAATTATCATAATCTAGAGTCATGGAATATGTTGTGTAATATTTTAGGACATAAATCATAAATGGATTAAAATACATGTCCCGGGAGTGTATAATAATGAATTAAAAAAAAGGTAAGTTGTATATATGAAATCATGAAAAGTAATTTATTTAGTCGATCCCCACAACCAATACTATCATAGTTTATTAGATTCGCTACTCATTCCATCTTATCGGTATTCAATGATCAATACTAAAACTATTATAGTGGACGAAAACCCATATTAAATAGGCTTCACTCCCTATTCAATTCCTTATTATCTCATGAGATATCCATTATTACCCAATTTATTTATGGTCTATATAAATATGAGAACACCTAACACATAATTAAAGTCATACATATTTATATCACATGATCATAATACATTCACCATATCATAACCCATTGAAAATAAGTTAGTTTATAAAACCTTTAACATTTCATAAAAAATAACCCATTTTATAGTTTCCCCAAAGAACATTTTACTATAATAATAAACAATTAATGAAAATAATATGGACTGTAAAATGGGATAATATCTATTAGAAATCATAAGTAATATTATAAAATGTCTTCATAGATGCAAAAATATTTTAATAGAACACATAAATAATTTTATAAGGGTAATTCCATTTTCATATTGAAATCAAAAAATTTATATTCAAAAATATCCTTGGAATATAATAAATTCCATTTAAAATAACCTTGAAAACATGTAAATATAGATTTTATGTATTGATAAGATATGGTTAGATAAATATTATTAATTTTTTGAATATTTTTACAATGATTTCTTCAACATTTTTAAAAAAAAAATCAATAGTATCTCATTAAGAAAAAAGAAACAAGATTCAATTTATATTTTTCCTAAAACAAATTGACATGGGTAAAACATAATTTGATGAATATGATTTTAATATTAAAAACATTATTGAAAACAATTTTAATTAAAACAATATTATATTAAAAAAAATCAGACGGAGATAGACAAATAGTTTTTATTCCTTAAATATATATTTTTCAGTCTCTCGAGTATATAAATAGATAGAAATGAAATCATACTAAAAATTCATAAGAAATAAACATATTATAAGAAAATTATTTCTAATATTGAGGGTTATTTCATAAAATTTAATCAAAATAACATAATCATATATAATCCTGTTGAATAATGTTATTTTAATATAAATCACATACCTTGAGTTCATATTTCTTGAAAATAATCATACCTACATATATAAAATAATATCAGTTTTTTAAATTTCTCTAACATAATCATGTTCATAAATTTATTATCACATATTACTAACATATAACATTTCAAAAAAATGTATCATCATTCCAATATAAAAATCATCATTTCCCGGAGTTAGTATTTTCCCTAGTCATTGATGTTTCACTCCTATAGTTCTGGACATTAAAAATTGATCCCAAATACATCATCTCAAAAAATTTAACCATGATTTAAATATCATATATATTTTTTATATTTTTTTATATTCATTCATTAAATGTTGATAGAGATAAAAATGAATTACATCATTTATGAAGATGGTAGGTCGCATGTACACCTAAACATTGTTTCTACATTTTGATGGATGATAATAAATATAAGTAAGTAAAAATTAGTATTTTATGAATCATAATAATATCACCAATAAGATATATATTTATTTAATAATTCATTATTTTTTTCACATAAGTGGTTATTAATAAAATACACTACTATGTGGAGACGGTGATTAGTACATATTGACGAGTGATATTTTTTATATCCATATGGGGGTAATATAACAGAAAAAGGTTATGACATCATTATAAAAACAATTTATAATAAGAAATATTCTAGATTAATTTGTTTATAATGAATACCATGTATTTTGAGGAGTTATAAGAAGAAATAATATAGAAAATGCTCAGTTAAGTGTTCTTCATATTCATTGATAAACATATTTTGGATTACACACCATGCTTTGTTGGGATGACCTTTTGTGAAGACCATAATATCAACGATGAGATTAAGGAACATACTAAAATATCATACCATTATTTTACCAATATAGAAGGATAAAAATGTGTGAGTAATAGAGGATAAGAGGTTCCCTTTTCTAAGTGAGGGGAGGGACATACATATAATTAAATACAATATTAAATTAATAAAAAAAACTTTATATATCATTCATACCAAATTAATTTATTTTGATGATGGGATGGTGGTGAGGTGAAATTAAATCATAAAAAAATGATTTCTTATTCTTTTTTTATTTTTAACCCTCATTTTTAGTATAAACCCGAATTAATCCATTTTATATTTATAGAAACAATATTGGTTTCTACCCTTTATGTTTCAATAATGTACCTATATAAATAAAAGAGATAAATTAATGGATTATGGTCGATATATTAAACCATATCCAATTTTCTTGGATAATTATAAAAATTTTATGTATGTTAAATCATTTATTTAAATATATCCAATTTTAAAATATCAGTAATGTTGTCTTTCAAGCTATTAAATTAATTTATCTTTAATTTCATCAAGATTGTAATAGAAATAACAATTTTCCACTCACACATCATTAATATATTATAATTATATAAGAACATTGATATTGAATAAATCGTTCAATTTTAATTCTTTTAATAATTTTAATACAATTTAATGTATTTTTCGATTAATTGAATATATATTATGATGAAATTTCATAAGAAGAAAGATAATTATTAAATATCTAAAAAATGACATGATAAAAAAGTAACTCATTGTTTTAATAAAAAATTAGAACTAATGTTATCCTCTATTTTCCTTATGAATAAAAGCATTGAAATATAAATGTCAATTGAGATGTATTTTTTAAATAATATCTTATAAAAATATAATAAATTTCATAATAAATGCATAGAGTGAAAAAATTTATATATCTTAATCAAATTTATGGACATGTAAAAATATCTCATAATATTGTATAATAGAAAGAGTTGTAGATAGTATAAAGAGTTATCTTAATTCTTTAACCGTACTTTTCCTATTTTACGCATACTAGGATGAAAAATATTTACCGATGTTACTATTCATAATGAAAAAATGTTAAAGGGGAAAATTTACCAAATTGTATAATATTTATTAAAAATATTAAATCAATTTTCAATGATTCATTTGACAAAAATGGATTAATTTAATTTAAATTAGAAACACACAATGTGATTAAAAGTATTTTTCCTAAAAAATCATCTATATCAACATTTTTTCCCAAATAAATTACATAAAATAAATTAAAATGAAATTATTTAGAATATTGATAAAAATAATTAACTAATTTTAATTTGAAATCTATTTATAAAAAATGTATCATTTAAAATGTTTAAAATGGAAGGATTATTTCCAATAAAAATCAGTATTATTCATTATTCATTAAACAATCCATCATTAAAAAAATTTATAAAAAATTCACTATAAAATTAATTTTAATAGAATATTTAAAAATTTTATAAAAACAATTGTTGAAAATAATTTTATAGATATGGAAGAAACAATTTATTTTATTTTTACCATATATATATTAATACAAATGTGTTTTTATTCAATAAATAAGTTTTAATGAATTAAATAAATTACTGAAAATCTTGTATGGAGTTGTTAGTATATGTGATATACTTTAATCCTCTATAAAGAGTTTCTATTTTATTTTTTGATAAAAACAATTAGTGATCCATGTTCCCTCTGACAATTTAATTGGTATTTTATTATGGAATACTATATTACAGTTCATTTATACTCTATTTTATTTATTTCATAAGTTATTGAGGAATTTAAATTGATTTTAAGTGAAACATATAATAAAATCACAGGTTATTACACAGATGTTTAGGTAATATTATTTTTAATATAACATGATTTATTGGTGATTGATATATGATGGATATTTTTCATATAGATGATTAACGCCATAGTCATTTCTATGGTTGAGTTGACCACCCCATCCCTAGTATGGATAATATTTAATATAATCTTTTCTTGGAAACCATATATTCGATTGATCTGTATCATACCATTCTATCAACATTGAATTGATAGATGTTGTACTATATAATTGAGTATATCCTCTATAAGAGAACGATATGGATATGAGCGCCTCATAGACGATATGTTATAGGATTATACATATCATCAATGTAAGGAAATTTTGGTATGAAGGTTTTTTAGGATACCTCTATGACTTTGTAAAATTATATGGCATCGATGGTGATATGTGATCGCCATTTGACAGAGTACATATTGATGGATATTATTGAGGTGTGTTTTATATTCATACTGGTGGCCCACGGTCTATTTTTTCTAAATTGAAACCTAGAAGAAAAGTAATTGTAACCCTCCCCACCCCCACATACTCTCCCATATATAGATATACTACTATGTTTATCCTTAGTTATTGAGTTTGTATTTAGTATTTATCGTTTTCTCTGATAGGCGTGGAGAGGTTATTGATGAGAATTTTGAAATTTCATGTTTCAAGTGAACCGAAGGATATAATGTTGGTAATGATATACAGTCCTAATTTATATTTAATAATGATATAATCTACATGAATATTTCTATAAGGCATCTTTAGGAATAATCCTAGCTATGAGATGTGTATTTCAAGGGTTAATTAGATTATGTCTGACATACATAACTCCCAACCCGTAAGTGGTATACCATTAAATTTATGATTCCATGTAAGATTCGTGGATGTTCTATGATATTTGTGGGAATTAATTATAGACGTTGATTGTAATCAATTTGATATATATATATACATCACTCATCCAGGTCACCCAATTATATGAAGGGGATCATTATATTTATATGAATAGAACCGAGGTAGGTGAACCATATATAATTGATACTGAGAGTGTATTGATTTCCATGGTGATAGATAGATGAATATTACATTATTGGAGAATTAAGGATATACAATGAATTCATTGATGAAATTTGTGATTGGGGCGATGTTCTTAGGGTGAATGATTTCCAAATCATGGGTGACCCTAATTATTGAATGTTGGATGCAACATATGGATATAGAATCCCTGAATAGATTTTTAGTGTATGAACCCAGTTATTAACTCACGTATGGATCCTTTAAATTTCAGTCCAATTATTTATTTTTACCCTAATATAGATTCTATATGAGTTGTTGAAGGTTATGATGTTGTCTGGGGCTTGTTCAAAATCCATAACACAACTTTTTTTGGAAATCTAATCTTAGAGAATGGTTGGTAGTAAACCATGCAGGAAAACCCCATGGTTTTATCAAGTCATACATGTTGTGTGTTTTTTGACCGAGAAATACTACACAGTTGGTTCATGGTTTCCCTAACAAGGAGGCCTTGATATTAATGTTCCATAATTCCCCAAGTACCCATTCATGATTTGGGCAGGGTTTTTCAAACCATGTGGACTCACTGTAAATATGCTTAATTTTGGGTTATTTTACTATTTTTCCCTTAATGATCTAATTAAGCCCCCACATTCAAATTAATCAATATTACATTGGGATTAACCATTTTATTTCATTTACATCAATTTGAAGTCCAATGGTTTGGATTTAATGATCTCTTTCTTCTAGGATCAAATAAAGCTTCTGTTTATCATTTTGGATGCACAACAGAACATACTCATGTCCTTTTTAAACGTTATTCTCTTCTCTAACTCTTGACAGAGTTAGTGAGGTGTATTATTTTTCTATTTTATCACAGATCTACAAAGTGATCAGTCAAATTTTTGGATGATATTAATAGAAAATAGTTTTATAATCTTATGGTGTGTGGCCTATAACTCATCCCTCAAGTTCGTTGATTTTACAATTGTCGTGTTGGGCCAACATATTCTATCAGGTGAAATTTATTGAATTTATATGCTATTATTATATTCATTATAATCATATGGTTATAATTATTCCAAATATGTGAATAATTAATGGGTTTTATGCCCAAAAATCCATCTATAGCATGTTTTATGTTATGTTACAATACGGTTTTCAGTATTTGACACGTTTGAACCAACCTTTAGTTGTGATCTAGCATGAACCCTTTATGCATAATATTTTCATTATTAAATGGATTAATTTACATTGTCTATTGAAAAATGGAACGTACCATGTATGCTCACCTGTTGACCTACTAGTGGTTTGTGATTCGATTAATAATTAAATGTGAAATGAAAATTGGAACTTTTACTATGTATATGACTACACTGGATTTAATATAAATAAATAATAGGTTTCTTATTTATAGAACCCAGTAACACATTAATGGAAGGTAGTGAAATGAAGAATAATTATTGAATATTTTATAAATTTTTTTAATAATGGTTTCATGCTAATTTTTCTTATCACAGTAATTAATGAATAGGCTTGAAAAAATTTAAATTATCCATGTCTTTATAATTAAACAGAACTGGCTAGACTTGAGCTCACCTTGTATTCATATCAGGAAATGCATTGGGGACTCAGGAACCCCATTCCTATTCGAGGATACAACATTCTTAGAATTTGAACCTCCTATATCCCAATCCTTTTCAATTCTTGGATGCCCAGTATGACACCGTAGGGCCATCACATAGTGTAAAATGATTCCATGGATACTCTCCTTGAATATAGCATTGAAAAGGTATTTCCATGGTTAAAACCCATAGGTCCTGGACACTTTATATCCCCATTTTACCATAGTTGATCACCTTGTATTTTGTATACATCATAATATAGATTTCCTTGGACTATTCTCCGTGGATTATAGTCCTACGGTTAGATATACCTAGTTTCCACTAAGTTTGAGACCACTGAGATCTAGGTTTCCTTGGTGAATATCATGGAACCACTTATTATTAATTATAAATTATGTTTTCCTTGTTATACCATTCAACCTTCAACATTGATAATTTTTGACTTATATATAATTATGTACAAGAATATAATGGCATGGTTATATGTTGAGACAATAACCGACGGCTATTGCAAGTACATGGTTATTTAGTAATGTTTTACAATATTACATTATATATGCATGAATGCATATAATTACCATTACATTCTATGATTCATATATTATAAAAACATATGGTAGAGGCACATGATATTTATTTCTCCCCACTAGAGGCATCGTTTGCTACCTGGGGAAGATTAAAAGTATACAGGTCTTAAATACGGGAAGCAGTCAACATCAAACACCTGATTTCTTATTTTGAAGATAGATCTTGATAAAAAATTACTAATATATAGCTCGAGATTTTTGGGATTGTTATTTTATTTCTGTTATTGTTTTGTGGATCATGTTATTCCAGCTATCATGAATCCATGTTTTCCAGTTTTCAAGGGGAATGACATATCATCATCACTTATTCATGTTCATACAATTATTATTATCCTAGTTTATCTATTACTTTTTACGCTTCTTAAATTTACCTCTATACACAATTATCTATTTTTATACACTCTATAAATTAGTGAATTGTCTCACAATAGACACTTTATAGGCCCTCGATGTTATTTAGTACGCTGTTGTGTCTGGGGATATGCGCCTGAGTCCATGTGGCCCATCATGCTTGAGTCCTCTATTATGTTACAACTGGGTTCAAGACATTAAAAATTTGTATCAAAGGATTACCATTATTGATTTATTGTTTTGAGAAAAAATTCAAAAGCTTCTAAATGTTTGGTACTTGGTAATAATCCATGCTTGGGTGTCTTAAAAAATATTTCAAGATAAAAACCAGGATTCTTTAATTATAATTCTTGTTCTGAATTTTCATATTATAGTTGATATTATTTCATATTTGGTTGACACACATGATGTGTGGAGTTGTTGATTATTATTCTAATAGAGGATTTCATTTCACTATTGTCTCAATGATATCAGGGAGAATAGAATTGTTACATGTATCATTAGCGAAACATTGAAATTTAATTTCACGAATATTTACATGTCGTATAGGTTCATTCCACTACGTTGTATTTCTTTAAACTCTTGTTATTATAGAGTGTTTTTACACATGGTTTTGATTTATTGATTTCCGATTTGAATTTATGAGGTGTACAAGCCCTCATCGGTTGGAATGAGTAATTTAATGAGTGATGCCTTTAACATATATATTATTGGGTGTACTTTTTATTGATAAGATCTATGGGAACTAATTGTGATGGAATTACTATCCATTGTAAAGTAAAAAATGAAACCTAAAAGGAAATGGTTTCACATCCTTATGCCACCTTTTCACATTTATGAATGGTAAAATTGTGAAACTAGTAATTAAATTTAAAATTAAATGAAACTTATACTTGGTAAATACCAATACGTGGCCATATAAGTGGGAGTTGGGTATTATACCTGTGGTTTTGATATTTTCTATTATTAGATTAAATAATTGTTGCCATATATTTACCACCCCATGTTTATAAGTTACACTTCTCTTTGAATAATATAGTAGCGTGCGTTGTACGCAACTTCGGGTTCTAACACACACCACAACCAATCAAACTAGCCGTTATAAATAGTAATACCCACTTATTTAAATTATATACATTTTATCTTTCAAAATGGACTTCATTTTTGGATTCGGAATATCGAAATTAGCCTAGGGGGAATTTTTGATATTTTTCTAAAAACATTCAATTTTTCATGAATAGTGAAAAAACATTGAGTTATAGATTAAAAACGAATTATTGTTTAAATAATTATTTATTTAATTTAAATTTAAATAATGTCAAAATAGATACTTATTACCTATATAAGTTCAATTCAATTCATTGGTGTTAGTTTAGAATAATTTTGGATATATAAAATTATTATTGATCTTTTCACCGTCTTTTACCCTCCTCATATGAGAATTTAGAAATTCACATAAAACATAATTTATCAGATTTTGTTAGTGTAATTTCTAAAGTATTGTGACACGGTTAATATCAAGAAGTATAATTTGGTTCAATAAGATAAAAATAATTTTGGATGAATAGTAACTATTTAATTTTATTTACCATGGTACAATGTAAATAAGAAAATTAAGGGTAAAAGTGATATTAATATTACCATAACAAATGTATTAATTATATTGGACAAGTGTATATCGACCAAAAATATCCTTATGAATAAAATATTATCAAATTAGGTAAAACTGGTTTAGATTTAGACATTTATTATTATTTAATTCAAATAAGAGTTAAAAGAGTTAAAATAAATATTTAATTACGAAAACATTTTTAATATAGGGTTATACATAAGATAAATTTGATTTTAAATATTCAGTAGAAAGATAAGACGATTTATTACATTATCGTATTTTATTTATAATTTTAGACATTAAATAATTTAATTTATTTATGACACAATGGTGGTGCTGTAATTACCTAATTATTGAAATATCAAAATAATTGATATTATAAATATCCAAATAAATGTAATTTGAGACTTTTTATAAATTCAAATAATTTTATAGGTTAATATGACATATTATAATTGGTTATATTATTTTTTTCGAAGTAATAATGCTGTTATGAATTTATAAAAAATGAAATACCCAATTGTGTCAAAATTGACATAAAAGATTTTTTAAAACAAATATTATATTATTAATTGATATTATATTACTAAAATTATATGGTTCGGAAAAAAGATTTATATCATTATATGTGTATAATTAATGGACCACTTGGTGTTCGATTGGATGTTTATATTATGTTTTGTAACCATATAATATAAAAATACAATGAGATATGGTAAATGTGAAACTAATTAACTAATAGTTAAAACTAAAAGATAAGGTAAAAATAGTGACCCAAACCTGTCTAAAACCTATTGGTTGGGTTGTTTTTGACCCATCCCCACCATAATCTTTAAATAATCCTCTTTGGAGTGATTAGAAACCGAATATGAATTTATTATAAAATAATATTTCTAGCTTTTCCTAAGGTGCCCCTCACCCCTCTCATAAATGGGAACTCACCCTTCTCTCAAATTCATACCATAAAATCATTTTTTCCCAGCCAACACCTGCACAAGTATTCTCTAAACTTCCCTCAATTTAACATATCAGACTTAAATGGATCACAAAGCCATTCTATGGATCCCTTTCGATCAAATCAAAATGAAGAACTTGAAGAAGAGGTAATGTTTTCACTGTCATCTTTCAAGTTCCTTTATTCTTCAACAACTTCTTTCTTTCTTATTTCCATTATAAATTAATAACTGCAGTATATTGTATATATTATGATGTTATTATAAATATGGTACAACCATATTCAATATTATATCCATTCTTTGAATGACATGTCACCATACGTGTGTACGTACGACTTACCATCTCCACGTCGTGGTGTAATTGTTTTTTAATAAATTATTTTTTCGATGGTTATGATAATTATGTGTAATTGATTTAACAATAATTATAAAATGATAATTTTTATGTTCATATGATTTACCATCCTATTATATATCAAAATAATGATATTGTCGCTCGTGCGTACGTACGTACTACCATCTCCACAAACGTGATGAGATTCATTCCCCATTGAATTCATTCACGAATAATTTTCATTTTATGGTAAAAAATAATTTTTAAAGACATATTATAATTCAGGATATGAATAACATAAATCCAATCCATAAAAATCATGGCTTATGTAACAAAGTATATAAAGGAAAATGAATTCATTAACACCCGAAATGATGATAGTACTAAGATATTATTAACATAACAATGATAAAAGATCATATATGATATCATATTAATGTATATGATTCTTTTATAATTTAATAAAAATTATTTAACAACTATACATGAGTTTAACCTACCCTCAACCAAGGAAATGTACAAGGTAAGGGTTTTTTCAAAATCTCTTCATTATTCGAAGTTATTTATACGTAATTATCTACATGGACATCTTTATCATCCACATCCATGATTCTTAAAAATTTATTTCAAATCAATATTTCTGTATTACCAACTATGGGTTATGGTCATTTATACCCTTTTTGGATTTCTATAATATTTTATAAAGGAATCTTTCTATCATTTTCCAAACAAGGTCCTTTTAACCTTTTTGACAGAATTAAGGTCAGAATGTCTTTTTTTAACTTATACAGTGGGTTCGTCTATTTTCCGCCGTTATAAATTAGTAGAAGCTTCCATTAATATCTTGTAATAAATTTTCAAATTAAATGTTTTATTTATAATTATGTGACTTTTAAATGAATTTAAAAAAGATATATTTCTCTCAAATACTTTTTTTCATCTACTTCAACATCCTTTGATGTGTCTTAATCTTATTTGAAGTTGATTTATTATGATACAAATGTTCGATATTGTGTTGAAAGTTTTGTGATATGTTTGACTGTGGATGTGTTATTTTTATACCATTCATGGTTTAAGGAGAAATTATTGACATTTATTATGCTAGTATTAATACGAATGTTTATGTTATGATTAAACCTGTTCATATGAGGAATTCATTGGACTTAATATGTGACGGTTGGAGACCTTTATAGCTCCTCGATGCATCGGTAGGTCTCATGAGACAAACTAGTGTCTTAGAACAAGGCCTTGAAAAAATCATTTTTGTAGTCCTGACACAAGTCCATGACTATGTGGTTATGATAGTCTGGCATTATGCATTCCATCATTATGAAAGTGGTTATTGATATTGCATGTGATTATTCTACTAGTATAATATACATGTGAATAAGTAAATTGCATTATTTCATTTTATATTTTCCGTATTATGCTGAATTTCAAGTTTAAAAGGTTTTCATTTTTTGTTATACATTTCCTTAAATGTTTGTGCTTATTTATTAATGTTTCCACTATATTTGTATCCTTACTAAGCATCTGAGCTCACCCATTTCAATGTTTTATTTTTCCCAGGATGTGAAGAAGTATTTTATGAATGACCTGCAAGGATATTATAAGGAGATATGACTTTGAAGACAAGATGTTGTTGTAGTTTTCACTTTATGATGTAATGTAATCTTTAAGAATGTATGTAGTGATTCCAAGGCTACTAAACTAATCGGTCATTCGAGACATGATCTTTTGGGATCATTACAATGTTATGTAATAATTCACCAACTCTGGATAACTGGGGTCGGGGCATTACAGTTGGTATCAGAGGAAGTCTTGTACAAACCTTGGAAGCTATATATAGATAAAATCTAATTAGATCATGTAGACCTAATATGGACTTTGAGGATTAGTGTAGAAGAACTTCATAGAATCTTTGTATTGTAGAGATTTTGTGTGTTTTCCAAGAAATACATCCATGTCTGGAAACGAGCTGGTAGAGGCGGTTCTGGCATATATGTACCTAGGGGTAAAACCCAAAAACACTTCTTTGATCTACACTCCAACGAGAACTGGTGCATGACAACGGGCCTTGCTGCACACTTGGATAATTCACTCCTAGGGGATATACTTAGGATATTTCTCGTTTTCTTTACAAACCATTATGAAGTGTTTCTGAGTACATACATCCTCAATGAAATTTTTTTTTATGATTATGGATTATATCCATAAGTAGTTCAATTTATGTTAATAGTTTTGAAAGTATGGAATTATGTATTTTGATTCATAAAATGATATAGTTGATGACATTTTTTAGAAATGGCGCCTACGGGAAGGAATGGAAACTGTATCAATGCACACACTCCATATAGAGATTTCCCTCCTAATCAAGATAATTATAGTGGAGATAGTGATGCAACTGGTGCTGATCAGCTAATCACCATATTGCGTCAACTCACTCAGGTTATGAATAATAACTTTACCCATATGAAGCACCATGATCCTCATCGTGGAGGATCAATGTTAGATCGCTTCATGAGGCAACAACCACCAAAATTATATGGGAGTACAAATCCCTTAGTATCAATGAAATGAATAAATTCTTTAGAAAAAATTTTCCATGCCTTGTGGAGTAGTGAAAGGGAAAAAGTTATCATGGAACTTTACCGCCTCACAAGAGATGTCGATCAATGGTGGACATTGATTCAAAACACAAATGAAGATGATTAAGTATCAAATATGGAATGGAGGGAGTTCAAAGAGATTTTCTTAGAAAAATACTTTCCTCGTGACCATTGAGAAGATATGGGAAGGAAACTTATGAGTCTGAGGCAAAGGTAGGATGATAATGTTGCAATGTATGAGGCTAACATTAAAAGGTTAGCGAGGTATGTTATAGATTATATAAGTAACCCATGAATTTAGATTGATTGTTTCTTTGATGGGTTAAAAAAGTTTTTCCATCGAGCATTAGTCTCACAAACCTTCTCATTGTTCAAAGATATTGTCTCATGTGCTATCATGACAGAAAAGGAATTATCTAATTTTTATGACTTTAAAGAAAAGAAAGAGAAGAAGATATCTGCTGATCACTCGGAAAATGTAAATAAGGGGAAGAATTAAAAAGTTTAATATAAATCCTGTAGTAAATGTGGGAAGAAACACCTTGGTACTTGTTTGAAGGCAATGGGTATCTCTTATAAGTGTGGTGAGAAATGCCACCAAGATCTTGATTGCAAAGGGAACAAAGAAGCTATTGATGTTTAGTGTTACAATTACAGGGAGATGGGACATTATGAAAATTAATGTCCTAAGTTTCAGGGGAAATTACCTTAGAAAAGGAAAAGGGATCAAGGCCAAACTTATGCTATCACTACTGATAAGGTAGATGCTGTGAAAGATGTGGTGGCAGGTAATTTAATGGTTTAATCAAGTTTTGAAAATGCATTATTTGATTCTGGATCATCACATTGTTTGATATATTCTCAGTTTTCTAAGAAAATTAGATATTTCCAATTTGATTTAACAAAGGAGATTTCAGTTAAAACTCATAAGGGAAGTATCATTACTATAATGTTCTGTGAATGAGTTCCCATTAGAGCATATAAATATTCATTATTTGTTGATCTCATCATCATACCCATGATTGAATTTGATATAATTCTCGGTCTGGATTGGATTTCATACCATGATGTGAATATTTATTGTATGAAGTAGGATGTTTCGATTTTTTATGATGATGATAAGGAATTCCTTATCTTTAGAGCAGAATCTTCACCATTTGATTCTTATCTAGATCCACCCCCAGTAGCTCAACTAAATTCAATTATTGGGGATGAAGAGAATGAAATAATTGTGGGTGAGGAAATGAATTTTCAAATAGAGTATTTAACTATTGTGAGAGAATATGTTGATGTGTTACCAGATGATTAACCTGGACATCCTCCAGAACAAGAAATTAAAATTTCCATTTATTTAATTCTTGGTTCAAGGCCCATATCAAAATCCCCTTATAGAGTGGCCACTGTGGAATTAGTGTAACTAATGAAACAACTAGAGGAATTGAGAAATAAGGTATTTATTCTCCCTAGTGTTTCTCCATGGGGAGCCCATGTCCTTTTTTAAGAAGAAAGATGGATCTATGAGGTTATGTATCGACTACAGGGAGATCAATGCTATAAAAATATAGAACAAGTAACCCCTACGTCACATTGATGATTTATTTTACCAACTGCATGGAGCTCAATACTTTTCAAAGATTGACCTTCGATATGGATACCATCAGCTGTGTGTGACGAATGATGAAATTATGAAAACAACAATTTGAACTAGGTACGGGCAATACGAGTTTACAGTAATGCATTTTGGGTGGACTAATGCACCCTCTGTTTTCATGGATCTAATGAAAAAAGTTTTCAAGGAATATCTCTATTATTTTGATGTGTTATTTATTCATGATATATTGGTATATTCAAAAATATATGAAAATCATGAAAATCAATTGCGCATTATCCTGACGAATCTGAGAAGACATGAATTATATGGGAAGTTTAGAAAGTGTGAATTCTAGCTTCAGGAGATTTCTTTTCTTGTCCATATTGTCTCTAAGGATGGAATCTATGTTTATCCTTCTAAGACAAGATCAATCCAAGAATGTCCAGCACCAATGAGTATAACTGAGGTACGGAGTTTTATTGGTTTAGCAGGTTATTATCGACGTTTTGTTCAGAATTTTTCCCGATTGGAAAACCTATTAACGAATCTCACATGTAAAGGAGTTAAATTTGATTGGACAAAAGAGTGTGAAGAATGTTTAGAAGAACTGAATAGAATATTATTCAATACTCCTATATTGACTCTACCATCGGAGAATGATGGGTTATTTGTTTATAGTGATGCATTGAAAAAAGGACATGGTTGTTTCCTTATGTAGAATGATAGGGTTATTGCCTATGCATCACTATAGTTGAAAATCCATGAGAAAAACTATCCAACTCATGATCTCGAGTTAGCAGTTGTGATCTTTGATTTGAAGATATGGAGACACTATCTCTATGGTGAGAAATGTGATATTTATATTAATCCCAAGAGTTTTAAGTAAATTTTATCACATAAATAACTCAACATGAGGCAATGGAGATGGCTTAAAACTACATAAGGATTATTATTACACGATACACTACCTCCCGGGGAAGGAAAATAAGGTGGTAGATGCTTTGAGTTTATAAGATCATGGAGTTTTGAACAAGATGAGAGTAGAAAGGGATCCTATTTTCATGGATCTAGTAATGTTGCATATGGGAATAACCAAGGAAGGTGAAACATCAATGATTTTTAAAATGGTTTCCAAACCATCTTTACTAGAAATGATAAAGTGTTCTTAGACCAATGGCGAAGAATTTAAAAAGAAGATTAAAGCTGTAAATGATGGGATATTGAGTTCATTTGTGTATGAATATTTAATTTTGAAATTTGGGAGGAGGCTTTCTGTTCCTAATATACCTGATCTAAAAAGAAAATTGTTGGACGATGCTCATAGTAACAATTTCCCAATACACCCTAGGAGAACCAAAATGTATGTAGATTTAAAAGAACATTTTTGGTGGGACAACATGAAGTGGGAAATTTCAGATTTTGTGTCAAGATGTATGGTTTGTCAACAAGTCAAAGCTAGAAGGAAACAGCCAGGAGGAGTCATGTAACCCCTTCCCATACCTTAGTGGAAATGGGATAATATCACGATGGAATTTTTCATGGGACTACAAACAACTCCTAGAAGGAATGAGGCAATATGAGTCATTTTTGATCGTCTTACAAAATCAGCACATTTTCTTACTATAAGAGAATATCTACAACTTGAATTTCTAGAAAGGCTATATATTAATGAATTTGTGAGACTTCATGGACTACCCCTATCGATTGTTTCAGATCGTGATCCCCATTTTACATCCTGATTCTGGGAAAGATTTTAGAAATCCCTGGATACTGAACTTCATTTGAGTACTACCTACCACCCTCAAAAAGATGGACAATCAGAACGGACTATTAAAACCTTAGAATACATGTTGAGATCTGGCTCACTTGACTTTTAGGGTATGTGGGATAAATATTTACCTATGGGGGAATTTTCCTATAACAATAGCTTCCATTCAAGTATTCGGATGTCACCATATGAAGCATTATATGGAAAGAGATGTCACAGACCATCCTGTTGGGATGACTTTGGTGAAAGAAAACTTGTAGGCCCCGAACTGGTGGAGGAAACGATGGAAAACATAAAGGTAATCCAAACCCAGATCAATGTAGGTCAATGTAGGAAAAAGAGCTATGCTGATAACCAAAGGAAGGATTTGGAATTTCATGTAGAAGATCATGTTTTCTTGAAGGTATCTCCATGGAAGGGTGTTATACGTTTTTGTAAGAACGGTAAATTGAGTCCCACGTATATCAGACCTTTCGAAATTCTAGAACGAATTGGGGCTATAGAATACCATTTGGAAATGCCGCCAAATCTCTCCAATGTTCACGATGTGTTCCACGTTTCACTGTTGAGAAAATACATTCCTGACCCAACGCATGTTATGAAAAATGAGAAATTAGAACTGGAACATGATCTGTCATATTGCAAAGAGCCTATCAGGATTCTTGATACAAGGGAACAAGTGATGAGAAATCAGATGACTCGCCTGGTAAAATTTCTATGGAGAAACCATAAAATGGAAGAGGCAACATGGGAACAAGTGGAACATATGATGAATAATCACCCGATTATTTTAATACGGTCTTATTCTAAAAATTTCAAGGATGAAAATATTTGAATAAAGGGAGAATGTAACACCCCACGCTTCATCGGTATGCTTCTCTTTGAATAATACAATAGCGTGTGTTGTACGCAACTTCGAGTTCTAACACACACCACAACCAATAAATCTAGCCGTTATAAATAGTAATACACACTTATTGAAATATTATACATTTATCATTCAAAGTGACCTCCATATTTGGATTTGGAATATCGAAATTAGCATGGGGTGAATATTGTGTATTTTTCTGAAAACATTCAATTTTTGATGAATAGTGAAAAAACACTGAGCTATAGTATAAAAACGAATTTTTATTTAAATAATTATTTATTTTATTAAAATATAAATAATTTTAAAATATATACATAATACCAATATAAGTTCAATGTAATTCATTGGAGTTAGTTAAGAATAATTTTAAATATATAAAGATTTTATTGAACTTTTCACCGCCTTTTACCCACCTCCAAGGAGAATTTAGAAATTCATATAAAACATAATTTTACCACTTCTATGAGTGGAATTTCAAAAATACAAGAGACATGGTTAATATCAAGAAGTATAATGTGGTTCAATAAGATAAAAATATTTTTTTGGTGAATTGTAACATTTTACTTTTATTTACCATGGTTAAAAGTAAATAGGGTATTTAAGGGTAAAAATGATATTAATATTACCCTAACAGATGTCTTAATTCTATTGGACAGGTGTATCTCGACCAAAAACAACATTAGGAATAAAATATTATCATTTATGTCCACTTGGATTAGATTAGGACATTTATTATTATTTAATTTAAAGATGAGTTAAAAGAGTTAAACTCAAAGTTTAATTACTAAAACATTTTTAATATAGGGTTATACATAAGATCAATTATATTGTAAATATTCATTAGAAAGATAAAATGATTTCCTACGTAATTTTATTTTATTTATAATTTTTATAAATTAAATAATTTAATTTATTTATAACATGATAGTGATGAAGTAATTACCTAATTAATGAAATATTTGAATAATTGATATTATAAATATCCAAAAAATGTAATTTAATACATGTTATGAATTCCAATCATTTTCATGGTTAATATGTCATACTTGGATTGGTTATATGAATTGTTTTTTATGTAATAATGCTATTATGAATTTATCAGAAACAAAATATTCAATAGTGTCAAAATTGACATAAAAGAGTTAAAAAACAAATATTATATTATTAATTGATATTATATTCCTAAAAATATAAAGATCTGCCAAATGAATTATATAATGATAGGTGTATCATTAATGGACCACTTGGGGGTGTATTGTTAGTTTATAGTATGTTTATTAACCATATAATATAAAAAAACAAAGAGACATGGTAAATGTGAAACAAATTTTCTAATAGTTAAAACTAAATGATAAGGTCAATATAGTGACCCAAACATGACTAAAACCTATTTTTTTGGGTTTATTTCGACCCATACCCACCTTAATCTTTAAATAATCGACTTTGGAGCCATTAGAAACCGAATATGAATTTATTATAAAATACAATTTCTAGCTTTTCCTACGGTGCCCCTCACCCCTCATATAAAAGGGCACTCCCCTTTCACACATATTCCTATCTTAAAAGCCTTTTGGCTCGGCCAAACCCTGCCAAAATATTCTCTCAACTTCACTCAATTAAAACTAGATTCTGTAGTTCGATCGGAAAGAAAACCTATGGGGCCCTTTTGATCAAATCATAAGGAAGAACCTGAAAAAGAGGTAATGTTTTCACCACCCTCTTTCAAGTTCCTTTCTTCCTCAACTTCTTCATTATTTATTATTTCCATTCTAATGTAATAACTATAGTATCTTCTAAATACTGTGAGGTTATTATAAATATGGTACAACCATATTCAGTATTCTATACATCTTTTGAATGACATGTCACCATACGTGCGTATGTACGACTTATCGTCTCCACGTCGGGGTGTAATTGGTATTTAAAACATTATTATTTGGATGGGTATGATAATGATGTGTTATTCATGTAAATAATAAATATAAAATGATTCTTATTCTGTATATATGATATACTATCCAATTATATTTCAAAAGAATGATATTGTCGCTCGTGCGTACGTACGGACTACAATCTCCAAGAACACGATGAGATTCATTCCCCATCGTATCCATTCAAGAATAATTTCCATTTTATGGTTAAAAATAATTTTTAAATACTTAATATAATTCTGAATATGAATAACTTACAACCTATCCATAAAAAACTCATCTTACGTAACAAATCATATAAAGGAAAACGAATTCGTTAACACCAAAAATGACGATAATACTAATATATTATTAACATATCAATATTAAAAGATCATATATTATATCATATTAATGTATATTATTCTTTTATAATTTAATAAAAATTATTTCCCCATTACACAGGAGGTTAACCTACCCTAAACAAGTGAAATGTACAAGGTAAGGGTTTATTTCACAATCTCTTCATTATCCAAGGTTGTTTATATGTAATTATCTACTAGGACCTCTTTATCATCCACATCCATGTGTCTTAAAAATGTATTTCAAATCATTCTTACTATTTTAAAGACAATGAGTTAATTTCATTTATACCCTTTTTGACTTTTTATAAGATGTTTATAATGGAATCTTTCTGCCATTTTCCAAACAAGGTCCTTTTAACCTTTTCAACATAATTAAGGTAAGAGTGTCTATTTTTAACTTATATGGCGGGTGCGGCTATTTTCCACGATTATAAAATCGTTGAAGCTTACCTTACAAGCTTGTAAGAATATTTACAAAGTAAATGTATTATTTATAATTATATGACTTTTAAATGATTTAAAGAAAGAGATATTTCTCTCAAATAGTTTTGATTTCATCTATGTCGACATCCTTTGATGGGTTTTAAGATTATTTGAAGTTTATTTATTATGATACAATACATCCATATTTTATTGAAGGTTTTGGGATATGTTTGACTGTGGATGTGTTATTTTTATACCATTCATGGTTTTTGGAGAATGTATTGACATTTTGTATGCTAGTTTTAATACGAATACTTAAGTTATGTTTAAACCTATTTGTATGAGGAATGCATTGGACTTAATAAGTGACGGGTGGAGCCCGATATAGCTCCTCGATGCATCAGTAGGTCTCATGAGACAAACTAGTGTCTTGGCATAAGGACTCGACAAAATCTTATTTGTAGTTTTGGCACAAGGCCTTCACTATGTGGTTATGATAGTTTGGCATTATGCATTCCATCATTATGAAAGTGGTTATTGACATTACATGTGATTATTTGAATAGTAGAATATTCATGTGAATATTTTAATGGAATTATTTCATTTTATATTTTCCATATAATGCTCAAGTTCATGTTTAAAAGGCTTTTGTTTTAGTTATACATTGCCTTAAATGTATATGCTTATTTATGAATGTTTCGGCTATATTGTTATCTTTGCTGAGCATCTGAGTTGACCCCTTTCAATGTTTTATTTTTCCCAGGATGTGAAGAAGTATTTTATGAATGACCTGTAGGGATAGTATAATGAGATATTACTATAAAGACTAGATGTTTTTTTAGTTTTCACATTATGATGTAGTGTAAACTTTAAGAATGTCTCTAGTGATTACAAGTTTACTAACCTAATCGGCCATTCAAGAATTGATGTTTTGGGATCATGCCAATGTTATGTAATAATGCACCGACTCTGGGTAACTGGAGTCGGGGCGTTACAATATATCTACTTCTATGCTTGTTTTAAGGTGTGTTTATAAATATTGTAGACCATTTCCACCATGAAATTTTCATATCGTACGCTAGGAAGGTTTCGACCATCAAGATTTAGATGTGGTGGGTCCTAAAACTCCAATAAAACCACCCAGAGTGCCACTCAAAGGACCTCTTGTTGTACCCAATCTGGATACTGATTTGAATGTTTTTGAATGTTTCCGACAGCTGATGCATTCCCTTAACAGTTCTCCATGACTTGCACCTACTATGGATGATCTAACTCCAGACATCCAGGAATATAGTAGTCATAAATTCTCATGGTATGGTGGTCCACAGTCTATAGAGTCTTGGCTAAAGGAAATGTTATGTATCAATGATCATATAGAGAAACCTATTGTGTGGAGGGTCAAGCTTCCTACATACATGCTTCAAGATTCGTCCATGCATTGGTGGTATGTGATAACATAAGATGGTTGTCATTGGGGCATGATATGTGTAGTTCCCCCGGTTTGATGTATGTGCAATTTTTTATGCATTGTTATGTGTTTATCGTGCCTGGGATGAATTGGGAAGAGGTTGGGATTGATTGGAATTGTTTGGATGAGTTTTGAGGCTTTTAAAGGGGTGCACCGTTTGAGCACGGTTAGTGGAAACTGTGCGGGTTCTCTAGAAAGCTGTGTAGGGGAGAAAGTATGATTCGAACGGCCGGAAAATGGTTTTCCAAACCATGTGAGAAAACCATGCAGACCCTTGCTCCCGAGGCAGTAGCATATATACAGCTAGCGCACGACTTGCCAAACCGTGATGGCTAACCGTGTCACCACTTAAAAATAGGGTTATAAGTTACAGTCTCCCTTGGGCTTAACTTATTTCAATCCAATCTTCCTCCCACTCGAGCCTCACATGGGATTTTGGGTTATCATGGCTTAAGGGTGCTCTTCCACTCGATTTGGAAGTGTTTCAATGGGGTTTCAAGGTGGTTTGAAGGTGGTTTCTCCCGGGTAAGTCTCTCCTCTTGTTTATCTTGTGTTTTCCTCAAGATCTACATCCCTCTATTTCATGTTTTTCATGATCTACACTTATTGTGTGTAGTTATAGGGTTGTGGTTGCCTTTAATGTAAATATTAAGGCTTTTGGATGTTTGGGAAGGGGGATCTAGAGAGGATTCGGTGGTGCTTTCGCTGGATTTGAGGTGCGGTGGCCTGTGGGTCGATTTCTTGGGAACCCTAAAGGTAGGTTGCTTCTCTATCAACTCAGCATGGTTAGAACAAGTGGTTCCATGTTACAATTAATTTTTGTGATGAAAATTAATTGTGAATTGTTATGCAATTTTTTTTGGAAATCCCTTGGCTGATGTTTTGGGGATTTTTGGGGATAAGGGTGGTTTATGGTGAAATGTTATTCATGTGGATTTTAAAATGATAATTTTGAAATGGGATGATATTGTAGATTTTTGAAAATGATTGATGGAAAGTGTTTTCAATTAAAGGGGTTTTTACTGAAATGTTTTTTAGCATGGAAAATGGTTTTCAATAAATGGTTGATTTATTGAAGTGGATTGATATTCAATGGAATTGGTTGATTACATGTTGCTGTGACTTTGGTGGGTTTATGCTTGGTTTGGTTTGATTGAGATACTGAATGGAAGTGGGCGGGAAGTCATACTATAAAAAGGGGATGGATAGTGGTCAGAAGAACCACCTTATGAGTAGTGTTCGGGAAGTACTGCAAGTTGTGAATGGGTGAACGGGTTGGGTGGGATTCCCACCATTTTGATAGTTTTGGTGTGAATGGGTGAACGGGTTGGGTGGAAGTGACACTGATTTGGTTGTTTTTTGTGCATTGCGTTGCAAGATGGAAGTTGTTGTGCTAACGTGTAAATGCTGAGATGTCTTGTGTCATGTTTGGTTGGCTTTACTTAGGTTGCTTCGTTTGGGTGTGATGGCTTGGTAAGGGCAGTTTTGGCTTATGAAAATGGTTACACATGTGATTTAATTTATATAAAATGTTTTATATAAATGTGCTAACGTTTTTATCCTAGTGTCGTGTGTAGGGAAGTAATTTGGGGAAATCCTACTGAGTTTTAGTACTCACTCCCTGCTATGGAACTGTGGTGTCTTTGCAGATGTCGTGTACCGTGATGTGGGAAAAGGTAAGGCGTAAACCTTCTATAGTGGATCATTGTGATCCTTTGGTGGAGTTTAGATCTTGGAGCATGGCGTGAAGATGTGGTGGTGTCATGTCTTGTGGTGTTTGGTTGTTTAGTTTCCACATTGTACTCTCATATTGGGTGGACATGTCTCGTCGTATTGGTTTTGAGTTTTGTTGTGGAACAACTCGGTAGTATTTTGGGAATGTGTGGATGGGTAATTGAATTGACATGCATCATATAGTGTCTATTAGTGTATGGTTTGGTTGGTTTTGTCTTAAGGTAAAATTGTTCCTACACATGATCTTGAAGCCCTCGACATTCATTTCCAGCCATTGGCATCTTGGGAACATCTCTTAAGGCCATGTAGCCATCACTGCCTCCTCAAGACAATGAGGTAGGGGCGGGGTGGTACAAGTGGTATCGGTTTGTTCAGTCCTTTGAAGTTGATTCTCAGATTTGGTGTTGACATTCGTTCAGTTTCATTAATAGAGTCGGGATGGTATCAAGGCGTAGGATTGATGGAACATGGAATTTATAGCATAAAAAGATGTATCTAACCATTTTATTCTAAATTTCAAGTAACCATGGAGTTGAGTACATAAGTGTTTTAGAGACACTTATAGGAATTGGTTATCTCATGGTCGTGGGGTATCCAATGAGAGGAGCATGGAATGAATGGTAGAAATGACTTCCCATTAGGATGCATATTTCATTGAGGTATAATGACTTATTATTTGATATGAATGTGTGATATTGTAATGTGAATAAATTGGTATTTTGAAAATGGATTGGTTTTCAAAATGGTCAAACATGGAACATGTGAAAACTGTTAACTGGTGGAAATCCTTGTTGTTATTGTGTTGTGTAATCTTATTTGAAATGGAAGTTCGTGATGTCTACGGAAGTGAGAAAAATGGTTTTTTGTTTTTTGTTTATAGAAATGGAACCGGTTAGGCATCGTAGAGACCAACCAGAGGAGTCTATTGAGAATATGGTAGCACCTGAGCATCAAGTGAACCAGTAGTTAGTGAAAAGCATATTGCAAGCATGAACAAGATCTTTGAGTTCTTGGGTACTCTGATAGAGTTAAAAGTGAAGTTGGCCTCGTATATGTTGTATGATATTTCCCTTCAGTGGTGGGAGTTGGTAGTGCAAGTGGGGACGGGTCATGGTATGATGTGGGAAGTCTTTGAGGAATTGTTTAATAAAAAAATCTACCCGAAAACGCTCAGAATTTGGTGTACGACTGACTTCTTCAGTTTGAAGCAAGAGCTAATGTTTGTGACAGATTATGTATCTATGTTTATGAACTTAGTGTAGTTTTCACCTGAGGTGGATGGTAGCATGTCGCTGAAGGCAAGGATCTTTGAAGCGGGATTAAGGCAGGAAATACGTTCAAATATAGTGGTGTTCTGTATAGATGATTACACAGAGATGTTGAATAGAGCTTCAGTGGCTGAGCGGGATATGTTGGGTGCTCCGGGTGGGGGAAGAAAGTTGTTACCCATGGGGAATAGTGGGAACTCTAACGCTGGGTTCAAGAGGAGGAGGGACACTTATTCCCAGGGCAGGAATATGGCATATAATCTGACAGCCGGATTGATAAATCTTCCTCTGAAGTCCCAGAGAAAGCCGGGATGTTTTCAGTGAGGTTCTACGAACCACATCAAGAGGGATTGTATGACAGAACATTGAGTATTTCATAATTGTAAGTAGATGGGTCATCTTCAACATTATTATCGGAATCCTCCATGGTCGGGTGTGTGTGACACTACTTAGGGATATCAGTTGTCATATGCTCCGACGGGACAAAGACAACAACACACCCCTGATTAGAAGAGTGAATTGGGGCATGTTGATTCTCGGAATTCCACGACGCCTCAGCTGGGAAATAAAGTTTAGAGTGTGGAAAGAAAACATATGTTCAGAGCTGAGCAGGTTGTGGTGGATGATCATTTGGGACCATCCACGGTGTAAGGTACTATTATTTTCAATTCTACCTTCATGAAAATGCTGTTTGATACGGGTGCTTCACACTCTTTTATTTTTTCATGGGTGGTTGATTTTCTGGGTTTAAGGGTATAAATGATTCCCTCGGTTTTGAAACATCAAACTATTCTGGGTCAAAGAGAGTGTCGATCCTTTCTTTTGTAGAACATGTTGTATCTTTCTGGGAGAGGTTGAGATAGTGTGGAATTTCACAATGCTTGAGATGGATGGGTATGATGTAATCCTGGGAATGGATTGGATGGTGGCGTTTAAGGATCACATCGATAGTGATGCACAATCATTGGCTTTTGCGACACACGATGGCGTTAAACATCACTTTAGAGGAGATAAGCATGAAAGGTAGGGTGCAATCGGTTTGTTGGAAGCAGTAGTGGGTACGTTATTGTATCAGATGGCAGTTTTGTCATTGGAATCGATAGAGGGTGTTGAGCAGAGTGTTCCTCCGGAAATGGTGGAGCAGTTCATGGATGTTTTTCCAAAAGAATTATATGGTTTACCTCCCATAAGAGAAGTGTAGTTTAAGATTGATCTCCTTCCGGGGTCCAGTCCTATCTCACATCCGTCTTATCTAATGGAACCATCTTAATGGCATGAATTGAAAATTCAGTTGGAATAGTTAAAAAACAAAGGGTTAATCCGGCCTAGAACGTCTCAGTGGGCAGTGTTGGTATTGTATGTGAAAAAGGAGTATGGAACTTTGAGGAAATGTGTGGATTTTCTTAGACTTAACCATGTTACGATAAAGAATAGATATCAACTTCCACAAATTGATGACTTGTTCGACCAGTTGAGGGGAGCCTAGTGGTTCTCCAAGATCGACCTGAGGCTGGGATATCATCAATTGTTGGTGAGAAATGAGGATATTCTTAAAAAAGTTTTGAGAAGTAGATATGGACATTATGAATATGTGGTTATTCCCTTTGGTCTAACGAATGCACCAGCGGTGTTTATGGAATTGATGAATCAGATATTTCAGAGATATCAGGATTTATTTGAGGTGGTGTTTGTAGACAATATTCTGGTGTATTCAAAGGCAAGGGTAGATCATGAGAAGCACTTAATGAGAGTCCTGGGGAATTTGAGGGATCATCGGTTGTATTCCAAATTGTCATAGTGTGAAATTTGGATACAAGAAGTTTGTTTTTGTGGCCATGTGATTTTTGAAAGAGGTGTTTTAGTTGATCCAGAAAAGATAGAGGCCATTATCTCGTGGAAACCTCGAAATAATGTGTTTGAGATATAGAGTTTTCTTGGTGTAACTAGGTATTATCGGAGTTTTGTTCATGATGTTTCAGATTTGGCTTCGCCGATGACAGCATTGATAAGAAAGAATGTTCCTTTCCAGTGGAATAAGCGTTGTCAGAAATGTTTTGAAGTGCTAAAGGGGCGTCTTACATCTGCACCAATCATGGTTTTTACAGAATCAAGAAAAGGTACGTGGTGTATTTCAATGCATCGGGATTAGGGTTGGGGTGTGTTCTCATGCAAGGGAATCATGTGGTTGCATATGGCTCACGACAATTGATAGTTCATGAAAAGAACTACCCAACTCATGATATGCAGTTGGAAGCAGTGTTCCATGATTTGAAAGTGTGGCATCATTATCACTTTGGTGAGAAATTCACAGTATATACAGATCATATGATCTTGAAGAACATTTTCTCAAAAAGGTATTTGAATGTGAGGTAAATGAGATGGATGAAATATCTCAAGATGTTTGATTTTGACTTGATGTAGACACTGGGTAAGGGAAATTCGGTGGCAGATGCATTAATAAGAAAATAATATGATCAGGTGGTGAAATATGCATCAGACCAGTGGCAATTGAAGTCAGTTATAGCTGATATGCGGTTGGAATGTTAGGACCAGGGCGATAGAGCGGTCTTCATTCTGG
Source organism: Viscum album (assembly GCA_963277665.1). Classification (NCBI taxonomy): domain Eukaryota; kingdom Viridiplantae; phylum Streptophyta; class Magnoliopsida; order Santalales; family Viscaceae; genus Viscum; species Viscum album. The sequence goes on from OY728128.1 coordinate 600,520,871, forward strand.
TTTTGTTGATTCCTGACATGGTTGGCCCCTTTAGAAAGTAACAGATATCTGATTCCGAGTGTGTGACCATGGGGTAGAGACTCAATGGTGGGGAGACCATTAATAGTAGGCAACTAAATGGGGATTCAGTTTTGTGTTTTCAGAATCGGATGGTTGTACCAGTTTCTTTATCAAGAGGATCTTCTCAGGGCATATCATCATTCCAGGTGGGATGTTCATCCTAGAATTCATAAAATGTATAATCCATTGAAAGCGCAGTTCTGGTGGGCTAGTATGAATAGAAGAGTGGCTGAGCTTGTTTCGAGATGCTTGATTTGTCAGCAAGTCAAGGACGAGCATCAGAGGCCAGATGGAATGTTGTAGTCTTTACCAATCCCTGTTTTGATGTGGGTTCCAATAGTGATAGATTTTCATATAGGTCACACAAGAACGGTCAGAAAGAATGATTCCATTTGGTTTATAGTCGATCGACTAATGAAGTCGAACAATTTCATCCCGATTCGTGAATCTCTTATGGTGGAGGATCTGTCCAAAATTTATATTCGGGAGGTGGTAAGAGACATGGTGTCCCAGTTTTGAATGTATTAGATAGAGATCTGAGGTTTACATCTCATTTCTGGAAATCCTTGCAGTAATCCCTTGGGACACAGTTGACTATGAGTGCGTCGTATTACCCTCAGACGGATTGTAAATCCGAGAGGACAATACAATCTCTAGGGGATATTTTACGGGATTGTGTCATGGATTTGGTGCTCATGGGAGGAGCACTTGTCTTTGGCTGAATTCTCAAACAATACCAGTTATCAGGCATCCATACGGATGGATCCGTTTGAAGCATTGTACGGGGGGCCATTTAGTTCTCCACTATGTTGGGGGGAAATGGGTGAGTCCTCGATGGTTGGATCGAGCCTTGTCTAGGAGACTACGGAGAAGATCATGTTGATCAGATAGAGAATAAAGACTGCTCAAAGTCGTCAGAAATCTTATGTGGTCTTCATCGACTATCGTTGTCATTTGAGGTGATTGATCATGTGTTCTTGAGGATCCCTCCTAGGTTTGGACATCATCGGTTTCAGAGGCTTGAAATGTTATCTTTGTGGTATATTGGTCCTTTTGAGACTCTTGAGTGGGTTGGTGAGGTGGCTTATCATTTGGATTTTCCACCTTGGTTCAGTGCGGTGCATAATGTGTTTCATGGGTAGCAGTTGAAAAAGTATCTTCCGGATCGTGACCATGTGATTCGATGGGATCAGGGTGAGCAAGAATCAGATGCGTCATTGGTGCACATTCCAGTGTTGTTTGTGGATAGGAAAGAGAACATCTTTTTTGGTAAAATCATCGGATTAGTTCGTGTTTTGTGGCAACATGGTCAGATTCAAGAGCAGACTTGGGAGATGGAGAAAGAGATGGTCGAGCAGTGTCCCGAGCTCTTTCGGCAAAGGGAAGCTTCACTACTTTCCTAGGATGGAATTTCCAATGGTGGGGGAGAATGTAGTACGCCCAGTTTGAGTTATGGGGCCTTTTTTTATGAATTTTATGTGTTTATAGTGGATGGGAAGAGTTGGGAAGTGGTCGGGAGAGTTTGGAATGGTTTTTGATTTGTATGGAGGCTTATAATGGGGTGCACGGTTTGATCACTGTTAGTTGAAACCACGCGGGTTCTCCATGAAACCATACAGGGGAGACAGTAGGCTTCTCATGACCAGTGTACAGTTCCCGAAACTGTTCATGGAATCCATGTGGACCCTTGCTCTTGAGGCAGTATTGTGGGCATGGTTAGCGCATGGTTTTCCAAACTGTGCTGTCTAACCTTGTGACCACTTAAAAATAGTGTTATAAGTTTTGGCTCCCTCTAGCATAACCCATATCACTCCAATATTCCTCCCACTCGATCCTTACTTGGGATTTTGGGTTCTCAGGGGATAAGGGTGCTCTGCAACTAGATTTGGAATTGTTTCAAAGGGGTTTCAAGGTGTTTTGAAGGTGGTTTCTCCCAGTTAAGTCTCTCCTGTTGTTTCTCTTGTGTTTTCCTCTAAATCTACATCCTTATATTTTTTGTTTTTCTATATATACAATTGTGTTTTGTGGATCTCGAGTTGTGGTTTCCTTGGATGTAAATATTAAGGCTTGAGGATTTTAGGGAAGGGGGATCTAGAGAGGTTTCGGTGGTGCGTTCGCAGGATTTGAGGTGCGGTGGCATGTGGGTTGATTTCTTAGGAATAGTAAAGGTAGGTGGCTTCTCTATCGACTCCACATGGTTATAACTAGTGGTTCATTGTTATAATTAATTGTTGTGATGAGAATTTATTGTGAATTGTTATGCGAAATTGGTAGGAACTCCCTTGGGTGATGTTTTGGGGATTTTTGGGGAAAAGGGTGTTTTATGGTTAAATGCTATTATTGTGGATTTTAAAATGAATATTTTAAAATGAGATGATATGGTTGATTTGTTAAAATCATCGATGGAAAGGGTTTTAAATAAATGGGTTGTTTTATTGATTTGTTGTTTGGCATGGAAAATGGTTTTCAATAAATGGGTGATTTTTTGAAGTGGATCGATATGCAAAGGAATTGGTTGGGTGCGTGTTGTTGTGACATTGGTGGGTTTATTCTTGGTTTGGTTTGATTGAAATGTTGTATGGAAGTGGGCGGGAAGTATCACTAAAAAACGGGGATGGATAGTGGTTGGGAGAACCACCATATGAGTAGTGGCCGAAATGTACCGCTAGTTGTGAATGGGTGAACAGGTTGGGCGGGAGTCCCACTGTTTTTATTTTTTTGGTGTGAATGGGTGAACGGGTTGGGCGGAAGTCCCACCATTTTGGTTGTCTGTTGTGCATTTATTTTCAAGATGGATGTTGTTGTGCTAACGTGTAAATGATGAGATGGATAGGGTCATGTTTGGTTGGCATTCCCTTGGTTGCTTGGTTTTGGTGTGATGGTTTGGTAAGGGCATGTCTGGCATATCCAAATGGTTTCACTTGTGATTTAGTTTATATAAATTGTTTTATATAAATGTGCTAATGGTATTATCCTATTGGCATGTGTATGGTAGTCATTGGGGGTAATCCTACTAATTTTTAGTACTCACCCACTACTTTGGCACTATGGTGTCTTTGTAGATGTCGTGTACCATGACGTGGGCAAAGATAAGGTATCACTCTCCTTTAGTGGAGCATTGTGATCCCTTGGTGGATCTCGGAGCTTGGAGCTTAGCATGGAGCTATGGTGGTGTCATGGCTTGTGTTGTTTGGTTGTTTAGTTTCCGCAGTGTACTCCGATATTGTGGGGACATGTCTAGTTGTATTGGTTTTGTGTTGTTTTGTGGAACAACTTGGATGTATTTTGGGAATGCATGGATGTGTAATTGAATTTACATGCATCCTATAGTGGTTGTGAGTGGATGGTTTGGTTGGTTTTTTATTAAGGTAAAATTGTTCCTCAATTTGATCTTGAAGCCCTCACCATTCATTTCCAGCTTTTGGAAACATGGGAACGTCACTTAAGGCCAAGTTTCCCTCACCGCCTCCTCAAGCCAATGAGGTAGTGGCGGGGTGATACCATATGGGTTTATTTCAAGAAAGTTTTTATGATCAATTCATTCCTCAGATATTAAGAGATGATAGAGCCAAAAAATTCATGCATCTCAATTAGGTTTCTATGTCAGTAATGGAATATTAATCACGTTTCACATAGTAGTATAAATTTTCACCACTTATATCTAGTGATGATATTTTTCATGACAATAATTTAGCAGATGGGATCCAGTATAAAATCTATACACAAATGAATATCTTTCACCAGACTACTATTTCTACAACAGTCAAATAATGATCTTATAACTAAATGAAACTGGATTGATGGAAATAGTGTCGGACATAAGGGATTAATGTCACGATTGGACATTAGTTCCCCTAATTGTAGTTAATGTTCCATAGAGGTTTTCGATTAGGGAACTATCAACCAGAGTGATTATTTTGATAGATCAATGGTATGTCATCAGTGTGGCTGGCGAGAGAAATTGAAGCCCCATTGAGATAGAGACCCACTAGAGTACTCATCTTGTACCCATATGGGGAATCATCTGTGGTTCAACGGGACATTTCCACCATCTTAATGGGAAAATTGATCTGCATCAACTCCATCATGTAGAACGGGATCATTTGTGCCACATTAGTCAGAGAGTTACAGAAGCATTGGTAAGACTGTATGAAGAGGATGTCATGTCCATGATAGTTGGACCCCTAATCACTAGCATCATCAACAAATATGTTATGGTTATGGTTGACTATTTGTTCCAAAAAGCTATAGATCATGTCAGTTTCATGCAGAATAGCTGATACTTGATTACCAAGATGTGAGAACATCTACATTATGAGTTACCATTCTTATGGAATCAACTATATTATCTATATTATTTAATATGGGTTCTTAATACTAATATATCTTTGTATCTATTATTTAATGTCTCAGAATAGATATATATTATTACTATGGTGTATTGACCAATGTTCAGTTGTTAGGGTTATGAATAGTGGGAATATTCCATTGTATGGACTATCACATTAATGTATGTATTTACCCTTTCTTTTGTTACCTATATATTCATGATATGATAAGCATTTATGTCATTCATGGTTATGTTTGGATGGTTCCATATCAAATATTTTCAGTTTTTCATCACCAAAGGGTATCATTTACACACTTGAGGGAATCAGTTATCTAAATATTAGTGAGTGGGATGTCTTGGTTAGTAGAGAAAGACTAGAGGATCCTAGGCTAGGTGATGTGACATCCCATATTGAAAATATAATTATTTATGGCTAGGGTTTACATCATGTTTACTTCTCTCTAGTAGTGGTTCATTTTAGTGAATTATATCCTTAAGATTTTTCTGGCATACCTCCTAAAAAAGAGGAAGAGTATACAATCTAGGTTCATCCTTCAGTAGCTCTAGTGTCCATTCCTCAATGAAAGATTAAACCTATAGTGCTTCAAGAGATCAAGTATAATTTTTTGGATTTATTGGCCAAAAGATTTATATTTCCTATTACATCCTATTGGGGTTCTCCCATGCTTTTATCAAGGTAGTTTTATGGTACATTACACCTATTAATGGATTATAGAGTGATGAAGCGTTTTATGGGAAAGAATCAGTATCCACTAACATGAATATATTATCACCTTGTCTATATATTTGAAGCTAGGGGCTTCTTTATGATTGGCCAATGATTGGGTTATCATAAAGTGAGAGATATGCCATTAGAAATACCTTGTGCATATTTCCCTAGTAGGTATTCTTTATTTGAGTACATTGTCATGTTGTTTGGTCGTAAGAACACAACCAAGGTTTTCATGGAACTAAATAATAGTGTTTTGATTCCCTATGTCATCAATTTTTTCAGGGTCTTTGTGCCTGGAATATTAGGGTATTAGCATACATGTAACATCCATGCTAAACACCTTTAGATCATTTTATGTAAACTGAGAGAGCATAAGCATTTGGTCCGGCCTGTTATGTGCCTCTTCTTGATCGAAAAAGATCACATCATGGGAAATATAATATCTGAATCAAGAGTAAATGTTGACCCTCAAAATGGTATTTATATATTCTATTATGCTAAAACCATGAATGTGTTTGAAATAAAGATAATCTTGGGGATGGTTGGATATTATAGGCATTTCATACAAGACATCTCATGCCTTTATTATATTTTTCCTATCACTATAATTAATGGATTCATGTTCATTTAATCAAATAAATGAGATAAATACTTACATAAACTAAAGGGAGGATTGTATCAATAGCTATAATAATTCATCTAAGGCCAAGTGTAGGTTATACCATCATCATTCATGCATTAGGAATCAAATAGGTGCAGTGATGATGGAGGCAGATATAGTCATTGTGTAAATATATCAGCAGAAAAGGTATTAGAAGATAAATGTCTAGATGCATGGCCATGATCTAGTAGCATTTTCCCATGCCTTACATTGTTGGAGACATTAAATGTTGTGTTAGTGATTTGTGGTGTACACAGCGCATAATAGCCTCAAATATATATTCTTATAGTGTGACCTGAACCTCAGAAAGAATATATGGATATATTATCTCTAATCCATGGATTTTGAGTATTCAAATGTGAGTGGGAAGTGGAATGTTGGTGTAGATGTGTGGAGTCGAAAAACAATGATATAGGTCGTATAGGAAGCCAGTGATGAATGGACATTGGGAGCCCTATTCATTGAGATTCATCTAGAGTTTCATGATTTTCACAAGTAGCCTTACCTCTCATCTTTGAAAATCACATATTCCCTCTTAAAGAAGGTTACGGGTCAAAAAATTTCATATCATGAGGCCTTGGTTCTCCATTATAGTATATCAGGTGTTGGCCTCCCTCCAGAATTATTATGTTGATAGAGATGAAATAGTAATGATTTATTGACGTGTCTGGGTTCCTATATATATAAGAGAGAACATAATGTGGGACTCTCATGACTCTTAGTGGAATGATCATCTAGGGTTATCAATGATGTATTGAGATATGTGACGATAGTATTGTTGTCCTCTAATGAAGTTTCAGATAGTGGGATTTATCACCAGGTGTTCCAGATGTTAGTCGGTGAAGACAGTGACCCAAAGGCTTGTAGGTTTTTTAAAGCCACATGTAGTCCATGAATGGAAATGGGAGCTATTTTTGTGTAATTTGAATTCAATTTACATAGGTATCCTTGAGGTTGAGATATTGTTGGTGTTTTCATTGCTAGACTAACAAAAGGAGATTACATCATTCATATTTTGGAGACATTATCAGTTGATTAGGTGGGTTGATAATATGTTTTTGAGATCATATGACTAAATGGGGTCCTGAGTACTATCATTTTAGATGGGGGTGATTGTTTCACATACCATTTCTGTAAGGGATTAATTAAGGATATGGGAACATAGGTGCTTCTACACACATCTTTTCTCCATCACACAGATGGATAATCAAAATGAACCATACATGTTCTGGAGGATGACCACTGAGCATGTGACCTTGATTTCAGCGGTTCATGGGAAAAAAATATCCCTCTCATCAAGTTATCCTATAATAATTTCTTTTGGAGGATAATTCATATGGATCCATTTATAGCCATATATGGTAGGTCATTTCATTAACCTCTATGCTAGTTGGAGGAAAGTGAGGCATCAATAATAGGCCTTTGGCTCGTTCAGGAGACATCAGAGCAAGTTCAACGGATCAAAATGGCTACGAATACAGCTCATTCTAGACATAAATCTTATGTTGAACACCGTCGACAAACGCTGATGATTGAGTTTATGACCGTTGGTTCCTTCAAGTATCACCCTTTAAGGGACTATATAGTTATTCAATAAAATGATGTCCTCTCCTCATTAAATAGGGACGTTTCAAATCACAGAGACAGTTCAGCCTATAGCCTATCTTTTTCAACTACCTATGATGTATCATTCCAAGTTTGATGTCTTCAATGTTTCAAAAAATCTCTAATATCATGATGACCCATCAAAACCCTTTCATCATGAGGATGTTGAGCTATAAACTGATACAACCATTTAAGAGTGTCTAGTACTCATCATTTCCTAAAGCATGATGGTTCTCCTTGTTTGGTTTCTCCCTCAAATACGTGTTCTATGGAAGTATGGATACATGATAGATGAGACATGGGAGTGGTATCTCGATGTATGTGCCCAATGGGTATTGTAGTTCTCATAATGTGTTCCTCTATCATTGGCATGTTAAATCATGGATGAGTTCTTTTAAGGTGGTAAGACTGTAAGAACCATGTATTTTTCTCTCGTATAGATCCTTCAAATTTTTGTCAAATTATTTATTTTAGAAAAACTATGGATACCAAATGAGTTCGGGAATATTAGTAGGATTTTAAGAATGTTTGGAGCCTAGAAAATAGATTTTTGGGAAAAAAATCATTGAATATAGTTCGACGTATATCATGTGGGAATTCCATAAGGTTAACTCAAATTGTGTGGGTGGTTCATTTTTAGATTGCACCTTAATACACTATTTGTACACAATTTCCCTAATAGTGTGGCCTAACCATGCTATTTACCCTCTTCCCATGGTACTCATGCATCGTTTGTGTATTATTTTTGAAACCCTGTAGACACACTATGAACATGCTATATTTTGTGTAATTTTATTAATTTTCCCTTAATTGTTTAAATAAGAATACTCCTTCCTCTTTATATGAATTCCTATTTGATTAACCTTTTCTATCTCATTTCAAAGCAAATTGAAGGTCGTAAGATGGGGTTAAATGACCTCCTTCGTCTGGGATATGATTGAGCATATATTCATCACGTTAGATGTGCAATGATAAGTACTGAAGTCCTTTTTAACATTTCTTCTCCTATTGTATAGTCATCCAAGTTATTGGGGAGTGATTATTTTTAATGTTTCTCATATCTACTCCATGATAGGTCAAATAAGAGTCTAATATCGGGGGAGTAGAGTTATACAACCCCATGGTATGTATTCTATAACTCATCCCACATGTTCATTGATTTTGGAATTGTTGTGTGGTGCCCACAGATTACAATGGGTGTCATTAGTGGAATTTATATTCCATTCTTATATTCAATAGAACCATACTGTTATGTTATTTCCAAAAATGTGATTAATTATTGGTGGTTATTCCAATAATTCCATCCATAACATGTGGTTTGTTGTGAATAATTGTGTTTTTAGTATTTGACACATTTGAGCAAACTTTGGGGTGTAACTTGGCATGAACCTTATAATGGTAATCTTTTCTATATTAAATGACTTGATTTATATTATGAATTTTATAATTAAACGTACGATGTATGTTCATCGCTTGAGCCACCTAAGGTAATTTATTCAATTGATAATTAACCGTGAAATGTAAATTGGTGAGTACATTATGTATATGACATGACCAAATTAACTGTAAATAAATAATCGGTTGTATGTACATATCCCGCCTTTCTACATTAATGGAACACATAAAAAGGAAACTTTATTATTTAATATTCCTTAAATATATTTAATAATGGATTTATGTTTCATGGCCTTGTCAAAATAATTAAAGGAAAGGCTTGAAATAAATGAAATTACACATGACATCTTTATTAAATAGGAGTGTCCTGAAAGAAGCTCACCTTGGAATCTTATTGTGGAATTTCATAAGCATTAAAAAACCCCATAATGATTAAAGGATTCATATTTATTAGGATGATACTATCTTATATCACCATCCTATAATATTATTGGATTCCAAGTATAAAATTGTAGGATCCCTCACATATTATTAAAGGATTTCATGGATGCACTCATTAGATCCATCATTGACACATAGGTTCAATGGTTAAATCCCATATGGCCCTGTCACTATTTAGACCTGTTTTATCTTTGATGATCACCTTGATTCAGAAGGAATATTATTGTGGAAACCAAATATGGTTTCCTTGTTTCATCGTGGAACCATCACAATTTCTAATGTGTGAATTATTTAGAAATGGGTAAAATAATATAATGACATATTTATATTGTAAGACACCAGTTATGGGATAATGTATGAAAACTTTTATTTAGGTGCATTTTACTACATTAAGTTATATATGAATACCTTCAAACTGTTACATTTTTTTGTTATGTGAGCCATATGTTATAGAATACATTAGGGGGCCCATATGGATTTTTCTAACACCATTTCCAGATATCATTTGGTACCCAGGGTAGATTAAGTTTATGCATGTGTTGATAACTGGAAGAATACAACTTCAAACACTTGATTCATTGCTATTTGGATGGAGCCTTATAGAAGATGACTAAGCCAGATCTCGAGATTCATTGGTTAGTTATTTTAATTGTGTTATTCATTCATGGAACATGTTATACCAGGTATCTTGTATCCATGTTTTCAAATTTTCAAGTGAAAAGACATATAATCATTACTATTTCCATTTTATAGAGAAATTATAATCCTTGATAATCTATTACATTATCTACCTCTACTATTTACCTATGATTACATTTATCTGTTATGCTAGAACCTTTTATTTGGGAATAGTCTCACCATGTACACACCCTCACCCCTCATTTATAGTCATCAACATCTTTCATTTTGGTAGATGTGCATGATTCCATGTGTCCCACCGTGCTCGGGGAACATATTAATTAGCATCTAAACCAGGTTGTCACAATTTGGATGTTTACATTCTTTAGTGAGACATTTTTTCCAGTCCCTATGTGTAATTGATATTTTATAAATAGAAATACATTGATGACGTGGTATAATTACCATCCATTTTAGGTTGGCTTGATGTAATCACATGGATCCACTATGCTACATTCCATTTCGTGGATGAAAATCATTTAATCTGGTGAGGATTTTTGGATAAGAGTTATTATTTCCGGAAAACAAATATATTCTCAAACATTCAATAACTCAATCACTGGAAATCAGTAAAATGGTAATGTACATATAAAAATAAATGTTATTAAAAATAAGGGATTAATTGTTTAAATAATTTAGATTCAACCAATTTAGTGGAACGGAAAAATGATATGATTCATTAAATTATTGAAGATATTTAATATTTAATTTATAAATATTATATATTCCCGTCAGTTAAATCATAAATAGAATAACAACCCCATCCCTAGTATCCCAAAATCCATTTTTAATTTATAACATTATTATTTAATAAAATAAATGGCATCTTTATGGACCTAATAGTTTAGTTTTTTTTGGAAAACTAGATTCATACTTGAGACATACATTAGAATTGAAACTATAAATCACAACATAATGACTCTATTAAGAATTAACTTTATCCATGCATGTCAATCATTATTTATATCATGTAATCATGAAAGAAATAATTCATATGAAATTGGTGAGATGATATGCTCAGTATGGGTGTGCATATAATAGAAGATATCACTAATAAATTCGAATAAACGTGAAGGTAAGGTGAATAACTAAAACACAATCCATTTAAACATAATCCCCAAAAAAATATGGGATGAATAAATGAAAATAAAATAATACCATCTAAATAATCACATGGATATTCTAATAATAGATAAATCAATTTTAAAATTAATAATTAGTCTCATAATGGGGGAATGTATAATTTCAAACAATGTAAAAACCATCTAGCCTCCGTCTATGTCAGCATAAATAAATTGATAAATAATGGTATAATATCCAAACTAATTTTTTTAACGAGACCAATGGATGCTTTGAAGGGTTATAGTAGGCCCTACATATAACATTATTATGATAATGAATTCCTCATATTATAGGGGTGAATATTACAAAACATAAACATTGATATTAAAAACTAGAATATGATGTCTCAATACTTTTACAATGAACTATGATTGGAAAAAAATTTCAACCCATAGTAAAAATGAATGAAAAAAAAATTATAAAAATATTATAAATGATATAAAATGTGGTAAACCTCAATTAAACATAAGATTAATCAGATGATGTTGATGTAGATGAAAATAATCTGATAAAATCATAGAAAATTCTTAAGAGAAGGAACTACTTTATTAAAAAAATAGTTTAATAGGACACATTATTTTCAATGGAAACATTTTACTTTAAAATACTTTTTTGATACCCTAAGGGATTATTCAATAAATTAGGGCATCATGAAATTAAAAATTCCTTCATTTTTTAAAAGGTAAATTAATAATACTTCATAAAAAGTATCAAAGAACCTCATTTGGAAAATAACAAAAAGTTACCATTCAAACCATTTTTTAAAAATTTACATATGTATACAAATGAATTTAAAAAATTATATAAAAATATGAGAATTTTTTTGGGATAATATTTTAACAAACATGGATATGGATAATAATAATTCCCTAGTAGATTCTTACATATAAATAATCTTATATAATATTGTGATTATGAAGTCAAAACTTAACTTTTGACATATTTCATCTATAAATATATGAAACTCATATATAGTTGTATTAAACGTATATTTAAATTATAATCACATAGCAATAATATTTATGACGTCATATATGATACCCATATAACATTTTAAAATTTATTTATTATGATATTTTATTTATTTCATTGTTTTTGGTGTCGATTGCCCTATTTTCTAATGATTGTTTTGTTTTGAATGTCTCAGTTTTATTGCATATGATACAGATCCATTAAATCTAGAATAATATTTCTTTTTTATTCATTATTTATATTTTTATATTCATTCCACAATGTTTTCCATGTAAAATGAGTTGTATCACATCAGGGATACTGTAGGTCGTATGTTCACATTAGCGAGGATATCATTCTCTCAACAGTGAAAGTGTGATCAAGTGCGTGATATATTTATTTTTATGTTATAAATATCATGTAATAAATATATATATATATCCATTATTTCCATCATTATACTCAATCAAGTATGTTGGTGAGGAAGAACATTTTACACCACGGTGTGCAGATGGTAAGCAATATGTATGAATGTGTGGTGCATTGATTTTTCATAGGATGGATAAAAGGTTGAATAAAGATACACCATAAATATAATAGCATCTATGGATTTAGATGATACTAGAGTTATATAATTATAATTCAAATAACTCATGATGAGGGAGTAGAGGAATAAATGAACTTGAATTAGTTGATAAAAATGATAACCTTTTCTTTGGTAAATATCATTTAGAATTCCAATTATGGGATATAGGGTTTGTCTCTTTGGTTGAAATAGTCTTAAGAACATGTATAACCATTTTTAGAAGATAAATATTCAGGTGTTGATTAAGATGGATTGCCCAATTTGTTGTGAAGAATTAATGTAGGTGGTCCCCTTTCCTAATTGAGGTCAGGGGCACTTTAGGAAACTGTTAAAATATTAAATTAATAATTTTTCATTTTCAATTATGTATTATTCCAAAGTTATTCATTTTCAATAGAGGATTAGTATGGGTATAAACAGTTTTGACCAATATTTTTTTTTCTGTTTAGGTCACATATTTATGATTATATTTTGTCTTTAATCATTATTTAACTTCTTTAACTCATATAGTGCCAACACATTTTTACACATTTATGGATAATATAGATACAATAAAAGGACAAATGGACATAAATTGAATCTTAAATTATTATTTTATCCTTTTAACAATAATTTTTCTAAATGAAATAATTTTATTAATTTTATACCATTTAATAAAATATTATTTATTTAAAAATATCATTAATGTTAATTTTGACACTATTCATTATAAGGATTTTTATAATTTCATACAAATAATATAAATTAATAAAAAATAGAGAACATAAAAAACATTTAAATTTATTCTATTTAAATCATTGATGACATTATTTATTTAAAATATTATATATTTCAGTATTTTTAATATTGATATTCCAATTAATTTGCCAATAATATGAATTCGTTTATTGTAATTATGTATTTCATTAAAATTAAAATCAAATAATCAAGATGTAAGTAAAAATTTGAGATTAGAAATTACTATTTATAGTCCATGATATGTGTTGAATTACCCCCATATTAAATATTTATTAATTATTAACAAAACATTTATAACATGTTTTACTTTTTTTAAAATAAAATACTATAAAAGGATTAAATTCATTAATGTGGCTCGAAGAGGAAATAAAATTAGAGAAAAAATATTTTGGATGAAATTCACTCATCTAGTAAAATTAATACATGTGTCTGGGTAATTTTTAATATTTATAAAATAAATTTACCATAAATTACCTGATTTGCCCTTAATGTTGGTAATAATGATTTCAAATGATATTATTAATATTTTCCAAAAATAATATGGACCAATTTTTTAAATTTATACCTTCAAATTAAAAATATACAATAAATTTTTAAAAATTAATAACATAAAATTAATCTAAATTAATATAAAATTAATCCTATTGATGGTGTGAGAAATTGGATTATTAAAGTAAAAAAGTTCAAAATTTTGAAATATTATTATATAAAATCACAAATACAAATTAATTAAAATGACCTAAATTTTATTTAATGACACAAAATAGATAAAATTATAATTTCCAACCAATCATAAAAATATTTTCACACTATAAAATATTTAAAATAAAAATTGGTTTTGAATTAATATAATGTATTTTTATTTCTTAATGAAAACATTAAACATATTATAAAAATTAAACAATTATACCTTTGTAAATGATAAAATTCCTATTTATGAATTTTTTTCAGTTACATTTTATAAAAGTGTCAGATTTTAGTTTTAAAACACATGATATTTTAAATTGCGGCCAAACTGCATTTAGAATAATATAGCATGTTAATATGAAAAATTGGATTTATTCTTATCTAATCCGTATAAAATATCATTGTTGACTGTAAAAAAGTTTAATTTATATAAATTCCAAATTGTCGGTAATATTATTAATTTATTACAATTTTACATCTATGTTATAATAATATTTCATTGTACTGTTAAACTGGGTGTTGCATGAAACATATGTTATCAAGGAGATAAAACTTGAAAAGTAACATATATGAAAATATTGGGGTTTCATATTTTAGATTTTTGAATAAATTTTATCGTCAAAATTATAAATAAAAATAAAATTATAATTTTGATAACTAAAAATTCATTTTGGGAAAACCCACATTATAAATATGGATAATAAAACAATCACTTGACATGATGGAAATGGAAATGGGAAGGTCAACACAAAATTATGCTACAGAAAATGAGAACATTAGTGAAAAGTGAAAACATGTAAATTAATGATAAATAAAGCTATCAAGATTTTATGGAGAGTGATAGATTAAATTGTCATTTGAAATTTATTAATCAAAAAACTGTTAATCAGTTACTCATTAAAAGGCCATTGATTTATTTGAAAAAAAGTAAATTTATAATTTTTTTTGAAACTATTTTCAATAAGGAAGGGGATTAATTTACTATCCCTCTAACCATTTTATAAAATAAACATACTTGATTAAATTCCATTTAATAAAAATAATCTCATCATTTGGTTGAGATTAGATATATTTTCATATCATCTTCTATGTGAGGAAATGTATGTTAAAGATGAACATTTTCGTTACACAAGAATATTAACAAATATTAAGGTGGAAAATAAATTACATTATGTAATAAATGTTTTATAAAAATATTTTTTTTTCAAAAAATATCACATAAATCATGATTTAACCAAAAAAATAAGAAATGTTAAACATAGACCATTCCAACTATAAAAAACATTTAAAATACATTTGTCAAAATTAATACTCCAAAATTTTATTAGAAAAGTCACAAAAATTTCAAAAATCTAGTTAACATTAAAATTTACCCAAACATCATAATGAAGATACTTTTATAATATACCAAATATATTACAAAAATATTCACCTTTTATCAATGATGAAAATATACATTCTACTAATCATAATATCACATGTGTTTTTCATAAAATCGAAAATTAGTAAACCCAAATAATAAAATACAAACCACCAAATCTATAACCAATTTAATATTTAGAAATACTATTTTAGAATCCATTCATTTTCATTACTTTCATTACATCAATAATTTATTATGGGTTATCATCCCTCATTCATGATTTTTGAAAAAGATAAACCTACAACTTAATCACGTCTCCTTTTCATCTGTCCATTCAACACATTTTCTATAATATTTAAATAATAAGTAAAACATTAAAATCCTTATATATATCAGGATAATTATATAAAGAATATCATTTAAAAAATACTTATACATAATAATCATTAATTTAAAAACAAATTACATTAATTATTCAACATGAACTATCAGAAAAACATTATCTTTATGTTGATCCATTTTCTTATTTGGAGATATATTTCTTTGATTATTAGTTCTTTTATTTTAGTAGTTCTCCATATCCTTAATGTTGAGACAATTCCCATTAATATCTACTTTCTTTCCCTTACAATCATGTTGTCAGTGATAATTATCCCCACACATTTAACAAGATCACATTCTGTTTATGAAACTTTAGGGGTTTTTCATCCCACAATTATCAATATTAATAAATACTTCTTTTTTATTCTCCTTTTCTGTATCACATTCTCAAATAACCTTGTAAAATATATAGTTTTCAACATTCCTGGTATGCTTTTTGTTAAACCCTCTGGGAATCTAGTTGCTTTATTATATTTTGATAATCCCAATTATGATTATTTGAATTTTGATAATCCCATCTATACTCAATCATATTTCAACTATGCTCAATTATATTTTGATAGTTCCTATATTAATTAAAGAAAAATTACATATTTCATTATTTATGTACATCATGCACATATTCATTTATTATATTATTTATATTATCTTCAAGGAATACGGTCACTGGATGAATATATATTCTAACATAACTCATTCTGCCAATAGAATACTTCAACAGGCGAAAGGTCACTGGTATGCAAGTCTACCGATACGCTGAAGGTTATCGATATACCAAACCTACTTATACGTAAAGTCTACCAATACGGGAAGGTCACTGTTTCATCGAGTCTACTGATACGTGATGGTCACCATTACATCAAGTTTACTGATACGTGAAGGTCACTGATACATCACTGATACAGACAAGTCTATCGCTACCTATGCAATCAAGTCTACCGACAGAAATCTTACAGTTACAAATGAAGTCTACTGATAGAAGGGTTACCGATGGAAAGGCTACTGTTACACAAGAAGCTACTGATACTCAGTCCTACCGATACACAAGGCTACCTATATCCAAAGCTACCATTCCATAGAAAGAACTCGATGCTTCTTTAATTTCTTTATCATTATTTAATCTAACCAATGGTCATATCAGGTATATTTTAATACACTGAAATTTATTTAATGTGTGTTGTTGGATGTCAGGGAACCGTACCTCATACCTGCAAAAAAGAAATCATGTCTTGCCGGAGCTCGTGCTTTAAAATTAAATAATGGGAATGAATACAAATATACATAGAGACATACATACCACGGGTGTGCTAGAAGAAATACCACGTGTGAATGCAAAGAGACGACTGAACTTACACGAAGAACTTACTGCATACCAGTGAAGAGCTGAAAACGAGGACATAACACAAGAACTTCATTGACTAAATTTTTCACTATCTCTGAACCTGGATGCCAAGAAGACGACACTCTGTTTTTCAGAAAAAAACCAGAAGAGGACTCAGAACCATTTCTGATCAAACTCAAGGAGTACAAAGCATCACTTCAATCACTAGAGCCATTTAAAAACTATACATCTCTACTCTGTGATTCATTATTTTACATTTCGTTCAATGTGTGTTATCTGCTATATTTTACACACACACTGTCTCCTGTACTTTAACTGGAGGATCTGTAAATCCTCAGCAAACTCTTTACATCTTTCATTTCCCACTGTAATAGTGGTAGAGTTCGTGTGTGACCTGGATAGCTGATTGATGTTGTTCTGTTTCCCACGAATAACAATGGTAGAGGTCTTGGACCTAGACAGTTGTAAACTGTTGTGAACCCCAATCCAGGGTGTGGATCAAATTCATATAAATTGTTGAGAGGACTAAGTCTCGGCTTGAGACTGAAATTCATGGTTATATCTGTTGTGCTATATCATTCAATGTTATTCTTTTCTATTCTGCTACTAATTACATTAAAACCAAAACTATTTTAAAGTCACTTTGATAATTGAACTCACAAGTGTTTATATTAGTTGTAAATTAGTAAGTTAGTTTCAAACATTAATCAACTCTTCTGTTTTGATTAACTGGGAAATATTCAATCCCTTGAGAACCCATAGAACCTTTACTTTGATATAAATTCACTACAGTTTAATTCAGTATTTTATTTGGGGATTTTTAAGAAAAAGTTTTTAAACAAAAATTTTAATTGGAACTCAATTCACCCCCCCCCCCCTCTTGAGTATCCACTCCAACCAACATTTTGTATCAGAGGAATTAAAATATTTTCTGAAGTACTCTATTTTTCAACTGTGATTTTAGTTTTATTTTAGATATCATAAAATTTCTATTACTTCTAAATTATTTTCTCTTAATTTTTTTTTTCAACCTAGTTATCATGGATAATAGAATAGAGGGTTCTGCTACTAATATGCCACCTTTTTTCAATGGAACAATCTATGCTCAGTGGGAACTTAAAATGAAAATTCATTTAGAAAGCATAGTTTTTGATATTTGGACTGCCCTAGAATCAGAATATAAACTTCCCACTACTGCTAGATCCACATGGTATGAACCTACACAGACTGCTTACAATAATAATTTTATATCCATGAATGCCTTGTACTGTGCTTTAGGAGATGAAGAATTTAACAGAATTTGGGCCTGTAAAATTGCTTTTGAAATTTGGGATACATTAGCTATTTCTCATGAAGGAACAACCGATGTTAAAGAAATGAGATTAAATACTTATACTATTAAATATGATAATTTTAAAATGAATATTGATGAACCCATTTCTGACATGTATCTCAGGTTTAATGAGATAGTCAATACAATTAATTCACATGGAATGGTTGTTCCAGCAAAAGAACAAATTATGAGGATTCTGAGATGTTTACCAGACTGATGGAGAGGCACATCTGTTTCAATCAGAGAGTTGTGTGACATTGCTATTCTACCTTTCAAGGAACTAATTTGAAAGTTGATGATGTATGAAGAAGAAGTTATGGTGAAAAATGAAGAAGAATAAGAACCTAGAATAAAGTCTGTTTCTTTCAAATCATCAACTTCAAAGAACAAGGATAAAGAGAAACATCAATCTATAAATGAGATTTCAAGATTTGAAGATAGTGAAAGTGCTTCTGATAGTGATTCTGAGATGGATCACATTGCCAAAAGGGTTAAGAAATTTTATAGGAAGAATAAATTCATCAGAAAATCAAATTACAAAGGAAAGTATGACAATAAGGGACACCTGAAGAAGGATTGAAAAAAGCCAGATAAAAGTGATGAAGTAGTCTGTTATGAGTGAAAAAGTAAAGGACATATTAAAGTAGACTGCCCAAAGCTCAAATTCAAGAAGAAATGTGATTACAAGGATAATAAGTACAAAAAGGATATGAAGGATACTTGGAGTGCTTCTGAGGATAGCTCTAGTGAGTCTGAAATTTATGATACTGAATCCAGAATTAAGGAAAATATGTGTTTCATGCCAAACATATCTAAGGTAACATCTGAAACTCCTGATTCAAATTCATATTATTCTGAAGATGATTCTGATGTATAAAAAATGTCAAAATATGAACTGTTTGAATATTGTGATATGTTAGAATAAACCTGTAATGAGCAGAAAGGAAAATTCAATGGTTTAAAGAAACAATATGCTTTAACTGTTAAACATGAATCTGATCTTGATATTGAAATAGAAAACAATGATCAGTTTCTTAAAGATAATTCTGAACTAAAATTATCTAATGAGAAACTTAAGAAATAATTATAAAAGTTTATAAATTTTAAATATACTCTTACTCAAATTCTAGGTAAGCAAACAACACCTAGATACACTACTGGTATAGGATACCAACCAGGACAAA
The DNA here is from genome assembly GCA_963277665.1 of Viscum album. Lineage (NCBI taxonomy): Eukaryota > Viridiplantae > Streptophyta > Magnoliopsida > Santalales > Viscaceae > Viscum > Viscum album. Next base: position 600,540,461 of record OY728128.1, read on the forward strand.
TAAAACTTACCAAAACTAAATTCATTCTTAAATCTGGACAGAATACTGCGAGTTCTAGTTCTGGACATTTATATGCTTCAACTAGTTATATTCATAGTTACGGATCTAATAAGGTTTACCTTTCAAAATCTGTTGATCCTACATATTTTATGAGTCCCATTAGACAAATATGGGTACCTAAAGTTTTATTGGCTAACCTGTCTGGACCCAAGATGATCTGGGTACCAAAATCATAGCCTATCTAAATCTGTTTTGTAGGGAACCTTCTTAATGATCTCCTGTAGAAAGACTTGGTATTTGGATAGTGGATGTTCAAGACATATGTCAGGAGACATATCATGCTTTAAAATCTTAGTCAGAGTTGATGGAGGGTTTGTCACTTTTGGTGATAACTCAAAAGGAAAAATCATTGGCTTAGGTCAAATTGGTAACACTGAATCAATATTAATTTCTAATTTTTTATTTGTTTATGGACTTAAATACAATTTTTTATGTATTTATTAGTTATTTGATGATGGTTTTTATGCTAAATTTGAAAATGATTCTTGCAATGTTTTTAATTCTAAATTTTTTTTAGTGTTTTCTTCTTTAAGAAATTAAAATGTTTATGTTGTTGATTTAAATTCATTAGCTAAGAAGAATATTAATTGTTTAAATGCTTTTCATAATGAGTCTTAGCTTTGGCACATAATATTAGGACACTGAAATGTGTATTCACTTAGAATACTTTCTATTAAGAACTTAGTTAGAGACCTACCCAAACATGAATTTCTAGCAGAGAAAGTTTGTAATCCCTGTCAAAAGGGAAATAAACATAATGTTTATTTTAAATCAAAGAATGAAGTTTAAACTTCTCTACCACTCGAGTTGGTTCCCATGGATTTATTTGGACCTTCTAGAGTTTCTTGTTTAAATGGGAAGCACTATGTCTATGTTCTTGTAGATGACTTTTCAAGATATACTTAGGTATATTTCCTAGCTCACAAAAGTTAAGCTTGTTCTTGCTTTGTAAAATATTCCATGTCTGTAGAGAACCTTAGTGGACGTAAAATTAAAACCCTAAGAAGTGATCATGGCCGTGAGTTTGAAAATCATGAGTTTGAATCTTACTGCTCACACAGTGGCTATAGTCACAATTTCTCTGCCCCTAGGACACCCCAACAGAATGGTGTAGTAGAAATAAGGAATAGAACCCTACATGAAATTACTAGGACTATGATTAATGAGTATGACCTACATGTTTATTTTTGGGCCGAAGCTGTAAATACATCTTGCTATGTTTTTAATAGAGTCTTGATCATACCTGTTCTTAAGAGGACCCCTTATGAGTTGTGGAACCATAGGAAACCTAAGGTTAACTACTTCAGAGTTTTTGGCTGAATGGTCATTATTCTTAATACTAAAGACAATCTTGACAAATTTTCATCCAAGAGTGATGAAGGAATTTTCCTAGGTTACTCTATTTCTATTAAAGACTATAGAGTTTTTAATAAGAGAACCAAATGTGTGGAAGAATCTGTTCAAATCAAATTTTATGAAACTGATCCACATGAACTTAAGACCTCTCTTGAAAATCTTGAAGATGATCTCTCTGTTTTGAACCTTAATGATAAAGACAGTGGACCTGTAGTTAAAACATCATGTTCTGGAAATTTTCCAGAACCTACTTCTATTGAACCTCAACCTGTAGATGAATCTGAAATCTCTAGCACTACCATTTCTAGACCAACTAGAATTATAAAGAACCATCATTTAGATGTTGTTGTAGGTAATATAGAAATAGGAACACATACTATAGATTCTCTAAGATATCAGGTTGAACATCAAGCTTTTCTTTCACAGTTAGAACCTAAAAGTATCAATGATGCTATTAATGATGAATTTTGGGTAATGGATATGCAAGAAGATCTAAATCAATTTGAAAGAAACAATGTCTGGAAATTAGTAGAAAGACCTAAGGACACTATTACCATAGGCACAAAGTGATTGTTTAGAAACAAAGTTGATGAATCTGGAAATATCATTAGAAACAAAGCTAGACTAGTTTCACAAGGTTACAATCAAGAAGAAGGAATTGACTATGAGGAAACCTTTGCACCAGTAGCTAGATTAGAGGAAATTTGTATCTTACTTGCCTTTGCATCACATCTGAATTTCATGTTATATCAAATGGATGTGAAAAGTGATTTTCTAATTGGTTTTATTGTTAAAGATGTTTTTGTAGAACAACCACATGGTTTTTTAAATCCTCACTTTCAAAATCATGTTTATAAACATTCTAAAGCTTTATATGGTTTAAAAAAAGCTCCAAGATCTTGGTATGAATGAATTACAAATTTTCTTATTTGAAACGGATTTTCAAAAAGAATTTTTGATCCCTCTATTTTTATAAAAAGAATTTCAAAAGATGTTTTAATAGTACAAATATATGTTGATGATATTATTTATGGATCTTCGAAAAATTCATTATGTACTGATTTTTCAAAGATTATGAAAAATGAGTTTGGAATGAGCTTAATGGGAGAGCTTAAGTACTTTCATGGATTTCAAATCATTCATACTAAAGATGGTATTATTTTGAATGAAAGTAAATATACTAAGGATTTATTAAAACGTTTTTGTTTGGATAGTGTTAAGGGATGTGATACACCTATGAGTACCACATGTAAAATGGATATTGATGAAACTGGGAAACCAGTGGATCATTCTAATTACAATGGTATGATTGGGAGATTACTTTATCTTACAGCTAGTTGACCTGATATTATGTTTAGTGTATTAATGTGTGCTATATTTAAAGATAACCCTAAAGAGTCACACTTACTTTCTGTTAAAAATATTTTCAAATATCTTAAAAGTACTGCTAACTTGGGATTGTTTTACCCAAAAGGACAATCATTTGATTTAATAAGTTATTCAGATGCTGACTTTGATGGATATAAGTTAGACAGAAAGAGAACATCTGGAATATGTCATTTACTTGGAAAATCCCTAGTATCATGGTGTTTTAAGAAACAGAACTCGGTTGCATTTTCTACTGCTGAAGCAGAGTATATTGCTACTGGTAGTTGTTGTACATATATTCTATGGATGAAACACACTTTATTGGACTATGGATTTAATTTTAAACCAGTTTCAATTAACTTTGACAACACTAGTGTGATCAATATCTCTAAGAACCCTGTGTCTCACTCTAGAACTAAACACATTGATGTTAGACACCACTTTTTAAGAGATCATTATCAAAGAGGTTATACAACTCTTGAATTTATAGGCACTGAACTCCAATTACCTGATATTTTCACTAAGACTTTATGTTCAGAAATATTAAGTTTCATTAGACACGAATTAGGAATGATAACTTTTTCTTAAAACTGGTAGGAGACCTCACCGTTAGGAAACCTCACCGTTAGGAAACCTCACTGTTATAAACCACACCGTTATGAGACCTCACAGTTAGGAGACCTCACAGTTAGGAGACCTCAACGTTAGGAGACCTCGCCGTTAGGAGACCTCACTATTAGAATACCTCACCGTTAAGAGACACTACCGGTGTATCTCGCGCTATTTTAAAATTCTGTATTTAAGGCCGAGTCTTCGAAATTTTTTTAATATATAATATTTATTTTATTTTTGAATCCTAAATTATATTAAAACCCGATATTAGACTTCACTCAATCTCACCGCAAACTCGTCTGTTCGAATCCCTCCAACCTAAACCTCTCAAGCTGCAAAACCCTAAACCTCGAATCTGTAGTGGCTCATGTCAAGAGACCCCAGGTTATAGATGGGAGTGAAGAGCCACAAGCGAAAAGACGAAAAGTAACGAATTCTAGTACCAGGGAGAGTGGAAGTGTAGCTCAAAGGAATCCAGTAAATCTGCATCTCTCAAGGCGAGATATTGTCGTTGGGAAAGAGGTGTGTGCAAAATGGCTCATGGAGAGAAAGTCCTTGGTTGTTAAGGTTTTTAAAGAACAAGGTTGGACTGAGTTCTTCACAAACAACAATGGACCCTATTATTCAAGACTGGTGAAACGGTTATACGAATTAGTCCGTTTTGAAAAGTATGAGGAAGAAAGCAGAATGATTTCTTATGTTAATGGACATGAATTTTCTTCGACTTCAGTGGAATGGGCTGGGAACTTAAGAGTTCCGCATGAAGGAGATTGTGCCTTCTATTCAAAATATGTTCCCTCAACCAGTGATGTGTTTACGTATGAAGATGCTTTGTTATACCTGATAGGGAATGGGACCCCTAGAAAGGTCATTGCTGCAGAGATGGCAGGGGGGGACAAATTGCTTTTCAAATTCATTTAGCATGTGATTAGTCCAAGGAGAGGAGATTTTGCTACCCTCAGATTTCAGGATATTTATCTGCTGAATCTATTAAAGAATGGAGTTAAGGTAAATCTGTGTAGATTGATTATGATTCAGATTTAGGATATGACTAGACCGAAGTCTAAGTCAAATGCACATTTCTTCTCAAAGTTGATTTCTATTATGATGAAATCAAAGGAAGTGGTTGGACCTCAAGATGAAATGATAGTAGTTAAGGAAAAATTCGGCATCACCAGGACTGTTTGTAAGTTCATGAAAGTCAGCCGGAATCCTTGGAGAAAATTATGGGTGAATGATGAAGGAAAAATATATGTTAAGTTCACACCAAAGGACCATCCCTCTAGACCAAAGAAAGTGAGAGATCCTGTTCTTGGACCAGATGAGCTAGAACCGGTATACACTGATGATGAAGCTGAAGCTGAGGAGGAAGAGACATCAGTAGAGGAAGGAGGAGACCCAAACTTACCCACTAGCACTATGCATCAAGTTATTTCTTATGGAGCAGCTAACCCTCCAAAAGATCTACCAAAGAGAGAAACTGTCTTGAAGGACAATGATACATAGACTACCGAAGAAGAAGATGACGCATTCCAGTATGTTGTCCAGGACACCTCTGAGGAGGATGAGGCAACCGAATCAGATCATGATGTTAATGGAGAAAAAGAGGTTGTTGGTGAAGCAGATGATGAGGAAAATGAATAAAAAGAGCTTAGTTTGAGCCCTCTTATAGATAGTACAGTCAGGACAGTGCCTGGTCAGGAAGAAGAAGCAGCAACACCTATTCATGAGAGAGTCATTATTGAATCAGAAAAAATGACTACTGAATCTGCTGCAGTTGTAGAGGAAATTATCGAAGTACATCAAGCAAAACAGTTGGAGGAGATACCTCAGGATAATGTTTCATGCAAGGAGGAGAATCTTAGCTCAGTATTAGTGCTTAATGACATTGAAGGTTGGACATCAGATCCATGATATATGATTCTTGGACTTTCTTATGGAGATTCTGATGAGGAAGACTACCCCAAAAGGAATCAATTACCCTACCTACTATTGCTGAAAATGTGGAAACCATGGAGGACCATGAGTTCTTAAAAGATGAATTTAGTGAAGCAATAAGGGAATAAGTGGAAGATATGATGAAAAGTATGGTTGAAGAGATGAAAAGCGTGGGGAAATCCCTTGAGTTATCCATTGGATGTGGTGTATCTAGTCCTGTGAATGAAATGATGGATGAAATTAAAGTGTGCCACACTCAGATTGAGAGTTGGACAGGAGCTGTAGTTGCTTTGAGACAATCGATTGCTTCTCTTACTACCATTCATAGCTCTCAAACTCAAGTAAAATCTGGCATTCGATATATCAAAGAAGTGGTCAAGAAATTTGTGGAAGTTTTTGAGGCCTTTAGGAAGTCAGTCAAAGAACATCTGAACAGTCAGGATGAACTTGTTCAGAAGGTAGTTAGTAGTCTGACTCAATCCTTCAAGGAGACAGTGGCCTTCTCAATGAAACCTCTTCCCTCATCTAGATCCAGTGTGAACCTTTACCAGATCCGCACTATTATTCAGAAAGAATTGGCTAAGGCCAATCCTAGTGGTGCATCAGATACTCATATTCTTGCTACCACTGGGGAAGTTTGTAGTTTTGTTCGTCCTCACATGTGGGCAGCTACTGCTTCTCATGATGCAATCAAAAATAAGGTGTGTGCTTATTTCGAGAAGGTTTATACCAAGCAAAAAATGACAAACCATTTCAAACTTTTGATTGAGAATATGATGTTACCTCCAATGACTCAGGCCTTCAGAGAACAGGTTAGTAAGCTCAGGGATCTTACTCCTTCCATGGAAAAATTCATTGAAAATAGAGATGATTTTGTGTCTGCAATGGAGAGAGGAGGAAGCATTATTATGGATTTTAGGAACTTACGACTGCCCTTAATGCATGTGGATGCAAGACCTGTAATTGTAGCGCTTTCACATCCTGCTTCTGCCTTTGGGAGTACCCCTCAATTGAATCCAGTTCAAGCCATTAGGAAGTTGACACTAATGATCACACAGAGAAGCACAAATTTCATATCCGGTACAGTTTCTACAGCTGAACCGCCAGTTGTGCCTTCAGCTATACCAAAACCCTCTGCTGACCCTGCACTTGAAACCTCTGCTGATCCTAAGAGAAAGACACCTGTTTTCGAGGAGGATTGATTGATTATAGATCTTTTTTTATAGGATTCACTTGTATTTATGAACTTTTAATTTTCTCATTGTATCTATTGTACCTTAATGAAAATTGTCTTGTATTCTCTCCTTACATTGTTCATGTTGCCTTGTCACTTATTCTGTACTTTATCTTTTCTCTGCTACCCTTATTTTTGTTAATCACACAGGGGGAGAAAATGAGAAAATGATCCAATGAGAGAAAATATGACATGACCCCTAAGAGTTAACAAAGGGGGAGAAACAGACTTAAGAGAAAATCTTGCAATACAATTTAAAGGGGGAGGAATATGGAAGTTTTGTTCTAAACAAAAGAAACCTTTTCCTATAATGCTAATTTCTTTTCCTTTTTTTCCTCTTATACTATTTCATTATATTTTTTTGGCATAAGTTGTGATTATCAAAAAGGTGGAGATTGTTGAACCCTCTGGGAATCTAGTTGCTTTATTATATTTTTGATAATCCCAATTATGATTATTTGTATTTTGATAATACCAACTATTCTCAATCATATTTAAACTATGATCAATTATATTTTGATAGTTCCTATATTAATTAATGATAAATTACTTATTTGATTATTTATTTACATCATGCACATATTCATTTTTTATATTATTTATATTATCTTAAAGGAATACGGTTACTGGATGGATATATATTCTAACTTAACTCATTCTTCCAATAGAATACTTAAACAGGTGAATGGTCACCGGTATGCAAGTCTACCGATACGCGGAAGGTTACCGATATACCAAGCCTACCGATATTTAATGTCTACTGATACAGGATGTTCACCGTTACATCAAGTCTACCGATACGTGAAGGTCACCGTTAAATCGACTCTACCAATACGTGAAGGTCACCGTTACATCAAGTCTACCGATATGTGAAGGTCACTGATACATCACTGATACAAACAAGTCTGCCACTACTGATGCAATCATGTCTACCGATAGAAATCATACCGTTAAAAATGAAGTCTACCTATAGAAGGGTTAACGATGGAAAGGCTATTGTTACACAAGAAGCTACCGATACTCAGACCTACGGATACACAAGGCTACAGATATCCAAAGCTACCATTCCAGAGACAGAACCTGATGATACTTTAATTTGTTTATCATTATTTAATCTAACCAACGGTCATATGAGGTATATCTTAATACACTGACATTAATTTAATGTTTGTTGTTGGATGTCAGGGAACCGTACCTCGTACCTGCAAAAAGGAAATCATGTCTTGCCGGAGCTCATGCTTTAAAATGAATGAAGGGGAATGAATACAAATATACACAGAGACATACATACCACGGGTGTGCGGGAAGAACAACCGTGTGTAAATGCAAAGAGACGACTGATCTTACATGAAGAACTCATTCATTACTGCATACCAGTGAAGAGCTGAGAATGAGGACATAACACACGAACTTCATCGACTACATTTTTCACTATCTCTGAACCTAGATGCCAAGCAGACGACACTCAATTTTTCAGACAATAACCAGAAGATTACTCAGAACCATTTCTGATCAAACTCAAGGAGTCCAATGCTTCACTGCAATCACTAGAGCCATTTCAAAACTCTACATATTTTCTCTGTGATTCATTATTTTACATTTCGAGCAGTGTGTGTTATCTTCTGTATTTAACACACACACTATCTCCTGTACTTTAACTGGAGGATCTGTAAATCCTCAGAAAACTATTTACATCTTTCATTTCCCACTGTAATAGTGGTTGAGGTCGTGTGTGACCTGGACAACTGATTATTGTTGTTCTTTTTCCCACGAATAACAGTGGTTGAGGTCTTGGACCTGGATAGTTGTAAACTTTTGTGAACCCCAATCCAGGGTGTGGATCAAATTTATATAAATTGTAGAGAGGACTAAGTTTCGGCTCGAGACTGAACCTCTTGGTTATATCTGTTGTTCTATATCTTTCAAAGTTAATCTTTTCTATTCTGCTGCTAATTAATTAAAAACCAAATCTGTTTTAAAGTCACTTTGATAATTGAACTCGCAAGTGTTTATATTAGTTGTAAATCAGTAATTTAGTTTCAAAAGATAATCAACTCTTCTGTTTTGATTAACTAGGAAATAATCAATCCCTTGAGAACCCAACAGAACCTTTACTTTGATAAAAATTCACTATATTTTAATTCAGTATTTTGTTTTTGGATTTTTAAGACAATGTTTTTAAATAGAAATTTTAATTGGAACTCAATTCACCCCCCTCTTGAGTATCCACTCTAACCAACACTTTTAAATATGGATTAATATTTGGTAACATTATCATACTAATTTTGTCTCATAATCATTAGTTTTCTCACCAAAGACACTCTCTATTCATGAGGGAAATATTTTTCCAAAAAATTTATTGAAATCCTTGAGTTTTAGTATTTTTATTCCTTCTCCATGTTGTGGATCAATTAACACCATTGAACTGAATATTCTGGGTGTCAATAAAATTCCATGATAACGTTTTCACTATAATTACATATCAATGTGTGTAGTACCATCTCTAAGGGACTGGTCCATTTTTCCACTACCAATGGATTTATAATCCTAAATAATGATTTATTTTTTTGTCTCATGAAGCGATCTATAATTGTTCCTCGACATTATGGATCATGCGGATCTATACGTTTAATGTTAATTTTCTTATGCCAAGTCATTTTTCCCCATATAATTATAATTTTTTAACATTAGTTTCACTTCTTTTCCAATCATCATTATCATTCATAGAAGGGAAATACATATATGGGTTACCTATGTTGATATGGTTTTGATTCTATATGCTATGTTCTTTTTCTATATAATATGATATAGTAGATTACATCACAACATTATAAATCATATTTTATAATATCCAAATTAGTGAATCACAATAAATAAATTAATTATTTAGGGTTAAATAATCTCAAAATCATAATTTACGTTTATTTGGATATATTTCCAAATTTTATTATATGTGTTAATTCTATATTCTATGTTTTCATATGTTTAGTTCCAAATGTTTCTACAATGCATCCCATGATACCATCTATAAGGAAACCGACCCCAGTATCCCCGATTCTGTGGTTACAATATTAAATTGGAATATTTTAAAATGAATCACATCCCTATGGACTGAATAGTTTTGTACTTTTATATAACATGATACATAAATCCATGATACATTTCAATTTAAACTATATTTTACATCATAATGATTTGTTCATGAAAATCATTTATCCCCAAATGTCATTCAAAATATATAACCTCTTATCATGGGAAAAATATAACATAATAAAGCGGTGAGCTCTAATTATTAGATAGGGTATGTTTTTATTGGAATCTATCAGTATTAAATATTTATAAAAATAATTTCAATGAGAATAAAAAAACACAATCCAGTTAATGAAAATCCTAAGATTAATATTTATAAAATAAAGGAAAATAAAATTATTTCATATAAAAAGCCACATGGATATTCTAATAATAATAATAATCCTATGGAATATTAAAAACTCATCTCATATTGAGGAAATTCATAGTTCCAATCATATAAAAAATATCCAAGGATTCGGCCATCACAACATACTTAAACATTTATTTCCTCTTTAAATACAAAAATGAGTTTGTCTCATAAGACATACTGATGAATTGGGGGTCTATAGTTGGAACCACCCATCACTTACTATGTGCATTGATTTCCACATTTGAAACGGGTGAAACATAATAAATATAAACATTCACATTGAAATATAGTATAGGAAATGTGAATACATTAACCATAATCAATAAATTGTATCAAAATTGCAGATCCACGATAAAAAAGTTTCATAATAAATTCAATAAAATATGGTAATTGATATCATAAGATCCCAACCAAAATTACTAAAACTAATCATCATGGATGCTGAAATATTTTTAAATACTCTAATAAAATCATTGAATATTCATGAGATAAATTGACCATTTTAAAATCATTTATTTAAAAGGCTTCATAATTTTAAAAGTGAGCATTTTGTTGGAAAATTTCATTGTAATATTGTAATAGAGATTCGTAGAATTAGGTTTTTATAAAATATAAAACATAAAATTATTTATAAGTTGTGAAACGTTTTATTTTTGTATTTTCTAAAAAATTCTAAATGATCGTCATTTTGAAAAAAAAGATTACTCTAAAGACGTTTAGTAAAAATTCACACATTTTTTAAAATGAAAGAATTTTTTCTAGGAAAATAAGATTTAAAAAAATAAATTACAAAAATTTAAATGGAAGATAAATATTACCCAAGCAAAAAATATATATAAATAATCTTGAATAATAATGAGATGTTGACATTAACCCTTACCTTTGGCACAATTTTTTCAATATATTCCTGAAAATCATGTATACCATTTTCTTATTAATAAAATATTATTAAAATTCCCTATTCTGAGTGTTGCTTTCCATGATTTCCCATACTTTTTTTGTCTTGAAAGTTGTTTTTCTATTGAATATGATACAGATCAATCATATCAAGAATTATATGATACATTTATATATTATTTAAATTCATGGAATCATTTTTAAATGTTTAACATGGGAAATTATTCTCACCTCATAATGTAGATGTTAGGTCGCAGGTACACACGCGTGACGATATCATTCCCTTAACGACGAAAAACTAATGATGTTTGTCGACAAATAGTTTTTCAAAAATCAATGTCATGTTATATTTATATATATATGCCCAATATTTCCATAATTATATAAATATGTTTAATTTTGTGATGAAAAACATATCACACCATTCGGTGGAGATGGTATGTCATTTGTATGAACGTGCAAGGATTCGGGTTTTCATGGGATGGATAAATGGTAGAATATGGTTTTACCATAATCCTAATAACATATTATTATATTGATGGTAATTTATTTATTAATTTACAATTTAAAAAACACATGAAGTGTAAGTAGAATACGAAATTAATTTGAATATGTTGGTAAAAATGTTAACCACTTCCTTGGAAGACTTCATTTTGATCTCTTCTTAACACATATAATGCTGTTATTTTTCGAAGACCAAGGTCTGCATAAAATGAAAAAGGGATTTTGAAGATGAATTTATATGGTTTTGTTGAGATATATTACTCAATTAGCTGTTAATAAGTGAGGGAGGATGTTCCTATTTATAATTGAGGTTAGGGAACATTAGGAAACTCTAAAAAGAATAAATTAATATAAATTAATATTCAATTTAAAATTGGCCCCAAAATTATTTATTTTGAAGATAATATAATAAAGGGTAAAAATTATATAAACCAATAATATTTATTCATTTTTATGTCACATTAATACCCTTATCGTTTAACATTAACACTTATTTAACCACTTTTACTCTTACTGTGACAATATGTGTATTCATTATTTAATGTTTTAAATAGTTATAATTATACTCCAATCAAAATAAAACATCCTAGATTATTATTTAAACACTATACTTTTAATTTTTGTTGAATTTTATATTTTTATCAATTTAATTTAATTTATTTTAAATTATCATTAATTTAAATTTTAAAATTACTTATTTCTTGACCTTTCAATAATATCATAAAAACAAAATAAATTAAAAAAATGTCCTAAAAAATACTAACATGACAAATTGAACAACTAAAATCATGGATGGAATTAATTTGTTTAGATCATATATATTTTAATATTTATAATATCTTTTATTTTATGTTTCAATTAACTAAACAATTACGACATCCTAATTGCATAAGTCGTTAAGGTAATTATTTATTTATAAAAAAATTAAAAAAAATTTATCATGATAAAAAAAATACACATTTTAATTGACTATTTATACTAATTGTTTTTAGAATTGCCAAATAATAAATATTTATTAATTATTTAAAACATGACTACGCCTTATTTGAATTTTGGTAAAATAAAATATTCTGTAGGATTAATGTCATTCATGTGGATAAAAGAGGTTATAAAATCACCCCAAGATTTTTTTAGTAAAAAATTGATCATAGATTAAAATTACGAATGGTTATAGGGTAATTTTCTATAATTTATAATAATTTTTTTCCCAATATTACTAGATTAACCAATAAAACTGGTAATAAAAAAATTCTAAAATTACTTTATAACATCCAAATTCTTGGTGTCGCCCAATTGTGCGTCAAAGATGGTTGTTCACATGGCCTCATTCACATTTCCCCAAATACCAGAGGCTGCCGACTACTAACGAGTGCCTTGTGTGTGATTGTAGGGAAAATATTCCCTCAATGGCAGAGTATGCATAGTGTAATAACAAATAATAAAATTTTAAAGGAAGAAATAATACCATACAATAAGTAAACAATGGTAGGATGAAAGTAAATAAATAATTGGAGCACATATATAAATGATGCATGTAAAATACGTCTAGTAATATATCCAAACAAGTCACAAAGCTAGAAATAAATTACCAATCCAAAGAAAAAAAGAAAAAAAATACCCCAGCAGCATCACATTCCTCGTCATCGTCCCATGATCTCCAACTCCATAGCAATCATGTACCTAATAATGAAGGGATTTTTACCTTATCTATACATGCAACCATATCATCATTTTGGGTCCAAAATAATTTCTCAAATTGGGTGTAAGATGAATCCCAGTATGAAACCACCACATGTTTTGTGCCTAACTGTTAGTCTTCATATATATCATGTAATAATGGAAATGTAGACAATAAACTAGGATTACACAAAAGTAACCAAATCCTACAATTTCCATTTTCATTCATTAGCATATAATGTTCTTCATTTAATCATGTATCCCAAAATATGTTTCTTAGAATAATACCAAACATTATCAAATCCATTCTTGGGATTTGGCATGGTAGGCGTGTCACAAAAATTCAATATTTATGTTATCCCTTTGGGTACCTCACACAGTCTAACCCCTCTGACCATATAATGAAATTTAAAGTCAAAGAAACTCTGAGGAATCACTCACTATCAATTCCATATATGGTCTTTCCACATCAACTACATACTCTCTAGGGAATTAGTTGACATAAATTACCCATGTGGGCTATTAACGTAACCTATAAACACTATAAGGGAAAATTCACCATCTATACCCACTATGGTATCATAGCGTGAAATATAACAGAAACTCTGGGGAAGCACTCAATGTCAAATACCAATGTGGTCTAATTACAGTAGGTTCTGATAGCCCTGTTCTATTCAATCGTGCTTATATGATATCAAACAACACAAAGTAATATCAACTATGACATGGATAAACAATACAAATTCATATCACACACATTTAAAAAAAATAAAAAGTAAATCATTTTTATCCTACCAAGCAATGAAAGTAAACAAGATCTGCCTCATATTGAACCTGCACCAAACGAAAATGAACATTCAATCAACGAAACACATCCATGGGGGGTTCCATAAACATTAAATTTTATGTAATACAACAACAATAACCCTTAATCAAAAAATAAATCTACTGAAGATTCTACTATATACAATTTCTATAAAAAGAACTATTCAAACATTGTTAATCATAAATTCAGCATAAAAAATGAAATACAACCAACAAAAGTGAACAAACCACCAACCTTGATTTCAGATGAAGAACACTCTCGAATGCCAGCCCGTGAATCGTCCTAGAATTTCAAAGAGCTATAAAAAGTTAAAAATTGTTCTACCTTGGATAACATGAGAGAGAAGAGAAATCAGGAAGTGAGATTCAAGAAGAAAGAAAGACTCACCAGTGGGATTCCAACTCAACCACCAGAGATCGAATCAGTCCATGGATTGGGAAACATTGCCTCAGAGAAGATTCATCACTATCAGTCACTCTTGGACAAAACAAGGCCTTTAAAAGATGAATATTGGAAATAGATGCGACACCAGTCATATTAAACAAAAAATGAAAATGACACAGCATATAATATTAATAAACACCATTTATATTTGCCTAATCTGGACCCCGACATTAGCGGTCTGCCACGTCTCCCCACACGGCTATGTTTCTGCCGTTAGACTCCCAAGACATGGTTGTACTTCGAAACTGAGTACACAGTATATACTCCAATGAACATGATGTGTAATTAAAAAATATCCAAATCTTCCCATTTTTCTCAAAAAACACTTAAAATCAAGATACAAACCTAAAAATAAGATCTAGGTTCTTACAAACATCCCTCCTTAATGAAATTATTCCCCAAATTTCCCTATTTCAGTGGAGATGAAGAATTTCTGAATAACTCTAGCCACTGTGATAAAACATTTGAATCCTTCTCCCAAGTCTCATCCTTCACTCGACTGTTCTTCTACAACACCTACACAAGAGGAACAATCCAGACTCAGAAAACCTTCGCTTTACGATCAGCAATCCAAATTGGATGCTCATCAAATGATGTGTCCACTTCATAATCAACATCCCCAGGTTAAAAAACATGAGATGGGTCTGAGAAGTAATGTCCTATCTGAGAAACGTGGAATACATTTAGCACAGCTTGGTACCTCTGTGATAGATAAAACCAATAGTCAACTTGACTGAATCACTTCAGAACCTCAAACAACACAATGTATATATGTGAAAGATTTCTCTGTCTCATAATCCTTTTGTGTCCCAACAACGGTGTGAAAAGTATGAATACTGGATCCATGACGTTGGACTCCATAGGTCATCATCATCAATTAGAACATTATTTTTAGTGATACTGTGTTGTAAACATCCTTTTATGAACCTAATCCACCTACTCAGTGGTCTCTTGGATAAGACGAGGTCCCAACATCGCTCCCTCTCATACCTCCAACCAACATAGAGGTGATCGGGATGGCTTACCGTACAAAAGAAAATAATTTTCCCTTTGAATAGTCTATTGAAAACTATTATTGTAGGAAAACAACACTTGGGTAATATGCCTCTCCCAAGAGCCCCCAAAATCATGGAAACAAGCTCAAATAATTTCCTCCAGCACTTAAATCATGCACTCTGACTAGCTATCTATTTGAGGATGGTAAGATATACTCGGAAATAACTATTCTTCCATAGCACTCTGTAGTCCCTTCTTGTCCTGAGATGTAAAATATGCGTCTCTGACTAAAACAACAGATCATGGACCCCCAATAAACCGTACAATCTCTCAGATGTACAACCATCAAATATCATCAACACTATGGTCTCTTTGATTGGTAAAACCTGTGCAACATTCGTGATCCTATAGATAACATCCCAAACAATGTCATTCCATTTAAATGATCTGGGTTACCAAGTATTGAAATCCATTAGGACCGCATTACTCTTCAAATTGGGAATTGATAACTGATGTAAAACCCCTACCAATTGCATATTCTCCACCTTCACAATCTAATTGGTGGAACATATCATAAAAAACAATCAACACCACCCTTCATATCATGGCACCAATACTGACGGTGTAAATATAGATACAACAAGGTAACACTAGGATGAACATCCCAAATTGAGGAATGAAAATTCTGTATCAACTCGTCACCAATATTTTATGATCCCCAAACACGTCCATGATAATTCAAGACCTCATCCTCGCCTAAGGTCCACCCAAGTGTAGGGTCCTCTCATGACACACTCTCACATAAAACTAGGCCTTCAGAATATGATATCTTCCTCATCATCCCTCGAACTAGAACAATATAGGTAACATATATAGAAGAAAAAATTCCATCCCCTATCTTCTGTGCACCTACAAATGCATCTTAGAGAACAGAGCCATAAGGTGCCCCTGACTAATGGCCTCATGAACTTCCTGAATCTGAGTCCTCCTGCTCCATGAATCAACCACTACATTGTCTTTCCAATGAATATTAATGCTCAAAGTCAAAATACTGAACGTACTCATCGAACCATTACTATCCCATATTATCATCATGCTGAGTAAAGATATACTTGACACTTTTGTGGTTAGTGGACACCACAAAATGATGTCCCAAATATATAATGTCTCTAACAAAGAAAGTCATGAAATACTATAACAAACTTGATATTGTGTGTTGGTTAATTCCTCTTAAGTTGCCTCAACGTTCTAGACCTGTATGCAATGACTACATCCTCTATCAAAAGCACTTCTCCTAGACCGATACCTAAAGAATCACAATATATGGGTTAAATCAATCCCATCTTTAGAATAATCAGTATCGCTACTGAAGCCAATCGAATTTTCAAATCCTAAAAGGCTGACTCACATGAATATGACAATAATTACATAGCACCCTTCTTATTCTGGCCCATCTGTGGATATTCTAAGAATAAAAAGTCCTATATAAAATAATTGATGTAAAGCTCCAACCCAAGAAAAATCATTACCTCAATGAATTTGTTTAGCTTCTCACATGAATCTACTGCTCTTAAATTATCCATGTATACTAATACAATTTTCACTAAAATAACATGACCCATGAAGTGAAGCTGGTCCATCAAGAAGGTTCAATTGAAGTTAATATAGTACAACCGATTCTCCCTTAGTGTACTCATAACCATCTCAAGATGGGTGGCATGGTCATGTTGAGTTTGCGTGAACACTGAGATATAAACCCAGAAGCCTACCATAAAAGAACACAAGTGAGGATGGAACACTCGGTTCATCACTGCCCTGAATATTATTGGCGTGTTTTTGAAAAAGAAAAACATAAACACATACTCATATATATCATATCTACTCTAAAAGGCTTTAAATGTTATATTTGATTGTCAAACGTGAAACTCATGATTACCGGATCTCAATTCAATATTTGATCACACCTAGTATCCTCAATTTGGATCAAATAGATCATCAATCATTGGAAAAGTATATTAGTTCTTAAATGTCAACTGGTTCAGCTTCTGATAATCCACACAATGTCTTAGGATACAATCTGCCTTCTTTGTAAAAATTACAGGCAAACCCCAAGGAGAATTACATTGTCTGATGAAACCAGTCCATGTAACTCCTCTATCTACTTCTTGAGATTCTATACCCATGGTATATCCAACAAATATGGGGGAATAGACAGCGGTGCTTCCCCTAGAACATGTTCAATTTAAAGGTCTACCTCTCAAACCAGATGAAATACTAAAAATTCATCTGGAAAGACATCCTTGAAATGATTGACCACTGGAGGAATGTCCATCTATGAATTATCCTGTTCAACCAAGTAACGACAAGAAATCTGGGTTGTAACACCTCTCGGCCAGTGATTCTCGGGTCCGGTTCTACTTGCCTACACATACCACTCAACCTTATGTAGTAAAAATCCACCCTATGGTGAAATGAATCTCACCCTAAGGTTATAGAATTCAAAAAAAGCCTGGTAGGGAACTAACCATCCATTCTGAGATTGACGTCATCACCCATCATCTCTAAGACATAATGGTCCCCTAAGAAGTGACACCCAGAAACCTTAAGAGGGATCTCCATGAATAGATGTACACTAGCCGTTCTAGTCCCCAACAGAAAGTCGAACATAATTATATCAATAAAACTAAAGATACAGAGCCCATTTATCTCCACAACAGGAACAAATATAAAGTTATTGGAAGCCCCTGTATAAAAAATAGTATAATCTAAAACTGAGGAAACAAAAATCATATCTCTAACCATAGTGGGTCATGGATCTTGTTCCATCTCGATCTGATCTAGTGAAAAATCCTTATATACTCCGCAGACATATGAAGATATCTAAGATACCTATGAAGATCCACATGGTGGCAGTCGGAAACCCTGTGTATGACCATTTTAGATGTGACCACCACCTTGGCTTGAACGACCTTACGAACTCCATCACACTGTATGATGTGGGACAATTGGTCATGCTCTCATATGAGAAGTCGAAACAGATCCTCCCACACTAGTTTCAAGAAGGAGGGAAATGAAAAAACACTGAATATTTCCTATATTTCTATAATATTATCACTCTACTTGGTCAATTGGGCATTATTGTTTCTTATTTTATCCCTTTCTGCACTGGTTGGACACTGGCTGGATAACTGAAGGGAAATCCCCCCTACTCAGATCGCCACACATAGACTCCCTGTGGCGTTTCATAATATCATTGTGAATGGTACCATCTCTGGATAATGATACACCCTGGATCACAGTTCCACACTCCATTAGATTACTCTTGTTAATCATCAAACGGTTGACTATTGACGATAATAAATTAAAACTCAAGATGATCACCATGGATCAGATGTCATGCCTGAGATCATCCATAATCATCTTCAACAGAAATAACTCATCACCCCCCACAATGGGTTTGAAGCACTACAGCAAAGTAACGCGATAAGATTACTACATGAATGAGACTATACCCTTCTCCATACTCATGAACACCTAGGATTAGTCGGCCCTTAAGGACTCTGGGTAGAATTAGTAATAGAATGTCTTCGAGAACTCGTTGGAAGCCATAAATCACTGGTGTCCCTTGTTTGATATCACATCCCACCATATCAGGGATGAATCACATAGTATGTATATAGTGATCTTCACCATAATATCAAGAGTTATCTCCAGATTATCAATGATAGAAAGCCTGTCTTCTAACCATGACTCTGCTGCCTAAGGTACTCCATCCCATTAGAAGGTGGGAGAATGCTACTACTGAAAAACTCGTGTTAGTTCTTCCATATATGGGGTAGGATGCAGTGCTCCGAAAAAAGTCTGCATCATCTTCAAGAAGACTTCTCGGAATTCTACATCTGTACCTATATCCAGAATGATTGTTGATTCGTTGAAGGGAATGATGAGAGGGTCACCTGGTATGCATTACTATACTGTTTTTTGGTGTCTAATCATTTCCCCGAACATGGAATACAATTGGAGTACCTCTCATTGGCTTGACTCTACAAGGTCAAGCACACACCTTAGTTCATGATTATCAGGGAATGATACCTAGAAGTTCAAGATGTAGTAGTGGAAGAAAACAATATCATTTTACAAAACAGGGGTACATGGCATGTATAACCCATACATGACGTGATCCTGAGGATTTTAACATGGTGTGTACCACTGCCACACCTGGTCGTGTAACCCACAAACATAAGGTATGTTCCCCATCGGACACTACATTTACCTGAATGTTACCTCCTTCCCAATTACACATACATGTATCAAAATAAATTGTTCTCTAAGACCAAAACTACACAGAATGTATATGCCAGATAGAACATGTACTTGAAGGTTTTCACCGACCTATGTGGTTGGCCACACTACGGGATACACCGATCATGAAAACAAAGAATGTATTCCCAGTATACAATGTGTTCTAGAAAAAAAATTTCCATCCCATGTCTCTTCCCACACTGTTGGTCATACATTAAATGGATACATAGTGTGTTCATCAAATGAAAAGTGTGTCTTAAAAATTGTTTCCCATCCCAATGTCTCTTCTCAAACTATCAGTCATAATGTCATCACCTACATGGTGTGTATAAAAATTTCATGGTGTTAACATAAGGAAATCATATTCTTCTTGAACATAAGGATACATAGTGTGTATTCATTATCAAAAACCATGTATTCTAAACATTTCTAGATATTAATCCTCAAAAACTACTCTGGAACCCCATAAAAACACATCAACAAGTCTGAAAGTGACCAATTATTATATGTGGGGGAACATACTACACGCAAATAAATGCATGGAATCATATTCATGTATATAAAAAAGTAAATTAGTGCGATCAATAACAAGATCTACCAAATTATGACCCATGAGGTCCAACAACACCTCAAGGACCAATGTTTTGGGACCATACAAATATAGTTTTAAATTTTCCAATACCCTATAAAAATACTAAGAATTCAATCACAAAAAATATCATAATAGAATTCATAACATGAATAACATATATCACAACATCATGCAATCGGCAATTCATCTTAAATGGCATGAAAATAATGCATAATATGTTATCCCTATCAAATGCATATATTATGAATGAGATGGAATACCCTAATATTATTGGGTTTCAACAAAAAAAGAACCCCAATAATATCAATGATAATAGAACAATAAATTTGAGACACCGAACGGTGAAATCAAATCAACTATAATAATCAAAAAACCATAAAAACTACAATATTCATGGTAACATGGATTTTCCCTGTATACGGGTACGCTTCTCCTGGGAACAACTTATTAAAAACTACATAATCCTACAAATCCCTATCTATTTGTTCCAAACAATACGACAATATATAAATGATAAACCACCTCTATTAACACTTTGTAACATCTTGGTTCCATGTGCAACTAAATGATACCGCGTACCTAGTTGGTCACACATCATCAAGCCTATTTCCCCAAATGCTAGTTGATGTCGATTAGCTACGAGGGCATTGGATGTGATAGTGGGGAAACTATTCCTCAATGGAAAAGTATAAAAATGGAAATAATAAATAATAATAAGTAGCAGAATCAATAATAATATACCACAATTAAATAGTGGAAGACTAAATGTAAATAAATAACTAGAGAATATATATAATTAATACATGTGACATATTCTATGAAATCATCCAAAAAAGTAACAATTAAGGAATAAAAATATAAACCAATGTATACATGAAAAAAATAAACTCTACCAGCATTGCATGCCTCATATTGGTCCCATTATCTCCATCTATAAAACATTCATGTACCTAATGAAGATGGGAACTCGACCTTATCTATACCTACAATCAAATAATGTGTTCAGGTCCAAAATCATGACTATAGTAGACTGTGAGATGAATCCCAATAGGCAACCACATTATGAATTTTTCATAACTATCAATGAGTCAACATATTATATAATAATTGAAATGTAGCAAAGAAACCATGAGTAAAAAAAGTCACCAAATCCAACTGTATATATTTACATTCATAAGAATTTAATGTTATTAATTTAATGAAGCTTAAAAAACATGTACCTCAAAAGACTACTTGATAAGAATGAATCCATGATTGTACTTTGGCTTGAAAAGCCTAAAAACATTCAATATTTATCTTTAACCACATGTTAGCTTTCCCTGTCTATCCCCTCTGGCCATGTATGAAATAAAAAAGGCAATGACACTCTAAGGAAGACCTCTTCGTCAAATACCCCTATGGTATTTCCACAACAACTACAGACTCCCTAGGGAAGCACTCAACATCAATTCCCCTGGGGGTCTTTTAATTTAAACTACATACATTCTAAGGAAGCACTCATCGTCAATCCCCCCTCTGTTCTCATAGCGTGAAATATAAAAACACTTTGAGGAAGAACTCATTTCCAATTCCAATTATGGTCTAACTACACCAGGTTTTCACAGCCATGTCCTGTTAAATCATTCATATATGATATCAAGAAGCCGAAAGTAATCTCAACTACTACATGGATAAAATAATTCCTATGTGTATCACATGGATTTAACAAGTACAAAAAATAAATCACTTCCATCCTATAATACAAGGTATGTAAACAAGGTCTACCTCATAGGAAACCTGGACCAAATAGATCTAAACATTCAAACAAGGAAACACACCCATGGGGTGTTCCTTAATCCTGAAATTTCACATAATAAAACAACAAAAAACCTTTAATCTGAAAATAAATATATGGAAGATAAAGCGAGATTCAATTTCCATAACCAAAAATACCTGATAATGGGTAATCAACACTTTGACATATAAAACTCAAAGACAACCAACGAAAGGCCACATTGAACCAACCCAAATGTCGCATGAAGAACAATCTCGAACAACGAATCATGAATCTTCATAGAACATCATAGACATTTAAAATGGTAAAAAGTTGTCAACCATGAATAAATCGAGAGAGAGGAGAAATCAAGAAGTGAGATTCCTGAATAAGGAAGGACTCACCAGTGGGATTCCAACACACCCACTAGAGATCAAATCTGACCATGGATAGAGGAACAATTGCAAAAATAAGATTCTTCATTCTAAGATTCTTCAGAATGAAAAAAATATAGAGAAATATGAATATAGCGATTAGACACGACAACGTTCTGATTAAACAAATAAAAAAATTACTCAACATGTACAACTAATGAACACAAAATGTATTTTCCATAACCGACCCTCGACATTAGTAGTCTTCCACATCACCAACACGGCCATGTCTCGACCATTACGCATTGAAGACAAGGATGTACTTGGTAATGGGGTACACAATGTGTAATCCTTAGTACACAAGATGCACTTCAAAAATTTCCAAAACCTAACCTTTTTCTAAAAAAACATCCAAAATTCAAAATCCATACACGAAAAGAGAATCCAGGTTCTTACATACTTGTCATATTATACCAATATAAATTGGGCATATTTTCTATGATTGGACCTTATGATTCCAAATACGGAATCCATTTTAAATTTTTTTCAAATCATAAAATTCGTTAAAAGAAATTTTTTATTAATCCCAAAGAAAGGGTGGGAAAAGTAATTGTTAATATAAAGATGTTCGAATGATTGAATTGATCTTATATCAATATTCAATGAGAAATAGATTCCAAAGACATAAATTTTATTAAATGATATAAAATTGATCTATATATACATTAAAAATAAAAAAAATCATTTATCACTGTAAATTATTTTCACAAAAATGATGTTTTTAATGAAAATCCCACAACATTTTATATTTAACAAAAACATTTACCTTATTAAGAAATACCAAAAAATTATAATAGAAATTTTTTTTCCTTCCATTTTAGAAATGATGTTATTTTTTGAATATATTTTATAAAAATGTCAAAATAATGTTTTAAAAAAATACAACATTAATATTTGAATAAACAACCTTTAGTATGATTATGACTATTAATGCAAAAAATATATTAATTTTTATATTATTATTATAAAATAAATTGGTTAAATATAAAAACATTATAATACATTTAAATTTACAAATGTTCTTAATAATATTCATCATTTCCAATTTAACGTAATGTTTATAATAATATTACGTTGTACATTTTTTTGGGTCTCACAAGACACGTAAGCTATCAAATATATTAAATTTAAAAATAGACATACAATAAAATCATTGAGGGTTGATAATAAATCATAAATTTTTGTGCATATATATATATGTGTGTGTGTGTGTTTGTGTGTGTGTGTAAAATATCTAATCGTTTTTAAAATCATATATTGTTTTTTATCTAGTCAATATGTAATTTTAGTTCTCGTTTGAAGCCCAATTTTGGGCCCATTTAATGGGTGTTACATTATATTTTATTAGTGTTTTCACTACAATTTTTTCCCTAATATCTCAAACTAGGTACATGAATGGAGACCTTCTCCCCTCTCATATATGGTTATATAATTCCAATAGGGAAGATTCTGGATTATTCCTTTATTGGTGTGTGGGGATTCAAATTTGGTAATGATGACCATGGACCATGGATCAATAGTATTAAATTGTGAAGTGTCAAAATTATTTCATGAGGTATGGGTCATTAATTTAAAACACAATTTATTATTTTAAAATAGATCTTATTTATATTTTTTGAGTTAAATTACTTTTTTTATTTCTTTTTGAGTTATAACTATTTCATGTTTTTGGAGTGAAAGGGTTTATTTTACAGTTGGAAATCATGAATTTTAGACTATGGTAAAACTAGATTTTTTATGGTGTGTAGTCTATTTGGGATATGTATGACTTGAGTAAATTCCATATATGTCCCTTAGGATATACATCAATGGATTTATCAATAAACCACTCTAGAAGCACTATATTGGTTAATTGACATTTTCAAATGGATTCCATGGTTGGTTACATCAAGCTCTGGGAGAAAGTGAAAATGGTTAGGTACCCGTATCCTTAATTACATATATTATGGGTAAAAATCATGTGCATTTGGAATAAAAAATTATTTGGGATAAGGTGCATTCAAATTGAGGCTTTGGGCATACATTTCATGTACTTGTAGTGCATGACTTCTAATATCTATTTAGTGTGGATTATTAAAATTATCTCACAAGAAGAATATTTAGATAAGTGGTTATTACTTAATGAATATGATTCCCTATCCAAAGTGATGGTACATTCCAATATTCTATTATGAGACTTTGAATATATTCATTCAAGATAGTTACATAGAATATTCCCTGGATAATGGAAATAATATTTAGATAATGAAGTATGGACAGTGACGTGTTTATAAACATCGAAGTGAGAATTTATAAAATTGAAATGGAACTATTTCAAAATTTGATATGTCATTTCATATGGTGACATTATTGTGGATATGTGATATTCAGAGGTCAAAGGTTTGTATATATTTTATTTGATCTTGTCATAGGTGATTCCATCTTTTCAACTGAGTAGTTTTGCAGGAGTCATCCAATTGTGGGACTCAATGATGTTTTACCTTCTTCCATCCATGCAAGGGTTGGTAATGGTGCATATATTTCAGATCAAGAGGATGTAAGAGAAGGTTATTCTCCCCCTATTATTAACACTATACATGTATAGTACCCAGTTTAATGGTATATGTACTATATATCTAAAATGTTCCAATATGAGTTTCGATATTAGAATTTGGTGTACTGTAGAAGAGTATTCATGATAGTCACTTATTGTAGCCTTTTATTTTAGATGTCTGCGTAGTGTAGGCAGTGTGTAAAATGGTATTTAGATAATTTTCCATAATCATGTATATTGGTACCAAGTGTGAGTCAATAAATTTCATTGGTGGAGTCAATATGTTTCCATAAATGAGGGTTATATTTCATACATTCTAGGATATGTATTCTCATTTCCCCCTATTTTGTAGAGAATCATATTATTTATTGTGTTGAAGTGGTAATATTCAATGTTGGTCTCACCCATTGGGAACAATGTGATACCCCAAATATTATTTAATTGTTGATCCCATTTTTTGTTTCTATTTTTTAGTATACACATATTGACAATATGGTTCATTATCCCCTCCGATGATTTTTTTAATTGGAAGATCCATGGGTCACCCATGATAAAATAAAATTTCAAACTTTGGCTAAATGTAAAATTTAACTCTATAGATGTTTTGTGAGCGATGAGGCTGTGGGATCACATTGAATTATAGTTTTTTTCCAATCATTTCTTTTTTACTGAAATATTGGTTCACGCATCAACTTATCATTTGATTGTCGATACATTCATTTTTTGAGGATATTTAGAATGACGAGTTTATGTCCTATGAGAATTAGTGATTAGGAATTGTGATTTATCTCTAATATTTTTTACCATAGAAGTTCCCCATGGGTTTTTGTTTAAAATGATCAATTTTTAATGAGATGGGAGGCCGGAGAACTGATTTTTGTGAGATATAGTGAGCTTATAGTGAAATTGGGGACTCCATTATGGAAAAATTAATATATAGTAGTATCATTTATTAGACCAATTAAATTGTTAGAATTTACTTATGATGCAACTTTAGATCACATTTTTTCGTACCTTAATATTACAAGGATCAAAGAAGATCTCAAGGGTTGTTTGGAATGTGGTGATGTAGTCTATTTTATTGTCACCATGGACCCTTATCAGCAACATGTGGATCTGTATGGAGGTTTATTCGCATGAAAATTGATATATTGATAATGGGATCATCATTTTATGGAATGCTGGAGTATTGGAATCCATTTATGAATGTACCCTAGGGGATAATATAGTACTCATCTTGATAGATAGTGTCATAGATTCTCCCTTGGTTGTATCGTTCACCATTTTTAGTTTAGTGACTTCCTGTTTTTTCAATGATTCTTAGTTGAGCAAAACAAATGATTACATTTTGTTTTTCGGGTGGAATACTCAGTATTGTTATATTAAACCCCACATGGGATTTCGTCCCACAATGTTTGTGTCTGTAAAGATTCTGTATATGTTAGGTAAATTTCAATCATGGAGATGTGAATTCTTTCAGAGATGATGAAATTTAATGTGTTAGCATTGTATGTTCATTAAAGGTGATTTTTATGATAATTTTATGATTGTGTGTTTTTCCCCACTATATATTTTTTGATAGTTCATATCCATGGTTGTTGGGTCTTGTGTTTATCTTAGTTTTCTTAGGTACATTAAATTGTTTATGAGGAGTTTAGTAGTGGATGTAGCCATAGATATTTTACATTCCAACTTGTTATGTATATATTGTATGGTTTTGTGTTCTTTTATTAGTTGGTGTTGTATAATTATAATAGTATAATTAGGAAAAACACTCCTCTTTTCATATTATGACTTTATTTTGATAGTGTATATCCCATGGCATATTAGTTGTTTTCAAGGGGTGGTAAGGTCATCCTATCACCACCTCTGAGGGGTTATAATGTGTTTCTTTATTCCAAAAAGCAGTAAAATGATTTGTGACATCATGATATACTCAATATACTATATCTAATGAGTGGAAACAACATATTTATTGTTACTATAAATAGGTTTCATGATTGATATGTTGTTACCAAAGAAAAATTAGTGAGTTAAACTAAACTACTGTAAGAAATTTCTCATAGAAGAGGTACTGACCTCTTCACACTGTTTCTACTGAGGTTGAATGAGTTGACTGTACATAGTTTTTTTGTCTATTTTCTAAATGGGATGTTACATATGATGGTTCATCCATGTAAACAATTGTTTTTCCTTAAATTACATTTTTTTGTGTCTTAGATTGAACAAAAAATTAATAGAAATAACAGTAGTAGTAGAGACTCAGATAGTCAATACATAGAGATATAGTATGCTATGAGAAAAAAGGGCATTTAGAATATTAATTTTATTTAATAGGTTAACGACATTATTCAGATTTACCTGATGGATTATCATAGTGATCATATGAATAAATATATTACCATAATTCATATAAAATAATCTATTTTTGGGATCGTAATGAATTATAAATGACTTAAAAATTGAAAATTTCACATAAGAAAAGGGAAAATTGTAAATTATCTCTTACCTAAATGTCATTATGAAACACTTTTCAATGTTCAACTCTACATATTCCCCACTCTCAGTTCAACATACCCTAAGAAACTCAAACAACATGGAAAAAGTAATAAGTTACGATTTGGGTATCATAAAATATATACGTATAACAAACAAAATTATAGATGTTAAATCATAGATTAACACATACTATGTCATATACCTATTTATTATATATAAGTTCATAAACATTGTACGAAATTATTTTTTTCACAATTTAATACTAAACATAATAAAAAAAATAACTCTACACCACACCACATTATATTAGTGTATTATTTTATATATTCATCTAACATATTTAACCATTATAAACATAATAAGATGATATTATATATTCAAACAAATAACTACATAATAAATTATCTATTTATATAAATTAATCATTTTATTTATTAACTAAATTATACCACGTAATTTTTTTAATAAAAATTAAAAATAGGGTAAAAATATTCCTACATGATTATAAGAACACTGTAAATATTATTATTGGACATTTTAAACTACAATTTTAACAGTTATTTAAAAAACAAGTCAAAAAAATTAGTGGAATTTAAAAAAATTGATAACAAAAAAAATAATTATACATTAATCTTTTATAACATTATTTTTTATCTTTAAATACTTATATTTTGAAAAAAACAACAAACATAAGATTTTATCAGTACATCACCATAAAAAAATATAAACATAAAAAAATTTCAAAACATAAATTATTGAACTACTAAAATTAGGGATACTTCAATATCCATTAAGATTATAATTCCCACACACATTCATTTATGTAACAACATGTCATAAGATATTCTAATATTGGAAATACTCTTCTATACAAAAGAATATATTTATGATAAATAATTTAAAAATAATTAAAAAATGTATCACTTTCAAATTAGTATTATCACTGTTTCAATCAGTTTTGAAAGGTATCGAAATGGTTTAGGACTAGGGTAATCCCATTATTAAAATTTATTAATGAAAATGTAAATAATTGTTTTGGGTGATAGAAGGGGTTTTACAAAATGTTATGTATTTTTATTGGTGATAATAATTATAAATCTATGATACAATATATATTTTTATTTTTATTTTTTGAAAAAGTAAATTAAAACTAACACCATACTTATCTAATATGTTCTAATACCATAAATTCTTTATTATCTATATATAAAATATCTTAACTTCTTGAAAAAATTAATTTTACATGTTGAAGATAAATTGGATGAATTAAATATCATAAACAATAAAATAAATTAAGACAAATCCAATTCTTATAATTTTTTATATTACATTAAGCTCTCTAGAAACATATATATTCACTATCACGTGTTGTAAACCAATTTTGGAACAATAATTATATAATTTCGAATTTCTACCAAATATAATAGTAAATGGAAATGTTATTTATGAATTACCTCAATATATGTTATCCCAATTGATGAAAATTAATTTATACAAAAGTATAAATTTAACCCTTGGTCCCCTAACACTTATAATAAAATATCAAAGTATTTTCTTTAAAAATTATATAATTCTCTCAGTTTAACTATATGTTAATGTATAGAACGTTTTAATACGAATATTTACTGTAAAAAATTTCATTTCTAATCCTATCAATGCATGTTTGTGAATAGAGTATGAATATAAGATACCTTGAAATAATGAAATCAATCGCAATCTATTTCAACAGACATATAGATGATAAATAAATTATCAACTAAACAGAAATCCATAATTTAAACTAAATGAGATGATTTTTTCATCAATCTATAATGAACCATATAATTTTTAATTCTCCGTGAGATTGAAATTATCCAATCTAAAAATTAATAATTAAATATCATAATATTTCCACAATTTAATTCCCAATTGTTATAACAACCTATTTGATGCTTGATTCTATCCTTATTAACATATTCATGTATGGAATTTAGATCCATGATACACTATATTATTCTAACCTACTAAAATTACAGATGGAAATAATATTACATCATTTAGTAAAAATGATTTGATATTTGATATGAACAATGAAATTATCCCATTATTTTATAATTCATTTCATGAGGAATATGAATGTTTCACCAGTTAATGATTTTATTATAACCACATTTCAAAAAATATGAGGTTTATCATTGTAAATTATGAAATATCGCTAAATCATAGTCTTTAAAAAACTAATATGAAACTCTAAAACTTTTTATACCAAATGGGAAAATAGAATTCTCAAATATATACATTAATGTACTTAAAAATAATCATAAATATGGTCTAATGATACATGCAACTCTAGTTTCATGCATTCCACTCTTGCCTAATCAGACAAATTTTTATAGGATTAAAAATTAATATTATTAACTGACATATTAATGTTATATTGTTTTTATATGTTCCAGAAATTATAATATATTTTAAAATATACCTATATTATTGGAAATGAATTAAAATATATTTTAGAGATGGTATATCACAACATTAATTATTTTTGATGACCATAATCAATTTATCATTATGTCACTAAAACAATGTTTATAAAAAAACATAGCTTCATCTATATATTAATTATAATAGTAATATTTATTGTTATGTAAATTCTCTCATCAATATACATATTAGATAAACAATCTTTAATAAATTAGGAAACATATGAAACCATTATAAGATAAATTATATTATACCTAAAACGGATCCTAGTTGGTGTATAATTAGAGATCCATAATACTAGGAAAACATATTTTTCTGGGATTTATTTTTTTATTGATTTTCCAATATAAACAATAGAATATCCTATACAAGATAAAATTATTATTAGGACTGATATATAAGGAATTTTAAATAAAAACTAAAATTAATAACTAGACAATTAATAGAAATTTAGATCACTAAATCATTCCATGTTGATAACCTAGTTTAAATAAAGTAAATATTAATTAGGACTACCATTATAAGATTATATAATGTAAATTGAAATATTAATTGAACTGATTGTTTTTAATATAGATAAATACAATTCAGTTATTGACTAGTATTTTAAATATGGAATTCAAAATATAATCATTGATTCTATCAATACCCATCATTCATATTATTGTACAAATTCATTAGCAATATCATCCTGAATAATTCATCTTTCTATTTAAGATATTCAATTTTATTCTCAACTCAAAATGATAAAAACATTTAATGTATATAAATATAGGGACAAGTAATTTTAGGGTTTCATACACATTTTTACTTCATCTTATGATATCTATAAAATATTATAATTTTTTAAAAATGTTTTATTAGTAAAATAAAATCAAATTTAATTTGTATCCTTAGATGTTAATTATCATAATTTATAATCATTTGATTTAAAATAAATTATTTGTACATAATCATTTAATTAAATATTTCATATAAAAGATGCATTACTATCCCCTTATGAAAGAGTATAATGAAAAAACTAACCATGTGATTTATATTATAATGAACTATTGAACCAGGTAAACACCATTATAAAATAGTATATGTATTTTACTATTCCACATTGGGTGTAAATAAGTGACATACTCTATAGAAAAATTTAAATTACATAATATCATCATAGGAACACCATCACATGTACAATATAACGATGCCAAAATTTTATTTAACTAGATAATTTAGGAATTAATTCCTAGTGAATTGATTTTTTTATGATTTATATATTAATAATTTTCTATAAAGTATATCCTTGCGTCATTTTGGATTTCAAAACATTTTAACCCAAAATATATAGTAGAAAAAATTTACATATATAGAATATAAGTAATCCATTCTAATTATGATGTCATATTGTTAAATTTTGAGATATTTTATGTTCTATTATAATATATCATATCCTATATTCTTCTCAATATTATACAATACGAATGTAAACATCATTCCACATCATAGTTCCTTTTATAGCTCTAATGTTCATCAATTTATCTTCACCTAACTCACAAATCCCAATGAATGTATAGATAGTATAAATGAGTGTAATTAATTAGTATTAATAAAAAATGAAAACTATGAATAGAAAATGACATATCATACATCGAACCACCTTTCAGACATCAGTTCCATCACAATGAATCTATTAGATATGTCGAGGAATTTACCCTAATAAATATTTAACCAATATCATAACTTCCTATATTCTATGATTAAGTCATGATCAATGGGGATGTAATGCCACACTATTAAAATCACTACATCCACCATATTTTTTTGTTCTTTAATATTCTTATTATTATGATATTGGGTTTTGATAGAAAAAATATACCCCAATAGGAAATGCTGATAAAACATTTTAGGTTTATAGGAAAATTATTTCCTTTAAAGACCTGAGCTTTTGTACATGTGGATATTATCTAAATATTCAATTTTTAGTGACCAGGTTATATACATGGGAAATATTTTCAATTTACATTGGAAGAACACCTCATTAAATTACTTACATGGGTTTATTTGAACTATTATGTTGTGTGTAACCTCATTAATGGTCATATGGAACTGTGACTATGACCAAACAATATTTTTAAAGTATAAAAAAAAATTCCATGAAAATTATTTGGAAAGAATTATTTATAACTATTTCATAGAGCCCCGAATGTAAAATATGACACCATGGTTTAGATCAAAATAAAAATATTTCCATATAAATGAAATAACATTGGTTCACATTAAGACACATGAGCCTATTTCAATATAAATTAATGAGTAGATAAATTTAATTGATTAAATATTTTATAAATTAATAGTTGAATATATGGAAAACAATGTATCGTTATCAAAAAAATCAAAAACATTACTATAATAATACAAACTTTTTTCATTATAAAACCTATATTTTGGTGGATTAGAGATATGAGAATTTGTGATGAGTGGAAAATATATTGAAGAACATGATCCTTCAACTGAATTCATCATCATAGTCATCAACTAAACTCATTATGCGTTAGTCCTTCCTCGGTGATCATATCACATGTAAATGAATAATTTAATTGATACTTTAATTATAGATCCCAGTTTCATAGATTTACTATTAGAAGTGAATTTCATTATAATAATTTCATCTCATAAATTGATTTATACCCACAGTCAAACAATCAAATGATTTATCTTGGTGATGATGAAAATATAAATATGATTGATTTCGCATTATGAAATTCGAAGGGTTATAAAGTTGGATATATATTTTATCCCTTCATTTTTAACTAATAATATCTTCAAATGACCTTTCATGTTTACATTTCCTTAATTGATTAAGCCAATGATATCTTCATTGAAACATGATATTGATGAGAAACGATTATACGAGAGAGATAGAGAGAAAGAGATTGAGATACATATAGATTCATGGATGATGATGGATTGAATATCCTTTATAACACTTTACTATCTTTATTACCTCTATTAACATTCCTATCATGTGTGGATAATGTTCATTATACCAAGTATTTGGATATGGTGGTGTATCATTGAATTATAATGTGTGGGTTCTGCATTTGGTGGACAATAGTGGTTCAGTGGTGGGAAGGACCAAATAGTAGTGTTCTTCATCACAATGGCTAGTTTGAGATAGTCTCAATGTAATAATTGATTAGTACAATGCAGTGGATGAAGATATATTTCATGGGAATACAGTAAAGAAAAATTAATTTTATAAACTCATATTTGTTTCAATCCCAGGATTACACATAAATATATTGACAATTTTGGGCTCCTAAATTATGATGTTTACAGATGGTTCATCCCTATAATGTTCTAATTACAAAAAAGACACATAATAATTATTAGGGATCTTTTTGATGGGGTGGATGGTGGGGTGCCGAAAAGATAAAGGTAACATTATCACCTAATACCTAATGGAATTAAATTCATGAATAAATAATTATGATTAAGAGAGAGAGAGAGAGAGTTAGGTTTTGGGGGGATGTACAGAGAGGTGTGTGTGAGTTTCTCATCCCCTTCCCATTATCCTATATTATTAGGTGATATTTATAATATATACAAAACAAAATTATTATTTATTATGATTATATTATTCCATGGAGATATTCATATAAAATTTGTTTATTTAAAAAATGTACACATATATTGTGTTAAATATTTACTAGTTTCTATCTGATACCCATGACCTAGTGGAGAAAATATTATGGTAAAGCTCATAGATTAATATTAGCCACGGTGTGGCCATAATTGTTCATGTCATTCCAAAGTGGTATTATAGAATTTCTATTAGTGGCATAATGTGTGGAGATAGATTTTATCAGAGTATTGACATGAGTTTATTTAAATATTGTTATAGTGTATTTGTTTTCTTTTTCATGATAAGGATCCTAATGATGTTGTGTTGGATGAAAAGTTTATTAAACAAATAGTAATAACTATCCTGTCAACTCTATATCCAAAAGCACTGGTTTTGTGGAAATAATAAAAGTGCATGAATTATAATAAAATTGTTTTTATTTATATTATCTTCTTGAGTTGGATCCATGGATATTTTTTATTAAGATGGTTTTCTCTTGTAAGTTACTATAATTATCGGTATAGCGTCCTACAGGGACATTAAGGTGTTGAAAAATTTAACATTATATATCATTGGGCATCCATCCATCAACCAAATATGTGATGAGAACTAAATTACCTTGACCTATAACTATC
The DNA here is from genome assembly GCA_963277665.1 of Viscum album. Lineage (NCBI taxonomy): Eukaryota > Viridiplantae > Streptophyta > Magnoliopsida > Santalales > Viscaceae > Viscum > Viscum album. The sequence continues at coordinate 600,574,639 of OY728128.1, forward strand.
CATGTTCTATTTTGTATTTTTATAATACCATTTATTATATCAACCTATTATTAAATACCCTTTATTGTATGTTTTATTTTATGAGTTTCATGATCATTATTAAGCTCCTAACATTTGTGTATTTCACTCATCTACTGGGTGTGTTTCTATGAGAATTGGGATATTATTAATACACTATTTTCTTATGTGATACCCTAATATGATATATATGATACAATAATGATTGGTATTTTCTTTAAATAAATGAATTTTTTTCCCCACTCTTCTATTTAGTGTTATTTGAAAATGTCTGAGGACTCCTATCTGTTTGCAGAGAGGCTATGAGGTATTGACTATAAGGCTTTGTTCAAATACTTAAATGGTCTAGGATTTAAAGGCGAATATTTCCCCTTCTTTCTTAGGTTATATTATTATGGATGAGTAGATATGAAATCTAACTAAGATGGAGGAAACAACCCAAAGACTATATGTTATATTTTTTTTAGGATAATGGAGGCATCATTTGTTTGTGTGGAGTATGACCCACATGCGATTAAGGTTTAATTGAGTGTGAGGACCATTATTCCCTATGTTTTGGGATTTATAAAATACAAATTATGATTTACATATAGAGAAACATATACTACACTATGGTACTATGGTGGGTGATGTTTTAAAAAACTCTTGATTAGACATCTCTTTCATGATTTTTGTTTGAGATTTAGTTCAGTTTTAATGATTTTTTAGTGGATGTTGATTCCCACCCCCTAACTTGGTGGGCTTACCATGATTGAGGATGTGCTGAGGATGATATATCTTATGAGGTGTTGACTATAAATCTTTCACAATTTAATTATTCAATCACAATGGTTTGGATTGATATTAAAGGGTGATATATCATGTTATAGTAGAGTTTCCCTGGATTTCAACTTTAGTTAGTTCATATCTACTTAGAAATTATATAATCAGAGTTGTGAGATGATACATGCGGTGGGTGCTTATGATTAGAAGTAAATATGAAATGTTTATGGAAAAATATGGTTCTTTTTGTATTGGAATCTCATATTGGTTTACACTAGAGTGATCTTGAAAATTTACCCAATATTTTCTAATATTAGAGATTATTACCAAAAATATGGCTAGTCCCATGCTAACTAGATAGTGATTTATGATTTTCAAATTCATTCACTCAATCTTTCTTGTGAAGTGATTCTATACTTGATGGATAAATTGTTTTTTAAATAAATCAATTTTGTTAGAGATGATATTAGATTGTTACCAACTCAACATGTATTTAATTATCATTTTCTTAAGTACTTATGTAATTAGTAGTCTGGTTTATGAGGTGTTTCCAATATTCTGAAGAATGTAAGTCATCTAATAGTTTCGAAAGTAAAGTCAGCCTTTTTGTTAATATTGAATATCAGCACAGTGGTTATTTTTTTGGTGAACTATTTCCATGGATTAGATTCCATTTTAAAATATTTTCCAGCTAAATAGAACATTATTTTAATGGTAAACTATGGTGGACCCATGTCAATATGGTAATGTATTCAATGGTTTTCATTATTAGGAAAATTTATGGTTTTTAATGAGTTGGATTATTTCATCCAATTTTTATTATTATTGGGTATATAGGAAATACCATTCTTGTAAATTGTGGTTAGATAATAATGATAGTAATCATAGTAATTTTCCCATCTCTATTAACTACTATTCTTGTAGTATGATGAACTATCATATTATTGAATCCTGATTCAAGGGTTATATTTGGCCATCATGATTTTGATTCCATGGTAGCCTTTGAGACCAAAGAATGGAAATATAATCAAGTTGGTTCATTCATTGTGAAATTAATATCTCTCTATATAATTATTAACCAACAAAAGAAATATGTTTTTTGGATTTTATTTTTATGATATAGAATGATATATGGATCACCTTTAGACTATTATGTATTTGAACATTGCCTTTAATTGAGTAAGAGTGTGAAATGTTCATAACATTAACCCTATGGTTTATCATAACCATAAATTCTCATGTGATGGACTTAGAGGATTTTTAAGGGTTGAGAGCACATCTACCACTATCTATAAGGGATAATGATTTTTTCCTAGTTAAATTTTTATTATACAGTTTTTATAATATTTTTATATAATATAATAATATTCGGTGGAGTAAATTTTTCACTCATGAGGTTGTGGATTTTTTTCACTCATGTAGGTATTATCTTGTGGATTTATGGGGATAAAGAATAATCATACAAATAGTTAGGATTGTCTGCATTGGATTGTTTCTACATAGGACAACTGATGTATATTAGGTTACTGATTGAGTGGTTGAATGAGCGTGGTGTTTCCCTATGTTTATCATAATTATATTTTATAAAAGACAAATAAAAAACCAATCAACATGTCTTTGATAATGATTGTGAAACCTACCAAGGACCAACATGCTGATGGAGTATTCTAACAAATTTTATTTTTAGAAATGATGGATGATATATCATTTGATTCACAGTATATATACATTAATACATGTTTATTTAATTCTTGAGGCATCCCAAAAACAGCTTTTGGATCCGAATAGAATGCTTCTTTACATTCCATATTATGTGTTTAACCTTAAAACTTTTTCTAGATAATGAAATCAATAGGGAAATTTATTTTATTTTCTCTACTGGCAGAGCCTAATTTGAAAAAAATATTTTATTGGAATTATTAATTTTGGGAACCTGATTAAATATGTTTGTGCATGGACATAGGAAAAAAGGATTCATAGATACTCAATATTGTGTCAAGAACATCATGCTATGCATTACAAATTTTATAAATTGTTTTTTTACAGGATTATATTTGAAACACAATTAAGGAAACCACTTTGATAAATAATTCGAGCTGTTTTTGGCATCCATAATACAACATGGTTGGTGAATAGTTCAATTGAAACCATGGAAATCCAATAACATCACTTCAAAGGAGTTTTTCATGAGTCCTACGTGGTTTGAAAAACCATGTGGGAAATTAATGCCAGATTAGTGTATTGTGTTAGTTCTGACAACATGTTTGGTGAATGGTTTGGAAAAATATGAATTATTCAAAAATTCATATGTAATGTAAAATTATTATTTTAACCCTCTCATAATTTAATAACACATCCCTCACTTCCTCACATTTCATGTGTGGCCTATTGGTGAGGTTATCCTTCCTCCTTCAACAACCACACCTCATTTTAGAAAAATTTGTTAATTTCTATTTCGAAATCCCATATGAGATTGCTTCTCATCAGTCCTTCTTATTCATCCAATTATTTCCCTATAATTTCTCTTCTTCCAATATTGTTATTTGGTGATGATTTTTTTTTAGAAATTTTCCATGAATAATGGTTATTTTATTTATCATACCTATAGGGAATTCCATCAATATGATCACATGTTCTGACATGTCATTCAGTTGGAGTAACATTTCCTATTAAATTTATCTTTTTGTTTTTATTAAATTATATTATTTTTATATTTTGAATTTGTGTTGTAAGAGCATTCATTTCCCATGGATGGAGTTGATAGTGAGATAGAGACCATCAGTAAGTGGGTTATTGTTTTTTAGGTCTGGTAAGGTATCCTAGTGAGATTTTAGGCATTATTAATAATCAATTTAATTTCAATAAATATTTATAAATTACATAAATTAAATAAATTGGATGTCATGGATTTAGATGGGATGTCATGTAGTTTGCTGATGGTTGGTAATCCTTTCATGATTGTGTCCATGAATTTCCTTGATCAATTTTAATGGAATATATTTTTATAATGTTGGAAACCCCATTAATACATTCCTTTAGTTAATACACATTCGGAATACACATGTGACATGGAGATTCTCTACTACTGGGTGTTTAACTACCTTATAAAAACATCAACTCCTGAAATATAAAAAAAATTATTTTAAGACAGTTACAGAGATACAATGTCCTTGAAATACCCTTAGACATTATCTTGGTACCCCAAACACTGGTGGATGGGTTCTGGATCATATAACATATTTATGGACATTTATAGTCCAATTAGAGTGTAAATTAAAATATATAAAATCCAAAATACATAAATATAATGGGAATTGTTTTTCCTAGAATCCTTCGGATAGGGGAGTGTTATGGATGGGGATATATGTCAATAGTATGCCTTAATGAAAAATTTTGATGCCTTAAATACCATGGTCATGTTGATATGAGTGTGGGAGGATCCTTCCCACCAGATTGTGAGGTGACTTCCTAGGTTTGTATTCCCCTCGGAGAATTTTAGTATTGGATGGTTATGGGAGGAGAAATATAGGGTGACTTGAAATGTGGATGGTATTGAGGATATATCATATATGTGAAACTGAAATGAGACTAACCACTATTCCAATTAGACTATGTTACAACTAATATGATACTAATAGAAACAATACACTATGAGGTTAGAGTGATAACTCGAGAGGAGATAATATGTTTGTGAAACCGATGTATCTATTTAGATATAAGATGTTTCATAGGGGACCTCTATGCCTGAGACTGTAATATATTCCCACTATGAGTGTATGTGTAGAAAGTTTAAGTGATAATTGTGGGATTAATATTAAATCAAAAATCAATGATTAGGGAGTGATATGTGTCCCGAACAGTACCCTAGGAACAATGTCATAACTACCTCCAAGCATGCCACATGAAATCCAGGGGTTGGTGACTAGCACTGAAGGTGTTAAACTATAAGTGTGATGAATTTTCATGACTAGATGCATGCACTCACATTCTCAAACACATCCTAACACACTGTAAGTGGAAAAAATGTGTACTAAAACAAGCCTATGTACAATGTACATACTAATGAAAGTGGACAAGAATAAAAACCGAACAAAAATAACTGAAACTACAAAGATCATAATGGAGCTCTAATAGCCATCTCCAGAAAACACCACCTGATTATATGATTAGTGAAACTGCTGGATGCTGAAGTGGTATGTATTGTCTTCCTGGTCCTAGTGGGACCCACCTTGTCCTAGGTCACAAATACCTTCAAATAATCAATCGCTCCTATATCACTGGGCTCCACTGGGTTCTGGTCCACCAAGATTTCTACCGAATCGTCGATGGTTTTCATGGGACATGAAACACATTTTTGGGTTCCATTTAGGGGTTAGTGAAACGAAAATAAATAAGGACCCCCCAAAAAGTAAAGACCAAACAATAATCCTAAGGTAAATCATGAATCACAATATAGACCACCCTTGGTTTATTCTAGGGAAGTGATAGTAGCATCATCGGTCATATAATTGAACACCTCAGCTGTAGGAGAACTCCTCCTCTATCAAGTAATGATGCCCTTCCAAGTGACACAAAGCCACTTCACACTAACCTGGGACTTCTATGGTACTCATCCTTGATTAATATTGTGGGTGTTCTATGTCACATAGAGTCACTCCCCACCATGGGCCTTCCCGGTCACACAGACATGCTTCCTCTATGAAATTACTGAGGTACTCCTCATGTTGAGTATCATGAGTCTTCCAGGTCCGATAGTGCCTCTCCACACATTGGGAATATCGATTCACACATAGACACATTCCAGTGGTCCATCGTCGAGTAGTCTTTAGGTATCAAACAATGGTAGGGTTCCGTACATTGCATAATTTGGATAGCCACTCCTCAAGAAATTAATAACTTGTCTATGCCCATGAATGTCACCAAAAAGAATTAGAAACGATATGCTTCATCAAGAGGGTATTAACACACAAGCATCTAATCAATCGGAAGTGAAGTATGCATGAGACGTGAATTTTAGTAAATAGGGGGCCAGTGGCGATGGGCCCCGGTCTAACCCGGTTACACTGTCCCGACCAACCTCGCATGGGTGATCCCAAATAATCCAATTAATTTAGATGGATGAACCAGACCTAGTTTTGTTCAGGGTCTGTCTGCTCTGGCCTGGCCAGTGGGCCAGGCCCAATAGGCCTCACAGGACGTAGCCCAGTTTTTCTAAGGGTCTACCCTGCTGGGTTTCCTGATGACCTGGTCTATTCCGATGACCCAATCTAGTTTGGCCCAGCACGAAGGGAAAGGTTCCAGCCTATTTATTTCTACTCTGGACCACGAGCCAGGGTCTGTCATGCTAAGCCACAGGTCTGGCCAATCGGGTCGCGAGACCATCCCGCCGAACCATGAGTCCGACCCGCTGGGCTGGGGGTGTGGCTCAACAGCCTTAGTCAGGTACACCATTGGGCGGGCCAGTGATACACTGCCCGATTGTGACATAGAAGTCGAGCCACATTTGGATTCAACTGTCCCTACAGATGTAGGGCCCCTATAGCCATGGTCGATGGACAATGACACGTCACCTCTTGGGTGGCCCAGATGTGATCAACCCCCGACACATGGAACCTAGCACAACATCACCCAGTTGTCAATGTCTGTCGACTATATATTTCAGTTTTCTAGCATACAACCTCCTCTACCCACAAATGTTGTAGCTGGTGCACTAGTGGTCCCTTCTGCGGCCCATCATTGTTAATCTAGGGATACATTCTCTGACTCGCCTACCCCATAGGGTCCCTTGGGACACGACCATCCCAACTCATGCACTGGAAACTAACTGCAACCACATCGAGAATGCGACCACCAAGAATTCATTACCTGAGGTTCTCATGTCATGTTTGTGTCATCCCATACCCTTTGAGTTTGGCGTTTAAAACATATAGGAGGTTTGGGGATTGATGTTCAACCATTTCATGCATGTTTGGAATCCCAGATAATAAATCCCCAAGAAAAGTATCCCTCCCGTATAAACCCACGAATCCTGGATCAACTAGATCATAAGATGATTGAAGTTCATTGTTTTGAGAAAAAGAAGAGTATGTAAGAACATTAAAATAAAAATAAATCCCCTACATCTTTGATGATCGATTCCGGAGCATTTTTCTGCGAGAGTTCAATGCATCGATGTCATTACTTCCAGCGGAATTCATCAAGGCCCATCATTGTCAGTGATGTGTAGTTAGTGTTCATCATCATTATTCAGTAGAGAGTAATTCTATTTTAGATTCATACGTGAGTCCACAAAATTTAATTATGTCATCTCCAACATGCCAAACTATTTAAAGGAAACAAGTCTCATCGTTTTAGTTACGTTTCAGCATCACATCATAATGCTGTTATGCTACCATTATTTCATCGTTACGATGCACAATATGGGTCATTAATGATTCTCATTAATGTGCTTCGTCGATGCCTCATCGCTTCACTGTAGTGTCACCATGTCACTACTCATCAGATGAAAAAATAATAGAATATAAAATTTTATTTTTCATTATTAGTTTATGAAAAGTATGAAAATAAGATTTTCTATTCGACACTATCCAGACAACATTAAGTTCAATATATGCTAATCCGGATGTTAGAAGATCAATGTTGTCCTCTTATTTTCAATCCATGAAGATGTTCAAATGTTAGATATACCCTCTTGCACGTTTACAGAACATACCTTAAAAATATCAAAATATTGTTCTGGGCTCTCTAGGCCACAGAATCACATGCCTTCAGAGTACCCGATCATAGAATAATTATTTACAGTTAACAAAAATTATAGGAATTTTCCAACACAATACATTCTTCCAATCATAGGGATTTACATCCCCTTAAGAAAAAAACTAAAAAAATTATGGGGGTAATGAACATTAATTTGAGCCTCCCTCTCCCATGTACTCTCTTGGAGATCCCCATGCTGCCAATGAACACTCACCAGAGGAATTGACCATCAACATTGGACCATATCTTTTCAATCCTCTATCTCTACTGACTACTCTGCAAATATTATACCATAATGAATGACTAGCTCACCCTAGTCGATGACGTGCGGTGGATCATGCACTAAACTCCTTAGATATGACATGTGGAATACATCATGCACCCGGTGCATCTGTGGGTGAGGGAGCTAGGAGGTTTTCCACCTCGCCAACACTACTTGGGGTCTAAATGGGTCAGATGAACCTCAGAGAGAGCTTTCCACCCTGACCAAATCTCTGCAATCCTCAATGAGGCGAGACCTGAAGAAGATATGGTATTCCTCCTCAAAATACAAGTGTATTCATTTCCTTCCGGAATAAGACTTCATCCTACTATGTGATGTCCTCATGTACTCCTAGATGATATACCACTTCCCAGAGATAACCCATACAAACTCTATACCCCTGATTGCTGACACCCCATGGTTTTTCTAGTATATGAGTGATATGCATGGCCTCCCATTTAAGGCTTGAAGCATTTCTATGCCATTGGTGGATTGATATCAATTTTTGTATGAAAAATACACCAATGTAATGTCATCCTCCGAAGTGCGACCAAACTCAATAACACAAGATCAAAGAATGTCTTCTAAGGTATATATGGTCCGCTCTGTCTGACATTCCGTCTGGGAACAAATAGTTGTGCCCATGCGCAGTTGAGTCACGAATACTTCTTATAATCCAATCCATAGTTTGGATGTAAAGCATTCATCATGGTCTAAGATGATCATCAATGGAACCCCATGGAGACACACTATCTACTTGATGTAGAGGCATCCCAATCCCTCTACCAGTCCCTGCTTACGAATGTATAGGATGTGAGCCAAATTGGATTGTCATCCAACAATCAACCAATTATAGTCAATACCCCTAGTCTAATTTTGCTACCCCACAATGAAGTCCTTCGAGATACAATAAAATTTCTACTATGGTAACTCATGTGGCTGGGTCAAGATGTATGGAACTTTATTCTCATCCTTCAATTGATGAAAAATATGGAATTATGAAATGAACACTTGCTCTGTTACATCATCCAAAGCCACAAGTAATGACGTCAAAGGTCCAATTATATTTTCCCCCATCCAGGTTGTACCACCAAGGAGTATTTGTGGAACTCCCTCAACACCTCCTCCCGCAACATCACTAGTACTATGGTGGGACCTCTAAAAATGATGGTGTGCTACCCACCTATTGAAAATCCATCTGGAGCCCATCTTGAGGAAAACTGAGATTATCGGGCCTCTCCATCAACATCCACTATCTATGCCCCCTAAATTTTATAAGAGTGGGGGGGTAATATTCATTGACAGAAGGTAATCTCCTTCATAATAATTCACAAAGTATGTCTGCATCGCAGCTATCTTCTCTGTCATCTCACTCAACAGAAGAAAACCTGACCTCCTACTCAGTGTTTCTGCCACCACATTCCCCTTCCTTATATTATAGTATATCTTTAATTCATAGTACTGGAGGAACTATATCCATTATTGATATCTCTGGTTCATAAAATTCTATGAGAAGATATACCTGAGACTCTTATGGTCGGAGTAAACTGTAATATTCACACCCATAAAGTAGTGCCTCCACATATTCAGGGAAAAGACCACAACTACTACTCTTGGTCGTTGGTCACATAGTTCGGCTCATGCTGCCTCAACTATAGTGAGAATTAAGAGATCACCGCTCTCTCCTACATCAAAAAAAAACCAGTCCGGTCTCTAAAATTTCAACGTAAACTACAAACCCAATGCCCTTATATAGTAGTCTCAAAATGGGGGCACTAGTTAGTATCCACCTCAGCTCCAAGATATTATTTTATTAAATTTTTATCCTCATTAAGGGTTCCCCCTTTTGTGTCCGTGCTGATTAGGGTTCTTTTACGCTAGAATGGTCGGGTAAAAACATCTGATAGTATCTAGCCAACCCCATGAAGATCTTCACCTCACACATGCTCTTGGGTTGCTCCCCAAAATTAATTGAATCTATATTCATTGGATCTACCACAACACCATCCATTGAGATTACAAGTCCTAGAAAATGGACCTATAAATCTAGAACTGGCACTTCGAGAGCTTACGATAAATCTAGTGCTCTCCTAGTGTATCCAAGACAATTTGTTGGTGTTAAGTGCGCTCCTCCCTTTATTCTAAATACAACTAGTCAACATCAATGAATACCATGAAGAACTGGTCTTGGTATCGCTATAAGATCCCATTTATGAGGCCCATGAACAATGTGAGGGTGTTGGACATACCTAAAGGAATCACCAAGATCTCATAGTGGATATACCGACACCTGAATGCTGCCTATGATACATCCTCATTCTGTACCTGAAGACGGTGATAGCCTGAACTGTGGTATGTCTTTGAGAACCACTTCACACCCATCAGTTGGTCGAAGAGGACATCGATTCTTGGTAGTGGATACTTGTTCTTCAAGGTTATATGTTTCGGGCTCTAGAAGTACACACACCACCTCAAAAAATAATATTAATTCATGGAAAAAAATCATTGTGGTATCCACTGGTGAAATCCATGGACATAAAAACCGATTCTCCAACAAGTCCTCTAGCTAAACCCTCAACTGGAGATGTTCTGCAGGATCCATCTGATATGCCAGTGTGCATATCAGTGTCATCCTGGTGTATAAGTCGATGAAAAATTCTTCTTCTCTCTGAGGAGGTAATCCCAGAACATCCTTAATAATATCATCAACATAATGATCCACCACTACATGGAATATTGGACTCCTTTCATCCACTGCAGCAAGGGTCAGGCTGGACAACGTGTGAGTGATCGGTTTCTCCCTCCTCCGAGAGAGTATTCCCTACGATATAAGGGTTTCATTCATGTCGGTGTTGGAAAAATTGCTCTTATCACCATGGACACACCACACTATACACCTAAAATAGTCGGTATGATCTTGGACTATGGATAACAATTACATTCCCAAGATGGCATCATAAGGCATCGATGTGTTCAATAAGAGATCCCAGTCAAACATTTTCCCTCCTATAGTAATCTCACACTGTCAGCACCTATTTGTTATCATCAAATATTCTCCCATAAGAGTCCATAATCAAATTTATTGAGCAAACGAATCTACCAGAATCTCCAAGCTACGAAAAAGAGACATGGAAATGAAAGAGAGACTATAACTTGTGTCTATAAGAATAATAGATAAGGTGCAGAAGACAAAGATTAGACCTTAGATCATCTCTAGAGTATCGTGGTCATAAAACACTACTAAATGGTGCTAAGATCTTCCATGCACACATGTTCCCTGAGGTCTGGGTGGAACACTTAGGGGATATGCAGGTAACACCTCAAAATATATCCCACTACCTATTGCTCAACCAACTCACTTACCACTTCTAATTCCATGCGAACCTCCTTGCTTAAACTACAGTCACTGCCTCAGCGACCCCTTGACTTTCCTCTGGTCATCTGTACAGAGGGTCGGGCAGTTATGTTCCATGTGTACCTATATGCAACAAATGAAGAACGACCTAGATCCATGCTGAATCCCCCTGGACTTAGAGTCATGTGCTACTGACCCTTAGTCCATGGATTGGTCACTGACGGATTTTTCCTGCTTGGGCCCACGTATTTGTTTTCTACTAGATACTGAAGATTTTTTAGCATGGGGTATGCTGCCAGCTCTAGCTATTTTGTCCTTCTCTTCCAAGATACTCTCTTTAAGAAGAGATCATTCTAGCACCTCGTCTAGGGTAGGGATGATGATAAACAACACGTATGCCCTGACCTCCAACCTGAGTCATGGATCAAAGGCTCAATCCCTGAAAAAAGGGTCTCACCCCATGTCTGTGGAGTATCGAGATAACTCAGTTAACCTTGAAATGTACCGAGCAACCGTCATGATAAAATGCTAAAGGTGAAGCCGCTCTTGAATACGCACATAGCACAAGGTTGTGGGGAAAATATCCTCCAGGAATATAACTCAGAGTCTCACGGGGCGCGGATCACTTCATCGTGATTCCGGGTGGTCAGGATCTACCATCACACTACAGATCCCTATAGAAGGATCGTTGACATGATCTCTATCTAGGCGGGCAGTGTCCTCTCTATGTAGAGGAAAAACATAACAACCTATATCTAGTCTTTAGAGACCTTTGGATCTATCTCCACCATGAACCTGGGAGGTCTCTATTTATACAACTCATGCATGGAACTGATTCTATGCACGTAATCTACAGAACTGCTAGCAGTAGATGTTGACCATCAGGTGGTGGTAGCACTGGTGCACCACCCAAATGAGACATCCCAAGCACGTGTCCTTGAAAAGACACCTCATCGGTAGGTAAGTCATTCTCACGTATAGGGATCCTGGATGGTTATCCTCCAAGAGGCTTCCTATTATTGGCCATGTTTCACCACTGTTAGATGTTTTTACCTAGTGAGATGGATCTTATTCAAAATAAGCAGACACTAATGAAACCAGTGTTTTCATGTATTGAGAAAAAAATATAAATTTAGGGTCCCGATTTATGGATTCGTCAGCCGCCACACCATCAACGGACATCACAAATATAAAATATGGACTTGATGCATTTAACAGTGTTTTCCCAAAACCAATCACAGACTTATGGTAATTATGGTAGAAATGACATTCCTCTATTACCAAATTGTTATGAACCTTAGCTCCGGGCTCATTCTATGACTACCCCAAGACCACCTCTCGTAGGCCAGTGGATGGCGACTTTCCCCGAAGGCATTAACCTTCAAGTCAGATGAATTCTCCAATGTACTTGTATGGACACACATGCCCAACCGTGTCCCAACCAACAGAAAGGGTTTTAAAATACTACTAAATAAATATTGAGTACAAAGTAAAACTGAAAGCATGTGGGCCAGAATACGAACAGAAAAAAAACTGAAAATAAAAAGTACAAAAAAGATCTCTCGTGGCCATCCTTAAAAAACCACAGATGATCGTAAAAGCAGTGTAGCTACTAGAATCCGAAGTAGTATGTTCTCTACGCCTTGTCATACTGGGCCCCACCTGGTCCTAGGTCACCATGTCTACTGTCCAAGTGTCGATCAACCCTATCAGACTAGGCTCCACCATGTCCCAGTCTACCATGGTACAAATTGAAGCATCAATCATCTACATGGGACAAGAAACACTTTGGTAGGGCCCGTGAAGGGGTGATTAACATGAAACATAATATGGACCCAAAGACAAAAAAGGAATGACCACAGAGAAATCATAAATGTAAATCATGGATCATAATACAACTCACACCTGGTATCATCAATGGTAGAGATAGTAGCATCATCAGTCACATCAACGAACTAATTGGTTGCTGGAGAACTCCTCCTCTATCCAATACAGTGGGGTTACCGTGTAACACAGAGTCACTTCCTACTAATCTTGGAATAATTTTGTACTTGCCCCTGATTAGTATTGTCGGTATGATGGGTCACACAGAGTTTCTCCCCACCATGGGCCTGGTGGGTCACACAGAGCCGCTACCCCCCTTTGCCGAACTGAGGTACGACTCCAGTCAAGAATTATGGGTCTACAGGGTCACAAAAAACCACTCCCCACTTTGGGCCTATCAATTCAATCATATAATCTTCCCATTATCCCGTCTTCAAGAAGTCATCAGGTCTTAGCCAACCATAGGGTTCCATACGTAGAACTCTCAAAAGAACCGTTGTAACGTCCCGGGTCCGGGTGCCACGCATCAGGTGTCCCGAACCCGGTTCGCCATGTGAACTCAATCACATTTCCCCAAACTCCAGAGGCTTCTGACTAGCAGCGAGGGCCCGGGTCTGATAGTGGGGAAACTATTCCCCCATTTGTCAAAGTGTAGCGCAGTGGAATATACAATAAAACATACAATGATAGAGGAGGCAGTAAACCATACACAACTGAAAGAAACAACAGTAGTGTATATAAGAAAAAGTATATAAAAGATGATGCAACATGTCTCAATTTCGAAGAAAACTGCCAGAACATGTTATACATCAATACAGTACAACAAAAGAAGAGTACATCAAAACAAAGAAAAACAACTGGTCACAACATCATGAGCCGAGGATCAGTCCCATGCCCTCCTACTCTACAGCAATAGTCAAGTACCTATATAGGGACTCTTTCCCCTATCCACACCTGCAGAAATGTAATCTGTTTGGGACGAAAAGCATGACCCAAATAGGGTTTGATAAATATATCTCTGTAGGAACCCACCAAAGGGTCGTTCCTAATTGTGTGTAAGCATGAAACAACAGTGTGCTATGGTAAAATGAAATAAGGTAAGAAGTACTAAAAAGTAACTAACTTAACAGTAAAATTGCCATTTAATTATTCATTTAATTCATTAAATATTAGAAATCACCACAGTGCATTTCTAAGAAAACAGTCCATGTCCTCAGAAAAGAAAAATCTTACCCTCCGGTAAGAAGAATCCAACCCACAGGTATAGACCTCAGGCGTAACAGAAGATTCCCTCAGGCGTATGAAGTGTCTCCCTCAGGAACAGAGTCTATTGCACTCAGGCATGGAATAATATTCCCTTAGGCCAAAAATATCGACTTCCCTCAGGCTAAATAGGGCATTTCCTACAGTCTAATAACTACAATGCCCTCGGGATAAACAGGTAACCAGGCCATGCCCAACATGTAAACTAGCATGAATAAGAAATTTCTCTCAAATAAATTATACAATTACTACTTTAAAGGCATACCCTCAGGTATCCTAGCAAAATGGCTAAATAGAGGATCACACCCCCGGGGTGGTTCCGGATCCAAGAAATGATCCCAACCAACAATTTAGTATCATAATTAAATACCTAATCAATTCTAGGTGTTTAATATAGCAACGACATCAGCCACATTACACTCTAACATGGGTTCGTAGCACAAAAACACACAAAATACATGACAGTTGGATAAATTAACACCAAGCCACCTACCTTATACATCAACGGGCAATATTACCGAACGCCAATTCTAGAAACACCTAAGAAAGACGTAGATCTGACGAAGATGGAAACTCGCTTAAACCCAAATAACTTATGTTAGGGGAATAATTGGTAAGTACCACAACATTAGAAGATAGGGTTTACCCGTGCGGTCCCAACGAGATCATCCGAAGCGGAATCAGATTCTAGACGTGTGCCTGGCAGATCTCCGAAAGTTCGGACGTCCTCCCCCGAGCTCTTTTCCTGTTCTAACCCCTCCCTGTGAACAGGGGAGGCTAATGCCTCTTTTATGAGAAAAAAACAAAGTACACGGTGTGTACATCTAAGTACACGGTGTTTAAATCCTTTATTTAATTGTTCCTGTGGTGGCTATGCCACAATGTTCATCTGTCGACATGAGTACACGACAAGTACTCATAACTACACTGTGTGTACTGTCGCCCAGCTGGCGGCTGCTCCACCACCTTACTATTCTGGCCTGCCTACTGACTACAAGGCATGTAATGGACCACTACACGGAGTGTATTTGGTTCCTACTCCCTTCGTTAACGAAAAGGCTATATGCCTCGTGTACTCATCCAACACGGCCAAAACTACACAGCGTGTGAAAAAGTACCTGACCTATAGTTCCAAAATTTAGGATTTTTCCCCATTTTCCATATTTTCTCAAAAACAAGTAAAAGAGAAAAGAATAAGTCCATACCTCGAAGATAAGAACCGGGTTCTTAAAAACATCCCCCCTTATAGCAATTCATCCCCAAATTTCCCTTCCAAGGGTGGAGAAGATATAGCCATGAACAACTCTGGCCACTGAGCATATACGTCGGCCACCTGCTCCCAGGTCTCATACTGCACTTGGCCATGATGTCATAGCACCCCTATGAGAGGAACCGACCGGCCTTGGAGAACCATTGTGCTCCTATCAACGTTATGGATCAGATGCTCCTCAAAGGATGCATCTGCCTCCAAGTCAACCTCCTCGAGATGAAAGATGTGAGACGGGTCCAAATAATAGTGACGCAACCGAGATAGGTGGAAGACGTCGTGAATGGCTTGTTATCTCTGAGGTAACTACAACCGATAGGCAACCAGCTCATTCCTCTCCAGAATCTCGAATGGCCCGACATACCTCAGTGAAATCTTACCCTATCTTCTGATTCGTTTGTGTCCCAGCCTTGGCAAAACACACAAGAAAACATAATCCCTGGCAATGAACTCCAAATGTCATATGTGGAGATCAGAATAAGATTTCTGATGAGACTTCGTGGTAGCCATCTGCTTCTGAATCAACTAGACCTTCTCAGATGTCTCCTGCATGAGCTGTGGCCCCAGTAAAGTTGCCTCACCTACCTCTATCCATTACAAAGGTGAACAGAATGTCCTATGATATAAAGCCTCGTATGGTTCCATCTCAATGGTCTCTTGAAAGATATTGTTATAGGAAAACTGGACTAAGGTTATATTCTTCTCCCAAGAGCCCCCAATGTTTAGGACGCATGCACGCAGCTTTTCCTCTAGCACGAGTATCGTACACTCTGACTGTCCATCTTTCTGAGGGTGGTATGCTATGCTCAGAAGCACCTCTGTACCCAGTACCCTCTGAAAACTCTACCTGAAACGAGAATTTAATCGGGAGTCCATATCTGAAATGGTAGAACGAGGGACCCCATGAATATGTACGATCTCTGGGATATAAATCATTCAGAGCTTGTCAACCCCGAAGGACTTCCTGATCGGAAAAAAGTGAGCTACCTTCGTGAGTCTGCCCACAACAACCAACAAAGCATCATTGCCTCAAACTGACCTCGGAAAACCAGTCACGAAATCCATGGTGACATCATACCATTTGCACTCTAGAATGGTTAACTGCTATAATAGTCTAGCTGGTCTCTAATTCTCAGTCATCACCTGCTGAAAGGTGGAACACCTCGTAACAAAACCAGCCACATCTCTCTTCATACCCGACCACCAGTACTGACGTCTCAAGTCTCGGTACATCTTGGTAACCCCAGGATGAACTTCCCAAGCTGAATCATGAAACTCTCGCATCATCTCCTCGCGTATATCTCCTAGAACCCATACTCGCCCATGGAAACATAGGACCTCGTCATCGACTACCGTCCAACCAGGAGATGGGTCCCCACTTTCCATCGTCTCCCGTAGAACAAGGCCTTCTGGATCCGATAACTTCCTCACCCTCACTATTTCCAGGAGGGTAGAAGTCACAGATAATGACGAAAGATAAGTCTGCCACTGACTGTCGTGCACCTCCAAATGCATCTCAGAGAACAAGGCCATGAGCTCCCACTCACCACTGGCCTCCTGCACTTCCTGTATCTGAGTATTCCTGCTCAGTGCATCAGCTACAGCATTACCTTTACCAGGTGTATAGGAAAGCTCAAATTCGAAGGACTATAGGTACTCGACCCACCTCCTCTGCCTCAGATTCAGGTCAAACTGGGTAAAGATATACTTGGGGATTTTGTGGTTGGTGAAAACCACAATATGTTCTCCCAACAGATAGTGTCTCCAACTGCGCAATGCATGAACAACTACAACCAACTTGAGATCATGCGTCGGGTAGTTCCGTTCATGTGGCCTCAACTGCCGAGACCTGTATGCAACAAATCGGTCACCCTACATCAACACTGCTCCCACCCCAATAGCTGATGCATCACGGTAAACTATATAACTCTTCCCATGCTCTGGGTGTATCAGGATCGGTGCTGATGTCAACCTTTCCTTCAGGTCCTGAAAGGCTATCTCGCACGGTTCCGACCAAACAAACATCACACCCTTCTTAGTCAGACCCATCAAAGGTGCTTCTAAGAGGTAGAAGTCATGTATGAAGTGTCTATAGTAACCTGCCAGCCCTAAGAAACTTCTTATATCAAACACGTTCTTATGATGCTCCTAGGAAACTACTTCCCTCACCTTCTCTGGGTTTACTGCAAATCCTGCCTCTGAGATGAAATGACCCAGGAAGTGAATCTGGTCCATCCTAAAGTGGCACTTTGATAGCTTAGCATATAGCTGATTCTCTCTCAGTGTACTCAATACGATCTCCAGATTGGTGGCATGGTCGTGTCGAGTGTGATAGTACACTAAGATGTTGTCCACGAATACTACCACAAATAAATCAAGATATGGATGGAACCCACAATTCATCAAATCCATGAAAACTGGTGGCGCGTTCATGAGTCCGAATGGCATAATCGTATACTTGTATAGACCATACCTGCTCCTGAAATATGTGAGAGGTATATTAGATGGTCTAACTTGCAGCTGATGATATCCCAACCTCAGGTAAATCTTTTAGAATACTCGTGCTCCACAAAGTTAATCAATAAGATCATCTATCCTCGGTAAGGGATATCAGTTCTTAACCGTCAACTAGTTCAGCTTCCGATAATCCACGCAATGTATGAGGGTACCGTCCTCCTTCTTCACGAAAAGGACCGACGAACCCTAAGGAGATGTACTGGGTCGGATATCAACCTTTCCCTGAAACTCCTCTAACTGCCTCTTGAGCTCTTGGAGCTCAGGTTTAGCCATCCTATAAGGAGGAATGGACACCAGTGTTTCTCCTAGAACATGATAGATATAGAAATCCACATCTCGCTCTGGAGGTAGACTCAAAAAGTCATCTGGGGAAACATCCTTGTAACAATCAACAACTGGAGGGAAATCTGTCTGACAAGTCCCATGGTCATCCAGATACAATCTCGCAATCTGGGCCGTGACTCCACCACACCCACAATGCTCTGGTCCATCTCGAGTCGCCTGAACATCCCACTCTCCTTTTAATAGAAAATCTCTGCCCTCTGGTGGTGGGAAACGCACCCTGTGACAATAGTAGTCTATAAATTCTTAATAGGGAACCAACCGTTCCATCCCATGAATGACATCATAGTTCATCATCTTTAAGACATAGTGGTCCCAAAGAAGGTGACACCCACCAACTTCAAGAGGGAACTCCATGCATGATGCAAACCAGCCGTTCTAGTCCGCAACAGAGTGTCTAGCATCATGATATTAGAAGAAGAAGAAACACGGAGCCCAAGGGTCTCCAAAACGGGTACAGATATAAAACTATGCGTAGAACCCATATCAAAAAGTACTGAAGATAACAAAAAAGCTACTAGAATAGTACCTCTAACTATAGAGGGTCTAGGATCCTGCTCCTGGTGGGTTTGTTGCACTGGATATGCCTGCCCAGTGTCGCGGCCGTGCGACACAGCCTTGCTACTCTGAGTCGTCCCTCCCTATAGCCTCTGAGATCTTGGTGTCTGGCTACCACAGCCATGACCACCATATCTGCCTACACACCATGTCGTATTCCAGTTCCCCAACTGGTACGAAGCCACTAGTCCTTCTCCCGCATGCAGAGTCTGCACAGAACCCCTCTCACTAGCCACATGTAGAAACGCCCTGCAAAAGCGATGCAGATGACCCATCTTTCCGTAAGATCAGCACTCCACTAGATCTCGTGGACATTGTGGCCTCTTGTGCCCCTCTTTTCCACCCTAGGAGCACCTGACCGAACCACCTAACGAAGCTGCCTGGATGGTTCTACCACACTGAGAGAAGTCCATCTCTCTCTTCCTTTTTCCAGCAGAAATAGTAGCAGTAACTTGTGATGAACTGCCCTGGCCCACACCACTAGATTCCCACAGGTTCCTCTCTGTAAACATCCCCTGATTCATGATAGTGTGCACTAAAGGAAACCAAAAAACATTCACCAGCGCTCAGATGTCATACCGTAAACCATCCTCAAAACGTCTGTCTCTCAACGTCTCATCACCAACTAGCACAGGTGAAAAATGCTGAAGCTCATTGAAATAAGAAGAATAGTCCATCACCGATATAGTGCCCTGATTCAAATTCATGAAATCTCAAGTTATATATTCTCTCTGTGTCTCCGGGAAGAAAAAGTCCTAGAAGAATGCCTTAACGTCTTCCCACGCCATGTCCATGTGATGCTCTGACTAGGTGGTAACATACCACCACCTCTTGGAGGAATCTCGTAGCATGTATGTCGTGAGCTTGACCATCTACCTTGGTGGTGTCTCAAGATGCTCAAAAATAGTCTCCATCGACCCCAACCAAGACTATGTAGCATGTGGTCTGCCATCCCCTAAAAACGTAGGCAGATGTTGCTACTGGAAGATACGTGTCAGATCAGCCATAGATGTGGCCAACTACGGTGCTCCTTGAATGGTCTGCATGAACCTCATAAAGCCTTCACAGAACTACACCTCCGTTCCTGGGTCTGGTATAACAGATGGTGTCGCATCTAGCTCTACTGGAGGATGTGCTGGTCACCCATGGCCCACCATCTCTGGAGTATATTCGTCGCCGCTCTCCTGGTGAACAACGCGTGGTCGTCTAGGCGACATTACACTACAAGGTCAAAACATGCCATAGAACAAAATTATGAAAGACCGAATGAGAAGGAACCATAATGGGAACAAGAGGAAGATGAAATTTCACGATTTGAAAAACAAGACTACACGGCGTGTACAATGACTACATGGCGTGTACTTGACTTCCCCTTCCCCATCCCGGGTCCTTCTACGTGGCTAAGACACACGGATCCCATTGAACAAAAACTACATGGCATGTATAATATCTACACTGGTTGTATGATGTTATTTTCCAACTGCTTGTGTCATTTGTGACACGGCCGACTACTCGGCATAAAACTACACGGCGTGTTACACCCGCACACGGCGTGTACACCACCCCTTTTCCCCATGACACAGCTAAGTCCCCACGCTCTGTCCTCGTACAAGACTACACGGTGTGTCCCATAGGTACACGGCGTGTTCCAGGAGGGGTGTCACCGACCCTTGTAGTTAGTTACACGGCCGAGTCCCCAGGTCACACTTCACGACCTATCCATCATTGACACGGCGTGTTCTGTAAAGGAGTTCACCGACCCGTGTTGTTAGTTACTCGGTCGGACTCCAATTCTACACTAAACTGCGTGTATATGTGGTACATGGCATGTTTTACCCAAGCTCTTCCCTACCCTGTTTCTCTACCCACACGGTTTGTGACACGGGAAGAGACTACACGGCGTGTACTCTAGATACAAGGCGTGTACTTAATATGTTCATTTTTCTTCCCAAATAGAAGGCCATACACGGCATGTTTAAAGTACTAAACGGTGTGAATACTGGGTTTCCGGACATTATGCCTCAAAAACTTATTCGGAACCCATAAAATACAGAAAAACAACACTTAAGTGTCATATTAAGACCCGTGAGGGCCCATACTCCCCACGAATCAATGTTTGACATCTTATCTGTGTTATGACTAATAAACAGCTAATGATCCACAAAATTCCGGTCAATGGGGGCCCATACTCCCCCAAAACCAATGTTTGGCGTCCATTCTTTAAACAGGCTCACACAAGAAAATACTCTATCACAAAGCATGTATTTATCAAGCGGCTCTCACAACAGCATTCTTTTCTAACACAGCAACTATCACAACAACATGAAAAATTCTAATGCACCTACATGGAATTGAAACTATGCATGGCATGTGATATCGAGCATGTTCCTATATGATGCATGAGACTGCATACCCTAATCTCATTGGGTTGCAACTAAATATTACCCATAAATCTTGTATAAATAGCACAATCTCATGTGCATCACCCAACGGTGAAGAAAAATCAACTGTAAATTGCAAAATCAAAAAGAATTGAAAAAATACGAGGTAGACTAGCTTTTCCCTGTACACAGGTTAGCTACACCCGGGCACAGCAAATTACCAACAACCGTTCATCCTATCCCTGACTACGACACCTAATATTAAGTTAAAGAAAAGAACCACCTTCGATATGACTTTGTAACGTCCCAGGTTTGGGTGCCACACAACGGGTGCCCCTAACCCAGTTCGCCACATGACCTCAAATGTATTTCCTCAAATGCCAGAGGCTGCCGACTAGCAGCGAGGGACTAGGTCTGATAGTGGGGAAACTATGCCCTCATTTGTCAAATTTTAGCGCAGCGGAATATACAATAAAATGTACAACGATATCAGAAGAAGTAAACCATGCACAACTGAAATAAACAACATGAGAGAATATAAAAAAAAAGTATATAGAATATGATGCAACATGTCTCAAGTTTGAAGAAAACAACCAGAACATGTTATACATCAGTACAATACAACAAAATCAGAGTACAAGAAAACAAATCAAAACAACTGGCAGCGGCATCGCGAGCCGAGGCTCAGTCCCATGCCCTCATACTCCACAACAATAGTCAAGTACCTGTTTAGGGACTCTTTCCCCTATCCACACCTGCAGAAACATAATCTATTTGGGCAGAAAAGAATGACCCAAACAGGGTGTGAGAAATATATCTCAGTAGGCACCCACCAAAGGCACGTGCCCAACTGCGTGTATGCATGAAACAACAGGGTGCTATGGTAAAGTGCAATAAGGTAAGCATTACAAAAAAGTAACTAACATAACAGTCAAATTTCCATATAATTATTCATTTAATTCATTAATTATTAGAAATCACCATAATGCATTTCTATGTAAATAGTCCACGTCCTCAGCCAAGCAAAATATTACCCTCAGGTAAGAATAATCCAACCCACAGGTATATCCCTCAGGCATTACAGATGATTCCCTCAGGTGTTGGAAGTGTCACCCTCAGGCACATAGTCTATTGCCCTCAAGCATGAAATAAGTTTCCCTCAGGCCGAATATATCTACTACCCTCAGGCTAAATAGTTCAGTACCCACAGGCTAATCACAACAACGACCTAAGGATAAACAGGTTACCAGGGCATTCCCAACAGGTAAACTAGTTGTAAAAACCAATTCCTCTCAAGGAAATTCTACAATTTCTACATTAAAGGCATACCCTCGGGTATCCTGGCCAAATGGATAAATAGTGGAACACACCCCTAGGGTGGTTAAATATCCAAGAAATGATCCCAACCAAAAATTTAATATCATAATTAAATACATAATCAATTATAGATGTTTAATATAGCAACATACTCTGCCACACGACACCCCAACATGGGTTCGTGGCACAAAAACGCCCAAAATACACTACAGTTGGATAAATTAACACCAAACCACCTACCATATACGTCAACGAGTGGTATAAACGAACGGTGATTACAAAAACACCCAAGAACGACGTATATCTGAAGAAGAAGGAAACTCTTTTAAACCCAAATAACTTCTGTTAGGGGAAGAATTGGTAAGAACCACACCAGGAGAAGAGAGGGCTTGCCTGTGCGGTCCCAACGAGATCGTCCGAAGCGGAATCAGATTCTAGATGTGTGCCAGGAAGATCTCTGAATGTTCGGCCATCCTCCCCCAGGCTCTCTTCCCTTTCTAAGCCCTCCCTATGAAAAGGGGAGGCTACTGCCCGTTTTAAGCAAAAAACAAACAAAAAACCCGGTGTGCACTTCCAATTACATGGCATGTACTTCCTTCATTTAACTGTCCCACTGGTAGCACCGCCACACTATTCATCCATCGACATTTGTACATGGCATGTACTCCCGAATACACGGCGTGTACTATCACCCAGCTGGCGGATGCTCCCCCATCTTACTGTTTTGGCATGCCAATTGACTACACGACTTATAAAGGAATACTACATGACGTGTTGTTGGTTCCTACACCCTTCATTGCTGACAAGCCTACGTGCCCCGTGTACTCATCCCACACGGCCAAAAGTACACAGCGTGTTAAAAAGTACACGGCGTATAGTTCCAAAATTTAGGATTTTCCCCCATTTTCCATGTTTTCTCAAATACACTTATGGAAAAGTGAAAATAATAAGTCTGTACCTCGAAGATAAGAACCGGGTGCTTACAACTGCTTATCAAGTTATTCGTCGGATCTCAATATCTACAAAATTTACCAAAAATAAGGCCATGATATCCACCTCATCAAAAGGGTCCCAACACTAGAAATGGGACATCAATCATACCCACATTTTTCAGGATATAGTTGTTTTAGTAAATAGGGGATGAGTTGAGACGGGGACCAGTCTGACCCAGTTGGACCGACCCGATCCTCCATGCTCTAGGGTCCCACATAACCTAGTTCATTTAGAAAATCTAACCTGACCTAGTTTGGGTTGGGTTCAGTCCGGTCCGTCCTACCTAATGGTCAAGGCCTAATAGGGCTCACTAGACCTGCCCCGGTTTGGCCAAGGGTCCATCCCTCCAGGTCGCCCGGCGACGTGGTCTAGTCCGACATGGCCTGAAGGGCACGAGTCAGGCCCATTGGTGCGGACTTGCATGCTAGACCATGGGTTGGGCCCGCCAGGTTATATGACATTACCCCTGGGTCGTGGGTAAAAAATTCTGGTGTGGGTCCTGCCTATTAGGCCGAGGGCGCAACCCACCATCCATAGCCAGGTCCCCCAGGGGGAAGACCTGCAATGCGCCGCCCTGCCGAGACACATCATCCAAGCTGTGTTTGGCACCAGTTATCATTGCGGATGTGGGGATACTCTATAAGAAACTGATAGACAGAGGCACATTTTCTCTTGGGTGGCCTGGACGTCGGCCATCCCCTCCAGTCGTTACCTGATGCCACGCCACCCAGCAACTACGGCTTCCTACAACCTCCACTACTAGAAACTGGTGTCGCAGGATGCCATTGGTAATTTATCTTACCTATCATCCCCAAAGGGTCCCCCCCATCACTGTGATCCCTTACCAGGCCCCATAATCGAATGGTTACAACTTCAAGAATTCATTCTACATGAATGCACGAGAATAGGTTCTCGAGAAAAGTTTGTTTCATCTCAGGCCCTCCACGTTAGAGGTTTTAATGAAGGGGTTGGTTTGAGTATTTATGTTCAACCATTTTATTCATGTTTCGAACCTAGGATAATAAATCCATATGAAATGTCAACATCCTATATAAATTCCTGAATAACAGATCAAATTGTTCTTCGGTTGATCTGTGTTCTTCATTTCTAGAAAAAGAAGTTTTGGTAATAACATTCAAATAAAAATCAAACCCCTACCTCTTTGACGATCAATGCTGGATTTTTCTTCCTTGAGAGTTCAAGGTGATGAAATCATCAATTCCGACTCCATTATTTGATGTTCATTGAATTTGGTGAAGTATCACTGACGATTTCCATCATTCTACATAAGAGATGAGTTCTATTGGAGATTTTTCTAGGAGTCACTAAGGATTAATTCTTCCATCTCCAACACCCTAAAATAATTACTGGAAATTTGTCTCAGCATTTTATTTATGTATTGACTTCCCATAATTACATTGAATCATTTATGATACAACGTCGTTGTAACTCTCCTATTATTCCATCATTATGATGTGTGATACGAGTCATTAATGACTCTCATTTATGTTCATTGTCCCTTCTTCACCGCTGGACTGCAACGTCACTGTGTCTCCACTAGTTGGATGAAAAAAAGAAATTAAAATATCATTGTAAAGATATTTTATTAATTTCAAAGAATTATGAAAATATACATTTCCATTCGGAACATGTTGGCTGATGTTATGTTCATTTTAGGCTAATCGATTAATCTTAGGTACAACGGTGTCCTAGATTTTTCAATTTGAAGAATCGTTCAATATTTAGAAAAACCCAATTAGGTGTTTATGGAATATACCTTTAAAAAGATCAAAATTATGTTTCGAGCTCTCCAAGCCTCAAAATAACATGCCTTCAGAAAGTGCAGTCTAAGAATAATTCCTTATAAATTAAAAAATACATGGAATATCTGGGACATTACAGTATGACTTTACATATGAGGATAGGTTTCAAAAATATTTGTTAATCCTTGTTTATATGAGATGGGTTTGGGAGGATATAAAACCCTTATGATATGAATTATATGTTATATTAGGATAGGGAAACACTGAAAAAATTTCTTATGAATTAATTAAAATGGTTCAACCTGGGATTTAGATTAAGGGTTTACATGGAATTAAATGGAGACATTTTTTGATTCACATATGATATATATAAGGAATTCCCCCGTTATGCTACATAGGATTTAGTGTGTTTATATTGAATATCATATTAAATACCCATGGATTTGATTGTTATTCTAATAAATATTCTATGTTATTCATCTAGGATTGGGCCGCATGGTTTATATATATCGCTTGGGAGGTCAACTACTAATTAGCTTCTCTACCTATTTTAATTAGAGGAATTATTCTCCTCGACGAGATTACCATGTTGGTAACTATCCCTCGATAAGAATTATATGAGACTTCTATATGGGGATCCCTTCTCTTGAACATATTATATATATCCTAGGTTGTTACCTAAGAATAAATATCCATTCATATTAAATTTTCTAGTACTACCACCTAGTAATTTCTACATTCACCTACTAGTATATGTATGTAAATACATTTAAGATTCATATTATATTTCAATATGATCAAATTCACTATAAAAAAGTTTAAAAAATGTATAGTATATTTCATTTATCATGATAGTACATGAGTATTTGATGATTGTTATCTATTTATACATTTTAATTTAATTATTATTTTAACTATTAATATGACATGTTCATTCATCAAATATAATATTAATTCATTAATCCTTCTTGGGGTTCATTACTGAGTTGTAATGACACCCTACATAAGTATCTATTTCAATATAAAACCTTGGAAGACCATATGGATTGTAGTATTATTTCAGGAAGTGGTATGTTGCGGCTTCATTGAGTGTGAAAGAATAGAAAATATTTTTATGATCGATCTGATGAAGCTCGTAGAAGTAAGTACATCATTAGAAAAAAAAATTATTTTACGTATAATGTATATATGATAATATGGGTGCATGATCAGTGATTATGTTATTCCCTGATCATTGGTCGATATAAATGTATTCTCTTGAATTACATTTCATATAGAATGTTATTACTCATTTTTTATGAATAGTAATATTATATATAAGGGATGATTTTTTTTATTTATTGATTTGTTTACTGTAATTTGAGGCCATAGTAACCACTTTTAAATTCTATATATCGTCCCTTCTATACAACATCCCAAAAAACATGGGGAGGTATGTCTAAGTTCAATTAGAAAACATATTCCAAGACAAATGTCAAGTTTAACTATGAGTTTGGAGGATAAAAATTTCTATAAATAATTTTATGAATACCTATTTGGATATATGGTATATATGTGAACTAATAATATTCTTGAGCACGTGATAGACCTTAGTCTAGAGTAAAATAAACACTTTTTCTATTAGAGTGTATATGTTACCATTGATATTGGATTATTATTATTTTCTACCTTTAATAGTTATATGATTTCACTTATTTTGAAATTCATGTGTCTTCTAACTATGATTTATGTGGTTTTGACTATATGTCCATTAGTAGGGAGACTCATGAATATGAATCATATTATTTCCATGGAACCTAATTTAAATAATTTTTCATCCTTATGATTAATATAATAAATGAATGATGCTTCCATTATTAATTATTCAAAAAATATCATATATAGTATTTTCTAATATAACAACTTTGTGGAACTATACTCTATTAAATCAAATTATAAATTCATAGAACAATCATTCATGTCAATTCAACAAAGGGACGAAATATTATGATGACTATGTTTCCAATCTAATATTGGATTTATCATAACCTGTAGTGGGTTTTCAAGGGGACATGATGTCTTGGAACTAGTTTAGGGAAAATTGTTTTTTATATAATTTGTACCAAATCACTTATATAATTTTTCCTATATATATTATTTGAGTAATTCAACATAACCCAATCCACTGAAGATAGTTTCCTGAAAATTGATATCCATGATAGGAAATTCATTCAATACAATTATGAGATAATGTTCCATGATGAGGTAGTTTCATATTCATATACAAAAAAATTATCCATAACATAGAGGCTTCGATAAATTTACATAGGCTTCATGATTTTTTATGAATATACGACACTAATAATTGGTGGGTTTTCTTGTTATTTTTTTGGTGGTAGTTGATTTGGAGGTAGTGTTGTACCATATGAGATGTATCATAAATGTCACATGGGTTATGGTGTAGGTGGGTGATTATTTTACCACTAGTATATTTGTAATGTTATTGGTATTTTCTGTGATAGATAGTTGTTTAATTCGATAGGGGTTTTCCTAGAGATAAGTATTCCATTTTAATGAGATTCTTATGTAGAATATTTTGAATGATTTTTTTCATAATATGTAAAACATATTACATTATAGTTTAATGGTTAACCCTTTGGAAGTCATGAAAAAACCCCCAAGGTTTTCTGGTAAAAAGAAAATTTTAGAGGGTAAGAACGATTGAGAAGAAGAACATATTTGTTTTTGGTTTGGATCCCATTGAGATAGTATATAGTTTTCCAAAATATTTATATGTAGTATAGTAAATGAATTATTGAAATGTTTTTAATATAGGATGAAAACCTAAGGATAGTGATCTTGTGAATTTCCTTGGAATGAGTAAAATATTGGTATTATATTGGAAATGAAAATTGTGCTTATGATTTGAAGATGTCTTTTTGTAATGATCATGGTCATTGGTTTATATCTAGGAAGTTATGATCAATATAACTCGAGGTGATATGAGTTAAATTATATGGCGGGGGTAAATAGGTTGTACACATCATTTTTTATAATTCAAATCTTTAATGGGGTATAATATCTACCATATTAGAGAATGACTTTTGTGTTTAAATTAGGTGGAACAA
Source organism: Viscum album (assembly GCA_963277665.1). NCBI lineage: Eukaryota > Viridiplantae > Streptophyta > Magnoliopsida > Santalales > Viscaceae > Viscum > Viscum album. The sequence continues at coordinate 600,603,124 of OY728128.1, forward strand.
ATTTTATTCATAAATCTTTCTTAGATGGAATGTATCAAAAATAATTTTTCGAGATAGTTAGATAATACAAGACTCAATATAACTTGATCTATGTTATATTAGTGGGAGGTATAATATAATTAACCTATTATGTTTGGACATGATGGTGTGATGTGAACAAGTTACATATAGTTATGTTGAGGTTTGGATCAGTGAGCAGTATATTATGGGTTAAGGACATGTGCAATTAATGTAATTATTAATGTCTTAGTTGATTTATGTTTTGTGGTGAATGATTCCCTTTTTTTGACATGACACTATAGTTGAATGGTTGTTGGTACTGTTATGGTGGTGGGTATAACAAAAAATTATTGCATCCCATAAGATATAGGATGTTGTTTAGGTTGTAATCAACGAGTGTTGTCTGTAATGACATATAGTGGGGTGTGAAAAATAGGGTGTTGGAAGTGTGACGCTAATTAGTGATGGTTATTTTGAAAAGGATGCGGGTAACATTCCACATATATTGGGAGTATTAATTGTTTAATGTCTCATGTGGATTCATGGGTATTACAGAGACAACCACATCCATGTGTTACATACTGTAATGGATATATCATGAGCTATGAATTTACAACCCTCATGTGGGTGGGGTCATATGTATGATGAGGCCGATCATTTGATGGTCAAGATTTCTATTGTATTCTTTTGTGCGTGTTAATAATGTTTTATATAGTTCTATGGTGTATACAATATAATTATTTAGATGTGATATTGAATATCTTATTTGTATTGGAATCAGGTTTGAGATGGAATTTTATATCATCCTAGTGTGATTCGAATTGATGGTTAATTGACGCTCACTATGAGTACATTATGTATTCTTTTTTAGCCAAGGATCTTACCATTAAAAAGAAATAGTTGGTTTTGGAATTTGATATATATATATTATGATTTGGGAATTCTTTTGGGAGATTATAAATAATGATCTGATGATGTATCAATTTTTCACTAAATATAGAAAACACTTTTTGGGAATGGCTAGATAGAGGAGGTATGGTCAATGATTATCTTTGTAAATGGATAGGGTAGTTGTTAATTTTGAAATAATAATGTCATTAAACTATTGGAAATGATGTTTGTCTGTAAATTACAATGGTTAGAAGCACTTTGGATTGGGATCAACACTGATGACTGAGGTCTTATAGTTTGAAGAATCTTAAAACTATTGATGGATTTGTAGTGGGAGGCATTGATTAATTGGATATATGGTTGTGGATATTATTCTCTCTGGTTCATTTGGAGATAGTGTAAAGTGTTATTTTGGTTTTAATAAATAGCGGGTAACACCATGATATTTATTTGAAATATTCATTTCCAATAAATTTGATTTCTTCGATAGCTCACAAAACACACAATACCATGTTTAATCACACCATGATGAACTATATAAATATTTTTATTTCCTTAATATTGGATTGGATGGCATGAATATGAATAAAAAAAATATATTTAAATATTGATAAGTTAATTCATTAGGTACTACTTAATTTGAAATAAAAATACAAATCTTTTTAAAATAAGGGAGATATTTTTCTGAAAACGTTTTTATATTTGCATAATTAATTCTCATTAATAAATTAAATTATTATCTATTAGTGAATAATTTCAAAGATATTTAAATATTATATATTTAATCAATCATTTATACATTAGTTTAATATTTTTCTACTTATTGGTTAAAAATAAGCCATAATTTATTCTGAAAAGAATATTTCTATAATGTCATTCCATAAAATGTAGCATGCATATTTTAAATTTAATCAAAAAAAATTTATAAAATTGAATATGAGTAAATTTATTTCTTATTTGGAAGAAAGAGGTTAAATTATTTTACATGGAAGAATTTATTTTCTGTCAATACGAATAATAACCATGGAAAAATTTGTAACGTCAATATAGGGTAAATCATGATTAAAACTAAATTATAAAGTAATAATTTCAAATAAAAATTATTATAAAAGGATTGGAATAAGAAAATTATATCCATAGATTATAAAGTTATTTTTTAATGGATAAATAGCATTGAAATATATCAATATAAAATAAAAAGAAAATGAATTTCTAAAATATCACTCTCTAATATTCAAATATCTCTTATATGTAAATATAAGGAAAAAAGATTGTTATGAATGGATATAAATTTCTATTTGGAGATTAATTATTATTTTTTATTATATATATAATTATAAATTATCAATATTTTATAATGAACATAAATTATATTTCAATGTCGACACTATATTAACATAATTATTAGAAAATAAAAATAGACAATTTTTAAATTAATGAATGTCATATAATGTCAATGGATTATTGGGTTCCCTAAATATTTTAAATGAATATTAAATATTGAATTTTATTGATGAATATATTAGAATTCAATATTTGTCATTATATTTAATCTAAAATTAAATGAACTGTAAAAATTGACATTAATAATATTTAATCATAATAATATTTTATTAAATTATTATAAAATTGTAAATATTTTCAATGAAAATATGTCACAAAATATATTGACTAACAATCCATAATATTTATATTTTTTATTCAAAAGGCACATTATATATAAAATTATAAACCATTAAGAGAAAAAGATGTAACCAAACTTAATGTCAACATATGATAACTCTGATATTATACGTAAAGATAATGTATAATACACACCCTAAAACTATAAAATTTTTTGGCTGATGGTATTAAAACCAAATAAAATCATATGTTTAAATTCATTTCCATTAGAGGAATTTTATCAAGATAATAACTATATTATATTTTAATTTTTTTAGGAAATTCCAAAAGTCCCATAACCATAATCATAAAAGGGACCTCCTCCAATCACTTCCTTATAGATTTTGAGCCATATATAATTCCCATAAGCTTCCAAAACCCCTTATAAACTCCTTAGACACACTATAATGGTTATAATCATCCGGAAAGAAACATTTTATGGTTTTTTTAAAGGAGATATAATTGATATTTTAATGAAAAGTTAATAATGTTAACGGATAAATTAAATTTCAATTAATCTTTTACCTCCTCTAAATGTGTTATATTCACAATTATTATAATAAATTAATTATCCTTAATATATATATATATATTATAATGATCTTAAGTCCACTTTTATTGATCATTTTTTCATCCAATGTGATGTGAAAGTGTCACTCTTGAATACGTACAACATACCAAGTCCTGATATCGATATAATTTATTTACCACAACCATTTTTTATAGATGATTATTACAATTTGATTAATGTTAATATATGATAATTATGAAATTATTATAATTATAAAATTATAATATCATATCTACCCTCACACCTTCAAAACAATGGGGGAACGATAGCAACGCTCGTGCGTACCAGAAGACTACTGCATCCAAGAGGTAATTTGATTCATTTTTCATTTAATTATTTCATATATTGAAACAAGTATGGAATTAAAAACTATATATGATATAATATTTATTATTAAAATTTATTTTTTCCTTTTAAATTTATTTATTTTATCTGTTGAAAAAGAAAAATTATGTTAATGCATAGGTATGGCATACAATCCCTATAAAGGGTGTAATTCATTTTTCAATCTCTACTTTTTATAAATAATTATATGAATATATATAATTTATATATATTATATTATTATCCTGGTTAAAATTTTTAATATGGAGTAATCATGTTCTAATTAAATTTCTATAATAACTGATCAAATAACATTATGAAGAAATATGTATATATCATCAAAAAAGTGATTTTAAGAATGAATTATTACGAACATGTGATTACAGGTTATATATAAATCCTAATATAAAATAAATATTTTTATTAAAATTAATTGTTATAAATACATAATATATATATATTATAAATGATTTTCCAATTCATATTATGGATGTAGGACCAATGGTTTGTGATTTTCTTCTCACTTTAATTTTTATTTGGCATATCAAAAACTAACCACCCGTTTTTTATGTGGTGTATATACATACCATAAATTTATATTATTATTATTATTATTATATAAATTATTTAAATTTACATATCCATCTATTTTTATTACATTTATGGGGATTATGATATAAATTGTACCAAAGTGGTATGATTTTTATGGCATAACAACATTGTATATCGAGATGTTTTATGGTTAATTTTACATTGGATAAATCCAATTGTCTATATATTATGAAATTAATTATTTTTAACCTCTTATGGTTATTTATTGAAAATATATTTCCCCTCATTTAACTTACTTTAACTACTATAGAGATGGAAAATATAATTTTTAGGAAAATCACCTTTATTTCTCAACTTGGTTGAAAAACAAATTTTTTATATCCATGTTTTCTAATATTTTATTAAAGAAGGTTTTTAATTTTTTTATATAATTTTAATTCCATTTTTTCAATTTTTGAAATTTTAAAAATGGATTAAAATGATTATTATAGTCATTTTTTTAATGGGGTGCTTTCTGACAATTTCTACTAAAGAGCGATGGGAATGTTTTACTTTAAATGATTTGTCAATAGAAAAATTTCCTACCATCATGAGTGATCAATGATTTAATGACTCCATTAAATGTTTCCAAAATTATATTTAATTAATTGTTTGTGTATTATTTGGTAAAATTTTATGTTTAAGAAAGTTCATTTAAAAGTGAAAATTATATTTTCCACAATAAATATTCTAGTGATACAAAGAGGGATTTTTTTATCTTTGATAACATCCTCTAATGTAAATTATGATTTACCAGGAATATGATAACATGATACTATGAATATATTTTCACGTTATGTTTGGTGATTTTTATGAATAGATGTGTATGAAATCTATTACTTCTCCATGGGTTATGTTATGGTCGAATATTGAAATGTCTATAGAACCCCTTTCTTTTAAATGTTTTATTATATAATGATATATTTATAAGCTAGTTTATTCTCATTTATTTAAATGTCATGAATATTTAATGAAATATTGAAACACATGTGAATGATTTTCATTATGTTCTGAGTGGGACTTATTTCTACAAAAAAATAAATGTGAAAATATAGATATATTATGAGATAAAAATCAATATAATGAGTACAATCAGTTCAGTAAGGGACACTATATACTATAATTTTCATGGTAGTGAACACTAAACATTATGATTGTTTGTGGAGTTTCCCCATCCACTATTATATTCTTAGGTGTGAAACATTACTACTATGATAGTTTTGGGAGTGAACCTAATCAACTCTGATATTATCTACAATTTTACAAAACTAATAAGGAAATGTGTTTCTTATATTATGTTTGTGCCCCAATATTACTATGTCATCCTATAATATTCTTTCATGGATCTTGTTCATTGATTTTGTGATGATGTAGTTCTTATGAATATAAATTCATTATTACTTGACATACGGATATGATATCTTATATTAATTTATATATTTTCAATGTTAATCTAATTTTCTCATATCCTTATGATCTTGTTATACTTATGTGATCTCTAATATCTCTCTTTTTAACATTAATTCGAATTTTTGGTTAACCTTTAATATGTTTCATTTGTCCAGGTTAGTAGTAAAGGTTTTAGGAAGGATATTATAATAAGGGTGATATGGGTAAATACTATATCTGGATAATCATAAGAACCAATTTTTAATATGTCCATGTTTCAAATGATACTTGACCATTATTATTTGACTATGTATTGTTAGGAAATATAAGAAATATTAATCTAATAATATGAAATATCTATATAGGAAATGAATTTGTCACTATTTTGTGTATCAAATAAATTATTTGATAACCATTTGAAACATGGATGATGAATCATTTGGAAGAATCCATGGGATATGTCTTAGTATAGGGTGTAATACTAATGTTTCATTCATGATCAACAGTTACCTATGTTAATCATGTGGTGTCCCAAATTGATAAAGGTTTTCATTATTTATAAGTCTTATAAATAATTTTTATAATTATGTGGTTTTACACTTTTGTTTTTTTAGCACATTATGCTTTTTGGATTTATTCAATGACTAGAAACCAAATGTGATAAGTTAATGCTAAAGGAGATAGAAAATTCAATTATTTTCCTATGGAGAACCAAATATTATGGGAGATGAAATGAAATATCGCATTATAATTTACATAAGACATTCTATAGTAATTAATAATACTGAAATATTGAATGGTAATAGGAGGAAAAAAATACTTTAAGTACTTCATAACTCAATGTCCATATTAAATTTGGATTTCTACTAATACATAAGTTATTGTTAAATGTATCTATAAGATTAGAAAATATTTTCTATTCTCCTGTGTTTTGATCCTAAATAATTCATCTCAGTTGTTTATCTTTTGGAAGTAGAAACATGTAAATTGTGGACTCTTAACAAGAACATTATTCATCATGAATAAGTTGACTCCATCAAGTCGGTTGAGTCTACGATATTATTTATAATTATGTAGTTTCCTTGTATTCATTTCTTGAATATAGAGAAAAAATTTATTAAGCTAATGTGGAAGGATGATGCCTCGAATAATACCTATGTGTAAAATATCACACGAAGTACAATGTATGATTCAGAAATTTTTTTCTAACCATAATGCAAGGTTGACATATTCTTTAATGTCCAAAAAAATATATCAGAATGTTATTATTCGTAAGATAGATAAGTACATTTGATGAAATTGTTTAATTTCATTTCTATCTGGAAATGTAGATTGCATTTACCCATCATTCCTATCATTTATATGTTAATGGAAAATTGGAATTCAATGGGAAATTTTAAAACCATGGATAGAATAATATGAGGCTTCTATTATGCTCGGTTTGTAGAAAGAATCATAGTGGAATTTTTTTAAGGAAATTATAAAATGTTTTAATTTTAGAAACAAATATATTTGGGATATCAAATTCTAAAGTGATTGCAAGAAGATATATTGTGATGTTAATTTAGATATATATAAAAAAGTCACCACACACACCCTAATGATAAATATTCATAGATAGTGGGAATTATGTTTTCCAACACTAAAACATAATGGTTAATGTTGATATCTACTGATATAAACCACTTAATCCAATAGAAAATGTAAATCTCTTATGATCTCTTTGTGTGATATGGATTAAAATAATTAAGTGGTTAAAAGTACACCATCCATCCACATTAGAACAACTAATATATTATATGATTTAATGTCTATACACTTTTATATATAGAACTAATTTTATAATGGTATAAAATTATATCCTCAATGATTGATTGATGATTTTTATTAAAAACCTCCAATTGTATGATGATTTCATCTCATGTCTATGATTATTCACTAGTTAATGTTTTTGAGAATTTTATTCTAAAAATATTTTTATTCGTTCTCTAGATGAGTTTTATATTATATTAGGCATGAGTAGAATTTCACATCATAAATCTCACATTGATTTTCATTTAAGGGAAGTCACATGTAATATGATGACTCAATCAATTATCTCCTATTAATGTAAAGATAAACTTGTTATTGAAATTAAATCCATTATATAATTCATTAATTAATTTAAGAGGGTTTATTTATCTCACATTTTTTGGGGAATCTCAAAATAAATTACATTCATATTTTGTTGGAGTTTAATGAAGTCATACTAGATAAATTTCATGGAATGATTCTAAATAAATAAGATTTATTCTCAATATAAATAATACATGGTTCTACCCTAATTTCAAAGAATCCATATATAATGGGAATTATTGAGTTATCAGAACTGTTGATGAAACATCAGAATAATCATGAATATGTTTTCGTTCTGCTAAGAGTTCCACCCTTGGGAGCACCAACTCTGTTTATTATTGAAAAAAATAGTTTCTTCACATATTTTATTATTTTGAACATAAAAAAGATCACTATCAATAACATGTACCCTCTTCCACATACTGATGGCATGTTTGATTGACTGTGAAATTGATATTCACATTAGTTGTCATTAGTTAAGGTCCACTATGCTACATATACCAAATACAATAATATTTATATGGTATGAACAATGTGGTTATATAGTGAGTCCGTGTAGTATTTTTAATTCCCCCATTATCTTCATAGGATTCATGAATTCATTCTTTATAGTCTAACATGATTAATTTGTTGTAGTCTATAAGAATAATTTTTTTATATTCAAATATAAAAAAATAACTTAAAGATCAAATGATAATTGTGATGAAGTCCCTAAGGAATAATATGTTGTATAAAAAAGTTATGAAATGTGATTTTTTTTCATTTTAAATATTAATTCCTAGGCATAAAATATCATGTGAGTATATATGTGTACATTATTCAAAGACAAGAGTTTTTGAATGTCAGCCCATACCTATCACTATGACTGAGAATCATAATTTTCATATATTGGATGGATATTATTAGAACATTGTTGGGTAATATCTCATCAATTTTTAATACACTAACCACGATAAATTAAAAGTAATATAAGTTCACTTAGTAAGATGAATGTCAGGAAAATTTATTCAAATCGGAGATAATGTTAGTGAATGTACTAATACTCATACTACATGATAGTGGAAAATGTTTTCTAATATATAGTGATGCATCCATGTAATAATTATGAAGATTTCGTATTTATAAAGCTTGCGTGATATCTTATGTGTCATGCATATAGTGGATTTTTTTTTGAAAAATTACATAAATATTGATTTAGAGTACGTTGTATTAATTTTTTCACTTATTATATTGAGGCACAATAATTATGAAAAAATGTTGATATACATACTTGTCATAAAATATGAAAGTATATTTTTAAATATAAATAGTTAATTAAACCTCTATGAATATGCTTTGTCATAATTAATGATTATAACCACTCAATATTGTACCATCATTGGAAGGAGAACACGGTTGAAGACAGTATGAGTCAAATAAATCATGTTATCATATATAATGGATGGATCATGAAATAATTAATGGAAAAATAATTTTTTTATTAAATTAGTTTCAAACCACATATCCATTTGATAATTAATGATGTGTATAATTATGATACAGATATGTAGAAGAAAACGACAAATGTCTCAGAATTTAACAATGATTATGATGGAATGACATGTTTTAGGAACCATGTATGATTTCAATCCCCAAAATCATTGCATAAGGAGATGTATGATGAGTCTTACAGTTCATCATTCTTTATTCGTCCTATATGTGAAAAATCGTTGGATTTATGAAAGGATATTTCTAGTGGGACACCATGAATAGTGATATTTCATATTATATATCTTTACTCATAAAATGTCATCATTTTATAGTAAATATAATTATAAATTCATTAATGTTTATTACTAATATAGAAAATTTATCATTGGATAATATTAAGATAATTTATATTAATTATGTTGAATGGTTGAATGGAGTACCACATTATATATCATATTAACATGTTCTGAGGTGTAACATCTAGTTCATGTAAATTCAGTAGTTGGTTCCAGTGCGTAAATGAGATTAAGAACATCATATCATCCAATGATATATAGTCAGAAAATGATAAAAATTCAATCGCTACTGAACCTACGGATATATTTTTATATGTATTTCAACGGTTGCTAGGATAAAAACCTTCCTCTAACCATGTTTTCATAAAATAATATTTTTTACTTGACCAATCAGATGTATTTTTATTTTTGATTCTATTGAAATATGTTTATTAATATGACAGGATTGGATGAAGTCAACGAAAGAATTAAATTGGGACATGAACATGATACCGAAATGTCATATAATGTAAGATCTATTAAACATTACTTCAAGGTATCTCAGAGTTAACATAAATGTCATTCTTACATTTATTGATGTGATTTGAAATATAATGTTATTGAGAAGGTTTTTTTGTAAATTTCCCCATGAAAAAAGGTTATAATATTATTAAATAACCTAGAGATGAGAACTATGTATAATCTACCTTTCTACATTCATAATTAGGGTTGGATGTTATCATATCGCATGGAACATCCACAGAAACACTCAAATGTTCAAGAAGTGTTGCATGTATCCCTCTAGGAGAATTGAATTATTAATTAGTCACATGTAATGAAATATGATTCCATATAACTCAATCATGATATTTATGATGAAGGGAAATCAGCAGAAATCATGGATGAATAGAGATAATGTTCTATATAAGATTAATAATGATATCATGATGTTTATTTTGAAAAATCAAAAATTCGAATAAGATACTTGTGGACCAGATGATGTAATGAAACAATGATAACCACATTTATTATTAGATTGACGAATTTTGTGGTTTTAATTAATTTTATGGTGGTATAATATAGAACCATAATAATTTTTGGATAAATTTTTTCATTTTTATTTCAATTCTCAATAGCTTGTATTGCATGAAATATTTAGTTTAAACATACTGTGCATTATTTTAAAATACATTTCCCTATAGATTTTGGAATACTGTGTTCTAATTAAGAAAACAAAATAATGAAAAATTTAATGTTATTTATGATTAAATGATTTCTTTTAGTATCAATTATAATGAATTAAAAATAAAATACATTCAAAACTAAAATAAATGTTTTTTAAAGTGTTTTTATATTAAAAGTAATTCTTATTTTTAATAAATTAAATTATTCACTATTTGTGATTAAATTATAATTATATACTATTATTATTCAGTTTCATTAAATGTATAAATGATATAATTATAAATTGTTTTTTTATTCATTTAATATTATTCTAGGAAATTGATAATAACAATACACACTTTAGGATTGAAATGTATTTTTCTAAAAGGTGGTATTCCTCAAGTTTTGCATGCTTATTTTAAAAATATGATTTTCTAATCATAGAAATTTAATCAGATCTAATGGTTTCAATATTTTATATTTTCATGTTAAAATTTTGAAAATAGATCCATTATATTTTTATGTCAATATTTATATTTACCTTGGTAATGTTTATCACCTTGGTAAATGGTCAATCAGGTTAATGTTCGATAAAACTTTGTGATAATGACATAATTTTTTAGCCTAATTTAATGGGACAACAAAAATTATACATATATAAAAATAGGATTGAAATTTGTATTTTTAATAGATTCATCTCTATTTTAATCATATATAAAATATTTAATGCATAAAAAATAAACAAATGTAACACCCAATTTTTTTAATATCTCTTAGATATCCATATAGAGACAAAATAAATTATGAAGGAATATAAATGACAACATTGATCTCAATGAAAATATTTTCATTATATAATTTTTTATATAATTTTTTTAAATTATAAAATTTCTTCAAATAATAATATAATGACATCATAGTATTTATTAAATTATTATAAAGTTAAAATAAATGATTTAAAAACATTTAAAAGTTATATAATTTTATTTATTTTTAGTGTTTAAATGATTTAAAAGAATAATATAACATATTAGTTTTGTGATAAGATATTATTTTAAAATTAAAACATTATATTTATATATTTTAGGTCTAGTTATATAAATAGTTTCCAAATTAATATTAATTGTGTTTAGAAAAAAAATAATATTTTATTTATTTTCTATACAATAATAAAAATCTAGAATGAAAATAAATATGAAATTATAGGATCTAAAAAATCATATTTGTTCGTTTTCAATTCAATATTTACCTTTGAATTAAAATTATAAAGCATTATAATAGAAAAAATTGTATCCATTATTATTGTTAAAATATGCTAACCAAGGGGTTAATCTAAAACATACGTTTTAAAACACCAATTAAACCTATCCCAATTTTATTTGATGATGGTATTCAAATCCCAATATATATTATAATAGAATACATATAATCATTAATGGATTGGGGAAAGATTATGAATTTTTTATATTTTATTATTTAATGATATTCTAGATGTTCCCATCACCATGATAAACGAACATCCTGCCCACACTTCATTTAACATTTTGAGACTTCTATAGAATGAACTTATGCCATGTAGCATACAATGAATAGTGATTTTGTTAAATTGGAAATATATATTTTTAATTTCATTATAAATGACTATAATAGTTGATTAGTCTTGGAAAACATGTTGCATATGTTAATATCATTCTACATTTTAAAATATATTACAAAATTGTATTTTCATTGGTAACACTATGTTAAAAATTAACATATCCTGTAATATCAATCATAATACACATGTTAGTATCCTAGGGAATTGAAATAGATAAATTAGGGTAAATTTGATGCTCATTAATGGTATGTAAACATTTGTTGTTAAATAATATAGGAAAAATATAGAAGGAAGTAAATGAGAATAACATAACACCACAAATATAATAAAATGAGATAAAAACATGTCCATTTATATATAAAAAATATTCGAAAACAGTATGGAAATAAATAAACTATTTTTTAATAATTTCGATCACAATTTCATAAATATAAAACATACTATAGAGGCCTCGTACATGAATTATATACCACCAAGAACTCATGAGAATAAATTTATGTGGTTAGTGCCTCATGTCATGAAATATTTCATAAATAGGTAAGGTTTTTTCCGAATACCGTTCCTAGTTTGTGTCATGATAGATAGCTATGTGTCTATGGGATATTTAATTATTATCTCACCAATTTCTTAATATGTCAAATGAATTTATTAGAAAAATAAAAAACATAATCTAAATTCCATTAAAATAAAAAACTGTCCATATTAAAATAACTAGACAATGAAACAATAATAATTTATTGATGATCCTGACCTATATATCCTCTCAAACATGTCCACGCCATCAATTTCGTCATACCAGAATGGAATTCTCGAGCCCCATGAGCTGGGTTCTAGAACTGAGGCATCAACAATGAATAGGGGGAACAATTTAACCCATCTTTAAGTAGAAAACATAACTAATATATATATATATATATACATAAAGAAACATTGTAAGAAAAAATGAATATATGTGTATAATAACAGAAATATAATAGTAGAAGTGATACAATAGAAAAAAATAGAAAACTAATCTTGAAGAGAAAATTATAGCTGAAAATTAAAAAAGCCCAAAAAAATTCTCCAAGTGTCTCAATATTATGGCTTGGTAAAACTTCCACCATCTCACCATCTAGCTACCTTGGCCCATATAATTTAAAACCTCAACTCATTAATATGGTTATGTGCCTTTCACTATATCTAATTAAATAACCATGTCTATACACCACTGAAGAAGTGCATAGGGTTTTAGAAAAAATTATCATTAGGGTCCCACCCATGTGATCGATATGAAAGAACAATAAAATAATAAATTCAGGCTCAAATTCAATGAAATATGTCATGTTATATTTTTAGTAGTTTTTATATCCAATGATTGAAAAGAAAATATTTTCCCATTTTTCAATAATTATAAATAATAATCTTAAATTAGTTTAAAATCATTTCATATACTTATTTGAAAATAGATATATCAATTAAAACCAATGTCTGTATCACAAATCATACCATATCAGTAATTGTATATCCCATATAGTAAAATCCAAAAAGCATAGGTAAAATCATACCAAGGATCACAATAGGTCTCGATATCTAGGACACATAGACTAAAACATTGAAAATAATGTGCACATACAACCTCTAGGATTTCACATTAATTTTAGATATAAGTTGAACACCATATAAATTCACCCCCAAAAAGTATAAAATGTTCAGTGAACAATAAGCCTTTGGATCAGAGGATAATCACATGAGTAAACCCCTTGATTGTGGATGAGGCATATAACTTCCCCTCCATCCAATGTTCCCAATGCATCCCATATGATCTATTTTTCAAAAAAAATCATCAAACCATTATTCTTACACAATATTGGAATACTATTTCTAGAATCATTGAAAAAAAATTTCATTTTAAAAAACATGACAAAACCTATTTATAAAATAATTATATCCACTCAATCAAATCAAATCAACCAGTCATGATAATTCATTAATAAAAAAATTTATCAATAAAAGAGAGGAGATTTGTTAAATTAAAAGATATATATGGGACAACCAACATCAATACATGTTTCAAAAATGCTCACCACGCAATCCACCAAATGGAAGTATTATAATAAAAATAGTGGCCTAATAATAAATCTAAACATAATATAATTGAATCAATTTAATAAAGGGGACTTTGAAATAAGATATATCTCACATACCGTAAGGAACACCCATCCACCACCCCACATCCATCAATGTTTTTCCCTTGAACCAAATCACTGAAGTGATCTAGAAAATAATCAAAGCAATTACCACCACCGAATAATAGATTTGATAACGCAATGAAATGATGCTACCAATATCAAAGAAAACGAAGAATAATGATGCAATATTCACATTGAGTGATGAATCCCAACCATAATTAATATCAATTGCTTAATTAAGTTATCTATATAGAGGAGAGGTCCGCAATATTGCTAAAGAAGAGATATAGGTCAAGTGAAATGAACACATCAACTGGATAATAAAGCATGTTGGGTGAGTATAATACTTAACTACAAACACAATATGTTCATATTGTGTGAAACCAAATTATAGATCATGTAATCCATGAGGTCCATATCTACCAATAAAACATCCCCATTTTATTAAAAAATAAACTTGTCACATTACATTACATGTAAAATATAAAAGGAATATATTCTCTTATTTTATATATTAATCTCATGAAATGAGTCTATAAATAAATTGTAACACATGTAAACTAGTCAAAAAGTGTTAAATCAAATAGAAAATTGAAAAAATATAAATGTTATACATGAAAACCAGAACCACTTAAGGCATTCACCATACTCGGTGAGGACCCTGATAATCCATTAAATGTTTATACCTATAATCCATTTATTCAAACCATCAAATTTACATATAAATTAGTAATGTTTCTGAAAAAACACTCTGCACCCTCAGGATTCCAAGGACCTTCCATATTAAATAGATAAAGAAGTAAAGAAATGGAAATTTCTTTAATATTGGTTATGGGATGTTACAAACTCTCAACTTAAATACATTCCATCCCTAGGAAGTCATTTTTAATATTTATTTCTATTAAAGATGTGAGGACACTTATACCTCATCAACATCACATGGTCCAAAGTCTCTTGAGAATATAATCCATGACGTCATAAAACTACGAAAAATGGAATCTAAATCCCATGATATACAGAAATCTGAGAGTGAATGATCCATATTGGATACTCCACAGCAGAAACATATCACTATAACTCAATCTTGGAAAATCATGGAATGTTAAAAGGAACATGAAGGTGTTTCCTAAACATTGATATATAAAAGACATCATGAATTACAATGAACGAAACCAAAAAATTCCAATTAATAAAAAAACCTACAGATGTATCTTAGTGACCTCAAATGTTCAAACAAATAAAAGAGCCAAAATTCCATATATTCTAATCTAATGGTTACCCAAAAAATGAGAAACATTCATGAATACATCATCACCATTGAAAAAATCCAAATGTTGCCTTTTTTCATATATTATTTCTAACAACTATTAGCTATAACCATATGCTGATGTAAATCCTGAACACTCACTAACATCTACTGAACCAAAATTTTCCCCACAATGTTTCATTTCTCAAATATATTTAACAATGTGGGGGCCTTCACAAGAAATTATTTAGAATAAAAAAATACAGATTTCTGATTTATGACTAATAAATATTTTTATATGAAAAGATAACAAGTCCCCAATTTCTATCAAGCAATCCACAAGAATCCAAGACACATTCAAGGTGCACTTCCTCCAAGAATTTAATAGAACACTCCAATATTCCATATATCTATTGATAATAATTTTTTCTAAACCTAACATGTGTCCTCATTTTCATATGAAGAAACCTATGGAACATAAATGTAAACCTCTGATCCCAGTATAACAAAAATGATAAATTAACCCCCATGAGAACTCAAAATATTCAAGATATATATATTACCTATGTCATAATATTTAGTGGTTTTATTTATTAGAATAAAATTATCCAATATTGAAAGATGTTCATTCACTTCCAAGATAGAACTCTTCCCTTAGGGAGTCTATGGTAATCCAACAAAAATATCCTTACATAACTCCTTACATTTACGAACATTCACTAGATGAGGATAACCCAAAACTGAGGATTTCTGATCATCTAAAATTTTCATTTGGATAGAGTAATAATGGGACACATAATAAAAAATCTCATTATTCCTACATGGATATCAAAATCTCCATATAATTTCATTTTAAATCTGTATAATTTCCATATGAATGACCTAGAATATCTATAACAATAAAAATTTAGATCTCCTAAAAAATGTTGTGTTAGAAAATTAATCCATAAAACTATAAATAACATATAAAAAGAGATTACATCATGAAATGTTAGTCACCCTATATTTTTTATATATAATTTTTATAAACTCAAAATCCTACTAATAACCCTCCATATGTTACTCAACAAGTTATAGTAATAACATAACACTAGTAATAACCATACTAAAAACATACATATGACTAATTGTTTGAAACTAAGAATAGAAACCCATAATGTTTCTATCATCCTTAGATTACTCAATAGAATAAGAGGGAACACTCTTGGTTAGGGAACCTAAAAATATATTCACATTCCTCATAGAGTATGAGTTATCAGGTAAAACATATGAAAGTATTCTACCAAGAATTTCTTTCTTATATTGTATTCTATTTGTGAAATTATACCACCGAAACACTTATGGTTTGATAATAATGTGAACCCCTCCACAAAAAGAATGTTTCCCTGACACAAAAGTTCATTTAAAATAATAGGAAGCTATAAATATTTAGTAGGAAAATTATTCTCATGTAATAAAATTCAATTATAGAAATAATATACCACATGATTGTCTTTTATCATCATAGTACCCATACTAGTTCAAAAAAATTAACTAAAAACCACATACCCCTAACCATGGTCCAGTAATTTCAGAATAATATCCAATTATAGTATTCTATTCATTCCATAAAATTAAGAATAACACTTTGAATACCATTTTAGTTTCTCCCCATTATTAGTATTATAATTCAGTGGTGACCCAAACTGTGAGAAATAATTGATGAACCATTAATAATATCAATTAAATACCAATAATTCATTGAATCTCAAAGACATTTTTTAGTTCATTTTATGACATGTTACTTTTTTTCCTTCTCATGAAAATCTGATTAGTCTTGATAAAGAATAACCTTCCCTATGAACCTCAATTATAGGATCAATTATATGAATTTTGAAGTAATTATATACAAAAAATGAATCATTATGATTTATACATCAATCCTCAAATGGTTATCATACCCCCTTATTGGTATCAAATAAACAAAAGTATCATACAAAAAACTACAACATAAAGTGTTACTATATTAAATGAATATTTGATTCATCAAATCCATGAAAATTAAGGAGTATTAGTTAGACAAAATAACATCAAAATATATTCATATTGGACATACATGTACTTGAATGTCATCTTCATCATATCAGACTCCTGAAATCTTATTGGATGATAACCCAACCAAATACAAATCTTATAATTCAACATTAAATCCTTTAACTGATCATAAATAACAATAAAATGGTTAAAATTGTACTTATTTTTAAATGTTACCCAGTTTATTATTTGAGAGTCCATACACTATTGGAGTAAACCATATTAATTATAGGAAATGAGAACATGGGATACCCATGGGGAAAAACATTGGGGAATGATGCCTTTCATTATTATACTTCTCCACTAAATAATGAGTGATTTAATCTTTATTGAAAAAAGACACAAACAATATATCCAAATAAACAATATATCATGAACCTGTTCAATTGTATACTCTACCTCCCACTCTATAGGGTTACTATATAAATAATGTTGGAAAACATCATAAATATAACTAAAATGGTAGAATGATAAAAAACTATTAATATATCATTATGATCAACTTCTAGAATGGAGAAAACACTTTTGATCATGGTGGGGAGGTTCTACCAGACTAGATCTTGGATTCCACACTAAATGAAACAACCATGAGCTACCATCACCCATATGAAACAAGACACCCTAATGATAAAAATAAGCTTCAAAATGAAGAGTAATTAGATAATCCATTCAGATCATGATGTCAAACAAATTGAGACTGAAGTAAAACCTATCCCATACCACTCTCCATTATATTTGGAAACTGAAAAAGATGGAAACGAAAACCCATAATCTTTTTGGTACTAAGTTGTGTCACTAACTCAATAAAAAGGGAAATGAGATCCATTTGGATATTAGGAATATCAATAAATTAACTAGATTGAACTTATTTAAAGGATAGAATATCATATAAATAATATACTATATAGGATGAAACACTGAAGGTACCTCTCAATATTTCTAGTCACACATCTACCTTCACTGGTGAATAATATTTTGTGGGAAGGTGCTTCAGTCCTAATTGTTGTAAATAGAGCCCTATATTCTTTGAATCGTCGAAATTTTCTTATAGTAGTCTTTAGAGAAAACAATATCTAGCCATATCAATGAGTACACGAATCTTGAGAATTTTTTTTATGAACATAATATCCAAAACTATTGGAAGGATTTGTAGGTTCAAATAAATATACATGGGTGTTCGGTTCCTTTTCACAGTGATTTAATGTAAGAGGAACACCAATAGAAACAAATAGAGGTTCTGAAGTGGCCAATGTTTGAGAGCCACCTCCACTACTCCTGTGATGGTCTTTCCACTTCCTCTTTTACCCTATCAGGCTATGTAATTTTCCACTATGTTGTTTAAAAGTTGAATAATATACATCCTCTACTTCCATGTTAAATTTTCCTACCATAACTCATCCCACTATCTGCTCATAGGTTGAAAACTTCATCATGAATATCTGTTATTTGAATTTTAGTCACAAACCGTGATGGTACTTATGATCTTTTAGATGGTCAATATTTAGAACCATGTGGGAAAAAGGAACAACCACTGAAAACTAATTGCTATATGCTGAAATTGAATGATATTCATAATGAAATAAGGGAAACTCAATAAAATCCCTCATCAATGACATAAGACCAAACTAATGGATGAATAATTTCATGCATCCCTTCTAGACGAAGCCCACCTGCATTTCCACAAATACCATAGAATCCTACCACCACTTTTTGGGACCCTAAAGGTTAAATAACATACACTTCACTCGGTTTTTTTGTTCTTCACCTTAAAAATAAAGAATGATGATGATGATGATACACTTCACCATGATACACTCATTTGTATCTTGGAATTAAATTATCATATTAATTCATTAAATCTAGTCATAAACTACATGATGTTCATTTTTACCATCAATGAATTATCGATTCCCATGAATGAAATACCATGAGCAATCACCATTTCCAATAGCTATTGTATATACCAAAATGATATTTTTCGGGACATTCCATACTTTTGGATTAGTGGAATTAAATTATAACTCAATATATTGATAAAATTTTGTTCTAGTGGTGGATTTTCTAGAGGATCATCTGTTGTGCCCTCTTTTGGAACACAAGGAACACATCTCAGAGTTATACTACATCATACATAAATTGATAAAATGATCATAAAATAAAAAAATATTAGTTAAAACCTCATAAAATTATATAAAAACTAACATGAACATAAATCACTCAAAATATGATAAAAAATCCCAACATATCATGGTTTAATGAGTTTATTCATGCAAATATCTTTCCATGAACTCACTGCAACAAAACTCTCTTTTTCCAAAAAACCTACCTCCATTCTACAAAAAATTCCATGATATGGAATCATATGTAATGAACTAGTTTGATACTAAAATGTGACAAACTCAACCCAGATACCATCTCAATGTTTTACATAAATTGGCTTCCCACATACCAAATGTACATTGAGGATACCCATGGGCAGGTTTAAAGAACCAAGGAGACATCAACAGAAGAAAGAATGAAATCACCTAACATGATGTATAGAGAGTGAAATATAATCAGGTATATAATGAAATAATGGAAGAAAACATGAGAATATTTATGTCATAATATAAAGGTAATAGTGTAATTGATAAAACAAAAATGTAGATAATCAATCTCAATGAAAAGGTACAACTATAATGGAAAACATGACCCAAAACAACAACTCCAACAGTCTCTATATGATAGCATGGGAAAGCCCCCATCATCTCTCAATCCAGATACCCAAACATGCCATAAAAATCATCATCAACTATGGAACATTTCCTTTCCTGGTATTAATGGACAAAATAAGTTCCAAACACCACTAAGTGTGGTATGTAGTTAAATAATATGACCACTAGGGTCATACCTAGGTTTTCAATAATATTTCATTATTCAATAATCCGAGCATGAAAATATTTATAAACAAATAAATGATATAAAATTTAGTAGTTTTTGTCACCAGATCATTTAAAATCATTTAATTTCACCATTTCACATATTTGAAAATAAAAAATGTAAACAATATCAATTAATTTTATATAAATATATCAAATAAAAAAAATGAAACACTTATACAATAAAATCCATGAATTTAAGACTAAAATATTAAAATACAAATGTAAAATTAACATCCATCCAATGATCATGCTATGTTATGATAACATGGACACTCTTACATAAACATAGAAAATTGAATGTGCATAATGATTTTCCACAATCAATATAATTATCACTATGTTCAAAAAATCTGATAACACAAGAAAACTAGTCCGCCACAATCAAGTGAAATGAATTATCATAAAGGACTTATGAACCTAAAGGATTCCACATAGCAATAATTGATATGAATCAATGAATTAACTAATTTTGATGGATTTGAAGTCCCAATATTTGTAGAGAATAGATCTAGGTTTAGAGAATGTTGGGTTGTGAACAAATAATAAATCATATCAATATAACCACACCATAAAATAAATTTTTTTACATTTTCATGGAAACTAATCTCATTACAAGTCTTGTAATCCTTGGGGTCCTTATTCACTAGAAAACATCCCTTATTATTAAAAACCCAATTTTCAATATGGTAAATATTTTAATTTTTAAATGAAATATATTATTTATTGTTGTGTAATCATATCAATATATGACCTTGGTGATCAAAAACACAATGTGTACACCAGTTACATTGAGTGTAATCACCTAGTAGAAAAAATGTAATTGATTCTTACATGGAAACCAAAACAACCTCGATCATTCAACGAATATAGTTAAAACCCCTCTAATACATTACACATATATACATAGACTCTATTGATTAAAAAAACACACATCCCCTCAAATTATGTAATTTTCCACATCAAATTCACTCCACCCTTTAGGGTCCCATGACAAAGCCAATTAAAGAGTAAAACAAGTAAAGGTAAATGAATTTCCCAAATGTGGTTGTGGGATGTTACAACATTCCCCCGTCAAACTGATAATAAACAATCCATAAAAATATTTTGGCCGGTTTAAATAGAGAATAAAATTACTAAATAATAATATTAAATAATTTCCTTCGACTAATAGATGGAAATTAATTAAAATTAACATTGAAAAATTATTATGAAAAATTGTATTTTTACAACAAAGTAAATTACATAAAGAATAAACTATTTTTAAAATATTAATAAAAATATTTTCCTCGAAATAAACATTATAAACTATTATAGGAATATTCCAAAAGTGATTCGTAATTAAATTTAAAAATTTGGTTAGTTCCATATAAGTTAATAATAATTCTTCTCAAACTGATGGGAATAGTGCAGAAACTCTCTCATTTGGAAAATAAAAAGAAAATTCCCTTTAATAAATGTGTAAAAAGTAAATAACAAAAAACTTGACTCTAAATAAAAATTTGGGGATATTAAAAAACATGGATACATTTTTATAAACCATTAATTTAGAAGATAAATATTCCCCAGTAGTGATATAAATATAAATAATCCATAAAATGATGATATTAAGAAAGGAACCCTAACCTAATTTTTTACATCCTTAATATGTGTCCAACTATTATTTATAAAAAATATTTATTTATTATAAATGATATGAAAATACATAATCACATATATAATATCTTATACATAATTCATATAATATTTTATCACATGTTTATTTATAATTATTGATTAAAATCATTATTTAATGGGATAACTTATTAAATTTGATGTATGTAATGGTTTGTTATTTTATATATTCCTATATTGAATTAGGATAAACTAACTAAAAATAGATAATAATTATATAAATAACATATATATTCATTATATATATATTTATAATAATACACAAACAAAAGAGATTGAAAATGAATTACATCATTCATGGAGACGGTATACCACATGTATGGAAGAACATGGAATTTACTTTTCAATAGATAGAATAAAAGAAGTGTAAATAATAATTCACCATTTTAGAATCATAATAATTTCATACACATAATATATTTTCATCAAATACATTATTGTTCTTATTTATGTATACTAGAAATGATAAAATGGATTATATATATACTTATTGGTGGTTGTCCACATATATGCATGAGTATTGTTATCATTCCCCAAAAGTTCATATGCTAAGATTATAGATATGATATTATCATTAATGAAGTACAATTATGTTATAATATCATATGTTAACATTAAACCCATCATAATTCCCATACAAAACTGATGGTAATGAAAACATAATTTTATCTCTACATGGTGGATAATGTTGTTTTCATAATCCTGATGAAATATAAATTTTTTGGATACTTATCAAATCTTTTTAGGATAAATAAAAAATTTAAAGTTTATGTTAAATAAGAAGTAAAAATTAATTTGATTGATTATGGAAATTTCCTTTTCTTTGAGGAAAATATGTTATATATCCTTTTAAGGATTTCAAGGTTAGTATTTTTTGAGATAATCCCCTAGATAATGTGTTTGGTGATTTTTAGAAGTTATTTAATTTGGTAATGTTCATGAAACAAGCCACAATCTGCCTTAAGTATGTGATTGAAGTAGTGTCCTATAATTTATAGGAGGGACATTAATGTATATTCCAAACACATTAGTGAAATACAATTTAGCTAAGATGTTAAACTGGTTCAAAATTAATTACTTTTTAGTAAAATATAATTATGAGCCAAAATAATCTCATAAAATAAAATATGCAGTATAGTTTTTGTGTGTTTTTTCCCTTATCAGTGAATATTCACTTCAGGATAACTCTTTCAAAAAATATATAAATATTAATGTTTTCTACCATTAAATGGGAAAAAATGATACTTTGAAAAGAAAAATGACCATTAAGTGGAATTTTTTTAATCCATATCACATTAAATATACAAAATATAACATTTTTATGAATTATAAATAATTTAATAAAATATTAATCGTTATAAAATATCATTAATGTCATTTTTACAATATTCATTTAATTTGATTTTGATTACATGAATAATAATAGTGATTTCCAAAGAAGATATCCAAAAACCACGCTAGTATGATATATACATATATAAATTTCATGGTACCTGTTAAATGATTCATATTACATCAATTTTAATATTTTTTTTTAATCGATAAAATACAGTTATAGTATTTCACAAGACTTCAAATTGATTATATAATTTTCTAAAATTAAGAAATAAATTTAAACCATTTAAATAATTCTTTCAAGGAAATATATACGTTTAAATTTTTTACAAAAAATTAATTTTCCCTTTGTGGAATTATAATAGATTTATTCAACGGAGAGAGAGAGAGAGAGACCTTGTACTGTATTTTTATATAAATATTACATAGTTCATAATCAAGGACATGTATCTATTGAAAAATTATATTTCATCCCTACGTTGACATGTATTGAATTAGATTCATCCAATAATAATCAATATGTAATATTAAGACAATGCCATTTTGATTTTACATAGGTTTAGCATATTTACCTTTAACTATGGTGAGATATTTTACCATGGTTGCATGGAATATTGAAAAAAATTAAAGTGTTAAAATAACCATATTTTAACCTCGTCAATATAATTATGTAAATCTTTTATCCAAATTAGATTCCAATAAGTTTCATAAATTTATTTCAAATAAAATTTTAAAAATTATGGAAATCAAATTTAGAAAAAATATAGTTTCTAGGAATAAATCATGATTTAAAATTATCTCTAATGCATTGTAATAATGATTTCATGCCCACCTACCCACAAACTGAACCCCTCCTTAGCCATGAATGTGAGAAGGGAGATAATGACCCCCATGTCTGACCTCCAGTGGGCCCTGCTTTGGCGACTAGGACTGAGGGTATAGTAAAAACACAGATGGGAGCCAGTACCCTATAAGAGAACACATGAGAATGAGAGAGATAAGACTGAAACCAACCGAAACCATGACAGACAACAATATAAATTATATCCCATGTACACATATATAATGTCATGAAAAACTTCTAAAATTGATAGGGGAAAACGACAAATATCAATGGAATGTAAAGAAATGTAGCACCCACAAGCCCAAAGGGCTCCTACAACCGCAAGATAGTAGAAAATATATTGATCTACAACCTACTACATGTGACCTTATAACGGTTTATATATAATTTGGGTCACGTTAACATTATACTTTTTTGAATCCTCCCTGAAGTCTCTTGAGGAAAATTAAATAAAGAATTCTCAAGCTCCGTGAACAAACAGAGAAACTAACTCGTTTACCTATACAATTATTCTATGTTTCCATCCTCACCAAGGATACTCTCACCATGTATTTCATACAAGAGTATATAATATAATAAAGAATACCAAGGGTTCCCCACTACTACATCCCCACTGGTTTTCCGCTTTACCCCAACGTCACACATCAAAAGCATCTCTCCAAAAAATGATTTCCCATAGACAACTAAGAGATTAAACAAAACATAAACCTCATATATAAAAATCACCATGTACTCATATAAAAAGTAACCAGGTAGTTTATTGGGAGCCACCACTGCTTGCATAACATATATCATACGTTGGGTATTAAAACTCAAGCCATTATAGACCATACACTGAGTGAGGATCCTCAATCTATCATATCATATAAATGTTACACCAATAGTAGTCGATAGGAAACTATATCAAGAATATACGTTTTTGAATAACCACAATCCATTAAAATATTATACACTCAATATATGGAAAAAACTAACTCTCGTGCATACCAGCACATTTAAATACCACAAGAAGAGAGCGGGTCCCGTGGGGTAAGTCATCCATCCACCCCCCCCCCCCCCCCCAACACCAAAATATTGGGGAAAACAACCACCCCCACTCCAACCCCCTACGTCTAATAATCCCTAGGGATTTAGTATCCCAAATTTATGGGTTGGAGTATCGTATAGAATCAAGAAAAGTGAAGAATATAATAATGATCACAACCACACTATGGGCATAACCTTTCCTTAGACTAAACTGAAGATAACATCTCTCGGACTCCCAGCTTCCACTTCTTAGACTAGGTATCCTATAAGCACACAACAATTTAAAGAGATTTATTACATCACTTCATTCTATTATTATCAGTTTTACGTTACATTAATTAATTTTTTAAACATTAATTAACCATTAAATATTCCACATTAAATTACATTACAATCACACCCAAAGACTAATGTACCATTATATTACAACCTCAGCATTGCGCCCCTGCAAACTTCATCTATGTGGGTAAACATCATTTATTCAATTTATTTATTGGAGTATTAGTTTCCCATTTTCCCAAGCATTGTAGAAAAATATTCTATTATTCTTAACACAAGGGGGCTTAATACAGTTAGTAGATGAACTACCCATCGAGTCTTTTTCACCTATTGAATGAGAATAGACCCATCATCTCTTGAGAATCTAAACATAGAAAGCACGTGGAATACATCATGTGTCTTTTCCCCTTTCAGAAGAAGGGTAAGAATGACCCACTTCCTTGAGCAGTGGGGAATTTAAAGCATATAAAAAACCAATAAGAATAATCATGAATCCAAACATTCAAATGGAACCTGTTTCATCATCCCTGGTGTCCTAGAAATCTCCCACATGCATAAACCAATGCATCTCTCCACTCTAGGCATCAACATCTACCAAATATAGTAGTCCTCCATTCCACCATATACCAAAACAACCATCCTTGCTCATGTCACAAAACAAGCAGTAGGAAAACAAACATCATACCAATTGCACCATAGGCCCTTAAACAAGACAGAGGGTAACTCAAAACCCTACAAGGGATTATATTTTATCAAAATTCAAGTTCTATAATCCTTCATGGATTAACCGATTTATTATTTGTTGGTTCCAACATCAGGAAACCTAAAAATTAATCTACGACAAAATATAATACATGCTTACTACAGAAATTTGATTAACATAAAATTACAATGAGAATAACTAGATTCATTTACATAACTCTTTATCATTATCCAAAAAATTATATAAAAAATTCAGCGTCACATTCGTTACTAATTTCTATCAAGAATAAAAAGCTAAACAAACAATCATAAATATCACACATCTATAGAAAATAGAGGCAATAAAATATGATCGATATAAATTTATTTATCATGTTTAAATAATTATTATTCTAATTCCATTGGGATCCAGTGGGATAAAACATAAAAACTCTAAAGTTTCATGTAAAATAAAATATAAGCAATGAATACCGTACCTAAAATGGTTCTTAACATTTTTTATAAGAGAATGATCCACACAACAAGTTACGATCTCCTCCCCTTTGACAAATGTATCCACCCGAGGATGTAGAGAAACAACCACATTGGCCAACACCAAAAAAAGCCCATTAAGAACATGGGGGTAAAATTAAATAAAAGGGCATGGAGAAATAAAAAATTATGAACCCCAATGATTTATTATATATCATACCTTTCATATAATATTTATGGATACTTCTTGTTTTTATCAAAACATAGTGGAACCAATCTAAGGATAAATCTTTGATTGTGCAACTCCTATGAGATGGAATGAATGGCTTGAGTATCTCATAGCGGAGAATAAGGAGTAAGAACTATGGTGGATGACATATTTCCCAACAATGCTCATTAACCACACAGATAATACTATTTAAATCGTCCTCACCGATGGAAATGTTCACCTCAACCTCCCCGATGGAGCTATTCAGGTCGACCTCACCGATGGAACTATTCACATCGACCTCGTCGTTGCACTATTCAATGAATTGGAATCACTATTCACATAACTGGATATTAGGCAATGTGTGGGGGATAATTAACCTTGAAATCCCGAAACACAATAGACACCTTATTTTAGAAATGGAAAAAAATAAGAGGTATGGTCCATTACATCAGATACCTCTCAAAACATTCTCATCCTTGAGAATTCAAAACCCAGAAAAAATTGAAAAAAAAAGAAGTAAGAACAACCACCCATCAGGATAAATCTCAAAACAGATAAATCCATAAGAAGAAACAATGGAAATATATCTCATAAACCTGAAAGTTATATAACAACAATGTGAACATTGTTAAATGAAAAGAGTTAAACCTCAAACAACTCTAGGTATGGAGCGCGTATCTACAACCCATGTTTCATGCTACTCTCCTCCATTCCACTATGTTTCCACAAGACACAAAAAATGGGATATAATTCCCACTCAACACCTTCTCTTGCATTCTTGGATCTCCTTGGGTATCTCCTCAAAGGGTGCACCATCATCAACATCGGACATTCCCCTATCGATGACTTGAGAGTCATCATGATGATAACGTCAGAGCTATGACACATGAAAAAAATTGTGTATCTAGCTCATCTATGGGGGAAGAGTTACCCAATACGCCATATCTCGAAAATGATCTAACACCTCGAAAGGCCCAATACATTTAGGGGAATGCTTACTTCTACGATCAATCCTTCACTGTCCATGAAAGGGAATCACATTTAGAAACACATGATCCCCAAAATCATACTTGAAGGGTCTCCACCTTTGATCAACATATGATTTTTTAAGATCTTGTACTATCTTCATCCTCTCATGAATGTACTAAATCAACTCTATTTTATTCTTCACTAGTACTGGTCCAAGAATTGAAGACTCTCCGGCCCCAGTCTAACACAACCGAGAACAGATAGTCTTTCCATGCAAGGCTTCAAATGACGCCATACGGATGGTAGTGGGAGAAAATTTTTGTAAGAAAACTCCACCAATGGTATGTGCCTCATCCACGAACATCCAAAATATAGAACAGAAGATTGTAACATGTCTTCAACAGTATGGATGGTTTTCTCTATCTGACCGTCCATTTGAGAAATAAAATCAGTGCTAAGGAATATCCAAGAACCAAAAGCATGTTGGAGACCTCTCCACACCCAATAGTTAAAATGTGGATCTCGATCAGAAATGATCATCCATGGGACTCAATAAATTCTCACCATCTTCTCAAGATAATTCCTTGACAAAACATCCACTCTGCATGACTCCTTTATCTCTATGAAGTTGGAGGATTTTGATAAATGATCCACAAACAACCCAATTGTGTCATGTCCTCCATGAGCATTAGGTAAATGTAACGACCCAAAGTTTCATTAATGGAAATACCTCTTGATCTAATTAAATGTCTCTTTTTGTTTATATAAAATTTCAACTTCTTTGGTTTTATGTTATGAATTTTGACCGTTTCTAATATAGCCATTAAACTGTGATCACAAGATTAATATAAATATAGGGCTTTAATAAATCCAATTTACTCAGACAAAAGAAGAAATCGCCTCATCTAGTAGAATTGCTCCTTACGAAGCCCATTTGTCAGATCTTGGAAGAGATGTGGCATCCATGGGATTCGCTATTGACCAATCCCAAACTGAGTTTCCCCATTTCAAGCTCAAATGGGACTGTCTACGAGAAAAGTGGAAGTTGATAAAGATTACCACTCAAGCGATGTTATCTGAGCCACCCCAAGAGTCGGTCACCATTTCCCACATTACCCATAGGTCTTATGTGGCTGTTTTAAGGGGTTATGTAACAAATCACTAGTACTATGTTCATGTATATTATTTTTGAATATAATAATGAATATACCTCCTTTTCTTCTTTTTATACATTGTAAATAGTTTTTAAAGTACAAATATTGTTTTTAGTTATTATTTAATTAAGAATTATATAATATTAAATTAAGGGATTTTGGAAGTAAATAATATTTTAATAAAATAATAATAATAATATTATTAAATTAATTTTATTATATAGAAATGATCATATAATTTTATGAATGCAATTGTAATTTTTATTAAGGTTTGAAAGCCGTTTCTGTCAAAACCGGTGAATTTTCGATAAATGTCTGTTTTTATTTTAAAAGTGAAAATTAACATAATTAGAAAATTATTTAGAGAAAATAAATGTTATTTTTGGAATGAGGGTGTTGAAATTATCCAACGGTGAATTTTTCATAATTTTCTGAGCGAGTCAATTTTTTGGGAAAACATTAAATACCGTTTAAATATATAATGTGTTTAATGTCATCATAATGACCCAATAGTGATGTAATAAAATACTATAAGCATTATTTTTGGCCATTATATGTTTTACCATTAAAATTATGTGATTTTGGGTTTGTTTGAAATTCTTTTCAAAGCATTAATGGACCCCTCAATAGATATTAAACATATTGTCTTTTTAAATTATTTTCCATGGGAGTGTGACTCACCTCCACATAAGAAACCTCATTATTTTAAGATTTTAGGACTTTGTCCTTATAAATTCTGGTATTCCTCTTCCCTTTTCCAGAAAAACATTTTCAAAAACCATGGTATGGTTTGTGGTTTGGATTAATTTAATATAAGGTGTCCCAAACCTAAATAATAAAGAATTCCTTCACCTTTCCTATATAAACCCACCCTAGCTCCCACTTCCTCATCAATCAAAGCCTTTGGAGTTTGTCCAAACTCTACCCTACTCTCTCTATAATCCTCCCAATGTGCCCCAATGTCCCAATAAGCCTCTCACAATCCTCTCTCTAGCCTTTGGAAGCGCACTTCCAAGTAAGCATTTTTTCTTCCTTTCTCAGTTTTGTCAATTTTATTTAAGTTGTTTTTCCATTTTAATTTGATTTACGAATGTGGGATATGGTTTAAAACCTCCATAATACTTCCCTATTTATGTTTGAATTATGTTAGACCCCCTTTCTCTCTCATTAATTGCTTCCCATGTACACCCGTTACTTTGCTGAAATTCCGAAAGAAACTCCTCTCTCCTCATTTATATTCAACCAATACTTTTGTATCATGAATCAAAATTCCATTACAATTGTTGCTACATGTATCTATATGACGTCCATACATTCCATTTCATTTAAATACGATGAGTAACCCCTTTCTCTCTCATCAACCATTTTTATGAATTCTTATGTCACGGCGTTACGCTGCTGAAATCGAACCGCTTTTCTAATCCAATGCCAATGTGTAGTGGATACCATGCCCATTTCTCCTTTAAGGGTTTTTAGCTTTATGCACATTTACATATTTATTACAATGATTAATGTATTAATTCCACATTCCTTTATCGTGTAATAAATGATTAATTTTTATGAATCCATGTTTTATGATCCATGTGGCACACTAATGCATGAAATGAAATGTTCAAGAATGGTGCGCCCTTATAGTGCTCCAATGCATTGGGTAAAGCATAGTATCATGATAAGTCATGTGAAATGAGTGTTGACTCATGATAATTCATTTTCAAGGAGTGTTTACTCATGATTTAGGTGTAATGAGGATTTACTCATGCTCCATGTGTAATGAGCCTTGGCTCATGATAATTCCATGTTAAGTGTTGTTGCCACATTTCCATGTTTTGATTATCATGCTTTATCATGCCTTTATGTTCATGATTATCGTGTGATCTATTGATATGCCTAATTTCTGACATGTATTGTACTCCTCATGTTATTCCATGTGTATTCCATTTCTGGGATTTATAGCTCACCCTTTTCTTATGCATGTCCTCATGTTATCCCATCCAATGCTAAGTATGACGGAATGTAGTGGTCATGTAATGGAGGTTTTCAATAAAGATGTTTTATTTCATGTTTCATGTTTTTATGTAATGATCCTAAGACCCAAAGAAATTAAACCTCTCTATCTTCTTTGTTGTATCAAGTGAAGTTTAATGTAGTAAATCATGTTTATGTTGTAACAAAAAGCAGGGTTGTCATAGTTGGCATCAGAGGATAGGTTTAGTTATTTTATGGATTAGGATTAGCAAACCATAGTAAAGCCTTAGAGACAAGACTAAGTATAATAAAAAAATTGCTATGTTTTGGTAAGTACTGAGTAAGTGGTATATAAAAAAAATACTTTGCTGTCTGGATATGAGAAGGTAGACGCGGCTTTGGCACAGATTTATCCTATGGGTAAAAACCGAAAACACCGCTTTGAGCTAGACTCGAATGGGAACTGGTGCACGTTAACGGGCCTTGTTGCACTCTTGGTTACGAAACTCTCGGGGGATATGTTTTGATAAATTCACAAGTTTAGTATGAACCCTTATTAATAGAATAAAAAAAATGAGCCTAAGAATATATGTTAGAAAATAGATCATGAAAAGCCTAGATTGAAACCTATAGACTCATGATTTAAGGAAATAAAAGTTTATTTATATTTCATCAACCTTTGTCTTTGGATTACCCTTTATGTGTTACCCATAAAATTTCTTTTATTCCAGCCTATGGCTGGTAATAGGAGGACTCGGGCTAACAACGGTTGTGAAGATCAGTGTGATGACTGTACTAATGAGAAGCCCAATCCAATGGGAGCGGGAATCGTGAACATTGTCACACATATCTCTCAGCTAACTCATGTTTTGAATAGAAACACGGTTCAAGAGTAACATTCAACCCCCCATAGAAAGAACAAGTCGTTATCGAGAGCTTCATGAGACAAAGGCCTCCTACATTTTGTAGATCATCTGATCCCACGATCGCAGAACAATGGATCAACTCCATTGAAAAGATCTTCTCCATCCTTCAATGTTCTGAAAAAGATATGGTCCACTTGGAAGATTACCGTATAGAAGGTGATGCTGATCAATGGTGGATGTTGATCAAAAATACAATGGCTGAGGGGGAGATCGAGGCATTGGAATGGAAGGATTTCTAGATGATGTTTTTTGATAAATAATTTCGATGCACCATCCAGCTTAAGATAGAAAGGTAATTCCTTTCCCTCAAACAAAAAGAAGAAGAATTTGTTGGAGCGTACGAGGTGACCTTCACAAGGCTTACATGATACGCTTCTGTATTTTTCATTACCCCCGAATGCAAGGTTGACCGCTTCATTGGTGGGCTGAATCCTAGCATGTGGAAAGCATTAGAAATCCGTGACTTCAACAGCTATGAGGAAATTGTCCGATGTGCCCTCAAGGTCGAAATGGATATCGGGGAATCACATGGGTATCATGGGGACATGAAGCGTATGGCAGACTTCAATGTTGGCAGTCTGATGGATAAATCTAACGGTGCTAAAATATCCATCACCACACTTTCCAAAAGTGAGGAAAGAAGAACCCTGGAAATTGCCTCAAGGGGATGAGTAAATGCTTTAGGTGTGGAAGAGAAGGGCACCTAGCAGTTAACTGTCAGCAAAAAAGAATTGTGGCTATTAAAGAGGAGAGGAACGCTCCGTTCGAAACTCAACGCGTTGTTTAATGCTACAAATGCAAAGAACTGTGGAATTTTGAAAATCATTTCCCTAATCCAAGGGTTTTCGGAGACAACCAACAGCCTCCAAGGCAGAAAGGAAGAGCTTTTTCTATCACTTTTTCCGAATTAAACCCCGACAACAAAGTGGTGACAGGTACGCTAGTAATTCAATCATGAATAGCTAATGTACTTTTAGATTCAGGTTCTACGCATTATTTTTTATCTCAAAGGTTTAGTAGAACAATCCCAGTACCACCACAAATCATGGAAGTGAAGATGTCGTTGAGTACAAAAAATAGGGAAATCATTGCATCCCATGAGTATAAGTCATCCCCTTTTATAATCAATGGATTGACTTTCCCGGTGAACCTCTTCATACTCCATCTTGTGTAATTTGATGCAATTATTGGCATGGATTGGCTTTCCTTATATAGAGCCAACATAAATTTTTGAGAGAGAAAAATCACACTCCATATGGAGAATTGACCCCCGATTCATTACAAGTGTAAGGAGGAAGATGAATCTCATTTTTCTCCATCATCTCAAGCATGGATTTTACTGCCCTATGAGCACACGTATCTGGATAAGATGATTATTTCCAAGGAAGAATCCATCTTTGAAGAAATTTTTATTGTGAGGGAAATTTCGGAAGTGTTTCTCGAGGAACTGTCGGGTCATCCTCCTAGAAGAGATGTTGAATTCTAAATAGAACTTATATGAGGGTTATTACCAATATCCAAGACTCCATATAAAATGGCTATTGTAGAGATTGAAGAGCTAAAGAAACAACTACATGAGAATCTGGATAATGGGTTTATACGGCCAAGTACTTCACCATGGGGTGCACCAGTCCTCTTCGTCAAGAAGAAGGATTGGGAAATGCGTATTTGCATCGATTATCGTGAACTTAACAAAATCATGAAAAAGAACAAGTGTACTCTCCCACTAATTATTGACTTGTTCAATCAGCTGCATCGATCACAATACTTCTTCAAGGTGGACATGTGTTCAGTATATTATCATGTAAGGGTGAAGAAGGAGGATATCCCCAAGACTACTTTTCGCACAAGATACGGGCACTATGAATTCATAGTAATGCCTTTCAAACTCACTAATTCTCTAGAAATCTTCATGGACATAATTAATAGAGTCTTTAGAGATTACCTCAACAAATTTGTGGTAGTCTTTATAGATGATATTCTAATATACTCCAGAAACCAGGAGGATCACGATGAGAATTTATGAACTGTACTAGAGACATTGCACAAGGAGAAGCTCTTTGAAAAGTACAACAAGTGTGAGTTCTAGTTGAAGGCGGTCTCATTCTTAGTCTATATCATCACAAGAAATGGGATATCTGTGGATCCCTCAAAAACAGATACAATTGAGTGATGGTTGAGGCCAACATCGGTAATAGATATTCGTAGCTTCATGGGGTTAGCTGGATATTATCGATAATTTGTGAGGAATTTCTCATGGTTGTCCACCCCTCTTACCAAGCTAAATTTGAAGGGAGTAATGTTTTCTTGGTGTGATGAATGTGAAGAAAGATTCAAGGAGAAAAAAAGTAGGCTTATCACTGTGCCCGTGCTCACTTTACCCACAAGTGGGGAACGTTTTTTGGTATACAGTGATGCTTAAAAGAATGTCTTACGTTGTGTGCTAAGGCATAATGATAAAGTGATATCCTTTGCCTCAAGGAAATTAAAAATCCATGAGTGAAACTATCCAACGCATGATCTGGAGTTAGCGGTGGTGATCTTTTCTTGAAAATCAGGTGGCATTATCTCTATGGGGAGAAATATGAGATATATACTGACCACAAGAGTTTTAAATATATATTCAAACAGAAAGAGATTAATATTTTCCAGAGAATATGGATAGAGCTCATCAAGGATTATGACTGTTCAATACATTACCACCTTGGGAAAGAAAACGATGTGGAAGATGCCCTAAGTAGAAAGGACCCAACGATTCTATCAATGATGAGAATTGAGAAGGATCCAATCTTCTTAGACTTGATGAAGATGGACATGGGAATCATAAAGAAGGGAACATCATCAATCCTTTCACAAATGATTTCTCAACCGCCTCTTTTGGAATGGTTAAAGGATGCTCAAAAAGATGATGTGGGAATTCATGAAAAAGTGGAAGCTATCAAAAATCAGAAATTCTCAGAGATTAATGTTAATTAAGAAGTAATTAAGTGATATGGGAAAAGACTATGTCTTCCAGTGTGTCCGAAGCTGAAGAAGGAACTTTTTTATGATGCACATAGTTCAAATTTCTCTCTTAACCCATAGATCACAATGATGTATCGAGATATACGAGAAAACTTTTGGTGGGATAATATGAAGAAGGAGATATCTGAATATACATCAAAGTTCCTATTGTGTCCGCAAGTGAAGGCAGAGAGGTAGAATTATAAGGGGATGATGCAACCATTGCCCATACTAGAATGGAAATGGGAGAACATCCGCATGGACTTGGTCACCGGACTTCCAAGGACATCCAATGGAAAAAATGCAATCTGGGTTGTTGTGGATCATCTTAGAAAGACAACAAACTTCATTGCTATTAGAGTGGATTTATCTTGGATCAACTAGCACAGATATATATATTAGGGAAGTTGTAAGGTTTCATGTAGTACCACTATCTATTACATCTGACTAAGATCCAAGATTCACCTCTATGTTTTGGATGAGTCTTCAACATGCTCTGAATACTGAACTGAACATCAATACGGCCTATCATCCTCAAACTGATGGCCAATCCGAGCGGTCTATCCAAACACTTGAGGACATGTTGAGAGCATGCTAAATGGAATTTAAATGAGGATGGGATCAACATCCTCCTCCAGTTGTGTTCTCTTATAATAATAGTTTCCACTCAAGCATCCAAATGGAACCATATGAAGCCCTGTATGGGAAAAGGTGCAAAACACCGGCATATTGGTATGAGGTCGGTGAACGTAAGATGTTTGGACAAGAAATGGTTGATGAAATGGTGGAGAAGGTGAAAAGAATTCAGCAGCATATCAAGGAATCCTAGAGTCGATAGAAGAGTTATGCAGATAATCGTCGACGAGACATTGATTTAAAAGTTGGAGACATGGTTATTCTATGCATATATCCATGGAAGAAGGTCATGAGGTTTGGAAAGAATGGGATGTTAATTCCAAGGTACATTGGCCCCTTTGAGATTCATGATCGTGTCGGGGCTGTGGGGTATCTACTAGCACTACCACCTACCTAGGCCAAAGTGCCCGAGGTATTTCATGTATCCCTCTTAAGGAAGTATATACCGGATCCTTTACATGTACTCTCTTCTGAGGTGGTGCAATTGGAAGATGATCTTTCTTATGAGGAGAAAATAGTGATGATCATTGATCATAGAGAAAAAGTTCTATGAAATAAGACAATTCCCCTAGTCAATGCATTGTGGAGAAACCACAGGTTTTAAGAAGCGACTTAGGAATCAGAGGAAATGATGAAGCTGAGTTACCCACGTCTATTTTAGTGTGGGAAAAGGGAAATTTTTAGGATGAAATTTCTTAAGGGGGAAATATTATAACGACACAAAGTTTCATTAATGTAAATCCCTATTGATCTAATTAAATGTCTCTTTATGTTTATATAAAATGTCAACTTCTTAGGTTTTATGTTGAGAATTTTGACCGTTTCTAATATAGTCGTTGAACAGTGTACACATGATTACTATAAATATTGGGTTTTAACAAATCCAATTTACTCAGACAAAAGAAGTGATGACCTCATCCAGTATAATTTCTCCTTACGAAGCCCATTTGTTAGAGCTCGGAAAAGATGTGGCATCCCTGGGCATGGCTCTTGACCAAGAACAAGCTGAGATTCACCATGTAAAGCTCGAATGGGACCATCTACTGGAAAAGTGGAAGTTGATAGAGATTACCACTCGAGCGATGTTATCCGAGACACCCCAAGAGTCTGTCACCATCGTACACCTTACCCTTAGGTCTTATGCAGCTGTTTTAAGGGGTTATGTAACAAATCTCTAGTACTATGTTCATGTATATTATTTTTGTATATAATAATGAATATACCTCCTTGTCTTTTTTTGATACATTGTAAATAGTTTTTAAAGTACAAATAGTTTTTTAGTTATTATTTAATTAAGGATTATATTTTATTAAATTAAGTTATTTTTTAATTAAATAATATTGTAATGAAATATTATTATTATTATTATTAAATTAACTTTATTATATATAAATGATCATATAATTTTATGAAAGCAATAGTAATTTTTATTAAGGTTTGAAAGTCATTTCTGTCAAAACACGTGAATTTTCGATAAATGTTAGTTTTTATTTTAAAATTGAAAATTAAAATATTTAAAAAATTATTTAGAGAAAATAAATCTCATTTCGGGAATCAGGACGTTGAAATTATGCAATGGTGAATTTTTTATAATTTTCTGAGACACTCAAATTTTTGGGTAAAAATTAAATACCATTTAAAAATATAATGTGTTTTATGACATCATAATGACCCAATAGTGATGTAATAAAATACTATAAGCTTTATGTTCGGCCAATATATGTATTACCATTAAAATAATGTTATTTTGGGGTTTTGACCTACTTTTCAATGCATTAATGGACCCCTTAAGACTTACTAAACATTTTGTATTTTTTAATTATTTTCCATGGGAGTGTGACTCCCCTCCACATAAGCAACCTCATTATTTTAAGAAGTTTGGACATTTTCATTATAAAATATTTTTTTCCTCTCCCCTTTTCCAAAATCCATGGGAAAAACCCATGGGATGGTTTGTGGTTTGGATTATTTTAATATAAGGGGTCCCAAACCTAAATAATAAAGAATTAATTAACCTTTCCTTTATAAACCAAGCCAATATCCCACTCCCTACTCACTCAATGCCTTTGAAGTTCATACAACCTCTACCCTACTCTCTCTAGAATCATCTCAAGGTGCCCCAGTCTCCCAATAATTCTCTCACAAGCCTCTCTCTATCCTTTGGAAGAACACATCCAAGTAAGGGTGTTTTCTTCCTTTCTCATTTTTTTCAATTTTCATTAAGTTGTTTTTCCCTTTCAATTTCAATTATGAGTGTTGTTTTATGTTTTCTCACTGCCCTCATACTACCCTCACTATGTTTGAATGATGGGAGACCCCCTTTCTATCTCATTAAATGCCTCCCATGTTCACCCGTTACTGTGCTGAAATTCCGAAAGGAACTTCTCTCTCCTCATTTACATTCAAGCAATACTTTTGTATCATGAATATAAATTCCATTACAATTGTTTGGACATGTATCTATATGACCTAATTACTTTCCATTACATGTAAATATTATGAGGAACCCCTTTATCTCTGATGAACCATTTTTATGAATTCTTATGTCACGCCATTACGCTGCTGAAATTGCACCGATTTTCTAAGCCAATGCCATTGTGCAGTGGATACCATGCCCATTTCTCCGTCAAGGGTATTCACCTTTATGCACATTTACATATTCATAAAAAAGTTTCATGTATGAATTCCACATTCCTTTATCGTGGAATGAATGATTAGGTTTTATGAATCCATGTTTTATGATCCATGTGGCACACTTATGCGTGAAATGAAATGTTTAAGAAGAGTGATCCCTTATAGCTCTCCAATGCTTTGGGTAAAATATAGTATCATGATATGTCATGTGAGATGAGTGTTCACTCATTCTAATTCCATTTCAACAAGGGTTTAATCATTCTTTATGTGCAATGAGGATTTACTCATGCTCCATGTGCAATGATCCTTGGCTCATGCTAATTCCATGTTAAGTGTTGTTGCCACATTTCCATGTTATGATTATCATTCTTTATCATGCATTTATGTTCACGTTTCTTTTGTTCTCTATTGATATGCCTAATGTCTAACAAGTATTGTACTCCTCATGTTATTCCAGGTGTATTCCCTTACTGGGATTTATATCTCACCCTTTTCTTATGCATGTCCTCAGGTTATCCCATGAAATGCAAAGTACGAGGGAATGTAGTGATCATTTAAAGGAAGTTTTCAATAAAGATGTTGTATTTCATGTTTCATGTTTTTATGTAATGATCTTCATCCCAAAAGAACATAAACCTCTAGATCCTCACTTTTATATCAAGTGATGTTTTATGTAATAATTCATCATTAAGTTGTAATAAAAATAACGGTTATCATTGTAAACTAGTAACCATGTCCATTGAGATGTCCCCCCACATCCATTTAGTAACATCTAACATCCAAGGAAAACCACCTGGAACATGGTGTTTCTATTGCACCTTCTAGTAGACCAAAAACTAAGACACAAACTACACAATCAAATGCTTCGTCCCAGGACACCAAAACTGGATCCTTAAGGCTCAGTACAAATTTTCCACGCTAGGATGAACCACTAAAGGAGAAATAGGGAACCCATTGAGAACCACTCGTGCATCATCAAAGGAACAAATATCCATCCATGATACAACATTCGATGTTTTTCATCCTTAGACCAACCATCAGGGGCTTCATCAAAAAAAACATGGTCACTCCAGACCTCCACCTATAGATCCTTCAACATGGAATCATCCACCTTGTGCACTAGAGATGACATCACCATCCTCTGAAAAATACAACCTATGCCCCCAACATCCCCCATACCAAGTTTTAATGCAGACAGTTCATCCGTTACTCTCCACGAGTGACCTGATTCACGCACTGTATCACTACGTGACATCCAACTCAGTGCATCAGCTACAATCTTCCCATTTCCAAGTGTATATGATATTTCGATGTCATATTCCAATATGAACTCCAACCACCGACGTTGTCATATTTTCAAGTCACGCTGGAAGAAATCATACCTCAAACTCTTATGATCGGTGAAAGCCAAAAAGCGCTCACCAATGAGGTAATGTCTCTACACCATCGAATCAAACAAAACAGCTACCAACTCATGATCATGGGTGTCATAGTTACATTTATGGGAACACAACTGCCATGATCCATAAGAAACCACTGATAATAGATTCATCAGAACACTGCCTAACCCCAGATGTGAAGCATCACAGATAAAATAAAATTGAACTCACTCTTTTGGAAGAAAAACAACTAGATAACTTACTAAATTTTCCTTTAGATACTCTAAAAATACTGGAAATACAAGATTTCTCGACGGTTTAGAACCGTTGAGAAAGGCTGCAAAACCGTAGGTATATGTTATACCAACGGTTCTGCAAACAGTATGGAAGTAAGTCATTGGGAAAATATTTTCCCAACGGTTTACAATGAACCGTTGGGATATGGTGGAGAAAAATTACCCTATCCCAATGGTTATGGCAAAACATTGGGAAAGATTTTACCCAACGGTTTACAACCGTTGAGATAGAGTGCTGAAATTAACCATGTTTTTTCCCAACAGTTTGGCCAAACTGTTGGGAAATACCCAAGATCTCCTCTTCCCCAACGGTTTCTAAACTGTTGGGAAAAGTTTTTTACCAACGGTTCAGAACTATTGGTAAAACAAAACCCAAACATGCTATGGAAACGGTTTCAAACCGTTGGCATAGCCTATGTTGGGGAAAATTGAACAGCAGCTTTGAAATTTTCCCAACAACTCCCCAGTTTTCCCACCAGCTATCCAATTTTCTCACCAGTCTCATTTTGTGGGTTCGCTCTCATTTTCAATCCGATTATTGTACCTGCAATAAACTAACACATACATATACAATTATTGTACCTGCAATAACCAACTTACACGTACCTATAGAGAACAAATTCATACACATTTAACATATAATGCTGGAACTATACACATCCATAATTAAATTAGAATTCATAATGTAATTATAAACATACTTAATTCATTTAGAATTCAATTTAAAATTTAGATGACAATTAAATGTGCAATCCTGATGTCAATTCATAATTTGATGGGTTTTTTGTAAACCATATATTTTTACCTGAAATGATGTCCATTTTAAACAAAATACATACACCTAGAGTGCTACCGACCACACCATGTCTTGGATTGAGGAGAGTTTAACTCGTACACGTCACATATGACACATGGATCATTGTGATAATGTATCGACACAATCCAAATGCGTTTGGTCGGTTTTCCATATGCTAGTTGATGTTTTTCAATTAAAATGACGTACTTTTGAAACAAAAGGTAGTCACTTTGAGTGGTGCCAGCCACACCACATCTCATATTGAGGTGGGGTTGATTCGTACACGTCACATATGACCCATGGATAGTTTTGATAATGTTTCAATGAAAAAAATGGGTTTGGTCGGTTTCCCATAAGTACTTAAAATGTTGTCCATTTTAAACAAAAGAGATCCACATAGAGTGATTCTGGACACAAAGTGCCTCCGATCAAGACGGGGTTGACTCGTACACGTCACATATGACCCATGGATCATTGTGCTAATGTATCTAAACAATCCTAATGGGTTTGGTCGGTTTTCAGTATGCCAGATGATGTTTTTCACTTCAAATGACGTCCTTTTGAAACAAAATACAGACACTTTGAGTGGTGGCAGTCACACCACACCTCAGATTGAGGCGGGGTTGACTCGTACATGTCACATATGACCCATGGATCGTTATTCTAAAGTATCGACACAATCCGAATGCATTTGGTCGGTTTTCCGTATTCCATTTGATGTTTTTTAATTAAAATGACATCATGTTGAGACAAAAGGCAGACACTTTGAGTGGTGGCAGCCATGTCGCGCCTCGGATTGAGGCGGGGATGACTTGTACACGTCACATATGGACCATGGATCATTGTACTAATGTATCGACACAATCCAAAGGCGTTTGGTCAGTTTTCTGTATGCCAGTTGATGTCTTTCAATTAAAATGATGTAATTTTGAAACAAAAGGTAGACACTTTGAGTGGTGACGGCCACACCACACCTCGGATTGAGGTGGAGTTGACTCGTACACATCACATATGACCCATGGATCATTCTCCGAATGTTTCAATGGAAACCGAATGCGTTTGAACAGTTTTCGGTATGTAATTAAAATGTTGTCCATTTTAAACAAAAGAGAGCCACATAGAGTGATTTCGGCCACACCGTGCCTCATATTAAGGTAGGGTTGACTCATAAACGTCACCATTGGCCCATAGATCATTGTGATAATGTATAGATGCAATCCGAAGGCGTTTGGTCGCTTTTTTGTATGCTAGTTTATATTTTTCACTTAAAATGACGTCCTTTTGAGACAGAAGAGAGTCAGTTTGAGTGGTTCCGACCACATCGCAGATTCGATTGAGGCGGGGTTGACTCGTACAAATCACATATGACCCATGGATCATTTTGCTAATGTATCGACACAATATGAATGTGTTTTTCAGTTTTTCGTATGCCAGTTGATGTATTTCAATTAAAATGGCCTCCTTTTGAAACAGAAGGCAGACACTTTGAGGGGTGGCGGCCACATTGTGCCTCAGATTGAGGTGGGGTTAACTTTTACACGTCACGTATGACCCATGGATCAGTTTTCTAATGTATCGACACAATACGAATTCATTTGGTCTGTTTTCCATATGCCAGTTGATGTTTTTGAATTAA
Source organism: Viscum album (assembly GCA_963277665.1). Taxonomy (NCBI): domain Eukaryota; kingdom Viridiplantae; phylum Streptophyta; class Magnoliopsida; order Santalales; family Viscaceae; genus Viscum; species Viscum album. The sequence goes on from OY728128.1 coordinate 600,645,514, forward strand.
AATGACATCCTTTTATTACAAAAGGCAGACACTTTGATTGGTGGCGGCCACACCGCGCCTCTGATTGAGGCAGAGTTGACTCGTACACGTCACATATGACCCAAGGACCGTTCTCCTAAATTTTCAATGGGAACTGAATGCGTCTGGTCGGTTTTCTGTATGTACTTATGTTATTGTCCATTTTAAGCAAAATAGAGACACATAGAGTGATTCCGGCCACACTGTGCCTCATATTAAGGTGTAGTTGACTCTTACACGTCACATATGACCCATGTATCATTGTAATAAAGTATCAACACAATCCGAATGCGTTTGGTCGGTTTTTTGTATGTCAGTTGATGTTTTTCACTTCAAATGACGTCCTTTTGAAACAAAAGATAGACAATTTGAGTGGTGGCGGCCACACTGCACCTCAGATTGAGGCGGGGTTGACTCGTACACGTCAAATATGACCCATGGATCGTTTTTCTAATGTATCGATACAATCCGAATTCATTTGGTCACTTTTTTGAATGCCAGTTGATGTATTTCAATTAAAATGACATCCTTTTGAAACAAAATCCAGACACTATGAATGGTGTCGGCCACACCGTGCCTCAGATTGAGGCGGGGTTGACTCGTACTCATCAAATATGACCATTGGATCGTTGTGCTAAAGTATCGACAAAATATGAATGCGTTTGGTTGGTGTTCTGTTTGCCAGTTGATATCATTCAATTAAAATGAAGTCCTTTTGAAATAAAAGGCAGACACAGTGAGTGGTGCCAGCCACACCGCACCTTGGATTGAGGCAGGGTTGACTCATGCATGTCATATATGACCCATGGATTGTTCTCCTAATGTTTCAATGTAAACCAAATGTGTTTTGTCTGTTTTCAGTATGTACTTAAAATGTTGTCCATTTTAAACAAAAGAGAGCCACTTAGAGTGATTCCAGCCACACCATGCCTCATATTAAGGCAAGGTTGACTCTTACACGTCACATACAACCCATGGATCATTGTGATAAAGTATTGACACAATAAAAATGCGTTTGGTCACTTTTTCCATATGTCGATTGATATTTTTCACTTAAAATGATTTCCTTTTGAAATAAAAGACAGACACTTTGAGTGGTTCCGGCCACACCACGCCTCAGATTGAGGCGGAGATGACACGTACACGTCACATATGACCCACGGATCATTGTTATAAAGTATCAACACAATCCAAATGCGTTTTTCAGTTTTACGTATTCCAGATGACATTTTTTAAATAAAATGACGTCCTTTAAAAAAAGAAAGACACTTTCAGTGGTGGCCACCACATTGTGCCTCAGATTGAGGCGGGGTTGATTCGTATACGTCACATATGACCCATGGATCACTGTGCTAATGTATAGACACAATACAAATGCATTTTTCGTTTTCCGTATGCCAGTTGATGTTTTTCAATTAAAATGACGTCCTTTTGAAACAAAAGAAAGACACATTAAATGGTGGAAGCCGTACCGCGCCTCGGATTGAGGCAGGGTTGACTCGTAGATGTCACATATGACCCATGGATTGTTCTGATAATGTATCGAAACAATTTGAATGCGTTTGGTCGGTTTTCCGTATGTAATTAAAATTTTGTCCATTTTAAGCAAAAGAGAGCCACATAGGCTGATTCCGGACACACTGTGGCTCAAATTGAGGTAGAATTGACTCGTACATGTCACATATGACCCATGGATCGTTGAGCTAATGTATCGATACAATCCGAATGCGTTTGGTCAGTTTTCCGTATGCCAGTTGATGCTTTTCACTTCAAATGACTTCCTTTTGATACAATGGAAATACACTTTGAGTGGTGGCGGCCACACCATGCCTCAGAATGAGGTAGAGTTGACTCGTACACGTCACATATGACCCATGGATTGTTGTTCTAATGTATCGACATAATTCGAATTCATTTGGTTGGTTTTCCCTATGACAGTTGATGTTTTTCAATTAAAATGACGTCCTTTTGAAACAAAAGGCAGACACTTTGAGTGGTTCAGGCCACACTGCATCTCATATTTAGGCGGGATTGATTAGCACACTTCACATATGACCCAAGAATCATTCTCCTAATGATTCAACAGAAACAGAATGCGTTTGGTCAGTTTTCCGTATGTACTTAAATTGTTGTCCATTTTAAGCAAAAGAGATCCACTTAGAGTGATTCTGGCCACACCGCACCTCGGATTAATGCAGGGTTGACTCGTACACATCACATTTGACCCATGGATCGTTGTGCTAAAGTATAGACACAATCCGAATGTGTTTTCCGGTTTTCCGTATGCTAGTTGATGTTTTTCAATTAAAATGGAATCCTTTTGAAATAAAAGACATACACATTCAATGGTGGAGGCCACACCACACCTCAGATTGAGGCGGTCTTGACTCGTACACGTCACATATGACCCATGGATCATTGTTCTAAAGTATAGACACAATATGAATGCGTTTGTCAGTTTTCCGTATTCCAGTTGATGTTTTTCAATTAAAATGACGTCCTTTTGAAACAAAAGACAGACACTTTGAGTGGTGGCGGCCACACCGCGCCTCAGATTGAGGTGGGGTTGACTCGTACACATCACATATGACCCATGGATCATTTTTCTAATGTATCGACACAATCCGAATGCGTTTGTCCGGTTTTCCGTACGTACTTAAAATGTTGTCCATTTTAAGCAAAAGAGAGCCACTTAGAGCGATTCCGGCCACACCGTGCCTCATATTAAAGCGGGGTTGACTCATACACGTCACATATGACCCATTGATTGTTGTGCTAAAGTATCGACACAATATGAATGCGTTTGGTCAGTTTTCCGTACGCTAGTTGATGTTTTTTCACATCCAATGACATCCTTTTGAAACAAAAAGACAGACACTTTGAGTGGTGGCGGATACACTGCACCTCAGATTGTGGTGGGGTTAACTCTTACACATCACATATGACCCATGGATAATTTTGATAATGTATCGACACAATCCAAATGCGTTTGGTCAGTTTTCCGTATGCCAGTTGATGTTTTTCAATTAAAATGACTTCATTTTGAAACAAAAGGCAGACACTTTGAGTGGTCCCAGCCACAACGCGTCTCAGATTGAGGCAGGGTTGATTCTTACACATCACATATGACCCATGAATCGTTCTCCTAATGTTTCAATAGATGCTGAATGTGTTTGGTCGGTTATCCGTATGTACTTAAATTGTTGTCCATTTTAAGCAAAAGAGAGCCACTTAGAGTGATTTTGGACACATCGTGCCTCAGATTAAGGTGGGTTTGACTCGTACACATCACATATGACCCATGGATCGTTGTACTAAATTATAGACACAATAAGAATGCTTTTGGTCGGTTTTTCGTATGCTAGTTGATGTTTTTCACATCAAATGACATCCTTTTGAAACAAAAGACAGACCATTTTAAAATTATTAATGAATCATTTAAAAGGATTGTAATGGAAAGTCCTGTAGAAAAATAGTTGAGGTTAGAATTAATAAAAAGAGCTATGAATTTGTATAAATTGTAAATAGACATATGAAAAAATAATATAAACAAGCCCCATCACACAAGCATTTTTAATACCACATGAATAATTAATTAGAAGGTTAACCCAAATAATGTAAATCCGGTTAAGAATTTCCATAACTAGGGTTCGTCTTACATGAAACTTTTTTATACTTACTATATAATGGTTAAAAGAGTGTTATTAATATCTTAAAGAAATATATCCATCTTTATAATATCATATATGATCATTTCATTACATCATTTCACCGATTAATTGTTAGTATTTTGTACCTTCCATTGCTTTGGGGTGCTTTCTTTACGTGTTTTCAATGATCATTTTGTGATGGGCATTCTTCTCAATTGGAATTGAAAGTCCAGAATTGGAATGAATGGTTATTTATATATTTCCAGTACCATAAATTATACCCTTTATCATTTTGATGTTTGATATGAGATCATTCATAAGTTAACCAATTAATGATTTTAGATTTGATCAATTTAGTGGTTCTTTGATAATAACGACCTCATTTAGTTTTATAAATTAAAATTATGTGATCAAAAGAATTAAATTACAAAGGATGAGAAATAATACATATATTATTATCCAGTATGACATTAAAAATAGTTTCCATACCATATATGAAAGAATAAATGTAAATTGGAATCACAGCATCCATAATGTCGGTGATTTGACACATCACAAGTAATGTTTTTATACCATGAATAAGTGGGAGAGGATAAGAATAATTATGATGAATAATCCATGAAAATGATAGAAATAAAGAATATATATGATTTATAGAGTTTTCATTCATATTGGGTAAGAGGAGATGAGGAAATAAAATAAAGGAACTTAAAGTAAAAAAACAGTTGGGAAATCCAGTACAATAAATTTGTCTGCCTAATAGCTATCCAACATGGTTTTAGAAAACATTAAAAAGAGGGATTAATATAGTCACCCATACCGAAATGAATCATAAAACCAAATAGAGAAATAATAAGATTCCATGAAGAAAATTTCATGGTTTCATTAATTCTATACCTAATAAAAGATAACTTGATTTGAAAAATAATGATGTTTAGAATTTTCTTACGTTGAAGAGTAACTCCTATAACATGAATGTTAGGACCTTAGGGGCATGTGAAATTCTTGGGAGGAATACTAGGGAGGTAAGTAATATAGAGATTCATTTTTGAGGAATTTGGAATGAATTAATTGATGGAATGGGTTGGAATTTATAGTTAAAGAGAGGGATTATTTTAATAATTTCATGGGACACCTCATTATTGGTATTTGTGAAACCATGGTCTTGCCCATGGTATTAGAAACATGGAAAAACTAACTTATTAATTTATTGTACACAGGTTCAAAATATTTATTACATCATTATAACATCATTATTTTTGTAATTAACACACCGAAAGTCAAAAATAAAGTCCATTTTTTGAAAATAATTTTCTAAATATTAATAATTTAATATTTAAATAAAGTCATACATAATTATAAAAAATTAATAATTTTAAAAATATGACTACATTTATATTGCGTTGAAAAATTATTCAAGATTTGATTGTATTAATGCCTTATGAATCTCAAAAAATAATAAAATTTTCTATTCATTAGGGTAATATTAAAATTCATTTTACTACTCCAACAGTATGTTACTATTCACCAAAAAACATGTTCATCCCATCAGACTCTAAATAACTTACTAACCACAATTATAGATGAATTTTTTTCAAAATTCAAAACATATAAGCCAAAAAATTATTTTTATAAGATAGTAATAAATATATACATAAAATAATGATTAATGAATTTCATTTATTTTTTAAAAACCATATGGGGATACATTTCACTTCAAAATATAATTTGGTATTATTCTATATAACAAACTGAATTGATCTAGAATCAATGAAAAATATAGTTCAAGACTAATAGCCCAATGTGAACCATGTCATCTTAGTTTTGAAGAGTGGTATAGTGAGAAGATTGTAATACCCTATTCTATACTATGGGTTATAAATTTTAAATGAAAATGTAATATATTAATATAGTGGAAGGGTATATTGGAAATATATGATTTTGTTTTTAATTTTTTTCATGTTTGATAATCATGAGTCAATGATTCTAAATATAGAATAAGTTTTTAGAGGGATATTTAGTGATTTGATGAGTCCCTATTTCTTCAATATAGATATTAAATTATCAAAAATTATTTTTCCTATGCATTTGATTTTTAAATAGAATAAGGCAATAATATTGGTAAATCATTAATGTTTTTTTGTTATGAATAACTACACACTATTAGTACATGGTTTGAGAGAATCCCTGAGGAAACTACAACTTCATGTTATTTTATTTTTTAATGGATGATTCGTTTTTTTGGAAGCATTGTGTAAAACCTTGTGAGGGTTGTGTCTTGGGACTAAACAAATAGTATGGTTTTCATAGGGATTGGAAAACCATACAATCTATTGAGCATCATAAAAAATCTAATTAGTATTTATCCTAGATTGGATTTAATAACCCTACTCTCATCATACCATCATCCTTTTGGAAAACCTATTAGACACCTCTTTATCATTCCTTTGCAATAACCCGTGATTTTAGATTTATTTCATTCTATTTAATTTTTTGAGAACAGTTTAGTTCTTCAATTCCATCCTCAATGTTATTATTCATCTCCTTACCATTGATTTTGGAATGCCTAGCATAGTGTTTCATGATGATGTCACACGAGTATGATGAAATCATATGTGAAAAAGTGGATTTCATTTTCATTGGTTTGAGGGAATCCCATAAGAATTAATGAATTCAATCACATTCTGTGTTGATCAATGTATATTTTATCATATTTCATATTGGGTTTTTGAGTAAATTCTACTAATTTTTCTTGTAATCAGATGTGATATGATAGGGATTTTCCTTGGATGGTATATATATTTCATAACAGACCTTCTATGGGTATTGGTTCCTGATTTCACTTAGAAAAGGTCACATTGAAATATGTTCGTAAGTATTCCTCTTCAAATGATATATTCAATTAGTTAAAAAATGTAATTATTAATTGAATTTGAAATTTTTTTATGGAGTAATGGCCTCGTATCAGTTATTGATAAACAGTTGGTATTGGAATAGCCTAGGTCTTGGATTTATATGGTGAAGTAATGAAGGGGAATTGTTATTGGTACATGGTCCACTAAATATATATTTTCATTAAATTCTTTTTTAGATGCATAAAATTTTTTCTTGTCTCATAACCAAGGGTGATTTCAAATCATTTAATTAATTTCATTACTAAAATGTAAAATTATATATTTTATATATATATCCCATGAAATGGATATATGGGAATGTGATATAATGGACCCATGAAAACATTCTTGGTTTCTCTTTCATCCACAGTCATGGTCATGATTTGAGAATTTATTCCCTGAGGTATATGGACCACAATAGTTTTATATTAAGAGAAATTAAATGAACAATATGTATTAGACCCTAAAATTGGTACCAGTAATGAACTGTAGATAGATTATTATGATATAAAACAATATTTGAATTAAGAAAGACATTTCTTATTGTCAATGCCAATCATTTCTGAACATGAATATCTTTTATTACAATATTTCATCTGTAAGGATTCTCAAGTCATTTTGGGTGAATTTTTGAAGATCTTAGACTTTTCTATGATACTTAAAAGTTGTCTAATAGTTTGTAAAAATATATGGGTCTTCATTGTAACCATTTATTTTATTTTCGAGTCTTATAGGAGGGTTCAAAAATAGGTTAAAAGTCATTCGGAACCATGAAAACATCTTCTCAAACTAGGTTACATGGGATAGAGGCATATTTCAATGACGAATTCATAGTTATAAAATAAATGATTCCAAACTATGAAAAACCTCTAGTATTCTAGAAAGACTCACACAGTTGGAAAATTATTATCTAAACTCTGAATCCAAACAATTCAATGTGAATTAATTAATAATAATTTAAATTTTATGATTTGAAACTCATTTGTTTTTTTATGAGTATCTCTTTATATGGAAAATAATTTTAATTAAGGAGACACCACATTAATGTTTATAGATTACTTGTTTCTCGATGAACCCTTTCAATGGATCCTTGTGTGTTGTATATAGTTTATCAACGATATGTTCCATTATGTTAATTTTTTTGTTCTACTACATATTCCATTTTTTCCATGAATAATAACCAAAATAATGTTTTATTATGTTAGATCAATTTTTTCCACTTTAAATACATGGGTTTCTTATATATCCATAACAGGATAAGAATTAATAATCTCGATCAGGATTTTGGAAATCTATTTCCAGGATTGCATCTTGTTTTTATCTAGAAATCAGAATCTATGATGGTGAATCCCTTATTGTGGGATTTATAATATAATGAATTGAGGAATGTGGATTTTTAATTTAGACATTATAAATTTATCCATTATTTTATGATTGGTTTATAATATATTTATACATAATTTACAAGTAATTAACTGAGATTCATGATAAAAGTATTCAAATGCATGGTGTCTGATAAATACTTTTTTAAAATGCATTTGAAATAAATATTTGACTCTTATAAAATGGTGATTAAATGAAATGAAATTTTACTGAATGAATATGAAGATTATTCAAGTTAAATGATTGAATTAAATGTAATAGTAGTTTTTAATGACATGAATTATTTTTAATTGCCCCATATTTGGTTAAACCAATTTTTGATGGTTTTATAGATATAAGGACATGTTGTAAATGTGATTTAGGATTGACTAAAAAATGATTGATGGAACTAATTTGAGTAAAGTAGTTTTGGAGTTGATTAATTTCATTTATTCACGAGGGACCCTATGTAGTGTTTTTTGTTCCCTAGGAAAATGATTCATGGAAAATATTATATCGATATAGAAAAATATTTATTATGGAATCATAAATATAAATTTTAAAATAGCAGGTAGTTCATTTATATGGGTGGAATCGTATCTAATATTATCATTATATGTAGATAATTATCACCTATGATAATTTATTTATATAGGGTGTGGGATCATTGACCCTTGATCAAACTAAACCAAGGTTATATAACTACGGTCCAATGATTAATTTTTCATATAAATGAATATTTATATAAAATTATTTATTCCATCAGGTTTGATGAAATATTTATTCAATCCTTTTTTTATAAAAATACGCATTCAATCATACGTTATGCATTCCATTAAAATTATTTGATAATATTTTTTTCAAATAATGTTTGACAAATTACAACCTCATGATCTATTTAACGTTATGCATATATATTTATGTTAATATAGAAATGATACCAAATTATTGGTGGGATACTACTTGACTAGTGATTCTCACAACTTACATATGTCTTTTGGTGTACGTAGAAATATATTTTCTATGATCAAGAAATAGTAAAGTGTAGCACACCCGATTTCAAGTAAATAAATATTTATTAATAAATTTTAAATATATATAGTCATTGGTATTTTATGTACATTTTAATTTATTTTTAAAATGTTTTATCTATTTTTGGAGGTGAATAGTTTGAATACACTCAGTTCAAACAATGAAACATCGTCTATGAAACTGTGCATAAAAAAAAATTCCACTGGGTATGTTTATCCTTAGATGAATGATTTGGCCAAACAAAGAATCCTCAGAGGAGAATCCATGTGATGTTTGACATAGGAGTTTAGTAAGGAATGTTCATGGTTTGTCTAAATATGTGAGACAAATGTGGAATGGTTGTTTGGTGGTAGTGACTACACACAGTTAGAGATCCTTTTTCTTAATTGGGTGTCGTAACCATGAAGACATAAAAAATAGATCCAAAAATATTGGATCTAAGTCCAATTTCGTCCTAAATGGATTTTTTCTATAGTGACACCAACCCCAGGACATGGATTCAATACAAAATCCTAATCCATTTGAATCATTAAAAGGATTAAAATATTGAATTAATGATTAGTTTTGGAATTTCAGAAATCTAGATTATATACATGAACCTTACATAAAATTTTAAAATAATAAATCAAAACATATAATGTATTTAGATAAAACCATTACTTCCTCAGCTTATCACTACATATCAGTCATAATACTCATATTTTCATTTTAGGGAAAATAAAAAATAAAAAATGGGAAAGCTCAAATGATCATTAAAGGAAAGTGTGTGGTGTATTCTATCATAAAGAACATACAAAATAAAAAAGGTGAATAACTATAAACAAATTCATTTAAACTGTAATCCTGAGCATAATATGATAGGAATAAAAGTTGGTCAAATAACACCATATAAATAATTACACGAGAATAATACATAACCCCGGATATTACACTAGTCATATAATCACTGGGAGTATCAATAAATAATCTCATAATGGGGGAATGCATAACTAAAAAAATAAAAAACAATCCATCGTGGCATCCTCTAATACATAAGAAAATAAATGGTTTTGACTCATCCAAATTCATATATGAAAATAATTAAGAATGGCCTTGGCGATGCCCATATCTTATTTGTCTCTACCGACATATTGATGCATTAAGGGCCTATAATGGTCCCCACCCTTCACATATTGTGTCCAATTAATTTCTTATATGAAAAAGGGTGAAACATAAATAATAAAATCATTCATATTGAGAAACTGGAATATGAAATGTGAATACATCAACAATAAACCATAAATTGAATCAGAATACCATATCCACAATCAAACAAATGATAAATAGTTTAATGAAATATATTAAATGGTATCATAATTAATAATCCCTAATTAAGAATAAAATCTATCAAAATTATATTGAAATAGAAGAAAACAAACTAACAATATAATTAAAATTTCATAAGAGGAAAACCCCATTTTGAATGAAATTATTTTAAAAAGGGGTAGAAATTTAAAAAAACATTTAAAAAAATAATTTCAAAATCAATGTGTTCCATTCCACTTTGAAACATATGAGATAGAATCAAAATTTAACAATTTATAATATTCATGCCATCATATATAAATCCATAAATCCCATTTTGAAAACATAAACATGAATGAAAATGATTTCGAAAAACATTAAAAATATTGTTTTAGTTAAGTATCCCAAAACCAAATATCCAAAAATTATTCCTTTTTAATATATTTTTAAGAATCATGGAAAGGGATGATAAATATTTTCCACTAAATACATATGTATATACCATCACGGTTAATAATAAGATTGGGTAATTAACAATTGCATTAGGTCTAATTCCATATATACATGTTAAAAAATCCTATATAGTGGTTTCAAATAAATGATTAACATGTATTAAATTAGTATAAATATTTATAATATCATATATGAGTCATTTATAACCTTATATTAACCCTTACAATTAAATTCCATGTTAAATAAATGATTCACTTATTACCGCATTATTTATCATATGTGGAATGACACATTATTCATGGACATATTACTGATCTAATGATTAAATTACGTCTATAATGTAAAACATTTTTTATATATAATATATATTTTTTATAGAAATATGTATAAAATATATATATTTATATGAAATGGAATACATCATTCAAGTAGGCAGTAGTACATTTGTACACATGAACTTTTTTTTCTTTTTCATCTCGTATTGAATAAAATAATGTAAATGAAATATATATATAAATATATATACATAATATTCAGGTAGAATTATTATTTCATATATTTAAAATTAATTGATCATATACATTCTTTTTAATCAATCCTGAATGGATAACGTTGAATGTGAATCTCATCACGTCGTGAGGATATTAAGTCGTATATATTTTTGAGTGATGATATGATTTCATAATTGCATAAATGGTGAGGAATTTGATGATATAATAATTATAAAGAATCATAATCATGTATTTTTCATTATTTATATCAATTATATCCATGATTATACCAATCCATAAAATGTGTTGATGAATAAATGTTACACCACATCGTGGAGACGGTATGTCATACATACACACACATGTTGATATTATTATATGTGGGAGGGATTAAATAAAGAATATCATTTTCCTCAAATAATTTTCATTCCTCTGAATATATATTATACTATATTTATCACATTATAAATTAAAAAACATAGGAATGAGAAGAACAAGAAGAAAAGTACATAAATGAATGGGTAAAACAATTACATCTTTTTTAGTAGACTTCCTTTAGATATCCCATTAGGGACACTGGAGCTGGAGTTTATTGGAAAACGAGATCCTCCAATACATAACTAAAAATTTTGGGAGGATAAATGGTCTATGGTTGGATTAGCTAGAAATCTCAATGTGGTGTGAGTAATTGAGGAAAGGTATTCCCTTTTATAAATGAGGTGAGGGTCACATTTGTAAATCCAAAAAAATATTAAAATATAATAATAATACTATAGAAACAAGTATATAAAAATGGCCCTTAACTGAATATTATATGAAATTTTAGACCCTATCATATTCCAATACTATTATTTATGATTTTGTTTAAATATTATATTAATAAATTAATTCAATAAGATATCATTATTCTCAAATTTGATACTATTATTTTAATTTGTTATTAAATATCTCAAGACAGGTGGTAACTCAAATATAATGATTTAAAACATCTCTAGTTTATATTATAGGTATATAAAATTAATAATACACATTAACTCATCATAAATATATAAAAATTAACTTTTTAAAATAATTTTTTACTATGTAATAAATAAATATTTTTATTAGTAAGTATGAAGTTGTTGTGGGAATTATATAATTTCATAAAGTTAGAAATAAATTCCCATAATTAAACATATGTCTGTAAGATCAAAATATACATTTTTTGTCATTATAATAATTATTTTCCCCATATTTGGACATATAAATGACATTATAAACAAACATAGTGATATTTTGAACTATCATGAATTTAATTAATTCAAAATTTATTTTTATGGAAAAGTGACAATTAAACGACAGAAAGTCAATCACAATGTTATACGGATCGACAATTCATCATCCCATAATTTTTTAATGTGTTTTTATTATGTTTATAATTATTAATATTTTTTTGACTCCTATTAAACCCATTTCACTCTTATTTTAATATCATCTAATTTATACATTATGAATTAATATTATAACAATAAAATGAAAAAAAATCCCCAAATAGATCATTTATGACCTATTTGAAATTATTATAGTTAGATGTTTTAATTTTATATTTTTAGGAATTTTATATAATTTATTAAAATAGTATTTATATGAAAATATATTAAATGTCAAATTTTACAGTATTCATTATTTTTTCTTATACAAAAATCAATCCAAAATATTTTTATTCAATTTAAGACTTCTAAATAATTTCTATAATTTCAAATTTGAAAACTAAATTCTTATATTATATTAAATAAATAAAATTATATTTATATTAATATTTCAAGATATCATTTATTTGATTCATCAATTATTTAAAAAGTTATTCTATCATTAATGTGTAATCATTTCAATTAATTATTTTATAATTAAAATTTTAAAATAAAATATTATGATGTATATAAACATTTCATCATTCAAATTACTATTTATATTTGCGTTTATCTTTTTTATTACCCTATATAAAAAATTGTATAGTTATTAAAAATTTGTGTATGAAATTTTCATACTATCATTAATTAAAATATTATAAATGTTATATTATTACCCTACTGGCTGAAATAGTTAAAAAAAAGTTTTCAGGTTGATCCTGTTTGAAACCCACTTATCCAGTAAAATTATCACAAATTGTTAGGGTAATTTTAAAATATGAAAATATTATTTTTACCATTAATTTCCTTATTTCCATTAACTGTGGTAAAAAAAATACTAAAGTTAATATAAAAAAAACAATAAGTTGAATCCATTAGAAAAAATAAATACGCATTCTAATCATCTATATCCATTTTTCAAAATTAAATTCTTAGAAGAGGAAAATTTAAATATTCATACTAATCCCACAGATGTGACGAGAAGGCGAGTAAAAAAGACGTTCAAAACATCAAAATGTTTTTAAATATAATTGAAATATACATATGATTGAAATTACCCATATTGCATTAATATATTGATTTTTTATCTATTGTGACATTAAAAAAAATTAATGTATAAAAATTAGTTAAACAAAAAACACAGTATTTAACAACAGTTTAGTTTTTTTCCATATTCATTAAAAAATTAATATTCTCAGAAAAATAATAAAAAAACACCCTAAGATATTATTGACATATTGAATTCAAAAATAGAGTTTATTTTGGATCATTAAAATTTCCAAAAAATATTTTTAAAATAGGGTTTCCATTAAAAGGATATAAAACATGATTTTACATATAAGGAAACCTATCATACATGATAGATTAAAAAATATATGGATTATAAAATCATAGGGTTCTATATTATCCCATACTTTAATAAAATTCATGCTGATGATTTTTTCATTTGGGTTCAGTAACTACAGTTTTACTATTCAAAATTTCATTATTTAAATCCCACATCAGTATAAGTTCAAAAAATGTTCCAATTTAAAATAAAGAATAAGAACTACAACAATCACTATAGATAACACATAATATGTATTTTGTTAGAAAATACTAACATGGATTAGAAATCTCTCCATCATGTTCAGATGGAGTGCGATAGAGAACATGATTAAGAGAATGTATACAATAATAAATCTATAAATCATCAATGATATAACAAACCATTTTATTCATCTTAAATGTATGTACAAGGATAAAATTATATGTTTTATTGATAATTTCCATAATGTTGAATAATTAATAGACTATCTAGATAAGCACTTAATTTATTTCATTCCATGTCTTAATAATAATTTAATACAATGGTTGTTCTATGATATATTTTTAATTCATCCCTTTCATATGGAAATTTCGGTTTCAACGTTAAAATCGTTCATTTGATGTACTTTTTTGGATGGTAATAAACTTTTGATATTCCACCAGCCTTTAAATATATACTGAAACCAAAAAAAGACTAAAATGTTTCAAATAATTCAAAATTTAACCTCAAAAAATAATATCCAATGTTCAACATAATCAATTATAACCATAATACTCCTCAATAATTCATCATTTAAATATATAGTGTAAAAATTTATGAGTATGGTCACTAAATTTATACAATCAAAGAATCATTAAATTTTCCCCAAACAACACAATTTTTCCCTTATTGACACGTAGAAAACTATTTGATCTTCTAAAATACAATACTAAAATCAATAATGCTTCGATATGATTGATGAATTTGTACTACAGTACCATTCTCATATATCTCATGATTCTTATAAATTGGGCACTATTAATGAAATAATTATTCAATCTATATAGACATGAATTTAATCATTTTATTCCGTTATTAATCCACTAACAATGCTTCATCATCTTATACCCAAATACCTCTTAAATTTCATTTCCTATTGAGGTCTATTCATTATTAGTATTATAACTATTTCTTTTATATCCTTACTGATTTTTAGTATTGAACAAAACTCTTTGAACAAGGAGGAAAACACAAATAATAGTTATATAGTCATGATGAATCATTTTTTAGATATCCATTTTATGGAATCTTCTTTCTCAACCCACAATTTTGTAAGATTATCCCAGTTAATACATTTCAAAATCTAAAGTATGATATCATATTCTTAATCTTTTTCACATCTTCATTTATATGTTTAGGTTTCTAATAATTGATTTCTAAATATATTTTCCATGGATGCTACAGAACATACATCGATACCAAGTGTAATGACCCCAACCCTAGAAGACCGTAGAAAATGAATTATTTTAATACATTGGATTCATTAAAAGGGATCCAATCTTGAATGACTGGTCTATTTATTATTTTTGGAAAGATAGATTATATACATAAACCTTACATAACCTTTCATAACATAATTTAAAGAGTTGAAGTCTATTAATAATTACATTATTCTCCTTTCTTATCCATGTACAATAGACATAATATTAATCATATAATCTTGGATAAATATTTCATCTGAAATCGGTGATATCAGAGGCTTAGTAATTGTAATAATATGGAAAAAGTTATTAATAATAAACATAAACATTATGATAGGTTGAATAACTATCTAAACCATCTATAAAATTATAATCATGAGCATAATATGGCAGGAATAAAAGATGATCAAATAATTCTCTAAATAAAATTAAATGTTAAATATACGTATAAATATATATTATCATAGAGAAATAATCACATTGAATAATAATAAATAATCTCAAAATAAAGTAATTCATAATATCGAACATCTGAAACAAATAATTGATGCCTCATCCAAGATATCTAAAATTAAATGGTTACAACCTCATCCAAATAAATATATGAAAATGAATGGGAAATACCTCGATCAAGTCCATATATAATTTGTCTCTTGAGATATATTGATTCATCGAGGGTCTATAAAAGTCCCCACCCATATCTTACTAAGTCCAATAAATTTATCATATGAAAACAGTAAAAAAATAGCCAATGTAATTTTTTCATTGGGAAATAATATTGCAAAGAGTGAAAACATCAGCCATTAACCATGAAAGATTTCAAAATTTCACATTTGTAGACAAACTAATAATAACCAATTCAATGAAATATAGTATACTATATTAGAGGACATAAACCACAATAAATCATAATATACATCAAAGGATTTCGACATAGATGAAAACAATCAAATAAAATCACTAAAATTTTATGGATCGAAATACCCCTTTTCTATTGAAATTATTTTAAAATAAGAGCTCAATATTAAAAGAAAGAATTTTTAAAATATATATATTTGATTCAAAGTGTCCCATAACATATTAAAATATATGAAATATAATAAATAATTAGGATTTTAGAATGTTCTTGTCCATATAAATATATCCATAAAATGAAATTTGAAAAATTTATCAATAGTGATAATGATTTAGAAAATCATTTGTAACAATTTTTTACTTAAATACATAAAAACATAAAACCTTAAAAATATTCCTTCTTTATTTTTGATAATAATGGAAAAGGATGGTAAATATTTTCCAATAAATTCTAACGTACAAACAATCTCAAATAATAATAAGATTTTGATATTAAACAAGACATTATGTCTGATTCCCTCTTTACATGTATGAATATTCTGTATAGTTGATTTTAAAATATTATTAAATTTTACAAGAATCATTTTAAAAAATTATTACATAATATATGATTCATTTAGGAAATTATACATATATACATATATTGAAATGGAATACACCGCTCATGGATACGGTAGTCCATACATACTCATGAACATTGTTTCGGATTTCTTATCGTATTGAATGGAAGAAAGGAAATTACAAACATGTAAATTATTATTGTTTCATTATTATGTCATAAATTTCATATTTATTCCATATATACATTTTTATAATTATTCTCGAATGGTTATCATGAAAGATGAATCTCTTCGGGTCATTGAGAGGGTATGTGGTACATACACACGAGCGACGATAACATTTCTATATTGGTAAAAGGGTGAGGAATTATGTGGGATGATAATTATCAAAAATCAATTTCATATAAAAATAATTATCTATATCTATTATATAAATCATTATACCGATCAAAATATATTGGTAATGAAAACATATTAACCCACCTCCTGGAGATGGTAAGTCAAACATATGCACACATGGAGATATTGTTTTTCATAGGATGGATAAATAGAGGAATATAGTTCCAATAATAAAAATATTATATCATTATATATATGATTCTATATTTATTAGTTTAATAGGAAATAAATATAGGAAGTGGAAGTTGAAAAATAAAATAACATAAATTAATGGGTAAAACAATTACCTCTTCTTCGGTGGACTTCCATCAGATATCGTTTTAAGGACACTACGGTAGACCAATTTTGGAAAGAAGTACCTCCCCAACATAACTAATAATGATGGGAGGAGAAATGTTATGGGGTTGGTTGACCTAGAAGGCTCAAATTGGTGTGAGTATATTAGGTAGAAGTTTCTATTTATAATTGGGGTGAGGGGAACTTTTGAAAATCTATAAAATATTAAAATATAATAATTCTATACAATATAAAAATACATAAAAATAGTCCATAAATTAAACTTATATGTGATGTTTTACCATATAATACAGCATTGAGATTATTTATCATTCTTTTTGTTCAATAATGATTTAATAATATATTAATTCAATAAGATATCATTATTCTAAAATTTGTTATTAATTTTTTATTTTAACTAGAAAGACCTACAGATAAAAGAGAATTAAAATATAATGATTTCAGACATCTCCATTATATCTTATAGGTATATATAATTAAATGTACACATTAATTCATCCCAAATACTTCATGATTATTATTATTAAAATAATTTTTTTCAATTAATTAAGTATATAATTTTTTAGTATTGGGGAAGCTTATAAGGTAATTATATAATTTAAAAAAACTACCAAAAATATATATAATGAAATTATCTTCCATAATATTAAAATATTCATTTATATTTTTACAAATTAGGGGTTTTCCCAAATTTGGGCATGCAAAATATAATAAAAACATAGAGGGAGAAATTTTGTAATAATCATTAATTTAAATAATATATAATTTATTTTCTTGGAAATGTGTCCCTTATATATCTCAAAATTGATCATAATTTGATAAACATAAAAACATCGCGATATAAAAAAAATATGACATGTTTTTATTTTTTTAGTCCTTAGCATTTTTCATTAACTCTTATTTAACACCTTTATCTATTACTATCGTATCAAGGAATTTATATATTAAGGAATTATATTATTAGTATAAAATATCAAAAAAAACTCCAAAATGATCATTTATGACCCTTTTATCCTTATTATTTTTAGTTTTATCAAATTTATTATTTTTTGATTTTTTTATCATTTCATTCAATATAATTTATTGAATATATATTAAATGTCTAATTTCACACTATTCATTATTTTATCTAATAAAGAAATCTCAACAAGAAGATAAACTTGATTCAATAATTATAAAAAATTAACAAGATGTAAAATTAATCAATTAAAATCATTTATTACATTAACATAGTAATATTAAATTTACAATAATATTTTTAATAACATTTATTTGATTCATCCATTATTTAAATAATTTATCCATCATCATTGTATAACAATTTTTGATAATCATTTTTTCATTAAATATTATTAAAAAAAATCACCAATGTAGGTAAATATTTAATCTATTAAATTACAATTTTTTGTAATGTTAATATTTTTTATTACCCTATAATAAAATTTATGAAATTATTAATCATTTTTAACATATATTTAAATACAGTATTATAAATGGCATATTTTTACCGAAGTGGAGTAAAAAGGTTATAAAATTGGTATTAAGTTGATTTATTTTCAAACCCACTAATATAATGTTATTTGGGAATGTGTTAAAGTAAAATTATTAAATTATAATATTAGTTTTACATTTAATTACCTTGTTTCCCTTAATTGCGGTAAGTAAAAATAATAATGTTACTATCCACCAAATGATAAGTTAATCCCGTTAGAAAAAAATTTCAAAATTATTAAGACAATATATTCATATTTTTTCTAATTAAATTCACAAATGTTAATATGTTATTTTTATTATTAATCCCCCAGATGCTGCGAGAAGGCTGGTAAAAGATACGATCAAATAATGAAAAGGTTTTTATATCAAATTTCAATATATAAATAATTATAATGAAATAAATTGTAATTAATATCTGTGTAATTGATCAATTGTGACATTAAAAAATTAAATTTTAATTAAAATAATTTTTAAAATTGAAAAAATGGTTTTCTACTTCAATAATGAATTTTCACTATTCATAAAAAAACATTGTACAAAAATAATAAAAATATACCCTATGAAAAGTTTGATATTAAAAATTAGTAAATGAATTTTATTTTTGAAAATTAAATATTATTAATGTTATAAAATTTACTTTTAAAATAATTGCGCCCTTAAATGACGAATAAACAAGATCTTACATATTACACACACTATCAAAGATGTTAAATTTAAAATAAGATATAGCATAAAATAATGGGGTGCTACATTTTTTCATTAATCTAAACCTAACATGATTTAAAATATATCAAAAGGCTATGGAGACTCTTCCTCTTCATGTGGGAGTATTCCATTTTTGGATTTATGTGCATTAGAGTCCAGGATGGATTTGTTAGTTCCCATTCTTTGGTTTTTCCTTAATTTTATTCTTCTTACCTCTCTATAATTCATGAATCTTGTCATTTATGGGATATATTCATGGTTTTTTATTAAAATGAAGAATATTTTTCGTTTTTTTGTATTATAGGGATAAATATCTAAGGACATTTTTGGAGTTCTGAGTTGCGTTTTTAGAGTTTTTTTCTTTCTTCATTTTCACCTAAGACTGAGAGCTTGATAGATTTATTGTCGAATCTTCGTAGATAAACATAATGATTTGATATAAAATTGATATATTTAAATTGATGTTATATTGAAATTGATGTTATAAGTTTGTTGGCAACCATCTCTAGTGATGGTTTGAAAAATTATAGAAATTGGTTATTCTATGGGAAAATAAATTGGTTGCATAATTTTGAAAAATAAAATTCATTTTTAAGTAAGAATTGTTTTTGAATTTTTTTATAAACAGATCATTAAATTGAAATGAGGGATCAATTGGTTTGACAAAATATTTGTGATAAATGGGTGGGGTATGTAAAAATTCATTGAATTAGACATATGGAAGTGGAATGTTCCATTGGGGAGCTTAGAATATGGTATAGTTGTGATAACATGGATAATTGAATAGAGACTACACATGAGTATGGAACTTTCACCTTGTCTGGCATGGGCAGTTGTATAGAATGGAATGGGTTATACCAAATATATTTTAAAAATAGTTTTAATGAATTTTTTTGGTTCATTACATGGAAAACGTTTACACTTATAAATAATTTTGGTTTTGATATAATGTTATTTAAATTATTCTCAACTATTTTATATAAAATTGATCCCATGTTTTATCATAGTTGTGTGAGTTTGAAAGACATTAGGGAGAACCTATTGATTTTTTTACAAAACCCCTAGTTGGGTTCATTGGTGTGTTTTTATATATTTTATATCAAGACCCAAGTAAAAACAAGGTTTCCCATTTCATTAGTGATGCATTGAGATACAATTTCTATGGATTATAGAGTTTGATATTGGAGAAGGATGGGGGTTTCTATATTTTATATATCATTTTTCTGAGTTTTTTTTATGGAAAATGGTACTAGTTATGTATATATTTGATTGACATGAATATGATTCTGAGAATGTGGTTGAACCTAAGCCACAAGGGAACACACAACTGCATCAGATTATTATCCAAAATTTTCAACATATTTATATAAGTAATAGTATGAATGAACCATAAAATTTGTATTATTCCATTTAGTTCAAAATAAATTATCCACAAATATTTTATAGTGATTCGGAACAGGATAGACCGAAGTGTGGGTAAAAATTATGAATTGAATATTCAATATAATTTGTACACATAAAGAGTTGAATGACAAGTTTTCTATTTATATACAATAGGATCTTGAATTCTTGTTGGGTGACTAAACAGATTTGGATAAATTACACCAAGTCATTTCATAGAGATATTTTGAGGAATTTTTCAAAAAATCATTATTTCCTCATACATTTATAATATTTTAGACAATATACATTTCAACATGAAGCAATAAAATCTCTCATTGATAGTTTATGTGGATAAATTTAGGAATATATTTACCTTTTCACCTGGATTCATTTTTTGTGTATCCTTGAAGGATTTAATTTTTGAAGAAAAGATGTGGAAAAACATTCACTCAATGATTTCCAATTGTGGAATAATGGACTAGATAGGGATAGTCTATGTAGAAATTGTGGATGAAAGGGATACCTCATGTAATAAATGTGGAACAAACATATTGTTACTTATGATAAATAGTGGGAAATCAAAAATTGAGAATAACTGAATGATGGACACCAATTTCCATAGTTGTGGAATGACAATTATTAGATAGCTACATCATTGATATTCATCCTAAACAAAAGATCAATTCTTGATTTTTTCAATGTGGTTATTTTGATCACAAGTATGTTGATTTTATAGAACCACATATAGAATGTCACAATTACATACAGATGAGGAATCATTCATTATATTTTCAATTTACATAAAGGTTGTGTTCCTTGTACACATATCATGTTTTCGTATGTCAAATATAATTATGGGATAAGGGTAGTACAATAATTCACATATGAAAAACCTAGCTATCCATAGTTCTCCCTAGAATAACATGTCTCCTCAACAAGTGCATTCTAAACTAGGTAATAAAGAACAATGTGAAGTGAGTATGAAATTTTATAGGTCCTATAAAATGATTTTGAATGATCAATATACACCATCTATGAAGAAATGTATTATCCTTTTGAATTCTACCTTTATACAATCCTTTCATGATATCAGTGAATCAGATTAATTTATTGGTTCTTGTGATTTTGATCTTCTATGATTTTTGGATGAGTGAATTTTATATCTTTTCAAAATTAAAACTCCTCTTTTATAAATGGAATGTAGATCCCTTATGTGAAAATAATGTTCTATACATATCAATATGGGTGAATTTATATGGAATTTATCATTTCATAAAATGGATTTTTATTTGATAATCTTATGTATAGATTTGATGATATTATTTAAATCTCATAGTTATATTTATATATGAATGGTTAGTTATTCAACTGAGGAAGTCATTGAGTATATCTTCATAGGTGGAAAAAATGCAATATAAGGAATATTAAAATTGTTTACACTAGAATCTAGAAATATCTCATTCTTGTTCCCAACTTTGACATTGGATTTGGTGGATTAGATTGAGAGTAATGTTTTTCCAACAATTGATCATTTGTTGCTGAATGTGTTTCCACCCACAATATTAGTGGAGTGAATGATTGATCCCATATCATGGCATTGTCTTATCTCAATTATATCGTATCATATGAAACCAATAGAATTAAAGGTATTGAATTTCTATTTTGAGGTGTTAGAATGAAAATGGTTTATTCAGCCTATATGTCTCTCTTGGAAGAAATTATTCTATATTTGAATAACGAAAATTATAAATATCATCCTTTTGGAGATTATCATATTCAAAAACAAGTTAATATAAGGAATTATTGTCCACTTACACGAATTGATGATCTATTTAATAAATTAGGGTGATATCGGGGGTTCTATAAAATGGAAATTCATTTATATTATCACCAATTACATAATGAGAAGGAGGATATTCAATAGACATATTTTAGGGGTAGATATGGCCCACAAAAAAATGGTTATGCATTCCAGTCTTATGAATGCACCATTGGTTATTATTTAATTGATTAATTGTATATTAAAAAAAGTATATGGATTCATTTTTAGTGGTTATTTTGGATAAAATATTATTTTATTCCAGGAAAAGGTCATATAATGAGAAACACATGGTGATTGTGTTGGTTATTTTTTAGGATCATCATTTTTATGCCAATCATAAAAATTGTAATTTTTTATAAAATTGGTGCATTTCATAAGACATGTTATCTTTGAAAGAGGTGTTCATGAGTATCCAAAAAATATTGAAATTTTGATCTATTAAAATCCATTGTTGAATGTTTTAGAAATACATAATTTGCAACATATTTCTTGTTATTATTAACATATTCTTCATGAATTTTCATGAATCTCTTAACCATTGACATCTTTTATAAGGAATTGTGTTCCATTTCAATGTAATGATGAATTTAATAGAACTTTTATTTAGTATAATATATTAAATAAATCATCTTCAATCTTGTTTCTTTAATTCAAGAAATTTCTATATAATTTATTATCTTGCTTCAGGATCCGAGATGGGATGTGTTCCCATTATATGAGATCAAGTTGTTACTTATAGAATGCATAAGATAATGATTAATTTTAATAACTTCAAAAAATATGATTTGGAATTATTTTTATTAGTCCATGTATTGATGGCATGCCCTCATTACATATGTTTTGAAAAATTTATATTCTTTACATATCAAAAAATCATAAACAATATCCCACAACGATATTAGAATTAGAAAAAAAAAGATTATGGATAGATTATATTCAAATGTTTGTAATTAAAATGATTTATACAATAGGTAAATGAAATTAAGTGGTGGGTTTATTAATCCATTAGTTGTATATTCATTTTAAAAAATAGGCTATAGATCCATGGAAATTCATGTTAGTGATCAATATTATGGACTTGGATTGTGAGGATCTAGGTATTATTGTGTTTTTCTTCCCAGTTCCCTATATTCCTAATTGAGATGAAATTCTAAAAGTTCTATAGACATCCTAATCTTAATGTTTATCTATTAGGTCAAATATAAATTGTTAGGAGATCATATAGGGATGAAACCTATATGGGAGTTTAGTATTTTATTATTGACATCATATGGTTATACCATTGTCTTATCAAGAAAAACATCATCAGGATTATCATTATTTGAGCTTATCTATTCCCTCTAAAATAAAAAATAAATATAAGGAGCTCGAAGAAAAAATATAGTGGGTTGGAATGAAATGGAAAATAGATTTTTTGGTTGTAATATTTCCCACTTTTCAATAGGCTAAGGTAGATCACCCATGGTCAATGGGTTTGTTTTAGAATTTTCATATTCCATTTTAGTAATTAGAGTAGATATCCATTGGTTTATTGATAGGTCTCCCATGTATGGCTTAGAGACATGATTTGATATGGTTGATTGTGGATCATCTCAAAAGTCCATCCCGTTTTATCTATATTCATGAATCTCATATGGTGAAATACTTTTCAAGAATATATATGTTTGAAGTGGTAAAAAGGAATAATGTACTCGTTTTGATAGAATTAGACTAAGATCCTATATTTACAGTTCCTTTTTTGGAATCATTATTGCTACCCTTTGGATATAGTTGACTATAAACATTATGTATCATCCTATGATAGATAGACAATCCGAGAGGATGATACAAACATTGGAAGACATGATTAGGGTTTTTTAATATATTTTTGTGGATCATGGGAGGAGTCACCCCATTAGTATATATGTTGTATAACAACAATTTTGAGTCCACATCATATATACCACCATTTAAAGAGTTGTATGAGAGTCCTTTTATTCATTCACTTTTTTGTGTGGAAATATGGGAGAATTCACAAGTTGGGCCAAGCCTTGTGTAAGATACAAAAACAAAAAAATCCATTGATTGGTAAAAGTATGGTGACATATAAAAGTCGGTAGAAATTGTATTTGGATCATCATTCATGGTCATTTTCATTAGAGTTGAGAGATCTTGTGAATTTCCGAATTACTCCATTGATTGGGAATCATTGTATTGGGAGGTGGGGAATGATATATCCTCAGTACATATGCCCTTTGGAGATGATGTACTAGCTAAATGAGGCGGAATATCAATTTTCCTTTCCCCGAAGGTTTAGTTCATTGAGAATTTTTTTTCATTTATCCCAATTAATGAAGTATCATTTGGATCCTAACTATGTCATGTGATTGGATCAAGATGACTTATAGCTACAAGATACTTTTATTCATGTTCTTGTGTGGATTATGGATAGCCAAGATAATTTCTAGTGCGAATAAAGGGTAAGTCTAGTGTGGGTTTTATGATTGCATGGATATATTTTTGGAAGAAACATGGAAATGTGAGAAGGAAATTGGAAAGAAATGGCCCGATATCTTTCTGTCCAATAGTGGATTTCAACATTTCAAGGATGGAATGACCAATAGTGAGGTGATTTTAAAAAACAAAATTTATTTTAATTAACCATTTATTTATTTATTATAATAAAATAATGTTATTATGTTTTTAATTCTATGTATAAGAGGATTTTGACATGGTTTTTTGATTTATCTAGGTTAATGGTTTGAGAATTGTTAGTAGATATCTTGGAGAATGTTCAAGGAAACCATGTAACTGAAATAATGGGAACTGGGTTGGTGCACTATTTAGTGCCTGGTTTCTCCCAACTAAGAATCCACCTAAGATAATCCATGAGATTTCGTAAATAGAATATTATCATGGTTGGATCATGGATTCTTTAACCATGTTACTAGAATATGAGAGGTGTTTTTAGAGACATTGGTTGTTGTATAGTTCGGCCACGAGTTCCCTCACCGTTCACTGTAACCATCAACTATTAGAAAATAGATATGATAATTGTGTATACAAATTTTATTACCTCATAAATCGATATTTTTTTAATAAATTCCACCTTAACACTATTTCTACTACATCTAAAGGTTTCTTAGACCCTTCCGATTTATCTGTGGGAAATCTATTTTCAATTATAATTGGGTTGGGGTCCAAAATTCCATAGCAAGATCCCATTTTTAGTTGTTTTCCTTAGTTTTCTTCTTCCTCTATCTTTTGGATTCTAGAATATAGTATTTTAGGGATAGATTAATGTTTTTTTCTTCAAATCAAGATGTGTTATGATTCATTATCTTATAGGGTACAATATTTAAGGATAGTTTTTTAAGTTTCAATTTGAGATTCTAGATTTTTCGGAATTATTTGTTTTCTCATGTGTTTGGGAGGTAGGTGTCTCAAATATAAAATATACATAGTTAGAATTTTATCTTGTAATTTCAAATTGATTAAATTGTATGGTCTTAATTGGGTAATTTATGTGGATGTTTTTTTAGAAAACATATTTAGTGGTGTTTTTCAAAATTATAAAAATTGTTGGTTTTCTGGAAATTTATATTTATTACATGATTTAAAAATGATGTGTTTACAATTTTGGATTGTCTATGATGCCTGAAATATTTTTTACTGTATTTTTTCAATATAATGAATATTTCATTGAAATAGCGGAACAACATGTTTATCATGGTATTTCGTGTAAACAATTGGAATGTGTTTATTTATGCTGGTCTACGTGGATACTCAAGATGGGGTTGAATTGAGTTCCAATTTAAAATTTTTGTTAAAAATTTATAGTTATGCAGACGCCAATTTTAAAAAAGGCAGAGTTAATTAAGGCAGTATAAATGTAAATGTTCAATTGGTCTATAGGTTTCTCAATGGGTGATTAGTCCATAGATAAATCTATGTATAACACTAATTAAATTTTTTAATTGACTTTAATGAATTAAAAAAATTCACACACTGACCAATAACCACTATAAATGTGTTAGCAAAAATAGTTTTATGTTTTAGCAAATATATGCAGTGGATAAAAAAACAGAGTAATTGAAGATTGGTACAACAATGTAAACAAGAGGTTCAGTCCCAAGAAGAGACTTAATCCTCTCCATTTAGTGGTCACCTACCACCAATGAAATTTATATATATAATCCTTTTATCCACAACCTTGATCGAGGATTACAACAGAACACCAAGCTGTCCAGGTCACACTTGACCTCTACCAAAATTATTCGTGGGAAACATAAGAAATAAGTGATTGAGTATGATGATAGTTTTATATCCTCCAATTATTCTCAATAGATAGTGTGTTTAATAAAAATAAATATACACAATTCAAAAATAGACATTATAATACACAACAGAGTTAAGGATGATAATAGAGTTATGAATTCCTTGTGTGTTGTGAAGTAAGGCATTGGACTCAATAAATGTTGAGAAATTGGTATTTTATTCTTCGTCTAAAAGATTTATTCAAGATAGAGTATTGCAGTCTCTGTAATCTAGCTTCATGGAATTAAAAGGTTTAGCTCTTTAATGTCTCGATGTATACTAAAACCCCTTTAGGAAAAGGTATCTTGTTACAGTCTTCTTGTAATCTCAAGCGCTCAGTTCTTCCGTTTTCGTATTCTCAAAGTCTGTGTCTCAGCCTATACTACAACTATTGTCTCTATATGATAAAGATTATGTCCATTTATACTCCATGATCATCTACGCATAAGGATCTTCACTCATGCATGTACCTCGTACTTGTCTAAGGATTTTCCTACAGACAACATTAAATAATGTCCGAAACTTTAATTTGTCTACATATGACAGTTAGAAAAAAAATTTAATTAATAAAATGGAAACAGTTATTTATATCTATTGGTGAGTAATATTCTATTTTTTGTCTTTGGTTTGATAACATTAGTCTATCATCTTTGGTGTGTCATCTTCAGTGTGTCGACTTCAATTTCGGTGTGACGACTTTGGTGAGTCGAACTTCGGTCTGTCAAACATTGGTGTGTTGACATCATTGAGTCGAACATTGGTCTTTCATACATCAGTCTTTATTGCATATACCATTACAAGATGAGTTGATAATCAAAGTATATGTAAAAATACACTTGTAAACATATTGATTCATTACTTATAAGAAAAGGACTTATTAATGTATATGTTGCTATATGAAAAAATTGATTCACATAGAGATATTAAATTTGGCATGAAATATATCAAAAGGTTTATTGACATTATTTGTGATTAAAAAAATACAATATCTTAAAGGATCCACATATCTCCCCCTTTTGGATAATCAAAAATTAAGGAATATATAAAAATGTATAGAATAAACATGGCTGAATATACTGGTCCAATATAAATAAAGTTTTACATTTCTAGAATTTATTTAAAACAAATGTACCACTCACTGGATGGATTAAGGAGAGCATATGCCACCCTTATTTTTACATATTCCATCATTACTTGATCCTACTTTCTCATATTTTATCTATACTTTCTCCCCCTTTTGGGATTAACAAAAAGAGAAAACCAGGAAGGAGAAATAAGATAAAATAAAGACACCAAAAGAATTTTCTGTCAATGTCAAAAGAGTACATGACACGAAAAAAAGATAAAATCCCTATCAAAAATAAACAATCCATCATGAAGGATTTGTATGTAGAGTATATTTGACTTTTTATGAAGGATTCAATGGAGAAGAAGAAGTTTTGGGAGTGGAAAAGGATGGAGGTGATCAGATTACAACACCAGGAATGGAAACACCAGTAGGAACAGTAGTTGCAAGGTTAAGTTGTCTCTTTTACAATACACAACTTGGTGACTGCCCAGTAATGATCGGTCAAATTTGAGTAAGAGCCTGAGAAACAGTCAATATAGCAGGAGCCCGAGAGGCAGTACTAATGGAAATAGCTAGAGGAACCACAATAGCCTCGGCCTGAACATGCAGATAAGGTATGAGAAGTTTGATGAAGTCCTTAATGATTTCTCCTCCATATTGCATTGCCTTTTCAAAGTCATCCTTATTTTCCAGGAATTTTCTCAGTAAAGGGGTAAACTCCTTCAACTATAGAACCAGCTTTTTGAATCCATCTGTAACCTGTGGAATTCAATGATTTTATACCATAAACTTGAAACTATTTATGAGTTCATTCTTTATATATATCGTAGTGAAATACTTATCCACTTTTTCTCAAATTTACTTCTCAGTTGTAGAGGCTTCTTTTGTAAATTGTCTCACCATATTGTACACCAGATTAGTACTTCGATGTAATTTTTCAAGAGTTTATTTGTCAACAACAATATAATGTTTTTGAATCTCTTCTCTCTTCACATCCTTGAGAGACCCCAAATCAGCAACAACACTTCTTCCACTCCTAGAACTAGATGGTCCAGTCAACATTTTTCCACACTCTTCTTTCAAATTTTACAAATCTAAACTATGTATATGAGTTTCCAAAGTACCTAAGAACCTCCCGAACACCACTAAAGGAGTCCTTGAAGTTAGAGGTTATGGAATTCATCTCATTACTCATCTTTCTTACTTTTTCTCTCTGCATAGTGTTGTTTCTAATAATAGTTTCTGTTGTAGTAATAATATTCGGTTGAATCTTCTGAATCACAATTCATGCAATTTTTGCTACATCAGCATTTGAGATACTTATTGAGGTTGAGGATTCATTTATAAATCCCACTGAAGCTAGCACAGACTCACATATCTCATTCTTAAGATTTTCCAAATTAGCCTTAGTGACGTAGTCACTATGCACTGACTGTGATACATGGTCTACTGCTGGAGATGAAACTGTTGGAATAGGTGCAGTAGGTTCTGGGTCAGCATGGACTTGAGGAACAGGAGGAGGAGGTACCATTTTTTCATCTGAGTCATATTCTAAACTGAAAAAATATATACTGGATTACTATTCCACTCTCTATCATAGGTCCAATATCGTGGATCAACGGTGTCAATTCATACCCTTCATCCATGAGGATCTAGAATAACATTAACAAAATTAATTTCTTCATCCTGGTCTCTGGCCATACCACCTTGTCTGGGGATAGGAACCAACTGAAATTCTGGTTCTTCTTGAGCTCCAACTTCTTCAGCGTCACCCGGTACTTCCTCAATTTAAGGCAGTGGAACTACATATTATTCTTCCTGGCCAGTATCCATAACATCATTCAATTATTGAATGATCTCTTGGTTTTCAGTATTGGGATTGAGTGATATGTCCTCATGTCTAGCATCTCTATGATCATCATCATGTCGATCAGCAGGCTCAATTTCATCACCATCTCTATGAACAGATTCTCACTGAATTTTTCAACCACATGTTGTTACAATTTTAGTGATACACTCACATGCTCAACACGTCCACCTTAATTACCATTTTCACTATCACCATCATCATCATCATTAGATTCGACAACTGATTTGTTAACATAACCTTCAACTCCAGTATCTTCGGTTTCTTCCTCATCTTCATCACCTAGAATAGTTTCTCTTGAAGGCATTTCCAAGGGTGTACTAGCTTGTCCATAAGTCATATTCTTGGGACTTTCGACTATATCAATATCACTCCTATCATCAAAAAGAGATCCATATACCCTAGGCACTTCATCCTCAGCTTCCTCATTAGAATAGATAAGAACTTCTCCAGGTTTGAGACCATGATCAACATGGTCCTTTGGTATATAAGTATAGTCAAACAAATTGAATTCCTCATATAGAAATTCTTCATCTCTTACCCAACATCTCTTCCATGGGTTCCAGAAGATTTTCATCATTTTACAAATGTCTTTCTGGAGACAAAAACCACTATAGGCCGTTATCATTTCACCTCAATCTTCTACATAGTCTAATTTCTTCATCATGGAATAAATAATTCTTGGATAGTATAAGTAGGTTTCTTTCTTATATGGAATAATCAAACAATAAATATGTACTGTAAAATATCTGCAAAGATTCACATTTATTCCATGTTTCAACAAAAATATCAAGAAGACATATTGATATTTCAACGTAGAGAAATCTCCATTCCATGTAAAGATTTGATGCTGTATGAACATAAAAAGAAATCTCACTTATCCTTCAATTTAATTTGAAACAGTTGTAAAGACCCGTAAAAATTCAAAGAAATTTGTTTTCTTAATTTTCATTGGAATTTTACAAGAACACAATTTCTAACGACATGTGATTTCGAGGCTCGGTGTGCCCGAAATCATTTTCTGAATCATGGCTCAGGTACGTTCAGTGAACGAACGAGCGGGTTTTTATAACTTTTGAATCGGTGCTCGGAATCAAATTTTGAGGGCACCGATGGAATCGAAGCGCTGGTTTTTTCTTAGAAACGCCTTTTCCGGAGTCGCGTTTGCTCGGGTGTGGTTTTTTAAATTTTTGGGGTTAAGTTAAAAAATTAAAATAAAGTGTTGGAACAACTTTATTTTATTTCACTTAAATCCACTTAAAATCCACTTAAGCTAAGTTAAGCGGATAGGGTGGAAACCAAAATATCCTTCCCACCATGTAGGATATTTGTGAGGTGGGGCCAGCACGAGCCCCATCGTTTCATTACCCCTAAGTAACGCACCCGCGAAAACCCTCCATTAATTGAAAGTCAACCGTGCGTTTTTCTAGTTAAGAAACGCCCCAATTAATTGGACAGTTAATACGTTACCATTAACTCACCGAATTAAGGGTTCATTTTTTAACATGTTTTCAAACTGTTGGAATAATAATAAAATAAGACCAACACACGTTTTTTTCTTGGGTGCGGATTGTTGAGAGGATTTGGAGAGACTCTATTATTATCCTCCTTCGCGAAGAATACGAAGTACGCGAAGAACGCATCGTTGCTGACGAAGAACGCCGGCCTTCGATGAAAGGTGACGAAGAACGCCGACGATTCTACTCCCGTGATGTTCTTCTGCGACGTTCCTTCTCCGCGACAAATCTTCGATCAACTGCATGAGGTAGGAGATTATGGTTCTCTTTTTTTCATTTGTGGATTTTATCCTCAACATGGATTTAATTCGTGAAATTAAATCTGTGTGTTTTCTTTAACCCTCAGAGATCATCAACGTGACGCCGTGTATTGCGACGACGCGACGCCCCTTCCTCGACGCGACGATCCTCTTCTTCTGTGATGGCCAATCCCGCGAAGAACACAAATTCGATGACTATGACGAGGTAGGGCTTTTATTTGAGAATAATATTTATTCCCATGGTTTCTTCCTTCTAAAACAAAGAACCCAGATCAACTCATCATCATGTTGATCCGCGTTTGTTTTTATATGCGGGACGAGAATTTTTATTTACGAGAGTTTTTTTGGGAACTATGTTCAATTTTAATTTATTAAAATTGTGCCATGTTATGTTTTCATTTGTTGATTATTATTCCCAATTGTTATCACCTAACGCAGAGGGTGCAGGCCAAACAAACACGGCCCGACAACTCTCCGCAGTTTTTCATTGATGTGCGGATTAACGGTGTTTATGAAATGGAATCAGAATGGAGATTGGTGGCCTTCGCAGCAATTTTCGGATCCCGAGAGAGCTGTTGGCGCAAACCGCAGGCAAAACGGACCAACAGAGCGCGTCCAGTGGTCCACGGACGATCCCGCCTACACGCTGCGCCGGCACGGTGGCGCCCGACGCGCCGCCGGGAAGACCCTCCATGGAAAAGAGCACCGGTCCCATGGCCGCGTGGGACCGCGATGAAGGGACGCGACCTTGTGCCGCGTCCGGTGACACGTAGCGGCCCCCGCTCGGGGGCAGCGGCACCTTTGGCGCGGCCGCGCGGCCAGCGCCGAGCCGCCCAGGCCTGGCCGGGCCGCCCAGACTAATCCAGGCCGCGCCGGCCGGGCAGGGTCGCGCCCAGCCGGGTCGGACCCGGGTCGGGTCGCCCGTTCAGGCCGACCCAGGGGGGTTGGGCCGGGTCGGTCCAGGCCCAGACCCACCGTTTTCGGACCCTTTTAGGACTTTTGCCCATATCTTGGGCTACGAGCCTCTGATCGACGAACCGTCAGTGGAGATGTGATCCTTGGATCGAGACAGTCGTTTTAGTATATTACACTAAAGGTTTCGGAATACTTTGGGTTTGGCCGGGTTGGTTCGTACACGAAATCAACCGGGCCCTCTGAGCGGAAACGCTTATATCATGAGCTCTGGACGTCTGATTGACATTCCGTCGACTTTGTTTAATTCCTATAAGTGAGATGGATCTTTTGGCTTTCTCCGCCCAAGGTTTGGACGTAGGTGGAGTACGGTTGGGTTGGTTTTTCCTTAAAAACCAACCGGGCCCCTGGGATGAAAAAGCCAATATCTCTCAGACCGGGCGTCCGATTGACGCGCCGTCTGCGGCGTTGAGTTCCTGTTGATGATACGGAACTTTTGGGATACATCAACTCTGTAATATGTGTTAGTTGATGTATCAGCCTCTCGGCTCGTGGAGCGGACCATCCCGAATGAGCTTGCTGTGTGCGGGAACCGTAGTGCTAGCTGTGACTGCAACGACGAAGACGACTGTGCAGAGATCCTCAGTGGATTCGACGGCGACGTCTACAGCACACATCGATCCTACGTGGATCAGTGCAATAGATCCTATTTGGGTCTGATCCTGTGTGGGTCAGTGCTTAGTGGTCCTGTATGGGCCAGTGCCTACAGATCCTGTGTGGGTCCGATCCTGTGTGGGTCATTGCGGGGGTGAGTTACTCCTGTGTGGGTCATTGCGGGGGTTAGTTACCTATCGATCCTGTGTGGGTCAGATCCATTATGGGTCATTTCGGGGGTTAGTTACCTATCGATCCTGTGTGGGTCAGATCCTTTGTAGGTTATTGCGGGGGTTAGTACCTGTCGATCCTTTTTGGGTCCGATGACTTAGATGAATCAGTCGATATATCTGATCATCTCTATCGTCATACGAAGAAGTATAACTGTATGAGCTGAATCTTGTTTTTATTTCCTATGTGGATTGTGTTGTGCTATCCTGTGTGGATTTATGTATTGCTTTCATGTGTGGACTGGGTTGTACATGGGCCCGGATGTTGGAGCCGAACGAGAATTGATGACTTAGGTATATTTATGGGAATATACCTAAGAAGTGTCGGATGTTACTTCGTTCTTGTATCTTTTCATTTGGATTATCCTTTGTGTATTCTAGGAGACCTTTGGGTGTCTCGCGCTCCCTACTAAGTAGCTTATACTCACCCCTGCACGGTCTATGCCTGCACTACGTTGTGTTGGTTGCAGACGACAGACAGCGCTGATCGTGGTTGAGGATTGCGGAGCAGGATGGTACCTGGAGGTGGACCAATGGGCGGGACATGCTCAAAGTGGACGGTTGGACCCGAGGAGCTGTGGAGGATATCTGTGCTCATCCTTCAGGTGGGACTTCCAGTGGAGGGCTCGACGCTGCATCTTTACTTTTCAGTTGATGTTTTCCCTTTCGAGTTGTACTTTACTTTTAGTTTGGGTTTGTATTCTGGCCCACTTACTTTTCCGCACATACTGTTGTACTCAATTTTTACTTAGTGTTTACTTCTACTGCATGCTTTCTCTGTGGTGTTTGTTTACTTTACAAAGGCAATGCCTTCCCTTTTTACCAGGATTTACGCCTTTGTGCTAGTCGCCAACCCCTGGCCTATGGAAGGAGGGTTTGGGGTAGTCATGGCATGGGCCCCGAGGATGGGTCGTGACAAATTAGTATCAGAGGTGTTCGGTTCTATCGCAGACTCTAATATTTCTTCTATGTCAAGCAATAGTGTTAAGCGTATTGAGTGTGGTTTTCAGTCCAGGGAGCCAAGTGTTGGTGCGGCGGCCGACGTATCCGTACACCAGGACCCTGACTACTGATTTCCTACTTAATGCACGAAAACATTGATTTCATGTGTGTTTCATGTTTTCTTTGCGATTACATTGTGTCAGCTCAACAGGTATACTGTTATGACCGTGGCGCACCTGTTTCCCTTTCAGGATGGCCCCACGACGGTAGCCAGCTAGGGTTCCGAGAGTTGAGCATGACGATAGACCACCGAGCGACGAGGCCTCGGTACAGGGCCCTTTGACAGTTGAGGCACCGACGGTACCTCTACCCGCCGAGCCACCGATACTTCCAGCCCCATCCACTGACGATGCATGTCTCCTTAGTGCACTGCATGACTTCCACCGCCAGTGACCGCCCAGGTTCCATGGGGAGATGGACCCCCAGGCAGCCAAGGACTGGCTGGAGGTAGTGGTACGAGTTTTTCCAGTTAGTGAGGACACCCGCAGATCTCATGCTGATCCTCGCAGTGAGCCTACTACACGCGGCAGCGAGCCGATGGTGGAGCTTGATGATCCAGGTTCACGATGAGGCATCTCTTCTCTGGATAGACTTTGAGTGACTCTTCTGCTCAAAGTTCGTCCTCCCCACCCTCCATGCGGTGTGCATCCCGGAGCTTCTTCAGCTGCGGTAGGGCAGCTTGACGGTCGTCCAGTACTCGGTGAGATTTACCGATCTCTCACGCTACTCGACAGACATTGTATGAGACCCATTCATCTGGGCCCGGACCTTTGAGCAGGGATTGAGACATGAGACCAGGGCATCGGTGACCTCCCTCAGCATTCCGACTCAGGCATGAGTACTGGAGCGATCCCTTTTGATCGAGAGCTTCCTTGTTGAGCCTTCTTCAGCAGCGAGACCTATCGTGGGGCGACACGTAGCAGAGTCTTCTACAGCAGGCAGTTGATGGATGACTCATGGGTCCAGGCAGACCAGACCCTCATGCAGATGACCTCAGGACTCTGGCTTAGCAGTGTGGGGCACACAGCGTGGATCCAGTCTTTCGAGAGGTAGGCAGTGCTACACATGCGGCGGGCAGGGCCACATGGCTCATGACTGCCCGACCCACCGTGCCGAGGAGCAGCGGACGGTTGAGGGGCCACCAAGGCAGAGGCAGGGGGTCGACATTGGAGGTCTGTAGGGAGCAGGTGGATGAGGTAGAGGAGTTGTCCGAGCAGCAGGAGGTGGGAGATGCTTTGAGGCTCTACCACCACCACCACAAGGAGGTCCACCCCGACCACAGGGAGCTAGCGGGCAGAGACATGCACAGCTCCAGGCAGCAGTGGCCTTTGACCACGGAATGCCTGAGATGATTCGAGGTACTATCTGTGCCTATTCCACCATTTCGTCAGTTCTTATAGACCCAGGAGCGAGTCATTCTTTCATAGCTGATGCCCCAGTTCGGAGCTCGGAGATTCCGATATAGCCGTTGGCTCGATCCTTACAGATAGAGACTCTTACGAGAGCAGACTCGATGATTACGCACTGGTTCCGGAAGTGTGAGATCACTCTAGGAGGCGAGATCTTCGGTTGGGATCTTCTTGTAGCGGCGTCGAGTCCTTTCAACGTCATCTTGGGCATGGATTGTTTATCTATAGTCCATACAGAATTGACTGTATTAGGAGAAAGGTGTGATGTGTACACACCAACGGTAGCAGGTTCACCTTCACCAGTGAGAATGGAGCCTTCGCAGCACAGGATGGACTCTCACAAAGAAGAGGACAACCCATCACTCATTAGTTGGCTAGGCTCATCACAGGAGCAATTGACATGCAAAGTCCTAGTTTTCCTGTAGTGGTGGATCAGTATGCGGACGTCTTTCCCGACGATGTTCCAGGACTACCTCCTCGCAGAGTGGTGGACTTTTATATTGATCTGTACCCCGGGACAACCCCGATACCCACTCCAGCATATGGTATGGCCCCTGATGAGCTTTGAGAGCTATGGGTACAGTTGGAGGACATTCAGGGAAAGGGTTTCATCCGACCCAGTGTTTCACCCTGGGCATCCCCGATATTGTTCGCCAAGAAGGCGGACGAGAGCTTGAGACTTTGCGGCGACAATCGTTGCCTGAACCAGGTGACAGTGAGGAACAAGTATCCACTACCGAGGATTGATGACATCTTCGATCAGCCCAAGGGAGCTAGGTGGTTCTCAAATATAGACCTCAGGTCAGGCTATCATCAGCTCAGAGTTCGGGACAAGGACGTGTAGAAGACGGCCTTCAGATGTCAGTATGGCCACTATGAGTTCTTGGTTATTCCCTTTGGTGTAACCAATGCTCCAGAGGTTTTCATGGGACTCCTCAATAAGATATTTCATCCATACCTCGATCGATTTTTTGTGGTCTTCATCGACGACATTTTTCTATACTCGACGACTGAGGAGGAGAACACCTACCACTTGCGTGTTGTACTAGACACACTCCGAGAGCACCAGCTTTATGGCAAGCTCTCGAAGTGTCATTTCGGGTTACGTGAGGTCCACTTCTTAGAGCATGTCATCTCTGAGGTGGGATTTGCACTGGATCCTGTGAAGATCGAGGAAGTGCTAGCTTGGGAGCCACCCAGGAGCGTGACAGAGGTGCGAAGTGTCTTGAGACTAGTTGGATACTATCAGAGATTTGTGCCATACTTCTCCAGAGTTGCGGCACCACTCTCTGCTTTGGAAAAGAAGGTGAAACCCATTGTGTGGACATAAAGATGTCAGTAGAACTTCCAGGAGCTGAGACATGGATTGACCAGCGCCCC
This sequence comes from Viscum album, assembly GCA_963277665.1. NCBI lineage: Eukaryota > Viridiplantae > Streptophyta > Magnoliopsida > Santalales > Viscaceae > Viscum > Viscum album. The sequence continues at coordinate 600,682,966 of OY728128.1, forward strand.
TATATTGAGGTTGCCTGAGGAGGGAGTAGAGTACGTAGTCTACTGCGATGCATCAGGTACAAGACTCGGATGTGTCCTGATGCAGGAGCAGGCGATGATCACCTATGGATCACGTCAGTTGAGGCCGCATGAGCAGAACTACGCTACCCATGACCTGGATTTAGCAGTAGTGGTCTTCGCTCTGATGACATGGCGACACTATCTGATGGGCGAGCACTTTACACTCTTTTCTGACCATCAGAGTCTCAGGTACATCCTCTCTCAAAAGGACATGAACCTGAGACAGCGGCGATGGCTCGAGTTCCTCCAGGACTATGACATTGAGATAGTCTATACTCCTGGGAAGAGGAACATAGTAGCCGATCTTATCAGCAGGAGGACGTGCATTCAGCTACTTGAGGAGGAGAAAAAGAAGCTTGCCGCTTTGCAGATATCCTTCATGGATAGAGATGGGGAAGCCTTCCTTCAGTCTCTCACAGTCACCCCTCCACTACTACAGCGGGTCAGAGAGGCACAGTGGGGGGACGCTGACTGTGAGACACGACGTGCACAGATATCCTCACAAAAGGTACCTGATGGTTTCTCCTTTGGAGTAGAGAATGATTTCCTTTTCAGAGGACATACCTTGGTACTAGTTGCCTTACGGGAGGAGGTGCTGAGAGAGTTTCACACTTCTCCTTTGGCGGTACATCATGGAGTGGCCAAGATGTACCAGGACCTTAGATGTCAGCACTGGTAGCCAGGCATGAAGAAGGTTGTGGTAGAGTTCATTTCTCGATGCCTCACCTACCAGCAGGTGAAGGCAGAGCATTAGGTACCAGGAGGCTTGGTACAGCCCTTGGAGGTCCCGACGTGGAAGTGGGACGACATATCTATGGACTTCGTGGCTGAGCTTCCACACACTTCTAGAGGTCACGACTCCATCTGGGTGATTGTCGACTCACTCACCAAGTCGGCTCACTTCTTACCCATCAGAGAGAAGGGCTCGGTGGAGAGCTTGGGACATCTCTACGTCCAGGAGATTGTATGGATTCATAGTGTGCCATCATCTATCGTCTCCGATCGAGATTCTCTCTTTACTTCCCGGCATTGGAAGGGGTTGCAGCAGGCGTTCGGGACGCAGCTACATCTGAGCACCGCCTTTCACCCTCAAACGGATGGTCAGACGAAGAGGACCATTCAGACTCTCGAGGACATGCTCTGCGCATGTGTCCTCTACATTGGTCGCAGCTGGGAGGACCACCTACACTTGGTGGAGTTTTCGTACAACAACAGCTAAAACTCCACCATCGGGATGGCACCATACGAGGCGTTGTACGGCCGACCTTGCAGATCTCCTTTTTGATGGACATACCCTGGGGAGTCAGCACTTGTGGGACCGGAGATGGTCCTGGCCATGACAGAGAAGGTCCATATCATCCAGGAGCGGATGAGGATAGCTCAGAGCCAGTAGAAGTCTTATCGTGACAGGAGGCGGAGGCCACTAGAGTTCGAGGACGGCGACCACGTCTTCTTGTGAGTCTCACCTCGATGTGGTTTACGGAGATTTGGCCGAGGCGACAAGTTGTCTCCATGCTTCATCGGACCCTTCCAGGTCCTCAGTAGGATTGGCGTGGTGGCTTATCGCCTGGCTCTACCACCTCAGTTGCACCGGGAGCAGGACGTCTTCCACATATCTCAGATGAGGAGATATGTGCATGACCCGACACATATCATTGACCAGGGGGAGCTAGATGTTGATTATGGGGAGAGTTTTGCGGAGGTCCCAGTGGAGATCGAGGATCGACAGGAGTGGGTCCTATGTGGACGATCGATCCCTCTAGTGCGCATCAGATGGCCGCACGGGAACCTCCAGGAGAGCACTTAGGAGCGGGAGGCTCAGATGCGTGCTCAGTACCCACATTTGTTTCCCTAGATTATGATGTATCTTTACGGGGACGTAAATCCATGAGGTGGGAGTGATGTAAAGACCCATAAAATTTCAAGGAATTTTTTTTTCTTAATTTTCTTTGGAATTTTACAATAACACAGTTTTTGACGGCACGTGATTCCGAGGCCTATTGTGCAAAAAATCATTTTCTGAAGTTTGGCTCGGGTACGTTCAGTGAACGAACAAGCAGGTTTTTCAAACATTTTAACCGATGCTCGGAATCAAATTCTGAGGGAATCGATGGAATCACAACACCGGTATTTTCATAGAAATTCCTTTTCCAGAGTTGTGTTTGCTCGGGTGTGGATTTTTAAATTTTTTGGGTTAAGTTAAGAAAATAAAATAAAGTGTTACGACAACTTTATTTTATTTCACATAAATCCACTTAAAATCCACTTCAGCTTAGTTAAGAAGATAGGGTGGAACCCAAAATATCCTACCCACCTGGTAGGATATTTGTGAGGTGGGGCCCGCACGAGCCCCACCGTTTCTTTACCCCTAAATAATGCACTCGCGAAAACCCTCTATTAATTGAAATTCAACCGTGCGTGTTTCTGGTTAAGAAATGCCCCAATTAATTGTACTGTTAAGACGTTACCATTAATTCACCGAATTAATGGTTCGTTTCTTAACATGTTTTCAAACTGTTGGCATAAGAATAAAATAAGACCAACACACATTTTTTTCTTTGATGCGGATTGTTGAGAGGATTTGGAGAAACTCTATCTTCATCCTCCTTCGTGAAGAACGTGAAGAATGCAAAGAATGCATCATCGCCGATGAAGAACGCCGACCGTCGACAAAAGGCGATGAAGAACGCAAACGATTATCCACCCGCGAAGCCCTTCTGCGACGTTCCTTCTCCGCGACAAATCTTCGATCAACTGCTTGAGGTAGGAGATTACGATTCTCTTTTTTTCTTTTGTGGATTTTATCCTCAACATGGATTTAATTCATGAAATTAAATCTGTGTGTTTAATTTAACCCTTGGAGATCGTAGACGCGACACCGTGTACCGCGACGACGCGACGCCCCTTCCGAGATGTGACGATCCTCTTCATCAGCGACGGTCAATCCTGCGAATAACACACGTTCGATTACTACGATGAGGTAGGGGTTTTATTTGAGAATAATATTTATTCCCATGGTTGTTTCCTTCTAAAACAAAGAACCCGGATCAACTCATCATCAAGTTGATCGGTGTTTGTTTTTATATGCGGGACGAGAATTTTTATTTACCGGAGTTTTTTGGAACTATGTTCAATTTTAATTTATTAAAATTGTGCCTTGTTATGTTTTCATATGTTGATTATTATTCCCAATTCTTATCACCTAACGCGGAGGGTGCGGGCCAAACAAACACGTCCCGACAACCCTCCGCAGTTTTTCATTGATGTGTGGATTAACTGTGTTTATGAAATGGGATCGGAATGGCGATTGGAGGACTTCGCATCAAATTTTGGATCCCGGGAGAGCCGTTGGTGCAAACCGCAGGCAAAACGGACCACCGGAGCGTGTCCAGCGGTCCGCGGAAGTTCCCACCGGCGGCGCCAGCGGCCGGAGGCGCCAGCAGCCGGAGGCGGCGACCGACAGCGGCCGGCTGCCAGGAAGCGACAGTGCCCGACACGCCGCCGGTAAGACCCCCCGCGACAGCGAACGCCAATCCCGCAGCCATGCGGGACGACAGGGAAGGTACGCGGCCTTGCGTCGCGTTCGGTGACATGGAGCGGCCCCCGCGCAGGGGCCGCGACTCCTTTGGTGCAGCCGCTCGGCCAGCACCGAGTCGCCCGGGCAGGGCAGGGCCGCCTGAACTGGGCCGAGCCGCACTAGCCAGGCCGGGTCGCGCCCAGCCGGGTCGGACCTGGACCCGGGTCGGGTCGACCCGGTTTGGGCCTACCCAGGGGGGTTGGGCCGGGTCGGTACGGGCCCTGACCCCCCGTTTTCGGACCCTTTTTGGTCTTTTGACCATATCTGGGGCTACGAGCCTTCGATCAACGGACCATCATCGGAAATGCGATCCATGGATCGAGACGGTCGTTTCGGTATATTACACTCAAGGTTTCGGAATACTTTGGGTTCAGCCGGGTTGGTTCGTGCACGAAACCAACCGGGCCCTCGGAGCGGAAACACTTATATCTTGAGCTCCGGACGTCCGATTGACGTTCCGTCAACATTGTTGGATTCCTCTAAGTGAGACGGATATTTTGGCTTACATCGCCCAAGGTTTGGACGTAGGTGGAGTATGGTCGGGTTGGTTTTTCCTTAAAAACCAAGCGGGCCCTGGGACGAAAAAGCCAATAATTCTCAGACCGGGCGTCCGATTGACGCACCGTCTGCGACGTAGAGTTCTGTTGACGATACAGAACATTTGGGATACATAAACTATAGGCTATGTTTCAGTTGATGTATCAGCCTCTCAGCTCGTGGAGTGGACCCTCCCGAACGAGCTTGTTATGTGCGGGAACCCTAGTGTTGGATGTGACTGCGACGACTGTGCAGAGATCCTTAGTGGATTCGACGGCGATGAATATAGCACTCAGAAATTCTACGTGGATCAGTGCTACAGATCCTGTGTGGGTCCGATCCTATGTGGGTCCACGCACAGCGGTCTTGTGTGGGCCAGCACCTACAGATCCTGTGTGGGTCTGATCCTGTGTGGGTCAATGCGGGGGTTAGTTACTTATCGATCCTGTGTGGGTCCGATCCTGTGTGGGTCATTGCGGGGGTTAGTTTCTTATCGATCCTGTGTGGGACAGATCCATTGTGGGTCATTGCTGGGGTTAGTTACCTATCAATCCTGTGTGGGTCAGATCCTTTGTGGGTCATTGTAGGGGTTAGTTACCTATCGATCCTGTGTGGGACAGATCCATTGTGGGGCATTCCGGGGGTTAGTAACTATCGATCCTTTGTGGGTCCAATGACTTAGATGAATCAGTGGATATATCTGATCATCTCTATCGTCATATGAAGAAGTATACCTGTGTGAGCTGAATCCTGTTTTTCTTTCCTATGTGGATTGTGTTGTGCTATCCTGTGTGGATTTACGTTTGGTTTCCTATGTGGACTGGGTTGTACTTGGGCTCGGATGTTGGAGCCGAACAAGAATTGATGACTTAGGTATATGTATGGGCATATACCTAAGTAGTGTCGGATGTTACATCGTGATTGTTTCTTTCCTTTTGGATTATCCATTGTGGTTTCTGGGAGACCTTCGGGGGTCTCGGGGTCCCTACTAAGTAGCTTATACTCACCCCTGCACAGGCTATGCCCGCACTATGTTGTGTTTGTTGTAGACGACGGACAACACTGATCGTGGTTGAGGCTTTCGGAGCAGGACGTTACCTGGAGGTGGACCACTGGGCGGGACGTGCTCCTAGTGCACGGTTGGACCCGTGGAGCTGTGGAGGCTATCTGTACTCATCCTTCAGGTGGGACTTCCAATGGATGGCTCGACGCTGCGGCTTTAATTTTCAGTTTCTGTTTTCCCTTTCGAGTTGTACTTTACTTTCAGTTTGGGTTTTTATTCTGGCCAACTTACTTTTCTGCACTTACCATTGTACTCAGTTTTTACTTAGTGTTTACTTCTACTGCTTGCTTGCTCTGTGGTGTTTGTTTACATTACAACGGCAATGCCTTCCCTTTTTACCGGGAATCACGCCTTGGTGCTAGTCGCCAACCCCTGGCCTATGGAAGGAAGACTTGGGGTAGTCACGGCATGGGCCCCGAGGACGGGTCGTGACAACAGTTCTCTTGTATTCTTCAATTATAGTTTTCTCCTTCAGAGAATCTTCATATGAAAAAAAATGATGAAGGTGGAATATTACCAATATAGTCAGCATAGACACCTTCATTAGGTACCTCTAAGCATTCCATCCATTCCTTCGAAGAGAAAAACACTTCCTTTCCTTTTACTATAGACTTCATCTTTACTGCCTCGGCTTCATCCAGTGTTGTACTCAATTGCTTATAGAATTCGTGCACATGCGAGGGATAATAGGGTCCTTCATTGTTGATAACCCAATTAAGCAACCCTTGAGATTCCAGTACCTTTAAGAATATATGTGTGAGTAGTAAAAAGAAACAATGTACCGATTTTGATTGCATTATACTAAGATCATCGATTTAATGTTCAATTTTTGGAATCCTCATTGCTACCCTTAGGACGTCATTTACTGTGAATATCATGTATCATCCTCTCATAGATAGATAATCTGAGAGGACTATACAAACATTGGATGGCATGATTAGGGTTTGTGTAATAGATTTTGGTGGATCATGGGAGGATTACATACCATTAGTATATATGTTGTAAAAAAACAACTCTGAGGCCACATCACATATAACACAATTTAAAGAGTTATATGGGAGTCATTTTATTCATTGAATATTTTTTTTGAAATATATGAGATTTCACAAGTTAGACAAATCCTAGTGTTAGAGACAACAAAAAAATACGGTGATTAGTAAAAGTATGGTGACATATGAAAGTTGGTAAAAATTTTATTCAGATCATAATTCATTGTTATCTTCATTTGAGTTGAGTGATCTTGTAAAATTTATAATCACTCCATGGAATGGGAATCATTTTATTGGTAGTTAGGGAATGATATGTGCTCAGGACTTATGCCCTTTGAAGAATATGTACTACCTTGGTGAGGTGGAATTTCAGTTTTATTATCCACCAAGGTTCAGTTCATTGAATAATTTTTTTCATGTTTCCCAATTAATGAGGAATCATTTGGATCCTAACCATTTCATGTGATCGGATCACGATGATATATATCAACAAGATACATTGATTCATGTTATTCTGTGGATTGTGGATAGAAAATATAATTTCGAGTGTGGAAAAAGTTTAGTCTAGTGTGTGTTTTTTTATTGGATGGATATATTTTGGAAGAAAGGAAATAGGCAAGAAATGGACCGATATATTTTCTTCCAATAGTGGATTTCAACATTTCATGGATGGAATTACCAATGGTGCGGTGATTTTAAAAAACAGATTTTTTTATCCCATTATTTAGTTATTTTAAATAAGAAATCAATTATGTTTTGTTTTTTAAGGATAAGAGGAGTTTTTACAAGTTTTTTAATTTTATTCAGGTTAACTATTTGAGAATTGTTAGTATATATCCTATAGAATGTACAAGTAAACCATGAAAATAAAATAGTGGGAACTGTGTAGGTGCACGGTTTTGTGCATGGTTTTCCCAACAAAGAATCCACCTAAGAGAAACCAAGAGATGATGTAAATAGGATATTATCATGGTTGGTTCATGGTTTGTTTAACCATGTTACCCGAATATGTGAGGGGTTTTTTGAGACAGTGGTTGGTGTATAGTTGGAGAATGAGTTTCCTCACCGTACACCCTTACCATCAAATATTATAAAATAGATACGAAAATTGGGAATCCAATTTTTATTACCTCCTAAATAAATATTTTTTTTAATAAATTCAACCCTAACTCTATTTCTACTCCATCTAAAGGTTTTATAGACCCTTCCTTTTTATTTTGGAGAAATTCGTTGGACATTTTAATTGAGTTGGAGAACAAAATTCCATAGTAAGATCCCATTTTTAGTTGTTTTCTTTAGTTTTTTATTCCATTATCTTTTGGATTCCAAAATATAGTATTTTAGGGATAGATTAATGTTCTACGATTCAAATAAAGATGATTTATTATTATTTATCTTTTAGGGAAAAATATTTACGGATTGTTTTTTGAGTTTCAGTTTCAGATTCTAGAGTTTTGTTCAATTATTTGTTTTCACCTATGTTTGGGAGGTAGTAGTCTCAAATATCAAATACTCATAGTTAGAATTTGATTTTGTGATTTCTAATTGATTAAATTTTAGGGTTTTAATTTGGGAATTTTTTTGCATGTTTTTTTGAAACCCAACTTAGTAGTGGATGTAAAAATTATAAAAATTTGTGGGTTGTGGAAATTGAAATTTATTACATGATTTAAAAATTATGATTTTAAAATTTTCGATTGTTTTTATGCATGGAATATTTGTTAGTTTATTTTTTCAATAAAATTAATAATTCATTAAAATGGAGGAACAACATATTTATCATAGAATTTGGAATAAACAATTGGCATGTGTTTTTTTTTCATTTATGTGACCTAGGGGGAGGGATGTGTGACATTTGTGAACATGGTATATAGTTATATTGTGAAATATGAGAAGATCCATGAGGGACTGAACATGTGTATTGAATAGTCACTTGAAAATGCATGGCTATTTTTTTATAATGGAATGGGTTATTCCAAATGGATATGAGAAACAGTTTTAGAGGATTGTTTGTTTCATTTTTTTAAAGGTTTTCTCATAGAAATAGTTCTGGTTTTAATAAAAAAATTCAATAAAAAATTTAATTGTGTCAAACAAATTATAGTATGTTATATGATGGTGGTATTAGTCATGATGTCATTGTAAAAATCCAACTCCGTTATATAATCACCCCTTTCATGGGAATTGTGGTGCATTTTAAAATATTTAATATCAATAAACAAGTAAAATAATGATATCTGAGTTCTTTAGTGATTCATTTTGATTCCATTTGCATGACTTTAGAAGTAGGATTATGGAGCAGGTTAATGGTTGTTATGCTTTTTTCTTCCACATCAATGATTTTTTTAGTCTTTGTTACCTCTTGTACTATGATATTGTTATTTACCTTAGCTATACATTAATTTAATATTGAATTATACTCATGACTAATAAATTTGTTGTTATTTATGGCTGTATTTGTTAGGTAGTTTTGTTTTGAAATGGAAAATATTCCCCCAACTACTCTGAATGCCATTAGTATTTATAACAAGCATTGATGTCTTGGGTTATCACATAATTCCTTTTAACACAATACACATCTTCACAAGTTAATGGGTGAAGTGAGGGATGTTACAGAAATTATCCCTTATAGGGTTTGATATTATTGATTGTGAGACCTTTTAATATGGTAGTGACCATAAGAGTATTTGATTAACCTATTACAAGGATAATGTGGTTGTAATTTCATTATTGGTCTATGTGATGTCATTAATTGTTATTACTTATGGGTTTTTTAAGGGATTATTTTTATTAATTTCTTCTGGGTTAAAGTATTGTCCTAATAACTTTTTATGGATGTATTAATTATTTCTTTTAATTACATGGTTATTATTATGGTAAAATACTTCCCCTCGAATGTTCTTAATTTCTAAACACAATTTTCCTACCCATATGGATCAAGAACACCCTTTAACCCATGTGAAGGAACTATTATGACCTCTTTTTGGGGGTTATACAAAATTTGTAATGAAATATTGGAATAAATGGATGTTTTTGACACATCTTGGATATCATTATTACATTTTGGTGGACTTGGTAGACAACAGATAAGGATTATCATGACATGAGGTGTTAGTTATGAGTGAGTACATAGAATAATATCATCACATAATGAATTGAGTTACAATGGATGGTTAGATAATTTTCTATGATTATTTAATTTATCTGATTCTAGTAGTATACCAAAATATTATCATATATTTTTATTCACATGTTGAGTTATGTCTGATAGAGCTAGTATTCCTCTATCCCATTATAGATGTTTCATTGATGTATGTTGTTGTTTTATAGTAAAATGCTCCCGAAAATGGGGTTTTTTAGAATTCTGGAGGTAAATTTCTATTATACATAACAAGTGAACACTCTAGTAAAGTAAAGCTCCTAGCTGTAGTTTTGTCAAGGATTGATCCCTAAACTAGGGAGCCCCACTTAACCCAATTCAAGAAAAATATGTGGAACATCTATGTGGTTATAAAAAAAATAAAAACACCAATTAATTATTTATCAAATATACCAACCATACAAAAAATATTGATTCGATTTAGGTTGAGGATTTGTTGGGAAATATTTAATGAAAACCCAGGTTAATAGAGACATCAGATTCTATTAAGGTGATGTGTAAATCAACAAATCTTGGTAGACCAAATTTTTGACCATTGTATTCTATAGTATTTGATTATAAGAAAAAGAGATTGGATTTGAAATAATTATATATCCTTTTAAAAGTGCTATTATATATTGACCCTTACCATTCATGCATAGATATTACATATTATTATATGAATATTCAATATATGACCATATGTTCCATGAAAAAATTGTAATGGTCTACAACATATGGACATTTATATACCTAATCAACTTTATTGTATGATATCTACATAATATCACACTAATTTCTTAATAAAATACACTATTCTTATGCATATCACAAATAAAACCATTAATCATAGCATGTTTAATGGAAACATAAGAATGGGGGAACTAAGATGCTTCATAAAAGAAAAAATGGAGATGTCACTGATTAGATTAATATTGAATGAGCCTGAGGTTATGATTACTTGGGATTATCATTTATTAACCATACCAAAAAAATCATATATCATAATCATGATTCAATCAATAAATCATGGTCATTTATAAGACATGAATCAATAATGGAATCATAAACGTGATCAATATGAGCATTACATTTTTATAAAATATTTCCATTTGGAATAAAAATAATCTTATAAAATAATTTCCATATTTTCCAAGGATCACTATAAAGGATATCAAAGTGGACTGGACTCAGTCCACATACCATATTATTTATGATGTTTCACTCCCAATACTATCGTTGAAGAAAAAGTAACTTAATAAATTTGTTTCACTAAAAAATCCAATCATTATAGTCTAATGAGATATCCATATTTACAAAATTCAATGGATGGATATATTATCTTGTTTCAACCAATCACATTAAGATATCTGTAAATATGTGTTTCATGAGATCATAAATAATTAATCATAACATAACCTAGGGAAAAGAAATAGGATTCTCTAATATTTCATAATAGAATCATTTCCAAATCCATGAAAAAAACAAATTCATAAAGGTTTCATCCAAAAATTATCAACCCATGGGAAGAAATAGGTTGCATAAAAACATCCAAATATCATCACCATCCAAATCCATACAAATAATTAAAGGAGATGGTATCTCTAGATTATATCATAGTAATGAATATGTAACATCAACTGATATCATCATAGAAAAAATAACTTTATAAAACATATAGAATATTTCATGATAAAAATAATCATTCCCCTTTAAAATAAGAAATATATAATATAATAATTTTTAAAAGAATAAATAAAACATTTTCATTAAAAATAAGATCATAATATTATTATGATATTATCAATGCATTAATAAATCATTAAAATAGGGAATTATATTCATTTCATGTATGTTAAAACAAATATTTCATTGATAGTTTTCTGTAAAAAGGTAAAAATTATTTTTAGAGAAAATAAAAATGAGATTATTTTAAAATAGTTTCATAAAAATTTATTCAACTTTAAAAATATATAAAAATAACAATATAAAAATTGAAAATCATTCTTGAAGGTTTTTATATAGAAATCATGTACATGGAAAAAGGGTATTTAAAAAAAAGGTAAAATATTGTTAACTTTTCCATAAAACTTAATTTTTGTATCACACATACATGAATGAGGAAAATGACATAAGAATATGAATTATAAATAAAAGTAAGATGTTGTGGAACCTCATGAGATTGTTTATTGGAAGATCAGTAAATTTCATCATCTGAAACATAATTATAAACTATACAAATAAATAAGGAGATAGAGACATACACCCCGAAGCACATCGGTATGTTTTGAATCATAATAATTATGGATGTATAAAAATAAAGGAAATAAAAAACATTGATAAAAAATAATAAATATTATAAAACACATAAAATGGTATTTATATATACCTATAAGCATAAATAGGTGTATATCGTCAAACATGACACTATAAACAAATATTTAGATGAGAAATGCATACTACATTGGTAATCTACAAATCAAAACCTATTTATGGAGAAAATTGAATATTTAATTTTAAATCAACATTGTATTCATTAAAATAATCAATAAATTTATTCAAGGAATATATATACATATACATATATATATATATATAAATAAATCAAGTGGTGAATATGATATATGTCTTATTGAAATAATTGTTAGACGATAAACATTTAAATTATATCTTGTACAATTTAATATACATTCAAAATTCATGTAAAAAAATAAATATTTATTAAAAAATTCTTTAACAAACATATGATTGTATAACATACTATTTATTAACCTAATAATAATTTAATATTACCGTTTTATTAATAATTCTTTCTTAAAATTAAAATTTGGGAGAAAATTGGTCCATTTCCCATGCTAGTTTTGGTTCATAGTCCTAGTCCTTGTACATTTATCTAAAATACATTATATTTAAAATATTATTATTGAAAAAAATATCTTATATATTAATTATATTGTTATTTATAATCATATATAAAATTCCTTGAATTAAATATAAATTAAAGAGTTCATGGAGATGGTATGTCATACGTTCACAGAAATTTTGTTTTGGCTATTCAACTGATGGATTGAAACAAATATAAATAATAAATCAACTTTATAGAATAATTATTATATTATATATGTATATTAAATATTTGTTAAATACATCCTTATTTACATTCTGATAATATGGAAATTAAAAATAAATTACATTTCTATATGGATGTTGTCGACCACAGATATCGATGAGGACTGTTTTTATTATCCAAATTATTTGAAGGTATAAAGGTATAATTATAGTTTTAATTACATAAGAATATTTACATCAAAAATTTACTATATATACCATATAATCCTTAAAATAAAAATCCATGATTTATTTTATTTGAAACATGAATTTCATAGCTACATGGATGTGGTAATCCACACGTACACATGAGAGACACATTCACATCCTATTTGATTGAATATATGGTGGATAATGGTTGATTGGTGATGTTAATAAAATGTAGGAATACTTAGTACACTAAATTTACTATATTATATTTAATACCATAAATTTATTGTAAGCATAAGATATAATAAATTTAAGGTGTTTATGAAATTCGGTTACATATCCTTCAATCGGCCTCCATCAGATCTTTTTATAAAGACCTATGGAATCACCTTTAATAATATTATCACAACATTATAATGAATGGGTATTTTTAGATGAAAAACTTTTATGGTTCTATTATGCTAGGATAATCCATTTGGTGCATATAAATGGCATAAGGGGGTTCCTTTTAAATTTTAGGAGAAAGACACTCTAGGAAATTCAAAAATGATTAAAATAGAATATAATAATTATCACCAAAAATGCATTGAAATGTTAGTGAATACGATAAATGAGAGTTTTTCTTCAAAATGTCATCTTCTAATAAAATTTATATTGCTTTTGTGTCATTTTAAACATTATCACATTGATTAACCCCCTGATTATCAATTTGAATCCATTTATGTGGTAATAAATAGTTAGACATTAAAGGGTTATAATCTTTCATATAAGGAAAAAATTGGCTCATTGATGTCCATGTGATGAGACATTCGACCACATGTTATCAACCATTTTCTATTTTAATTTGTTATTTTTTTGTTGAAAAAATCGATAAATTATTTAGAAAATATCATTTATATTCATTTTTAAAACTATTTTTTTAATTTGGCCTTAATGACCCCATAAAAAAAAGAATTTGAATATAATAATTTCACATTCCACTAGTATATAATATTTATCTATAAATCTATTCAAACACAAGAATTCATTCAAATCATATTACATTTATTCTTTATAATATATATTATTTAATTTTTATATTATTTTACCACATACAATGTCATCATCAAATATTCATTTGTGGTGATAATATAATCACTGAATATTAATAATTAGTTGCCATCAAAAAAATTATTTCTGTGGTAAATAATAATTTATATTAATTAAATATGTTTATTTACTAAAATATATTTCATAGATACTTATATAATACAATATTTTGACATTTTAACCATGTGCATGCTTAAAAATGTCATTTTTATAAGTAACTTTTTATATAACTCAATTTGACACCCTAAGTTTTTATCGCATTTTTTAATAAATTAGTACAAATTGATGGGTTTTTTTCATTATACAATAATTTATTCATTCAATACACACAACAATGTGATTGGATATTATTATATGAAATATAGATTTCCTTTGATAGCTTGTGTTACACGCATGGGCCGGTTATACTGAACTACAATATAATATTACTTTTGTTTTTATATAATTATTGTAGTTATCATCAATAAATTGTGTATTTTTTGAAAAAGATTAACTGAATTATTAAAATATAGTTTATAGATTTATATGAAATGAATTTATATTAAATCAATTAATCAGAAATGGAATTAGGAACAATTTGAAAATAAAGAAAATCAATTTCTAAAAATGATTATGTTATAATCAAACACAATTAATCACAGATAATTAAACAATTAAATTTTTATCAATTATATTAATTATGTTATTATATTATATATTAAATCTAATATTTAACATCCATATTTTTCTTTTTCTATATAGGAATAATAATAAATCCATGTTTCACAAAAAAAAAGTGTTATATTTCCTTAATTGCAGTTTTATCCCATTTTAACGGTGTTGATAATTTAAAACTGAATTTTGACACTTTTATAAATTATATAAAAAAAGTTATTATTTAATTTATTGTTTTTAATATCAAAATTTTCTTAGGCTGACTATATGTTATTTTTATGTGTACTATAATTTTTTGAGGAATGGTGACAATATAACAAGTTTCAATGGAAAACTTCCTTTTTCATCGATTTAATATTATAAATATATTATTTCATAATTTTTTATGGAATAATTTTTACTATTATTTATTATTTATTATAATTTATGTCATTAAATTATATTTTATATGGAAATTAGATAAAATAAGTATATAAACCATTGAACATTATCACATTAAAAAAATTTATTTCCCATTACATTTGTGGGATTTTTTTAAAAAATTATTATATTTATGTGAGTTGAATTAGGAAAATTGTATTGAATATTTTGAATTAGAATAATTTATATTGTATAAAAGGTCCAAGTAATTTTTTTACCAAAATGATTAGTGAAGATATATAAATTTAATTAATGTAATTAAAGAAAAAATGAGTTTACTTAGTTGTTTAACTTTAAATATAAGTTGTATAAAGGAAAAAAAAATTCAAAATCCATTGGATGGAATTAGTTTGACCCTTATTACACAATTTTATATTTTTATGATTTATTTTGAATCTATTCAATGTAAGGGACATATATATTATAATTAGTGAAGTAAAATTCAAAGAATAAACCTTCCAATTCGTTAATATTTACTATGAATTTTTATAGTTCCAAACAACATTTTGTATTAGTTTTACATATTATTTTAAAATATAAATTATAAATTTTTATAAAAATAAGTTTTCATTTAATATTAGAGATGATTTATTTAGATAAAGTTATTATTAAATTCTAATGAAGTGAATATTAAGTTAATAATTAATTAAAATAAAAGACACTAAATTATTAAAAGTTAAAAAAAATGAAAAAATGAATATAATAAATTAATAATTAGATGAATATGTAATATTAGCCATGTTGAAAATTAATTGAATATAATTCCATTATTTTTTTCACAATTTAAATGAAAATTAAATAAATAATGTCAAAATTGAATATAGTGTTATTTTAAATAAATTGATTTTTAATTAAGGATTTAAAATTTCATAAAATCCTATACACCTCTAAGTGAATTTTAAAAATAAAAAATTATAATATATGTTAATTTATTGTGAAAAAACTCTTTTATAATTATTATATTGATTGTTTAATAGTAAAAAAAACATTGTTACTGCCATTATAGTTAAATCCACATTTTTTCTGGATATTTTCCATTCTATTAAATGTAACATAAAAATAATAATGTTTTTTTCATTTATAAATATAATTTCATGTTTTATCAATAGTGGATATAAATTTTTTATTATTGTATACTTTAATTTATTCATACTACATAAATAAAATTGGTAATAAAATTGGTTAACTTAATAAAAAACCAAAATTGAAAAAATAGAGAAACATAAATGTTATGGAATAAGTTTCTCAAAAACATTTATTTTTGTGTGGCGGAGGTATTTCCCCCACAATGTAACCAACCCCTCCATCAATTAAATTTACCACGTTCATATAAAAATATAATCATTATAACTTGTCTAATAAAATTTTCTATTCTGGGGGTATAATAAAAAATGGCACACACCTACATCAAATGTGATATGAATTCCCTATTTGTGTGTATGGATAACTACAACGTCATGAACCGATATCTTTTGTTTTTATATTACCACATTTCAATGATTGGAATGATGAAAGAAAAACAATTTATATATGATATTTAAGATATTAGTAATTTTATTATGATTATGTAAATTTTATATCAAACTTAAATTCATGAATATTATTTTCAGGAAATATGACATTGTTGTTCATTTGTATGGAGGAAAACTGATGTTTGATGTGATGAGACTCATTCACTCTACACATAGAATTTATTAATTATGTTTTAAATAAAATATGTGATAATTATTCAAATATAATTTTATTTGAATCGAAATATATAAACATTTTTATTAGTTTATTTTATTCATTTCAATACGACAATAAAATGGAAACAACATTAATCTTTAAATGCGGTCTCTAGTCTCTATGAATAGTGTATACTATTTCAATAACCAAATTTTATTAAATACTAAAAATACATATATAATTGGTATATATTATATATATAACATGTTTTACAATATGAAACCGAGATATTATGAATTGGAGAAAAAAAATCAAAAGTCAAAGCATGTATGAAAAAACAATGCGGTTATTACTCCAAACCTAACACTAACATGGAATAGATATTAAAATATTAATATAAAGTCACAATTAAATCATAAATATTGTTATATATTTTATTATGGTTCTATGAATGATTTATACTAGGAATGTATTTATTATTCAAGTGATTTGAACATGCATGATTATATTCAAGGCATAATTTAAGGTAATTGTGTCTCACTTTTTATTTTTGTGAGACAGCTGATATATTCTAAACATATTTATTATATGTGGTGTACATCATACCTTGAATTAAATTTAATATTCTTATAATTTTATTTCAA
The DNA here is from genome assembly GCA_963277665.1 of Viscum album. NCBI lineage: Eukaryota > Viridiplantae > Streptophyta > Magnoliopsida > Santalales > Viscaceae > Viscum > Viscum album. The sequence goes on from OY728128.1 coordinate 600,700,064, forward strand.
ATCCATTTTTTGATCTATATTTTATAGGGTTTTGGTCTCAATGTTACCAAGTAAATTTGTCGATTCTGTATCAATTTTACTTCATTGAGACATAAGTGATATAATACACCTATATTTTTTTATGATGGGTATATACTACCCCATTTTCAAGGTATATCTTGAATTTTATTCTTTTAATTATATTCTAATATTCATGTAATGTTATTAGTTCATGGGGGTTTTGATTCATTGTTACCGAAGTGGTAATAGTATTTTTCAACAATCTCATTGTTTATCCGGATGTTTATGTTTATGCAAAAATTGATTAAATATTATCATCCATATCTAAATAATTATATTTATTTTTCTTCCACTAAAACAATTCCTTATATATTAATGTAATGGTATAATTTTTCCCATAGTTTTCACTTATTTTAGTTAAGAAAACTTTTTTTTTTGAAAATCTGAGCTTATTTCCCCCTTCTATAGGAAATTTGATTTATTAAAAAACATATTTTAAAAATTGTTTTCAAAATTATTTCTATAATAGCTCAGTACTTGAACTCCAAGATCCTATGCACAAATATTAAACCATTACATTTCTACCATTAATTATGATTAATGTGACCCAAAATTTTCATCGAAACCTTACAACCTCAAAATGAAAACATGGATCACATTCATTATGGAGAACTTTTTAGGTTTAGAGTTTTCTAAAATTCAGAAAAAATATTATATAAAAAAATTTATGACATTAAAATATAATTTCATTCATTTGACCCCTATTTACTTTTTTCACATTTGGAAACGCAATCCTTGTGATATCTTTTATATAAATAATCTATTTGACCTCATTCTATATAACCTAGGGGAATGAAAATTTTATATTGGTGTGCTTAAATACTGAGGAAGGGAAAACGTAAGCACTAAAAAATATATTTCATCACTGAATATAACTTTGAAAAAATGTTATGAGGACATAATCAAATTTTATGAGTAAACCATAAGAATATTTCATCCCATTAATACCTAGATCATAAAAAAATAAAATGAATTAATAATTAAAAAGTTATAATAATAATTTATCTCATGCCTTGTGATATAAATTTTATAAAAATTCAATATCATAAACCAATATAAATCATGGATAAATCATATTATAATCATTGAGAATCATCTCCAAAAACCCTTATAGAACCCTTATAATTAGAATAAATATACGATCGACGTACAATATAATTCTCTAGATACCATAAAGAATACCTAATGAATTGGTGATTTATATGGGTTCACAAATCATAAATAATATTACGATATCACTCAGAGACATATGGGTTCAACCATTATTTATATTTTCCATGAACTAAATAATTAATAATGAAAATAGACAATTTATTTCATCATAACTCATTGAAATAACAGTTATCCATATAATAACATTATTAATATATGTAATGAAAACCAATTTCCTAAAAATCTATATGAAATATGGACAACTCATGTTAAATAAACTAGTTCCATAAAAATATCATTGATACATGGGTAATATTTGGAAATGAAACCTATTCAATGAAAATATATTTGAAACATGATTATCATATTCAAAAAATTGATTTATAATTTTTTTTTGAGATAAGATTAACTCATAGAATAGAAATGGGTTCCATAAATATTACACTGAAACCATCTTAATAGAGCCCAAAAATAATGATGATGGAATTAATAAAAATTATCCACTTTGTATGAATAAGTAACAACACGGGTTTTTTGAATTTATGAATGGAAATACCCTTAAATTATCGTAAAAATATTTTGAATAGAATACCCTTTTTATTTTGAAATCAGGTTTAAAACATATATAAATTTTAAAATAATTTTCTTTTAAAATAACCGTAAAATCATATATATGAAAATTATCAAAAAATAATTTATTAATATATCCTTTCACATTTAAAAAATAATTTTTAAAACAAGTCTGATGACATTTGTAGATGAAGTGGTTTTGTTAGATAAAAGATCATTCAATCGAGAAGATGATATTTCATAAAAAATTCTTATGATCTATATAGTAAATAAAGAGAGGATAACCAATGATAACATGTACTATAATGACATTAAAGGAGGATAATATACTCAAAATATTTTTTTAAGAAAAATATCATAAGATTTCATTCTTTGAGTCTTATTCCAAAATAATTCTAATCGATTAGATTGTAATATCAAACTCTTACCCATTTGGTGACATCGAATTATCATCCCTGTGAAAGGATTACATTAAATGAAACATAAAATATCATTGAAATAAATATAATCATGATATATCATTTAAAACGTGAAATATTTACTCATTATTAAATAAATATGTTAAAAACATAAGAAACATCATAATGAAGGAAAATTGTGACAAAAATCCATTAGTGGTTTGTAGAAAATAAAAAATATAATCCTTATGAATGAGATATCAAAAAAGTGATATGAAATTAAATATATATATATAATTATAATAATTATAAAATATATTAAAGAGTGTTATATAAAGCACACAACAAAAAATGTGATGATCATTGTATGTATCTCACCAAAATAAAATTGTTTTGAGAAAAACAATAATTGTTTAGTAACTTCTGAATCATACGATTCATGAAATAACAAAGTAAAATGTTGAATTTTTTATCATGAAATAATAGAAATAAAAGATAAAACTGGTAAAATGGAATTATATACACCACATAAAAGAAATAAGTGGTGAATATTAAATAACTTTCATATAAACAGAAGTTATACTAGAAACCCCTTACTACTATAGTAACTTTTGAATTAGATGATTTTTGAAGGAATCAAATAAATTTAGAATATTAATATCAAGAAATAAACCAATTTAATTATATTAAATTTCATATGGAATAATATAAACTGAAAAAAGAAATATGTGGTGAATATATGATATGTCTCACGTAAATAAAATTGGGACTACAAATCCTTGTACCTAGAGTCTGATTCCTGATTATTTTCCTTTATCTTCTTGAATAATAGACAAATTTTAATTACATAAATTATTTAGACCTTTTACGTGTTTATTAATACTTTTATTTCATTTATAACCAAGTTATAGATAATTACATACTAAATTAACAATATATTGAATATTTTATACATATTTGGATTTGGTGTCAAAATTGACATAGGAATGTTAACAATGGTCAAAGATATCATTATATAAATTTCTCCATAAATATAATCATTTAATAATAAAAATATTTACAAATAAATTATTATTTTATAAATTATCATAGAATATTTTAGGAAAAATGAACAAACGTTACAATCATGGTGATTGTAGGTTTTACATACTCATAAGAATTGATCCAAATTTTAAATGATATTAATGAAATAATGTAATGTAAATTTTTTTATATATAATTATAATTATATAAAAAATAATAATAATTTTAATTAAATATTATTTTATATATAATTCAATAGATGTGGGGATGAAAAAATAACAGCCACATTACTTCGAGGAGGTAGTATTCCCCACATCAATGAACGATGTTATCACTTTTTCAGCATTTGAAATAGATGTAATAAAATGATATATTATATTTAATGAAATGTAATATATCATAAATAAAATAATAATTTAATATCTATCATTAATAATAATCATAACTACGCTTATCAACTATCATGTAGCATGTTTGTACAAGCAATTCAGATCGTTTCGTGAGGTGGTAGTGTGTTGGTAATGAATCCATAGGCAATTTTATGATATAAATATTATATATAAATATTATTTAAATCGTTATTCCAAACCGTGAGAGTTAGTAATGGATGAATGATTGTCATTGATTAGCATGGTAGTAATCTATTATACACAAAAATCATGATTGTGTATCCCAATTAATAGAAGTGTGTGAATTTGTACGATATACCGATAACATAACCTAATAATTCAATATTTTATGTATTGATCTTATTATATAAGAATGATATGAAAATAATTGATGAGAGGATAAAGAAATAAATTAAGAGGACTCATTCTAGATCGTTTAATCTTCTTTAGGTAACCCCATTTAGTTTTTATAAAAGGACTTACTAGTTATGATTTCTACCCATAATAAGTCTTATATGATGAAATTTTTATTTTTTGAAGTTTAATGGGTAATTATTTTATTAGCATATATTATTTTGAGGTGTGGAAATGTGGAATGAGTCAGTGTATTTTTATATTGGGAGATATGTTTAATTCATGTAAATACTAAAAGTTAATCAATATTGGGATGTCCCCATACATCATGTTCATCAAATGATTATATATTTATAATATAGGGTATATTATAAAAACATATCCAAAAATTAGGTATTTGATATGTGTATAGATCATTTTCCCCTTTTTAATATTGATTAACCACTAAGTAAACTAATGTTTACCTTAATCATTATAATTATGTTTAACATAATTCAGTAAATTCTTATTGTAAGTTACTAATTTTAACAGAATAGAAATTAAAAATAATGATTATTCGAAAGATGGAATATATTTTTCTAATATCAACTCACATAATTTAAATATTTTATTTTTTATCCCACAATCATGAGGACAAAGTGACATTTTAATGTCAAAATGGTCAAAAGATAGAAATGTTGATACGCAAAAATTAATTCAAATTTCATTAAAATTTCAAAAATTGGATTAATAGATGTATAATTGACCAAATTTTATATTAATATAACATTTAAAAAATAAATACACATTGAAAATTATATAGTCTAAAAGTTATTTTTCAATTCAATTCAGTATTTTTAATTATTCATCAGAAAATGAAATTTCTCAAAAAAATAATAAAAATTCACCCAAATTAAATTTCAATTTTGATATATTAATAAATTATGCATAGTTTTTAAAAAACAGGATAATAAATGTTTCAAAATATAGTTTTGAAACAATTCGAAAATGAAAATGGACAAAACATCATTTTCGATAAACAATATATTGTTTTTATAAAAACAGATTTTTATTTAATTTATTCTTATAAATCATAATGAATTTATTGGAAAATATTTGGTCTAATATATAAAATGTAAATTTCATTATGATAATTCAATAATATTTATTATTTTAATTTTTTAATATAGCATACCATTGTGGTCATGATATTATTTTTCTTACAACACATCATATATATTCAATTGGTTTTAATTTTTATTTATTATATATATTAAACCATGGAATTAATTACATATAAATCATTAAAAAATATTTTCATTATATAGTTATTCCTCTTCATTCCAACCATTCCTGCATCTATGTAATAATAATAATTTTAAATATTAATAGTATATAGTAGTTCCATAAAACACATTATTCTATGTGAAAAATGTTATCATAGAAACTCGATGTATCATGCAACACAATATAATATTGGTATTTCCTATAACATGAGATACACATATAATTTAATGTAACATGACATATCATGTAATTTTAATTAATTTTATTGAATTTATTTCTTTAAATCTTGTTATATTACATCCTACCACTTTAAAATTAATTTCACCAACAAAATTCTTATTTTTATACCGAATGATTAACATTTTATAGAGTTACCTTAGTAAAACCCATATCGTACCAACGATCTAAAAAAATTATCACATAAAAATGTGAATGCATTAAATTTAATGGTCACAACAAGAAATACATAACAAGGATTCAATATTTTGAGAATATTGATGGTAAATTTAATGATTGATTTTTATAGATAAATGAATTCCCATTGACTTATAGAGGGAAAATTTGTATGTGGTAAATATGATGATAATGACCAAAAATACATAAAAAAATAGATGTGGAAAAGTTCCTTCATATCATTAGAAAATATTCACATTGGGTAACATTTCTTTCAAGTTCATTTTCCTAATGTTAAAGAATTTCCTTTACCCTCTTAGATGGAAATATAAAAAAGTAAACACATATGATAATCAAATTTAAACCTTTTAATAATATCCACCACAGTATCATCTGTTTCTCCATATTATGATTATTCATGATAAATTTTCATATACATGAAGCATAAAAATCTTGTTTTGAGGACTAAATTACCATAAAATGGTTAGTCAAGACATTCCCCCTATATTAATAAATTAACAAAAAAATGGTAAGAAAATGTAAAGTAAATTCCCAAGGTGAGTAAACATTCATATGATACACTAATATTCAAAATTTATTATTAAAACCCAATGTTAAAAATAATCTATTCTATCTATAAATATCTTTTAAATTAATCTAATAGTTCCTAATTAATATTGCAACCCAATAATTATAATGATTTTATCATATATTATTCAATGATAAGTGAACCATTTTTCATAAAATAAAATCCCAAGTGATTCCAAAAATAAACATGATAATAATCTATAAAACCTTTCATACCAACCATAAAATAATGTTGGGATGAAGTAGGTGTTACTCCATTTTCTCACTTTGGTTTTCAGTTGATGCCCCACAACCTTGCTGGATGTGACAGTGGATCACCTAAATTGTTGGTTTTCTCTTTTTCCATTTAAAAATGAAAAATTAACTCCTACTTAAATAACATCGCTTAAGGATCATAGGGGTTAGAAATACATAATCCCCAAAAACATCTCCAAAAATTTGATTAATTACTCTATTATCTCATCACATAAAACCTCAAAGTAATCTCCCCCAATCAAAAATACAAACAATAACTAAACAAGACCTGCACTACTAAATACTATGATGAAATCCACAAAATTTACATTTCTGGATTTAATGATGATAATTGGGACTCAAATGTTTTATTAAACCCACAAAATATCTATATAAAAATTTAGATAACAGAGATTCTGGTTTACCATTTAGGATTATAGTTTTAGAAAATTTTTAAAAACTCCTATGTAAAATAATAAACAGGACATTAAGAGATAATTTATCCCATTTAACCCAGGTTTTTTTATTTTACATATTCTTATCAACATAATCCCTTTTAAAATAATTATATACATAATTAATTAAACTTATATATTTATAATGGGGGTGAATGGAATCATAAAAAATGTGATATCAAAGTCTCATTAAATGAAAACATAATAATTAACAGATGAATGACATAATTGAAGATAAGAAGAGTATATGGGTGTGGTGACATTACAAAATTTAATTATCATAACATATTATAACTTATACACATCAATAACATGATCATCAAACATTAAAACATTGAATAAGTCACTAATAAATGAAAAAATACTATCGATTCAATAATTTTGTTCCATGTCATATCTATCTTGATAAAACAAAACATCATAAACCCATTAAAAAATAATTGTATCCTGCAAAATCCTCTCATAGAACCCTTATAGAACCCTTATATAACCCATTGAATCAGAAAATTCATAAATCCAACTAGGAACATAATTCTCCAGAGATCGTAATCATTACCGAATGAATTGGGGAATTATCTGGGAACACCCATAATTTATGATATAATTTTATCACCTGGTCCTATCATGGAATATCCATAATTTATAATTTCCAGGAATCAAATAATGGATAAATCATATAGATAATTAATTTAATAATATCTCATTCAAAAAATATTTTCTTTTCAGAACATCATTAATGCATGTAAGTGAAATTAGTTTCATTACAATATCCATGAAACATATTTATACCTTAGAAAATATATGATTTTATAATAGTATCCTAGAAACATGGTTAACCCATGGAAATGAAATAGTTATCATAACAATATCTTTGAGACATGATTAACCTATGGAACTGAAAGGAGTTCTATTAAAATCACTTTGAATCATATTTTATCAATGGAAAATAAATTGCTTAAATAAAAATGTCATTGAAATAATCTAAATCCATCAAAAAAATAATGGTGTTGGTATCATTGTAAATTATTACTAATACAGGATAAATAATTGAATGATTTATGTATTTTGATGAATAGAAATACTAATAATATTACATTAAAAACTACATTAAGAGAATACACTTTTTATTATGAAAATCCCCCTTTTAACATAAATATATTGAGAATCATTTTGATGGAAAGTAATTATTAAATATTATAATAGAATATTTTAAAAAATAATTTCAAAAAATTTCTTGAGGGAAATATCCTTTTAAATTTGGGGGAAAAAATTAATTTTCTTTTTAAATTTTTTTCACAACATGGTTTTGAAATAAAATTGGGTTTTCAAAAAAAATATAAATTTTCAAATTTTTTTTGAAGTATTCATTAAATAAATACAAGAAGATGAAGGGATACAATTTATTCTCATGACACAATCATAGGAGGAGAAAATTCATAATAAATCTATAGAGGTAGGTCATAAGATTTCAATATTGGATATGTAATCATTAACATTCTCGATAATTGATAAGATTGTAACATCAAAGAAATTCCACTTTGGTTATATATAATTATAATACCCAAGGAAGGAAAAAATTAAATTAAGCATGGAATGACAGGAAAATAATGAGACGCATGATATAACATATTAATGTTTAATTATTACATCTTATAAAATAAATAGTTCTATTACATAACAAATTTCCTAAAAAATGTAAACTATGAAAAAAAATAACTTCTTTGGTATCATTGAAAACTGTAAATATGATGAAATAAATATCCAAACATGGATATTTAAATCCTAATAAAGATAACTATACAAATAAAAATGTAAATTATTTGGAAGTATATACCCCACAAAAAAATAATTGGTAAATATGTCATGTATCTCATATTAATAAAATGTGCATTGAGAAATAACATTAATACTTGAGTAACATTTCCATCATGGGTCCCTGAAATAATTACATAAATCAAAAATTCAAAAAACATGAAAAAAAATTAAATTCATGTTATAAATTTTAATAGGTAACAATATATACCACATAAAAGACACGAGTGGTGAATATGACATAAGACTGACAAAACTAAAAGTGAGACTTTAATCAAAATTACTTTTTTTCAACCTGTTCATGATGGAATAAAATAAAATGAAACCATAAATATCATATGATAAATTAAATTTAATGATATAACACTGCATTGGTTGTTATATACTTGAATGAAATTAAAGTAGTGATGAATATGGAGTGATTATAAATGAAATAAAATAAAAATTAATATATTATTACGTTATGTCAAATATAATATACATGTCTTTTATGGTCCTAAATAATAAAATTATGTTAATTATTTCATTTATTGATAACAGTTTCCATGATTTTTAGTATTTTTATTTAATTTATAAACATTCTATATAAAATTACATAGTCTGCTAAATTTACATCAATTGATTGGACCATATTTGGAATATGATTCAAATTCAACATTGGTATGTTGTATATCATCAAAGAGATCATTATATAAATAACCCAAAAATGATAATCATGAAATAATAATAATTTTTACATATCAATTATTCTTTTATAACTAATCATATAATTTGTTTATGTAAAATTAAGCACTGTTTCATTCAGAGAGACGGTATGTCATACGTATGCATATGTAATTTTCACATTTTTTAGTGAACATTCTAGAATGTAGGAAAGTAAAACATATTTGTTTAGAATTATAATAATATATAAATACTATTAATATTTAATTATATATAGTTAGAAATCTAATTATTTTGTTGTTGTGAAAAAATAGAATAATAACATCACTTCGAGGAGGCAGTAGTAAACACATCCTCGAACAATGTTATAACTTTTTCTATGTGTGAAATGGGTAGAAAATTGACAAATTATACTTCACGAAGGATAATTAATACATTTATATATAAGTTATTTAATTTATATTATATATATAATTAATATTTAACCTTATTATATTATATGTAAGAAATTGGTGACAAATGTTAACATCACATCACTAGATTTTAGTCCACCCTACACAAGAGAGATGATTTTGTATCCCCTATGTTATTAAATTTAAAATGTCCCTATATTATATAATAAATACATATATATTATTACATTATTTATATCATATATAAAAATTTTATCCAAAATTATTTCCAACCATGATAGGTTGTAATGGAAGACTGAACGACAATGGTTCGAGAGGTGGTAGTCCAAAATACAAATGAATGTTGATTGTGCATCCCATTTAATGGATGTGTGTCAAACATTATGTCATACAATATATGTAAAAAAGTAATATTATGATGAGGATACTTATGATATTATATAATTATGATATAAGAGTAATTGTAGGGTTGTATAAATAAATAAAACAAATGTTCTCGTTGAAGAACACTGCCCCTTATTTGGGTAAATCATTTTTGTTTCCATCAAAATATGTCATATGTTTTATTTCAAAAAAAGTAAGGATTTTAAGATTATATGTGGGAATATGGGATTCTATTTTGGTAGTATTAGAAAACAAACAAAATACATGAGTGGTTCGATTATTTGGGGTGGTGATGAGTGTTATTTTAGCCTTGGAGGAGTGGAATTCTTGTAAATACCAAAAGGTAAAGACATTGGGAGGTCGGTAACACCCTTAGATTTTTTGAACTATAGTTTTTTTATTTAATTTAATAATTTTTAGATTCTTAATTTCATGAATAAATAATTATAATTCATTATATTAAATCACTATGTTTATTACACTCTATTCATGACAATGATTATCATGTAATACATGTTACACCAAAAGGGATTTCATTACACGCAACACTAAGTCTCTATGAAACATCAAATTTTGTTATAAATATTTATAATATATAGTTATATCCTATACATTATACACCAAAATATTTTATAAATAAATACAAATTTAATTATTTTTGGTAATGGATTTATTTATATTTAACATATTGATAATAAATATAGAAAAATTCTAAAAATATTAATATTTTTCTAAATACTATTTGCCCAAACGAACTACATTTTATGTATGTGGGTAATTTCCATAATGAACACCATTTAATTGATAATTCCTTTTAAGTTTGTATGGTTATTTATAAAAAATAATGTTTTCCAAATATTCTGGATGTTTAAAGATTTTAAAACAGTTATCAAGGAAAAATTGTTTTTATAAAAAACATTATGATAAAAAATGTATTAAATTATTTTCAAATTAACATTATAAGTTTTCAAAGAGAATTTTTCAATTAAAATTATTTAATTGATCAAACATCTTATTTTTTATATTTTCAATATATTTTCATGGAAAATAGTTTTCGAAATGTTTTGATGCATCTTTAATAATGTTTTAATAATAAAAATTAATTTTTTTTCAATATTCTCATATTGGATTTCTAGGAAAATGGTTTTCAACATATTTTTATTATATTTTTATAATATTTCAAAGGAAACGATTTTCAAAATGATTTCAGTAATTATTTCTATGTTTTCAATTTATTTTAAATGAAAATGGTTTTCTAATGGTTTTATGCATTAAAAAGACTTTTCAAAAAAAAGAAATAATACTATCCTCAAGATATTATTTTAAATGATATTTTCAAAATGTATTTCTATAGAAAATTACATATGTTGATGTTACTCGTGCAATTCTAGGAAATAATCTAACGGTTCCTTTTAAAACTATGATAAAATGTTTTATGATTTGATGAAATGATTATTTTAACACCCTTTTATTTTCCATGGGTTATATTCCTTTGAAAATTTTTTATTTTCATGGTTTATTATTTGATTAAATGATTAAGAGATCTCTGTTTTTTCCATAGATAATTATATTTTGAAATGTTCATGATAACCCTTTCATTTCCTGGGTAATGATATATTTAGTTTTTAATGTCATTTTTCATGAATATTATGTAATGGGTGGGATCGGTATCTCTCTCTATTTAATTGGGTAATAATTGAAGAATCATGAGTATAGATGTTATGGGTGAAACTGGTTATTTGTTTACAATGTACTGCATGGATATGGATACATGTCCGTAAGTATATGTATCTAATAGATAACATGTTCATAATGTTATGAGTGAACCATATTGATGTTCCTGAAAATTGTTTTTAATTCATGTTTAATGTGTTCATATTAAATTTATTATTCCAAAACTAAACTTTATACTAATGCACACTATAATGACAGTATGTGGTTTATCTCATGATGATTTAACTTGATTGAAGTAACAAAGGATTTAAACCATTTGTCTAGTATTCAACAAAAATTGGTTGTTTTGGGAGAAAACTAATTTTAATTGATATTAGATTTATGACCTGAGAGAGAAAATGGATAGGGATTAATTTTGGTGTTTAGGTAAATAGAATATGTTAATCCTATATCAGTATGGTATAATGTTTCAGACCATGAAGAATGAAAGTTCATTAGGTGACCACGGTCAAACCAACTAAATCCATCCAATAGGAAACTATTCCTTGGTCTATAAATAGATAACATCTTGGATTAATTAATTATAGATTATAATGAATAATTTATCATAAGATATAGGTCATAACCAATTATTTTCCAATTATATAGGGTTTATTCACTGAAACTCCCCGTGGATGGGGTATCAAAAACTAATTAGATATTATTTTGTTTAACTAGATTTCTAAAAATATGGTTTCCAAGATGAGATTTAAGGAATCATTTGGTTCTGGAACCACTACTCTAAACTCCTACCCTATGTGGTTTATCATCTTAGGGTAAAATCGATCAATAGTTGGCAATGAATTGAAAACAAGGTGACTTTAAAAAGATGAATTTAGATCATGTAATTATTTATCAAGAATTAAATAAAAAAAATATTATACTTAAATCAGTCACAACATCAACAAAACACTTACTTTAAAAATGAAAAGGGGTTGAACACATCAACGGATAATTATCGATTTTTGATTGAGATAGAGAAATAATGTTACACATCGTGGAAATGGGAGGTAACAAAGAACACTTTTCATGTTGATCAAAATTTCATTAATAAATGTAAAAAATTAAATGAATTGATGAATGTTGACTTCAGTTAGACGAGAGAAGAAATAATGTGAACGAAAATAGACAAAAAGTGAGATAATACCAATTTTTAGAATGTTCTCTCCGTTGTGCACCGACATGATGTAAATAATCCTGATATTGAATGACATGTAAAAAATTTCACATCGTGTAATTCCGATCCACAATTTTATATATGATTTATGAATCTAGTGTCGCTTTCACATGAAACTCATCATATATCATTGATATTTTAATATTTCACAACCTCCACCTCATGTAACTAGTCTACACATCATGATTATTTCTAATGTCTGTATATTCAATGTGGGAATTGAAATTTGAGCATCACAAGACATGTATAGGTGAATCAGGTTGTGTAATCATTTTTTGGCTTATAATTCCATCATATATTTCGATACACTATGAGTGATTCATACACATCATGTAATGGATATTAATGATGTGTAATGATAATTTTAGTCATATTATCTCTATTTTCCCTTGATACCTTGGAAACCTATTTCATGATGTAATTAACACATTACTATTAGATAATTGAGTTGAAAAGTGATATTATTTAATAAAAAATTTCAAAATTTTGTATATAATTTTTTTTAATAAATTCACATTCACTTCAAAGATTGCTTATCCATAATAAAAACCAAAAACAACAAGAAACCAATAGGTATGAATTTATTAAAATAGGAAATATTCATTATTACCAAGAAAATATAACTAAATTATTTTAGAAAGATTCAGTCTTCAAAATTAATTCTTCATAGAAAATTAGGAATGCCACATATTTTTTTTCTTTAAAGAAATTAATAATCATTATTTACAATTTCATGACAATTCCATATTATCAATAACTCTGTTCAATTTTTCTCCAAATGAACATTCTATCATCACTCTAGGTAAAATGAAACAATATTTTATTTCACAAACTAAATTATTGATCCAAATCATTGTCATGTGTTCATTATATCATCTCCACTAGGTAAATAAAAATACATAATTAATCATATGTGATTCAGAAAAAAGAATCACACGACTCTATCGATGTGTTGAGGTGGGATGAAAGTGAAAAAATCGCAAAGGGAGGGTAATATCTAATGTATAAAACATGAATGATGTGAAAAATGGATAATATCACTACTCTAAGGGAGAATGAATATAATTCCCATAGTATCCCAATGTGGGACCATGAATATAACTTGTGATTCTAAAATGTTCACTATTCATTTTTTAATTTTTAATTTTATTTATTTTTTAAATTAATGTCTAGGCCATATCTCAAATCCACCCCTTAAACACATATGATCCATTACGGGATTCATAATTCTGGAAATTGGTGATTTTTAACCTTCCTAATACATAACCCCATTTTTTCTTTAAATTTGTTATTTTATTTAAAAGGGAACATGATTGGGGTAAATACAAAAAAGTTAACATATATCTCAGTAGAATAGTATGTTAAGCACCAAAATACATCTCCACTATCTAAATATAATATGGAAATTGGTTGAAAAATATTCCACCACACATGGTCAATGTAAAGTCATGAAAAGTAAAATGAGAAGGGTATGAATGTATAATCAGATTAGAATAGAAACATTTTTTCAGGGAAATTAATGAAAAATATGTGCAAAATAACTGAAATATGAATGTTGGTTCTTTGAATAAATTGTCAAAATAATGATTTTCTCAATCATATTAAAATTTTATTTGCATATTTGTAGCTTCAATTAGATATAAAAATATGTTATAATTGGTTTAAATATCCAACGTGACAGTTCAAGATCATTCTCAAAAAAGAATATGATATCATACACTAAAATCCTATTAGGAATGGTAGTAAATATAGAAAATTGGTTATCACATAGGTTATAAATTCAAGTAATAATTCAAGTGAAATAAATTTAAAAAAATTGGAATTTCACTTATTAGTATACTCTATAATAATTTTAAAAAACTGTGAAGGATAAAAAAATTTATTTATAAAAATATATATCTTAACATTTTCATTTTGAAAAGGTTTTAATGAGTTTCATGTCTAATATGTTCTTATTAATGAAAAATGAATCCCTGAAAATTGATAACAAGAGATGATCCTGGTGTATCGATATTGAAGCTCATGGAATATTCCCCCTCAAATAGAATGAGACAATGTACACACTACTCATATAATTACCATAGAAGGGCAATGAATGATAAAGTATACATTAATGAAATGTAATTTTACAAATTTTCATACAGTGGAATATATATATCACTATAATTAGTGGAATTACATGAGGAAATTTTGATCAATATGTATTTTTATTTAACATACATTCAAAATTGGTTAGAAAAGAAAATCCTATATTTGCTAAAACATTATTATATAGGGGTTAATAATTTTTTATGTTGTGAAACATGTAGGCTATCCTATTGATTAACAATATAGAACATGTTATATAAGTAAGGGTGTATAAGTATAAAAAATTACAATGTTACTGATCAATAAAAAGGGAAAAACATAGTACCGAAATAAAATCATAAGTATTAATAACGAGGAAAAAATGAACTTCGGGTTTCGTCCCATATAGAACTAATAATGACATCATCAGTGAGATATATGGATAATATTTTCTAACATTATCATCTATAATCTAATATATCATCTTTAAATTGTAGAAACAATTGGTCACATCATATAGATATCATAGCCTTTTTTCATGATTGATCACCTCAAGAGATTACTAGGCATGAATATATTATAGTTGGAATGATATATGTTCTCATTTTGGTATTAGTTCCTAAAATAGGATCTCACGTGATAGCTCATAAAGCTGCAATATGGCATTAACTAGTTGTTAATTCATCTATAGAAAGAGGATTCATGGCAGTTGAATATGTTCATTAATGACTATATAAGAAGCATAATATCTAGTCATGACTACTATAATAATATAATGAATTATAAAGAAAAACATTTTAAAATATGAAAAAATATTATCCCATATATATATAAAGTGAACTGAAACATCAATTATATGTAATGTAGACAATATAAAAAAATGATCACACTATTATCATGATTAAACAGAGGATTTCAACGGGGGATACTGATATAAATCATCATCATGAAGTAAATTATCTACGATATGCTCCAAAAAAGATTTTAGCTACAACTGCACTACCTGTTAAATGTCTATAATTATAGAAGGGGATGGCCAATCATCTATAAAAGGTGGTTCCTCAGTTCAAGAATCAATCTTCGTAGGCAGTGTAGAGGTATCGATCTAGATTGTGGTATTGGATCTAGAATTTATATCAGTAATAGAAAACTCATTGGATGGGGTGGATAATGGGCCCATTCCAATTTGGGATTACTGGTCCAAATACTCTATCCATGTAGCATAGACTATTAGCTTTAATGGTCGGTCATTTTTTGTGGTGACTAGGGAATGGGTGGAAAATGATGAAGGTCCAGTAGAGGCGGATGGTTGTTGAGAGTCTCCCTAGGATTATTCTTTTTTGAGGGTACTGAAATTATATACATCTACAAAATATATTCAAAGGTGTTAAGAGATCCAAAATAGTTTCTCAAAGACTCATATGTTCATATCCAATTGATATATTGGATATGATCGGTTGGGTGGATATGTACGGTAGGTGGTGCTGGTATATGTGGTTTTCAGGGGGGGTCTAGTGTATGAATGGAAGCTACTAGGATTAGGGTAGAGGTGGTGGTTGGAGATGGTACTATGTAAAACGCATTTTTTTAGGTGCCTCATATGCATTCTCAAACACTCCTACTTCTGACCATAAGGTTGCATGATTCATGTTCAATAGTTGAATCATGTTCTGCAATAGGATGAGAATGAACTCTATATGATGAAGGAAATTGAGTCGAAGTGTGGTGAAAAAAATGACGAGATGACATGCTAATTTTTGTTTAAAGATCCACACACTGGCATTCGTTGCATCCTTATAGTTGAATGTAAACTAAGAGGCCATGTTGATGGACATCATGCCCATTACTATATAAATGATGATGAATTAAAACATGTTAATTTCGTATGAGACTCGATATGAACATACCAGACATCTATAAATACTCTATGATGGATAAAGACTACTGGACCTTGGATTTGGGTGGACTTCATAATCATTGGATCATGCTCAATGTGTGATTCTAATGATGTCATCCTCTAAATCTATTTAGATTATGACTTGAATAGCTCAAGCTGCAAGGTGGGGAATACCTCTAATGTGGGCATGTCATAAGTATAATCCTATGGCCCAATTACGAAATCCAAAAAATAACAATCATGAATTATTTATTCTATTCTAAATTAAAGGATATCATCTGTGACCTAAAAACTGGATAAAAACACATGAAACAGATCATGTTATGTACCTCACACACATTAATGATGGAGGAGATATGAAGGATTTCATGGAGTGGGAGGACATCTTGGATTATATGCAAGATATTGAGGTTATCCATATCTATAATTTTATTAGTCCTTATTGGTTGTACATATAGCCGGTTGATAGAATCATGGTTATGGGGGTTTGAAATGTGTCGTATGGGGTGTAGTAGTGGTTGATCCTTATCATATATCCCAATATAGTGGGATTGAGAATCCTTAGGAATAACTGTCTCTTTAGTAACAGTAATGGTGGTGGAGGAAGATGATGCAAGTGGTGCTGGAGGTTCGATGCCACTCACATTCTTCACCAGTGGTAGATCATCTTGCTCATGCGAGATATGGGAAGGTGTAATTTACATGGTCTTCATGTGAACCATGTCATGGGTTGTTTTAGATGGATAGTGTTGTGGATGAAGGAGGTTGGGGGAGGAAGGGTGAGTATCGACCCGTCAACATTGGGTAAAGGGGGTGAGGTGTGAGTGTAAAGATTTGGGAGACATGGGGTCAGGTATATCATGAACCCTAGTCCAATAAATGGAATAAATCATGGAATTACACAATGTGTAATAGTGTTTCACAACATGTAATTTTTTGAAATTTATTAAAATTCATGTATACAAAATACACACCCAATTTGGGTTACATTATGTTTAATTTTTTATTTCGTTTTAAATTTGGATTATACTCTGGTCCTCTAGTCCATGGATGCCACATGATATCTGAAAGCATATTCTTTCATAATTTTTCCCTCTGTGACCTAGGCTGAGTTCACTCTATGACAATTATTAATTTAACTGTCAGAGCATGACACTTCTATGCTATGTTAAATTTCAAGATAATTCTAATACCATTAATGAGGGGTTGTTGGTATATTTTAAACCATTGTCCATTTAACATTAATGGGTTTACACATTCTTGTTGAATTTTGATGGCCCCATAAGAAAGTACGTGAATGTCGATAAAGGGTTTTGACCAACAAGATATTATCATCCTATGGAACTGTTTTAAATAGTAATTGAACAATAAAACCTTATTACCCATTAAAAAATTCATCTAGTGATGCATTAATCTTTACATTTCACTTTATTCTCAATATTGATCATGGAATTTTCATACTAATCATTTCCGATTGCATCCCAATAATCCAATTTAAAAATCCAATCATCCCTTTATTTTTGGGAATATTTATTGAGTGTCTCTATTTCACAATATGATTGATGATATAATTGTACTCGAAAATGGAAGGGATTTCCATATTCTAATTGGAATGTGGTGGGATCAATTGTTGTTTTGTACACAATTTGTTACACTCAAAGTGAATAATCTAACATCAAACTCGAATCCATTTTATTTTTAATAATAAACTTTTCTAAGATTTTTTGAATTTGATATTAGATAATTCAACATGCCCACTTGTTTGTAGGTGGTAGCGAGTTTCAATTTCATTAAAAATTCTATATTATTACAATTCCCTTTAACTAAATTATTCTTTAAATATGTTCCTTGATCACTAATAAGTAGTATAAAAAATAAATATTTTGAAAATACATTATTCATTAATAAAATTTTGACCATTTTCATTGGTCATGACACCTATCTTAAGATTCTACCCATTTCAAAATGTATTACATGTAAAAAATAATGTATAACATTCCATCTGAAATAGGATACAACTCCATGAATTTTACTCCCCACATGTTGACTATTTCAACCTATACAATTGTGATTTGAGGGATTTCATTCCTTTTTTAAATGGTCATGTTCATTAGCATCGATGAAGCATTGAAAATAATTCCTTTCATCCAGGTGGAGTGTGGGACAGAATGGGTTTTCATTTAGAATCTTGGATATTATTTCATCTAGTCCATAATACCCTCTATTTGGTGACATGTGACATATATATTATAAATTTTTTATATTAACCTCTAGGATAATGTGTCACAACAAACCATTAACAAGAAACTAAAATGGAGTTATTAATCCCAATAAAACTGAGATGATTCAAATAAAAATATCATTCACTGTTAACATATGAGGTTTGGGTCTAATAATTTTGTTGATAGATAGTATACAATATATAAAAAATGTGTTTGTGCTTTTATGATTAATAGAGTTTCATTCGGGAAGTTGAATCTGATATTTAGATTATAATCGTCTTTTATACGTGGTATTATATGTTGAGCCAGATGAACATTGACAAGTGTTTCTTTTCTTTTAGTATCCTTGTTAACAACTTTGAGCTATTGGAGTATTTGGATCCACCATATTAGTCATTGATTTTCAATATTTCTATTCATCAAATATTGATGGGAAGCATGGTCATTTTATACAATGAATTTTGTCAAAAACAGATAAGATAAAATTTTCTAAAAATAAAATGATAGTTATATTATATCCTTCTTTGTTGTTGTATAGTTCACCAAATCTTAATTCAATGTGTGACATGTTTAAGAACCCAATTCTTACTTTTAGGTAGGTTTTTCTTAAATTGATTTTTCTATTGAGTTGTTTTTGAGAAAACAAGGGAAAACTGATAAGTACAGAAATCATACTATCACACGAGTATATTTAGGGTTACATGCCAGGTAATCCTAAGTAGAAACTCTGTATTTTGACAACGTAGGATGGAATACATGGTGTCTGGGAATGTTAGCACGAAAGAGGGGGAAAACAACTACATGTCATGTACTTCTCAGTACACGTCATGTACTCATGTCAGTAGGTTCTGGAAAGTATATCGGCTGAAAATGGACACTATTGGAGTGGTAAAACTAAGTACAGACCGTGTATTTTGTGTTTTTGATTAGAAATAGGTAGTAGACCTTCTATAAAAAATGGACAGTTGGTGCTCGCCTGGTTTCATAAATAGCAGCACCAAACCTTCAATCTCCCCCCAAATCTTCGACCAGACTCTGATTCAATCAATGGAAGAAGAGTTGGATCCCAATTAGTGAGATCTCAATTACAATTGAGCTACTCCTTTAGATTCAGTTACAGGATTGAGTTATTTAAGTTTGTGTATTTATCCATGTTTTGTAGATTCTCATTGTTCTATATTGAATTAGAATCTGATGATGGATGAGGAGGGTCACACGATAACTATGTAGGTGGTATTGGGCCTTCCGTTAAATGTAGGGTTGTTTATATGAACCATAGTGTTCTTCAATCTTATTTATGATGTCGGTTGGGCGAGAATTTTGAACCGGTTTCATACCTAACGAACATAGGTGATTGAATAAATTAATTGAAGTGTGTTTGAACATATTTGTTTTGATTACGGGCCACTTCAAGGGTTCATTTCCCATTGATGACCATTTCATAGCCATTTCGCCTAGGATGTCAATAGGTAAGACCATGTTTCCCTATGACGTTAATTTAAATTGAAATTGAAAATTAAAATTTTTCAAGGTGAATAAGTTCTTAATGAGTTGGGATATTTTAATTCAAATGTTAGACTTGTTATATAAATTTTACCACATGAGATTTTTTTGTTAATTATGTAATAGTACAATTTATATGAATTTTTTCTGATGATAAAATGATAATACACCGAGATTGTCCCAAAAAACATGCTGAAATGATTATTATAACACCCCAAGATTTCAATGTACGTTTTTTCATCAATGAAAATCAATAACATTCACTACATGCAACACCGAGTTCAAGCTCACCACAACTTACAAAACTAGTTTTTCAAAAGTATTTATGAAGACTATTAACGGAATTTTGAACTTAATATAGTCCTTATAATTTTAGTATCCATATTATGAGTTTCTTAGACATAATCTAACAGCAAATACATTTTTTCAGGAAAAATCATTATTCATCAAATAAATGCAATTTTACAGCCTTTTAATGGAGAGCCATTTTTAAATACATTATTTGAAACTTTAATATATTCAATTTGATAAAATAAACGTCTTTTTTAGGATCAGGATATAATAATTTAGTTTCAATAAATATTTTGAGTTTTTCAGATAACATTTATATTTGTGTGAATAGTGAAAAATACTATATTTTAACTGAAAACAACTTTTTAAATCAAAATAATTTATAGTGTTGAATTATACATTTTAATGTTTTTGAAGTATAATTAGAATATATTTTTACCCTTAAATAAAATGTTGGTCATAGGAATTAATTTCACTGAGAAATTATACATAATGAAATTTCAATCTTTTTATAGTTTATGTTTCTTAAAAACACGCAATTTGTTTTGACAATGAGAATTTATTTTAAATTAATAAATGCAAATTATATGTTTTGAAATTTGGTAAAATAGACTTCTTTTTTTTATTTTGAATATCAGAATTATCCTAGGGTGAAGTTCTGGTATTTTTCTGAAAACGTTCAATTTTTTATGAATAGTGAAAAAACATTGAGTTATCGTTTTAAACCGAATTATTATTTAAATAATAAATTATTTTATTTAAATTTATTTTAGGTCAAAATAGATACATAATACCTATATATGTTCATTTTAATTCATTGGTGTCAATTTCTAATAATTTTAGATATATAAAAATTTTATCGAACTTTTACCGTCTTTCACCCACCTCTAAGGAGCAATTAAAAATTTACATAAAACATAATTTTACTACTTCTGTGGGTAGAATTTAAAAAATACAAGAGACATGGTTAATATCAAGGAGTAAAATGTGGTTCAATAAGACAAAAATAATTTTTGGTGAATAGTAACTTTTTACTTTTATTTACCACGGTTAAAAGTAAATAGGGTAATTAAGGGTAAAAATGATCTTATTATTACCCTAACACATTTTCTATTTCTATTGGATAAGTGTAATTCGACCCAAAAGACCTTATAAATAAAATATGACCCTTTAGGTCCACCTGGATTAGATTAAGACATTTATTATTATTATTTTTAGTGAAGAGTTAAAAGAGATAAAATAAAATTTTAATGACTAAACCATTTTTAATATAGGTTCATACATAAGAAAAATTATACTATAAATATTCATTATAAAGATAATAAAATTTTATACATAATGGTATTTTATTTATAATTTTTTGAGATTAAATAATTAAATTTATTATGGACACAATGATGATGCAATAGTTACCTTGTTAATGAATGAATCAAAAAATTGGATTATTAATATTAACATAAATATAATTTCAATTTTTTTATGAAATAAAAGAATTTTCAAGGTGAATATGACTTTTTAGGAATGGTTCAATGTATTTTTTTAAGTAATCATGCTTTTATTATTATAACAAAAAACAAATACAAAATTGTGTCAAAATTGACATAAAATAGTTTTTAAAACAAATATTATATTATTAAATGATATAATGGTCCTAAAAATCTAAGGTTCAGCCAAAAGACTTATATGATAATATATTGACATTAATGAACCAATTGGGGTTATATTGGCTCTATATATTTAGTTAATTAACCATATAGTGTAAGAATACAAGAAGACACGTTAAAAGTTAAATTATTTAACATAGAGTTAAATATAAATGATAATTTTAAAATGGTAACCTAAACATGTATAAAACCTATTGGTTGAGTGTTTTTCGACCCATCCCCACCTTAGAATTTAAATAATACATTTTGGAGCCATTATAAACTGAATATGAATTTATTATCAAATAATATTTTAAGTTTTTCCGAAGGTTCCCCTCTCCCCTCTTATAACGGGCACATCACCTTCTCTCAAATGCACACCACCAAAGCCATTTGGATCCCACAAACTCTTACCAAATACACTCTCAACTATATACCCTTCATCCTAGAGTCCCTCCTTTAGTCATAAATCCAACTTAAGGATCTCTATTGATCAAATTAAAAGGAATAACCTGAAGAAGAGGTAATAATTTCACCAACCGCTTTCAAGTTCTTTTATTCTTCCACATCTTATTTCTTTGTAATTTCTATTATAAAATAATAAATCTAGTATCTTCTATATACTTTGAGGTTATTATAAATATAGAAAAACTTTATTCATTATTCTATCCATCTTATGAATGATAATGTCACCATGCGTGCATAGGTGCGGCTTACCATCTCCACGACTTGGTGTAATTTGTTATTCAACACTATGTTATTTGGATGGATATAATGATTAGTAATATGTATATAAATAATAAAAATAACATGATATTTTCTCTGTAAAATTTATATACCATCCAATTCCACACCTTTATGGAAATGATATTTTCTCTTGTGTGTACGTACAGATTATTGTATCCACGACGCGATGAGATTTAATTCCGCAATCACCATTCATCGAAAATTATAAAAATATATATATTACAAATAAGTAAAAAATAAATGAAATAATAATTATACTATATATATATATATATATATATTTCCTTACATATTTCTTTTTTACTTAGTTCCGTTCAACACGATATTAAAACGGAAACAACGTTTATGCGTACGTACGGACTACCATCTCCATAAACGGCGTTTTTCATTTAATATATTTTTCTTTTTTAAATATTTATATTATAAATATATATGATATATAAATCATGTTTTATATTCTAGAAATATTTTAATCTTGGTCTATGTGATAAAATCAAGAGTAACTAGTAAAAACATGTGCGATAAAGAAAGTTATTATTACCCAAAATGATAATTTAACATGGAAATTATTATTAAATGGGTAGTATAAAGTCATAAATGAATCTTGTAAGATATCATAAATGTTAATAAGGTTCCGCTATAATTTAATAACGTACAAAGATCTTCATACAGGATGTTAAACGCACCCTCAACCAAAGGAATGTGCAAGGTAAGGGTTAATTCCTCAACCTCATTATTATCAGAGATTGATTATGTGTAAGTATTTACTGGGGAATTTTTATCATCCATTAACATTTTTCATAAAAATGATTTCAAAATGAATAATTTAATGATATTTGAAAGGTACTCTTTATCATGATCATAATTTTAATTTTTTTAAAGCTTTATCTTTCTAAATCGTTTTAATTAATGTCTATATTTTCAAAATGATTTTAAGGATTTATTTGTATGGAAGTTAATTTTTTGATGTTATAATTATTTTCAAAAGTTTCAAAGTGGAATGGGACACTTTGATTCAAAAATCTCTGTTAAATTACTTCCTTTATAAATGAGTGACTTTTAAATGATTTTACAAAAAGGATATTTCTCTCAAAAAGTTTTACTCATCATTTTCAACTATGTCAGCATCCTTTACCAGATATTATTCTTGATTGAGGTTGATTTATTATAATAAAATATAACATATTGTATTGAATCAGTTATGATATGTTTGACTGTGGATGTTCTGTTTTTATACCATTCATGGTTTATGGAAAATGTATTGACATTTAGTATGCTAGTTTTAATACGAATGTTTAGTTATGTTTCAACTATTAATATGAGGAATTAAGTGGACTTATTAAGTAACGGGTGGACCCGCTATAGCTCCTTGAATCATCGGTAGGTCTCCTGAGAAAAACTTGTGTGTTGTAAAAAGGCCTTGACAAAAAAATTAATTGTAGTCTTGGCAAGTGGCCCTGACTATGTGGTAATGATGTCCGGAATTAGGCTTTCCCTCATTGTGAAATTAGTTATTACATGTGATTATTCGACAAGTAGAATATCCATGTGCATGTTCATATAGTAATGGTTCATTTATTTTTACCCTATTATGTTCAAGTTTATGTTTAAACTACTTTTCTTTTATTACACATCTTTCCTTAAAATTTTATAGCTTCCGCTAAATTATTTTTCCTTACTGATCATCTGAGATCACCCCTTTCTTATGTTTTATTTTCCTAGGATTCCAAGAAGAGTATTATGATTGATATGTATGGTTAAGCTATAGGAAAAAAATGGAATTTTCAAAGAACTATCTATGATGTGTTTTATGTTTTAAATTTTAATATAAATTTAATGAATGTAATTTATTTTCCAAGACTACTAAACTGATCGGTCCTTCATGAATTCATTCCTTGTAATCGTGCCAATGTATTAAAATAATTCACCAGCATTAGTTAACTGGGGTCGGGGAGGTACACTTATACACTGGGTTTTACCCTGAAACATGATGAAAAGATGATACACTAATTATTTCCATGATTTTAATATGCTGAAATGATGATACACTGTCCTTGTCCCTAATTTAAATATGTTGAAATGCTCATACATCAGGCTTGGCCCTAAGATATATTGAAATTGAATGGATTTTGACACAACATCCAAGACAAATCAAATGATTGGATTCAGTCATCACTTCTTCTTATTAGATATCATGTAATGGTATCTGGTGTGCTCACATTAAGTAGGGGACTGATGGATTAGTCTAGAACCTAAAAATTATATAATTAGATGAATTTGAATTTAATAAGGAACATGAAACGAAATTTAAATAAATGAAAAAAATTTAGGATTCTTTATTTTGATTACATCCTAGTTTACTGCATTTCCTTTATACACTTCTACAACATATACTCACTGATAGTTTGGAACCAACCATAGGAGGTTTCCTGGTGAGATTTATTTCTCACACCATGTTTAGGTCATGTTTTGTACCCAAACAGATTATATTGTTGCAGGTTTGAATAGGTGTAAAGTTATTTTAAGTACATAATTTCTAAATTGGATAAGGGGAGCATCGAACTAAGCCAAGGCATGTGATTCATTTGTGTTTCATTTTATTTTACTGTACATTGGTATAGAAGTGTACTCGATGAGAGTATGTTTTTTTCTGTTCTCTTAGAAATTGTGACATGTTGTGTCATTTTTAAATTATATTCTTTTTGGTTATCTTTGTATTTCAGTCATTAGTTTTTTAGTTCAGTATCATGTATTTTAGTACTTCCATGATTGTTATTATTTGTTCAGATGTATTAAACTCTTCAAATTAGGGTTTATTTTCCCCAATATCATACCACAGGATCTCATTGGTAGTCAGTAGCCTCTAGAATTTAGGAGAATGTTCAGGAGGCCTAGTGGCCAAATTGGTATGGGTCACCCATTGAGTGGGTTCGGAACCTGGGATGGTACAAAGAGTTATCAAATTGATTTTCATTTTTAGTTTTATTTTCTATTTGGAGATGATATAAAAGATATATAATTTAGAAATTATCTGATATAGGGAGTAGCTACCCCAAGTATAATTAAAATCCAAATCACCTAAAATTAAATTGTACTTTTGGATTTGGAGCTATTAAGGTTGATTCGGATTCACTAATCAGTGATGAACTTGTTATGTGTTGTTATTATAGATGTTATTGTTTTTATACTTTGTGGAAACATAAGGATATATGGTTATTCCATCCAATTCATCATATAGGCACTAGTTAGTAATAACATTATAGGTGTAGTTTCCATGACATTTAGGGAGCATTTATGATTTCATGCTATTATGATAGATGTGGTGATAGATATACATGTTATTGTGATAGTTCCTTGATAGATATGTATTCTATTGTGATAGGGGTGTTGGTATGTGATATGGATCAATTTGGACGGATTCCACACATTGATCTCTGAGGTGTATGGGACCTCTTGTATCAGAATTTGGTGTATTAGATTCAGCCAAATTTATAGAATTTTATTGAGATATGATACGCTTGGGTGCCAAATTTTTATTCATGAGGAGTATTGGACCTCATAGATCAGAATTTATCATACCACTATCTGGTCTTTCTATAGAAGATGGCTTTCCTAGGAAATCGATAGATTCTATCTAGAAACACCCAGTATTCAACATAGGTTGTTTATCCTAACACGTTGTGTGTTCATCCTATTCAGCGAAAATGATGATCCAAGTATTAAGATTACGACACCATGTACCGTGTGTACAAGCCATGTAGTATTTGACAGTGTAACAGGACATGTGAGTGAAAACATGTGTTGTTTAGTTTTGATCAGAACCAACGTTGTAGACTACCCATGCAGAACCCGTGTGGACCTGGAAATGTTGGAGTGCAAAGACAGTATGATAGACTAGTATACATGTCGTGTGATCATGGAATAGGCAGTGTACATGGGGTGGATATAGTCTTAGGACTGCGAGACTACATGGGCATATATATACTTAAAGGTACTCACCGTGTATGATTTCTACATGTCATTTAGTCTCTTTTGTCAAAATTGGATGGACTTTTCCCATAACATGATGGAACTCTTCAATGAAAAACATTCACAATAGGTTGATCTATGCCGTTTTATTGACCTTGTAGAGTCATGCCACCACGAAGACCACAAGTTGTACCCCATGACAGCGTCAATGATCATACTCTAGATATGGAAGTCCATGGGCTATCGATGGATCCTCTAGTATTGCTAGCTATGGAACCAGATGTTATACAGGGCACAGGTACAAATATACAATTCCATGAAGGCCTTATGAGGTTTATGCAGACCATTCAAGGAGCACCACAGGATGCCCCATCTATGGAAGATATGTCTCGTATATTCCAACTAAAGAAGCTGCCTACTTTTTCTTGGGATGTCAGACCACATGCTATAGAATCATGGAATGAATCATTGCTACCATTATTCAAGCTTCTGGATACATCTCTTGAGTGGAGTGTCAAGCTCATGACATGTATTTTGGTACATTCATACATGATATGGTGGGATGTTATCACTCAGGAAGTATGTCATCGAGATATTACATGGTATGTATTTAAGGCGTCCTTCATTGATTATTACTTTCCCAATATGTTGAGGGCCAACGGACCCAGGGAGTTCATTATACTGGAGTAGGGCACACTCTCAGTTAGGGATGATTCTTCTAGGATTACTTAGATTTATATATTCACACCTATTTTTATGGGTGATTATGTATCGAAAGCAAGAAGATTGGTGTATTTTATAATGTTTGACATTTGATCACATTTTAATGTCTTTAGGTTTCCCTCCATCTCTTCTATTCTAAATAGAGCTCTGATTACTAAGTGAAACCTAAGAGAATTTGGGGGGGGGAAATTCTAGGATAGTTCGGCACCAAGATCTAGTACTATTTATTTTTGTTTGAATAAGAATCATATAGAGTTTTCAAACAGTTATATTAGTAGAAAAACACATATTTAGGTATCCAGTTTTGGTGCTACTAGTGAGGAAGGATTGGGAATACTAAACCCCAGTGCTCGAAGGACTAGGTCTAATGCTGAGATTGGGGAATTATTGGAAATTTACACTGGTTCTGTATGATGTTTCCACTATCATCCAGTGATAGAGGTTCGACACCTACTCCACATTCAGAAGTGGGGTTAATAGCTTTTCACTAGTCAGGGAACTAGAATGCACCAGGTCGTTAAAGCCGAGGGGTGTTTGTGGGTGTGGGAACCAGACCCCAGGATCATAGGTACACCAGGGCTAGTCTCCTCAGGGTATCCAAGCAGTGTCTCATATCTGTGGCATAAGTCAGACATATGAAGTGATATAGAACTAATATGAGGAGTATTACAAACCTTCTATTATTAGAGTTACTATTCTTGTTAAATCTGTTTTATCTTATGCGGTTTTTGATACTAGTTCTATGCTTGGTTTTATATCTGTGGCCTATGTGGAAGGCCTTGGGCTCTGATTTTATACATATTCAAATTTTATAAAACTAGACATCCCATTAGGGAATATAAAAGTATGTGTGTGATAGTGTAAGGAGTTCCCCATTAGATTGGTTGGGGTCACATTCTATGGATCCTCAATTTCTTGGAAATGACAGGACTTGGTGTCATTCTCATAATGGATTGGGTGGATTCATTTTGATCCTTTTTTTATTTCAATCATTGCACGGTGAGTTTCACACCACAAGAGGGATATAGTTTTTACATAAGGGTGAATGGGATGCCCAGGTGAGCTGACCAGGACCCAAGCATCATGGGATGGGTGGGATGACTGTCCAGATTGCGAGTTTATATCTATATGACCCTGGAAGATGTCTAATGGATTACCCTCCCATGGTTGATCACTTTAGGGAAATTTTCCTAGATGACTTTTCAGGCTTACCTCTAAGCCGAGAGGTGGAGTTCACTATAAAGCTAGTTCCTAATATCTAGACTAGTATCCATTCCTCCTAACAACATGACCATGAGAGAGTTGAAAGATCTCAAGAGAAGGTTTGATGGTCTGGAAGCTATGGGTTTTATCTGAAATTATACTTCTCCTTGGAGTTGACCAGTCCTTTTGTGAAAAAGGAGGATGGTACCCTTAGGATAAACATGGACTATCAGAAACTGAACCAATTGAATGTAAAAAACAAATAATCATTTCCACGTATAGACAAACTCTTTGATAAAATTTGGGGAGTTTGAGTTTGCTAGATGATTGACATAAGGTTAGAATATCATCAGGTTTCTGTTATACATGCAAACATACCTCCTATTTCCTTTCGTAGAAGGTATGGCTTATATGAGTACCTAGTTATGACATTTGTTCTCGAAAACATGCCAAAAATTTTCATGGCACTAATAAATCTAGTGTACCATCATTACCTAAATTATATATTTGTGGATTTCATGGACAATATATTGATGTTTTCTCATAATCGACACAACCATGCCAAAAACCTTGATAACTTTTTGAATATAATGATAGAGAATTTTTTAAATGCTAAGCCCTCAAAATTCCACATCTTGATGGATCATATTCACATCCTGGGTCATATCATCTAGTAGAAAATGTATTAGTGGACCTAGAGAAGGTTAAATCTGTAATTTCATGGGAATATCCAAAGAATTATTTCTAGATAAAGAGTTTAATATGGTTAGATTGTAACATAAGTCATTTCATACAGGATTCCTCACACTTGGCAATGCCACCGACTGGATTAACTAAGAAATGATTGTAGATTTTGTGGTCAAATTCTTGAAAGACAACCATTTATGAGATTAAAGGGTGCTTAACTTTAGTATTGATACAATTATTTCCATAGCCGAAATAGAGTTACACTATGTACTATGATATATCAGGTATTGGTCTAGGAAAGTGCTTATTCTTGGGGACCAATTATTGTATGAAGGTCATGATAATTGAGGCCGCATGGGTGGAATTAACAGATGCATGATCTCGAGATAGCTAATGTTTTTAATGTATTAAACCGTTGGAGAAATTATTTATTGGGAGAGCATTTTGTGGTGTAAACAGACCAAAGAAGTCTCAAATACATATTTACTCAGTGTGATTTGAATCTGAGACTTTGAAGGTGGGCAGAATACCTTTATTTTTTTTACTATGAGCTTTCCTATATACATGTGAAATGCAATGCAGTGGTTGATTCCCTGAGTAGGAGGACTTAGACGTTGGCAGTGTATGAGGATCGTGGTGAGTGGAAGCTTTTGGATTAGTTATCAAAGATTCATTTAGATGTGTATGATAATCATGGAATGACATATCATTTTTTTATACATTAGTACATCTACCCTATTGTACAGAGTGAGGATGAGGTAGCTATTATATTCTGAATGCCTAGATCTACAGGAGAATGTGGTAGGTGAGGACCCTTTTTCAAGATGGAAGATACGCTATGGTAAATTTATGCATATCCCTAGAAATTTTTGGGTTCTTTGGGATGTACGTGAGGGGATGATGTGGGAGTTTCATGATTCAGGTTGTACAGTGCATCTCAGAGTCAGCATGATGTACAAGTACTTTAACCATCAGTACTTGTGGCTAGAGATGAAGCGAAACTTAACTGGTTTTTTATGATGTCTTCCACCTATCAACAAGTGAAGGCAAAACATCAGCGGTTGACTGGCCTTTTATAGAGGTTACCCAATCCAGAGTGGAAATGGGATGATGTTGTGATGAACTTTATGACAGGGTTACAAAAGACTCCTAGAGGAAATAATGTTTTGAGGGTTGTAGTTGACATGATTACAAAGGTCGCTCATTTCTAAATAATAATGGAGCCATTAAATGTTGATGAGATCATAAATATATATATATATATATATCTAAAAGGTTTTATGAATGCATGGGATCCATAATTCTATCATTACAGATAGGGATTCCCACCTCATGTATCATTTTTTGATGAGTTTTCATAGGGCATTGTGTACGTGGGTGTTTCGGAGCACATCATACCACCCTCAGACTGATGAATTTTCAGATAGTATGATTAAAGTGATAGAGGAAAGGTTATGTGCATGAGCCATTGACTTTGGGAGATCTTGGGAGAATAATATACCCCCTGGTTGATTTATCCTATAATAATAGCTTCCATGATACTATTTAGATGGTTCCATAATATTATTTGTACTAGAGGCCATAACGATCACCCCTAGGTTGGCTAGAGGTAGGTGATATAGCTTTTCAAGAAAATCATCTTGTCCAACAGACCACTAAGTAGTTTCACTTGATTTAGAAGAGGATGGCTAAATGGTAGTCTCTTCAGAAATCCTAGGCAGATCACTAGAGAAGTCCATTAGAGTTGGAGGTTGGGGATCGAGTTTTCCAACATGTCTCACTGATATTAGAATACAAGAGTATCAGGTGATAGGGTAATCTTTCATCGAGACATGTTAGTTTTTTCGAGATTATAGAGAGAGTCATTTAGGCTTCCTCTCAGTTACAGAAACATTTGAGGTACTGAGCCATGCATGATGACTTCCATGATTCTCAAATCTTCCACTATCACTCAGACCCACCTCATGTTTTTTCAACTAGTAGAGGTTGACAATCAGGTTGATGGATCCATTGATATGCATCCTATTTTTATAGTAGATTGAAGCATGAAGGTTCTCCAAGGTCGGTCAGTTTCTCTCATACGGATTCAATTAAAGCACAACTATGTACTAAATGAGACTTGGGAGAGGGAGGCTGAAGTACATGCTTAGTGTCCAGAGTTATTCTATGATATTTATTCCACACCATTGAAAGGGAAATTATGAGATGAATTTTTTAAGGGGAAATCCTTTAATAACTCTATCCTTACTTTGAGGTATGGTTTTCAATTATTCTTTTACCTTGGAGTTGTTTTTGAAAAATAATTGAAAACTAGACATGTACTAGAATAATACTGTCTCATGAGATGATTTAGGGTTACAAACCATGTATTCCTATGTACACACTGTGTAGTTTCACTTTGTCTGATGGGAATTCATGGTTTCTGGGCATGCCAGCAAGAATGAGAGGAAAAACCAACTATACATCATGTACTTCTCGGTACATGTCGTTTTGTCATGTCCGAATGTCGTAGAATGTACGTCAGTATAAAAAAGACACCAATTAATAGAAAAATTAAGTATATTCCCTGTATTTGGACATACACAACATGTATTTGGTGTTTCTTTTTAAAATGGGCAGTAACCCTCCTGTAACATTCTTGAAAAAAGGGCTCACCGAGTTTCACAAATAGAAGTATCAAACCTTCAATCTACTCCCAAATCATCGTCTGAACTCCGATTCAATAATTATTAGAGGCATTGTAAGTGAATCAATAATCTCTCAATTAATATTGAGTTTTTCTTTCATGTAGCATTTCTTGAATTAGTTATTTAATGTTTAGATTTTATCCTCTTTCATAGATCTTCTTCGTTCTTGCTGGATTTGGAAGATGATGTTAGATGAGGAGAGTCACATGAGGACTATATATGTGGTATTGGGTATTTTTTTAAATTTTGGTCGTTTTATATGCACTGTAGTGCATAATTCCCTGGTTTATAGTGTTTTTTGGCTGATAATTTTGAACTATGAATATACATAATTACATTAGGTGACTGAATAGATTATTTGAAGCATGGTAGAACTTATTTGGTTTGGTTTCGGGCTACATTGTTGGTGTGTTTCCCATGGATGATCATTCTTGATCTGTTTGGCCTAGGATGATGAGAGGAATTTCTTTGTTTCTATTTGATGTTTATTTAAAATGGAATTGGATAATTAAATTTTTGGTTGGTGAATTGGTTCTTAAGGCTTCGTGATAATATAATTCACATATTAGAATTATTATATATATTTTCCCACATGAGATTTTTTTGAAATACATGTAATAGTGTAATTTACATTAGTTGTTTATGTTGCTGAAATTCTTATACCACGAGCATGGCCCTGAGAAATGTGTAAATGCTTATACAAAGGTATTTTTCGTGAAACATGCTGAAATGTTGATACACTGGGCTTGTACCTGAATTTAATATGTTGAAATGATGATACATAGGGCTTATCCATTATTTAAATTTTCTAAAATTCTTATAAACATGGCTTGTCCTAGAGTCATGTTGAAATGGAGTGACTTATGAGAAGTCTTCCAAGACAAATCACAATATTGAATCTGTTATTCGATTCTTTTTCTAGATAGATAATTGTGGTATCTGTAGTGCTCACTTTTTTAGGGGATTGACGGCTTAGGATGGACCTCAAAACATAGATAATTAAAAGAATTTGAATTTATTAATGAACATGAAAGGAATTTTAAATAATGATAAAACCATTCGGATTTTTTACATTGATTGCTTCCTAGTTTTCTTCATTTCCTGTTTACACTACTACTTAATATACTCGTCAGAGTTTTAAACCGACCATTGGTGGTAGAAATATAATATTTTTTTCTCACACCTTATTTGGGTTATGTTATGGGCCCAAAATGTCTATATTTTTGTAGGTTTCGATAAGTTTAAGGGCCTTTTTTCAGGTACTTGATCAGTGCTTAGGAGAAGGATTGCATGAGACAAAACCCGGGGTTATAATGCTGGTGAGATTCATTTTTTTACCATACTTTGGTATTGTAATGTACTCTATTTAAATGTATTTTATTTTCATTTTTTTCTAATAACATGTGAAATTTTGCATAATTTTGGTATTAAATGACATCGGGTTATCATTATATTCCCATATTCAGTTGTTTACATCAGTTTCCGGTTGTTTACTACTTCCTCTGTTGTTATTATTTAATCTACTGGTTTACACTCTTCCAATGAGGCCATAGTTTTTCCACTATCACACAATATGACCTTATTTCTAGTCAAAATCCATTTAAATTTGGGGAAATGTGATTGAGTCCATGTGTCCAAACAGGTAAGAGGAACCCATTGAGTGGCGTCTAGAACCGAGATGTTAAAATATGAACAGTAGACATCAAAGAATATATGGCTGACATGATATCCTAAGACAGTCCGAATATTGAATTTTTTGGCATCACACATCATCTCAAATTATTTTTCTCATTCTTTTGAAATGATTTCATGATTAACTACATTGTTTTTCATTATAGTATTGAATTCCCTACTTTATTCTTCTATTAATTTAGCTATATTTTCCACATATAACAGGTCCATCAAATGGTGGGAAACTTTCAAAAAATCATCCAGGAATTGCCGAAAGTGTCTAACATGGATAAGAAATGTCTTTATTACATTCAGTATTGAGGGATCTAGTAAATATTTTATCATAATAAAGTTAATGGTATCAACATAAATTCTACCAAAGGAATTTTATTTCTACGTATTATGCCTCTTTTAACCATGAATAAGAAATTATAAAAATTTAAAACTAGGAATTTCTCATTAGATAATTGTAGGAATATATCTCGATTACATAGGCAGACCTCGACATATCCTCCATAAACTGAAAATTCATTTATTAAAATTTTTAGTAATTATTCTTCTATATCATGTTTTATATTTTTCAGGGATTATTGAATTTTCCTTGGTGAATTACACATACAAAAATAAATTAACCTATTAGTAGAGGCTCTAAATGAACATATGAATGTTGTTTTTGCGAAATATTCTAGGTTGACTGAAATCAGATTATATCCCAAATATCTACAAGGAAAACAATATGATTCATTTCCTAGTAGTCTCTCCAATATTTTATCTATTAAAGGAAATGGGAAATGGTGTTTCTCGGATACATCATTTAGGATTCTATAATCCATACATACTCACCATCTATTGATGAGGTGATTTGAGATTAATTCAACTTTATATTTTTTTGAAATGTGATGCTTCCTTTCGTTTGAAATAACATTATAAGGAACTCCAACATACTATTATAGATTGAAAAAATTACTTATGCGTCATGAATATTCTGTGATTCTTTTGTAATAACATCCTTCATTGGTGGGGTGATTAACCAATTGGGTTAGAGTATTGGTTTTACACCGTCCTCTAGAAAAATTTTATGATTTCATAAAGAAGGATAAATATATTTGATATCATCCACCGCCATCAAATTTACTGATTATTTATTTACAGGAATTCTGAAAATTTTTCCTATTAATCCTATTATAGTTTTGGGTTATTAAAGTCTATTAATACTATAGAATAATCTAAAATATAAAGATTGAGTTTACTAGTGATGGTTTTTATTTATTATTTCATGGGATGAATTAGCAAGGGTATGAAAGGTGGGATTATATCCCTTGTAATAGGTTCAATGTTGTTCACTTCCTCATGGTCATCCTCCTCCTCTTTATCCAGGGGAATTTCATTACTATCTTCTTCAATGTCTATGTATAAATCAACTCCAACATTGAGGAATTTATATTAGTACTTAAAATGTTAATATATATATATATTTCTTCTTTGAACATTTAAATCAAAACATGTTCATCACCAACTCAGAATATGACTATTCCTTAATATAAAACAATTTGTTCCTACCTAGTGGCTTGGAATGATCATCCTATTTTGACTAAATCATATCCTTATTCATCTGTATTCAAAATGAGATATATTTTGTATAGTTGAACTTTATGTATTTCACTATGACATCTTTCATAAATCCTCTGGGATAGTTTACTAATCAGTCAGCCAATTGGAGTTCCAATCTACATAGTTTGACTTCCTCGACTC
Organism: Viscum album; assembly: GCA_963277665.1. Taxonomy (NCBI): domain Eukaryota; kingdom Viridiplantae; phylum Streptophyta; class Magnoliopsida; order Santalales; family Viscaceae; genus Viscum; species Viscum album. The sequence goes on from OY728128.1 coordinate 600,736,170, forward strand.
CTAACACATGCAATACACTCATCAACATGAGGTTATTTCTAGTTCATAAATCACACTATCAACTTCTGAAGTCATATTCCTTTATTTTTCATGGTATTGAGAAAATCCCAGGGTCTCTCACTTTTAGTGAAATTTTTTACTGAACAATATTAGGTTACCATTAAATTATCTCGAAGACTCCTAGTTCATTGGTTATATTTTCGTGAATGCAATTCTATATGAAATATCTCATAGAATTGTTTTTGAGAGATTTCCTTGTCAAATAGATTTTTTAGGATATTTTTTTGGATATCTCCAAAAATATCTTGTACTTACATTCATTTAATCCTTGCATCCTTATTTCTGGAAAAGGGAGAGTTTGTTTGTATGGTGGTGGTGCAATGTAGAAATTTTCATTGGTTTGTTCTTTAATTAGAAAATTTGCAGAATGTAGTGTTTCTGATTGTATCTCTTGAATAGTTTCAGTTTTTTGTATAATTTTTTTCTTCTATTATTTTTATACCTATTTTCTTCAAAAAAAATTCATATGATCTACAAGGTTAAAAAATGTCCAAAACATTTTTTCTCCATAAATCCACTTCCTTCAACTCTTCCCTTGGGTCTGTCATCAAATTACTAGGTATAGAACCTATCATCTTTCTAAAATTGTCTTTATGATAAGACATATTTGATGCTCATATCTTCGATGATAAACCCATTGATTATTCATTTCATTCCATTGGGTTTTCATTTTTGATCAAACATTTAATAAATGTGTGAATGTATATTCCTGATTTTCTTATGAGGAATGGCCAGTTTTTGTATTTTTTGGTGGAGCTTATTTAAATTACTATAGTGTTATATGAGGTAGGGGTTTTTCTTTATCTTGTCCTGGAATTCTATGAAAAGGATTTATTGGAAGATATATCGGTGGTCCTTATTTCGAAAATATGGCTAACAACTTCTTTTCTAGTTGAACCCTTAATTATTTACTTATGTATGTGGCACATACCTCTACTGATAAAAATTTAATAGTTTATGAAATTTTTTATTTTTTAAATTTTAATTAATGAAATCATAATCTTATTTTTTTCCTCAACACCTATAATGTTATGTTTCTATAGGTGTGGACCACCACACATATCATAGTATTGAATCTATTAGATTGGACCACAAGATGGAGGTGGTGATGCAGGTAGCTGAAATGATTCCAGCTTATTGGTTAAGGCCTCTACTTGTGCAGATAGTCATGCATGTTCTTTAACATTGTTGATTCCACACTATGGTATTCTATTATAAATTTTTCATGAACTATAATAATTATAGACTTCATTTAAAATTCCTCATCCCACCTAGGGTTTTTAAATCTATGTTCTATATTAGTGGAATAATCAAAAACATTTCTAGTAGATGGTTGGAGGCCTTGATAGAATTTTCGGAGTGGTATCCACATTTTAATCTCATGATTTATTAATTTACAAGTGAGTCTGTTGAAACAATCCCAAGAATCCCATGCCAACTCTCCATATATTTTAGCGATATTATGGATTTTATTACGTACTTACCATGATTGTATTGAAAGGAAGTACTTGTCATGTACATTCATGGCTAAATCATCCAAATTCATGACGGTCTTGGGATCTTGATTTTTGATAAAATTACTCACTTGGAATCACATTGAGAAGGGTAAGACACATTTTATTATATCATCAAAACTTAATCCATTGTTATAAAAGGTATTGAAGAAATCAAGTAATTTGGAGATGTGTTCGTGATGATCATCACTTGGAATACAACTAAATTTTTCCATATTCAGGATCATATGAATGAGACCATTATTATTCTAAATGGTGTGAACTAGAATGTTATTGTGTATAGTTCCAGGTGAAGAAGGCTTGGTTTTTGGAAATCCATTATCTGTAATGGTTCATTTTATATGCACTGGATTCCTTCCATTAATTTTGGATTTCATGTTTTTCATGTTTGGTTGTTTGGGACCTATTGTATTATTATGATCAACCAATTTAATATGGTGGAACTAAGAGATGTAACATTTGATTTTTGGATCAAACAAAATTATTTCTTTCATGACAAGGATCTCTGAACGAGTCAGAGGGCCCTAATCCATGAACTAGGACTCAAGAAGAAGGATACTAGGACATCCAAAGAAATAAAAGAATAAAGATTAGAAAAATAGAAGATTAATGGATTGGTAATATCAGTTTCTTTCGATAGGTTTAAATTTTGGAGGATAGTTTTTTAATCCCCAACAATGGTTTCAAAATTTGATGTACCTGCACACATCGTTTAATTCACACGACATACTGTAAGATTCGATTTATTGTTCTTAAACTGATATTGATACTATGGAGCTGTATTGGGATAATATGCGTTCTATCCCATTATATTTAATTGGATGGTGGTAATAATGGCTACAAACGCCATCTATATGAGTCCTCCAAAAAATTGGTGTTTGGGAGTGAAATAATAGTAATAGATTTTAGATTTATTTTCATAGAGAGAAAAGGGACCAAGATCATTTTTTGGGTTTATATAAAGGGATTATATTAATTCTAACTTGGCATAGTCTAATAGTATTGGTTAAAATATGAAAGGTAACAATTTGAACAAGTCTAAAAAAACCCTAACTATCCAATAAGAAATAATTAATTGTTCTCTAGATATCTAACATCCTAGATGCCTAAATTCAACAATCTATGGAAGAATTAATCCAGGGTTATGAATCATAAAATATTTTACTCCAATAAGGTTAGGTTCATTTAGGGAAACTCCATGTGGCCAGGTTTGTTTAAAAGTATTAGTGAAAAAAATATTTTTTACATTGTTACTGACCTTAATGTTTAAATGTTGAGAATTAAATATTCATTATGTTCGGAAACCCCTACTCTTAACCCCTAACTGAAGCAGTTTATCAACTAATGGAAAATTGATCAAGAGATGGTAATGAGTTAAGACCATGTTGATTCTATCATTAAAAATTTAGGGTATTATTTTAAAAAACTTTTATTCAAGAAAATGAAATTTTAAATTTGAATCAATTATAACATCAACCAAACAATTATTTAAAACAAGAAACATAAATTTAGGCAGTAATGTTTTACAGTCAATCTGTGATAAAGATAAAAAATGCATGTAACCGATCTTGGAAATATAAAAGAACAATGAACACTTTTCAATTTGATCAATATTTATTAGAGGGACATTAAATAATAAAAGGAATTGATACTAGTTGTGTTGAGAGATAAGGGGGATGAAATAATGGGAGATAAAACATAATAAATGTTAGAGAGTACAAATGTGTGGAATGTTTTTTCTATGATCCACTGTTAGATGTAAACTAAAAAGATATTTTGTGACATATAAAAATTTTCACATCCTATAATTGTGTTCTATGATTTTATCCATGAATTTTGAATCTGGTGAAAATCATCTGCAAATCACATTACATATCTTTGAAATTTGGATGTTTAACTCCAATCAAGATGTGTAACTGGTCATCAAATCACGTTTCATGCTTAAATATAAATCATCACTGAGGTAATTGAAATTTGAGCATTAAAAGACATCAAATGGTGAATCAGGTAATGTAATCATTGCATGGCATTTATAACCTTCAAGACATGCTTCATAACTTCTGTAATGATTTGAATGATTCCTACACCTCTTGTATGTAATTAAATGATGTGTAATGATCATTTTTTCATTCCCTTCAGATTTTTCATTGAAAACAAGGAATCCTATTTCCTTTTGTAATTAACCCATTCATATTTAATTATCATGTAAAACAAGAATATTCCATTACAATATGATTGTGAAATATGTATCAAATTTCACCCAACGACTTATTATGTGTTCATAATGTTACTTGTGAACATGATTACATGCTCAAAATTTTATTGATGGACCCGTATTCAAGTCCAAGAGATTACTCTAGAACCTGATTACATGTTCACAATGTTACGTGTGAACTGGATTTCTTGTTCACAACATTATCTTTGGACCCAATTGCATGCCTATAATCTTTGCAAGGGTCGATTCCTTTTCCTTAACCTAATGGGTGAACCAAATTCTACATATACATTTCCAGGATGTTATATGGTGATGTATATTCCACAATTCCTTTTCATGTTTATATGTTATGCTTTCATGGTTTATGTTCCTTACTATATTATGATTCATGTCATTTTAAATACCAATCTAAATTACATGTGTCATAATTATGATCTTTTTATGTAGGTTATTATCTCTAAATGTTATTCTCACAATCACATACAATTATGTCCATGTTATGGTTATATATTTTCTTTATTTACCCTTATTGATCATTTTAGTTCACCCCTTTCTTATGTTTCCTTTCACGAGTTTATGAAGAATGATTTTAATAGGAGTATTAAAATGGAATATAATAGATTATTTTATTAAAGTGTATCAAAAAATTAGATTAATATGTTCTATTTTTTCAAAGACAATAATCTATTTTGATCCTAATAAAATTATTTTTCATAATATGTTTAATATTAATAAAATATGATGAAATATTAGTGTATGTTAGTCTTTAGTATCTATAGTTTGTATCAATTAGATATATATTCCACCTCTTAAAAATTGGTTGATTAAACTATATTATGATCCCTAGGGATAATCCTAAGGATATTTCTACGGATGTTTGTGAGGATCTGTCATAGGAGGAGTTTATATTTATGAAAATTACATGGAATGTTGGTAGGAAAAAATGATTTTTTTCCTAGAATTATATCCCTATTTGGATACTATATGTGGATTTTTCAATGGAATGTATTTACCAAGGGGTATCAAACAAAAAAATGTCTGTTAGGACTGACTTGAGCATAACCTCATACATGAGAACATGCCATGCTTAAAACCGGGTTTGACACCCCTAGGGGACATGATTTTGGAATTCAAAAACTATTAATGAACCTTCATGATAAATTAAAAAAAATATATTAATAACATAGGATAAAACTAGGTTGGGATATATTAATGAAGGTGTCATAATTTATATATCGTGTAACTTATTTTCATGATTATATGGTTCCTCACAATAAAAATTTATTCTCACTCTATCATTTTTATTGTAGTTAATGGATAGAACCTGATGGAACTTTGTTAGTGGTGACTATGATGGAAAATTGAATGATTATTATAATAATTATCTGAATAATACATGAGATAGAGTGAAAAACCCAATTTTATTCTCATATATCATTTTAAGCTATGATTCTTATCGATCATATAAATGAGAAAAAGAGGGAACTGATTTTATAGATTTCATCATTAGGAAACATCAACCATTTTTGGAGGTTTTATGATCAACATGTTTCACAACATTGGATAAGTACCAATGAAATGATATTCTTCATTCTCCAGTGTTCAAATAATGAGAATTCCATTCTATATTTTTATTTCTCATTGTGTGAATTTTACTAGTGGTGGTTTCCCATTAAGAATATAAGGAAGACTATATAAATTGAATCCATGGTTTGGGAATATTTAATGTACTTATTCATCAAATATGTACTTTATTTTTTTTCTTCGTACAAATAAGGAAAATTTGTTCCTTGTGTTAATGAAAAATAATGATGATTATATTAGAACCTAGGAGTAAAATATCTCAAGGATTGTGAGGTACACTTATGGAATTATCAACCACCACAAAATTAATGTTGATAGTTTATTTAGTTAATTTATTCCAAGTATCATAATATCTTTTTCTATAATATGAATTACTCGATATGAGGATATTTTTTGATGTGAAATAAAAGATGAAATGGATGATTAAAATGCGCATCAGTATCATGATTTTAAAAAGAAATGGTTTTTATCATTTGAGGGAAAATCCAAAAACCATGGAGAGGATAAATATTTTCAAACTCTTACGTGCCAAAACAATGGGAAAGATCACATAGGAGAGTTATTAGAAGAACAAAAAGGAGATTCAAGTGTGGGAAGAATGGCCATAGGGAAAATGAATCTAGAAGTGATGTGATGTGGAAATTCAATAAGATGAATAGAGGAAAAGATAAATAAAATGAACTACACGCATCAGTATTTCATGTGCATGGATTTTGGGCATTATTTGAATCAATTTTCAAATATAAGGGCCAATATAGATGACATGAAACAAAAATAAGATGACCAATTGAAATGGTAAATCTTATTCACTCATAATCGACAAAGTGAATGATGATAATTAGGGAAAAGATAATCTTGTACGTCTGCTTCATTTGAGAATTATAGGTTTTTTTTTTAATATTACATATAATAGTCTTATTATTGATCCTTTACTGATTTTTCATGTGATTATATCAATATACATGTATTTTATAATAATAAATCCCAACTTATTCTTATATCAGTGTAAGGATTAACCCATGTATCCAATATTTTTTTTGTATAAGATAAGTGAATATTAAAGGAAGAAAGTCTGAATTATATATTGGATGTCTTATAAGAAGATCCATTTTCAGAATGATACATGATAATATACAGGTAAGGAATTAAGTATTATGGTATTATCTCAACATATAAATATATATGGATATTTGATAACTTATACTAACCATGTTGTTTTTATAAAGTCATATAGAATGACATATCAATAAATTTATAGATCTAATGGTATTATAATAATTTGGGAATTAAAAATTAAGCTCATTTTCTTGATGTAATAGATAATGTGGAAAATTGGAAATTCATTATCAATGGGATTTATATTTTATTTGAAAAGGAATAAAAATAGAGAGGTATATTTCTGTTTCTACTTAGAAAGTAAAATAATTCCTATAATAAAAGGATATTTTAAATGATTTAATCAAATTAATTCATTTCTTTTTAATTAATGGTTTTATAAATGATTATATATATATATATATATGAATTTTTTGTCATTAAATTTTCATTGATCATTCAAATTATATTGACCATTGGTCATTATCACACATTGTAGTTATTTATCCTTTTCTTCCATGTCCAATCATTACTCTCATGTTATGTTCTCCTATGAGTAAAACTAATTATGAGTTACATTTATTAACAACTAGGATTAAAAATTTATTTTAATGTGATTTTTAGTATTAATTTGTATGATGTGTGTTTCTTTGAATGGTTCTTTCAGGTAATAATCCTTTGATAACCTAGATTAATTTTGTGGGAGAAATTCATTTATGGTGGTGTAGAATGTAACCACTCAAGATTTAGTGAATTATTATTTCTACTATTAATTTATTATTTTTAATTTATTTTTATTTCAAAAAAACCCTAAATATAGATTTTATTATATAATAAATCTGGTTTTCATACACTACCCATATGACTCTGATTAGCTTGCAATAAAAACAACACCGACTTGGCTTGCATTATAAGAGACATTAAGTTCCTATGAAATATCATTCAATTGATATAGTTATTTAATTAGATAAATATATCATAGCCATTATACATTGTAATATGAATTAAAATAAATATTGTAATTTATGTTTTGTGGTTATATAAATATAAATCATATTTATAGTAATACATGTAATATTTGTAATGTCATTATTTGTTATGAAATCATATTTTGTAAAATGAACTTATTTATATTAATATTGTGAAAAATAAAAAAAAACTTTTAGACAATAAGATATTTTAATATTATAAAACAAAAATTATTTTTCAATTCAAAATTCCAAAATAATATTTTTCTTGTTTTTTTGGATTTTTCATCGAAATGTCATTTTCAGTGGAATTTTCAAAAATAATGATTTTCAATTAAAAAATATTTTTTGTATAAATTATTAATATAGTTAAATTGTAATTTAAGTTATTATTAATGTTAAAATAGAACAAATATTAATCTATCAATCTAGTTTAAATAATTTGAATCATTTTTATGATGAATTTAGCTATAACAGCTTGAGGAATTTTTGATCATTATCACATTAAAAACTCTCTTCCTCACCACATCTTTGAGAATATGATTATACAATATTTTTCTGATTTAGTGAATTGATTTTAAAAAAATTTTCAAGAATTTTCTTTATGAATAACATATTTATATTATAATAATATCAAATAAATTTTTTACCAAAAATATTATTGAAATTTATTAAAATAAATTTTTGTGATTAAGGTAATATTAATCTTAATATGTGACAAATCCTTTAACATAAGGGCCCAAATAACATATAAATGTTTCCAAAAAAACATATCTTGTAATATATCGTCTATAGTACTTCCAATTTGGGTTTTGGTAATGTTTTTATGATTTTCTAGGTATGTAGTGGCTACACCTAAATATTATTACAGTATACAATGTCAGTCCATTCCCCCAATAATAAAAGGCCACCAACTATCCCAATTATTCACACCTATCAGAAAAAATAATGTCATCCAATATATTCCAAATGAACTTCCTAAAATCCCTACCTTACTCATTGAAACATATATTTTCTAATAAATATATCCAAATAATATGTTGGTGCAAACCAAAAAGAGTTTCCTAAAGATAAGGCAACATACTTCCTCCAACTCCATTCCTTTAATTTCATTCTCCACTATCAAGAATATTTATATTCCATGAATACCTAATATCTTTTGTATCCTAAATACTATATGTTGTTTTTATGATAAGGTTTCAACCTGCATGTACACACACTTCCATATTTTGTGTAAAATATTAACTCTTAGTTTGATCGATGAACCACAACCTCACGAAAAGATGTTGTTCCTTTTTTATTTACCAACTCTCATGGTAATGAATTATTTATGGAAAATATATTTTATATATTTTATAATTTATTTATTTCTTATTATTTAATTATTATACTACACATAACCTCATTCGATACATTTTTTGTAAATACGATAATTTTTTTGGGGAAGTGTAGACTATATCCTTCCTAATGTGATGTGATTAATTTACACACTACATAGAATGAATAAATGATGGGTTTAGTGACCCAATATTTTATATATAATATAATAATTATAATTTAATAATACTATATATATATATGAAGATATTTCATTTAATTTCATTCTATTGATATTACAATGATGAATGGAAACAACATTCTTGTATACCTGCTGCCTACCATCTCCACGAATGGTTTATTCACTTTCATATTTATAAATTCGAATGATTATTAAAAATAAATATAATCTGAATATAAATTAAATTTATATCTTTTTTTATATTCGTTAAGTCATGGTACATGCATGATTACCATAAATATAAAAAAATAAGACACATGTGAAAAAATAATGAAGATATTACGATAAGAAAATCCATAACATAATAATATTAATATGTATAAAATATAAAGTCATAATAAAACCATATTTATTATTTAATATAATAAAATAGTAATTTAAAAAAATATAATAATCTAATGATAATTATATAGGTGGTTTTTATGAGTACAAAGAGATTCTAATCATAATGTAGGGGAATTTCTTCTGCCTTTTTATTTCTGAGAGATACATTTCTTATTCACCGCTCATATATTTTGTATCATGAGAATACATCCCATGGATGCATTATATGATTATAAAAATTTAATTTATAGTAATTGTACCTCTCCATTTGGTAATGTTTCATTCATTTCGATTATGTTTCGAAAGTTACCAAATCGGTAATGTAATTTTGTCTGTAATTGCCTTCATTGAGACACATGTCATGTTATGACCCTATAATTTTAAATTTTGTTGGTATAATTATTTTTGTCTAGTTATATAATTAATTTTATTATTTTAATTAATTTTTAAGCAGTAGTTAATTTAATTCATTCCATTTTATTATTATATAATGTATCCAAGGTGACAACGGTTTATTGCATCAATCTCAACATTTATCAAGATTGTACTTGAAATTGCTTCCATGGATTAAATATCCTCATCCGTATCTCAAAAATTATCATGAAATTTATTAACCTATTTATATAAATTTTATATCCAATTAATGGTTCCGGTTTTTCAAAATTTGGTACTTATGATAATTTAGAAAATGTTTTTATAAATATTTGTCATTATTTCACTTTTCCGTCAGAAATAGGTGTTCTTTCCAAACATATTTTTCTAAAAATGTTCTCATTGTTTTTTTAATATTATTATATGATGTTCAATGTAAATTTTGAACCATTTATTACATTTTTATAAAATATTTTTTCAAAAGGAATCGTATTTTCATTTTCATATGAATTTTCTTTATTGATCTTTTATGGTGAAAAATTCTTGTTGGGCTTGTAAGGACCTACAAACCATCAAGATCTCCATTTCTCCACACTTAATTTTTATGAATAAATGTTTATTTTTTTCAATAAATAATACATTTTACTAAATTCTATAATTTGATTTAATTTTAATATGGTTTTCAAATAAAAAGGGTTTGCAAAAAATGTTTTCTATTACAAATATTTTAAATTCTTTTCAAAACATAAGATGTATATTTAAAAAAGGATGTTTTCAAATAATGTATTTTAGTAATATAAAATATTATTTTATAAGGTTTATAAAAAATTTTAGGGTAAAAATTTATCAATAATTTTTCACTCTTCTTTTATAAGATTGTAATGAAAGGGTATTACATAATGTTTTCAACCATACGACATAGGTTTTCAAGGAAAATGGATTTAATATTTTTCTATCATATTTTATAATTTTTATTTTTTAAAATGTTTTCTAAATGATTCCATGATTTAATTATATGTTTTTGATGAATTTTTTATGAAAATAGTTTTATAATGGTTATATGTCTTAGATTTTATTTTAAAAAATGGAAGGATATTTTCCTGAATAAATGTTCTTAAAATATATTTGAAAATTATTTCCCATATATAATGAAATACTTTGATGTTACTTATGCCTTTATGGGAAGTTATCCAACGTTTCCAATCATATTATATCTTGAAAGATGTTTGTTTTTATATAATGATGTCTATGACAACCGTTTCTCTTCCAGGGTTATATTGTTTTGAAACCCACTACATTTCCTGGGTTATTTTTTGATGAAATTATTATGATACCTATATTATTTTAGGGGTGATGATATAACGAAATTTTTATGTTATAAATTTAATTTCATGGGTAATAATATGATTATAGTTTATAATCTTGTGGAATGTGTATTATTTAATGAGTTGGAACAATATCTATCTCCAAATGCATTTGGTATCGATTGATGAATAGTGAGTATATATGTTATGGGTGATCATAATTATTTTTTCAAAATGTTATTCCTAGAACCTATTGCATGTCCATAAGTTTATGCATAAACCATATTACATTATCCCAATGTTATGAGTGTAGCTTATTATGTGTTCAAAATGTTTTGTGTGATCCTGGTGACATGTTGACAATGTAATGCACGGAACTGGTTTCATAACCATATGTTTATGTGTTTACTAGATTATATGTTCATAATTTTATTCATGCACTTGGTTTAATGTTTCCAATATTATATGTGTGCATGTTACAAAGTCTATAAGTCAATGAAAGGTGTAACGCCCCGACCCCAGTTACCCAGATTCAGTGCATTATTACATAACATTACCATGATCCTAGGTGATGAAATCCCAAAGGACCGATCTGTTCAGTAGCCTTGGAAGAACAAGATACATTCCTAAGATTTACATTAAATCATGAAATAAAAACATCAACAAAATGTTTTCCCTTTTTTTACACACTTTTACACTTATCTTATCCCTATATATCAACCATAAAATACATCTTCACATCATAGGAAAAATAAAACAAAGAAAGGGGTGAGCTCAGATGCTCAATAAAGAAAAAAATATAACGGAAACATTCAAAAATTAGCATAAAAATTTAAGGAAATGTATAAGACTAAAAACGTAATCCTTTTACTCATAAAAAATCTACATAATATGACCAATTTAAATAAAATAATATCATTTACTTATTCACATGGATATTATACTCATCGAATAATCAAATACAATATCAATAACCAATTTCATAATGATGGAATGCATAATTCCAGAATTCGTAACCACATTGCCATGGCCTTGTGCCAAGACTACAAAAAAGATTTTTTCAGGGCCGTGTACCAAGACACTTGTTAGTCTCATGAGACATACCGAAGCATCAATGAGCTATAGTGGGCTCCACCCATCACATACTAATTCCAATGCATTCCTCATATGAAATGATTTAAATATATAATAAACATTCATATTAAAACTATCATACGGAATGTCAATACATTATCCATAAACCATGAATGTTATAAAAATAAAACATCTACAATCAAACATATCACAAAACCTTCAATGAAATATAGAATATTAGTATCATAATAAATAAACCTCGATCAAGAATAATATCCCATAAAAGATGCTGACATAGTTGAAAATGATCAGTAAAACCTTTTGAGAGAAATATGACTTTTTGTGAAATTAGTTAAAAGTCACAAATTTATAAAGGAGGTAATACAAAAGAGATTTTGAATCAAAGTTTCCCATACCACGTAGAAACTTTTAAAAATAATTATCATTTCAAAACAATCATTTCGACAAAAATAAATCATTAAAATCATTCTGAAAACATGGACTTTAATTAAAAGGATTTATAAAGAAAAATCGTTAATACATTTAAAATGATTATCAAGATAAATATACCAAACCATAAAACCTTAAAATATTATTTTTGGAAACATTTTTAATAAATATGGGCATCTATAATAAATATGTCTCAGTAAATACATGCACTTAAATTATCTCGGATAATAATGAGATTGAGGAAATAACCCTTACCATGCACTATCCTTTGGTCGACGGTACATTTACCTTCCTATATAATGACCATAGTATGTTATTAAATTATAACAGAACCATATTAATATTTATCATATAATTAATAATTCTTTTATGACTTTATATTACCCATTTAATAATGATTTCTATGTTAAATTAACATTACGGTTAACAATTGCTTTCATTATGTTACATGTTTTAACTTGTTATTTTTTATCGTATCATTTAGATCATGATTTAAATACATCCAGAATATTATCATTGATTTATATATCATATATATTTATAATATAAATATTTATAATAAATAGATATATGAAATTAGAGGCACCGTTTATGGAGACGGTTGGCCGTACGTACGAAAAATGTAATTTCGGTTTTCTTATCATATTGAATAGAAGTAATTGAAAAATATATATGTATGTATATATATATATATATCCATTAGAATTATTATTTCATATATTACATACTTATTAATAATATATATTTTTATAATCATTTTTTAATGGTGAACATGGAAATGAATCTCATCGCATCAATGATATGGTAATCCTTACGTACGCACAAGCGAAAATGTCATTATATTGATGGTGAAATACTATGTAATTAGATGGTATACCATATATAATGAATCATTACCATGTTATATTTATTATTAAATTAGTTTTAGTAATTATTAAACACATCCAAATAAGAAAGTGTTTGAATAACAAACTACACCACGACGTGGAGACGGTAAGTCTTACGTATACACATATGATGACATTGTTATTCATATTATGGATATAATAATGATTATTTTTGTACCATTTTATTAATAAAATCAAATTATATATAAGATACTGGAGTTATTATTTCATAATGGAAACAACAAAGAAAGAGGATGTGGAAAAAGAAAATAACTTGAAAGAGGTGGTAAAATGTTTACCTCATCTTCGGGTTCTTCCTGTTGATTTGATCAAAAGGGCTCCTTAGGCTAGATTTATTGCCATAGTAAGGCCCCTAGGATTGAGAGAGGAAATATTGGAGGAAATATTTATAGGGCATGGCTGTTAAAAAGGGCTTTGGTGGTGTGAAATTAAGAGAAGGCAAAGTTCCCTTTTATAAGGGAGGTGAGGGTCATTTTAAGAAAATCTTGAAATAATATTTTATAAGAAAACCATTTTCGGTTTATAATGGCTCCAAAATGAATTATTTCAAGGATACTAAGGGTATGGGTCGAAAACCACTCAACAAATAGTATTTAGATAGTTTTAGGTCATCATATTAACCTTATCATTTTTATTAAACTCTTAGTTAAATAGTTTGACATTTACCATATCTCTTTGTATATTTATAGTCTATGGATAATACACTTCTTATAACAAGACAATATAACCCCATGTGGTTCATTATTAACATATATAACCTTATCTATGTACTTTGGTCCATCCTTAGTTTTTTAGGAATATTATATCAACTAATAATATAGTATTTGTTTTAAAAACACAATAATTTCAAATTTGACACTATTTATTATTTGATTTTTTGAAAGTCATAAAAACATTATCACTTTAAATAAAATTTATTTAACCAATCCTAACATAACATATTAACCTATAAAATTTGCGGAATTCATAAAATTCCTCATTTTACATTTATTTTGAAATTTATAATATCAATTATTTTAATATTCCATTAATAAAGTAATTACTACATCATCATTGTGTCATAAATAAATTAAAATATTTAAGGTCAAAAAATTATAAATAAAATATCATTTTGTAGTAAATATTCATATATTTATAATTAATATTTATAGTAGAATTTATATTTTATGTACCCCAATATTAATAATGGTTTAGTTATTAAACATTGAATTTAAATATTTTAACTCTTCTTTAATTAAAATTATAATAAATGTCCTGATCTGATACATGTGGTCGAAAGTGGATAATATTTTATTTCTAATTTTTTTCGGTAGAATTATACTTATCCAATATAATTAGGATATGTGTTAGGGTAATTATGATATCATTTTTATTCTTAATTGCACTATTTACTTTTAACTATCGCAACAAAAGTCAAAAGTTACTATTCACCAAAAATTATTATAATCAAATTGAAATGACTTTTACATACTTATAAGAACCAAATTTCTCATATTTTTGAAATTGAACTCACATAAGCGGTAAAATTATGTTTTATGAAAATTTGAAAACGCTCTTAGGAGATGGGTAAAAGAGGTTAAGAAGTTCAATCAAATTTAAGACATCGAATTTTATTATAAAATGGTTCGAATTAATTACACTGAACATATAGAGGTATTATATATCAGTTTTGACTTAAAATAAATTAAAATAAAATAAATATTTATTTATATAAAAACTCAGTTTTAAATAATAACGTAGTGTTTTTCACTATTCATCAAAAATTTATTGTTTTCTGAAAAATAAAAAAACTTTACCCAAAGATAATTTTTAAATTATAAATTAAAAAATGAAGTCTATTTTACCAAATTTAAAAAAATATAAGTTTCAATTATTAATTTAAAATAAATTCCCATTGTCTAACCAAAAGACTGGTTTTTTAAAAGTAAAAAATATCAAAAGATGGACATGTGTTTTTGTCAAATTTAAATGTAAAATAATATATATTTCGATAATTTTTATTAAATGATAAAAATATAATATTATTATTCTTAAAAACTTTTTAAATGAATTATTTTACAATATAAATTATTTTGATTAAAATAGCTATTTTCAATTAAAACGTAGTATTTTTCACTATTTATCAAAATATTAATGTAATCAGAAAAGTACCAAAAATTTATCAAAAATAAATTTTTATGTCCAGTTATAAGGAATAATTTAATTTCGTCAAATTTATTATATAAATGTGCCAATTTATTTAATAGAGTTCTCCATTAAAAGGTGGTAAAGTTTCATTTTTGGGAAAATACATCTTTAATCTAAAAAACATGAATTTGTTCTTATATAATGTGTAAAAACACTTAATATGGATGTTAAATTTATATAGGGTATATAAGATTCAAAATTCAGTTAATACAATTCATAACCGCTTTTTTAAAGGCAAGTTTGTTAAGTAGTGGTGCCCTCAAACTCGGTATTGCGTGTAGCGCAAGATATTGAATTAGATTAATGAGATAACATAGTATGAAATATTGGGGTGTTACATTCTACCCTCCTTCAATATATTTCATCCTTGAAATTTGAAAATTCTCTTCGAATGTAGAGGGTTAAAAATTGAAAAATACCTTTGTGGAAAACCCAAATTAGAAATTGGGTGAATAATATTTAGTCTTAATAAGAGGGGAAGGGAATAATAAACTTACCACCAAATTATGATCTCTATTTGGAGAACATTGGTGGAAATTAGAGACACCTAATTGGAGAAAAAATGTATATATTTATAGGGAGTGATTTAGGTCATTAATTTCAAAAAATTGAATAATTGAGGCCCTCAAAGCCATCAATCTATGATGATTTAGAATATCATTAGTTTGAAAAAATAAGTTATTATGATAACACAAACTTTTGGTTTTTAGATACCTTACATAATTTTTAAGAATTAATTTATTAATATACTAAGTGGAAAAAATATACATGACATGTATAGTTTCATCTTTCAACAAATTCCTACCACAAACTCATCTTTCTCTTCGAAAGATAATAGATTTCGAAAAAATATTCTATTAATCCTAATTTTATAGGCTTAAAAAAATAATGAATTTATAATTCATTGGTTAGACTATTAACAAAAGTCTTTATTATACAAAAAATGACGTCATGTATGCCAATGGTAGATGATCCGCCCATGTCGCCCTTTGGTTTTGGGTTCATGTCTCGCGGCCTTGCCAAACGTGACTAGTTGTCACCTGACCATAGGGTTTTCTTTGTTATAACAATCCAAACATAATCTTATCAAATTATATAACCGTAATAATTGTATCAAATTTCAAACATAATCCATTCCATCCATTATACTTTACCAAAATACTTCTGTCCAAATTCATAGTCCAAAATTTCTATGGATGGTAATCACAATGAAGATTTTGTTTTCCATGTAATAACATGTTAATACCATCATCATGAATTCTTTTAAAACAAAGTAACACCCTAAATTTCTATAAAACCCTATTGAATACACTGATTCTGCCTTATTCCCTTTGGAATACTAGATATACTCCTTATATTCAAAAATGTTGTAAACTCTAACAATGATGGAATATACAATACATTAATAAGTTTAAATGTAGTCAAGAATATCCAATATAACTTATCCAAATTAATCATATATTATTAAAAAATCACTACCTCAGTATCAGAACGATATTATGGTTTATCTTTCTCTCAACCATATATTTTACAAAAAAATTAACCTGATCTTGAGTCACTTTTCTTAGTTCCCCACAATCTCATGTCCTTAATGAAATAGTAATGCAGTACAATCCTTAAATAATCCATAATTTTTATAACATGTAAATTATTAATACAATACTCAAATGACATAATAATATTATAACAACATAAGAACTCTAATAATTCCACTTAATATTTGATAGTATCATAACATCATTATTATCATATAGCAGCATTTGTGGTATATTCTGATGATTTGGACATTGATTCACGTAGTGTCCTAACTCCTTTCAGAAGAATCATTGTACATTTGAAACTATTTTCTTACCCATGAAATCACGTAATTGGTGTCTTTATTCCAAACTTATAATAATCACCTATTCCATTCAAGAATTCACCAAGGGGATTCTTTCCATAGTTATCACATATAGTAAAATCCTTCATTTCCATCATCCCTTTATTTCTATTTCCAGAGTGTTCAGCTGATCTCTTTTTCTACTGCTTTACTTTATAGCTGTAAGAGATAGAGAATTCATTTTTTGTCTTCATAGAACACAAGACTATATCGTCGTACAATGATAAGGATTGTGAGACTAATGATCGACAGAGTAATGGTTTTAACACATAAAAGAATCAATAAATCTTACTCCTTGGGTTATAAATATAATTTGTTGCATGCATTTCTAACCTTGTATGGTTAGCCTCATGATTTGCGACATTCTCATATTCCTTTTTTCTCAGACTCAAATATTTCCTTTCCACATCTCTTCTATGGTGATGAGGAAATTATTTTTCTATGAAAATGTCTTTAAACACCCTCCATATAATGTCCAACACTTTTTCATCTTCCTTGTTTTTGGATTAATGACCACCATTGATCTGCATCTCCCATGAGGAATTAAACTACCATGACATCTTTTTCACATTCACTACTCCCCAAGGAATGAAATATTTTCTCTAAGGAATTTATCCATTTCTCATATACAAATGGATTGTTAATCCAACTTAATTTTGGTGGTTTTTGCCTCCTGAAGTGGTCTAACATTGATCCTCTGTGTTATGGATTAGGCAGCTCCATGCAGGTAAGGTTATTATTCATAACCTGAGTGAGTTGTCCCAGTATTGTGATAAAATGGTCAGCACTAGTTTCTTCACCATCTCTAATATAATTTTCTTGAGTAAGAGGAAAATCCCTTATTGGATTCTGTGCATTTATACAGTTTCCATTCCATCCACTAGGCGTCACTTCTAAACAATGGAATACACTAGATTAGTTTATGGATCTCATTACATAATTCTAAACTTCTAAAACACTTAACATAAATTGAAAAATTTATAGGCATAAACCATAATCATATAATTGTTTTCTTTGTGTATTTATTTACTCATAACCCCTTTATAATCTTTTTTAAGGAAAATGAGAATTATCCTAAGCTTATCCCCTGGAAGTGTCATAACAAGAGTGCAGCAAGGCCCGTTGTCGTGCACAAGTTCATATTCAAGTTAGTCTCAAAGCGGTGTTTTCTGGTTTTACCCATAGGTACATCCGTTCCAGAGCCGCCTCTACCTACTTGTATCCAGAATGGAATGTATTGCTAGAAAACTCACAAAATATCAACAGTATTGAAATTCTAGGATGTTCTTCTATACTAATCCTTAATGTCTATCTTAGGGTAATGTGCCCAAATCAGAGTTTCTCTAAATCTAGTTTCCAAATTTGTAATAAACATTCTCTATTACCAACTGTAATGCTCCGACCATAGTTTCATATATTTGTTGCATTATTACATAAAATTGGAATGATCACAAGAGATCATATGTCTAAAGAATGATCAGTTCAGTAGCCTTGGAAGTACTAGATACATTCATTTGTTTAATATTATATCATGAAATAAAAACATCAATAAAATTTTGTCCCCTTTTGACCACACTTATATCCTTATTGTATCC
This sequence comes from Viscum album, assembly GCA_963277665.1. Classification (NCBI taxonomy): domain Eukaryota; kingdom Viridiplantae; phylum Streptophyta; class Magnoliopsida; order Santalales; family Viscaceae; genus Viscum; species Viscum album. Next base: position 600,755,257 of record OY728128.1, read on the forward strand.
CTCTAGGTCAACCAAAAAATACTCCGTCTCATCCTAGATGAAATATATCATAGAAAAGGGTGAGCTCAGATGCTCAATAAGGATAACAATATAGCGGAAATTTTCATAAATAAGAATTAACATTTAAGGCAATGTATAAGACTAAAAAAGTCTGCCTTTTAAACATAAACTTCTGCATAATATGACCAATTTAAATAAAATAGTTCCATTTACTTATTCAAATGGATATTCTACTAGTTTAATAATCACATGAAATATCAATAAACACTTTCATAATGATAGAAATAATAATTCTAGACTACATAGCCACATAGTCAAGGCCTTGTGAAAAGAATACAAATAAGTTCTTCTCAAGGCCTCATGAAAAGACACTAGTTTGTCTCATTAGACCTACTAATTCATCGAGGAGAAATAGTGGGCTCCACCCATCACTTACTAAGTCCAGTTCATTCCTCATATGAAAAGGTTTAAACATAACCTAAGTATTCTTATTAAAATAAGCATACAAAATATCAATACATTATCCATAAACCCTCATTAGTATTAAAATAAAAAACCAACAGTAAAAAATATCACAAGCCATTAATAAATATGGATTATTAGAATCATTATATATCATCCTTGATCAAGAATAATATCCCATAATGGAATATTGCATAGTTGAAAATGATCAGTAAAACATTTTGAGAGAAATATCCCTTTTTGTGAAATCACATAAAAGTCACACATTTATTATAGAAGTAATATAAAAGGGAATTTCTAATCAAAGTTACTCATTCCGATTTGAAACATTTACAAATAATTACCATTTCAAAACATTCATGTCCATATAAATAAATCATTAAAATCATTTTGAAAACATGGACATTAATTAAAAAGATTTTAAATGATAAATCATTAAAACATTTAAAATGATGATCTAGCTAAATAAAACCTCCTATAAAACCTTAAAATATTTCTTTTGAAAACCTTTTTATGAAATATGGGTATCTATTATAAATATTTCGTACTAAATACATACACATAAACAATCTCATCTAATAATGAGATTGAGAAAATAACCCTTACCTTGGACTTTCCTTTGGTCGAGGGTATATTTATCCTCCTGTATAATGACCATTGTATGCTGTTATATTATAACTGAACCATATTCATATTTATTATATCATACATGATTCATTTATGACATTATACTACACATTTAATAAAGATTTCTATATTAAATTAACATTTTAGGTAATAATCGCTTTCTTTGTCTTACGTGTTTTGACTTGTTATTCTTAATTTTATCATTTAGATAAGGATTTAAATACATCTAGAATATAATTTTTTTAATATCAGATATATTTATAATATAAATATTTATTATATATATATATATGAAATTTGAGGCACCATTTTTGGAAGTGATAGGTCGTATGTACGCATAAAAGCTGTTTTCATTTTCATATCATATTGAACGGATGATAGTGAATAAGATATATGTAAATATATATAAATATATATCTCCTGTTTCATTTTTTTGTCATATATTACATACTTATTAATAACATATATTTTTATAATCATCGTTGAATGGTGAACGAGGAAATTAATCTCATCGCGTCGTGGATACGGTAATCTGTACGTATGCACGAGCGAAAATATCATTACATTGATGGTGAAATAGTATGTAATTGGATGGTATATCATATATAAAAAACAATTGACATGTTATATTTATTATTTACATTAAATATAGTCATTATTATTAATCCCATCCAAACAATGAAGTGTTTGAATAACAAACTACACCAGGACGTGGAGATGGTAAGCCGTACGGACGCACGTATGGTGACTTCGTCATTAATATGATGGATTGAATAATGAATATAGTTGAAAAATTTTTACAATAAAATCAATGTTTATAGAATATATTTGAGTTATTATTTTATAATTGAAAAAACCAATACAGAGGAAGTGGATTAAGAAAAGCACTTGAAAGATGTGATGAAATTTTAACCTTTTTTCATATTCTTCAATTTGATTTGATCAAAAGGGTTCCATAGGATGTCTTTATGACAAAATGAATGCCTCTAGGATGAAGGGAGGAAATTTGGTAGGATATATGGGCAGATTTGTTCCGATCCAAAAGGCTTTGTATGTGTGAAATTAAGAGAAGGGAAGTGCCCTTTTATAAGAGAGGTGTGGGTCAGTTTATGAAAAGGTGGAAATATTATTTTATAATAAAATCATTTTCGGTTTCTAATGGATCCAAAATGTATTATTTCAAGGATAAGGTGTGATGGGTCCAAAACCTCTCAACTAATAGATTTTTAGATAGGATTAGGTCATTATATTAACCTTATCTTATAGATTTAACTCTTAGTTAAATAGTTTGACATTTACCATGTCTCATTGTATTTTTTTATTATATGGTCAATAAACTTACTATAACAAGGCAATAAAATCCCATGTGGTTCATTATTAGTATATATAATCTTATCTAAGCCGTTTGGCCGATCCTTATATTTTTATTAATATAATATCAATAAATTATATATAATTTGTTTAAAAGACCCAATTATGTCAATTTTGACACTATTAAGTATTTGATTTTTTTAAAGTCATAAAAACATTATCACATTGAAAAACATTTATTTATCCAACCCTAAGATATCAAATTAAGCTTTGAAACTATTTTAATTCATCAAAAGTCTCAATTAACATTTATTTGGATATTTATATTATCAATTAATATAATACTTCATTAATAAGTTAATTACTGCATCATAATTGCGTCATAAATAAATTAAATTATTAAACAGCTAAAAATTATAAATAAAATACTATTATGTAGGAAATATTTTTATCTTTATAATGAATATTTGTAGTCTAATTAATATCATGTGTGACCCTATATTAAAAATGGTTTTTTATTAAGCATTTAATTTCATTCATTAAACTATTCTTAAAATAAATAAAATAATAAATATCTTAATCTAATCCATGTTGTCCAAATAGGATCATGTTTTATTCCAAAAGTTGTTTTTGGTCGAATTATGCTTATATGATAGAATTTGGACATCTGTTAGTGTAATTATGATATCATTTTTACCCTTAATTACCTTATTTAATTTGAACCATGGTAAATAAATGACAAAAGTTACTATTCACCAAATATTATTTTCATTTCACTAAACCACATTTTACTTACAGATATTAACTGTGTCTCTCTAAATTTTTAAAATCATGTCACATGTGCGGTAAAATTATGTTTTAAGAAATTTTTCAAATGCTTTGAGGAGGTGGGTAAAAGAGGTTAAAAGGTTCAATAAAATTTAATACATCTAATTTTATTATAAAATGACTCAAATGAATTTAATTTAACTTATATAGTTATTATAAATATATAGGTTGCTTACTTCGTTTAGGCCAAGTCTCATAATATCATTTTCTATAAGAGTCATTACTAGATATGAAGATATTTTTTCTGGTTAAATAAAAGTTGAAATGGATGATTAAAATACCTATCGGTATCATGATTTTAGCAAGAAAGGGTTTGCATCGTTTCAGGGAAAATCCAAAAAACATGGAGAAAATAAAAACTTCCAAAATCTTACGTGCCAAAACTATGTAAAAGATCAATTAGAAGAGTTATTGGAAGAACAAAATGGAGATTTAAGTGTGGGAAGATTGGCCATAGAGAAATTAAATCTAGAAGTGATGTGATGGGGAAATTCATTAAGATGAATGGAGGAGAAGCTAAATATAATGAACCACATACATTAGTGTTTCTAGTGCTTGGATTTGGGGCATTATTTGAATAAATTTTCCAATACCCGGTCCAATAAGGATGACATGATAAAAAAAATATGAAAATTTACAAAGGTAAAGCTTATTCACTCACAATGGTTTAATTGAATGATGATATTTACGGGAAAATTAATCTTCTACCTCCCCTTCATTTGATAATTCCATGTTTTTTTAATAATACATATAATAGTCTTATTATTGTTCCTTTACTGATGTTTCATGTGATTATATCATTATACATGTATTTTATAATAAAAAAACCCCACTTATTCTTATATATGTGCAAGGATGAACCCATGTATCAAATACATTTTTTTTGTATAAGATAAGTGAATTTTAAAGGAAGGAAGTCTGAATTTTATATAGTAAGGCTTATAAAAAGAACCATTTTCAGAATGTTATATGGAAATATACTGGTAATGAATTAGATATTAAGGTATTATCTGAACATAGAAATATATATTGATATTGAATAACCTATTCAAACCATGTTGTTTTATAATGTCATATGGAATGACATATCATTCAATTTATAGATCTAATGGTATTATAATAACATGGGAATTAAAAATTCACCTCAATTTATTGATGTAATAGATGAAGTTGTAAATGAGAAATTCATAATCAATGGGTGTTATAATTAATTTGTAAAGGATTAAAAACAGAGGTATATTTCTTTTTGTACATAGAAAGTATAATAATTCCTCTAATAAAAGGATATTCTAAATTATTTAAGCATATATCTTCATTTCTATTTAATAAATGGTATTATAAATTATTATATGTATATATATATGGATTTTAGGTCAATAAATATTCATTGATCATTCAAATTATATAGATCAATGGACATTATCAATCACTATAACTAATTATTCTTTTCTTCCATATCCAATCATTACTCTGATGCTATGTTCTCCTATGAGTAAACCTAATTACCAGTTAAATTGATTAACAATTAGGCTTAAAAATTCATTTTAATGTATTTTAGTATTAATTTTTATGATGTTTTTTTCTATGAATGGAACTTTTATGTAATAAACCATTGATAACCCAATTGAATTTTTTGGGATAAATTCATTTAGGGCGGTGTAGAATGTAACCACTCAAGATTTTGTGAATTATTATTTTTCTTATTAATTTAATCATTTTGATTTTTTGAATTTCAAAAAACAATAAATATAGTTTTTATTATATAATAAATCAGTGCTCTTTGTTTTCATACACAACACATATGACTTTGATTAGCATGCACTAGAAACAACACCGACTTGGCTGGCATTAGAGGAGAGAATGAGTTCCTATAAAACATCATTCTATTGATATATTTATTTAAATTAGATAGATATAACATTTCCATTATTCATTGTAATATGAATTTAAATAAATATTGTTATTTATTTATTTCAGTTATGTAAATAAAAGACATATTTATAGTAATAAATGTAATATTTTTTAATGCCTTTATTTCTTATGAAATACAATTTTCTCACATGAACTTCTTTCTATTAACTTTGTGAACAATTAAAAAAATAATATTTAGAAAATAATAAAATATAATATTATAAATCAAAATTTACTTTTTAGTTTAAAATGAAAAAAATAATATTATGCTGGTTTTTTTGGATTTTTCATTGAAATGTCATTTTCGGTTGAATTGTCAAAAATACTTAATTTCAATTCTAAAATACATTTTGGTATAATTTAATTAAATAGTTAAATTTTATTTTAGGTTGTTATTAATGATAAAATATGTCAAATATTCATCTATTAATCCATTTTAAATAATATGAATCATTTTTATGATGAATTTAGCTATATCATCTTGAGGATTTTTCGAACATTCTTAATTTAAAAACTCGCTTCCTAACCACGTCATTGAGAATATGATTATTCAAAAAATTTCAAATTTAGATAATTGATTTTAAAAAAATTATCAGGAATGTTCTTTGTAAATAATATATTTATATTCTAATAATATCAAGTAAATTTTTTACAAAAAATATTATTGAAATTGATTAAAATTAATTACTATGATTAAGGTAATATTAAGCTAAAGATGTGACTAATTTTTAAACATAAGAGCCCAAATGACCTATAAAAATATCCAAGAAAATTATATTGTTATATATCATCCATAATACTTCAAATTTGGGTTTTTGTTATGTTTTTATTATTTTTTAGCTAAAACGTGGCTACAGCTAACTATTACTAGAAAATACCATGTGAGTCCATTCCCACCAAAAAAAGGCCACCAACTATCCCGTTTATTCACTTCTATCAAAAAAAATAATTTCATCCAATATATTCTAAATTAACTAACTAAAATCCTTACCTTAGTCATTATATCTTCCATTTTATAAAAAATATAACCAAATAATTCCTTTGGTAAAAACCAAAAATATTTTCCCAAAGATAAGGCAACATACTTCCTCTAACTCAATTACTTTAATTTCATTCTCCAATAACAAAAATATTTTTAATCCTTGAATACATAATATCTTCAGTATCCTAAATATTATATGATGTTTTTATGATACGTTTTCAACCTGCATATGCACACACTTCCATATTTTGTGTAAAATATTTACTCTTATTTTGATTGATGAACCACCACATCACAAAAGGATGTTGTTCATTTTTTATTTGCCAACTCTCATGGTTAGGAATTATGATGGAAAATATATTTTATATATTATATTTATTCTGTATTAATTATTATTTATTTATTATATTACGCATACCTTTATTCTATCCATTTTTAGTAAATATGATAATTTTTTTGGGGATGTGTAGACTATAGCCTTCTCAAAGTGTTGGGATTAATTAACACACTACATAGAATGTATTAATGATGGGTTTAGTGAATGTATATTATATATATAATATAATAATTATAATTTAATCATATTATATATACATATGCATATATGTCATTTACTTTTATTCTATTAATTTTACAATGATGAACGGAAACAGCATTCTTGTATATGTGATGCCTACCATCTCCACAAATGGTTTATTCCCTTTCATATTTCTAAATTAGAATGATTATTAAAGATACATATAATCTGAATATAAATTATATTTAAATCATGTTTTATATTCTTTAAGTCATGGTACATGTATGAGCACCATAAATATAAAAAATTAAGGCACATGTGGAAAATCAATGAAGATATTATCATTAGTGAATCCTTAACCTAAAAATAGTAATATGTGGGAAATATAAAGTCATAATAAAAAAATATTTATTATTAAATATAATAATACAATTATTTAGAAAAAATTAATAAACTAATGATAATTATATAATAGGTTTTTATAAGTACAACGAGATTCAAAACATAAGGTAAGGGAATTTCTTCTGCCTTTTTATTTCTGAGAGATACATTTCTTATTCCCCGATCATTTATTTTATATTGTGAGAATATGTCCCAAGGATGAATTATATGGTTATAATAATTAAATTCATAGAAATTTTACATCTCTATTTTGCAATGTTTCTTTCATGTCGATTATGTTCCAAAAGTTACAAAATCGGAAATGTAATTTCGACTCTAATTGCCTTCTTCGAGACACAAGACATGTTATTAACCTATAATATTAAAGGATGATGGTATAAATATTTAGATTAGTTATGTAATGAATTTAATTATTAAAATTAAATTTTACGCATCAAATAATGTTATTCATTCCATTTTATTGTTATATAATGTATCCAAAGTGATAACGGTTTATAGCTTCAATCTCAACATTTATCAAGATTGTATTTGAATGTGCTTCAATGGATTAAATATCCTGATCCGTCTCTTAAAAAATATCATGAAATTTATTAAAATATTTATATGAATTTTATATCCAATTAATGGTACCATATTTCCAAAATTTGGTACATATGATAATTAATAAATTGTTTTTATAAAAATATGACTTTATTTCACTTTTCGGTCAAAAATAGGTGTTCTTTCAAAACATTTTTTTTCTAAAAAATATTTCATTGTTTTATTAATATTATCATATGATGTTAAATGTACATTTTTAACCATGTAATATATTTTTATAAAATATGTTTTTAAAATGAATCTTTTTGTCATTTTTTGATAAAATAACTTTTTTGGTCCTTTATGGTGAAAAGGCCTCTTCGGTTTTTAAGGACATACCACCCATCATGATATCTATTTCTCGAAACATGATTTTTAAGATTAAATGTTTATTATTTTAATAAATAATTATTTTTTACTAATATTCTAGAAATTTTTTATTTTAAAATTGTTTTCAAATAAAAACGCCTTTAAAAAAAATTTCTATTAAAAAATGATTTAAATGATTTTCAAAACATACCTTAAATATTTAAAAAATGTTGTTTTCAAAAAATCTATATAACTAATATAAAATATTATTTTATATGTTTTATAATTATTTTCAGGGTAAAAAGTAATCAATCAATTTTTACGCTTCTTTTATAAAATTATAATGAAAAGGTATTACTTTATTTTTTCAACCATAACTGATAGGTTTTAAATGAAATTGGATTTAAAATGTTTTTTAGATTCATATATAATTTTGGCTGGTTAAATGTTTCCTAAATGATTTCATGATTTAATTTTATGTAATTGATGAATTTTTTAATAAAATAGTTTTACAATGGTTCTATGTTATAGATTTTCATTTAAAAAATTGGAGGGATATTTTCCTAAATAAATGTTTTTAAAATATATTTCACAATTATTTTCCATATATATTGAAATACATTTATTTTACTTTTGCCTTTATGGGAAATACTCTAAAGGATCCAATCATATGCTATCTTGAATGATATGTGTTCTTATATGATGATGTCTATGCCAACCATTTCCCTTCCATGGGTTATATTCCTTTGAAACAAACTACATTTCATGTGTTATTTTTTGATGAAATGATTATGATTCCAATATGTTTTCATAGGTGATTATATATTGAATTATTTATGATACAAATTTCATTTCAAGGGTAATGATATGATTATTGTTTATAATCTTGTGGAATTTTTATTATGTAATGGGTTGGAACAATATCTATCTCTAAATCATTTTTTATCGACGGATGAATTGTGAGTATATATGCTATGGGTGATGATATTTATTTGTTCACAATGTTATTCTTATACCCTATTGCATGTATATAAGTTTATAAATAAACCATATTACATTCTCACAATGTTATGAGTGTATCTTATGATGTGTTAAAAATGTAATGTGTGATCTTGGTGATGTGTTTACAATGTAATTCACAGACCTTATTTCATAACCATATGTTTATGCGTGTACTAGATTATATGTTCATAATTTTTTTCATGACCATGGTTTCATGTTACCAATATTATATATGGTCATGGTATCATGTCTATAAGTCAATGAAATGTGTAACGACCTGACCCCAGTTACCCAGATTAAGTATATTATTACAAAACATTGGCACGATCCTAAGTGATGAAATCTAGAAAGACCAATCTGTTCTATAGCCTTAGAAGTACAAGATTAATTCATATGTTTTACTTTACATCAAGAAATTAAAACATCAATAGTATTTTTTCCCTTTTGAACAATCTTATCTGATTTTCCTATCATTATAGGTCAACCATAAAATACATCTTCACATCTTTGAAAAAATTAAACATTGAAAGGGGTGAACTCAGATGATCAGTATGGATAACAATATAGCAGAAACATTCAAATATTTACATAAAAATTAAGCCAATGTATAACACTAAAAAAATAATCATTTTAAACATAAAAATCTACATAATATGACAAATTTAAATAAAATAATACCATTTACATATTCTCATGGATATTATAGTAGTCGAATAATCACATGGAATATCAATAACAAATTTCAAAATGATGGAATGCATAATGTCGTACTTCAAAACCACATAGTCCAGGCCTTGTGCCAAGACAACAAATAATATTTTTTAGGGCCATGTGTCAAGAAACTAGTTGGTCTCTTGATACCTACCAAATCATCAAGGAGCTATAGAGGGCTCCACCTGTCACTCACTAATTCCAATTCATTCCTCATAATAAAAGGTTTAAACAAAACATAATCATTTGTATTAAAACAATCAAACGAAATTTCAATACATTATCCATAAACCATTAATGTTATAAAAATAAAACATCCAAAATAAAACATATCACAAAACCTTCAATAATATATGGAATATTAGTATCATAATAAATCAACCTCAATCAAGAATAATATCCTATAAAATATGCTGACAGAGTTGAAAATCCTTAGTAAAACTTTTTGAGAGAAATATCACTTTTTGTGAAATCAGTAAAAAGTCACACATTTATAAAGGAAGTAATATAATTGATATTTTTTAATAAAAGTTTCCTATACCACTTATAGAATATTAAAATGAATTCTCATTTCAAAACATTCATGTCGATATAAAAAATCCTTAAAAACAATTTGAAAACATGAACAATAATTAAAAGGACATAGAAAGATAAATCATTAAAACATTTATATTGATGATCTAGTTAAGTAGAACAGCCCATTAAACCTTAAATGATAGCTTTTGAAATTTTTTCAATGAAATATGGCCATCTATGTTAAATATTTCCTAGTAAATACATACACACAAATAATATCTGATAATAATGATATTGAGGAAATAACCCTTACCATGAAATTTCTGTTAGTCGAGGGTATGTTTAACCACCCATATAATGACCATAGTATGTTATTAAGTTATTCTTGAACCATATTCATATTTATTATATTCTTCATAATTCATTTATTACTTTACACTACAAATTTAAAAATGATTTCCCCATGTTAAATTAAAATTTCGGTTAATAATCGCTTTCTTTATCGTGCGTGTTTTAACTTTTTATTCATGATCGTATCATTTCGATAATGATTTAAATAAATGACGAATATAATAATTTATTTATATATCATATATATTTAAAACATAAATATTTATAATAGATAGATATATAAAACTGGAGGAACCGTTTATGGAGACGGTAGGTCGTACGTATGCATAAACTCTATTTCCATTATCATATCGTATTGAACAGAAGTAATTGAATAATATATAAGTATGTATATATATATTTATATATCCATGAGAATTATTATTTCATATATTAAATACTTATTAATAATACTTTTTTTTATAATCTTCATTTAATGGTGAATGTACAAATGAATCTCATCGCGTCATGGAGACATTAATCCATACGTACGCACGAGCGGCAATATCATTATATTGATGGTGAAATCGTATGTAATCAGATTGTATATCATATATACAGAATAATTATTATGTTTTATTTATTATTTACATTAGTTATAGTCATTATTATAGCCATCCAAATAATTAAGTGTTTGAATAACAAACTACACCCCGACGTGGAGATGGTAAGTCTTACCTATGCACGTATTGTGACATTGTCATTCATATGATGGATATAATAATGAATATGCTTGTACCATTTTTATAATAACATCAAATCATATAGAATATAATTGATTTATTATTTTAGAATGATAACAACAAATAAAAAGGATTTTTATGAAGAAAAGAACATGAAAGAGGTGACAACATATTTTCGTCTTCTACGGGTTCTTCCTGTTGATTTGATAAAAAGGGCTCCATAGGCTAGATTTATGACCAAAGGAAGTCCTATAGGGTGAAGGGAGGTAGGTTGGGAGGATATATGGATAGGGGATGGTTGTGAAAAAGGTATTTGGAGTTCTGAAATTAATAGAAAGGGAAGTTCCCTTTTATAAGAGAGGTGAGGGTCATTTTTAGAAATGCTTGAAATATTATTTTATAATAAAATAATTTTCTTTTTATAATTTATAAAAAATGAATTTTTTCCTGGATTAGGTGGGGATGGTCGAAAAATACTCAACCAAAAGTTTTTATAAAGGTTTAGCTCATCATATTATCCTTATCATTTAGATTAAACTCTTAGTTAAATAGTTTGACATTTACCATGTCTCTTTGTATTTTTATATTATATAGAAAATACACCTACTATAACAAGAAAATAGAACCCCATGTGGTCAATTATTAACATATATAACCTTATCTAATCACTTTGGCCAATAATTAGATTATTTGGAAATATTATATCAATAAATAATATAGTATTTTTTTTTTAAAAAAACTCAATAATTTAAATTTTGAAACAATTTAGTTTTTTTTAAGTCATAAAAACTTTATAACTTAAAATTAAATATATTTATCCAACCCTAACATATCATATTAACCTATAAAATTAGTTTAGTTCATCAAAATACACAATTTACATTAATTTTGAAATTTATAACAATAGTTATTTTAATATTTAATTAATAAAGTAATTACTACATCATCATTGTGTCATAAATAAATTAAATTATATAATTTAAAAAATTATAAATAAAATACCATTATGTTGGAAATATTTTGATATATTTAATGAATATTTATAGTCCTATATATATTGTGTGTAACCCTATATTAATAATGGATTATTTATTAAACATTGAATTTAACTCTTTTAACTCTTCTTAAATTAAAATTATTACAATTGTCCTAATATAATACATGTGGTCCAAAGAGGATAATATTTTATTAATAAGTTTTTTCTGGTTGAATTATAAATATCTAATAGAATTAGGACATGTTTTAGGGTAATTATGATATCATTTTTATCCTTAATTTCCCTATTTACTTTTAACCTTGGTAAATCAAAGTCAAAAGTTTCTATTCACAAATAATTATTTTAATCTTATTGAAACACATTTTACATAATGATAATAACTGTGTCTCTTGGATTTTTTAAATTCAACACACAGAAGTGGTAAAATTATGTTTTATGCACATTTGCAATTGTTCCAAGGAGGTGGGTAAAAGAGGATAAAAAGTTCAATAAAATTTAATATATCAAATTTTATTATAAAATGATTATAATTAATAACATTTAACTTATATATATATTATATATTAATTTTGAATTAAAATAAAGTTAAATAAAATAAATAATTATTTAAATAAAAATTCGGTTTTAAATAATAACGTAGTTGTTTTAACTATTCATCAAAAATTGAATGTTTCACAAAAATACAAAAAAATTAGCCAAAGATAAATTTGATATTATGAATTTAAAAATGAAGTATATTTTAACAAATTTAAAAAATATAAGTAATATTTATTAATTTAAAATAAATTTACATTGTCAAAACCAAAAAGCTGGTTTTTTAAAAGTAAAAATTATCAAAAGATTGACATGTGTTTATGTCAACTTTATATGTGAAATTACTTAAAATGACCAAAATTGTATTAAATGTTAAAAATATAATATAATAAAACTTCAAAACCTCTCAAATGAATAATTTAACACTATAATTTATTTCCATTAAAATAGATTAATTCAACTAAAACATAATATTTTTCACTATTAATTAAAATATGATAGTTATTAGAAAAGTACCAAAAACTTATCAAAACAAAATTATTATGTCCCACTTCTAAAGAAGAATTTAATTTCATTAAATTTAATATATTAAAGTGTCAAAAAAATTTTAAAAGTGTTCTCCATTAAAAGGCGTTAAAGTGGCATTTTTTGAAAAATATATATTTTATATGAAAAAATTCATTTGTTCTTATATTATGTCTATGAAAGACATAATATGGATGTTAAAATTATATTGAGTATATATGATTCAAATTTCAATTAATATTATTCATAACCTCATTTTGACCGGCAAGTTTGGCATGTTGTGGTGCACTCGAACTCAGTGTTGCGTGTTGCACAAGCTATTGAATTACATTAATGAGATAACATACTATGAAATATTGGGGTGTTACATTATACCGTCCTTCAAAATATTACGTCCTCTCAATTTTATTTTTTATTCAAAAATATATGGTTATAAATAAAAAACTACCTTTGTGGAAAACCTAAATTCGAAATTGGTTAAATAAAATTTAGTCTTAATAAGAGGGTGGGGAAAAAAATTTACCCCCAAATTATGATCTCGATTAGGAAAAAATTTGTTGAAATTAAGGACACATAATTTGAGGGAAAATGTAAATATTTATAGGGAGTGATTTCGGTCATCAATCACAAACAAGCATAAAATTTAGGGCCTCAAATCCATCAATCTATGATGACATAAAATATCGTTAGTTCAAAAAACATAAGGTATTATGATAACACATATTTTGGGTTTTTAGATCCCTTCCATAAAGATTAGGAATTAATTTATTCACAAAATAAGAGGAAAAAATATACTTGACAAGTGGTGTTTCATCTTTCAATTAATTCCTACCACAAACTCATCCTTCACATCAAAATATAATATATTTAAAAAAAATATTCAATTTCTCCTAATAATATATGGTTCAAATAATAATGAATTTATAATTCATTGTTCTGACTATTAAAAAAATTCAACATTATACCATCAAAGAAATCACGTATGTCATAGGTGGGTGATCCACCCTTGTCACCCTTCAGTTGTGGGTTCATGTCTCGCGGCCTTGCCGGATGCGACTAGTTTTCACCCGACATCTGGGATGTCCATGTTCTAACAATCCAAAAAATAATCTTAACAAATGATTTAACCTTAACTATAGTATCCAATTTCATACATAATATATTCCAACCATTAGACATAACCAAAATAAATTTGATCAAATTCAAAGACTAAAATTTATATGTAAGGTAATTACAATGAAGATTCTTTTTGCCACGTAATAACATGTGAATAACTTCATCATATTTTATTTTAAAACATAGTAACAACCTAAATTGCCAATAGAATCCATATTGATTACACTCATGCTGCTTTATTCCCTTTTGAATACTATATATACTCATTATATTAAAAAATGTCGTGAACTCCAAAAATGATGGAATATAGAAATCATTATTAAGTTTCCAGGTAGTCATGAATATCTAATATAATTTATCCAAATTAATCATATATTATTCAAAAATCACTACCTAAGTACCAGAACAAAATTATGGTTTATCATTCTCTCAACCATATATTTTCCAAACAAATTAAAATGCTATTGAGTCAATTTTTTGGTTCCACACAATCTGAAGTACCTTATGAAATATAACTGTAGTACAGTCCATATGTACTCTATAATTATAATAACATGTATATAATTAATACAATACTCAAATGACACAATAATTTTATAACAACATAAGAACTCTAATCATTCCTCTTCATATTTGGAAGTATCATAACTTGATTATTATCAAATTGCATCATTTTTGGTATACTCTGATGATTTAGACATTGATTTCTGTAGTGTCCCAACTCTTTGAAGATATAATACTGTAAATTTGAAACCTTTTTCTTACCCTTGAAATCACATACCTGGTGTCTTTTTTTACAGACATTATAACAAACTCCCATTCCATTCAAGAATTTACCAAGGTGATTCATTACATAGTTATCACATATAAGAAAATCCTTCTTTTCCATATTCCCTTAATTTACATTTCCAGAGTGTTCAACAGATCTCTTTTTCTCTTTCTTTACTTTAATGTCGTAAGACATAGAGAATTCGTTTTCTGTATTCATAGCTCATGATACTTTTTCTTCGTACAATGAGATGGTCTGTGAGACTATTGATAGATAGATAAATGGTTTTAACACATCAACGAATCAATCAATATTACTCCATGGGTTATGTATATAATTTGTTTCATGCCTTCCTAACATGTAAAGTAATCCTCGTGATTTGAGACATTCTCATATACCTTTTGACTCAGACTCAGAAATTGTCTTTCCATATATAATCTGTGGTCACGAGGAAATTATTTATTGAATAAAATTTCATTAAACACACAACATATAATATTCGATACTTCATCATCTTACATTGTGTTTTGTATTAATGACCACTATTGATCTTCATCTCCCGTGAGGCGTTAAACTACCATGACAACTTTTTCCCTTTTTCCACTCCCCAAAGCATGAAATATTTTCACTAAAGAATTTGTCCATTACTCATCTACTATTGGATTTTTAATCCCATTTAATGTTGGTGGGTTTTTCCTCCTAAAGCGGTCTAACATTGATCCTCCGCATTGTGGATGAGGGTGATCCACACAGTTAAGGTTATTATTCATAACTGGAGTGAGTTGTCCCAGTATCGTGATATGTTTATCATCATGTGTTTCTTCTCCAGCTATACTATAATTTTCTTTAGTAGGGAAATACCTATATGGATTACGTGCATTGATAAGGTTTCAATTACTTCCACTAGGTGAAACTTATAAAAAATTGTATACACTAGAATAGTTTATGAATCACATTACATAATTCCAAACATGTAAAGAACGTAACATAAATTGAATAGTTTACAGATATAATCCATAATCATAAAAATGTTTTATTTGAGAATTTATATACTCATAATCCCTTTATAATGGTTTGTAAATAAAATTAGAATTATCCTAATATTATCCACTAGAAGTGTTGTAACAAAGAGTGCAGCAAGGAATGTTGTCGTGCTCCAGTTCCTGTTCGATTCAAGCTCATAGTGGTGTTTTCGGGTTTTACCCCTAGGTACATCTGTTCTAGAGCTGGCTCTATCTACTCATATCCAGAAAGGGATATATTTCATGGAAAACTCAAAAAATATCAATAGTACTGAAATTATAGGATGTTCTTCTATACTAATCCTCAAAGTCTAACAAAGTGTAATGTGCTCTAAATAATGTTTTCTTAAATCAAGCTTCCAAGGATTTTACTAAACTTCCTCTGATTCTAACTGTAACACCCCCACCCAAGTTTCCTAAAGTCGGTGCATTATTACATAAAATTGACATGATCACAAGTTATAAAATACCGAATGACAGATCAGTTTAGTAGCCTTGGAAGTACTAGATACATTCATATGGTTTATATTACATAATGAAATAAAAAAAATTAACTAAATTTTGTCCCATGTCGATAAAACTTATATCCTTATCCAATTCGTGTAGATCAACCAAAAAATACTTCTTCTAATCATGGTAAAAATATAACATATAATGGGCTGAGCTAGGATGCTCAATAAGGATAACAATATAGTGGAAACTTTCATAAATAAGCATATACATTTAAGTAAATGTATAAACTAGAAAAATAATCCATTTAAACATAACATTATACATTAATTGGAGAATTTAAATCAAATAATTCCATTTACTTATTCACTTGGATATTCTACTAGTAGAATAATCACATGCAATATCAATAACCATTTTCATACTGATGGAAAGCATAATGCTAGAATTCATAACCACATAGTCACAGTCTAGTGCCAAGATAACTAATATGATTTTTTTCAAGGCCTTGTTCAAAGACACTAGTTTGTCTCATGAGACCTACCAATGAATCAAGGAGCTATAGTGGGCTCCACAAGTCACCTACTAAGTAAAATCTATTCCTCATATGAAATGGTTTAAACATAACATAAGTATTCGTATTAAAACTAGCATACGAAATGTCAATACTTTATCCATAAAACTTGAATGGTATAAACTTGACACATATAAAGTCAAACATATCACAAAAACATTAAGAAAATATGTAATATTTTTATCATAATAAATCAACCTCGATAAATAATACTATCCCATAATGGATGCTAACATATTTGAAAATGATCAGTAGAACCTTTTGAGAGAAATATGCCTTTTTTGTGAAATCATTTAAAAGTAACTCTTTATAAAGGAAGTTGTTTTTAATATATTTTTTAATAAAAGTGTCTCATACCACTTTGAAACTTCTAAAAATAAGTATCATTTCAAAAAATTCATGTCCATATAAATAAATCCTTAAAATCATTTTGATAACATGGATATTAATTAAAAGGATTTTGAATGATATATCATTAAAAAATTTAACATGATGATCTAGTTAAATAGATGATCCCATAAAACCTTAATAGATCCCTTTTGAAAACATTTTTTATGAAATATGGGTATTTATGATAAATAAATCCTAGTAAATACATACACATAAACAATCTCGGATAATAATGAGATTGAGAAAATAACCCATACCTTGAGTTTTCCTTTGGTCGAGGGTATGTTTAACCTCCTGTATAATGACCATAGTATGTTTTTGTATTATAACACTACCATATTCATATTTATTATATCATAAATGATTAATTTATGAATTTATACTATAAATTTAATAAATATCTCCTGGTTAAATTTACATTTCGATTAATAATTGTTTTCTTTGGCGTACGTGTTATAACATGTTATTCATGATCGTGTCATTTAGATCATGATACAAATTCTTCCAGAATATAAAATTTTATTTATATATCATATATATTTAGAATATAAATATTTATAATAGATAGATATATGTAATTGGAGGCACCATTTAAGGAGGTTTTATGTCGTACGTACGCATCAAAGCTATTTCTGTTTTCATACCGAATTGAACGTAGGTTTGTGAACAACACGAAGTGGAGACTGTAAGTTGTACATACACACGTATGGTGAATTTTTCATTCATATGATGGATAGAATAATGAATATTGATTTTCCATTTTTATAATAACATCACAGTATATATAAGATAAAATAGTTATTATTTTATGAGGGAAACAACCAATAATGAGGAAGTGGAAGAAGAAAAGAACGTGAAATATGTGATGAAATATTTACCACTTTTTCAAATTCTTCCATTTGATTTGATCATGAGGGCTCCATAGGATGGATTTATGACCAATGTAAGGCCTCTAGGATGAAGGATGAAAGTTTGGGAGGATATATTGGAAGGGGTTGCCCGAACCAAAAGGCTTTGGAGGTGTGAAATTAAGATAAGTGGAAGTTCCCTTTTATAAGAGAGGTGAGGGTTACTTTATGAAAAGCTAGAAATACAATTTTTTAATAAAATAATTTTCGGTTTCTAATGGCTAAGAAATGTATAATTTCTAGGCTAAGGTTGTTATGGGTCTAAAACCTCTCAACCAATAGTTTGGAGATAGGTTTAGGTAATCATATTATCTTTATCTTTCAGATTTAACACTTAGTTAAATAGTTTGACATTTACCATGTCTCTTTGTATTTTTATATTATATGGTAAATAAACATACTATAACAAGCCTATAAATCCATATGTGGTTAATTATTAATATATATATCCTTATCTAAGTCCTTTGTCTGATCCTTAGATTTTTTGGAATATAATATCAATTAATAATATAGTATTTGTTTAAAAAACTCATTTTTGTCAATTTATACACTATTTAGTATTTGATTATTTTAAAGTCATAAAAAATTTATCACTTCAAAAAGAAATTATTTAACCAACCCTAAAATATCATTTTAACCTATAAAATTATTGGAATTAAACATAAGTCTCAATTAACATTTATTTGGATAATTATAATATCAATTATATTAATATTTCATTAATAAGGTAATTATTGCGTTATAATTGTGTCATAAATAAATTAAATTATTTAATGTCTAAAAATTATAAATAAAATTCCATTATTTAGGAAATATTTTTATCTTTATAATTTGTATTTATAGTCGATTTTATATTGTGTGTATCCCAATATTAAAAATGGTTTTGTTATAAAATATTGTATTTCACTCTTTTAACTCTTCTTTTAATAAAATAATAATAAATGTCATAATCTAATTCAATTGGTCCAAATAGGATCATATTTTATTCATATGTTTTTTTAAATTATACATATTCTATAGAATTAAGACATGTGTTATGGTAATTATGAAATCATTTTTACACTTAATAACCATATTTACTTTTAACCGCAGTAAATAAAATCCAAAATATACTATTCACAAAAAATTATTTTTTTCTTATTAAAACAAATTTTACTTACTGATATTACCATGTCTCTAGGATTTTTGAAATTCATCTCACAGAAGTGGTAAAATTATGTTTTATTCAAATTTTCAAATGCTCCTAGGAGTTGGGTAAAAGATGATAAAAAGTTGAATAAAATTTAATACATCTAATTTTATTATAAAATCACTCTAATGAATGAAATTGAACATATTAAGGTATAATAATTCTATATTGACTTAAAATAAATTTATATAAAATAAATAATTATTTAAATAAAAAGACGATTTTAAATAATAATGTAGTTTCTTCACTATTCATCAACAATAGAACCCTTTCAGAAAAATAACAAAAAATTACCCAATACAAATTTTGATATTAAAAATTATATAATGAAGTTATTTATACTAAATTAAAATCATATATGTTTCATTTATTAATTAAAACTAAATTCCCTTTGTCAAAACCAAAAAGCAGTTTGTTAAAAAGTAAAAAATATCAAAAGATTGACATGTGTTTAGGTCAAATTTAAATGTGAAATTAAATATAATGACACACATTGTATTAAATGATAAAATTATAATATAATTATACTTCAATACCTTTCAAATTCATTATTTAAGACTTTAAATTATTTCAATTAAAAATTTTGTTTTCAATTAAAACATAGTATTTTTCACTATTTATCAAAATATGAAAGTTACCAAAAAAGTACCAACAATTTATCCAAACGAAATTTTTTTTCCCACTCATATAGAATATTTTAATTTCATTTAATTAAATATTAAAAAGTGTCAATTATTGGTTTTAATAAGTGTTTTCCATTAAAAGGTGGTAAAGTTGTATTTTTTGAAAAATACTTCTTTTCTCTGAAAAAATGTATTTGTTCTTATATTATGTCTATGAAACCTGTAATATGGATATTAAAATTATATATAGTATATAAGAATCAAAATGATGTTAATACTATTCATAAACTCTTTTTGAACGGCTATTTTGGTATGTTGTGGTGCACTCGAACTCAGTGTTGCGTGTAGCACAAGCTATTTAATTAATTTAATGAGATCACATACTATGAAATATTGTGGTGTTATAAAAGGTATTTATTTCATGTACATAACGTAATGGGTGAACCTATTCATACTTATTCATTTTCACGATGTTTTATGTTGATTTATATTCCCCAATTCCATGTCTTATTCATATGTTAGGTTTTCTTGGCTTATGTTCCTCATTATATTTTGATTTATGTCTTTTGAAATCCCAATCTTTTTTCCATGTGTCACTATATTAATCTTTTTATAACGGTATGATAGTTAATTATGGGTTATTCTCATGTTCTTGTACCCTTATGTTATTGTTATTATTTCATATTTTCTTTATTTACCGTTATTGAGAATTCGATCTCTCACAATTATTTTATTTCATTTCCTAGTATTATAATGATAATTTTTAATTATGGGTAATAAAGGCGAAGATATATTGTAGAATATTTAAATTATATTTCATAAAATATGTATTTTTCTAATTCTTCCTAATACATGAAACTATTATTTTCCTCAAGAATGCCTTTTTATAATGTACTGAATATTCATCAAAAAATATATAATATCCATGTATGTTAAACTGGTGTCGGTATAAGGTCTCCCTTAAAAAAAGTTCCTGAAATAATGAATAATTTTATTTATAATAGGTGTTATAACCTAAATATGGCAATAAAATTGTGTTTATAAAAGTTTATAGGTAATAATTCACTTATTATTAAAATTTAACCACAATGTGAACTCATTTTTTCTTAATCATAATAATTATTTTTATTTGATATCACTAATATTTTTGGTTTATAACTAATTTTAAAAAAATAGGTATTATAAATTTTTTGGATTCCAAATATTATATACAAATTAAAAAATTTTAACTAACATAATGGGTATAAATAAATTGAAAACGGATCCCGCAGACATGACATAAAAGCACGTTTTTATTGAAATTTTTCAAAATGATTAAAATATTTTTAAATCAACATTTAATATGAAAGTGCTTAAAATGAACATGACTGTAATAATACATATATAATTAATAAAATTTAACATAATTTATCACAACAATTTATTTGGATGTAATGTCTTATTTCAATTAAATTCATTATTTTTTACTATTAATCAAAAAAATAAATCATCTCATAAATATACCAAAAAAATAAAAAATGTAATATTAAATATTTCTACATCAAAATCAGAGTAATTTTTTTCAAATAATAGTTATATTTATGTCAAAAGTGAGTCTGAAAATAAGTATTAAATAAAAATGTGACAAAAATACAGATAAAAAATATTATTATTCTTAAAAAATAGATTTTCCTTATTTTATAAATGTAAAATTGTATGGATAAATTAAAAGAAATTATTGAATATATAATGATTTTGTAACTTTAGTAATTATCATTAAAAGAAGATAATTTAATTTACTACGATAAAAAGCATTTATTGGTGTCATATGTTTTTTTCATGAAACACTTCCTTTATATTCCAATGGGTTTTATTTTCATTAATAATTAGTTACTCACAAAATAATTAATTATATATACATGGATAACACATATTTTTGTAATTCAATTTCTACTTTCATTCTCACTCTTCTATGGATATATTTTAATTATCATATTAACTATTATTATTATATTGTGGTTCTATAAAACAAGTTCTTGCATGTAACAAAATATTATCAATGATACTCAACGTTCCATGAAATGCATGATAATGTTTATTTATATAATGAAATATGATATTTTCATTTCATGTAACACAATCTATTAAAAAATTATATTATTTAGAAAAATATATTTCTCATATTCTCATGATGTTGGAGATATAAAATTATATTTTAAACTCATGTTCATGGAAAATGATTATAAAAGTTTTTTATGTTTTAAAAACTATTAAAAATTATTATCAAAAATTAAATTATCTATTTTCATGGTTATTTTCAAAGAAAAGTGTTTTTCAAAAAATATACTTTTAGAAATAATTATCTGAAGAAAAATATTTTCCAAAAAATATTTTTTAGATGATACCATCAAAATTAATTTCCATCTATTTTGTCACTGTTTCATACCAATTCCTTACTGGGGATATGATCCAAAGATACTATTCGAATTATTTCTCTCAATGGTTTATGTTTTTATGGAATGGTTTTTATGAAACCCATTTCCTTTACACATTTCAATCATTTTTCAGAAATATTTTTTTGAAACACAATTATTTTCCACAGGTTGATAATGTTTCAAATAGAACGATGTGGAACACATTTAATTTTCATTGGATGAATAAGTTATTAAAGAATAATTATCGTGGTTATGAGTTTTTTATGATATAAAATCTTGTTTTACTTTATTCATGTTGTTGTTCTTATACATTACTAATACAATGGGGTGGCCAAAAAATCACCGGGTAATCTCATTATGTAATGGCCCAGACCTCTCCGGCCCATTACTTAGTCAAAAAGAAGGCCACAAAGTGTTCTAGAGGGTAAAATGGACTTTTTACACACTTTCCAGAATTTTGAAACTACATGCCATTTAGTTTGAGTACACGTCGTGTACCACCATGCTGGGTATACCCCGTGCTGAAGGTCGTGTCCTTGTTGTGTGAAATAAATGGGCACGCGTCGTGTGTCCAATACTACACGCCATGTAGTCCTTCCCCGCATACGCGTTACTAGACAATGGTCGTGTGCCGTGTTGGAGTCGTGTCCTTGCCGTGTGCAATAAATGAGTACACGCTGTGTGTCCAAACTACACGCCGTGTAGTCCTTCCCCGCATATGTGTTACCCTAAAACCGTGTGTTGACCAGTCAACAGCCGTAGAGTCGTGTTGGAAGCCACGTGGAGAACGTGTGAAATAACCGAGTACACGTCGTGTACCATAAAGTAAATGTCGTGTACTTTTTCTTTTCTCGCCTATAAAATGAGGGTTCCCCTACTCATTTTTAACTCACCCCTCTCCTCCCCTTTCCTCTAAGAAGAGCTCTCCCAAGAGACTCGAAGGCTCCATTTCTTCCACAACTTCTTCTTCCGAGCACCGATTTACAATCCTTCGGCGGCCACGGGATCGTAAAGAAGAGGCGGAACTTCCGAGCTTGGATATGTGTCTTTCCTTCAGCCTTTACTTTCTGACATACACCCATGGTGTTTTTTTCAGGACCCAACAGAAGTGACGGACGCCAACGGATGTCTTCTAAAGTTGATCTGGGGTAGCGTTGCGATAAGAAACTGTTGAGGTAGGGATCTTACCTTCGTCTCTCTAATTTTTGCGTCATGCAGGGTGGGTGTTCTCTTGTTTATGTGAAAAACTTTTGAACCAGGTTTAATAAAGATAATAACTGGATTAAATAATGGGGTTGGGAAGTTGTGATTTTAATTACTTTATATCCTGTGATATTATGTTGTGAATTTAATAAGCTTCTACCTACTGAAAATCACCATCGTTGGGGGCCTTTGCTTGAACAATTAAATGTTTCCCTATCTCTATAGACCGTTTTTGTAGATGGAATCTTTTTGGACTATTGAAATTGTTTAATCAGATAAATTTGGCTGTTTAAAATATGGAAACCTTGTGTTATCACCTCGGTTGAAAAAAAATGGAATAATGAACATGTGGGTGTTGGCTCAGATACATGGCATGTGGTGGGGGTGTTTTGTGGGTTGTTATGGATTGGGTGAGCAGCGTGGCTGCGGTTGACTTGGTTGTGGGTTGGTGTGAATGTTATGTCAGTAACGGGCTGCGGGGCTGCGATAAATGGAATTAAAGGGATAATGATGTACAGGTTCGGTGCGGTTGTGGTTATGGCAGTTGGAAGCGGGGATGCAGGGATGGGTTGGATGTGAAAGGACCATGGTCTATGTGTAGTAAATAAAAAGTGGAAGAGACAATGAATGGTGGGGCTTGGTAATGGAACGAAATAATAATCATGCGACGGTTTGGCTAATAAGAAGTACTTGGTTGTGTTTCTTGTGTTTTCCTAACTTTATTTGTGGATGGAAGGGATATGTTTTACGAATGATTGATGTGGTTGGTTGTGATTCGTTTCCCAGTAGTTAAGGAACAAAATAAACTAATTCTACTGAAACGTGAAAACCTAAATGGGGTTGGGTTTGATTGTTTTATACATGCTTCGTAGTAGTAGTGTCGATGCACGTGCTCAGTTTTTCTGTTTAGAAGCCATAGGTTGGACTGTGTGTTTGGTATAAATATATATCTATATCTTTTTTGTTTTTTCGCACCCCACCCATGATGATCACATAGTAACGAACACTCCCATTTCATGGGAGAGGGTGTATCCCATAGTTACTAGCCCATTCCTACTCCTTCTCCCCAAGGCTGTGATGGCATGAGGAAACCATACAACTAAGACTCTTCGGGTAGGTTTCGATTGGGGTGGTTTTAGCCCTAGACTCTTCGGGCAGGTTCTTCTGTTTCCCAAGAATCTTCGGGATGAGGCCTAGGTGTGTGTGGGAGGGATACATGGTTGTGAGGCCCAGGTGTGTGCAAGAGGGATTTGTGGATTGTGTGGCCTAGGTGTGTGTGGGCGGGATGTGTGGTTTGTGAGGCCCAGGTGTGTGCAGGAGGGATACGTGGTTGTGAGGCTCAGGTGTGTGCGGGAGGGATGTGTGGTTTGTGAGGCCCAGGTGTGTGTGGGTGGGGAGAGCGTGGCAGCATCAGGACATTCTCCATTAGGAATATCAACTAACTAAAGGGAAATGGTGTGGGGTACCCAATACTCTTGTTTCATATATACGACTACCTGTTGTGATTGTGTTTTTGTGAGTGTGGCTGGTGAGGTTTGGTGGATATAATTCCTTTCTAGGTTTCTTCTATTGTTCTCACGGGACATTAGGATGTCTCCCCACTTGTGCACGAGAGCTTTAGGATTCCCTACTGAGTATACCTGTATACTCACCCTACGTTAACTTTCAGGTTTCCATGAGGACTACCAGGGCCATGGGGGGCCCAGCTAGTCAGGCTGTTGGAGTTGTTGCTATTGTTGTACACTTGTTTCGTTTGGTATTGTACGTTGAGATTTCTTATACTTACAGCATGTTATAAATTGTTTAAACATGCATGTGGTCTTGGTTTGGGTTTATTTCTATACACTTGTTCTTTTCCTTTTTTGTGGTTGACTTGTCCTATTTCCCGATCTTAAAATAGAAAAAAAGGGTAATGCCTCCCATATTTGTGAAAACGCATACCCTTTGTGCTAGTCGCCATCCCGGGACCTACTAGAGGTGGGACTAGGGGGTCATTATCTCCTTTTCACCATTGCCAGCTTAGGAGGGGCATCTTTGGTTGGAGGGGTTCATGACAGAATGCTATCAGAGGTGAAGGTTGATAGATGGGATGGATTCTAGAGTTAGTCATAGTGAGGATTGAATGGGATGGTAGTGCGATAATGTTGGTTAATCTTGGTGCGTGACATAGGCCAGGGAGGACCGGCTAGGACACAAGATTTTAGGGCCCCCTATGATCTGATGCAAGGACTCTAAGCCTACCGAATGACCAAGTTAGACTACATTGATTACTGGGTAAAGACACTAGGGAAGGTACATGCATCATCATGATTGTATTTTACTTGATTTTGGTTTTTTGGGAAAGAAATTGAAATAAAATGGTAAAATGAAACCTTGAGAAATTTCCTTACTACTTGGGAAAATGCGATCTTCGTTTACCATACTGCTATGGCACAAGGACGTCATCATCGGGTGGCTCAAATGGCCGAGGAATAGGAGATTCGGGTAGTCGATCAGTTGTGGATTGACCGAGAGGAGGAAGATATCCAGTGGAAGAAGTCCCTCCGTTCTTTCCAGCGGCAGACCCTCAATATGTACGAGGGTAGTACTTCGGATACGGAGACAGAGGGGTGGCTTGAGGAGCTAGTGATCACTTTTACCTTGATTCGTGATCTGAGGGTGTACTGGGTTCCCCTAGCAGTCAGTTAGCTGAGAGGTGTGGTACGACAGTGGTGGACGCTCTACCTCGGAGAGAGGATGGTGGCAGAGGTTCCATGGGTTGAATTCGAGAAGGAATTACGAGAGGAATTCCTTTCTTCCCTGATCAAGGCGTAGAAGCGGCATGAGTTACTCTCTCATTAGCAGGGGAGTATGTCAGTATGGGAATTGGGGATCAAGTTCAAGGATCTCCTGCGCTTTGCTCTGGTTCTCTTTCCGGATGAGGAGTCTCGAGGGAGACGTTTGGAGGAGACGTTTTGTCCTTCGCTCTAGTATGTTGTCACCCCCTTCACCCTTCCGACGTACTTGGCAGTCCAGAAGAAGGAAGAGGTTGTAGAGAGGATTCACTCGCTGGGAGGTGCACCACGAGAAGGGATCCATCCAGGATCATCGAAGGGAAGGCAGTCAGCAGAATTTTTCCTACGACGGGACCTTCTTGGTTCAGGCTAGTAGGGAGCAGTCCCCAACAGTTCTAGTTCAGATCTTCGGATCCTCATCCCTTTTTCACGAGTCCAGGACCGAAGTGTTTTTCTTGTGGAGGTTTCTGGCACGTTCAGAGTCGATGCCCGACCTGAGCTCAGAATGGTGGAGGTGGGCAGGTTCAGCACCCACCTCAGCAGCACCTGTTGTCGATGAGACCCTTCCAGCAGCAGCATGACCATGCTCCTCCGATGGAAGACTTTGCGGTAGGAGGTCGACCTCAGGGTTCTCCTCAGGGACCTCGACCAGGGCATGGTCGGTGGGGTGGAAGACATCCGAGAGGCAGAGGAGCTGGGTGTGGATAGTTTCCCGTAGCAAAGTTGACAGCTCCAGCAGGACTAAAGGTGGTGTGAGGTATGATTTGTTTGTTCAGCACTCTCGTTTCTGCTTTGTTTGATTCGGGAGCTTCACACTCCTTTTTTCACCAGGTCTTGCCCCTGATTTGGGACTAGATGTAGAGTGAATTTCCATACCATTGGTGCTGAGTACACCAGTTGGAGGCCAGACCAGCATATCTTGTGTTTTTCGGGGATGTGGGCTGACGTTAGGACACCATCGATCAAGTGGGGACCTTCTTCTATTACAGATGCAGCCATATGATTCCATCCTAGGAATCGACTGGTAGTTTTCTATTAGTGCCATTATCGACTGAATCTGGAGAGGAGTCATGTTCTCCGACATGGATGGGCAGCACATATCTTTTGTTGGCGAGAGGAGCTATCAGGTGGGAAGACGGCACGTGAAGCCTCTCATTTCCTTTTTAGGAAGATTATCAGTGGTTCCAGCTGATACAGAGATGATGGATGTCCCGAAGGTTCTTGGGGAGTTCCTCGGTGTTTTTCCTATGGAGTTTGTGACTCAACCCCCCCCCCCCCCCCCCCGACATGATGTTGAGTTCGGGATAGACTTACAGCCTAGTGCCCATCCGATTTTGATGGCCCCTTATCGGATGGAACCTTCGGAGTTACAGGAGTTGCAGATTCAGAATGATGATCTGATGGAGAAGGGTTTTGGTTGATCTAGCGTATCGCCATGGGGTGCTCCAGTTTTGTTTGTGAAGAAGGCAGATGGTGGTCTCAGGCTATGCATATACTACCGAAGGATGAACTAGGTAACGATCAAGAGCCACTACCCCCTTCAAAGGATAGATGATCTCTTCGATCAACTGAGGGGAGCAGCTTGGTTTTCCAAGATTGACCTATGATCTGGATATCATCAGATGAGGGTAAAGGACAATGACATCTCGAAGACGGCTTTCAGGTGCAGGTATGGGAACTTCTAGTTTGTAGTGATGTCGTTTGGAGTAACGAATGCACCAGATGTGTTAATGGGACTTATGAGCTTTGTCTTCTGAGAGTTTCTGGACCGGTTCGTCGTTGGGTTTATCGATGACATCCTGATCTACTCAAGATCATAGGAGGAGCACGTTGAGCATATCAGGGCAGTCATGGAAGTCCATTGACACCACCAGCATTAAGGTAAATTGTCTAAGTGTTAGTTCATGATGAAATAAGTACACTTCCTTGGGCATGTGGTGTCTCATCATGGAGTGTCAGTGGACCCGTCGAAGGTGGAGGAAGTTGTTTCTTAGGCAGCACCCAAGAGCATGTAAGATGTTCGTAGTTTCCTGAAGTTAGCAGGCTACTATCGGAGGTTCTTTTGGGACTTCTCATGAGTTGCTGCTCCATTTACAGCCTTGACTAGGAAGAACTATGTCTTCCTATGGAACGAGGAGTGCCAGAAAGCTTTCGACTACCTGAAGGAGAAGTTGGTCAGTGCTAACATGCTCGTGTTGCCATAGGAAGGGTTGTTGTATGAGGTGTTTTTTGATTCTTCTGGCCTTTGTCTATGGTGTGTGCTGATGCAGAAGAAGGGAGTGATCTATTATGGGTCTAGACAGTTACGCCCTCACGAGCGTAACTCTTCCACCCATGACCTAGAGCTTGCAACAGTAGTGTTCGCACTGAAGTTGTGGAAACATTACCTCTTTGGGGAGCAATTTTTGGTATTCTCAGATCACAAGAGCAAGAGTTATATCTTCTCACAGCGTGACATGAACACGCGGTAGTGGATATGGGTCGATTTTCTCCAAGACATTGACATTGAGATCTCTTACACAGAAGGTAAGGGCAATGTTGTGGCTGTTGCCATGAGCAGGAAGTCTCATAAGAAAGTGGTTCGGGAATCCACTGATTCTTGGAAAGGTATGGTAGAATTGGTTGCCTTGAACTTGGATGCCAGGGTAGAAGGTGTTAGAGGCTGTTTGTTTCAGATGACGGTGTAGTCCTCCTTGTTTCAGCAGGTGGAAGAGTCTTAGTGGGGGGACACTGAGAAGGAAGTGATGCAGGGTCGTGTTGATCAGAGAAATTCTCCAGAAGGATGGTTAGAGGACATCCTACATCGGATGCTATTCCATGGAAGGTTGTTTGTCCCGGAGACAATGCGTGAGGGAGTTCTCCTTGAGTTCAATATCTCATCCTTGGAGGTACATCCAGGAGTTTCAAAAATGTACCGAGGCCTGAGGGAATAGTTTTGGTGGCCCGGGGTGAAATGGGCAGTGGCGGAGTTTGTGGCTAAATGCCTAGTGTGTCTTTATGTGAAGGATGAACACCGTGTTCCCAGTGGTTTGTTGCATCCTTTAGATGTTCCCAAGTGGAAGTGGGATGAAACCTCAATGGACTTCATCACAGGACAACCCAGTGCTAAGGGTGGTTATGATGCTATCTGTGTAGTGGTGGATCGACTGACGAAATTAGCTCACTTCTTAGAAATTAATGATTCAGTCCCGGTGAGTACCTTAACATAGAGGTAAGTGGACGAGGTGGTGCATTTGAATGGAGTACCGAAGAATATCGTCTCAGATCAGGATGCTCGGTTTACCTCACAAGTCTGGAGGGGGTTACAACATGCTTTTGGCACCCAGCTACGCCTTAGCACTACCTTCCACCCCCAGACTGATGGGCAGACAGAGCGGACAATCCAGACGTTGGAGGACATGCTGCGATCATGCGTTCTGGATTTCGGAGGATCATGGGTACGCCAATTTCCTTTAGTATATTTTTCCTATAACAACACCTTCCACTCTACTATTGGCATGGAACCATTTGAGGATTTGTATGGAAGACCATGTCGTTCACCCATTTGTTGGGAAGAGGTTAGTGAGATAGGTGCTCTTGGGCCAGAGGTAGTGTAGGGAACCACAGAGAAAGTCCAGCTTGTACGTGAGAGGATGAATGCGGCTGAGGACCGACAGAATTCTTATATTGATAGTCGAAGGATCCCCATGGAGTTCATGGTGGGGGATCATGTGTTCTTGAAGGTTTCCCCTCGAAGGGGGCAGCGGAGGTTTAGAAAAGGGAGAAAGCTTTCACCTAGTTTCATCAGACCTTTTGAGGTACTGAGGCGAGTCGACAAGGTGGCATATCAAATGGCACTACCACCTTAGATGGAGAAGGATCAAGACGTCTTCCACATCTCCCATCATCGTCGGTACTTACAAGACAACTCCAACATTATCTACTGGGGAGAGTTAGATATGGTAGATGACGCGACCTTCAAGGAATGAACAGTCAGAATCGAGGTTCGTAAAGAGAAAGTGCTCCTTGGATGAACCATTCCATTGGTTCGTGTGTTGTGGAGGCAAGGCGGCCTTGGGGAGAGAACATGGGAGCGGGACACCAAGATGCACGCTCAGTACCCGGAGTTGTTTTGACTTTTGTTTTCCCTTGTTCTTCTGAGCTTTGTGTTGATGTTGTACTCTGTACCTTTGATATGGAATGTTTGGATTGTCTATTGTGAGACCTTTTTTTTCCTTGTTCTATGGAAGTGTGTAGCATTACCGGATGTGTGGGTAAAAGGCAAAAAAACTAACTCTTAATCGAGATGCATTAATGAGGATGTGATAGAACCCGTGCGGGCGAGTCAGTGCCGCCTAAAGCGGATAATATCTCGACATAAGAAGAAGGAATTTTTCCCCAAACCACGTGTTTGGACAATGTGTGGGTTGTATGGTGTTAAGTGCAGTGTTTGTTGGAAAATCCAAATGTATGAAAGTGGGAAGACCCAATTCTTAATCGAGACGCATTAATGGGGATGTGATTAAACCTGTGAAGGCGAGTCAGTGTTGCCTAAAGATGATAATATCTCAACATAGGAGAAGTAATTCCCAACACATATGATTAGGGTTGTTGGTTGGGATCCGGTTATAATGAGAACCCTATGAGGTATCTTGATTAGGTTCCTTTGGGTTGGTTTTTGAATTCTTGGGGATGAGAATGTTATAAGAGGTATCTGATCTAAGGGCACGGACCTCTCCGACCCATTCCTTTGTCTAAAAGAAGCCACGTAGTGTTCTGGAGGGTAAAATGGACTTTTTCCACACATTCCAGAATTTTGAAACTACATGCTGTGTAGTTTGAGTACACGTCTTGTACCACCTTGCTGGGTATACACCGTGTTGAAGGCCATGTCCTTGCTATGTGAAATAAATGGGCACACACCATGTGTCTAGTACTACACGCCGTGTAGTCCTTCCCCGCGTACGCGTTACTAGTCAATGGTCATGTGCCGTGTTGGGGACATGTCATTTCTGTGTGCAATAAATGTGTACACGCCGTGTGTCCAAACTACACGCCGTGTAGTCCTTCCCTGTGAATGCATTACCCTCAAACTATGTGTTGACCAGTCAAAGGCCGCGGAGCCGTGTTAGAAGCCTGGTGGAGACCATGTGAAATAACCGAGTACACGCCATGTACCTTAAAGTACATGTTGTGTACTTTTTCTTTTCTTGCCTATAAAAGGAGGGGTCCCCACCTACTTTTCAACTCACACCTCTCCTCCCCTTTCATATGACCAGAGCTCTCCCAAGAGACTCGAAGGATCCTTTTCTTCCATAACTTCTTTGTCTGAGCTCTGATTTATGATCTGTCAGCAGCCACGAGATCGTAATGACGATACGGAATGTCCGAGATTGGATCTGTGTCTTTCCTTTGGCCTTTCCTATCCGACTTCCACCCGAGGAGGTTTTTCTGAGACCCGACAGAAGTGACGGACGCTGGAGGACGTCTTCTAAAGTTGATCCGGGGGAGCATTGAGATCGAAACCTATTGAGGTAGTGATATTACCTTTGTCTCTCTAATTTGTGCATCATGAAGGGTGGGTGTTATCTTGTTTATGTGAAACACTTTTGAACCAGGTTTAATAAAGATAATAACTGGCTTATATAATGGGGTTGGGAAGTTGTGATTTCTGTTACTTTATATCCTGTGATATTATGTTGTGAATTGAATGAGCTTCGGCCTACTAAATATCATGGTCATTGGGGGCCTTTTCTTGGGCAATTAAATGTACCCATATCTTTCTAGACCGTTTTTGTGGATGGAAACATTGAGGAATGTGGAAATTGGTTAATCATGTAAAGTTGGCAGTTTAAAATCTGGACCCCTTGTGTGATCAACCCGGTTGAACAAAATGGAATAATGAACATGTTGGTGTTGGCTCAGATATGTGGCATGTGGTGGGGGTTTTTTGTGGGTTGATGTGGATCGGGTGAGCAGCGGGGCTGCGGTTGACTTGGTTGTGGTTTGGTGTGAATTTTATGTTGGTAACAGGAAGCTGGGTTTTGATAAATGGTATTAAAGGGATAATGATGTATGGGTTCGGTGTGGTTGTGGTTATGGCAGTTGGCAGCGAGGCTGTAGGGATTGGTTGGATGTGAATGGACTATGGGATGTGAGTAATAAATAAAAAGTGGAAGTGTTAATGAATGGTGGGGCTTGGTAATGGAACCGAATAATAATCATGGGACTGTTTGGCTAATAATATGGACTTGGTTATGTTGCTTCTGTTTTCCTAACTTGATTTGTGTATGGAAGGGATATGTTTTACGAACGATCAATGTGGTTGGTTGTGGATAGTTTCCCAGCAGATAAGGAACTAAATAAAAAAATAGTGCTGAAACGTGAAAACCTAAATGGGGTTGGGGTTGATGGTTGTATGCATGATTCGTAGTATCACTGTTGAGGCACGTGCTCAGTTTCTCTATTTAGAAGCCAAAGGTTGGGCTGTGTGTTTGGTATACATATATATCTGTAACTTTTGTATTTTATCTCACCCCACCCATGTTGAGAGAATAGTGTCGAACACTCCCATTTCATGGGAGAGGGTTTTCCCTTAGTTACTAACTCCTTACTGCTCCTTCTCCCCTAGGCTTTTATGGCTTGAGGTGACCATACACCTAAGACTCTTCGGGTAGGTTTCTGTTGGGGTGGTTTTAGCCCAAGACTCTTCGGGCAGGTTATACTATTTCCCAAGAATCTTTGGGATGAGGCCCAGGTGTGTGCGGGCGGGATATGTGGTTGTGAGGCCTAGGTGTGTGTGGGTGGGATGTGTGGTTTGTGAGGCCCTGCTGTGTGTGGGCGTGATACGTGTGAGGCCCAGGTGTGTGCGGGCGGGAAGGGTGGTTTGTGAGGCCTAGGTGTGTGCGGGCGGGGAGAGTGTGGCAGCGTCAGGACGTTCACCGTTTGGAAGAACAGCTAACTAAAGGGAAGTGGTGTGGGGTACCCAATACTCTTGTTTCTTATATACTACTACCTGTTGTGATTGTGTTTTAGGTGAGTGTGGCTGGTGCGGTTGGGTGGATAGAATTCCTTTCTAGGTTTCATCTTTTGTTCTCACGGGGCATTAAGATGTCTCCCCACATGTGCACGAGAGCTTTACGTTTCCCTACTGAGTATAAATGTATGCTCACCCTACGTTTACATTCAGGTTTCCAAGAAGACTACCAGGGCCATACGGGACCCTACAAGTCGGACAGTTGGAGTTGTTGTTGTTGTACAATTGTTTCTTTTGGTATTGTACATTGATCTTTCTTGTACTTACACCTTGTTATAAAATTGTTTAAACATGCATATGGGATTGGTTTGAGATTATTTCTATACACTTGTTCTTTTCCTTTTTGGTGGTTGACTTTTCTATTTCCAGATCTTAAAATATAAAAAAATGGTAATGCCTCCCATATTTGTGAAAACTCATACCCTTGGTGCTAGTCTCCAACCTGGGGCCTACTGGAGGCGGGACTCGGGGGTCATTGTCTCCCTTTCAACATTGCCATCTCAGGAGGGGCATCATTGGTGGGAGGGGGTCGTGACACATTACAACATATATGATGGGGTGGCCATGATATCATTGGGTAATCCACTTAAAGAATATTTTATGGGGTGGCCCAAATAGAACTAGGTATGCCTTTTACAGCGTATATGATGCGGTGTCCTAGATAGTGATGCGCAGCCGGTTACAACATATATGATGGGGAAGTCCACATAGTTCTAGGTGTTCCCATTATATTTTACATGATGGGTATTCTTAGATAGTTCAATAATGAATTTTATTGTTATGTATATCTCATGAGATAAACATGGATGGAGTATGGATTGAGGTTAGTCTAGTAAGGGACTTTGTCCACAAAGATGGTCTTTTTAGTGAACCTCAACATATATGTTGTTTGGTGTGGTGACTGAATTCGACTAAGTTATCCATGGAATTTATTCATGACTGCTAAGAAAATCATTCCATGTGTTTATGAATAAAAGACAATTCCACGTCTTATTCATATGTTATACACTTATGGATTATTCCCATGATCGCCTTATAATTCATGTCTTATTCTCTGCTAATATTTAATCCATGAATCATGTTTATGATCTATGATATGTAGGGTATGATATTAGATATGTAGGATATGATCATAAAGTGTTATGTTTATGTTATCACAACATTATTTTCTTGTTATTCCAACATACTTCCTTTATTTACCTATATTGAGCATTTTAGATCACACATTATTTTCTTTTCTCCTCCCAGATTATGAAGAAATATTTTATGTAAGAAGACTAAATGAGAATATGTTTGTGGAAAAGTTTTAATATGTTTCACCATGTTGGAATATTTTTTCCATGTTTCCATACACAATAAACTGTTATGTCCCTCAAGTGTGTACTTTTTTAGTGTTCGGAATATAAATTTAATATGATGTAATATATATATATAAGAGAAACCAATTTTAATATACAAATTATTCATATAATTTAATTTAATTCATTAATAATTCATATTATTTATTAAAAAACATGATCAAAGTCTTATTCCTTATCAATTATAATATATTATATTACAATTATTAATTTTCCAATGTTTTCAAACTTTTGTATCGACCCTGAAGTTGATTTTCATGTTAATCATGAAATAAATATAAATTCACATGTTTTTGGATTATTATTATTTTATATATATAGTATATTATCCTAAAATATATGACACATATGTTTATAAAATTTTGGTATCAATTTTAACTCTTGGAAATATCATCCAAGATATTCTATTTCACAAAAACTATATTTTTTTTACTATTCACCCAAAAAATCATGTTCTTTGGGAAAATTAAATAAATTCAAACAAGTATAGATTTTAATTTATGAATCTAGATAGTAAATGAAATTTCATTAAATTTAATTTCTATATGTTAAAAAATAAATTGTAATACAAATGAGTAAAACAAAATGAAATACATTTTTTATAATAATTACATTTTTAAGCTGAGAAATGATCTTATATCAAAATTAACTCTAATAATGATTTGTTTGTAATTATTAATATTATTTATATATAAATATGCCTAATAAAATTTATTTTCAAATTAAAATAATATATTTCAATTTAAAATAAAATAAATTATATGTTTAAAAAATGTTAAAAATGGTATTTTATTAATTTGTTGAATAATTATTCAGATTATAAAAATTTCTATATTTTACTCTTGGTAAATTTTGACACGATGCATTAAAAATTAATTTACTAATTCAAAATAAATATTATATAAGTTATATTATTTAATTTTAATTTTTTTTTATCAAATTCCAAAAACATCATTTTTGACGAAAATCTACATTGATGAAAAAATGACATTACTAAAAACGAGTTTCTATTTTTTAATAATTATTAAATAAATTATGATTGAGTATGATCATTATATATATATATCATATAATATTTTTTTATCCGATTCATACTCTCCAAATTGGTATCTAGGACTTTACTATAATATTTGAATAAAACCATTTCATTGTAGAGACCTGGATATTCTGTGGAAGTATTTTTTCTTAAATACATTGAAATTTTACGAGTATCATGAAATTTTATGGCCCATTATTCTGAGGCCTGGTTTTCCCTAAAATAAATTTATGATGTTTTGTTCTCCTACGTTCAGTAAACGTAAGAGCGGGTTTTAAAACTTTTGAACCGATGCTGGAAATTGAAATATGAGGGAATCGTTGAACTCGCAGCGCCGATATTCGCTTAAGATGACTTCCACCTCGACGATAGTTGGTCGAGAATAAAAGTTCAATTCTAGGTTTTCATTAAAAAATTAATAAAATAAAGTGAGCTACACTTTTTTATTGAGCCTCCATGTGAGTGCTGGTAGTTGAAACCTCCTCATGGAAGTAGAAGGTGGGACCACCACACCTTAACCTCCCATGAAAGGTTATGGTGGTGGGGCCCACACGAGCATAACCTCACGCGAGAGGTTACGATGTGGGGACCACCGGAACATAACCTTCCATGATAGGTTATATCGTGGGGACCACACGGTGCTAAAACCCCAAATTAGTGGTGCCACCAACTCCCCTAATTAAATGTGCCAAATCCTCCTCAGGAATTTTTGAGCCAACACTTTTAATTAATTGTGCCAACTATCATGCATTAATTTGGAGGTACCTGTTAATTTATTCACGTTTTTTTAAAATTTTTCCAATGAAATAATAGATTAAGTAATATATTATTTCTCACAACCATTTAACATGGGTGATTGAAGTAAAAGCTTTCAACGAAGAACTCTCGCCAACGAAGAAAGAAAAACGCTGGCGACGATCCTTCTTCGTCTTCCTCCCTCAGATCCTACTGTTGTGGTACGTCTTCCATAGTTGACGCAGCGCGGGATTGGATGTGCATGACTAACGCAACGAACGATGAAATCCTTCATTCCCTTTCTGAGATAAAATCAACAAAAAACAACCTAAAATCAAAATTTAGGGGGTTTACTTTGAATAATATACCTTTCTTTTCCTCATCATCATTTGAAAGTAATCGATGTGAATGTTTGTATGAAATTGTTGTTCATCGTTCTCCATTGATGAACCAATTTCTATCACCTCTAAATGCGTAGGGTGTGGGCCAAACTAACAAGGCCCAACTCCCTCCACCGATCATTTTTTATGTTTCTTCGGCTTGGCGATGACGCGACGACGACGGAGGCGGCCATGACAAAGGCTGCTCTACTCATGGCCTCCGTGAATTGTGCCGCCCCTGCGATGCACCGATGATTCTGACCGAATACTATGGGCTCACGCTGGACTGAGTCGTGCCAAACCGATGAACCGAAGTCTGCCCGTGTGCTGCCTGTGCGCAGCCCGATGCCCTGCGGCCTGCCCGCCCACTACCCGAGCACCCTGTCAGCCTGCCCTTTCCCTGCTCTGCGCCCCACCGGCCTACCCGTGTTGTTCTCTGCGCCCTGTCTGCCTGCCCGCGCACTGCCCACACACTGGAAACCTCCTCGCAGCCCATCGGCATCCCGTGTCCTTCCCGCTCACCCCACGCTCTGCTCGCGCCCCCCGCGCCCTGCCTGCGTGCTCAGTCAGCACGGTCGTTTGATGCCCGCTCCCTTCCTGCGCCGTGCCCGTCACCCTGTCGGGCTACCCATTCCCTGCGCAGCCTGCCCAAGCCTCGGCTATCATCCAAACTGGCCGAGCCGTGCAGGCCACCCACGCCAGCCCACAACGTCTCTAGTAGTGTCACTGGCAGATGCATCTCGGCTTTCTAGGCCATGCCACTCAAGGTGCCTACGCGTCGACCTCCGGGCCGAACCGCCCCCACAGTCCACCGGGCCGGGCCCAGCGAACAAAGCTAAACCTAGCGAGCTGACTCGCCCAATGGGCCAGGTCATACCCATTGGTTCTGATCGCGTCAGCCTAGTCTGGGATGGGCCGAGTCGGTCCGACTGGGTAAGACTGGGCCCAGGCCCATTACAGAGTGTTTCTTCCTTTGTCCGTATCGTTGGTACCAGACGTCTGTTTAAAGAATCGTCAGCAGCGCTGGTTTACGTGGAGCACAACGGTCCCTTTGAGTATACCCCGCTAGATTTCGGGGTAATGTTGAGATATGTTCAGGTTGGATTGTACAAGAATCCAACGAGGGCATAGGTTCTAAAAAGCTTATAACTCACAGATCGGGTGTCTGATTGACGCGCCTTCTGTTGCGTTGATACACCTATGACGAGGTAGACCATTGAGATACTTCTATGTTGGAATTCATGTAATTTGGAGTGTTTAAATGTTTCTCATGGAGTGGACCCTCCTGGAGATGATCGAACAGAGTATGGAGACCTAGTAGCTGGCTGAGACATGAAGACTGCTTGACCGATTCGACTCGGAGTGATTCGACTTGCCTAGTGGGGAGTGCCTGGTAGATGGCGGCAGACCCATAGTGGAGGAGCGCATCGTAGATGGCGGAAGACCCATGGTACTCAACAAGAGAGGTACCTCTGCCAGCTATTTGGGGGAGCACCTGGTAGTTGGTGGCAGACCCGCAGTGGGAAGCGCCTCTGTGTGAGCATGGCAGATCCACGATATTCTACATGAGGAGTATCTCATCAGTCCAAGGATAGTGGTAAGGTCCTGGTAGATGGAGGATGTCCCACTGCACTCGACAGTGGACGAGTTCTCCCGCAGCCATGTTTTCAACAATGTGAATACAAATCCAGGTTAAAATGAGCCAAAAAATTTTGTGGTTACCTCATGATTGAGATGGATTACTTGATAAATTAGGTATATGTATGGGTATATACATAAGTGGGATTATATGTTGATTTCATACTTTGTTATTTTCCCTTGTTGGATTTGAGAGACCTTAAGGGTCTCAGAGTCCCTACTGAGTATCGTTACACTCACACCTGCACGGGCTATGCCCACAACATGTTGGGTTGGATGAAGACGACGGAAAACACTGACTGAGGATCATAGTAGCAGGACCGGACGGTACCTAGAGGTCCACCATACGACGAGTCAGTACACAGAGGTGACAGACAGGTGTGTAGTGCTGAGAAATATATCTGTACCAACCCTTCAGGTAGGAATCTCCGGAGTATGACCTTGCAGTTGCTTTAATTTTGTTTAGTTATACATCCTTTTCAATTGTACCAGTAATTTCCTGTTGGGCTTGTATTTGTGGCTCCTTTTACTTTCCAGAACATATTTTGTATACAAATTTACTTAGTGTTTACTTCTAGATCATACTCAGTTGTGTGTGTTTTTAGATTATTAAAGCATTGACTTCCCAGTTTTATGGATTTATGCCTTGGGTGCTAGTATCCATCCCCAGGCCTATGGAAGGAGAGCATGGGGTAGTCATGGCCCAGGCCCCTGGGGACAGGTCATGAAAAATTGGAATGAGAGGAGTCGGTTCTATCACATAACTTAGGACTCTGATAATTATTTTTTATGAAACAATAGTGATAAGGGTACCAAATGTGGTTTTTAGTTATGGGAATCTAGTCTTGGTGACGTTTCCAACGTATCCATACACCAGGAATCTGACTTCTGATTTCCTACTCAGTGCACAAAAACACTTATTGTGTGTGTTCTTTTTAAATGTTTTCTTTAAGTCAGCTCAACCAGGTCAGCTCAGTAGGTATAATTTTTTGACCGTTTCACATCTGTTTCTTTCAGGATGCCTCCCTGCGGATGACCAGCTAGATCCTAGAGAGCTGTATGTACAGATAGCCCATCATGAAATGAGGCCTCAGTGCACGGCCCTTTCTTTAGCAGAGGTACCATTGGTACAACTCCCAATTGGGCCACTGATTCCACCAGCCCCAACAACATACGACACACTCTGCTTGAGAATCTTTCATGAGTTCCTGTGCCAGAGGCAACCCAGGTTTAGGGGAGAGATGGACCCGCAGGAAGATGAGGATTGGCTGGAGGCTATGCTGAGAGTCTTCAGACTGGAAGGGACACCAGCTGACGTCATGTTGATTCTTGCTACCGGCCTCCTTCAGGCAGCAATAGACAGATGGTGGATCCTGATTCTCTAGGATCATGACGAGGTAACCCATCTATGGGAAGACATTGAGATCCTGTTCTGAGCGTATTTTGTCCCGGCCACCCTACGTGGGGTTCAGATTCAGGAGCTATTGCATCTAAAGATGGGTAGCACGAATTTATCTTAGTACACAACGAGGTTCAAAGACCTATCGCGCTAGTACACTAATATGGTATGAGACCCATTATTCAGGGCCCGGACCTTTGAGCAGGGACTCAGGAGAGAGATCAGGGCTTCAATGATCTGCCTCAGCATCCCGATGCAGGAAGGGGTGATGGAGAGAGCCCTCTTAGTAGAGAGATTCCTTTCTGAGTAGCCTCCAGCAGCAAGACCCAACGCTAGTCGACATGCATCAGAGTCTTCTGTAGCTAGAAGTATATAGATGATGCATAGGTCCAAGAGAACCAGACCTACATGTGGACGACCTCACGACTCAGGATTGGTTGTGTGGGGCACCTAGAGTGGAGATAGAGCCAAACATGCCTAGAGCGGACGATGTTACTCATTCGGCGGGTAGGGTCACATGGCCCGTGACTGTCCGACCCACCATTCGGATGATCAGTAGATAGTTGAACATCCTCTCAGATAGAGATATTGATTTGATCGAGGTAGTCCATAGGGAGCAGGTGGACGTGGTGGAAGAGATGGACATGTATCATGTGATGGGTGATGATTCAATGTGTTACCGCCACCACTGCTAAGAAGGTAAACCCCGACCATATAGATCTGGTGGACCGGGGAGAGCTCAGCTCAAGGCAGCTGAGGCTTACAATAATTGCACTCCAAAGATGATTCAAGGTATGATCGGTGTCTACTCCACCATAACGGAAGCCCTTATAGACACAAGTGTTAGTCACTCATTCATTTCCACTGCCCTCCTTCAGAGCTTGGAGATTTCGACAGTTCCGTTGGCTCGATCCTTTCAGCTAGAGACTCCTACGAGAGTAGACTTGACAATTACGCACTAGTTCAGGAAGTGGGAGATTACACTAGGAGGAGAGAGCTTCGGCTGGGATCTCCTCGTAGGTACTTCGAGGCCTTACAACATCATATTGGGTTTGAAATGGTTATCTAAAGTCCATGCTCATATTGACTATATTATGTACAAAGTACGGTGTGTCCACACAGATGGGACAAGGTTCACCTTCACTGGAGAGATGGGAGCCTTTGCAGTGCAGGAAAGACTTACACGGTGGAGGGTGCAGCCGATCATTAATCAGTTGGTCTACATAACCCTCGAAGCAGTTGATGTGGAGAGTCTGAGCAATCATGTAGTGGTGGACCAGTACACAGATGTTTTCGCTGATGATGTTCCAGGACATCCTCTTTCCTGGGAGGTGGAATTCTACATAGACATGTACCTGGGACGACACTAATATCTACAACAGCATATTAGATAGCTTCCGCTGAGCTTCGTGAGTTGTGGGTACAATTGGAGGACTTGTAGGGGAAGGGAATAATCCATCCCAATGATTCTTCCATGGAAGCCCCGATTCTGTTCACCAAGAAGGCGGATGGGACTGTGAGGCTTTGTGTCATTTACCATCGCCTAAACCAGGTGACTGTGAAGTACAAGTACCCACTCTTGAGGATTGACGAACTCTTTGATCAACTGAAGGGAGCACAATGGTTATTGAAGATAGACCTCAGATCAGGCTATGACCAGTTCAGAGATTGAGATGAGGATGTTCAGAAGATAGACTTCAGATGTCGGTACTACCACTATGATTTCTTGGTTATGCATTTTGGCATATCAAACACTCCAGTAGTGTTCATGGGACACATGAACCGGATATTCCAGCCATACCTCGACCACATTGTCGTAGTCTCCATCGATGAAATTCTGATCTACTCGACTACTGAGGAGGAGCATACCTACCATTTGAAGGTAGTAATTGACACACTCCGAGAGCACCAGATTTATTGTAAGCTCTCGAAGTTCCAGTTCTGGATTTGAGTGGTTCACTATCTGGGTCATGTCTTCTCAAAGGCTAGAGTTACAGTGGTTCCATTGAATAATGATGCAATACATTCCTGGTAGCCACCCATGAGTGTGACGGAGGTACGAAGTTTCCTAGGTTTGGTTGGTTACAATTGGAAAATCGTTTCAGATTTCTCCAAAGTTTCAGATCCACTATCAGCCTTGATGATAAATGGGAAACCCTTCGTGTGGTTGGAGAGATACTAGTAGAGCTTTCAGGTGTTGAGGCAGTGGCTGACTAATGCCCCCATCATAAGGATTTCATAGGATGGCGTAGGGTACGTAGTCTACTACGATGCATTAGGGACCAGACTCGGGTGTGTCCTGGTGGTGGATTGAGTAGTGACCTCTTATGGTTCTCATTATCTGAGACAACATGAGTAGAACTACGCTACCCCTGACATGGATTTAGAAGTAGTGGCCTCCACCATGAAGTTGTGGGGACACTATTTTATGGGTGAACGTTTTACCATGTACTATGATCATAAGAGTCTCTGGTATATCTTCTCTCAGAAGGACATGAACCTGATACATCGACATTGGTTGGAGTTTCTCCAGGACTATGACTTCGAGATTTTTTATAGTCTTGGGAAGGGTAATGTTGTTACAGATGCTCTCAACATGATATGCGATATACAGATGCTAGGAGAGTTGACATAGAAACATGATTCCATACAGATATCCTTTTTGGATATGGATGGAGAATCCTTTTTGCAGTCACTTATAGTCACTCCCCCTCTTTTTTAGTGAGTTAGGGAAACACAATGTGGAGATGCTGACTAAATGACATGACGTTCTCAGATATCCACATCACAGGTACATGATGTATTCTCTAATGGTGGGGAGTACGTCATCCTCTTCAGAGGATGTATGATGGTACCAGTGGAACTTTAGGAGGAAGTGTTGAGGGAGTTCCACATATACCCTCTAGTGGTACATCGAGGAGTGGAGAAGATGTACCAGGAACTTTAGCAATAACACTAGTGGGTGAGAATGAAGAAGGTAGTAGAAGAGTTTGTCTCACGATGTCTCACTTCTTAGCAAGTGAAGGCGGAGCACCAAGTACTAAGAGGCTTGGTTTAGCATTTAGTGGTCTCAGAGTGGAAGAGGGATGGGTTATCCATAGACTTTGTGATGGGTCTTCCACATACATGCATGGGTCATGACTTGATTTGGGTGAACGTCGAACAACGGACAAAGTCATCGCTATTCCTACCTATCAGAGAGCAGTGTTTAGAAAAGAGCTTGGGAGACCTCAATGTACAGGTTATTATGCCTTTCCATGGTATACCTTCGACTATTGTCTCCAATAATGATGCACAGTTTACTTCTTGGCTATGGAAGGGGTTTTAAGAGGCTTTCGGTACACAGGTTCGTCAGAGCACTGCCTTCCAAACACAGACAGATGGTCAGACATAGTAGACTATTAAGACCCTCGAATACATGCTACATGCTTGTATCCTCGACATCAGTCACAGCAGGGAGAACCTCTTTCCTTTGGTGGTGGTTTCATACCAAAACATTTATCACTCCACCATAGGGATGAAACCATTTGAGGACTTGTACGAGTGACCTTTTAGATCACCCTTGTGTTGGACAGACCCTGGGGAGTCAGCACTGGTGGGACCATAGATTGACCGAGCTACCACAGAGAAGGTGCAGATTATCATAGAGCAAATGAATACTGCATAGAGTAGGTAGAAGTCGTATTCTAACAGGAGACCGAGACCTATGGAGTTCGAAGAAGGCGACCACGTCTTTCTACAGGATTCACCTTCACGAGGTATATAGAGATTTAGCAGAGGCAACAAGTTATCAATGAGATTAATCAGACCTATCTAGGTCCACAGCAGAGTAGGCGAGGTGGCTTCCCACCTGGATCTTCCCCTCAGTTGCACTGGGTGCATGACGTCTTCCACGTATCTCAGCTGAGGAGATATGTGCATAACCTTAATCACATCATCGTCCATGTAGAGCTAGACATTGATGACGGGCGATTTTCACGGATGTTCCAGTGGAGATTGAAGATCGATAAGAGTGGGTCCTACATGGATAGTCGATACCTCTGGTGCACGTTCGCTGGTAGAACAGGAAGATTCCAGAGAGCACATGGTAGCAGGAGGC
Source organism: Viscum album (assembly GCA_963277665.1). Classification (NCBI taxonomy): domain Eukaryota; kingdom Viridiplantae; phylum Streptophyta; class Magnoliopsida; order Santalales; family Viscaceae; genus Viscum; species Viscum album. The sequence goes on from OY728128.1 coordinate 600,799,635, forward strand.
TCAGACGCATGCTCAGTACCCCCATTTGTTCTCCTAGATCAAGTTGTAGCTTATAGGGATGTAAATTCCTGAGGTGGGGAGAATGTAAAGTCCTGTAAATTTAGTGGATTTTTCTATCTTAAATACATGGGAGTTTTACGAGTCTGTGAAAATTTACTGAGCATGAATCTGAGGCCCCTTGTGCTCGGAATCAATTTCTTATATTTTCTTCAGGTACGTTCAGTAAACATATGAGCAGGAAATTATAACATTTGAACAGGTGCTCAGAATTGAAATATGAGGGCACCAATGAACTCGCATCGTTAGTATTCTGTTAATATGACTTTCCCCTCGATGGCAGTTGGTCGAGAATAAAAGTTAGTTTTTGGGTTTTCTTAAAAAAAATAAAAAAATAATGTGATCAACACTTTATTTTATTGAGCCTCAATTTGAGTGCTCGTAGTTGAAACATCCTCGTGGAAGAGGGAGGTGGGACCACCACACCTTAACCTGCCACGAGAAGTTATGGTGGTGGGGCCCACCGGAAAATAACCTCCCGCGAGAGGATACGACATGGGGACCACCTGAACATAACCTCCCCCAAGAGGTTACGTCGTGGGGACCACACGGGGTTAAACCCCCCAATTAATGGTTCCACCGACTCCAATAATTAAATGTGCTAAATCCTCCTCTTTAATTCTTGAGCCAACACTTTTAATTAAATGTTCCAAATCTCATGCATTAATTTGGAGGATCCATTTAATTTAATTCCCCCATTTTTGAATTTGTGACAACGAAATAGTAGATTAAGTAATCTATTTTTTGGAACATCGAATTAACTAGTGTGATTTAAGGGAAAGCCCTCAACCAAGAACTCTCTCCAATGAAGAAAGAAGAACACTAGCGATGATATTTCATCAACTTCCTCCCTCGGATCCTACCGATGTGGAGCATCTTAAAAATCCAACGAAGCCTGGGATTGGGAGTGCGTGAGGAACACAACGAATATTGAACTCCTTCATTCCCTTTCTGTGATAACTTCAACGAATGACGGCCGATAATAAATGGTTAGTTGGTTTACATCGAGTAATATACCATTCATTTACTCATCTTTGTTTGAATATAATCGATGTGAAGGTTTGTAAGAAATTGTTGTTCATCGTAATCCTTTGATGAACCAAATCCTATCACCTCTAAACGCGGAGGGTGTGGGCCAACTAACATGGCCTAACTCCCTCCACCGATCTTTTTTGATGCTTCTTCGATATTGTGATGAGGGAACAACAACGAAGGGAGAAACTACAAAGGACGTGCTACCCACGGCCTTCATGAATCACATTGCCCCCACAACACACCGATGCTCCCGTCCGAACAACATCGGCATGCGACAACCTAAGCCATGATGAACCGGTGACCTGCAGCCTGTCGCACGCTGTCTGCGTGCCCCACCGGCTTACCCGCATGCATCCCTTCGCCCTGCGGCCTACCGGCGTGTAGCCCACGCACCCCGCCCTCCTACCCGCGTGTCGCTAAGTGCCCTGCCGCCCTGCCCACGGGTGGCCAGTGTGCGGTCGGTTTCCCGCGCACCTCTCTGTGCCCCATCATCCTCCGGTGTCCTCCCCGTCATCCCTACGTCCTGCCCAGCGCACTGGCTGCGCTCCGCTGGTCTACCTGGAACGTGCCCGGTGCCCCGCGACCAGCCCGTGGACTGACTGCGTGCCCTACCATCCTGCCCATGCCATGAATTCACACTACCGGCGCCATGTGTTCCCTGTCATTGCCCTATCGGCCGGCCCAGGCCCCGTACGACCTCTCTGCACCCAGCCTGCGCCCTGTGTGGCCTGCATGCCCCCTGCCCGGTGCCCTGCGCGGCATGCCCGCACCCCGGATCCCAGCCGAACCGGCTGAGTCACCCCTAAAACACGCACTATCCCGGGGAGTCCTTCGCGGTGTCTCTGGCCAAACAAACTCGACCTTTCGGCCGAGCCGCCTACGTGGTGACCTCTGGGCCGAACCACCCCCGAAGTCCCCTAGGATGGGCCCAGTGGACCAGACCGAACTTATCGGGATGACTCGCCTAGTGGTTTGGGTCAGACCCAAAGGGTCAGACCGGGTCGACCCAGACTACATCATCCTAGATTGGGTGGGGCCGATTCTTTCCGACTTGGTCGGACCGGTCGCAAGCCCATTACCGACCATTTATTCCTTTGGCCATATCTTTGGCACACAATTCCGTTTGGCGAACCGTTAGTGGCTACAATTTTCATGGACACGAAGGTCCCATTGAGTACACCCCACTAGAGTTCGGGGTAATTTTGAGATTCATTCAGGTTAGATCGTACATGAATCCATCCGGGCCCAAGGGACTAAAAAGTTTATAACTCAGAGACCGAGCATCCGACTGACGCAACGTCCTTTGCTTTGAGACCCCTATAACAAGGCGGACCCTTGAGATATTTCTACATGGGTCTTCATTTAATTTTATGTATCTACTTTCTACTTGTGGAGAGGACCCTCCCAAAGATGAGCTAGAAGGGTATGAAGACCGAGTAGCTGGCTGAGACATGGCGGCTGTTTGACTGATTCGACTAGGAGTGATTCGACTAGACTATTGGGGAGAACCTGGTAGAAGGAGGAAGACCCACAATGGAGGAGCACCTGATAGTTGGCGGCATACCCACTATAATCAACAAGATGAGTACCTCTACAGGCTATTAGGGGGAGTGCATGGTAGTTGGTGGTAGACCCACAGTGGGGAATGCCTCTGTGTGAGCACGAAAGACCCATGGTACTCGATATGAGGAGTACCTCAACAATACAAGGATAGTAGGAAGTGCCTGGTAGTTGGTGTCCGGCCCAATATACTAGACAGAGGTGGATTTCTCCAGAAGTTATGGTTTCGACAACATGAATAAAAATCATGTTTGTGCCGAGTCAGTAACTTTTGTGTTTACCTAATGATTGTGAGGGATTACATGATAACTTACTTATATGTATTGGTATATACTTATCTGGGGTTATCTGTTTATTTCATACATTGTGCTTTATCATTGTTGGATTTGAGAGACATTGAGGGTATCAGGTTTCATACTGAGTATTGTTTTACTCAACCCAACACGGGCTATGTCCGCACCTTGTTGTGTTGGATGCAGATGATGGACAACACTGGAAGAGGATCAGACTAGCAATACTGGATGGTATCGGGAGGTGGACCATACGATGAGTCGGTACATAGAGGAGACTGACGGTCGTGTATTTTTAAAGAGCAGGTATGTACCTACCCTTCCGATAGGAATCTCTATAGGATGACCAAGTAGCTGCTTTACATTTCTTCATTTGTAACTGCTTTTATGTTTTACCTGTACTTTCCTATTGGGCTTGTATTTCCGACCTCTTTTACATTACAACACTTCTTTTGTATACAACTTTACATAGTCTTTACTTCCATCTCATACTCTATTGTGTTTGTTTTATGTTTATAATGAAAATTTCTTCCCAGTTTTAGGGATTTACTTCATTGGTGCTAGTCGCCAGCCCCTGGCCTATGGAAGGCGAGCTTGGGGTAGTCACCACAGATGCCCTGGGGGACGGGTCATGAAATTCATTGTTTGGATAAATTTAATGTTGTTTATTACATACTATATCATGATCAGTGTATTAATATAATAATTTTTGTCAAATTCCCACCCCTTTATAAAAAATTTATCGTCACAATTTTATATATTTCATTAAAGGAAAAAATATGTGAAAATATATATTTTTTAATACCGCATCAAACAAAGTGCTAAAAATAATCCTTTAAAAATGAAAACATAGAAACATAAGTTTCACTTAAAATTATATATTATTCGGTTCCCAGATAAGAATAAAAATATTGATATTTTAAAACACACATTAATATATATATAATAGAAAAATAACACCCATTTATAAAAAAAATTTGATAGGGAACACAGTCATGAGAAATCTAATTACAAAATAATACAAATATTTCATTATCAGAAATTTACATATATTTAATGAAATTATTGTAATAAATATTAAACATTTTCAATATCATTTTACAATAGTAGAGTTATTTGTTAAATATTATGATAGTGTTTAAGAGAAAATATACTTCATTTTTATCTATTTCATAATAAAAAACTCAAAAACAATTTATACTTCAAAAATTTTATACATCATCTCTTTCTATAAATAATGAATATTCATGATAAATCTTTCAATACTTAACAACTGAAATTATATTTTAATGGATGATAAAATCTATAATATATTAGAATTTCACACCATTTATTTCATTATATTTATGAGTATATAATTAATTTTAACAAGATATACAGCATTAATAAATCATATGTTATTTTCTAAATCAAAGAAATAATGCATAAATTTAAATATAATGGATTCTATAAATAGATAACCATAAAAACAATTCATAATTTTTTTTGAACAAAATCAAAATCAAAAAAATAATAACCATGGTCACTAAATTGTGAAATAAACTTATTATTAATGCCCCAAACAATATGAAATAGCACTTCATATCTCATACCATATATATAACTACCATGATATTATATTCTCCTAAAATATAGTAACATCTTGAATTACAATAAAACCATTTTGAAAACATGTAATCCTAAAAAAATTTAACTCTTTATTTAGTTGGCAAATAAAATCAAATACAATTGAATATATTCCATAAATAAAAAATTAATATAAAATAAAAATACATTACATGGTAATCAATGCACTTTTCTATTCCAAGAGCATTATTTATATCCCATTTAATTTATGAAAATAAAAAATATCGTTATTTCAATTAAACATTATTATCTTAATGTTTGGAATATAATAAAGTTTTTTTCATTATTCATATTTTCTAAAAAAAGTTCACCTTACAACTAAATCAAATTTCATTGTAATAAGTATAATTCAGAAATATGATTTCAAATAATTAATTAAAACTTCTTGGAATATTAAATTGTTGATTGATGATATATATGACCATAATACCAATGAATAAAATACATTAACAACATAATGTTTTAATTCTAATGAAAAATTCATTAATCAATCTCTTTTGAAGATTTTAATAACATAGTTTCTTCCTTGGTCATGGATTTTTCTCTTATACTATGGAATTGGCTGAATGAATGACTATGTTACACAAACATGAATCATTAAACAATAAAAGGATAGTTAGGATAAACTTAATTTCCCCTATTAAACTCTTTATTCCTCATTATCATTTACTTGTTAGGTACCCTAATTTTATATTCAAAATCATCTACTAATTAATATATATCATTTTCAGGATTTTTTCTGATAACTAACATAACATATATAAACTATATTCATCATCCCTCTGAAGCCTTCATGAAACTCTCTTTTTATCTTTTTAGGTTTTTTATAAAACTCAAATATGTAATGATTTTTAGTTATATAATGACTTATATTATTTTTAATATTCACAAGGATTCACTTTCATACTCTCATTTCATATGGATTATCATATGTAATATCATTCAATTGTTTTTCACATTCAACATTATCACAAAACCTCCTAATTCCATACAGTCAAAAAAACCAACAATTATTGTGTGACGAACAATAAATATAGTGGGAAAAATAATAATTATACAAAATCATTCATATGAAGTCTAAATCATGACACATTAATTTCATTCTATATCGCATTATGTTTAATTTTTTTTACCTATGACCCTCAACTATTAAATACATTATGATGGTTTGCAATGAAAATTTGAATTAATCAAACCATATCCCATGAGGATTTCCATCCATGGATGTTGTATGGGCACACTCATAGTGCACCCTATGGATGGAAGAGATATACATGACCAATGCTTTTTAGAGTTATTAAACAATGATGAATTAGTGTCCATATAACACCCTCATGTACTATCTAGAAAATGATGTATTTCTATGGAAAACACTTAATAGCAACATTTCTAAAACACTATGATGTTATAGTTTAAGTATACTTGTCTATAGGGTTATCAAAAATATTCCCTAATCATAGTTTACAAGGATTTACAAAAACCCTACTCTAATAACATATATAATTACCTATAAATTTAATAAATATATATTACATTTTATTATATTAATATTAATTTTTATGACATTATAATCCATTATAGAATTTTATATTTCTAGATTATTTGGAAACATGGATACCTAAAAAAATTTTTATAATATATTTTTATCATATCCCACTAATATCATTATAAATATAAACATAATTATTCATATAATATATAAAAAATTATTCGCATGCAGGGGAAATGAACCATAAGTAATTGATACATCAAATGCTATATAAGTCTAGGGATTGGAAATATCAATTGTCAAATGAAAATAACATGAGTATAAGGCCATGAGAACTTGATCATTATAATTTTAAACCAATCTAAGAAACCCAATGTTCTTAATATTGATTCATGGGATAAATATTAGTAGTTCAGAAGGCATGAATCATAAAATATTAAAAGAATATGGGCTATGGGATCCTAAAATTTATATAACCTTATTTATTTTATATTTTTATGTATATAGAATATTTTTATTAGTATTAAAGGTTCACTACGAAGACTAACATAGTGGGTTGGGTTCACTCCTAAGACCATTATTTTACTAAAGTATCACTCACAAGTTAATCTAAATGATTAAAATACATTACTATCCAAGGATAATTCCATATTATAGTCCTTATTTTCTCATGAAATATAAATCACTAATCATTTAACTAGTGGAATTTATAATTCTGGGACAAAATTACACATAATGGAAATAATAAATATGTTTTCTCGACGATCATAAATGACAATGATAACATAACTGGTGGAATGAAAATAATTTTCATAAAATATTGATCAATGAATCTTAACACAAGTTATTAAAAATAAATGATATTTCTAAAAGTTTCAATATAACATAATTAACTCGTGAGAAGGAAATATGTTTTATAAAGGCATCCTTAAATAATAATCATTATATGATATCAATATAATGAATGTGGATTGTATCATTCAACAATATACCTATAAATTAACAATTAATGTCAATGTAATTAATATTTTGTTAAAATCCCTTTATATGATATCTAAAATATTATGTGAGTAAAATATACATTAATATTAAAATAACATCATTACAATTTAAAATTTCTTGAATATTAAATAAAAATCTTCCATTGAATTGAAATGTCAGAAAATTTTAAAGGATTTTTTAATATATTACAGGTCATGATAGTTTTATTATTTATGCCATATTTTCTATAAAATGAATCATAACACAGTTTTTAAAAAAGTTTAATAGTACAATACTAAGATAAGGAAAATAATATTCCTTCTAATAATATTTATTAAATTTAAAAAATGGGTAAAAATTACCTTAAATAATTTAATAAGAACAATGATAATTTCTTTGAAACATTTTAGAAAATATATAGGCATGGATGAAAAGGGGTTTTTATTTATGATAGATATAATGTCAATTTTTACATAAAAATCATATTTCGGCCACTTGAGTACATAAAATGAGTAAAATTAATGGAAAAACTCTAATATCTATAAATAAATACATCTAAAAAATTCTTGAGATTCGCGAGAGTTAGATAATAACATTTCATCATAAGAAATATATAAAAAATTAGTCATTCTGAATAATGAGTTTATTACATACACAACATTAAAGATTGGTATCATTTGAATCCTAATACACATGAATTAATAAGATAAGATAAAATAATAAATATCATTAAAATAAATATATTATAGATTAAACATGTCAAATTGTTATTATATACCAACAATAATATCAAATAGGAGTATAACATCATGCAAGTCACAAAAAATAATATTGAGATGAAGAACCCTCACTACAATGGTAATGCATGCATAAAAACATAATCAAATATGAAATATTAATTCAATTTTTTAATCCACATATTTTTTTATAATAATAATCATAAATTATATTCATGTTTATTATATACAACACAAAAATGAAATAAATTTTTTATATAACAATATGTCTCATAGATAAATATTCTGACAAGAAAATCTTTCATCAAGTCTAGTCTAGTTTTATATGAATTCAAAACTATAGAAGAGTAAATTTTATTTCATCCCCATATATTTTTTAGAAACATTCATTTTTATAATAAAATCTAATATATTTATTATAATTTCCAATTATCCATTTGTTATTAATTCGTTCATAAAATGGAAATTCCTATGAAACCTAGACTATTTACTGTGTATTATATAGTTTAATGTTCAAGATCATTGTACATTGGTTATTATTTATTTATCTATATAATTATAAAAAAAGTGTAAAATTTCATATATATTAATTATATAAATAGTTATTATCATCCAAAAAGGTAGATATAGAAAAAGACAAAAGAATCATGATGATTTTAGGGCATACGTACACTAAAACATTATTCTCAATTTTATAAGGGTGTAATGAAAATGGTAAATAAAAATAATCCAATAAACAAATTACAGTATGGTATATATAATATATATTTATTTAATATCTAATATAGAAAACAAATCAAATCTCTTTTTCGCGATGGTAGTCCTTATATATGTTAAAGATATACTATAATTTTAAAATGGATTTTAAGGAAATTATATTTATGTGAGATTATAAATATAAATGATTAATTATTTCCTTAATACAATGTATATTTTTAATCCATGTTTAATAACCATATCTGATATTGGTGATATAAAATGTATTGTATCATTGAATATTGGAGGTAGTCTACACACATGCATAAGTGATACAATCACTTTTCATTTATTGGTATATAATGTGGAAAATTAAATAATCATGATCATAATAAAATTTAATTATATTCATGATTCTAATTTATTATCTTATTAAAAAATTCACAATATTGAGAGGAATTAGAATAAGAAATATTGAAATATTTTGGGTATGATGATTACCTCACTCTCGATTTTTTTATTTAGATCCCTTCATAAGGACACTCAAAATGCTGTTACAATAATATATAAACCTCTAAATCATGCGTATAGAAGATTAAAAATGAAATGGATTTGGTATGGTTTTGATATAAGGAAAAATGTGGTATAATGAAATGAGAGAATGTATACTCTTTTATAAATTACGGGATTCAAATTCCATGAATTTCATTAGAGGTTAAAATATATTAAATACTTTATAAATAAAAATACCTCAAAATGTCCCTAAATTTTTATAAAATAATTATAAGATCTAAAAATAATCCAAAAAATGAAATTCATGTAGTTTTGGGGGTCATTTTAAACAATATCTCATTAATGTACCCCCTTAATAAACAAATTTTATCTTAAACCATGGTAACAACTATTTCAATCTTAAAAGTTTATAATTTTGAATATAAGGTACACATCATCCTATAAATATCAATGGGATGATATCTTCTAAAATATATTATCTAAACTATCAACTTTCATGATTTTTATGATTTTGTAATGATTTTATAAAAATATTATTTTCATAAATTATAATATTTTTCATTTTAAAAACTATTCATTTAATTTCAAATTATAGACTCCATGAAAAATTATAGAATTATAATGTGATCCTTTCAAACAAATTTAAGGTAATATTTATCTATAATATTATTTTAATACAATATTTCATCCAAATCATATTACATATTATATTTGTATAACCATTTCTTTGATTTTTTAGAATTTGAACAAATACTATGTCAGCATTGCATATGAATTTAATGTAATTATATCATAACAAAAATAAATATTAATTTATGTCAATTTAGAAATGTATATTAGTAAAATATTTTTATTTAATCACATCATTATCATAAAAGCTTATTTGATATGTTTTTTCACCTAATTTGGATTTGTATTGGCATTGCACAATCATTTTGTTAATTTACTTGTTATATAACCCACAAATTCTCGGATGTCCATAATCATAATCCATAATACATTATATATGATGAAAAAATAAATTAGGGACTTATTATTTCTCAAATATATTTGTTCGGAATCCAAATTTTATTTTTTAAAGCATTGCATGCAATACAGCCACAGAAAACATGAATGTCATATATGTCATGAAATAAATTATGATTTAATTTTTTTCAATTATAATTGATTTATATTCTTATTATATAATAATATATTATTTATTAAAAACTATTAATAACTATTTATATCATTTTTATTTCATGAAAATACAATAAAATATATTGTATTCCATAAAACTATATTTTTTACACTTCATCAAAAAAATATAAGAACATCAAAAAAAAATTGAAATTTTTGTATTAAAATTGAATTTTGGGGTACCAATATAATTTTAAATTATTAAAATGATATTTATACAATATATTGAAATTAATTTTTATATAAATTCACAATAAATAATGAAAACCATTTTTTCTAAAAAATACATTTTTAGGCCAAAATATGAACTTATACCAAAATCAAGTATAAAACCAATTCCACTATAATTAATTAGATTTTATCAATATAAAAAATAAATATGTTATCTTAGTATAAAAATATAATTATAAATAGAAAAATAAATGAAAATAAATTACAGTTTTACTAAAATTTAAAAAATAGAATTTAGATTAATCATAGGAAAACCATTCATTTAGTAAAAAATAGAAAATTTTAGACTATTATTTTTTCTTTTATAATTTCAAAAATAAATTTAAATTTTTGGAATTAATTTTTTGAATGTCAAATAAATTTTTTAAAATAGATTGTCATAACATTACATTTAAACTGTTTTTGAAGAAAATATATTTTTTATAAATTAAATGTCTTTAAAAAAATTGAGTTCTTATATATTGATAATTTCTTGATAAATTTATATTGAGTAGGAAAATAATATATATTTCATAATTTGGATAAGCCTACTCATGAATACTAAATATTAAGATAGTTTGTAACATTAATATTACAATAACAATATTTCATTATTCTTTTCAGATCAGGGATCAATGTTATATATGCTACCAAACCAAGTGTTTGATTGAAATCATAGGGTGTGACATATTCAATATGGAGTCCATTGTATTTCCTATATCCATATATTTTAAAAATAGTCACCAAATATATTTCATGTAGATTTAGTATGACAACCATTTCATGAAATGTTATTAGTTTTCAACAAAGGTGGTCTTGAATGAGAAGCTAATGGAAAAGTGGATTCGGATGGATCATCATTAAGATTTATTGTATCTGATCATTATACTAAATCGTTCTTCACATGATAATGTCTTGGATGGGACCATGATATTATAAACTGTACATCCTAGTAAATCAGGAGGGTTTTGGAGTTCTATTTATTATTTTTGGCATTTTAGTGGATTCTATAAAGAGAAGAGAATGTAGAATGAGCCCATTCCTAGAAATAGTAGTAGTAATACTCATTAGAAAACATAATATAGATTTTTTGTTGTTTTTAGTAATTTACTAATAAATTGTTTCCAAATGTTTTTTTTTCACTCACCACAGGCTTGTATGGAAGAACCAAATATTTTCATAAAATTCAGATTTTGACACCACATGGAGAAGTAATTTCATGATTTCACAAGCCCTAATAGTGGAATCTGTTTCTTAGTATTGAGATGAATGACATGGTAGTAAGATGATTCAATAATTTCAGGGTTTGTAACATTGGAATCAGGAAAAAATAAACCTCACGTATTAGATGATTCTTAGTTAGGAAATTATATGAGTCTCACGATACTGCTTTGTACCGATTATATTAATTCATAACTAGTGGCAACTTTATTTTTAATTTCTACCTCTACGTACATTTGTATCAAACTACAATTTTGGCCTATTTATTCATCCATCTAAGCTCATTAATTTTTTTAATATTATCACAAAAACTATAAGGATGAAAAAATATAAAGGTCATCAATTCCCCATTTTTATTTTTATTGATGATTACGATAATCTAGATATTTTCTTAACATGAATATATAGGATATTAATTCTTGGAATAGACTAGTTGGATTCTCACAAGGACGTAAATGACTATGACCATTGGAGAGTGTCTTTTACTACAAATTATAGAGAGTTCCATGTTTTTCAATGAGAATGAGATATATGGTTCAGCTGAACCAATAATCCATTTAAGGAGTAGGATAGGTTGATATAATTTTATTATATTGAATATGTGTTTGAAGAAACCTATACTAAAATACCTCTAAAATCTATTTAATTTCAATATGTGTTTATATAAAACATTTATACTCTACCTAAGGAGTTAGAGGTGTTTGTCTCTATTGACTTATATCATGGTAAACAACCAATATTTGATCCTTCATAGCACATTAAACATGTTGAAATAAATGAGATAAAGGATTTTTTGATGAAATAACATCCAAATAAATAATTCAACCTATTGTTTTACCTTTTTATCACCTAGGTTTTTTACCAAGATGACCAAGTGAACCCTACACTTGTTTGATGATTACATGAATCATAATTGGGTTAAAATGAAGAACATGTAAATGTTTCTCAACATTGATTATTTATTTGAAAAGATGAATGGGAGGATTTGATCTCTAATATTACTATCTAGTATGGCTACCATAATCATAATATAATGATTTTTGATATTCCAAAGATAACCTTCAAAACCCTATATAGCAACTACAATAATTTTATTATAAAATTCAGCCAAAAAACACTACTAATGTGTTTATGATTCTAATGAACATAATATTCTACTAGTGTAACTACACTTTATATATAGTAATCATGGGTCAAATTTTTGTCATTTTAAAAATAAGAGGTTCCTGAACATTATTTTTCATTATTTTATCCCATATTCTAGAAACACCAATTTTATACGATGTTTTCAATGTTCAATATCTATATTTTAGATGTGAATTTATGGGGGTATATAGTTTCAGTACATGGTATTCCTGTTTATTCGAAAACATTTAAATCTACAGTACCATGGGAGGAAACACATAATTTCATTGATATTTTTTGATTCATTTGTTTAGAAGTTTATTTCCACCATTTTTTGAATGATTTTTCAAATCTAGTTACTTTATAAAGTAATATCAATTGAAATCGAAATAATATTTAGGGGGGTTAAAAAAATTTACATTATTTTATGATTTGAAACATAGTTTTATTTCAACATTTCTTTTGAATCATTGAATATATGGGGTGGGATACATGGTCATTTGGAATTCATTTTGTTTTTTGGATGTGCTGTAATGCATAGTGATAACATAGTGGCTTATCATTCTCATCAGCATATTCTATGTGAGAATAATTATATGATGAATGATCTAGAAAATATCATTGGGAAGATGTAAATTAAGAGTTTTTGGAACTCTATTTTCATTTAATGGTTTACTAATTACTCTAATCCCAATATCATTAGCTATATCCTTTGAAACAATTATTTGAATATGTGATTGAGGTGAAGGGTGGGAACCTTTAATATTTCTACATTGAATATTCATACGAACCTAAAAAATAAAACCATTGTGGATAATTATGTTAGAAAGATGTTTTAATTATTAACTATATATGAATCATCATATGATTAGAATATCTTGGAACTCATGTAACATGTATTTTTGGTAGTCTGGAATGACGAGAGGAGGTTTATACTAGAGGTTTTTCATATGAAATTCTTTCTTCCTATGTTGATCCCCCAATAAATGATACATTATATTATGTTAGGAGATATAGAAAACATTTTATATGGTGTGGATATAATCAATTAATGATCTATCACTATAAAATAAATTATTTTCAATCAAAACTATTATCTCATTCTATCACCTATGGGAACTCCAATGATATTTATTATCACCGTTCCTAATGGGTGGTTCAGACAAGAATACAATTTTTTATTAATGTTATGAGGTATCAATTCTATGGGATACATATAAAATAGGATAAGGTAGATTTTTGTTTCTAAATATTACACATATTATTAGATCAAGTATGTGCAACCGAAACATTTTGATCTTCTTCAATGGATCTTACTGATGACGAAGAAGAAGGATGATATATCAATGTATTTCGTTGTTGGTTTCCAATTTACCCATTGAGTAATGAATGTGATTTGGTTAGTGAATAAGTACTTTACCAAATCTGATCACATTTATCATATTATAGACACCACCAATGTTGATGTTTTAGGAAACTATTATGTCAATGATATTTTTTGTATTCATGAATTTTCATTGGAATTTTTCATGATCGTGTTATATTGTTCACATAATGTTTTTTGATATTCCAACAGGAGGTTGTTAGATCCTTGAAAAATATTATCCAAATTTTCCATCCTCATATGTATGATCATAAATAATGGGCTATACATACTCTTAAAGACATTATTTTTTTCATTCTTCATTGTATTTATAGAAGAATGGAAATTAAATTTGGGACTGGATGACTTTTCATAATATAATATCTTCGAATACTCAAATAAAATTTCACCAGATTTGCCCTAAAATGAATAGAATTCTAAATCTAAACACTATTGGATAAATATTGGTTAATCATCCCTGGTGAGGACGATATTAAAAAAGTATATAATGATGCATGTATAAATATTGTTTTGAATAATGGTATGAGCTTAGATCCATTATAAATAATGTTGGGTATTTTCATTATAACCATTTTATGTTCCCTATTGTAGTCATTGGGTTTTTTAGACCTACTATATGGTTTTGCCTCTAATGGATTAGAAAATATTTTATGATATCTATTGGATGTGTGGGACCTTATAAGGATATTCAATGGATGGTAAAGGAACCATTCCATATGGCTTTAAATTCAATATGACTTCAATATATAATTTGTTTCACAAGCCATGCCATAATAAAAAAAATTTGAAATTGTATCACGTTCTTATCATGAAATATCTTCATGTAGATCATCATATTATCATGGATAAGATTTTAATTTAGAATTTTGATTCTCATGTGAAGGTTCTATAGAGTTTGTATATTCCCTTGGTTATGGTTTTATAGATGTATGGTTCATATGATCCTGAGATATGGGATCATGAGATTATAATCAGGGATAATTGACAACATTTATTTATTCCCAGTTATTATTTGTGACAAATTTTGGTCATATAAGGAAATATAGTGTAGAAAATAATCAAATCATGGTGTTGATTTCAAGTACATGCTTCCCTCTGTGCAGAACATTTCTCAATTGGGCCTTATCCTTGGTAACATTTTCTGAATATTTCATATTTTTTAATAGTATATGAGTTTATTCATAGTTGGAACATTACTAGGAAAAACTATACTACCCTTCCAAGGGATCCATGAATCTTATGTTGGAGTCAGAGAGGTGGTGCATAGTTAGAACAAATATTTAGAAAATTTCCTTAGATCATGTGACATGGGACCTAGATCTCACTCATGGTTAGAACATATATTGTAAAGCCTTGTGACCAAACCATGTAGTCGCTGTTTTATCCTAGAATGGGGTAAAAATATGCTTCATTATTTTTCCAAAGGATATGAATTGAATTAATTAATCATTATTTTTTATATGACAAATACACATATATTTTCCAATATTCTTCCATAGATAGAATAGTTTCTCAACCGTGGAGGATCCACATGATTGTTTTTTGAATTTCTATCTGTTGGAGATCGATTATTTTGGATCATTGGGTTTTAGAAATATGTTTTCATAGGTATGTGGTTATTCTTTATTTTTCATTATTTTTTACAAGAACAACACCATACTATTTGAATTAAATCATAGATCAAGGATGTTGATTCTAGATTTAATATTTATCAAATGAAATAATTGAAATTCATATAGGTTTGTTGTTGTATGGGGATATTTTTTTTATCATTATTTTTGAATTCTATTTATAATACCCCCTCTTGGTTGAATCTATCCATTCATCTCTCTGATAATGGATCCATATTGTAGTGATTGTTGATTTCTTCAATAAAGGTAGGTGGTTTGGTAATATATTCAGTATTAATTAAAATAAGGGTAAAATGACCCCATAAAAAACATAGATTATGTTTTATAGATGATATAGTCTAGAATACTATGATGGTGTATTAATCTCATGTTGTGACTACCAGCATGTGCAGTAGTAAAGTGGTATGGGGGGAGGGATGAGAAAAACAATTAGTGGGGAATTTCACGATGTTCTCATTGATTTGTACATATTGGATGGGTTATCCACAAACAGTGAAAATAAAATATTATCTTTAAAGGTTGTGATGGGAGCAGTCCTACTAGTAGTAAACTTAATTATATGTAACATTTTTTATAGGTGTTGTTGGATAATTGGTTCGTTTCATTCCAAGTGATGGGACAACCATCAAATGAAAAATTTCATAGGTGTTGTGTGATGAAAAGAGTCACATTTTAATAATTTTTAATCCAACATTCTCTTTATTTTAAATGGAGGATCTAATATATGTATGGATTTAAGCATATAATATATTTATAATAATAATTTTATTAATTTTTTTTGGATCTTGGACCTTTTTTGGTGAAGGGTGACTGTGTGATGGTTCGTAATTTCACATTCAATGTTATTTCACGAGCTTCCATATCTAGAGCCTCCATTTTATTTCCTTTTTAGGAACAAAAATATTTATAATTTTGGTGAATCTGAGGAAATATGTTTTTTTCAATGATACATAGTTCATTTGGGTTTTTACAAAGACTAGGACATCTACAATTGTAAAAAGGTTAATTTAGTGAAGAAAAATATATCATATAAATTATCTTATCTCAACATTGATTTTTGGGTGTAGTGTTCACCATCAAGAAAAGGAAATGCAAAATTGAAACTACGGTGGAGTAAATTGGGTATGAAAAATATTCATGATTGGTATATATAAATGGATTTATGATGGGAAATTTATGATAGCATTATTTATTATATCCTGATCTAGTGCAAGGTATCCATGAGAGCACAAGGTGCTCTTCCAATGTTGTTTATGGTGATTTTTCTCTTTGGTTGATATATAAAAGGCCATATATGAAATGAAATTCATGTATTGAGGAAGAAAATAAAGTGGTTATAAATTTAACAACAAATTTTTTGAGCATTTCCATGCACGTCAATGAATATATGTTGAATTTAGTACTCCAGTGTTACGAATGGTAGTGCAGGGGATAACTAATTATTTTCATTTGGCACATAGAAAAATATAATAATATTGATTTAATAATATTCTAGGTGTGGATAATTATAATTTCCCATGATAGGCATACATCAATATTACAAAATTTTATATTAATATTTTATATATTGAAAAAATACATGCATGAGGACCATAATAGTTAACTGTATTCGAAAACTATGAAAAAAAAGTCTATACATGTGAAATGTCTTCAACATAACCTATAAAGATCTCTACCTTTATTAATTCTAACTAAATCCATTATTCAAAACCTATGGAATGGAAACATAATAAATTGGTGAGATTATATGCTCAGTAAGGGAAAATTAACGAAATGTGTAATAATAACGTGAGAAAAATGGTATGGAATATCATAATGAAATATGAAGATCATATCCTACATAGTATAGATCATAATAAAGATTTACAGTTCATGAGACATGAATCATAAGGAAATAAAAACTGATGACATGGAGGAATGATAAAGTAATATATCATGGAATTGGGGAAAATAAATATAAATCCCTCTGTCAATGAGGCCTACCATGGGATTTATAACATGTCATTCTTGGGTTAATCACTCGACTACCAACATTAAAATTGGGTTTCACTCCAATTTAACCTCTTGTTTTGAGATTTACATATCCTCATATATACCTCTTATTTTAATATTGGGATGTCCTCCTGTATACCCTCTTGTTTCAGGATTCAAATGTCCTCTTTTGTAACCTCTAATTTCGTGATTGGGATGTCCTCCCATATACTAGCTTGTTTTATTATTGGGATGTCCTCCTGTATACCCACGTATTTCATTCATGGAATGTTAGACTGTGTACCCTCTTATTTTGGGATTGGGATGTCCTCTTATGTACTCTCTTATTTCTATCACGGCGTTTCCTCCCATGTAACCTGTAACACCCTGATATTTTATGAGAAGTATATATTTTTTATGTATTATGTTATACGAAAAAGAAACTTTCAATGAACACAACACTATTTTGGCTTGCGTTACATGCAATCGCGACCTTTCTCGATAGCGTGTGAAGTACGCAATACCGAGTTTCACTAAAAAATGATATATTATTATAATATTATAAACTATCTGTTATGAATATTATTAAGTAAATTTTTAATTTTATAACATTTTTATTCATCCTACACATTTTCTAGAACATGGTAAGAGAACAAAATAAATTTTTCAGGTAAAATAAGTATTTTTTAAAAAATGCAGTTTTGCCACCTTTTGATGGCGCACCCACATTAAATATAGTTTTTGAAATTTTTATAAGTTCAATTTGAAAAAATAAAACTATTCTTCGAAATTAGGATATAAAAATTTACTTTGGATAAATTTTCGATATTTTTCTGATAAATTCCATATTTTGATGAATTGTAAAAATACGCTAATTATTAATTAAAAACAATTTTTTCATTGAGATAATTTATATTGTTAAATTATAATATTTAAAGGATTTAAATTATAAATATAATATATTTTTACCATTTAATATAATTTTTGTCATTAGCATTCATTTCACGTTGAATTCATTGGTAAAAACATTTCAACCTTGGGCAAAACTTCTAAAACTCATTTTCTTAACAACGGGATTAATTTTAAATTAATTACTGAAAATTTTGTATTTTGAATTTTGAAAAATGGATTCCATATTTGGAATCAGTGGGTTCAATGTATGTTAATAGGTCCCTTTTTATTTTTGGGAATTATGAATAGTAACTACGATACATTTTATTTACCATAGTTAAAGGTAAATAACATAATTAAGGGTAAATATAAGAATTATAAAATTACACTAACACCTGAAAAAATCATATTGGATGACTAAAAGTCGACCCATATCACCTAAGGGTCGGATTAGATTCATTTAATGGACTTTTTTCCATGAAAATAATTTAATTATTATTAAAACCAAAGAAAGTGACAACATGTCACTTTCTTAAATACTATAAGTAATAAAATTTTAGTTTCTCGATAAACGTAATGAAACATCGCACATGAATAGTATAAATAAAGTTAATAAAATTATCTACATCATATTAATTTATTTATTATTTTTAGGGATTAAATAATTATCATAAATTATGACACAATAGTGATGTTGAAATTATTTTATTGATTGAAATATCAAATAAATGATTTTTAAAATATTAAAATAAATATTATATAAACTATTTAATGTTCTCTACTAATTTTTTAGATACATATGACATTTTTTGAATCTATTAAATATTTTAGTTCGAACATATCGTCTGTATATATTTATTAAAATTCAAATAAATGAATAGTGTCAAAATTGACACTATTGTTATTTTAAAAAAATAACATATTATAAAATTTATTAAAGTTCAAAAAAATATTTAAAAATTATAAATTAAAATTTATATGTTAGAAAAATTCATAAATTGTCAAATTATGGAAAATTAAAAACACATATGTAATTATTTATTATAATTTAAAATTTAGAATATTACTACCACAAATAAAATTAAATTGATAAATAAGGATAAATCAAGTTGATAATGTTTAAAATAAATATCTAACATGTCTAAATTGTAGTTGTTGATGAGATTAAAACCCTATATCTTCTAATATTAGTATTTGAGTCATTATGGATGTTTTTATGTGGGGTTGGGATTTAACATAAACTAATATTTCTTATATTTCCAAAGGTGCCCCTCTCCTCCCTTATAAAAGGGCACCTCCTACCTATCCTCCTCACACCAATTTGATCCTTCAATCTCATCCAAATACTGCCCATTTCACTTCCACACTTCCTTAGAAACCTACTAGAGGTACTGGTCTCCTCAAAATACCAACTCTACTACCCTATGAAAAAGTTTAAAGGAGGCACTTCGAGAAAGAGGTAATACCTTCTACCGATTTCTTCAAGTTCCATTCTTCTTTTACTCCATCTTATTTAGTTGTTTCATCATGAAGTAATAACATCAGTATACCTAATATACTGATATGTTATTATAAATATGAAACTACCCTATTTCACCTCTTATCTATCCTACGGTAAACAAAATCACCGCGCGTGCGTACGTACAGAATACGGTCTACAAGCTGTGGTGTAATATGTTTTCCATCATCACCATACTTGGATGGGTACAATGGTGCAAATAAATAACTATATATGATTATTTTAAAGTGGTATTGATTCTGAAATATTATACATACAGTTCAATATAATTCCACGATCATGGGAACAATATCATCGCTCGTGCGTACGTACGGCCTACCGTCTCCACGATGTGATGCGAGTCGTTATATATGATCATTTTTTAATAATGATTATATAAATGAATTTAATGAATTGATATGATATATATTACACTAATATCATTCTTTAAATGATATATCTATATCCTATAAAGAGTAATAAGAATTTATTCGACAAAACACGCATAAGAACAATAAGCAATAAACACCCAAATAACAAGTAACAATGAAATATTACTTCTAACAAGATACAAATATGACCATATATGAAATCATAACAAGGAATATGATTATTTAATAAGTCAATTGAAATTATTTAAACCATATTATAGGAGGTTCAGATTCATACGAAGCATATCGGACCTAAGGTAAGGGAAAATCTCACAATCTCATTTTTATCCAAGATTGTTTATACTTCCGAATTTACTGGGGAATATTTATCATCCACATACATTTTTCCTCAATATGTAATATTATATCTATCCTCCTACAATTTTTTAAATCCAATTTTACCCTTCGGTGAGTTTTTAGTAAAAGATATGAATGAAATCTTTTGTTATATTTCGTATGAGGTACTTTTTGACTTTTCCGACCAAAGTAAGAGAAGAATGTTTTTTTTAACTTATAAGGAATTAATGAATTTTTAGAACATTATTTCCAAGAATATTCCTTTACAAGTTTTCAAGTTTATTTTTAATCAACTTTTTTAGTTTAAAATTGTATGACATGATAAAATGGAAAAATGTTTTTGAAGTAGAAAGGATATTTTTCACAAGAATAGAGTTCAAGTGTTTTATCAAAATGATATTCCATCTAAGATAATATAGGGTTCTATTTATATCCCTATTTTTATATTTATTTGTTTATGTTATGATGGAATTATTTTTATGATGTCCTTTTATCTTATATGGATTATGTTATGATGGCATGATGTTTAAGATTCCCATTTTTATTACATGGGTTATGCTATGATGTAGGATTTATGATTTTGTGGCACACATAAGAATGGTTTCATTATGAGTTGGGTGGGACCTATATCTCCTTCCAACGCATTGGGTAAAGATTTATATCTCATGAAATAGACATGGCTGGAATGAAAGGTGAAACCGATTCTGTGAAACAGGACTGAAATAAGGAGTGAACTCAGTTCAGAAATGGACTTTGTCCGCTAAGATAGTCTTGGAAATGAGTCTTGACTACTAAGAAATGATTTTCTATGATTATTTTTGTTTTCCAAAATGTTTCATGATTTATGTTATGATTATTGTTATTAAATTTCACTTCTATTGTTTATCCCATGTTATGATCTCTTTTGGTGGATAATATTCTCAAAATGATATGTTTTATGAATATGATATGTTTGATATTTCTTTTGTTTACCCTTATTGAGAATTTCAGTTCACCATTTTTTATGTATTCTTTTCCCCAGGTCAGGATGAAGGATATCAAGTTGGATATGCCAAAAAGGGACTCTAGATATGATGAAATAAATGGGAGACAATGTAGATGATTTATGAACCAGTTGTTTATGATTCCTTGTTTCTAAATACACTATACCTATACGGTCCTTTCATGGTTTTGTTATATGTTGTAATAATAATGCTTCGATTTTCAAGTAATAACCATGTGTGTAAATTATGGGTTGTTATATTTGGTATCAGAGGAAAGGTATAGTCCACCTTTGGAAACTAGGATGTGAAAGCCTTAGTATAAACCGTAAGGATAAGTCTAAGCATATAACACAATATTATTATTTTATAAATGGCCATGAAAAACCTATGATAAGACCTTAAGTGTGAAATTTTATTCTTGATTATGTGGTTTTCCTATTATAATTAGTGTTGCTCACATTATTCTTATTGGGTTTAGTCAATGGCTAGAACCTGAAGGAACCGTGTTAATGTAGAATGTGACGGGCAATGCAATGATTGTCCCCCTGAGCAACCAATCGTTATGGGAGATGGAATGAAAAATCATGTAGCCATGATCACATAACTTTCTCTTTCTGTGAACCATTAAGGACTTCCAAACGAGCAAAGGAGGGAGCAACATTCTGTTTAATCCTTCATGAGGGAGATTCCACCTTCATTCAGTGGGTCTTCTGATCCATTAGTAGCTGAATAATGGATTAGTACCACTGAAAAGATATTTTCAGTACTACAATTTTCATAAAAGACAATATCATCTTAGTAGTGTATCGTTTGGAAGGTGATGTTGATCAATGGTGGAATCTTATCAAGAATACGAGGCAAAGAGATGAAATTGAGTATGTGGAATGGGACGCGATAAAGATCATATTTTCCAATAAGTACTTCCCTAGTATTCTTCGAACAAAGATGGAGAAGGAGTTTCTCGAACTGAAGTAAAAGGATGATGAATCTGTTGGTACCTAAAAAGAAAATTTTACAAGACTTGAGAGGTATTCTTCCAAAATTATTATCCAACCTGAGAGTAAGATCGATCGATTCTTTAGTGGCTTAAAACCAATTCATTGAAGGGCATTATCCATAATGGACATCAATAGCTATGAGAAAATTGTTCGATGTTCTCTCAAGGTTGTGATGGAGATTGGAGTAACCCATCAGTGACATGGGTTTGATAAGAAGAGGAAAATGGAATTCAAAGGAAAATCTAAAGACCACACTGAAAATAATATGAGTTTTCCCTTATGCTCAATGTGTGGAAAGAAACATGGAGGAAATTTTCTTATGGGTACAAGAAAATGATATAATTATGGAAATGAAGGTCACCGGGCAATTGAATGTTGAAATAATGGGAAGAAGATGTCTAATGATGCAAAAAAATTAAGGGATACACAGAATTCACCTACTAAACTTCAATGTTTCAAGTGCAAGGAGATGGGGAATTATGCCAATAAATTCCCAAATCCAAGGGATGATGATGATGATCGACTTCAACAAACTCTTAATGCCAAAGAAAAAGGAAAGTCACATGCAATTACTATCGGCAATGTGGGTTATGAAAAATAAGTGGTGAGAGGTACAATTACCATCCACTCTAAAGTAGAAAATGTTTTATTTGATTCTGGATCCACACACTCTTTTATTTATGAATAATTTTCTAAGGGTATCACCGTATTACCTCAACAATTAGATGTTGAGTTAGCTGTGACAACCCTTAATGGCACAACAGTTTCATCAAAAGATTAGAATTCTTCTCAGATTAATGTTTGTGGGTATGTTATTCCTGCAAATATTGTGATCCTGCCTATAGTGGAATTTGATTTGATTCTTGAAATAGATTGGATTCATTTATATGGAGCTCATATCAATTTCTAAAGAAGGGAAGTCACATTTTATATTCCAGATCAATCTGTGATCGTCTATTGATGCAAGGATGATCATAACCTTCCAGTGGAAATTTCTTCCATCTTATGGGTCTTGATTCCACTAAATGAAGTTTATTTAACTCAAATGGTTGGAGAGATACTCATGATTAATAATATTCCCATTGTACGGGAGTTTGATGATGTCTTTCCGAGGGAATTTCCAGGTCTTCCACAAAATCGTGAAGTTGAGTTTTCAATAGAACTCATACCAGGTGCTATGCCCATTTCAAAGACACCTTATAGAATGGCCCCAATTGAGTTGTAGGAATTGTAGAAGCAAATCCAATAGAATCTTGATAAAGGATTCATATTCCCTAGTGCGTCACCATTGGGAGAACCTGTTCTGTTTGTTAAGAAGAATGATGGATCAATGAGACTCTTCATTGATTATCAAGAACTTAACAAGATCACGATCAAGAACAAATATCCTTTCCATGCATTGATGACTTATTTGACCAACTACGCGGAGCTCAATACTTTTCCAAGATTGATCTTCGTTCAGGGAATCATCAATTAAGGGTAAAAAGGGAGGATATACAAAAGATGACTTTTCGTACAAGGTATGGACACTATGAATTTATAGTGATGCCATTTTGTCTTACTAATGCCCCTGCTATCTTCATAGATATGATGAATATAGTCTTTAAAGAATATCTTGATTAGTTTGTGGTATTCTTTATAGATGATATTATTTTCTATTCAAAGAGCAAGGAAGAATAGGAATATCACTTGATAATTGTATTGAAGTCCCTGACAAAGGAGAAGCTTTATGCCAAATTTACCAATAGTGAATTTTGGCTTCAAATATTGCATTCCTAGGTCACATAATCTCAAAAGAAGGGGATATTTGTGGATCCAACAAAAACAGAGGTTATATAATGATAGTAGAGACCAAAAACAGTAACTGAGATCCGAATTTTTCCTGGTTTGGCTAGATATTACCGAAGTTTTGTGAAATTTTTTTTATGGTTATCTAACCCAGTCACCAAGTTGACTCGGAAAGGAGTTATGTTTGTTTTGACGGAGGAATGTGAAGAGAATTTCAAAAAGCTAAAAAGAAGGTTAACCAGTGCACCTGTGCTCACACTACCTTGTAGTGGAGAAAATTTTGTGATCTACAGTGATGCATCCAAGAAGGGACTGGGTTGTGTTCTCATGAAAAATGATATAGTGATAGATTATTCCTCACGACAGTTGAAAATCCATGGGAAAAATTACCCAACGCATGATTTGGAGTTAGCTGCAGATATCTCTGCATTAAATATTTGGAGGCATTACCTTTATGGTGAAAGGTGGGATATTTATACTGATCATAAATGTTTAAAGAATATTTTCACACAAAAGGATCTGAATATGCCCCAATGAAGATATTTGGAGCTGATTAAGGATTACGACTGCTCAATTCATTACCACCCCGGGAAAGCAATCAAGGTGGAAAACGCATTAAGTCGAAAGGACCATGCTATATTATCCATGATGAGGATCACAAAATATCCAATATTTATGGATTTACAAAGGATGGATCATGGAATTATAATCAAAGGGAATAAATCTTATCTTTATCCAATGAATGTTCAACCATCTATACACGTGAAGATTAAAGAGGCACAGAAAGAAGATGTAGAGTTACAAAAGAAGGTGAGAAAAGTTCCTAAATTCAACCTTTATTGTGATGGGATAATAAGGTTTAGGAACCGTGTCTGTATTCCTCCCATACTAGAATTAAAGAAGTATATGTTGTATGAGGCTCATAGTTCTTCATTTTCTATTCATCTTGGAAGTACAAAGATGTTTAGGGACCTAAAAGAGTCCTTCTGGTGGAATGGCATGAAAAGAGATGTTGCTGAATATGTCTCTCGATGCCTGGTTTGTTAGCTAGTTAAAGTTGAGAGACAAAAGTCTAAGGGGATGTTACAACCATTACCCATACCAGAATAGAAATGGGAAAACATCAGTATGGACTTTTTCACTGGACTTCCTAAAACATCCAAAAGCAATAATTCTATCTTGGTTATAGTTGATCATCTTATAAAGTTGACACACTTCATTGCTATTAGGGAATATTTCTCTCTGGATCAGCTTTCCAGGATATATGTAAAGGAAGTGGTAAGATTGCATGGAGTACCACTTTCCATTATATCTGATCGAGTTATGAGGATTACCTCGAAGTTCTGGCGAAGTCTTCAGTATACTCTACATACAGAGTTTAGTTTCAGCACTTATTACCATCCTCAAATGGACGGTCAGTCTGAGAGGACAATTCAAACTCTAGAATACATGTTGAGAGATTTCTCTATGGATTTCAACGGTGGATGGGATGAGCACCTACCATTGGTTGAATTTCCTATAATAATAGCTTTCACTCTAGTATTCAGATGGCTCCTTATAAAGCTCTCTATGGAATAATATGCAGAACTCCAACTTGCTGGGATGAAGTTGGGGAAAGAAAGCTATTAGGACCTGATCTTGTTGATGAGATGGCAGAAAAAGGCAGATCTGATCAGAAACACATAAGAGCAGCTCAGAGTCGACAAAAAAGTTATGCCGACAACCGAAGAAAAGACCTAGAGTTTGAAATGGTGATAATGTTCTCTTATGAATATCTCCTTATAATAGAGTAATGAGATTCGGGAATAAGGGAAAGTTGAGCCCCAGGTATATCGGTCCTTTTGAAATACTAGATCGTGTTGAGAAGGTAGCTTATCGATTGGCGCTTCCACCGAATCTCTCTCAAGTTCATGATGTGTTCCACGTATCTCTCCAGAGAAAGTACATACCTGATCCTTCACATGTACTAAGATCATGAGTTGTACCGCTGGAGCCGGATCATTCTTATGAAGAACAACCAATAGAGATTATGGATCGTAGAGTAATAGTTCTACGAAACAAGACCACACTCTTGGTGAATGTTTTATGGAGGAACCACCAATTAGAAGAAGCTACATGGGATCTTGAAGATATGATGAGGGAGAGGTATCCTCATCTGTTTGTTACGAAGTGATGAATTTCGCGGGCGAAATTCCTTTTAAGGGGGGTAGAATGTAACAACCTGATATTTTATGAGAAGTATATTTTTTTATGTATTATGTTATATGCAAAGGGATCTTTCACTGCACACAACCCTAGCTTGGTTTTCATCACACACAATCACATCCTTTCTTGATAGCGTGTGTAGTACGCAATACCGAGTTTCACTAAACAACGATATATTATTATAATATTATAAACTAGCCGTTATTAATAGTATTAAATACATTTTTAATTTTATAACATTATTATTCATCATACACTTTTTCTAGAACATGGTAAGAGAACAAAATAAATTTTTCGGGTAAAATAAGTGTTGGTCGGCGTGGATACTAAAGAGGGGGGGGGAATTTAGTTCCAACTAAAATTACTGTTAAAAATATTGTCTATTTAAAATTCCCCAATTTATAAAACAAGTTAAACTATAGTGAATTTATACAGATTGTAAATGTTCACTTAGCTTCTAAAATATTGATTAGGTCTCAGTTAATTTAACCACAAGATTTAAATAACTTTTGAAACTAACCTACTTATTTACAGTATGTTTAAACACATGCTAATTTAACTATCAAAGTAGCTTTAAAATAGTTTTGTATTTCAAAGTAATTGCAGTTGAATGAATAAGATATTTGTAGTATACTATAAACTTAAACTAAAGATTCACATCAGATATAACAAGAGTTTCAGTTTCAAGCCGAGACTTAGTCCTCTCAAATTTATATAAATTTGATCCACACCCTAGATCAGGGTTAACAACAGGTTACAAAACTGTCCATGCCATGCAGGGACCTCTACCACTATTCTTCGTGGGAAACAAAACAAAGACCAGACCACACAAGGACCTATTCCACAGTTGACGTGGGTAAACAAGAGATAAGAAATTTGGATTGAGGATTTTGATATCCTCCAGTTTAGTGCAGGAGATAGTGTGTGTAAAATAAATACAGAGTACACTACACTGCTTGAAATTTAGTAAATAAATCACTTAGAGAGAGTATATAAGAGTTTAGAAATCTCTAGTAATTATCAATGCAGCTCTGGACTCATTGGATTCAACAGGAATGCTTCTGAGTCCTTCTCTGGTTTTTCTGTTGAAAAACAGAGTGTCGTAGTCATCTTGTCTTCTTCAGAAATAAAAATGATCTCTTGATTTTTCGTGTGTTCTTCATTGGTGTTGGATTTCATTCATGAGAGTTCATTGAAAGTCTGGAAATCTATCTCTTAATCAGGATATTTCTTCTTGTAGATGTCTCGGTGTATTTAAGTTCATTTCGTTGTATTTTCACACTTGCGCACCACATCACTACTTTTTTTTCTGTACTTCATCTTAATCTTCCTTATATTCCCTGAGTTTTGGCAATAGGAATGATTACCTTTTCATAGGTACGAGATACGGTTTCCTGACATGCCAACAACTATCATTTAATAACATTAATTGCATTAAAAACATCAAATATGATCGTTAGTATTATTTAAATAATATTGACAAAAAGTTGAGGAACAGTGTCATAATGATTATGTAAACGATGTCTTCTTCACGGTATGAGCTTCAGGGTATGAGAATCACGGTATGAGCTTCACGATATGAGCTTCACGGTATGAGCTTAACGGTATGAGATTCACGGTTTGAGCTTCACAGTATGAGCTTCACGGTATGAGCTTGTCACGGTGTCTGGATCACAGTTTGTCCTTCACGGTGTCTTGGTCACAGTGATTCCTTCACGGTGTCTGGGTCACTGTGATTCCTTCACGGTGTCTCGGTCACGTTGAGTCCTTCACGGTGTCTGGGTCACGGTGAGTCCTTCACGGTATCTGGGTCACGGTGAGTCCCTCATAGTGAGTCCATACTTAGACAAATATCTGTATTTGGACTTAGACAAAATATGCAGAATATGGATTAAGTGTAACCATTAGAGAGTAAGAGAACTTGAATCATAAACATAAAGGCTTGATAATATATGTGAGATTTGCGATCATGCATAAGACTTGTAAAAAATAAAGAGAGTGATAAACATCCATAAGATTTTCTATCATTAAATCATGATTTGTAGTTATTATTGAGATTGAAGACCATTATCAAGATGTGCAATGAAGATGGAGATTAATTAATAGTAAAAGGATTTGTGATAATTAAAACATGATTAACACATGAGGAGTCCAACAATCTCCCCCTTTTTGATGATAATAAATCAGATATAGGAATAATATAAAAGACATGTAATATTAAAAATACTACCATATCAAAAAAACATTATAGAACTGACACTTGTAATTTTTCTACCGCATTTATACTTGTAGAGATTTCTCCCCCTTTTGGGATTATCAAAAAGTAGAGAAAATGAAATCAAACTCAGTAGTTTTCATTAAACAAAGGGTTCAGAATACAACATACAGGAGAAGTAAAAACAGTAAACAAGAAATGACATCCCATCAAAATGAAAACAATATCTAGACTCTTCAGGGATCCATCTTTTCCTTTCCATTATCAGCAGCCAGAGCTGGTGATAAAGTAGAAGAAGGCATGGATGCGTTAGACATAGAGGGTAAGGGTAGACCTTTAAAAACAATTGGAGCCAATGTGGGAGTAGATGAAGATCTAGGCTTAGGTTGGTTAAGAATGACTGGCTGGATCTAAGAAAGAGCTTGGCTGACTAACATGGCAGTTGAGGCTAAGGCAGGTAGACCATGTCTAAGGGGTGCAGTAGCTGGAGAAACTATAGAAGTACTCTGCACATGAAGATATGGCTTCAAAAGATTTATGAAATCATTAATGATTTCACCACCATATTGCATAGCCTTTTCAAAAGAATCTTTATTTTCCATAAACTTGTCCAACAATCTGGTGAACTCTTTATGTTTCTGAACGTGAGTTTTAAAAGCTTGATTCACCAGAGGGATTCTCAAATTTTCCATAAGATATCTAAAGTGATCTGTCATATCACTTTTAGAGAAAATCCGAGAGAGATAAAGATCTATTTTCTTGTTGATCTCTTATTGAGAATCATTGGTTATCTTAGAATGAATCTTAACCAAGTCCAATACTCTATCACTGTTATTAACCACTTCTGTCAAAGAAGATTGATCCAAGCCACTGAAGGCGCAGTGAATTTATTCCTTGATTATGGATCTTAGCATAAAATCATCCAAAGAAGATGTGGAGGTCTGACCAGAATCAGGTGAAGCCTTGATAGCTTCGGATAGAACTTTGAGCTGTTTCAGAACTTTTTGCAGGCATCCAGTGTATTTATCTGTAAGCTTATTCAGAGTTTCCAAAACCTCTCTCATGCGTTCCAGCTTTTTGGTGTGTCTTTTTACCATATTTTCATCAAAATAAAGGATGTATGGATGAACATCAGACACAATTTACCTAGCAAAGAAGGAATAAGATGGATCAATAGAAGCAGCAACAAGTGAAGGAGCAGAAACAGGAGCAGGAGCAGAAACAGGAGCATGCTCTGATCTCAAAGAAAACTCATTCTGCAAACTTGTGATCATATTTTTCAGATTTGCAACATCAGCACTCGGAAGCTTATTCCCTACTCTGACTTCTTGAATTACATGGATCATCCTTGTTTGAATATGACAGATAATATTTTCCAAGAGAATTGATTCATCTTCTTGACTTAACTGAGTTACTGGATGAGGTTGAGGGGAGACAATTTTTCTCAACGACAGTTAACAAAGTTTCTCAAAAAACATTCATATCATATTTGGTCACAATGGAGTGATGCTTAGGTAAGGTTGTAGTAAAAGGTATTGGTTCATATTTTGGTTGAGGTTCAGAGTCATCTTCAGACTCAAACTCTAATTCAGATTGAGTTTGGGGCTCTGGTTCTGGTTTTGGATGAGCTACAAATTTCAGTTGAAATAGATAAGAAAGATCCATTTCAGTTGTAGACACTTTCTCTGACTCATTCACATCATAAAATCTTGGGAAAAAAATCGGGTGTTCATAGAGTATGTGACAACAGGTTGAGAAGCTTCAGCAGATCCATCTTCTATAATCTCAAGATTTTGAGGTTCCTCCCCCTCAAATTGTGCTTCCCATTCAGATTCATGAGGATCAGGAGCATGTAAAAGATCCACTGGATCATCCTTGATCTCTTCAGCAAATTCTTGCCTTTCCAGCTGAAAGTAAATTTCTATCCTCTCTTCGGAAGAGGGAATTATCTCAGGAACCCATTGTTCCACTGGTTGAACTTCCAGACTTGCTTCTCTTTCAACAAAAAGATCCTATTAATCATGATGTGCCTCTAAGGTTACTTGCTGTTCTAAATCAGGAACACCCAACTTCCTTGTAGCATTAGAATGAGCTTCTGGATTTACATCCGTAGTAGAAGCAGGAGCTTCCTCTTCTCTAAAACTAACACCAACTTCCTCTTCTTGAGGTATTTTAGTAGGGATAACACTAGGTACAACAGTCCTTTATTTTTCGATAGGAGATTTTTCCATTTGGGGTATTTCAACCTATTCTCATTGAGATACTTCAGCAGTTACTTCCTCTTCTTATTATTCTTCTGAAAACTCAGCTACTTCATCTGGTTCCAAACCAGGATCAGATAGATTCTTAGGCCTTCTTGGATATTCAACAGAATTAGTCTTTTTATACACTTGATCATTGTCCTCAACCCACTACTTCTTCCAGGGGTTCCTGCTAATCTTCATCCTTCTGATGATAGGCATGGATAGGCAGAAATCAGGGTCCTCTAACTTTTCATCATTCACTCCAACCATCCCATTTCCAACTAATATAGCTGAAATCATCCTTGAGTAATACAGGGAGGTGTATTTGGATGTTACTTTGATAAACTCACAGATATGATTGATAAAATACATTCATAGGTTTAACTTATGATCATTCTTGAATAGATGAATCAGAAACACATCCTAATACTTCATCACAACAAAAAATCATTTTCTTGGACTAATCAAATTTTGAACTAGCTTGAAAAGTAGTCTAGTTTCCCCATATAATTCAGTAGATATGGCCCTTCACTTGGTGTCATTTCTACTCAGGTTTTCCAAATCAGTCTCCAGGTCAAAGATGTCGGTGGTTGGACGAGGGTCCCTCTGGTAATCCTCACAAACTCCTTCATGGGGAATCCGTATGCATACAGGACACAACCTCAAAGAGAAAGAGTACTTTTGACCATTTATCCAGCTTATCACCATAAATATTTCTCTAAACACAAAAGAAAAATTTACATGCTGTTAAAATTGAGATACCAATATCGGGTAAATCAGTCTATTCTGTCCAGTGAACCATCCAAGCCATCATTGATCTCTTAAAACATTCAAAACTAATGATCTACTAGACAGCAACCACTCTCCACAAACCTCTTTTTCAGGTACAACTGTACATCTTACCAGGTTTGGGTTTTGTGGTCCTTTGAGAGCTATCCTCAGTATCCTATTCTATTTCTTAGTGCGGCGCTTCTCAGATGAGGGTGACGATGGAGGATTCATCCTTGGCATCCACTGAAGGTTCGGGCGAGAGGGAAGAGAAGGTTCAGGAGAGAGTTCAGGTAAGGAATCAAATGAAACCCTTAAGTTTTATCATTTGGGAATGTCGAACTTCATAAAAATAAAAATGCTGGAAATCAAATAGCGGTGAAATAATAAATTACGCGATACGGGTTAAAATAAGAATAAAAAATAATCTTTACGGAGAGACCTTGAGCAGTAGATATTGTGTGATGAAAACTAGTAATCATGGTGAGACAGTTGGTAGTCGTCACGGTGAGACACTAAGCATTCTATGTAGTCATGGTGAGACAGTAAGTTGTCAGACTGTGAGCATAAAAAAGTAACGTAGAAACAGTTACTATGAAACCGTAAATTAAAATACATTAAAGTATTAATAATTAAGATAAGTAAGATATTTACTTATGACTAATCATACCATGATCCTGTATTATGTCATATAATCTTTCAGAATTTAATGGTTTAGTTAATATATCAGCAAGTTGATATTTAGTACCAATGAATTCCAAAGTTATATCACCTTTTTGATAATGATCCCTCAAAAAGTGATGTATTACATTAATATGTTTTGTCCTAGAATGAGAAACAAGATTCTTAGAAATGTTAATTGCACTTGTTTTGTAACAATTTTTTAGGACATGTCTGAATTGATATCCATAGTCGAGTAATGTGTTTTTCATCCACAATATTTGTGCACAACAACTGCCAGCAGCTATATATTCAGCTTCTGTAGTATATAATGAAATAGTGTTTTGTTTCTTACTACACCATGATACTAGTGACTTTCCTAAAAGGTGACATGTTCCATAGGTTCTTTTTCTATCTATCATACATCTAGCAAAACCAGTATCAGAATAATTAACTAATTCAAATGATTGTCCTTTAGGATAGAAAAGTACAAAATTGGGAGTATGCTTGAGGTATTTTAAAATTACCTTTACATCATTTAAATGTGACTCTTTAGGGTTTTGTTGAAAATGAGCACACATACACACTAAAAATAATATCAAGACGACTAGCAGTTAGGTAGAGTAGACTTCCAATCATTCCTCTATAAGTGGTTTGATCAACAGATTTACCATCTTCTTCAAGATCCATCTTACAGGTGGTACTAATGGGAGTGTCACTACTTTTTGTGCTATCCAATCGAAAATGTTTTAAAAGATATCTTTTATATATACTTTTAGTTAAAATAATTCCATTATCGTTTAGAACGATTTGAAATCCAAGAAAGAATTTAAGTTCACCAGTTAAACTCATTTCAAATTCATTTTGCATAATTTTTGAAAAATCAGTATGTAATGTAGTTTTTGAAGATCCAAAAATAATATCATCTACATAAATTTTTACAACTAAAACATCATTAGAAATTCGTTTTATAAACAGATTAGGATCATCTATTCCTTATGTAAAACCTTTAGAAATTAGAAATGAACTTAATCTATCATACCATGCTATAGGAGCTTGCTTTAAACATATAAAGCTTTTGATAATTTGAAAATATTATTTGTAAAACGAGGGTTCAAAAATCCAGGTGGTTGTCCAACGTAAACATCCTTAGGAATATATCCATTCAAGAATACACTCTTGACATCCATTTGAAATAGTTTGAAATTTAGATGAGTAGCATAAGGAAGTAAAATCCCAATGGCTTCTAATATGGATACTGGAGAAAATGTCCCCTCATAGTCAATATCTTCTTCTTGACTATAGCATTGTGAAACTATCCTAGCATTATTTATAACTATGTTTCCAAATACATCTACATTATTTCTAAACACCCATTTAGTGCCTATTGTGAATGTGTCCTTAGGTCATTCAACAAGGTTCAAAACTTTATTTCTTTCAAATTGATTGAGTTCTTCTTGCATAGAAATTACCCAAAATTCATCATTAATAGCATCATCAATGTATTTAGGTTCAAGCAGTGACATGAAGGCTTGATGTTCAACCTGATTTCTAAGAGAAGCTCTAGTCTGTGTCCCTCTATCAAGATTTACTACAACAACATCTAAAGGATGATTCTTTAGAATTCTATTTGATCTAGTAAAGGTAGTACTAGAAATTTCAGGTTCTTCTCTAGGTTTAGGTTAATTAGGAACATATTCTAGAATATGTCCAGAACTGGTTGTCTTTATAGCGGGTTCATTAGATTTTTCATTATGGTCTATAATAGATAAATCTTCTTCATGATTTTCAAGAGAGGTTTTCGGCTCATGTGGATTAGTTTTATCAAACTTGATGTGAACAGATTATTCCACACACTTGGTTCTCTTATTAAAGACTCTATAGGATTTTCTAGTTAAATAATAACCAAGAATAATTCCTTCATCGCTTTTAGAAGAAAACTTAAGAAGATTATCTTTTGTATTAAGAACAACAACTTTGCAGCCAAAGACTCTAAAGTAACTAAATTTAGGTTTTCTATTGTTCCACAACTCATAAGGGGTTTTTTTAAGAACTGGTCTAATTAAGACTCTATTAATGATATTACAAGCTATATTTATAGCTTCAGACCAAAAGTAAATAGGTAGGTCATATTCATTAAGCATAGTTATAACAATTTCTTGCAGGGTACTGTTTCCTCATTCTACTACACCATTCTGCTGAGGTGTCCTAGGAGCATAAAGGTTATGACTATAACCATTGTGTGAGCAATAGGATTCAAATTCATGATTCTCAAACTCACATCCATGATCAATTTTTAGGGTTTTAATATTAAGTACACAATAGTTTTCTATAAATTTTGGAGTATTTGGAAAAGTAAGAACAAGCTTCACTTTTGTGAGCTAGAAAATATACCCAAGTATAGCTTGAAAAGACATCTACTAGGACATAGACATAGTTACTCTCATTTAAGCTAGAAACACTTGATGGTCCAAACAAATCGATGTGAACCAAATCGAGAGGTTGATAAGTTGAATCTTCTTTCTTTGATTTAAAACAAACCTTATGTTGCTTTCCCTTTTTACAGGGATTACAAACATTTTCATTTGGAAACTCAAGTTTATGTAAGTCTATAACCAAGTTCTTCCAAGTATGTTTTCTATGTGGGTGTTCATTACAATGTCTTAATCTTCTAATCCAAAGCCAAGACTCTTGATGAAATGCATTTAAACAGTTTAAATTTTTTTTAGATAAGGAATTTAAATCAACAAAATAAAAATTTTCATTTCTTAGAGCAGAAAAGACAAAAACTTTTTTAGAATTAAAAACATTACAAGAATCATTTTCAAATTAGAAATTGAAACCATCATCACATAATTGAGAAATTCTTAATATATTATATTTAAGTCCATCAAAAAATAGAACGTTAGAAATTAATACTGATTCAGTGTTACCAATCTGGCCTAAGCCGATGATCTTTCCTTTAGAATAATCACCAAAGGTGACATGACCTCCATCAACCATTATTAAACTTTTGAAACATGAGAAATCCCCAGACATATGCCTTGAACATCCACTGTCCAGATACCATGTCTTCTTGTGGGAACCATTCAAGCAGGTTTCCTACAAAATAGATTTAAATAGGAAATGATTTTGGTACCCATATCTTCTTGGGTCCAGACAGGTTAGCCAATAAAACTTTAGGTACCAAAATTTGTCTTATAGGTCTCATACAATTTACAGAATCAGAATATTTTGAGAGATAAACTCTATTATATTTATAACTAAGTTAATAACTAGTTGAAGCATATAAATGTCCAGAACATGAACTTCCAGTATTCTGGCCAGATTTAGGAATAAATCTATTCTTGGTAATATGTCTCTGTCCAGGTTGGTATCCTATACATGTAGTTTATCTAGATGCAATCTTCTTACCTAGAATTTTAGTAAGAGTATCTTTTCCATTTGTGAACTTTTCTAAATCATTCCTATGTTTCTCATTTGACAATTTCAGTTCAGTGCTTTCTTTAACCAACTGAGCATTCCATTCCATTTATATGTCATGATCATATTCATGTTTAAT
This sequence comes from Viscum album, assembly GCA_963277665.1. Classification (NCBI taxonomy): domain Eukaryota; kingdom Viridiplantae; phylum Streptophyta; class Magnoliopsida; order Santalales; family Viscaceae; genus Viscum; species Viscum album. The sequence continues at coordinate 600,835,879 of OY728128.1, forward strand.
AGTTAAAGCATACTGTTTCGTTAAACCTTTGTTTTTGTCATTCAGCTCATTACAGGTTTCTTCCAACATATCACAGTATTCAAATAGTTCAGATTTTGACATATTTTCAGAATCAGAATCATCTCCAGAATAAAATGTATTTAATGCAGGAGTTTCAGATGTTACCTCAGAAGTGTTTTTCATAAAAACCATGTTTTCCTTATTTCTGTTTTCAATATTAGTAGCTTAAGATTCACTAGAGATATCCTCAGAAGCACTCCACGTAGCGTTCATGGCATTATTATACTTATTATCCTTATACTCATTTTTCTTCTTCTATTTCAGCTTTGGACAGTCTACTTTTATATACCCTTTTCTTTTTCATTCATAGCAGACAACTTCATGAGATTTTTCAGATTTCTTCCAATCCTTTTTCCAGTGTCCCTTATTGTTATAATTTCATTTGTAATTTGATTTTCTGAAAATTTTATTCTTCCTGTAAAACTTCTTAAATGTTCTGGCTATGTGATCCATTTCAGCATCACTGTCAGATGCACTTTCACTTTCTTCACAACTTGAGCTATCACTTATATGAAGCTTCTCCTTATCTTTATTCGTTGAAGTAGTAGTCTTGAAATCCACTGACTTCCATTTTGGTTCATCATCTTCCTATTTATTCACCTTGAGTTCTTCCACATACATCATGAGCTTACCAATAAGTTCCTTGACTGGAAATTTACAAATATCACAAGATTCTCTGATTGAAACAAAAGTGCCCCTCCATCGGTCTGGTAGATATCTCAAGATTCTCATTATTTGTTCATTTGCTGGAACAACTTTACCATGTTAATTCATTGTATTGACTATCTCATTGAACTTGAGATACATATCAGAAATAGGTTCATCAGTATTTATCATAAAATTATCATATTTAATAGTATAAGTATTTAATCGCATTTCATTAACATTGGTTGTTCCTTCATGAGAAAAACCCAAAGTATCCCAAATTTCAAAAGAATTTTTGCAATCATAAATCCTGTTAAACTCCTCATCTCCTAGAGCACAGTACAGGGCATTCATAGCATTACAATTATTATTGTAAGCTGTCTTTGTAGGTTCATCGCATGTTATTCTTTTATATTCTGGAATCATTAATTCAGATTATATAGCAGTCCAGATATCAAAACCCATGTTTTCTAAATGAATTTTCATTTTAAGTTTCCACTTAGAATAGTTTTTATCATTGAAAAATGGTGGTCTATTAGTAGCAACACCTTCAAGTCTGTTATCCATGATAACTAGGTTGAGACAAAAATTTTAAAGAGATAAAAATTTAGAAATAACAGAAATTATAAGAACTTTAAAATTCAACTAAAATCACAGATGAAAAAACATAATATTTCAGAAAATATTTTAAATCCTCTGATACCAAATGTTGGTCAGAGTGGATACTCAAGAGGGGGGTGAATTGTGTTCCAATTAAAATTTCTGTTAAAAATATTGTCTATTTAAAATCCCCCAATTTATCAAACAAGTTAAACTGTAATGAATTTATACAGATTTTAAATGTTCACTTAGCTTCTCAGAGAATTATTAGGTCTCAGTTAATTTAACTACAAGATTAAACTAACTTTTGTAACAAACCTACTGATTTACAAAAAGTGTAAACACTTTTTAATTTAACTATCAAAGTAGCTTTAAAATAGTTTTGTATTTCAATGTAATAGCAGCGGAATAAATAATATATATGTAGTATAATATAAACTTAAACTAAATATGCACATCAAATATAACAAGAGGTTCAGTCTCAAGCCGAGACTTAGTCCTCTAAAATTTATATAAATTTGATCCACACCCTGGATCGGGGTTAACAACAGTTTACAAAACTGTCCAGGCCACGCAGGGACCTCTACCACTATTCTTCGTGGGAAACAAAACAAAGACCAGACCACACAAGGACCTCTTCCACAGTTGACGTGGGTAAACAAGAGATAAGAAATTTGGAGTGAGGATTTTAATATCCTCCAGTTCAGTGCAGGAGAGAGTGTGTGTATAAGAAATACAGAGTACACCACACTACTTGAAAGTTAGTAAATAAATCACTTAGAGAGAGTAGATAAGAGTTTAGAAAGCTCAAGTGATTATCAATACAGCTCTAGACTCGTTGGATTCAGCAGGAATGCTTCTGAGTCCTTATCTAGTTTTTCTATTGAAAAACAGAGTGTCATAGTCATCTTGTCTACTTTATGAATAAAAATGATCTCTTGATTCATTGTGTGTTCTTCAGTGGTGTTGGATTGCATTCATGAGAGTTCTTTGATAGTCTGGCAATATCTTTCTTGCTTGGGATTGTTCTTCTTGTAGCGATCTTGGTGTATGTAAGTTCTTTTCATTTTATTTTCACACATTCACACCACTTCACTACATTTTTCACGTACTACATCTTAATCTTCCTTATATTCCCCAATTTTTGGAAGTAGGAATGATTCCCTTTTCATAGGTACGAGATACGGTTTCTTGACATGCCAACAACTATCATTAAATAACATTAATTGCATTAAAAACATCAAATATGACTGTTAGTATTATTTAAATAATATTGAATAATTGTTAAGGAACGGTGTCACCGTGACTATGTAAACAGTGTCTTCTTCACAGTATGAGATTCACAGTATGAGCTTCCCGATATGAGCTTCACGGTATGAGCTTCACGTTATGAGCTTCACAGTATCGGCTTCAGGAATTGAGCTTCACAGTATGAGCTTCACGGTATGAGCTTGTCACGGTGCCTAGATCACAGTTTTTTCCTTCATGGTGTCTAGGTCACATTGATTCCTTCATGGTGTCTGGGTCATGGTGAGTTCTTCACGGTGTCTGGGTCACGGTGAGTCCTTCACGGTGTCTGGGTCACAGTGAGTCCATCACAGTGTCTGGGTCACGGCGAGTTCTTCATGGTGAGTCCATACTTAGACAAATATCTGTATTTGGACTTAGACAGAATACAAATAATATGGATTAAGTGTAACCATTAGAGAGTAAGATAACTTGAATCATAAAAATAAAGGCTTGATAATCTATGTGAGATTTTTGATCATGCATAAGACTTGTAAATAAGAAAGAGAGTAATTAACATCCATTAGATTTGTTATCATTAGACCATGATATGTAGTTATTATTGAGATTGAAGACCATTATCAAGATGTGCAATTAAGATTGAGATTAATTAATAGTAAAAGGATTTGTGATCATTAAAACATGATTAACACATGAGGAGTCCAACAATAAGTATTTTTCAAAAAATGCATTTTTGCCGCCTTTTGATGGCGTACCCACATTAAATCAAGTTTTTGACATGTTTATAAGTTCAATTTGACAAAATAAAGATCTTATTTGAAATCAGGATATAAAAATTAACATTGGATAAAATTTTGATACTTTTCTGATAACTTTCATATTTTGATGAATAGTAAACATACGCTAATTTTTAATTAAATACATCTTTTTTCATTGAGATAATTTATATTGATAAATTATAATATTTAATGGTTTTAAAGTATAAATAATATATATTTTTACCATTTAATATAATTTATTTGATTATCATTAATTTCACACTGAATTCATAAGTAAAAACATTTAAATCTTTGGCAATGTTTTAACTTCTAAAACTCGTTTTCTTAACAACAAGATTATTTTTAAATTAATTACTACAACTTATGTGTCAGAATTTTGGAAAATGGATTCTATATTTGGAATCATTGGGTCCAAATTATTTTAACAGACTACTTTTTATTTTTGGGTATTATGAATAGTAACTACGGTAAATATTATTTAACATAGTTAAAGGTAAATCAGGTAATTAAGGGTACATATAAGATTATAAAATTATGCTAACACTTTCCAAAATCTTATTGGATTACTAAAAGTCGACCCATATCACCTAAGGGTCAGATTAGTTTCATTTAATGGACTTTTTTCCATGAAAATATTTTAATTATTTTTAAATCCAAAGAAAGTGACAACATGTAACTTTATTAAATCATATAAGTATAATAATCATAATTTAGTGATAAACATAATGAAACTTCAAACATGAATAGTCTCCAGAAATATAATACAATTATCTACATCATATGAATTTATTTATAATTTTTAGTGATTAAATAATTATCATTAATTATGATACAATAGTGATGTTGAAATTATATTATTGATTGGAATATGAAATAAATGATCTTAAAAATATTAAAATAAATATTATAAAAATTATTTATTGTTATCCACTAATTTTCTAGATACATATGACATTTTATGAATCTATTAAAACTTTTATTTAGAACATATATTTTGTATATATTTTATTTAAATTCAAATAAATAAATAGTGTCAAAATTGACACTTGTTGTTTTATAAAAATAACATATTATAAAATTGATCAAAAATCATAAAAATATTTAAAAATTATAAATTAAAATTTATATGGTCGAAAATGTCATGAAGTGTCAAATATAGAAAATTTTCAACACATTTTTAATTATTTATAATAATTTAAAATTTAGAATATTATTACCACAAATAAAATTAAATTGATAAATAAGGATAAATAAAGTTGATAATGTTTAAAATAAATTCCTAACATGTCTAAATTTTATTGGTTGATGTGATTACAACCATATCACATCTAATATTCAGATATGAGTCATTTTCAAAGTTTTTATGTGGGGTTGGGATATAATATAAACTAATATTTCTTATATTTCCAAAGGTGCCCCTCTCCTCCCTTATAAAAGGGCACCTCCTCCCTCTCCTCCTCACACCAATTTTAGCCTTCATGCTCGGCCAAATCCTATTGATTTCACTTAACCACTTCTTTTGAAACCTAATTGAGGTACTGGTCTCCTCAAAACTCCAACTCTAGTACCCTAAGAGAATGTTTAAAGGAGGCACTTTGAGAAAGAGGTAATACCTTCTACAGTTTTCTTCAAGTTCAATTCTTATTCTACTCCCTCTTCATTAGTTGTTTCATTATGAAGTTATAACATAAGTATCCCTTATATACTGATATGTTATTCTAAATATGAAACAACCTTATTTCACCTCTTATCCATCCAACGGTAAACAAAATCACCGCGCGTGCGTACGTACGGAATACCGTCTCCACGATGTGGTGTAATATGTTTTCCACCACCACCATACATGGATGGATATAATGGTTCAAATAAATAACTATATATTATTATTGTAAATTGGTATTGATTATTAAATATTATACATACACTTCAATATAATTCCTTGATCATGGGAATGATATCATCACTCATGCGTATGTATGACCTATTGTCTCCACGATGTGATGCGACTCGTTCTATATGATATTCATTGAATAATGATTATATAAATGAATTGAGTGAATGAATATGATATTTATTACACTAATAACATTCTGTAAATGATATATCTATATTATATAAAGAGTAATAAGAATTTATTTGACAAAACAAGCATAAGAACTATAAACAATAAACACCCAAATAACAAGTAGCAATGAAATATTACTACTAAGAAGATACAAATATGACCATATATGATATAATAACAATGAATATGATTCTGTAATAAGTCAATTGACATTATTTAAACCATATTACAGGAGGTTCAGATTCATACGAAGCATATCAAACCTAAGGTAAGGGAAATTCTCGCAATCTCATTTTTATCCGAGATTGTTTATACTTCCGAATTTACTGGGGAATATTTATCATCCACATCCATGTTTACTCAATATTTAATATTATATCAATCCTCTTACAATTGTTTAAATACATTTTTACCCTTCGGTGAGTTTTTAGTATATGATATGAACGGTATATTTTGTCGTATTTCGTACGAGGTACTTTTTGACTTTTCCGGCCAAAGTACGAGAAGAATTTTTTTTAACTTATACGGAATGAATGGATTTTTAGAACATTAATTCCAAGAAGATTCCTTTACAAGTTTTAATGTTTATTTTTAATCAACTTCTTTTAGATTAAAATTGTATGACATGTTAATAAAGAAATTTTTTTTTGACGTAGAAAGGATATTTTCTTCAAGAATGGAGTTCAAGTGTTTTATAAAAATTATTTTCCATCTAGGATAATATAGGGTTCTATTTCTATCCCTATTTTTACATTTATTTGATTATTTTATGATGGAATTATTTTTATGATGTCATTTTAGCTTATAGGAATTATGTTATGATCACATGATGTTTATGATTCTCATTTTTATTACATGGGTTATGGTATGATGTATGATTTGTGATTTTGTGGCACACATTAGAATGGTTTCATTATGAGATGGGTGGGACCTATATCTACCTCCAATGCATTTTGTAAAGATTTAAATCTCATGAGATAGACATGGATAAAATGGATGGTTAAACCGGTTTACTGAAACATGACTGAAAGGAGGAGTGAACTCGGTTCAAAAATGGACTTTGTCCGCTAAGATAGTCTTGGGAATGAGTCTTGACTACTAAGAAATGATTTTCTATGATTATGTGTGTATTCTACAACTCTTCATGTTTTTTTTTTGATTATTGGGATTACATTTAACTTCTATGGTTTATCCAATGTTATTATCTCTTTTGCAGGATAATATTTTCAAAATGTTATGTTCTTATGAATATGATATGATTGATATTTCTTTTGTTTGCCCTTACTAATAATTTTAGCTCAACCTTTTTTATTTTTTCTTTTCCCCAGGTCAAGAAGAAGGATATTAAGTAGGATATTCCAAAAAGAGACTCTAGATATGATGAAATAAATTGGATACAACGTAGATGATTTATGAACCAGTTGTTTATGTTTTCGAGTTTCTAAAGACACTTTTCCTATACCGTCCTTTCATGGTTTTGTTATATTTTGTAATAAGTATTCTTAAATTTTGAAGTAATTACCATGTATGTAATGTATGAGTCGTTATATAACCTCTTGTTTCTGGCTTGGGATGTCCTCAAATTTACCATCTTGTTTTGATAATGGTATGCACTCCTATTTACCATCGTGTTTTGGGCGTGGGATGTCCTCCAATTTACCCTCTTGTTTTTTCATTGGGATATATTCTCATATACCCTATTATTTCGGGCATGGAGTTTCCCTGCATTGTACCCTTTGATATTATAAAAAATATATCATTACCCAATGCATTATAGGGAGATATAGGTCTCACCCATCTCATTTTAACATAATTTATTAATTTACTCCAATGTAAAACATTCATCATATCATGAACCATAAAAACATAGTTTCATAAACATGAAATCATAATCCATGAATAAATATTTCATAAAATCACAAACATTGAAGATATATTGATTTCATAATCGCTTCATGAAAACATAATCCATGAAAATAAGTAGGATTTAGGGTATATAACTCATTGAAGAGAAACTAGATTCATATACATCATGATATAAAAGCATAAAACATTCATAGAAATAATATGAATAGAACCTATATAAAATTTCCTAAAAAGGTATTATTAACATCAACAGATGTCATCCAAGATGGAAAATAATTTTGAAATATTTTTTTAAAAAAAATTCATGAAGAATATATATTTACATATTGAAAAATGATTTTTTTAAACATTAAACCAATTGAAAACCATTTTTCCTGAAAACTCATAATATATGTTACATATTTTTCCTAAAAACTATTCCATAAAAAATAATTGGAAAACATAAAAATAGAACAATATAATGTCTTGAAAATTATTACTTTTAAAAATATTTGAAAAAATTTAAATAATTCTTGAAAAATATTTAAAATTTATTTTCCTTTAAAACATATAAAAGAATATTAGAAAAAAATTTGAAAACCTTTTTCATTGAAAAGAGAATTGAAAACATATAAAAGAATCTCTTAAAACCATTAAAAAAATTTAATTATTTTTCTTGTATAATTTCCTTTAAGGATCATTTGAAAATATTTTTAAAATTTTTTTTTAAAAAATGTTTTTTGAAATAAAAAATATTACAGACCGAAGAGAGAAATATTTTCATATTTTCTTAAAAACATTTTATTACATATCTTATGTACCCAATATTGGAAAAATGGTAGTAATACGAGGTTATAACTTCAATAAATAGTACATAAGTTAACACATTAGTGTTCATGAGATATGGATCATAATATTTCATTAATGAAGCATAATAATTAACAATCATGAAAAGAGATGAGATTGTTTCAATAAAATATTATAACATGATAACATAGGATCATACTCTCCATGTAAGAAATTAAAATTATATTAAAATTAAAATATCATGAAAGAATTAATATTCATTATATTACATTAAATATCGATGAATATAAAACTAAAAAGAAAATTTAGTAACATAACAAAAAATAAGTCTCATTGAAGGAAAATTGAGGCGAAACTACATTACTGATTTGTTATATTTTTAAACCTAAGCCATAGGAAAGAAATATCATAAAATAGATATGTTAATATCCATAAATTTATGTATAATATAAATATATTATCATCATTCTTTTTTTATACAGCACACAAAATGAAAGAGTTGTGAACATAACAAGTATCTCAAGAATATAAAAGTGAGATGAAATCCCCTTTCATTATGTGTTGACTCTCATCATACTCAATCAAAAAATCTATATAATAAATTTAAATTTATTTACACATTTTAAATAACCATATAATTACATTTAATACAATTTATTGTTTGATTGTGACCTTATATTACCCTCTTTTCAACCAGCCCATGTTACGGTTTCACTTCAGTTATTATTCGCATTGTTTTTTGAATGTGTGTTAATTTTTATATAGTTGGTCCTTATACATGTATCATGATTCTAGAGTTTAAGAAATGATAAAAATGTAATGTACATGAAGTTATTTTTTATTATAATAATCGGTAGAATATATAGTTATGAAATGCAGTACACAATTCATAGAGACGGATGACAGTTCATACGCATTAACACTATTTCTATTAAATTGTCATGTTGGGAGAAATAATGGAAAATACACATATATATATATATAAATATGAATAATTATTAAAATAATATTATTATATCATATATATCATATAGATTCACTAAAACAATCCATAATAAAGTCCATGTAGTGTATGAATAAATCATATCATTTTGAGGGGACGGTAGTCCAAACATCCTCAAAAGAAATTATCATATTTACATAAGATGTAATGCATAAATGAATGCTATAAATAAAATTTAAGAATAATATAAAATTTATAAATATTATATATATTATATATAAATATATTTTCCATCATAATTTCCACCATGATTGGGTATAATGGAAAAATGAATACTCATCATTTCGAAAGGCAATAGTTCATCGTACCTAGAATCAATATGTTCATTACCCCTTAGATGAATGTGTGTTTATGTGTATGTAAAAATATTTACATAAAAAATATTATATTGAGGATAGATCTATTTGTGAATAATCATATAATAAAAAGAGTTTATTTTGTTTAGATGGAAAATAAACGACAAGACTTGAGAGAAGATGTAACCTCTTAATCAGAAAAATATTTTTTGTTTGTTCCAAACGTATTTCTTCGAATACATTCTAACTGAAGGAATGGATAATAATAGTAAGGTATTATTTATGGGAATTTCATTGTGTTGGAATTTTTGTATGATAATATGTTTGATTTCTGTGATGATGTGGGTCAGGTGGCCGGTTTATTCAGGATGGAAAATGACTCAATTAGTATTTTTTTAAATATTTTTGATGTGCTCATGATCTTTCATAAAAAATGAATAAAAAACCAAAATAAATAAATATTGGATGGTTCATGGATAAATAATGACCATAAAATGGGTTTTTCAAAAGTGGCTAGGTCATTTCGACAACTAAGAATATGGGTTAGTCCTTCCTTAATCTTAATTTAACCTTATTTGATCTGATTAATTTTAATCATTTTAAAAGTAATTTTGTACAAAATTTGACATGATATAGTTAGAATTTAAATCTTATATGGATTGAAATATATTATTTCGGGTTTTTACATTATATTGATGGTAGCTAAAAATTTAAAATTAATGCTAATCTAGCTGATAGGATAATATTAACGGTTTATATGGTAGAAATAAAATCATAATTTTATTAATTTTTTATTCACAATTTCAATGCGAACCTAATTAATGGTGGAATTTTATTAAAGAAAAAACTAAAACAATAGAGGAAAAATACTGACCAGAAACACCAAAAAACCCTAATGTATGGTTTTGGTGAAAGATAAATACCCATTGAAAAATGGTGAGCATTGGAAATACAATAGAAGATCTTCCAATATATCCAAATCAGATAGAATGCTCCATGAATTTCCATCTTAAAACAGCAAAAATGTAGAGTAATCCAGACCAACCCTCCATGAACTGCATAGAAGGAGGATGCATGATCATTTAAAAGGCAGAAATGATCCAGCTACAGAAACACGACCTCTCCATGTTCCTACTGTGAAGTGAATCATCCACCGCATATGCTCATAAAAGCCCCAGAAAAATAATCCAGGAGATCCCTTGAAATCAGATGAATGCATTGAGGAAGAATCATGTTGAATTCCAATTACGGAAATTCACAACGATCTAAAACATGCCACTACGTACAAGAAAACATCAAAAAAATGAAACAGAATGAGAAAAAAATAGTCGACATAAGGAAAAAATAGAAATCAATAATACCTTTAGAAAAGATAAAGATTGTTATGTAAGAATATCACCACAAGAGGCCCAATCTGAGGCAAAAACTGAAATGAAATCAAATATATACAAATTGAAAACTACTCCAGGAATTAAAAGTGAACTATAGACCTTCCACTTCTTACCTATAGAATAACATAGTATTAAACGACTCCAAAGAAGAAAAGGGAATTAAAAAAACAAATAGACCCCAAATAACTAAAATAAAACTCAAAGATGTAATATAACCTTACGAAATAGCCTCAAATGAAGAAAAGAGACAGCTTAAACAAGTCTATAAATCAGAGACATGTCACAATCCCTTTTAAGAAAATGAAGAAGGTAATCAGGAAGTTGAACATACCAAAAAAAAGAAAATCTATTAACATTATTATTTGCATGTCCATCAGTAACAGAATTGGATTTTCTATTAATTTTAGTGATAATATGATTTAGGGAAAATAACGTATCCAAACAATTTATCCAAGGATTAGTTAACTTCAAGGAAAAGTGAGAAAGAACCATCCTTATATGATTGAGTGTCTTTAATGTATAATAAGAATATGATTTTACCATTTAATTCTATGGTTGTCATTAGAATTAATTTCACTTTGAAATTGGACATAAACAATTGTCAATCTTTTGATTGATATTGTTTCTTAAAAACATGCTATTTGTTTTGACACTGGCAATTAATTTAAAAATTAATTAATTCGACTTATATGCTTGGAATTTTGTAAAATAGACATCATTTTTGAATTAAAAATATCAATTATAGCTTAGGGTAAATTTTTGGTATTTTTCTGAAAAACTTCAATTTTCGATGAATAGTGAAACCACTAAGTGGTAGTTTAAAAACTAATTTTTCATGTAAATGAATGATTACCACATCTGTGTATTGAATTTCCAAAATCCAACAAACATTGTATTCATTGGGAAGAAAAATGTGGTTGAATGAGATGAAAATAATTTTTGGTGAATAGTAACATTTATGTTTTATTAATCGCGATTAATGAGTCAAGGCCGACTAGGAAAATCCATGGGTCAACTTGGGGACCCCATGGAGACACTTGGATAATAAAATGACATTAATAACTTTTTATTTAAAGTAAAAATAAAATTTTCACAAACATGTGTTGTTTTACTAAATCAATTATTAAATGGGGTTATATAAGTTAACATTTCGACTATAAATATTCATTGGAAAGATATAAATATTTCTTACATCATGATATTTTTTGTAAAATTTTTAGACATTATATAAAATAAATGTTTTATGACACCATAATGATTCAGTGATTACCTCATTAATTAACTATTTAAATTAAATGAAAATATAATGTAGAATCTAAGACTTACACTTGCCAAAAACCTATTATATGAGTAGATTTAGAACCCTTATCACCTTATCCTAGAAATATATAATTTTGGGACCTTTTCAATCCGAAAAGCACTTCAGAATAATGTAACATTTCAGGACATTCCAAGAGTGCCCCTCCTCTCCTCTTATAAAAGGCCCCCACCTATACCACCTAATTCACACCATCAAAGCCATTTGGCTCAGCCATACTATTACTAAATACTCTCCAAACAGACCTCTATTACTCTTAGAAGCCTCACTTAGGGAAGAAGTCTTCCCAGGGAAACCATTGGCTCAAATCAAAAATAGTTACCCAATTTAAAAGGTAATGTATTCACTTGTGTTCTTTTGTTTTATTTTTCTTCTCCAACCCCTTAAACTCTTTTTATTCCTATCATTTGTAACAACACCGGTATCTTCAAAATACTAGGATGTTTTTATGGGAGTGATTTGATTTAAAATTACACACACCACCGTCTAATGGTTAAAGAACATACTGTTTCTATGGTTGGCGAATTACTGCCTCGTGAAATGACGATTGTTCAATATTTTTTTAACACCAGTCATTGTGGACATTAATATGTCACTCTATTTATATTTGGTATATATTATGTTTATGTTTTCATTATTATTCTGTATTTTTCATTTATGGCATACCATTATGGTTTCCATTATGGGTAAACATGATATCTTCATTTTAGGAAGTGCGGACTACCGCCCCCTCAACGTGATGGGAATCGTTAATGCCATATGAGGGACGTATAAAGGATGGATTAAATGATATTATAAATTATATTATACATTAATTATAATAAATTTATATAATTATTATTTAATTCCATTAAATACAGAATAGAAATGAAATTAGCATTAATGCGTACGTATGGCTTACCGTCTCCATGAACGGTGCATTTAATTTCTTAACTTTATATGTTATGAAATATTATAAATGCATATATATACTGTATATATATGATATATATGATATCTACATCATGATTATAATTCTGGATATAATGGATATTTTACCACATGAACAACTTGTAATTATAAGAGGTTTATATTTGACTCAGGTACCAAAGATTGACAAAACGACCATTAATAACATAAATAATTACATAATGTTCATAACATGGTAATAAGTGATATAAAAGAAATATTGAACATGAATATGTTTCTTAAGAAATTAGAAATTAACTCTACTTTATTATTCAGGAGGTTAAAGAACGGTCAAGTCATGTCAAACATAAGGTCTGGGACTTCGTCTCAATCTCCTTTCATTGAGGCATATTTTGTTTTATACACAACTATATTTTATACTGTGTATAAACCAATTTGACTTATATGTTTATTCAAAAGGAATATTTTTTATATGAAGCATTTTACTAAACGACAAAAGGGAATGTTTTTTTGTCGTACATATGCGGCGACAACGAATTCTCCGCCGCTGTTAACATTATTTGAGCTTCGGTATCCTCTACAAGACATTACATTTTTTAAATGAAAAATAAATACCATGTTTTAATTTTGGTTTATTTTGGTATTGAAAATGGTTTTATTATATCAATTTGTTGTATTGATATCTTGTGATTGAAATGTGGAAATGTTATGTTTCCTTTATGCATGTTTTATGTGATACAATTATGATATGGTTTATGATCTGTTTAAACCTATTCATATGAGGAATTCATTGGACTTAATAAGTGGTAGGTGGAGCCCGTTATAGCTCCTCGATGCATCAGTAGGTATCATGAGACAAACATGTGTCTTGGCACGAGTCCTTGACAAAATCTTATCTGTAGTCTTGGCATGAGGCCTTGGCTACGGGGTTATGATAGTTTGGCATTATGCATTCCATCATTATAAAAGTGTTTATTGATATTGAATGTGATTATTCGACTAGTAGAATATCCATGTGAATAGGTAAATGAAATTATTTAATTTTACTTTTTCCATATTATGATTATGTTCAAGTTTAAAAGGCTTTTGTTTTAGTTATACATTGTCTTAAATGTTTTTGTGTATTCATGAATGTTTCTCCTATATTGTTATCATTTCTAAGCATTTGAGCTCACCCCTTCCAATGTTTTAATTTTTCCAGGATGTGAAGTATTATTTTATGAATGACCTACATGGATATTTATAAGGGGATATGATTGTTGACTATGGAGACCATTTTATTTTAGTTTTTCAATTTATGATGTAATGTAACGTTTATGAAATTATCTAGTGTTTCTAATGATACTAAACTAATTGGTCTTTCGAGATATGATCTTTTGTGATCATGGAAATGATACGTAAGAATGCAGCGACTCTAGGTAACTGGGTTCGGGGTGTTACAGTTGTTATCAATGGTAGTTTTGTACTAACCATGGAAGCTGGATTTAGATAAACTCTGAAAAGAGAACATAGCCCTAATATTGAAATTGAGGATTAGTATAGAAGAACTTCCAAGAATTTTGGTATTATAGAGATTTTTTGAGTTTTCCGAGCAATACATCCATGTCTTGATACTAGCAGGTAGAGGCAGCTTTGGCACAGCTGTACCTAGGGGTAAAACCCGAAAACACCGCTTTGAGCTAGACTCGAACGGGAACTGGTGCACGAAAATGAGCTTTGCTGCACTCTTGGTTACGAGACTCTTGGGGGATATGCTTAGGATAATTCTAATTTTATTTACAAATAACTAGGAAGGGTTTATGAGTATATAATTCCTCAATGAATACATTTTTATAATTATGGATTATATCCATAAATAGTTCAATTTATGTTAAGTGTTTTTGAATGTTTGTTATTATGTATTTTGATTCACAAACTAATCAAGTTTATTCCATTGTTTAGAAATGGCACCTAGTGAAAGGAATGGAAACCATATAAATGTACACACTCCATGTAGGGATTTCCTTCCTCCTCAAGATAATTATAGTGGAGATGGTGATACAATTGGTGCTGATCAACTTATCACCATACTAGGACAACTCACTCACGTTATGAATAATAACCTTACTCGTTTCGAGCACCCTAATCCTCAACGTGGAGGATCAATGTTAGATCATTTCATGAGGCAACAAACACCAGCATTTAAAGGGGGTAAAAATCCATTATTAGCTGAGCAATGGATAAACTCCTTAGAGAAAATATTCCATACCTCAGGGAGTAGATAAATGGAGAATGTTGTCATGGAAATTTACCACATCACTTTAGATGTCGATCAATGGTGGTCGCTGATTCAAAACATAAAGTAAGATGAAGAAGTATCAAGTATTGAATGGAGGGAGTTTAAGGAAATTTTCATATAAAAATACTTTCCTCCTGACCATCGAGCAGATATGGAAAGACGATTTCTGAGTCTGAGACAAAAGGAGGATGAGAATGTCGCAAAGTATGAGGACAATTTTACAAGGTCAGCACGGTATTATGCAGATTATATATGTAACCCAAAATGTAAGATTGATCATTTCTTTGATGGGTTAAATCCATTTCTCTATCAAGCATTTGTATCACAATCTTTCTCAACATATGAAGAAATAGTGTCGTGTGCTACCAAGACAGAAAATGAATTCCCTAAATCTTATGACAATAAAGTAAAGAAAGAGAATAAGAGAATGGCGGAACAAGAGACAGATAAAGGAGAAAAAGGAAAGAAGGATTATAGATTATGCGATAATTGTGGGAAGAATCACCCAGGTACTTTCCTAAAAGTAATGGGAGTTTGTCATAAATGTGGAGAAAAAGGTCATTAGTCCCGTGATTACAAGGGAAAGAAAGAGGCTATCAATGTTGAATGCTATAATTGTAGGGAAATGGGGAATTATGGAAATGAATGTCTTAAGAGTTACGGAAACTTACCTCAGAAAAGGACAAGGGATCAAGGATAATCTTACACTGTTACTATAATTGAAGTGGAATAATTAATGTATTGGTGCTTTTGGACTCATGGATTATATTCTGGTTATATGAATAATGTGATATATATAAGGATTGTACTACAATACTTGTTTTTTTCATTATGTTTTTAATATGATTAAGGTAATAATATTTTTAGTATGTGATAATAAGAGAAACTTTACATTGTTTGGGGAATCTGATGAATTGATTCTGGAATTTAGAGACCATTCAGAGAATGTCTGGACATAAGTATTTTGGATAACTATAATTGTTGGAATAGATTAAGTTTATCATTGGATAGTATTGTTTATGGTTAAAACATTTCTAAAGATTAATTTTGGAATATTATAATACTATAGTTTTCGGAAAAGGGAAACCTGCAGGTTAGGGGATAACTCATCACGTCGGACAAAGTTTCATGAATCGAACCCACAACCACAGTGTGACAGGCCTTTATTACCTACCATTAGCCTACAGGAAGTCCTTGGATATTACAAAATTGTTTTCCTAATATAAATGATATGGGTTAATATTTGTACGATTAGTATAAATATAATATTTTTGAGTTCTATTATCTTTTGGAGGGAATGATGAGTTTGTGGTAGAAATTAGTTGAAGGTTGAAACTCTACTTCTCAAGTATATATATATACAAATCTCTCTTATTCTATGAAGAAATTAATTCTTAAACTTTAGGAAAGGGATATTATAAAAAATTTGTTATCCTTATAACTTATGTTTTGTTGAACTGATGATATTTTAAATCACCATAGATTGAAGGCTTTGAGGCCCTCAATTTTACACATGTTAGTGATTGATGACCTCTATCAATCCCTACAAATATTTATGTTTTCCTCTAATTATGTGTCTATAATTTCCACCAATGTTCTCATATTTGAAACCCTAATTTGGTGGTGACTTTTTCATTTCCCTTTCCCTCTTATTAAGGCTAATTTTATTAACCTTATTTATGATGTGTGTTTTTCCAAAAAGGTATTTTCTATTTTCATCCTTTTATTTTCGAAGAATATTTTCAAATTGTGAGGATGCAATTTATTTAAGGAGGGTCGAATGTAACACCCCAAGCTTCCACGGTACACTTCTTATTCAATAATCAAATAACATTAATTGTACGGAAGATCGAGATTCTAACACACTATGACCAATAAAAGTAGTCGTTATGAATATTAATACACACTATTTGGAAATTATTTAAATTTTATATTTCAAAATGGACTTCATTTTTGGATTTGGAAAATTAAAATTAGCCTATGTTGAATTTTTGGTATTTTTCCGAGAACTTCCAATTTTCTATGAATAAAACAAATACTTAAAAAACATTTATCAATCAAAATAATTTATAGTGATAAATTATACTATTGAGTGGTTTTAAAGTATAATAAGAATATAATTTTCCATTTTATCCAATTTTGGTCATTAGAATTAATTTCACATTGAAATTGGACATAAACAATTGTCAAACTTTTATTGATATTATTTCTTAAAAACACACTATTTGTTTTGACTATGGGAATTAATAATAATATTAATTAATTCAACTTATATTTTTTGAATTTTGTAAAATAGACATCATTTTTTAATTCAGAATATCAATTATATCTTAGGGTGATTTTTTTGGAATTTTCCTGAAAAACATCAATTTTCGATGAATAGCGAAACCACTAAGTGGTAGTTTAAAAATGTAATTATTCGTGTAAATGAAACATTACCAATTATATTTCTTGAATTTCAAAAATAAAACATACATGGTTTTCATTAGGAAGAAAAATTTTCTTCAATGAGATGAAAATAATTTTTGGTGAGTAGTAACTTTTATGTTTTATTAATCGCGATTAATGGTAATTAGTGAAATTTAAGGTAAAAATGATATTATAAAAAAATTAAAATATCATGAATCTTGTCCTAAAATTATATTATGAGTAATTTCCGACCAATAAAATCCATGGGTCAACTTGGGGACCCCATGGAGCCACTTGGGTAAGAAAATGACAATACTAACTTTTTATTTAAAGTAAAAATATAATTGTCACAAACATGTGTTGTTTTACTAAAAAAATAATTACATGTGGTTATATAAGTTAACTTTTAGACTATAAATATTCATTGTAAAGATAGAAATATTTCCTACATAATGATATATTTTTTATAATTTTTAGACATTAAATAAATTAAATCTTTTTTGACAACATGATGATGCAACGATTACCTCATTAATTAACGATTTAAATAACATGAAAAGATAATGTCAAATATAAGACATAAACTTGTAAAAAACCTATTATATGAGTATATTTATAACCCTTATCACCATATACTAGAAATATATAATTCTAGTACCTTTGAAATCCGAAAATCACTTCATAATAATGTAACATTTCATGACATTCCAAGAGCACCCCTCCTCTCCTCTTATAAAAAGGCCTCCACCTCTACCACCTTATTCACACCATCAAAGCCATTTGGCTCAGCCAAACAATGCCCAAATACTCTCTAAACATCCCTATATTATTCCTTGATGCCTCACATTGGGATGAAGTCTTCCCAAGGAAGTCTTTGGCTCAAATCAAAAAGAGTTACCCGATTTTAAAGGTAATGTCTTCACTTGTGTTCTTTTGTTTTATTTTGCATATCCAACCCCCTAAAATCTTTTTATTCCTATATTTTGTAACAACACCAGTATCTTCAAAATTCTAGGATGTTTTTATGAGATTTATTTGATTCACAATAACACACACCTCCATCTAATGGTTAAAGAACATACTGTTTCTGTGGCTGGTGAATTACTGCCTCACGAAATGATGATTGTTCAATCTTCGTTTAATACCATTCATGGTGGCCATTAAGATGTCACACTATTTATATATGGTATATATTATGTTTATGTTTTCATTATTATTATTTATATTACATTTATGGAGTACCTTTATGGTTTCCATTATGGGTAAACGTGATATCTTCATTTTACGAAGTGCGGACTACTGCCCCCTAAAAGTTATTTGAATCGTTAAGGCCATATGTGGGACATATAAAGGATGGAGTAAATGATATTAAATATGATATTATAATGGAATTATAATATAACTTTATATAATTATGATTTCATTCCATTAAATATGAAATAGAAATGAAGGTATCGTTCATGTGTACGTACAGCTTACCGTAACCATGAATGGTGCATTTCATTTCTTACCTCTAAACATTGTGTAATATTATAAATTCATATATATACGGGATATATATGATATATATGATATCTAAATCATTAATATAATTCTGTATATATTGGATATTTTACCAAATGAACAACTTGTAATTATAGGAAATTTATTTTTGACTCAAGTACCAAAGATCAACAAAATGATAGTTATTAACTTAAATAATTACATAATGTTCATAACATGGTAATAAGTGATATAAAAGGAATAATGAACTTGAAAAAGGTTCTTAAGAAATTATAAATTAACTCTAGTTTATTATTCCTGAGTTTAAAGAATGGTTGAGTCATGTCGGACACAAGGTAATGGACCTCGTCTCAATCTCCTTTAATCGAGGTATATTTTATTTTATAAACAACTTTCGTTTTTACGGTGTATAAACCCCTTTGACTTTAAGGTTTATTCAAAAGGAATGTTTTTTATACAAAGAATTTTACTGAATGACAAAAGGGAATGTTTTTTTGTCGTATGTATGCTGTGACAATGACTTCTCCGCCGCAGTGACCATTATTTGAGCTTCGGCTTCCTCTACAAGCCATAACTTTTTTTAAATTAAAAATAAATACCAAGTTTTAATTTTTGTTTATTTTGGTATTGAAAATGGTTTTATTATATCAATGTGTTGTATTGATATCTTGTGATTGAAATGTGGAAATGTTATGTTTCCTTTATGCATGTTTTATGTGATACGATTATGTTATGGTTTATGATATGTTTAAACCTGTTCATATTAGGAATGCATTGGACTTAATAAGTGATGGGTGGAGCCCATTATAGATCCTCGATGTGTCAATAGGTCTCATGAGACAATATAGTGACTTTTCATGACTACTTGAAAAAATATTATTTGTAGTCATGGCATAAGGCCTTGGCTACGTGGTTATGATAGTCTGGAATTATGCATTCAATCATTATAAATTTGGTTATTGATATTGCATGTGATTATTTGACTTATAGGATATCCATGTGAATATGTTAGTGGTATTATTTCATTTTACTTTTTCAATATTATGTTGAAGTTCATGTTTAAAAGTATTTTGTTTTAATTATACATTCCCTTAAATGTTTATGTTTATTCAGGAAAGTTCTTGCAATATTGTTATCCTTACGGAGCATCTGAGCTCACCCCTTTCAATGTTTTAATTTTTACAGGATGTGAAGAAGTAATTTATGAATGAACATCAGTGATAGTCGGAAGGGGATATGAGTGTTGACTATGGAGACCATGTTATTGTAGTTTTTTCATTTATGATTTAATGTATCAGTTATGAATGTATCTAGTGTTTCCAAGGCTACGAAACTAATTTGTATTTTGAGACTTGATATTTTGTGATAATTCCAAGGTTACGTAATAATGCATCGTCTTTGGGTATCTGGGGTCGGTGATTTACATATATATTTAAAGAAATTTTTCTATTCTCATGTGTAATGAATAATATCAAGAAGATAAATTAATTCAATAAAAATAAATCAAATAATATAAGAGTGTTAAATTATATCCTAATAAAAATTAATTTCACCCTCGAAATTCAAATGGATTATCGAAGGGTTAATACATGAATGTTTCATTAATAGTAACCTAGATCCTAAAAATTAATATTCAAAATTCCATTAAAAATGTAATATTGGAACCATAGAGTAACCCAATATAACATATAAAATGTTTTACAGATAGGGGAACATAGTTGAGAGGTGAATACATACACATGGAAGAAAACTCTAACTATAATGTTCGAATGGTAAGTGATATAGGAAATGGTCAGTAAAAATTATTAAATGGGAAATCGATATATCAGTGATGAATTACTAGACCTTCTGATTTATTAAAATCCAATGAAGTAAGATCAAATGTTTCCCTTGATGTTCATTTTCCATAATGTTAATGAATTTTCATGAAAAGATATACTTGCATGATTTTAGTAAAATAGAAAACCTTGGTATTTAGTTTATCCAATTTATCAAATTCTCGTAAAAGGAATGTTAATTTTTCATTATCTATGTTATAATAGATCGTAAGACCCATGATGCGCCAGCCCATTAGTTATCATAAAAACAAGGTAGTTTGAATATGATATATAATATGCATAAATACTCATATAGTAAGATAACTCATTAATATTACTGAATTCAACTTAATTTTAACATTAACATTCCATAAAATATAGACCCTACAACTCTTCCCAAAATAGAATTCACTATTTATTCCTTATGTAAGATCTTGTATTTTTCCAAAATTTTATTTTTTAGAAACATAGGTCCATATTGGTAATTATTGAATATCTAATGTGATTTTTTTAATCCATAGTCCATTTAGGGAATGATAATCCCATGAAATCACACCCAAGGATAAAACAATACGACGTTCATAAGAATTACTCATAATAATCAAATATAAAATTACTAAATAGGTATGGAAGGATAAGTAATGATTAATTATCATGGTTCACCTCATCCATTATTATAACATAATTTTTCCCTTTATTCATTATCTTCATAGTTTTGTTTTCTACTACCATTCAAATTAGTCCTTAGATTTGGACACTTGTTAGAATAATGGCCAAACTCCATGAAATTGAAACACTTATGTGTGGGGGTTCATTCTGGGGGGGATTTCTCATTATTTTCATCATTATATGAATTAATCCCATTACATCGACATGAAGCCACTTGATTACCTTCCCTTATGTAATTAAAACATTTTTTAGCGCCCTTTAGACAATTGTTTCCATGTTTCATCCCAATATTTTTTCATAACAGAAGGCTCATTTTTTCTTCCCCATGGATTCGAGATTTACCATTGATCTCCATATTTATTTTCCTGTCAAAATGATGATATTGATATATTACTCCAGCCTCCATTTACAACTATATATTACAAAAAACCACATATTCATAGATATTAATATTTTCTATATCCAAGGAATTTAGATTACTAGGTTTTATACCCCCAATGATTTGGTAAATGTTTCCTTCTTGTTGAATTATAATACTTGAAGAGTAGATCACAATACCTTTAAAATAAATTTATAAGCATGAAAAAAATCATCATCCTTGTGATAAATCTTTAGAATTCATTTTTTATCATTGTACTGTGAATCAGAGGAAAATACTTATTACAAAAATAATTTCTTAAACTCATCCCAAACTATTGATTCATTTCTTCATGCTACCCTACATTCTTTATTTTATTCCACCATAGATATTCTCAAAATTCTAACCGATAGATAGTAAGAATGAATTTCTCATGTTATGGGATTTAGAGAATAGAACATATATTTTCATTTTTATTGATCCATCATTTAGAAACTAGTGCATCAGGAGACCCACTAAAATTAGGAGGATGTTTCCTCGGGAAGGACTCAACAAAATCTTGACCCCTTCATTACTCTTTTTGGAATCCATTACAGTTCACATCTTGAGAAAAGTGTTGTGAGTATAAAAATAAGAGTTATAATTCCTAGTCTCGATGAATTTTTTTTCATGTGAAGAAATTCAATTCTTTTTATGTTGCATTCATAATTTATGTGGTTCCTTTTGGTTCATTCCATTGAATAAAACAAAACACATAGTGTACAAAACAATTATCAGAGTATGTGACCACATGATCAGGAAAACCACTTATATGATGTCCAAATGTATCCATATTTCTTAAAATACATTAAATTAATTATATCTGGTGTTATTCATATATAATGTATATATAAATCATTCATGAGGGATCATGAATAGTTTTTCAATTCCAAATGAATACCCCTAATGAGTCTCAAAATAGGTGCGTATTAAGGCCTATTATTGTGCCCTGGGTTACCCTAAGTCAAGACTATGGCATCTTTTCAGATTTATAACCCCTATGTACATATTTTCCAGATCCACATCCATATATAGTTACTAGGAAGTGATTTTTTGGTAAGAAACCACTTTAACAATCCTTTACCTGAATTCTAGGAAATTTTTATAATGGTTCTCTCATCCTCATTCTTATCCTTAGGGACTTCCTAAGACATATCCATACCAATATACATTGGTATATAACTATTTTTTTCTCATCCAAGTTTACAAAGGGTGGCTAAACCTTTCATTTGATACCATCAATAATGAATAATTCTTCACATATATAGATATTACATATTTTTGACGAATATTTTGTGCATTACAAAAACATATGCCCAACGGCCATAATAGTTTAGTG
This sequence comes from Viscum album, assembly GCA_963277665.1. Taxonomy (NCBI): domain Eukaryota; kingdom Viridiplantae; phylum Streptophyta; class Magnoliopsida; order Santalales; family Viscaceae; genus Viscum; species Viscum album. The sequence goes on from OY728128.1 coordinate 600,859,257, forward strand.
TATATGGAAACATGAACACAAACTCTTATTTCCTTGATAAATTTCTTCAATATCTCCCTTAAATATCTGCACCATTTTTTATTATACATATTATATTACTTCATAACCTGGGGAAAGTAAACATAACAAAGGTGTGATATTAGAGTCCTGGAATGGTAAAATAAATAAAATGCATAAGAATGTCATGAAAAATGCCATGAAACATGAGAATAAATTTTTTTGATCATAACCTACATATGAGATAACATAAAAAATATTTTTATATCATAAGACAGTAATCATAATGAAATTAGAACATAATACATGATAGAAAAACATTGGAATAATACATTTAATTATTGAACACACCAATAAAAACCATATGTCAAGGAAGAATTCAAAAGAAAATTATAACAAGTTAGGTTTGGGTTAAACAACTCGGTACCATCTTTGGACTTGGGATTCCATCCTATGTACCCTCTTGTTTTAGGAATGGGATTTCCTCCCATATACCATCTTGATTTAATATATAGGGTGTCCTCCCATATACAAGAATATTTTGGGCTTGTCATATCCTCCCTTGTACACTATTGGTTTGGGATTGGGATACCCTCCCGTTACAGTAATGTTTTGGGACTCGGATGTCCTCTCATATAGCCCATTTTTTCCAGCAAGAGATATACTCATGTGTGACCTCTTGATTTCCAATTTGGATTTCCTCTTCTATACCCTCTTGTTTCGATATTTGTAATTACTCATGTATACACACTTGATTTTGTAATTGTATTTACTCCTATGTAACCTATAGTTCTAGGATTGAGATCTCATTCTGTTTAACCTCTTGTTTCAGGCCTTGTATGTTTTCTTATTTTCCATCTTGTTTTGGGCATGGGATGCACTCTTTGCAATGAACTAGGAATTTATAAAATACTTATTTTTCATAACTATTAATATTTGTTAATATGATATTAATTTTATATTAATGATGAGACATAGTTCTATAGTTTACTGGTCATGCAACAAATAGTTTCACTGAAATATTATGTTGCACACAACATTGAGTTATACAAAAAAATCAATGTAATAAGAATAATATTTTAAATGGAAGATAACACATAGCTGTTTTACTTATTGGAATGAACATAACTAACTAAATTATCAATTAAAAAAAATTTAAACATCTCTACATTTATCCAATAAATTTTAGAGGCTTTAAATGATAATGAATCCAATTTTATGTTTGAAAGACTGTAATATTCTATAAATTTTCGATTTACCACCTTTTGATTCAGTTCCCTTTTTAAATATAGATTTTATCCCTTTTATATGATCAATTTGGCAAAAATAACATTTTCTTTAGATGTGTGACATAGAAATTTACTTTGGGAAATTTTTATTGATAAAGCTATTTTTTAATGAATAGTGACAGATATTGCATTTTAAGTCAAAACATTAATTTAATCTAATTTATTTATATTATTAGAAATTTTTAATGGTTTTAAAATGTAATTAGATTATATTTGTATCATTTAATCCAATTTTTGACATAGAAATTAGTTTATTTTGATATTTTAAATAAACACAAGTCAATATTTTGATAATTTTAATTTTCTAAAACATGCTTGTTGTTTTGACAATGAGAACTAATTTTAAATTTTTTTCTGCAAATTAATTATTTAGAATTTCGAAAAAATGGATTCAATATTTTGAATCATGAGGTACTTATTGTGTAAATAGTTACCTTTTATTTTTAGACATTATGAATAGTAATTTTAGTAAAAATTATATTTAATATTGTTAATGGGTAAATCTTGTAAATAAGGGTAAAAATAATATTATAATAATATTAAATTAACCTAACACATATCATAACCTTATTGAACGAGATATTTTCGACCATGGCAATCCTTTTGTGTAATTTTAGGACCCCATTGAGCCACTTGTGTATGAAAATGGAATTTATTTATTTTTAATTTAATGTTTAGGAAAATATAACCTAAACGTTAATCATTTACTAAAATAATTTTTATATGGGGTTATATATGTGATATCATCCACTATAAATAGTAATTAGAAAGGTAAAAATATTATATACACTAAGAAATTTTATCTGTAAATTTTAAACATCATATATATAAATCTATGTATGACATAATATTGATGTAGTGATTACCTTATTAATGAATGATTTATATAAATGATTCTATAAATATTAAAATAAATTTAATTTTAAAATTTTTATTCCATACAAGAATTTTAGGTATTATCATAACTTATTATAATTTTATTAATGATTTTTTCTTCGAAATAATCAAGTTGTTATTGATTTCAAAAAAAAATCATGATATTAATAGTTCAAAAATTGACATAAATGCAATTTTAAAGCAATTAATATTTTATTAAATGATATAATAGTCATACAAATATAGGATTATTAAAAATGACATATATGATGTTATAAATGTCCTTAATGATACATTTTTTGGTCTCTGGAAATTTTATATTAACTATGGTAACAATATATTATGAATATACTTGAGGACATGGTAAAAGTTAAAATAGTTTATTAAGGGTTAAAGCTAATATATTTGGTTTCTTTTATTACCAAAATTGGTCTACAATCCATTTTATAAAATATTTCTAACCCATCCTATTATGATATTATAAATATATTACTTTTTTGTTATTATAATTAGAAAATAAAATAATAATAAAATAATATTTTAAACATTTCCTAAAGTTCCCCTCCACCCTCTTAGAAAAGGACACCACCTCTAACCCTTACTGACACCTCTCAACCCACATGGAACGACCATACCCTTGTCAAATAAGCTCTTAACATCCATAAATTCCACCTAGAATCTTTACATTGGGCACAAATAAATCAAATAAGGCCTTTTAGCTTAAATCAAAAAGAGTTACATAATTTCAGGTAATGGATTTTTGAATGATTCGTTCATTTATTTTCATTCTCCAACCCACTAAGCTAACTTTATTCAATAATTTTATAATAAAAAATAGTATATTAAATTTAATATGTTGTTTTTATGATATATATTCTAACTAAAATTACACACACCTTCGTCTTATAGGTAAATAACATATTGTTTCAGTGGATGGCAAACAACTACCTCACAAAATAATGATTGTTCAATCATCCCCTACCAACTCTTATGTTGGCGATTATGATGGAAATGTAATTATATATTATATTTATGATATTTAATTTATGTTTATTATTCTTTAATTCTCATTTTAAAGCTACCTTCATTATTTTCTTGCTGTATAAATATGATAATTTCATTTGATGAAGTGCAGACTACAGCCCCCTTAAAGTGATATGACTAGTTCTTACTATACAATGAACATATAAAGGATATAATTATGGACTTTATGTAACATATATAACATATATAATGTACATTAATTATAATATTCTGATGTATCATTTATTTTTCATTCTATTAAATATTAAAATGAAATGGATGTTGTATTTATGGGTACGTACGACTTATCGTCTCTAGGAATAGTGCCTTTAATTTATTACATCCAAATGATATAGAAATTTATAAATACATATTTACATGATATATATGATATATATGACATCTAAATAATTAATATAATTTTTGAGATAATTTACTTTTTACCACATGGACAATTTGAAATTATAAAATGTTAATTTTCGACTCTTGTTCCGAACATCGACAAAATGTTCTACATGAACTAAAATAATTAACTAATTTTTATTTCTTGGTAATAATTGATTTGAAAGGATTAATAATCTTGAAAAATATTCTAAATCTTCTATAAATTAACCTAATATTATTATTCATGAAGAACAAGGAACATACAAGGCATGTCAGACTCGAGGTGAAGGACTACATCTCTATCTCTTTTCATTGTAGCATACAATGATTTATAAACGAATTTCATTTAAAAGGTTTATAAACCCATTTAAATTAAAATTTCATTAAATTTGAAACCATTTTCAATTAATCATTTTTCTAAATGGAAAAAGAAATTTTTTAATGTCTATAGGTACAACGACCTTTCGGCCACCGTGAGCATTATTTGGTATTTTGCTTCCTTAACAAGTCATGATATTTTTAAATGGAAATTAAATACCATATTCCTCATTCACATGTTTTAATATTGAAAATTGTTTTTGAAATGGATTGATTATTTTAATATATTGAATCTATTCCTTGGTATTTCAAATTAAATGTTATTAGTGAAATGTTGAAATTTTCAATATTTTATGAGTTGTGATTATATAATGGTACTTAGAAATTTTATGGTTGGTTATGTGAAAAACCATGGGTGGGTGGTTATGTTATCACCTCAAATGCATTGGATAATGACGTAGGTTGTATGTCTATTCAATTTAGTTATATGTACATAAGTTTAATATATAGTTTTTCTATTTATGTATATTTATGTCTGAAGTTACCTTTATATGTTATATGTGGTTTTCAATGGGTTCTGCAGTAATATTTTTATTAGAAAAGGCTAAACAATGAACTTATATTCAGTGAAGTGTTTTCACATCTTCATAAAGGATAAAAGTATTACATTATAATAAACTATTCATTATTTTCATGTTATTTAAAGACTTGAAATTTTATTTCTTTATGTATCCCTTACTGAGCTTTTTATGCTCATAATATTTTTTTGGAATGTCTTTCACATGACATAAATATGAATCGGGTCAAGGATGTGATCAATGAAAAGTCATGCTGCCTAAAACATAGAACTAGGCATGATTCCTTTTTAATGAGTTTCTGTTTTTTTTAAAAATTGATAGTCAGTAGAAGTGTCTACATATATTATTCAAGTTGATATGTGTATGTTATACCTCATTCTCTAAAGATCTATGCTTGAAAATATCCTCAATGATAATTATTAACTTTATTCAAAATTATATAATGCTTAAGGATGGGTCTTTATTGTTGGTATCAGAGGTCGGTGTAGATAACATTAGAGGTCGGGGAATTAATTAAGAATAAGTGACATAACCATATTACATAAAATATTAGAAATATTAATGTTATTTTAGTTTAACTGAATGAGTTTAAGATAAAATTAAAATGTATATATTATAGTTTACCCTTATAATATGACAGTATATGATGATATTAATGATATACTCACACTGACCTTTTTGGTTTTAGTAAATGGATTAATACTGTAGGAACTAATGTAACAATGGATTTGATAAAAACTATGATAGTTTTCTGAATAAAACAACAATTGAAATGGAAGTTGAAATGAGAACTCAGGTGGATGTTATCAACCAACTATCTATATTCATGATTGACCACTTTAATCTTAGTGATTTTTCTAACGCAACATATATAAGATAAACAAATCCCATTGGATGTTCAGTTAATAATCATATAGGTAAGTATATTAAAAACCCAATGTGTCTGGGATGTAGAATGAAACACCTAAGAAAATGATTCAAATGGATGGGAATATGTATCAGATTTGGTAATAAGGGTCATAAAGCAAGAACCTTCCAAGGAAAAATGAAGTTTCTAGTTGACTCTAGAAAAGGGAATGAAGATCATTCTGATGGATGAATTAAATGTTTTAAATGTGGTATTCATGGTCATTATACAAATAGGCATTGTATGAATATATATTGTAATGATATCAGAAAAGCCACACAAAATAAATGTTTACCATTCCTAATGTCATTCCAATTGAGGATGAGGAAATTGAAAATAACCAATGAATATTATGGATTATTTCCTTGCCCATGTTTAGAAATTATTGAAATCATAAGTCATTATTCATGATTGTGTTTGTAAGAAACAAGTATAAATGAATAATATGGAAAAACATGGATAAAGGAAAATAATGAATGTTTGACGATTAAGATACCTACATTTTAGGAATTAAACAGTAATGTTAGATCAATGTATGATGATATGTTTTAATGTATTAATGATTTGATTTATTTGGAAGAATTTTTTATGTATGTGTAACCCTGATGTTTTATATGTGCAAATTTTATTCATGGAATAATTATCTATTTTTTGTGTATATGGTTACAATGAACCATTTTGGTTTATATGATCCATGAATTTCAGGTAATTATAGGTTATTACATTTTTAGATTAAAATGATAGGTATGAGATAACATTTGTGGTTAAAAAATGTTACGGTTATTTTTGATAAATTTACCTAATTTATTGTAATTTTATAGAACTATATAATTATTAAAATGGGAAAACACCCGGGCCATGTGACAACCCTTCATGTTAGGAAAATATTTGATAATCAAACCCACTACCAATATGCATTTGGGATTTATTTCCTACCACTGGTCAACATGAAGTCCCTCATTAGTATGGATTTTATTTAGTTAAATGATTTTTTGGATTTATAATAAGTTGATTTTTGAAACATATGTTTTATAAAATGTATATACTTTGTATAGGAAAGTTATTTGGTGTTTAAGTGATAAATGTTATTTTTTAAGATGTTTACTCTTTTGGGAACACTATTTTCCTAAGAAAAATATAATACCTTGATACTTCAATTGAGGATTAAAGGCGGAATTTTATTTTGGAATAATCTATGTATTGATTGTGGACATATAGCCATTTGGGTTATTTAATGAAATGAAAAACCTATCAAAGAGAATATGTTATTAGGTTAATTACATTTCACTATTAGACTTTAAGACCATAAAATTTTATTTGGAGTTAAATATTACGATTTTTGTGGCTGACTATGTGATCAAATCAAACTGAATTTTTGGTATCAAACATTGTTTTGATGATTTCAAATAATTTTATTGAAAATTATGTATTGGATGGTCTTTTTTGAGATTTGGGTATTTTTTGTTCAACTTTGGAGATTTAGACTATTATTTCTATCTATAAATGATTATCCTTTTTGGGAATTATATGATCTTGTACTAACAATTTTTGTTTTGGATATTGTATAAAGACATGAGAGATATAGGTTTCATCCTTTTTTATCATGTTACTCTAGAGATGTGGATTCTAACACACCATGAGTGATGAAGTCATCTTGAATACTCATAATTTTGATAAAAGTTTAGTTTTTGGTAGAAACATATTAAAGGAATAATCTCTACATTAAAAGTAAGTGTATTTTTTATGTTTTCAGTAAATATAATATATAATTTCTAAAACATTATTATAGTGAACATAAAACTAAAAAAATTGTTTACTTTGCCTATAGGAAAATCAATGACCCTTTAACCTATCACAATTTTGTGGTTTTTTGGTGGTTAACATTATTGTGATCATGTTTTCTATCACACTCCATTTGAATTCAACACATAGTTTCCCCTCCACAACCATGTTTTCATCTAATCATAGTATTTGTTATCTCGGGTGACATTTATACATATTTTAATTTCTTTTAATGTGATTTTTTATTGACTCTTATTCTGATATGGGACTTTAAATTATGTTTTCAAGAAAAATTTTGAAATTCTAAGGACACAATTTTCAAAAGGGGGGAAGGTTGTAATGACCCAGGTATTTATAAAATAATATTTTTTTTATATATTAATATTTATGAATATGATCTTAATTTAATGTTAATGATGACAAATTTTTCTATAGAGTACTAAACTCACAACAATGGGTTTCTTTGAAATCTTTTGTTGCACAAATCAATTATTAATACAGAAAAATAATATATTATTATTGTTATTTCTAATAGTATCTAATGCATAACCGTTGTATTGTGGGTATTGAATATAACTAACTAAAATAATATTTAACATTTCTGTTAATTTTTCTTACATTTATCCAATAAATTTTAGAGTCTTAAAATGACAATGAATATAAATTTAAACATGAATCACTTTAATATTTTTTAATAGGATGATTTACTGCCTTTTTAATGGTGAACTCTTATTAAATTTAGTTTTTTTTTCACTTTTATATGTCCCATTTGTTAGAATAATATATTTCATTAGAATCGGGACATCAAATTTTATAATGATTAATTTTTATGGTAATTTTCAGATAAAGTTCATTTGTTATTGAATAGTAAATATAATATATTTTATGTCAAATCTGTCATTTCATCTTATTTTTATATATATGCTCAGATTATCATTTTAATGGATTTAATGTTTAACTATATTATATTGTCACGAACCGGATCTGGACGCCACCATTAATGGCACCAAACCCGGCCCGTGGCAAGACCCGAAGGGCATTCCCTATCCCCATGGGCTGGCACAAGTGCCCGGGTGTAAAACAATATGATTTGGGAACGATTTACCCGAGTATGAAAGCATAAAACAAATAAAACAATCAATAATAAGAATCTGAAATTTCCATACTAAACCATTCTTAACAAAACCAGATCTGAATACATATGTTTAAAGACACTACAAGTGGTCCAAATACAAATAATGACAACATCAAGACATCCCCAATCACTTCACGCAACAAGGGTGTCATCACCCGCAAGCCTTCTCCACAACTCTGCCCCAACGATGGGGACTAACACCCTGAAGCGCCATCACCCTTAGCCTTCCCTTTACCTGAGTCAAGCATAGGAAGTTCTACTTACACCCAAGGGGTGTAAGTAGTGTGTGAGCCTAAGCCCAATAGGATACCACTAGAAGATTCCAAAGAGGATGCAATACAATGGGAAGAAAACTAGCAATTTTAACACACAAGGTGAAACAATGTTAAAAATTTCAAGAAAAGAAACATTCAAATGAGAACAGTTTTCAATCCAAGAATTTCAGAATGATAACACATTAAATAAACATGTGAGATACTGTAAAGTACTTCCAAAAGATCCCACAACAAGGGTAAATACTACAATTCTAATGAGCACAAAAATTGGGAACACCCCTAGACAACTAGATAGTCTCGGGCCCTATGTACCTCGTACCTCGGTGTAAAGTATCCAAGTCACAATCATTTCCTGTGCACGATCCACTAGTAGGGAACAAACCCATAACCTAGTGGTCCCCAAATAACATCCACATAGTTCAGTTAGTGTTGTCGTTATCCATTTGCTCAGTGAAACAGGGACACAACCCATCCGGTCCACTAGCCGTACTAGTACATATCCGCCCACCTAAGTACCCGGGATTCCCCCTTTTGTGCTCAAACAATTTCAGCAAACAACAAACATACTTTTTCATGTAAAGTATCTCTACTGGTCACAAACAAATAGTACAGTAGCTACACACATTTTATATCATTTGAAACAGTCAATAAAATATTTTGATCTTCAATAAAACAACCTCTCAAAACATCACATTGTTTTGCACCCAAAACTCTTTAAAATATCCACTTTTCACAGTATGTGAACACTTGTAAGTCATCAAAACAAAATTTCAGTTCAACACAATTTAATAAAACCAAAAATTCAGTTATGGGGCAGCCCAATGTGAACCAAGAAATTATATATTTTAAAAACCACCATTTTCACACCAACATGACACTTAATGCCCATTTGCTTCTCAAACACAATTTAAACAAACTTTTGCAGCCACAACCAAAAAGAATAAATATTTAAAACATTATTTTAATTCCTAATAAAGTTCAATAAAATCAACTATGTAATTAGAGTTCATCCCAAAATGAACCAATAAAAGACTTGCATGAAAAACCCTCAATTTCAACAAAAATTGTAACATAAAATTCATTTGCATTGTAAATTAAACTAAAACAAATTTTTACAGAAACATGAAAATTCAATAAGCATTAATTCACCCTCAACACAGCATGCAAATTCCCAAAGAATTGCACACACAATGGAATCACCTACCAAAAGATTCAAGAACCGCAAATCCTAGTGCGGAACTTCAACCGCACGACCACCACGCCACAAGGAAGTGATATCAAACCTAAAACCAGAGGATTGAACCATGAAACCCAAAATGAAACCCTAGGCACGAAGCCCTAGCTTCTGGAAATTTGGGGATTCAAGAAAAAAAAGATAAATCTCAAGGAAAAGGAGAGAACTAGAAGGATAGTCACTTAATTGAGAAAACTGGACGTTTTTAGAAACCAGAGAATTTAGGCCCTAATTCGCGACATATGCGATCTCCAAAGAGGGGGAAACGAAGCTGGGGGTGCGTCCAGGTACAGTGGGAGAAGGTGAGAGGTGGAATCACCGAAAAAGAATAAAAATGGAATATTTTATGAAATAATTACAAAACAATTTTAAAACTGGAAATGGGCTTTCGGGTTGGCCCAATACCTAACTTGATCACCCAAATCCAAGATGCAAATGAATTTTTAAGGGGGCCAAAATTCATTGGTGGTTTTAATAGTTAAATTAAGGTCATTTTGGAAGTTGAATGAGTTAAAAATGTTGAAAAACGATGGAGTTATTAAATAAACAAAATTTATTGTCAAAACTGGAAATGGGCTCTCGAGTTGACCCAAATTATGGAAACCCACCATTTCCTTCAAAAATGCATTGAAAACCCCCAAAAAAGCAATAATGTAAATTAAATACAAAAATACCTTTAAAATATGTCATGTATGTGACAATTCTCCCCACCATGAAGGACTTTCCGCCCCGGAAATTCAACATGATTCTTGGTTGGTAAACAAGAATGGGTACTCTTCCTCGACCCATGACTTTCGCTCCCAAGTCTCATGTGTATCATTCCCATGCTGCCATAAAACCCGGACTAAAGGAATAGACTTTCCTCTAAGTATCTTCTCCTGGGAGTCCACTATTTTCACCGGCCTCTCAACGATAGACAAGTCAGGCTCTATCTCTAGTTCTTCCCAACTCAACACATGGGATGGATCGGGATTGTATTTCTTCAACTGGGAGACGTGGAAGACATCATGGATAGATGTCAACTGAGAAGGTAAGGCCAACCTGTATGCCACCTTACCAATACGCTCGGTGATCTCAAAGGGTCCGACATACCGTGGCATCATCTTACCTTGCTTCCCCAATCGACGATGGCCCAGACGAGGGGCCACTTTTAAGAATACCATATCACCCACAGTAAACTCTAGGTCTCGACGCCTCCGATCAGCATAAGATTTATGACGAATCTGAGCTGTCAATAAGCGCTTCCTGATCAATTTGACCTTCTCAGAAGTCTCCTGCACAAGGCTCGGCCCCAATAGTGAAGTCTCTCCTACCTCAGCCCAACATAGGGGGGACCGACATGGCCGACCATAGAGCGCCTCAAAAGGGGCCATTCGAATTGAGGATTGGTAACTATTATTATAAGCAAACTCAACCAATCCCAAATGGCTATCCCAAGAACCTCCAATGTCCAAGACACATGCACGAAGCATGTCCTCCAAAATCTGATTCGCCCGCTCTGTCTGACCATCCGTCTAAGGGTGGTACGACGTGCTCATCTTAATCTGAGAGCCCAAGGCCTTTTGAAGGCCTTCCCAAAATCGATAAGTGAAGCGGGGGTCTCTATTCGAGACAATAGCTGATGGTACACCATGGAGTCTCACCACCTCCTGAAGATACAAATGGCCCAACTCATCCACTTTAGATGTGTCTCTGATCGGAATGAAGTGGGCTGATTTGGTCAGACGATCAATCACCACCCAAATGGAATTCTTACCCCGAGGTGTACGAGGTAAGCCAACAATGAAGTCAATGGCAACCTCGTCCCACTTCCAGGTAGGAATGGGTAATGGCTGGAGCAAACTGGAGGGCCTTTGGTGCTCTGCTTTCACCTGCTGGCATGTGTAGCATCTCGAAACAAAGTCTGCTATGTCTCGTCTCATACCAGGCCACCAAAAATGCCGACGGACATCATAATACATCTTAGTGGCACCTGGATGGACAGCCCACTGAGACTGGTGGCTATCGTGCATCACTGCCTTCCGTAGAGATAACGGTACTACTGAACGGCACTTGAAGCACAAGATTCCCTCGGGAGACGACGACCAATCAGAGGATGTCTCCCCACCATGAAGAAACTGCCTAGATCGCTGACAAAGCTCATCACTAGGTTGTTCCCGCTGAATCAACTCCAACAGAGAAGGAGTCAACTGGACACTCGCCAAGAATGCCCCTCCACTCTGTTCCCTAGCCTCCACATGCATTTGAGAAAAGAGCCCCATCAATGTCCACTCATCACTAGACTTCCTCAAAGCCTGCACTGGAACTCTTCTGCTCAAAGCGTCAGCCACCACATTACCCTTGCCTGGGGTATAGACAATGTCAAAGTCGAACCCCTGCAAGTACTCGATCCAGCGGCGTTGCCTCAAGTTGAGGTCCTTCTGCGAGAAGATATAAGCCAAGCTTTTGTGATCAGAGTAGACCACAAACTTCTCGCCAAAGAGGTAGTGACGCCATGTATTCAAAGCATGCATCACCGCTGCCAACTCCAAGTCATGGGTAGGGTAGTTCTTTTCATGTGGTCGGAGTTAGCGAGATCCATAAGCCACCACTTGATCATCCTGCATAAGCACGCACCCAAGACCCATACCTGAAGCATCACAATAAACCACATAACCCTTCCCGGCCTCAGGCAAAATCAGCACAGGGGCGGTAGTCAACCGTCTCTTCAGCTCCTCGAATTATTCTTGACATTCTGGACCCCATACAAACTTCACCCCTTTCCGGGTGAGCGCAGTCATTGGTGATGCAAGCCGAGAGAAATCCCGAACGAATCGCCTGTAGTAACCAGCCAGGCCAAGGAAACTCCTGATCTCGAACACATTCTTCGGCTGCTCCCATGACATAACCGCACTAATTTTCTCAGGGTCCACTGAAACTCCGTGCTCTGAGATCACATGCCCTAGAAATCTCACCTCTCTGATCCAGAAGGTGCACTTTGACAACTTTGCATAGAGGCGGTGATCCCGTAATGTACCTAAAACGATCCTCAAGTGATGTTCGTGTTCCTCCTCAGAGCTAGAGTATACCAGAATATCATCCACGAACACCACAAAAAAGGAATCGAGATACTGATGGAACACCCTATTCATTAGTGCCATAAATACCGCTGGAGCATTGGTCAATCCGAAGGGCATGACCAAATACTCAAAGTGGCCATACCTGCTTCGGAAGGCTGTCTTGGGGATATCTGACTCTTTCACCCTGAGTTAATGATACCCTGAACGCAGGTCTATCTTTGAGAACCACTTTTCCCCCTTCAACTGATCAAACAAATCATCTATTCTGGGAAAAGGGTATTTGTTTTTAATTGTTACCTTATTCAGCTTCCGGTAGTCAACGCACAACCGGAGGGATCCATCAGCCTTTTTTGCAAACAACACAGGAGCGGCCCAAGGAGAGACGCTCGGGCGAATGAATCCTTTGGATTCTAAGTCGTCCAGCTGTATCTTTAATTCCCTCAACTCGGTGGGGGCCATGCGATAGGAGGGAAGAGATATCGGCTGTGTTCCCGGCGCCAGATCAATCGAAAACTCCACATCCCGCTCTGGGGGAAAACCAGAAAAATCATCAGGGAATACCTCGGGAAACTCATTCACTACATGAGGTAGTGAACCTTCAGGGGAAAGACCATCCTCTAGCACAATCTAAGATAACTTGAAGATAACACTTCCCAACTCTGGGAGTGGAGGCCCTGCGCGACTTGATCGTGGATCCCATTCTCCATGAAAAACCTGACGACTCCCATCAGGTGCCGTGAAACTCACACGCCTTCTGTAGCAGTCGATGTGTGCCTGGAAGTGAACTAGCCAATCCATCCCGAGTATGACATCAAAAAGGTCCATATCTAAGACCATAAGGTCCCACTCCATCTCGACCCCTGATACAGAAAGTGCACATGAGGGGCACCTCAGGCCCTGCTCCTTCTTCATTCCCAATGGTGTCACCAACTCCATCGCAAAAGACATCAACTCAGTTGGTAAATTCAGCATGTCCACGAAATGTCCAGAAATGAATGAAACAGAGGCACCAGTATCAAAAAGAGCAGTAGCTATAGAAGATGCGATCAGAACGGTACCTCGAACTATCGACGGTCCCGCCTCTGATCCTGCTGGTGACTGATCCACTGCATGGAGATGTCCAGTATCTGCCTGAGGACGACCGCTAGTATGTGGTTGTGCCCTGAACTGGCTCTGCCCAGAAGATGATCCAGCCCTACCACCACGACCACCAAATCGAGATCCCCCAGTCCTCGACGGCTCGGACTGTGCTGGCACTCCTTTTGAAGCCACTGAACCAACCCCACTCGGAAGTGGACGTGCCACACCACAAAAACGCTGCAAATGCCCCATACCTCCACACTGGAAACAAGGCTTCGGAGGAAGTGGACATGCTGGTCGGATATGCCCAGGCCTCCCACATTGGTGGCACACGACCGATCTTGCATCAGAAGCAGCAGAAGAAAACTGCCTGGAAGAGTGGCCTGAACTTCCCCCTCCTTTCTTCACATGATCCTCCCGCTTCCTTTTCTTCTCTGAGGAGCTACCACTTCCCACTGCTGATACTGAACCATAGAAACCAGCCCTGCCTATCCTATCAATCTCCACCATGCACGCTCGATCAACAACCTCAGCATAGGTCCTCAGCTTAAACAAGAACACATGGGAGTATATCTCTGGTCGCAAGCCTTTCTCAAACCTCTGGGCCTTCGCTTGTTCATTAGAGACAATTTCTGGAGCATACCGAACCAATTCAGCGAAACGGTTGGCATACTCCATCACAGATAGATTCCCCTGAACAAGTTCCATGAACTCTCTAGACCTGGCATAAGACAACACCTCAGGGCAATACTGTTCATTGAAGACAGCCTTGAAATCTCCCCAGTGCATCTGATCATTCTTCCCAGCCTGAAGCACTGACTCCCACCATTTACGACTGGGACCCTACAATAGGAAGGAGGCACACTTCACCCTGAGCTCCTCGGGTGTTTCTAGGAACTCAAACATACGCTCGATCTTCTCGAGCCATTCTTCTGCTTCCTGGGGTTCTGAGCTGCCTCGGAAGGTTGGAGGCTTATTTTTCAGGAACTCCTGGGCCTTGTCCTTTCTAGGACCAGTATAATCCTCTCTAACAGGAGCTGGAGCTGGAGCTGGTCCATATCCTAGAGCCTGGACAGCCCGGACCACGGCCTCGACTAGCCTCTGATCAATCGGCGTGGGAGAACTCTCTCCAGCTTCCTTCTGTGGGTGCGTGGGAGCTTTCCGGGGAGGCATGTTGCTACAAAATGCAACAGTCACAAAACAATGGTCAATACCACAATTCTGAAAATTGTAATCAAATACATCAAATATAAGCAAACTAAACACATTCTTGTAATAAAAGAAACAACTACTCCACATCTGCCTGATGTCTACATGTGGTCTGCAGCCCACACGTCTCACCTGGAAGTGAAGTAAATCAGAAAATTCCAACATCCTCTGGTGACTCAAGGTCTTCCATGAGAGGTGCGGGCCAGGCACCCTACTCACAACCAATACCCCGAGCCCCGACAGTCCTAGCTCCTGTCTATCCCGACTCATGTCAAAATAACAATATAACCCAAAAAACATTAACCTCCTCTGATACCATTTTGTCACGAACCGGATCTGGTCGCCACCATTAATGGTACCAAACACATCCCGTGGCAAGACCCGAAGGGTGTTCCCTATCCCCACGGGCTGGCACAAGTTCCCGGGTGTAAAACAATATGATTTGGGAACGATTTACCCGAGTATGAAAGCATAAAACAAATAAAACAATCAATAATAAGAATCTGAAATTTCCATACTAAACCATTCTTAACAAAACCAGATCTGAATAAATATGTTTAAAGACACTACAAGTGGTCCAAATACAAATAATTACAACATCAAGACATCCCCAATCACTTCACGCAACAAGGGTGTCATCACCCGCAAGCCTTCTCCACAACTCTGCCCCAACGATGGGGACTAACACCATGAAGCGCCATCACCCTTAGCCTTCCCATTACCTGAGTCAAGCATAGGAAGTTCTAATTACACCCAAGGGGTGTAAGTAGGGTGTGAGCCTAAGCCCAATAGGATACCACCAGAAGATTCCAAAGAGGATGCAATACAATGGGAAGAAAACTAGCAATTTTAACACACAAGGTGAAACAATGTTAAAAATTTCAAGAAAAGAAACATTCAAATGAGAACAGTTTTCAATCCAAGAATTTCAGAATGATAACACATTAAATAAACATGTGAGCTACTGTAAAGTACTGCCAAAAGATCCCACAACAAGGGTAAATACTACAATTCTAATGAGCACAAAAATTGGGAACACCCCTTGGCAACTAGATAGTCTCGGGCCCTATGTACCTCGTACCTCGGTGTAAAGTATCCAAGTCACAATCCTTTCCCGTGCACGATCCACTAGTAGGGAACAAACCCATAACCTAGTGGTCCCCAAATAACATCCACATAGTTCAGTTAGTGTTTTCGTTATCCATTTGCTCAGTGAAACAGGGACACAACCCATCCGGTCCACTAGCCGTACTAGTACATATCCGCCCACCTAAGTACCCGGGATTCCCCCTTTTGTGCTCAAACAATTTCAGCAAACAACACACATACTTTTTCATGTAAAGTATCTCTACTGGTCACAAACAAATAGTACAGTAGCTACACACATTTTATATCATTTGAAACAGTCAATAAAATATTTTGATCTTCAATAAAACAACCTCTCAAAACATCACATTGTTTTGCACCCAAAACTCTTTAAAATATCCACTTTTCACAGTATGTGAACACTTGTAAGTCATCAAAACAAAATTTCAGTTCAACACAATTTAATAAAACCAAAAATTCAGTTATGGGGCAGCCCAATGTGAACCAAGAAATTATATATTTTAAAAACCACCATTTTCACACCAACATGACACTTAATGCCCATTTGCTTCTCAAACACAATTTAAACAAACTTTTGCAGCCACAACCAAAAAGAATAAATATTTAAAACATTATTTTAATTCCTAATACAGTTCAATAAAATCAACTATGTAATTAGAGTTCATCCCAAAATGAACCAATTAAAGACTTGCATGAAAAACCCTCAATTTCAACAAAAAGTGTAACATAAAATTCATTTGCATTGTAAATGAAACTAAAACAAATTTTTACAGAAATATTAAAATTAAATAAGCATTAATTCACCCTCAACACAGAAAGCAAATTCCCAAAGAATTGCACACACAATGGAATCACCTACCAAAAGATTCAAGAACCGCAAATCCTAGTGCGGAACTTCAACCGCACGACCACCGCGCCACAAGGAAGTGATATCAAACCTAAAACCAGAGGATTGAACCATGAAACCCAAAATGAAACCCTAGGCACGAAGCCCTAGCTTCTGGAAATTTGGGGATTCCAGAAAAAAAGATAAATCTCAAGGAAAAGGAGAGAACTAGAAGGATAGTCACTTACTTGAGAAAACTGGACGTTTTTAGAAACCAGAGAAGTTAGGCCCTAATTCGCGACAGATGCGATCTCCAAAGAGGGTGAAACGAATCTGGGGGTGCGGCCAGGTACAGTGGGAGAAGGGGAGAGGTGGAATCACCGAAAACGAATAAAAATTGAATATTTTATGAAATAATTACAAAACAATTTTAAAACTGGAAATGGGCTTTCGGGTTGGCCCAATACCTA
Source organism: Viscum album (assembly GCA_963277665.1). Classification (NCBI taxonomy): domain Eukaryota; kingdom Viridiplantae; phylum Streptophyta; class Magnoliopsida; order Santalales; family Viscaceae; genus Viscum; species Viscum album. Next base: position 600,876,806 of record OY728128.1, read on the forward strand.
ACTTGATCACCCAAATCCAAGATGCAAATGAATTTTTAAGGGGGCCAAAATTCATTGGTGGTTTTAATAGTTAAATTTAGGTCATTTTGGATGTTTAATGAGTTAAAAATGTTAAAAAACGAGGGAGTTATTAAATAAACAAAATTTATTGTCAAAACTGGAAATGGGCTCTCGAGTTGACCCAAATTATGGAAACCCACCATTTCCTTCAAAAATGCATTGAAAACCCCCAAAAAAGCAATAATGTAAATTAAATACAAAAATAACTTTAAAATATGTCATGTGTGTGACATATATTTTCATCATTTAATAAACTTTTGGTCATTTGATGTTATTTCACTTTGAAATTGGACATAAACACAAGTCAATATTTTGGTTGTTATTACTTCCAAAAAACATGAATTTATGTTTTGACAAAGGGAATTAATTTTAATTTAATTTCTGCAAATTCATTGTTTTGAATTTCGAAAAATACATTCCATTTTATTAATTAGGAGGTTGATATTTTATAAATAGGTAACTTTTGTATTTATAATTTATTAATAGAAACATTAGCAAATATTTAATTTACAATAGTTAAAGGGAAAATATGGTAAATAAGCGTAAAAATAATAATATAATATTGATTTTAAAATACCCTAAGACATTTAATAACACTTTTGGATGAGATATATCTGACGTTGGGCTTTCCTGTGTCAATTTTAGTCTCCATGGAGAGACTTGTGTGTGAATATGACATTTAATTACTTTTAATTTAAAGATAAGGAAAATATTTCCTAGACATATATCTTTTACTAAAAAACTATTTATATGAGGTAATATAAGTGATCTCTTAGACTATAAATATTCATTATAAAGATAAAATATTTTGCTACATCATGGGTTTTTATTTATAATTTTTAGACATAAAATGAATAAATTTATTTATAACACAATAGTAATGTAGTGATTATATTATTAATGAATGATACAAATAAATTAGAATATAAATATTAAAATAAATTTATTTTTAATCATATTATGCCATAAAATTATTTTAGGGAATATTATTACTTTTTATATTTTAATTAATAGTTTTTTTCAAACAAATCATGTTTTTATGGATTTCTAAATAAATACATGATATAAATAGTAAATAAATAGACATAAATTACTTTTTAACTCATTTAATATTTTATTAAATGATATAATATTCCTAAATATATTCAATTAGGCCAAAATAAATATATTATGATAAAAATTTCATTAATGATTAATTTTTGGGTGTATTTTCATTTTATTGTAACTATGGAAACCATATATTATGAATATACAAGAAGACATGGTAAAAGCTTAATTAGTTTACATAGGGCTAATGAAAAAAAAGATAAGGTTACTTTTCTAACATATACAAATCTAAAATCATTTTAATGATAGGATTTTAACCCCTAGTCATATGAGATTATAAATATATCACTTTTGTTATTTGATAATTTCAAAATCTATTAACAATGAAATAATATTTTCAAACATTACTAAAGTGCCCCTCCTCTCTCTCATAAAAGGATATCACCTCTAACCCTTACTCACACATATAATGCCCCATTTTTTCATCCAAACATGGAAAAAATATGCTCCCAAAATCCAACTATAACTCATAGATTCCTTGAATTGGGAAGAAAAAAATTAATGAAGGCCTTTTATCTTAAATCAAAAGGAGATACCCAATATGAGGTAATGTATTCTCTCAGGATTCATTTATTTATTTCCCATCTCCAAATCCCAAAACACACTTTATTACATTATTTTATAAAGAAAAAATTATATTCAATATAATATGTTTTTATGAGATTTATTCTAACTACACTTACTCACACCTCTATCTAATGGGTATAGAACATATTGTTCTTGTGGAAGGGGAACAACTACATCACGAAACGATGATTGTTCAATCATCACCTACAATTCTTATGGTGACCATTATGATGGAACTGTAATTATATATTATATTTATGATATTTTATTTATATATTTTCTTGTGTAATTATCATTTATAACATACCTTTATTATTTTCATAATTCATAGATACGATAATTTCATTTGAAGAAGTGTAGACTACTGCCCCCTCAATGTCATATGACTCAATCATGTTATACATGAAATTTATAAATGATATAATTAATTAAATTCTGTAACATATATATCAAATATATTATATGGTAATTATATATACCTATGTTTCATTTTTATTTCATTCCTTTACATATGAAAAAGAAAAAAAAGTAGCCCTCATGCGTACGTACCACTTACCATCTCCCTGAAATGTGCATTTTATTTCTTATATATAAATGATATGGACTGTTATAAATAAATATTAATGGATAAATAATATATATATATGATATCTAAATCATTATTATCATATTTGGGACAATGTAATTTTGACCACATTGGCAATAAATAATTATAACAACCTCATTTTTTACTCAAGTTCCGAACATCAGAACAATTTCTGATATGAACTAAAATAATTAAATAATTTTTATAGAATGGTAGTAATTGATATAAATGGAATAATATAATTCAAAAGGGAATTAATGAAAGTATAACTTAACTAATTTTTAATATTCAGGTAGAACAAGGAACATACGAGAAAAGTCGGACTCGAGGTAAGGGACTACGTATCAATCTCTATTCATTGAGGCATATATTGATTTATACAAGATTTTCTATTATACAGTGTATAAACCCCTATGAATTTTAATTTCATTCCAATGTATGCTTTTTTCTATGAGTTGTTTAAATAAATTAAAAAATGAATTTTTTTATTATTTTTGGTGACTACGACCTTTTTATCACCACGAGCATTATTTGATACAATGATTCCTTAAAAAGTCATGAGGGATTCAAATAAAAAAACAATACCATATACTATTTTTACAGGTTTTCTTATTGTAAATGGTTTTTAAAATGTATTTATTCTTTCAATATCTTGAACTGATTTTTCATGATTTCAAATAAATGCAATTAGTGAAATGTAGTTATATTCATTATTTTATGTGTTGAGATTATATAATGGTACTTGGACATTGGATAGGTGGTTATATGATAAATAAGTTAACGGGTGGAAAAATGATTATCCAAGGATGGGTGGTTATGTTATAACCACCAATGCATTGTGTATGGAAGCCGACCGAATGGATATTATATTTAGTGATTGGTCAGAAAGTCGACCGTACAATTATTCCATTTAAGTATGTTTATGTCCCATGTTAGCATTATATGTCATATGTTTCTTTCTATTGGGTTTATGGTAATTTTTTATTACAAAATGGTTTGCAATGAGATTATATTTGTTGAAGTGTTTTTACTACTTCTTAAAGGTGAAAAGTATTACATTATAATAATGTATTCTTTGTTTTCATGTTATTTAAAGACTATGTTTTCTTTCATTACGTATCACTTACTGAGATTTTTACAGTCATCCCAATTTTTGAAATGTTTTATACCGAACATAAATATGAATAGGGTTATGGATGGTATCAAGTAAAAGTCATGCTACATTAAATATGGAAGTAGAAATTTTTCATTTTTAAGAGTTTTAAAAAAAATGTATAGTGAATATAATTGTGTACTTATATTATTCATGTGGTAATGTATAATTTATAACCTTATTCTCGAAATCTATAAACCTAAAAATATCCCCAAGGTGAATTATTAACATAATTAAATATTATATAATTTTTAAGGATGGGTCCTTATATCCGTATACCCTCTTGTTTATTAGTTTGGATGCCCTCCCTTGTACCCATTGACCTTATAAAACATTTATCATTTCACAATGAATTTGAGGGACATTTAGGTCCCACCCATCACATTATAACAACATTCATTCATGTCACAAAAAATAAAACATTCACCATATCATTACCCATAATAAAATAGGATTTATAAGCAGAATATCATAAACCATGAAACGAAATGGGTATAAATAATATTTCATCAAATAAAAGTATATGAAAAAAATTCTTAATCACATCATGAAAACATTAATCCATAAAATAAACGGGTTTTATAGAATATTACTTGTGGAAGATTAATGTGTTTCATGTAAATCATTCCATAAAATAATAAACCATTATTAGAAAGAATATGAATGTAACCATTGTATAATTTCCTATAAAGGCATGAGTGACATCAATAATTGTCATCAAGTATGGAAAATAATTTTGAAATGTGTTTTGAAATAATTTATTGAGGAAAATATCCTTATAAATAAATAGTGTTTGAAAACATTTTGAAACACTTTACCCTGAAAATACATTCTATTCATATAAATACATATTCAAATAGTTTTTAAAATAATTATTTTTAAAATTATTTTTAAAAATATAATTAAATCTTTATAAACGTTTTGAAAACCATTTTCATTAAAAGATTATAAAAAATTATTGAAAATATTTTGTGAAAACATATTTCATTTAAATTAGATTTGAAAACATATAATAAATTATTTTAAAAACTAAACACATTTTTAGTTAATTTTTCAATAAAAATTATCCTCACGGTTAATTTGATTTAATTATTGAAATCATTTTTGAAAATATGGTTCTTATTATAAAATTTATTTATGCTCGAATGGAGAAATACAATCAACTTTTAAAAAGGAAATTTAATACATATATAAAGTACCAATGATTTGAAAAATTATACTAATACATAGTTGTATATTGAATAAAAATTGTAGAAAGAAAACCCGGATTTTTCTTAATATATGGATCATAATATTTCATTAAATAAATATAATCATTAATAACCTCAAAAAGAGATGAGATTGTTTCAATAATAAATTTTAAAATGGTAACAAGGGATCATACTCTCCATGTAAGAAATCGAAATAAAATGAATCTTAAGAAATCATGATTGAATAAAAATTCTTGATATAACATGAAAACATTATGTAGATAAATCTAAAAAGAGAATTTAAGTATGTAAAAACCTAGAGTCTCAATGATGGAAAATTGAGGAAAAACTATTTTACTGATTTGGTAACATTTGAAACTTCAACCCCATGAAATAAATATCATAAAACTGATGTGTAAATACCCATACATGTTGGTATAAGATATATATAATAAAATAATGGGATCTACAAACACCACTGAAAATGAAATAGTGGTAAACATAACATTTATCTCCCTGAAATACAAATAGAGATGAAATCCCGTTACCTTGTGTCTATACTCTTTTCATACTCATTAAAATAACCTATATAATAAATATAAATTTGTTATATTGATATTAGAGAACCATATTACTATGTATAATACTATATATGGTTTTATTATGACCTTATACTTCCCTCTTGTTAACCATCCTATGTTAAGGTATCACTTCGGGTAATATTCACTTTGATCTTTGTGTCTATCATAATTTTTTATGTTGTTGGTCCTTATATATATATTTATTCTAGGAGGTCAAACCTGATATAAATATAATTTATATACAGTATATGTGTAATATAATAATCTATATAATATAAAATAATGAAACAAAATACATCATTCCTGGAGACGGTAGGCCATGTGTTCGAATGAATGATATTTATGCTTAATTGTCATTTTGAGAGAAAGAAAGTAAAATACATATATGTGTATATGTATCATTATGTATGTAGATTTATGATATAATATATATAATACATATTTACTAAAACCATCATTAATATGATTCATGTTGTGTATGAAGGAATCATATCACTTTGATGGGGAGGTAGTACACACTTTCTCAAACCCATATTATCTCATTTACATAAGATAAAAAGAATAAAAGTATGTTCTAAATAAAAATTATATAATACTGAAATCATTATTAATAAAATATATAGAATAAATAAACATATTTTCTACCATAATGGACACCATGATAGGTGGTAATAGTAAAATTTACAATCATTGTTCGGTGATGCAATAGTTCATTATATGTAGAAACATTATGTTTGTTTCCCATTAGATGGATGTGTATGGAAGTGTTGGTGGAAAATTTTAAAAAAATAATCCTATTATATTGATTATACTACTTTTTATATAATCATATAATAAATAGAGTTTATGTGGTGGGAAGGAAAAAAAATAAAGGACTTTAGTGAAGACGTTACCTCTAAATCGGGTTACTTCGTTTGGTTTGTACCAAAATCCATTCTGGGAAAACATTATGCCCAAATGGAGGGATTCTAAAAGGAAGAGGGGATTTATAGTAATTTTATTAGGATTTGATTTACCAAACATTATAGGTTTGAGATCTGTGAATTAGTGGTATATGTGGTGGCCTTTTATAGTAATGGAAAATCACACACATGGTAATTTTGAAAACGAGTTATGTGCGCACATGTTATAACCTATAAAAAGTCATACAAAACCCCACAAAATTCCATATTTAAATTTCATGGATAATAAATGGATAGATAATGGGTTTTGGAAAAGTGTATTGGTAATCTGGGCACCCAATAATAAGGTTTAGTCCATAATTAAGCTTAATTGGACCTTAATCGATGTGATTAATATTAATCACTTTTACTTATGATTTTTGTCAAAAATAAACACGATATAACTATACTATAAATATTATACTAATTAAAATGATGAATGTAAAATTTTATGAATACAATTAATAGAATCTTAAAATGAAATATTAATGCTAATCCAGCAGACGGGAACAAATTATTGGGTTTAAAAGTAGAATGAAGATCAAATGATTTTTATGTTTTTATGATCAATATCAATGTGAAATTGAATATAATGTTCAATATTGTTTATGTATATTTATTTATGATCTATTGTAACCTTAACAGAGTTTGAAATATAATTTATCATTAATCCTTACTTAAATTAAAATGTAATTTTTAACATAAATGATGTATTTTCTACTATTAATCAAAAAAAGAAGTTTCTTTGAAAAATACCATAAATTCACCATAAGATAGTTTTGACATTCTGAATTAAAAAATGAATTTTATTTTATAAAATAAAGTTTATAAATGTGTTTAAATTAATTTTATTATTTTTTAATAGAATGTCATTAGATGAGGTTCAATTGAGAGAAAATCATTTTGAAACATAAAAGAGCATTTCCAAAACTCATATCATTCATTATAAATATGTTTCATCTTTATAAAAAAAATTTAAATAATATTTAAAGTATTTTATTTCTATTTGTATTACTAGGATTAACAACTAGGTTATAATTATCGCATTTCAATACTTATAACTGTAAAATGAGATTTCATCGAAATATAGGAGTTTTGTGTAACAAACTCAAACTCATTGTTGTGGTTAGAACAATCTAACCCAGTAATGCATGTAGTGAAATCCATGTCTGTATTTCATGTATCACAAGCCTATTTAGTGTCAGGTGACTGGATTTTTTGCCTCGTGTCTGAATTTATATATATAATCCCTTACTTCATGTGTCACATTAAATGAAGCTATCAATAAGATAAATTAACTTGAAAAAAAAAAATTCACACATTATATGGGTGTTATAATAAGGAATGTGAATATATTGAGCGTGACCCATATACATATCCCATGATAGAAATACATTAATAATAAAATAAAAAATAAGAAAAATAATTTATTGATAGAGATCTAGGGGTCAGGGAAATATATAGGGATGTGAAAGTGAGTTATTCATCCACAAACCAATATCACAGATAGTTATATAACATATATACCATGACTATGTTATTGGTTTTGTGATGCATTGGAGATATGTATCTACTTCATGATTACTTAAGCTATGGCCATCCGTATTTTTTTATGCCTACTCTATTCATATTACCATCCCTTAGCCTATTGGTATCTGTATTGGGGAGGTACTCTTGGTTTGATGTCATCCTCAGTGGGACATTGATGTGTCCTTTCATGTTAATACACTCTTTATTTATCTATAAGACAACATGAAATTTTAAAAATGTGAATTTTATTGGATTAATACCTTAATTTTAGAGAAAAATACATTCCATGATTACAATATAGTGTGGTATAATAAACATCATAGAGAAATTAAACCACATTTTTTATTAAACTTATGATTATATTTTAAAAATTATTTTATTACTAATCATAAACACAAGATGAAATTTAATATTTAATCAAAAACATATATATAAACCCCTAGAATATTATTTTTCATAATATATTAAAATATCTATTATCTAAAATTTCATAAATATATAGTTTACGAAACTAAAATATAATATTTTAGTTATTTATTAATTTATAGTTTAAACTATACATAAATATATTATATCATACCATCTCCTTTTCTGGATATCTATAATGTATCACCTTCGATATAATGATTGCACATTAAAACACTTAAAATAAGTGTTTTAATACGAAATGGCCAATAGTTGAGTCGTTTATATCAACGTGGGATGATCCATCATTAATTTTCATTACAAAGATTATTTTTAAGAATCCATCAGCATATCATAATCATTATAATAATTTCGCATACAATAATAGATTGAGTTAGCTATAATACATTATGTCATCTTAAACAGAGGTGTCCAAATAAATATCAACATTTGATGAATAAAATGATAAGTTTTATAAGTTGTTCATTCAAGATTTGGATAAATAATATTTTGTTATATTTACTTTAAACGTGGAAAAAATTGTTTTCAGTACAATTATAGTTGTTTATATAGTCATAAAATGAAGTCTTTAGGAAATTGGATGGCCATTTCGTTAAGGGGGGTTAATTATTTTTTGTTATCATTTTTTATTAAATTTTTTCATGTACAAGAAAATCAATACATAATAATTACTAGTTATACAATTTTTATTGTACAATGTTGTGGTGTTATATATATATATATATATATCATTTTGATGTTAAATATTATACATATGATGTGTCATATTGATAAATCATTATTTAAGTATAATTGTCTCAAATGTTGTCAATTTTTATTATTATTGAGGAAGGAGATGTCATTTACTCAATAGTAATTACCCGAATAATATTTCCCCAAATTTTGAGATGTTATGTCATAGTACATGAAATTATGATAGAATTTAAATGTCACAGAATATTTCAAAACCATGTAAACTAGAAGTCATGAAATCTCATATAATTTTTTGATACAATTTCACGAAGGATTTCATTAGTTCTAATAGGGTATTGATAGAGAAATTAATTATTATAGGATTAAATTTATTTCAAGGATATTCATCATTGATCTAATGGATTTAGAATATTTAGTTTATTATTATAAAGATTTAATTAGGATACTTGACCCAATAATTTTGTATCTTTTTTTAAAAAATATTTACATTATAATATAATGTAGTTGTAAAAGTTAGATGGAATTATATATATATTTATATATATGGATTTTCATATACATATATATATGGTTGAATATATATTTCTATATCAGACAATAAAATCTAGAGATATTTCCAAATACTAAAATTGTTCGGTAATAGAATTTAAATAACAATTATCACCACTATTTATTATTTTGAGGTACTATAATTGGATGGACATTGCAAAAACATACTTTATTTTTTTCCATTCTATATCACCCATTTCCTTTCATTTAATTATTTTTCCTAGTTTATTGATGATTATACACACTAAACATCATTAAAGTACCATTTCATTATATATTAATTGTATTTTATAGCATGGATTACCACACATCGGTACTTTTATCATTACAATTGTGGGAATAAAAATATATAATTGAGTAGGGGTTACCCATTGGTCATCTATGGATATTTGAGAATGGTTGGATTATATAGAGAACATTTTTAACAAAAATCATATAATTTATTATTGAACAACATTAATAGAAAGAGTGAATTATATTTAAAACTATTGTTTCCAAATTTATAATTATAAATAATTTTATCCTTGGAAGGAGAGGAATGTTATAAACCATAATTTATTAGGGATAAAAATATATAACATAATAAAAAAAATTCATCTAAATGATTTAGTATTAGTTTTATCTAAATATAATTATAGGAATTTAGTTGTTTATATAATATATCAGAATGAATTTCTATAATATCTCTTTAATAAGGAATTTATTGATTTTATACTTCCAAATATGATACCCCCAAATACAATAATAAATTTAATATTCATGATGGAGATTAAATTATCATTTTTCAATGACATTACATGTGTTGAAATAAATTTTTATAAATGCAAATTGGAGAATATATTTCTTCTGATAAAACATGTATATTTGAGAATATAATTTTTATTATTAATCAATGATATAGAGATATTCATAATGTTTTAATCAAGGTGAATATTTTTTTTAAGGATTCTATATGAAAGAGTATATGATAAAATTTACACTAGAGAGAATGAATATATATGTTATATATTTTTCTAAGAGGCATAGATCATTTAAATATGATTCTATCTCTTTATTTTGACTTTATATTAATGCATAATGATTTTAATGTTGTTTAAGGGGGTTTTTGAGTCTTATTCAAAGCTCATAACCCTAGATAGTGGAGGTAATGAGTAGTCCACATGGTTGGAAGACACCATGAGATCTAGACCACATGGTTTCCCTAGCCATACTAGGTCTAGACTGAGGGCCTTAAGAGGTTCCCCGATCTAAATAAATGGTGAATATTGAGGTTTGTTCTCATATGTGTTAGTCTAATTATTTTAGAAGGCGGTTTTATGTGGATAATTAATGGTTAGTAAAAATTTGAGCCTGAAACAATGTGAGTTCTCCCATAACGTTGTGGGAGGTGAACTACAGGAACACATCCAATGTAATGTTTGTCTAACCTTGCATCCCAACCATCTGACAGAAATGTTTTTCGAAAAATTAATAGAAAACTCTTGTTACTTATATTTTTAACCCATATCCAATTTCGTTCATTATAAAAATAGTGTTTGAGGTTTCTTAACCTGTTGAGATCCCTCTTTCTCTATACTTATGTTCTTCAATAACATATTTAATTGAAGTATGATTATGAATCTATTCATCTTATTGGATTCTATTGGTTTAGATGTTTAATCAATTTTCTCCATTCATTTTTTTCTCTTTCTCGACTACACTTATTTGATGTAGTCCCGGAAGACCTATTTTAAGATCATTGATACTTTCTTCAATATTATTTTTATCAAAGTAAAACTAAAAGGATGATACTTGATGAGGATATATTTACGAGATAATGGTAGGTGGTTTTGTTTGTATCCCTCATTTATTGATATCTTGAAATATGTTTCATTTTGTCACATGATATGTTCACCATAATCTTATATAAATAATATCTTCCTTGAATTTGTTTTCTGGGAGGGAATTTAATTACTTGTAAGACCCCAAATACAAGATGAGAGCATCACCATTGAGTGAGAAACGTGTATGGGTGTACCGTTCATATGACTAATTCTAATTTGAGGCCTTATATGAAAAACACATATCAGTGTCTTTATATAATCTTTTAAATGATTATATTGTATTGATAGTTCCAGAATATAGTATCATTGGTTATCTAATTCCATTATCAATTATTGTAGATGAAATTGAATATGATTGGTATGACCACATCACATGAATTAAATGAAAAAATTGTTAATCCCTTGTTATAGATAAATATTATTGAGTTCTGAGTTTTGAATTTTATCATATTAAGTCTAGTGATTATATATCACTGTTTATGTATGGGAACGAATAACCTATTAAATTATGGTATATCATCATAGAATCCCTTATATAAATGTGATTATCTGAATTGCAACCATATTATCTGATATTGTGCTTGGGATCCCCTATTATGTGATACTAGACCTGCAATCCCCTATTCTATGGTACTGGCCATGATGACCCATATTGTTATCTATGTACATGGTGACCCTAATACAATTGTACAAGTAAAAGAGTACCCAAATCTTATTATAATGTTCATCATATCCCTACGACTGTGATAATGTGCATTTAGTACCTTCATATTTTGATTTAAGGAAGGTTGTATATAAATTATGATAATGGGAATGGAATCCCCAATTATTGTGATACCTGGAAATATATCCATTGGTAATTATATAGATACATTCTGGTGTAAGCTAAAGTTGGTAGTCTATTTCTATTTTTCCTTCTAGAAGAAAATCCAACACATTTATAGTAATTATTACTTCATTTTACTAGTATATCTACACACATCCATGTTATATACATTGACTGTGTATTTATTAACACAGTTGGCGTTGGCCAATTGAGTTTACCTGACACCCTCTCCGAGCTATTGATGTTACATCGTAGGAATACATTCTTGTAGGGGTAGTTATGGGGAAGCATCAATTTACATATGATTTACATCTTTCGTTAATCATAATGAAATATTGGTAGTAGTTGGCTGAGATGCTGTTCAGGATGCATAGATTGATTTTTGATATCTTTTTTTTGTAAAAGTTGTTTGATTGATTTAAATTTACATGTATACATTTTACCAATTTTGAACAGACATGACATTATCATCATTTATATATGATTAATTTTACAAATTTTTATTATTATTTTGGGCATAAATGATTATATATTGCTTCAATAATAGACGGTTACTGCTCAAGATGTTGATATGTCCTTCTCTTGTCTTTTAAATTTTTAATATACTTCATCTATTTAGTAATATTATGGTTGTAACACCTTATAACTCTTCCAGATGGAATAGTATCCACAAGCACACACCATAGTCCATCGCTCTTAGTCGGAATCCTCTAGTGTATTGGGAGGTGTGGTAGAGAGCATGTGTCCCACCAATTCAGGGAACCATTTAGTTTCCATCTATTAGAAGATGACCCAAAGTGGTATCAAAGACAAATTTTATTCAAATGTATATGTTTTTAATTATATATAGGATATTATGATTGAAAATTGGGATTTGAAAATTAATTTTTCCCAGGGGTAGATTTACCACACAAAGAGAAATGCTAAATTTATATGATTGAAAATTTATGTTTACTATTTTTTTATTGTTGATTTAATTCCCCCATGGGTAATTCAATGTAATTTTGATTTTATTTTTTATATGATTGAAGATTAAATTTCATCCATGGAATTATTGAAGGAGGTTAAGGAAGCATCGATGAAGCACCATTTAGGAACCATTTAGTAAGGGTACATTCCATGAAAATTCCATGCCATATTGGAGAATTTTAATGATAAAATTGTTTGTGACTACTATGAGTTATTGATTCCATGAAATTATTATATTTATATTCTATGATATCAATATGAAATTGGATAATATTTTGTATAGGTGATCGAGAAACATATTTGGTAAATATAGCGAATTTCATAACCTAAACTATGTTTTCCTACTTAGGATACCACAAAAACCCTAAGCTGTGAAATATCGAACATTGAGTTGTGGAAAATATGTCACATGGAATGATATTTTTTATGGTATGGATTAATTATATTACACACTAAAATTCATATATATATGGGACCTTATGGATATGAAGTTGTGAAAAAAATGGTACCACAATCTAATGGGAAATTAAAATGTAATAAAAATATAAATGAAAGGATATTTGATTTGAAAAAAATTTGGAATGACCTAGACCTAACATTATTAGTGGTAATATGTAACATATCTTAAATTATATGGTAATGATCCCATCATCTAGGCCTAACTCATTAATGTAGAAGAGCTGTCTAACAATAACATAGAATGTATTTGAACCATTCCAATTAATATATTGGTTTCATATTCTATTATAAAATCCTTTCAGAGGGATGTACTCCACATTGAATAGAAATTAAACTATTACATCTTCTGGTCATATTCAATGAAGGTGGTGATGATCATGACCCATAAGTGGTGGGCCTCAATTTTCCCAATATACCACCTAAATTACCCCCTATGAAACCACATTAAAATTCTTACCTAAGAGATGATGATCATATTTTAGGACATTTTCTAGGAAATATGCAGACAATACAGAGAGTTTTGTTCTCTTCCCCTTTGAGGGGATAGTTTTCTCTTGAGTTCCTATACCAGAATCCCCCCACATCTTCAAGGAATGGATGACCACAGTCTTTAGAGCTATAGATACAAGTATGTATGTCTATATTTGAGTATAATGGGACGCCTATTTATAGTAGAGTGATCCATTCCACTTATATTCCTTGACGATATTCCAGTCACAGTTGGGATATTTTGTAATGGAAATGTCTATATCAGGAAGTGACATGGAGGGATTCTTGGTTGTGATTATTTAATTGTTTTATCCCAGGTACCCTGTTGTCTGATCATCCCAAGAATTTCATTCCCATGCAATTTGGTTCAATGATAGTTGTAGACTATTCAATTCCTTTTAATTTGCATCATTCCATTGCACCTATCTATACTGTCGACGATCCAACAAAAACAATATGATTCATTGATGGTATGATGATTCCTATTAAATCTCAGGTAATGTTTTTATAGTTCTGTTAAATTTATGATATAGTGAATGAAGACCTTTTCACCGATCAAAACATGAGGTAAGAATACAGTGTGATCCATGGTAGTTTAGAACCTATAAAAGGTAGTGTTTAGACTGGCGATCAAAAATGATGCTTTAACACATTACACTTGAGAAGTTGATGGTAAGAGAAAAAAACTAACCATTTCCTTGATTTTCAGCTATTTGGGAAGCATGTTCATAATAATCCATAGAGTCACAAACCCCCCCCCCCCAATGAGTTTCATTGTTGTGTAAGATTGTGTAATATATATTGTTTTTGCAGAACCATCCAATCTACGCATGTTGTGGAGATCTTTTACGCTTGATGGTCAAATATCTAGTGGAGTTATCAATCATGATACTCCTTCGAGTAAATTTTATAAGAATATATTTCGGAGAAACAAATAATTTATTTAAGTAAGAATCCATCATTTCTTGTGGAATGTCTTCATCCATGAGATGACAATCCTTGATGTTATTCTATGGATTGAATTGTTGGTTACCAATCATTAATGTGTAGATAATTACCAAATAAGAATTTCCCTTACATCTCTAGAGGTGGGTAATTATATTTACTTTGTATTGTGGTAAATCCAAGTTATTAGATATGTACAATACTGTTTCAGGCTAGGTGGAGTGACTGACCAGATATTTAGACTTCACATTAATGATCATGGAATTCATTCGACTATGTTCCCTATAATAGTTGATCGATTTAGGCATGTTTCAACCCAATGAATTCTATAGACTACCTAATGACATATAGGTGTATTTTTTTATCGATATAGTTATTAGAGATTCATGGGTATCCATTACCCCTTACAAGAATGCTACTATTGATTTACAGGACCACAAGAGGCATCTAGAGGATTTAGGATATAAGTGTTCAATATGGTCCAATACATTTCCCTGAGGTTTGAATATACTATTTTCAAGAAGGTGGATATATCACTTAGGATTTTCATATAGTACCATAAATTTAATAATATTATAGTGAAGAATCTATTTCCATTATATCATATAGATGATATTTGTGACCATCTCATATCGAAAGGATTGTTTCAGAAGATTTCACTGAGATAGTTTTATCATCAGGTTTGAGTCATGGCATCATATATTCAATTTATGGATTTCTATAGTATGTATGGTTTATAAGAGTATCATGTGATGTAGTTCATTACTAAGAATTAACATTACATATTTATTTATTTAATTAATTAGTTTTTCAATCTTATCAAATGCCTTCATTGTGGGCTACACAAATGAAATCATGGTGTATTCTCATACATTAAGTGAAAATTCCATTGAACTTGAGATTGTTTTTAATACAATAAAAGATCCCATAATGTATTCTAGTCTTAGTAAATGTAACTTCATCATGAAAACGTTCTACTTCCTATGTCATATTATATCAAATGTAATGCCCTAACCCCAAAATCCAGGAGCCGATGCATTATTTCAATACATTGGATTGATTACAAGGAATCAAGTCCTGAAGGACCGATAAGTTTAGCAATCATCAAAATTAGAATACATACATGAACAATACATTACATAAAATACAACATTTATAATCCTTTTATAATCCCATTATTCTTCTTTCTTAAGCCTACATGAAAATCATAATACACTTCGTGGAATCCTAGGAAAATAAAACATATGAATGGGGCGATATTCAATGATGAATAAGGGTAAATAATTAAGTGGAAGCTATAAACTTTTAAGGAAATAAGTTTAATAAAAAAATTGTTTTTAAACATTATATTTAACATAATATTCCAATTATAAATCAAACATTACCATATAATCATCCACATGAATATTATACTAGTCGAATAATCACATGTCATAATAAATTTCATAATGAGGGAATGCCTAACGCTGGACAACATTACCACATAATCAAGGACTAATGCCAAGACTACAAATAAATATTTTGGAAAGGACTTTTTTTGATACAATGATTTGACTCATGAGAACTACCGATGCATCGAGGGGCTATAACGGGCCTCACCCGTCACATACTAAGTCAACTGTATTCTGAATATGAAAATGATGAAACTTAACACAAACATTCGTATTAAAACTACCATATGAAATGTCAATACATAAACCATAAACCATTAAGGGTATAAAAATATCACATCCACAATCAAACATACCATAACTCATTCTATACAATATGGAAGATTGTATTATAAAAAATGAACCTAAATCCAGAATAATATCCAGTAAATGATATTAACATGGTTGAAAATGATCAGTAAAACTTTTTGAGAGAAATATCCCTTTTTTAAAATCATTTAAAACACACAGATTTATAAAAGATGGCATTTAATAGAGATATCAATGTGTACCATATCACTTTTAATATATTTAATTAAATTAACTATTTCAAACAATCATGTCTATATAAATACATCCTTAAAACCATTTTGAATACATAGACATTAATGAGAATGATTTAGAAGAATATATATTAAAAACATTTAAAATGATGTTTTATTTTAATATTAACTTAAAAGAATAATTTATAAAGGAATTTTATGAAACATTAAAATGGATAATAAATATTTCCCAAAAAATAAATTAACATAAACAATCTCAGATAATAATGAGATTAATAAATTAACCCTTATATTGTACTTTCCTTTAGTCGAGGGTACTATTATCCTCTTGTATAATTACTATATTATGTTATTAAATTATAAGAGAACCATATTAATATTTATTATATCATACATGATTTATTTATGACTTTATACTTCCCATTAATAACAACTTCCATGTTAAAGTTACATTTTGGGTAATAATCGCTTTCATTAGTGTATGTGTTTTAACATGTTATTCTTGATCTTATCACATAGATAATTATATACATAATTACACAATATAAATCATGGATTGTATATCATATATATTCAGAATATAAATTTTTACTATATATATATATATATGTAATGGAAAAACTTCTCAAGGAGATGGTAGTCAGTACATATGCATGGACGTTGTTTCTATTTTCATATCTTATTGAATAGAAGTAAGTGATTGAGATATATGTAGATATATATATATATATTTCTAGTGGAATTATTATTTCATATATTACATAATTTTTAATAATATATATTTTTATAATCATCGTTTAATGGTGAATGTGGAAATGAATCTCATTGTGTCGTGGAGACGGTAAGTCGTATATACGCACGAGCAACAATATGATTTCCTTAATGATATAACGGTATAGAATATGATGGTATATGAATTATATATAAACCATAACATGTTATATTTATTATTTAAATCAATTATACTAATTATTATACTCATCCAAATAATGTAGTGTTGAATAACAAATTACACCACAACGTGGAGACCGTAAGTCGTACGTACACAACTATGGTGACTATTTCATTAAAAGGATGTGTAGAATAATTAATATGGTTAAACCCTATTTTTAATAACATAAATTTAATTATATGTAACTAGATTTATTATTTTGGTATTACGTCAACAATGAATGGGGAAGTGGAAGAATCAAAAAACATTGAAAGAGGTGATGAAATAATGACCTCTTCTTCGTGCGCTTCCTTTTGATTAGATCAAAAGGGCTCCATAGAATGGCTTTCTGAACCATGTAAGGCCTCTATGTTGAATTGTGTGTATTTGGGAGTATATTTTAGATTGGTTTGTTCAAGAAAAACTTCTGTGGGATGTGAATTTGAGATAACGGGAAGTGCCCTTTTATAAGAGAGGTGAGGGGAAATTTATGAAAATATTGGTATATTATTTTATTATAAAATAATTTTCTATTTAAAATGGATAAAAAATGATTTAATTAAATAATATTTTGGTTATGTGTGAAAACTCTCTCATCCATTAGGTTATAAACATGTTAGGTCACCCTATTAACCTTATATTTTATATTTAACTCTTGGATATATAGTTTAACATTTACAATGTCTCCTTGTATTTTTATATTATAAGGTTAATAAACTTACAAAAAAATGCCACGAGAACATCAAGTGGTTCATTAATGAAATATATATTATTATATAAATCCATTGTACTAAACTTATATTTTTAGGATTATTATATCATTTAATAATATAATATTTAATTCAAAAAATTATTTTTGTCAATTTTGACATTATTTAGTATTTGGTTTTTGTAATTGATATATCAACATGATTACTTCGAAACATTCATTTAAAAAACTATAACATGTCATATTAATCTATAAAATTCATGTATGGAATCAGAAGATTCAATTTAAATTTATATTTATATTTGTAATATCAATTATTTTAATCATTCATTGATAAAGTAATAATTGCATTATTATTGTGTATTAAATAAATTTAATTATTTAATCTCTAAAAATTATAAATAAAATACCATTATGTAGGAAATATTTTTATCTTTCTAATTAATTTTTATAGTCTTATTTATCATCTGTAAAACACTATATTAAAAATGGTTTAGATATTAAACATTGAATTTATAACTTTTTGCTCCTCTTTAAATAAAATAATAGTAAATGTCCTAATCTAATCCAAGTGGGGAAAAAGTATCATATTTTAATCATAAGGTTATTATTTATCTACATAAACTTATCCAATAGAATTAGGAAATATTTTTATGTAATTATAATATAATTTTTACATTTAATAATCCTATTTACTTTTAACCGCAGTAAAAAAGTCAAAAGTTACTTTTCACAGAAAATTATTTTCATCTTATTAAACCAAATTTTACAAAATAATTTCAATCATATCATTATGATTTTTGAAATTCAATTCAAAAAATCAGCAAAAATACGTTTTACGCAAATTTGCAAATGTGCCAAAAGGTGGGTAAATGATGTTAAAAATTCCAAACAAATTTTATACATCTAATTTTATTATAAAATGACTCAAATTAATATAATTTAACTTATATAGTTATTATATATCCATTTTGACATAAAATAAATTTAAATAAAAATAAATAATTCTTTAAATAATAAATCGGTTTTAAACAATAACGCAGTGTTTTACATTATTCATCAAAAATTGAATGTGATCAGAAAAATACCAAAAAATACCCATAAGCTAATTTTCATATTCCAAATTCAAAAAATAATTCTATTTTACTAAATTAACAACATAGATTTTTCATTAATTAATATAATATTAATTAATGTTGTCCAAACCAAAAAATGTGTTTTTAAAAAGTAAAGATTATCAAAAGATTGAGTTGTGTTTGCATCCAATTTAAAAGTGAAATTACTTATAATTACCTACATTGTAATAAATGATAAAAATATAAAATAATTATACTTCCAAACAATTAAAATACATAATTTACTATTGTAAATTATTTCATTTTAAATATTATTTTTCAATTAAAATGTAGTAGTTTTCACTATTCATCAAAATATAAATGTTATCAGAAATGTACCAAAAATTTATCCAAAATAAATTTTAATTTCCCAATCATAAAAATGAATTTAATTTTATTAAATTGAATAAAAGTAAGTGTAAAATATTGGATTTAGAAAGGGTTCTCCATTAAAAGGAGGAAAAATTGCATTTTTTTTAAAAAAACTTTTTTTATCTGAAAAAATGAATTTTTTCATAGATTATGTCTAATAAAAAAATAATATTGATTCTAAAATATTATTAATTATATAAAATTAAAAATTAATTTAATAATATTCATAAATGCTTTATGATCGGCTAGTTTGGTAAGTCGTGGTTCTCTCAAACTCAGTGTTGCGTGTAGCGCAAGTTATTGAATTACATTGAAGAGATAACGTACTCTGAAATCTTGGGTGTTACATTCTCCCATATTTCAATAAATTGAATCCATAAAATGTGAAATTATTCTTCAAAAATAAAAGGTCAAATATTTAAAAATACCTTTCTGGAAAACCCACATCAAAAATTGGGTTAATAATATTTAGTCTTAATAATAGGAAACATGAAATAAAAAAGTCAACCCCAAATTATGATCTTGAATTGGATAACATTAATGGAAATTATAGACACATAATTGGGTAAAAACATAAATATTTATATGTAGTGATTGAGGTCATCAATCTCTAACAATGTAAAAGTGAGGCCCTCAAAGCCATCAATCTATAATGTTTTAAAATATCATCAGTTGAACAAGACATAAGGTATTAAGATAACACATTTTTGGTTTTATGATCTCTTCCCTATTGTTTAAGAATTAATAAATTCATAGAATAAATAGAAAAAATATAGTAGAAAATTATAGTTTCAGCTTATAACTAATTCCTAACACAAACTCATCATTGACTCTAGAAGATAATAGAATTCCAAAATATTCTATTTATCCTAATCGTATAGGGTTTCAAAAATAAATATTTTATAATTCATTATTTATACTATTTAAAAAACTACAATATAAAAAATAGGACATTACGTAGTCTAGTTCTAGGTGATGCATCCTTGTCACCCTTCTGTTGCGGGTTCAAGTCTGACGGCTTTGCCAGACGCGACGAGTTATCGCCCGACCTCTTGGTTGTCCTTTTTATAACAATCCAATGATTATATTAAAAAATAAATTAACCTTAACAATATTATCCAATTTCAATCATAATCCATTCTAACATTTAGAATTATCCAAAATACTTTTATCGACACTCACAGTCTAAAATATACAAGATGGTTAAAAAAATGAAGATCATTTTTTCCACATAATAACATGTGAATACCTTCATCATATATTCATTCAAATCACGGTAACACCCAGAATTACCATAAAAACAAATTGATTTCATTCACGCTCCCTTATTTCTTATAGGATACTGGATATACTTATTATATCGATAAATGTTATAAACTCCATAAATAATGGAATAAAAAACAATTAATTAGTAACAATATAGTCAAGAATATCACATATAATTTATAGAACTCAACCATATATTATTAAAAAATACCAACCTCGGCATTAGAACCATAATAACGTTTATCTTTCCCTAAACCATGTATTTTCTATAATTGTTTAACTTTCTATTGAGTCACATTTTTTAGAACCGTATAATCCCAAATCCTCAATGAAATAGTAATGCAGTACAATCCTTATTTATTTCCAAAATTTATATAACCAGTACATCGGTCATACCACTGTCAAATGAACTAATTTTTTAATAGTAACATAAGAAAACTAGTCATTCCCCTTTATCTGTGGTAGTATCATAACATGATTATTATCCATTGGTATTATTTGGGTTATACTGTGATGATGTTGACATTGATTTTCCTAATGTCTCAACTCCTTGCAGATGAAGCGTTATAAATTTGAAAAACATTTCTTACCCTTGCAATAACGTACTTGGTGTCCTTTTTCTCCAGACATATAAAAAACACCAATTCCCGTCAAGCATTCACCAAGGTGATTATTTCCACAATTAACACAAATAGGAAAACCCTTCATTACCTTCATCCCTTTATCTATCTTTCTCTCTACCATCCATTTCTTATCATGCATCCCTTAAAATCCATATGACTCATAGAATTCAATACCTATATTATTAGCACATGATACTATTTATTAATTTTATTAGAGTACATAGAAAACTATTTCCCTTCTAAATATTTGCTAAAGACAATGAAATACATGATCATTATTACTCTTTCGATCATGCGTATTGTTGGAGTTTGTATTCCTTCAATTGGGCACCATTTCTAAAGAATGTCATACAATAGGTACGTTTATGAATAACAATTCATAATTAAAACATATAAAATACCTAACATAATTTGAAAATATTATGCATATAATCTATAATCATAAAAAATTTCTCTGAGGATTTATTTAATCTTAAATTAATCTTAATGGCATGAAAATTAAATGTAAATTATCCTTAGAAAATCCCCCGAGAGGTTCATAACCAAGAGTGCAGAAATTATCAATGTCATGTACTAGGATACCCCGTGTCATGCATGAAACTCCTTGTCATAGTTTTCACTCATAGGTACATCTATCTAGAGCCACCTCTACCTGATCGTATCCAGACATGGATGTCTTTCTTGTAAAAAAACATAATCTATACAGTACAAAAATTATAGGTTGTTCTTTTATACTAATCCTCACAGTCTATCTTAGGGTAATGTTCTCTAATCCGAGTTTTCCTAAATCTTGATTTTATGATTTGTTCTAAAAATTCTCTGATACTAAATACCACAACCCGACACCAGAATCCCAGAGCAGGTGCATTATTTTAATACATTGGCATGATTACAAGGAATCATGTCCCGAAGGACCGATCGATTTAGCAGTCTTGGAAAAAATATTAAATACCTGAAATTTTTATTAGATATAATAAAAAATAGATAATCCTTTTAGAATGCTGTTATTCTTCTATCATAAACCTGAATTTAAATCATATTAATATTCTCAACATCCGGGTAAAATAAAATATAAGAAAGAGGTGAGCTCATATGCTCAGTATGGTTAAATAATTTAGCAGAAGCTGTAATATTTTATGGAAAGATGTGTAATAAAAACAACAGACTTTTTAAACATAATATTTAACATAATATAGAAAAGATAAAGCAAACATTACCATATAAACATGCACATGGATATTCTACTAATCAAACAATCACATGTAATAATTAATTTCATAATGAGGGAATGCCTAATGCCAGACATCATTACCACATTGTGAAGGCCTCGTGCCATGACTAGAAATAAAAATTTGGCAGAGGCCTTGTGATGAGACACTAATTTTTCTCATGATACCTACTGATAAATTCAGGGGCTATAACAAGCCATACCCATCACCCACTTAGTCAACTGCATTCCTCATATGAATATGTTAAAACATAACATAAACATTCTTATTAAAACTATCATATGAAAGGAAAATTCTTAAATGATAAACCATGAAGGGTATAAAAATACCACATCCATAGTCAGCCATATAATTAATACTTAAATAATATATGGAATATTTCATTATAATAAATCAACCATAATCCAGAATAATATCAAGTAAATGATATTGAAATTGTTGAAAATGATCAGTAAGATATTTTGAAAGAAATAACCATTTTTGTGAAATGAATTAAAAGTCACATATATATAAAGGAAGTAATTTAAAAGATATCTTTTAATAAAATGGTCTTATATCACATTGAATCTTTTTAAAGGAATTGACAATTTAAAAAAAATCATGTCCATATATATAAATCCTTAAATCCATTTTAAAAACATGAACATTAATGCGAATTATTTTGAGGAATAAATATTTAAGACACTGAAAATGATTTTAAGTTAAATAGTACCTTAAAAAATAATTTTGGAATGTATTTTATGAAACATGGACATGGATAATATATATGTCCCAGAAAATACATACACATTAAAAATCATAGATAATAATGTGGTTGATGTATTAACACTTTCCTTATGCATTTCTTTAGTCAAGGGTACATTTAATCTCTTATATAATGACCATAGTATGTTATTAAATTATACCAGAACCATATTAATATTTATTATATCATACATGATTCATTTATGATTTTATACTACACATTTATAATAATATTCATGTTAAAGTAACATTTCAGGTAATAATCACTTTCTTTATCTTATGTATTTTAACATGTTATTCTAGATTAGATCACATAGATCATTATTTACCTACATCCAGAATAAAAAACATAATTTATACATCATATATATTTTAAATGGGAACACCATTCTTTGAGATAGTAGTATGTACGTATGTGAGGACGTTGTTTTCGTTTTCTTATCTTATTGAATGAAAGAATGTGACTGAGATATATGTAAATAGGGAGATATATATATATATATATATCCAATATCATTATTATGTCATATGTTAAATACTTATTAAAAATATATATTATTATAATCATCGTTTAATGGTGAATGTGGATATGAATCTCATTGCGTCGTGGAGACGGTAAGCTGTACGTACGCACTTGCAACAATATCATTTCCATAATGATAAAATGGAAAGGATTTGGGTGTTATATTAATCATAATGAATAATTAACATGTTATATTTATTATTTACATAAATTATAGTCATTATTATACCCATCCAAATAATGAATTGTTGAATAACAAACTACTCCCCGACGTGGAGATGGTAAGCCTTATGTACGCACATATGGTCACTTTGTCATTCATTGGATGGTTAGAATAATGAATATGGTTGTAAAATATTTATAATAAAATAAAATTATTTAGAGGTCATGGGAGTTATTATTTTGGTTTTCAATCAACAATGAAAGATGAAGTGGAAGAAGAAAATAACGTTGAAATATTTGATCAAATAATTACCACTTCTTCGGATTCTTACATTTGATTTGATCAAAATTGATACATAGGTTCACTTTCCGATAACAGTATGGACTCTAGGTTGAAATGAGGGTAGTTGGGACGATATTTGAGTAGGGTTTGGCTGAGCCAAATGTCCATGGAGGTGTGAATTTGAGAGAAATAGTTGTGCCCTTTTATAGGAGAGGTGAGGGGCACATTAGGATGAGCTTGAAATATTATATTAATATAAAATCATTTTAGGTTTCTCAAGGCTCAAAATGTATTCAATTCTAGTCTATGGTGGTTATGGGTTATCAGAAACTCAACAAATAGGTTTTAGACATATTTAGGTAACCATATTAACCATATCTTTTAAATTTAACTCCTTCTTAAATAATTTAACATTTTCTATGTCACCTTGTATTTGTTTTATTATAAGGTTAATAAAAATACTATAACATCTCAGTAGCAGCTCAAGTGGTTCATCAATGACATATCAATTATTTTATAAGTCCTTTTTCTGACCCTTATATTTATTATTATTATTATATCATTTAATTATATATTATTTGTTATAAAAATTCATTTATTTTAATTTCGACTCTATTTAGTATTTGGTTTTTGTGAAATTCACAAAATAATGATTACTTAGAAAATATTGAATTAATAATTCATTTCTGATAATATTTTTAAAAAATAAATTATTCAATGTCAGTCATTATGTAGGCCAGTGGTTTGTGATGCACCCTTGTCACCCTTCTGTTGCGGGTTCAAGTCATGTGGCCTTGCCGGACGAGACAGGTTGTCGCCCAACCTCCGGGTTGTCCTTTTTATGACAATTCAAAAACAATATTATGAAATAATTTATCCTTAACAATAGTATTCAATTTCAAACATAATCAATTATAACATTTAGACATATCGAAAATACTTCTATCCAAACTCACTGTCCAAAATTTACAAGGAAGGTAAAAAAATGAAGATATTTTTTCCCACATAATAACATGTGAATACCTTAACCATGTGATATTTTTAAATGTAGTAAATATCTGAATTACCATAAAAACATTTTGATTACATTCACAGTCCATTATTCATTATTGGATTCTGGATATATTCCTTATATCCATTAATGTGGTAAACTCCAACAATAATGGAATAAAATAATTAATTAGTAACAATGTTGTAAAGAATAACAAATATAATTTATATAATTCAGTCATATATTATTCCAAAATCACAACCATAGTATCAGAACCATATTAAAATTTATCTTTCCTTTAACCATTTATTATTTAAAAAAATTAACTTTCTATTGAGTTGCATTTCTTAGACCCATATAATCTCAAATCCTCAATGAAATAGCAATACAGTACTATCCTTATAAATTTATATAATTCATATAACCAGTACATCGTTGATACAACACTAAATTGGAATAATTCATTATTAATAACTTAATAAAACAAGTCATTCATCTTTATCTATGGTAGTATAATAACCTCATTATTATCCATTGGCATCATTTGGGGCATACTAGGATGATTTTGACATTGATTTTCCAAATTCCCCAACTCCTTTTAGATTAAGCCTAGTACATTTGACACATTTTTCATACCCTTGAAATCATGTAATTCGTGTCCTTATTCTCCACACTTATAACAAACTCCAATTCCCTTCAAACATCTACCAAGGTGATTCTTTCAAAAATTATCACATATGGGAAAATCCTTCATTCCCTTCGTCCCATTATCCGTATTTCCCTCTACCATCCATTTATTGTCTTGCTTCACTGAAAATCCATAAGAATAATAGAATTATTTACTTATCTTATTTACACATGTTACAATTTCTTCATATGATGAGAGTATGTGGGAGACTATCTCCATAATATATTTTTTCTTTTTGTGATGAAATATATGATCCTTATTCATCTTTGGATCTTGTTTATTGTTGGAGTATTTATTCCTTTTACTGGGAACCATTTTTAAACCATAAAATACACAAGGTTAATTTATGAATCAAAATTCATAATTCAAACATATAAAATACCTAACATAAATTGAATTGATTATGAATATAATATTAAATCATAAAAAATGTTTTCTTTTAAGACATATTTACTCTTAACTCCATGATAATGGATTGTAATGAAAGTGTGAATTATCCTAAGGATATTCTTCGATAGTGTCATAACCAATAGTGATAAAAATCCCATTGTAATATAATAGGATACCCCGAGTGAAGCCCTAAACTCGTTGCCATAGTTTTCACTCATAGGTACATCTATTCCCGACCAGCCTCTACCTACTCGTATGCTGACAGGGATGTATTCAATGTAAAATACCCAAATTCACTACATTATCGTAATTCTTGAAATTTCTTCTATTCTTTTCCTCAAAGTCTATATTAGTGTAATGTTATATAATACTTGTTTTTATAAATCTAGTTTCCTATGATTGTAATATTCTTTATCAGATACCAACTGTAATTCCCCTACCCTAGAATTCCAGAGCCGGTGCATTATTTTATTACATTGGAATGATTATACAGAATCATGTCCCAAAGGTCCGATCAGTTAAGAAGTCTTGGAAAATATATTACATACCTGATCATTATATTAGATAAAATAAAACATAGATAATACTTTGATAATACCATTATTTTTCTCTCTTGAACCTATATATAAATCACAATACTCCTTTTGGAATCCGGGGAAAATAAAACATATGAAATGGGTGAGATCAGATGATTAGTTAGGGTAAATAATTTAGCGGAAGCTGTATTCTTTTAAGGAAAGATGTTTAACAAAAAAACATCCTTTTTAAACATAATATTGAACATAATATGGAAATGATAAATCAAACATTATCATATAAACATGCACATGGATATTATACTAGTTGAATAATCAAATGTAATAATTAATTTCCTAGCGAGGGAATGCATAACGCTTGTCATCATTACAACATATTCTAGGACTCGTGCCAAGACTAAAAATAGTCATTTTGTCAAGGCCTTGATCCATGACACTAATTTTTCTCATGAGACCAACTGATACATTGAAGGGATATAGAAGTCCACACCCATCACTTACTAAGTCCACTGTATTCCTCATATAAAAATGTTGAAACATAACATAAATGTTCGTATTAAGACCAACATACAATATTACAATAATTCAACCATAAACTATGATGGGTATAAAAATTTTACATCCATAGTCAAATATATCATAACTCATTCAATAAAATATGGAATATTTCATGATAATAAATCAACCAAAATCAAGAATAATATGCAGTAAAGGATTTTGACATAGTTTAAAATGATCAGTAAAACATTTTAAAATGAAATATAAATTTTTGTAAAATCAATTAAAAGTCACAAATTTATAAAGGAAGACATTTAAAATATATTTTTGAATCCAATTATCTCATACCACTTTGAAACTTTTTAAATGAATTAACATTATAAAACAATCATATCCATATAAATAAATCCATAAAACCATTTTGAAAACATGGACATTATTGAGAACAAATCAAAAGAATAAATATTTAAAACATTTAAAATGATGTTTTACTTGAAGAGTACCTTAGAAGAATAATCTTGAAATTTCTTTTATGAAAGATAACCATTGATAATAAATATTTCCCAGAAAATACATACACATAAAAAATCTCGGATAATTATGGGATTGAGGAATTCACCCTTACCTTGTGTGTTCATTTAGTCGAGGGTACATTTAATCTCTTCTATAATGACCATAGTATGTTATTTAATTATACCAGAACCATATTAATATTTATTATGTCATACAAGATTCATATATAATTTTAAAATGTCCATTAAAAATAATTTCTATGTTAAAGTATCATTCCGGGTAATAATCACTTTCTTTATCGTATGTGTTTTAACTTATTATTCTAGAACATATCACATAAATAATTATTTACGTACTTCTAGAATATAAACACCGATCATTATATCATATATATTCAGAATATATATTTTTACTATATATATATGTGTGTGTGAAATGGAAACACTATTCATTAAGATGGTAGTCCGTACATATGCATGGACATTGTTTCTGTTTTTTTACCGTATAGAATGGATGAATCTTATTGGGATATATTTAAATAGGAATATATATACATATATATATATTTATATATATCTAGTAGAATTATTATGTCATATATTACATACTTATTATTAATATATATTTTTATGATCATCGTTTAATTGTGAATGTGGAAATTAATCTCATCATGTCGTGGAGACTGTAAACCGTACGTACACACGAGCATTAATACCATTTCATTAATGATAAAATGGAATTGAATTGGATGTTATAATAATTATACTGAATAAATAACCTGTTATATTTATTATTTAAATAAATTATACTCATTATTATACCCATCCATATAATGAAGTGTTGAATAACAAACGACACCACAATGTGGAGATGGTGAGTTGTACATACGCACGAATGGTGAATTTTTCATTCACTGAAAGGATACAATAATGAATAAGGTTGTTCCATATTTATAATAAACTCACATTATTTAGAAGGTATTGGGGTTATTATTTTGGATGTGAATCAATAAATAAAAAGGACGTGGAAGAAGAAAATATCATTGAAAGAGGTGATGAAAGAATTACCTATTCTTCGGGTGCATATATTTGATTTGATCAAAAGTGCTCCGTAGGATGGCATTCTGATCACATTATGACCTACAAGATGATTTTATGGAAGTTGGGAGGACATATGAGTAGGGTCAGGCCGAACTAGATGGCTTTGGAGGTGTAAATTTGTGAAAAGGTGAAGTTCCCTTTTATAAGAGAGGTGAGGGGAACTTTAGAAAATTATGGAAATATCATATTCATATAAAATAATTTTCATCTACTATTGTTTCTAAATGGATTTAATTCGAGGAAAAGGAGGTTATGGGTTATTAATCTCTCAACCAATAGGTTTTAAACATGTTTAGGTCACTATATTATCCTTATCTTTTAGATTTAACTCTTGGTTAAATATTTAAACATTTACCTTGTCTCGTTGTATTTTTATATTATATGGTTAATAAACATACTATAAAATGCCTAGATAACCCCAAGTGGTTCATTAATGACATATAAATTATTATATATGTCCTTTGGATGAACCTTATATTTTTAGCATTATTATATCATTTAATAATATAGTATTTATTTTAAAAACACATTTATGTCAATTTTGACAATATTTAGTATTTAGTTTTTGTAAAAGTCATTACATCACGATTATATAGAATAAAATTCATTGAATCAACCCTAAAATTTCATATTAATCTACAAAAATCTTGGATTCCATCAAAAGCTTCAATTTTTATTTTTTTATATTTTTAATAACAAATATATTAATCTTTCATTAATAAATTAATTACTGCATCATCATTGTGTCATAAATAAATAAAATAATTTAATATCTAAAAATTATAAATAAAATACCATAATATAGGAAATATTTTTATATTTATAATTAATATTTATAGTATAATTTATCTTATGTTTAACCCTATATGAAAAATGGTTTATTTATTAACCATATAATTTATCACTTTTAACTCTTCTTTAAATAAAACAATATAAAATGTCCTAATAAAATACAAGAGGACCAAAAGGATCATATTTTAATACTAATGTTAGTTTTGGTCGAAATTTATATATCATGTCGAAGTAGTACATGTGTTAGGGTAATTATAATATCATTTTTACCTTTAATTATCCTATTTATGTTTAACTGTGGAAAATAAAAGTGAAAAGTTACTGTTTAGGAAAAATATTTTCATCTAATTGAACCACATATTAATTTATGAGGTCAATCATGACTCTCGAATTTTTGAAATTCAATTCTCAAAAGCACCAAAATTAGGTTTTATTTTAATTTGAAAATGTTCCAAGAAGGTGGGTAAAATATGTTAAAAAGTTCAATAAAATTCTATACATCTAATTTTATTATAAAACGACTCCAATGAATTACATTGAACATATATAGGTATTATATATCTATTTTTACTTCAAATAAAAACAAATATAATAAATAAATATTTAAATAAAAAGTCAGTTTTAAACAATAACAAAGTGTTTTTCACTATTAATTAAAAAGTGAATGTTTTCAAAAAATACCAAAAATTCATCTAATGCTAATTTTGATATTCAGAATTCAAAAATTTCATCTATATCACCAAATTCACAAAATAGCAGTTTCATTAATTAACTTAAATTTAATTCCTAAGGTCATAACCCAATGGAAGGTTTTTAAAAAGTAAAAATTATCTAAATATTGACATGTTTTTATGTCAAATTTAAATGTGAAATTTCTTATAATGACCAAAATTGTATTAGGTGATAAAAACATAATATAATTATACATCCAAACAATTAAAATTCATAAATTAACACTTTAAATTATTTCCATTAAACATGATAATGATGATAGAATGTGACATTATTTCTTGTTACCTCCTTTAATGCTCCCAATATGTAAATGGGAGGATGATGTGATGTATTTTGTCATCGGAATACCTAGTTTTCCCCGAGGTATTGATATATTTTTTATACTCATGGATTAAATTATGAATTTATCCAACATCCTTCATATCTGGTAGATTTATTAGTTGATGAGTTGGGAATATTTTTTGATTTCGTGATTACATGGCTACATGGGGTCCCTAATAAAATTAGTTGTGAAAGGAGTTCTCATTTGATGATGATGTTCGTGGAGGGTTTATAAAAATATATAGGTATAAATTTTATTCTTTTAAAAAAATTCACTCTCATACCAATTTACAATTGGAATAGATGATTCATAAGTTATTGGATATTTTTGGATCATTCACCCTTGATTTTAGAGGATTATGGGTAATTCATATCCATATCGTCATGTTTTTCTATTATAAATGTTATCAGGTATTGATTCATATAAATATATATTTTGACTTATATGGCAGGTCATGTTGTTTACCCCAATACTAGTTTGAGGTGGGAGAAGAAGTGATGATGAATCCTCCTCTTGTTTATGATACTTCACACTAGTTTTATCTGATTAAGAAGTGAAATTCTATTGATCAGTCTAGAAAAAATTATTATGTCAATCACATTCAATGACCTATGGAGATATAGGTTTCAGATCATTGTTTATTACAGGTATAACCCAGACATGTGAGTAATCAGGTATGAAGGTAAGGGAAGTTATTGCATTTTTATTTTAGGAAATTTGATATTCTATAGAGAATTATTTCGATAGATAATTGTTTTCATTTACTATTGATTTACCATTTCATGAATGACGTAGTCCATATTTCACAACTTCAACATTATCTTGATGAAATATCTCATTCTTTTGATCCAAATGATATTGAACTTGATACTGATGCTTCATCTAAATATTTTACAAAAAGAATCATTGGGTGGAGAAGAAATGGTCTTGAGGATATTATATCCCATTATTATGGGTTTTATAGTAGGATAACCTGGTATATGATGAGTCATTTGGGTGAGTGGTTGATGTATGTTCTCATTAAATGGAGTTTTTCACAGACAATATTTCACCACCCTTAGAAGTTGAACATTGTTTTGTGTTTCATTAAGGTTGACATACTGTAGGAACTCAGTTTTTATGCGAGGTATGGATCAATTAAATATTAGTCATAATCATAGTTTTTTCTGAATATGGATTCCTAATGAGTTCATAGTTATTTTACGGGTGTGGGGCGCTTTTCGGAGCTTGGGACCCTAGTTAGTGGATAAACTACGAGGAAGCATGGTACGTAAAACCTATACAATCCATTCCACACATTTTCCCTAAAACTATTGGGGATGGATAGAGGGTATCCATAGGATTCACTATATTTGGAAACATTGAAATATGAGGTGCATGTTCATGAGGGTGACTTTACAGATTTTAGATGATGTGTTTTCATAGTTTGTGTGCGATTAGTAAAAATGTATGGATGAAACCATCAATATTCATCCCTAATATAGATAGAGGCCAATGGTAGGAAAATATTTGGTGAATGGTTAGGCCAACTCTATAATCAAAATTTGCGACCCATATATTTTTCACAAAATTACCAAGCTTCCCTAAATAAGTGGTAATTTTAAACTAATCTATCCTTTTCTCCAATCTACAACTTACAGGTGGTTTCTTCCCACGTTGATATCCCGTTATTGCAAAATAATATTTCTTCAATAACATTACATTATTGAGTATGATCTAACTCTTTTTTGTATTTTATATTCATCCAAGTATGTTCTTCAATCCATTATCTTGGTTCATTAATTGTGTTTCCCTCGATGATGCTATTTTTATACTGGATCATATTCCCTATTTTTAAAGCATTTATTTAATCACTCATTATATTCTAATCTATGAAAAAATAATGGATAATATTGGATAGAGAGGGCTTTGTTTGGATAATGTATATTTTTATTTAGTATACATCAAATATTTATTTTCTATAATATATTTTGTTGTGTCGAACACCGATTTCACCATGTGTTTCCTTAAATTATATCTACTTATAATTTTTTTTCATTATATGGAAACAAGTTACTTGTTATAAACCAACATCATGATGGGATCTTAAACTCTTTGTGAGCCATCCCTATGGGGGTTCCCTCCATATTCCTTTTTTCTTTTAAGGTCTTATACCAAAACAGAAATTGGTGAGTTTGGAAAGGATTTTACGTAAAGACAACATATTTATAGTCGATTAATGTAGTTTTGTGCCACCATTAACCACATTAAATATTAAAATATATTTAATTGAATATTATTTGTATAACCAAGTCACATGAATAAATTGGAAAAATGGTTACGCCTTTGTCATAACTGGACATTAATGAGTTATGAATAATGAATTTTGTCATATTAAAGCCACATATTAACTATCAGCGTTTATTTATAGGCATGAATATCCATGTTAATTATGATAATTAGTAATGTTGACCCCGATTCATGTTTTATAAATATGAAAATCGAATCCCTTCTGTTAAATTTCATATTGGGAATTGGAGGCCATATTTCGTGATATTGGGCATAACGTTCCCTATTCATTGATACTAGGCAAGACAACCTTTATTGTTGTATTCATTCATGTTATCCATACTAATATAATATTGTATATTGTGACCCCTCTTCTTTTGATACTGGGAATAGAGTCCGTACTACTATGATACTAGTATTAGAGTCCCCTATTCTTGATATACAAGAAATTTCTTCCATGGACCATTATTCTAGTCTTGGAATCCCTTATTCTTATGATACCATGAATTTTTTCTGTTTATAATTATTCAAATATATTTATACATGATCCATAGATCATAATATATGATTGGTTATCATTCAGGAACCATTGATGACCTATTTAAATTTATTTTCACTCATTTTCATTATTATATATTCAAGCTTCAATATTATATATATAGATAGGATATTTATATATTTTGTTGGTGGAGTCCTACTGAGTTTATCTCACAGCCTCACAGAGATTCCATTGGTACCCATGATGACTATAATCTTGTAGGTACAAAAAAGGGATGTCTCCTCATTTTTATTCTTTACTTCTTTTATTACATGGGATGAGAGCTTAGTAGAAGATGTTCAGACTTGAAATCAGGATGCATACATAGGTTTTGGGCATTTTTGTCCTATTTTATATTATGTACTATATTTATTTCCTTCTTACACATATACATGTATTCCCTATTTTGTATAGACAAGATATCATTATCATTAGTATATGACTCATCTTAGTGATTTGGATTATTATTTAGTGCGTGGTTGATTATGTCATGATTTCCCTACGGTGGGTTAGTGGTCCAGTTATTGATACTTTCTTCTTCTATCATTTCCTATATTCATATTATCCCACTATTTAGTTATATATTTATTAGACAAGTGTGCTACTCTGATCAGAGGGAATAGTCACAATATGGGTACACGAGAGCCCCTTGTTTCTATTTGACATCCTCTATATGAATGAGAGATATTCTTGAGGCCATGTGGCACACCAATTCAAGGCACCGATTAAGTGGAATCTATTTTGGGACGTCACATAAAAATTGAAATTTTTACTATTTGTAATCTCAATAATATCATGGTATATAATGAGTTGGGAATATGTCACTCCATTAATTGGAAAACTATATTCAAAAATAGGAATTATATTATAATAAATCAAGGATCAATGACAAAAAACTCATGAGGTATAATAAATTATATTATTATTTTGATAATGATAGTATAAATGTGAATTTTTTATATCATTTTACTTGTATGCCTTGAAATGTTGAATCATATGTATTAAGGATAAATTCAATTAAAAATTTATTATTAAGAAATTAGGATATAATTTTTGGTGAATTTTCCTGATAATATTACTTATAAAAATGAGGATTAACACTAAAAAATATAATTTAATGTTAAATATATGTTGTAAATTTTTCCCAATGGATGGATATTAAAAAATGAAACTAAAATAATAATTCAATAATTGAGAATAATTTTTAATAAAATCACGGATCAACAACATGTGATTAAAAAAGTGTCTAATTTGTGATTCAAGGGATAATCGTTCTCAATTTTTTTATCATAATAAAATTCCAAAAATTAATCATCCCATTAAAAAGGAAGCCATGAAGATAATGATGATAAAGAAATAGATATTCCGATCCAATTTAGAATAAATCTCAGGATATGTCTCATTGAAAATAAAAAAAATTATAGGGAGATTCTAATATTATTGAAAACTATATCAAATAATTTTGTAGGATAAATGTTGAAATGGAAGATAATTTATTGATAAATATTTACGTTATCAAATCCATTTAAATTTAATTCTATAATATATTTCATAGAATAACATCTAGTTTAATTTCATTAATTCATATATTTTACTCTGTTACTGTCATGTTGAATGAAAAAAAATATATTCTACATAATTTTTTTAAAATATTATAATTTTATTAAGTATGATTTAAAATAAATAAAATATTTGAAAAAAAATCAATTATATTTTAAAAAATTTATTATCATAATGAGAAATTAATAGACACATTGGACACTATATAATTCACTGAATGAAAATGAAGTGGTGAGAGGAATGAGGTAAAATTTTTACGTTACCCAAAAAAATACATGCATAAAAACATCCAAAAGTTATATAATTTTATTAAAAATAGTAGTAAATAAAAGGAAAATTACATGACTGATAAGTCAAAATAGAAATATATTTTAATGAACGAATTTAAAATGTATGAGTAGAAATATAAAAACAATTATGTTAATAACTATTTAATAGATTATAGTAAATATTCAATAATGGAATTTGAAACATATTAAGAGATTTAATTTAACATGATGTTATTTGTAGTGACCATTAGATCCTCAGTATGATGTAATTTATAATTGATTTGTCTTTAATTACAGTATATACGTTTTATGAGACCTGAGAATGAAAATATATATCTTTCGAGTAGATTTTTTGGTCATAAAAATGGTTCTTGATTATTACTAACAATGTTGAAATAGTGTGGTATAGATTTGTGTTTTAATAATGGGATTTGCATTTTTTTACCACTATTAAATAAACCTTGTAGATCACAATGGAAAACCATGTGCACATATGTATTTTCCAAATGGGTTAAATAGTATTAACTAGCCATACATCATGTCTCATGAGACCTTGAATCTTTAATTATTAAAAACAATGTAGCCATTCATTTTTGAAACAATATATCTTTAACCATGATGCCTAACCATGTGTAGATATTTGAACATGAAAATTTTGGTTCTTACTTATTCTGGCATCATAATTTCTATGAATTATCATCCTAATCTCATTTATTCTTGATCTCATCCTTCCTCATCAATCTATAGTATTATCTATTAGGATTCATTGTGATCTTCCTTCATTAATAAATGATTTCTCAGGGAAATATCTGGTTTTGATGTGGTTTCCTATTCCATTCTTAGATCCATTCTAGATCTCTCATCTTAACTTATCAATGGAACCCATATGTGATACAGATTTCATATTTATGTGATTTTATGGATATTTATTTTATTTATTAAGGATTCACGATCCTTAGGGATAGATATACTATTCCTCAATAGCTTTCTCTTGGAGGATATTAATAATGTCGTCATCCATGAGGTGGGAGTTTCTATAAAATGATATAATTCTATGAACTTCTTATTTTTATTTTAAATTTTTTGGTAATAATAATTTTATTTTATTTATTCATTTAATTGAATTCATTTATTATTATTATTTATTCATTGGTATATGATCATTTTTTCAATGATGGATTTCATTAAAAATTGTTTTCCCACACCAAAACATTGATAAAATTATTGAATTGTGGATTTTATTTTAAAATGAATTTTCAAACTCAAAATACATGTGGATTGGATAATTCTATATAAATTTTTATCCTGGTTTTTTAATTTATTTTGACAAACATTGAACATTTTAAACCCTGGGGGAATTGGGAACATACATTTTCCTCATACTGTATTTAATACCACTAGAGGATGTCATTCACTTCACTCTGTGTATTAACACTAGTGGATATAGAAATTTGAACTAAATTTGGTCTAGATTGGGGATATTTTTCTAAAATTACACATTTCTGTAGATTATAAATCATATATTATATATATATTTTTCTGGACCTTCACATTATTTTGTGTTCATTGTTTCTTTCTCATGTTCTTTCTCTATTTGGATTGGTCATGGTTAATTTCTTACATTTTTATATTATGGTGTATACATATATTATATTAATTATTATTTCATTCGTTATAATTTATATTTTTCTTCTTCATTGTTTTATGAATATATGTATTTATTAAAAAAGTGTTCACTTAAAAATGGATTTGAATTATGAAAATTATTTATAAATGTGAATTAGTCTAAATAAAAGATTATAGAATTATTGAGACAAGAAATTTTACTGATTCCATTGCTTAAACCAACTATAACAAGTACACACAGATTTATTTTTAATTATTAAGGTTGAAAAGTTGTTTTTATGGACCCATTTTAACGTATGGGAATTATATAGAATGTCAGCTTCTCTTTTGATTATTTCCTTTATTGTGGTATTATTTAGTGGTGACTATTAGTCATACGGATAAATATTTTTCTTGTATTTTTATTCATTTTGGTTTATAATATTTTTATTGTACTAAATAGATCTTATATGTATCTATTTCATCCCCTTTTTCTTTTGGATGTATGTTTTGTTATATTTTTTAAAAGGTATTTTTTCACAATCTTTCAACAACTAACGACCGTGACAGTCTAACTCTGGTGGATTGACTAGTTGAACCAGGATAGTTATTTTTAGAACTGTATAAAAGTGAAATATATATCCCATTTTTTATAACAATTATTTGTTTTGGTTCTATTTCATCAAAAGACTTGAGTTACAACTGTAAGGATTTATAGAGTCAGTGCATCATGGTGCATGGTCATCTAACTTCCGTATCTGAACATGAGTTACCATGGGTGGTCAAATTTGTTTGAAAATATTGAGACATGGTGTCTGAGTTCTTTTTAATGAATAGTATATCTAATTTATTTAAATTGAAAATTTTTATTAAATGTAATATTTTATGGATAGAATTCATATTGCATTAATTTATCTTTTTGTTATGTGATTTAAATGAATTATTTATGTTGGCCCATGATTTGAATGTTTTATTGAAAATCCAATTTCTTTACTAACTGTACTTTATTCAACGAATCATTCATGAATAAAAATTAAAAATCAAGGTTAGGACATTGTGAGTTAGGTTTAGTAGGTGAATCCTTTAATTGATTTGGTAGAAGTTAGAATCCTCTCTACACATAATTTAGATCATGTTTGTGTTGAAAACCCAAGACGTGTATCTGAACATGTGTCATAATTTTATAATAAATATTCAACATTATAAATGGTTTCTAAGGACCCCATGAATCAATGTAGTTGGTTTTTCAGATTGAGAGGATTTTCAAATTCGTGAGGACTATGTACAACTCTATTTTTGGATTCTTCATATAAAAGCTCAAGGGAGCAGTAAAGAGGTGGTGGGACACTATATTAAAAGTTAAATTTCACAAGGATCATACATATACATATATTATGAAAACGAGTCAATCTTATGTTTTTACCATAGTCATATAATGGGTGAATGACTGAGAATTTAGGAAAGTGGAGAAATGGGAGTGTGGTATTCAGGAGAAGTCCACCTGTTTTTTAGAGTTAGTGCATTTGGAAACCTAGCAAGTCACCAATGAGTACGTGAAGGCTAGAACTTTTTATGGTTCTGAGGGATGAAATTCAAATGATGTTGACACTCATTTTCCATTTTACCTTTGGAAGGTATTCGATAATGTATCTCTCTCTAAGGTTGATATAAAAAAAATACTAATTTTGTTCGAGCTTTAGTTGCTGTAGTTGTTATTCATGGTATGTATTGTGGCCAAAAAGTTAATTTTATGGGTGGTCAATTTTCTTCCAGACCAGTTTTAGTGGATTATTTAGGAAACAAATAGTTTTTCTACTTGTAATGTGAATGTCATGCTCATTTCAATCCTACACATAAAATGATTCCTATATATTATCGTTATTTTAGACTATTTACTCATATTAGTCATTTTTTTGAAAGGATTCCCTAGTGATGTATGGTTTGATACACTCTCATTGAGGGATAATAGTTTAACACCAATTTTTAAAATTATAGTGGGATTAATCCTTAAGATACGATTTTTGTTTATATGTCTAATATCAGATGTCATTATGTGGCAGATTGTGCATTAGAGGAATTTGAAATAGGGTCAACTATAGTTAGTTGTAGGGTGTTAAATTTTTATTATATGGTGATATTTTTTTGATACAATAGATATTCATATATTTATATAATCAATTTTAGTTGAAATGTAGGGATAACATTAAAAACATTTATTGTAAATTTTTTATCATTATATGTCTTGTGGAAAGAGGTATGAATAAGTATTCAATTGTCTCATTTGTTTGATGAAAATAGATAACATTGAGGTGGTGTATTAATTTTTTGTTCAAGACCTTAACATAATTAACCTGTAACATTTAATATATTGGATAATTAGTTTCAAGACACATATAAACATCAAGAGTGTAACTAAGGGTTTATATAGTCTACTTTTCTATGGTGGAATATGAGAGACTCTAACCTTAAGTGAATTATCTAAATTTGAATTGGATGATTATTAGGGGAAAAAATAAATTTACAAGTACCAATGAACTCTTTGACCTGCATAGTTGAAATGTTGGTTTTTGAATATTAACAATTTTTCAATGTATTACTAGTTGAGATTCTGATAATGGGATATACTTAAGATATTTTTTTGAATCATGTATTGGAATTTTGAGTTTCATTTGATTTCATTCTTTATCAATTAATATTCTATGGATTTTATGGATTTAATTAACAGAATCCTTCATTTATTCTTGGAATTTATTATGGTTATGAACATATATTATATTTTAGTGTAGTCTAATTTATAAGAGGCTTATATAGTCTGTTTTGATATAATTATTCAAAAAATGAAGTAACATCATCTATATAGAAATCAATAAAAATTATAGTTTGTTTCAAGACCCCCTACCCTCAAAGTGTACCCCTCCTGGGCCAACAATGAGAAAAGGGATATAATGAACCCCGAGTCCCGCCTCCAGTAGGCCCCAGGTTGGCGACCAACAACGAGGGTATAATAACACACAAATGGGTGGCATTTCCCTCTAAGAGTACACATGCGGAAGATAGAGATAAGAATGACACCAACCAACTCCAACATAGAACTTAATTATAAAAGAAACCCATGTACATATATGAAATTCCATGATAAAGCACTACAACTGAAAGGGAAAACTACAATTACCCAAATGAAAGTAAAATGACAGCGACCACAATCCCGAACAACTCCTCCAACCACAAGCTAGTAGTAACCAGCTTGATCTCTGACATGCTCCAAGTGACCTGAAAAATAGTTTATATATACGTAGGGTGTGTATAATAGTATACTCAGTAGGATCCTCCCTGATTACTCTCATGAAAAAGCAAAGAAGGCATGCTAAAGCATAGTAAACAACAGTGAAACTAACTCATCCCCTAAGTAGGTATACTATATTCCCAAACTCACCATGGATACTCTCACCAAATAACGCATAAAAGAATACATCATATATAATAGAATATCAAGGGTACCCCGCTACTACTTCCCCACTAATTTACCCCTTTTCCCCAACGACATACGTCATGTGCATCTCTTTCCAAAGGCTTTCCCGTATACACCTAGGCTAAGCTCCACAATCTGCACCACGTGCACCACAAAGGCTTGCCAGCAGACACCTAGGCTAATCACCACACCATCCTTACAACCAAAAGTAACTAGGTAGTTTCCGAGAGCCACCACGGCCCGCATAATGTGTATCAAACGTTGGGTATTATACCTAAAGCCATTACAGCCCAAACGCAGAGTAAGGATCCTCACGACATCACAACCTATACACATTACACCTATAGTAGTCCATAGGATACTATATCCATAATATATTTGTGTGAATAACCACAAGCCATTACAGCCCTCAACAAACATATATGGGGAAACTAACAGTTGTGCCTTATGGAACTAGTATCTACCAAGAGAAGAGAGCGGGTTCAAAGGTGGTAGTGAGCCATTCACCCTCCCATCATAATGTTGGGTAAAACACCCCTCCAGGGCTCAGAATACCCATGGTGCCAGTTTTCCTTACTGGCAGGGTGGAGTAGTGTATAGAAACACAAAAATTGCAGAATATATTATAACTCACAACCTCACAGGTCAGATGTACGTTAATTAATTCTTCTAACATTAATTAACAATGATAAAAACCACATTAAATTCATTAACATCATATCCAGGAACCACTGTCCCATAAACAGTTTTCAACCTCATCATTAAGTTTCAACAAACTCCAACCCCATGGGTTAACATCATTTATTCAAACATTCATTGACGAAATTTCATTCCCGTATACCCAGGTATTCTGGAAAAGCATCCTATGATACTAAACACAAGGGGCTTAGCACATTTAGTAGATATACTACCCGTCAATTCTTCGCCACCTATAGAAAGAGCATAGACCTGTACTCCCTTGAGATGCTAGACATGGAAATCACGTGGCATACCATGTGCGTATTCGCCTCCTTCAAAAGAAGGATAAGCAAGACCAGCTACCTTGAGCAGTGGGGAAAGGTAAAGCAGATAAACATTCAATCAAATAACCACGCATCCAACAACTAAATCCATCTCATTCAATCATCCCTGGTGTCATCCCCGACACCCACATTCATAAACTGATGCATCTCACCACTCTAGGAGTCATCCGCTGCCATAACCACAAGGCCTCCATGCCTCCACATATCACAACACCATCCCAGGTTCATATCACACCACAAGATATCACAACACCCCTCTAGGGTCACAGCACAACACAAGCA
Source organism: Viscum album (assembly GCA_963277665.1). Lineage (NCBI taxonomy): Eukaryota > Viridiplantae > Streptophyta > Magnoliopsida > Santalales > Viscaceae > Viscum > Viscum album. The sequence goes on from OY728128.1 coordinate 600,919,165, forward strand.
GTAGGAAAACAAACATCACATCAAATTGGGCTCTTAGCCCTTTAACAAGGTATCTAGACTTCAAAAAAACAAGCACCAATAGGTTTCAGGTTTACCAACCAACCAGGTTAATCACGTACATCAACATCAATTTGATTAACATCAATTTGGAACATCAACCACAACAACAACAACCAGATTCATTTACATGCATCTTTATCTTTAGCCAATTAATTATAAAATAATTCCCGTTTTACATTCATTATCAATTTAATCAAGAGAAAAATGATTACAAGCAAGGAATATATATCACACTATCTAGAAAATCATGAGGCAAACCATTATCACGGTACAAAGTAACAACATGCGATCAAACCAATTATTTTAATCTGGTTCAAGTATTTAATTAGGTCAATTTCATTGTGATCCAAAGGGATAAACCATGTTAACTCTACGATTGCACATAATCAATTAGAGAATCCATGAATCCCCTAACTCAACAGTTTTTACAGAAACCACAACGGTCGACGAATTCCCAAGAAGAGCAGGCCGATTCACCAAGGATCTTCCCTAGATCTCGTCTCCCTACACAACCACGACCACGTATCATCATAAATGACATCCACACACATAGATCTTCCCGTAAAGGGTGTAGATATAAGATACTGAGAGAAGAGGAGGACTAGTTCTAGGTAGATCTAAGAAGCCAAACAAAATGGATCACATACGTCGAGAAACCAGCTTCATTTCACGAAGTGAAGCCTCCGGATCGCCTCCAAAATTCTTGGGAGAAGTTCATCTACCTCCAAGGAAAGGTAATCATGAGTTATGGCCTCTTAGAGGCTTAAAAGAGGCATTTATAAGAAAAAGAGAGAAAATCCACAATTTTAGGATCTAAATTTATGTTCCCTCATGGTTAGACAACACTTTTTACCAAACTAGGCACTAACCGTGAGCTTGCTTCTACCTCTTCAAACACTCCTCGCACGGTTAGGCTGCATCGTTAAAAAAAAGTGTGCTAACTGTGAATTAGCCACAACCACCAAAAATATCCTTGCACAGTTTGGCCACACGGTTTAGGCAAACAGTGTGTCTCCCGTTCAAAGGCTACTGCCTCCAACACCAACCCCGCACGGTTTGGCCACACAGTTTGACAAACCGTGCACCTCCCATGTGATGGACATAACCCTTTATATTTCTTTTAATGTCCAACCAAACGCACTCCAAGTCACTGTGACCTTCAAGAACACCTCCAGCACCACCTTTTCACAAAGGAATGGACTGTAGAGGTCGTGCCATTACCTCATATACCTCTCAAAAGACTCTCATCCTCGAGAATCCAAAACGCACCTAAAGAGATAACTAAAAAGGGTCTGAACAACTACCCACCAAGATACCTCTCAAAAAAGGAAAATCCACCAAAGCAACAAAGGGATCCATCTCATAAACATGAAAGTTTCATAACCACATCAGCTACAACGATACATGGAAAAAGTTAAACAACAAACAACACTAGGTACTGAGCACGTATCTGTGATTCACTTTCCCATGTACTCTCCTCCACACCACCGTGTTTCCAAAAGACGTGAACTAAGGGGATGGAACATCCACGCAACACCTTCTACTTATGGTCTTGGATCTCCGCAGGTCACTCCTCAAAGGTGGCATCATCATCAACATCGATCTATCCCCAGTCGATGATGTTGGAGTTGTCATGAAGATAACTACGTAGCTGTGATATATAGAAAACTTCATGTATCTGACTTATCTAAGGGGGAAGTGATACTCAATACGCCACAAACCCAACATGAGATAACACCTCAAAAGGCCCATAAAAGTGGGGAGAATGATTACTCCGATGACCAAACCTTCGCTTCCCATGATGAGGATTCACCTTCAGAAACACATGATCCCCAGTATTAAACTCCAAGGGTCTCCTCCTTTGATCAGCCTATGATTTCTGACAATCTTGTGTTGCCTTCATCCTCTCACAAATCACATGAACCATCTCTATTTTATTCTACAGTAGTTAAGGTCCAAGAATTGATGACTCTCTGACCCCAGTCTAGCACAACGGAGAACGGAAAGGCCGGCCATACAAGGCTTCGAACAGCGCCAAACCTATGGTGGTGTTGAAGCTATTATTGTAGGAAAACTCCAACAAGGGTATATGCCTCATCCTTGAACCTCCAAAATCAATAACACAAGAGGGAAACATGTCTTCAAGAGTCAGTATGGTTCACTCTATCTGACCATCCCTTTGAGGATGAAAAGCAGTGGTAAGGCATAGTTGAGAACCGAGAGAATGTTGGAGACCTCTCAACACCCTAGAGGTAAAACGAGGATCTCAATCAGAAATGATCGTCCTAGGGACTCCATGATGTCTCACCACCTCCTCCAGATACTGCCTCAAAAAAACGTCCACTGATCTTGACTCTATGATTGCTATAATGTTGATCGATTTCGTTAAATGATCCACGACCACCCAAATAGCATCATAACCTCTTAGAGCTCGAGGTAAACCAGTAACAAAGTCCATTGAGATGTAATCCCATTTCCACTGAGGAATCTCTAATGGTTGGAGAACACCACCAGGAACACAGTGTTCGTCCTTCACCTTCTAGTATACTAAACAACGAGACACAAACATAGCAACCGCACGCTTCAGCCCAGACCATCAAAACTAACTCCTCCAGGATAGGTACATATTTGTCACACCCGGATGCACCCCTAAGGGAGAACCATGAAACTCTCTGAGGACCATATCGAGCATCGTAAAGGGAACAAAAAGCCTTCCATGACACAACACATTGTGTTGTTCATCCCCAGAACAACCATCAGGGGCCTCACCACAAACAAATCGGTCTCTCCAGACTTCCACCTCTAGATCCCCCAACTGGGACTCTTCTACCTTCTTCACCACGGATGACTGCACTATCATCTGAAAAAGATAGCTTCTACCCCCAAATTCTCCCATATCAAGATGTAATTATTATAGTACTTACATTACTCTCCAAGAATCACCATATTCACTCACATAATCGCTACATGACTTTTGGCACCGCACATCAACCACAACATTCCGTTTTCCAAGTGTATACGATATTTCATAGTCGTATTCCTGTAAGAACTCATTCCATTGGCGCTGTTTCATGTTCATGTAACGCCGGGAAAAAACATATCTCAAAATATTATTATCATTGAAAACCAAAAAGAGTTCACCAATGAAGTACTATTCAATAGCTTCAGAGAAAACACCACAGCTGCTATCTCAAGGTCATGGGTGGAATAATTGCATTCATGTGGACGCAACTGCCGAGACCCATATGAAATGACTCACCTCTGTTTCATATGAACACAGTCTACTCCCATATGTGAAGCATCATAGAAGACATCAAACTAAACTCCATTAGCTGGAAGACAAAGGACTGGAGCACTTACTAACTTCTCTTTTAGATACTAGAAAGCTTCTTGACGTTGATCAGTCCATATGAAATCCTGATCGTTCCTAGTCAAAGTTGTCAGAGGAGTCACAACCCGTGAGAAATACGGTATGAACCACCTGTAGTAGCCCACGAGACCAAGGTAACTTCAAACCTCTGACACTATCTGGGGAGATTCCCAAGACACAACTTCTTAAATCATTGATGGATCCATATCTACTCCATATTGGGACACAACATGCCCCATGAAACGGACTTCTCAAATCCAAAACTCACACTTTGACAACTTCTCAAAAAACTGATGTTGGCAATGAGCTCCCAAAATGGATTGTAGTTTCTCTGCATGTTCCCCTTCAGATGTTGAATACACAAGGATCTCGTCAATGAAACCAACCACGAACTTTTCCAGGAACTCACGAAACATAGCAATCATCAAACCCATGAACACAGCTGGAGTGTTCATCACACCAAATGACATTACAACGAACTCATAATTCCCATGATGACAACAGAAAGCAGTCTTCGGGATATCCTCATCCTTCAAACACATCTGATGATATCCTGACCACAATTCGATCATTGAGAACCATCTTGCGCCCTTCAGTTGATCAAATAAATCGTCAATCCGCAGAAGAGGATATCAATTCTTTATTGTCACATTTTTTAAGCGATGATAATCGAAACACAACCGCAAACTGTCATCAACCTTCCTTAAGAATAGAACTGGTGCATCCCATGGGGACACAAATGGTCGCACAAAACCGCAATGCAACAGACCATCAAGCTGTATACACAGTACTCGTAACCCAGAAGGGGGCATCCAATACGAAGACATAGAAATAGAAGAAGCTCATGGTTTTATGTCGATCCCAAACCCGATCTCTCGTCGAGGGGGTAATGCTACAACCTCTTCTGGGAAGACATCAGGGTACTCCTCTATGACCCACGGAATCACGAACTACTGAATCTCTGATGAACTCAGCATCATCTCAACCTCCATGGATGATAATGATTGAATGCGCCTATCACTCATGCAAGTATATTTCTCACCAACCAACACCACTTACCCTCCATCTGATCCAATGAAGACGACGTCCCTCCAGAAGCAATCCACGATATACTGCACCAAATACAACCAATCCATTCTAGGGATGACATCATATGGTTGTATTCTTAAACATATGAAATCACACCAAGAGTTGTGTTTCCCCAACACTAGCTCATAGTCTCTACAAACTTCAAACAAGTCAGCTCGACCTCCAACTAACGTAGTCAACGCCAAGGGCACTGGAAGCCTCTCTACCTCAAGTCCCAAAGCATGGACAAGGGTAAGTGATATGAAGGAGTGTGTCAATCTTGAATCAAACAAGTCATAAAACAAGGTAGAAAATACGAAAAGGGTACCTCGAAGGACATCTGGCTCGTCGGGTACTGGAAACAATAGAGAATGATGATGACCACGACCTCCTCTACGACCCCTCTGACCCTGATGACGACCACCACCACGGCCGCGCTCTTCTCTCTGAGGACGGGGAGAATCATGGGGAAGTCCACTTCCTGCCTCATCTATCCTCTGTTGATCTAAAGCTAGTGCAATTGGCTGCTACTACCTAAGCTGGATCTTCCTCACAGGAGGAACTTGGATCATAGCGCCCAGTGCACGATGACCGATCTGAATGTTCTAGCACTCCCATTGATGATGGTCATGACCACCACAAGAAAAAAAAGCTCCTGATCCCTTGGGAAAGGCCTGAGAGTTGCTGCCTCTGGAGAAATGAGATTTGAAGTGCTATGACCTACCCCCGATTGAAAGTAATCTATTCTGCCCTAAAAACAAGCAACCCCGAACCATAGCCCTGCTTCATGAGGGATCATGACGATCCCCTTCTCGTGATGATCCGGTCCGGGCCAATGTCCTCTCAACAACCTCTGCCCTTTCCACCACCTCAAGATATGTGTTTAACATAAATGGGGTGACATGACGCTAGATATATGGATGCAAATCCTCCTCTAAATGCCTTGAACAAGCCTCCTCATCTGGTAACAGGTCCGAAGCATATCGTAAAAGGATCATGAAATGGATCTCAAACTCCCGAACACTGGATCTCCCCTATCGAAGGGTATGAAGCTCCTGCGACTGGATGCATTTGCAGTCGAGGAAAGGAACTTGACTCTGAACATGTCTTGGAACTCCTCCCATGTGATCTCTAACTCCTCATGATCCCCGAGGAACATGAACCACCACTGCCTTGCTGGTCCATACAGCATCGTCATAGATAAGGACAACTCGTGCTCCTTCCGAGCATGGATCAAACTGAAGCCTATCTTGAACTTCTCCAACCAGTCTTCCATGACTTCATCTAAAACGGAGCCCTCATACTTTTGCAGACTCTGGAGCTAAAACTCTCAGAGTGTCTTCCTCCAAGAGTCATTATCGTCAACCTCAACCCTACGGTGACCTGCTGGAACAGCCTTATGGACATCTTCTGCACAAACCGGATGAGGACGTTGACCTGGAGCCATACCTGCAAAATAAAAAACACATAGAGCTCCTAAGTTTGGAATATGGAAGACTCAACATTATTTAATTAATTGTTTTCATTCATTCATTTTAGGTTCACCAATCCTAAGGTCTAACCATTCAAACACAAGCACAAAGAAGAATGATGCATGATCCTTTCCCAGGTGTCTACCCTGCAACTAGTATCACCTTATTTAGTAGACATTGTAAACTTAAAGGTACATACATCAGATCATAGGGGGGCCCTAAAAGCCTATGTCTCAGCCGGTTTCCAGTGTTTACCGCACTTGCTAAACAAGAATAACCATGTTTCCCTACCAACCCATGCAACCTTAGATGTTCCTAACTCCAAAATCCATACTATCCTTCAACCAAACCTCTGATACCACTCTGTCATGACTCCCTCCCCACAAAGTGTACCCCTCCTGGGCTAGCGATGTGAAAAGGGAGATAATGACCCCAATGTCCCGCCTCTAGTAGGCCCCGAGTTGGCGACCAGTACCGTGGGTATAATAACACACAAATGGGAGGCATTACCCTCTAAGAGAACACATGAAAAAGAGAGAGATAAGACAGAAACCAACCAAATGCAACTCAGAACTGAAATATAAAAGAAACTCGTGTACATATATGAAATTCCATGCAAGATTACTACAACGGAAAGGGAAAACTACAAGTACCCAAAAGAAAGTAAAACGACAGCGACCACAATCCCAAACAGCTCCTCCAACCATAAGGTAGTAATAACCAGCTTGATCTCTGACCTACATCAAGTGACCTGAAAAACAGTTTATATATATGTTTTTTGAGTATAACAGTATACTCAGTAGGATCCTCCCCAATGCCTCTCTTTCAAAAGTAATGAAATCATGCTAAATCACAGTAAACAACAGTGAAACTAACTCGTCCCCTAAGAAGGTATACTACGTTCCCAACCTCATCATGGATACTCTCACCAGGTAACACATACAAGAATATATCTTATAGAATGTAATATCAAGGGTACCCTCCTACTACTTCCACACTATTTTTCCGATTTTCCCCCAACGACATACGTCATGTGCATCTCTCTCCAACGGCTTTCCAGTATACACCTGAGCTAACCTCCACAATCTACACCACTTGCACCACAAAGGCTTGCCAGCACAATCCTGGGATAAGAACCACACCATCCTCACTACCAAAAGTAACTAGGTAGTTTCTGGGAACCACCACAGCCCACATAACATGTATCATATGTCGGGTATTATACCTCAAGGCATTACATCCCATATGACGAGTAAGGATCCTCAAGCCATCACATCCTATACATGTTACACATATAGTAGTCCATAAGATACTATATCCAGAATATATGTTTGTGAATAACCACAATCCATTAAATCCCTCTACACACATATATGGGGAAACTAACCATTGTGCTTAATGGCACTAGTATCTACCAAGATAAGAGAGAGGGGTCAAAGGGGGTAGTCAGCCATTCACCCTCCGATCAGAATGTGGGGGAATACACCCCCCCCCAATGCTTCGAATCCCCGGGGTGTCAGTTTCCCTTACAGGTAAGGTGGAGTAGCATATAGAAACACAAAAAGTACAGATTATATTATAACTCAAAACCACACTATGAGTATAGCCTAGTCTTAGACACAACTTCACCTAACGTCTCTCAGACTCTGAGTTGCCGCTTCTAAGACTAGGTATCTTATAAGCACACATCCATTTAAAGGGATAAATAGATTACTTCATTCCATTTTTATCAGTTTTGTTGTACGTTAATTAATTATTTAAAGATTAATTAACCATGAGCGAAACCACATAAAATTCATTAACATCACATCCAAGAACCAATGTCCCTTCAAAAGTTGTCAACTTCATTACTAGGTTTCATCAAACTCCAACCCCATAGGATAACACCATATATTCAAAAATTCATTACATAAATTACATTCCCATATACCTAGGCATTCTAGAAAAGGATCTTATTCTACTAAACACAATGGGATCAACACATTGAGTAGCTATACCACCCTTCGAGTCTTCGCCACCTATAGCAAGAGAATAGACCCATAATCCCTTGAGATGCTAGACACAGAAAGAACGTGGCATACCCCACGCGTCATCGCCTCATTCAGAAGTAGGGTAAAAAATACCAGCTCCCTTGAGTAGTGGGGAAAGGTAAAGAAGATAAACATTCAATAAAATAACCAAGAATCTGATAACGACATCCATCTCATTCCATCATTTCAGGTGTCCTCCCCAACACCCACATGCATAAACTGATGCTTCTAGCCACTCTAGGCATCATCCACTGCCACCACCACAAGGCCTCCATGCCTCTATATATCACAACACCATCCCATGGGCATATCACAACACAAGAAATCACAGCACCTCTCTAGGGTCCCATCACAGCACAAGCTGCATTAATACAAACTTCACATCAAATTGGGATATTGGACCTCTATCAAGGCATCTAGCCTTCAAACAACAAGCACCAATAGGTTTCAGGTTTACCAACCATCAATGTTAATCACATACATCAACATCAATTTGATTAACAACAATTTTGAACAACATCCACAACAAAAACATGATTCATTTACATGCCTATTTATCTTTACCCAATTAATTACAAATTAATTCGGTATTTACGTTCATTATCAATTTCATGAAGAGAAACATGCTATCAAGGGAGGAATAGATATCACACTATCTAGAAAATCAATAGGCGAACCGTTATCAAGGTACAAAGAATCAACATGACATCAAATGAATTCATTTAATCTGGTTCAAGTATTTAATTAGGTCAATTCCATTGTGATCCAAATGGATAAATCATGATAACTCTACAATTGCACATAAACAATTAGATAATCCATGAATCCCCCACCTCAACAGTTTTGACGGAAACCAAAACCGTCGAAGAACACCCAAGAAGACCAGGCCGAGTCACCAAGGATCTTCCCTGGATCTCTTCTCCTAACACAACCAAGACCAAATTTCACTATAAACAACATCCACACACATATATATACCCATAACAGGCATAGATATAAGATCTCGAGAGTAGAGGAGGAGTAGATCTAGGTAGATCTAAGAAACCAAACTAAAAGGATCACATACCTCAAGAAACCGGCTTTGATTCCTGAAGAGAAGCCTCTGGATCACCTCCAAAACTCTTGGGAGAGGTCCTTCTACTTCCAAATAAGGGTAATCCTGAGTTATGGCAGCTTAGAGGATTAAAAGAACCATTTAGAGGAAAAAGAGTTCAGATCCAAAATTTTAGGATCCAAATTTAAATGCCCACACGGTTAGTTCGCACGGTTTACCAAACCGTGCGCTGACCATGCACAAGCTTCTACCTTTTCAAACACTCCTCGCATGGTTAGGCTGCACAGTTAGACTAACCATACGCTATCCATCATTATCCACTACATCCAAAACTAGCCTTGTATGGTTTGGCAGCACAGTTTAGGAAAACTGTGTGCCTCCCGTGTGAAGGCTACTGCTTCCAACACCAACCCTGCATGGTGTGGCCGCACGGTTTGAAAAAACTTGCGCCTCCCATGTGATGACCATAATCCTTTATGTTTCTTTAAAAGTCCACCCAAACACACTCAAAGTCACCTTGACCTTCCAGAACACCTCCAACACCACATTTTCAAAAAGGAATGGACCATAGAGGTCCAGGACATTACATTTTGGGATCTATTATGTTAAATTAAAAGGGAATGTCATACCTTTGAGGGGTTTCTAATTTGTTCATAGGAAAATAATTCCTATTATTTCATGGTACAATCTATGAAATTTGTCCTAGATAATTAGTATCTTTCATTTTACTGGTTACTATAGAAAGTTAGTTATGGATTTATCCAAGATGACATCTTCGATGAGTTCTTGAAACCATTAGGGTGTAATGACAGAATAGAATGAAAAATCACATAGTCCTTTTTGAGTAACTAAAGATGAGGTTGTCTTCATTACCTATTTTGATTCTTATGGAACCATGTTCAGGTTATGATATTTGTTTCTACTTATATAAATAATTTGGGATGTGTCATGATTCATGGGAAATAGGTAGTGACCAATGGATCATTCTTTTTACTACATTATGAGAAGAGTTTCCCAACCCATGATCATGAGTTATTATATGTTATGCATTCAATCAAAACATGGAATTACTATTTATTTATCTAGCAGTTTATATTGTAATCAGATCATAATTATAAGAAATATATTACTATTGATAGGGATATAAACCGTGACATAGAAAATAGGGGAAGTATTTCGAAAAAATTATTTTTATAGTTAATATACTATTGTCAAATTTAATGTTGTTTTTGAAGCATTGAGATAAAAATTATTGACAAAAGTCATGAAGGAATCGATTGAGGAGTGGAATCTGATGTGTTTTTTATGATGAGATTAGAATGAGAGTTATGGAGGATGGAAGATACATGTTAATAATATCGAAAAAGAGGAAATGGCTTTTTATGAGTATGTTCATCTTGAAAACATGACAATCATTTATTGTGAATTATTTTGGAAAAGAAATTACGGTGGGGATATCATAGGTTAGTAATCTCGGGGACATTGTGTAGCTTTGTAATTCTATAAGAGGTTGTTTTTATGATTTCTTCAAAGACGGAGTTGATGGGTAGTGGACACTGGTCTTGTTGGTATGTAAACCATATGTATACCATGATGTATAAGGACTTGAGACATCATTATTGGTAGCTAGGAATGAGGCATTCAATAGTAGATTTTATTGCACCTTGTCTCTCTATTTAGAAAATTTATATCGAACACTTGAGAAGAGATAGTTTGTTACAAACAATACCCATTTTGGTTTGGTATTGGTATAATTTTTTAGAAGAACTCACTATTAGTTTTCTATGGACTCCTAGTTTTAATGATGTGATTTGGATGAACATTTAACTTTATTGGAAATTTTATCATTTTTATACCAATAATGATGAATATTATTATATATGATCTCCTAGACATGTGTAACTTATATATTATGAGGTTTTTTAGGTTCCCACTTGGATTGTTTTTATTGGGAAACGGGCTTCTCATATAGGTTTTGGAAAGGATTTAGGATTATTTGGATTTATTGATGATGTTGTGATTGGATTATTAACCATATATGGAGGGTCAGATAGAAAAAGAAATCTAGGATCTAGAGAATATACTCAAGTCATTCATTCTTGTCATTAGTGGATCTTGGGAAAATTATATTCCACCAATTAATTTTTTTAAAACAATTGATATCGGGATTAAATAAAGATGGAACACTATGAATAATTTTATAGGAGACCATATATATCTCAATTTTGATGGACTGATTTAACATAGAAGTCTATATTTGGAGTGAGTCCCATTCATGGGATCACATTAATGGTTTAGTTAATTCAAAATAGGTTGGTCAGAACACATAGAATTCAAAAAATTATTAATAAAATCATCATCATCGAATATATTCTATGGATATGATTTATTTTTTCTTAGTGTCTCACCTCTCTTTGGAAATATTTGTTAGTGTAAGCAGTATATGTTTTCACAGATGATTTTCATTTCATTTGAGATTATTGGATGACTAGAAAGGTGGCATATTAGTTGGACTTACAATATATATTGGGATTGATTCATGAAAGTTTTCACATATACATACTATAGAGGTATCAGTAACATCCTTCCCAGATGGTTAAATGGGAGCATTTAGATATTTATTGTCATTCCACTATTTTTGAGTAACCAATTCAGATTATGGATATATAAGAGAAACCGGCTCTGAAGTAAAAAATTACTTTTGACTAGGTATTATGGATGTGTGTATGGGATAAACATGAGACATGGGGGATGGGATCATTCATGTGGTATTAGGGGACTTTTTTTGTTGGTCCAAAATATGGAGAAATATTTTGGCAATTAATATTGTTATAGTGAGGAGAATGAAAAATCCAATCAGCTCTCAAGTGATTTTAAAGTTAATCTTGGAATGTCATTAACATCATTATAGGTTATTAGGGGAATGATGATTGAAAATGGACAATTATTTAGGAGACTAAACAAATAAAGAGTTGGTTCGTGATTAGTTCTATCCATGAAAAATTGTTCTTCATAGATTATTCATTTAATAATAGGGGTTTTCATAATTTGTGCATTGTTAATGAAATATTTTAGCTCACCAGGGAAACCCATGTACGTAATGGGTTTTTTCTAGGGGTATTCAGTTTTAAAAACCCATGTGACATGTCCCCAAAGACTATGCAACTTTTCTTTTTTAAGATAAAGTAGACATGAAAGGTTAGAACACTATATTACTATCTGTGTGGCTTGAAAGTGACCTCTACTATGGAAATAGAAGATATTTATTTTCACCTATTTTTTCTTAGCCTTCTATTTCAAAATCACCTCATCATCCCATTTATTCATGACCTAATTCATCCTTAGAGATATATAGGATTTTCCCTTGTTTTTTATTTTGATTTACTATTGTTCATGGAGGATTTCTAGTGGTATGTTTGGTTATTGGTGTAGTTTACTATTCATTTATTATATCCTTGTGTGATCTCTCTTCCTCTTTCCTTTTTAGAAGCTATGTAGGCTATGGATTCTGATATAAGGGGTTTTGTGATTTTTTTATGTTTTTCTTATTAAGTTGGGATCATGATGTCCCAATCTAAACGTCAATGGTCTCTATTTTTATAGAGATTCATTTAACCTCCACTAATGATCTACATGATTCTATAAAAATAGATAATTCTATGAAATTACTATTTTTCATGTAAACTAAATATAGTTAATAATTTAATTTAATTTTTTGTGATTAAAAAGGTTTCATTAGGAATATTTCAGGTTTTAATGTGTTTTTTCATTATGAAAAATTCATCACATAGAGTTTTTAATAAAATACTTGAATGGTGAATTTTATTTATATGTGGTATTTCATGTACCAAATATTATTGGACTATCATTGAAAATTAATAATAAACTGTGATAATGGGATTTAAGTTAATTTTAAAAAACCTAACACATTAGGATGTTGAGTGAATTTATAATAGACATGACACTCATATTGTGTATAATTCCAATTGTGGTTTCCATTCACATTCTTTTTGTAATTACACTAGTTGTTATACAAGGTGGAACCAACATAGTCCTAGATTGGGAATCATAATTATGTTTAGTTTGTATTTTAATATCCGAGATCTCAATTAGTTTAAATTTTTATTATTTATTATGTTCTCATATGATGGAATGGTAGTGGTTATTTTCTAACAATCATTAATATAACTTATTGATCATCATTATTTATTTACATGTTTAATTTATAAAGTATTAATGGACATTATTGATAATTATTTAATGCATTGTAATTTTTACTTCTCATATTCATTATTTAGATAATATGATTGATTTTAATGAAAACCAAAGTGATGATTTACAAATGCTTTTGATTTATGAGATTTATTTCAAAAATAATATTTTTTAAAACATAGCGTGTCAATATTATTTATATTATAATTTTAATATATTCCTTGGTAAAATAATACTAGTATTAATTATTATAGCCCATATTTTCCATTGGGAGGTTATAGATGTTTATTTTAAAAACCCTATTAAATGGAAGGAAATTATGTAGCAAGACATATTCTCTTTTTTTTATTTCCTTAATAGAGGGATGGTTTGGAAGTGACGTTTAGCCACATGGAATATTATTGTACTTTTATTTTCTTGATATATAGGTTATCTAGTTTGGATTGGATTTTATGGATCATGTATTTATCTCTTTCTTCAACATTTTTCTCAAGTTGTATGGCTTGTTTTGTTTTATAGTAGTCTTGTTTCCATTTTCTTATTGCACTCAGCCACCATGACACTCTGACTCTTGTGTATTCACTAGTTGACTCACATAGGTTCATTATAGTGTTCTTTTTCTGGACAATATAACAAAATAAATGTTATAAATGGGTAAACCATCCTTTATCCACATCAACAGGATGATATTATTCCAAAGGATTAAAAGAAAAAACAAAATAGGTAAAAAAATACGATATCCTATTGAAAATATAATATTTAAAAATAGTTCAAAATTATTTGATGATTTATTTTGTACGATTGATCCACATGTGCATACCAACAATGGTTTCCAGATAGTACTATTTTATTTACAATATTGGAATCTAAATTCCATATATTAGAATGAGTGGAGTGAACGAGACCATAAAATAGTTTCAATGAATTAATATAAATAATCAATGGATAAAAAACCCTTTTATCATGAACATATGGTTCTCATCCCCCATGACTAAAATCAAAACTCATCTAGTTTAATTCAAAAATATGATGGTGGCGTCATTACATTTAATAAGAAAATTATATTAAATTTTAATGAAATTTTATATAATTTTTTTCTAGAATGATTCAAAAAATGAGGTTATTTTTATTATATGAATAAATCAAAACTTGATGAGTATATCGAAAACTTATGGAAATGATAATGTGCAAAATACTAAAATGAGTTATTAATAAATTTGGAAATTAAATTATTTAATGAAAATAAATCTAGATTGTTGAAATTTAAGAATATTATTTAAATTTATAATGATGTATATTATTATCAATTGAGAATAGTACCCATGAAAAATATATGGAATGAAACACATGGAAAAATTTGGGAAATATTTTGAAGCATAATTGATAAATAACTTTTTAAATGAATAATGGTGACTAAAATCTCCAAGATGTTGGAGATCAAAGCTAGAAACCAACTAAAATCATACACTTTAATCTATGTATTATAATGATTTTAAAATCCTTAAATAATGAAATTTTTTCATTTATTTTATTTAGTTATTAATTAATATTTCATTTATTCCATTAACAAACTGAAATTCATTTAGTTTTGATAATATCATGATATAATAATTGTTGGCCAAATGATTTTATGGTATGGACTATATCATTTTTAGTCTAACACTGTTTTTGAAAACCATAATATATAACTATGTTCTTTTCATTAGAATCAATTATTAATGTGTGATTATAACCATTTATACACTTCTCTACCAAAAAGAGTAATATAGTAGAAAATTAATTTTTTTATAAAGGATGTCTAATGATTTTAAAGAGTTTCAATTATAAATAATTTTCATGAAATACATTACAATAACTATTCAAATTAGAATTATTTTTTTCATTTATCAAATTAATAAAATACCACATTCAGGTTTTGATTTTCTAAAAAACAAGACATAATGATATTATGAGTGTTACACACCATATATTTATTCGGGAACAAATACTATCGACATGGTAAAAATAATAAATTAAAAATTAGAAAATATTTCTTTTCGTCTAAACCTATTGAATGTCGATTTTAGTATGTAGTTATAACATTTTAATTAATGATCAAGATATATAAAAAACATTTATTATAATGACATTGAAGAAACTCTAGTATAAAGTGATTATCTTAACAATACAATAACATTTATATAACCAAGTTCACATGATATAGAAAATGATTTTAGTTATTCAACTAATTATGTTATTCTGAATCATAGTTTATTTATGGTATTATGAATTAAAAGTCATTTGAATGATGATAATATCTATCGAGAAATTAAAAAAAAATTAAAACTATTTTTTGGATTTCCGAATATGTTTCCTGATTTCATAATAGGAATATGAGAGTTATGAGAATTTTCTATAATATAATTATTGTATTATAACTATTGAGAAGTATTATAATTAGATCAGGGGAAAACATTGTTATACTGAAGTGGGTTTTATACATTATTAATAATTATAGATGGGAAGTGTCCTAGAATAATTTCTTCTAGTTTGTTAAGGATGGTCATATATTTAGGAAATTTAATTGAAATATAGGATTCTTTAATTTTACATCTTCAAATACCTAAAATTTTCAACTGATTAATTCTCAATGAAATTATATTCTATTCATAATTAATTAAATGTCATCAATCATGAATAAATATTTTAATAAAGTACTATATATTAATCATTTGGAAGGATTTTCCATGATGGTGAAGTTTCTCACTTATGTATGTTATTAAATTAAATATATGAGTATAAACAAGTACCATAATTATGGTACTCATGAAGGAATATCTATTAAATATCATAAATTTTAAAAGCTTCAATGTAAATAATAATATTTATGTCAATGGAACCAATAATAGCTTTTTAATTATGATACTATATTTTAGAGATTTATTATATTGTTCAAAATGATGTTCATACATGGGAATATATCAAATAAAAAATGAAATCAAATTTCAAGTATCTATGTTTTGAGAGACAATATTTTCCATCGGTCCTTATTTTATCAATATATATCATAATATATGTCTATAAATTGAAAAATATAGCCAAGTGTTTTTGATATATTTTATAATTAATAGTTAATGAAATATTTTTGTTCCCTATGAATAAGTGAAAATAAAATTCTATATATGATGATGAAAACATTCCACATTAGAATTATTATTAATAGTTGATTAGAATTATATATTAGTTTTAAAATATAGGAAAATAAAATTAATGTATTGTAATTTTTATACATGATTAAAATAAAATTAAAAGTATATTAATTTTAACTTGTCAAGTTAATATTTTAATAAATAAATTGAACACATAAATATTGATTACTTTTTAGTGAAAACCAATTTATCAAACTTTATATATTTTTATATATTTATTCGGTTTGTTATTTTGGTGATTAGAAGTATACTAACAATGGGGCATTATTTATTAGAGAGCCATGTGTTACTTAAAACTCAAATAACATTAATTCATTCATGTTAAATGAAATCTAAACTAAATATGTATTTACATATTAAGAAATAGAAAAATATTATTTGGATTAAGACAGATCTTGAATATATGATATTGGAAGTAACATTCATATTAATTTTATGTGTCACAAACAATCTTATATCAACATGTTGAAGAATATACTACAAAACTCATGGGGAGATGATATTGTCATCAAATAATACTTGAAAATGTAGAATTTGTACCATGGTGAGATGATTATGGAAATTTTTTATGAATGTATAATGATGTTAATATCTTGATAAATACCAAGAAAAATGATTCCTTATAATATATGTGATTTATATTATTTTTCTATTATTCATAAAATCTATGTGAGTAAAGGAAAATAATTTTCCCTCACTCATTACCCTAAATTTATTAATGAAGTGGAGAATATTTTTGTGGGCAGTCATCATATAGGGGATAATTCTAAATTATGTAGGCTAAAGATAATTGGAGAGAAGTTGATAATAAGTTACTTCATTTTCTTCAAAATTAGTAAACATGGTGATCTTGTAGTAACATTTTATTTTATCACAAATATTATATATCCCATAATAAAAAATATGGGTATATTGGTCAGGCCTTGAGAAGTGAGTTGGAAAAGGGGGGTTGAAAACACATCTTTCGTGGAACCTAGTCTACAATGGCATATATTATATATTGTTTTTAGGGTCCTGTCACAAACACTAATTAGTAATATTATACATAGATGAATGTAATTGTTTGGAGTATACTTTGACATATTCCATAAGTTATTAATTATAATGATATGAATCTATTTTTTATAATGCAGTTATTCTATTAAGGATCATGAATGTATGGGATCATGATTGCAGGTATATAAGAGGAAATGTAATAATTTATTTATGAGTCTATAAAATCATTCCATGATGGATTTTGTGATATTCTATAATTTCATATTTTATGATAATCTTCCATATATATGAAAATCAAACCACAATATTTTATTCATTCATTATTGTAACATTACTGTTTTTTGATTGATATAGAAAAAAAATATGATTAACTAGTATCAAAGAATTATTTTAAAATGACATGTCATGATATGATAATTTGAAACATATATAATAAGATATTTTTAATGGAGGAAAATATAATATTAATGAATGTAAGTCCATTAAAAGTATTAATTTTTCACAGAATTGGAAAAAAAATCACAGTCGTTACAAAAAGGGATCATTGAAAAACAGCATTATTTAATATAATTTATTCAATTGGATGGGGCGGAATAATTTTGATGCTGTTTTAGATTATTTCATAATGGATTTAAAGATTATACTATGGTTTTAAATGATATAATTTATTTTTCATTTATACAATTCCCTAAATTTGGTAGTTCTATGATTTTATATGATTTAGAAGATTTAGTGGATGAGATTGTTGAGAATGTTAGTAGATTTGGTGTTTAAATTTTTTAGTTTAATTTTTCAATGACTATTGTATAGTACTACAATGTGATCTGTAAACAAAATAAATATTCTCTTATTTACTAAAGTGTGGGAAAAATAATAATGATACCTCTAAACATAAAATTTGTTTCTATTTATGGATTGAAATTGTAATGTTTTAGACTAATAACAGTGTACGCATGTCAACATTATTTAGAGAAACATGAATATGATGATAATATATTTTTCACTTATAATCATCATATATTTTTATTCTATTGAAATCCTTTTTATATTAAAATGTAGAGTTACAAAATCTAGGTACTCTGACATCTATTTATTAATTTTTATAATATAATGGAATATATCATGTGATAATAATCACAAAAAAATTGTACATACTCTCAATAAAAATAGTGTGTAGACTGCATAAAAATAACTTAGGGTTTTTATCCATCTATCTACTCATTTTATCCAATAATAATTTTTTCAAAATTAATCAATGTTTTCAAAAACATACTATAATAATAATATCATTGGTTTTTAGATAAATTTTCTATTCCATTACATTGACCTCTCTTCTAGTTTTCTTCATTCCATTTCATGGTACATTAACATTAGGATTATAATATAATAACTAGTTTGTGAATATCTAATATAATTGATTATAGTAAATACAAGATATATATTGATATCCCAATCAATGCATACACCATTTTTATGATAATTTGAGTACAATATCATAATAATAATAATATGGTTATTTTAATCAATCTAAATGAAAGTGTATATTATCCCAACCAATTTATATAAACTCCACATCTCATTGATATAGTTATATCTATTATACATCAAAACTCAAAAAATTGTATTCCATGCATGTTATAATTTCAAATAATTTTTTTGATGTAATTAGAGTTCTTATTATAAAAATTTTCTAGGTAAACTCCATGAAGTATATATGAAAATAATATAACTATTTATTGGAAAACATATTTTATTAATGGGTTTAGATGATGCCATAAACAATCCCATAGTTCACAATAGTAAGAAACCCCATTATATACTCCATAAAAAATTATAATTACATAAAAATACATAATTGAAGATTGATCCATGTATGTATCCCATAATGTGATCACATTCAACACCAATGATAAATATTGTGTATCCAGGTTATAAATAAGAATCATAGGGTTTTGTGTTTCCTGCATAAAATTTCTCTAGAATAGATTTCATATTTGGTTTGATATTATTATTACATTACCATAAAAAATATATATATAAAACTCCTCATAAATATATCCTGAAAAACCTCATATTTCATTCCATTTATTCTTGACCTAATATCTTAATGACATTTCCATAGAATTTGATTATACCAAGAATATAGGGACCCAATCACAAGAATTACATATTCATGTGTTATCATCCAGAGTTGACATTCCCACAATACCAAATAACTTTTATGTTTAAATATTTAGGGAATTAGTTTATAAATCATATATAAAAATTCATATTTTAAAAATTATACATTTCCACTGAATGTCCATGTTTCAAAATATGATACTTTTAAAACTAATCATTATTTTTTTTCTTAAAAAATATTTAGTATTTTAGACCAATATTATAATTTTAATTTAAACATTCATACACCTAGTGAAAAGTCATTATAAAATTTGCGAGGATCATAAAAATATCACCGTGGGATATAAAATAAATTAAATAATCCATTAGTCCATGAAGACTTAAAAATATTTTTCTTTTTTAAAATGATACTTTTTTCTCAAAATAAACACTTTCATATCCCGTAAATAATTGATTCTTACCATATCCATACATAAATCATATATTATGAAACATTAAAATTAAAAATTAAATCTATATATATTTCTTATAAAAATTACAAAATTATGAAAACTTTTCAATAAATTATACATTTATCCCTCACGAAGAAACAATAATATTCTTTTGGTCATAAACACAATAAGATACCCTTTGAAAATATTATATTTCTATTCAAAATATTTAGAATAAATAAATAATATAGGAAAAATTGGGAATCATTTTATTATCATACATACTTATATAGTAAGCCTCATAGCTCAACATAAAACAACCCTCATGGTTATGCTCGAAATAATCCTTGTTGATATACATGGAGTAACAATTGTATTTGAACATGGAATAACCATAATGGTAAAATCCCAATATAAAAATATCCATTTAATTAGAGGGATATTGTGGAAGCCTCCAACATTGGTTTATAACAAAACAACTAATCGTCATAAACAATACAATTTGACTATATAATAATCATAAAACATTGAATTATTGTATCATAAAAATATTCCTGGAAGAAAATCACATATTTTAAAAGAAAAATAGTTACATTAATAGGTAAAATATTCATTGAAATTTCAATATATATTTGTAAAATATGTTTCAAAGTAAATATTATTTAAAATTGTTGTAATAACCTCTAATTTAGTACAAATTAAAAAACAATTATATGGATTTGTTTTTGGAAAACTCAAGAAATTCCTTATTTGGAAAATGAGGAAAATATTAATTTCAATACATTTTTTAAAACAACATGCATTGGAAATAAATTAATTTAACGAGTCATTAAATAATAATAAAATTATTTTGTAAAACATTTCTATAAAACAATAATATTTATATCAAATAAAAAGATATATTTAATTGAAACTCATAAAGATGGTTTTTAGAAGAAAATATTTTACAATGAGTCTGACATGTCACATACGATCATTATCTTTTATAATGATGTATGTTGGTTAATTTATACTTTATAAAGAAACATTTTTTTCATTATTCCAATAATAATTTTTATTTTAATGTTCTAAACAATTACTTATTTATTTAAGTTCATATTAGATATTTTGATGATATTCAGACCATAGGTCCAAAAATACATGGATAATTTGGCAGTGGTCATATAGATCATTATTTCACCATATCTAAAATAATAATTGTTAAATAATTTTAATTGTTTTATATCAATTATAGATTAATTTCAACCATTTTAGGTGGTTATGAAAAAATAAATATGCTATAATCATGGGGATTATAGGTTGTCTATACAGATGAGTAACATTTCCATTTCTAAATGATCATTATGTCAAGGGAGAAAGTATTATTTAATATTAAAAATTTATTATATTATCATATATATTATATTAATTCTTTAAATATATTTTTCTATATCCTCTATGAGATGTGGTGATTAGAAATGAATAACCTCACTTCGTGGATGTCGTAAACCACATGTATTCACCAATAATGTTATCATATTTCTGTACATGGAAATTTTAAAATGTAAATTAGAAAATATATCTTTATAATTATTAATAAAAAATAATTACCATATATAAACATTATTTCTATAATTATAACCATTTTTGGGAGAATGTGATGGAAAAAAATTACATCGGTTCTCAAGGTTGCAGTCAACCATACTCACAAATAATGATTTTTTCCCATTTGATGAAGAGGAGAAGGATATGATACATTAAAATAACGTAATAAAATATATGTATATTAGGATTAATATAGATATTATATTATCATGGTTGAAGATGGTTTTTTGGGGATGTTGGAATAGAAACATAACTAAATAATTCATTCAAATATTATACATCTTCTTTGGAAAACCACTTTTTCTTAACACCTTCAGACCACACTAATTGGTACTGGGACAAAAATAATACATATATTATAATAATAGGGATTTTAATAAGGTAGTGTTTTAGGAATTGAATTAAATAAATCATCATTGAATTGTGAATAAATTAGATTAAGAGGAACCCATTTATAAGATAGTGGAAGGGAAATCGTTGTATTTTATTAAATATTAAATTTATATAAATTAATTTTCCTCTCCAAATTATCATAATGAAATTTATTTAGAATATAAGATTATTATGGTTATAAATATCCTCATAGAGTTAAAAATTTGACATTTTTTACAATATATCTACCCTTATCATTTGATTTTAACCCCTTTGACTCTTATAGTGACAACATAGATTTTTCTTCTTTTAGGGATGATATAGTAACTATAAAATAAAAAAACCATATTTTAAAAATAGAAGATATTTTAAAACATATAATAATTATTTGGTTGAATGTATGATTTTTAATATTTTTATATCATTTAATAAGATATTATTTACTATAAAATATCGATAGTATCAATTTTTAAAACTATTCATCATATTGATTTTAATAATATTAATATAACATTTATAATTCGAACCAATTTTATAAATATATCCATAACTTATTAAGGGAATATATAATATTATTCGATCACATTAATTACGATAAATTAATACTATTTTAAAAATATATTCATAGGATAACACCATATTCAAAATATTATATTTCCTAAAAACTAGAGTGTGGTATGTTTTCCATTTCATTAAATAAATTACTATAAAGATCATAATATTATCCACATTCCCCAAAAGATCCTATATTTTACCCATTGATAATTATCTGTGATATATAATCATTAATAAGATTTATTCAAGTGTTTATGTCATTTAAGGGTTCCTATTATATTATTTTTACCGTAAATTACCCTGATTACCTTTTATAGTGTTAACAAGAATTTCCACTATTACTATTCATATTAACCAAACAAAAAAGGAAACATATCTTTTAAATTGAGACACATTGATTAAAAATATAAAATTAACTTTTCTAAATAAAAAAAATTATTTCACATATTTTAAAATCATATTTAACCAAAAAATTAAATGAAAAACATTTTTCCAAAAAAGTACACTTATTAAAACATAAAATGTTTTACAGAATATAGATGAATAAAATCCATTCAATAACCTATAATTTGATTAATTTATATAAAATTGAAAATTTTTAATTAAATAATAACTTAAAATAAATTTTTTTATTATAAATAAAATATTTATTTTAAATAATGTATTAATCAGTATTCATTGAGAAAAAAATAATATTTTCAAAAAATCATAAAATTTATAATTTATAATTAGGCTTACAATATGAAATAAAACAATTAAAAATTAAAAATTTATGTTATATATTTATATAATTAATATTTTAAATATAAAAAATGTGAAATGTGTTTAATAAATCTATTTTATTTTTATTTGAAGAATAAAATATTATATTAATAACGAATATGCTAATTTAATATGAAAATATAATAAATATGAATATAATTTACTCTACAAGAACATAGATTGATACATTCTCCCCCACATTTGGATGTCACATAACAATATTTTTTTCAATTATAAATTAAAGGGGGATACCATTCCCTCATAGAATTATCATATTCTCATGTTACTTCTTTGACGATATGGTTTCATCACAAAACTGTTACTCAGCGAATTAACTTTTTTTAAAATACAATTTCTCATTGGTCAATAATTTTTTTAAGATTTTCCTCATAATAATGTTTATCTTTTAGCTGAACTATCTCATAGTAAAAAATATAATATTAATATCTCAAACATTTTCTTAAAATCGAAACTAGATAATCATTATGTACATTTGAAAAAATGGAGGCAAATCCATTCTATAGAAAAATTATTTAAAATTTTACAATATTTCATAAGGTCAATTGAATAGTGGATAAAACATTACCTTTTTAACATGATGGAAAACACATTTCAAATGATATACTTTAAGAAAAACATGATCACCTACCTTGAGTAAATTTCCTTCCTTCTATTCTGTAAAAAAAATTCAGCTTACATTAAGTTGTCTTCACATGCCTCTGAATAATTTACATCTTTATAGAATCATACAATACATATCCTTGTCCCATAAACATCCATTCACCTACATCATATTAGAATTATAAATTTCAACAGCACATTCCATGAAATGCATTTAATTTCTAACTCTTTACTTAAATGAATTTCATTATTATATTCAATCTAAACTAATGAAATTTTAAAATCCCAAAATCCTAGTTAATAAATTGAGGAATAATATAAAACATCTAAAAATGGATAAATTTTTCATTCTGAATATCCATCATACTAATTATGAAATGCATTACTAAATTTATATTCATTTACCAATGACTTCAAAAGGTCTTCTTGAAAATTATAAGTGAACCTGGGATCATGGTTATATATAATAGATAGTGTTATTTAATGTTACCTAACATACTTTATATGATATAGTAAATAAATGTATCAGAAAAAGTATCATGAATGGAATGGAAATGTTTATATTTAGTCAATCAATCAAAAATAACCCAAATTTCAAAAATATATTGAAAATTATTGGGTAGTCCCTCTGGGATATTTTTTGATATATTTCCATGTTTTTACTCAAGCGTTTTGAAATCATGAATCATCCCAATCAGTTATTTTAATTATTATTTATCCCATTAAGATTTAAATATTTCAATGGTAAACTAAAAAATAACTCTTTTTATTCCATGACACTAGTAATATCCCTTCTAGTATTTTTACATCTTAGTACTACTAGTATGAAAGGAAAATGGGGAAATATGAGCTCTATTTGAAAAATCCTTCTTCAACTAGAAATCATTGGGAACATATAACCTCTTTTCAAATTAAAAAATAAATTCTTCTTCATCATTAAATAAATATATGGTAGTCTTCTTTAGCAGTCATTCCATTTTTTAATCACAAACAACTTTATATGCTTCATTAATTCTGTCTGCAAGATTTGATCTCAAGAAAACCTAAAAAAGTTAATTTCCTAATAATAATAAAATATTCTAAAAAATTCATCTATTAATTATCCAAATGGTCAGGTACCAAATATAAAATTTTTAATACATAATTACTTTTCTAAATCAAATCATAATATACTTAGTTTTAAATTATAGGGTGGTCATGTATCATGAAATCGTAATCATTTTCTACTTACAACCACATTGGTCAACCCCATGTTACACTTATTCAGAGTAGATATATACTTTATTAATTTACAATCATCATATATTTCACACTTGGGTCCATTTAAACTCTTCCTGCAATTTTTTATATATAAATAGAATATAATTCAATATCATGTTTCATATAATTTATATAAGGAAAATTAATTTCCTATTAAGAATAAAAAATTACTGGATCGTTCTTCATCATAATAAAATAAATTACATTCAATGAATCATCAATATAGATGTTGAAATCCACATTTCTCAAGGGTAGTGGCAAAATTTAAGCATTCACCAATATTCTGCTGAATTCATGAAATGAAGCATAAATTATTTTTTTGAGACACAATTAAATCCTTTTAATGTTAACTTAGTTTATTTCTAGATAACCATGTATTTATTTCAACAAAATAGTTCCAATATCCTACCAATCCTTGAAAAAATTTAATCTCATTAAATATTTATGGTAATCCCCATTCATCAAAAACATTTGTTAAGTGAGATTAAATTATATTAAATATATTTTTCAAAATACCAATAGAAAGAAATTTATTATATTAGAAAATTAAATTGGATAAATTTTCCATATAACTTCTCTTCATTAAGAATTTCTATAAAAATTATTAGATGATTTTAATGAAACTCATAAATATTTGTGTTAAAAAAATTCATAAATAAAAACAACCTCAATCATACCCAAATATTATTTTAAGACTCTATTCAAAATATACATAAATATAGTTGGAAATTTTCTAAACCCAATGAGAATAAATAAAAACTCAAAATTCCAATACAATGTCATGAAATTTATTCTCAAAATTTTATACTCTTTCAGCTATAGCTAATGGTACAAAAATTTGATGTTAATCATTCAAAATTTTTGATCTCCAAGAATCTAATCAATCAAGTCATCAATATGAAGAAAGAAACCAATATTTCTAATATTAATGATAATAAAATCCCCAAAATCAATAAAAATCCTAATGGAATTTAATTTTTTATTCTAATAAAATTTGAGAACTCCATTATAATGGAACAATATAAATTATTCCTTTATACAAAAACTCTTTTGAATTCATTTTCTTTTCCAAACATTCTACTTGATCTATTTAATATTTTTGATTTAATATTTTAGTAGAATCCAAGAAATATTTAAATAGTAAATTAATCTTCTCGATCAGCTGTAAAAATTATAAAATAATCCACAAAAATATCCATGTAATAATTTATCGTCGGTACTTCATTAATTTGAGTGGATCCCATATATTTTACAATATTTTTAGGATACCTATAATTTTTTGTATTTTAAATGTTTCATAGATTTTCGATATGTTTTCCAAGGAATGGAATAATTCTTCTATACATACGGAATATCTTTCTAAAAGAAAATTCATTATATTTATAATCTATGATATAGTTTTTTGTAGAAATAAAATCCATAATTCGAATAACATAAAAATCAACTAGGGGAATAGAAATAATGATTTTAGATAACTAATGAAAAAAATGATATAATTATTCTTAAACTTTCTAT
Source organism: Viscum album (assembly GCA_963277665.1). Taxonomy (NCBI): domain Eukaryota; kingdom Viridiplantae; phylum Streptophyta; class Magnoliopsida; order Santalales; family Viscaceae; genus Viscum; species Viscum album. The sequence continues at coordinate 600,945,836 of OY728128.1, forward strand.
TTACACTCCCCATAGTGTTTTTAATATAAGTTATAGATATATTTTTATTTTCAAATTTACAAGTAAATTTCTATGAAATTAAATATTGTGTAGACACTAAATAAAACAATGAAGTCTCATAATCAAAATAAACTATCAATTTTCCATAAACCCCTTCATAGGATGTCCCATCATCAAATAAAGATGTTCTAATGGATTTCACGAAATATTTCTTCTTATAGTCCAGCAACATCCTATAATTTTGGTATTTCATTAGGAGATTATGTGCATAATTTCACATCACACCACATTTAACACACATTAATATATTATTATTAAATTTAATCATAAAAATATTAATATTTTTTCATTTAAATCATTATCCATATGTCCAAATTACTAAATCATAATAACATCACTTCTTTTGATAAGGAAATCCCAAAGGTTATTTTTACCACACATTCCAAAAAATTGATTCATTATTTTCATACCATCAAATATAATTTATTTTATCTAACCCATTTAATACTAATAGGGCCTTTTATTCTATTAGTTTTCATAAAATACATAGTTATTAGAAAAATCCATTTATGACCTCCCATCACATTGACAATGTTTCTCAAAACATTTACATTCCTGGTTATCCAATGCCTTTTGATATCTTGGTATCAATCCTATGTAAAAATTATTGATTTTACTGTCAATAACCAATCTTAAATTTGGAGAAAACCATTCTTATATGGCGATGTTTACATCATATGTGGCCACTGAATCTTTATCCTTTTGTTACAATTCAATCAATTTCTTATCTATCAAGAGTCAAAAAAACATAATAAATTTATTTTCAAGTAAAATATTCTAAAATTCTACCCATTAAAATGCATCAATATATTCTATTAAAATAACATCCATTACCATTGCCAACGAAATTTCAGTTTCACCTTCAAAATCAAAAATTATATGATGTAACTTTTGGGGATCTATTCACCACCTGACCTCCATTTTAGTTTATTGTTCATTAATCAACCCCTTAGCTACCACTGGGTTAGAATATCAACTAAATTTGAGAGGTAATTTCATTCTTTTATGTTCCACTATCCTCATGTTCCTGAATGGTAAATCTAGATGATCACTTGTATTAATGAAACACAATTTATAGTCTGCATCAACAGAGTAATTACTTCCAGAATCTACTAAATTCATATTCTAATAATATAGGGTTTTTTATTTTTAAGGATATTATCTTCTCGGTGCCTTTCAACTTCATATTCGATACTCTATTTATAGAAAACCATTCTATAGAAAGATAGATTTTATTATAAATCATTTTAATAATAAAATTAAATATCATTTCAATTAATCAAATTGTAAAACTTTTTAAGGTTATTTTATTAACATTATCATAACCTCAAAATTAATCTAAACCGTGCACAAAAACAAATTATAAGGGACCAATAGTAAGAATTAATTTTTATAGTGCCTTTGAACTAGAATTCAAATTATAATAATAATTATTATTTTTTAATTTAGTTATTTATATAATTATTTCATAATTCATAGATAATAATATATATTTTAAATTGTAATAAAATATACTCAATATCCATTTTTACCCAATAATATTATTTTAAAACAAAACATTATTAGTTTTAATTTATAATAATCATTACCTTATACAGTATTTCTTATTTTATACACGTTAATAAAGAAAATAAAAATAATTTTAAAACAAGGGATGATCTTAAAGGACATTAGTGGAAAAAAATAATGATTTAAACCATTATTTTATGAATATGGATAAAAAATCAATCTTCTAAATAACAATTGGGCTCCATATAAATATTTTCATACATAGGAAATCACATTTTCTACCCATGCTCGCATTTAAAAATTCCATAAAAATATTTTGGAAAAAGGAAATATATATAGTTTTCTACGAAAACATGGTAAACTCATGAAATATTTTTCAAAATTTTATACATTTAATACTTAAGAGGTAACATATACATTCCATTCATCAAAACCATTAAAAAAACATAGGAATACATGATATTTATATAAATATAACTTGTGAAAAAATAATTCACATTTTAAACTATTGTGAGAATTTAATTATAAAACATACTTGTGGAGTATCCCTCAGTACTAATCATGAAATAACCACCGTTTTTATGCTTGATATTGTCATGATGTTATACTTGGAGTAACCATTTTATTTACACATTGAGAACACATCACAGTCGACTTCATACAAGATAATACCCCATTTCATGTTGAGATATCATGGAACAACCCATATTTGTTTTATAAAGGAACCACCAATCATAATAAAACATCCCTATGAATTATATCATAATCATAAAATTTGAATTCATGCATTACAAAAACAATCTTTGAGGAAAATATCTTATTAAAAAATATTTTGAGCATACAAAATAATAAATTTTATTTGAAAATTACCATGTTTTATATTAATTTATTCCTATGTGAAAATATTAGCAATGAATCGTAGAGAAATCCACTCATTTAGTATCAATTAAAAACATTTCATCCTTATTATTTTATGAAAATGGAATAATTTACTGATTTGGGAAATAAAAAAAATTCTTTTAAAACCATTTTATTAAAATAAAATAATTGGTATAAATGACATTCATAATTTATATTAGAATAATAAAAACCTTATCTATGTAAATTTTAGAATATAATCATATGTGTCAAGACCAATCCTCAGGACCTGTGATGTGACTACCCCAATCCCGACTTTCATAGGCCATGGGTTGGAAAATAGCACCAAAGGAGAAAATACCTAAGTTGGGAAGGCATTGAATTTATAAAAAGAAATCACACATAATAAGAGTACACAATTGGATGAAAAACACTAAGTAAAACTGAATACATGTGTAGTGATGAATGTAAATGGGCCAGCATACAAACCCAACAGAACAACAAGAACAAGTACATAGAAAAGGGGAAAACATCTCCTGGAAATCCACTAGGTAATCCTGCTTGAATGGTAGGTACAGAACTCAAAAAAACATGTCCCTAAGGTACGCCCCATCTAGTCCAGCTCCGAGCAACCCCCCGTTCATCACCCTCAGCCTCGATCACTACTGTCTGTCGTATGCACAGAACACAACAAGGTATTGATGAATCCCATGCAGTGGTGAGTGTAACAATACTCATTAGAGGACCTTGAGACCCCATATGGACTCCCAGAATCCACTATGGATAAACCAAAGCAGTATGATACAATCAGGAAGTATCCACCAGACCTACTTAGGTATATTCCTATACATATACCTAAGTTACCAGTCAAAGTCAAGATTCAACTCTCGAGCCCAAGCACAACCGAATCCACAAAAGAACTAAAGTAAATCACTTCTATGATATTAATTGAATTTCAAGACTTAGCTCACATAGGTATAAAACATTATAATAGAGGTATATATGATTAGATGTAGCCTATGGATCAACTCCTCTTTCGAACCCACATAGGATCCTGGACCAATATCAGCGTAGTGGAACCCACGTAGGATCGTAGTACAGAAGTCAACACTTTCGAACCCATAGAAGATCCTGGTAAAAAATTTACCACTATCGAACCCATGGAGGATCCCGGTATAGAATTCATTGCTGACAAACCCATGGAGGATCATGGTACAGTATCGTCGCTGTCGCACCCACGGAGGATCCTGTTATCTTTGTCACAACCAGCCATAGGGTTCCATCTCACAACAAGCTTGATTATGGGAGGGTCTGATGATAGAGACAAGTGTTGATACATCATCTATAATTAAGTCTCGATTTTATGTATCCCGTAGTTCTATCTCATCATAAGGAACCCTATGCGACAGACATCACTTCAATCAGATGCCCGGTATGTGAGTTATTATCATTTTCATTGCAAGGTCCCTATTGGTTTTTAGGTTCAATCCAACCCTACATTATCCCAACTGGGTCCAAACCTCATCTTGGATATTCCAAAAGAATAGACTCGATGCACTAATTCAATCACTGCAAACGGTTCGTCGTTCGGACACCTGTAGACCAAGAAGCGGGCTACAAAGTGTAAATGGCCATAGCGGGTCTGGGTCCCGTCCGACCCAGTCGAACCGAAACGGCCCGACCCAGTCCTCACCGGTGTCTGACTCGGTCCACGGGTGCGGCCCGACCCGATTGGTGGGACCAAAATGAGTGGGAGGCCTGAACCAAGGGAATGACCCGACCAAAAGGGGCGGCCCGACTCGTGGCGGCCCGGCCCATGGTGGCCCAACTCAAGGGTGGCCTGGCTAAGGCAGCCCAGCTAAAGCACGACCCGGACGTGGCATCCTAGCCTGTGGCGGCCTAGTTGGCCACGCATGGGAGGGGGTCCCCCCCATCGGTTTTTCGAATGGAACGGGCGCATTGCGCCGGTTCAGGAGCCGCAGGACCCGAGTGGTCCCGCTTGTCCAGCAGCCTGGCTGCCGGCCTGGCCGGCATGCACTGCTCCTCCACCGCATCACGACGGTGTTGCGGTCCTCCAGCCCTCACGTGGCATGATGGTGCATCACCCCCCACCACAGCATCCTAGCCTGGCAGTGGTCCCTTGGTCATCCGTGCGGCACGATGGTGCCACACCTCTTCCGTCGTGGCCCGGTTCGGCCGCGGCCCACTGCTCCTCCGCACGGCATGATGATGTTGCAACTTCGGGCTTCCCGATAGCCTTGCGCTGTTGGTTTCTTCATGTCCGGCATGACACCGGCCATCGTTGTTGTTCCACCACCACATGTCAACAAATGTAATTAACAAAGGGAGAGGCTCGGGCCATGTTCGTGCGGAATGAGACTTTGATGTTATTATGATATCAAATGGAAAATTAATAACCAAGATAGAACGATGAAGAATGGAAAATAGAATCAAACTTAAATCACCTACCACGGTTTCGGTGATCAACGATGGAATCACCAAAGACGGATGTCGTGGGAGATGGATGTCGTTCTGTTAATGTCCGAGAAGGAAGAGCTCGGTGAAAACGAGCTGTGATGATGTCGTCGGTGTACTTCATGGGTGGTGGTGGTTCCCTTCCTTGCCCCGGGTGAAGAAGGAAGAACTTGATGGTCATTGTTCTTCGAAGATGAGAGGCGTTCTTCATTGGAAGAAGTCGATTCTCCAAGAACTCCAATACACCACTAAAGAAAATCACCAGCCAAAATAAAATAATAGCTCCTCTATTATTTTATTGTTCCCGTGCATTCCAAAAATAATTCAAAATCGTTCAAATTAAATTAAGCATCTTCACTTCATTAATGGGTTATGTTGTCTTACCTAATTTGGGGGAGGAAGATGAATAATTGAATTAATCCATTAAGTGAATAGGAACATTAAATAGGGGGAGGTAGAGAGTTGACATCCCTAATAAACAGGGGGTTAAAGGGTGTTCAAGCTCATGTGGGCCCCACCACATAATATCTTTCAAAGGGTGGTTATGTGCAGGTGGCCCCACCACTAACCTCCCCTTGGAGGTTTTATCTACCACAAAATAAAAATATGTTTCACATATTTTTATTTATTTTATTTAGAAAAACCCCAAAATTAACATCCTCTCTTGTTAGAATGCATCTACGGTGATGGTCTCCTTAAGTGAATATCGGAACTGCGAGTTCAACGGTGCCCTAGGATTTCAATTACAAGCACCAGTTCAAAAGTTATAAAATCCCGCTCATATGTTTACTGAACGTATCCAAAGAAAACATCTGAAATTGAATCTGGGAACACAGGGCTTCAGAATCACTTGCCGTCAGAAACTGTGGACTCCTAAAATTTCCATGTAATTAAGAAAAAAAATTCTATGGAATTTCTGGGTCATTACAATATGTATGTGGAATAATAATCATTCTTTAATGAAAACATTAAAATATAATTTTTAAAAGAATCTCACTTCCATTGAGTCTGAATCATCCTGTTCATTATTTTTCATTGAGAATAATACAAGTAGTTAATTTTTTAATTTAATAATTAAATTTGTTAAGTTCAATATTTATTTCATATCACTTAATATAATGTTATAAACAATAAATTTTTATATTATGCACACTTTTGATATTTTGATGACATTCTATTCAAAAGTACAAAATGTCTTCGATAATTTGACTATGGTTTTTGTGTTCATAATTCCACAATCATCAGAATAATATTCATGTGATAATTGTATCTTTTGTAAATAAATTTTACAATCAAATTGAACCATTACATATGGGTATGAAAAATGAACTACATTATAATCATGGAGATTTTAGGCCATAGGCACACATGAGAAACGTTAACATTTTTCAATTTTCATTACAAAATGAAGGAATGTAATATTTTATATTTAAAGATTAACTATATTTTAACATTTATCAGATTAAATATTTAAATGGAAACATATATTGCATTCATGAGACGTGGTGATGAAATAAAATCACATCATTTAATAGAGGTGGTTGTCCCCACATACGAACGAACAACATTATATTTTTAATGGCCATGTAATTATAATAATTTACGTGAAATATTTTAATTAAATATTTATAAATATGTCATTAAAATAACATTTAAACATTAATTCCATCACCATTACCAGTACTAATTGACATTAATTGAAAATGAATTTTATTGTTTTGTAAGCGAGTAATCTACCGTACAAACTAATGAAAAATTCGTTTCACATTTGATTGAAGCGGATTTTCATATTAGTATGGAAAATAAAATAATGAATTAAGAGTATTTGTAGGAAAATATGGTGATAATATTATCATATTAGGGGAAGTTTTTATGCATGTGGAAGAAGAAAAAAATCAAAATCATGCAGAAAAAAAACTAAACCTCTTCTTTTGTAAACTTATTTTGATTAACGAATAATGATCACTATAATTTGTATGATTACAATTAAAAGAAATATAGAGTGATATTATAGATTATAGGAAGGTTCTTAGATATTTATTTGGATAATAAAAAAGTTTTTTCAGGGGTGAATAAATGAGAATAAAATATTGTTTTTTTATTGTGAGGGGATGTGCACTCTTGACATTTTTCAAAATAATAAATTAATAAAAATTAATTCTGACATAAATATTGTTAAATTTACACATTAAATATAGTAGGAATATAAGTCAAAAAGTCATACAATAAAATTTTAACGAGATTTTACTATATTTTTAAAATTATTTAGTATTTTTAACCCGTATGGAAAACCTAAAACAATTACCATTACAACATGGATTGTTATAATTTAAGTGTTCATAATGTAACTATAAAATAAAATACAATACATAATTGAACAATGGGGGATATTTTTAATCATATAACAATCAAATCACCCAGTTTAGTTTCTTTATTAATTTTATATCATATAATAAATTATTGGTCACTATAATATATCAATAAAATTAATTTTTAGAAGGATTAATTGCATTTACTTTAATAATATGAAAATAAAACTAATAATTAGAACCAATTTTTTTATTACATGCCTAATATTCCTTGATTATATATAAAATTCGTGAATCATACAAATTATCTCATGTTATATCAATTTCAATATTTTTTTTCTAAAAACCAATTATTTTCTAAAATAATTGAAAGAAAATTCATCTTCATTAGACAAGAATTTTAAGTAAATATTTTTTCCTTAAAAATTACTTATAAATTAAAATGATGAAGATGAATATTTTAACTGTTAGATTACTTTTTTTAGTTTAACATAACCTCTTGGAAACACATAATTTATAATATTATAGTTATTAAAAACAAGAGTTAGAAATGTTTGTCATTTTATTATATAAAATACTATAAGTTGCATAGTCTTACCTGTCTGGGTCCAAGATATCATAAATTGGACCCTCAGATGATTGATGATGATATATAATCATTAACTATGATTTTGTAAAATCTCTAGGTCAATATATGGATCTCATCATTTTATTTGAAACATAAATTAACAAACTTTCACTTCTCCATGGTAATAAAAATATGTAAAGTTACTACTAATAATGACAAAAAAATAAAGGCCTCTTTATTATATTTTTATGTAATGATTCAAAAATAATAAATTGATTTTTGAAAACTGAAAACAAACATGTTTCATATATTAATTTAAAATTAAACGAATAATACACAATGATATTTGTTTTATAAAAATGAGATTTCTAGGATTAATTTTTTTTACTAATTTATGGTATTAAAACCATTTTAAAAATAATAATAATATTAAATTAATAAAAAATGAACTAACTATAATTTTGAAACAATTAAATACATAATTTTGAGTTGTGAATAAAATTTATTTTTCAACCAAACCCTATATTTTACACCATCCATTGGAAAAACTATATTTTCTTGATAGTTCTATAGAATATAGTTTATGAAAATTTTGACATTATGAATTCAAAAATAAAATTAATTTTTTCAAATAATAATTATACAATTTTAAAATTAATATATTGATTATTAGCTTCTAATAAATGAAATTAATAAAAGTACTTCAAATTTTATTTTATAAATTACTTAATATATTTATAATGAATATTACTACTTACTTCATGAATACAAAAAAAATGTTAAAAAATTATTCTACCATTACATTTGATGTTAAATATAAATAATTGCTAAATATTACCAACAATATCCTAAGATATAATTTTTATAATAAAGGCAACAAATCAGTCATATATAAAGAATTATCCCTAGAATATTTAAATATGTATTTCGTTATCAAAATTATTATAACTTGTAGTAAAGTAATATAAAAAAATATATTAAATAAAAATTTAAAAATTGTATAAAATTTCATACAATTATAACTGATTATATATTAGGGGTATAAAAAAACTAAAACTATATAAATTAATCTACCGTAAAATAAATTCAATATGTCACATGCCACAAATATAAAAATAAATATTCGTACAAGAGGAAATATAAACATAACCCATGCATGACTAGAAAAAAATTAAATTATTCCTCTCAATTCAACCTCCCATTTGAAAATATAATTATATCAAACCTTATCATGATAGACTAAGTAACATGCCAACATATTCCAAAATCTTAAACAAATGACTTATCACTATAATAATTCAATGTTAATTTTTCATTTTTATATTAAAAAAATAAAATATTTTTTAAAATATATAAATTGGAGAATTTTGTAATTTTAAAAATTATCAAAATATCAACTCTCTCAAATTTATTTATATTTTTCATAAGTGTAAACACTTTATACTAAAAACAGTAGTGAACATGGTATTTTATTATAGCACGAATAAAATCACCATTTATACACTTATATATTTAAATGACCAAAATTAATATATTGAATTTCAAATGATCTGTGAAATACAAAAATGATCCTTACCTCATTCTTTTTGTAAAATTGTTTTTTTATCATAAATGAGAAAATTTATATTAATCAAATATTTTAATTTTATAAAAAATTTATAAACCATGGATAAATATGGATAATGGAGATTATTATTATTCGGTCAAGATTAGGTGTTTGTTTAGTTTAATTAATAATATAATTATTATTTTCAAAAAAATATTTTATGTGTGTGGGGAGATAAAGAGATGAATTATACAAATAACGTATAAATAATTTTAATAAAAAAATTTATGGGAATGTTATAAATATATAAAGAAGACTAAATTATCACTCTATAAGTTTAACTCAAGAGAAATAGTTTATTATGTTTAAAAAATAATGAGTTTTTATAAGATGAGAATATAATATGTAAGTGAAATAATGAAATAATAAATAAAAAATTCATTAAATTTGTCAAGAGAGGAGACGACATAACTATGGTAGGTAGAAATTATTATTTATATAGTGATTGGGTAATTCATGGATATCTATAATCCACATTATAATTTGATTTTATTTCCTTAAAATAATTATTTCATAAAAAAATTTATTTAAGAGAATAGATATTTATGGAGGATTTCAAATGGTATGCATGAATTGGGAATTAATTTATTAATAAAATATTGATAAATTTTTTGTTCTATCATTATATTTAAATGTTATCATTAAAAGTTTTGAGGTAAATATAGGAATTTGTGAAATTAGATTGATTTTAACAATGAATGTTATGATATTCCACAATTGGAATCATTATATAGGGGAATATCATAGTTATGGAGGATAAAATGAGATCCTTGACCCCTTAATTTTGAGAGTTAAATGAATTTAATATATTTTAAGAAATGATGAAATTTCCCATTGATTGTACGAATTCCATACACATCCCATATATTTATCTTCCAAGAGATATCAAAAAATTTATGTGGTTGTTGTAATTATGATGAATGATTATTAGATTTTGTTGAGTGTTTAATATTACCAGAGTATATAAATTGTTTTTTAATAAATTTTGATCTAATGGTTCATTCATTATTTTATACCCCAATTAAATTTCTAAAGACACTTATTTTGAATTAATTTTTTTATAGGCATTAATATTATTGTATGTATACATTCTCATGGGTTATGCCAAATTAATTGGGTGTTATAACAAAATTTTAGATATTTTTTTCTTCAGTAATTTCCTTTAATCCTCTCTTGTAAATTTGTTAATTACTCATTGAGGCCATTTTTCCAATATAGTGACTTATTAGAGGGGTATAAAAAAATTTCTTGGGTAACTGTAGTTATACATAGGGGTTATTCCAAATATAAATGTGCATGAAGATCAACTTTAAAATAATGCATAATTTGATATGTTTTTTTAACAATTATTTATTATGAAATAAATATATTAATAAATTTTAGTTAATTTTAATTATTTTAGAATGAAAATTTTGTAATTTTATGGATATATATGTAGAAACTATAAAATTTATATATATATATATATATATATATATATTATCAATTTTTTCTATTCGGGTTGGCTAAAACATATCCTAAAAACCATTTTTGGAAATAAATGCATCCCAAAAAGGACTCACCATAATATAAAATCATTTATATTTTTAGATCGGATTGAATATTTAGTACAACCCATATAATATTATTTTACATAGATAATTTACATTTGTAATAAATTCATGAAAATACAATGAATAATATTTAGGGCTTATTTCTATATACTATATAATAATTTTATCTTGGATTGTAACTTTTATTTATGATTTAAAATTTATCTAAAATTCTATATTTTGGTCATGTGCATTCATATCTAGTACCCTAATAGGACAATAGTACTGATGAATGTGGTTATTAATGCTTTCCACAAAGAGGCTATGGGACGGAGACTACCATTTTGGGTAATAAAAATAAAAAATGGGTTATATTACACTCAAATTCATAATAATATATATAATGAAGAAATTATGGTCAACTATAAATAATATAAAACATAATAAATATGTCTTAAATTCAAGAAAAGTCATACATTAAAAAACACTAAAATATGAATGTGACTATTATGGTAGAAACCTGTAAACACTAGCCAACAATGTAATGAGCTCCTAATCTATAACCCGATAACCTCCTCGCTACTAAAAATATACAAGGGGTATATATGTAAATATAAATATACATGTATACATTATTAAATCATCCTCAATGCCACTAATGAATACATTGAAGAATAAAACTATTATTTTAGTCAATAATAAACAAGGACAAATCATATAAAAATTACATTGATTATATCTCGTTCAAACTAAGTATTTCTCCTCTAATAATTCATATAAGTTTAATAAAACAATATATAAATAATATATAAAAATTCCAACCATAATGTCTTTAAAACTGATATACTCTCACTAACTCTCCAATGCCATACCTATGGTTTTTTTGTCCCCTATAAAACCATATAACCACAACATAACTATAGTTATATATACCACATGAAATAAAAAAATCATTCTAGAATGCCTAATAAATTCCATTTTACAACATCACAATTGTAGGTCACATCCTTTTCACAGTATCATGATATGAATAGAATGTAAAACACCCTTATATCCTCTACCTTCCATGAACTTCAACCTTCATTTATAATATTTCAATCTCAAACATATAATCATTATCACATGATAACCTTGAACTCTAACATAAATACTTTAAAACTATTACATAAAAAACTCATTTATTCTTTTCCAATATAAAATCATTAAGTGGGAGTATTGTTGGAGGATTAATCATCCATAAATTTCATCAATAAAACGGATTATTGGGAAATCCCCCAAAGTAAAAAACCATATGGGTTTTAGTAAGGTTACACAACTAGGGATGTGGTTCCTAAAATGTATCATGGAAACATAAAATATAATAGTCCCAAACATTATTCATATCTAATTATTAAAAAAACACATTACCCATCATATAATTACAAAATCAATCCAACCATGTCACAATGAAAAAACTATCATAGATATTAATCAACTATAACATGCCACAATGAATAATAAAAAAAATTAAAAAATATCACATTTAATAATATTATTTTTAATTTAAAGACATAACAGGTTACAAAACATATTAAAAACATTTATACGTATATAATATAAAATGATGAATTAATAAATAATAATATTATACCACCCATAAATTTTTTATCCCAACCATCGTAATATATTAAACATCATCCCATACAACATCTCATTTTCAAATCATTTTCATAATTAATCCCAAAACAACCACAACTCATTTGTATTTAAATACTCATTCATTCATTTATTTTAGCATCAAACAATGATATTGGGAAATTAGGACACAACCAACATTATAGATACTATAGACTATACCCACCACTAACCCAATACATTCCCTTAATAAATTTAACACATATACCACAACCATAACATCAATATATTCTTCAAACATAAAAAAATGAATCCAACCACACTTTGAAAATATGAAGAAATCAAATTTCATTCCATAGTTTGAAAATGTAAACTAGTATAATTGAAAACTACACCATTACTACTAATAAACAAAATACATCATGTATTTCAATTATGTTTTTCTATTAATATAGAAATTCATGCAAATAAATCAACATAAAATTCCATTTTTACATAATTTCATTAAAAATATTATGGTATTAAACCATTATGGATGTTGATTCTGATATATCAAAATAGTAAAAAAATGTTCATTTAATCAATAATTTTTGATGCTGCATAATAATATGATAAATATCTTTCATTCATGTAATGAAGATGTGAATCCACCTTTTACCTTCCAATTTCATTATTATCGTTAGTTTTATTCAATGAGTTAATTCAAACAATACATTAAATGAAAATATGGGAATGTATTTCCATAATAGAAAATCATATTACTCGAGAAGTATTAAATCACCTAAATTAAATAATTCTTCCACTATCACAACAAATACCTTGAAGGAAACCATATCACACAATTACCAGCACATGAGGGTCAACCATAAAACATTATTATGCATATTTCACAAGAAAAAATTCATCAATGTATAAAAAAATAATAAATATTTTATAGCCTCCCCAATAATAAATAACAAGACGAACCCATTAGAATGGATATATCTCGCACATATTATTACAAATAAAGAATCTATTAATTATGGGGGTGAAAACAACCTACAGACGCACAGATAAATAAATATATACACTACTGATCGACTTTGGATTGAAAAAATTCCTTGATGTAAGAGAAAATTCATTAGAGTGCTATAAATTATAAGGAATTTTAAAAAATATGGAATCAAGATGTGATTTGGTTACTCATGATGTGATGAAGGCCATATATGGATTTTATTAGGTGATATATAAAATAATTTTCGGGTCAAAATATAATAATAAAATGGAGGAATTTATGGTATAGGTGAAATATATAATGTCATTTCACAACTCTAGAATCATTGAGGATTAGGTTATATATATAAACCAGATATCTTTTACACTAGATACCTATGACAAAAAAATGTAGTAATATAATATATTTGAGTGAAGAAATCACTAAATGATGAACCACATAACTCAAAAACCATGATTTCCACATTATAACATATATTAACAGAATTAAACTAACATTAGATAATTGTACAACTAACAAAAACTAATATGGATACAACACAATAGAAATAGGTAAAAAATATCAAGAATCTAATAAATCACATTTATCAAGACCTATGTTATAGAACATTCCTATGTCGACAACCCCAACCCCTCATGGTGAAACATAACTCAGAGTAAAAACATCTCTCCTCAAGCTAATTGGACAAAAAAACAAATAATGTTCTTTCAATTACCAATTATTACTACTAAAAAAATACATGTACTCATATCTTCCACCAAACCTCTTTCATGCCTGACCCAATCCTCCAAAACCATGTAGTGAAATGTAATTATCTATAATAATATAATAAATTATATTAAATTCTAAAAAAATAGTTGTTTTACATGAGAATTAAAATGAAACCTACAATAAGAAAATTTATATAATACTAATAATATGTAAAGTAAAACAACATCAATGGGAATCTCAACATAATTGAAACTAAGGAATAACCCAATAAAAACATCATCTATATCATTAAATAAATCCATAAACTAAATTCCAACAAGAAAATTATAAAAGTTAAGATAAATATAGAAAATATACGACACATGTTCCTATGTATATTACTCTATTCCATCCTAATGACACTACTCAAGAACTATATGAATAATGAATCCATGAAACATCTTCTTCTCATAGTCCGGAATATTTACTGATTGTTCCACAGATTTTATGCCCACCTATATATAAAAATCAAACAAATCAATAAAAATGTATTAATCACGAATAAATCCTTAATGGTTGGAAAAAATATTAATATTGTATATAATAAACTATTAAGGAGGAAGATCTAATTGATACACCACCATTCCAATACCCTCAAAAATAGTGAAATTACTAATAAATTAACGAAAATTAATCACCCTATATTTAAATTATAACACTAAATGAATGGAGAAACCTTAAAAATAATTTAAAAATATAATTAAACCCAAATAAACCACATATATGATTTTAATTAGAATATTCTTGTAACAATTCATATTTATTTTCTCACAAATAATATACCCATAATAGTTTTTCCCTAAATATCATGTGGTCTAATTAACACTGAATCACAAAAACCAATCATTAAAAAATTACAAATACAATACCCCACCAAATAACATGTATAATAGATTTGAGTCAAAGAATTAGTGAAATCTATTTATATATGAAAAATAAAAAAATTTAAATGTTACGCATGAATTTATAAAATCATAAATGGATGCATGAAATATGGTTCTATGATTTTAATTGGATTTAGTTTTATGAATGTTCTTATAATTATGAAGATACATTCATTGGAAAAATGGAATGACAATTTCTATAACAGACCACCATAGTGTCATGAGATAAAATCAGGATCCTAATCAGAGATGATTGTCCTCCATACAATATATCCCTACACTATATCATTAATGTATTAACATACTAAGGATCCTATATTACATGACTCCTTGAACATGAATAAATTTGTTGATATTATCAATTGATAATTATTAACAATATAAAATCCTAAACTCTTTTGTTATAGCACTCGAGACTATGTTGTAGTAGATAAAAACCCAAACATGAATTATCACACAAATTCTGTAACACCCCAATCTTACACCATACGTATCCCTATGAATAATGCAGTAGCTTGGGTTGTATGCAACATGGAGTTTTAACACACCACGACCAATGAAACTAGCCATTATGAATAGTAATATGCACTTTTAAATTTTAATAAATTGTAATTTTCAAAATGGAATTCATTTTTGCATTTGGAATATCAAAATTAGCTTAGGGTGAATTTTGGTATTTTCAATTTTTGATGAATAGTGAAAACACTCTATTATTTTTTAACACCGAATACTTATTTAAATAATTAGTTATTTTATATTAATTTATTTTAAATCAAAATATATGCATAATAACTATATATTTTATATTTAATTCATTCGATTAATTTTATAAAATGTTTATATATTTAAAATTTTATTGATCTTTTTACCTTATTTTACCCACCTTCTATGAGCATTTACAAATTAGCTTAAAGCATAATTTTACTGCTTTTGTGATTTTAATTTCAATAGTCTGAGAAGCACAGTTAACATCATTAAGTAATATTCGGTTCAATAAGATGAAAATAACTTTTGTAGAATAGTAACTTTTGACTTTTATTTACCACAATTAAATATAAATAGGGTAATTATGGGTAAAAATGATATTATAATTACCCTAAAACATGTCCTAATTCTATTGAAAAAATGTAATTCGACCAAAAATAACCATAGGAATAATTTATGACCCCTGTGGTCAAAATGGATTAGATTATGACATTTATTATTATTTTATTTAAAGAAGAGTTAAAATTGTAAAATTCAATGCTTAATAAAAAAACCATTTTTAATATATATATATACACATAATATAAATTTGACTATAAATATTCATTAGAAAGATAAAATTATTTCGTATATATTTGTATTTAATAATATTTTTTAGACATTATATAATTTAATTAATTTATGACATAATAATGATGTAGTAATTTCTTTATTAATGAAATATTAAAATAATTGATATTATAAATATCCAAATATTTGTAAATTTTGACTTCTGATGAATTAAAATAATTTTAAATGTTAATATGAAATTTTATGGTCGATTAACTAATTTTTTTAGAGGTAATCATGAATTTATGAAATTCACAGAAACACAATACTAAATAGTGTCAAAATTAACATACTTGAGTTTTTATAAAAAATACTATATTATTAATTGATATAATATTCCTAAAAATATAAGGTTCGGCCAATGGAATTAGATATAATTTTATATATTAATATTGAACAACTTTGTGTTCTTTTGGCTTGTTATAATGTGTTTATTAACCATATAATATAAAAATTCAATGAGACATTGTAAATGTAAAACTATTTAACAAAGAGTTAAATCTAAATGATAAGGTTAATATGATGATATAATGATTTATAAAATAGCTTTCTTAAAAGGATTTCAACCCATACCCACCTAAGCCTCTAAATAAATAATTTTGGAGAAATTAAAAACCAAAAATGTTTTTATTATAAAATAATATTTCAATCTTTTCCTAAAGTGACCCTCACCTCTGTTATAAATGGGTACTTCCCCTTCTCTTTACTTCACCCTCCAAATCCATTTGGATCAGATAAACCCTACCCAAATATCCCTCAACTATCCTCCCTTCGACCTAGATTCCTTTATCAAATCAGAATTCCAACCTATGGAGCCCTTTTGATCAACTCAAAAGGAAACACCCTAAGAAGAGGTAATAATTTCACCACCCTCTTTCATGTTATTTTCTTGTTCTACTTCCTCTATCATTGTAGATTTCATACCAAAATAATAAATACAATGCCTTATAAATATTGTGATGTTATTAAAAATATGCTTCAACCATAATTTTTATTCTAAACATCCTATAAATGGCAAAGTCATTGTACATGCGTACACACGGATTACCGTCAGCACGTCATGGTGTAGTTTGTTATTCGAACACATCATTATTTGGATGGTTATAATAATTAGTATAACTGATGTAAATAATAAATAGATCATGTTAATGATTATATATATATATGTTATGCCATCCAATTAGAAACGATTTGACCATCAATAAAATATAATTGTCGATTGTGCGTACGTACGGATTATGGTCACCACGAACGTAATTAGATTCATACCCCATTATAATAATTCAATAATAAGATTCATTTTATGATTAAAAATAATTTTTATGATCTTAATATCATTTTTTTAATAACCTAATACATCCTATCCATAACAAAAATGGCTTATGTTACCAAGCATATGATGGAAAACGAATCAGTTAACACCCGAAATGATGATACTACTAAAATAATATTAACAATGAAATATTATGAGATCATATATGATATCATTTTTTATATTATTATTGTATAATTCAAGAACAATGTTTTAAATATTATACAAGCGGATAACATACCATCTACTAGGGAAAAGTACATGGTAATGGTTAATTCAACAATCTCTTTACATATCTGATGTTATTAATACGTAAGTATCTTCTGGGACCTCTTTATCATACACATCTATGTTTTCTAGAAAATATAATTCAAATCATTCTTACTATTTACTATACTATGGGTTAATGTCATTTATACCCTTATTTTACCATAAATGTTCTGAAATAAATCTGTCTGTAGTTTTCCAAACGATGTACTTTAAGACCTTTTCGAAAAAATTAAGGTAGGAATGTCTTTTTTAGCTTATACAGATGGTGTGACTATTTTCCACCATTATTAAATCATCAAAGCTTCCCATACAAGCTTATATGATTATTTTCTAAATAAATGTTTTCTTTTATAATTATGTATCTTTATATAATTTCAATATTGAAAGAGACATTTCTCGAAAAAAAGTATTGATTTCATATATGTCAACATCATTTGATGGATTTTAATCTTGTTTGAAGTTGATTTATTATGATACAAAACTTCCATATTGTATTGAAGATTTTGTAATACGTTTTACTGTGGATGTGTTATTTTTACACCATTCATGGTTTATGGATAACGTATTGACATTTCGTATGCTAGTTTTAATATGAAATATTAGGTTATGTTTAAACCATTTCATATGAACAATGCATTGTACGTAGTAAGTGATGGGTGGAGCCCGTAATAGCTCTTCAATGAATCGTTAGGTCTCATGAGACAATCTAGTTTTTTGACATAATTCCTTGACCTAATATTAATTTTATTCTTGGGAGAAGGCCTTGCTATGTGGTTATGAACTGTGGAATTATGCATTCCATCATTATGAAATTAGATATTGATATTTCATGTTATTATTCGATGAATAGAATATTTTTTTGACTAATTAAATGGAATTATTTGATTTATATTGGCCATATTATTCTGAATTTTATGTTTAAATGGTTCATGTTTTAGTCTTATACATTTCCTTAATTTTTTATGCTAATTTATTATTGTTTCCCCAATATTGTTATCCTTAATGAGCATCTGAGCTCATCAATTTCTATGTTTTATTTTCCTCATGTTGTGATGAAATATTATATGGTTGACCAACTATGATTTGATAATGATATAAGTGTGGAAAATGAGGACAAACCTTTTTGGATGTTTTTATTTAATGATATAATGTTAAACTTATGAATCTATCTAGTATTTCCAAGGGTACTAAAATGAACGGTCTTTCGGGATATGATCCCTTATAATCATGAAAATGTTATATAATAATTCACTAACTCTGGGTAATTGGGGTTGGGGAATTATATTTAGTATCATTAATATTTTAGTGCAAACCTTGGAAGCTGTATTTTGAAAAACTCTTATTAGAGAAGATTACCCTATGATAGACTTTAAGAATTTTTTTTTTGAATTTTTTTAGAATTTAGGTAATGTTGATATTTTGTGATATTTCCAAGAAATACAACATTTTCTAGATATGAGAGAGTAAATGCGGCAATGGAAAATATGTAACTATGGGAAAAACCTCATAAACACATCTTTGTGCTAGACTCAAATGTGAACTGGTGCACATCAAAGATCTTTGATGCACTCTTGGTTATGACACTCTATGGGGATATGTTTAAGATAATTCACATTTTGTTTACAAACATTTATGAAGGATTTATGAGTATATAACTTCTCAATGATTTTTTTTATAATTATGGATTATATCCATATATTGTTCTATTTATGGTAAGTTTTTTACATGTTTGGAATTATGGATTGTGATTCATAAACTAGTCTTTTTCATGCCATTGTATAGAAATGGTTCCTAGTGAAAGGAATGGAATCTATATCAATGAGCATAATCCATGTATGTACTACCATCCAACTCGAGATAATTATATTGGAGATGGTGATGAAACTGATGTGGATTAGCTTATCACCATACTAGGACAACTCACTCTGGTTATGAATAATAACCTTACCTATATGAAGAATCCTGATCCAAGATTTGGAGGATCAATGTTAGAACACTTCATTAGGATAAAACAGCCAACATTCAATGGATGTAAAAATACATTAGTATATGAGCAATGGATAAATAACTTAGAGAAAAAAATTTATGCTTTGGGGAGTAGCGAAATAGAAAAAGTCTTCTTGTCATTTTTTCAGCTCGTGGGAGATTCATATCAATGCTGGTCATTAATCCAAAACACAAAGGAAGAAAAAAAGTATAGAACATGGAATAGAGGTAATTTAATGTAATTTTCTTAGAAAAATACTTTCCTCATGACCATCGAGTTGATATGGAAAGAAAATTTCTGAGTCAGAGGCAAAAGGAGGATGAGAATGTCACAAAGTCTGAGGATAACTTTACAAGGTTAGAAAGGCATGCATTAGATTATATACCTAACCCATGGAATAATATTGATTGATTATATGATGGGTTAAAACCATTTCTCCAATGAGTATTAGTCTCACAATCCTTCTCATCATACGATGTTATAGTCTCAATCACTATAAAGACAGAAAATGAATTCGTTACGTCTTACGTATTTAAAGAAAATCAAGAGAAAAAGAGATATGTTGAACACTATGGAAATGGAAATAATGGGAAGAAGGGAAAAGTTGAAAATCCATTTTGCAGTAAATATTGGAAGAAACACCCCAATACATGCATGATGGGAATTTGAGTCTGTTACAAGTGTGGTAAAAAATTCCACCAAGCTCGTGATTACATGGGGAATAAAGAGGATGTCAATGATGAATGATACAATTGTATATAAAAATGGAATTATTTAAATAAATGTCTTAAGAGAAAATGGAAGGTACCTAAAAAAGGCCAAGGGAGAAAGTCCAAGATTAGGTGATCACTACTGTCGAGGTTGAAGATATGAAAGAAGTGGTGGTAGGTAATTTAATGGTTTCCACATGTTTAGACACTGGTTTATTTGATTCTGGATCATTGCATTGTTTCATATCTTCCTAGATTTCAATGGAAATCAAATATTTGTAATTTTACATAACAAGGGAGTTTTCAGTCAAAACACTTATGGGAAGTATCATCAGAATAATGTTTTGTGAATTAGTTCCCATTAGGGTATATAAATGTTCATTATCTTCTGATCTCATCGACATACCCATGATTGAATTTGATATTATTCTTAGAATGGAGAGTATTTAGAATAATGATGGTAAAATTTATTGAATGAAGAATGAGGTTATAATTTTCGATGATGAAAAGGAGTACCATATCTTTAAGGCAAAAATTTCACCACTTGATTCTTATCTTGATCCAACCGCAGTAGCAGTTCTAAATTCAATTATCGGGGAAGATGTGAATGAAATAATAGTGGTTGTGGAAAATAAATTCGAATAGAGGATGTACATATTATGAAAGAATATATTGATGTGTTTCTAGAGGATCTACCTTAACATCCTCTAGAAGGAGAAGATCATTTTTCCATTGATTTAATTCCTTGTTCAAGACCCATATTGAAGTCCCCTAATAGATTTCCCACTATAGAATTACTGGAACTATGGAAACTACTAGAGTAAATTTTTAAAAATGGATTTATTCACCTTTGTGATTCTCCAATGGGATCCCCTGAAATTTTTGTTAAGAAGAAAGATGGATCTATATGGTTGGATATTGACTACCAGGAGATCAATGCTACAAAAATAAAGAACAAGTATCCCATACCTCGCATTGATGATTTATTTTATCAACATCATTGAGCTTAATATTTTTGAATGATTGACCTCAAATCTAAATACAATCATTTGTGCAGGAAGAAGGAAGAAATTTCATGGACATCATTTCAAAATAGGTACGTGCATTAAAAGTTTACAGTATTGCCTTTGGGATTGACTAATTCTCCCTCTATAATCATGGAACTAATGAATATAGTTTTTAAGGAATATCTTGATATATTGAAGTGGTATTTATTGATTATATCTTGGTATACTCCAAAAGCTATGAAGATCATGAAAATCACTTGCGCATTATTCAAAAGATTCTTAGAATAAAATAAATATATGGGATGTTTAGCCTGAGTGAATTCAGGCTTCATGAGATTTCTTCTCTGGTACAAATTGTCTCTAAGAATGGAGTCTCTGTTGATCCTTCAAATCACAATGAAATCGATAAAAGGCTGGTACCGACAAGTATAACTGAGGTAAGCTGTTTTATTGGTTAAGCTGATTATTATTTATGTTTTGTCCATAATTTTGCCTGATTTGATTACCCATTTACCAAGATCAATCATAAAGAGGATAAATTTGTTTGGAAAAAGAGTGTGAAAAATGTTTTTAAGAACTCAAGAGAAGAATAGTCAATTCTTTTATCATGACTCTACAATCAGGGAACGATGGGTTTGTAATTTATAGTGATATATCAAAGAAAGGACTTGGTTGTGTCTGTATGCCCAAAGATAGAGTTATTGACTATACACAAAAAAAACTAAAAATTCATTAGAAAAAAAATCCTACCCATGATCATGAGTAAGAAGCTATAATTTTTTCCCTGAAGATATGGAGACATAATCTCTATGGTGAGAAATGTGAGATTTATACTGATCACAGGATTTTGACGTATATTTTTTCATAAAAACAACTCAACATGAGGCTAAGACGATGATTTGAACTACTCACGGATTATGATTTCACTATACACTACCACCCGGGGAAGGTAAATAAGGTGGAAGATTTTTTGAATAGAAAGGATAATGGAGTTTTGAACCAGATGAGAGTTGAAAGGGATCCTATTTTCATGGTTCTAGAAATGATGGATATTTGAATAACCATGGAAGGTGAAATGTAAATACTTTTTCAAATGGTTTACAAACCATCTTTACTAAAAAGAATAATGATTTCTTAGACTGATGATGAGTTGCATGAAAAGATGATTAAAGATTTGAATAATGGGATATTGAGTGGCATCATATATGAAGATAGAATTTTGATATTTGGGAAGAAAATTTGTGTTCCTAAGATATGTGATCTTAAAAGGGAACTGTTGGATGATGCTCACTGCTACTATTTCTCAATACACACTAGGAGCACCATGATGTATAGATATTTAAGAAAATATTTTCAGTGATACAATGTGGTGAGGGAGATTGCTAATTTGAGTTATGATGTATGATTTTTCAACAAGTGAAAGCTGGAAGGAAACACCCTGGATGATTCATGAAACCACTTCCCATACCTTAGTGGAAATTAGATAATATTTTGATAGACTTTGTGATGCGGCTACTGAAGACTCTTATATGGAATGATGAAATATGTGTCATTGTTGATCGTCTTACCATGTTAACATATTTTCTTGCAATAAGAAAAGATTTACCAGTTGAACATATTGCAAGGCTATATATTAATGATGTTTTAAGACTTGATGGAGTAACACTATCAATTTTTTCTAATCGTGATCCAAATTTTACATCACGAGTCTAGAAAAGTCATTTGAAGGACATTGATATAGAACTTTGTTTGACAACTTCCTACCACCCTCAAACAGATGGACAATTTGAAAAGACAATTCAAACATTAGAAGACATGTTGAGATCTTTCTCATTTGACTTTCAAGGTTCGTTGGATCAATATTTACCTCTGGTATAATTTTCCAATATAAATAGCTTCCATTTAAGTATTCATATGGAACCATATAAAGTGTTATACAGAAAGATATGTCACACACCAACTTTTTTGGATGATGTTGGTGAAAGAAAACTCGCAGGCCCATAAATTTTTGAGGAAATAATGGAAATGGTTATGGTTATCCAACCCCACATCAAAGAATACAAAATTATGAAAAAGCGGTATACTGATAACCAAAGGAAGGATTTGTATTTTCAAGTATGAGACCAGTTTTTCTTGAAGGTATCTCCATGGAATGTTGTTCTATGATTTAGTAATAAGGTTAAATTGAGTCCCAGTTACATTAGACCTTTCTAAATTCTAGAGCAAATTAGAGTTGTAGCTTGTCGTTTGGAAATGCCTCCAAGTCTCTCTAATGTTCATGATGTGTTCCATGTATCACTGTTGAGAAAATACATGCATGACCCAATGAATGTACTCACCTATGAGGAAATTGACCTGGAACCAGATCAGTATTATTCTGAAGAGACAGTCCAAATTATGGATACAAGAGAACAAGTATGGAGAAACCGGACGACTCATCCGGTAAAATTTCTATGGTGAAACCATAAGTTGGAAAAGGCAACGTGGAACCCATGGAATTTATGATAAAGAACCACATAAATCATTTTCTGCTGAAGTATTATATAAATTTTGATGATGAAATTATTTTATGGTGGGGATAATGTAACACCCCAAGCATCCATGGTATGTTTCCTTTTAGACAATTTAGTAGCTTGCGTTGTACACAACTTGGAGTTTTAACACACCATGACCAATGAGACTAGCAATTATAAATAGTAATACCCACTTTTTGAAATTTTATAAATTTTAATTTTCAAAATAGACATTATTTTTTGATTGGGAATATCATAATTATCTTAGGGTTAATTTTTGGTATTTTTAATTTTGGATGAATAGTGAAAAACAATTCGTTATTGTTAAAAATGACTTTTTATTTTAATAATTAGTTTTTTTATTTTAATTTATTTTAGGTCAAAATTGATTCCTAATAATTATATATTTTCAATGTAATTCTGTGGTGTCATTTTATAATATGTTTAGATATATAAAATTTTATTGAACATTTTACCGTCTTTTACCAACCTTCTAGGAGCATTTAAAAATTTGAATAAAATATAATTTTAGAGCATCTCTGAGTTGAATTTCATAAATCAGAGATACCCGATTGACATCAGTAAGTAAAATTTGGTTCAATAAAATAAAAATAATTTTCAGTGAACAGTATCATTTGACATTTATTTACCACGATTAAATGTAAAAAGGGTAATTAAGCTTCAAATTATAATATAATTACCATAACACATGTCCCGATTCTATAGGATAAGTGTAATTTGACCAAAAAAACTTCTTAATAAAATATCATCCTTTTGTACAACTTGGATTAGATTAGGACATTTATTATTATTTTATTTAAAGAATAGTTAAAAGTGTTAAATTCAATGTTTAATAACAAAAATATTTTTTATATAGGTTAACCCATAATATAAATTAAACTATAAATATTAATTAGGATGAAAAAAATATTTCCTACATAATTGTTTTTTATTTATAATTTTTCGAAATTAAATTATTTAATTTAGTTATGAAACAATGATGATGCAGCAATAATCATATCAATAAAATTTTAAAATAATAGATATTATAAATTTCCAAATAAATGAAAATTGATCCTTCTGGTGAATTCCAGTAATTTTCAAGCACAATATGACCTATTAGGGTTGATTAAAAAATTTGGTTTTTCGAATTAATCATACTGTTATGATTTTCACATAAACCAAATACTAAATAGTTTCAAAATTGACATAATTGAGTTTTTAAAACAAATACTTTATTATAAATTGATATAATATTTTTAAATGTATAAGGATTCTAAAAATGACTCAAATAAGGTTATATATATTAATAATGAACAACTTAGGGTTCTCTTTTCTTGTTATAGTATTTTTATTAACCATATAATATAAATATACCAAGACACATGAAAAATGTCAAACTATTTAACTAAGAGTTAAATATAAAAGATAAGGTTAATATGGTTCCCTAAACTACTGAATAACATATAGATTGAGAGTTTTTATAATAATCCCCACTATAGCCTCTAAATAAATCATGTTTATGGATTATAAATGGAAAATTATTTTTTTTATAAAATAATATTTCAAGCTTTTCCTAATGTGACCCTTGCCTCTCTTATAAAAGGGTACATCTCCTTCTCTTAAATTCACACCTCCAAATACATTTAGCTCAACCAACCCCTACTAAAATATCATCTCAACTATCCTCCATTTGACCTATATTCCTTACATTGATCAGAAAGCAAACCTATGGAGCCCTTTGCATCAACTCAAATGAAAACACCCAAAGAAGAGGTAATAATTTCTCCACCCACTTTCAAGTTATTTTCTTCTTCCACTTCCTCTTTCATTGTTGTTTACATAACAAATAATAAATCTAGTACCTTCTACATACTTCAATGTTATTTTAATTATGGTACAAAAATTTTCATTATTTTATCCAAACTATAAATGACAAAGTCACCATACATGCGTACGTACGGCTTACCGTCACCTGGTCGTGGTGTAGTTTGTTATTCAAACAATTCATTATTTGAATGGGTATAATAAGGAGTATAAATGATGTAAATAAAAAATATGACATGTTATTGATTATATATATATGACATACCATCCAATTACACGCGATTTCACCGTCAATATTATTATATTGTCACTCATGCGTACGTATGGATTACCGTCTCTGCGAATGCGATGAGATTTACTCCCCATCATAATAATTAAGTAATAATTTTCATTTTATGATTAAAAATAATGTTTATGAACAAAATACCATTATGTGTATGAATAGAAAACATCATATCCATAAAAAAATTTCCTATGTAACCAATCATATAATGGAAAACGATTCAGTGAACACCCTAAATGATTATACTAATAAAATTTTATAAAGAAATCAATATTATAAGATCATATATGATAGAATATTTCTATATATGAATCTTTTTTAAATTATTAATAAATTATAACTATTATATAGGTGGTTAATATACATCGACTAAGGAAATTTACAAGGTAAGGGTTAATTCTAAAATCTCTTTACTTATCTGTGGTTGTTAATAACTATGTATCTACTAGGACCTCTTTATCATCTACATCCATGTTTTCTGAAAAATGTAATTTAATACATTGTTACTATTTATTATATTATGGGATAAACTCATTTATACCCTTATTTTACCATATATATTTTGAAAGGAATCTTTCTACCGTTTTCCAAACAATGTACTTTATGAAAGTTTCCACAAAATTTAGGTCTTAATGTCTTTTTTTAACTTATTCGGTGGATGCGGCTATTTTTCACCATTATAACAATGTAGAAGATTACCATACAAGCTTATAAGAATATATTCAAAATAAAGGTTTTCTTTTATAATTATATAACTTATAAATGATTTCAATATATAATGATATATTTCCCTAAAAAGGATTGGATTTTAAACATGTCAACATTGTTTGATGGATTTTAATTTTGTTTGAAGTTGATTTATTATGATACAAGACATCCATATTGTTTTGATTATTTTTCTATATCCTTGACTATATATGTGTTATTTTTACACCATTCATGGTTTATAGGTAATGTATTGACATTTCGTATGTCAGTTTTGATAAGAATGTTTATGTTACGTTTCTACCTTTTCATTTGAGAATGCATTGGACTTAGTAAGTGACTGGTGGAGCCCTCTATAGATCCTCGATACATCAGTAGGTCTCATGAGAAAAACTAGTGTCTTGAAACAATTCCGTGATAAAATCTTATTTTAGTCATGGAAAAGGCTTTGACTATGTGGTTATGAAGTCTGGCATTATGCATTCCATCATTATGAAATTGGTTATTTATAGTGCATGTGATTATTGGACTATTATAATATCCATGTGAATATGTAAATGGCATTATTTGATTTATATTTTTCACATTATACAGATATTTATGTTTAAAAGGATTATGTTTTAGTCTTATGCATTGCATTAATTTCTTATCCTTAATTATGAATCTTTCCGTTATACTGTTATCCTTACTAAGCTTTTGATCTCACCCCTTTATATGTTATATTTTTTCTAGGATGTGAAGAAAATATTTTATTGTTGACTTACCTGGATAGGCTAAGGATATTAGATTGGTCAATGGGGAAAATGTTTTTGATGTTTCTATTTGATGATTTAATGTAAAACTTATTAATTTATCTACCACTTCCAAGGCTACAAAACTAATCTAACTTTTGGGATATTATCCCTTGTTATCATCGCAATGTTATGGAATAATGCAACGATTCTGGGTAAATGGGGTCAAGGCATTACAAATTTACCCTTTACCGAGCCTTTATTCAGAAAATTATTTAACAAATAATTTTTTTAGTTTTTAATTGTTTAAACAAATTCATTTCATAAATTCATCTTAGATAAATTATATTAGTATGATTGTTTACATTTTTTTCTAAAAATATTTGTTTACAATTAAAAGTAATGGTTTAGAAAAAAAATTAAATTTAAAAAATTTACTATTAAATAAAAATAGAATATAATTTTAGAAACCATTTAATGTAATCAAATATTAATTTTAGTAAAAAAAGATAACATTTTACAATATTTCATGAATTAAAAAACCTCTGTAAAACAGTTTTAAGATCTAATTATAATGTCACTTTAATATAAAAACCATTTTTAGTCTTTTCATTGCGGTATATATTTTCAAGGGAGAATCCATTTCATATTTAAACAGAATCCCCACAACAATTGATTAATTATAATATATAAATTTATGTCATAAAAATAACAAACCAATATAATTTAAAATTATATGTAAATTTTCATATAAAAATGTTATTTCACTAAAAATGGGTTTTATGTAGATAAGAATATTTATTTTAATGTTTTATTTTCACACCATTAGAAATAATATATTATAAAATTATTTCACATAATAAAATTAATAGTATTAAATTATTTGAAGTGACCATTAATAATTATTTTCATTAAAATTAATTACTAAGGCTAGAAACTAATTACAAATGGAAATGTAAAAGGGTTAACATGAGTTTAACCATGTGTAAATGTCCAAATAAAATGAAAAAAATAATCCTAGAATTAAATGGTAGGAAATTTTATAGACTAAAAATTTTGTAACATATTTATTTATTAAATTTTTCATCAAATTAATCTTAACTAGTTCCATGGAATTATTTAAAAATGTAAAGGTGTTCCAAATACTACAAATACCTTAACATATAAATTGGGACCATATTCACCACACCATGAAACAAATATCATTATAAATTATCCATGAAAAATATTCAATATTTTCTCTATATTACAATATCCTGCATAAGTTAGTCCCCGTACACACATAGTTATCCTATTATCTTCAAATATAAGTATAATTCTTGGGAAAAATCGTGTACTCAACTTGTGTATTATCAACAAAATAGTTTTATTCCAAATTGTAATCATTTAAAATTATTTTATACACACTAATATAATTATATTATTATCTTTTAAATACTTTATTTTTACATAATTAGTTTTATTGTAATTATTTTTTATATACCTCATTCATTAAGAAAAACAAAACTATTGTTCGTGATTTGTGTGGGCTAACATATCTAGAACATAACATGTTTAATTTTTTTCAACACTAAATTAAAAATATCGATATTAGGATTGTATTAATGGATAAATATTTTTTTTATGAAATCATTATGGTTTTTTGGGATTATTTTAATACCCTATAAATGTTGTGACCAACAAACAATTATCGTTATTTTAGTATATATAAATAATATTACTAAGAGTATAATA
Source organism: Viscum album (assembly GCA_963277665.1). Lineage (NCBI taxonomy): Eukaryota > Viridiplantae > Streptophyta > Magnoliopsida > Santalales > Viscaceae > Viscum > Viscum album. The sequence continues at coordinate 600,975,388 of OY728128.1, forward strand.
TATTATACAAATTGAATATTGTTTTCGTATCAATTACTTATTATTATACATAAATATAAATATGAAATATACAAATAATAAACACTAAATAGTATCATTATTTTGTTTTTTTTATGTCTAAAATATATCACAATAATCCACTAATCAGTGTAGTTTTTGGTTAGGGTCAATATATCCACCTGCTCGAACAATACTATACATTTAAGTCATGGATTAATATGAGATCATATTTACTATAATAATATTATAAAAAAATTTAAATAAGTTTTTTCTAGAGATATTATATCTATTTCAAACTCATCAATTATGTAAGCATCCTATGTTCTTCAAAAAAATAACAAACACATTTTTATTTCATTATTTATAATTGAGAATAAAATATAAAACACTCGATAAAGGAAATTAATAAATCATAAATTGTAAATAATAATCCCAAAATATTTAGTTACCTATTAATATTTTTCATTTTTTTAATAATGAATATAAACTCCATTATTACTAGACAATTATAAATTATCAAAAATATAAACATTGACGAGATAATTATGAAGAATTAATATAATGAATAATAATTTATGTAGATTATAAATAAAAAATTTATAACTGTATGGTTATTAATAAAGTGATTGAGACAAATTATTGTATGATACAATGGGTAAAATAATATTTATGTAATTTTATATAAGACATGTGGGGGTTTCCATAAAAAATCATCCCATTAAGAAATAATTTTTTTATGCACTCAATTTAATTTATGTGGTTCATATACTACATGTTGGATTTGTTACATAATCGTATGAATTTATTCATGATACTAAAATATGGTGTTTATTTCCGCAATTATATGAAATTATGATGATATATATACCCAATATATAAGTTGTTTTTTTTAATCTCAATATTCATTAATTATGACTGGATAAATAATCACCATAAAATTTCTTATTTGTGTAGAAAATATTGAAACAAAAGAATTATTAATAATAAAAATTAAATTTAAATTATTTAAATATATTTATTATTATCCATATCACATTTTTTTGATTTGATATTTATCATCTCTATGGTTGGAAAATCATCTTATGTCTTGGTAAAGTAAAAGACTTTTTAACTTTCATATAAATACATCCCTAACTAGATCATTGTAAATATAAATTGCATGAAATAGATGCAACTTTTTTAGTTTCCATAAAAATTCATAGTTGACAATTGAATCAATTATCACCATTATTCACAATGAGTTGTCTTATGTCTGTGAAGCTAGCAAGAATCGCCCAAGGCTTATTCCTTGGAATATTATTATGCACTTACTAAACCATGATAGTGGATTTTTCCTACACTTGGGTTGGTACCATAACAAATAAATATATTGAATCCAATTAATATATTATATATATAACCTAGAAATTTTGGTGTAACCTCTCCACTATACTACATTGATATGGGAAATTAAGGTTACAATGATGTTACCCCATGACTTCCATGTTCATTAATGGATATTATTCATGAAATCAAAATATTCTATTGAATGGGGAAGTATTTAATATCCAGTAGTATAATTAAATATATTTTCATGCCTTAATTAGTAATGGGTTCCTTAAAAAATTATATAAATGGTCTTTATGACTATTATTGTTAAAGAAATAAACTCATGTAAAACTGGTGGATAATGGATAATATTTTATAGGCTCTTGATGTGTTGATGGGTCTCTGAAGAAAAATCCATTTGAGTTTAATTCTATGCAATTTCATAGTAAAGGATAATTTCTAGATAGAGTCTTAATGGATATTAAATTTTTCTGATATAATTCCTTGATAACATGTTTTTGTTGTCTTACATTATGCATTACATTAGTATGGGATCAATGATTATTTTTACCAATGTTTTTATTTATTGTCCTATATATATCAGGACCTCTATATTAGTTGATTATAGATTCATTTTGTTCCTTTATCAATTGTTTTTAATAGATGCCACATTTATCTTATGTAATCATATGTGGTATTCTACACCTTACTAATCATCTAACTCACCCTTAATTTTTTCCTTTCCCTCAAAAACTTAGTGGATCGGTCTCTATAATTTTTTAGAATATGATGGAATGGATAACCATGATATTACAATTTAATAATGTAAAATATTATGTTTTTCAAGTGTAATATATGTATGTATGTTATCATAAAATTCAATGAAACTATTTTATCTTTTAATAAATATTTTGGAAATTAATAATTATGTAACATTACTACTAACTATAGGTTATTGGATTTTAATATGTTACAGTTTTTATAATACAAAGCTTTGTCGATACGTTGTAAATTATAATTATATGAACAAAAATATATAGACAAATTTCCATTAAATGCCTCAATATTTGTATGGTAGAGTATTTAAAAATATAATAAATGTATTTTACAATATAATGAATTAATTTTGTGTATTAATGTTCTTAATAATTTCAAAAAAGGGGTTGAATTGGAACCACATCATTACTAATTATTAGTGAAGGGAAATTTCTAGTAAAAAAATTAATGATGACAAAGACGAAGAAAATATCTTAAATAAAATTTATGGGTAGTTAAAATAGATTAGGAAAAAATATATATATGAAATATAGTATAATGCTCATCCACAGTCAGGTGTAATAATACAAGATCACTTTAGGAAATAATATCTAGAACTGCTTAGTGGAACTACAAGTTCATTTCAAGATAAAAGTATCATGACTATATAAAAGATCATTTTCAAAATAAGAAGCAATTAATATAAAGAACTCATCATGGATGTATAACATATAATGTTAGATAAATAAACATAATTCTCTCTCATTCAAAATAGTAATGACTATTTTTAGATTGAGTGTATGGAATGGTTGAAATTCAATGTGGAATACTATGAAATGTAATTTTTACATTACGAAATTGAAGAAATGGAATGATAGAACGTAAAAAAAACTAAAATACTAGGAATGTAATTATATGCATGTGGGACCATTATATGGACAAATAGTTATATTTTGGACAATGTACATAGGTTGGAAATTAATATTTTTCTTTTCATTAAGGGAGTAAAATTTATATTTCGATGGGGGTTGGCCACTTAAACATTTTATTCATATAATGATATTTTATCCTGTGGAAATAAGACATAATAGGAATTGTTAAGGTCATATTTATTCATGGGAAATCTAGAAAAGTTTATTTTAGTTGACCTTCATAGGATCGACAATGTAGCTATAGGGAAAATGATGAATTGGATTTCCCATATGTGTTAATTGTGTGAAGAAATACGTGGTGGTTTTTAGGAATTGAATAAGAGATTAAGAAATGTGTGGAGAAAAAGATTGTTATCCTCCGCAATACAAGGTAATAATATAATATTTTCATGTTTGGTAATTTGACTATGGGTAAAAAGGATTTTACGTGAACCAATTCCCTAAACTTCTACTAAATTTTCCAATTAAATTGAAAATGGTTCTTGGACGAGCATCACAGGTTACTATAGAGAAATTCATTTTTTCAAATAATATGGTTCCTATTAATTTAATTATCTCATAAAATATATCTACAATTTTATTTCATTCTATATCTTCCCACCATTTTATATAAACCTCTTTTTCTAAAAAAATTATACATTTTATTAGCATAAAAGAATGGTATTTATTAAATAATACACCTATTAGAGTCTTATTCAAATAAAAATATGCCTATAAATTTTAATGATAATTCATACTGATAATTTCTCTAAATTTATAATTATTATAATTATGGTTTTATTTTATATGATACAATGTATGAATTGGATTTCAAATTATAATGTCATTATTTATATCCATGAGAGGGAAATTACAATTCCTTGAGGTGAAGTGAAATATCTTACATTTAATGGGAAAACATCATCGTATTTTTATTATCATGATCTAAAAATAATACATCATTATAAATAAATTCTACATAAAGGGGAAGATAAAGTGGGTTTCTATGGATAAGGAAGTGATCCTTAAAATTGAGGATATACCCATGGTTAAAAAAATTATAGTTTTTTCCAATATCTTTTTTATTGTCATAGAATAGGTTATATAGTAAAGTTATCAATTAAATAAATTCTAGAAACACAAACCATACATAAAAATATATATAAGATTTAATTTTTATAGTTGGTGGAGTGAATGAAATAGATACATTAGTTGAGGGATAATTTATTGATATTCCACAGTACATCACTATATAGAAATCCTATTTTATTCCAAAAAAATAGTAGGATGGGTCCATTAGATAGTTAATTTATTATTGGGAGATCGATTCCATCACAAAAAAGAATATGTATCCATTTCCTTGAATCAATAGATCAGTTTATCATCTTCATGGATCCTAATTCATTTTAGTGATCAATTATTACTCTATATATCTTTAACTAAGCATGAAGAAGGATGGTATACCGAATCGGGAATTTCAAACAATGTATGGACATTACGAGTTTAAAATAATATATTTTCAAATCACTAAGAATCAACTATATTTATTGATCATAAGAATATAGTATCTAATGAGTCACTTGATAACATTTCCATGTTATTTATTGATAATATCTTGATATACTCATTTATTTATAAAGAATAATAGATTCATCTTCATACTATGCAAGAGATTGTCTGAAAATGACTTATATGGGAATTATAATAATTGTTAATTTAGTCTCAATGATGATTATTTTCATGTCCAAATTGTCTCTATCTAGGGTATATATATTGATCCACCATTTATATAGTTAGTAAAATAATTTCACACAATAATGAACTGAACTGAGATCTGATTTTCATGGGATTGTCATGTTATTGATGGTGGTTTGTTCAAGATTTCACTTGGTTGGAAAACCTGTTAACCAAGTGAACATGTAACTTGGTGAATACATGTGGTAAATAGATTTTATAAAATGTTTTAATGATCTAGAGATTATAATAATTAATGCAGTTCTACTAAATATTAATTCACAAAAGGAAGGGGTTTTAATTAAAAATGATTCATTGAGCAAAGGACATGGTTGTGTCATTATTAAAAATGATAGAGGGATTTATTATGAATCAAGCCAGTTAAAAATACAAGAAAATTTTTTAAAACACTCGAACATGACATGGAAACTGTCATTTTCAACATATATAGATAATATATTTATGGTTGCAAATTTGAGATATATATAGACCATACACATTTGAATTATATTTTCTCTAAGGATGATCTCTTCATTTGGTAAGAAATTTAGTTGAAAGTACATAGGGACTATAATTTATTAGTACAATTCTACCACAAAAGGAAAAAATGTGGATTATTAATTAACAATCTATTACCATTGTTACAATATGATATGTTTAAGAAATATTAATTTTTAAATGATTAGTTTTATTCAATAACTTGAGTTACTTGCAACATTGAATTAGATGACCCCATAACATTATTAAAATATTAAGTGTCTTTTATCCCCTATTCATTGGATCAGTATGAATATATATATATCAAAATTATGGTAAATATATTATCTACACATTTTTTAAAATAACTGGTTAGTTATCAAATTATTATTATTAATATTAGAAATTTTTAGAAAATAATGGTGTATTTTTGTGAAATATATTTTCATTAATAAAATAAATTATTTACTATTTGTGAATTAGTTTATAAAATAATATATAATTTAATTGATCATTTTTTCGAATATTCCAAAAATATTTGTATAAGGATATGGTAATTATAAATCTATTTTTATGATAAAATTTTTTTCAAAAAAAAAACATTTTTCCACACATTTGGAGAAAATTTCATTAAAATTATATAAATAATTTATACGTATTGAATTAAATGAAATAAATAAAAAATTAAAAATAAGGAGGTTAAATATTTTTAAATAGTATCATTTTATTTTTGATCAATATAATTGTAACTATGGTGAAATTTATCACCACTGTAAGGGGTAATTCATATAAATAGAGTATAAAAATAAGTGTTATGGTCATAATATTTTTATCCAAACTCTTATTGGATGATGTTAATTAGACCCTTGTAACATTATTCATCAAATGGATTTTTAGATTTAAAATATTTACATGAAAATGACTTATTTAAAATTTAAATCAATATACGTTAAAAAATATAACTGCCACGATATTAAATATCCAATGTGTATATATATATATATATATATATATATTGGAAATAATAGTAATAGAAATTTTTTCATAATTAAATTTTATCGATGATGGTAATTTATTTATAATTATTATATACCATATAATTACATTGAAATATTGCACAGTGAAAATACATTATATATTTGATTAATGGAAAAGTAAATAAATAGATAATGAAATAGTAAAAGTAATATAATTTGATTTATTTTTGGTGTTCCAATAATTTTGTAGGATAATATTACATATTAGTTTTAATTAAAATGATTATATTTTAATTATATTTTAATCATTATGTAATTTATGTAAAATTAATGGAATACTACTAAAACTTAAAATAATGATATTTTATCAAAATAATATTTTTTTTAAAAAAATTAGAAACTATAATAATAATAAAATAAAAAAAATTAATATGATATGTTCTAAATTGTAATATCCTAGAAATTTATAGGAAAATTTTGAACTTATATGTAAAATATTTATGTTTAATATTGGAATTGTTTTTAACGTATTTAAAATAAAAAATTTTTAAATATGAGTTAATTAGAATGTTAAACATTTTAAATGAATCCAAAAATATCTCCATCATATTAGATGAAAGGATAAAAATATTTCGACCTTTAGAACCAAATAAATGAAAATTTTGAAGCATTTGGATTTAAAGAGAATTTAATGTTATTTAATTTTTTGTTAAATTCCGAAACTACCAATCACCATTATTATAAAAGGGAGTAACATCTTTCACATCATTATACCACTTTGATTCTTAAACCTCATCCAAAATCTTTCATTTTCTACTCAAATTCCCAATCCACATTTTATATGCCATTTTCTTCCCAAAATACCAACCCCGTAGTCCTTTATAAGGGATATAAATGAACTATTTCCAGGAGGAGGTAATCACCCAAACAGATATATTTCTTCAAAAGTCTTCTCTAACTCATATAAATATCTGGTATTTAAGCTGAAATATTTACATCCATATCTTAAATTTTCTATAATTATATTTTTATTTAGAAAACATGATTATATATCCTTCTTAAACTAAAAATAGAAGTTAAATTGTTATTCATGTGTGCGTACAACTGACCTACTCTACATAGTAATACAATTAACATTTCAACACAATTTTTTTATGAATTGTACTATGATTTGTTTAATATTTATATATTATAGTTATAAATAATACATAATTATTTAATTATAATATATTTTATACCTTCTTACAATCCATTCCTTTTGGAAAACAATAAGTCCACTTATCCTTATGTATACAAAACTATATCTATGACGAAATGTGATTAATTTTTAATTTTTATTTTACATCGATGTTAATGAGGATAAATTTTATGATTATATATTTTATACTAGATAAAAAGTTTACCATAAATTTTTAATTAATATTTACAATTCTTTAGTTACATATTATAAAAAAAAGACTTCATGTGTATGCATAAAATACCATTTCCATTAAAAGTTTAATTAATTTTTCTAACCCTAACTGTTATGGATTAATATAAATACCTATATAATGAATAAATATGTTATTTATGTCATGATTAATATTTAAAAGGTTATGGAACCAAGATTAATGTACATGTATTAGAACTACAAAGCTAGAATTCTCTTGATAAAATAAATATTTTACACCCAAAATGGTGATTTTAATAAAGAAATGTTGAATTAAGGGGAATTAAAATTTTATAATGTAATAAAATTTGATATTATATGTATGTATATTTCTATATTTTATAATTATAATAAATTTCAATATCCTATAAATGAGATTATAGTGATTTTTCGTTGTGGTATAATCAATTTAAGGTTTTAATGTTAATGTATCAATGTTTATTTGGATGGTCTATTATTAATTATAAAATGATGAAATATTTTCAAATATCACCAAAGGAACTCATGGATTTTCTTCTATTTTGGTTATATATGAAAAATTCAATTTTTATTTTATTTCTATTATCCTGTGAACTCAATTGATAAAAATATTTATTTTATGGAAAATCTATTTTTTTATCCCATCGGTCAAAAACCTATTTCTTCTATAACTAAATTTTCTAAAAATGTTTTAAAGATGTATTTTATGACCAATATATAGTTGTTTAATGACATTTCTATCTATGATTGAATTTTTATATTTTAATTTAAAGGAATATTCTTCTTTTATAATGATTTACTTCTTGACTATTCTTATAATAGTATGGTTGAAATGTATCGTAACCTATACCGTGTGAAGGGATATTACCACTATTAGGAATAAGATTTTAACTTAATCCTCATTTATTAGTTTAAATTTATCTTTTTATGGAAAATATTTTTGATTATTGTTTCTTATTTATTATATGTTATTTCAAAATGATATATTTACTTTCATAAAGAATGATTTTATGAACATTTATTGGAATTTATATTCATTCACGATAAATCCCCTTGGTTCTAATTATACATTACAAGGGATATGATATACTGATAAAATTATCATGGATTATATAACTAGTTTTTTAAGATGAAATAATTTAATATAATCTATTTATTTTCTATAAGTAATGAAATCCTTAAAAGATGAAATGTTTATGATACTAATCTATTTTTCGTGGGAAATTATCTGATGAAATGTTGATGGAACCCATCTATTTCCATTTTTTTCAATATGATGTATTATTTATGACACTATATAACACATATGTATGATATAATTTAATTTTCATTCCATTCATATATCCCCCTCAAATGATACTGTTAAAGACTGACATCTCATTATATAAATATGGTAAGAATTAAGAGTGAACCTAGTTTAATATAGAAAAATTTCCATTGTGATAGTGATGCAAGTAAACCATTACTACAAAAAATTATTGGGAAGTGAGACATTATACCAAGATAGTCTGGGAATTGAATACTTACTACTGAGGAAATTATTTTCAATGATTTTGTGTGTACCATAAATTAGTTTTGTATTATGTGGTTTAAATTTTGGGGTTCATCGTCTTTGATTCCCTTATGATTTATGTGTTATTAACTACCAATATTTTTTACTTGAATGAATACTATTCTATCATATCAGAAGTGTATGATTTCATAAAGTTTACGATCACATTCCTAAACCATTATTCTAAAATTTTTCTTCTGTAATCATTGATATCTCCCTTCTTTACCCATACGAGGCATATGAGTTCACAATTATAATATATTTCATATTTTGATGTTAATAAATATTGGTTTTATGTTTCATATGTCTATTAAGGGATATATTAATGAATAATTAGGTGTGTTATGACATCATTATATTATTAATCACTAGTTTAAATATCAATGTTTTTAAAGATATTAGATCTACGCAATTCTTGTATATATTTATATGTAATGTAATGAGTATTCATCTACTAATATAAAATATATATGAATGAAAATTGTGGTTAAATATAACCATGGTATTATTCTCATGACGAGGTTTAATAAGAAACCCATATATAGAGATCTAGTAAATATGTATATAGTTATTTCTAAGAATTAGGGACTATTATTCATTTTCTATGAAATTAAAAATCTACCCTTGATTGAATGGATATTGATGTCCTAAAAGGATGATGAGTACATAAAAATGTAATATTATGGAATTTAGTGATGTTAAATTGTTGTAATTCATATATTTAGATTGATTACTGAATATTTTGTAGATTTTATCTTTCCCTTCAATTGTAGAATTGATGAGGGGGATTCCATATAGAGTACATTGCTCAAATTTCCCTATAACCTTAGTAGCATGATGATTTATAGTAATTTTAGAAAACATTTATATTGGTGATGTATGAAGTGATAAATTGTGGAATATTTTTTCCAGATTCTTCATATGAATGTGGTTAATGGTTATAAGGAAACATCTTATGTGCGTCATGAATCCATAATTATATATCAATATGGAAGTGGAAAATATATAAAATAGTATTTTTTCACTAAAATATAATAGAAACAAAGGGAAAATGATTATATATTATCACCAATAACTATATTAATATGTTTTCTACCTTCTCAAGATAATAGAATAAAAAACCATTAAGAATCACTCCCATGTCTAAATCATTGAAATCCTCACATTTCATGGAAAACAAATTTCAATTATATCTAACAGGGAGACCTGGTTCCCAATGAAATTATGGAAGAGACATGAAAGGAATCTCAAAACTGATATTCTTTTAAGCTTCTCTTATCATAAAAACATTGGATAAATAACCTGAAATAACTATATAGAAATTATAAATCATTTAGAAATCATATTATCTTTACACTCAATGTATTCATGATTAGAATTTACGTTTGGTTTATGTTTTATATGAAAATATAATCCATTAGAGAACCTAGATAAAACCATATGAAGTATTTTATTGTAATAGGGGTTTTACATCAACATATTGGGAATATGATACGGAAGTAGTGTTAGTTGGTCCCGATATTCTATAGATATTGATAAATAACATATAGAATATTCAAGATCACATTAAAGACATCTCTATACAGATAAAATAGAAACTCTGATAATCGATGGAATGAAATGGAATAAAATGTTTTAGATGATGTCTTCAAGAACGATTTACTATTAAAGGGAGTTTTAATATTTTCTAGAAAGGGAATGAAAATTACTAGGAATATTGGTAATTTTGGAATATAATAATGAATTTAGGTAATGTCTTACCAATTCGAGATTATTACCAACCTTTCTAAATAAAATTAGGAATTCACATTTTTATTAATGAGGACACACACGATTTATTTAGTGAATGTTATCACATATGATTCAATGGATTTTTAACCTAAAATATCTTATATGGAGTAGTTTGTCCTAATTATTGGCATGAGAAAGCATGTATTTAAAAATTGGACAACTCTTTTGAAGATTGACCTTGAGAAAAACCACATATTATTATAGGCATAATTGGTGCCTGAAGAAGATATTAGGTAAGAGGATCTATATTTCTTCAATATTATATACATACCACCAATATTTATGTGATGTTATTTCAAGTTGGGAGAATTTAACACCCAAGACTATAATGTAGCAGGAAATATCCTGCAATGAAATATTTCATAAATGCGTACATTGAAGTGGTTTTATTCAAGAAATTATTTAAATGTTTTATTATATAATATCTATTTATCAGTTTTTTTAAAATATTTTAATTCATCATAGAGAAAATATTTTTTTATTATTTTTTGATATTTTTCTATAAATTTTGGTTTCTTGTTTAAATGTATTGTTTTCAAGAATTATTTAATTTTAATTATGATTTTATTATAGAAATAATGACTTAGTTGTTTATAAACCAATATAATTAAAAAATAAATTAATTTATTAACATTATATATTTTAAATAAACCTTCAAACTTGAAAAACAGTTGTAAACAGTTTTATAACTAAGTTAAATTTCAATTTTTTATAAAATCCATTTTCTATATTTTCAATGAATAATGAATTTTAAAGTGTGGTATGGTTTTTTATTTTCTTGAAAGTATAATTACATTAATTTATTTTATAATAAGTAAGTTCATATCATTAATATCATTAACCAAAATAATTTACATTATATATGAATTTTAATATTGAACATGTTATTTATGTAAAATTAGTTTTTATGAAAATAGTCAAATTAATTTTAGGAATATCATATCCCAAAAATATAATTTCATAAATAAAATAATGTTATAATATAAATATATTTTTATGAAATTAAATTAATAGGAAAATAATAATATTTTAGATTAAAACTAATTATTAATATTAGATGTTAATTCACATGGTAATTTTACAAGGGGTAAATTCAAGATAACATATTTCAAAAGACCTGATATATTTAAAAAGAGACCCTATAATTGAATGATTAATTTTTTGTATTTACCAATACATGTTTCTAATATATTATGATTTATTTATTTATTATTTCATCATGAAAAGATCCATCAAAATATTGAAAATTGATAAATTTGTTCTCAAATGAATGCTTCCCTTCACTTATAAAAGGGGATTGTCTTCAAAACTACGTTGTAAAAAAACAATTGATGTATTGCCTTAAAATATTAAATTATTCTCCCCATATAACCATATCCCCATAATAGAAGGTTTAAGATGCACATACATATCTTTTTCCCTTCAAAATGAAGTGGACTTCAAAGGAAAAAAAAGAAATCCATGACGTCTGTATTATCAACTACTCTATTTTAATCATAATTATCTTCATTTTAATTTATTCTATCAAAAAAAAATATATTTTTTATTTTATTTTAAATACTAAATGGTTAATATATCAGGATTATTTTCATTATTTAGTCATATATCCCATACTTTAAGAAAAAAATTGTTTGTGCATTATACAGACTACGACCTCCACAATGTAGCATGTTTTTCCTATATAGCCTCTCAAGGCTGGTTATATGGATAGTATTAAAGGTTAAATATGATTTTGGTGAAATAATTAAGATTATTTTTCATAAACATTAATAGACTATGATTTTTAGGACCAAAAAATAGTCTTCATTAGTTGTGTCTTTTAAAATGAGCAAACAATGAGGGTAATCAATTATTAAAATTGTGCAATGAATTCACATTCATTAATAAATATTATATTTCCTTTTAATTCATATATATCACATTATAAAAAATTAATTTCATTATATACTACTTTTATAATTAAATTTCAACTAAACCATCTCATAACTATCTATTAATCTAGTTGGTTCCTCTTTTGGTCAGTTTTACATCCAACATGAAAATAACAATACATTTATGTCATGGATGACTCTTATAAATTATTTACTATTATAATAAGATATAACAATATTAAAAAAATTAATTTTTTTGGATTTTTATATATTATATCAATTTCTTAGTCATTAATTAATGAATCACCATCTGTTTTCCATAAAAAAACACAAAAACATTGTTATTAACAACTTTTATCTTCACAGATAAGGTCTAAAAATTAATGAAATGAAATTGAAAAAAATTAAACTATTATATGTGTTTTTATTGTATATTTTATAAGATCTTAATAATGTAATTTTTTATAAAAATGAATATTAAAACTTCTATTATGAAACTAGTATAAATAATCAAAACTAGAAATTCTATTGTGGATAATATAACAAAATCATGTAGATAATGACCATTTATGAATGTTATATATGAGAATTTGTATTAAAAACGTTATAAATATAAAAATTAACATACATTTGAATATATAATAGGATGTTAAATTATTTTCTTGAAATTATGAACATGTTTTCTGGTTTTTTCCATCTCAAATTCATATCCAGGAAATATAATTTTTATTTTGAACCCAGATTCCTATATATGTATTATATATTAGAGATTACATATTTTATGCCCATAAATTGAATTATTAATTATATATGAAGATTATGTTGCTTAAAATTTTTCCAATAGTTGATTATTTAATATCTGCCGAATCCATAGGTGGGGTTTTCTTGTATCATTTTTCATTTTATGGAACTCATGTTATCATGAAAAAAAATTTACATTAGAGTGGTTCAATAATTACCAAGGAATATATTTTACCATTTATTTATCAAATTAATGGGAATGTAGCATCATTATTTTTTTTATATACCATATGGATTTTATTTCATTGTTACCTTCTCAATGGTGGAAAATTAATACTATAATTTGGTAAAGTAAAATGTGTGTTATTTACTAGAAAATACATCCCTATATAGATGTTAGAATGTGTATGTGACTATAAGATATATTAATAGAGGGATAATCAACATAATAAGGGGTGGTTAATCACTGACTCAATCATCACCAAAATACACTATATCTAATGGATATCATATGATATTTTATATAACCACTCTACTATTCTACTTTGATAATGGTAGTTTATGTAATTTGGATAATACCAAATGACTATTATGTTTAATAATGGATGTTTTCCTACCCAAAAACAATATTTTATTAAAAGTGAATGTTTTTGTAATTTTGGTTTCTCATTATATTGATATAAAGGTTGTATTTAGTCAGCGGATCCATTGGTAATATTGTAATTTTCTTGATCACTCTTATGATTAATTAATTAGTCTTAAACAATTTCTGGGTAGGTATTGACATTATATGTCCCATAGATGCATTGACCAATCTAATTAGATAAAAAAGGCTGGATTTTATAGTATTCATTTTCCAATAAAAGGATATTTTCTTGACTACATTCTGAGTAACAATTAATCTGTATTTCCATAGGGCTTTTGAAATTTTTTTATGATTTAATTATTCATTACATCAATATAGTATCATTTAGTTGTACTATCTAGGATTTTATATTTTATGCCTATAACATGTACTGTGATTCAGTTGATTATGGATTCATATTTTTCATTTATTATTTCCGTATCCATTATATCATATTTATATTATTTAAGATTTTCTAGTATGATATTCTTTACTGAGCACATAATATCATGCTTATTTTTTTCATTCCCCAAGAATCCTATATGAGGACTCTTGGTAATTTTTTTGGATATAATTGTAGTTATAATCATGATATTGTAATTATTTAATCTAGAATGTTGAGATTTTCATGTTTAAATTATTTATGTATATGGTATTTGTGGAAAATAAAATATTCAATCCATATATTACTAATTTACATTGTATAAATATTATATATAACTATTATTTATGTGTTTCTATGAAGTGGGATGTTACATTTTTTAGATATAAATAATAGACTATATCCTTCATTTTCATCTAATACATCAACTATAGTATAACAAATTGTTCCATAAAACATCTATAAACTGGATTTTATTCCATTACAAAGTGAAAAACTAAAAATCCCAACACAAACACCTCAACATACCACATAACCTCTAGAAACTAAAACTAACCCCTTGTAGAATGATACATCATAGAAATACTATGATGTATAGCCATAGGTGTGCTATAAAACACATAGTGAAACACATAATTTATGAATGATATTACAAATAATACCCTATGACCTAATAATAAAAGGTTTCTCATCCTATAAACATTATTCTTAATAGACACCACCCATAACATGATCAATTTAACCCTCACTAATAGAACTATAAATAGTAACTCCACAATATTGTACAACATGGATGATATATTAGTTATACGATTCCTATAACCTCTACCACTAATATCCCAATTATCAAAATTATAAGCCACTAAATCCAATTTCACACTATATTAATCCATAGAATCGAAAAAAAATATCACAATTAGACATTATACTCATTTCACGAATATATTAATTTTCATTCTCTAGTGTATAACGGTTCTCAATGTTATTGTACTATATGAACATCAGCCACTATCAATAATGGATATTCAAATCCCATTGCGGGAATATGTATCTTAGTATTATAGAATATGGTGAGACCAAATTGAAATCACTAATAACATAATGATAAAACAACATTATAGAAAAAAACACTATTACTATATTAAGATCATGGGTATCCTAGTGATGCTCTATGAGGGTACTACAATCATGACCCATGTCTGTATTTCTATAAAAAAACCATTGAAATCCCAGAAATAGAGATCTAATACATCATATTATATGAACAAAGGTGTGTTCCAAAACCCCGTGGTCTAGCGACAAAAGCCCTGGAATTTAAAAACTGTATTGGGAAAAAATACTCCCCCCAAAAAATTAAAACATGAATTTGTAAATAAAAAATGATGAAAACATAAGTAAAAAATATACCATAAAAATATTTTTTAATACAAGATATATAAGAAAACTATACATAATAGGAACACTATAAAGGTAATAAAAGTTTGAATCCAAGTCATATAACATATCAAACCATCATACTGCAATGCACCTATGCATGAAATGTGGGTCACCATCTCCACATCCCACCCTAATAATATGTACAAAAATATATGAAGAAACCAATAAATAATATCAGTTTTATTTCATTACCCACATTGTACATAACCAATGCTATATAAACCCATTGGGTGAATATAGGGTGTGAACACAAATTCTAATTTCGTGCACTATGTTTTACATCAGTAGAAATTACTAAATAAAATATTGTTATCATGAAATAATTAAAAAAATAAAGAAAATATGTTTTCATATTTTTAAATAAAAAAATAATTATTTCTACTTCGTAATAGTTTAAATTAAATTAATGAATAAATTACCAATTTTGAAATAAAAAATTTATTATCCATGATATTGAGTCTAAAGATATATCATTTTATGGATATATAGAATATAAAAACCTCAATGATAAATAAAATAAAACTAATTGAGCACATATTCCATGACATAATTCCTAGGTATGTGAGACTACCCCAATAGGTAAATCCATTATATTTCATTGATTTGTTAGTTTTGTAGATTATCTCAAATGAAAATGTGGCTATCCATAACAAGTCCTTCTTGTACTAGATTAACTACCTTACAACAAGGTTCACATTGATTTTCCCCCTCTAAATGAGGTTCCGTTTTAATAACTAAAATCCATTTCACAATGTAATTTTATCAATCAAAAAATTTATTAATTAAATATAATAAATAAAGAACAAATACCAAATCAAAACATTCCATTCAGAACAATTTCATCATTAGTTCTATAATAAATTCTTTAAACAGTTCCATCAAAAAACAATACCTTTAAAAAATCAAATACAATTTAAACATTTGAATGAAATAATTGTTTACATGGAAAATCCCTCAAAAATCCCACACACCATAAACACCTAGAATAACCATTAACCTGATGGGGTCCCCAAGACCATTGTAGGTAAGAGACATCTAGAAAGTGAGAAAATGTACTATATCCCAAAAAACCCTACCAAAAACCTAATATCCAAAAAATATTAGGCCACTAGAGACATTATATTGAAGGAAAAAATGATAAATACATACTATTATGATTCTTCACGATTTATGGTGAATTCCAACTGAATGTTTTCATATAGAAAAGTAGTAGTGGTTCGAAAGATAAATATATTTATTGGGTGGAAAATTGAAAAATTGATAATAGAATAGGGTTTATAAAACTAGTGGAGACCATAAGAAACAAAAAATATAAAATTTTGGCTAATTGGTACATAGGGTGAGTATAATATTGAAACTATAAACCCCATAAACATTGTTGGATCATGGAATGATGAAGTGGTTCATTCCATGAAGAATAAATTATAGAAATAAAGGTGGTCTACTTTGATATATTCACACTCCAAATGATCTATTCACACTGTGAATCACTATAGACAGAGTGCAGCAGCCCCTTAAAAGAGAAAAATTAATAATAGGAAAGATGAGAATAATATGATACTGGATAATAATGGAATATAAAAAATATTTACCTAAAAAATCCTCAATGTGAAAAGATCACCACCATATAGTATATCAATACAGAACCTAAACATGGACAATAAAAGTCATAGAATATATATGTATATATATATATATAACACATTCCTTATGAACCAAAATGATAGGATCCTTGATTATAATTACCATCATATAGTCTAAAACCACATAAAAATTATTAGTTAATACAAATTACTATTACTTTCGATTAAGAGATTTGAATGGGGACACATTCTAAGAGAACTCTAATATTAAATTTTCTAATAGATATAAAAAAATAATATCAAATTGAAATATTTATTTCAACGGTTTCACCCAATATATAGTTACTTTAATTCATTAACAGTTATGTATTACTCCATGATGTGACACCTCAAGACCAAGAAAATGCAACCCATTCCTCAAGATCATACTATTAGACATATTCATATATATAAAATAGAACTAAATAATTAAAAAAATCCTAGGAACCCCATTGAGTTTTAGTATATGAGGGAATCCTCAATTTACACTTTCATTAACACACCAATTAACTAAACAATTATAGAACTCTGGGATATCAGGAAAACAACAAGGCATTTTTAACAATATAAAACAAAAACAAGAACACCATGTTTCCAAAATGAAAACAGAATATAGTCATAAAGATATATTCCTCCTTCACCATCTTATGTGATACTAGGTGATATGAACTATCCCAAGACTCCCCGGATCACGAAACTATGTCTGGACGATGGAATGTCCTAGTGGAGGTTATATGTCTATATGGGTAGAAAAATAGCTATTAGGAACCATATAAACATAAGTGGAGCTATTTTTCCTGAAAAATCATGCAATCATGGATGTTCTATATTTAATTCTATTAGAACCACTCTATATGTCCAATGATAATGGAATAAAAAATAAAAAAATTCAACAAAAATAAATAGAATACGCATTAACCTATAATGGGGATCATTAACTAAAATCAAACATAATAAGAATATCAAAAAATATCAGAATAAAAAAATTTATAATTATATTTAGAATAATAAAATTATATCATTGATAAGAAAAATACAAGAGATAAATACATTACGTATATTAAAGAAGACCGTAACAAACCATTAACACATTTTATAAAAATATGATGTTGCTAGGAATCACCACCATAAAAAAAATGCATTCCTGATAACCTTTTAAGGTGAAATGGAAATTATATTCCATGATATATAAATTTTAAATTTTATAATAAAATTATCTACATAATAAATTACATAAGAACTATTTTATTCATATAGAGTCATTACAAAACTCATTTTTATTATAATGGTCTAATTTAGCCAATGAAAATTAACTCTTCAAAAATTAGTTTAGGGTCATATTTATTTTCATAGTAAACTATGAGATAAAACATTATGATCCTTTTAAAAAATATTGTTCTTTAAAAAATTCAATAATGACCCATAATTTTGTAACATAAATATTACATCTTATTAAATCAATACATGTTACATAACATTATGATCCAAACCAAAATCATAGTGTTTTATATCCCTTGGGAACATGGATAAATGATTTGGTAGTACATTTATGATTTAAATTATCTCACACATAGTAAAAAAATAAAACACCTTAATAGACTTATCAAACATAAAATCATTCAACGCATCACATGGAAATGAAAATACAAAAAAGGAGGATATCATATTCATAATAAGGGTAAACAAGGTACTTAACAAAAATAATATAATAATAACATAAGAATACTATTATGAAAACATGACATTAATGATTAAAAATCATTACCAAAAATTCATATATAATAGTCATGAGTTCTACATAAATCATAGTAATTTATAAGACCTATATCATAAGGGAATAAAAAACATGAATACTAAGAACATAAAATTGGCATAGTGTCAAGTCATAAATGAGTTAAATAAGGCATGGTAGCACCATAATCATTGAAATGTTATTTTTAGAATACCCACCAATATAGTAATAACATATTAGGATTTTTCTAAATTCCTATGTACCTACATGGTCTTTTAATAACCTCTTTTGAACCCTAATTTATGCTTGGGGGGACCTATTATGTTACATCATTCGAGAATTAGATGGCCTCTTATGTACACTTTATACTCATAGAAAATTAATATTTTTCCAATTAATTTTATAGATATATAATTTGAAGCCCACCCATAACAAAATCATATTCTATTAATAATTATTTTATAAGATCATAAAACATCAATTATATCCGTATAGTTTAACACATGGAAAATAAAATCACTTTGTTAACCTATAATCATTATAATCATAAACCATAAAGAGAATGAATAATTATGTTATTAATAGATCACACCCCTAGTGAATTATAATTATCATCGAAGGGTAAAATCCAATATGAAAAATTTCATTAAAATATCACTAGATAATTTCTTTTGAAAACCAACCTTTTCATCTTCATATAAAAAATTCATAATATAGAAATTTTGATAATATTAGTGAATAAATATTCATTAAATATAAAATTTTAAAATTTAAATAGGATGTCTAAATAATAGTTCTGTAGTGATGATATAATATTATACTATTTTTTGTTCATTAAAACATTGATTCCTTACATATTTTCAATAAAAATGTTAATAACAACTTTTTTATAATAACACAAGGGATTCCATTGTAATTTATTTTTATAATTCAATAATGGGTATGAATGACAATAAATTTTTTTTATTTTAATAGAAAAAACACTATAGAAATCATATTAAATAAAATAAGAATTTGGAAGAAAAATATTCCAAACCGAACAGGTAATGAATTAAATATTTCTTATAATCCTTTTCCACATAATTTAATGTAACAAATAGAGTAAAATAATACTATTACATGTTAAATAAATGGATATATAGATTGAAATAAAAATAAATTACATTATCATAAATTTAATATGTATTTTTATTCAATGTAAATTCAATCATAAACAATGTCAATTTAAGTGCGACTGAAAATTGAATCCCTTACCTCAAGTTTCAGTTTTAGGAATGTGCAATAAACACTGGTATGAAAAACTTAAATTTTATTATAATTATATAAAATAAATATGTAAATACTTATAATATCCTATATGATCTACTTATTACATTTGATGTTCATTTTAATACTAATTCACTATTAAAATCATCATTTATATGTGTCAGTGCTTATGTTTCTCATGGATGTTTTGGTTGTACAGTTAGAGTCATTCTACATTGATATTTGAAAAATCACCTAAAAATGGTATTTATGAAATAAATATAACACATACTAATTGTATATATAAATATATTAAAAATCATCCACAAAATGTTCAGATTCAAAAATAACTTACATCATTCAGATAGACAATATTTCATACATATAGATTAATGTTGTCAAAATATTCATAAAAATAGAAAGAAATATATATATAATTTACATATTATAAAACATAATTAAATGAAAAATTATATAAATATATATATATATATACCATTAATCTTTCCATTTTACAATCCATGTAAAATAAAAATGAAAAATATTAACATCTCTCTATGGAGGTGGTAATCCACACTTATGCACGACCGAATTCATCAACTTTTAACAAATAAGATTTTTGATAAATACATATGAAAATATATTTATAGAATAATATATATATTATATATATATTATATAATATTTAAAAACATCAAAACAACTATTCATTAATGATGATGAATCAAAATTAATGTAATCAACACAAGGCGGTGGTAGTTTACTCCAACACATGAGCACGATTTTCAGATCCAATTTGATTGAAAAGAGAGTGAATGCTAATGGTTCTATAGTCATAAAAAATTCCATTATATTTATTAAAAATATGTTATATTTTCATGATGAATAAAAAAAATTTAAAATCTATAAGAAGAAATAATTTGAAAGAGGTCGATTATGATATCTTCCACTCTTTCAAATGGCCTCCTTTAGATCCTTTTATATGGACTATCAAAATGTTATTCTAGGAATAAAGAAGTCTCAAAAACATTTCTATGGGATCTATTAAATTATTGGCCATTTTTTATTTGAAATATATGTATTAATATTTTGTAATGAAGATAAATTATGAGTGACTATTTATATGTTGCGTAGATAACACAAATGGAATTTATTAAAGTTTTAAAATATAATAATGTTTTTCTCATGGAAAATGATTAAAAATATCTCTAAATAAGAATTTGGGTTTTTTTAGGTCATTGTTTGGCCATATAATAAGATTTAGACAAATATAATTGGAAAATATTATAATCTGATGGATTACCCCTCCCTCCCTCCCCCCACCCCAGTCGATAAACTAGTTTTGTCCTTATTCTTGGTAACAAAGTTTTATTTTTTTAATATTAAATTTGAACATGAAATAAGTAAAAAATATTAAAATTCAGTAATTATGATTATTTAAAATATGGAATAAATTTAATTAAATTCCATTTTAATACATGTTAGAATTTAATTTAATTATAAACACATAAGATTTGATAAAATATAATTCTCCAAAAAAATATTTTCATACGTATAGTTTTTTTCTAAATTTCAACATAAAATTAATTAAAATGAAAATAGTTGGATTAACTTTAACATTATTGAAAAAAAAAATTTAAAAAATTTAAAATAAGCAATGGACTTTTGAATCTCCCATAAAAATTATTTATAATTTTATATAATTTTTCAGTCTGAAATGAAATAAATTTTTTCAAAAAAAATTGATTTCGAGGAATGATATGGTTTCCATAAGATGTTTTATTTCAATAAAATTTATGTGAATTTAAAAATATTGATATTTGTATGGAACATGTTTTAATTATATTATTGTGATTTTGAATGATTTTTCATAAAGATTCAATTTATGGATTAATTGCGAAAAATATAGATTTTGAAAATACTATATCATTTATGACATTAAAAATATATGTGAATTACATGAAAATAAAATTAACATATTGTAAAAAATAAAAATATATTTATGATGTGAGGTAACGAATTTATAAGTACTATGTTAAATTTTGAAACCTATATTTGAAAATATGATATCTAAGTGATGTTGTATTTCCAATAAAACCAATTTTTTATTTTTTATATTTAAATTAAGTAATTTTATTTTTCAATTACATTCATCCCCTTTTTTAATTAATGGCATCTATAGGTGACTGGGAACCAAAAACAATTCTAGATACTATAATCAAGATAATACAAACTACAAAAAAATTATAGAATTAAAAGAAAATACCGGACATATGACATCATCACACACTCTATCAAATAAAAAAAATAGGATACATATTCACCATGGACTATAACCCACCTCATGGAGTACACCCTGACTCATTAACACACTCATTTTACAATTAAATTATTAATCATATTTCAATGGGTTTTAATCAATTAGTATTCTAAATAGCATCGAATTTCATTGTTTTATATAGAAATTGAAATTCATAATTGTGGAATTAAAATGGATTGAAATTATTATATAGATTAGGAGTTCAAAATTATTATTTCATTTTCACAATCTTTTTTAATTTTTTTTGAGTTTTATCATTTTTTTTCTAGAATGTTATCAAAAAATGGCCATCTGGGGACTGTCATCATCCAACGCCCACATGACACATGGGTGTCCCACAAGTGGGCCACCTATCCTTAAAAGCCCTTGTGGAGAATTCTCGAGGGGAAATGAGAGAACACTGGGGATCAGGACCTTGCATAGGCCCCAGAGGGATGAAATCTATGGGAAAAAATAGCTCCCCAATGGCATAGGCACTAGTATATGGGGAGACTCCATATGGTGTTGGGAGGATAGATCCACTATGGATGAGGATGTATAGGATTGGTGGTAGTATTCCTCTCACTTGAGTATGACCTCATTAATATGGTGGAACTGTAATATTTCTAATTATAGATCACCCCATATCTCGCAATTTTGAAATTGGGATCAAGGCTCTATCATACTCCACCACACTCCACCACTCTCCAAGATCATGCCACCATCCCCCTGTAAGATTTAGCCATTGTCCCCCTACTAGAAACTTGCAACGTACATAATTACTACCATTCCTCCCCACCACCATGGATCCAAACCTACACCTTCAATGTTTCCCATGATTAAATTCCAAAAATTATTCTAACCACATTGAAAAGTGGAGGTAGAAGGAGATTCCATTGATGTACACTATCCATCATTTCATCCCATCACTCAATTACATCATCCACAAATTCTCAATATGAGACATTAATGAACACCACTCCCAAAGACCATATTTTCATCCTTTTACTTTTCAAATATATTTATATACATTGTTCAATTATTGAAAGCATTACCGAATAAACAGACCTATGTGGATTTCATCCACACTGCAACAAATCAAACACCCATAATCCTTGGTTGATTTAAAATTTACACTCATGGGTCTCATGGGTGTAATGTAAATGGGAGATATATTTTGTTTTACTAAAGGAGGTCGAAGGACTCTCCCTTGGCCTATAAGAAGGAGGTATCACCTCACTACTAAATATGGAACATCATGAGGAGGAGGCTGTCTTATGCCAAGTCTCCTACACTATTTTTATTTCACTAATTTTTCATTTTGTTTTGTTTTTCTATTTAATTTAACATTATTATTTTTAAATAATACATGCATCTTTTTTCAATGTTTTTTTCCACCAATTCTTCCACCATATTCATTTTCATCCTCTCTTCTTCCAATTATTCTTCTTATATTTATTGTTATTATAATTATTAATATATATTTTTTATTTTTTTATTCATATTATTATTATATTATTATATTAATATTGTTCTGTTTTATTTTATTTATCTTTATCTCTTATCTCCCGCATCCCAATTCTTTTTAATTTATTATTTTATTTTTCTCAACCTCATTTTTATTTTTCTTAATTATTTATTTTATTCTTATTATTTTATATCATTTTCATTTCAACTTATTAACCAATGTAATCTCTCACCCTCACCAATGTGAGGCATACCCAATTGTTGGCCAAGATGAGGATAATTGGTTCTTAAATTTTTGTTAATGTTTATTTAATGATTATAGTAGATATTAATTCCATGAATGGTTGAGAAAAGTTTCCCTACTGTGAAAAATTACCCCATGGAATGAAACTCGATATACATCTATTATTTTATTAAAATATATTGTCCCCTCTTCCTTAACTAACTCCTAACATGATGGAGTTTAGCGAATACAAGGATAAAATGACATCATTTGATCTGGTTCATAGTAGTTCAAACACCCTAAGACAATGCGTTATGTCATCCTTGATTAGAGGAGGTGGTTGATTTTTTATATAATTGGAATTAAAATATTCCACATTCTATAAATAAAAATATGTGTAATTAATCAGGAAACTTTATGATTGGATTATCAAACTAAAATCAATAAAATAAAATAGAAACATTATTGAACCCACAACCCACCCCAATACCATTTGTTTACTTCATTAAATTGTTTTACTTATAATTTCATGGTATTTTTGTCTAAATTATCATAGTTAATGTCATTTTAAAAGTTTATAAAACATGTAATCAAATAACAACAAGATATTATCATTGGTATCATGAAAATAGGAATTATTAGTTTAGTTGAATTAGATTATCTAAGTGAATAACACTAAGATGATCCTAAAGTGGGATGGCCCCAGTATTCCAATGTGATGCACTACGAAATGAATTTTCCATTACCATTCCATAAGAAACGAGTGCATCAAAACATCTAACATTTTTTTGGGATATAATAATTTCTTTTCTTTTCTTTTTATATTTTCACATTTTAAATAGTTTTTAATTATATAAATATAATAAACTATTATGTTTCCATGATGAATTAAAAGGACTATTATTATACAAGGACTGATGATTATGAACTGGTGTTGGAACCCATATTTGAACTGACACATTCTATAGAAGAAAGGGTTTCCATATTTGTTAAATAGATATTGGGAACAGTAAGATAAGTCATTATATATTACCAATATAAAGTCCACATCCAATATCCTAGTGATACCCTCAAAGAACCTCTAGTTGAAGGATTCTATAGGGAGTTGACTAAATTCTAAGATTAGTTCTTATAATTTTATCAAAATGTTTACATGAAACAAGTAGGGCCACCCTTTCTTTCTCCGAACACTTTTTATGAAGTCTCCCAAATATAAATTTTTGGATAAATAGTCTAATCAAAAAAAAATATGATATCCAGTTTCTAAATAGATAGTTCAAGATCTTCATGACATACTAGATTGGATAACTAATCACTTAAAATTATCCCTCATGAAGCAAGAACATGAACGAAAATATGTTCCACTTGTACAACATTATTTTTCGGTGGATAAATATAAAATTGAGGAAAAGCATGAGGTGTATCCAAAACCAAACCATTTTATGATATAGATCCAAGAGTACCATGATGATGATGGAATTTTGACTTTGATATATGTGTGAGATCAAAAATAACTCAATGATTTTTGTAATGACTATGATGAACTACATGATAATCATAAACCACTAAAATAAGAATAACTACAACATAGATGGAGGACACCACCCAAGTGGTGGAATTTTATGTAATGATGGAGGATCCCAACTAAATACCTCCACCCTCAATAATCTATCATCAATAGGAAAAAACATTGATGAAATGATTTGAATTAATCAAATTTAGGGAGTAGATTTTATCTTAATGTATATTTCATTAGATATTTTTCAATATTAGTTTAGTATTTATTTCTACTACTGTAAATAATCATATTTATAAAATGTTTTTGATGACTTATAGTAAGATGAAGAACATGTACCTATACCAGTTTTCAGATCACATAGAGATCCATGATTTTGATGAAAATACATTTGAGAAGCCACATAATTAAATCCAATATGAATATCTAGAGGAAATCAAGATAAATGATAGTCATATCGAATGGGATAAAGTACATATTTAAAATTTACATTTAAATTTTATTCCAATGAAAATACAATCTGGCATTCCATTTGAACATTAAATTCATGAAACATATGTGAAACTGAATATGAAAATGAAAATGGAGGTTTCACATGTAGCAATAAAATAGGAGGATATATCTTGGTAACCCAAAAGTGCGCAGACCAACGAGACTAATGTACACATTCCAACAACACATCCCCCCATATAAATAGAACAACCATTCAACAAAAGAATTTGAAAGTTCCATTGGGATACTAAGACTTCTCACCTGAGGTATCCCCAATAAAAATTAATTCAATAATGATTTGAAACATGGTAATATCTAATAACTCTAGATGAACTCTCTCATCCCAAAATAAGCCAAATTTCCTCGAATACAAGATCAAGTTCTGGATAACCACATACACTCTCAATATCGTCTAAGTGAAAAAACCCAATAGTGACAACTCATCAATTGAACCCTACATGTCTTTTGTATTTTATTTTCTAATCAATTGATCAGTATCTAAATTTACATTCATATGAGAATAAAAAATATCAAAATAAAACAGTTGGAGATACTCAATCCATTTTCTCTATCAAAACATCATATCCTTTTAGAGTAAAAATATAAAAATGGTTCTTATGATCAAAATATATTTTTAACCACTCCCCAAAGAGATAGTGATTCAAAATTTTCAGTACATTTATTACTACTGAAAACTCAATGACATGGGTAATATAGTTTTTATCCTGATAACATAACATGAGGAAGCCATAGGGAACCCTGAATTTTCCCTGCATCATTAAACAACCAAATCACATTCTATAAGAAATGTAGAAATCATCATAACTAGAACCTAATTCTATAAAATATAAAAATGGATCTAAATTAAACCTCAACATCATCTCATTAAATGATCTCTGACAGTCTTCAATCCATTCAAAAATGTACACACTTATATGTTAAATTACTCATCAAAGATAAAAGCAAAAGAAAAATCCTAAAAACAAATATATAGTAACCATCCAAATACAATAATAATTGGATCTCAAACACATTTAAGGTCTTCTACCAATACATAACATATATTATAATTTTCGGATCCACTATGATTCCCCAACTAAGATACCATGTGCCCTATAAATTTCACATCCTAGACCCAAAAATCACATTTGGAATGATTTATATAGTGGTGATGTCCCTTAAATATTTGAATAATGATATGAAAATTCTCTATTTTATCCGAAAATGACATGGAGTACCCCAAAATAGAAACCATTAAATCGATAAAAATGATTTAATGAATTGATAAATTATAAAATTCATCAAATATTTATACACCACAGGTAGTTTAGTCATACCTTTGGCATAACCAGAAAATAAGAATGTACATACCAACTCCTAATAGTTTTCATTGGTATAACCCCTTCTAAGACAGTCATTTATAAGTACCCTTTCACATTCCAATATTTGAAAACCCACATTCCAATCTAGGCTTCATAAAAATTTCATCAATCTTATTAAAATGATATGAGTTCCTAAAAATAACCTCATTTAATTTAATATTGTTAACAAAAATTATCAGTCTCCCATATTCCTTTTTAAACTATAGGAATGTTGAAGGACATGTGGACATGATAGTATAAATTAACCATTTTTTCACTATATCCTCATGATGGACCTTGAGTTCCACCAACTCAATAAGTTACAAGTGATTATATGGAATAGAAACATGTTTCATACCATAACGAATATAAATAATAAAATCAACCTTTCATTGTGTAGGAAAACTATAAAAACATATAGAAATACCTTAGGTAATGAGATAACTTCTATAGGATGTATCCTAGAAAAATAAGTGTTTACTACATCATGAATCATATCTAACAATATAACCAATATTACCCTGACATAAGAAATAACATGAACTCATGTTTCTTATCTAGAGTCTCGCTAACCCTAAAAAACATTTGTAACCCCAGTGGTAGAAAAGAACTATTCCTAAAGATGATAAAATTAATTTTTTTCATTAACATGTATCATTTAATCCATGAATATAATAATGTCAAGGATTTCATGCTCAAGAAACATGAAATCCCATTCTACCTAAAAGTCAACTATCATCTTGCGACACAAGGACATATGAAGCCTTGTTCAAACCAATTACACAAAAGCATTAAAATATCAAAATAGAATGTAATAAGTTATTAAGGAAAGGAAAAATTTAAACTGACTTTGATTGTAAAAATAATGATTAGCACCTATATCAAATAAGTATAGAATCATAGAAGAAGGAATTTATGACATATCTCTAACAATAGTTGTCTCTTATTTATATTCTGCAAGAATATGCATTATCATATAAAGACATATTTTCATATCCCCATGAACATCTCTCATTTCCTTATGATTCGACTCACCATATTTTGAAGGATCAGTAAAAACCTAAAATCCCTTGGGGATTGTGGATCCTACAATACATCCCTAGGACATCATTTCATAGAACTCAATTATGAAATGTACTAGGATCCTCTATTTTGTTACGTATGGCATGGATAGATCTCCCACACTGATAAAAAATCAATTGATTCCTAGTCAAAGAACCTAAAATTAAAATTGAAGACAACTAAAAACCATTACATTTCGTTTCATCTCCACAATATACAATATTGATAGTAACTATTCCAAATGAAGGTCCACCCAAAGATATCTTCCATGCTGTGTCTACCAAATCTAAATCAACTATTCCACATACATACAAAAATTATGATGGAAAGATTAGAATAAACATATATTGAATATTTTGTCACTATCCTTTCTCAAACCAATGATACATTATGTACTCATTAGTGACAACATCAGGTGATTGATGTAATAACAAAGAATAATGGGTTGAGTAATACTCAATGTTAGGCTCACTATACCCAATAGTCAAATTATCATGGGACATTTATTCATGTATCATCTCCAGGAAAAATAATAAAATAATTATTTTCTTGAATGAACCACTTGTAAGGTTCTTGTGGAACCTAGATAGCACAATATAGTACCACCGTCTCCTAATTGATCCCTCAATAAAAGTTATGGAAAAACCCAACCCCAAGCCATCACATATCATCAAGAAATTTTATATCCTCCCAAAATGACACATCCAATCATCATTATCCAATGCTACTTTTTCATCATGGAAGACTGGGGTATTCCAATATGATAAGTCATCACCACGATCCTCCCTATGTGTTGGGACTCTAACACCCAATTAAACGAGAGTCTGAATTGTGTGGATAACTAATTCAACTAAATAAGGTTACATTAGAGGTTTAACCTATAGAAAATATCACATATATTCCTTTCCTATAATAAGAAGTGATTTTATAAAATAACTTATTTAATAAATAGAAAATAGATTCCAATTTCATCAAGATATAATTCCAAAAATATTAAGATCACATTTAGAATTAAAATCAATACTTAAAAATTATAGATTTTAAATAAATTACAAATTATATCCATGAAAGGAAGAAAATAAATGTGGAAAATACCAATTTAAAAAAACATACCATAATGTTCATTCAAATGTTCCCAAACTACTTGTCTCAATCCATGCAAATGGACCTGACCACACATGGTAAATATTATTCAGTCATGCCAGTGAGCTGGAAATTTTATTCTCCATTACAAACTATTTGAAATCCAACGGTCTTAACTCAATTATATCCTAGGTGAAAAATAGAAATTATATTGTTTTAAATTGATAATTTTATTATAGATAATTATAATATACCAACCTTATTCAACCAAACTATACAATTTAGTCAAGAGTCGCATGTTGAGGTGAAGTATGAAAAGGAAAATGTCATGTATAAAAAGAAACTATATAGACCACTATATTATTATGTGTAAGAACAAGATACAACTAGATTCATACAATCCTAGCTAACCCAGACAAACCAAAATATTTGAATATAGAAATACCATAATATCTTCATGTGACACATAGTCACTTCTACGAAAACCAACCAAATAAAAATACCAAATGAGAATCCAAAAGTATATATGATTCCATTCCCTTTACATTTATCCTAAAATAAAAAATATACAACATTATAATGGAAAAAAGTATGGTGTGAGCTCAAATCCCTATCGGATCCAACCAATGATTCTATAGAAGATCTAATTTAATGAATTCTGCAATTCATGTTTTTTGAAATTAGATATTTCTTGTCAATCACTCTTATAAATCCCATTCAATTAAAAATCATTTTTCCCATTGGTTTCCCAAATATCCATTCCTATACTCAAACTATAAATATAAAAATATAATGTGATATAAATAAGAATGAATATCCACAAATTGAGAGGTACGCAAGAAAACACATATAAATTAAATAGGCAATCATACAGAGCTATGTGATAAACCTTCACAGTAAAACCAATGTTAAATAATTCCTGATGAATGCAATAATGTGATTAGAAACGACAAATGAAAAAGAACATTGAATTATTCCCTAGACTATAGGACAATAAATATACAAAACTCATGATCCAAGATAAGAAAAATTTTATAACATAAAATATCTATTACAAAAATAATCCATCAGTTACCAACATGTTACCTCCTAGTAGTAAGACACACAAACTAAGGTTAATCACTTCCCTTTCTCAAAAAACACAAGGGAACAAATATTAAAAATGTCAATAATAAATTTACAAATATAGGATCAAAATATTATGAATCATTTTATATTCCAATCCAATTTGATTTAGTGTTTGAAAACACATTTTGATATCATGAAATATATATCATTAATATAAAATCACATAAAAAAATTCATTAAAATATGTCCTTTAAAATAACATATCGCTTCAAATTAATGAACAACCCAAAGAAATTTTCCAAAATTATAATAAATTAAATTCATAATTCCATTTTATATAAACACCTACCAAAAATGTATATAAATGAAGAATCCATAAATAGTGGTGGTTGGAATCCATGAGATCGGGCATCAAATGACATGGTGTGATGAGAAACTCTAATGGGTCTATAAAAAAAAATATCCGGCCAAGAATTTGGAAACAACCACAATTACAACCAAATCGAAATAAAAAACATAATGATTACAAACCCAAAGTGAAACAACCCTACCACAATAGAGATTAATCATTGAAAGATGAAATCTGAAATGGATGGAATCAAGAAAATCCCCATTGAGAGCCTTTTTGATGATAGCAAGGAATAATGGTTATAAATAAAACCAGAAAAAAATCGTGAATCACCTTGAAATTATAATTCATGTAAATTACATGGTGTGTAACTCCATTCCATGACATGGAATCGATGAATATAAATTATGATGAAAAATCCATCACTTTTTTATTCAAAAATTATATTCAATAATTACACATCATGAAACTATTACACAGAGTACATATATTTTATTCCAAATATCAGTTCACAGTATCTTTAAAACAAATAACAAAAGTTATGTAACCCCGATACATAGCCTTTAAATCCCAATTAGAATATAGAAACTCTATATTTAATCCAGATAGACTCAATGTTTCCACTTTTATAAGTCCCCAAAAATTATTAGAACCCTACAATGTCCTTAAAAAATATATAAATAGAATCCATTTATTCAAATATCCATAAATCCTTGATTTTTAGATTATTTTCCCCATAATAGGATCTCTATCATTGAAAATATTGAAGACGCACCCAAACAAGGTCAATAAAAAAGATATATACAAGGGAGTACATAAAATTCATACCAGGGTGTCACACAGTATATTAAAAATCAGGTGGAAAACCATACCCGACATATCATAGATCAAAATACTGACTCATCTGATATATATTTCTAGATCAATGGAAATGAAACATAATAGAGTGAAAGCACATGTTCCATAAGAGCATAAATTGAAAAAAGATATTTGTTTATTGAATACACATAAGAATATAAAATCATTTCAAAAATAGTCTAGTCTCACTACCCAGACTATCATATATGATTAGGATCACAAACAAAAACATAAAAATAATCATGGTTCACTCCGAGGACTGTCATAGTTGGTAGAGTACACTAAAAAACTAGGTTCACTCCTCATTAAAGTCCTTAATATATCATGATATGTCCATATTTCCCCAATGAATTAGACAATTATATAATAATTGGCCAAGAAATTACATAATAAATACAATACATATGTATACAATAATATCATAAATAATTCATCAGCTCATAACCCATGAAAAAAAATCATAAACATTTCGACATTTATTCAAAGCATAACTCATTGAAAAGAAATGAGTTTCATAACTTAAATAATATATGGAAAAAAAATTGGTCTGATTGATTTATACTTTTCCATTTCAGGAAAATCCATCCAATGATGGAAATTGGATGGTATCATTGGATCATATCCCAATAACAAAATAAGAAATGTCTAAGGATGTAATCATAAACTAAAATCCCTTCAAATGATCACTTCTAAAATTTTTTGTGGAAAACAATATTTTAAATTTTAAATCATTTATTTAATATATACAAATATCAAAAATATTATGGGAAAATGTTTTCTTTTAAATAGAAAATTGTAAACATGAAAATTATTCATTAAATTACCCAATGTTCCTAAAAATATAATATTCTATTCATGTCATGTAAGTTATGATTGAGGTTCCTTTTAAATTTTTAATAACTAGACAAAAATACATCATTATGAATATGAAAATAACATTTAAATTAAATAATATTTAAATATTAAAAAATGTTTTCATTATATTTAAAAAATCACAATAGAGAATTTAAAATTTTCATTCAATTGTTTTTAGGAAACATGTAAGTGTACAAAAATATATTTATGACCGAAGAGGGAGATAAAAACATTTTATATTAAAAAATTATTTTAATCCCTTGACTGCATAGAGGAAAATAAAAGGAAAAAATTTATCCTCTATAAATACCAATATTAGAGGAAAATTGCTGAAATTACTGAGATTTATACTATGAAATTACTAGTTGGAAACATAATTATAAACAATCCTGGTAATTAATGTTATTGAAACACAAAACTCTTCACTTAGGTTACCTTTACTATAACGTAACTCCAACCGCATAAATCATAACATTAATTTAGTATAATTTTATACAAAAATATCAAAAATAATCAATATATCATAAATGGTCCACATATAACATTCCCCCACCAATTTACTTATTTTTTTTATAAAATTATATATTTCTATGAGTGAAATGTTTTATTTTTCGTGGCAATTTTTATTCTATAATTTGGTATATGTAGAATTATCATAGTTCAATAACATCAAGAATATTTGTAAAGATATAAATATCATATATATTAAGGACATATATAATTAATTTTTTCTAAAAATATATAGATAGAAAATTTAATTATTCCATGCATGGAGAAGTTATGATACACATAAGAAGGGACATTGTTTTCACTTTTCAAATAATCAAAATAGAAAAACTAATACATTAATTCAATATTTTATAGTAATCATTATATCATAATATATATATATATATATTAAATTAATAATTATTACCATCTAAGTAAAGAATAAAATGAATCAATTTTTTAGAGGACGTGGTAGTCCACTTGTACATATGAGAATGGAAAACGTTTTCCAATAGGCTGATAGGAAAGAAGGTACATATGATAATATAATTCTAGAATAAAAAAATTTAGTAAATATAATGTATAAAAATTAAACAAATAATAACAATGAATTGTGAAATATGGTTTTGAAAATTGTATTGTATCGCAACATGGAGGGTGTAGTCACCACTGATACATCAGTGACACATTCACATCCAATTTTATGAAATAATAATGAATATTGGTGGTTCCTTAAAAATATTAGAATATTTTTAGATTTATTATATTAATTATATTATTTAAGTATAAATGACTTATATTTATTTGAGTTAGAAGAGTAAATAAATTGAAAGAGGTCGAATTACACGATTACTTCACATATGTACGGCCTCCCATAGATTCTTAATTAAAGAAAATAGGAATAGTATTTTATGAATACCATCACCACCAAATTGTGTCTAGTTATTCATATAATATATTTGGTAACGTTTTTTACTATCAAGTAGTCTCTGATTAGTGTAAATAAGATAAATGAGAGGGGTCCGTTTATAAGTGGGTGAGTGGATACACATTGAGTTTCATAATATATTAAAATATAATGAATCATTTAATAATAAAAATGATACCAAATTTATAGATATTTTTACCTTTTATACGATAAGGTTAATATAGGAAAATTAAATAAAATTTATACAGTTTTATTTTGAAAAGAAACCATTATCCTTGGGATTAACACCCCTTGGTAAACAAATTTTAAAATAAACAATAGTTAAAATCCTTTACAATTTTTAATTTTCATAAATAAAAAAATGTGGTTTTCACCAATAATTTTTTTTTGAAATTATAATTAATATTATTTTAAATATATTATCAAATTAAATTTACAAATTTTTCAAAAAAAAGTTTTAAAATTGGCATAGAAAACATAAGGAAAAATATTTTTTAACAAATAATTTATTTCGAAAGTATACAATATTTATAATATTTTTTATTAAACAAAAAATAATTAAAATTTATTTAATAGATTTATTAATAGTATAAATTATTTATTTAATATTTTAAAAACATTTTTAAAACACTATTTAACTTTGCAAATCCAGTAAACGAAAACATAGATTTCAATTAAAATCATTTATTTTAATATATACAGAAAATTTTATATTTTCATAAAATTATAAAATATCACTAATTGATCATGTTGAATTCAAAAATTATGCACACTTATTTGAATAAATTTTCTAAATGTTTTAATAATTAATTATATTTTTTAAACAGAAAAACCCATTTTTTGGAAAAATTATTTCTAAAACATTCAATGAAATTATAAAAAATTGAGTACTAATGTATTTAAATTATATAAAAACTATATACTTATTTTTGTAATGTGGTTATTCCAATTCAAACCATGAATTTCTTATATAGTTTATAACAATATACTATATTTCAGTTCATTTAGACTCGGGGTTGTGTGTATTGTAATCTATCAAAGAAATTAAATTTATTTAATATGTATATATAAGATAATATCTCATAGTGTTACTAAAATCGTTATAAATGTACAACCCGTAACACCTAAAATGTGACCCCCATATCCTCACACATCTACACAAATTGATCATGTTAGATAAATAGACCCAGTCTAATCCTTATGAAAGTAAAAGTAAAATCTCAATATTTATATCATATATCTCACATAAAGCTTCACAACATAAGGACATAATAGTAAAATTGAGTACTATTCAATTATTGAAAAATAAAATTTTACAACAAATTCAAACATTTATCATTATGTTTAATCATATATAACAATTTGAGACATATCATTTGATATAATAATCCCCAAACCTAGAAAATAAAAACATATGAATGGGGTGATCTCATATTCTTCGTAATAGAAAGACATTTCATAATGCATCAGATCATAAATACAAAGAAGATCATGGTGAAGGTATAAATACAATATTAAAAGATTATAAACCAAATATGATATTCATAAACCCTGATATAGAAATATAATATCACAAATATTTCATTATGGAAGGGTAAAAATAATGACATACCTCAAATTACATATTAATAAATAAAATAATTTGAGCACGATATAAAAGATTATAATACATTTAATAGAAGACATATTCATGAAATCATATAATTTCAAGTATATAAAATGATTCATAATAAAAACATGGAAATATTTGAAAATATTAAGTATTAGAAATATATTACAGGAAATACCTTATGTCCACTACAATGTGAATAGAATTTTTAGGTTCATACCTAAAAATGTCAGCAAAATTATCAAGTTGAAACCCTTTGGAACAAAAAAAATTATATCAGTTACTGAATATCTCATGAGATATAAACTTAATCCAATGTATTATAGTGAAATATATGACCCCAATCATCATCATGCATATGTATGTCTCGCACCTAAAATCAATAAGTGTCACATTTTAAAAAACCCCTAGAAAAATAGTGGGTTTTAAAAAATTATCACATATATTTTCCTTAAAAATAATAAGATATCAAAAAAAACAAAAAATTAATACTAAAATAAAGACATATTAATGTTGAAAAAAACATAAAATTATGAAATATATAGTTTAATTGGAATATATGATTGAAAATAAAAGTGTTTTCAAAAAACCTATTAAACATTTATATAAAATATGGAGTAAAAATTATATTCCAAAAAAATAACGAATATGAAGAATTTTTTGAAACATATTAAAATGTTCTATAAATAAAGTTTACTTGGAAGTAATTTTGTATATTAAAAAATGTTTTCTGGAATATAAAACACTTTATTTTTAAATAATGGAAGATCTTTTGTATATTTTGAAATACCTAGGATGATTTCCATCATCGTAAAATGAGTATGAATATTTACTTTTGAGAATTGGAAATGATAATTATTGTAATAAAATAAAATAATACATCATAGTTATCTCCAAAGGGAAGGATAACATGTCTAAGAATGATAATATGGAAGTGGAAGAAATGATTCATTGGCAAGATTGTGAGCATTTCTTACCAACATTACAATTTTATTTTGTAAAAAATTTTCTCAAAGTAGTTGCTATTGATGATGTGCCATAATTATCATAAATAATAATATTACATACAATATTAAATGGGACAATTTATGGATATAATAATTCTTGAATATTATATTCTAATAAGAAATATTTTGACCCACAAAATTTTTTTACTGATAATTAGATTTAATAATATATATATTATAATTTACTCTGGTTTTTAAAGAATTATAGAAGTGGTTTCATTCTTCATTAATCTTCCAATATTAATAATTTAATGATAATTAAATTTAATAATATATATTATATTTTTCTTATGTTTTCACTTCCATTAATGTGTTTTTAGTATTTTCCATTGATGATGAATACCAAAACCACGATGTTTTAGTGATTCTCTGTGAAAAAAGTTATTTTCTTAATTAATGAGTTTTATAACAATTATACTATTAAATATCAAAAAATATTAATTTTGTAAATATTTATATAAAAGTATAATATTAAGTAATTTCCTCTATTTATCCATTTAATAAATTCAAAACAATGTCATTGTGGGTGGTTTAAAAAACCCAAACATAATCAAGCCCTAATTAATGGATAACTATGTGGCGGTTTAGTTCTAATATAATTTTACAATAAAATGATATCATAATTATTTTTTAATAGTATGGTAGATAATATATTTAAGTAATTATAATATTGAGTAATGAATATAAAATTATTACATAGTATGGAAATAATATTAGTTTTCTTGGTAATGATGGTTAATTTTATATTGGTGGTTTATCATTCATATTATTAATAGGGTACTCTTTTTTTATTGTAATAACATTACTCACATCGTAAAAATAATATTCATCCTTCTAATAGATAATCATGGTACAAATATTAAGGAATACATGATATGAAAAATGGATATAGTTAATTCCATAGTGGTTGTAGTCCATACATACACATGGATATAAATTTAAGATTACATTGAAAATGGACAACAATTAAGAAGGTTTTTCTCGTATTAATCCTCTATATTTAATAAATATAATAATCTTATAGGAAATTTTCTTTGAGAACCATCCTTTTACAGTGGTAAATGAAAAAGACATCATGTTTCTTCCAGGAGTAAGAAGTCTTCACAATGCATGATTCATGTTATCATTTTAATTAATGGAAAATGAAAGGGTGTTGACTATTATATCATATTTATAATAACATACAATTATAATAATTATAATTAAATATAAATAAAATTTAGTGTTATCAAAATTTATTATTATTAAATTAAAATATGAAATTATAAAAAAGAATAAGCATTTTGTAATCTATATCATACAACATTGATTATCCACTTTGTGAATTGGTAAAGCCATTAAGTGATTTTATGTTGTGAACATAAATACATATTTCGGGTGGATAGAGTATTTATGGGAGTTTTGTTGAAATTATGGGCCCAACATACATATATTTGGTGTGATAGGATTTTCGGAGAGGAATTCCCCTTTTATAAGTGAAAATGATGGTGATTTTTTTAAATACAAAAATAATACAACAATGGGAAGCCACGTTAAAGGATATCGGATCCAACATTAATTAATAATGGGGAGTATACCCCATCCCTTATCACTAAATGAAAACATTTTAGATCCTTTATATCCAATGTATCTCATTTTTCATTTTTTTATTTCAATACAGTATCAATGATTTTCCATCTTAATTTTACCATTATGCTAAAAAATAAAATTTAAATTATAATATAATTTCTAGATAATACTTGAAAATTTTAAATTACATTTCTTTATTTTTTTTAATGTGATAAAAATATATTTTAAAATATAAAATATTTTATATATAAAATTTTCATTACAAATATTATTTATTTTCTAAAACAAAAAATTTCAAATTGTTGATTAAATCCAAAAATTTTGTGTATTTAAAACCATTATAAAATTAATATTTTATATAAGAATAAAGTTTCATAAATTTCCAATTAATAAATAAATATTTAATTTTTCATAATGTTCATGTTATTTGTAAAAATAATACTATTAATGATCCACCTAAAAATAAATTTTTGTATAAAAATCATAAAAATCCTATTAAGATAATATTTCTATTCTAAATAAAAAAATGAATATAATCTATTCAAATTCTCAACCAAAAATTAGAAAATTTATATTTTTATCTAAAACCAAAAAAATAATATTGAAAAAATAATTTTTTTAAGATATTATTATTAATATATGAAAATTTATTTTTCCTATAAATTACTTGTTCAAATATTTTTAGTATATCTTATAATTTTAAAAATTAAAATTTTATTAAATCATTAACATTATAATTTAAAAAAAATTAAAATCTGGTAGAGAAAATATAAAAATACTATCCAACATGTTTAAAAATTAATTATATATCGATATATATATATATATATTGTAGTAAATTATTATATAATATTAATATCTATTTACATTACTCTTTATAATCTACATGTTATAACTATAAGTATGATATTATATGGTTGTAGTTTTTAGTGGAGGCATAATTAGAGTGGATCTTGTGGAAATCAACATGATGAATAACTTACAATATACGGCTTCTCTCAAATAAAAATTTCTCGAGTTTGGATTGGAAAAAGTCAATGTATGTCCTAAGAAAAATAAATCAATTCTAAATTTGGAAAAGTGAGCTTCATGAGGATGTATTACATTTTTGGATGTAATTTATTCTCACATTGTCATTTTTTTATTTATACTTTAATTTATAATATCTAATTTAAGGGAATTTTTTTACAATCATATTTAATATTAAAAACCTATCAATGATATTCATTCTAGTTAGTTATTATTTTTGGAATATTTTCATTTAATATATTTTTTATTTATGGGGAAAATTAATTTAACACATGTGTCATTAAATTATATTAACCATGATCTTGATAAATCTCTTATTTACTCTCCTTAATAGGTCTTAAAGGTCTTAGTCACACTAAATGACTAACCAATGTAGTCATAATGTGTAATCTAAAAGTGTATTTTTGAGGAAGAATTTGAATATTTAACAATGTTCTTTCATGTTTTCTCCTTCTTCAACCACCTTTAAATTTTGAATAATCATATTAATGAAAAGAAATATTTTTTTATGAACATAAATTATATTGTGTTTATTATAGATTTTTTTCAATCACCATTCCATCAAATTGAAACTTAAACTTTTAACTATGGGAATGTGTAGACTACTTCTTCTATTCTTAAAATATCTCAAATTTCATCAATTCATAATTTGATTTTTTTATTATAATGACTTTAATAAATATAGAAGATAGTAATGATATAATTATGTTTCGTGATTATATAATATTATATAACTATATTAATATTGTTCATGAGAAAATGAAATTATCTATTGTATATGTGAAGGGAACTACCACATAAAATGAAGTAATTAATTTTTAATTACCATGTTACATAGATTGAATTGAATTTTTATTTAATTCAAAAAAATAATGATTGTGACATTATTAAAATTAATTAAATGATGTAACCATTACTAGTTTTTCAATCAAAAAACCAATAATTGTTTTGATATTATGAACCAATCTAGAAAAAACTGACATGTACATAATTAATTTAATAATAAAATAAATATGGATATGAATGAAAAAATTATAATAAATAGATATACATATTAATTTCAGTAATAATTTAAATAATTTAAATTTTTTTATTATTTAGTAATTAAAAAGATATTCTGGGAAATTTATTACATGGGTTATGGAAGATATCATTAGAGTCTAGTTTTAATGTTTTCCTTCCAGATCACTATCATCCATATATATATTCAATAAATGGTTGCGATAATGTATCATTTATGCTCCAATGATTTTTAAGGACATTTTATATTATGGTTGAAATTCATTACAATAGTATTAAAAAATATT
Source organism: Viscum album (assembly GCA_963277665.1). Classification (NCBI taxonomy): domain Eukaryota; kingdom Viridiplantae; phylum Streptophyta; class Magnoliopsida; order Santalales; family Viscaceae; genus Viscum; species Viscum album. The sequence goes on from OY728128.1 coordinate 601,016,528, forward strand.
TTACTGATTTCTATACTACTGATTTTTGGATTTCATATAATGGTATTAAAAGAATGTTTTTTATCATTAAGTTCATGACCTAATTTTACATTCATTATGACCATTATTAATTATGATTTATCAACTACTAATTTTTCTATTTTTTCTGATGAAATTAAATTCCCATTTTATGGTGTAATTATTATTTTTGAAAGTGTTATCAATAGATGAGTATATTACATCTTATTTTTCTGAGAGGTTTAATAGTTTTTTTAAATCTATTTTGAAATGAGAGTCAGGATGAAAATAAGTAGATACAATAGTTTTTTTCCTTATAATAATTTTTTTTAAGTTATAAATGATGATGGGTGGCCCTGGGATATATCTTTTTAAAGCATCAGGCAAGGATATTTTCTCTAGGGTAATATTGTTTAAAATTTTTGGATTATAAATTATTCCATCACATGTGAACTACAAGGGAATATTGGTGATCAATTTGAATTCCCAATATTCCTCAATTTTTTATCTCCCTTATATATGGGTTTTAGGGGTTTCATTATAAAATGATCATTTCATAAGTTATTAATGAGAGTATTTTTTGTTTGTTTTTTAAATATATAATTAGTATGAATGATTTAAATTTTTTCAATATCATAATGGGATTCAAATAATTTTCAATAACACAATTATATTTTTTATTCTCAACACATATTTATAAAATTCATAAGACTTATGGATGAGTATGATAATTATCAAATTCAAAGGAACAATTCTTATTTCTCAACATGAATGAAGCAAATAGTGTCATGAATAAAATGAGGGTTCAAAAAATAAGAACTTATTTGTATGAAAAAAAATGTACATATATTTTAAGTGTCTAGTTTTAATATAATGGTTTACATAATTAACTAAAACTATAAATATAATTGATTATGTGAATTTAATAATGATAAAAATTCTTGCTAAAAACCAAATATTATGAGTTGGTAATGTATGGGTTGTTATAGTCGATATCAAAAAAAATAATGAATATTTTTTCAGAAACTTATCTTAGTATTTTGGTAGAGTTAATTATAACTGGTATCATAAAAATGTTAATATAACATTAAATATTATGATGATTCTAAGAAAATATATTTTTCAATGTTTACTAATTGTTATGTTTTCATGAGATAGACATTGAGGTTTTTCAGATTACTTTATCTCATATATTTGTTTTTTATAATGGGTTTTCGTAGAGTTAGTATGGAGAATGAAACAAGAATTTATCAATAGAGAAATTTTTTCTTAATAAATTACCTTAAATTTTTGGAGTTGGAAAAGTTTAATTTTATGTTATATTAACTTAATTATCATTGGCTATAAATGATGGAACTTGAGAAAGATATAAACTGAATTATATATTGTGGTACATGTAAATTGATTTAAATTTAAAAAAATTGAAACCTATAGTATTTTTTGGAAACATATTCATAGGGGTAGCTAAATAATCTATAAATTAGATGGAGAAGTTATTTGGATATCTTTTTTTCAGAGTGTCAAAAGGAAACAATTTCAATTTGGAATATTATAGGTGATGCTGATCAAATGTGGAATATTAATAAATATACAAATGAGAAGAATTAAATTTATACTAAATAGTTGATAATATTTAATTCATTATATAATGAAAAATAATTCCCAAATTATCTCCATATTAAGGGAACGAAATGTTATCATGTCAATGTAAATGGATGAATATCATGTTGTGAATTTCGATAAAAAATTTATGTAATTTTCCTTGTATGCAAAAAATATTATATTTTGAACTTGTATATTTAATTATATTGTTTTTACAAATTATTGAAACAATGATAACATAGATTTTGATACACTAATGATATTAAAATATACTTGTGTAATATCCCTCAGAGATTAAGACATAATATATTAATGTTACTACCCAGGTCAAAAATGGTCAGTTTTATTTTTTGGAGATTAATGTATAGAATATTTTAGTTCAGAAATATTGGTTTAGAGTATTTTTAAAATTTGTTACCTCCTATGATGTTTCATAGAGTTTTTGGGACTAAAGTAAAATAATGCTTAAATAACATGTGATAGCCTATAGGGACAACCATTAGTCTGGGAGGTGACCTTAGTGGGTAATAGTCTAAGTTGTTTTAGGAAGGAAAAAATGTATTATATGTGACCCATGGGATTATATGAAAAGGTCGGAGCCTTGGGATTTCAGGTCATAAAAATAAGGATGTTTTTATATGTGTTGAGATTGAGGATGATAAATTCTATTTACCACATCACACAGAAAATAAGAATCATTAAAGGATGAAAGAATTAGATAAATTATCCAATAGGAAATAAAGGTGTAAACAATCCACATGATCCAAATGTGGTATGAAATATTTTAATTATTATTTAGAATGATGAGGAAATTATTACCACAGTGGTATGGTTTTTACAATTGGCTTAAGACATTATTGAAATGTGTTCTGATCAGACTAGTAAGGGGAAATCATATAGTCATTTGGTATTAAAATTAATCAAATAAAATTGATTGGGAAATTTAAAAATATGTTATCTCAAGTATTTTAATAAATTTAATAATCACAGAGAGAAAAATATAAAAGGTGTGTTAATATAATTTGATACTACTATAGAAGATACAAGACCAAAAAATGAATTAGTAACATGTACATTCCATGTTTACATAAATTATCCCAATTTAATGTTTATTAGAGATAATTAATTTCTTATATTTTAGTGAATGTTTTAATTAAAAAATAATTATCACCTCATGAAATGTATATAAAAACAAGATATATAATCCTAGGCTAAGTATTAAAGAATAAATTCTTTATAATAATATTAATATTATCATATGTGGAATGGTTTTTCTTATAAATAGTATTACCTTATCAATAGTAATGTTTCATTATATTTTTTGTTTTATTTGATTTTAGTTTATCATGTTAAGATATATGGATGAGTTACTTATATTATCTTTAATTTTCAAAATGGGTTTCAATTCATATGTAAAAATGAGCTCATATATGTAAGAATATATTAATAATATGAGAATTTGATTGACTATATAAGTGAATGTTGTTTTTATCATATAATTTTAATGAAATATTTCACTAAAATTGTTGATGTTCTAGTTTTAAATGAATATATAGATTCATATCTTGTTTTATGATTATATTATTCATCATTTATGGATTGAATCAGCTATTTATATAGATCTATAATCTATGATATATTCTAAACCTCTTATTTAATGGATCCAAATTGAGCGATTATAGTGGAAAATCATTTACAAGAGTTCACTGATAAGGGTTTTACACAACCAAGAGAATAACCTTTTATAATTAAGTTTTGTTTGTAAATTATATTCATTGATCTACAAGGTTTTTCATAAAATATAGGGAACTAAGTAACATATCTATTAAGAATCAGTACCATTTTACTCAAATTGATGACTTTTTTATTAGTTATAGGGAGAACAATATTTTTCAAATATTAATCACATGTCTACATATAATTTGTTGAATGTAAATGAATAAAGTAGTTTCATGTCCTACCTTTTAATTTACGTGTGGCCACACTGAGTTTTTGATTATTCACATTAAAATAGAAAAAAAACTATATTTTAATTGATTTTATGACAAAGTTTTCTTCGAGTATTTGCATAAATATTTTGTAGTATTTATTGATTATATTAGGGATTATTGAAACATTTTTGTGGATCCTGAGAATCATTTATTAATTGTTATACTAACACTACAAAAAAACTTCAATAAAAAAATTCAAATGTGCATTTTATATGGGATGATTCATTCCTTATAGGTGTGGTGGGAAATATTTACCTAATTGTTGACCCTTCTAGGAATAATGTTTTGAATTAATGGACAAGTCATACTGCGGTTATTTTTTCTTAGAGTTTTCATATACTATTTGGTTAATAACTGGTGGATTTTTGAATACATTAACCACTAAGATATCATAATAACCGTCAATGTTCAAATGGGAGTTTCATTTATTTAGTTTTTAGTTTATGATGGTTGATTTTAGGGATCAAAAATAGTATTTTTTAATTATCAATTATTTTCCATTCCATTATAGATGGTGACATTTTTATTTATAATGATAGTTCATTGAGGATCCTTAGTAATGCTATTATGAAAGGAGGTTAGGTAATTTTATATGCATCAAAAATTTTAATAACTAATTTTAATTTGTATCCAATTCATGACCATGACCTTATAACATTAGTTTTTCATTAAAAATTTTGTGGAATCGTCTATATAATTAAAAATAGGATATATTCATGGATAATATATTTTTTAACATATATTCAATCAAAAATAGTTGAACATGAGGAAAATAAAATGGATTGACATAATAAATAATAATTATATTAAGATTAAAAATCATCCTATTAAATTATATAATGTATATGATTCCTTTAGTCATGAGAATAATGTATCATTGTCCGTATTAAATATGAGGAATCATCCAGTTATTATGACTTTATGAATCTCTAATTGTTGATTTCGTATCTGAAAACCCCTACTATTTGGGCTTATTTAATAGTACAATAATTTAAGTCATAAAGAATTCTGTATGCTCAGAATGAAGAATATGATTTTCATAAAAATATATACTTCCATAATATAAAAAAACATCTGATGTTTAATATTTATCCATGTTTATCATTGGTAAAAAAGGTGTATGTATTGAAAAAAATTAATATGAACCATAATATGTTAGTTGATGAAAGAATTTTTGAGTAAGGCTCACAGTTCTCCATTTTATTTCCATTCCGAAAATTATATGTTGTAAAAAGCCCCCAAGAATATTATTTCTTGGAAGGAATATGGATAAAAATAGATGATATTCCATTAAAATTATTGACTTCTCAATAGGTTAATTCATAATGATAAATATTTAATTGAATGATTTAGACATTTCTTATTCCATATTGAAAATTGTTGAATGTATCCATGGATATCATGGTGGGATTAAAAATTAAATCTTCATGAGATAATGTGAATTCAATTATTTATAATCCTTTGAAAACCTCCATTTATTTCCCTAATATTCAATATATGATGATATTTTATAAGATTTCCAGACACTACCCAAATGAGATAGTAATGTAACATGATGTACTTATCTCACTTCATTATAATCATGATCATAATTGTATATCCACCTTTTGGAAAATACTTTTTTATTCATTGGGCATAGACTTAAATATTATTGTAACATTTCTCCCACAATCTAATAGATAGTTAAAGAATACAACTCTGATTATAATTGATATTATCTTGCCTTTATAATTTCAATTTTTGAGATGTTGGGTTCAGTAACATTCATATGTGCATTTTTGATATAATAATAGTGTTAATTCCACTATAGAGATGAAACCATTTGATTAGTTCTATAGAAATTAGTTTCAAACTCGGACATGTGGGGATGATATCAGAGGAAATAATTGGAATGAATATTAGTTAAATAAAATGTTGAAAACATAAATATGAATCAATATCACATGAATGAAACTCAAATAATGAAGGAATGTTTTTGAATATAATTGGTGAAAAAAATCATTCATTTCAGATAGGAGGCCAGGTTTTTATAAAAAATACATCTTGTAATGGTCTGACATGTTTTTGAAATTAGGGAAACATATTTCCTTAGATTACTTTTCAATTTAAAATTCTGGATAGTGTGGGATAAATTTCTTAATTTTTATCCTTATCACATTTTTTATCTCAGGTGAATGATGTTTTTTATTTTTCATTATTAAGTATATTTTTACCTAAAATTGTTCATGTTTTAATCCATTGCATGAAATAGATAAAATAAAATGTTTTTTATATAATGAATAAATTTGAAATTTCAGATCACAAAAAGAATATATTTTCTAAAAATTTAATCCCACATGGTTAATTTTTTATAGGAGAACCATATTATTGGCTAAGCAACAAGGGAATATGATAAATCTATGAGAATAAATATCTTCAACAATTAATTAATAAAGAAAATTTCTAAGGGTTTATTTTCATTAAGATGGTTAATGTTAAAATATAAATAACATTAATAGAATAATAATTCTATTCCTTATAAATTTTCATATTTAAAATTTATTTATTTATATTTTTTATAACAATATTATATAATTTTTATGATAAAAAATAAATATATTTATTTTAAAAAATTGGTCTCAATGATTTATATGTTATCATGTATATATTAATATTATAAATTTTAAAAATTTAAGATGACATTACAGAAATAATTTATAAAATCAACACCTTTGAAGTATCTTATGATGATTTTTTGATATTTTTTGTACAAAAAAATTTGGTGTGAATTGTAAAAAATAATTATTTTTCCATTAAAATATCATTTATGAAGATTTCTTGATATAATATTGAATTGAAAAAATTAAAAAACTATTTTCTATACATAATATATATTTTATAATAAAAATATATAATTTTGATATATTATGTTGATTTTAGAAACATACGAAGAAAATTATGATATCGTTGTAATGTTTTATTTATAAAAGAAATATAATTTTGAATCATTTTATTTAATTAGTTTATTCCAACACTAAATTCATTTATCAAATTTTTATTAAGTAAAAAAAATCACTTTTTTAATTTTTAAACAAATAATTTATTTAAGACCAAGAAATTCCATTTAATTGTTTTTAAATTATATGGACTTATTTCGAGACTGTGAAATTCGACGACACGTGATCCAGATGCCCGGTGAGCCTAAAAATAAATTTTGAAATTTTTTTAGTTCACTTCAGTGAATATATGGGTGGGTTTTTTCTATTTTTTAGAGGTGCTCATATTTTACATCTGATTGCACTGTTGAATTCACTGCACCGGGATTCGCTTCGGTGAAGCTTAACATCAACCAGTATGGTTCTGACGGAAAAGTTAAATTTTGGGCTGTTCAAAAAAATAATAATAAAATACCACTTTGAGTTATTTTATTTATCTTTTCAAATTTTGATCAACGTTTAGCGAAACTGCAACACAACGACAAAAAATAAATGATTGTTATTCAATGAATCATTTCTTTTGATGTGTAACAGAAATGCTGGTTTAATTAAAGGTTTATTATTTAAGGTTTATTAATGAGAAAAAATAATGAAATCAACAAACTTTCATTGCTTATTTTTTATTCAAATTCATTGGGGAGTAGAAGAAGGATCGTAGGGAAAACATTGATGAACATTCTGATGAAATACCTCTCTAATGGAGAATGGAGATCAAACATCTATCTATGGAGGATCTGATTCGAAGAACGACTAACGGTGACCAACACCAATGAACATGTAATGTCAAAGAATGTGTAATTCCTCACTCTTATGCATTGGATTCAACCTAATCCTAGTATGGGATTTACCCATCCTAATTGAATGATGTTTTCTTATCCCATTCTTAAAAACATAGGATGAACACAGATCAACCGAATAGCGGGTTGATTCGCGATCTGCTTGATCTGGAAAAAGGATTTTTCATGTGGGGATGTCATGGGATTTAAATCAAGCTGTTTGATTCAATTTATGATTAAACCATGTTCAAATATTAACAAGAAGGGAGAAAGTCGACCCAAACAAGCCATGGTCCCTCTGCCGATCTTGGTTGATGTGAGTTTTACAATGCTGACCGATTAACTTTCCATAAATAGAAATATGAGGGGTTCGAAGTGAATGTGTAAACCTACCTTGGATATATGTGTAAAAAATTATAAGAATGTACCCCATGAGAGTCTCTAGTGGCACATCGAAGCTCTTGACAATACATCATCACTGGTGGCGTCTTGCGACGACCATGGGTGAGAGGTGGCGACACGAACATCAGTGCATCGCACAGGTAGGGATCCGCGGCCGGATGGACATGGCGGGGGTGATGGCATGGCTCCCCTCAGCACCATGTGGAGGAGGGGCAGTTTGTGTGGGCCACTCGATTTGAGCACCAATGTTTGGCCTCCTGCAAGCCATTTCGGGGAGACAGTGAATCACCAGCTAGAACCACTATCTGGAAGAACAAGACACCCCACGTCCAGTCCAGCAAACTAGCCTACACCACATGGGTTGGGTTCCTCAGTTGGGATGCACCCCCACCAGGATGGTATGGCTGGACCCTTTTATCGTTTTTGCCTATATCTTATTGACTGGGCATCTGATTGGCATGCCATATGACATGTTGTAACCATTATGACTAGTCTTTTTATTAGGGTACTTGTAAGTTGGAATTTGTGGTGGTTGAGAAAAGACCAGTGGATTGAGTAGTGGATCCTCTATAATTCAAGCATGCTAAGTTATGTAATCCTGTGGCTTAATGTGACATGATGAAAGAATATTGATCCACTGTGGGTCAGCACCACGATATCATCTATGGGTTATCACTTAATGATTCTCTATGGGTCAGCACCTAGCGATTCTCAGTGGGTCCGTACCTAGAGATCCTCAGTGGGTCAAAACCTAGTGATCCTATGTGGCTCAACACATAATGATCCTCTGTGGGTTAGCACCAAACGATCCCATGTGGGTCAGCACCTAACGATCATGTTTGTGTCCTCACCTAGAGACCCTGTGTAGATTAGTAACAAATAAAATTAAAAGAATATGATGATCTATATTTATGAATAATCATCATTATTCCTATCCATTATATTTTAAACCTAGAGTGAGATGTCTTTTACATTGTACTCTTTTATTGATATCATGCTTTTTTTTTCTTTGTGAGATTCTTATAGACCATTAGAGGTCCTGGGGTCCATACTGAGTATTATTTTACTCAGCCCTGCACAGGACTCCACCTCACCTTATTGTATCTTATGCAAACGATAGACAACATGACTGAATATTTGGAGAGCCAGGGTAAAACAGTGCGAGGAGGTGTCTGATTAACGTGGTGTGCCACAATGACGATTTGTACCTACCCTTCTGGTAGGGTCCTTGGAGAATGATCACTAGAGCTTGTTTGTTACTTTCATTTTACTACTATTTTCGTTGGGCTTGTATAATGGCCCATTCATTTTTAATACTTACTTTTCCACTCATTAGTGTTACTTTTTGGTGGTTGTACTACATTCCCTCCATTGTGGTTTTCATTTTTCGGTATTCCCTATCTGTGTGTGTACAAGATTAAAGGAAATTACTTCCCATTTTTTGATATTTCTTCATGGCTCAAGTCTTGAGCCCCTAGCCTATGGAAGGCGGGAATTGGGTAGTCACGACATGAGCGCCAAGGGATTTGTCATGAAAAATGGTATTAGAGGGAAGTTGGTTCTACTATAAGAACTATGAGTATGTATTTTCAATACGGAATTAGTGTTAAGTGTTTCGGGTTCAATTTTCATGTTTGGAGTCTGGTGTTGTTGCAGTGGCCGACGTATCCATACACCAGGACACAGAATTCTATTTTATGACCCGGTACTTGAAATAAACGATATCATGTGACTTGGAAATGGTTTCATTTTGATCTTTTTTGAGTCATCTCACAAGGTATAACTTATTGACCATGGCACTTCTTCTTCTTTACAGGATTCATCCATGTAGACAACCATTTTGGATTCCAGTTAAATAGAATTATGAGGGCCCACCGAGTGATGAGGCCTAGCTATAAGTCCCCCTTATAGATATTTCACCTTCAGGTGGTGTACCAATAACACCACCACCCATAGGGAAGAAATTTCCACCATCCCCACCATCGGAGAGTGCATGCTGACTAAGCATGTTGCACAAGTTTCAGAGACATAAGACTCCCAGGTATCGATGCAAGATAGACCCATATGAATCTCAATACTAGATGGAGGTAGTCGCATTATTTTTCCACTTGGATGGGACACCATCAGACAAGATGGTGATCCTAGCTACTAGTCTCTTTTAGGAAACAACAAGAAGATGGTGGAGCCTGACACTCTAGACACATGAAGAGACAACTCTTTCCTTGTTGGACTTTAAGAGCCTCTTCAGGGTGATGTTTGTACCCTCAACACTACGCTCTTTTCATATTTTGGGGATAATACACATATAGTAGGCTTTTTGGAAATGGGCATATTACTCAGTGAGATTTATAGACCTCTCCCGCTACTGCACCGATATGGTACGTGACACTTTCTTTTGATCCTGGAACGTTAAAAAGGGTCTCTGATGGGAGATCATATAATCAATTATTTATCTCGACATTATTACATAGGCTGGAGTTCTAGAGAGAGCTCATATGGTGGAATGATTCCAAGAAGAGAAAGCACCGATGACGAGAATCACCACCAGACGACAGGTGGATGATTCATCTACATATGGAAGTAGGTAGATGGCGTAGTTGCCCAAATAGTCCAGTACATCTGGAAGATGACCCCATGGCACATGGTTAGAGGTGTGGATCTTACGAGTAATAGTAGTTCATATGAATACTATAGTTCGTTACTCTTACGGTGGAAAAGGGAACATGGCTCGCGACTGTCCAACTCCCCACGCGGATGACCAATAGAAGGTCTAGTGACTGCCGAATCAGTGACATAGTTTCGATTGAGGAGATCCATTGGGTGACGAACGTGGTAGGGGAGTAGGCCTAGTGGCAAGAGGGGAACTATGATTCGAGGTACTATCACTAGCACTCCCAAGAGGTCCACCCCAGGCACTAGGAGAAGGTGGACATGGGCGGGGCCAGCTTCTGGAAATGGAGGCCTATGACAATGTTGCTTTTGAGATAATTAGTGGTGTGATTTGTTTAAACTATTCCATTGCTGATTCTCTTTTTGAAACAGAATCTATTCAGTCCTTCCTTTTCACATCTCTCATTCGATTCTCGATGATTCGGGTGGAGTCATTGGCTCGATCTATACAATTAGAGATTCCTATAGGAGAGGATTTTATGTTAAGACATTGGTGTCATTTGATTGATATTACTATAATATGTGAGATATTTGTCTCATATCTCATAGTAGTTGCATCATGGACAAATGATATCTTATTGGTTTTGTACTATATATTGTCATTCCAAGCTTAGATTGACAATTTTAAGCACAAAGTGTTGTATTTCTGCAAGGACAGGACAACGTTTTACATCACTGGCGAGAAGGTAAACCTTACAGCAGAGGATGTACATTCTCAGTGGAGGGTGAAGTCGATGAATAATTAGTTGGATAGTGTCACGCTCAGTGTAGTGGACGATATAAGTCCATAATATCATGTGGTGGTGGACCAATTTGCAGATGTATTTCTTGATGATTTTCTAGGACAACCTCTTCACAAAGAGGTAGACTTCTACATTGACCTATACCCCAGGATGACACCAATATATACACTAGAATATCACATTTCTCCCATGGAGCATCGTGAGTTGAGGGTACAGAAGGATGGCTTATAGGGGAAGGGTTTTTATGACTCAGTTTTTATCCATGGGAAGCACTAGTGTTGTTCTCCAAGAAGGCATATGAGAGATTGAGGATTTGTATGGACTATCAGCTCCTGAATAAGGTGACAAGGAGGAACATTTATCCTCAGAGGTGGATTAATGATATATCCGATCATTTGAAGAGATCATTATTGTCTCCAAATATAGACCTCATATCAAGATATCATCATCATTGGGTTCAGGTTGTGGATGTACCGAAGATAGCCTTCAGATGCCGATATGGACAGTACATGTTCGTGGTGATTCCTTTTGGCATGACCAACGCCCCATAAGAGTTTATGGGACTCATTAATAGGAAATTTTAGCCATACCTTGATCTCTATGTAGTGGTTTTCATTGATGACATTTTATTGTACTCAGGGTTGGAGGAGGAGAATACCACACATCTTTAGATAGTTTTGGATACACACATAGCACACCAACTATATGGTATATTCTCCATGTTCAAGTTATGGATACATGAGTTCCAATTTCTAGGACACATCATCTCAAAGGCTAGTGTTATAGATGATCTGGAAGAGATAGAGGCAGTTCGTGCTTGGGGCCACCTAGGAGCGTGACTAAGGGGAAGAGTTTCTGGGGCTTGGCTGTGTACTACTCGAGATTAGTACCTAAATTTTCCAGAATAGATGCACCCTTTACAGATTTGACAAAGAATTGAAATACCTTTAAATTTATGGAGTGGTTTTAGTATATTTTCCAGGAGATGAGGCGGAGACTAAAGAGTTCCCCCATCATGAGGCTACAAGAAGAGGGCATTGGATATGTAGTTTATTACGAAGTAACAAAGACATTACTGGGATGTGTCTTCATGAATGAGCGGGAAGTGATTGCCTATGTCTCAAGACAAATGATGAAAAAAATTTAGAACTATGTGACTTATGACCTGTAGTTAGCAGTGGTGGAATTGGTGATGATGATGTGGCATAACTACTTGATGGGTGAACAATTTAGTGTCATTTCTGATCACATTAATTTTATTTATATCTTCTCATAGAAGGACCAAAACATGAGACAACATTTAAGGATAAACTACTTCTTGGACTATGACATTGAGATAGTCTACATACTTGGTATAGGGAACATAGTAGAAGACACACTCAGTAGATGGTTAGGTCTTTATCTACTGAGTGAGGTGACATAGCATCTATCCATGTTGCATACATTCGTCGGGGATAGTGATAGGGAAACATACCTCCAATATATGACTATCACTCCCCCAGTAAATCAACATGTTCAGGAGGCATAACATGGGGATGTTGGTAGTGAGACATTTTGTGTTTATATATCCTCAGTACAGGCTCATAATTGATTTTTTATAGGTAGGAAGCACATCATAATTTTTAGACGATGCACCTTGATACATGTGAATTTATATACAGAGGTGTTGAGGGATTATCATATATCCCATCTGGTGGTATATCCTGGTGTGGAAAAGATGTAACAAGAACTCTTACATCAGTACTGGTTTCCAGGGATGATGAATATAGTGGTAGAGTTCATCTCATTATGACTCACTTGTTAGAAAGTAAAGGCTTAACATCATGTTCCGGTAGGATTAGCATAACCTCTAGAGGTACCATAATTGATTTGGGATGGTATCTGTATGGACTTCATGATTGGCTTAACATGCACGTTTAGGGGACAAAACTCTCTCTTGGTGCTCATTGATCGACTCACCAAGTCAGTAAAATTTCTACCCATCCGGGAGCATGGATTTGTAGATGGATTGGAACTCCTTTCTTTTTAATTGATAGTACGACTTCATAGGATACCTTTGACGATCATTTCAGATGATGTCCCTCATTCTACATCCTGGTCGGGGAAGAGATTATAGGAGTATTTCAGGGCCCAACTACTCTTGAGCACCACCTCTCACCTTCAAATAGATGGTATGATGGAGAAGACCATATAGACCCTTAAGGACAAGCTTCATTCTCATGTCCTTGATTTTGGTCGGTGTTTGGTGGACCACCTTCCACCGGTGGAGTTCCCGAACAACAAAATCGTTCACTCTACCATTGGAATGACACTATTTGAGGCCTTGTATGGATTGCCAATTAGATCTCCTCTATGCTAGATAGACCCAAAGGAGTCAACAATTATGGATCCAAAGATGGTATGTGCTACTACCGATAATGTTTAGATCATCCGGAATTGGATGAATACATCAAAGCTCAAAAATACGTATTGTACTGACAAGAGACGAAGACCCTTGGAGTTCGTTGAGGGAGAACATGTCTTCTTATGGGTCTCATCCCAATGAGGATTGAAGAGATTTGGCCAAGGATTCATGCTATCTCTGAGGTACATCGTACATATACAGATTCATAGTAGAGTTGGTGTAGTGGTGTACCACCTAGCTCTTCCCCCACAGACACACCGAGTTCACAACATTTTCCATGTGTCGCAGCTGAGGAGATATGTGCAGGACCCATTGCATATCATCGACTAGGGAGAGCTAGACATTGATGATGGGAATACATTTATGGTTTTCCTAGTGGTGATGTTGGATCAGAAGGAGAGGGTCCTTCATGGATGATTGGATCCTCTAGTGTGTGTTCAGTGGTAGCATATGAACCTCAAGGAGAGAACATTGGAGAGGGAGGCTCAGATTTGTGAGTAGTACCCTCATATGTTTTTAGCTTTTGTTTGGGATTTTATTGATGTAATGGCCTTAGGTGGGGAGAATGTGAAGACCTATAAATTCCATATTATATTTTAAAAAATTTATGTAATTTTTTAGAGTCTGTGAAATATAACCGCACATGATTCTGATGCCCAGTGAGGTTGAAATTGAATTTTAAATGTTTTTTTATTTTAACTTCTGTTAATGTGCTGTCATGTTTTTTTTTTGAACATGTGCGTGGATTATTAAATCTGAGGGAACTATTGAATTCATAGTACTAAGATTCACTTATGTGAATAATAACTTCAACCGGCAAGGGTAGGACGAAAAAGTTAAATTATGTACTTTTTGAAAAAAATAATAATAATAAAATTACTATTTGTGTTATTTTATATCTCTATTCAACCATTGAGCGACGGTTGGAAAAACTGTATTGTAACGACAATATTTAAATGGTTATCTTTTAAAGAATCATTTATTTTTTTGTGTAACCAAAACTCTGGTTTAATTAATGGTTAATTAATTATGTTTCAATAATGATAGGAAATAATGAACTCAACAACGTTGGAGTGATTTTTTTATTCAAATTATTTGGAAAGTGGAAGATGGATGTGGCGAAAACTCTGATGAAAACACCTGACAAATCCCACTCTAATGAAGAATGGAGAAATGAAATTGATCATTTGAGAATCTGATCTAATGATCGACCTGTGGCGATGAATGCCGACTAACATGAAACCTCAATGAAAACTGAATTTCTCCCTCATCCACAATTGAATCGATAGAATCTAGGTAGTGGTTTTATCCATTATAATTGAATAAGGTTTTCTTATATAGTTCTTGAAATTTTACTATGTTCACGGATAAATCGACTAATAGGTTTATCTGTGATTCGCTTGATCTTGTGGGAGGATTTTTCATTCATGGATGTCGTGCAATTTAATTCTTGTTGAGTTATTTCAATTATGATTATCTCATGTTTAAATGAAAATGTGAATGGAATTGTCCAACCCAAACAATGCATGGTCCCTCCGCAGATCTTGGTTGATGTGCATTTTATGATGTTGATTGAGCAATTGGTCAGCAATGCATATTTGAGTGCTTGTAGTGATGCTGACAACCAACTATGGATGTATGTGCAAACAGTTCCATGAACGGACCAAGAGAGTGACTCTTGTGGCATGTCGTAGCTCCTACCATCGTTCAAGTGCCGGTGGTAGCTAGGGGAGGTAGCCGCTGGTGGGAAGAGGTGTTGCACCTAGTGGTGTGCCGCAGCCGTAGGGATATGCGCCTTTGAATGCGGTGAAGGATTGGTGGCCTTCAGCATTGCGTGGAGGATGAGGGGACCACTCGGGCCACTCGGCTTGCACAAGAACATCTGGCTTCCAACCTTTTATAGGGAGATGAGGATGTTCCAGTAGGAACCACCAGCTGGACAAATCGGATGACCTGCATCTAGTCCAGAAAACCACCCCACACAGTGCGGGTCGGGTTCCCATTACAGGATTCCCCCCCCCCCACAGGAGGGAAGGGCCTCCCACGGGCCAGACCCACACAAGCCGGACCGGACCTATGCAAACCAGGCCGGACCTAAAGAAAAAATGGGTCGGATGGGCGAGACCCATGTCGGACCCTCGGGTTTGGTAGGGTCGGTTAGACTGGACCTGGACCCGACTAGCCCCATATAACTAAAACAACTATAACTTGTATGCCAGACGTACAATTGACGCGTCGTCTTCTGCGTGAGGACCCTTGTGACGAGGAAGTACTTTTGAGATAATTTACATGTTTATTGGATGTAGTTGGAGTATGGTTGGGTTGGATGTGACTACAATCAATCCATTCCATCTTTAACATTTTTCTATATCTTACGGACCAGGCATCTGATTGACACACAATCTATCGCAATAGAACACATACAAAAAGAAAGTCCTTTGCGTTATTTTTAAGTGGGTCTTTTTGGAGGTTGAGATATGATATGTTTCATGAGGAAAGGATCCTCTGGAAACTATGCAGTCAAAGTGAAGGAATCCAATGACTAGTTGTGACGTGATGATAGAATTGTGATCCTCTAGGGGTAAGCACCTAGCGATCTTCTTTGGGTCATCTCTTAGAGATCCTTCACTGTTTATCATCTAGTAATCCTATATGGGTTTTCACATAGCTATCCTATTTGGGTCATCACCTAGATATCTTATGTTGGTAATCACCATGGCATCCTTTTTGGGTTAGCAGCTAGAGACATTGTGCGGAATAGTAGTGAATCATCTCGAAAGAATAAGTTGATCTAGATTTATGAAAAAAATTATTTATTCATGTTATTTCAGATATATAACAAGTGTGTGCTATCTTTTACTTTGTGTTATATGATTGATATCATTATTTTTTCTTTCTCCATTGTGGGATTATGAGAGAACTTCAGGGGTCTCATGGTCCCTATTAAGTATGGTTATAATCACCCCTGCATGGGAATCTCAAGCAACTTGTAGTTTCTGGTGCAGTAGATAGATATCTTGACTCATAATTTGGAGAGTCTGGGCTAGACGATGCACAGAGGTGACCGATTGAGGTCGTGAGACGTAGTGACGAGTTGTGCATACCCTTCTAGTAGGATCTTTAGAGGACGATCTATGGAGCTTATTTTTTATTTTTCTATAATACTCATTTAGTTGGGCATATATAATGGTCCTAAAAAATTTAGTTTTTACATTACTCTTAGTGGTTTTAATTTGAGGTGGTTTTACTACTTTCTATCCTTTGTGGTTTTCATTGTGTGGTGTTCCCTATTTTGTGTGTACAAATTTAATGGGTTCTATTTTAATTTTATCAAATAAATAATTTACATAGGTAGAAATTATTTTACTAAGGTGAGGGCTAAAATAGATAAAATGGTAAGAAATAATGTATAAGGTCATATGATATCCCGAATGAATATGTATAGTGATATTGTGTGAGTTTATTTTACCAAAATATCCCTTATTATAATTTGTGTTCCACCGTCCATTGAAAATGAAATTTTTTTCTCATAAAGTAAAAAATATTTAAAAAAGTAACACCCATATCTCTAATAAAAGGACCAATACTCTCCAATCACATCAATACAAAAAGACTATTTTACATAACAATGATATACCAAAAATCACTTCCCAAACCTCCTAATTATTTATTAGTGTTCTTATTCATAAAAAATGACTAAACTAAGAATCATGAAGTCTAATATAATAGTTAATTCCAAAGGATGAGATAAATGTCATAACCATGCTCTTAAATGTTTTATTTCTTCTTCCCCCTCAATGAAATATTTTAAAATAATACTAATTTAATCAAAATTATGTCTCAATGTTGCTAAAATTTTATTATGGTTTGTATAGCGTTTTTTCATATACATTCCATCTAATGTAATTTCAAAAGATTTTCCATGAATATGGGTGGACTACAACCTCCATGGTTGAGGTATCTTATTTTTCATCATCTCATCACATGGATGTTTATAAATAGAAATTTATTAAATATAAATGATATTTATTACATAATTATGATTGCTGAAGGATAAATGGTTAATTTCCCTTTTTCATCTCATCTATGGAAAATTAAAATCTTCCTCATCTATATGTGTAGAATAACACATTCATGGAATTAAATATTTCAACATTCAAAGGTCAACATACATTGATGTTTTGAAATATATTGATCATGTATAAGAAAAATATTTTCTTTCCTAATAATGATTTTTGAAATTATAAAACCCGAACTCCTTTGATAAAGGTCATCCTACCAATTTTTTTTAGGATTGTTGGACTGTAACAGTTTATGATAGAAATAATAAGGGGTGAATTGTAGTTTATAAAATTAAACTGATACAAAACACAATGGATATTTTTTTTATAAAATTTTAGTATTAGTTATAGTCTTAGTATTAGAGTTCAAAAATCAGTACCAGATAACATCTTATTATATAATAGTTTCTTATCGTTATAATTATTTCTCCAAAAAACCTAATGATAGTAATTTATGTATAAACTCAATTTCATAAATATGTGCACAAAAAAAGTAGAACATGTATAAAAATATATATAATGAATCATAATAGTAGGAATGAAATATAATCTTTATATTATATAATTATATATTTAACCAAAATATTTAATGATGTCGGAAACAAGAATGTAGGAATCCAATGTTATAGTACCTACTGTAATGGTCTTTATCTACCAACTATGAAATCCATCGATACGATGATTGGTATATATTTATCTTTATATCCCTATAATCCCTCAATATGTTGATCTGTCTTTATCTTCCATGCCTTGTATTCACTTGATATAATCAATAAGATTAGCCATCATCCATTATATAAAGTCCCTCAATCAGTATCGTGATTCAATAATTAATAAATAAGAAATTGTGTTCTAAAGAATTTTAATTCCTTACAACGATTCCATAGAACATCAAATCCATTTTTTATTTAAACAATTAAAAATGATATGTTCATATTGTATAATATTTAGATGGACTGACTAGTTAATGAATTTGCTACCAATTTATCAAATGACCTCCGATTTAGATGAAATAACTAAATGTTCATACTTTGGTGTAGGATCCAACGACCTCATATATTTTTTACATTGATTTTTCATAATAATCTAGATCATCAAATTCACATCTGATCATATCATTTCCTGACATGTTTTTCTTTAGCACAATTAAAATTATATTTTGAATTAATTATAAAAGATACAAATCTATATCTTTTAATTATAATATTGTGATATTAGGATGTAATTATTTATTATTTTTCAATATCATAAAATTTACTAAGTACAATATAATGTATTTTATCCTTTCTTATCCTAATAGTTTTGTTATTTTTAATTCTTAATGATATTACATAGAAAACCACTAGCCATGAAACTGTGGTCAAATATATAAGTCTCACCATCAATTAGATGTATTTGATGGAATAACAAATATTATATTCATTTTATATTATGGTTATTTTTATGTTTGGTATAAATGAAATTTTTATATAAAAAATACTAAAAATAATTTCAAATATAATGTTTTTGAAACAATTTTTCATGAGGGATTTGGTGATTTCCAAAAATAAGAGAAGGAAATGTATAACATAACACTTTGGACATAAAAATCTATATATTTTGGGAAACCACAAAACACAAAACATAATGTGTAGAACTAATGGAAATGAAAAACATACAACCATTTTTTATTTTAATAATATCAATGATATACATTATATCTTAACTACTTATAATATTATTATTTCGTTATGATCTTATAGAAATTAATTGTAAATTTTTTTTCCACATTACTTAAATACTTTTAAAACCTCCCACACTCTTTTAGAATTTTCCTCCACCAACCTATCTTCTCAAACTAAATTAAAAGTATTCTACCCATAAACTTATCCATTTACACTCATAAATGTACCCTCTATTGTGATTTACAAAATGATTTGAGAAAGAAAAATTCTAATTTTTTTTTAAAAGTGAATGCTTTATAAAAAATAGTAGCATACTTTTTTTTCATCCAATATATAAATCAAAGAAAATATATCCAAAAAAATTGGATGATATTATGACATAATAATATTGAAAAAAATATAAAAAATATTTAGAATTCATTGAAAATGTATGAAAAATGATACATCAAGAGGTCGAATAAAAAATTGATTTCAGTCGTTAATAACTTTTCCATTATCACCACCATCAATTTCATATCATCATGATCCTTTTCATGTGTTGTGACAGTTGCACTGGGATTTTTGATTTTTTTCATCCATGTCTTCTTCCTACCAAAAAACTATCATAAATCATACTACTTCCTTATTAATTTTCTTATTCTATTCCTAATATGTTAACACTATTCCAAGATGTATGGAGTAATTTAATTTCTAAATCCAATTTATCAATCTTTTCTTTTATATCATTAATTTTTTCATTAGTAATATCAGTCGTGAATCTAAAATCTTCTACAGACATGGATGTATTTGATACATTTGTAGATAATTTTTTGAAGGATTCAGTAATTTATAGTGAATGTATATTTACTTATATAAACTGATCATTAGGAACTTTGAGATCAATATCAATGTGATTTGACCATATTATAGTCTGATTTCAAGATCACATTTATCCCTTCATCTTTTATTTAAATGATTTCATGTCTGTATCAATATACACAACTGATTCTACCAAAAACATTCATAAATTATCATTTTTCATTTATGTTAAAATAAATCATTATATATAATTCCTCTATGTTTGGTAGATATGTAATATATTCATTTTTCATTTTAAATTTTTTTAAAATATATTCATTTCCATTATGAAAATCGACTGCTTCAAATACAATGATCCAGATAATATCTGGGGATCATGTGGATGACTACGTCCAATATCGATCTTCGTTATTTCTTTTACGTATTACTAAAAATTCATTATATCTACATCCTTAACAGAATCAAATTTATATGATACCATTGTGGGAAATCATTGTTCTTTTTCCATTAATTCAGGATAAGATATATCTTCTTCATTAGATGAATATTCTTATTCACTTAAATCTTCTTAGGGTGGATCCTTGCCTGACTAGAAATGTAAAGTTATTGAAGATGAACATGAATTAGATGTTTTCATTTCCTTTGTCTCTTAATCATATTTGGATTCTTAATTTGCAATTTCTATTGGGGAATATCCTTCAAATCTCCATTTGGGATTTTTTGGTGTTTGTTTTTGCTGGAAAATCCAGATGACCATGAAACCGAATGGTTAGTGTTTCTAAACCGGGTTTTTAAGGTGGCGTAGTCCTGATGTGTTTTCCAAATTTTGTGGCCTCAACATCTGGAGTTTTCATTCAAGAAATCAAAGGATTTATACAAAGGAGTTCAAATTTATCATACCAAAAATGAGGTATGTGTAATGGAAATGGAAAAAAGAAAATTATTTATGTATAGAAATGTTATACAGCCTGTGAAGCACACAATGTGGATAGTGTAGTGAAAACTATTCATGGGGGTATCATTAGATCGCCTTAGGAACACTATACAAGAAAATTGGTATTTTTGTAGTTGATAGGCGGTTATACATTTTCAAAAGTCAACAGCTGCTGCAATAGAAGAAAGGAGTTATGCAGGCCATGTTGTAAAGTTTTCGGTAAAGGGTCTACAACATCAAATATTTTGATATTTAAAATTTATGGGTCATATATATCTAGTTTTCTATATAAATGCCTATAATCATATTATTATATAGAGATAATTAAATTTGAAAATATACTCACTCTATGATAAATCTTCCAATGTTTGATGTAGTTCATGTGGGAGGATTCCCTGTTGGGTGAAGTAGTTTATAGAATAGTAAGAAAAAGGGTTTTTTGGGATCTGGATATCACAATGGAAAGCAATTTGTTGAATAGATGATCTACAGATGAAGAAGTGGTCCACATATGAAGAAGTTCTCTGCAGATAAAGAGGCAGTCCGTGATGCACTCATGCCATGCAGTGGTAGACCGTTCATGGAGGAAACATGGATGTTTATAGGGGATTCAAGAATGTTTTCCAAGGCACTAAAATATAAGTTCAAATTACATTCCACAAAGTTTTATTTTTTGGAAAAATGTATTTCATAATCATGTAAAAATAAGACATCAATAGAGAATATACATTTAGTTTAGTATCTAAGAATTCATGAATGTGGTGGGATATAGAAGTCTATACACATTCTTCTAATCCCCATTATAGTAGTGAACTATAGAAGAGGAAGACAGTGATCCTTTCCACTAAAAGTGAGCCATATAAATATTCATGGGGAGTGACCTTTGCGAGAGCAGTAAGTTTCCCTTATTCCTTCTAAAGGGAGTGAGTCGGGGATTGATGTGATATAGTTTGAAAATTGTATTTCAGAAATGAGCATTAGTGTATTTTTTACATTAACACCCAATCATTGTATCCTCATTGAACATAGAACAATGATGGTGAATCACGTAAAATCATCGCATCTCATGCATGATTCATTTTTTATTCCAACTTTATTATGGGATAATGAGAGGGGAGTGTTTTGTTTAATAAAGAAACTACATTTGAAGGGGAAGTAGATCTAATATATCATACCCTAATTCACCCCCCATAGGGTATTTAACCTAGTGGGCCTAAAACATTCTTCATATTATTCATATTCTACTTATTTTTATTCTTCTCCTTTTCATTATACTTTATAATCCTCTTCTTATTCCTTGAGTTCTTTATTTAGTTGTCATGAAATTCTATGTAATCCTTTTCCATTATTATTTATAGGCATTGGTTTTTTCCTTCTTGACTTTATTTTGAACCACAACTATGATTGATTGTTTTGTATCATATCTTTCAATACCCTTTTAACTTACTAATAGAACTTCTGAATGAAAAATGATGTTTCTAAAATTAGCCAACGAATTACATGAATATATTTCTTAGTGTTAAGGATTGTTTTTAAAATGATGAGGTGGTTACAATATTAATAATGGTAAAAATAATAAAATTTGATTCTCTTAAGCCTTTCCTATATCCGTCATCAATAATTCTACCATCTTATCCTCTTATAACCATTTATTTTCCTTGTGTATTTTTTATCTTCATTTAGTTGATCTTTTTTATGCATCATTAAATCAAAGGCCTTTACCTTATCAAGACCAAAACATAAATCCCTGTTTTTTTAGTATTATTATCCAGTAGTTTCATGAACTCATCATCTATCTTTTTCATGATTTTATTTTCCTTTTTAAATGGGGATGATTCAACTATTCCTTTTTTCTCTCCACTTATTTTTCTGTTACCGGTCCTGTAACATATATTGTATTATCAACTACATCCAATAACATCTTCAACAGAACCAAAAACTAGTTTTATGCTTGTCATGGTATCTTCACCAATTTGGGAACTATTTCACCTCATGGGAGAAGACTGATTCTTGATTTCATTAAAATTCATCCAATTAAATAATAATTTTTTATCAATGTAATTAATCCTCAAAATCATTGACTAAATTGAGTATTTCCAAATTCTTTCCACCACAAAAAAAATTAATTATCAGATTAATATTCCTCATATTCATCAAATAATACAAACAATATATCATCTACTCTTATGGTTTCCCAATAAAACTACCTAAAAATATCTAAAATTGCATCATTAACATGATGACTCTTGTGTATGGTGAGTGGTATGAATTGTTTTTGGATTTCCCATAGGATGGAAAAATGAATTCAGCGTTTGATTTTATAAATCTAACAGGATTATTCGGTAACATGTTAGAGGGGAGACATGTTTCAATATGAAATGTTACATCAAAAATATCTTCTAAATGTTGAAAAGAAAACATTTACATTTCAGAAAATAGAGTAAAATTTGGTTCATCATTACCATATTAAGATATAATCTAAATTGAATCATAATATTCTTTTTCCATTTATAGTAAATTTTTGTTGAACTATTTATCTGGGTTTTCTGCAAAATATTTCTCAATGTTTTATTTATTTAATACCTTTTTACTACTTAAATCATAAATTTATACCATATTATCTCAGAGAGAATTTCTATAATGACATATCTCTATAGAAAATATTCTTATGTGGACATTGTACTTTGTTTGCGGAAAAAATTTCAAAATAGAAAATATTCAGGGTGAGAAATAAAATGAGTGGTGAGAGTCGGTGCCAAAATATGTTATCTATTTTGTGAGAATTTGGATGACCAACCATTATATAGTCCTGAGAACTATTAGTTCATATTACATAAAATATTAAACATCTCATATTCTCAACAATTTCTAATCCAATGATAATGATTTATGAAAATTATTTACAAATAAATAAATTTAAACTATTAATGTTATTAAAAAATTTCTTAATTTTGTTAATAGTTATCTAAGAAATGTTTTTATGTTTTTAATAATTAAGTGTTTTATAATAAAAAAATGCACCACTACACTTATAATATTAAGTATTGAATTAGAGAATAATTCTAAAGGTTTCATACATTTCATTATTGAAATGTTTCATAGTTTGAGTAACTTGTACTTCATGGTTATTGTAATTGAAACTGGTTTTGATATACATTATAAAAAAAGTATTTTCACCAAAAATTTAAACTTTTTTTATTTCGGAAAAATGTTTTATCATTAAAATAAATTAGCATATTTTGGT
The DNA here is from genome assembly GCA_963277665.1 of Viscum album. Lineage (NCBI taxonomy): Eukaryota > Viridiplantae > Streptophyta > Magnoliopsida > Santalales > Viscaceae > Viscum > Viscum album. The sequence continues at coordinate 601,040,789 of OY728128.1, forward strand.
TCTGCGGTGTATTAAAAAATATCTTCATTTAAAATGTTTAAAATTTTGAAATTGAAATTTTTATTATGATTAACATATTTTTAAAATACAAATATTTTAGAGAATAAAGAATATTTTTAAAATCTAAAAACATAAATAAAAATAATTTATTTTGTAAATTTAAATTTATTAAATTTTTGTTTTCATTGTAAAATAAAAAAATGTGCTCCACTTTTTAAAAGGAATTTATAATGTATATAGATTGGTAAAAAAGAGGTATATATATATAATTAATTAACATTGATCATACCTAACCTCTGTTTTATGTATTAAAATCTATCAAAACTAATGGGTTTATTAAAAATATCATCATGTTGTATTTAATTTTTATGAATCATAAGTTGATATCTACTTTTTCTTGTGATTCCAGAGTAAATGGTATATTCTATCTATGTAATTATCACACGAACAATATGATTGATTTTTACATTGGGAAATGGAACATATTTTGTCACAAAAATACTATTATGTAAAACTCATTACATGTTCAATGAGTGTGTTTTTCATCCACAACACATGGGAACAACAACTTCCACATTCCACATATTCAAAATTATCAGTGGAAAGGGATATTGTGTTATTTTACATACATAAAAAAGAATATAATGCCTCAACTAAAATATGAAAATTTAACGAAGTACTTTTCCAATCCATTCTATATCCAAAAACGTCGGCATATAAAAAACCTTTTATGTTAAAATCATTTCAAGAAGTGTAATATCAGCTTAAATATATAGTTCTCATTAATTAATGAAAAATTTATTCATTCCCTATTAATATGGAACTCCTTTGGATTCTCTTAAAATCTTACAACTGAAAATAATAAAAAAAATAAATTCAAATGACAAAAATTTAATAAATGTATACAACCAATCAAACCAGTTAATGTCTTTTGATCAACTTTTTTCCCAGATTCATCATTAAATAATGTATTTTTGTATTTATAAGAGTATTAATACAATTAGTATTGTCATATCTGAATATAATAATTAAATATTTTATATATTTATGTTGTTATATAATATTTCCTTCAGTTTTTTTGTATTTAAAAACCAAGAAGTAAAGTTAACTCACCCATAATAATAATTTCAAATATATATATTTAAAAAATGATAAAATAAATTTGTAAAATACTTTTGAGTTAAACCAAATATATTTATATAAAAATAAATTTATATTACCATAATTTTTTATTAACTTATTTTATATTAAGATTTGGATACAAAAATACTTTAATTAAAATGTTTTTCAATAAAAATTCAGTTATACAATCATACCAAACTATAGGAGAATTTTTATGTTCATAATGTGATTTGGTAAATTTATAAACAATTTTGTTAGAATATTATATTAAAAAGAATGTATTTTTTCTACCGAATCATCCTAAAGGACATATCCTACATGGAATGAATACTTTTAATCAATTTTAATTAGTTTGAAATTTATGAATTTTGCAATATCTAAAAGTATACTAATAACCAAAATTATTTTTATCGGAGCATATATTTCTTCATATTTTCCCCCTCATTTATTATAACCCATATTAACTGGTATTGTTTTATTTCTAAATATAATTTTAAATTCATCAAATTTATACCAAAAAAATCATTTTAATCCAACTATTGTTTTATCTTTATGTCTTCCACCTAACTTCCAATCATGGTTCCTTTTAAACAAATTGAGTTCATCCTAAATAGATTTTATTTAATACTCAAAATCTAAATCCTCATTATAATTCATATATTTGAATTGGGATAATAAATCTTGATGTAAAATTTTATTTCTCTAATAAATTTTAGTCATAACTATTTGATATAGATGACTAATAAAATTTTTAGTAGGGTGATTCATAAGAAACAACTGAACTCTTCGATTTTCACCAGTTTGGTCATAAAAAATAGAATGAAAATCCTCACGATGGAAAACATCATAAACCTATTCTTGAGTTTTTTACATGTGATAAAAACCTTCTAACATGGGGTGAGAATATATTTTAGAAATAATATCTATATATTTATATAGGGGTTCATTGAAAATAATAGACCGGTTTCATTAATCATCACATATACAATTTCCTTAGTTGTACGTGTATTTTTATTAAAAATATCATAAGCCTTAATAATTGTGGAATAACCTAAAAATATTCCATCAACATATTTCTACTAATATCTGGATAAAATCTATTTCTTTTTTCAATTATACCATTTTACTATGGAGGTTTAGGTTCCAAAACGATATGTATAATAAATATTTTACTACATTCATTTTCACAATATGAATTTATAAATTCTATACCATGATCACTATGAATAGTTATCATGGAATAGATTTTTTTTCCTATTTATCTCTCTCTATGAAGGATTTAAAATAACTATAGGCTTCATATTTTTTATTCAATGTATATCTAGTTAAATCTATTATAGTCATCAGCTATAAAATATAAATAGTTTTTTCTTCTAATAATTCATTTTTTTGTAGTAAACAATTTTCAAATTTTAACTAACTATAAATCATTGAAATCTATGACATCACTAACTGATTTTAAACTCAAATAATGTTTCTTTCCAAATTGAAAAGGGCCACATAATATTGAAGTATCAAACAATTTTTCTAGAAAATATTTCACTAGTCCTTTCATAGTCAACAAAGATGTAGTTCTAAGGATACAACTTTGAAGCCTTATATTCCATAATACAAAATAAAATTCCATTTGACTAAGGCTAGGTATATCTTTCCTTTTATGTTCTTAAAATATTAATATATAAACATTCTAATGCATATTTTAAGAAATAATAAATTCATTTTTGAACTTGTTAGACTATATTTATGATTCCTAATGATCATATGAAAACCATAATCAAATAATTAACATATTATTATATATTTTGTATACTTCATACAAAAAATAAAAAATTTTAAATTAATGATTATCCAAGAATAATAATGTTACATATACTGATAATCTATCCTTAACATTATATGTTAAATTAAATTTTCCACCACTCATCTTTATGATATTCATATAATATATTTCTATCTTGTTATTTGTCTTGGGAATAAACATTCCATGAGAAAAATGTTTTCTCTCTTAATTTAATTATTTTCCTAAAAATGATATTTGTTTTTTAGAACAAAAACCTTATTAGGTCTAATGTTGTTAACAAAAAATTTAAAAAACCACTTTTTTCAAACATCACTACTTCAATAAAATTTCATATCCTTCAAAAAATAATCTTTCTGAAAAAGAAATAAATATAATTTAATTATTGATATTTTATTTTATCAATGGACGCCACTCTTTTATTTTGTTTTTTAAAATGTATCACTGTTTGTAACAAAATCGTTTTCACTAAAAATGGGTATATTATTTGTAAATCCCATTCAAGAATTATAATTTTTTTTCTCTAATTTGTGTATACATCTTCTAAATATTTCTAATTTTATTTTTACAAATTAACTCTTATCCCCATTAGTATAAATATTATATCTATGTTTTACATGAAAATGATTTTTATGAGAAATGGATTATTAATATCGTTAAAATGATTTTTTTTTTGAATTTTACTTTCAAGATCATTATAATGATCTGATACATCATAAAAAAAAATTTTCCTTGAATTTGAATATCTATAATTTTACTAAGAATTATATAGTTTTATAAAAACATTACAATTTTCATTTTCTAATCTTTTATAAAACCATGATACTTATTTATAACGAGGTAGAGTATATTCCACTTTTATTATGGATGTTTATTCCTCATAATTTAATGAATTTTTATTATTATTACTTTTATTATATTTTTTATTTAATGTAATAATTATAAAAGATTAATAGATTATAGCTTATCCATATGATTTTTTTACCAAATGAATTTCAACATATAGTCTAATGTCTCATTGATTGGAACTATCATTTTCAATAGAATTATCAAATGGAATTTCTCCATCGCTGGCACTCAATATGTTAGAATATTACAATCTATTCTTAATCATATATTTTTAATACATTTTTTCATTCTTATTTGAATTTATTCATTTATTTTCCTATTATCACATTTTATGAAAATATTTCCAAACATGTACTATTTTTTCATATATAACAAATAATAAAATAAGATTCTTTCTTTTCACTCGTATCGTTATACCCTTTCTTATATTTATATTGAATTTATTTCATTACAACAATTTTATTAATCATTAGAGTAAATTTCAGCATCCAATTTCTTGTATTTTCAGATGAACTAAACCAGATTGAATAAATAATTTCTTATTCTTTCATTATTTCATTAAAATCTCATGATATTGAACATTAAGCAGAATAGAATATATTTTTATAAAATAAAATACCCCATTATTAGTTTTCATTTTTTCATAATATTCATTATACATCCAACATAGTTCATGGGGTACCAATGAGATCATTAATATTTATATTTTAAATACTTTTTTTGTTATCTATATATGTCCATTTAGATTTCCAATTTTTTAGCATGATTTCTATAAACATTTCAACTGGAATTAATATGTAATATCATTATCTCCATGATAATGTTATCTTTTCCCAATATTAATTGATATTTTATGAATTATTCCTATAGATTATCTAGGATTTAAATCAAAGGCCTTCTAGTCTTCTACCATCATTGATATTCTAGTCATGGAACAAAGTATAGAACTCTTTATCCTATAATTGAGTTGATATTATTTCTGTTCCAGATGAGTAAAGGTAGTAACATCATTCCTTGGATTCTAACAAACTCCAATAATTTAGATAAAATTATCAACCAATGTTTTTATAATGTATGTTTTAAATTTTTCTATCCAGTACTCATAGTCATCACCATCAAAGAATTGTGGTAAATTGGGATTCATATTTCTAATGTTCCATCATTAAGGCCATCCATTATAAAGATAATATAAACCCTTTTCCAGAAACACATTAGTATTAATTTTTTATACACATTATGTTTTTAAAAAACATAATAAACATTTTGTTGATAATGAATGTAAAAAATAATTAATTAAAGGCGTAGTATAACCTACTATATTACCAATTATTAAATCATTAGAGTTTATAATGTCTAAAAGAGGGGGTGAATTGTTGTTTTAAAAAACTAATCTATTACACAACACTAGTCATGTTTAGTTATAAAAGATGACACTCAGTTATTTTCTGATTATAAATGTGTCAAAATCAAAACCATAAACCGTTTTACTACATAACAATTATATAGAGGTATCATAATATGTCTGGTAAAGAAGGTTTATGATGTATAATCTTATATAATAAAATATAATATTATTAGAATGTAAATACAATATAAACAAGAAATCACAAATCTTATAATATTACGAATAACTTTGAATAGTGATATTATGTAATATTCTCTCTAAACAAAATAGTTAAGGAATTATGAAAATGTAACTTAGGTATCCAAAGTCTTAGTACCTACTCTAATGTCATATACTTCCTTATCAAGAAATAACTTAATACAATTAATTTTAAAAATCTATCTTCTTGTCCATAAAATCCATCTATACAATGATCCCTCCCTGTATTCCCATCCTTGGAAGGTGTCAATATATTGGATCAGATTCACAATATTCATATCCCTAGAAGCACACAACATATACCTAAATCCGGAAACTAGTAAAAAATAAAATAATTTCTAAGGGATTAAAAAAACATACATGTATTCCATAGAACATAATCTTCCTAAACAATCATATAACATTATAATAATATTTTCACACAAATAAATATTTTCTATACATGGGTTAAGAAATAGTGAGTTCCATATCATCAAATTACCTCCTATTTATAGAAAATCCTCTACTAGTCAGATTTAGAGTTTTCTGCAATGGACTAAGACATATTTCACTTTGATAGCTCATATTGATTTGGTTCATCAAATTGAAAGATGGATATTTTATTTTCGAAAATCATTTTTATTCATCATTACCATGCTATTTAGGATTCATTCTGATTAAAGAAAATCTATATACCCCAATTATAAATTTTCCATAGTATGATGGAAATACTTATTATTTTAAAATATAATAAACTGATAAAATAACAATCTGATGTATCAGAACAAATGTTTCAATGATATTTATGACTTCTATTTGTCTTAAATATAGTACATATGTCAAACATCTTGTTAGAACAATAGACGATCTGATGTACCATATAACCACTCAGCCGGATAGATCAGTTTCAAAAATAAATATTTTTATTCATTTTAAATTCGGATTATTTCTAAATTTGTTATTAATTAATTTTTTCTACAAAAATATACTAGAAAAATTTTTAAATATATATTTTTGTAAATTAGGTTTTAATAATGATTTTCTTACTTCAAAAACTACGGAAATTAACATTACAAAGAAATACTTTCAATTAAAAATGATATTACAAACTGACCAATCTCAACAAATACATCATAGAAATAACCTTTTTTGAAACAAAAACAAACATATTTCTAATTTAAATATAATGAATAATAACAAAATAATAAAAATAAAAAATTTACTTACCAAATTGAATAATTAATATATATTTATTATTATTCAATGTAAATTAAGTATGTGGAATGTTAGGAAAAGAGGTATGTAATTTTTCTTTAAAACCTTGTTTTGATTAATTATATTCAAATATAAATCTTCCATATAAATATTTCAGTGAACCATGTGAAATAATAAAATAAATTTCCTCTGTTTACATTAACAAATTTATCTCCTGGATATCACAGAATAAATATATCATTTTATTATTAGGGTTTTAATATAAATTATGGAAAAAATTGTGTTAAAATAATCATATTATATATTTAAAACAATTTATCTACATATATATGTATTTTAAATATATATATATATATATACAATTCTAATTATAAATTCTTCTTGTAAAATGACAATTATTTTGTCATATAGAATATATAAATTTACTATATTGAAATATTAATTGAATAATAAATAATATACTAGATATAATGTAATTTTATTAATATCAGTATTACTGTAATATAAATATAATTATAGGGTATGAAATATTTTGTAACATGAATTTTCAATTTAAAATCATTTCTATATAAAAAATGAAATTAATAAATTTAAAAATTATTATTATAATACACTGACCATATTTATATTATAATAAATAATTAAAATAAATATTATTGAATATATAGTAACATTGTTTAATTTCAAAATATATATATTCTAGAAAACAAGTTAAAATATTTATTCATAATAATATTTTATATTTTATCAAAATAATTTGTTCCTAAAAATGGAAAATATTTAACACATTATTTAGAAATAAAAAATATGTATATTTTTTAAATAATATAAATGTGAATTTATATAAATTATGATATTGAAATATATTTAATATTTTTATAGCATTATAATTTATGATATATATATAGGAACATGTATTTAATAATTGAAATTTTTAAAATCAAAATAATTGTTGGTGAAGTCTATCAAAAATAATGTCAATGAATATTATTTGAATACAAATGTAATTAAATTCAATTAATTTAAGGATAATATGAATAATAAAATTGAAATTAAAAAATTTAATGTATATTAATAAATATGTAATTATATATATACATTTATATATATATTGTTTAAGGAAATGGGAGTTTATGGATGCTGATTTAATGGATTAAATAATTAATATTGTAACATAGGTTTGCACTGTAATTTTTTTAAATAAAATTTTAATTTTATAAACATTCTATTGTGTTCCTTAGACAATATATACATATAATAATAAAATCAAGACATTGTTTTCTTCTTCCCTCTGTGGTCTACCCCAAGTCATCCATCAACATAGGAGAGCCTCTCCTATGACCATAAGTATCTTCCTATCTACTAATTAACACTACTAGAAACCATCAATCATCTCATTATTAGAATCATCCCGTTCCATCAAATTCATCACCATCCTCAAACTAGACAAACCACTAATATATGTATATATGTCTCAACCATCCTCAATGTACTTCCATCACACTACCCCGTTGTAAGATCCCAACTATTTCTAGATATGTATTGATCTCGTTTACATGTAATCATTTTCCTTGTTTCAAATAATTTTTATTTGGGATATCTGTTTGTTTCATTTGGATGAAAATTAGGGAAAATTTCAAGGAGAATAGTGAGTTAATGGTTGGATAACAGTTTTTCCAAAATGTGCACTCAACAATGAATGTTTTTCATAAACAAACAGAGGCTATTTTAATGGATGGTGAATGGTTTTTTAAATAGTGTGACCTATTTATATAAAATCCCACCCACCATATCTGGTAAATAGTTTGGAAAACCATGATCCCCTGCCCCTGAAATCATGCACACATTTTAATTAACATAAAATGTTATATTTAAATTCTTTGAAACCCCCATAATATATATAAAACCCATAACTCAACCATAAGTTATTCCTCTCATTTTTTAGGCACATGTATCAATTACAATGGTTCCCAACCTTCATTTACGATGATTCAATATTCAGGTTACTGATCTTTACCTCTATTTATTTGGGAATCTCATCCAAATTGGTTTTCTCCCTCTCCATCACTCTTCTCACATCCTTTGAAGTCATTGTTTACCCTATTTATTTATATCATGATATATTTTTGATTGATCTTAATTCCTTTAACATTGTATATAGGATTTGATTCAAGATCTCTTTTTTCATTGTGGGATTTAATGTTCAATTCCAATAGAGAAATTTTTTTTTGGACAATCACCCAAACAATATTTGAGATGGGTAGTCCAAATTCAATTCCCATAGACAAAAATTTGTATTTAATGTATGGTTTTTAAGAATTAAGTTTTAATTTTTGAAAATTGAATCCTGATTAAATTAAATTAATTGATTAATTGTTTTTCTGGAAAAATAGAATTCATTTAGTGTAATTTCCATGTGAAGAAGAAGGTGGTTAAATTAAAGTAATGTAATTAGATCAAATGAATTTAAATGGATTAATTAATTTTTTAATTAATTAATAGAAATTGTTGTGATTTGGAAATTGGTATTTGAATAATTAATTGGGGAATTATGTAATGGGTTATTAGGATTTTGAAATTAGATTAATTAATTAAAAAATTTATTAATGTACTTTGGGATTGTGAAATTTGAATAAATGATTGATCGATTTATTAATGGATTATGAGATTGTGAAATTAGATTGAATAGTTTTTGAATCAATTAATTAGATTTATAATGATTATCAGTTAATTTAATTGGAAATGTTAATTATTGAGTAAATTAATGAATATTGTGATTATGAAATTGTTACGAGAGGGTTAATGTTGAGTATACCTGATTTACATGATATTGTGATATATATGATATTATTTTATACATTATATTGTGATATATGTCATATATTTGTGTGGGACATGATATACTACATCAAAACCTCATAGTGATAAATTCATAAATATGTGCCAGACATGGTCCGCTACATCAAAAAACCATACTGATAAACATGTATGTGGAATAGACTGTGGCTTCAAAATTTCCCTTATGTGATTGATTGGTAAATTATTTTCAGTTCATGGGCCACGGTTTAAATCCCCATGGGGTCCTAGGCATAGTGATTTGGGCCTAAAATTTTGGCATTGTACTATGGATCCAATTATTTGTGGTAATGAAATTAAATGTAATGGATAATGAACTATCATGTGTTATAGTTAATTTTCAATTTAATGTGTAATAAGGTTTAGACTCTAGCATGGGGAATATTTATTGTTAATTTCAGTTTCCTCAGGAAGCTTGGATTTAGGTTATTAAATAATGTCTAATTGAATTAATATAAATTACTTACCTTACTACTTGTAGTTTATCATATATTAAACTTAATAATGTTATTGATAGGAATGTTTTTTAGACTCCATTGTTGTGGGAATACTATGTTTTACTCACACCCTACTTGGAAATCCAAATCGGTAACCAAATAGAATTCATGTTTGTAGGAAAGGATAAGGGAAAGAGCCCAATGTTAGATGACTGAGTTCTGATGGAGCATGGATACGGGAATAAGAACTACGATCGGGGCCTACTTTAGATTTGTCAGTTTCATTATTTGTTTTTGGATTTTCATATAAACACATGAAATGTATTTTACATGATATATATATTTTAATTTTTTTGATAATTTAGTTGTTTGGTCATTATGTGATACTAGTTATTATTTATATCATTTGGTAATTTTTATTTATTTCTACTATATTTATACTTTGATAAAGAAGTAATTGTATCCCCATGATCTAAATTATACCCTTGATGCTTGTCCATGGAATCCAAAATATGGGGTGGCATGGTGGGGGTCATGTGACCAACTAACTCCGGGCATCAGTGTGTAGTACCCAGGTCGGGGTGTTACAAAGTGGTATCAAGGTATGGTTTCTTTTAAAATTTTTTCTACGGTAGTACTATTTGAAAATTGTTGAAAGCAGAATAGGATGATTTGATCATTGGTTAAGTGCTCGTGCATGGGATTATAAATCATATTTTTGAGGGAAGAATGAGGGTACCCAGAGTGTGATTGTTGTTATCAATAAATTTTTTTATAGTTAAATGTTATTCCACCTCGATTTTTGAACATGTTGTGTGATGTTATTACTTCTAATATTTTAAGTGATTTGTCCTATGGCCTGGTATGACACAAGATTTTAGTATTCATACATAATTATTGATTCTAATTTATTTTTTTACAAGCATAGTTTTAGTCACACCCATGGAAATGTAGTTTTTGGGATGAGTAGTTTAGTTTAAATTAATTTTCATTATTGTGTGGATTTTTGAACTGAAAATGGTCGTTAATATGAAATTGAAAATTATAAAAAGATGAAAACTATGAATAATAAGGATTATTATTATAAACATGAATATGAGATTATTCTTATCATTTCTGACCATTACATTGATGTATGATTGTGAAGAGTAGTGATAGTGCCTCTGTTTTGACCGCGTGGTATGGTTTGGGTATGAATTGTTATATATTTATAATAATCTCAAAAAATGATATGATATTATGAAAAGTATAATAATTTTTGTTTTTAGAATTTTAGAGTTTTTTCTCCTTGAAGGAAATTTTATAGATGATTACAGAAGGTTATAGTTGGAAATGATGCATTAGTAGTGGAACATGAGCCACATGTTGTATCGAGTGAGGAAGTTGTAGAGTTGTTCCAAAAGAAAATTTCTCGATTTATGCAATTTTTTAAAGACACCAAATTTAGGTAGAGATGAGTATGTTTGACTTATCATACGTGTTTTAGTTGATGTACCCTCTGATATTTACTAAATTGGGTGGAACTAAGGTAGCTATTTTCCGGATTGCTTATATCTAAACAATACAAGACCACTTGGAAACTCCTACTGAGTAGAGAGTCAAATTGGATTCATATGTGTTATGTGGTCAAGAAAAGAGTAGGTGGGACATCCATATTCATGATAGACACCTAATGACTATAGAGTAAAATGACATCTAGGACAATCACACATAGTGTTTTTATCATATGAAGGTCATATAGGATAGATGAGCTTTGTTAAAGAGGTTTTATCAGGGGATCATGTCTATGATGGACTATTCAAGTAGCAATACATATTTTCATATCATTTATCCGTTGTTTCTAGGATATGAGGAAACTCTGAAAAAAATAATTTAGGATGTACTTAAATGTGATTTTATTTCCCAATCGAATGTCTTCATGCTAATGAATCTATTAGAATTGCTGAATTCGTCTATCATATATTAAGGGAACCAAAAGGAGGCTTCAAGAAGAGGATAAGTTGTTTATGTTTGATAGTTTGTAGGTACAAATTCTGAAATCAAGAAGAATCTTTATGTAAATGATAATTGAGGAGATAAAAATAATAGAATCAAGAAGGAATGTTCTTTAACATAGAACCTTACCTTGATCATTTATCATCGTCATCAAAGGTCAGATCAACTCCATCATTAGTGCCCCCGAACATTGGTATATTGCTGAGAATATTCTATTATGGGACAACATCAGAGGTTCTATAGTAACCCATGATAGATGGGTGGTGATGGATCATCTTGGGAGACCCATAGTATGGGAAGGGGATCATCTACACTGTACAATTATTGTAGTTACAGTTCTACTCGTTTTGGAGGTGAGATAGTGGATGGGGTGATTCTAGCTAAGTCATAACTTATCAATAGTGTGGTGAAGCTTAGGGTACTCAAAATGTATCATAGGGAAGAGGGTAGGGAATTTTCATGTTGTTCAACCTACAATAGTGGATAGATAGACGAGGCCATCAATAATTAACGGTACTATTATTATTGATTCTATTCTTTAATGTTAATTTTTTGATATTGGTTCCACTAATTATTATATATATACACAACATTTGATTGTTTTGAAAATGAAGATGGGGATTTTGAGTATGGTTATGATGACATATACACCATTGGGATTATGTTCGAGAGATATCTATTTCATCATGGGGTGTTCTCTAATGGTTCGGTAATATATATTTTTATGAGATCCTCATATCCATTCCATGTTATTCTTTGACCATATTTTCAGTGTGGACTAGTTAGTAAAAAACTAATACAATATATATTTTCATCATATGATAGTGACTTTTACATATCCACAGGGTTATAATTATGTTAACTATGGGGAGTGGGATATCCAGGTAGGACATACAGGGCCAGTTCATTAGAATCTATGGGAAATCACCATCAAGGATTCTATTTTGTTGTTGCATAATGGATATTAAATGAAATTTTTTTCCACCCGTAGTGGATATGTTTGAAGACTGGTTTCCCAAAGACTTCCTAGGGCTTCCACCTAAGATGAATGTGGATTTTACTATTGATATCAAGATAGGGTATGATCTAGTATTTATTCCACCATGTACAATAGAACCTATAGTGCTTCAATATAACCATACGTAGTTAGTACACTTCATTGCTATTAGAGAGAATTTCTCTCACGATCAGTTTTCTAGGATATATGTAATTGATGTGGTATGATTTAATGTAGTTCCACTTTTAATTATATCTGACCGTGATTTGAGGTTTACCTATATATTTTGGTGAAGAAATTATTAGGCTCTTGATAAAGAGTTTAATTTCAACACTTTTTATCATCCTCAGACTAACGGTCAGTATGAAAAGAATTTTTCAAAATATAGAAGACATCTATAGAGCTTGCTCTATAAGTTTCAATGGCTGTTCATATCAACACATACCATTAGTATATTTTATTACAAAAAATATATTTCACTATAAAATTCTGATGGATCACTACGAATACTTATATTTAAAGAATTGATGAACTTCAATATTAGGGGATGAAGTTGTGGAATGAAAACTATTATGACCCAATCCCATTGATGAAATGGTATAAAATTTCAGATATATGGAAAAACACATTAGAAAAGCTCATATTCAGAATATAATTTATGATCAAAACCGACAAAAAGACCTAGAGGTTTATGTGGGTGACTAGTTGTTTCTATGAATATCTCCCTCAAATAGAGTAATGATATTTGTAATTAATGGCAAGTTGAGACTTTGTTATATTTGTCGTCTTGAAATTCTAAATCGTGTGGGGAAGTTAGCTTACCGATTGGTTATTCCACTAAATCAGTTTAAAATTCATGCTTTATTCCATGTATCTCCCTTGAGAAAGTACATAATTGATCCTTTAGTTATACTAATATTATAATTTTTTCAAATGAAAAAAGATATATATTATGAAGAATGACCAATAGAGATCTTGGATCGTAGGGAAATAGTTTTGCGAAACAAGACTACTCTCTTGGTTAATGATTGGTGGAAGAACTACCAATTTGGATAAGCTACGTGGGAACATAAAGAAATGATAAGAGAGAGATATCCTCTTCTTTTTGAATCCATGTGACTAATTTCGAGGGTAAATTTTAGTTTAATGGGGGTAGAATGTAGCACGAAAGAGTTTTAATGAAATATTTTATCTAAATATTTTTTATTCCACAGATTTCATTGCACACAATCATAAATTTAAACAAACCAAAATATGACCTTAGTATAAAATGAAAATTTTAACCATTCTATTTGGTTAGTGGGAATATATATTAATATCTTATGAAAATGTATGGAAAAGTCATTCGCTGGCAATTAATTATTAAAAATATAAAAAAATTGTATTTGTATTTTTCTATTATTAAATTTGGTTAATTACTATTACAAAATTAAATTAATTAAATATATAAGTGAATTACCTAATAAAATATTATTTATATTCTTCCAATAAATATTTTTGTCATAGATTATGAATAAAATCAATATTATGTATAAAGTCCTATATTTTTCAGAAGGGAACTTTTATTCCTTTTAATGGATAACCCTTTTTAAATTATGATTTTGAAACATTGATAAATATTACATGACCAAATACCAATTTTATTTTCAAATAAGGGTATATTAATCTAATTTCAATGAATATATAATATTTTTCTATTAACATTAAAATTTTAATGATTATTATAAATACACTAAAATTTAATTGAAAACAACTGTTTCATCAAAATAATATATATGGTTAAATTATAATATTGATATATTTTAAAGTGTAAATAGAATATATTTTTATCCTTAAATATTATGTATTTCATTACAGAAAATTTTACATGGAATTAAGATATAAAAACATTACAAACATTTACAATTTTTATCTTTTCAAACTAGTTCTCTATTTCCAGTAATAAGAATAATATTAAATTAATTACTTCATCTTCTGAATGTTTATTTTTTAAAAATGGATACCATATTTATAATCATTGGGTAAAAATTATGTAAATATATGTATTCTATTTTTGGGAATTATGAATAGTAACATCAATAGTTTTAATTAATACGGTAATATGGTAAATAGTTTAATTAATGGTATGAATGCAGATATAAAATTACAACAACACATATCTTAATCTCATTGGATGAATTTGTTTAGACTTAAATCATACTTTGGTCGAAATGGTTTCCTTTGGAATCTAGATGGATGGTATTAGAATTTTTTTTATTTAAATAAAATTTAAATATGTATGACTATAATTTTATTAATTAAATCATTTTTTATATAAAGTTATTCAAAAGATAAATTCAATCATAAATACTAATATGAAAGATAAAATGATTTTATTTATCATTGTTAATTATTTTTCATTTTTAAGAAATAAATAATTAATACCAAGACTTATTCACTGATGTTGTTAAAATTAATTTATTGAAGATAAATCCACAAAAAAATATTAAAATTTTAATGACCATCAAAAGACACAAAGAATGATTAAATATTATTTCATTGGTATATCTCATCCATAACTATCCAAAGGTCGAGTTAGTGACAATTTGGAGTATTATAGAAGAGATTGTGACACTGATATTAATTTATTTAATTTAATGTTAGTATTCTCACATTTATAATTTAATAAAAATAATATTTTAGATATTATATTTTCCAAATGATAAATACTAATAAATTTTTTTTATGTAATATAAAAGATTATTATTCATCATAGCAATTGGTTTTTTCATTTTATTTTGAAAAATATATAAAATAATTAAACATTTTGATGTAGTAATTATCTTATTAATAGAGATTAAAAATAAATTTTATTAAAAAATTTATTATTAATATATATTTGGATAATTAATATTTTTAATTAATTTTATTAAATTCCTTTATCTAAGAGTAATATAACAAAATATTTTTTCTAAATTTAACTTATTATCTTAATATTTTTAAAAATCAGTTAATTGAATTGTTTTAAAATTGAAACTATTGAATATGTAACAAAATAATGTTATATTTAAATATTCCAAAATCCTAAAGCATTACAGAATATTTTTTCTAATGTTAACTTATTATCATAATATTTTTAAAAATCAATTAATTGAATAGTGTCAAAATTGACAATATTGATTATGTAACAAAATAATGTTATATAAATATATTCTAAAATCATAAACCATTTCTAAAATTATATACTAATTTTTATATCTTATATAATTATACATGTACTATTTTACATCAAATAGGTAAATATTCCATCATTTTAATATTGAAATATTTGTTACCCTGGTTATAAATTAAATAAAATAACCAGGATTTAATAAAAAATAAAAGGTTTAAATTGATATAAATACAGGTAAAAAATAGTTGTTTGATGATATTAAAACCGTATATAATATACATTTATAATTTTTGTCTTTTATGTGTTTTTGGAAGGTGGTTTATTATCATAAAAATTAATATTTCAAAAGATCCCAAAAGTTCCCCTCACCTCAATTATAATAGGATACCATCACCCTCACATTTTCACTTCACATTGAGCCTTAATTCTTAGACATACCATCTACATGTCCCTGATCTACTTCCATAGTTACATTATAGAGTTTGTTCTGTTCTTAAACGACCATGTCTTATTCTCCAGTATGTGATTTTGATGAGGAACGTCAAAGAATATTTATTCTCTTCTGTTGATTCATTCCAACTTAGTTCTTCATCAACATCATCTTAATTAGTGGTTTTATTATAATGTAATAAATCTAGTAACAAATATATACTTAGATTTTATAATAATTATGAAAAAACTATATTCCTCCTTCTATCTATTCAATGAAAAATGAAATCACCACGCGTGCATACATATGACTTATTATCTCCACACCATGGTGTAATATATTTTTTACCCACACCTTACATGGATGGATATAATAATACAAATAACAACTATATATTATTATTAAAACATGATATTAATTATAAAATTCTATAGACCATCCAATTCAATACCATTCAATAAATATAGGAATGATATTGTCTTTTATGTGTACTTATGACCTACCGTCGCCACAATGCAACATGATTTATTATAAATGATATTCATTAAATAATGATTATATAAATGTAGAGAATGAATAAATATGGGAAATCATCTATTTTTATCATATTTAATTATATAACAATAACCTAATTAAGAGAACTAATATTTATTTGACAAAACATGCATAAAAAATAATGTAGTTATTTTCCAAATAACGAGTAACAATGAAATGTTATTAACAAAAGAATTAAAATATGATTGGATTTGATAACATAAAAATTAGTATTATTATGAAATAAGTGGATGAAATTATTTAAGTGATAATACTAGAGGTTTAGATACATACAAAAAATATAAAACCTATGGTAATGGATAATTTTTCAATCTCATTATTATTTGAGATTATTTATACATAAGTATTTAGTAGGGAATATTTATCATCCATTTCCATATTTCATAAATATGTAATATTAATTATATTATATTATAGTTTTTTAATGTAAAATTTACCCATTTGTATAATTTTATTAAATTTTCCTGAAAGGATCATTTTGTTGTTTTTTGTACGAGTAAATTTTTGAATTTTCAGGTTGATGTATGAGGTCAATGTTTTTTAACTTATACAACATGAATGAATTTTGAGTTTTTCAGAATGCCTTATTTCCTCGAATATTAATGTGCCTTATTTCATATATATAATCATATTAGTCCTTTTCCATTACAATTCCATGTAATTTTGAGAAAAGAATATATTTTTGATGAAGAATATATTTTTTCCTAAATAATAAATTTCAAGTGATTTGCCAAAATTATTTTCCATATAAGATAACCTTATTTAAAATGGGGTATGATTATATCTCAATTGTAACTATTATTTTAGTTGTGTTTATGATGGATGTTTATATATGAAATAATTTTTTTTATATTGATTAAAATGGTATGATGTTTATGAATCCTATTTTATTCCATATGATATGCTATGATTTATGTTTTTATGGAACATGTAATAAGGATTTAATTATGAGATTGTCGAGTCCTATATATCCCTCCAATGAATGGCATAGATATTTATCTCTAAACATATAGACATAAATATAATTGGAAACATTGTTAGTTTAGTATTATTCCACTAGAATGAGGAGTGAACTTGGTTTAGTAATAAATTTTGTCCAATATGATGATCATGGAATTGAGCCTTGTCTAATAAGAAATTGTATTCTATGCTAATTTCTATGAAATACAACCCAGTGGCTTATGATATGACTTATTGGATTACTTCTATTGTTTCTTATGAACTCTTATTACTTATCCCATGGGATGATATCACGATCTTTCATATGAAAGGTATGATCTTCTAATGTTATGTCCATATGTATTAGGATATGAATGATATATTTCGTGTGTACCCTTATTAAGCATTTGAGCTCACCCTTTCAAATGTTTTCATTTCCATAGGTTACGAAGTAGGATATTAAATACATTATGTCGAATATTTGTCTAGTTATAATAAATTATGTGGCCAATAATAAATTTTTCTAATAAACTAGCTGTTTATGTTCCCAAATTTAAAAATACAATATACTTAAATGGTTTTATTGTGGATTTTTTAATATTGAAATGAATATTTGTCAACATTGAAGTAATATAAATTTATTTAAATTATGGATCATCATTGAGATCACTCCCAGTTCTATCCCTCTAAAACTATATTATGTTCACTCCTCATACAAATTGTGTATTATTATTCTGGGTTCATTACCAGTTTCAGACAAGCCTATATAATGAGAAATATAAATCATTACCCAATGAATTTTAGGATGATATAGGTCCCACCCATCACATAATGAAAACAATATTTATGTGTTCGGCGTTACCATAAACATTCATCATATCCTATATCATGAAAAAAAATTATCATAGACATTTAAATTTATATTATCCATTGGAAAATCAATAGTATTCAAAATTATTTCATAAAATAAGAACCTATGTAAAGATTTTAATATCATAATCATATAACCCATGGAAGTTAAATAGGGTTCATACCCAAATAAACCATAACAGATAAACAATAATATGAGTGTATAATATGTGGAAAATGAACAAGAATCGTAAACATTATTCCGTCAAAACATAAACCATTAAAAGAAAGAATGTGAATGATACCCTTAGATCATGTCCCTAGTAAATAAAGAGTAATAATAACTAATTCCATCATCGATGGAAATTTATTTTTAAATATAATTTAATACATTTATTGAGGAAAATATCATTTTTTCACTTTTTTTTTAAAATTCATAAAACATTTTTTAATTTTTTTATTTGATAATAAATTTGAAAAAATATAGAGGTAGATCCAAATAATTGATATTCTATAAAATTGGAAAATTAAAATCATATTTTCACTAAAATATTTGGATTCTTTAACATTTATTATAAAATAAAAAATGAGTATTATTTTAGAAATTTAAATGATGATTCCTTTCAATACATTTATTAAGCATATAAAAAATGGAAACATATTATTTTAAAAATTATAATAGAGTAATAATAATTTTTTTTATAAATCCATATTTTAAAGGAAAAAATATTTCTACTTGAAAACAGGGAAAAGTATTATTTTAAGAAAAACATTTTCTTATTACTTTTATGTATCGAAGAGTATAAAAAGTTTCTATTAAATTAAAAGTTCATGAATAACAATATGAAAATTTAATCAATGATAATTATTGAGAGGTAGAACATTTAGTTTAAATAATTGAATAATAATCATAAATAATCTCGATAAACAATGATATTGGGATATAAAATCTTTACAACTTTGCTAATAGTGATTCATAAGCCCGGTAAATGATTTACGTATTAAGAATCCTAAAAATCTGAGAAATATATAAATTAATAATATCACATATAAAATGGATTTATATACACCTAGTGGAAAAAATATGTGTATAAAATAGTATACATCTCAATGATAAAAAATTGAGACAATATTCTATTACTTCTTTGGTGTTGTTTTAAATGTAAAACAATGAATGGTAGACAATGAAATGTACTAGTAAATAAGAATATTTTTCATTATATGAATCATAAAATACATCCATGTAAATTATAAATTATACAAATAAGAAATTTATGGTGAAAATCGGTTTGGTATCGATGAAAAATTACTTGAGATAGAATTATTTTAGCCTATGTCTTGACATTCGTTGTATGAATTCAATCCTCCTCTTCTTTACGAATCTCCTTTTTTTATCACCATAGGACTCCATGAATGAATTAATTCCAAATTAAAGGCTTCTTGGATAATATGAGTGATGTTTAGATTTTATATGGGTTGGTATTTTATTCTCCAAAAGGTTTCTAAGGTGTTAAAATAAGTGTCTAGGGGAGTGCAATTTTATAAAGGTGAGTAGAAAACTTGTAAGTTTTTTGAATAGAGAATTACAACAATTATTTCAAAATGTAAGGTGGATATAATGATATAAAAAATGGATATTATATGTGTAAGGTTGATATATTTCAGTCCAATGGGTTTTTTATAAGTTGTGGGTAATTTTTACACATCATATTCAATGTTTATCCATTATATAATCTTACTTTTACATAAATCAATTCAATTAATTTTATTTTCATTCACTAATAATGTTGGATTAAAATTATGTTAAAATTATCAGAAATTATATAATTTCATTATTCCAAATATGAAATCCAATTTCAAAAAATCGACACAAATAATTGACATAGCATTATTTAAAATTAATCACGCAGATGTGTTGAGAAAGTTGGTTTTAAAATGGAAGAAGATAAAAAAGTTAACAATGTTTTTATATTAAATATAAATATGAAATGGATTCTAATGACATAAATTGGATTAATAACTTTATCAATTACCTAAATATAATTTAAATTAAACCAAAAATACAATTTAACTACATAAATAAATTTAATAAAAAATCAATTTTCATTTAAAATAAATTAGTTTTCACATGTCATCAAAAAATTAAAAATTTCATAAATAACAAAAAAAATCATCTTAATATAATTTTGAAATAATGAAATAAAAGATATATTTATTTTATAAAATATATTTTCTAAATGTCACAAAAATTTATTTTATTTCTATAAAAAAAAATACATGAAAAGATATTTTCAGGAAATATTATTTCAAATCATAAATAGGAATTACTAGAAAAAATATATATTTTATTTTCAATACGTCATCTTTATATAAACCCATTGTATTTGAAATGTAGATATTACTATTTATATTATTATGTTAAATAGAAAGGTTATAATGGTGGGGTTTAATTATTTATATATGTAATATATCATTGTTTTGTTAAAGTTCAGTGACGTGTGTAACACAGGCTTAGCTGAGGATGTGTTTAGAAAAATTGAAACATTGTGTTTTTTATAATGAATAAATTACTTATTTTAGAATGAAATTAAATACATAAAATAAATTTTATTAACTTTAATGAAAAGTTCATAAAACCTTGGAGTGTTACATTAAGTTATGGTATATGCTTAATAGATTATATTTACATTATTTTAATTGTAGATTTCATCATCCCAACATATGTTTTGTCTTATATGTATACTTAAGTGATCCATTTCATTTGTTATAGACTGCTCAATTTATTTTTTTCTGCATACTTTGATGTGTATGATGCTTGGTTATTTTATTGTTTTTATAACACTCAAACATCAGTTATAGTAAGTCAATATTTTATTTTTATCAAACAATCATACAATTGAAATATTAATATTTCATTATAAAAAATTTATAATAGGATATGATGAATATCAATTTTGAACTTACCAGATAAAAATAATACTATAATGAATTTTTAAAATTTTCCATTTGAAAATATATATTATTAATAATTAACAAAATAGTTCATAAATACTATTTCTAAAATTTATAATAATTATTATAATTAAAAATGTATTGATTTTAAATTTATTATAAATTTATAATATATTATTTGTAGATTAAACGTAAAAAATTTTATAATTTTTTTATTAATTGTATAATGTAATTTTATTATAATTAATTAAATTAATCCTTAAGAATTAATTATTTATAATAAATTTATAGATTATTAATATAAAAATCTGACTTTAAAATCATATAATGTCGATTAATAGTATTATAGTGGTTGTAATATCATCTTAATCTTGAAAAAATATACATTTCTTGAAAATCATTTTTTTGTAAGGTTTTTTGGTATATTTTTTAATTAAAGTATACCACTTCAAGAAATCGGTTTTTGATAAAATGGATTCCATAAATGGAATAATATTATCAAATATTAAGCAATATTTTCAACTATATTTTTTATAATGATCATTAAAATAGAAAAAAATTGACTTATATTGTGAATCTAAAAAGAGGTTTACCCAGACATATTAAAAAAAGGTAGTGGTTAAAATTTAAAAACAATTTATCAAAATTTTATTGAATTATATTACATTTGAAATGAACTTTAAAAAATATAATTTGAGTCATTTTTTCCATTTTTTATGAATGTGAGTTATTAATATTTTAGAACATCAAACAATAATATGTGCGCAACTCACCAAAATTATAAAATCACACATCCCCTCTACTAATTAATCCACACATTTACAGATATTTTTTCCATCAATTCCTAAAAAAATATATCCACGCCATTAATTTACATGTTATATAGGTACTAATCTTTCTAAAATTATAGACCTATAGACCTTATGTTTATATATCACGGAGCTCTTTCCACGAAAAGGTAATCCACTTCCCCGAACACTTTAATTATTCATCTTTTTACTCACATGAATTATGTATCAAGAATTTAAATTTTCTAACACCAGTATATCTATTATAATATAATCTAATTATATTTATTTAATCATATTTATGCATCTTATTCTTCATCAAATGGGGTAAAAAACCACAGGTCTTGTCTGTAGTAGATGATCAGATCGTGAACTTATGTAATTGGTTTTCCATAACCACTATAAATAGAGAATAATAATGATAAAAATAATTAATATAAATGGTATTAATTAAATAAAAGAAATTTAAATATTTAATATATCATCTACCTCCATACCCATCCACATTTTAAAAAATGATTACACTGCTTGTGTGTACTTGTGGACTACCACCTCCAGGATGAAATGTGCTTCATTTTTCAGGTATTATTTTCATGAATGATTCTATATATATATATATAATGAATATATAAACGTTTAATTTAATTTAATGTGTTAATGATAATATATAAGAATGATCAAGACACGAGGTTTATAACTTCTTAACCAAAACATAGATAAAAATGAAGTATTTAACCCATGAAATAATAATAATAAAATATAATTAAAATGGGTTCTTAAGAAGTTTTTTGTGGATCATATATGATATTTTAAATATTTATGTATCTATTAATTAGATATAATAAATCAAAATTAATTATAGAGGTGGTAAAATCACATTCATCTAAATTGAAGATTGTGGTAATGGATTTCATTAAAATTTCTACTTAATTGAGACATATTTGGTATTATGAACCGACTTTTTTGTTTGATTTATATATAAACCGTTGATATATTTAATGAGAATATATATGTACTCTTGGTGATTAATTATCAAATTAAATTTATGTAATTCAAGGTTTTATAAAATTAATGTTCTAAAATATTTATAAATTTATTTTGTAGTATTGATTTTTGTAATTGTTTATATAGTTCATTGATGGAATATTAAAATCTTTGCATCATTAACTCAATATATTTTCCTATACACTAGATATTTATGGATTTAACATGTTTTATTATAA
The DNA here is from genome assembly GCA_963277665.1 of Viscum album. Classification (NCBI taxonomy): domain Eukaryota; kingdom Viridiplantae; phylum Streptophyta; class Magnoliopsida; order Santalales; family Viscaceae; genus Viscum; species Viscum album. The sequence goes on from OY728128.1 coordinate 601,064,527, forward strand.
ATCAAACTATATTTTTAAGATTAATGAAGTAAATTAATGATCAAAATAAAATATGTTGATTTTTCTCTTTTGGATTGGGTATAATTTTTTCCATGTCCATATTTTTTAAAATTGATGTAAAAAATTAATTTTTATTAACTCAAATTCTTTATCAAGGATAGTTTTTGTTATCATTGATTTTTTTAAAAAAATTAAAATGTTTTATAACAGGGTTTTTTCACCTTTATATAAAGAAATTAGAAGGATTGTATCTTTTTAACATATAAGGTGATAAATTATTTTCATGTCACTTTATAAATTTTATATTATTTTAATTCATATAAATGTTTCCAAATATATTTAAATTAATATTCTATAATGTAAAATAATTTTAAAAGATTACGTTCCATTTTAATCTATTCTACAAAAGACCTAGTTTTACTATAAAAACTACTTTTCTAATGAATTAATATTTATATATCATTTATTTATTAATAAAATTTTAACTAATATTCTCTTGAAAAATTAGATTTATTATGGTCATATATCATCAACCGTACCGAATAATTTTAATATTGGAAATTTTATTTCCATGATAATATAACATTTCTACATACTATCTTTTACAATAATATTTTTTTGATTGTGGGGGAAATATTAATATATTATATTATTTATAGAATATGGATTTCTGTTGACATGAAATATATTTTCCGAATTAATTTTATAACTAAATATATGGGGAATTAATTAAAGATGTAGTGATTGGTGGGGATGGAAATTACATAGAACCCGGATGCATCAATATGTATCATGTTAAAAAACCTAATGTTTAGCCTTATTAAATTGTATTTATTTGTATACATTTCCATTGCATAAATTTTATTGTGATAAGGTCATGATAGTAAAAATATCATGCAATATAAGATCATTAAATCCAATATATCAAATTTCATTCATTATAAATTGAATTTCTATTATTCAATATATTATTGAATTGATATTATCCAATGCGCATTTTGTTCTCATGTTATTGATTATATAGAATCTGTTTTAATCTATTTACAATACCATACAAATAATAAATTATTATACACTATATAATTCTCTATATGTTACCCTTACTATGAATTTCAACACACTTTTAGTTTGTATTATTTCCCAAACATATGAAGAATAAATCTATGAATTATATTCAAGGATGCTAAATATTTAGAATTTATAATTTTTAACATTCATTTAAAATATAAAATAAGGTTCATGTATGTATTTAATTTTTTAAGACTTATAATATCATAATTAATTGGAAATGTGATTCCATGAATTTTTTCAATGTAATTGCGTGGTCACTGAATCTATGATATACGAATTGGAATTGATATAGTTAGCATTAATAAATGTTTATTACAAACTTTTTAGACGAGATTTAGGATAAATTTAATTAGGAAACACAACCCATTGAAGTAAATTTTGAATATTCATTAGTATAGGATAATATTTTTAATTCATTTTCTAAGTTATATATTTTTTTCCTAGAAATGTAATTGTGTTATAGTAGGACATGGTTTTGGCATGGATGCATCTATGATTAAAAACCCGAAAACAATTGTTTGATCATTTATCAACCATCATTCTAGTGCATTGTGAATGGGCCATTATCATAAACCAGTTATGAAACATTGAGGGGGTATTATTATGTTAATTTAATGTTTCATTAAAAACAATTATTAAATATTTTAAAAAAAATTTTTTATTTAATTATATTACCGAATAAAAATAATTTTATGAGAATAATATTAGCTATGATTACATTTAATATTTTTGTTACAAGTTATGAAAGAAAAAAATGTGTATATTATGATTTAAAAATCATAATTGTCTTATATATTTTGTTATATGACCATTTTTTGTATGGGTTCCAGTAGAAAGAATGGAATAAATACAATTGAATAATGCATATATTTCCAGGTTGAGCCATGAAATTTAACTTCTATTGGAGTTGCGTATATCATGTCCATAATAAGAAATATGATATACGCAATGAATAAAAAACTATCCCGAATAGTGGAATGTGATATTACAAAGCATGATACACCTATATTGCATCATTTTATGGTACATAAGCCTCATAATTTTCTTGGAACATCTAATACAGATTTATTTGAGAAATGTATTTAGTCTTGTGAAAATATATTTTGGGCCTTGAAATGATGTGAAAGGGAAACAATTATGATAAAAGTGTCTTTACATTAATCTAGTAGAGAATAATTGTGTTTATCGACTAATAATATAACGGAGTAAGTAGAAATAGAACATATTCAATGGAGATATTCTATTTTAAGATTAAAAAAATATATTTTCCATGTTAATAGTGACCTGAAATGAATAGAATAATATTTAGTTTGAAAAAATTAAAGAAGTGATATTTGAAGTTTATAAGGATACATTTACATCACTATCTAGGATACCAATGGATTATATACAGAATCTAGAAATATATTGTAGCGAATCGGTTTTTTGGTCCTGTCAGACATTGGAATATTTCTAGGAATAATTCCAGAGCTAGGTGCGAAGACGGCATGCGATTCTGAGGCCCGGTGTGCCCGGAATTAATTTTATAAAAATTTTAATTATATTTATACTATGCACATGGCGGGGGTGCAATATCTACTAAACGGTATCTCATAACGGCAATCTGAGGGCACGGTTGCGTCCAGAACGTGCCGTTTACCCTAGGCGGGGTGTAAACTTTGTGGACGCGGGCCTGCGGTGAGAAACGCCACCAGGGACGTTTTCGTAAATAAGTGGCGAATTTAGTGTGCGAGTGTCGGCTTGAATAACTTCTGAACGGAGTCTCAGATGGAAAATCTGAGTCCGCCGTTGCGTTCAGAACGACGTGTTTACCCTAGGAGTGACCTTACTTTTGTTCATATCGGGAGTCGGGTCCGAGGCGGGTTTGGCGCCGGCGGGCCACTGATATAAATATCAGCGCCCCCCCCCCCCCCTTTATCGTTCCTCTCGGAGTTTTTCATCGTTCTTCGCCGCCGCTCCGCCGAATCAAGCAAACGAAGCGCCCACGAGCTCGGAATTCGACGACGGACGTTCCAGGAGTGCGTAGTGGAAGATCTGGACCGTGGATCTGAGGCAGAACGTCGGCATTTCACCCGCGAGTTGGCGGATTTGAGTTTTAACCCTCGATCCCGTTTTTTCTGTGTTTTTCTGCAAATTGAAGTCGTGGCGGTATATATCGGGTCCCGAGGGTCGTGTAGACGCCTCAGATCGCAAAACGGACCACCGTGGTGCAACCGGCGGTCCGCGGAAGTTTAGTCGGCGCGGCACCGGCGGCCCGCGGCGGAGCCGCGGGAGCCGGCCGCTCAGCGCGGCGATGCGGGGCAGAGGGCCGCCGGCCGGGGCGGGCCGGTGGCGCCGGCCGGTCCGACCCGTTTTCGAATACGGGGGTCTTTATACCCCCGTATCTTGCACTCCGGGAGTCAGATTCACATGCCGTTTGCGGCGACGCGACCCTGACGACGAGGCGAACCCTCCGGTATGGTTTCGAGGGTTTAAAGGTTCGGGATCGTGGCCCGGGAGTTAGAAATGTCGTATAAAATAATATTATTTTATTATTTTACGACTTCGGGCCGTTGAAACTTCTACCCAGAGCGTCCGATTGACGTGCCGTCAGTGGCGTTGAGACCCTGATGGTACGACGGACTTTTTGAGTTGGTTTCCGGGTCTTGGGACTGAGAACGGGGTGTGGGCCCCACGAGGCTAGGTTTTGGCGTTTGCAGAGAAACGTAGCTTTTTCACCAGGAGTCCGATTTTGGCGGATGAATAGTTGATCCTGTGTGTTTTTCCGAGAGGATCGCAATGGTATGATTCGTGCGATGAGTTTCTGGATTGGTCAAGGTGTATGTATGGTCATGCACCTGAGCTGAGCTGAGATGACTAGTTGTGTTTAGCCAAGTATGGTCACGAGATGGAGTTTCTCTCTCGTCTGGGTTCACTCTGGCTGGGTTGAGCGGACTGTTGCCTTTCAGTTGCTCCCTTGGGTTTTGGGTTTTGGGGTGCCTACTGAGTATGATTATACTCACCCCTGCACGGGCTTTGCCTGCACATGTTTCTGTCTTGTGCAGACCACGGGCCTTTCGACGGAGTTCCAGGTGGACCCGGAGCAGGTGGAGCTTAGTGAGCGTGTTGACCGGGGTGTTTACCGGAGCCGTGCCGAGGGAGCTTTCCGGCGGGTGGTTGTGGCAGCGTTCCCCTTCTTCAGAGCAGGTTGGACGCGCTTTGTAGTTTTCCTTTGGTGGGCCCTGTTTTGCCATTTTGTACTTCTGCTGTACTCTGGTTTGGGATAGATGTATTCATGCATTTCCTTTCCAGTTTCCTTATCTCTGCACTGTTACATGGAGGTGTTGTGGGTGCGTGTGTACAGGTACCTTAGGCTAATGCCCCCCCATGTGTGTGATAGCCTACTGGGCGCTGGTCGCCAGCCCCTGGCCTATTGGAGGCGGGCATGGGGTGTCGCGGCTCGAGCCCCGTTGGGTCTGGTCGTGACAGAGTGGTATCAAAGGTGGTTCCACCTTTGGGATTTCAGAGCGTAGCTGGTCTAGCTGTGAGTTTGGTTTGGGTTGCATAGCGGCAGTGTTAGGGTGTTTCGAGATCGCCTTTCAGGCCAGGGACTCCAGTGTTGGTGCGGCAGCCAACGTATCCATACACCAGGACTCTGATAACATGCCTTTCGAATCGGGACATTCGTACACTGGTCGCGGGGACATAATGGTACATGCATCAAATAAGACTGGGTTTTTGGTTTTTCCTTGTCCTTCTTGAGTCAGCTCTCCAGATATACTCTTTGACAGTGGTGTGTCTTGAATATATTTTAGGATGCCTCAATGACGACAACCAGCGATGGTTCCGCCGCAGGATTGTGCTGATGACCTGCCCCGGGTAGTGGCTGTGGAGCAGGGCACAGGTTCTGAGGTTGCACCTCCAGGTGGTCTGCCAGTTGAGCCACCACCTGTTGAGCAGCTGGTTGTGCCGGCGGTGCAGGACGAGGTTGCGCTCAGGCTGAGTGCGCTGCACGAGTTCCAGAGGCAGTGACCTCTGAGGTACCGGGGTGATCCAGACCCCCAGGCAGCTGATGACTGGCGTGTGGCATTCACCCGAGTTTTCTGCCTAGTGAGCACACCTCCAGATCAGATGGTGGTCCTAGCGGCAAGCCTTCTGCATGGTTCTGCCGGGCAATGGTGGAGTTTGGTGACGCAGTCCCATGACATGGAGACGCTCATGTGGGTTTTAGAGACCTGTCGCGCTAATCCCTGAATATGGTTCGAGACCCGTTCTTTAGAGCTCGGACCTTCAAGCAGGGCTTACGTAGGGATATCCGAGCAGGTGTGGTTTCCATGTGCCTGCCCACCTATACTGGGGTGCTGGAGCGAGCGCTAGTGGTGGAGAGCTTTCTGGCCGAGCAGATCTCGCCTGTTAGTGCTGGGTATGCGAGAGCTGAGACTTTGTCAGTCGGATCGACATCTGGTAGCCGACGACAAACTCAGGGGTCTGGAAGTGGCCAACGTTTTAGGAGGAGACCCCAGGATGGAGGATCTGTGTCTCAGGGCTCACAGGGCTTGCATGCCAGTTTTGGTCAGCTGCAGGAGAGGTGGTGTTACGCTTGCGATGGTCGGGGACATCATGATAGAGATTGTCCAACCCGACGTGCTGCTGAGAGGGATCAGGTCGATGGACCGCCTTGGCAGAGGCATCGTCTTGAGCAAGGAGGTGCGTAGGGCCGTGGACGTGGCGACGGAGCTGGTGCAGCGGGAGGCGGTGGTAGGAAGTACCAGTTGCCACCACCCCCACCCCCAGGCGGTCCACGCCATGCTCAGGGAGCTGGTGGTCGAGGGAGAGGATAACTGCATGCCCTAGAGGTAGTCGACCTAGAGGCACCGCGGATGGATAGAGGTACGCCTTCACTACCACAAAAACAGTTTTTTGCAGTGCCCCTCTTTATCAGCGCTAATGAGAAAGCGCTGATAAAGGGCCCCCCTTTATCAGCGCTTGTTGAGTAGCACTGATAGAGGGGGGCCATTATCAGCTCTTTTTTTAGCGCTGATAAAGGGTCGGCTTCAAAAAAAAATTAAAAATATATTAATATATTAATATATAAATATAGTTATATAGTTATATAAATATAATATATAATTTTTAAATATATTTTAGATAAGTATAAATGTACATTTACACTTATTATACTTAATATATAAGATATTTAGTGAAAATGACTTCTTAAAAAATTTAAAAAATATTTTTAATTAATATTTTGATAATCATTATGGAGTAATTGTCATTTAATAACAATTTGAGGACTAAAAAAATTAAAAAAATTAAAAAAAGATCCAAGATATGCTGAAAACGCAACTTAAACTTCAAACGGCCATAACTTTTGATGCGGGTGTCCATTTAAGCTCTAACACATATAAATCGAAGCCTGCGATGAGCTCTACGTCGCTATGAATTGAGGGGACCCCAATCAAGCATTTTTCGAGGCTAAAAGAGGCCCAGAAGGCCTCCAAAACTAAGTTTTTTATCGGGGTAGCCATATTTTTTAACATTTTGTGGATTTTAAAACTCGTTTATGTGGGTATTATTGGCTTTTCTTGGAGGGAAATGAACTTATTCCAAGGCATTACATTCATATTGATATTATGTCTTTGAAATTTCATCCTTTTTTATAATGAACTGCTATTTATAATAAAATATATAACTATATGTACATATTTTTTATATATTCGCACCTAAAAATTAATTTTTTTAAATAAATAATTAAACATATTTACATATAAAATATATTAGCTTTATCTAAATAATAACTAATATCCATTTTATTTATAATACCAATATTTTAATATTTATATAACTATATTTTAATCTAACTATATATATATATATATATTAATCTAACTATATATATATATTTATCCGACTATATATATATTAATCCAATAACTATATATATATTAATCTAATAAATATATATATATTAATATAACTACATATATATATATTAGTATTACTATAAATATATATATTAATATCACTATAAATATATATATTAATATCACTATATATATTAATATAACTATATATATATATATTAATATAACTATATATATGTTAATATAACTATATATATGTTAATATAACTATATATATATTAATATAAATATATATTACTATACGAATATATATAACTAAATAAATATATATGTAGATATAGATATATATTAATACCACTATATATATATATATATTAATATTACTATATAAATTATAATATAACTATATATATATATATATATTAATATAACTCTATATATATATTAATATAAATATATATTATTATAGGAATAAATATAACTAAATATATAAATATATATATAGATAGATATCATGAATTGGAAAGCAAATCAAAATAGAGTAGTGGTAAGGGCTTAGGCGCGCATGGGGGAGGTCTCGAGTTCAAATCCTGGTGGAGGCAGGGGTGCGAGCACATGGGGAATATTGGAGAAAGCACTATTAAAGGGTGGAGGGGGTGCGTGGGGTGTTGTATAGGGGTCGAAAAGCACTGTAAAGGGGGGGGGGGGGTTAAGCGCTATAAAAGCCCCCCGATTGGCAGTATTTTGTAATTTTTTTTAAATTTTTTTTAAATTTTATTAAATGTTTTTTATTTTTTTAACTTTTATCAGCGCTTTTTTAAAAACGCTGATAAAAGGGTCCTTTATCAGCGCTAAAACGAAAGCGCTGATAAAGGAAGCGCTGATATAGGACCCCTTTATCAGCGCTAAAAAAAGCGTTGATAAAGGGGTACTTTTATCAGCGCTGATAAAAGACCCCTTTTATCAGCGCTTTTTTTAGCACTGATAAAGGGGTCCTATATCAGCGCTTTTCGGAGCACTGATAAAGGGGACCCACCCTTATCTCCGCTGGCTTTATCAGCACTTTTCTAGCGCTGATAAAGGCCGTGTTTGTAGTAGTGCTTGTGTCCTTTCTACTTGCTGCAGTAGTTTGTCAGGCACTGTTTAGCGGTACTCTTTCAATTTGTTGCTTTCTCGAGTTTTGTTGAGGGCGTTGGTATGACCATGTGTGGGTGTTGGTTGGTGAGCTCGCTGGTGTGTGAGACCCAGTTGAGACTCTGGTCACTTTCCTTGTGCTTAGAGCTTTTCGGGGACGAAAAGATCTAAGGGGGAGGATGTAGCGACTTGGGTTATTGGTCTTGTCAGACTTTGGAATATTTCTAGGAATAAATCCAGAGCTAGGCGCGATGACGGCATGAGATTCTGAGGCTCAGTGTGCCTGGAATTAATTTTATAAAAATATTAAGTATTTTTATACTATGAACATGGTGGGGGTGTGATATCTCCTAAACGGTAGCTCAGAACGGGAATCTGAGGGAACAGTTTCGTCCGGAATGTGCCGTTTACCCTAGGTGAGGTGTAAACATTGCGGGCGCGGGCCTGCGGTGATAAACGCCACCAAGGGCGTTTTTGTAAATAAGTGGCGATGTTAGTGTGTGAGCGTCGGCTCGAATAACTTCTGAACGGAGTCTCGGATTGAAAATATGAGTCCGTCATTGCGTTCAGAACGACGCGTTTACCATAGGGGTGACCTTACTTTTGTTCGCATCGGGCGTCGGGTCCGAGGCGGGTTTGGCGCCTGCGGTCCGCTGATATAAATATCAGCGCCCCCCCCCCCCCCACCCTTTATCATTCCTCTCGGCGTTCATCGTCGTTCTTCGCCACCGCTCCGCCGAATCGAGCAAACAAAGTGCCCACGAGCTCGGAATTCGAAGGCGGACGTTCCTGGAGCGCGCAGCGGAAGCTCTGGAGCGCGGATCTGAGGCAGAACATCGGCGTTTCTCCCGCGAGGTAGGCAGATTTGAGTTTTAACCCCCAATCCCGTTTTTGCAGCGTTTTTCTGAAAATTGAAGCCGTAGCAGTTTAGATCGGGTCCCGAGGGTCATGTAGACGCCTCCGGATCGTAAAACGGACCGCCGGGGTGCCCCCAGCGGTCCGCGGAAGTTCTGCCGGTGCGGCACCGGCGCGGCGGAGCAGCGGTAGCCGGCCGCCCAGCGCGGCGGCGCGCGGTGGAGCTGCGGAAACCGGCCGCCCAGCACGGGGGCGCGCGGCAGAGGGCCGTCGGCCGGCTGGACCGGCCGGTCGGGGCCGATCCGGCCCCTTTTCGCATACGGCGGTCTTTAAACCCCCGTATCTTGCACTCCGTGAGTCGGATTCGTGTGCTGTTTGTGGCGACACGACCCTGACGACGAGGCGAACCCTCCGGTATGGGTTCGAGGGTCTAAAGGTTCGGGATCGTGGCCCGGGAGTTAGAAACATCGTATAAAATAATATAATTTTATTATTTTACGACTTCGGGCCGTTGTAACTTCTACCCGGAGCGTCCGATGGACGAGCCGTCAGTGGAGTTAAGACCCTGATGGTACAACCGACATTTTGAGATGGTTTCCTGGTCTTGGGACTGAGAACGGGGTGCGGGCCCCACGAGGCTGGCTTTTGGCGTTTGCGGAGAAACGCAGCTTTTGCACCAGGAGTCTGATTTTTTCGGATGAATAGTCGATCCTATGTGTTTTTTCGAGTGGATCGCAATGGTACGATCAGTTCGATGAGTTTCAGAATCCAGGTGTGGGCCCCACCCGAGCTGGCCTTCGGTTAATAGTACCTTTTTCACCGGTTGTCCGTTTTGGACGAGCGAGTAGTCAATTCCGCTTGTTTTTCCGAGGGGATTGCCGTGGTGTGATCCGCTCGATGGTTTTCGAGATCGTTGTGTGGGCCCTACGCGAGCTACGTACGGTGAATAGTGCCTTTTCCACTGGTGCTTTGTTTCGGACGAGTAAACAGCCAATCCTGCGTGTTTTTCCACGTGGAACGCGATGGTGGCCTCGGTTTTGGCTTCAGAGGTGCGCAGTGTGGCGTTGTGGCGAGTCGGTCGGGTTAGCGACGTTTGGACCAGCAGTGGTTGAGGGTTCTCCCTTGGTTCTTTCCTACGAGGGTTTGTGTGGTATCACAACCTTCGTATGGGTTTGTGATCCTCTGGATGGGATGTTTAAACTATTAGAGTTGTAGTATCCCTCCGGTGGGCCCGGAGTGGATCCTCTAGCATCTTTACCCTAGATCGGGTTCTTGGTATCGTTGTGGCCGCTTATTTACGGGCGGCGATCCCGTATCTAGCATGTCAACCCCGTAGAGTTTGTGGAATCATCAGAAATATGATCCCCTCTGCGGTGGGCCGTGCTCAGTAGGGTTGTGGCATCGTCGGGTATACGATCCCCTACTCAACGCATGGTTTCGGTAGGGTTGCGGCATCATCGGTTCGATCCCTTGCATCGCGAGTTACACCAGATAGGGTTCCGATATCGTCGTGACCATCTTTAGATGGACGATGATCCTTTATCTGAGTGTGGAGTTTCTGTCGAGTTCCAGATCGGGTTGTGGTATACCCCAGTGGATCCTGGTTGTGATCCCCTATCTGTGAAAACTACGTATGCCAGATCGGGTCGTGGTATCCCCCATCGGACCCTGGGAGTGATCTCCTATCTGTGAGCTACATATACCAGAGTGGGTCTTGGTATCCCCTAGAGGACCCTAGCGGAGATCCCCTATCCGAGGAGTTGGGTGGTTATGTTGTTTCAGCGATGTTTCCTCAGTGATGTTATCCGACGAGCGTGGTCTCTCGGGTGGGCGTCTGAGATGTTTTTTTGGGACCCGATGGAGTGTATCTCTCGGATGAGTGTCATCTGGTGTGACAGTGTTCGTGGTGTACTCTCCTGGTTGTGGACAATTGCTGCTGATGAGGTCGGTAACTCTTGGGTCTTTGTGGCGTGAGCTGTGTATATCTGGATTGTTCATGGTGTATGTATGGGCATGAAACTGAGATGAGCAGAGATGACTAGTTATGTTTAGCCGAGGATGGTCACGAGATAGAGTTTCTCTCTCGTCTGGGTTCCCTCTGGCTGGGATGAGCGGACTGTTGCCTTTCAGTTTCTCCCTTGGGTTTTGGGTTTTTGGGGTGCCTACTGAGTATGATTATAATCACCCCTGCACGGGCTTTTCCCGCACATGTTTGTGTTTTGTGCAGACCACAGGCCTTTCGACGGAGTTCCAGGTGGACCCGGATTACGCGGAGATTAGTGAGCGTGTTGACCGGGGTGTTTACCGGAGCTGTGTCGATGGAGCTTTCCGGCGGGTGGTTGTGGCAGCATTCCCCTTCTTCAGAGCAGGTTGGGCGCGCTTTGTAGTTTTCCTTTGGTGGGCCCTGATTTTCCCTTTTGTACTTCTACTGTACTCTGGTTTGGGATAGATGTATGCATGCATATCCTTTCCAGTTTCTTTATCTATGCACTGTTGCATGGAGGTGTTGTGGGTGCGTGTGTACAGGTACCTTAGCCTAATGCCCCCCCATGTGTGTGATAGCCTACTCGGCGCTCGTCGCCATCCCCTGGCCTATTGGAGGCGGGCTTGGGGTGTCGCGGCTCGAGCCCCGTTGGGTCGGTTCGTGACATATATATTGTCTATTTCATTTAAGTGAATAAAAAATACTCTAAAGGAAACTTGTTTCTGAAAGTATTTCATCATATAATGAAATAGTATTACGTTCTATAAAAAATTAGAATGAATTTTCTAGATTATATATCATTATGTTGAATAAATATCAAAATTGGTTGTTTGAGAATAATTAGAATGGTAAGGCATCATTTAATAATAAGCTAATAAAAGAATTTACATCACATTAATATTGTGGAATGATATATTATTAAAAATGTATAATGGGAATGTGAGTTTTTATTAGTGCAGAGATAAAAGGAATCTATCCAATGAAATAAAGATTCATAAAAAATATTTTTTTTACAATTATTAATCTATATAGAAATTTGTAATTATTTATAAAAAATTCCAATGCATCCCGGGAAACTACCATTGAATAGTCCATGGGAAGAAGGGTTATATTATGTTATCTTTTCACCAAATATTGAATTTCCAAATGAAATATTGGATTTTTATCTAGTCTTAGCATCAAATTTAACCCATTAATAATTTTAATCTAGATCATCCAACTCTTTATCTTCTTCCAATTTATTTAGGGAAATTATATATTTTTTCAAGAACTTTGATATAGGAGTTCTCAGTAATGAATCCTAGTAGAAATCATAATAGAACAAGAATGTGTCAATAATATAATATTTAAGTACATAGAAATAAAAAATTTGAAGGCATACTTATTATACCTATTTTAAATTGATATATTCTTTGGTCTAGACTGGATATCAAAATATTATGAAAATATTTTTTACCAAGATAAAGAAATTAATTTTTATAATGATGATTTGGAATTTACGTTCTTAAAAAGAGAACCTATATCATCTAGTTAATGTAATGATACACTAATATAATCTCTTCTAAATTATATCCATGGGAATAATAATATAAAAAATTAATAGATTTCAAATGTAATCATAAAATTGAAGATATATCTATTATACATGAATATATTGTTGTATTTCATAAGGAATTACTTAGACACCACTAAATATTTTATGTTTGGTTTTCTTGTGACATAATAGTTAAAAAGGTTAACCTATTTTAGGGGATAATATATTTCTTCACATGATCAGTCATCTTAGTGGTCATATTATGTAATTTATTCCCATAATGGGATGAGATTTTTTTGGAAATAATCACTTTATCAACTGGTTATATGATTTGAATATTTTATTGGTACGATGTTGTGATCTTTGTTATGATCATGAAAATTGTGCAGTCCGTGAAATATTTTCATTTCTTCACTGGGTTGCTAAATAATAAGTTAACCTAAAGAAATTCCCTTTTCATCATGCATATGATTAGAAATATTTATGATGTGAAACCTAAATTCATGTTGTCAATCATGAAAGGTTTGTCAGTTTTATGTGATGCACATGTAACCTATATTATTCCTTCTATATGTAGTCCTCCTCCTCAAATAGTAGGCTCTCCAAGAGATAATCTTAGTGATAACTCTCTTTATAGATCCCTCCATTCAATGGTCATTTTCATGGTCAGTGTGCCACTTCTATCCATATAATAAAACCTTCTACTTGTTCATTTCCATTGGTTGCGTTAGGGAATTTTGCTATATTTTTTTAATTGAACCTGTAATGAAATTTATTTTTATCGTTTTTAGATATATCTTGTAATTATATCCCAGATAGTGTCCCTCATTTTTTTTATGGTGAAGACTTTAGGTTATATTAGTTATATTGTTTTTATCATCCTTACCGACTATTTTTCTTTTTTATTTATTCAAAGATGTGTGGATTAGTTGTAGTGCCTTGGTTTTCCTGATTGTGTTCCCTCTTGTATTGGTGGATCCTGTTACAGGAATGTGTGACTTAATTCAATGTTAATGGTTTTGAATCTAGCATATCATTTATGAACTATGAATTTCCTTTTTTATATAAATTGTTTTCTAAATAAATTGGATGATTTATTGATATTTTTGTGTCTATTAATTGGTTTATTGAGAAATGGTTTCATTCCCCTAATTTTGGAAATATAAATTTTTATTTTCAAGTTAATCTAAAAAGGTTTTTTGAAATATTTTTTCATTCATGGTTCTATTGAAATGATTTAGAAAATAAAAAACATTGGAATCCTTGGTCATTTATGTTGAATGTGTAATAATATTCCTTTTTTTGACTATCACTGTATTAGGACATTGTTTATTTCACTTCTCCCTAGGTCAAATATCAGAGGTGCATGTTATTAATTTTTTGGTGTTCCACATTCTTCGATGTTCCAATCCTCCTAGGATATGAGTCACATTTATTGGGGCTTGATGTGTGTGACAGACTATTTTTTATATGTGTTCCTTCGAGCCTAACCTATAGTGATCAATGGTTTTATTTAAATATTATTTATATTGTACTATATGTATTTGATTACCTATTTGGATATATGCGATATAATTTGAATTTGTTTTACATTGGTTGTTTAAAAATTAAAAAAGGGGTGATTTTTTAGAAAATTATTTAAATATAAAATATTTAACCAATAGTCATGTCTTTCTATTTAATTCATATAATATATTAACATTATATAGAAACATATTGTGGAACATTTTTTTGGTATCCTATAGAGAATTATAGCTTACACTAGGAACACCCCTTTAGTGGTGTGTATACCAGGTTATGTCTTTTGATGTTGTAAAATTAAAGGCCTCATAGTTTGTTAGTGTGGTTTCTACTAGTTTGATATGGTTTTCTAGTGGTTAGATAGGGGAATCCTGACCACACTATAACATGGAATTTTTATTTTCTATTTTAGGATTTCTTTTTTATTGGAATTTCGCATTGGTTTTTTCTCACTAGTATTCATTATATCACTTTATCTATCTATTCCCATTTATGGTATAAATATTTCCTCTAGTTTATTCATTGATTCATTCTATTATGGTTATATATTAACCATGTTTTCTTTTTTAGGTGGGATATATAGTTAAATTTTGTCATTTTTCATTCCATGTTGATAGTAACAAACCCATGGGGATCTACATTAACATTTGGTTTTGCAGTGAATTTGGATGGGTACTAGTTTGTGCAGGTATCCTAGGTTGGTTTTGGAAAAAATAGTATCATAGGATTGATTTATCATCAAGATTAATTTTCTTGGTAATTGTTTATACTAGAGATAATATTGTCTGGTCATGATACTAGGTGATGTTGAGTATTTTTCCTTCTCAATCCATGACAATACACAAGATACACTGTAATATAGGGATGTGTTTCTATTATTTTGATTTTTTATCATAATATTAGTACATTTTATGGATTAATATTTTTAACATAGATTATCCAGATGTGTAATTATTTTATCTAGTTTTGGTGTGTAGTGATATAACTTTGAGATGTCTCCCATTATTTTCATTGGTGTGTGTCGTAGAAGCTTTATAAGGGAAGACACCATTGGATGAGAATCATATAGAGGTTATCATGTGAGGATTTCATTTCATGGAACAAAATTTACTACATGTATATGTTGTCGTTTTTTGGTATAGATAATAATTATTGGAGAAAGGCATTGATCATGGGAGATTTTACATGAGAATACCCTATCCTTTGATGGTATAAATGATCCCCACGAGGTGGAATACATGGTGGATATTATTGATGAGATTATTGAAATCCTGGATTCACCTAAGAATATCATGGTAATGTGTACGGAATTCATACTCAGGGGTTCTAGCAAGCGATGGTCAATTATATGGTCTTGGAAGATAGTCATGTAAAATTTTTCAATACGGGTATAATTTCCATCATGTTATAGTACTTTATTATAGAGTTTTAGATTATGGTGGAGTCTATGGAGTTCCTCTCCATGAATTAGGTAAATTTTTTGTGTCAACAGAAACCAATCGGTTCATGGATTCTGATTATTTTTTTAGAGGGAGTGATGTATGATCATATGAACGATCAAAATTTCTTATAGGGCTTGGGTATGGATATCTAATCATAGGTATTGATACTAAATATTTGAACTTATGTTGAGATTTTATATTGTGTTTTTATTGAAGAAATATACATGGAAGTATTGATTTTCTATTCATCCCCTTCTCTTCCATCCAATGAAATATTCAATGGTGCGCGGGGAAATTAGAGGAAGTGGAATGAGCTTTCCATGAGTGTTGGAGTTGGTTCTCATTAGTGGGTTTCCTTGGCACCATCAGTCATATCCAGTAGTGTTCCCTAGTCAGTATAATAATGCACAATTTTTATGAATAACCAACATTCTTGTTCTACTCCAATGAATATTTTTAGTAGTTATGGACTCTATAGACATGTTTTGTTTTATTATAATTCTATATCTACACCATTTTATAGTCAATGATCACTGGATACAAAGAATATTGTAAATAATTCAGATGATTCAATGCCTTTATGTCTCATTCTGCATGCCTCATTAGTAAAGGTTATTCACTGCATGGACGAGTTTCTAGTGTATGTTCATATATTTCCAACAATAGTAATATGTACATCATTGTTATATCCTTTTCAGTGACGATTTTATTTCATAATTGTGTCTCCAACTCATTTATATCAACCCATTTTTTTTATATGTTTATACATCCAAAAGATATCATGTCCCTTTTGTGTGGAATTTGCAATACCTCATAGGAAGAAGAAAGAGAAGTGTTTTCAATTACTTTCTTGACCTCTATTGATAAAAATAGTGGACTAATTCCTATATTCAATCATTCATGATGAGGATATATTTGAAATAATTATTGGGATATATTTTTTTCACACTCCATTTACAGAAGATGATTATTATCATCGGGGTGCCTCATTACATTCAATCGATGGGAGCTCTTATTTGTTTTAGGGAGAGTGGGATCCTTGGTCTGGTAATCTAGGACCATTCTACCCATGTCATTGGATTTGGTTAATTACTATTGTGGTTGATCTTGATAAGGATTATTATATTGGTAATCTCCCCTTGGTTTTAGGTACTTTTCTAATTTCCTCCAAAATATCATATATGGTCATCCTCTAGTGATCCAAGTGTAGTTTTCGAATTATCATGTGTGGAGTATATATTTTATCTTTATAACCACTTATGTTACGTCACTAATGTATCAAAAATTTCGTCTGATTTAACTAGATGAATTGATAAAGAAGGTATATTTTATCCCTAATGTTTCCCCTTAGGAATAACCAATGATATTTTCCAGGATGTATGATGGTTCACTTCATATGGTTTTTGGACTATCAAAAGATGAACTGGGAGATAGATAACAATAATTAACATGTTGCCATGTGGATGATATTTTTTTATAATATTATTGGGTTTAATTGGTTTTCAAATATCAATATTTTTTATCAATATCATAATATTAGGGTTTGACTGTCTCATATTATAAATACATCTTTTAGGTGATGATTTATGCATTAAAAATATATTTTGGTGTTATTCAGTCTGAATAATGCTCATTTGGTTTTAATAGATCTAATAAATCAGATATTCTAACTGTATCATGAAATTTTATTGTTGTATTAATGTATATAATTTTTGTTTTATCAACCTATAATCATGATTAAAACCACTATCATAATTGGGTTTTTTGGAATCTTGAGGTATCCCTATTTTTTATAAATATTTTTTAAAATGAAATTCGAGATCCATGAAGTGTTGTTCATGGGGAAAATGATTTCTAAATGTACCTTATATGTTGATCGTGAGAAGGATAAGGGTGTATTTTTCGTAGAGGATACACAAAACATAGTTGAGATATTAAACATTCTTCGTCTTCCTATATATTATCATTGGTTCTACAAGGATATCTAGAATTTAGAGTCACCTTTGACTTTCTATACCAGGAAATGGATGAAATTTCCATGGGATGTGAAATGATTATCTTATTCAAATGAAATGTAATATCTCCTAACATCGACTAATAATCTAATACTATCTGAGCATAGTATGTGATATGTAGTATGTTATGGTGATTTTAGTAGTGGTATGGTTACGAGATTATTTATAATGATAAGGTTGTGAAAGATGTATCATTTCATTATTTTCCATAAGATAAGAATTAAACCATTATTCATTTGGAGCCTTTCCTCATTATTCCTGAACATAAATATTTGTGGCACTATCTCTTTGGGGAACGATTCACATTATTTTCTCACTATAACTGCCTGAGATATATATTTTCATTGAAATAATTAAATCTCAAATAGATATGATAGGTGTAATACCTTTATATATTCCACATTAGAATCACATATATCCCAATAAAGAGGTATATTGTCGTGTATTCTATCATTTGGAATATGTCATAACAAACTATCTTGTAATTTATTAATGAGTTGAATCTGGTGAGACTCTTCACACTATTGTATCTAGATGCTCATGAAGATGTTTTGATAATTTTTTTGTAATGTTTTAATATCTAATCATATTTCAATTAATTTATTTTTACAATCATCAAAAATATTAAGAATTAATGGTAATTCATTAAACCTTTTTCAGTGGGGATACCATTTTTTATTGGTCTATCCATTCAGATGTTATTCTCCATTTTGGGGATTAAATATGTCTACCAAA
Source organism: Viscum album (assembly GCA_963277665.1). Classification (NCBI taxonomy): domain Eukaryota; kingdom Viridiplantae; phylum Streptophyta; class Magnoliopsida; order Santalales; family Viscaceae; genus Viscum; species Viscum album. Next base: position 601,082,661 of record OY728128.1, read on the forward strand.
TTATTTTGGAGTTCTATTTTCTTTTATGATCATAATTCCTCATTTACCATTCATCATGTAAATACAATGATATATTATGGAATGAGACAATGATTCTATTGGCCAGGTATGAATCTTGAAATTCTATATTTTGTGTCCCCTTGTTACACCTGCCAATAAATTAAGTCATAACATATGATAACTTATATTTTTTCTCATCCTCATATAGTTTTAGTATGGGAATTGGAAAATTTCTCCATGTACATTGATGTTATATTACCAAATACTACCCATGGGATGAATTTTCTATTGGCGGTGGTTGATCGGTTGAAGAAGTCTTCTCATTTTATTCTGGTTTGGGAGACCACTAAATTAAACGATATTGTAAATATATATATGCATGACATTTTGAGGTTATATGGGGTTACCTATTCTATATTTTTCTATAAAGATCCTATAGAATATTATCTAGGAGGTGATTTAGACTCAGTTAGGTAGAGTATAGCTTACTATCCATAAAAGGATGTTCAAACAAAGCACGTTATTTTGATCGTGGAGGATATTCTCCATGATTTTATGTAGGATTTAAGTGGATCGTGGAAAATAAATATAGAATTGGTTTAGTATTCTAATAATAACATTTATCAGTAATTATATAGAATTGAACCCTTGATTCCTCTGTAAGGATTCCCATACAGATCACCGATTTTGTTTGTTAGAGATGGGTGATGCCTCTTTTTGTGGATGAGTCTTGTTTATCACACATAAAAGAAGATTCACGATATATATTAACTTGTGGTTATAGTGTATTGTAAAAAGAATGATTATTTAGTTTTCCATGATATCCTTTTATGTTTTATATATGTGAATGGGTTTTATTTATGGTGTATTCTAAGTAGCATCAATGTCAATTTTTGTAATAGGAAGAAAAGACTATGATATATATGATGAAAGATTAGGTCACAATAGTCCTTGAGAAGGTTCTATATTTGATGGAATTACTATATTAGTTGATCAGTATTCTTTATAATTCCCACATATCATCTCAGGAAGTGACATCATGATCCCTCTTATTTTTTGTGTAATGAGGGTATCTATTTAGAGAATAATGTTAAAATTTTGGATAAACCAAATGATATTATTGACTCCCATTTCAAATACTATCATGGTAATTATATCCCACTACTAATATTATTATGGTTAAAAGTATCATATTCTCATTATACAACATAGAATGAAACATCTTTGAGGGATAAGTGGCCTCACAGTATTACATATCATGCTTATTTTGCTTGAATTATCGATGATGGAATGTATTGTGGAGAAGATTTTGTAACAACCCATCCAAAAAGGTGAACCTATTTTAATTTCCAATTAATTTTTCTCATGTTTTATGGGCTTTAGAGTTAGTTTATGGATTATATTTATAAACTACATTGTCCATTGACTTATAGAATGATTCATGTCATGAAATGGTTACACGAAATGAATCTCTTATTAAGCGTATTCTATGAGTCTTTTTTAAGGCCAATTTTTTTTATAAGAAGTAAAACATGTTCACATCATGTAATGGTAGATATTGATTATTTTTACCTAAGGCTGCACCTTTTTTTGAAATGAATTTGAGTCAAAATGTTTACATCATTTTACCTGAATTAATGTGATGAATAATAGGTGGCCTATAGGTTTTTATGCTTATGGCATAACCACTTTTATTCATTCATTTTTAATTCCTCCTACTCAAACCATGGTTTTTCCAAATGATTTTTTATTACATCTCCCTCCTTATGGATCCCTTTATTTCATGATTAATATTTATTATTATTGCATCCCTTCCAACCTAGTGGGAAGCCATTTTTCTTCTTCATTTCAATTGGTTTAAGGTAGTGTCATTTCACTACATCTTTGTATATTTTGACCATGTGGTTTCATTTTTATTGATCTTTTCAATATCTATCATCTAATTATAACATATTAGTTGATCCTCAATTTTGGGGTGGCACAACATGTAGTATCATTGATGTATGTTTTGTTTTATCTTCTATCCCAACCCCATTTCTTGTTTAATTTATTATAAAATGTTGGGAAAAATTCTAGGACCTCAATTCATCCCATTGAATTTCCTCATGTATTGGTGTATACCATTGTGGGAATGTGGAGCTCGAGTTATGGTATGTGGTTTCTTCTGAATCCTATATTGGATGAACACTGAATTATCTGGTTTTATGAATTTTCATAAAAGTGAATTGGAATGATATACTGATTTTTATGTGTGAATATGGTTTTTTATAAAAATTTATTACACCTTATTTTGGAAAATAAAAAGGACTTTTTCTAAAAAAATTGATATGGATTTTTAATTTAGTGTTATAAACATTTTTTTATTAAATTATATAGAAATAGATCCACATAAGAATCGTTACGTACATAGGTGAAATTTTTTACAATATTACAAATTCATTTCTACAATAAAGGTATTCACTCGATTATAGTTAATATTATACTTGGGATATGTGTCATGTGGACTTTTTGGACACTATTATGTGGTTCAAATTTTATGGTGTTCTTATAGTCATTAAAATCAAATCATATATCAAGGGGATTGATGTAAATAATATTCATTTTTTAATGAGTGTTTTAGATAGACTGACTTATAATGATCCATATTGTTATTTACATGTGATTTTAATTTTACTTCTTGGATTTGATTACATATTTTGATATATATAATATTCTGCAAAAATGTTATACCATTATTATTTAAAACTATAGATAATTAGAATTTTTACAATTAGTATGGTATAAAAATAGATTAACAAGTTGTCATTCCTTTTTTCAATAAGTTTGATAATGTTTGGATGTTTATATATATATATTTTTTATGGGAAACCTTGGTGGGATCTAACTAAAAAAGTTTTCTTGCTCCCTCTCAAGCCTTCTGTGTTGTATTAATCTGGTTTTTTCATTCAATGTTAGAAATGGAAAGGTTCCATCATTGGGTGGATAGGCTACCATTATCCTGATATGGTTTTCTGGTGGTGAGATGGTGTGACATTTACCACACTATCACATGAATTTGATTTTTTCTATTTCTGTAGTCCTTCTTATTGTTATTTTTGTACTATGGGATGTTTTGGATAATTTTTATTGTATCACTTCATCTATAATCTTTCATTTAGGAAAAATATATTTCATAATGTTATTATTATACTATTTCACTCTATTATGTATATATATATATATTTCATGTTGTCTGATTCAGTACAAGTAAAATCATTCACTTTGGTTTTTGTTGATGCCTCGATGATGGAATGCAATCTTTGGGGATTGGGAACTCCTTTTTGGATTGTGGAGATTCAGTTTGGGTATCATTTTGAGAACATATAAAGGTATAGTTCATGACATATTCATTGATTTAATCCGTAATGGAAGAACTGTATCCATGACAACAAAAATTATCGAAGTGTGAATTGGTGGATTTGATGAAAAAAATAATTTATTTCTATAATAAGATATTTATTTGAAAATGATTTTCAGATTAAAGAGCCCCTATTATTTTTACTAAGAATAAATATAGATAAATATTTTTTTGTGTTGATAATATGGAAATAAATATTATTACTATAAATAAAAAGAATCTTATTCATTATATTGATGACTTGTTTGATAAACTTAATGAATATTACAATTGTTGAGATGCTGATATTTGTTTTAGTTTTCATTAATTCTTAGAAACCATTGATGATATTTTGAACATATCATATCCAATGAAATATGGGCATTATGATTTTTTAGTAAAGATATTTGTATTGACTTAAGTGACCTCTATTTTTAAGAATTTTATGAATAATGTATTTAAGGATTATCTTTATAAAATATATGTGATATTTAATATTTATATACTTGTTTACTCTAAATGATATAAAGACTATAAGAATAAATTTGGTATTATTATTGATACTCTTAGAAGAAATTAGTTATAAGGGATATTTGGAATGTGTCACAATATCATCAAAAAGTTTATTTTCATGGCTATATTATTTCAATAGTAGAAATATATGTTGATATTGTGAAGAAAAATGCAGTCAGATGATGGTATTCACTGAAAAATAACTAACATACATAGATTCCATGGATTAGAATCTTACTATACGTGAATTATTTCAAATATTTCCTAATTGTTTAATACCGTAGAAAATTATACATATAAAGTGGTTACTTTTATGTGGACAAAATTATGTCACGAATGATTTGAATAATTCATGAGGAGAATGGTAAATGATATGATATTTAATCAACTGTTAGAAAATGATGGATTATGGATATATAAAGATTTTTGGATAAGGGGACTTGAATATTACATAATTCATAATAATAAATTTATCTATTCTGAATAATAAAATTAAGTATTGATGAAAACTATTTGAACCATGATCATTAAATGATAGTTAATCCCATTTCATTGAATATATAGAGACATTATCACTATTGTGAAATATGGGAGATATAATTAAATCATTAAACACTGAAATATATAATTTCACAGAAAACTCTCAACATGAGGCATTGTCGATGGATTTAGCTTCCCAAGTATTTTGATTTCTCTGTACTATAATACCTATTGTAGGAAAATATGGTTGTAGATGCATTGATTCCTAAAGATCATGGAATCCTACAGAAATTATTTATTGATAGCGATTATATGGTTATAGATTTGGTAAATATGAATGTGGTAATAATTTTGAAATGTTAAACATCACTCATTTTTAAAATTATTTCTAAAATATATTTATTAGAAAATATAAAAACTTCTCATATGTGTGATGGTAACTTTAAAAAATAAAATTATTTTTTTGAATGATGGGAAATTGGTAGACATTGTTCATGAAGGTGGTATTCTAAAATATGGAAAAATGATATGTGTTCCTTCAATACCTCAAATGATAATGTAATTTTTATTTTCTGATTATGGATTGAATTCTCTATATAAAATGGTAGAACCATAATGTATTCTAATTTGAAGAAACATATTTTATTTGAGATAACATAATATATGAAGTTGTTGATTATGAATCCATATTATTCACATTTCACTTGGTGGAGGCTGAGAGACGTCATCTTAGAGGAGTCATGAAACATATAACATTTCATATGTGAAAATGGGGTGATATTACAATTCAATGATTCACTATATTTCAAAATAATCCCAGAATGAATGATCCCATATGGGTAATTTATAATCCTTCCGGGTGAACCTCATTTAATTTTATCAGGTTGTGATATATGTTTTAAATAAAAAATTTGGTTAATTTTTCAGAATATTATTTATTTTTTGCTTTTTCTGAACACTACGAATCATTATAAAATTTTTGGGTGATTTTAAGGGACTACAAAAAATATAAAACATATTGACGTCATGATCACTTGACTTTCGTAGTATGGGGGATTGGTACATAGCATTGGTAGAGTATCTCTATGATAATAAATTTCATTAAAGTACTCCAATGTCACCATATCAGACACTATAAAATATGATATTTCATATAACAACATCATAGGATGAATTTGGTGAAAGGAATCTCGTAGGACCAAAACATTTTGACCAGACATTTATAGGGGAAAAGAATATGGAAAGCCCCATTAAATAATATGAATGTAGGAAAAAAATTATAACAACAACTAATTGAATGATATAGAATTTAATGTTGAAGAATTGGTTTTGATGAAATTAACTTCATGGATGGGTATCATATGGTTCAATAAGAATGAAAAATGTAGCACCAAGTAAATCATTACTTTTGAAATAATAGACAGAGTAATAGATTTTTGTTACCTTATATCAATAAAATAAAGCCATGTTAATTCCCATGTTGTGTTCCATATCTCATTCATAAGTAATTATATTTTAAACCATGTGCATGTTATCCCATTTGTAGATATTGAATTTGGACATGATTGATCTTACTATGAAGATACTATCCAGATTCATGACACATGAATAAAAGTGATATTAAATTGTATTGCATGAGTAGTAATGGTATTTTTAATAAATCATAAAATAGGGGAAGAAACATGCGAACCTAATTATGGTATGAAGAATAAGATCCTTTAATTGATAATAATGTAATATCCACGAAAATTGTGAGGAATAAATTTATCAAAGAGGGAAGAATGACACACTCAAACTTCAATAATAGTAAGTGCATATTTTGTCATAAAAAAATATAAATAAACTCTAATTTTAGTATTTCATTAAAAAATAAATATAATTTTATATTATTAATATCAATTTTTAAATTAGGTTCTCAATATAAGCCTACAATGAATTTTACTAATCTTCCCATAGAAATAATATTTTATAAATAATTCACATTGTTGTATTTAAATATTACATCGTTTATTTTTATAAATTTTTCATAATTGGAATAATTAAACATGTATTTATTATCATTTTAAAAGAAATAATTATAATATCTTGTTCAAATAATATGGGATAATTTTTATAAAATTATTTTTAAATTCATAATGTTTTCTATATTTAAATAAATAAACTAATATTTAATATTGAGTAATTTAAAAAAATTAGAGATTATATATCTCAATATATAAATTATTATTAATTTAATTATGGTTACTTTTAATTGGTTTTATGTAAGATTATCTTATACTTGAAACATATCATTTCCTAAAAAACATTTATCATCAGATTTTGGGGTTTGTTTTGAAATCAAACTATATTAGTTATATCAATTGAATTTGTAAAAATGGATACCGTATATAGAATTATAATTTTTATCATATGTTAATGAAGTTAAATTAATATTTTGTCATAATTAAGCATAAAAATAGTGAAAAATATTTACCATGGTAAAATTTGAAAGAGGTTTGTCAGGGTTAATATTAAAAGAATACGGTTCAAATGATCTTATAAAATTAGTAAATCCAATTTTATGGTTTAATTTTATAAAAATATTTTTTACCACATAATATGACTGATTTATGGGATATTTTTTCAATAATGTTTCCTATAAAATTTTTAAATGGTGTGAAAAATTACAAGCATGACACTCATTAAAAATGGATTACATTCCTCATGCGTTTGTGTGGGTTACCACCTCCACAAAGCGATGTGATTATTTTTTTAGTAATTTTTTCACAAATTACTAAGTGTTTGATTAAAATTCATATTTATGATTTATATATTTATTATAATTATGTATATGATAGAAACCAATCAACACATAATGACCTTAACTACAGAATGAAGATGTAGGCGAAAACATTATAACTAACGCATGAAACAATGATAATAATGAATGTATGTTACCAAATCGGTTATATGATGTTATAATTTGTTCATTTATGATATTTTAAATATTTATATGGTCATTTAATGTAATTATAAAAAATATAAATTTTTTATATATGTGTTTAAAAAATGTTTAATGAAGTTAAAGGATGATGTATGATGTTTTTTCTCTATTTCCTATTTATTGCAACATTGTATTAATTGTAGACATATTTTCTTTTATGTGGTATATATAGAACTAATTTCATCCATTTAAAAGGAATAAATATTTATTTATAGTGATTGAAATTTTAGTTAATAATTTCACTTTAATGGTGTTATAATTTTATAGTCACCAATGTGGTGTGAATTTTTTTAAAATCTCATTTTTTGGAATTGCTTATATTTTTCATTGAATGAATATTATAATCAATCCTTAAGAAACATGATATATTTTATTCAACTATATATATATATGGATTTACTATGTTATATTCAAACATTTCCTCTATCTGTCACTTGAATCAATGAAAAAAAGTATAAAATAAAGGTTGATTGAACGTAATATTACTCACTATTCGATAATTTTTGTATTTCTAAACCCTATTTAGAATTATTATAGTTCATGTGTAAGTTTTTGAACCATAGAGAAGTAATATTAAAAATTTTATAGAGAAAATTAAAATAAAATGATCTGTAAAATTTGAAATACATTCAAGAATTAATGTAGAAAAAGAATAACATGAATCATGTGTAAATTTTTTGAATGAAACTAGAATAGTGTGGGGAATTAAATAGTATGATGACAAGAAACTAAATTGATTGAAGAATAAATATTATTTAATAATGTAAAACAATCAATGGAACTATAATTTCGAGAAGTAAACAAGCCAATAAATCAGTTCAACCTATGAATTAACTAATTCTCTAGTTTTTCCAACTGTAGAGTAACTTATTCAAGAATTTGTTTTTACATTTTCCAAAAAATGAATTGCTCAAATAGTTATTGTGATAATTTTTTCAGATTTTTTTTTAATTTTTTTTATTATTAAAAATTTCTAAATCAATATTTTTTGGGATAATTTTCTCATAATTTTTAAATAAAAAAATTAAATTGTTTTGAGAATTTTTTTTACTATGTAGTGATCTAGAAGAGAAATTCAGGCATGATAAGCTATGTTTTTTGAATAAATAAATATTATTCCCAAATAAATTTACCAATAAAATAATTTTATTTTTTTATTTATTGTATGAATCTTTATATAAAAGTAAAAAAATAAAATAATGAATAAGATAAGCTTCATTGTTAATGATCTTCTACATCTTTATTTTCCTGATAATCGCCTTTTATATCCCACTATCATTCTTCAAGAAAATGTTTGTTTCAAAGATAATGATGTGGTTTTTAAATTCTTTCATCAATCCCCTATTTAATTTTATAGTTTAAATCATCTCCTTAAATTTATCTACTAAAAGGAATGTTATTAATATCATTGTGATTTCCCATTTCTATTTTGCCACCACCCCATCACTCTAAAAATCACCTAAATAATATAAAACAACTATACTGGAAATCAATATACCCACTTACATTACTGTACCTACTTAACATTACAATATTTCCATTTAAATCCTATAAATCATACTTATTATGGATTTATTATTTTGGAATATATCATTAGTTCATTTCATTAGCACAATAGACACAATAATTTAAGGAATCCATTACCATTACGCATTCTTCAAAGTATATATGGAACCAAAATCACAACAACAAAAAACCCAAAACACAAATCAATAATCATCAATCACTAAGCACAAAAAATGTATTCCCAAAAATTATTCTTGTCATGAACAGTCCTCGGGGCCCGTGCCGTGACTACCCCAAGCCCACCTTCCATAGGCCAGGGGCTGGCGACTAGCACCAAAGGCGTAAATCCTGATAACTGGGAAGGCATTGCCTTTATAAAATTAAACAAAACACCACAGAGTACAAGTGGAAGTAAAACACTAAGTACAAAAAAAGTGCTGAAAAGTGAATGGGCCAGAATACAAACCCATCAGAAAGTACAACTACAACTGAAAGAAAGTACAACAGAAAAAGAAAAACAACTGGAAGAAAGGAAGCAGCTCATGGGTCTTCCTCCTCGTATCCTACCTAAAGGGTAGATACAGATAGCGCAGATCCTCAATGTTTTCGCCCGTCAACCCCCTCCGAGTGTCATCTCACCGTGAAGTCCACCTCCGGATATTGACTTCTCCTATGGTCCACCTCCGGGTACCATCTAGTCCTCGAACACTCGACCTTCGTCAGCTCTGCCCGTCGTCTGCATCCAACACAATGAGGTGCGGGCATAGCCCATACAGGGGTGAGTATAACGATACTCAGTAAGGACCCCAATACCCTCAAGGTCTCACTAAAACCAGCATGGATAACCACAAAGAAGATATCAATAGATTACCTCTACATAGGTATATGCCCATACATATACCTAAGTTTTCACGTAACCCATCTCAATCATGATGAAAACACCAAGATCATGAAATCAACAGATATCCACTTCCCAGGTATATGACAATACATATACCTAAGTTATCAAGTGACCCATCTCAATCATGAGGTAAACACAAAGGTCAAAGACTCAGCTCAAACCAGGATTTTCATTATCAAAACCGTAACTACTGAAGAGCGCCATCTCTGGAGTGTACAGTGGTCCTGTAAAAACTCCGAGGTACTTCCCACTAACCTAAGACTACTGAGGTACTCCTCCTGTCGAGTATCGCGGGTCAACCACCGAAAAACAGTAGGACTTCCCACCGGGGTATGCCACCCAAACACAGTAGTGCACACCCCCTAGTAGCCTGCAGAGGTACTGTCCGGACGAGTACTGTGGGTCTGCACTGTCACACATGTAGTGCTCCGTCCGCCAGGGGTCTGCACCCAAACAAAGTAGTGCTCCATCCACTGGGCTAGTCGACTCACTCCAAGTCGAGTCGGTCAAGCAGTCATCAGGTCTCAGTCGGCTACACGGTCTCCGTACTCCGCACGCTCGTCTCTGGGAGGGTCCGATCCACGAGCTACAGTTCAATACTCCAAGTATCTCAAAGTCCCATGAAGCAGTGTCTCAAGGACCTCCTCGTCATAGGGGTCTCAACGGAACAGACGGCGCGTCAATCAGACACCCGTTCTGTGAGTTACTAGCCTTTTCGTCCTAGGGGCCTGGTTTGTTTCGTGAGCGATCCAACCCGGCCATATCTCAACTATACCCCAAACTCTCATATGGTATACTCATAGGGACCGTTTCTCAACGTGATTACCAAAGCCGCTGACGGTTCGTCAAATAGACGTCCGGTCTGAAAGATATCAGCTTTTCCGTTCCAGGGGCCCAGTTGGATTTCGGGTACAATCCAACCCGGGCACTATGCAACTGCATCCAAACTCAGGCGAAGTATTCCAAAAGTTCCGTCTAATCAATTGGAATCCAACAAAGTCGACGACACGTCAATAAGACGTCCGGAGCTCAAGGTATAAGATTTTTCGCTCCAAGGGCCCAGTTGGTTTCGTTTACGAACCAACCCGTCTGAACCCAAGTACTTTGAAACCTTCAGTGTAATATACCGAAACGACCGTCTCTATCCAAGGGTCGCATCTCCGCTAACGATGCGTCAATCGGAGGTCTACAGCTCAATATATATGCGAAAACCCATGGGGGGTCTGAAAACGGGGGGTCTAGGCCCGGACCGACCCGGCCCAACCCCCCGGGTCGGCCCGAACCCGGTCCGACCCGGCTAGGCGCGGCCCGGCCGGCCTGGGTGGCTCGGCGCTGGCCGAGTGGTAGTGACCAAGGAGCCCCCCCCCCCCCCCCCGCATGGGGGCCACTTCTGTCACCGAACGCGGCGCGCTGCCGTGTCCCACGTTCCCTGGTCCTGCATGGCTGCGGGACCCTCGCTCGCCGCTGTGGCTTCATCCGTGGCAGATTCTTCCAGCGTTACACCAGGCATCGCCGCCCCCGACCGCTGGTGCTGCCGCACCGGCGTGGCGAGCCGGAGGGGGCTTTCGCTGACCACCGGACGCGCTCCGGTGGTCCGATTCACTTGCGGTCTTCGCCAGTGATCATCTCGGGACCCGACCTTCACTGCAAAGCCTTTAAAATGCCTTTTCGGCCCACCTCACCATCGTCCGTTGATCCGCACTTCGACAACAAAAATCGGGGTCTTCAAATCGCCTCCTCAGCCCCGACTCCCCCCACGGTTTCGTTCGGCCCCAACGGCGTCGCGCTTCTTCGCCGCGTTCTTTCTTCTCATTTCCACGCGGTGCAATGGCACCATGCTGCCTTTCACGTGCCGCAACAAAATCAAACAAATAATGGGGGAGGAGGGTCGGCTGTGTTCGTGCGGTCTGACCTCCTCCCATTATTACGATAACAGGCGATCCAATTGAAACTAAGAAAGGAGACAGATGAGATCACGGTCAACAATAAAATAAACCCCCATAACTTCCTGCAACAGAAATTCCCAACCTTCTAGGAAAGCTTTCGTGAATCAATTAAATAATAAGTTGATCAGTGTTTCCTTGTTTTTTTAAGAATGAATGAAACGAGGGAATAAAATCATTCTCAGACATAATTCCCTACCTCAAGCGTTGCCGTCGAACGAGATTTGTCACGGAAAGGGACGTCGCGAAAGAATACGTCGCTGAAGGGGGATCGTCGCGTCGTGGAAGGAGCATCACAGAAGGGGCGTCATTGATTTCCGAGGATTTGGCGTTCTTCATCGGAGATCGGTGCGTTCTTCGCGTTCTTCGAGTTCTTCGCGTTCTTCGTCGAAGAAGAACTCTTTCCTCCAAATCCTCTCCACGCCACAAGTTCCAACTCAAATAAAATAAGAACAGTCTTATTTTATTAACGCACAAGCCAACATTTGAAAAACAAAACGAAAATAAACGATCAATTAATTGAGGTGTTTCATACCACCCAATTAATGAGGTGTTTATTAACTGGAATAAACGCACAGTTGACTTTCAATTAAGAGGGGGTTGTGGGTGCATGAATTAGGAGGAATGAAACAATGGGGCTCGTGCGGGACCCACCTCAAAAATATCCTACCAAGAGGGTAGGATATATTGGGTTCCACCCTATCTGCTTCACTTAGCTTAATTGGCTTTAAGTGGCTTATAATGAAATAAAATAAAGTTGTCACACCACTTTATTTTATTTCTTAACGTAACCCCAAAAACTAAAACGCACACCTGAGAAAACGTAACTCTGGAAAAGGTGTTTCTAAGTAAATATCGGTGCTGCAATTCCATCGGTGCCCTCGAAATTCGATTCCGAGCAGCGGTTCAAAAGTAAGAAAACCCCGCTCGTTCGTTCACAGAACGTACCTGAGCTAAACTTCAGAAAAAGATTCCGGGAACACCGGGCCTCGGAATCAGGCGCCGTCAGAAACTGCGTTCTTGTAAAATCCCAAAACAAATTAGAAAAAAATATCCCTTGAATTTTACGGGTCTTTACATTACTCTCACCTCAGGGCTTTACGTCCTCGTAAAGCTTTAACACAAACTAGGGATACAAAAGAGGTACTGAGCACACATCTGGGCCATTCTCTCCCATGTGCTCACCTGGAGGTTACCTTACTGCCAGTGAAAGCGCACCCGAGGAATCAACCATCCTTATAGGACCACCCCTGTCGATCCTCGATCCCCACTAGAAACTCAGCGTAAGTCGCCCTGTCATCGATGTCCAACCCCCTGAGGTCGACGATGTGTGAAGGATCATGCACGTATCTCCTCATTTGAGATAAGTAGAAATCGTCATGCACCTGGTGTAACTGAGGTGGTTGGGTCCGGCGGTAAACCACCATGCATACCTAGCAGAGGACCTAAGAAGGTCTGTTGTACCACGGAGATAACTTGCCACCTTGTCCACATCTCCGTAAACCTCGTCGAGGTGAGACAAGTATATGGATGTGATCGTCATCCTCGAACTCAAGAGGCCTCCAATTCGTGTTTAGAACAGAAACTCAAAACGACTGCTGCCACGAGGGTAAGGTTGACCGACTCTAGAATGATCGGCTGCACCCTTCTGTGCATGCGTAATCATGTGCTGCCTAGGGTTTCCTTTTCACCGAACAAGGAAAACCCTATCCCAACGTCGTAGTTAAACCACAACCTTTTTTCCTAATACCGTCAATTTGTGTATGAACTGTGATTACCCATTCTACACTCAAACCAACATAGTAAGGCCTCGATGCTGCCACCAAGAGATTCCAACCGAATCTCTTGCCTTGAGGGTTTGACCACATCGTCGGTGTAAGTGTGATAATCGAGTCTCCTCCCAAGGTATCTCCAGACGTGAGTGTTACGTCCACGGCTTACCAAAAACTATAGGTCTGGGACATGATTTGTGAAAGAAAGGAATGATTCATATCGACGTCTGTTACTACAGTAGCTAGTTGTGGACACAAATTGTCCCTTGAATCATTTTTAGAGCCATTGGGTCACACCCCTTGACCGCATGTATCCACACTCTTCCTCCGCCCTCTAGCTCTTCCTCCACATCAGCTGCATCGCAGACTCATCTATCATTAAAGCTTCCTCTTCTTGAAACATTTAACATGCCCGAGTCTCTAAGACTGGCACCGAGTTCCTGTTTCTTACTGTACTGTGCAGTCTTCATCCGCTCCTAGATGATCTGCACCTTCATTGCCTATGATCTGGAAGAGCTGTTAAAATTTCTCCTTTGCCGAATAGAGAAACTCGGTCTCATCCCCTGGATGAACCATGCCTATTTCCTAATACAGTCAATCATGACATGGAGGATGCATTCATTCCATGGATGATTTCGTAAGGCCTCGATGTAACTGCCAAGAGATCCAACCGTTACTCTCTTCTCCAAGGGTCGAGTCACACTGTCCGTATTAGTGTGAGTTCACTGGGTCTCCTCCAGTAGAAATCTCGAAAGTGAGGGTCAAGTCAACATTTTTAACCGGAACCTCTCAGTATCAACCAAACAAAAGGACAGGACAGAAAACATCACAAAGATAACTGTGTTTTTATTATTGCAGCTCATCGTACAAAGACACAAATACAACAGAAATATGGAACTAGAAGTACAAGGGACGTATCCACTAGTTCCGCTCCTGTCCACCTACTCTCGGAGCTCTACTGCCTTGTCCACTACATGGTAGTTGCTCAAGCACTTATCACTGCTTCTCCCTCGGTGGCTCCTCCAACGCCTGCGGATTGATTGTGCGGGGGGTCGGAATGTCACATGCCAGGTGACCCTTCCTGCTGTATGAGTAACACTGTCCATTTCTGGCACGCCTAGCTCTGAACCCACCCCGGGTGCCCCGAACCACCGATCCTAAAACCCGAGGTCGCCCAACTACTGGTTTGGTCCTCCTGGACCTCTGCATCATCTATCTACTACCCACATATGACTCAGATACTGATCGAAAAACACGTGGCAAAGGCAACAGCTCCTGTACACGCTCGGGGTGTAGAGCTACTGGAACAAACTCCACCCTGAAGAAGGTCTCGAAGTCTTCCCATGTGAAGGTCATCCCAACGCAAAACTGGAACAAATGGATCCACCACCTGCCTACTGCTGCCTAAAAAAGGTTGGCAGCAAAGATCACCATGGAGTCTGCAGGCATCCCCACTAGCCTGAAGACTCTCACCACTGCCCCCAGCAAATCCTCAGCTGCCTGCAGGTCCGTCTCTCCCCGGAACCTGGGTGGCCTCTGATGCTGGAACTCGTGATGCACGCTCAAGTGGTGTGCATCGCCTACTGCTAGGGCTGGTGGAATCGGTGGCCCAACATATGGTAGTACCACTGGTGCCTCCACTAGTTCCTCAACTGCAGAGGGCCCTGTATCGAAGCCTCGTCGTTCGGCAGGCTGTCAGTATGCACATCCCTCTAGGATCTAGCTGGTCGTCCGTGAAAAGGCATCCTGAAACAAACAATGTGTCATGGTCATACGATTATACCTAGTGAGCTTACCTGGTTTGAGATGACATTTAAAAACTTCTAGAAACACACACGCAATCAGTGTTTTCATGCACAAAGTCATAAATCAATTGACAGGGTCCTGGTGTATGGATACGTCGACCGCCCGCACCAACAGTGGACTCCCTAAACTGAAAACCATACTTGGTACTCTTAACACTATTGCTTCACAGAAAGAAAAAATATCAGAGTTATAAGTTCTACGGTAGAACCGACTCCTCTGATACCAATTTTTCACGACCCGTCCTCGGGGCCCGTGCCGTGACTACCCCTAGCCCGCCTTCCATAGGCCAGGGGTTGGCATCTAGCACCAAATGCGTAAATACCGATAACTGGGAAGGCATTGCCTCTATAAAAGTAAAAAAAACACCACAGAGTACAAGCGGAAGTAAAACACTAAGTACAAAAGAAAGTGTTGAAAAGTAAATGGTCCAGAATACAAACCCAACTGAAAGTACAGCTACAACTGAACAAAAGTACAATAGAAAAAGACAATCAGCTGGAAGAAAGGAAGCATCTCCTGGGTCTTCCTCCTTGGATCCCACCTGAAGGGTAGGTAAAGATAGCGCAGATTCTCAAAGTTCTCTCCTGTCAACCCCCTCTGAGTGTCGTCTCGCCATGAAGTCCAACTCCGGATACTGACTTGTCATGTGGTCCACCTCCGGGTACCATCTAGTCCTCGAACACTCGGCCTCCGTCAGCTCTTCCTGTCATCTGCAACCAACACAACATGGTGCGAGCATAGACCGTGCATGGGTGA
Source organism: Viscum album (assembly GCA_963277665.1). NCBI lineage: Eukaryota > Viridiplantae > Streptophyta > Magnoliopsida > Santalales > Viscaceae > Viscum > Viscum album. The sequence continues at coordinate 601,098,697 of OY728128.1, forward strand.
GTATAACGATACTCAGTAAGGACCCTGAGACCCTCAAGGTCTCAATAAAACCAGCATGGATAACCACAAAGAAGATCTCAACAGATAACCTCTACTTAGGTATATGCCCATACATATAACTAAGTTATCAAGTAACTCATCTCAATCATGAGGAAAACACCAAGATCATGAAATCAATGGATAACCACTTCCCATGTATATGCCCATACATATACATAAGTTAAAAAGTGACCCATCTCAATCATGAGATAAACACAATGGTCAAAGATTCAGCTCAAACCAATATTTTCATTAACGAAACCATAACTGCTGAAGAGCCCCGTCTCTGGAGTGTACAGTGGTCCTGTCATGACTCCGAGGTACTGCTCACTAACCTAAGACTGCTGAGTTACTCCTCCTGTCGAGTACCGCAGGTTAGCCACCCAAACACAGTAGTGATTCCCGCCAGGGTATGCCACCCAAACCTAGTATTGCACACCCCCTAGTAGCCTACAGAGGTACTCTCTGGACGAGTACCGCATGTCTGCACTGTCACACAGGTAGTGCTCCATCAGCCATGGGTCTGTACCCAAACAAAGTAGTTCTCCGACCACTGGGCTAGTCGGCTCACTCCAAGTCGAGTCGGTCAAGCAGTCGTCAGGTCTCAGTCGGCTACACGGTCTCCGTACTCCGCAAGGTCGTCTCTGGGAGGGTCTGCTGCACGAGCTAAAGTTCGATACTCCAAGTATATCAAAGTCCCATGAAGAAGTATTTCAGGGACCGTCTCGTCATAGAGGTCTCAATGCAATAGACGGTGCATCAATCGGACGCCTGGTCTGTGAGTTACTAGCCTTTTCGTCCCAAGGGCCTAGTTGGTTTCGTGAGTGAACCAACCTGGCCATATCTCATATGTACCCCAAACCCTCATAGGGTATACTCATAGGGACCGTTTCTCAATGTGATCACCAACGCTACTGATGGTTCGTCAATCGGGCGTCCGGTCTGAAAGATATCAGCTTTTCCGTTCCAGGGGCCCGGTTGGATTTCGGGTACAATCTTACCCGGCCACTATCCAACTTCATCCAAACTCGGGAAAAGTATTCCAAAAGTTCTGTCTTATCATGTGGAATCCAACAAAGTCGACGACACGTCAATCGAACGTCCGGATCTCAAGATATAAGCGTTTCCTCTCTGAGGGCCCGGTTGCTTTCATGTACGACCCAACCCGGACGAACCCAAAATACTCCGAAACCTTGATTTTAATATACCGAAACGACCGTCTCGATCCAGGGGTCGCATCTCCACTGAAGGTGCATCGATCGGAGGTCTACATCTCAAGATATGGGTGAAAACCCATGAGGGGTCCGAAAACATGGGGTCCGGGCTCGGACCGACCCGGCCCAACACCCCCCCGGGTCGGCCCGAAGAGGGTCGACCCGACCCAGGTCCGGGTCTGACCCAGCTGGGTGCGGTTCGGCCTGGCCTGAGTGGCCCAGCCTGAGTGGCCCGGCCCGGCCCGCCTGTGCGGCTCGACGCTGGCCGAGCGGTCGCGCCCAAGGAGCCACCCCCCCCCCCCCCCCGCGCGGGGGCCGCTTCGTTTCACCAGACGCGGCGCGCTACCGTGTCCCGCGTTCCCCGGTCCGGCGCTGCCGTGGGACCCTTGCTCGCCGCCGCGGCTTCAGCAGCGGCGGTTTCTTTGGGTAGCACGCCGGGAGCCGCTGCCCCTGACCACCGACGCCGCCGTGCCGGCGGGCGCGCCGGTGGGGGCTTCCGCGAACCCCCGGATGCGCTCCGAAAGTCCGATTCGCCTGCGGCCTTCACAAGTGATCATCCCGGGACCTGACCTTCACTAAAAATCCTTCAAAACGCCTTTGCGGCCTGCCTCACCATCGTCCGTCGATCCTCACTTCGACAATAAAAAGAGGGGTCTTCAAATCGCCTCCTCGACCCCGACTCCGCCCGTGATTTGGTTTGGCCCCAACGGCGCCGCGCTTCTTCTCCACGTTCTTTCTTCTTGTTTTTGCACGGTGCAATGGAACCACACTGACATTCACGTGCCGCCACAAACTCAAACAAATAGGGGGGAGGAGGGTCGGCCATGTTCGTGCGGTCTGACCTCCTCTCATTATTATGATAACAGGTGGCCCAATTGAAACCAAGAAAGGTGACAGATGAGATCACGGTCAACAATAAAATAAACCCCCATAACTTCCTGGAACAGAAATTCCCAACCCACAAGGAAAACATTCGCGGATCAACTATATAATAAGTTGATCCGTGTTTTCTTGTTATCTTTAGAATGAATGAAACGAGGGAATAAAATCATTATCAAACATAATTCCCTACCTCAAGTGTTTCCGTCGAACGAGATTTATCGCCGAAAGGGACGTCACGAAAGAAGACGTCGCGGAAGGGGGATAGTCGCATCACGGAAGGAGCATCGCATAACGAGCATCGTTGATTTCCGAGGATTTGGTGTTCTTCATCAGAGATCGGTGCGTTCTTCGCGTTCTTTGCATTCTTCGCATTCTTCATGTTCTTCGTCGAAGAAGAACACTTTCCTACAAATCCTCTCCAAGCCACAAGTTCCAACTCAAATAAAATAAGAACATTATTATTTTATTAACGCATAATCCAACATTTGAAAACCAAAAAGAAAGGAAACTATCAATTAATTGAGGAGTTTAAAACCACCCAATTAATGAGGCGTTTATTAACCAGAATAAACGCACAGTTGACTTTCAATTAAGAGGGGGTTGTGGGTGCGTTACTTAGGAGGAAAGAAACGGTGGAGCTCGTGTGGGACCCACCTCACAAATATCCTAACAAGAGGGTAGGATATTTTGGGTTCCACCCTATCCACTTAACATAGCTTAAGTGGCTTTAAGTGGCTTAATGTGAAATAAAATAAATTAGTCGCACCACTTTATTTAATTTCTTAACTTAGCCCCATAAACTAAAACCCAAACCCAAGAAAACGCAACTCCGGAACAGGCGTTTCTATGCAAATAATGGCATTTAAATTCCATCGGTGCCCTTGGAATTCGATTACAAGCACCAGTTCAAAACTTAGAAAACCCTGCTCGTTCGTTCACTGAACGTACTCGAGCTAAACTTCAGAAAAAGATTCTGGGCACATCGGGCCTCGAAGTCAGGCGCCGTCAGAAACTTCATTCTTGTAAAATCAAAAAGAAAAATAGAAAAATATTTCCTTGGTATTTTACAGGTCTTTACAATAGTTCATTAATGATACCAAAATTTATGGAAATAGGAACCCATCATTGCTGAAAATTGGCTTTTGGAGAGATACTCACAAAATGATAATGTTTGTGTTTGGGATTCATGAACAACTATAATCTCTGTAAACACCAGCCTCATGTTTTCTCTAAACACAAACTATGGAAAATAGAAATATATTAACATGAACTGAGTGTCAATGATCATAAATCTTCTTTGAAAATCATTTACTTAATAAATTAAAACACCAAAATTAGAACTTACGTCATTTCATATGTGGTTTATGTTTAATATGATGGTAGTAATATTCAGAAAGATAATAGTGGATCATTTTCCTCAAGAATTTCTACTAATCTTATCCATTTTCAACCTTTTATAATATTTAGACATTGGGATCAGTTCATTTGAGATTGCAGATTTCAATCCTTAGACCTTTATATTCTCAGATTCTTTATTAGGGTCATGCACCATCATATTGAAAATGTAATTCAACATTACAAAGGTGATAGATGTTTGGTGGTCAAAATTAGTGTTGTCAATAGCACAACATGGATCTCAATTCAAGAACACTAACTTTCCTTCGGTTTGTCCACTTATTCATTGTCTTCCCCAAAATGAACATTCTGTGTTTTAGAATCAATTCATCACCCTTAGTTCATGGTGATGTCTTATGGATTGTAAATTCATACATCGATATCCTAAGGATTCAACAACATCATATGTCATCAAATACCATCTTCGATCATCCTCCATTCACACAGTTTTGTTAGACTACCCTAATCCATGTCGTAATCTATCTAAAAATGATGTATTCATCATTTAAACACACTACATATAAAAAATTATGAAACAAGATTTATTATAATGTACACCCACTTCACTTTATCATTGAGATATAGAAATTATCTTATTCAATAAAAAGGTAATTATTTTATTTTCAAAATTAATCTATTATATGGAATCCTAATATTGAAAATAATCTTATGAGCATCCTAAAAAAATTATTTGGGATGTTCCCAATTTCATTGATATAGAACTAAATAATATTATGAAAAATATAAATGTTAGAAATTATATTATGTAGAGAATAATATTTTTCCCTTTCAAAATGTCGTGAATTAAATACAATAAATATGAAAAATTAATATTTCAAAGAAAAATTGTAGTATTTGACATCAAAATAAAAAAGATTGGGATGCTATATTAAATATAAATACAGAAATATGAAAAAAAAAATATATTTAAAATCACATGAATGATATAAAAAAAATAAAATAAAAACAGATATTAAAATATATGATTTAAATTTACTATTTTAAAATAAAGCTACAATTCAATAAAATACTCACAAACTATAATTTTTTTCAGATGAATTAAAACATTTTTTAGACTAACTTAAATAATTTTCTTAATATCATAAAATAAATATCTAATATTATAATTCAAAACATAAATAATTAATTCATTTTTGAAAACACATAAAAAACGAAATAGGTATCGAACATTTTTTAAATAAATTTCACATAATTAATATTATTTCTCAATTTTATCGGGTATATTTTCTCTCAATGTTTCTATAATTAATAACTATTTTAAAATTTTATATTTTTATTTACTCAAAGGATTTATAATTTATATTATATGTTATAAATTAATTTTATAAATGTATTAAATAAATATTTATAATATTTTACAATCATTTCATTTTGAATATCCATTAAATAAGAAAAAGTTTTTTTATCATATTCGACATTAATGGAATCTATCAACAATATAACTATTTTACACTATTTATCCCATTATATAAGTTTCCAATTATTTTCCAATGAAAATTATTAAAAGTATATTAGTTTGAAATGAATTTAAGATATTTTTTAGTATTCTCCAAAAGTCATTATTTTACTAAAAATCTATTTGTATTGAATTTTATGGTCATAACACATATCTTGGTTAATATTTTGGTCATTATCATTAGCTTGAAACATTCACTTTCTTGTGATCATATTTTATCCCTCATATCCATATTTTAAGTATCATGGTATTCTTATTTCCGAAACCATATTCCATTTTTATATATATAGTGTTTTACTTTTAAATTTATTTGATTGACTCTTGAAATCCTAATATTCAATATTTTTTATCGATATATATACTATTTTATATGGTATTATGCTTATGGATTACATTTTTTATTCAATATTTTAGGAATGTATAGGTCGTGTAGTAATGGGGGGTCCTATAATTATATATTCCCTCTATTTATCAGAAGGTATCATGAGTTAAACCAATTTTCAAGGCTCATAAAATGGTTTTTCTAGTATACATCTACCCATAATTTAAGTTGTCTTTGTGCAAGTCTCTGACCATAAATATATCATGACGCATGATATCATCAAATAATGTATTAGTTATTTCCTTCGTTGAGATATCGATAATTATTATAAATGAAATTATTTCATTGATATTAGAAATTTATTCATTTTTTGATCAATTTATGGATCAAATTGATCCTCTAATCTGTTATTACCATTTTCATATTGATTATACATTATTTCTGATAAAAAACAACACTATATTCAATATTTGATAGGAGATTGATATTACCATTATTATTTAACATTTACCCAAGATATAAATATACAATTTATGATTTATAATAAAGTATGAATAATATTTACATTTAAAATGTTTTATATTTTATTACCCATGTAAATTTGGAATCATGTATATATCTTGTTAGTCAGGACTAATAAACTAGTTAATAAAAGGGGATGTGATCCCAGAAATTTAATTAAAATGTTTTAAATTATAAAATGACACTAGGTTCTATAGTTTTTGTTGTTATAGTTATTCCACACATGGATATAGTGGTTATAGTATGTTAATAAGACCACATTCAACCCTCGCAACTACTGGTCTACCTCTAGTATATTTGGAGGCCCACATTATGTGATTTTGTGCCACCATTTAGGTACTTATTTTTTTTTATATTATCCAATTTGTCATAAAACCAATGTAAGTGAAAAAAGGTTCCATAACATTTACAAATGCAATAAAATAACCAGAATAATTAAATAAAATAATGATCTGAAGATGATTCCAATAAAAATAAATAGAATAATTTATTGTCAAAAATAAAAAAATAACACCATTATGGATAGATAAATTAGATATTGATATAATAGAAACCAAATAAAAAAATATCATTCCGAAAAATAAATTTTTAATCGTCAATGAAAGATTCCTAGTTTCATGTCTTTATGACAACCATATTAATTCATTTTTATTTAAAATATAAATGAAAATAATATTTGAAATTATATTTTAATGGAAATAAAATTTCTAGGGAGATATAATATAAAAAAATTATTAATAATGGAAATCTATTTAATTTATTGAATATTTGAAAATTAATTTCATGAAAAACTGTATAACATAAAGGGGTGTGAGTTTCTAAATACCATACATTTTCCCTTCATATCCATGAAGTTGATTTAACATCGTATATCAGAAATATAAACCTATTAAGTATATATTAAAAGAATAATATTAATATCAATTTTCATTTATAATATTAATTTATAATCATTCTCTTCATTTATATTAGTTTATTTTTAACTATTTTAATCATTTGGTGTCTATAATTTTATCTGTGTACCAGTTTCATAATAGTGGTTTCAATATAACTTATTATAAAAATTTTAATATTTGGGAAATAATTTATGGAACTATATTTGTATTGTTTTATGATGAATTATTATTTTTTAATTCCATTATAATCTTTTATTTCACATTTCATGAAGATAATTTTTTTGAAAAACTATTTTTTAAGTATTTAGAAGTATGGATGGATTACCCTATAATTAATGTTAATTTTTTATCCATAATTAACCATATTAATAATATTTGATACTACATTATGTAATATAAATTTATCATTTATAATGTATAACCATCATTGAAGATTGAAAATAAAAAATATTGCGTGATTCCCCAAAGCGATAGTCCGCACATATGCATGGTTGATTGTTAATGTTTTTGAGGAATGTGTGGAAGTAATAATAGAATTAATTATATAAAATTCATAAATATTTCATATATATATATATATATAATTAAATTTCATAGTATACAAGCCAAGTAATGTGATGAGGTAAATTAAAACACAATTCTTCAGGGAGGTAATTGTCCCCACACATGAGAACTTCATCACCATTTTTAATATGTTAAAATGGAATGGTGGTTAATTTGTATCCCAATAACATAAAAACATTTTAGTATATAGTTATTAATAATTATACCATGTTATAATTAGTATGATTTATTTTTATAGGATATATTTTTATGGATAATATTCTGAGAATGAAAAGTACATACTTTCATATTTAAACATTCTTCAGAAGTTTTTATTAATAATATTGGAAATTAAAAAATATATTATGATGAGGTGATCAAGGTTTTTTATTTGTATTATAAGGTAAGAAAAATTGGTATAGTTTTTTGAGGAATTTTTTTTCTTTTATGGGACAGAAATGGATAGTGAGATCCTTCATTTATAAGTGACAAAGGGTATTTTTTATGAATATAATTTACTTTTCAATTATATCATTACACAATTCAATTATTAATTACTAGAAAAGATCAAAATAATGATTTTTGATGTGTTTTTGTGTTAATAAAGTCTATAAAAATTATAAATAGGTTTGAAACATGTTTTAATTCATTTTTTATTATATTTATTCTTTTATATTTATATTTGTTAAAGGGGGTTACATGTTTCTTCTCAATAAACTATTATATTACATATAAATATAAATTTACCCTAACATACATATTTATGTTTTATTAATATATATTCAATGTCAATTTAATCAAATTTATTTTCTATATAATAGATGTTTTTGAATAAAATTAAAGATTTTATATGTAGAAAGTCGTTTTTTAGTAGAAAAATGTTTATTTAATCATTATGCATTATTAATCTCATATTGAATTGATTAAAAATAAAATATATATCAATGAAATTATATATTGGATTATTTATAATATTATATGTATTATTACAAATTCATTAATTTATTTGTTTATATTTGAATTATACAATATTAATAAAACATGTATTTGGAAAAATTAGTTTCAACATTATCATGGAAATTAAAATTAATTCCATAATTCATATTTTTGTTAATTAAAATAAAATGGGACATTTTATTTGATTTATACCTACCAATTCAACATAATTAATTCATTTATATAAATAATAATTCTAATGAAGACAAAAAAATTAAATTTTCATATTAAGGAACATTATTCATAAATACCATTTTTTTAAAAGCTATCTCTCAAATAATTAAAGGCTCGTCATTTTATTATTTATTTCAATGTAGTTATTAAAAATTAATTACTTATATTTATACACATTGATTTATATATAAAAATTTAATTTAAATATTATTAAATTTTATTAACCCTATATGGTTATTGGTTTAGTTTAGTGTCATATGCTTGAAAAGCTACTCACACTATAGAAAATTTAGAGAAATTATTTACTAAAAATATGGTTCATTTCATTCAATGGAATTAAAATATTTCAGTACTTTATATTTTATTTATCACATTATAAAAATTAATGTAATTTTGTCTCATTGTGTCCTTATATTAACATTAGCTTCCAAAATATTATTATTCATCCAAGTGAATTTTAATATATGAGTTTTCATGTTCCAAAACACCTTATCTATTTTATCCAAAAATTGAAATTTTTCTTCCTTGTATGACAGATCATATTCTAGTTTTTCAACATCGGAGCTCACTGCCTGTGATGGTTCTAGCATATACATCCAAAAAACTATAAATAGAATACATCAATCCCCTAAGAAAAGTTTGTAGGGAGTGTTGAGTAATAACCTAGCACCCCACAAGAAAAATGATCCAAAAATTACCGAGGTACATGGGCCTCAATATCCCATTTATCCAAATTCTCATTACCCACATACATTGAGATAATTATAGGCACACCTTATTATCAAATTCAAACTCTATATCTCAATAGAATTTTGTCCATAACAATATTTGTAATTTTATTGCATTTTCATATGTTTCTAAATGGTTTGAATTATATATGAATATTACAATATGAGGCTAATGACAATCATCTCACTTTATTCAATATAAATCCAGTATTTCTTATTCCTATATATCTTACCCTAAAATTCCCAAAAGGGTTTTATTCAGGTGGTAGAATGTAATCTTTTGTTGTATAATAACTCTACTCTGGGTAGGTGTTGATACCAAAATTCATTAAAATCCATCAAACATGATCTTAAAAAATCATTACGAGTTTGGATGGTCCTCTCATAATTAATAATTTTATGATGAAGATAATATGTGATGGATGTCATATATGTCTCCAATTCACACTAAGGACATTTCAATAATCTTATGGTAATCCAGTTATAATAATAAAATACTATGGATTTTGGTACTCCATGTAACTTCATCATGTCAGTTATGTAAATCATGGTTAGTTTTTTAAAAGATAAATCCTTAATTATTGAAATAAAATATTCTAGATATGTTAAGATATCTACTATAACAAAAATGGTATTATTAATTTTATATGTATCGGGGGGCCTATTGTTGAATCAATAGTCATTTTATACCATTTCCATACATAAATCTGTAATGGTTGGAAGATACCAATATAATTTTATCATTAATAAATAAATTTCTGGTATAACAAGAATTAAGTTAGGTATATTATGTCCCTCATCAGTTTAAACAGCCATTAGTTTTTCATTTGATCCCTATACATCTAGATGTATCCTACATTAAATTAGAATGATGATATTTGAGTATCTCCCAGGATTTTCTTAATTAGATATTCTTTTGATGAGACACATATCGAACATTGAATAAATAGTACTCCACCACTGTCAAAATTAAATTATTTAATACTTTCTTCCATTTCACATTGTTTCAGATAATCTTTCTTGAATTATTTAATATTCACGTGAATTAAATGTTGATAAGTTAATTGGGAATGATATTATTATTATTATCCTATAATTTAGTCATTGAGGATTATCCATTGAAAATTCATTATTCTTGTTGAGTTTTTAATCCACATAATAGAAACTATAGTATCATATTTCTTTATCAGAGTATCAGTGACTTTGTTTTCCATCCCCAGATAGTAATGTATTCAGTATTAAAAACATTTTATCAGCTAAATCAATATCTTTTTCCGCATGTTCAACAAATTCTATGTGAATATATATTTAAGACATTTATTTTAATTCTATACATCATACATTTCAAAATATTGACAATTCTAACAAATTTTTATTGTAACGATAACATCCTATAACTTTAAATCATGGTTTTGTGAATTTTTTCATTATTATTAAAATATAATATGGATTAACATACTTACATGTCATTATTAATGGGTATGCATCATATGAAATTTTTTAAATAATGACTAAATATTGAAAACTATTCCCCACTATTGGGATATTTATGTATAGGTGAAATGACCAACCACTTAATTGGTTCCTTGAAACCATATACACATTCATCTATATAGAGAAACATCTCTACCTTCAATGATAATATGGTTAGTGTATTTGATATCAATTATAAAACACTCTAAAAAATAATTGGTATCCATATAAAATTATATAATTAAATATCTCAATGATTTTGGTCATTCTAAACCATTTTTCAGTAACATTAGCCTTTTATGGATCAATAATTGTTCCCTTGATGGAGATTACATTGAACAAGTAAAATAATTTCTACAGCCATAATTCACACATTCAAAACATGGAAAATAATTGATCTTTTATGAATGATTTAAAAACAATGAAATAACGATATTTACAATCATACATTATTTTTGAATATATGGGAATATCATATATATAGAATAACATGAATTTTTTAATGTAACCCCTATAATCAAATATAAATGGATTGAATGAAAAAATGTACATACAAATTTCATGAAAATATATTTATAGCTTTCATTCACTATGTGGAAATTTGTTTTGTAAATATCATCAATTTTAACAAATATAGATGATAAATAGATTTATGTTCGTTCATTGTAAGGTATTAAGATAACCAAATTCAATTGAATATATCATTGATATGGAATAATGATTAATTAATTATAATTTTATAGAACTCATGAAAATCAATTCATGGACCTGATGATCTATACAAACCTTTTTTAAATAGTAATATTGGATGTAATTTTTAATCACATTTTTATAAGAATAACATATCTATATTTTATAAATGTTTCTTCTTGAAGTATTATAATTTAATATTGGTAATTATATATCAAATATTTAAGGTAGTGTTTTCTCTAGTTTCTTGTGATTCAAAAACTCAACCTCATGTTATGTGGGAAGGTTGTGATGTTCATCCTAAAATATATAAAAATATTAATGTACAATTAGATCAATTTGGAGTTCCTATCTAATAAGAGTTCTATAAATAACACATTTTTGTGTTCCCAGAACCATATTATATAACATTATTCCAATTGGAGGCACGGATAATTCTTATATTCAATCATTATAAATGGATGATTTGGAGTATCAAATGAGACCCTATTTTCGTTGAAATGTATATGTGTTTTGTATTGGTAAATCCATTCCAAGCCTAGTATTATATCAACTTCAAACAAAGTAGGAATAATTAGATATATAAGAACAATCCACATATAAATTTCAATCATACAAGGCTTTTATATCATATTTTTCTCACTGTTCCGCCATTTGTCTTCATAGATAGTTCAATATTCATTACATATGATAGTTATTAAACATTCATAGAAAATAAGTATGATATAAAATAATTTGATAAGAGATTATAAAATAATTTATAAATATATCTAGGAATGAGATCTAATTTCTTGTATCAATAAATTATAATTATCTACATCAATGGTAGAAATTTTGTATGCCTATATTTCTCCATTGGTTTGAGAGGTTGTTGTGGGTTTTTTTTGTTGGCCTATTTTTTTGGTTATTAATTTTTATATTTCTGAAACTAATTGTAGTTAAATAATTTTAATCTATCTATACTATTATATAAAACAAAATTCTCCTATGTTTCATTAATTTAAATCTTAGACTCAATTTGTAAATTGTGGGATAATTGGAATACATTAAAACACTTAAAACCATTCTTTGATCCTTGAGAAAACTACTCTACTAATTCACATTTTTAGAATGTTGGGAGATTTAATTTATACCCTTATAAAATATAACCTCATAGTTACATTGATTTTAAACTATACTTTAACCTCAATGGAATACTAGGAATCCTGGGAATTAATATCTACATTTAGTGCATGTAAAAAATATATATTCCTATATTCTAATTTATCCTATGGATAATACCTTTTGATGTCTTAATTTTAATACACTAATGAAATTTTAAATTATACTTTATGGATTATAGATCAACACAGTGATATATATTTTGATCAAAATGATTTTTCCTTCATTTTTTCAATTGATTCATCCACATTTTGTTCCATATTTGCAAATTATCTCTCTATATTCATGTAAAGGGTAATATGAAAATAAATTTAAATGGATATTTTATTTAAAAAAATTTCTTCCATATATAATACTTCCACATAATTTATGGTATTATTAATTAGATTCCATTATTTTTAGACTCTCCCACTAGATGATTAAACCGCGAAACACCTATCTCAGGTTATGAGCACTAGAGAATTTAAATTTTCATTTCCATCACATTGATATATTTTTCAGTGATAAGTAAATTTGATGAAATATAGAAATAGATTTGTCATTTTCACATGGAAGTATCAATTGATATATTTTTCATCCTAGGTTAATTCATTCCATAAACATATTATTTTTTATTTTTCTTTGGTTATGATAGATATGGGAACATTTATATGAGGTATTACACAAAAGATCACATCTAATTTGGTAGCACAATATGGAAATCATTAGGTTTCCCATAAAATAAATTTTAAACGGATTTCTCTATACTGTATAAATTTAAAAAATAAATTTATGTTATGAATAAGAAAAAATAATGTAAAAAAGAAAACTATTAACATAGTAGGGATGAATCAAATATAAAATGTGTTCCTAAATATATAAATTTTAATTATTTAATAACGTTTTTAAATTTATACTTCCAAATATAATCCAAAATAATACCATAATAATTTCCTCAAATCCTTAAAGGTTCAATGAGAGAATATGAATTCCCAATGAATGTACCCCAAGAGTATCTATCATGGTGTTTATTCTTAAAACCACTCAACATTAATCAATTAAAGATCGATTTGATTCACAACAATCATTTTCAGTACGATTTCCACAAACTAAATATATTCCACACCTACATCCAATTTCAATATTGAATACAAAGAGGTTATTTCTTAGAATAACAAGACAATATCTATGTTACCCATACATTATGATATTATCTGACTCTTAGGCTTATTATAAGGGTTCTAATTAATTCTCTAAAATATAATAATTAAAAAAACTACACCAAACATTAATACCAACTATATTGAACCAAGATGAAAAAATAATTTATATATTTAATTTTTAATGAAAAATATTCTGTCTCAAAAATAGTCCGAGAGACTGGATAAAGTGAGGTTTAGTTTCATGGATGATAAGATATGAAAAAACATATATTACTATATTGTTAAAAATTTATTCATAACTTCTCAACTATAACCACCTTGAAAAAACATCACATATAATAATCATATTCAAATAATTTTTAATGAAATCATATGAAATGAGTGAGCTCATACACTTTATAATGGAAAACAAATGGGACAACATGTCATCAAGGGTGAGATCATTATAATATAATGAAAGATGAACATTGTCAAAATTTCATATCAATATGTGTGATAATCATAAGATATGGGTTAGCTTTATAAAATGTGACATGGGAACATTTATCCAAACAAAATATCAACATATAAGCATAAGAGGAATAACATGTCTTTGAAAATATTAACAAAAATATATAATCCAAATAGAATAAGATAAGAATGAAGAAAAAATTTCATATATTTAACACACATTATCAAATGAAAAATTCTATTCATAAACCACAAAATTATTTTCCATACTTATGAGAAGATAAATCATTATTTTTCATACATATCTCATTATATTTGATCTCTTAACCAATAAATTGGAGGTAGATATATGACCGCACCCTTCATTAATATATATATATATATATTCCAAATAAATAAATATTCACTTATCACATAACAAAGAACCAGTGTAATTAAAATTTTCTTAATAAAAAAACTAAATGGATATAATTCACCTCTTATAAATAAATTATTAAAAAAATGGTTTTCATAACATTTAAAAATGGTAAAATAACAACATAAATTAAATCAATTGACATTAAAATTTATTTCAATAAAAAATAATAACCTACTAAAATAAAATTTATTGGTGAAACATGAAACATGGAACTTAAATCCAATTGTGATAGATATTTTTTATGGTGTATAGTGAAAAACTAAATCCCAAAAAAATCTTCAAAAATTTCTATAATCATACATCTAAAAATAAAATTATGCATCACTTTTTGAATATCTTGTATTTGTTTTCACAAAAGTAACCCATTAAATAAGGAACATTGTAATTAAAACTTTTTTTATCCCATGATATAAGTTATAAACTAGTATAAAATTTAGAATAAATTAATTTATTGACTATAAAATATATAATTTAATAAATAAATCATATAATCCAAAATAAAGAGTTTGAGTGACCAATGTTCTTCCCTTTACTCATGACTCATACGAAAGAGAAATAACCTTCTCTATAATAAAGATAAATATATTAATTCTAAACTTTAAAATATTATTGATATACATTTTATTTTATACTCTTATTTTATAATAAATATTTTTTTCTATATTAGTTAGTTTTCACATATTTTTAATATTGGGTATATATAATATGATCGTTGCATAAATTTCATAATTGTGGTGTCGATCTAATTTCTTCTCCAAATTTAAATATTTTACAGACAAATAAAGAAACAATAGTAATTTTTTTATGATGATCTATAATTTTATAATTCCACTGTGTAAGTTTTCATTGATTTTTCAAGATGATAAATTCATTGAAAGTCGAGGTTGGTGATTTTTATCGGTATTGATGAATTACATTATAATTATTGAAAATTATTGTCACGTTCAAAAAGAACCATATTAATGATATATATAACTAATATAAATAATATATAATCATAAATTATAATTTATAATTATCAAATAATAATTTAGTGAAAAACTTATTGCACCGTTCCATAAACGTTGTACTTTTCATGGTTGCATCAATGATGATTTCCATTTTAAAAGATCAAGAAATATGAAAACGTCATCAATTATTAAATAATGTCAAACATGTAATATATTTCATAATAATTTGTTAAATTATATTTTATAACCATCTATTAAATTTCTGGTGTAACAAAAACATGATGCTTCATAGAGGAATAATTCTACAAACATGTACAATTGTAATTTTTTTTTCATATAGAAAAATGAAATGGAAGATATTTTTATCCACTAAAAAACCCTCTAGTTATATAATTATTACTTATATTTATATTTTTATAATGGTTTTTCAAAGTTATAATTTGAATTATAGGTTGTTTAAAATATTATAGAATGAGAAGTAGTTAATTTGAGGTTTGATATTCTCTTGAAGATCTTCATCAAAATGGGAAACATTAACCAATATTCTTTATAAATAAGATCACTGATGTGTAATATAACTATAAATTATTATAAATGATTATATTTTCATTTGGATAATGAATTATGTTAGTTGTAATGAAGTGGTGGGGTATCAATACATTTATAGCTGAAGAAATTGAATCTTTTGTTAATACACTTTACTTTTCAAGGATATCATTACACTAATCAATTTTCAGTTACTCTAAATGTTATAAATAATATATTTTGAGGTTATATTGAGCCAACAAAGACTCAAAAAAATTACACACTTGTTTTAAACAAGGATATATTATCTAGTTATTATAATTAATTTTATAAATTATAGAATATATAATTTCAAATTAATACATTTTATATATAAAAATAATTTCAATGAAAAATAATATCTTAACCATAATGAGTTCTCTATATAAATTTCCTTTTATTAACACACAATTTTATGTTAATATAACAATATATGTGTTTAAAAATAATAATTTTCTATTATTTAAAATAATAATAATTTAATTTATCATAAAAAATTAGATAATTAATAACTATATTAAAATACTAGAATCACCATCCTTACAATAGTTTACAAGAGTCTAAAAAGTATAATTTTAATTCTTAAAAATAATATGTGACTATTTACATGATTTTTAACTTGTAAAACAAAATATGGAATAAATTTTACTAACTAATTATTCTAAACTATTAATAATGAAACCAAATATTAATATTACTGTACATAATGTGGGGAAACATTTGTTTTGAAAAATTTCATCTCTTAGAAAGAAATGGACCCATAATTTTTTTCTTTTTTTCATGATTTTATATTGATATTAAATATATTTATACATTCTTATTTTCATATAATAATATTATTTAAATAATTAATATTTTTATTATTGTAACATTGTTTTTTTATCAGTGTTGTGTGAAAGACAAGATAATTACATTATATTTGAATATGGAAAAATATTTACTAATGTTATTAAACATTACATATATTCATTATGTGGTTTTAATAATTTTATTCTATACACTCTACTGATTGGTCATGTATAATTTCATCTATATATGTCCTTATTTAGGAGGGGTTAAAATGGATTCTTCTCACAATATTCAATATGGTTCATTTTGTACATTCTTATAAATGTGTAAAAAGAATGTTTTTTTATTTTATTAACATATCTTATCAATTAAGCACTACAATTAACATTCACTAATATGAATGCTCCACAAAAATATTTCATGGTTTACTAAGGGAAAATTAATTGTCATTGTTTTATTAAAATTCAGTTTTCTAAAGAGAAACCAGTTGAAAATTGATATTTCATTATATTTTGGTGAGATAATTGAAAGTGACTTTAAAAATATAATTAAATAAGTGTCATAGTGAAAAGTAACATCATTTATATGTTATATTTATGTTTATGTTCATGGAAACTAAAAATGATGATTGATGGGACACGGAAATAACCCAAATATTAATTGGAAAATGATTTACTATCTGGATAAATGAATATAGGAATTAAATGCTAATAACTTATTCCATTACGGGTGAAATACAAGTTAATATTGGTGATGAATATCATTTCCTAAGATACATTCTAGGGTGTTCTATTGTTAATTTTATTTTAAATGGTTTTTTCATCAATCTTATGGTTCGGTTGGTATATTAATATAGCCAAATTTCCAATTACGGGGACTCTTATAAAATTTTTAGATGAGTCTCACAAATTAAATGATTCTATAATCATTAGAACTTATTTTACGGAAAAAATGTACTGTGAATTAAATTTTATAATTTTTTATGTAATGGTTTTATTAATTATGTGAAAGATTAATCCTAAATAATCAATGGAATATAATAAGGTAAAAACCTAAATGTAATTAAATTATTCAATTTTTTTTGGTTTTTTTGGGTTATATTTTTTGGTATCGATTAAAATTTCAAATGAATATGTTTCTCCCACTGGATTTCAGTATTCACTACTAGAAATTGGCTCTAAGGAAACATATCAATACCAATGCTTTATATAAACTATGGATATGGATAATTTGATCGGATAGATACCATGTTACTTTAAAAAAGAGTAGGTTTATTGTATCGAATATCATCCTTCAATCGGGCTCATCCACCCCACCTAGATCGACGTGCCCTAATATCCCTTCCTACAGCCTCCAATATCCCTACCCTACCCCCCCCCCCCTTTATCTCGACCATTGCCTCGTGTCCTCTACCTCGACCTCCCAGCTATGGCCACCACATCGACCTCCTGGCATCAGCCTCAACCTCCCGACATCCGCCTCCACCACCTAGATTATGCCTCTACCTCAACCTCCCGACCTCCGCCTCCCAACCCCACCTCCCTCCCTCCGCATTCCTTCCTCCGTGACCAAGTCAACCTCTACCTCCATGCCTCCTCCTTCTAGCATTTACCTTTACCTCCACCTCCCACCATCAGCATATGCCTCCACCTCCCAACATCTTCATCTTCCTCAATCTCCATCGTAACTCCCTTACATCGATGTTTTCTTCATCATTTCAGTTTTCTATGGTGGGACTAATTTCATATATTCCCAAATTTTCATTATCATTTCCATTTTTCCTTTCATTCCATCTCAAATATATGATTTTTATTGTTTAGTGATTATTTTGGGTTTATTAGAACAAACATTAATTATATATAGTGGGTTAGAAATTATTATCCATAATTCTCGATGATGGAATTATTTTATATGTGATTATATGTTCATGAATGTATGATGGTTCTAGTGGTGTCTATGTGATGTTATAAATTTAAAATATAAGTAGGTTGGCATGTTTTTAATGAATTAAATCACCACTTTGTGGGTATATTGTTGTGTAATATCATAGGATTATATCATCCAGTCAGTTCTTGTAACATATAGGTAGGGATACCCATTTTATAGGCCTTGTGTCTAATATCCTTGATCGGTAAAGGATTTGAAGACCTTGTGATATTATATAGGTTATGATGGTGCATTATCTATATGGTAATGGTCATGGGATATAATGTGTCGCAATAATGGGAATATATGTGGCCTTATTTGTGGAATTGTTAAGGGTTCTTTTCATGGGTTTGTGACATAGTATGATTTGACAAGGATCATGTGACCCATGTGAGTTAGGTTTGATATAGATTAATAGTTACCAATGTTTTGATAATATTTGTGTGTGTTATGGATATATGGATGTTATTGTTTCCACATTAGGTTGTATTATTGTAAATTATTGAATGTAAATGATGGATGGTTTATTTTATTTTTATATTTTTTAATTAATATTATTAACATTTATTTTAACACTTGCTATGAAATTTATAAATCGTGTAATTTTTGAATTTTAACTCTACTTGACTACTTTATGTCTTCATTGACCTTACCTAAAATAAACAAGGTACCTAGATACCTTTTTTCACATTTTGTTAAAACTAATATAAATTTTCATTTTGTAGCATATTTTCTTAGTATCTTTATGTTGATTTTTATTCTTATGATTACATTTACATAGTGACCTATATTAATGATAAACCATTACATGAAATTCAATACACCTTTAAATATCTCATAGAATATTATCTTACCATTACATGAATAATTATTTTCCTTCATGTTAACCATCGACATTGCTTATATAGATAACCGAAACTCAAATGTATGTTTACATTATGTAGACAATTTGGTATTTACATTAATGTATAGTGTCAAAATTACTTATTTTATGGAACCACACAGTAAGCTTATCACCATCGTTCACATGTAAATCATATAAGAGTGACTCGGAAAACATAATCTAAATAAATTTAATGGAAACTAAAAACACAAACCCATCACCTAGTAATTTATCTCATACCCATGGACATTGGGAATTTATGATTCCAAAAATTTATTTATTATGGTTTATATCCATTAACCCCCGGGTGATTATTTTGATTTTATATTTTATTTTGTTTGTTGACGTATGTCTTTAGATTATCATAAAAGTATTTTTCTAAAATTAAATGGAATTTGATTAATATATAAGGCTTCTGTATCAATAAAATTATTATGAAAAAATGAATGACTTACAAAACTATTACTGTCTTAGGAAAAATATTTTTAAGGATTCAGACTCAAAAGGCATTTTATCCTTTAAAAAAATTTAATTTAGCTTATATAAGGGTATGAAACAAAATATTTCAATGTCAAATTATATATAAAAAATGACTCTAATGAAAATTAAAATCGAAATGGAAAACATTATCATAACACATATTTATGTTTACCATTATAATTTTTAATGCAATTTGATACTCTATTTTCCAATAAATATTCAATTTCAAATTAATATCAGTTTATATAAATGGTTTTATTGGCTTTTATAAGTTATAAAATATTTCTAATTTCCACTTTTTATTCTGATTTTTTATATTAAAGGATTTAGCGCAGGATAATTCTTCGTATGATCAAATGACACTATTGATGATGTTAATATTTATAACTTGATGATTAATTATATATTCTATTATAATCTATTTTCTAGTGTTCTTTTATTCTCATGTATGTTTTTAGATTAATTCATTTGAATAGTTTA
The DNA here is from genome assembly GCA_963277665.1 of Viscum album. Classification (NCBI taxonomy): domain Eukaryota; kingdom Viridiplantae; phylum Streptophyta; class Magnoliopsida; order Santalales; family Viscaceae; genus Viscum; species Viscum album. The sequence goes on from OY728128.1 coordinate 601,119,291, forward strand.
CCTATGATTTAAATAATGGAATTTTCAATCTTCATTCTCCAACCATTTTCCTAAGATCATGGTAATCACATTTCCCATAATTTTTTCATCATAAAAGATTTTATTTAGGTAATTTTAAATATTTATAGGTCATTAATATTTTTATAAAAATAATTTATGTTTATAATTTGTAGTAATGGGCAGCCTTTTTCTACTTTTTCATTTGTTCTTCATTTCATTCATGTTTTGATAGTAGGTTGAGATAATCAATCAAATTTTATTTATAGATTTTGATTTGATAATATAATTTATCTATGATACTGTTAGTCTACTATGGTTTTAGTGTTGTAATACATATTAATCCATAACATATTTCTAATTTTTTTCTTCTATTTTTATACTAATTATGTGTTCCTTTTGTCTAGTCCTATTATATCATATTTTTATCAAATTTCAGTGGGTTCTTTGGTAAACATGTTATGAATCTCACCCATTTTCTACTATTTCCATTGGTTTGTTTATACATGAATAAAACAACAATTTTTTTTGTGGAATAAGTGATATTCTACCTTATTACATCAAAATCCATCATTCATTTTCTGATTTAAAGCTACTAAATATTGAAGTAATTTATTATTTTGGAAAAATGTTGAGAATTGGTTGAATTATTTATGATGTGATTCTTTTTTTGTGTCTAAGCAGTGTTGAATGAAATGGATTACGTTTGGTGAATCTTATTAAGGATCAATAATAATTCTTCAATGATTATTGGTAGATACTTTATGGATTTTCTCATGAATTATATATTATCATTAGTTGGAATTAGATACATTGTTTCATCATTAAATATTGAATTAAGGAATTAATGATGAGACATTTCAATATATAGTTTGAATGAATGGTATTATGTTTATTTTAAGATGATGTATCATTTCGAACATTATTATTTTTATACTCTTTAATACTTAAAAATGAATCACACCCTTGTTTAGTTAGATAAAAAACACCACTTTTGCCACAATAGACCAAATTTTTAGTGCTCTATACACCGAACATGACTAAAGTTCTAGGATTCCCAACTTACATGAGAGATTTGACACGGATTAACACTAATATTACATTAGTATATCCTTATGTAATCAATTTATGTGCATGAAATATTAAGGAAACTTTTTAATAACCCATATTTTGAGTATTGTATACATAACATAACCAGAAAAATTCAGCATAGTAAATCGAAACCAAAAAATTGATAGTACCAAATCCTCTATAACTGATATTATATGATTCCTCCTTTCATGTTGGAATATTTTTTGACCCATGGAGGGTTGTGTTTCTTATATTGGGGTAGTGACTTGTATAGTCACAAGAGATATGTATTGTTTGTATAGTTTTTATTTTATTATATTTATCACATCAGCCACATATACATTTTCTAGAATCATACGGTCAGAGGGTAGTTTTATTCTGCAAAGGGGTCTAGAAGGGGACTATAGGAGAATACACCATTTTCTTTGTCGGGGATAGAGATCAGGTAGTAGAAAGATTAATTAGTGTGTTTTATTTTTTTCTAACATTGTATTGTGTTGTTATGGTTTATTTTCTTTTCCTTTGGTGTGGACGTCCAACGTACGAATAAGTCATTCCCAAATTTTTTATTTTCTGATACTATTTTAATTAATTATTTGATTGTAAAATCATTCCCGAGTGGATATGCCATGATTCCCTGACACATTTTATGGTTTGTGGGCATATCCAATCCACCACTACTAGAAAATGGGTCTATACCACTATTTTTTAAACTGTGTGTATAGTGTGTACATTATGACCTATTCCCCCCTCAACCATTTTTCCTCTACCTCCACCTCTACCTCCACCTTTTCGACCGCCTCCACCTTCACCTCGCAGCTTTCGACTATGCCTCTCGGCCCTCGCCTCCACCTCCTGCCCCCCACCTCTTCCTCCGTGGCCCCCTCCTCCTCCTTCCAGCTACATGCTCCACGACTCCACCTCCACCTTGCGGTCCTCACATCCGCAACAAACTCTGTCACCATGGAATCCTCTATCTATGCATCCTCCCAGGCTCGGTCACCTCTACCTCTGCATTATTAGATATAGTTATAAAGTGTCTCTATGTATGTTCCATCCATATTCTACATGGATTTCATGGGATCTGTGGTTGTAGTTTGGTGTTTCAATGTTAGATTCTCTATTCCCTTCTACTTATTTCGATTCCTTTTCAACCAATTCTTGTGTCAATTTTTATCCAAAACCTAGTACTATGTTTTTATAAATATATCATAGTAATTGGTTTTAGTTTGTGTTGATTATTTTATTGGTCCTCCTATTCTCATATCCAATGGATTTTTAATACCATTGGCTGTATTGTGGTGTGTTTTCTTTATTCATGACTATTTAAAATAAAAAAAATAATTTCTTGGAAGTGGTGGAAGGAAATTATTTAGACTAATCCATATGGGGAATAATATTTTGAATGTTTCATGATTACTCTCATTTATATTTTTCCTAATTTGTCGAAGTTAATGACGACTATATAATTTTAATGCATCTTACAAGGTTATTAAACTGTGTTAGAGTATGAAAATAACTTTATTGAGATAGTTTCAAACCGTCCTACTCTAGCATTGGATGATTATTATTTTTTAGTGTTTTGAAGTGGTTCATCAACCACACCTATTTATAGTAATGTATTCCCTTTTCCTTGAAAATTATGGAGTATTGGAAAATAAATCTATAAAAGTGGTTATGAGATCAGATGGAGAAATATAGCTGTTATGAGTTTAACATTTTCCTAGGTGTTGTGAATGAATGACCAGTATTGGAGGACAACAGTCTTGGGGGAAATGTAGGGGGATATTAGAGGGGAGTAGGTAGTACAAGGGGGTGGTGCTAGGGGATAGGGGATGGGGTAGGGTGGGGGAGACAAGAGGGGAGGAAAGGGAAGGGGAGGAGGTAGGGAGGGCATGGGTGGGGTGGGGGATGAAGTGTATGGGGTTGAGTTGGGGAGTGGGGGAGGTAGTGCATGGGGATAGGGGGAAAGTTGATGGTTGTGCAGATGGATGGGGGAGGGGAGGGTTGGGGGAAGGCAGTGCATGGGGGCTGAGGGAGGTTTTGGGATGCAGTTCAGGGGGTTGGGGGAGGGTGGGTGAGATAGTTCACGAGGATGGGGGAGGGTGGAAGGAATTGCAAGGGGCCTGGGGTGTAGGGTAGGGGCAGGAACTAAAGGGGGTTGGTGGAGGGTAAAAGTGGTAGTTCACGGGGTTTGGGGAGGGGAGGTAGTTCAAGGGGATGGGGGAAGTGTGGAAGTAAATGTAAGGGGATGGGGGGGTTAGGGTTGTTGCAGGAACAAAAGGGGGTGGGTGAGTGTGGGGGAGACAGTGTAGGGGGTTGGGTGGAGGGGAGGTAGTGTTAGGGGTAGGGGGAGGGGAGGCAGTTCATGGAGCTGAGGAGAGGGGTGGTAGGCTGTGCATCAGCTGGGGTAGGGTAGGGTTGGGAAAGGGGCTAGGGGAGGGTGGGGGAGGTAGTGAAGGGGCATGGTGGGGAGGGTAGTGGATGTTAGGGGAGAGGCTTGCATTGAATAGCGATAGGGTCGGGGTGGGGGAAGAAGTGTAGGGGGTGATGTGTGGGTCGGAGAGGAGTTAGAGGGGAGGGGTGGGGAGAGGACATGCAGTGGAGGGTGGTGGGGGAGGGGGTGGGGGCAGGAAGTGAAAGGGGATGGGAGGGGGTAGGGTCATGTATTACAAGGGGATGAGGGAGGGTGGAGGAGGCAATTCAAGGGGTTGGTGATGGAGGGAGTGCAGTGTTTGGGGGAGGGGGTAGGTAGTATAGGGGTTGGGGAGTTTTGGGTAGGGGCAGGTAGTGCAAATGATTGGAGGTGGATGGGGGAGGTAGTGTAGGGGGGTTGGGGGAGGAGAGGTAGTGCATGGGGATGGGGGAAGGGTGGCAGGTAGTGCAGTGGTATGGGGAGGGTATGGTAGGGGGCAGGAAGCAGTGAATGGGCTAGAGGGAGGGTGGGGGAGGGGAGGGGAGGGGGAAGGATGTCAAGGGGGCTAGGGGAGGGTGGGGGAAGCAGTGCAGGGGGTTGGGGGAGGGTTGTAGAGGGGAGAGGATGTGATGGGGTAGGAAGTGCAGGGGCTAACAGAGGGGAGGAGAGTGGAGGGTAGGGGATGACATGGGGGAAGGAAGCGAAGCGGGTTTCGGTAGGGTGGGGGAGGCATTGTAGTGGTATTAGTGATGGTTGGATTGGGGAGGGGCGGGGGTTGAAATGTAGTGTCGGAGGGTAGGTGAGGGTAGGGGTGGCAGTGCAGGGGGCTGGGGGATGGTGGGGGAGTGGAGGGGGAGGGAAGGTGGATGGAAGTGAAGGGGTCAAAACTCATATATATTCATAACACTTTTAATATTTCCATATAATCAGGCTACACAAGTATCAGAGTTTATTATTCGCCACACCATCATAATGATAAACTGATCAATATCATCCACACTCCATTGGTAAAAACTCCTCTATTAAATCAAATCGGATACCAAAAATTATACACATGAACTCCAAAAAATTTCATCATCCAACATTGTCTTGTGATTTATCATAGATATTACAATAGAAAAACATAATTTCATTTTTCTATCCCGTAAACAATGGCGGCACCAACCAACTTCCAAACATTATAATGCATCACCAATCCTCATTCATTTTTTTTGAGATCAAAACATTTTTTAGAGATCAACCCATTTTTATATAATGACTTTAGAACTATATATCATCTCATCCACCAACGTAGGGACACCAACATCCCACTCTGAATCTCTTATTCATCAAATATTGACATAATACATATTTTCCTCTTCCTTGAAAAAATAAACGGAATAAAGACAACGTTTCATCAACAGATACATGTGTCTGGATTCCAATTGAAGTGTTTTTATCTCAAGGCATGTTGTCTATGAAGAATCATAATTTCATTTTAAACATCGACACTCATATTAAACATGATTTACTTTTTTTGAAACTAGATCCAAATATTGTTTCTTCCACTTATAGTGGATTATTTGTGTCCCATACCTAACACTATTAATAGAAAAGGTTGCTCAATTTCAATTTATGGTTCATTTATTGATGACTTATACTTTTTTCCTTAGCATAGTTATCCACCTTATGCTTAAATTTCTATTGATGAGTCTGTTGGTTCTTATCCACCTTAGTGTAGTTTTTTCTAATCCCCATGGTGCGAATTATTTGAGAAAATATCTTACTAATGCCCTTACCTTATATTAATCTTCTATCTAATCAACTAATTTTGTTCATCATATTTCTCATCCAATGACCACATGTCTCTATAAAATTGTGGGTATATCTCTTTACTAATTCCTCGGTAGCCCACACTTTATAGAACCGTGGGTGTTGCCTATACCCAAATGTTTAGGGGCTATACCCATGGTTCCAAACTGTGGGTATATGTGATTTTTTAGTAGTGATTTCGAACTCGGAATAATAATTATTATTCAATTTTCCATTTAATTCACACTATATAATATAATCTATTTTCCTCGATATCATATCAATCACAATGCAGACTTTTTCTATAAACATATATTAAATATTTTTCTTTCATTTACATTTTTAAAATGCACTCCTCTATAAAACCATCATCTCTATGGACTAAATCAAACAGTTCCATTCAAATATAAATTCATGAGATATTTACATTTGTTATCATGGAAGGGATAATACTTTTTTGGATTATTAATAAATTAAATATCACTTATGACTTACCTAATGCATCCTACCTCACTGGGTTCATATTTTTCACAATTTTCAATAAATAAAATTTCTTGATTCATGATATATATTAATAAAAATATCAAAATAAAGAAACAATTCACATATCTATATAACATATCATACAATTAAACACAAACATATTGAATACCTTTTTTCAAGTATGTTCCAATAACCTCCCCTCTTGGACATGACCATGTCTAAACTATATGAGAAGAACTCACAATGCCTTTTGATCAACTTACATATAATATCGAAATTAATTTTTTTCATATTAGATAATTTTTAACCGTATATAGAAAATAAGTTTAAATATATTCTTGTTGATAATCAAGTTAAACATTATTTAATAGAACATTGATGTCTCTTCAGTGTTATTGATATTCTAGGGACCTTAAAACATTAATATTACATAGAAATAAACTCATCATATGATAATATATATTCAATAATACTAAAATAGATGTATATAATGGAAATGGAATGTATAAATTTCATGGTTCTAGGAACCACCTCCCAAAACAATTACACATGCAGTAGTTCATCCCCCTAATGACATTATGTCTTCTACCCATCACATGATATTAATTCATATAATGTGATAAGGCTCTAGTAAATGGGTCCATCACATTTTCTCTATCGAAGCTCTATATTTTTTGACATCTTACCTATGATAGAGATCCATTATAAGGATGTATTTATAAGGTATATTCTATATATATGGATGTAACCATAGATACATGCAAAATTCTACCAATACATATTATCACATAATAATGTTTTGTTTTTCTAATTATTAGGAATCACCTCAAACTCATTGTTGAGTTTCTAAATCCACACTACATCTTTATCTACATAAGAAGTTGCAGGATACATGGACTGTATTCTTGAATCAGTGACCACTATCCACTTTGAGCACTTTGAACATACAACTGCACTGTTAAGATAGAAAACATATATTGGCTATAATTTTAGCTGATTTTATTGTTTCTGAAAACTATAATTTTTATATACCAGGATAAATATATAATTATCTTCTCCATAAAATAAAAAAAAATCTGTATAATGCCTCTTATAGTTTAGTGTAGTATTTGTAGTAATCTATTATTGGTCTCCCATGTACGAATGATATATTCATATCAACGTCTATGTCCATTCAACATCGATACTATTGTATATCATGGAATACATTCTAGATCCAATCATTTATATATAAGGAGTCGTGTTCATTCAATGTATCTCTTATTGTGGTCAAGGAGAGATTTTCTAGGAGGTATTTATACCATGTCAAATTAGAAGAAATCCTCAATTTAACTATCTATAATGACTCTATTTCAAATACTATTGATGTATATACCCTAATATAGTTACATAATCGTCTTTTAGCTTTCTTGAAAGATCATGATCCCATGAACATGGGTTGAATCATGTAAGTACTTCCTGGAGGTGATCTCGGTATTAATGATCATTAATTATCAATTGAGGGTATAGATACTGAGAACATGATTAAAAATAATCAACTAAAATATTTATTGAATCCAAATATATACAAGATATTAATTCCATAATTGAGATTTTATGAATCTCAATCATGACTACATATCCATTTTAGAAACCCTGATGGATCTTCAATGTTCATTATTTTTCCCAAGTGATCAAATATTTTCATTAATATTAGTCACTTCATTTTAACTATTATACTTAATTCCATAATAGTGGTATTCACCTTAGTAAATGGTTTATTATTGTTAAGTTTGTGTAATTTTCTTTATTCTTTTCTCCATAAAAAGATGAAATTTCATTAATAACTCAGAAGCAAATGTTATCTAATGAGGTTTTGAATCTCAAGTAATAGACTCGTTTTCTGGTTGTTCATTGTTTCATTGAAAAGAACTAATTAATTGGTTGTACCTCCAAGCGATCAAAAGGTAGGTTTCATAAAAATGTTATCATATCATTAAAATGTGATTTTTGTTAGTGAGTACGATTTTTCTATCCAAATAACGGTGGATGAAATATATATATATATAGTTTAACATTGATCTGAACTAAATTAAAAACCATGGGTAAATCTTTTTATTTCAATTTCATTTTATCTAAAAAAATTTATGCCATTTCCCTATTTTTACATACAATAATTTTACATTTTTTTTAATGATTAGATTAAAATTTGAAATTTACTATTTAACCCATCTATAGTCTAGTATTTACATCTCCATAAAACCAATAATTGGTATCAAAGTTCTTATTTCATTGAAAAAAGATTATCTTCTTTATATTTTATTATTATTATAATTTTATCCTGTAACTAATATTTTGATGAAAAGATCATAAATACATTTCAATAATAGACATAAATAATGGTTAGATACTTGAAATTATTCTATTTATATGAGCAACCACTATATAATACATAAATATTACATATTCTTGATGAATATTTGATAAATTTCTCAAATACCCAACAAATTACTCAAACATTTTAATGTATTTGGAGACTAGATATGAAATTTTATTATCTCCAGACATATATTCATCATCTCCCAAAAAACATTCCCATTTATTATAATCCATATACAAACCCTATTTAAAAAATTTATTAATAACCTAGGGAAAGGAAACGCAATAAATATTAGCTTAGATCCTGAATAAGGGTAATCGTGGGAGATATAAATCAATGATCAGATTAAATCATGAGATATGAAACCAAGTATGAGTGCATGACAAATAACATACAACGTTCATTCTAATTATATCAAAAAAATATTTGATGGATAGATATTCTTCATTTCAGAATATATTATTTTAACGGGTGATAAAACATCATCAAAAAATCATGAACAATCATTTCATGTAAAAAAGGTGAGGATACTTTATAGATATACAATTCATTTCATATGTCACAGATAATTACCAAGACAAACTAATAATAATGGATTGGGTATGAAAAAATATTTACCATTTTATAACGGATCATGAATCATGACATATTTTCTACAATGGATAAATAACATCATTATGATTCCCTTCATTTTATAATGATATATAAATCATTAACCATTACATTGGATGGATATAAAGGTCCCACCCATCAGTACTTATAACACGAATAAGATCATTTTTTATATCATATCAAACATCTTTTAATATGACATAACCACCAACACATAATGAAAACTATATATATTTGTTATGAAAAATCAGAAAACATCCATCATATCATTGTATCATAACCTCTGAAAAGAAAACAACTTCCATAATCATTTAATCCATTCATAATAGTATAAATAATGGAAAATATATGGGTTTTTTAAAAACCACATCAATAAAAACATTAACCATCCATGAATCAGTATAAATTTTATTGATATATTATATCATTAATCATAATAAATAATATCATTGTATGTTATCATATACGAGAACTGCATTAAAATATCACAAAAAAAATTCTTAGGGAAAATAATGTTTCCATTTACAAAATATGTTTTAAAATATAAGTCAACAAAAAATATAATAGAAAATGTTTATTTTAAGTGATCCATTGAAACATTTATAGGATTATTCAAATAATTGATTAATCATGATGGTGGTAAATAAAATTGATTCCGTATATGATAAAATAAACCATTCCTCTAACACTTTTGATGAAAACTAAAAATTCACATAATTTAGTAAATTTAATAGAAGATTCATTTTAAACCATTTTGTTGAAAATAAAAAATCGGTAAAAAAATTAACAAAAATATGATTATAATAAATTATTTATTTAAAATAGTTTTATAATATGTTGATGTGTTTGAAAATGGATTTTAAATAGAAGAGTGAAATAATGTTGATGTTACAAAAAAACTATTTCCCAACTCTTGAGTATATAAACTGAGTTAAAAAAGGTAATACATCTATTTACATGAAATAATAACTAGATAAGAACATTCCTATATTTATTGAGAGATATATTACAATATCTCATCATTGGTAACTTAATCACCAACAGCCAGTATAAATAATGTTATTTCAACATAAAACTGTTACAACATTGGTATCTTTTAAATCATACATCCCTAGAAATAAATATCATATATGGATATGTAAATAAAAATAATTTTCATTATAAGTACCATAAATAAAATATTTTTATTATATACACTGTAGAAATGAAACAAATGGTGTATAATGCTTATGTACCACAAAAATAAAACTGAGATGAAAATCCATTACCACTTTAGTAAATATTGTATAATAATCCCGATTAGAGAATAACATAATTTATAACCTTAAAAATCATAATAATAATTATTTTATACATATAAAATTATAAAGGTGAATTACATACACTATAAATTATATAAGTTGTAAATTTGGCATATGTCTCATAGAAATAAAAGTGAGACAAAAAATTCATTACCATGTATTCAATTTGACTCCAAGGCACTCTAACCTCCTATAAACCAAATAATTATTTATTATAGTAATGTATAATAACAATTTATATACATAAAATATAATATTTATTTATTATATACATATTTATAATCATTAAAAAAATGTAGTTATTGAAAATGAATTACATCATTACTAGATATGGTAGGCTATAGGTATGCCTGAACACTGTTTCCATTTTTTGATGGATTGTATGAAAAAAATTTAAATAGTAAATAATATTTTCAAAAATAGTATAATATCATTTATACCATATATACCATATAAAAAAATATTTATTACCATGAAATTCAACCATAAATGAAAAAAATTAACAATGATTTTTGGAGGAGGTAGGTCACACGTACACATGAACAACATTATTGTTTTCAAATGTATTGGACAGAAAGAAGGTAGATATGGTAATATAAATAGATAAGAATAAATATTTCATAAATATCATTTATAAACAATAAAAACATCATAATATTCATCCAATAAATAATGGTAATACAATGTCAATTATTTCATCAAAAGGAGACTGTAAGTGCTACAAACACATTATCGATAATTTCAAATCTCATTTGATGGAAATGTGGTGGGTAATGGTGAATTCATAATCATGAAAACAATTATCTATATTTATTATATTGAATTTATTTCTTTTTTATAATAACACAAATATTTATTGGTGGTAAATGAATAATTAAAAATACATTTATTGGTTAAGGTGATTAAATATCCTTTAAAAGAATAATATTTGATCTCCCCTTAGGATCCTTGAGTTATCCTTTTGGTAATATAATCACATATATAATGTTTTCAAGTATTTGTAGAAGGTATTTTTAGGTTTTATTTCATATATAAGGCTCAATGTCATGTGATGACGAGAAAAGTGGGTAGCCATTATAATTTACGGGAATGAAACATTAAGAATTAAATATGATATTAAATTATTATAAATTAATTTTATTGACCAAATGGATCAAAATTGATATTATTTTATGCTAATAATAGTATTAGTTACAATACAAAAATCCAATAAAATCAGAACATGTTTGGATCATAATTTTTCTGTTAACTTTTTTATTCCCTAATTAACACTTTTCACAATTACGGTGATATCATTATTTTTTTCTTTTAAGGGTTTATAATAGATACTATAAATGGGAAAACACCTGTAAATTTACCATTTATTATATCATATACCATATCCGATTAAATTTGTTGAAGATAGGTTTTCTAGTAATTTAATACTATTATTTGAAACATTCTATTTATAAAATATCAATAATGTGAATTGTTTGACTATTCATTTATACTGAAATTAAGTAAAAGAAGAAAACAATTGAAATTGATGTATAATATTATGACACTTCAGTAACACTATATTTTTATCTATAATATTTTTGGAACATGTTATTGTGGTCATTTTATAATAATATTTAATATCTTTATTATGTTTTTTTTATTTTTCTATTATTTTGAAAACATAAAATATTAGTGTTCTATATACATTTAAAGTAATTAATTATTCTATAAAAAATAAAAACTAATTAAATTTTTATTATTATTGTATATATAATTTAATTCTCACTACACTAAGTTTAACTTATGTTAAATGCCATAAATAATTTCTTTGATCGTGTGTATTATACATTAGTCAAATTTTTACACAAAAACAATGTGTTATTAATGTTATTATTTCATATGAATGTGATAAATGTCAGGACCCATCCCCTTGGTCCCGTATCATGACTACCACAAGCCCTCTTCCCATAGGCCAGGGGCTCGCGACTAGCACCAATGTTGTAACTCCCTAAAAACATGGAAGGCATTGCCTTTATAAAAAGTAAATACACACAACCAGAGAACAAGCAGAAGAAAACACTATGTAACGAAATATAACAATTGTGCTGAAAGTAAAAAGGGGCTGGAAATACAAGCCCAACAGAAAGGTACAACTACAACTGAAAAGACAATAGCTCAAAGGTGAAGCAGCTCTTGGATCGTCCTCCGGGTTCCTACTTGTCAGGTAGGTACAGATGGACACCTCACCTCTCCACATCCTTCTATCACCTCCGAGTACCGTCTTGTCGTGAAATCCCCCTCCAGGTACCGTCTAACTCTTTAAGACTCAACCGTGACCAGTGATATCCTTCATCTTCAACCAACACAACGTGGTGCATGCGTAGCCCGAGCAGGGGTGAGTATAACAATACACAGTAGGGACCCCGAGACCCTCAAGGTCTCACTAAATCCAACAAGTATTAACCACGAAGAATGAACTCAACAGATAACCTTTACTTAGGTATATTCCAATACATATACATTAGTTACCATGTAACCCATCTCAACAATGAGGAAAACACAAAGATCATTGACTCATCTCAATCCATGATTTTCATTATCGAAACCACAACTACTGGAGAACTCCTCCTCTGTTGAGTACAATTGTTTGGTCATGACATTGAGGTGCTACTCACTAACCTCAGACTACTGAGGTACTCCTCTTGTCGAGTACCGTGGGTCTGCATCCAAATACCAGGTACTCTGTCCCATGTGGGTTTGCTTCCAAATACTAGGCGCTCCCCCATAATAGCCTACAATGTTACTCCTCTAATCTAGTACCGCGGATCTGCTGCCAACTAACAGGCGCTCCGTCCTCTATGGGTCTGCTGCCAAATACAGGAAGCTCCTTCCACTGGGAAAATTGGATCACTCTGAGTCGAATCTGTCAAGTATTCGTCAGTTCTACAGATACTAGGTCTCTGCACTCCGTATGATTGTCTCCAGGATGGTCCACTCTATGAGCTACTAGTCATTACTTACATGTTTCACGATGTCACACGTAGAAGTAACACAAAGGACCACCTCAACATTGTGGTCTCAATGCAACAGATGGTGCGTCAATCAGATGCTCGGTCTGTGATTTATTATCTTTTTAGTCCCGGTGACCCGGTTGGTTTTATGTACGAACCAACAGGACTATATCTCAAATATACCTTGAACTCCCATGGGGTATACCCAATGGGACGTCTATGCTCCAAGAGTATCGGTGCCACTGACGGTTTGTTAAACGGACGTCTGGTGCCAAAGATATGGCCCAAGAAGGTAATAGGTCAGTAATGAGCCCGGGTCCGGTCCGACCTTGTCAGACCAACTCGGCCTAACCCAAACTGGGACAACCTGGTCGGACTCACTGGGTCTGACCCGGCCCATTGAGCGAGTCAGCCTGCAATGTTTTGACCCAGTCCCCTGGACCCGGCCCAGCAGACCTTGAGGGTCCTTCGGCCCGATAGTCGCCACATAGGGGGCTCAGTAACTCGGCCCGGAAGATCGGGCTGGTTCAACCATCGACACTGTGGGGCGTCGTGGGCCAGTTCAGTAGGATGGTGATCGGGAGGCCAGCGGGTAGACCGTGTGGGGCCCGGGTGGGCCGGCTAGTCTCCGGGCTGGCCGCTGGTGCACCGGGCAGGGCGCGGGTGCGCCAAGCAGAGTGACGAACACCGGGCAACGTGTGGGGGTGCACCGGGTAGCGCGGTAGGGCACCACGGTGGCACTAGGGTTCGCCGGGCAGGCTGCCGGCAGGGGCGCTGGCCAGGCCGCCGGCAAGGGCGTGGGGCACCGTGCTGGCTGGGCAGCACGGTGGGGGGTGATGGGCTGCGCCGACAGGGCGCTAGGGTGCAGCGGCATGGTGCCACGGGTGCGCCGACAGTGTGCAGGAAGGCGCGCAGGGGGCCGGCTTCCCTCCATGGAGCCGCGGGGGTGGCGCAGTTCACAGAGGATGCAGGTAGCACGGCCTTTGTTCGTCGCCTTCATCTTCGTCGCCTCATTGCCATGCCATCGTGGAGTCATCACAACAAGAACAATGGAGGGGTCGGGCCATGTTGGTTTGGCCCAGAACCTCCGTGTTTAGAGTGGTAGAAATAAGTTCTCACAAGTATGAAGCACAACAACCTTCCTTCATAGTTTTGAGAGAAAGGAAGAATATGGAAAAGGTTCATACTTTAAATAAATTAAAACCCCTAACTCTTGCTCGCCGCTAGTTGGTGGAGTCATGGAATGAAGACAATGAAGACCGTTGTTTGTCACATCCACCTCACGTCCCCAATTCAGAGCTGTGTCGGTTCGTTGACAATGTTGTGGAGGATAGGTGTCTGGGGAAGTAAGGTCGAAGAAGAATTGCGTGGAATATCGTTAACGGCATTCTTCGTGTTCTTTGTTGGAGAGGATAAGTTTCCCCAAGTCTTGGGCGTCGCGATACTTTACCAGCACTTCGTTGCTTGGTGAATCCATCACAAAACCATCTCCCAAGCTCCCTATATATATGAAAGGGGCATAGGTATGTATCCATCATGGAATTTATGACACACCATTTATTTGGAACCTATTTAAATTCCAATGATGCAGTTATATAAATTAAAAAGGTGGTCGGGATAATTAAATTGTGTTGGTGCAATTTAAGATGTGCGTTGGCGCAACTTAAGAGGGGAGGATGCCAATAAGTTTCCCCCACAAAGCCTGCATCAAAACATAAGACACAAATTAATTTTATGTTGAAACATAAAATTAAGTGACAACAATTAATTTCATGTCGACACATAAAATTATGTGACAACAATTAATTTTGCGTCGACCCATAAAATTAACTGACATCATTTTATTTTACATTGACCCATTAAATTAATTGAGGGAAATTAATTTTACGTCGACAAATAAAATTAATTGATGGGGGGGTTGATTTATTTCCTCTCTGTCCCCATTAAATGGGAGGTTAGTGTGTGGCGGTCCCACCTTCTACTCATAAGGGGAGCTTTTAACTAACTCACTCAACACATGGCAACTAAAAAAAATAAAGTGATGTACTTTATTTTATTATTATTTTTTATAAAAAGCTAAAATCTAACTTTTATTCCTGCTCATCTACCGTTGAGGTGAATGTCTTTATAAGCGAATATCGGCGATGCGAGTTTAATGGTGCCCTCATAATATGATTTCGAGCATCGTTTAAAATGTTATAAAATAGAGCTCGTATGTTTACTGAACGTACCCG
Organism: Viscum album; assembly: GCA_963277665.1. Classification (NCBI taxonomy): domain Eukaryota; kingdom Viridiplantae; phylum Streptophyta; class Magnoliopsida; order Santalales; family Viscaceae; genus Viscum; species Viscum album. Next base: position 601,134,545 of record OY728128.1, read on the forward strand.
AAAAAAAAGTTCAGAAAATTATTATCAGCCACCCTCAACCCACTGCAGTCAATGTTAGGCACTTCTTAAGAGAAACATGCCCCAAAAAACTCAACGAAAGTCTTGGATTTTCAATTCGTGTTACCATTTAGAAGTTATGAATTTGAAAATAAAATAATTGTCACTTAATTATTTTATTTACGGGAAAAAACTAGCATTCTCAGGTGGCCCACAATGGTCAAAGTAAGTATCTTCTAAAAGAAGCATAACCACACAAGTTCAGCAGTGGTCTCATATTTTTAATCTGAGTTACCATTTGTGATTAATAAGAATTTTAAAAATAAAATAACTGTATTTATTTATTTTATATACGATTATGCCATTTTTGGGTTTTCTCACAGGAGGCATGCGCTGACTAAACTAATGTCATGCCTAGGGTAATCCCGCCATCTTGAGCAAAATGGTGCCCTCATATTTCTGATCTGAGTAACCGTTTAAGAGTTATACAACTATTTAGGAATAATGCTAATGCACGTTAATTTAATTTAAAGAAAACATCAGAAAAAAATATTCTGGGCACACCAGGCCTCAGAATCAGGAGCCGTCCGAAACTACGTACTCGTAAAATTCTAAAAAAATTAAGAAAAAAAAATTCTTTGAAATTTACGTGTGTTTACATTACAACCACCACAAGGATTTACGTCCCTGTAATGATACAACACAAACTGGGGTACTAGAGGAGGTACCGAGCACGCATCTGAGCCTCTCGTACCCAAGTGCTCTCCTGGAGGTTCATGTGATTCCAAAAAATGCGCAATAGAGGAATCGATTGTCCACGAAGGACCCACTCTTGTCGATCATCGATCTCCACCAGAACCTCCGTGAAGGTCACCTCGTCGCCAATGTCCATCTCCTCGTGATCGTTGATGTGGGTCGAGTCGTGCACGTACCTCCTCAGCTGAGATATGTGGAAGATGACATGCACCTAGTACAACTGAGGTGGATGGGCCAGATGAAGCGTGGAGATAACTTTCCGCCCTGGCCACATCTCCGTAGTCCACGTCGAGGAGAGGCGCGTACGAAAATGTGGTCGCCATCCTCGAACACCAGTGGTCTCTGTCTCCTATCAGCATATGACTTCTATCTTCTCTGTACAGTCTTCATCCGCTCATGGATGATCTCCACCTTCTCCATCGTAGCCCGCACCATCTTTGGTCTTACAAGAGCTACTTATATTTCCCCGTTGCCAATGAAGATAAATATAGTCTCATCATCTGGACGAACTACGTTATTCTCCTAATATAGTCAATCCTGACATGAATGGTACAATTCATGTCTTGGATGACGTCATAAGGCCTAGATGTTCCTACCAAGACACTCAACCATCACTCTCACCTCCTAGGGTTGAGTCACACAGTTAGAATCAGTTTGTGCTCACTGGGTCCCCTCTACTAGGAATCACGAAAGTGAGGGTCAGGTCAACAGTTTTAACCGGAACCTCTCAATATGAACCACACAAAAGGGAATGAAGGAAAAAGTCACAAGGAAAAGTGTCTATTATTAGTGTAGCTCAAGTACAAAGGCACACAACAACCACAAACAACAACATCATGGAAACTTGAAGCACCAAGAACAAAGTCCTCCATGCCTGGAACTAGTCCCTCTCCTATCAACCTGCTTCTGGCTCTCCATAGTCGTATGCTTCAGCTTCCTGAAGTTGTCCTCTCCCATATCCACCTGCTCGAAGGTCTGATCCCTGATGAACGGGTCTCGTACCATATTTCTGCGGTAGCACTATAGGTCTATGAACCTCGCTGAGTACTAAGCTACACTCATGATGCCCTGCTGTAGTTGAAGTAGCTACTGTATCTGCACCGCTTGAAGGGTGGCTGGTACAAACTCAGCCCGAAACAGGCTCTCGATGTCTGTACATAGATGTGACGCCTCGTCATGCATCTGGAGCATCGGGCTCCACCATCTTCCTTCTTCTTCTTGAAGGAGGTTGGCGGAAAGTATAACCATGAAGTCCACTGGTGTACCTACTATCCTGAAGACTCTAACTACAGCCTCCATCCAATCCTCAGCCGCCTATGGTTCAGTCTCTCCTCCGAACATGGGTGGCCTCTAGTGCTAGAACTCGTGCACCGTTCTCATGGGACGTGCATCGACTGCTGCTGGGGCTGGTGGCATCGATTCTACAACGGGTGGTAGTAACGTTGGTGCCACCGCTGGTGCCTCAACTAGAAGAGGGCCCTGTACTGAGGCCTCGTCGCTCAGCGGTCTGTTAGTACATACAAATCTTGGGGCTCTAGCTGGTCATCCACGGGGAGTCATCCTGAAAGAAACAACTGTGACACGGTCAAAATACATTACTTGGTAAGATGACCTCGTTTGAGATGACATAAAGAAAACTTTTGAAAACTCACATGCAATCAGTGTTTTCGTGCACATATTAGGAAATCAGTAGTCAGGGTCCTGGTGTATGGATACGCCAGCTGCAACACCAACACTGGATTCCCTGTATTGAAAACTACACTCAATACTCTAAACACTATTTCATTCACAGAAATAAAAGATCAAAGTCCTTAGCTTTGCAGTACAACCGGCTCCTCGGATACCGATTTTTCATGACCAATCCCCCAGGGCCCGTATCGTGACTACCCCAAGCCTGCCTTCCAAGCGCCAGGGGCTGGAAACTAGAACCAAAGGTGTAACACCCAAAAAACTGGGAAGGAATTGCCTTTATAAAACATAAATACACACAACCAGAGAACAATTGGAAGAAAAAACTAAGTAAAGCAATATAACAAGTGTGCTGAAAGTACAAAAGGGCTGGAAATACAAGCCCAACATAATGGTACAACTACAACTGAAAATACAATAGCTGAAAGGTGAAGCAGCTCTTGGATTGTCCTCTAGGTTCTTATCTGTATAGTAGGTACTGAAGGCCACCTCATCTCTCCACGTCCGTCTCTAACCTCCGGGTACGGTATTGTCGTGAAGTCTACCTACAGGTACCGTCCATCTCTACAAGACTCATCCACGAATAGCAATGTCTATCGTCTGTAACTAACACAATGAGATGCGGGCGTAGCCCATGCAGGGGTGAGTATAACAATACTCAGTAGGGACCCTGAGACCTTCAAGGCCTCACTAAATCCAACAAGGATAAACCTTGATGAATGATCTCAATAGAAAACCTTTTCTTAGATATATGAATATACATATACATAAGTTATCAAGTAACCAATCTCAATAATGAAGAAAACACAAAGGTCATTGACTCAACTCAAACCAGTATTTTCATTATCGAACTCACAACCGTCGGAGAACTCCTCCTCTGTCGAGTACAGCAGCCATACCACGACTCTAAGGCGCTACTCAATATCCTTAGACTGCTGAGGTACTCTTCCTGTCGAGTATTGTGGGTCTGCTACCAAATATCAGGCGCTCCGTCCGCTATGGGTATGCCGCCAAATACCGGCCACTCCCCCCAAATAGCCTACATAGGAACTCCTCTTATCGAGTATCACTGGTCTACTTCCAACTACCTGGGACTCCGTCCTCCATGGGTATGCCACTGAATACCAGGCGCTCCATCCACTGAGCTAATCGAATCACTTTGAGTTGAATTGGTCAAGCAGTTGTCAGGTCTACGACAACTAGGTCCCCACACTCTGTACGTTCGTCTCCGAGATGGTTCGTTCCATGAGCAACTGGTCATTTTTTCAAGTGTCATGAAGTCTCATGTAGAAGTAAAACAAAGTAACGCCTCTTCATAGGGGTCTCAAAGTAAAATATAGAGCGTCAATCAGATGCTCGGTCTGTGAGTTATTAACTTTTTAGTCTCGGGGGCCTGATTGGTTTCGTGTACGAACCAACCCGACCGTATCTCAACTATACCCAAAACTCCAATGGGGTATACTCAAAGGGACGACTATGCTCCAAGAGTACCAGCGTCGTTGACGGTTCGTCAAATGGATGTCCGGTGCCAAAGATATGACCTAAGAAGGTAATGGGCCGGTAATGAGCCGGGGTCCAGTCCGACCCAGTCCGACCAACTCAGCCTAACCAAAACATGGCCGACCTGGTCTAGGACGACCTGGTCTGACTCGATGGGTCTGACCTGTCCCATTGGGCGAGTCAGCCCACTACATTTTGAACTGATCCCCTGGGCCCGGCCTTGCGGACCGTGGGGGCGGTTCGGCCTGATAGTCGCCACGTAGGAATCTCAGTAACTTGGATCAGAAGACCAGTCAAGTTTGACCAGAGAAATCGCGGGGCGTTGCGTGCCGGTTCAGCGGGTCGGTGATTGGGAGGGCTTTGGGTAAACCGCGTGGGGTCTGGACGGGCAGGCTGGTCTCCGAGTTGGTCGCGGTTGCACCGGGCAGGGCGCGAGTGCGCCAAGCAGATTGCCGAATGTCGGGCAGTGCGTGGGGGCGTGCTGGGAAGCGCGTTAGGGCGCAGCGGGTGCGCCGAGGTGCACCGGGAAGGACACCAGCAAGGACGCGGGGTGCCGGGCGGGCGGGGCAGCATGAGGGGGGCATCGGGATGGGCCCACAGGGCGTCGGGGGGCGCCTGTAGGGCGCCGGGGGTGCGCTGGCAGGGCGTCGCGGGTGCGCCGGCAGCGAACCGGTAGGAGTGTAAGGAGCCGGGTGCGCGCCATAGAGTTGCGGTGGTGACGTAGTTCACGAGAGTCGTGGGGAGCGTATCCTTTCTTCACGGGATTCATCGTCGTCGCCTCATTGCCATGTCGTCGTGGAGTCATAACAAAAAGAAAAACGGAGGGGTCGGGCCATATTGGTTTGGCATAGACCCTCCGCATTTAGGGTGGTCGCAATAGGTTCTTGCAACAATGTATCACAAAAATCATCGTTCATCGTTTTGAGAGAAAGGAAGAACATGGGAATGGTTCATACTTTAAATAAAATAAAACACCTACCTCTTGATCGTCGCTCGTTGGTGGAGTCGCGGAAGGAAGAAGATGAAGACCGTCATTCGTCGCGTCCTCCAGACGTCCCCAATTCCGAGCTGCGTCAGTTCGTTGACGATGTTGCAGAGGATTGGTTTCTTGGGATGGAAGTTTGAAGAAGAATTGTGTTGAAGATCATCGTCGTCGTTCTTTGCATTTTTCATTAGTGAGGATAAGTTTCCCCAAGTGTTGGGTGTCGCGATACTTTACCAGCGCTTCGTCACTTGGTGAAGCCGTCCCAAAACCTTCTCCAAAGCTCCCTATATATAATAGAGGGGAAGAGGTATGTAACTATCTTTTAATTTATGTCGGTTCATTTATTTGGAACCATCCTTAATTTCAACGATGCAGTTACTTAAATTAAAAAGGGGGTCAGTAGAATTAAATTGCGTTTCTGTAATTTATGAGGTGTGTTGGCCCAACTTCAGAGGGGAGGATGCCAAGATGTTTCCCCCATATAGCCTTCGTCAAAACATAAGACATGAATTAATTTTATGTTGACACATAAAATTATGTGACATCAATTAATTTCACATCGACAAATAAAGTTAACTGACAACAATTAAGTTTACGTCGACCCATAAAATTAACTGACATCAATTAATTTTACGTCGACCCATAAAATTAATTGAGGGAAATTAATTTTTCATCGACACATAAAATTAATTGATGGGGGGTTGAGATGTTTTCTCTCCCTCCCCATTAAATGGGAGGTTAGTATGTGGCGGTCCGACCTCCAACTCCCAATGGGAGGTTTTAACTAACTCACTCAACACATTGCAACTAAAAAAAGAAAATAAAGTGTATTACTTTATTTTATTATTTTTTTTATAAAAATATAAAATATAACTTTTATTCCCACTCATCTTCCATTGTGGTGAATGTCTTAATAAGCAAATATTGGTGCTGCGAGATCAACAGTGCCGTCATGTTTTGATACTGAGCACCGGTTCAAAAGTTATAAAATGTCACTTGTACGTTTACTGAACGTACCCAAAACAATGTTCGGAAAATTATTATCAGTCACCCTCGACACACTGCAGTCAATGTTAGGAACTTCCTATGAGAAACACGCCCCAAATAACTCAACGACACTCTTGGATTTTCAATTCTTGTTTCCATTTAGAAGTTATGAATTTGACAATAAAATAATTGTCACTTATTTATTTTATTTACAGGAAAAAACTAACATTCTCAGGTGGCCCAAACTAGCCAAAGTTAGTATCTTCTTAAAGAAAGCAAAACCTCACGAGTTCAGCAGTGGTATCATATTTTTAATACGAGTTACCATTTGTGATTTATAAGAATTTTAAAAATAAAATAACTTTATTTATTTATTTTATTTACGGTTATGCCATTTTCAGGGTTTCTCACAGGAGGCATGCATCGACTAAACATAATTCATGCCTAGGGTAAACCCTCCATCTTGAGCACAACGGTGCCCTCAGTTTTCTGATCTGAGTAACCGTTTAAGAGTTATTCAACTTTTTTAGGAATAGTGCTTATGCGGGTTAAATTAATCATAAGAAAACTTCAGAAAAAAAATATTCTGGGCACACCAGGCCTCGGAATCAGGAGCCGTCCGAAACTGTGTACTCGTAAAATTCCAAAAAATATAAGAAAAAAAAATTCATTGAAATTTAAGGGTATTTACATTACAACCACCGCAGGGATTTACATCCCCGTAAAGCTACAACACAAACTAGAGAAACTGGAGGAGGTACCGAGCACGCATCGGAGCCTCCCGTAACCAAGTGCTCTCCTGGAGGTTCATGTGCTTCCAAAAAATGCACAATAGAGGAATTGACTGTCCACCAAGGACCTTCTCCTGTCGATCATCGATCTCCAGTAGAACCTCGGTGAAGGTCGCCTCGTCGTCGATGTCCATCTCCTCATGATCGATGATGTGGGTCGGGTCCTGCACGTACCTCCTCAACTAAGATATGTGGAAGACAACCTGACCCTAGTGCAACTGAGGTGGATAGACTAGATGAAGCATGGAGATAACTTTCCGCCCCGGCCAAATCTCTATAGTCCACGTCGAGGTGAGGCGCGTAACAAAACGTGGTCTCCATCCTAGAACTGCAGTGGTCTCTGTCTCCTATCAACATAGGACTTCTATCTTCTCTGTACAGTCTCCATCCACTCATGGATGATCTCCACCTTCTCCATCGTAGCCCCCACCATCTCTGTTCTTACAAGAGCTACTTATATTTCCCCTTTTCCGATGAAGAGAAATCGAGTCTCATCATCTGGATGAACTGCGTTATTCTCCTAATACAGTCAATCCTGACATGAATGGTATAATTCTTATCTTGGATGACATCGTAAGTCCTAGATGTTGATACCAAGAGACCCAAAAGTCACTCTTACCTCCTAGGGTTGAGTCACACTGTCAGAATCACTGTGTTGTCACTGGGTCCCCTGTAGTAGGAAACTCGAAAATGAGTGTCAGGTCAACAGTTTTAACCGGAACCACTCGGTATGAAACACACAAAAGGTAAGGAAGGAAAACGTAACAAGGACAAGTGTCTATTATTACTGAAGGTCAAGTAAAAAGGCACACAACAACCACAAACAACAACATCATGGAAAAAAAGCACCATGAACAAAGGCCTCCATGCCTGGAACAAGTACCTCTCCTGTCAACCTGCTTCTGGCGCTCCATAGTCGTAGGATTCAGCTTCCTGACGTTGTCCTCTCCCATGTCCACCTGCTCAATGGTCCAAGACCTGATGAATGGGTCTCGTACTATATTTTTAGGGTAGCGCTTGAGGTCTGTGAACCTTGCTGAGTACTGAGCTACACTCATGATGCCCTTCTGTAGTTTAAGTAGCTCCTGTATCCGCACTGCTTGAAGGGTGGTTGGTACAAACTCAGCCCGAAACAGGATCTCGATGTCTGCCCATAGATGTGATGCCTCGTCATGCATCTGGAGCATCAGGCTCCACCATCTTCTTGCTTCTTCCTGAAGGAGGTTGGCAGCAAGGATATCCATGAAGTCCGCTAGTGTACCTACTATCCAGAAGACTCTAACCATAGCCTCCACCAATCATCTGCTGCCTATGGATCCGTCTCTCCCCGGAACATGGGTGGCCTCTAGTGGTGGAACTCGTGCATCACGCTCATGTGACGTGCATCACCTGTTGCTGGGGATGGTGGGATCTATGCCCCAATAGGTGGTAGTACCGTTGGTGCCTCCGCTGGTGCCTCAACGGAAAGAGGAACATGTACTGGGGCCTCGTCGCTTGGCGGGCTGTCAGTATGCACAACTCTCGGGGCTCTAGCTGGTCATCCACGAGGATGCATCCTAAAAGAAAGAGCTGTGACGCGGTCAAAAGACATTACTTGGTGAGATGATCTCATTTGATATGACATAAAGAAAACTTTTGAAAACTCACACGCAATCAGTGTTTTTGTGCACTTATTCAGAAATCAGTAGATATAGTCCTGGTGTATGGATATGCCGGCTGCCGCACCAACACTGGATTCCCTATATTTAAAACTACACTCAATACTCTTAACACTATTTATTTCACAGAAATAAAAGATCAAAGTCCTGAATTCTGTGGTAGAACCGACTCCTCGGATACCAATTTGTCACGACCAGTCCCCCGGGGCCCGTATCGTGATGACCCCAAGCCCGCCTTCCAAACACCAGGGGCTGGCGACAAGCACTGAAGGCGTAACTCTCCAAAAACTGGGAAGGCATTGCCTTTATAAAACATAAATACACACAACCAGAGAACAAGTGGAAGCAAACACTAAGTATAGCAATAAAACAAGTGTACTGAAAGTACAAAAGGGCTGGAAATACAAGCCCAACACAATGGTACAACTACAACTGAAAAGAGAACAGCTGAAAGGTGAAGCAGCTCCTGGATCGTCCTCTAGGTTCCTAACTATATGGTAGGTACAAAGGGCCACCTCAGCTCTCCACATCCGTCTCTCACCTCTGGGTACCGTGTCGTCATGAAGTCCACCTACAATTTCTGTCAATCTATACAAGCCTCATCCACGACCATCGATGTCCGTCATCTGTAACTAACACAGCGAGATGCGGGCATAGCCCGTGCAGGGGTGAGTATTACAATACTCAGTAGGGACCCCGAGACCCTCAAGGTCTCACTAAATCCAACAAGGATAAACCATGATGAAATAACCCAATAGATAACCTTTACATAGATATATGACTATACATATACATAAGTTATCAAGTAACCCATCTCAATAATGAGTAAAACACAAAGGTCATTGACTCAGCTCAAACCAGTATTTTCATTATCGAAACCACAACTGCGGGAGAACTCCTCCTCTATCGAGTAAAGTAGCCATGTCACGACTCTAAGGCGCTACTCAATAACCTTAGACTACTGAGGTACTCTTCCTATTGAGTATTGTGGGTCTTCTGCCAAATACGGGGTGCTACGTCCGCTGTGGGTCTGCCGCCAAATACCGGGTACTCTCCCCAAATAGTCTACAGAGGTACTCCTCCTATCGAGTATCGCTGGTCTGCTGCCAACTACCAGGTGCTCCGTCCTCCATGGGTCTGCAGCCGAATACCAGGAGCTCCGTCCACTGGGCTAATCGATTCACTCTGGGTCTAATTGGCCAAGAAGTTGTCAGGTCTACAGCTACTAAGTCCCCACACTCCGTACGTTCATCTCCGGGAGGGTTCGTTCCATGAGCAACTGGTCATTTTCCATGTGTCACGAAGTCTCATGTAGAAGTTACAAAAAGGACTACCTCATCATAGGGGTCTCAACGCAATAGACATGGCCTCAATCGGATGCTCGCTCTATGAGTTATTAACTTTTTAGTCCCGGGGGGCCAATTGGTTTCGTGTACAAAACAGCCTGACCGTATATCAACTATACCCCAATCTCCAATGGGGTATACTCAAAGGGATGACTATGCTCCAAGAGTACCAATGCCACTGACAGTTCGTCAAATGGATGTCCGGTGCGAAAGATATGGCCCAAGAAGGTAATGGGCCGGTAATGAGCCAGGGTCCAGTCCGACCTGGTCAGTCCAACTCAGCCTAACCAAAACATGGCCAACCTAGTCTAGGTCGACCTGGTCACACTCGATGGGTCTGACCTGTCCCATTGGGTGAGTCAGCCCACAATGTTTTGACCCGGTCCGCTGGTCTTGGCCCAGCGGACCGTGAGGGCGGTTCGGCCAGATAGTGGCCACATAGGCGTCTCAGTAACATGCCCCGGAAGACCGGTCAAGTTGAACCAGAGAAACCGCGGGGCGTCGCGGGCCGGTTCAGTAGTTCGGTGACTGGGAGGGCTACGGGCAGACCGCGTGGGGTGCAGACGGGCAGGCTGGACTCTGGGCTGGTCGCAGTTGCACCGGTCAGGGCGCGAGTGCGCCAAGCAGATTGCCGAATGTCGGGCAGTGCGCGGGGGCGCGCTGGGAAGCGCATTACGGCGCTACGGGTGCGCCGAGGTGCACCGGGCAGACCGCCAACAATGACGCAGGGCACCAGGCTGGCGGGGCCGCATGAGGGGGGCACCAGGCTGGGCCCGCAGGGCGTCGGGGGACACCGAGGGTGCGCCGACAGGGCGCCGCGGGTGCGCCGGCAGTGCACCAGCATGGGTGTAAGGAGCCGGGTGCGCACCATGGAGCAGCGGTGCTGACTCAGTTCACGACGGTCGCGGGTAGCGCATCCTTTTTTCATGGCCTTCTTCGTTCACGCCTCATTTCCATGCCGTCGTGGAGTCATCACAAAAAGAACAACGGTGGGGTCGAGCCATATTGGTTTGGCCTGGACCCTCCGCGTTTAGGGTGGTCGCAATAGGTTCTCGGACCTATGAATCACAACAACCACCATTCTTCGTTTTGAGAGAAAGGAAGAACATGGGAAAGGTTCATACTTCAAATAAAATAAAACACCTACCTCTTGCTCATCGCTCGTTGGCGGAGTCGTGGAAGGAAGACGATGACGACCGTCATTCGTCGCGTCTGCCAGACGTCCCCATGTTCGAGCTACATTGTTTCGTTGACAATGTTGTAGAGAATTGTTTTCTGGGGATGGAAGTTTGAATAATAATTGTGTGGAAGATCGTCGTCGACGTTCTTTGCATTTTTAATTGGAGAGGATAAGTTTCGCCAAGGGTTGGGCATCACGATACTTTACGAGCGCTTCGTCACCTGTTGAAGCCATCCTAAAACCTTCTCCAAAGCTCCCTATATATAAGAGAGGGGGGGAGGTATTTAACTATATTTTAATTTATGTCGGTTCATTTATTTGGAACCATTCTAAATTCCAACGATGCAGTTACTTAAATAAAAAAGGGGGTTGGGCGAATTAAATTGCGTTTGCGTAATTTAAGAGGTGCGTTGACACAACTTCAGAGGGGAGGATTCCAAGAAGTTTCCCCCACATAGCCTTCATCAAAACAAAAGACATGAATTAATTTTAAGTTGACACATAAAATTAAGTGACATCAATAAATTTCACTTCGACACATAAAATTACCTGACAGCAATTAATTTTATGTCGACCCATAAAATTAAATGACATCAATTAATTTTACGTCGACCCATAAAATTAATTGAGAGCATTTAATTTTATGTTGACACATAAAATTAATTGATGGTGGGTAGATAGGTTTTCTCTCCGACCCATTTAAATGGGAGGTTAGCATGTGGTGGTCCCACCTCCAACTCCCAATGGGAGGTTTTAACTAACTCACTCAACACATTGCAACTAAAAAAAGAAAATAAAGTGTATAACTTTATTTTATTATTTTTTTTATAAAAATATAAAATATAACTTTTATTCCCTCTCATCTGCCGTTGAGGTGAAAGTCTTCTTAAGTGAATATCTGTACTGCGAGTTCAACGGTGCCGTCATAATTTAATACCAAGCACCGGTTCAAAATTTATAAAATGTCGCTCGTACGTTTACTGAACGTACCCAAAAAATGTTTGGAAAATTATTATCATTCACCCTTGACCCACTACGGTCAACATTAGGCTCTTACTAGGAGAAACACGCCCCAAAGAACTCAATGGTACTCTTGAAATTTCAATTCGAATTACCGTTTAGAAGCTATGAATTTTACAATAAAATAATTGTCACTTAATTATTTTATTTACGGCCAAAAACTAACTTTCTCAAGTGGCATGTGCCGACCAATGTTAGTATCTTCTTAAAGAAATCATACCCTCACGAGTTCAATGATGGTCTCAGATTTTTAATCCGAGTTACCGTTTGTGAGTTATAAGAATTTGAAAAATAAAATAACTTTATTTAATAATTTTATTTACGTTTATACCATTTTCAGGTTTTCTCATAGGAAGCATGAGGTGAATAAACATAAGTCACGCCTAGGGTAAACTCGCCATCCAGAGTACAACTGTGCCCTCAGATTTCTGATCTGAGTAACTGTTTAAGAGTTACTGCACTTTTTTCAAGAAAACTTATTAGACACGTTAATTTAATAATAACAAAACTTTAGAAACAAAATATTCTGGTCACACAGGCCCTCTGAATTAGGTGCCATCAGAAACTGTATACTCGTAAAATTACAATGAATTTACGAAAAAACAATTCCTTGAAATTTACCAGTCATTACAATCACCATGCCATTTGGAGTGAGCTTATGTATTTTATTAACTAACTTATCAAAACATATATTTTACACATGTTTATTAGTTACTTAATTATTATAATGAAAATAAGTACAATTTAATTGAAAACAATTCAAAAAATCGTATTTTTTCTTAATGACTGTATAGTTTTGAATAAGAGGAATAATTAAAATTTAATTTTTACCACTTATAGAAAATTTATATTAAAAAATAAAATTAATTTGTTAAATTGAAATATCCAAATTACCTTACTGTGAATTTTAGGTATTTTTCTAAAAATTTTAAATTTTTGATGAATAATGAGAAATACTGAATTTTAATTGAAAATTTCCATTTAATTCATATTATTTATAAAGAAGAATTGTATTTTAAATGGTATTGAAAGAAAATTTAGTTTAATAATATATATTTTAATACAATTAATTTCATTTTAATCATTTTATTATTTAATTTTGATATAAAAACACTATAAATATTTTCACTTTTAAAAACCTACTCTCTCAACATGTCAGTGGGATTGATTTTAAATTACATTTTTTTCACTTTTATATGTTCAAATTTTAAAATTTTATTACATGTTTTTAATAATATCAATATATAATTTCTAAAAAGATGAATTTTAATGTTTTTACCAAAAATTTTGGAGAAAACTATAAAAATTATTTATTGTGGTTATGGTAAAAATTGATTTACCATTGGTTAAAGTAAAAAAAATATAGTGAAATATGATATACAAGATTTTTTAAAATATATTTTGGATTTATATAATATAAGTTCTATAATGGAAATTTATCTAGGATTTTTCATGATAATAACTTGGGAATGATTAAATCATTTTAAAAAATTTCAAGTGTGCCACTCGACTAACTTATAAAAGGTCATCCCCTATCTTATATTATTCTCACCTTCACACCATTTTAATGGAACATCCCTTCCCAAATAACATCCCAAGATACCGAATATCATCTTAGATGAATTTGTTCGGGAAAAAATCCATCCTCGAAAGTCCTTGGGTGCAATCCTAAGTTGGATACCCAAAAGAGGAATTGTTCTTCAATGAGCGTCTTATTTTATTTCTTTCTCCAACTTCTTCATTTATTATCAAATCAGGTTGATATAATATTTACAATATATTCCATATTTTCATTTGTTTTTATGAAAATTAATATACAAATACAATCTCCACTACAATAAATTGGGATTTAAAATCATAGTTTGTTTGTATGGAAAACTACCACCTCGCAAACGAATGTCATTCATTCTTCAATTACGTAATTTAATAGTGATTTATAATGACAGATGTAAAGTATATAAATATATATATAATTTATAAAATATTTATACATATGGATTAATTATATAATATATATTATTTTCCATTCTATTCTTTATGAGATTCGATAATGTCGCTCATGGGTACATCAGACTACTGCCTCACAAAGCGAGGTGATTTGTTTTTCACAGAATAATTATAGTGAATGTAATAATTTTAATGTTAATCAATATATGTGATATAAATGTAATAAATATGAAATTAAATATGTATTTGTATTTAAAAAAAATATAATATATATTATTATCTTTCTTACTATTTCCCCCAATGAAATATTACAACCTCATTCGTGTATGAGTAGGCTACTGCCTTCACGAAATGATTTGACTCTCCCTTCACTAACAAACCACATGGTTGATATATATAAGTACATTTAAAAACAATAATATGGTTTATGTAATGTTAGGATAATTATATAAAAGAATAATATTACATACTACTATTAAATAATGATCATTGAAAAGATGAAATGACACTTATGCGAATGTACAACCTACCATCACCGTGAGTATAACATAGTCCTTTTTACATAACCATGTTTCTTGATTTGATTTAAAAGATATAAACTGTGTCAAAATATAATAATTATTTAATGATCATTATTATCTTTTTTAAGAAGATATATGACACTCAAAATAACCGAATCTTCCATGGAAAAACTAACATTTTAAAGTGAATACTATTTACAATCGAAACGATGAAAATAATGTTTTATTATTATGAAATGGTTATAAGATATTATAAAAGAAAAATATAAGATATTATAAATGTTAATAAGGTTTTTTTATAAATTAAATAAATATTAATATAACTATAAATTTACTCAAAAAATATTCAACCAAAACCATGTGTAAGGCAGTGGATTTCATAACTCTATTTCTTCTAATTGGGATAAACATTTACATAATTTATTATGTCATGATAAGAATATTTGTGTAATTAATTTTGACTATATTATGTTTTTTCCACATTCATTATGTGGATTTACTGTTTATATACATAAACTATTCATCACTTAATTCCCACTTCAATATTATTATTATTATAAGGTTTGTTACCCAACCTCATTCTAATCATGATTTTTTATTCTTGAATATGGGTTGAAAGAAATTAAATGATAATTCAATAATAAAACCATTTAATTTTCATCTTCTCGGGTTATTCATGACATTTTCTTTTAATAATAAAAATTTTAACACTTGTTTGTATAAATTAACAGACAAAATATTATTAAGAATATCTGACATCATTTCTATGTTCGGTCAAAAATATATTATCATTCCAAATCCATGTTTACCTAAAATGTTTTTCACCGTTAAAAATTATTTATTATCATCATTTTAACCCATTTTAACATTTATAAAAATGTTTTCAAATTAATCTGATATCATTTTAATAAATTCCCATTTTTTATTTTACAAAAAAATTGAGGAGGATCTTCTCATTAAAATGTACACCATGTAAAATATTTTCCACCATCATGACCTCAAATTGTGTTATGTTTTCCATTATATGTTTTCAATTTTATTTACAAGGAAATTTATTATGAAATTGTATTGTGTTTTCAAAATGTACTTTCAAAATGATTATAATATTTTCCTCACAAATTTTTTAATGATATTTTAATGGTATTTCTATTAGTCAAAGACAAAAACACATTATTCGAACTCCAATTTGTATATGTTATATTTATATAATCCTTATTATTTATATGGATTTTTTATCATTGTTTTGATCATTTATTGTTTTAACATTTACTTTATCTGTTCATTATATTTTTAATTTACTTTCCCTGAAAATATTCACTTTACTATGCTCATTAGACATTAAATTTCCCCTAAATATCCAGTTTTTTATTGTGGATATGTTTATTGTTTACACTGTATGTCATATCAACATATGCTTTTTAATATGAAATTTATTTTATTAACTATTAAAATATTGATAATCTATATATTTTACTCAAAATTTATATTTAATGAAAATTCATGTTGGTTCATTAATAAAATTGAATCTTTTATATATGATGAATGCTTTAGAAATTAATTAATGGTTGGGGACCACACATTTTATAGCCCCAGAAAGCATCTGTTTGTCTCATGAGGAAATATAGATAAGGTTTTGGTTGTGGACATACACATTTATATTGATGTATTTCAATAAGGCCCGAATAATATTAGATTTCATGGCATGAAACCATAATGGTATTGGTTTTCATAGAACTATGACTTCATAGTTTAATTATAGGTCCATAATTATACATTCCTCTAAAATGAATTCATTTATTGATTATCCAAGTTATTATTTTACTAGATCGATGATCCATGTTTAGGATTCATGCTCGTGTGATTATTTATATGGAATTATTTGATCATTATTTATTTCTGTCATATTATGCACAAGTTATTTCATAAATGTCCTGTCTTTTATCTATTTCAAATTCAATATAGATTATGCTTTATTTATTCACAAATTATATTTTATTCTTACCATTATTGAGTATCTATGATCACCAATTTATTATAATTTATTTTCCTTAAGAAACATATAAGTATTTTATTATTAATATGTAGGTATATTCTATGGGTAAAAATGTTGTTATTAAGAAAATATATTGTTGAATTTTTTATATCCTATATTAATTTGATTAAGTCATTTATCTAGTATACCTAGACTAGAAAAATATATTCTATTTTTGAATTTTATCCATTGTATCATATACCCATGTAGTAATATAAATGTCAGCTTTGGATTACTGCGGTTGGGGATTCTAGATTTGGAATTAGATAAAATTTAGTAGAAACCATGGAACTTGGTTTAGGAAAATATAGATTAAGGATCATAACTCAATGATAGACTTTGAGGACAAGTTTATAATAACATAATAATGTATTGATTATGTAAATATTATGTGGTTCTCTTTGAAATACATCCCTATATCGATACAGAAAAAATATGTTGTTCTATAACATATGTCCCTTAGAGTAATAAATATGAAAAGGGTACAGTAGGATTGACTGAATATTCAGTCAGTAAATGAAAATGGACATAATATGAACCTATCATAAATATATATGGGCATATTCATAGGATAATTCAAATTTTCATTAAATATCATTTTTATGGATTCTTATACACGAGGACAATGAATGAACTTTTTAAAACCTTATGTGTTTTATATTGAAAATATTGCTTCGGGATTTAGAAATAATATAAATGATTATATTTCTTCCCCGAAAATGATTATTCTTACTCATACAATGCGTATGATTTTGGTAAATGGATGGAACCTGAAGAAATATTGATAACATTAAACATAAAGGACAATGTGTTGACCTTGAAAAAAAAATGGAATTATGATAGGTGTGTAATATATCTTGATTATTCCAAATCAGTTTTAATGAAATATATTTAATGAAATATATCATAACCAAATCCCATAATCACTAATGAAGAGAAGGATGAAGTTAACTATGAACATGAGTGAATAATACCCTAGATGGAATAAAGACCTATTTAAATTATGTAAGAAATATGGAAGGAGATACAAAATAAAGTCTTGTGATAGAATGGGGAAATTATTTTTGTGTGGAAGGGGAGGGTAGAAATATAATAATATCCAAGGAGAAATGAAAATTAAGATGGAAGGATATAAATCTCATCATATTTATCCATTTATTGTATAGTTTCATAAACATCGGGAACCAGAGAATTTCATGAATAATTGTCCCCTTCTAAATGGAATCCCCTCATATAGGGAAGGTACTTTTCTAACGTAAAATAGATGATGAGTTTTTATTTTGTCACTAAAAAATTAAATTATACACATATTTGTACAATTGGTATTCAAGTATAAGAATCCTGAAAAATATAAGGATTATGTTATATTTAAAAGAACAAGTGTTTTAAATAACTAAATTGTTATAGATACGAACATGGATTATGAGTTTATGGTTTAACCTAATTTCAAAGTCTTAAACACCCATTTTAATCATTTGTGTGGTAAGGATATCACATTAGTAAGAGATTATAGATCCTACCACTAGCCTAAACAATTTTATAGTTAATATTTTAATATGTCTAGTTATACAATTTTATGGATAAATATTAATGTTGAACAAGTTGTGTAACTATTAATTTGTATAGAATAATGAATAATATTCATTAATGTATTCTAACCATCTTTGTTTTGGAAAATATTTATAGATATAAATAAATAATTTTCTCTCTTTTATGGATCTTATAATCCATTAAAACCGAATTTCTGTGATTTATAAAAAAAATTTCTTTTTTTGATATGAATTATTTGAAGAAATGGATTGGAATTTTATCAAAGAACAAACAGAGGGTGAAATTATTCTTATGAAATAAAAACATATCAAGAAATAATATATCCTTATATTTTTATATTGTAATATAATTTATTCTACTTTTGGAAATGGACATTAAAACAAAATTTTAACATAATACCTACATTTATGTTGAACTGGTACTCTTTCATATCATCAGAATTTATGGATTTGAGGCCCTTAATGTTAAATTAATCATTATTTTTTCTATTTTTAATGGACTCAATCACAATCTGTAATTGTTTATTTCATTCTTCCATGTTCATATCTTCACATTCCGAAAACATTATCCTAGTAAAATATATTATTTATTTGTTATTAAATATAAACATTGTACTTTATTTTTCATTCTATTAAGAAAATGATTTATTAACACATTTAAAATATGAGTTTTTCAACAATAATATTTTTCATATTCTAAACCTTTTATCTCGAAGATAAATATTAAATTGTGAGGACCCAATTTAATTATAGTGGGTGGATTATAGAAACAAAAAATTATATAATAATAAAACCTTATTCTATAGTAAATATTCAATGCAAACCTTTTTAAAACTTTTTTTCACGTGATAATGAGATTATTTGATACCTTGTGTTATATGTAATAATGTGTTCTATCGAACAATAATGTACTACTTATTTTGGTATTTAATATAAATTTTATCGCCTTGACATTGGAATGGAGGGAATTAACCAGATTTTCCAAATTATAAAAATATATATTTTTAAAAAATTTATTATTTATATAGTTAAAATAAATTAAATTATTATCATTTTAAATAAAAATAAATGTTTTCTGATCAAAATATATATATTTCTAAAAGATGGAATAATCAGTCATTGTAGACATAAATGAATTTTAATTTTTATAATTATTAGAAAATTTATTTTTCAAAATAAACTTCATTACTCAATAAAATTAAAAAATTATCAACAGTGGTTTTTTTATTTTCCCAAATACCTTTGTCGAAAATAGAGAAAAATTCTGAATTTTAATTGAAAATTGCCTTTTCATTGGTATTATTTATAGGAAAAAATTATATTTCAATTGGATTTTTATGTAATAATAATTTATTTATATATATTTTATTCCATTTTAGGTCATTATAAAAAAATTTAACTGAATTTTTTTATAAAAAAATTTTAAATGTTGGAAGATTTTCTCTTTAAAAATATTCTTTCTCGACCCATATATGGAATTTATATTAAAATAAAATGTTCCACTAATGTGAAATGATTTTTGGAAAATTGATTACATGTCTGGAACCGACATAATTTATAATTTTTAATAAGTTTAATTATATTTTTTATAAAAAACAATAATATAAATAGTAAAAATTAAATATCGTGGTTAATGTAAAAAATGATTAATGGGAGATAAATATTGAAAATAACAGTTAAAAATGATATTTAAAAGACGTAAAAAACCCTAGATCCATTATATTAACAGTATATTTTTCATAATAATATTTCATGATTTGATTTTAATGTATAATTCATGTAATAATGATATATTTATTTATTTACTATTATTCTATATACGATAAAATTATATTATATTTTCAAGAACTATATATTCCATGGTAAAACACGCATTAGAAACCATGGAATTTTTCACTTCAAATAATAGAAATAATGAATTAATATTAATGAAAAGATGATAAGATGTTATAAAAGGATTATATATGTTGTTATAAATATTCATATAAAATTATTATAATTTAAAAACATGTTAAAAATCACTATAAAAAAGTTAAATCTCAATAAACTAAAATGAAGAGTGATTTAATGGAGTTTTCAACTCAAATACAACTCATTTGGTTTAAATTATGCTTTATTGATTATTTCATGCTTTGATTATGTGTGTAATTAAATTTGATTATATTATGTTATATTTAAACATTTTTATGTGTATTTATAGTTGATAAACAATATATATACATTGATTATTTTTCAATTCAATGATATGATCAATTTAAGTGTTTATTATGCAATCAAATTCTAATAAAGATTCATTATTCTTAAATATATGTTCAAATAAATAACAGGAAAATTTTATAATAAAATCATTTAACTATAAATATTTTTATTTATTCTTTATAGTTTCAATTAAAATTAACAATTTAGATTATTTTATAAAAAACTATTTGAGACAATGTTTTTTAGGAGAACCAAAATTCATTTCACTCTTTGGTTGGAATTATATTTTTCTTCCAAGACAAGTTTTTATAAAAAGAAAATCTAAATAAATTTTTATCATCCACACTCGGATCTAATAAATAGGATCTCTAATCTAGTTCATGACATGACCTCAATTTTACCTTCCAATATGAATGAGGCTTCCAACTAACAAGAGAGGTCTATTATTGATCTTCGGTAGAGAGACCCCCTTTATCAGATTAATACAATATTGGAAATAAATAAGAATTATGTAAAATATAATGTTGTAACCATAATAATACCAGTATCACATAATGACCATATAAGAAATACCATATCCAAACTGAACAGTATACATGCCATGCCAACGTACTTTATTTATTTTAAAATGATAAACCCAAAATTAAAAAAGGTAGTAAGAACTCTTAAATGGGTCATAACACCATACCAGGTTCCCTAATCCATGATAAATGAAAACAAATCCATCTTAAATAGGTCCTTTACCCTTATCCTTTCCCCCAAACATGAAATTTATTCAGGCATCGATCATGCAGCCCAAAATGGAGTCAGGAATACTCAGTAGAAAACCACCAATAGTGACAAAAATAATATCTTGTCAAGAGAGTTTTGGTAGATATATAAATAATAAAATACTAGAAATAATGTAAAAAATTTACATTTATTTGAATAATTTTTATTTAACAATATAATTTACAAATTTACAAGGACACTCAAACTCCAAATACCAACATATGTTTGTGCTTAAATCTGACTCATATCACATATTCAAATCACTTTTTATTATAAAACATGCTCTTTTATTATCCAACTCATTTCAATTCAATATTACAGAAATTTGCAACAAGTTTTCAATTCTAATATTTTATGCATAGAATGTCATGTATCTCCCACTCCCTCCCATGGATATTTGGAGCATCAGTCCATGTCCAACACCCCCGTGGATTTTAGAGAATTAGTCCATGTCACATACAATAGTATTTGAATATATGAATTTGGTCCAACAACACCATGTTTATGACACCATGGGTATTTGGAGTTTCAATTAGTGTCCCACACTCCAATATAAATAATTCCAAAATGGGTCATTATAGCATCAATATATGTCCAATACTCAGATATTAGTAAATCAAATCTATCAAATATTTCAAAATAACACATATATCAAAATATCACAAGATTATAAATATAACATCAATAAAGATCAATCAAGACTATTCTTCTTACAACCTTTCACAAATAAAATCATCCATTTATTAATTCATCAATTAAATAGTACCATTTCTATCAATTTCATCATCATAATAACTCCCATTAACTATTATGATAATTAACCACATTCATTCCATTAATTAATTAGAAAATTATTTAATAACATAAATTCCGATAATTAATTAAACAATTAATTAATAATATTATCTCCACTAATTTACGCAATAATTAATTTTTCCAAATCACTATATCAATATTCCAACAATTAATTCAAAAAATAATTATTCACTTATTGGTAATTTTAATATTATTATTATAATTTAAAAAACTAATAATTCCTTAGATCAAATAAATATTTCAATAAAGAAATAAACAATTAATAATTCCTCATATTACAAAATTTCAATATTCTAATAATTAATTCAATAATTAATTACTCTTGATTCAAAATCCATTAATTAATTTTCCAAAATAATTAATTCAATTTAGAAATCCAATTTATAAACATACCATTGAAATTATAAAATAACACACATATAATTGGAATCCTGATAATGGGATTTGAGTAATATACCACCGACCTCAATTCATTAATGAATGCTTGACAATGAATATGCCCGATTTGAGTGGAGGAATCTGGTAGAATGAGATATAGATCATTAACCGCAATTCAAGATCATATGATTCAGGATCCCATAATTGTAGATATAAATAAAAATTTACTAGATATATATCAAACAAATATATATTTATATTCAAAAAATTAGGAATAAAACCCCTTCAATGTATGGGTGAATAATGGGAAACTAGTTGAGAAGAAACCACATCCCTAGAGAGGTGAAGATCTAACAAATGTGCTTCAAATCATGAATAATGGTTTTTACGAGGCATAAAAAATCATCCGGGAGCTTCAACATCAAGTTTAATAACTACAGGATGAGTGGGTGTTGTTTTGGTTATAATATAGGGGTTCAGATATTTTAAAAATTAATTTTCAGGTTGATTAAAATGCCTCACAAGACTTCCTGGGAAGGGGAACATGGTTTTTAAAATTGTGTGACTTCACCACGATCCTTTTCTATTGGGGTTGTGGGTGCATAGTTTCTCTGAAAAGGGTGCATGGTTCGAGATTCCATACAATAGATGTGAAATCCCTCTCTGTGAGGGGTTTAATGGATTACTAGGCCAAGGTGCATGGTTTTGGAAAACCATGTGCCCACTATGCACTACCCTCTTTCCCCAAAGATTTCTCAGATATTCACCCGAATACACCCATGGTAAAACCCAAACAAAAATTACTCAAAAAAAAGAAAAATAAAACACGTAAATGACCATTAAATTTCTTTAGAAATTTTCTGGATCTTATAATCTCCACAAATTAAGAACACTTATCCTCATGCTATAATCCAATGTATCACTAAGATTGTGATTCAAAAATATCAGGCCACACATCCAATATATTCACTATTATCTCTTGTGTCTCCCCATACACACACCAATGTTTCCACAATACAAACAACTAACCAAAAATAATTTCCCCACAACACTTTTTCAATGTGATTTAACACAGATATCAAATACACCTCAGAGAGTGCATTGGTCTCAAGCTCAACATCATCCACATCAACCACATTAGAGGTGATGGGGTGATACTCCAAAGTTTTAACACATTAAAAACATCATTAATAGATCAATATCTATGTGGAAGACTAATCAGTATACCACATGCCTGATTCTCTCAACAACCTCCAACAGTACAACCATTATGGGAAGCAACATGGCCTTTCTCCATGTCATTTGGTGACCCGATCTAGGTGAAAACTAAAAATAAACACATTCCCACACTAAAATCTATAGTTTTCATTTACGTCTATTGCCAAAAGACTTATTTTTAACTCTGCGTCATATCCATACAATTCAATATTAAGTGTACCTTCTCAAACGTTTCATGCTTGAGACTTAGTCCCAATAGTTCTCACTAACATACCTCCATCAATCAAAAAGGTGATCTGAATGGCCTATATTAAAGATCCTAATATGGTTTCCTCTGTATAATTTCTTGTTATATATTTTTATAAGTGAACTCCACAAAGTCTATGTGCTTCTACCAAGCCCCACAAAAGTATAGAACACATTGCTAAATCATATCCTCAAGAACCTATATTGTATTCTCCAACTGCACATCTATAGGTGGGTGGAATTTCATACTCAATACCACATGTGTACCATTTTCTCCTTCTAATCCCATCTAGAATATTGAAGTAAAATGAATTTCACAGTCTGAAATAGTACATCGTGGTACTCCGTGCAGATGGAATAACTATTGAATGTGCATTTCCCCCAACTTTTCCACTGTGAAAATAACCCTTATATGAAATATATGTGCTTACTTTTTTAAATGGCCTACAATCACCCAAATTTCATCATTCATCCATGGTTATCTTTGGAGAACCACCCAAAAATTCATGGAAACATCTTCACAATTTTGTTCTAGAATTGGAAAGGAATCTAATAATCTACAATGTAATTGATGATCATCCATCACTATTTTAAATATATAGCATCATGCAATGAACCCTTATATCTATTTTTTAATGTATATCACCCAAAACAATAATTATAGGTTAGGGAACATTTTGGTGAAATGTGAATACACCACCTATATTGTGGCATGATATTCATGCATCATCTCCTCCCATATTCATGTAGGTACGATAACCCAAATATTGAGAGAGATGATCTCATCCTCACCAACAATACAATATGATTATGACTAACCACCTTCAAGGTTTTCACTCAATGTTAATCATTATAGATCCTCATAATTCTTGTCCCTGGTCCATAAAAATAGTGTAGAATCCACTAAAATGGATATGAGAATCATCTAATCCTGAATCTCCTAGACTACCAATTTCATCTCAACAAATGAGGTCATTAACTTCTTCTCAGCATTGGACTCTTGAACCACCTAAGTATTTTTTTTCATTTTCAATAGTAAATAATATTATTTCCTTTCCATGGTGTATATGATTGTTCAAAATTAAAAAAATACATATACTCTACCTATATATAATCATAGATATTTAATTATCTATGAAAAAAGATGTACATTAAACTCTGGTGATCAGTATAAATAGTATTTTTTCACCCACAACATAATACTGACAAAACATCAAATAATTAACCACTATAGACAACTCAAAGCCATTTGTAGGGTAATTTCATTCATGTGGCCTCAATTGTCGTGACCCATACACTACAACTCGATCTCCCTACATCAAAACTACTCCAAGCCCGATCCTAGAACCATTTCAAAACACCATGTAAATATAAAATAAATAAGGTAGGATCAATATTGGTGATTATTTAAAGTGTTTATTCAACTTCTAGAAGGGATTATCACATGATTCTATCCATTCAAACATCACTCCCATCTTGGTAAAGTCCAAAAGAGGTTTTAATAATATGTAAATTCCTAGATGAACCTTAGATAATACAATACTGACCCCATAAATCTTACATTTCATAAATATTTTTCGGATCCTCCCAAGAAACAACATCAGGAACATTCAATTGGTCCACTAAAACATCATCTTCAAAGATTATGGGACAAAATATGGAACCTAATAAATCTATAATATACACATAGATATTGTGGAATATAGATGATTCTCTATTAGTGATCTTAGGATGATGTCGAGATGTTGTTCATCATCATCATGAATTTTTTTAAACATGAAGTTTTCATATAAAATTATTACCACAAACTGATCCAGGTATGGATGTAGGATTTGGTTTATCATGGGGATAAATATTGAAGAGGCATTTATCAACCCCAATGAAATTATGAAGATCCTGTATAGGCTATACCTACTCCTGAATGTAGTTCATGGTATATATGAATTTTAAACTATCAAATAAGGATACTGTAATCTCAAGTCACTCTTGGAAATAGAGAAGATCCCCCATCAATAAAAAATATATGTTATATGTTGAAGATCCAATCGGCTCTTCACAATCATTCGGTTTAACATATGGTAATCAAAACAAAAACAAAAAATCCCATAAGACATCACTGTAAACAACACTGTAAACCCCCATTGTGACATACACAGTGGGAAAAACCTCTTATCCATCAACTCTTTTACCTGATTCATGAGTTCTTTATTCTCATTCAGTGACATTTTGTATGGTGGAATAGATGTTGGATTACCACAAGGCAGGTTATCAATTGTAAATTCCACATCTCCCTTAGGTGGAAACCCTGATATGTCCACATAAAAAACATCTTGAAACCTATCCATTGTGGGTGTAAATTCATAATTATTTTAACCTCCGTCAACTAATAATAGACTAGTAACATGGGATGTGATCTCCCTTAGTTGTTGATGATTTTTCACTAAAATACCTGCTTCGATATCCCACACTCCATAACGATTATAGTTGTCATGCTTAGGATATATAAAATTAACTCTCATATCGTAAAAATATATGTGGTATTAGTATTATAACAATCATTCTATACCACAAATTATGTAAAATCTAGAGAAATATAGATTTTATATATCTTAATGAAATTGATATTCTCCATCATTGAGAGAACACGCTTTGAAAAAACATATGTATATCAATCAAACTCCCAATAGTGCATATATCATTAACACCCCACTCATGAACACCACCACCATGCTCAACCCATTCAAATTTCGGGATGATATAATGGAATTAAAAACACCGGTATCTAATAAATAATTAGAAACAATATAATCTATGAGTGTTTTATATCTAAATATTAATGGCCTACTCTGGCTATTCGCCATTGTGGGATGTATAGAATGAAATTGTACTACCATCATCCCAAGAATGTATTCAGACACCCATAACCTGCACCACCATACTGATATAGAAAATCTTGACCAAAATCACCACATCCAATTCCTCTAAATCCCTAGCCAATGGAACTCCAGCTTACATAATGATATGTTGTAGAAGAAACCCTTCTAGAACACTTATTCTGAAAAGGTACTTCCTCAATGTCTGACTGACATGGGTTCTTACAGAACTTCTTTACAACTCACATCCGGAAGCAATATCAGAACTCTATTGGTGGTCATGGAAAATATTTATGGATGTTTCCTAGCTTTCCAAAGTAGTGTAAAAGTGCCCTGGTAAGATCCCAAGTAACTAATCCTTCCTTCTTCCCACTTTTCCTTCCACTATTCTAGAGAACATTATCATAGTGACACATCCTACACTCAAAAGAAATACCGCATGTGCGTCCAAAAGAATCCATTTTTCTACTGAAATCTTCTTTTTGGTTCCCCTTGGATATGAGAGATAGATTCCATACTTCTAAAAACATCATCATCCAAATGATATTCAACCTAATTATAATTTTATACATAATCTTGTCGAAAAACCTATTTTCTACAGTATCCTCATCTTCATCCAACAATATTGAAAAGTGTAGAAAATATGTATTGAATCTAACATAGTATATAAAGTGCATACTCCAATGAGTCAGAATCATGAAATTAGTTCATCTATGACTCATAGGAATCTCACTACAAATGTTCTCCATGAACTTCCCCTAAATGTCCATCCACTCTCTATTATCCTACTATCCCTCATGAGTCGGGATGTCCCACCATCCCTTCACATGACCATGTAACATGTACACAAATAATTTGAATTACTTCCCCATAGGAGTCTCCATGTGGTCATATATATTTAGTATAGGTTCAATCAAGAACTCATCTACCTCTGGTCCACCCTCTCCATTGGTGGTTAGAGGCTACTGCAACTAGAACTACCTCATCAGATCATACATACTCATAACAATATGACCTAGGTCACAATCCAATATGTGTATACAGTATTATAATTTCTCTTAGAACTACTCTCTGACCTCCTCACTTAGCACAAATGGTGCCTTAGGTTCCATGAATAGAGTAGAATCTTCAGCCATGTCCTCCTTTCATCATCTCAAAAGGCATTATCATAAAGGCATATCTCGAAAAGTAAAAACACACGTATTAGGAAACATAACACCACATTAAAAAATATATGATTATTCACAATAGTTAATTACAATTCATTTCCCCAACCCCACCACACTATGAAAACCAAGTTGTTATAACTATGCTTAACTATAAAACCTCTAGGTCATGTTTAACAGGGTAACCACATGCTCGTTATTCAAGTATATAATTAAACACCCATTTTACTTATAAATTTATCTCATCATACATCATTTAAAATTTTATAGTTCACATTAGGCACTATTTTTAGTTCAATCCCACATGTAAGGGAAAACTTTCATGTACAATTACTTTCACAAAACCCATTTTTTTTTCATACCTAAAATGTGGTTTCTCATAAATTATTTTTGAGTTCTTAGAATGATACTTGAATACTCAATTTTAATTCCATTCCAAGACACGATTCAAATATCATAAAATATCTGAAACAATATTTACATCACACAAAAATAGTGTAACCGGAATAGAAATAATATCTAATTATTACAACAATGACCAATAACAATAATATCACCCTAGGTAATGGGGTTTCCCCCCAAACATGGGTAATCTACTCCCATGAATTAACTCATAACAAATAAATGAACATTCATATTCTCATGTCTTCCATTCCTAAATCATTATCCTAATGAAAATAAATGAAAATTGCGCTCTTATACAACTTTGTAATGTCTCAACCCATGTTCCACACACTTGTGCCCCAATCCGGTTCACTATATGTCTTCAAGTGTTCATCCTTGTATGCATGTGGTTTCCAACTGGCATCGAGGGTCTAATATCTATATTTTAGAGACCAGACCACCTTTATTCAAATAATACACTAACAAAAATAAATAAATAATATTTTTAAGATATAATAATTAACATAATAATAGAAATTTCACATGATGACCAGATAAGATATAAAATATCAAATCTAAACATTTGACAAGCCAACAAAAATTGTGTGCCTAGTGTCCAAATGAATATAGAAAAATAAATAGATGCTCTTAATTCCAAAACGAGTCCTGGAACCATGTTTTTTTCCCTCATATATGATTTATCACGAACTATCAATCTAACAGAGGTCCATTTCCCTTATCATATCCAATAATCATGAAATTTATTCAGCTACCGATCATGCAGTCCAATTAGGGTGTCAGTACAACATAGTAGAACACCAAAAATAATGTCTAAAACAATATCCAATAAAAATTGTCTATGAAATTGTATAATTAATATAATCCATTAAATAATGTAAAAGGATTTCATTTATTTATTTAATATTTATTTAACAACATAAGTCTCAAGTTCCCAAAGACACCCAAAGTCCCAAAACCTGCTTCGACATGTGTCGATGCCTAAAAAATATCACATATTCAATTCACATTTCGAAATAACACATGGGATTTCACATTTTATGTCATAGAAAATTTATTATTTTTACTATTTGGAACCATTTTTTCAATGTCAATCTTATGGGAATATAATATTATTTCTAGCACCCCTTGGGCATTTAGAGAGTCAGTCTTTGTCCCACGCCACGTGGGTTTTTGGATCATTTTTTCATATAAAAAAATAATATTTCCATGCATTTATTTATTCCTTGAACGTAAATTCTAGGAACCCTTGGGTATTTGGAGCGTTGGTCCATGCCCCACACTCTCAAAATAATAAATCACAAAACTGTATTTTGAGCATCAATCAATGTTCCATAATCGTATATAGTAAAAATCTCATTTATCAAATATATCACAATATCACATGATTGATCATTTAACATGATTTATAATATCACATCAATCCTGATTAATCCACATTAATCCTCTTATCTTATTTCTCTAACACAATCATCAATTGATTAATTCATCAACTAATTAATCCAAATTTGAAATCTAATTGCTAAAAGAACACAAATATTTCAAAATTATATACATATTATTGAAATAATGAATATATGATTTGAATAATATACCACATAAATAACACATTTATGAATGCTTTCTAGTGGATACACCAATTAAAGTGGAATAATTATGTAGAATGATATATAGATCTCAATCCTATATTCAATGTCATAGAAATTAGGATCCTAAAATTATTGATCTAGATCCGACAAGAACAAATCTAGATAAAATAAAACTAGTTATTTATCCATAAATAATGATAAGAACCACCATTCAATGTATGGTAGAAGATCAAGAAACCAATTACGAAGAAACCACACAGTCATAGAGGCATAAATATGTGAACCCGACTTTGAATCACCATGAACAGATGTTTAAAATCCTTAGGAATTTATCTAGGAACCGCCAAAATTGCAAGGAATCATTATAAGATTATTATGGGTCAATTAGGTGTTAAAATGGGAGATAAAATATTTTAAAAATTAAATTTCAAGTTAATTAAAAGTACACACACAATTTCCTCGGGATATGTGCAAGGTTTTCCAAACCGTGCACTTTTTTAGGGGTATATGATTTTTCATGTCACGAACTGGATCTAGTCACCCTCAAACCTGTACCAAACCCGGCCCAATCCAAGGTCCTAAGGGAATTACCGATCCCCACAGGCTAGCACAAGTTCCCAGGTATCATATAATGATAATTGGGAATGATTTACCCAATTTTCTAAACATTAAACAACAAACAAACTCAATAAAACAAATCTGGGTTATTCAACTAAAACTGTCTTTTACAAAATATCAGAACTAAATTACATAAGTTAAAACAATGTTTAAAGACTATTAAAATGTTTCAAAACCACATAAGGACATCCCAAGAACCCTCATGGGAATGGGAACCACCCTCAAGCTATCTCCACAAGACTTCACCACCTAGGACACGCCAGACACCCGAACAACTAGAACTAAAAACTACACCCAACATGTGACAACAAAAATAACCAAGTATACTTACACCCAAGGGTTTAATTACAGTTTGATACAAATCCCTATATGATACCACCACTAATATATTCCATGAGATAAACATTTAATGACGAAAAGCATGTAAGTTTTTGAAAACATGAGATACTAGTTAAAATTTTTAAAAGATGGAACATTAAATAAAAACAGTTTTTAGGTGGTCTAATTTAAAGAAATAAAAAATTTAAAATAAATACCATAGCTACTGAATTTTCTAGCCTCTCATGCTGTATGAAGAAGGTAAGGCCAAAATATCCAGTGAGCACAAGCAATGGGATAGAACCCCTAGGGACTAGCTAGCTGTGGGTCCCATGTACCTCGTATCTCAGTGAGAGTAACCATCAGAAATATCAATTCTCATGCACGAGCCACTAGTATGGAATATACCCATAACCTAGTCATCCCCAATTATCATCATCATAGTTTAGTTAGATTTGTAAGCATCAATATTGCTATGTGAAACTATGGCTAAACACCACAGATTCACTAGCATACTAGTACATGTCCACCCACCTAGATACCCATGTTTTCCCATTGTGATAAAACAAGTTATACAAGTCAATGAATTTACTATTCACATGAAAATATCATTTCCATATCATAAATTCACCAAACCACCCTCATGTATACAACACATGTATGAAAAGTCCACTTTCATTTAGATTGATTTTGAAATCCGACTCACACCAAAATAGCCCACAACACTTTTCACATTTATTTAACACTTTTAAAAATCCTTTAAATGATTTTATAAAACCATTCCAATATATTAAAACTCTCATAACATCGCACTCACTTGTTACATAATACCCTTTTTACCTTCAAAATCATTTTATCATCAATATTACACGAAACAGCCCACAAACAAGTTTTTCTCCAACATCACAATTTATTAAAACATTTCAGAAATTTACTTAACATTTTAATAATGCTTGACATCTTAAAACCACACATCACCTTTAAAAACCCCTTAATAGGTTAACACACATACCAAACAGTACAAATTCACCCTTTTCCCTCTTTGTTTGACCAACTAAAACATTTTCAATTCTCATAAAAAGAGCGTAAGTGGTGTCAATATATCTTTCACACATAACCCATTTCAAAACCACCATTTAAGACCAAAAACCAAACCGATTACAATATAATAATGATTTTGAAGCCATACAGGAATTTATAAAACCACTTTGATGTTGTATAAAATCACCTTGAATAATACAACAAATTATTCTAATGAAAACAGACATTATCATTAAATGCTCTCAAAATGTAAAACAATGTTTTACACATAAATCCTATTAAAAACCCCTCTTTTTAGGCCCACATGACACTAATAAATTACCAAACCAGAATTGGAATTCCAAACAAGATTTAGTAAACCAATTCCATATGCTATAAAATACACTGAAATAATACCCCATGAGTAACACATTAAAACACCCAATTTCAAGTTAAAATGCAAATATAAAATTGAACAATTTACCAAATCAATCATAAACAGTATTCACACCACACCCAACCTATGATGAATATGAAAAATTACTAAATACCGCATGATAACTCATCAATATTTATTTACACATGGAACCACCTAACGAAAGTGTCGAATCCCTCAAGACATGGCGTGAAACATCAACCACACAATCGTCACATCACAAGGATGATAAATCCATTCCTAGACCTAAATATTTAACCAAAAAGACACCAAATAAAACCATATGTTCGAACCCTAACTTCGGGATATTTTAGAACATACTGAAAGAGGGAGGAATCCCTAAGGAGAATGAAAAATTGAAGAGAGAAACACTTACTCAAAACAATCTTGAATAAAACGACCCAAAATTCACCAGAATCAGAATTTTAAAACATCCAACAATTCAAGGGATGTTCGAAAAAAGATTATTAGATCATGTAGGAACTATAATGGGAGACAATGAGTAAGAATTTAGAGTGTTATGATGGAAAGAACACACCTCCTCAAATCTGCCTGATTTTATTAACCTAAGATGTTCAGCACTCAATTGTGATGAAAACAAGCTCCAAGTTGGGGGAAAGGCAATGGGAGCGCGCCTGGGATTCATATGGTCGAGATGGAGATGGAATCACTGAAAAATTTATTATAATTAATACGATATTAAAAAAATAAAGAAACAATTTAAAACTGGAAAATGGGCATTCGGGTTGGCCCAATTCTTAAATAAAAACCCAAATCTCCCATGATTATGGATTTATAAAGGCCCCAAATTTACATTTTGGTGTTAATAGGTCAGGGGAGGCCAAGTATGAATTTTAATGGATAAAAGATGTTGAAAAATGAATGAGTTATAAAATAAAAAAAATTTATTTTAAATCTGGAATTGGACTCACGGTTTGGCCCAATTCATTAAAACTCACCCATTCCTCCATAAAACCTTTGGAAACCCCCCAAAAAATCATGAATGGAAAATAAATTAAAATTAACTTTAAAATAAGATATTTATGTGACAATTATCCCCACCTTGAAGACATTCTACCCCGGAAATTCACCGCAAGGTCAATGTAACAACCAAACCCAACTAAGAAACCAATAGGTACTCCCTTGCTAGGTTTCTCTCCCAAAGGGAAAAACACCTCCAGATATCAATGAAGTATTATTCTCACAACCAAAACATAAAACACGTTACTGAAATGATCAATCACATTCCTACATTATCCTAAAATAAAAATTCTCAAACACTATCCTTACAAGACTCAGGCAATTCACTCAAATGAACAACATCTTTGAACAAGGTTGCACTTACCTTACTTTAACTAAACCATTGAGCACTCTCTAGTCCCATCGCTTACTCAAGGAATATGTTCGTAGCTATATAGCTTCGAATGAGACTATCTACAACAATCCAAGACCATGGATAAATCTATGTTACTGGTACAGGGGGACACAAATACGCTCCCCACCATAAGAGACAGCCAATATTTTTTTTCTGAGACAGAATCAGGACAGTAATATGGGGAGGCCTAAACGGACTCCATGGTAAATAGGGTAGACTTCCATTAAAAATTTCCGAATGAAAATACATTATAATATTAGTGGTTCTCCCCACCATAAGAACCAACCATCTTAATCGACTAGCATGGGCCGACACAGAAAAACAAAAAAATTTCAGGATTTGGGAATGTCACATGGTTAGTCTGCACAGTTTGTGAAACTGTGAATTAACTGTGTTGATCAATCTTCGTGCATGGCTTCCAGGCACAATGTCTAACTTAATCATTCACAAACCATGTTCTTAGCCTGCCTACACAAATTTCTAACCATTTTACAAAGACTCAATCGAAACCAAATGGGGAGGGCATGACATTGGGTGATTTCATGGGTACAATGCCCTCCACATTTTCCCACCAAACATGAACAAGAAAAGAAATATAATGATACCCGAGCTTTAAACTCTTACTATCTTTCATATTTAGGATATAAAATTGTCCAAGGGGTTAAATGACCCTGTGATTTCCCCTAACTACGAGCCAGTTTCTCTCCGAGACCTATGGCTGGAGCTCAAATGATTAAAGCATCATGGCCTCACTATTAGTCTATGGAAACCCACTGAATGAGAATTTTTCTTTCGGGCCACAAACAACTACACCATAATCCCAGATAATTTTTCCAAACATAAAAAATTCCAAACTAACTTTACCCTATCCCGATATTTCACTGAATCATGGGCTAAAAAGATGCACACACATCACACCATATTTCATCAGGTGAGAAACAATAGATGTAAAGAACAACAAAACTCACCTTCCACTAAAATGTAATATTTTTATGTTTTTTCAGGGGATAAATTCTCCCAATATAACAGGGACTCTCGGAGGATTTCACAACTTTCACCTATACGGTCAATCGAGCAGATGACATCATAAGGCATCACCGAACATGACCATTGCGACTAATATAAACAATAAATGGAGAGGGAACTTATAAAACATCCCCAAACAACAAAAAATTGTAGAAAGTGGCTACAATATCCTTCCGTGACCATATTTCCCACACCGGGGGTTTAACATGAACTCATGCTTCATAGAAACTTTGAAGAACCCAAAGGCCCTCTTAGACACCGTCGAGACACTCATCCACACTAACAACCCTTGACCACATCCACCTTTTACGAATCAGGAACCTTAAGAAACTAAGGTCTCTTTCAACCTTCCATGATCACTCTACCATTACAAGAGGATCTAAAAATAAAAGAATGGAATGGGTGTAGACTCAACCTACAGATATTGAGGAAAAAATTCCTTATATTGATCAACTAGAGGATTTTCGAATGGAAAAACAATCTGGGTTGCACTTCAGTTTTGCATTAACCCATATTGGGGGCATACCTTATCCAACAAGAGAACCTAAAGACCCAACCAAGCTGGTCAATTGTTCAAAAAGTGACCCAAACCAGATCCAAACACATGAAGGGATCCACCATAAATGTGTCTCGAAACAAATCTCAAAGGAGACTACTAACCCGTCCTTCTACCCAGCATACCGACCAAACACAAACCTTAAACACAGTTTGAACATGAGGGGTTCTTGGACTCAAAACATCCCACAACATCAATATTTTCCAAAAACACATAATATAAACCATCCCAAGCAATTCATCAAGACATCATGTTTCTCTTTAAAAACATTTCTTTGAAAAAAATGGTTCTGCGGTTAGCGCAACCACCAATGGTACCCCATGGGCCTTACACATGTAGGTTTTTGTGTCACACAGGGAACCCTCCTCATATCCATCCCAACACTAATCCAATCATGTAATTAAACATCTATCGTCCCATATAACCCCATTCATGTGGTTTCTCACAAATATTCCAAAGTTTAAGAAAAAAATTATTTCCACTTTTCAAAAGCAAAACGGTCAACCAACACATCCTTTTTCTCAAAACTGCTACCCATGAGATCAAAATCCCAAATCACATCTTACAAAACTTTTCGAAAAGACACAAATATTCAGAAATTAACTCACTTTCAAGATATTCACATCAATTTCAAAACATCTCATCACATTAAAAGAAACATGTATTGTTTAGAAAAATTTATTGGAAACACCTTCCAAAACCAACTTCAATATAGTTCATGCTTTCAAAAGTGGTGAGAGCACACCATTATCCATTTCAAAAAAATTCTAAACATTATATTCTTCCATTTCATAAAACAAACCATTACCTCTTTATTTTAAAATCATTTCACAAAAACATTACGCTTCTTAAAAAAAAGGCACTTTAAAACCAACGTGCCAAGATTTCAAAACTAAAGCACAAAACAATGCGAGAGGAAACTAGTTTCAGTGGGTGACTTATAAATATAGTTGTGGGATATATTACAATCAGTTCACCATCATTGATAGTTTTATAGTGAATATACTAGTCTCCACATGGCTTTCCAGGCCCTGCGAGCTCACTGAGACCATTAACCCAACTATCTTTTCATTTCCCCTAATCATCATCAGTCCAAGGAAACCAAAGGACTTAGATAAGTCCTGAAATTACGTAGAGACTCGAATCCTATCATGTGTTGTGGTGATTAGTCAAACTAACCATAAACGAACTACTATGTCCCATCAATCCTAACTCTAGACTATCTTAACTGTTCCACGTATAACGCGACCCAAACAGTTAAACCGAACCTCCTCTGATACCATTTTGTCACAAACCGGATTTGGTGGACATCAACCCTGCACCAAACCCGGTCCATGCGAAGGCCCTAAGGGCATTCCCGATCCCCATGGGCTGGAACAAGTGCTCAGGTATCATATAATGACAATTTGGAATGATTTACCCGATTTTCTAAACATTAAACAACAAACAAACCCAATAAAACAAATCTGGATTTTTCAACTAAAATCGTCATTTACATAATTTTAGAACTGAATTACATAAGTTAAAAATATGATCAAAGACTATTAAAAAGGTTCAAAACCATATAAGTACATCCCAAGAACCCTCATGGAAATGGGCACCACCCTCAAGCCATCCCCACAAGACTTCACCACCAATGACGTGCCAGAAACCCGAACCACTGGAACTAAAAACTATACCCAACCTGCGACAAAAAAAATAACCATGTCTACTTACCCCCAAGGTTGTATGTAGGGTGTGAGAAAAATCCCAATATGATACCAACACTAATATATTCCATGTCATAACCCTTTAATGACGAAAAGCATGCATGTTTTCGAAAACATGATATGGCAGTTAAAATTTCTAAAAGATGCCACATTAAATAAAAACAATTTTCAGGTGTGATAATTTAAATAAATAAAACATTTAAAATATATAAAATAGCTACCAAACTTTCCAGCCTTTCATACTGTATGCCGAAGATAAGCACAAAATATCCAGTGAGCACAAGCAATGGGAAATAACCCCAAGGCACTAGCTAGTTCTGGGCCCCAGGTACATCGTATCTCAGTGAGAGTAACCATCACAAATATCTGTTCTCGTGCACGTTCCACTAGTAGGGAACATACCCATAACCAATTAGTCCCCAATAATTATCATTATAGTTTAGTTAGAGTTGTAAGTGTCAATCGTGCTAAGTGAAACTCAGGCCAAACCCCACAGATTCACTATCATACTAGTACATGTCCACCCACCCAGATACCTGGGTTTTCCATTTGTGCTCAAATAAGTTATACAAGTCAATGAATATATTTTTCACATGAAAATATAATTTCCATATCATAAATTCACCAAAAATCTCACATTTATACAACACAAGTATGAAAATTCCACTTTTCATTCAGATTGATTTTAAAATTCGACTCACATCAAAATAGCCAACAACACTTTTAACATTTCATTAACACTTCCAAAAATACTATAAAATATTTTATAAAACAATAAAAATATATTAAAACTCTCATAACATCTGAATCACTTGGTACATAATACCCTTTTTACCTTCATAATTATTTTATCATCAATCTTACACGAAATAGCCCACATACTAGTTTCACTCCAACATCAGAATTTATTAAAACATTTCAGAAATTTAGAAAACATTATAACATTTTTTGACATCTTAAATCCGCACTTCTCATTTCAAAACCCCTTAATAGGTGAACACACATACCAAAAAGTACAAATTCACCCTTTTCCCACTCTGTTTGACCAACTAAAACATTTTCATTTTTCATAAAAAGAGCCCATGTGGTGTCAATATATCATGCACACAAAACCCATTTCAAAACCACCATTTAAGGCCAATAACCAAACCAATTCCTATCCAAAATAGAATTGGAATCCCTAGAGACAATTATAAAGCCACTTTCAAGTATTATAAAATCACCATGAATAAGACTACTAAAGATTCAAATGAAAACACACATTTTCATAAAATGCTCTCAAAAAGTATAACAATTTTTTACACATAAAACCAATTCAAAATACCTGTTTTTAGGCCCACATGACACTAATACATTATCAAACCAGAATTTTAATTCCAAACTAGATTTTGTAAACCAATTCCATATGTTATAAATTACACTGAAATAGTACCCCATGAGTAACACATTAAAACGCCCAATTTCAAGTTAAAATGAAAATTTAAAATTGAATACTTAACCAAATCAATCATAAACAGTATTTTCCCCACACCCAACATATGATAAATATTAAAAATGACTAAATACAGCAAGATAACTCATAAATAATTGTTTACACATGGAACCACCTACCGAAAGTGTCGAATCTATCAAAACATGGTGCGAAACATCAACCACACCACTGCAACATCACAAGGATGATAAATCTAGACCTAGAACAAAATATTTAACCAAAAATACACCGAAATCAAACCATATGTTCAAACCCTTACTTCTGGACATTTTAGAACATAATTAAAGTGGGAGGAAAACCTAAAAAGAATGAAAATTTGAAGAGAGAAACACTTACTCAAAATGTAAAATGGGCTTTCGGGTTGGCCCAATTCTTAAATAAAAACCCAAATCCCCCATTATTATTGATTTATAAAGGCCCCAAATTTACATTTTGGTGTTATAGGTCAGGGGAGTCCAATTAGGAATTTTAATGGATAAATAATTCGGAAAAATGAATGAGTTATAAAAGAAATAAAATTTATTTTAAATCTGGAATTTGGCTCACGGTTTGGCCCAATTCATGAAAACTCGCCCATTCCTCCATAAAGTCTTGGGAAACCCCCCAAAAAAAGAATGAATGGAAAATAAAATAATTCTAACTTTAAAATAATTTAATTATGTGACATCTCATAATTGGGGTCATAGTTTTGAAACCAATGAACCATCCATGAAATACCACACTAGGAAGGGTTTTATGGTTTTCTCTTCCATAGACCACGGTTTGTGCAATCCTTGTACCAAACATGCTCTGCATTCTTTCTGTCCAATATATTAATTTTCACTCAAACCTATAACAGCCCAAAATTTTTATCAATGGATATTCTGTACTTATATTAATTTCTTCTTCAAATAAAATCACCTTAAGAACACAAAAAACCCATTGACAATGAATAATGAATTTAATAATCGGTATTTCTAGATGCTATGTCACCTATAGGAATGAAATAAAAACATTACCTTGGAATATAAATACGACCCTTATGAATAATAAGTAGGCTAGTAGAATAGTAACCTCACCAATGAATGTATAAATAAAATTTTGGTATATTATAAATGATAATATTGTATAAATATATCGTAGTTCATGTAAATACATGTTTTATAAATTATTAAATACGGGTTGTTATTTTTATAAAGCATAAGTGTTTACTCTCAAATTTATAAATAATCTAATATTTTAAAATAAAATTTATTCCCATAAAATTTAACAAATAATAATATTATATTAGCTTATTATTATAAATTAATTTTATGATACAATAATTAATTTTTCAATGTGTTGTAAAAACAGTTTTAATTTTAAAATTGGCATTTTCCAATAAATGATTATATTAATTAAAAAATAAATTTATAAAATTAATAAAAAATAGTTTCATATAATGGGGATAATTTTTTGTTTCTGCACATAAGAAAATTAGGTTTAAGATTTTTTGATTTTTCAAAAAAACCATATTATTTATTGAATTATAAAATATTGTATTTTATAGTATAATAAAAATACT
Organism: Viscum album; assembly: GCA_963277665.1. Lineage (NCBI taxonomy): Eukaryota > Viridiplantae > Streptophyta > Magnoliopsida > Santalales > Viscaceae > Viscum > Viscum album. Next base: position 601,174,255 of record OY728128.1, read on the forward strand.
TGATTTATTACATCATAGATTTTGTGGGGCTGATGGAAGCCCGTAATATCGAAATATAATTTATTATTTAAATACTTTTTATGATAATTCCCTAAATATTAATATTCTAGAAGAAAAATAATAAATTACTATGTAAAATAATGAGAAAACACCACTCTCTTCCTCTACAAATACCGCATCTTCTCCTCACTCATCCCAACCATTCAGTCTTGTAAAAATTATACATAAAATTCATCCCAAGAAACTAACCCACATCTAATAGCCTTATGTATCAACAAATGATAAAAAAAATACCATTTAGGAGGTTCTCAAGAAGAAGGTTTCAAGAAGTAAAATCCCCTTTCTTTTATTTAAATTTATTTTCATGATATTTTCATTTAATTTTTATTTTATCCACAACTATACCCATTAAAAAGGAATTATAACTCTAGTAACATACATATATTGTAATTTTATAATGATATTCGAAAAATCCCTCATAATTTATTTCCCCAATTATGTTTATAAAAACTAAAACATCATCCTTAATGGGTTAATTAATAACATTCAATGATGGAAATGTTTTCAACAACTATTTAATCATTAATGGATTATCATTAACCCATTTTTATAGTTAAAAAAGATTATAATATTTTTATTAAATCTTATTTAATGTTCTGTAATGATTATATATACTAGATATTATTTAAAAAACAAAACATATATATAGTGATCGAAAAATGCCAAAATATTCTAAACAGTTTTCATTAGTGTCTTATATAATGATTCGTCCACGTCATAAATATCCAAATGACTTTTATAACCATTTAGTCTACCTGATTTACATTAATAAATTATAACCTCATTTATGAACATCAAATATCAATTTACATTATTATTTATACATGTATACATGTAGCCGATCATTAAAATCAGGGAAACGAACAATAAAAAAATAATGAAATTGTATGTTATAAATCATCCAAAGGGACATAAATGTTCTGAATAAAATTTATCCAAACAAATAAAATATAATTTTTTTTATAATTTACTTAACTAATAGATTCAATTTTATTATTCAAGAAATTAAAATCATGTGCAGAACACTTTCATGCATAGAGTAAGGGAATCTACCAGAACCGTATTTTTCATTCGAGTTACTCTTTCTCTAAATTTACCCAAACATAATGATTATTTATATTTTATATTATTATAAATAATTTTCATATTTTCTAAAATCCTGTATATGGGTCATAACATCCTTCTTTTATGGGTAAATACATGTTCAAAAATGATCCTTTCGTAATTTTTCCTGATAAACTAGCTTGATTAAATAGATCTTCTTAATTTCTCCCCCATTTTAAAATGAACTCGATAATCTCTTTAAAGACACCATTATTTTATAAAAATAACTCATTTTATCATGAAAATATATCTTTTTCTTTTTCTGGATTTACAAAAATAACCTTCATTTTCTGTTTTAAATAATTGAAAATATTTTCCTTAAAACAACACTAAAATGTTTTATTTCTAATGTTTCATAAACATAATTTTTACATATTTACACATCATTCTGAAATAAACTATCATTATATAAGCTTGTTATACCTTATTTGTGTCCTTTATGATTTAAAACTTAATTCCATGGAAACCATTATGATATTCCATTTTGTTATGTCTTTGACCGGATTGTCATAAGCAATTCATTCCATGGGTATCCGTTAAGTTTATATTTGATTCTTTATGTATGATTCTTCACATGGCACACATATTCATGAAAATGTAATGATAGGTGATCCTTTATATTGACCTAATTCATTGGGTAATTCTTATACTCAAGTTACATCATGTTCGGACAATGAGTGAACCTCTTTACTTAATTGGACTTTCCCACCATATCTTGGCTACTAGAATTGACTTCGGTTTGTACGATGTTATATGTTGTATCCACATTATAATGATGTCATGGTTATATTTTCCCATGTTATACATGTATTTATTATTTGTGTTTGTTCACATTCCATGCCTTTATTTCATCATGTTATGCTTCTTAACCCATGTGCTATGTTGTACTCCTATGTTTATTCCCATACTGTGATTTTTTGCTCATCCATTTTGTTCATCTATTCCCTAGGTTATCTTATGAAGATATAAAGGCACAAAAGGAGTTAGGATATCAATATAAATATTAAAAAAATATTTATTTTATTTTGGTGTCATGGTGTTTAATTTTTTACATAATCATTCAAGAAGGTAGACATTACAATCCTTGTCTTGTAATTTTATGCATACTTATTCTTTAAATCTTGAAATAATATTTATAAAAGTATAGGTCTATCATGAAACATACCCAAGGTAAAACCCTAAAAAACTCAAAACAAGTAAAAATGAATACCCGTAAATGAGTTTAAGACATCTCTAGAAAAAATATGGATCATTCATTTTTAACCATTTAAAATGATTTATTAATATAATTTTTACCCTGTATTATTTTTTATAAAAAAATACATTGAATTATATATCATTTTAAAAATAATTCTATTTTTATTTTTATAGAAATAGTTTAATATAATATTTGTTTTAATTGGTATATCATGTATTTAATATTCCACCATCATTCCATCAAAAATGATTAAAAATTCATTTATATGAATGTGTACTTATTTATATTAAAATATTTTTATATTTTTTATCTATTTTAAAAACTAATTTTCTATATGAAAATGATATTTTCCTTGAAAATTATCTTAATTATCATTGTATGATTTTTATTGAAATGAATGAAAAAACCCCTTTATTATTACTATAATGTGTAAATGTTTTACTAATACCATGCTTTCAAAAGTGGTGTGAGCACACAATTATCCATTTCAAAAAATTTCTAAACATTATATTCTTCCATTTCATAAACCAAACCATTCCATCTTTATTTTAAAATCATTTCACAAAAACATTACGCTTCTTAAAATAAATTCACTTTAAAACCAACGTGCTAAGATTTCAAAACTAAAGCACAAAACAATGCGAGAGGAAACTAGTTTCAGTGGGTGACTTATAAATATAGTTGTGGGAAATATTCCAATCAGTTCACCATCATGGATAGTTTTCTAGTGAATATACTAGGCTCCACATGGCTTTCTAGGACCTGCGAGCTCACTGACACCATTAACCCAACTATCTTTTCATTTCCCCTAATCATCATCAGTCCAGGGAAACCAAAGGACTTAAAAAAATCCTGAAATTCTCTAGAGACTCTAATCCCATCATGTGTTGTGGAGACTAGTCACACTACCCATAAAAGAACAACTAAGTCCCAACAATCCTAACTCTAGACTATCTCAACTGTTCCACGAATAAAGTGACCCAAATAGTTAACCAGAACCTCCTCTGATACCATTTTGTCACGAACCGGATTTGGTGGACATCAACCCTGCACCAAACCCGGCCCATGCGAAGGCCCTAAGGGCATTCCCGATCCCCATGGGCTGGAACAAGTGCTCAGGTATCATATAATGACAATTTGGAACGATTTACCCGATTTTCTAAACATTAAAGAACAAACAAACTCAATAAAACAAATCTGGATTTTTCAACTAAAATCGTCATTTACATAATTTCAGAACTGAATTACATAAGTTAAAACTATGATTAAATACTATTAAAAAGGTTCAAAACCATATAAGTACATCCCAAGAACCCTCATCGAAATGGGCACCCCCCTCAAGCCATCTCCACAAGACTTCACCACCAATGACGTGCCAGAAACCCGAACCACTGGAACTAAAAACTGTACCCAACCTGCGACAACAAAAATAACCATGTCTACTTACCCCCAAGGTTGTATGTAGGGTGTGAGAAAAATCCCAATAGGATACCAACACTAATATATTCCATGTCATAAACATTTAATGACGAAAAGCATGCATGTTTTCGAAAACATGAGATGGTAGTTAAAATTTCTAAAAGATGCCGCATTAAATAAAAACAATTTTCAGGTGGGATAATTTAAATAAATTAAACATTTAAAATATATAAAATAGCTACTAAATTTTCCAGCCTCTCATACCGTATTCCGACGATAAGCACAAAATATCCAGTGAGCACAAGCAATGGGAAATAACCCCTAGGCACTAGCTAGTTCTGGGCCCCAGGTACATCGTATCTCGGTGAGAGTAACCATCACAAATATCTGTTCTCGTGCACGAGCCACTAGATGGGAACATACCCACAACCAATTAGTCCTCAATAATCATCATCATAGTTTATTTTGAGTTGTAAGTGTCAATCGTGCTAAGTGAAACTGAGGCCAAACCCCACGGATTCACTAGCATACTAGTACACGTCCACCCACCCAGATACCCGGGTTTTCCATTTGTGCTCAAACAAGTTATACAAGACAATGAATATATTTTTCACATGAAAATATAATTTATATATCATAAATTCACCAAACATCCCACATTTATACAACACAAGTATGAAAAGTCCACTTTTCATTCAGATTGATTTTAAAATCCGACTCACACCAAAATAGCCCACAACACTTTTCACATTTCATTAACACTTCCAAAAATCCTCTAAACATTTTTATAAAACCATTAAAATATATTAAAACTCTCATAACATCTGATCCACTTGGTACATAATACCCTTTTTACCTTCAAAATTATTTTATCATCAATCTTACACGAAATAGCCCACAAACTAGTTTCACTCCAACATCAGAATTTATTAAAACATTTCAGAAATTTAGAAAACTTTGTAAATTTTTTTGAAATCTTAAATCCTCACTTATCATTTCAAAACCCCTTAATAGGTGAGCACACACACGAAAAAGTACAAATTCACCCTTTTCCCACTTTTTTGGACCAACTAAAACATTTTCAATTTTCATAAAAAGAGCCCATGTGGTGTCAATATATCATGCACACAAAACCCATTTCAAAACCACCATTTAAGGCCAAAAACCAAACCAATTCCTATCCAAAATAGAATTGGAATCCCTAGAGACAATTATAAAGCCACTTTCAAGTATTATAAAATCACCATGAATAAGACTACTAAAGATTCAAATGAAAACACACATTTTCATAAAATGCTCTCAAAAAGTATAACAATTTTTTACACATAAAACCAATTCAAAATACCTGTTTTTAGGCCCACATGACACTAATACATTATCAAACCAGAATTTTAATTACAAACTAGATTTTGTAAACCAATTCCATATGTTATAAATTACACCGAAATAGTACCCCATGAGTAACACATTAAAACACCCAATTTCAAGGTAAAATGAAAATTTAAAATTGAATACTTAACCAAATCATTCATAAACAGTTTTTGCACCACACCCAACATATGATAAATATTAAAAATGACTAAATACAGCAAGATAACTCATAAATAATTGTTTACACATGGAACCACCTACCGAAAGTATCGAATCTATCAAAACTTGGTGCGAAACATCAACCACACCACTGCAACATCACAAGGATGATAAATCTATCCCTAGAACAAAATATTTAATAAACAATAGACCAAAATCAAACCATATTTTCAAACCCTTACTTCTGGACATTTTAGAACATAATGAAAGGGGGACGAAAACCTAAAAAGAATTAAAATTGGAAGAGAGAAACACTTACTCAAAACAATCTTGAATAAAACGACCCAAAATCCACCAGAATATGTATTTGAAAACATCCAACCATTCAAGGGATATTAAAAAAATAATTATGAGATCATGTAGGATCTGTAATGGGGGACAAATAGTAAGAATTGTGAGAGTTATAATGGAATGAACATACCACCTCAAATATGCCTGATTTTAGAAACCCTAATATGTTCAGTACTCAATCGTGATGAAAACGAGCTCCAAGTGGGGGGAAAGGCAATGAGAGAGCGCCTGAGATTCTTAGCATCAAGAGGGAGGTGGAATCACCGAAAAAATCATTATAATGAATATGATATTAAAAAATTAAAAAAAATTAAAAACTGAAAATGGGCTTTCGGGTTGGCCCAATTCTTAAATAAAAACCCAAATCCCCCATGATTACGGATTTATAAAGGCCCCAAATTTAGATTTTGGTGTTAATAGGTCAGGGGAGTCCAATTAGGAATTTGAATGGATAAATAATTCGGAAAAATGAATGAGTTATAAAAGAATCAAAATTTATTTTAAATCTAGAATTTGGCTCACAGTTTGGCCCAATTCATGAAAACTCGCCCATTCCTCCATAAAAGCTTTGGAAACCCCCCCAAAAAAGAATGAATGGAAAATAAAATAATTATAACTTTAAAATAATTTAATTATGTGACGTCTCATAAGTGGGGTCATAGTTTTGAAACCAATGAACCATCCATGAAATACCACTCTAGGAAGGGTTTTATGGTTTTCTCTTCCATAGACCACGGTTTGTGCAATCCTTGTACCAAACATGCTCTGCATTCTTTCTGTCCAATTCATTAATTTTCACTCAAACCTATAACAGCCCAAAATTTTTATCAATGGATATTCTGTACTTATATTAATTTCTTCTTCAAATAAAATCACCTTAAGAACACAAAAAACCCCATTGACTATGAATAATGAATATAAAAATATGTATTTCTAGATGCTATGTCACATATAGGAATGAAATAAAAACATTACCTTGGAATAGTAATACGACCCTTATTAATAGTAAGTAGGCTAGTAGAATAGTAACCTCACCAATGAATGTATAAATAAAATTTTGGTATATTATAAATGACAATATTGTATAAATATATCGTAGTTCATATAAATACATGTTTTATAAATTATTAAATATGGGTTGTTATTTTTATAAAGCATAAGTGTTTACTCTCAAATTTATAAATAATATAATATTTTAATATAAAACTTATTCCCATAAAATTTAAAAATAAATTAATATTATATTAACTTATTATTATAAATTAATTTTATGATACAATAATTAATTTTTCAATGTGTTGTAAAAACAGTTTTAATTTTAAAATTGGAATTTTCCAGTAAATGATGATTTTAATTAAAAAATAAATTTATAAAATTAATAAAAATTATTTTCATATAATGGGGATAATTTTTTGTTTCTACACATAAAAAAAATTAGGTTTAAGATTTTTTTATTTTTCAAAAAAACCATATTATTTAGTGAATTATAAAATATTGTATTTTATAGTATAAGAAAAATACTTGATTTATTACATCAGAGATTATGTGTGGCCGATGGAAGCCCATAATATCGAAATATAATTTATTATTTAAATAATTTTTATGATAATTCCCTAAATATTAATATTCTAGAAGAAAAATAATAAATTACTATGTAAAATAATGAGAAAACACCACTCTCTTCCTCTACAAATACCACATCTTCTCCTCACTCATCCCAACCATGCAGTCTTGTAAAAATTATACATAAAATTCATCCCAAGAAACTAACCCACATATAATAGCCTTATGTATCAACAAATGATAAAAAAAATACCATTTAGGAGGTTCTCAAGAAGAAGGTTTCAAGAGGTAAAATCCCCTTTCTTTTATTTAAATTTATTTTCATGATATTTTCTTTTAATTTTTATTTTATCCACAACTATACCCATTAAAAAGGAATTATAACTCTAGTAACATAAATATATTGTAATTTTATAATGATATTCGAAAAATCCCTCATAATTTATTTCCCCAATTATGTTTATAAAAACTAAAACATCATCCTTAATGAATTAATTAATAACATTCAATGATGGAAACGTTTTCAACATCAATTTAATCATTAATGGCTTATCATTAACCCATTTTTATAGTTAAAACAGATTAGAATATATTTATTAAATCTTATTTAATGATCTGTAATGATTATATATACTAGATATTATTTAAAAAACAAAACATATATATAGTGATCGGAAAATGCCAAAATATTCTAAACAGTTATCATTAATGTCTTATATAATGATTCGTCCACGTCATAAATATCCAAATGACTTGTATAACCATTTATTCTACTTGATTTACATTAATAAATTATAACCTCATTTATTAACATCAAATATCAATTTACATTATTTTCTATAAATGTATACATGTAGCCAATCATTAAAATCAGGGAAACGAACAATAAAAAAATAATGAAATTGTATGTTATAAATCATCCAAAGGGACATAAATGTTCTGAATAAAATTGAACCAAATAAATAAAATATAATTTTTTTTATAATTTAATTAACTAATAGATTCAATTTTATTATTCAAGAAATTAAAATCATGTGCAGAACACTTTCATGCATAGAGTAAGGGAATCTACCAGAACCTTATTTTTCATTCGAGTTACTCTTTCTCTAAATTTACCCAAACATAATTATTATTTATATTTTATATTATTATAAATAATTTTCATATTTTCTAAAATCCTGTATATGGGTCATACATCCTTCTTTGATGGGTAAACACATGTTTAAAAATGATCCTTTCGTAATTTTTCCTGATAAACTATCTTGATTAAATAGATCTTCTTAATTTCTCCCCCATTTTAAAATGAACTCGATAATTTATTTAAAGACACTATTATTTTAAAAAATTAAATCATTTTATCATGAAAATATATCTCTTTCTTTTTCTGGATTTATAAAAATAACATTCATTTTCTGTTTTAAATAATTAAAAATATTTTCCTTAAAACAACACAAAAATGTTTTATTTCTAATGTTTCAAAAACATAATTTTTACATATTTACACATCATTATGAAATAACCTATCAATATATAATCCTGTTATACCTTATTTGTGTCCTTTATGATTTAAAACATAATTCCATGGAAACCATTATGATATTCCTTTTTGTTATGTCTTTGACCTGATTATCATAAGTAATTCATTCCATGGGTATCCGTTAAGTTTATATTTGATTCTTTATGTATGATTCTTCACATGGCACACATATTCATGAAAATGTAATGATAGGTGATCCTTTATATTGATCTAATTCATTGGGTAATTCTTAGCCTCAAGGTACATCATGTTCGGACAATGAGTGAACCTCTTTACTTAATTGGACTTTTCCATCATATCTTGGCTACTAGAATTGACTTCAGTTTGTACGATGTTATATGTTGTATCCACATTATAATGATGTCATGGTTATATTTTCCCATGTTATACATGTATTTATTACTTGTGTTTGTTCACATTCCATGCCTTTATTTCATCATGTTATGCTTCTTAACCCATGTGCTATGTTGTACTTCTATGTTTATTACCTTACTGGGATTTTTTGCTCATCCATTTTGTTCATCTATTCCCTAGGTTATCTTATGAAGATATAAAGGCACAAAAGGAGTTAGGATATCAATATAAATATTAAAAAAATATTTATTTTATTTTGGTGTCATGTTGTTTAATTTTTTACATAATCATTCAAGAAGGTAGACATTGCAATCCTTGTCTTGTAATTTTATGCATACTTATTCTTTAAATCATGAAATAATATTTATAAAAGTATAGGTCTATCATGAAACATACCCAAGGTAAAACCCTAAAAAACACAAAACAAGTAAAAACGACTACCCTTAAATGAGTTTAAGACATCTCTAGAAAAAATATGGATCATTCATTTTTAACCATTTAAAATGATTTATTAATATAATTTTACCCTGTATTATTTTTTATAAAAAAATCAATTGAATTATTTATCATTTTAAAAATAATTCTATTTTTATTTTTATAGAAATATTTTAATATAATATTTGTTTTAATTGGTATATCATGTATTTAATATTCCACCAGCATTTCATCAAAAAGGTTTAAATATTCATTTATATGAATGCGTACTTATTTATATTAAAATATTTATATATTTTTTTGATATTTTAAAAACTATTTTTCTATATGAAAATGATATTTTCCTTGAGAATTATATTAATGATCATTGTATTATTTTATTGAAATGAATGAAAAAACCCCTTTATTATTACTATAATGTGTAAATGTTGTACTAATACCGTGCTTTCAAAAGTGGTGTGAGCACACCATTATCCATTTCAAAAAAATTATAAACATTATATTCTTCCATTTCATAAACAAAACCATTCCCTCTTTATTTTAAAATCATTTCACAAAAACATTACGCTTCTTAAAAAAATTCACTTTAAAACCAACGTGCCAAGATTTCAAACCTAAAGCACAAAACAATACGAGAGGAAACTAGTTTCAGCGGGTGACTTATAAATATAGTTGTGGGCCATATTCCAATCAGTTCACCATCATGGATAGTTTTCTAGTGAATATACTAGGCTCGACATGGCTTTCCAGGCCCTGCGAGCTCACTGAGACCATAAACCCAACTATCTTTTCATTTCCCCTAATCATCATCAGTCCAAGGAAACCAAAGGACTTAGATAAATCCTGACATTCCCTAGAGACTCGAATCCCATAATGTGTTGTGGTGATCAGTCACACTAACCATAAACGAACTACTAAGTCCCAACAATCCTAACTCTAGACTATCTCAACTGTTCCACGAATAACGTGACCCAAAAAGTTAACCAGAACCTCCCCTGATACCATTTTGTCACAACCCGGATTGGTGCACATCAACCCTGCACCAAACCCGGCCCATGCAAAGGCCCTAAGGGCATTCCCGATCCCCATGGGCTGGAACAAGTGCTCACGTATCATATAATGACAATTTGGAATGATTTACCCGATTTTCTAAACATTAAACAACAAACAAACTCAATAAAACAAATCTGGATTTTTCAACTAAAATCGTCATTTACATAATTTCAGAACTGAATTACATAAGTTAAAACTATGATTAAAGACTATTAAAAAGGTTCAAAACCATATAAGTACATCCCAGGAACCCTCATGGAAATGGGAACCACCCTCAAGCCATCTCCACAAGACTTCACCACCAATGACGTGCCAAAAACCCGAACCACTAGAACTAAAAACTATACCCAACCTGCGACAACAAAAATAACCATTACTACTTAGCCCCATGGTTGTATGTAGGGTGTGAGAAAAATCCCAATAGGATACCAACACTAATATATTCCATGTCATAAACATTTAATGACGAAAAACATGCTTGTTTTCGAAAACATGAGATGATAGTTAAAATTTCTAAAAGATGCCACATTAAATAAAAACAATTTTCTGGTGGGATAATTTAAATAAATAAATCATTTAAAATATATACAATAGATACTAAATTTTCCAACCTCTCATACTGTATGCTGATGATAAGAACAAAATATCCAGTGAGCACAAGCAATGGGAAATAACCCCTAGGCACTAGCTAGTTCTGGGCCCCAGGTACATCGTATCTCGGTGAGAGTAACCATAACAAATATCTGTTCTCGTGCACGATCCACTAGTTGGGAACATACCCATAACCAATTAGTCCCCAATAATCATCATCATAGTTTAGTTAGAGTTTTATGTGTCAATTGTGCTGAGTGAAACTGAGGCCAAACCCCACGGATTCACTAGCATACTAGTACACGTCCACCCACCCAGATACCCGGGTTTTCCATTTGTGCTCAAATAAGTTATACAAGTCAATGAATATATTTTTCACATGAAAATATAATTTCCATATCATAAATTCACCAAACATCCCACATTTATACAACACAAGTATGAAAAGTCCACTTTTCATTCAGATTGATTTTAAAATCTGACTCACACCAAAATAGCCCACAACACTTTTCACATTTCATTAACACTTCCAAAAATCCTTTAAACATTTTTATAAAACCATTAAAATATATTAAAACTCTCATAACATCCGAATCACTTGGTACATAATACCCTTTTTACCTTCAAAATTATTTTATCATCAATCTTACACGAAATAGCCCACAAACTAGTTTCACTCCAACATTAGAATTTATTAAAACATTTTAGAATTTTAGAAAATATTATAAATTTTTTGACATCATAAATCCTCACTTATCATTTCAAAACACCTTAATAGGTGAACGCACATACCAAAAAGTACAAATTCACCCTTTTCCAACTTTGTTTGACCAACTAAAACATTTTCAATTTTCATAAAAAGAGCCCATGTGGTGTCAATATATCATCCACACAAAACCCATTTCAAACCCACCATTTAAGGCCAAAAACCAAACCAATTCCTATCCAAAGTAGAATTGGATTCCCTAGAGACAATTATAAAGCCACTTTCAAGTATTATAAAATCACCATGAATAATACTACTAAAGATTCAAATGAAAACACACATTTTCATAAAATGATCTCAAAATGTATAACAATTTTTTACACATAAAACCAATTAAAAATACCTTTTTTAGGCCCACATGACACTAATACATTACCAAAACAGAATTTTAATTCCAAACTAGATTTTTTAAACCAATTCCATATGTTATAAATTATACCGAAATAGTACCCCATGAGTAACACATTAAAACACCCAATTTCAAGTTAAAATGAAAATTTAAAATTGAATACATAACCAAATCAATCATAAACAGTATTTGCACCACACCCAACATATGTGAAATATTAAAAATGACTAAATACAACAAGATAACTCATCAGTAATTGTTTACACATGGAACCATCTACTGAAAGTGTCGAATCTATCAAAACATGGTGTGAAACATCAACCACACCACTGCAACATCACAAGGATGATAAATGTAGCCCTAGAACTAAATATTTAACTAACAATACACCAAAATAAAACCATATGTTCAAAACCTTACTTCTGGACATTTTAAAACATTATAAATGGGGGAGGAAAACCTAAAAAGAAAGAAAATTTGAAGAGAGAAACACTTACTCAAAACAATCTTGAAAAAACGACCCAAAATCCACCAGAATCTATATTTAAAAACATCCAACCATTCAAGGGATATTCAAAAAAAATTATGATATCATGTAGGAACTGTAATGGGGGACAAATAGTATGAATTGAGAGAGTTATAATGGAATGAACATACCTCCTCAAATCTGCCCGATTTTAGAAACCCTAATACGTTCAGTACTCAATCGTGATGAAAACGAGCTCCAAGTGGGGGGAAATGCAATGAGAGAGTGACTGGGATTCATAGAGTCGAGAGGGAGGTGGAATCACCAAAGAAATCATTATAATGAAAATGATATTAAAAAATTAAAAAAAATTTAAAAACTGAAAATGGGCTTTTGAGTTGGCCCAATTCTTAAATAAAAACCCAAATCCCCCATGATTATGGATTTATAAAGGCCCCAAATTTACATTTTGGTGTTAATAGGTTAGGAGAGTCCAATTAGGAATTTTAATGGATAAATAATTCGGAAAAATGAATGAGTTATAAAAGAAAAAAAATTTATTTTAAATCTGGAATTTGGCTCATGGTTTGGCCCAATTCATGAAAACTCACCCATTCCTCCATAAAAGCTTGGGAAACCCCCCAAAAAAAGAATGAATGGAAAATAAAATAATTTTAACTTTAAAATAAGTTAATTATGTAACATCTCATATGTGGGGTCATAGTTTTGAAACCAATGAACCATCCATGAAATACCACTCTAGGAAGGGTTTTATGGTTTTCTCGTCCATAGACCATGGTTTGTGCAATAATTGTACCAAACATGCTCTGCATTCATTCTGTCCAATTCATTAATTTTCACTCAAACCTATAATAGCTCAAAATTTTTATCAATGGATATTCTGTACTTATATTAATTTCTTCTTCAAATAAAATCACCTTAAGAACACAAAAAACCCATTGACTATGAATAATGGATATAATAATAGGTATTTCTAGATGCTATGTCACATATAGGAATCAAATAAAAACATTACCTTGGAATAGTAATACGACCCTTATGAATAGTAAGTAGGCTAGTAGAATAGTAACCTCACTAATGAATGTATAAATAAAATTTTTGTATATTATAAATGATTTTTTTTATTTTTTTTTCACTGTAAATCATTTTTTTCCATATTTTCAGAAGCCGGTTTAAGGGGTTGCCGGTACCCATTACACCATTTCACCAAATCCTTTTAACCACCTCTCCACATCCAGATGAAATACCAATTTCAAATTTCAAAATCAAATCCACCGCCAGCCTCCTCGAGTTTCGAACCAGCGTCATCTTCACGCGCCCACAATCTCTTCAAACCTGCCAACGAATCCCGCGACAGCGCTGACATGCCTCGCGCCGCGCACCGCACGTCAATCCCTCACTGCGCAACAGCCCGCACGCAAAACGAAATCCACGCGATGACTCGATCACCGTCACGCGCCACACTATCACCGGAACACCGGCGAGGAACACCGGCTCCCATTCTTTTATTTAAATTTATTTTCATGATATTTTCTTTTAATTTTTATTTTATCAACAACTATTCCCATTAAAAAGGAATTATAACTCTAGTAACATATATATATTGTAATTTTATAATGATATTCGAAAAATCCCTCATAATTTATTTCCCCAATTATGTTTATAAGAACTAAAACATCATCCATAATGAGTTAATTAATAACATTCAATGATGTAAACGATTTCAACATCAATTTAATCATTAATGGATTATCATTAACCCATTTTTATAGTTAAAACAGATTATAATATATTTATTAAATATTATTTAATGTTCTGTAATGATTATATATACTAGATATTATTTAAAAAACAAAACATATATATAGTGATCGAAAAATGCCAAAATATTCTAAACAGTTATCATTAATGTCTTATATAATGATTCGTCCACGTCATAAATATCCAAATGACTTGTATAACCATTTAGTCTACTTTATGTACATTAATAAATTATAACCTCATTTATGAACATCAAAAATCAGTTTACATTATTTTCTATACATGTATACATGTAACTGATCATTAAAATCAGGGAAACGAACAATAAAAAAATAATGAAATTGTATGTTATAAATCATCCAAAGGGAGATAAATGTTCTGAATAAAATTGAACCAAATAAATAAAATATTTTTTTTTTATAATTTAATTAACTAATAGATTCAAATTTATTATTCAAGAAATTAAAATCATGTGCAGAACACTTTCATGCATAGAGTAAGGGAATCTACCAGAACCTTATTTTTCATTTGAGTTACTCTTTCTCAAAATTTACCCAAACATAATGATTATTTATATTTTATATTATTATAAATAATTTTCATATTTTCTAAAATCCTGTATATGGGTCATAACAACCTTCTTTGATGGGTAAATACATGTTTAAAAATGATCCTTTCGCAATTTTTCCTGATAAACTAGCTTGATTAAATAGATCTTCTTAATTTATCCCCCATTTTAAAATGAACTTGATAATCTCTTTAAACACACCAATATTTAAAAAAAATAACTCATTTTATCATGAAAATATATCTTTTTCTTTTTCTATATTTATAAAAATAACATTGATTTTCTATTTTAAATAATTAAAAATATTTTCCTTAAAACAACACTAAAATGTTTTATTTATAATGTTTCATAAACATAATTTTTACATCTATACACATCATTATGAAATAACCTATCATTATATAAGCCTGTTATACCTTATTTCTGTCCTTTATGGTTTAAAACTTAATTCCATGTAAACCATTATGATATTCCTTTTTGTTATGTCTTTGACCTGATTATCATAAGCAATTCATTCCATGGGTATCCGTTAAGTTTATATTTGATTCTTTATGTATGATTCTTCACATGGAACACATATTCATGAAAATGTAATGATAGGTGATCCTTTATATTTATCTAATTCATTGGGTAATTCTTAGCCTCAAGGTACGTCATGTTCGGACAATGAGTGGACCTCTTTACTTAATTGGACTTTTCCACCATATCTTGGCTACTAGACTTGACTTCGGTTTGTACGATGTTATATGTTGTATCCACATTATAATGATGTCATGGTTATATTTTCCCATGTTATACATGTATTTATTACTTGTGTTTTTTCACATTCCATTCCTTTATTTCATCATGTTATGTTTCTTAACCCATGTGCTATGTTGTACTCCTATGTTTATTCCCTTACTGGGAATTTTTCCTCATCCATTTTGTTCATCTATTCCCTAGGTTATCTTATTAAGATATAAAGGAACAAAAGGAGTTAGGATATCAATATAAATATTAAAAAAATATTTATTTTATTTTGGTGTCATGGTGTTTAATTTTTTACATAATCATTCAAGAAGTTAGACATTACAATCCTTGTCTTGCAATTTTATGCATACTTATTCTTTAAATCATGGAATAATATTTATAAAAGGATAGGTCTATCATGAAACATACCCAAGGTAAAACCCTAAAATACTCAAAACAAGTAAAAACGAATATCCGTAAATGAGTTTAAGACATCTCTAGAAAAAATATGGATCATTCATTTTTAACCATTTAAAATGATTTATTAATATAATTTTTAGCCTGTATTATTTTTTATAAAAAAATCAATTGAATTATATATCATTTTAAATATTATTCTATTTTTATTTTTATAGAAATATTTTAATATAATATTTGTTTTAATTGGTATATCATGTATCTAAAATTCCACCAGCATTTCATAAAAAATGTTTAAATATTCATTTATATGAATGCGTACTTATTTATATTAAAAAAAAATTATATTTTTTATCTATTTTAAAAACTAATTTTCTATATGAAAATGATATTTTCCTTGCGAATTATTTTAATGATCATTGTATGATTTTTATTGAAATGAATGAAAAAACCCCTTTATTATTACTATAATGTGTAAATGTTGTACTAATACCATGTTTAATTATTATATAGATGGTTTACGATCATTTTGACTAACAAATGTATTTATATTCACATTCATGATTCATTTTTTTCATTAAAATTCCCTTGAAATATTCAAATTATTTTGATCAATATACATTAAATTTCCCTTAAATCTACACATTTTTTATCATCACTTTATTATTAATTAACCATATCTCATTACTACATATGGTGTATTTACATGAAAGTTATTTTATTGAATGAGGATATAATAAATATCATTATACATTACTCAATATGGATATTTGACTATAAGGAATAGAGATTCATTAATTAAATCGATTATTTGACATTTGAGGAATGATTTTTACATGTAGTGATGGGTGGGGCTTCAACAATATACAACCCTTAGATGCGTCAATATGTCTCAAGATAAAAAATTGATACGTTTTTGTAAGAGGCCACAACAATTTTTATTGATGTTATGGAATAAGGCCTCGATGGTATTTGATTTTTTGACACAAATTTAATAAATATCTAGATATCTTGGCATATGACCTTGAAGGTTTTTTGTAGATATCAATCATTATAAATTCAGTTATTGATATTAAATGTCATTATTCAATTTGGTAAAATATCAATTCCTACATTTTTTTCCTCATTTGATAATTTATTTGGAATTATTTGACTTTCATTTATTCCTTCTATATTATGATTTTTTTCTATTAAATTGGTTGTGTTTTAGTTATTTACCATTTTATATTTATTATTCCCTATTTATTCAATGAATCTATATACGCTTAACAATAATAATAATTTTAGCTCACCAATTAATTATATTTTATTTTAATTTGGATACTAGGAAGTATTTTATGATTGATATGCAGGGATATTCTAGGGGGAATAATGTAATTCCCTTGAAAATTATTCATTAAATTGTACGGTTTCAAATGTAAATGTGATTCATGTATGCATCTAGTTTATCAAGACTATTGAGAATTTCAGTCCTTCAGGATGTGATTCCTTGTATAGTATGCCCATGTAATAAATAAAACACTTGATTCATGCTAAAGGGGTCAACGTCTCTATAATATACACTGGTTATCCCCATGTTAAAAATACCATACTTCTTAAAATAAAGTGTGTGAAATTTTTGAAATTTCATTACAAAATATATCCAAAGGACATAACATCATCCAAATTGAAACAAAAGTACAAAAAACTGAATCATGTATGAGTAAAGATGAAATTAACTCAATCAATAAATTTAAAATTAGTTTTAGGGTTGTATTATTATCCTTATATTTTTAAACTTTTATTGAATGATTTACCCTTTACAAGGATGAAAAATAATACTAGATATACTATTCATACTCACCAAAATAAAAGGAAACTATATACCAAATTAGGAACTCCTGATTAAAATTATCGATTACATTTTTTTTGATTAAAAATAAATAAGTGGAATAATTTAATTTAAAATTAAATCGACAAAATGTTATTAATAATACCTTCTCAAAAAATTGGAATATTTTATATAAAATTTAAATAAATAAATTTCAATAATGATCTATAATATATTTTTTTTCTAAATAATATAATAAAATAAAAAATATCAATTAAAATATATATTTCTACTATTGATTGAAAATTTATACATTTCATAAAATAATTAAAATTTCACCTAATTATAAATTTGATGTGTAAATTTTATAAATTAATTTGGCTTCATAAAATATATTTAATTTCATAAAATACATTTTATAAGTGCTCTATATATTAATAATAATAATTTTTCAAAAAAAATATAATTTTGAGAAAAATGAATCTTTGGAGAATAATATTACTTTTCTAAAAATTTAATGCTTATTTGTGAAGAATAAATAAAAATATTTGTATTTATTAAAACTATTATATAAATTTTTTATAATTTATTTATTCTAATTCATACAATCAATAATAATTTATAGGTTATAAATATCACATAAAAAATAATATTTTGATCGTATACTATATTTTGTTTAAACTAGGTGTTCTGTGAAATGCCAGATATCGAATAAATAAAAGAAATGAATGAAACTTGTAGTCTAGAATATTGTGTTGTTAGAATATATCATTGAGAATTTTTGTGGGTATTTCAATGTTATAATAAAATAATTCATAAAACACATGAGTATTGATCAATATACAATCATAATAAAACATTATAGGTTTCCAGAAGAAGATCATGATGGTTTTATTGGTACTACTATGCTAAAATGTGTTTTTAATTATTAATTAACGAATAAATTATAATTATAATTTAACTATATACGATTTCATATTTCTTTTCCATGTTAAATAATTTTTTTTTCAAAAATGTTTTATTATACTCAACACTATGTTTAAACAATTTATGACATATTGTTGAAATATTATTATTTAATGTGATAGTAAAAGACTAGATATTAGTTTGGAGGGAATTAATGTGACTAAATAATTTATGAAATATACATTTATCATATGAGTAAAATTATTTCATTGTTTATTAATTTGTTAGAGAATAAAATTCAGGAAATTGATTGTAAAAAACGAGTAGCTTTTCACAAAAAATACATGCAACGTTTTTTATATTAGTAAATAATATTATTTTAAAATAGATTATTATATTAATTATATATTAACTTTATATATTTAATCATAAAAGTGATTAATCTATTCATTTTAACTTTGAAATCAATACAAAATATTCATTTATAAGTTCAAAATTAATTCATCTAAAAGGGTTTTTTGAACACTTATTTTAAAAAAAATTCTATTAAATATAGAAATTAGATCTGGTAAACTATTTTCCATATTTATAATAATATTTTATATATATATTAATGAAAATAATTCATTTTCGTTTATTAATAATAGTAACTGAGATAAAAATTCATTAATTTAGTATTAATTAAAAGGATTAGAAATCAGGTTATCCAAAAAGATAAGGTTTATAATATTACAAAACAATTTCTTGAATATATTTAGATAATGGTATTTGGACCATTATATTATTACAATTTATTTGTTTTAATTTTTGAGCAATATAAATATCATAGGACATATATTATATAATAATGATTTATATATATAAATGTTTTCAAATCCCCTCACTTATAATAGGGAACATCATCATTACTCTTATCCACCGAAAATGAGCCCTTCATAATATTTAATATCATAAAATATAGTACCAAAAAATATATATTTAATAAATTGAATTTCTGATATTCCAAAAATAACCAACCCTGATTCCTCTAGGAAATATTTATAGTAGGAAACCTAATAAATAGGTTTATATTCATATATTTGTTTTGTGATTTCTTCTTATACATTTTACAATAATATAAAACATTACAATCTTGAATGAATTAATATATCAAATATACTTCATGTTTTTTGTATTAATTTTAATTTGATTTGTTAAGTCATTATAATCAATTTTAAAATGATAATGTCACTCGTGCATGTGTATAGACTACCACCTCTCTAAAGCAATGTGAATCATTTTTCATTTCCAAGTTAAATTGATTGAAATATGGGTATTTTTAATGAAAATATATGAAATTTATCATGTAATTATGATTATTTAAATGTGAATTATTTGGTACCTTTAATTTTTTCTATCCTTGAAGATGTGAAAATGACGCACATTCAAACATGTAATATACAACCTCTATGAAGTGATTTGTTTAATTGTCATAACATGTTGAGATGAATTGTTATAAATTTGTATATAATGAATAAATATGATAATTATGTCATGATAATAATTATTTATATTATAAAACCATGACCAAGATCCAAGGACTGGAACTATTGAACTGAAGTATTCTTGGAAAACTGATCATTTTCACCTGATTATTAATTGTAATAGAGAAATTGTAAATAAAATTATAATTTCAAATTATAATGGAAAGATACATAGTATTTTATGTTCTAATATGGTTATAAAATAGATTTATAATAAATATATATTTATTATACGAGACTTTTCTATTCATATGAATAATGAGAAGACTTATGATATGGTTGTGTATTACAATATAATTTCATTTCAAGATTAAATGCACTAAATTTATATTAAAGGAAATTATATGGTAGTTATCATTTTAACCAAATTTATTTTAATATAATCTGGTTATTAATTCATTATCATGAAAAAATAAATTTTTATAAAACTTTATTCATAAAATGATTGATAAAATTTCATTATGAACTTCTAACCATATTAACACATTGTACAATGATATTTTACATCCATGTCTATGTTTATTTAATTATTCTCAAGAACGTTATTTTAATTCATCAAATGAGTATTTACAATTATTTTCATAAAATTTTTACTTTATTTTCTATATATTAAATTAGTTTTCCTTCTCATTTTCCAAATAAGTTACATTATACCTTTTATCATAAGTGTGAAAGAAGACATTATTTTACCATTTACAGAATAAATAAATTTTCACACCTTTATAAATATTTATTTTCATTTCAGGTTCCCTTACAATTTATATATTTATCATCAAAAAATTTACTCAATTTATAAGATTTCTTATTTCTTTATGATGAAGATAGAATTTTTTGTTTTAGTTTATTTTCAATGAAAATTTTAATGGTTCTCATAAATATATTATTCATATATGTAAACATCCTGTAATGATTATTATTATTCTCATTGTGTTTTATATTGAGATATTACCCAAATTCTTTCTCTATATGTCTTGTGATGATGATGAATTAAGGATGACTCTATGAAACCTTTTTCTATCTCATTCATCTATTGTGTTATGTTTAAATATTTTTAAATCACAATTATTTTATATGGGTTTTTCTATATTGATATGATGGTTTATTTAGGTTATTTTTTCAACCATATCTAATTTTTTAATTTTGTGATGGTTTGGAATAAAATTTTACATATCTATAATAGATTGGGTATTGAATGATATCTCATATATAATATTGACTAGAATAATGAGTGAGACAAGAATAAGGAAATGATGGAATGAAATGTGAATCTGTTACCAGATGGAAATGAATGTGGGGACTGAACCCATTGTATGAATGGAAATTGGGTTTGGGTTTACCCCAATCCACTATGGTAATTCTACTTGTATGATATTCCTGGTAGAGAACCTTTACCAAGGGAATGATTTTCATTATTTATGTTTATAACAAAAAAACATTTCCTTTTTTCTTATGATATTTTCTAATAGGTCAAGATTTATTATTTATTGGTAAACACTCTTAGTAATTTTTTATGAAAAAATATTATTCTATGATTCGTGAATATAGATTTTCGACATATTGGGTATCAATTTTTTATGTTATGGTCATTTTGTTACACCCTAATGTCTATTCTCACTTATTATCACTAATTTCTATCTCATTTGTTTACCCTTACAAATAATCAATGCTTACCAGCTATTATGAATTTAATAGGGCTCTGTAAAATGGTTTTAAATATGAATTGTTTAATAAATTTACTATTTTATAAGAAAATTGAGGTAGATGTTGAATATCATTCATTAAAAAAGAATAATTTATTATTTATCTCCAAATAAATTAAAAAAATTATTGTTTTTGGGGGTGTATTGTTATGAAATGTATTTAAAATTCATCAAAAGTGATGTAATATTTATGTATGTAATTATTGGTTCACCATTGTTGGGGTAAAATTTTTATTTATTTATTATTGTATATGTCGATTAGAGAACATTGGGAAAACCCAAGGTATATTTCTATCAATAGAATACCATCCAAAAAAATTATTATAGTATATATAGTGTGGTTTCTTAATTATGAAAAATCTTTTTGGATATTATAATGTTGATGTGTTTATGGTATATATACACCAAATGATAAAACCCTTAGTAAATAATGACATAGTATTATGTTGATTAAGACTTTTTTTCTTGATGGTTGGGCTTGATACTACACACCTAGCTAGACCCCAATTGTGGAAATTAATTGGGTAATTCAAATCCTTTCTGTGAAACATTATTCTAAAGACCTGATAAAATTTATTAAAACATATGATAATCAAGAGTAATTTGAGATAAACCAACAATTTCCTAAGATGAAAGGAGGTTTCATATTTTCGGACATCATATGAAGAAATTTTATAACAATTTTATTCTATATAATTATTACTAATGTTTGATGTTGAAACAAATATTTTTAGATCTAGTATGTCTATGAAAAATGAGGAACATATTCAATAATGTTTTTGAAGGAAAATGTGTTATCATTTTGAATGATAAAATAATCATATTGGTTTTGGAGTAAAAAATCGTGAAGTTATATTTAACAAAATCTCTCAATTTTTTGTTAACAAATTAAATCATGGTCTGTTTTTAGTCAAAACTAACAAGAGAAAATGGTTGTTTATGAATTTTTAATTTATGATGTTGATGAAGAAAAAAATATTTTATTTTCCAAAAGCTATGATTTTAGATTAAATCACACATGGAATTTTCACAAATAAATGCGTTGTTTTCTTATTTGTGGAATGTAATTCCATATAGTATCTAATTCTTTATGGAAAATGAAGATATTAATGGGTTAAATTATATTTCATACAAAAAACCTCTAATATTTAAATTTCTTATTTTCGGTTAAATTCATAACTCTTAGGGTCAATAGATTAATCCCAAGGCTTTTCCTTTTACAATTGAAGGGACTATTATATGCCAAACATAGAAGGGGATATTTTTTTTTATTTCACACATATAATACAGTCTAAATACTAAATAATACAATATTTATTTCGTATAAAATATTATTATTGACATATATTTTTTATTTTCTGAGATATTGTGCATTGATTAGCTTTATTTTTATAAATCCCAAGTAAATTACCAATGATGATAAATCACATTTTATATTTTGATCAATCCAATGATCATCCTTTAGTTTGAGGATCGATATGAACTTATATTGAAAATTAATTCTACCGTATGAGTCATACTACATATTCATGTTGATATTTGTCATCAATGGTTGAAGAGAAACATAATTTTACATTTAAGAATATAGTTTAAATATATTTTCATGTATTTTCCAAAGACCATGATTTTCTTCTCCAGAAAAATAACATTGAGTTTTCAATTTGATTAACAACATTTTTTAAAACAATATCAATGTCTGCATATAGAATTACATTGATTTGTCTCTATGAATTAATTAATAAACACCCATAGAGTCATTCTATTGGATTCATATTCCGTAATGTGTTTCCAAGGGGTGAAAATACTATTTTTTGTAAAAATAATGATGGATAAATGCATAATTGCATTGATAATCGTGTAAATAACAATATCACTATTAGGTGAAACTATCATCTACCATATATTGATGATTTTTTTGATCAACAACAAGGATTCCAATACTTTCCAATGATTTATCTTTGATTTATATATTGTCATTTGAGTGAAAATTAAGAGTATATATCCAAAAAAGTAACTATATGATGTACAATAAGTATGAATTTATATTCATAATATTTGGATTCACTAATTCCCATATTCTGTTCATTGATCTAATTTATATAGTCATTACTGATTACCTTTATCAATTTGTGGTTGTATTAACAAATTAAATTCAAATATTTTAAAAGATAATGAATGAGATTGAACATCATTTTATGATTTTATTGAATATCTTGAGGAAGGAGAAATTTAATTTCCAAATTTCACATAATGAATTGTATCTATAAAAATATTATTTCCTAGGATATATAATCTAATTAATGGATTATCCATATATATTTTAAATAAATATTTTTCTAAAAAAATATCCATGACGAACCACAATTTTTATGATATAAATTTTTGTTTATTCGGATTGATACTAAAAGATAAATTATAAACAATTTCTCAAGGATATGTATTCATATATGAAATGATAGTTAGTCAAATTAAATGTTAAATTAGATATATGAGTGTGAGGAATATTTAATGGAACTAATGTGAAGTTTGGTTAGGGAACCTATTATCACACAACCCTACAGTGGTGATAGGATTATGAAAAATGTTGATGAATCAATGATGGGACTAGGTTGAATAATCATGTAGTATGGTTGGTGATAGAATATTGGAAAAAATAATTAAAAATTAAAGGGAAAATACCAAAATATTGATTTGGAGTTTGAGCATTAATGTTTTCATTGAAAATTTTGAGTTACTAACTTTATAATAAAATATGTGTTATATATTTGTATAATGAAATCCTTAAATATAATTTTTCAATAAAAGAGATGAATATGTTCCAATGGTTATTATTATAGTTGATTAAATATTATTACTTTTCCAAAAATTAGATCCATTATAATTCAAATATGTTGGTGGATGCTCTGAGTCAGAAATACCATTCTTGTTTTTCATAGATGCTAATTAAATAAGATATAATAAATTTGAATTTTAAGATGAAGGATTTTTAAATCATGAGAAATGTGGATAGTGATTCTCTTTCTTATAATTATGATTGACCATTAATAATTTTGTGTATTAAGAAGGTACAGAAGGAATATTTCAAACTACCGAAGAAGGTGATAAATTTTATTGAGATAAACCATGATTTTTTGGGGATCATAAAGTTACAGAACAAATAGTTTTCCCAAAAAACATATTTTTATAGGGATATATTAAATGAATCTCATATTTCAATATTCTATATTAATCAGGTATGTATAATGATGTAAAGATATATGAAATAGTACTTCTATATGGGAATCATTAAAATCGATATTAATGAATATAAATATATTGATTCAGGGTATTTTAAAAATATAAGTCTATAAGAAATAGGTTTTAATGATTTAATAAACATTCCCCATAATAGAACTACAATGGGAAACCATAACCGTTGTTTTCATTATTGAGCACTATAAAAACAATAAAATTTTTAATTTTATTTAGGTTATAGTTTTTCACCTTATTAATTAAGTATAAATATTTCAATTTAACAAAATTTCTTTCTTGATAATTTTTCTAGGATAAAAATTATGGAATGTGTAAACATTCATGGAGTTCGAAAATTAAATTTATTTTATCAGGATCTGATGATTTCTTTAATGTTCTTGAGAAGTCATCAAATATATTTAATATGATGTCAAACATTAGAATTGCGTATCATCATATTATATATGGGTAGACTAAGAGAACCATTCACAGCATATAATATACATTGTGAGAAGGATCTTGGGATTTCAATAGTGGTTTGTTTCAAAAAAATTCTATGGTAATGTTTTTGTATCACAATAGCATTCAATAAATAATTCATATAACAACTTATAAAAACCTCTATGAATGGAATATATAAAACCAGTTCTATGAGATGATGATAGATAATAAAATTCCATATGTTTTGAGAAATATAATGAAATTTCTAGGAAGGTTAGAGAAATTTAGTATCACGACAGGGTCCCACAATGTTGATATAAAATTTATACAGAAAGTCATGAGTGAGTTCTAGAGTTCAATGTTTGTAACAAGGAATTCCAATGAATATATCAATGGATAATGGTTATGAAATTTTACATGAAGGACCTTTCAATACCTAGATACATCAATCCATTTGAAATTCATGATTTTTTTTCAAGATGGATTCTTATCATTTGGTGTTTTTAAATAATATATCTCAAGTTCACAATGTGATTCTTGTATCTCTCATAAGGTATTATATAGTATATCCTTCAAATATACTTATCATAGTTGTTTTACATATGTATCTTCATCCCTTTTTTGTGGAAAACCTATAGAGATTCTATATAAATGAGATAAAGTATTAAATAACAATACCA
Organism: Viscum album; assembly: GCA_963277665.1. Lineage (NCBI taxonomy): Eukaryota > Viridiplantae > Streptophyta > Magnoliopsida > Santalales > Viscaceae > Viscum > Viscum album. Next base: position 601,200,818 of record OY728128.1, read on the forward strand.
CCCACCTATTCAATGATTTGTGGTGAAAACAAAAATTTAAAAATGTTTTGGGGGAATCCAAGGATATTATGGGGTAGAATTATTGTAAATTGATTGTATCAAAATTATATACTTTCATGGGAATTATTATTTTGACTGAGGTTGAATGTAACTCCGAAATATTTTAATTTCTATCTATCTATGTACATTTTTCTCACACATAGTATTATTTATAGTTAATAATTAATTAATGGGAATCATAATATCCTATTAAAATATTATTATATGATGAAGCATTTATCGCTGAGATATTTGACTAGAGGATATGGATTAAAAAACTAGTTAGTATGAAATTATTATTTACATGTGGGTATAATTAACTAATTCCTTAAAAATTGGTAGGAAATGAAAATTAAATAATTTTTATATAAAAATTGTGTGTTTTCTAGAAAAAAATAGGCATGAAATATATTTTATTCTTACTAAAGTAAAAGAAATTATATAAATTTATTATTTTAATTAAATTTAGATATTATATATTCAATAAAAAATTTCAGTCATAACTTTTTCTATAATAGTAAATTTATATCAATAAATTTATATTAACAATTAAAATTTAAATTATCCTTAAAAAATATTAGGCGGGGTTTTCATACATATTTTGAAATTATCTTGTGGAAATTAAAAAACTGAATAAAATAAAATGGTTTCCGTATTTGTAATTAGAAATTTATAATTTATTAAATAGTTTAATTTAATTTTATTTCATTAAAAATAGAAATTTTGGAAAATTTTCATTAGGATTGTAAAGGATAAAACAGTAAAAATAGGGGTTAACATAACATATAATGATTAAAATATCACATATAACTTTAATTTTATTAGATAATGGAATATCATCCTTATAAATAATATCATCAAATATTTATAACATTGGGGTAGCTTGACATGGGATAAACCTATATGAAATAATAATGCATCAAATATTTACAAGTTTTCCACACACCTCAATTATAAAATTGAACGTCATATCATCTATTCTCTATAAAAAGGATACATTTTACCATAAAAATCATTATTCAAGTAATGTCACTACATCTTTATCTATGACCTTGAGGGTTTTTTCATTCCAAAATTATCATCCATGTATCCTTAAGGTTATCCTTATAATATAATTATGGGTGGAGAGGTATACTTTCATACCAATCCTTTTCATGATTAAATATTCATAAGCCTCAAAAAAATAATATATATCCATCATTAAATGATGAAATATTTATATTAATTGTACTAAAATATTTTCATGTTAATAATTTCACATTTTCTCACTCCTCTCAAAAAGTTTGAAAATTATATTGTCAGATGAGAATACATGAGGACTACCACTTCCCCAATGGGATGTGATTCATTTCTTCCTTTACTCATTATATTGCTCTTTATAAGAATAAATATCATCAATATATATTATATTTTTTATAAAAATATTATTTTGAAAATATTATTTATTATATTTATTTCATTTTTCTAATCCATTTAAAAGTGAAAATTTCGCTAATGCATACATGTCGAATATCACCTCCATGAAGTGATGTCATCAATTTTCCAACACCACATTATATGAAGGATTAAGTACATGAATATAATGTAAAAATATAATTATTATTTTTTGATTAATATTAAATGGGTTTAGAAACAATAACCATGTTCTAAGAAATAAAAATATATATCCAAAAAATACAATGAAAATAGGCATGTTTTCACTTGAATCCGCAATTTCATAGTGAAATTTTTAAGAAAATTTTTTAAATATTTAATGGAATAAAAAATTCACTACTATATGGGATTACTATTTTTTAATAAATTAATAACAAATATATAATTTTTCATACAGGATTATTGAATGTGTATAAATAATTGCAGGATGTGAGGTAAGTGTTTATGTTACAATCTCATTTATCTTCATGATTGATGATAATAATTTTACACTAAGGGAAATAATGTTTATTTTATCCATCATACCGCCATATATTTTTTTAGCTTTGTTTATTCATTGGAATTTCTCATGATAGTTCCATTCTATATATTTGGTGTGTTAGTTGGTTTCAATTTTTTTTAAGAAAATCCAATATCATTTCCATAGTGGTCAAGGAACCTTTTCTTCTATGTCCATGAAATATAAAATATTTTTAATAATTTAATTTTCTATTTCATACTGAATTCGTTATGTAATTTTTCAAAAAAAAATTGGATTTATTTTCAATTCATTAAAAAGAGTCTTCTGATATTTTTCTACAATATATAAATTTCAATTATTACAAAAAATTGATAATGTAAGCATTATTTTAAGGTATACAGAATGAATGGATTTTCAGTACATAATAACTATTTTCATTAATGAATTTTTATTCCTCTATTTTTCATGATAATTTAAAAATAAATTCATTTTATGATTATTTTTTGAAATTTGAAATATTAAATATAGCGAAAGAAAAGTGTATTTTCCTTATTTTCAAAGATATGTTAAAATGATTTTATAAATACTTTCAATATACATCAACATACTTATTGGATTTTTTTCATCAATTACGATATGTAATTATGAATCCATCAACATAATTTATTGAAATAGATTTTTATTAGGATGATTTGAGGATTATTCTAAAAAACATATTTCATTCTAAAATATTAAAAATGATATGATGACATCATTATTAGGACCCTTTCTTTCCCTAGAGTTATTCTGTGATGAAAATATTAATGTTCATTTAAACTTTTGTAGAATATTTTAATGATTTTAATTATGGGATGGGTGTTATAAGAATTTTAGATCTATATAATTCATTGGGTAAATAATTATATCTGAATTGAAGATATGGAATGTAAGGAGGATGGATCTCGGTTCAAGACACATTCCATTATGATTGTATTGTAATTAAAACTGAATATGAAATGATAAATTGGGCAGTTAACCCATTTCAATATTGAAAATATTAAAGAGAGTGAACACATTCTAAGAATAAAAATCTATTAGGGATTGAACCCAATCCACTACTGGAATTTTTTAACCAATATAGACTTAGAAGTGATCCTAGACTATGGAAATGATTTTCTAGAATTTTGTGTATTCCAAAAAATTATATCTTATTATTGTGATATTTTCTATTATATCACTACTGATTAATGATTATTACATATCTTTTGACATAGTTATTTTTATAAGAAAACCATATTCCTTGATTCATGATTAACGACTTTTGACTAATTTGGAATGATATTGTTAATTTATAATCATGTTTTCATACCATTGATATTATGATAACTTTTAATGACTGATTGATCACTCATAGGTTTACCATTATTGAGAGTAATTGTTTACCCATTAAAAAATATTAATTTCCCTATGATAAGAAAAACTATTTTCAGTAGGGTGTATCTATGTGGGGTACCAAATTAGTAGAACACTGGGGAATATGTTGAAGATATTTCATGAAATAAGATTAATTTTTTATCTATACACTAAATTCCTTGAACCTTTATGGTTATGGTTCGTTTATTCTTATTATATGTAATAAATATTAATCTGAAATGATATCATATTTATGTATGTAATGATCAGGTCACCTATCGAATGCAGGTCGAGATTTTTATTTATGATTCATCTTGTATGATAGCTCATGATATCTATAGAATACACAATATAACACATTACAATTAAAATAATCATAAATTAATTTTCTTGGGAATGTTGGGTGGTGAGTACCAGCACATTAAACTTGGAGAATATGGATCTGTTAGCCAAATGATCCATAGATTTGAATGTATTATAAATGGGATTAGTGCAATTGTTGAAGTGATGGAAATATAGTTTTAATTGAAATTTTTAAAGGTAACTACCTCAAAATGTCAATACATCAATGTGATTATAAATAAGAGTAATATATTTAAATAATATACATTATATATACTAAAATGTTCCTTTTCATAATATGAACATGGATAAAAAAATTAATTGATAAATAATATGTCAAGTATAATGGTATTTTTATGAAATATAATATAAAGGATTCTTCAAAATCATCATATTTAATGTTCCATTAATGTGTTTTTATGACTACCAACTGTGTTTTGACAAATTGAAAATGAATGAAAAGTGTCCAAACCATTTGGATCACATTAGCCTCTAAGAGATATGTGATCATGGGACCTTTGGAAGGTCACATGAAGGATCTATGTGTATCATATGATTTTTAAAAGATCATGTGGAGACCATTTCACATGTTATTTTACTCTTTATAAGAAACTACATACTATTTGTGTTCCCATAGCAGCTTCCAAATGAACACCCCAGCTAACACTATTGGAAAACTAACATATACCAATGGTTTGGAACTATTGGTATAGGCCTCCAAACCGTTGGTATAGCCTATACCAACGGTTTGGAGAACCGTTTCGAAGTTAGCCATTGGGAAAGGTCTATACCAACGGTTTTGCGAAAACCGTTGGTATACACCTATAATAACGGTTTTGGAAACCGTTGGTATAAATAAAATGAAAATATTTACCAACGTTTATGGAACCGTTGGTATATGTATTTAAAAAAAATTCGCTGGGATTTGATCCCAGGACCCCGAGTTTATCATTGAACGACTTAACCACTAACCTAACATGACTTTTGTGAATATAATTACATATATATATATATATATATGTATTGTCATAAATATTTTAAATTTTTATTTATATAATATTCTCGGTAAGAATATATGATAAAAATTCTCAGGACCTATACCAACGATTTTGACAACCGTTGGTATAGTTCCTGATTCTGGATTTTATTCTGGGATGGAGGTTGATTTCTAGGGGACCTTTTCCAACGTTTTGGGCAAACCATTGGGATAGGTATAACCTTTCCCAATGGTTTGGAAAAAGCGTTGGGAAAGGGTATACCAATCCCAACAGTTTGGCCAAACCATTGGGAAAGGTGGCCACAAAGTGGACTTTTCCCAACTGTTTGTCCAAACCGTTGGGAAAGCCATACCCTTTCCCAACTGTTTTGGAAAACCGTTGGGAATGGTGGCCACAAAGTTGGATTTCCCAACGGTTTGGCCAAACCGTTGGGACAAATGGCCTATACCAACGGTTTTTACAAACCGTTGGTATAGAAGCGTTGGGAAAAGTCATATTTCCAGTAGTGTAACACGATTTTTCAGGATGAAAGTGCCTAAAAATAAATCCGAAAGTCCTTTAAAAACTAGGATAAAAATAACAAAAATTATGGTTCTTCATTTGGTCATAAAACTCACCCAACACATCAAAAAATCTCATTATACCACATAGATTCCCATTTTACATGTTCTCTTATTTGTTTAGAGGCCACATGCATTTCACCCCTATCGTTGGAAGGGATATTGAAATTTCCAAGTGGTCGCTTTCTCCACTTTGGCTCCAAAAAAAGAAAAATGGTTTTTCTATGATAATGCTATTGCATCACCATAAGACCTTTTTTTGTCCAGCAACACATCACTAATGGGTATATTGATATTAATCTATAGCACATAATGAATGTTGCGAGACCCCGAGCCCTTGTAAAATAAACAAGGATATAAAAGGGGGAAGTTGGGAGCCTCTTTTAGTCATATACATCATACAATATACCAGATATGGTTTTCCAGACACTAAAATCCAATGTGAACTTTTCCATATTTCCATGAAAGAGCTGGATAGCATGTTACCCTCACCATATGGAGTTCTTCGATCAAGTCCATGAAGTCTTACTCTCCCATTTCAACACTATATGAAAAAATTAATGGGTTTGTAAATGAGATGATCACGCATCACCACATAACCCTTTTTTGGTCATGTGAGGAATCACTATTGGGTAGTTTGATTGTCTTCAATAGGAGTCATTAAAGTTCACAAGATCCCCATTCCTTTGAAAAATAAAAGAGTGGGATAAATCAGAAGATACATAAGCCTTTTACGGTCGTAAATGTCACGTGACACAACTTGCACAACCCAAGACCTCCAATATTTTTTCTCCTAATTGAATGATCTCAAGAAATATCACATGAAAGGCATCCTTCTCTTGAGAAATTCTAGAAAACTCATCTAATATCACAAAAAGGCTTTTTAGTAGGTGCCTTGTGCTCACAAATTCCTTTGAAATTGTCATCTAGACAATGTGGGAGTCTCTAGGAATTCCCACATGATTAGAAAATACCACATTAATTTCATATGATTTAACAAATAGTTTATTGATGGTATGGTATTGTGGTCACTAAAAAAATCCAATTCCCCTTGGAATTACCTACAATTGGATCTTGTGAAATGATTGATATCAAATCCCTCCACTTAATATATCCAATATTTACGTGATATGTGCCACACAAAGTGGAAAATAATCAAGGTTGAAATTCCTATAAATCTCCCACCCCGACATAAAAAATCACCATTGGATCCTTGTTATAGTGAACATATTCATCAAAGAAGATTTATTATAGTAGATAATAGCTGGATCAAAATGTTTTCCCATTATGTAAAATATGTGGAACTGACTAAGAAGATCATGTGACATGTATATGAACTTCATGTGTTCACTCATTGTCCTCACAAACGACTTTAGGTATCTTATGAGAAGTACATCCCAAAAACATGATTAGTCACTCAATAGTATAAATTTTTTACACTAAAAAATATAGGGAATATACAATAAATGTATGGAAGAAAGAATAAATATAAGGGAGAGTTCTTAAAAGGACATATATGATTATCCTCATGTTCGTCAAATAAAATAAAATGGTTATCCAACAGCATCAGGACATGTGACCCAAATCACAAAACACTCCATTGGTATACTGTTAGTTCATCTAAAATCCCACGGACGTGTCCCATAAATTCATATAGCACCCTACGGGACTCCACCAAAATCTAGTGAATCCCTCTAAGCTAGTCATACAGTCCTCGTGATAACCTCTAGACATGTATCCTGAAACATATGGAGGAACTAGTGTATGAAATCAACATCACAAAATGGAATGAAGACCAGACTAATGTATTTCATGATGTCCTCCAATCAAGTCATAGATATCTTGAGAAGTCCTCTAGACATGTCATTCAGCTTTCACAAAGACACCTGGGCATCTCATCCAGGATGTGTAGCACCCTCCAGACATGTCACAATGACTATTGTGATTCCCCCCAATTGTGTCATCCACCATTCACGATGACCCAATGAAATGTAATATGGATAATGCATTGCCCTCTAAGCATGTTAGTCGATATCATGTGATTTATTCTAGGGTCAAATAGAAAGGTATTTAAATTTCCTATAGATAATTGATCCTTATTCATGTGATTGATTATAGGATTAACCATTAAGGTCATCAATTTCTTCTATACAAATCATTAAAGGTCTTGCGATGAACCTCAAACTAGCCATCTGGATTATGTGATGTCCCATGGAAAATTCAACAGGATCAGGCAGTTTTCTATGGACATGACAGGTAGACATCCTATGACATTTCATGTATACAATCAAGTCATGTCATGATTACAATCAATGTGTTTTAAAAATACAATCATGTCAGGTCATGGAGGAATCCTAGGACTAGATAACCTAGTATGAACTCTATATGAGGTCATCTTAGTGTGTAACACCAGGTTTAGTTAAACTAACATGACTATTATTACAACTATAACCAAGATATATATGTTTACATGTTATTTCCTAGGCTTGATAATAAATATACAAAGGTATTTCCTTGCACAAAACTTCCACCTCCAAAAGCTGTGAGACTGATAACTTTCTATCCCTTATTTTTGACATCGAGCATAGCTCACATGTGATTATCTAGTTATAATTATTTTATCATTCATGAAGTTAAACAGTCATTTATAATCCCTAATTCGCAGAAAAATATGATATTTTCTGCATATTATTGTAGTCTGAGTGAGTAATCTCTAATCCCATGAACAACGATGACTCAGATTCCTTCCAAAACCAAGATATGGGGATGTATTCTGAAGGAACAATATCAAATGGGTATCCATTTTGGTGTAAGTACCACCATGTATTAGAAATTCTAACCATTAGTACTCATTCTCTCCCATGGGATAATGATCCTTCCTCAACCACCAAAAGATTTAGAAATCACTAAACCAAGAGACCTATAATTCCTTCTAAAATATGGACACATAGGAATCCTTCCAAATGCATAAGACATATATTAAGTATCTAATGTCATTTCTTATCATGTAATCACTGAATCTATATGAAATGAGTCATATTATATGCAATCCCAAGATTCTCACACAGATAATATCTCATGTGGTCATAGTGAGTTGCAATGATCCCAACATTGGCACCCAAAATCTACACCAGTTAGGGAAACATCTATGTGTAATCCCCAATCGGTGGCATGATGTCACTACACACCATTCAAGGTTATCTACCTTGGAGAATGTACCATTGGTGGGAAAAACTATAGTAACTTTGACTATTGATATAACAATTATATGTAAGATGTCTCCTCATGACTCAAGCTCAAATACATAGTGAATAAAGGTTGCACGTATTTCATTCCTCTATGATGTTAAACTGCATGAGTTCAACAAAAAATGAGGGAAATTATTCATGCTATAAATAGGAGAAATTGGATTCCTCACAAAGGGTCAATCTCATCCATGAAATATCATCCATCATTAGTGTGAATAGACAACTATAGAGTGGATGGTTATATGAAGTCATCATTTACAAAGCTACCCCACAAAGGGGTGTGGATGAAGAACCTCATTCATATAAAAATGGAATAACCAACATGACCCCCTCTCTTTTACTATAAAGATACATTACTTATGATCTTTTTTCAGTTAACTAATCCCATAAAATGAAAAATAAATGATTATAGAACATATCATAATTCAATAATTGATCCCTATAGTAGGAAACAATTCCACCAAAAGATTGCAATATCCAAAAACCCCATCTTCAAAACTAATATGATCTCCTAAGTGTCATTGGTTTGGAAACCTCAAAAAACCACCTTCCATTAGAAAGAAAGTTCATACCTAGTTATGAATATGGGAAACATTGGGATTTTTCTGAAGAGAAAAAAATTGAAACCCCAACATGAGTGATTATATAAAGATAGAAAACCACCACTACTATCAACCTGTCAGGTATGTCCATCCATGACATTATGTTTAAATTAGAATAATGAACTAGAGGATATAGTTTTTAGCCACAAAATATCCTACATAATTTAAAAAGTATAGACAAACCAATTCTCATCAAACCATTTATATTATCATTTCCTAAGTGGTTTCTTATCCAAAAAAAATCTCTCGAGAGACAAAAATATTGAACCTGATGTGAATCTCTCAAGTAATTAAATGAGTGGGTTATTATCTGTTTGAATATTTTTTTTTCTACTTTCATTTGAAAAATAATTAAAAAACTAACATGAAACTCTAAAATAGAATGATGATAGGTTTATCATGACATGGATCTTACAACTGCTCCTATGATGTTGTGGTTCTCCTAAAATAAGTGAACCCTCTCTTTGAAAAGTCCTCATAAGTAGAATGTCCATATCTATAATACCTGTAATATTATGTAAACCATGCATATTTTATTACACACATATCATGCCTAAAATGGTGAATTGATCAGAAACCATATTCTTCTTTTCATGCATGATTGTAGATAAATTCTCCATCAATAGAAGTTTAATCAGGGAATTGTTTTCTTAATCTAGTGATCATTCTGGAAAATCATAATCAACAACAACCCTTACGGTCCATATATTGACCTCAATAACCTAATATATTCATAATATGGTTGTGAATGAAATGGAATGGGAATACTATCGACATGGTATGATCCCAACTATAATGTATTCTTACATGGGTCTTGAAGTACTGAAACTTATGAGTCTTCATCATACAAGGAAATATAGAATAATGTTCCTGGCCCTATTTTCCATGGCCAAATGCCTAAAATTTTTATCCTTATATCATGAAAATCACCACTGTTGGTATCTAATAATTTTTGTTTTAGGGGATAAATATGGATCCCATATTGTTCATGGGCTGATTATATGGGATCCAATAAATTTTTTCACTAGTGGAATCCCATTGGTACTCCTCAGTCTGCAGCTAAAGGTACCATCCAACACACTTCTACCTATGGCACCCATGGATAGAACATAAGGAAGACACATTGTATTTGGAATAATCTAGATAATCATGAGTGTTTTCATATCCTCTCTCATGTTGATGATGTGTTACTATATATTATAGCAATGTATATTGAGTAGAATCATATCCATGTGTGCTCGAACGAGGTCTACAGGCATATTCTTGTGCTAGTCATGGTGCATGTGAATATCCTTATCCCTTTGCATGAATTCCATCTGACGATTCTTGTGGAATAAGATGAGAAAAGTGGTCTCATTTCCCCAATTCAACCACATATATCTTCCAGTATATATAGGAGATAGAAAATGTGATTTCTTGTGTGCCTATAAAACCATTTCATAAATTCCATTACATTGTAGAAATTGATGAAGAACATTGTCATATTATCCTAACATGAGTAGATATGTAGGGAAAATTGTATATTCTTATCCCTATATCTTGACATATCAACACTTTGATCAATATGAAAAATCAGTTTCTTTAGAGTAACAACATATTCATTCTCCTAGACAAGATTACTATCAAAATATTCGTGTAAGGGATTTAGAACTAGACTAGTCTCATATATAGATTCCAACCTGTGATCAGCAAGTGAGAGTGGAACATGCCTCGATATTAGATCAATTCCTGGTCCTAAAATTCTGGTAGAATATTCCAAATCCCAGGATCCGGATCATATCCCATTTTTTCAATACCTAACTAGGTGAGAGTGACAAATTCCTTGGTAAATTTTCAATAAACAATTAATGATTACTAGTATCATAACCCAAATCCTCGTGATTGAGCTCCTATCCCAATTTTAGTTAGGGTTCACCATGTCATAATGGCCCAAGCCTTTCCACAGGCTCATATTTTGGTCAGTGAGTTTTCCTTGAATATTCCATCATATCATAGAATCATGGTTAATATTCATACTTCCACAAAAGAATAACTACACAATCTTTCTTTTGAGGATAAACATGAGGAGGCTCAAATTCCTTCTCCCATTCTGGAGCTTCATCAACATATTAGGGCAGGGAATTCATATTGGGATAGGGCTCATATTCTAATTGTTACAGGGCTCAATAAGTGAGAGGGGAACATGACTCCGGAAAGGCTTGTATCCCTACAAAAAAATAATTGTGGCATATTCCAATGTCTCGAGATCATAATCATACATCTGTTCAGACATAGGATCACCATAGGAGAATGGCACATACATTTGGACTGGCACATATTCAATTAAAAAATATGGAATATCATTGGTATATTCCAAAAAAATATCATGAGAGAGATCATACTATTGCAAAACCAAACCGTTAAAAAATATTTTAAATGTTTTTCATAAAATAGGATCATATACTTTCACAATTCCATTTGGAAGATCATAATACTCCTACCACTACACATAATGATTCTCACATCCCAAATCATATTATTTCAAGATTACTTACGTTTTTTTGTGGCACAATCACAACATGATAAGGGTTTGTAAACACCTCAACAAAATAAGAATATAATCATTACCATGATAGTCTTGGTTATGATATTATGGATATGGATCATTGGGAATTTTCTCTTTCCATAGACTGTGGTCAACCTCCTCATATTGACATCTCCCCTGGAAAATAAAATTCATCCCTTGCCAAAAAACCTCCTTATACAATGTTTTTTAAAAATAAGGCACCTTTGTATTGATATTTGTTCAAAAAATCAGGGTTAGTCATATATAGTCCCCAATCAAAATCTAGTATCACTCCACTCTGATCAATATGGGACCCTAAGAAGCATATTTTGTAGTCAGATCAGATAGAGTCTTGTATGTTTGATGATGTGGAATACGAAATTGGAATATATAATGGTTTATTTGTAAACATCCTCATCATTATGTTTAGTTATTTTCCCACATCTAATTAGGAGTTCCCAAACAAGTCAAGAAAGACCCCATGCCTTATCTATGCAATATATGTGGGCTACTCATTAGTGACTGGATGATTATCACATACCTTATCCAGGATATGAGGCACAACATCAGACTGTTATGATTATATGTTTTAATATATACAAATCTATTATCTCTCTTCCTAGGATACAAAAGAGTATAAACACAATCTAAATTTGTAACATGCCTACTACCATTACATCAAAACACCTTGAAAAATGATCTCTGAATCCATGTTATGAATCTATATTCCAAGATGTGGAATATATGTAATGTTACACATCAAAGAACCACTATAATTACAGAATCCCTATGATATGGCCTCCTATAATTTAATATAATTAACTGAATTTATGGGACCTGGAAATGATCGAGATAGTTTGTAATACAATGAAACGATCCTTCTTTAATGATGTCAATACCTAATGAACAAAATAAGATGATATCCAAAATGTCTTTGAACTATTACCCATGAACCAATGGGAATGAATTTCAGACAAAGAATCTTATTTTAAAGTCAATGTGGTAGTACCATATAAAAACTGACTCTCGTCATGGGTTGTCATTACATACAAGTAATACATGATCAAAACAAATCTACATCAAATAGGAGATAGCATGAGCTGACATAGTAGTTGTACAAGAGTGGATATAGCCAACTATGTTGAAGAAATTTTTACTATATCCTCCACCTATATAAAATTCAATTCACATGATGAATCATGAAATATAATTATAATACATAAACAAAACCCCTTCCCACTAGACTGGGGAATTTATAACTCAATCTCCATCACAATGTTCATCATCCTCTGACAGGATCTCCATGAAATCAATAATAATTCCAGGTCATCCCTAGACCACTAGTCTAGAGAATTAATATCTCAATCCACATCCCATGAATAACAAAATCCATGATTGGGATCATTATATCCATAAAAATAGGATCAATAAATGACAATTTTGGTCCCAAATATCCCCATTTGGTAGGTATGGGTCCATTTTTATCATCATCGTCACCCATGAGAGAAAATATATTCTATTGATTCTATGGTAAATAATGATGGTTAACATCCCAAAAATTTATATCACTACATAAAAACCATATGTAATTTATGGAACATTTGGAAATCATGACAAAAAAACTCCCTCAAGCTGATTAATCCTTTAAAAAGACCTGAGGAGAATATGAAAAAGGAAGTCAAACCCAACCTAGGTTGCTAGCACAAATGTCTTGATATGGAAAATGGTTGAGAATTGTCCATAATACAGGTAGTTTAGAATCATCATGTTTTGTTGGATGTAATGTGATAACAACCATTTCTTGACACACCTATATTAACGTCAACACCATCAACACAACAAAATATTGTGGATCGGGACATTGATGTAGAAGAAAGAAACATAGAAGACATCCCTCATGAAAATGGTGATTTGGATGCACCAACTGAGCCTACACGAATCCAAAACCAAGGAAGGATAAAAAATATAGAACCACTAAATATCATGTTTGAACACCTAAAGTAAAATAATACCAATGATAATGCGAATTTTTTGGCTACATACCAATCACCACCTTATAGAGTTTAATATCTTTCCATGGAGGAACAATTAACACAATATGAGATTGAGGTGAAAAATCTTATCCAAATTAAAGAGGAATTACTCAAGGGAAATATTCCCACTAGGTATCATCTTGAGGTCAAGGAGAATATTTCTCATCATATATTAACAAACCATCCAAAAAGAGTGGAATTTAATCCCCAAAAATTCTTTGGATCTAGGAAGATGGACTACAAAAATAATGAAATTTTTTTTGGCTTCCCAACATTACTGAAAAAACCTCTCCATATCCCTAGTAATCATTATGTTTACATATGTCTTGAGAATTAGAAAGAGATGAAAATAGTTCAACCACATTTAGCCCCTCCAACAATCTATATATGGGAGGTCACTCAAAAAGAAGTTCCTCCAGAGTTTCTCAACATTAGTGAGTCCATGTATACTAAAATAGTATCCATGGAGGGTCAGAAAGAATATATGAAGCTTTATAATGATTCATATCCTGAATGAGAGGATGAAACCGTTTTTTCACCCAGTTTTAGCAATCCAACAATCTCAATGTTTGATGTTACAAGTGATACTAAAAAAAATATGACCCACACCACATCCAGATGTTGTATAATGATGGTCCCTCGAGATCTATATGAGGATTACATGTTCATTTTTTTTGTACAGAATATGATATGTTCAGCCTTTTTTTGTTTTATTAGCCTTCTAATAGGATCTGTTGGAAGATGAGAGGGAATTTATTTTCCATTCCTTTAATAGTTTACCTTTATGTAGAGGAAAATGATAATTGATAGCCTAACAAACTACAAGAAAATAGAAAAGAAGAGGGTTTATCCTTTTAATTCAAGATGGAAGGGTATAACCTATTCCCTCATCATCCCTCTCCAACATGAACAATTACAGGAACTACATACTGAATATATTAGGGGTTATATGTAGACACCATTGATCATAATGACTTATCATATTCTATTTCATGTGTTAACATAAATGGCCCAACATTTGGAGGATTCCATTCCAAAAACCTACGCTAAATCATGAATCCTTCCATTAGAACATGAGAAAAGGATTAGTAAGGAAGAAGTTTGTACTATTACCCTCAAATTGGTTGAAGTTCCCATTAATGCACCAAAGAAGGTTTAGATCCACCTAGAGGCTCATATTAAGTGTAAACAACCTCAAAATCATCCCCATCCATAAGCATATAGAAATCAGGGTCACCAGATATTTGAGTAATAAATGAATAAATCGAACACCTTTGTAAATGAAAAATTACCTAGTTATTTCCTTGCATCCATGGCCAAAAATCGACTTAATCTACCAAATACAAAAAATCATAATGATTTCAACCTCACTAACTATATTGACTATTTCATTTTCAATAGAAATCTAGTTTAAAATATAAGGGACAACTTCATCTTCAAATATGTCCTTCAAGATATGGTTGATTCTAGATATGTGGTGTTAGATAACTACTTGGATCAAGTGAGCTACATAACCATTATCCATTCAAAATAAAAGGGTTATTAGAAGAATGTTGAAGTAATTTTTTGAAACAAGGTAAACTATATTACTTAGAAAATAGTTAACCAAGGTCAGGCCACCTTGGGATAAATGTTGTGCAGACCCACAATAGAACCAAAACCCAAGATGGATAAACTTGATATGCCCATTGAATGATGAAACATACAATAGATTTATGAAGAGATAGAAGAAGAAGATCCATATTCTTCTCCAATAAAGGCTTTGACTCTTGCAAATTTCTTCCATGAAATATTTGAAACATCATCACTTCCCCATCAAACAGATCTCTCATTAGATGAATATGTAATAATTTTTGCAATGTGATGCACTTGGAAGACCCCGTATCTAATGATGAAAATTCCTTCATGAATGATTTATTGTCACCAAACCTAGGAATAAGAGGACTCACACACATGAACTATGGATACAGGGGATAGAAATTGCAGCATCAGAACCAATATTTTTGTCACTTAGACATAGTGGAAATAAAAATAGGAATGACCATTAGGAAAGACCACCATAAATACCAATAGATTAATCGAGTCTCCTAAGAACCATTCAATGATTTTCCATTCCCAGGTTTCTTGCAAGAAAACCAAGAGGGGGTTTGATTACCTGATCATCCTATAAAATGGGGATTTCTAGACCGTCATGCTCCTCTGGCCACAGATTCCCCACCAGCCGATCCCCATGAACGAAGACCATCAACCACACATTCCTCTTCTTTTGAGCCACATGTCCAGGTGAGACTCCACCTCAAGAAGCACCATCCTCTTGCACAAAAGTATTCCATTCCAAAATAGGTTATAGTCCCCCACCAGGATCTCATTCCATGATGCACGACACCCTAAAAAATAAATTAGAGAGGCACTCATTGAATCCCTATAGATCCCATAGGAATTTTAGAGAGAAGTTGATGTGGCTGAAGAATATAGAATAAATACAATGTACTTAGAGTTATATCTCATAATATCATTCATAGAATATGATCTTGAAGATCTCCCCTAAGGATACATCTGACCCGTATATATTTTGGGTATACTGGATACTATCAATATCTGAAGGGATCTGATAGATAAAGGCATCAAGATTAATATCATCCAGATTTGAAACCTTTTTTATTTGGGATATAGTGTAGGGGGATTTCTCTAACATGGATAAACATTTAAGGGAATTATATGCATGATGAAAGAACTCCTGGGAAGATCAGACTTGAATATCGGTTTTGGGATCTCAAATCTAATGTAGAGTATATTTTTATGTATTATGAAACCTCATACAACATCCTTCTCAGAATACTTGGACTCCATAGTCACATGGTTATAACATCAAAATTCCATCACTGTTTGAACTAACACATTTGATGGAATGGTTGGAATGCTACATGGAGATAGTGAAACCATTACGAATTATGAAGCCACATATGAATAATTAGGTTTCTACAAAATGGAAATAAAGTAACCAATGGTGGATGATGATATCCAGTTTTCATCCCCCAACATCATATAGATATCCCCTTTAAATTCCTAGAGTGTGAACTACATTGGATTTGAACTCCCCACAAATCTTGTTAAGGTAATAGACATGGTCCTAGTATCATAAACCCTCTTATACATAGTCACTACAAATAATAACATTTTCTCTAGAATATCTCTATGATAACTCTGGTAAAAGGGGATGATAAGGAATTTTCTCATGGCCTCTCTCACCATAATAGTGACAATGGTTCCCCTAGAATCTCATCTCCATATGAGACTTCCTAAAAATATAGAGAGGAGGAATAATAAGAGTATGAACATAGAAACACCCCACCAACATTTTAGGATGGTGTCTCAACCACCATCTATTAGCTCAGGATAGTAAATTTAGGGAATAAAAAAGACCCATATGCTACACGGAATAGTTTTTTTAAGGTTGGGGCCGAAGACTCATTTATTATCAATGAAAAGGAAAGTGATCTTTTAACTAGGTAGAGGGAGACTCATTTCATAGCCCGAAGGCCTGGTGGGCATTTAGCCCATTACAAGGAGTGTAGGCCCAAATTTTTGGCTCAAATCCCATTCAGTGAATAGTAATGCTATAGTACCAGCTTGCTACATTACAGCACTGTAGTCGCCACTTATACAGTGACTTGCTGCTTCTAAAGTGACAAGTAGTGGCTACATGGCCCTCCGTTGCTACAGTTCCACCCCTCGTACAGTACTGCAACAGTACTGCAACACCACCCTCTTCCCAATGGGTTTTAAACCCCCATGATGTAAAAGATTTGTTCATCACATTTTTAAATAAACAACAATATGTGTTAACTTGAAATTATATAAAAATATCTAGACTAAATTAATATGTGGCTAAACACCGTCTTTTCTTATTCAATCACTATCAGGTTTTCCAGATTGTATCTAGGATGATGTACCCCTCTCATGCTACCAATGTAGAGGTTGGAGTCAGATATATTATCGAAAATAATTTTTCCAAAAATCCTATTACCCAATATGGATATCAAATATTTTCCACATAAAAGAAAAAGAATTTGAATATTATATATTTCATCAATTTTAGAGGTATTAATTGATATTTTTTAAATGATGATCTATTATGAAAAATCAAAGAACTCTTGAGTGGTGATACTGAATGCTTCAAATATCTTCCCTTCATGGATGGGTATTCGAGGTACAACTAGATAATGATTTCTAATGAATATGATGATGCCACTACCATAAACCACCCCAAGTGAAATTTTCTATCAAGTCATTCCATATAGACTAATTAACAATTATGTGATATATTAACTCACTATGAATCAGATAAATTTTTCTTTCCAAGGGAAAATTGCTAAATTATATGTTGATGATATGGTTTTCAAATACCAATAGTGTTGCGATCACATTATTTATATTCAAACCAGTCTCTACAATATACCCAAACAAAGACTGAAGGTGAATCTAATAAAAATCACTTTGGGATTAACAGGAGGGATGTTATATATCATTGTGGTATACCTCCATCTAATTGAGGTATATCCATAAAATTCTAGTTTTATTTCTTAAATTTCTCCCCTTGCAATTTCACATAATTTCAAGGACACAATGGTAACCTTGCTTATATTCAGTGTTTCATATCCATCATTGCTAGAAAATATCACTCAATGAATTGGTTAATGAATAAAATAGTTTTTACCAATGAAATGTGGTCTATGAAGAATCTATTGAATGTCCCAAGAAATATCTATTTCGCCAACGAGTCATGATTCCACCATTGGACGGAAATCCAATCATATTATATGTTATCACCAGGGAACACTCACTCAGTTACCTCCTCACATGGAAGAATGATGTGGGGTGTGATAACACTCTATATTACCTCCCCAGAATAATGATATTTACTAATACCATATACTCAGATGTCGAGAAGACCATTCTTTCACTAATATTTGAAATGAAAAGGCTGAGGAATTACATGTTTCTCCATGAAGTCAATATGTTCTGTTTATTGATCAACTGATGTATGTCATTGATTTCCTTACGGAACATCCCATTATAGAAAGTACACCAGTAGACACCAAATTAAAATATGTATATTTTTTCTACGCCTATATCACTCCCATGAATTGGAAATGTATTATTATTATGCCTACTGAAATACTATTAGATATATGATGAAAAATATGAATCCCAATCATGTTTTATAGGGGATTATATTTTTATCTCTAGACAATGAAATTTTCCACCACTATTTCTCACTATCTGAAGGCTACACAAATAATGAGTTATAATACCAATTGATCATCAATTTGAAAGAAGGTGGCATATATCAATATATATCCTACCTAAATACCAAAGGGGATTTTAAACTAGTGATAAATTATATCAATGATGAATATTCCATAAAAAATGATGAATTTGACCCAATCATTGTATACAATAGGGGACTTATGTTTGAATACACTTTTGATCCAATATTTTTTCTTGATATGTGATCATATAATTATCATGCTGACACATAGGATAATGTGAACATAGTCCTAGATGATACTAATCAGAAGGAATAAATCTTTTGTACCATGCATCGAATAATGGTTTCATAAATTATTGTATATGATATATATGAATTTAATCAGGTCAACACCACCCTATACCATGATGAAGTGATATCCACCCCTAGATGGATGAATCCCGTAATTAGTTATCTCTAAAATGTGACTCTCCAAAAGGACCAAGATTGAAGGGGGTAGATTTAGAGATTTAGATTGAATGTTACCCTACGGGATTACCCAATTGAGAAGAAAACCATTCACAAGGATTGGATGGAATCCTCCTCAAATGAATATAATAATTAGTTATTCACACTGTCCCTAAATTGGTTGAGGATATAACCCTCAAGAATTACTAGATACGAAATACTGTCAACTTAATAAATTTTAATATCATCCCTAGGTTCGGGGTCCCTCACACAATATTCAATGTAAAAAACGCATACTTCTATTCCATGGAATTGATGAATTTATACAAAGAATACAACATTAAGTCTAATCACTCATCCCGATAACATGAAGTGGAAAATTTAAAAATATATTCCATCAAGAAGACTTTGAAAAATATACTCTAAAATATGTTGAATATGGAAAAAAAGTCTTGGATGGATAAACACATCTATTCTTTATGGGCCAACCATGCCCCCACTTCTTACTACTACAAAAGAGTAACAGTATTCATTCTTGTATGGTACTAAGGTAGTATTTACCATAGAATTCTAGTTTCCCTAAAATCAAATATCCATTTTTAGACAAATATAAAATGATGAGTTATCAAAAAAGAAGCTCGATGACCTAGAAGAGCTCAATGGGAACAGTATTTCAACATTTTAACACCTTGAAACCAATATGAATTAGATCATATGATCCTTTAATAAAAACATATTCTTATGTTCATCACTCTAAAGGGAATTGTCATTACCTCTCATAAACCCAATGATACCATAGAAGAATCCACTAATGTTGGAACTGAAATAGGTAAGGCCTTATTTCATATAGAATTCCTATCATAATGAACCATACTGATTGATGGGAAATGGAACAGATTTCTATTCAATGAAATTGAAATAATTGTCCCATTAATGCATCTGCTAGTCCAATAACTCATCTTAATATTTGGAAATAGAAAATAGAAAAATAGAGGCATTAAATAAGACAATGTCAAACATACTCTATAATATGGTGAATAAAGACAATTCATTCTACTTTTATAAAATCATCCATGATTTAGGGGACTAAATTACATAACCAATGTACTACTACATAAGAAAATATATTTTAATTAGTGTATGGGACTGAGGTAGGCATTCCCCTATAATCATAGTTTCTCTCACATTGAATATCCATTTTATTACAACTCTAAAATTCAGATTTTTCAATAAATAAGATAGATGAACCAAAATGGATCAACGAGAATAGTTTGTGTACATTTACCAACAACGAGGCCCATTAGAATCAGATCACATGATCTTTTAATGAAACTTTCTTCCTTAATTCATTCCACTAAGGAGATTTTTTTCTCTCATATGCCTAATGATACCAAGTAATAATCATCCAAATTGGGAACCCAAATGGAAAGGGCCTCATGTCAATCAAAAGATCTATCATAATGGATCATACTCATTGGACACAATTGTAGGGAATGGGTAACCCCCCCCCCCCTAATAAAAGGTTTCTAAAAAAATACATCGCACAGTGGTTATCAAGAATATTGTTTGGGAAGTAGGACATTAAACTGCATATCATCTCACATCATGACCACATGACGATAAAATAGTACAGAGTATTCCTCTTTATATGATGTAATACCACACAAAATCATCATATTAATATGATGTAAAACCACACATGTATATCCTGATGAAATTACGCTAAACTTTATGGATCACATCCTTACCACATGACTTTAAGCTACATGGATCCTCAAATGGTTCATATTTATTAATATTTGGAGACCCAACCCTTAGTTTTAAGACATTGAACTACACAATTTATCACATCCTATGTTAAACATTATGGAATATGTCATCACAACATGATGATAAACTGCACAGGAAGCACTTTCTGACTAACGAATCCCCACACATGAACTAAATGTGTGAGAAAGACTAATGAAATTCCCACATCCCTATGTGAGAGTTAGCTACACATAGGGAGTCTCTCTTTCTAAAAACTATGTGTGGTTTGATTCCATAAATCATAAGATAACTAGTGATGAATTAATGATTATTTTTTTCTCAACCACATTGTAACGTACCAGTAATGTTAGGTGACACTCATCCTAACCTCAAGATGCTAATATTCATTAATGGTGTCTTTATGACATGAAATTGATCTACTTGGTTTTCTAGAACTAAACATGGCTTGATTCACATTTCAAAGAAATATGTAGGGATTCTTCGATCATATGTCTATGTATATATTTCACATGACACAAAAGTCCATCGTCCTCTCCTTAATATCCTATCCATGGGAAGATGAATACATTCCATTCAGTGTTTCTCATACCGAGCATATCTTACATGAGCATCATAATTTTAGTAAGGGATTCACCGCATGATCAAGGCATATAAATCACAATAGAGAGTAATCATGGTCCAAATTGTAATAAATTAAAAGGAATAACTTGAGTTCTAATTTTTTTTTGAACTAAATGGTGGAATTCGTCTAAACAATAAAATACGAAACAATCCTTTGGACCACACTCGAGAAGGACACTATTTTTTTTGGAAGGTCCCCTACCAATCCTCTATTCAATAACTACATGTGGCGTGAATATTAACACCACATGAGACGTATTAATACCTAAATATATAGCCCCAAATCTAATCATGACAAATAAACATAAAAATTCACCCTCCATGCATTTAGGTAAAACTTGGGAAGGAATCACCACTTTCAATAAACACATAAGAAATAATTATTATTACCCTATGATATGTAGTGATTCATAGATTTCCATCCATAGATATAGCTAGAATAATAATTTTTATATCGAGACGAATACATACTTACAACATGACATTATACAGGATGGTTCTTCATGAGATACGTATGGATTGATTCAAATTACAATTGGATCTGTAGTGATGAATATATTACCACCCTTGGGTCAATCCACAATACCCATTTTTATATAGGGAATCATATTCCATTATAGAATGAATTTAAACCACATGGTTCCTTGAGAACTATGACTAGAATGATTCCAGTCATTAATTGATATTCAGTGATTTCTGAATCTCAAATATTTGGCCCATATAAAATAACAAATAAAAACAATTCCCACATATACATATAGGTCAGACCCGTATATAAGATTTAATGTTCAAGAACTATATGTGTCTTGATTCCTATTATCAAAGGATATTTAGTGCTGTCTAGATCACTGATTATGGGCCCATCTAAAACAAACAGTTAAAATTTTAGAAATACATCCTAGGATTTTAGCTAGGCGAGACCTTTATTCCTATGTTTGAGTCAGATATATGTGTAGTATTCTTTTTCGTGAAATATATTTTTCATAATTTCACACAATATTTCCCACATCCTTACCAAATGTCATTATACATCAAGGAATATATCCATATTACATTACATTAAACTACACAGAACCAATTATTTACCTACTACATGATGCTAACCTGTTCATTCCATCCTCAATTATCATCCCTTATCAAAGGACCACAAGATCCTTACCATAGTCAACAATTGTATGAGGTTCTTCTACTATATATGAAGAACCTTAGTTCATAAAACTAACTTAATTTTTCATGTACCTAATGATAACATAAACCATTAGTGCACCTTAGAATGTACAATATCTCTCTCTTAATGACCATTATATTGATGTATAAGGGATGACACATACCATCTTGAGATATATTGGCTCGGTAGGAGGGATTTCAAATCCTTATAACCATGAAATCACCATGGCAGAGCTCATCAATCGAGCATGGTCTAGTCCATCCCTAGAATGATTTTCCTGTATCATTACTCATGATCTAAGAACATTTATTAATGATTTAAAACATTTTCATACCCATTTTAGAAGGGTGTTTTAGTGTTCTTGACTCTGGGTATCCCAATTTGGACCTTTTGTAACATCCCCTAATATCAGTTCTATGCGCCTCATGACCATAAACTTGCAAAACATTGGTCAATTCTATATAACCATAGAATCTAGATTATAATCATAAATATCAAAATACCTTAAAATTTGTGTGAATTTGAAACAATACTGACTTGGTTAAAACCTGCAAATGAAATCCTGAGAAAAATTCATGCCTTCACTTGTTAAACTCTTTATCATTAGAGATTATTAAAAAAATACATTACAAAAAAAATTTCTATAAATTTCTTGAGAACCACATTGTAGCCTTAGTGAAAGACAACGTATGCTCGTTGACCCCTTAGTTTAGGAAAATACTAGAGTAATTATTTTTCGTAGATCCTCACCAAGATAATATTTCTCTATGAGATGAGAAAACTATTAAGGTGATAAAACAATTCTTGGATATTAAACTTTATATAAATAACTCTTTATGATTTCATAACCTTAGATCTCTGTAAACCTTCCATGATCCTTGAAAAATGATACCTATCTTCATGTGACCCTTTGTTTGACTATGCATATATGGATAGGGATTCTGTATATATGCATATGGTTTTCCACCAAAAGTTTCACTCTATAAAAAGGGTGTTCAGATCCATGTGATAAATGACATAATCATGGTATAACTCATCTCCTTAGTGTGTTATTTCCCACTCCTTTTATTATTTTCTTATATCATCCACCTTCCCTAATCACAATTGAAAAGGATTTTAAATCCCTATTCTATAATATCCAATATGATTCAATATCTGAAATTCTATATCTCCATGTTTTCTAAAATTTCTTAATGAAGGGACATAAAACTCTATTCCCAAACAATTTTTTGGCCCACAACTCATGATTTTAAACCACAAGGTGTAGGGATTGATATTCACAACTAATGAGAAAAAATAACTATATTATCAAAACCCTTCTTGGATAGCCATTTGATCAATACCCAACCTTATCGTCTAGATGTTTGAGACTTCATCAAAATTTCATGACCCTATGAAAGTATTGGATATCATCTTTTCATGACCATGTTATTGACGCATGAGGTATTTGACCTAAAAACCACATTCGTATCCTCCTTTTAAGAAAGGGTCTTCATTCCTTGGGTTCCCCAAAAAACTATGGTGGAACTTGGAACCTTTGAATGTTATTGGTCATCCCCATATTTTAGGCCCCATTCCATACAGACTAACTCATACTTATGCGTTATGAATTAATTCCTTCGCATTCCAACTATCCATGTAGACTCATAATCCTTAGTATTTAAACCTCAAACAATATCATATTCATAAATCATACGTGACCCATGTAAAAGAGTGGATATACCTCTGTTTGAAAATTATACTGAAGCATAATGGATTTTTCCTACCAACCAGAGGCATCTCCTCCTTGTAGGAAAGGAACTACAATCCTAATGATCCATGGAAACACCATGGAAGAAATCAACATCCTATCATGATTTGATTTATTCCAAGCATGTCTGAAAAATATTTCATGATCATTGATCAAGACCTTCCATTAATAATTTTAACTTCATGGAATCCTACTGTCCGAGAAAAATGACTCCATTCTATGGTGATAGATGGCCTGGGCTAATAGATCCTAAACTACAATGATAGAAGGTCCTATCTAAATACCATAAACTGTATAGATAGGTGGTTTGAGATAAAATTCCCTAAACTATTCTGATAGAAGGATTGAGCTAAAAGGACCTAAATTATAGTGATAGTTGTTTTGACCTAAAATTCTGTAAAATACAACAATAGAAGGTTTGAGTTAAAATAAAATGAACTATAATTATATAATATCTTAGTTAAAATTTCCTAAAATACACATATTGAAAGTGTGAGCTAATACAATCTATACTAAATCAGTAGAAGGTTTGATCTAAATGATCATAAAATAATGAAATAGTAGTTCCATGATAAAAGACCCCAAACTATATCACAATAGATATTTATTCTATAAGAAATAAAAAATATTATAAGTCCCATCAGATGGACTTAGAAAAATTAATCTATGATCTCTGACCCCATCATATTTTGAAAAAGATATTGTAATCTTCATCTGATACTATAATCTACCCAATTATTATTTTATTAATTAGTTAATATAGAGATAAATGGAATAGATACATCATTTAGGAAACCCAAGATTTGGTTGTAATTCAAGATAAAGTCTCAAGAATAATTCATTATGATTTTGATATTCAAATACTAAACATCAGGTTTAATTGACATTTTGAAAAGGATGGGTATAGTTAGTGATTCATATAACATCAGATCAAGTAATTCTTAAATAAATAATAAATTAAGTAAAAACTATATAGTATCATGAATGGTTAAAAAAATACATTAGTGAATCTCCATATTTCATTGTTTCTCCATGAATCCCATAAAATTCTGATTACATTCCAATGACCGATCTACAATAGTATTCGAAAAATAGAGCTATTGATGTTGGAAAGATTTTTTCAATAAGCATAAATTCAACACTGAATTGATTCTTTGCCAAACTCTTTAACTCCACCCAAGTATTGAGGTTCCCAATGAAAGTAGTATGTATCCTAACTCATTTTTGTGTTATTTTCAATGAGGATGATGATGTTGAGTGGTAATACATCATGTGATCTATTATTTCATCATTTCCCCATTACATAATGGACTAGGAAACTATATAGGATTGAAATTCATATAGAGACATGAAACTCTCCTACAATATCTCCAATACCACCTAAAACTTTTCGGAAATGGGTGATCGATCATCAAAATTGTGAAAGTCCCACTCATTGGTGGAAAAACATTTACAATTTAGGATAATTTGCCTCGTGATTACATAATGTGTATGGAGATCAAATTTATACACCCTAAGGTCATGAAATAGTTGAAAATGCATTCCACTCTGTCCCAAAATATTTCTATATGAGTCTCATAAATCAATAAGTGAATTAGATGGTATATTTTCATGATCATTCTTAATAGATTTTGTCCCAATATCGAGATAGTCATCTCTAGGATGGGGTCACATACTTGAATTCTCTACCAGTTCATAAATATACTCCATCGTTTCTAAAAACATATCGGTAAGTGAGAAAAATGGTGTGTCCAAATGTTGAACCAGTCATCATAGCACAAAAATTGTTTAGTCTACTACCCATGTCTAGGCATAATGCTGAGGAAGAAAGTAAGGATCTTCATCATTTGGAAAAATGATCTTAGTAGCAATGCTTTCATTTTCCAACATCATCCAAAATTGAAGTATGATTAAGTGGTGATGAAATCCTCACAAACTATATTAATGAAAGGGAGATACTCATAGGTTGTAGCCGAAATGATTTGCAAACCAATAAGGTCTATGTAGTTTTCATGTCATTAGATCGTCCAACTTTACTACTAGAACCTCATCCTGAAGGGTTATCATGTACCACCATTCATTAAAAGATTCTTTATCATTATAATTATTTTTGACAATTAGTGTAGGATAGTGGGTAAATGAAAGCTTTTGGATCAAATCAACACATAATAATCATTGTTAGAACCTTTTGACAAGGATCCAATCATAGATAAGATCACCAACTAGGGACAAGATACAACATTAGTGATCCTTGTGGTATTGTAGTATCCGTAGAAATTGAAATGACCTCATATCCATTTATTGAAACTCTACAATGAACCAATGATCCTATAGGGGATGATTCACTTCTAAATTAGGCCCAAATGTTGGTAAATATGTTCATGGGTCCACAATGCCAGATTAGAGCACCATCCTTCTTCTAGTTGTGCTACCATCAATAGTATACTGGCCTAGAATCCCAAACGCACATCACATCTAGGAAAATACTCCCATTCAATAGCATGTCCATGAATCCAACCATCGTAAGGCTTTTAGAGATATCTATATTCACTTTGTATCCCAATGAATTATGATCCACGTCTTCAATATTTACCCAATATAAACCCAACTACCACAAAACAACTAGGACAGACACCGATTTTGGTGTATTGTAGTCGGTCGAGATCCGATGTAAAAAAGGAAAGTGATGATACTATATTTGAAAGATATAATTGATTTCATAGAAAAATACTTCAATTACTATAAAATCCCAATGATGGGCATGTCCCTCTATAATACTGGAGTTTTCAAGGGTTTATCCCACACATTATTAGTGAGAAGGAATTTTTCTTACATATCTCAAAGAACGGTTATCCCACATTATAAAGAGATATAACATAGACTAATTACTTCTTTACCATGGTTAAAATGAATGGATTGGATTCCATGTAACCAATGATAAACCAATTAATTGAGAACATCATACTGATGATAAATAATTAATTGGTAAATTCATACCTCTTAATAATGATGGACAGTGTATAACTTATCAGAGATCTCTATGCATATTCTCCTAAACCAAAATGGCAATGAACATTCATTAGAAAAGTTACCTGTATGATGAATATATCATTTTTTGCACTATTATACTCCTTGGTAATTCAAGGAAAATATGGATACACATGAATAACTCTAATCTATGAGCTGTTGAGAAAAATAATAGTTGTTCATACCTAAGGGGGTGTCTTCTAACATATAAGACAACCCCAGGGATCATGTTTCACCATTTCATCCATCCTCGTAATTTTTTGACCAAATATAGTCAACACAATGTGACACCTTGAAATATAGAAGATTTATTCCCCAATAAGGAATGAAAACATTATCCATAAATGCAGGCCCATATAGAGGAAGTATGTGTGATAAATGATAATTGTGTAGATCTAATGGGAAAATATAATTAAAAACCTCCTCATCAATACTCATACGGTATCAAGGGTCATGATTGGGGATTTACTATATCATGGAAGATTTATTATCCATAGAATAGGAACATTGATGAACAAAAATAAAAATAATTAAATGTATGACACATATTTCAGGTGGATAAAAATAAATCTTGTCAAATGAATGATATAAAATTGAAACATCTTCATTCTCATTGCATGAATTGGTTGGGAATTCATGATCACATAATGTATTATTGAATCACTTGGTTCATGATGATCTCTTTGACCCTATAAACCCATAGAATATCACACAACTACATGACCCCTCATAATACTCCTGATTTCATGAACATGATGTGGTCATGTGAGAAAAAAATATTCTTATAGGATCATGTTATCGAGCGAGAAGATCCCATAAAACCCTTGATGTTAATCATGAAACCATATGGCTAATGATCAATAATTTATAATACTTACTTAGTTGTTTATTCAAACTATCTCCTAGGTAAAACAGATCATGTGAAGTAGTTCCCGCATAAAGATCTCATCAATGGATCATTCCATTAATTCTTCCAGAAGGGTCTGGTAAAATCATTATGTGATGGGGGAAGGCAATATGAGATTTGAGAAGTGAGGTAGTGGTTGAATGAAATGATTTTTATCCAAATTTTATAGGCAATTCCATGAAATTCCAAATGTCACCCAATATGCAAAGTGTTTTACAATGATTCTGATTCGTGGCTACTCTAAAGCCTTGGGTTGGAATTTATTATTCTCATAAGTGATCCATTATCCATTGGAACATTGATTTAGAAGGTAATTTTTTGATACCCTCCAAATGAGCATTGAAAAATCCACAATTCAGGAAATAGTGGACCAAAATAATTGATCACATCATCCTACAAGAGACATGAGATAAAGATACCTTCAAAAGTTCATGTAAATTAGCCATGAATTGTTCAAGACCTCCTGCTGATATCACAGAGCACATTTTACCAGTCCTTCGTCTATTTTGAATGCATCCCATACAATCAGTGATCAACCATTGACTACCAAATTAGGACCCTCCAAGTCACAAATATATAAAACTCACATTACACACCCATGAATCTTTCACGACACAAAAATTACTTGCTGGCATGTATACCTTGTTGCGCATGATCCCACTGGAAAGCTAATCCAATCACATAAAGTGCCCCATGCATGTTTTGATGGTAACGAGCCGCCCCCTCCCTTTGTATCCAAATAAAAGAATTATGAGGTCTCCATTATAATTATCATTTATCACCATAATAAAATTTTTTATTACACAAATCATAACCTATAAAGTGATTTATTTTCTTCAAAAAATCTAAATAAATATTGTGACACCCCAAGACCTTGTAAAATAAATATATAAATGGAAAGTGGAAAAGGTGGGATCCCTTTGTAGTAATAAAAATAATTCAATGGACCCCATATGGTTCGTGAGACACCAAATTATCATGGTGATATGTCCACTTCTCCATGAGATATCCCATTGGTATGTCACCCTCTCCATGTGAATGGCATCAGACATGTCGAAGGGGTCATGTGCTACCATTTTGACACTATATGGGAAACAAAAGGGTTTCCCCATGAAATTCATTCGCATAAACACATGTCCCCCATTAGGTCACACAATGTACATCTAATGGAGATAGTGCTTGTATTCGGCAACAATTATGCAAGGCCACAAGATCCTCAAGCCATTGAAAAATAAATGAAGGAAAAAAATTTGAAAAGGAAGAAGCCTCTTGTAGTGGAATACATCGTGCGACATGACCATTAACACCATACGACCTTGAAAAACCCCTTATATGGATATCCTAATCTCGTGAAATCCCCTTGTCAATTCATCTCTATCTCATGAAGGGTCCCATAAAAGTTTCCCAAGATCCTGTGAAGTCTTTTCCATTTGTTCCTTAATCTCTCAACGGCCCTTGGACATTCCCTCAGGATATTGTGAAAGTCCATTGGTGTTCCACCATGATTAGGAAAAACCCCATTCATTTTATATAATCCAACAAATAGGGCATCAAAGGGATAGTCTCATGATCTCAAAAAAACATGTGATTCCCCCAAACTGACCAACAAAAGGATCTCATGAAATGAATTAAATAAAATCACTCTACCAACTCCATTCTAGATTATTGTGATATGCACCATGAAAATCAAATAATAACAGAGGTGAAATGGTTTATATATTCATCACTACAACATCAGAAAATTCATCATTGGATCCTTTAACATGCACCTAAGGTATCAGATCATGTACCTCAGTGTAGTTAATCACATGATTAGAAAGGATTTATGGTTAGTGAAATCTAGGTAACCACATATACAGATCATGTGGTATGCATAGGCACATCACTTGATCACTCATATATCCTTAAAAAGACTTAAAGTAGCTTATTATTATGACATATCATATACCTGATCAGTAATATGAGACTTAAACAAATTTACAAAAAAAAACATATATGAAATATGCACTCAAAGGATGGAATAAATACAAAAAATATGGGGGGATTATGTGAAGAACATATAACTTGATCTTCCTTCACATCATAAAAACCACCCTGGTCAACAGACAACATGATGAAATGTTATACAGATCAAATGATTACCCTTTGGTAAACAATTGGGATCACGAACATTCCCCTATATTTTCCATAGAATATCATATGGTGGCCTCTGGGCATGCCACACATGTCTCATGCAACCCTTTCTATTAAGCAAGCATACCACATGATAACATCTAGATATGTCAGTAAAATAATATAGTGGATCTACTGTATGTAAGATATGCTTAGTTATGGAAACATGATAGGTCGAGTGGCTCTCATAACATCCTCTAAAAAAGCTTGCAAGATATTGCTACTTCCTCTGAACATATCATCCAGCTTTAGTGATGACACCTGAAAAAGTCATATTTGATGTGTATGACCCTCCATGCATTACACACTATCTCCCAAAATGCCCTTTATTTATTTCAGATAGATAGTGTGATGAAACCAAGGAATTTTTGGAGGATCATGTGACACCATCCAAATAATTTCATCCAAGATTACACAATGGATTCTCGAATCGACCATCCATTTCATGAGATGTGCTCTGGAGATGTTTTTCATGGTTATGTCATGGCTTCAAGAATCCACAATCCTAGTATTATGATTTACTCTATGAATGTCATACATATCCATTTGATGTCCTTCAAACACGCCATTCATATTATGTGATGTCCCTTGATCAATTAAATGGAATCATTTGATTGTCTTCTGACAAGGAAAAGAGACATCCTTCGACATATCGTGTAGACCATCAATGCATTTAAGGAATACAATCAACATATTACGAATCTTCAAGAAATCAAGGTCAAGAGGGAATCCAAGAACATGATAAACAGGTCTCTACTCTATAACGTAAAATATAAGTGTGAAATGGTGGTTTAATTGAATTGTGATGTCTATAATTCATGTTATAACTAGATTATTTAGGAAACCTTCTTATGCCCTGAGATCCACAACAAATATCCTATATATAGTCCAAGAACACAAGTTCCGCAGTCAAAATTAGTGAGGATAGTCATTTAACATCCCATGATTCACTCATCTAGAATAGATCACATATTCATTGGACGTTTCATAGATTATATCATTCAAAAAGGGAAGTCTTGGAGTGTAATCCCTAATCAGTGACCTAATATTGTATTTCTGTTACATAAGGGAGGTATTAGTGTGTAAACCCCAACACCACAAACAATGGTTAATCTAATTATTCCATAACTAGGATATGTAAGAATACTTATTATAGATCATGTTCAAATGGGAATCCACATTACTATTAGTCCCTCCATATGTCCAAATTTTTGACCGTTGGAGCTCAATCACTCTCTCGGGCTGATGGTGCTCCCTCATTCACTAGCAGGTTGATAGACCACTAAATTATGATGACTCTAATTTCTACCATAACCAGAATATATATTATACCATCACTTGTTTGAATCCCTATATTATTTGTCTAGTGGTTTTTCCCATAATGTAATACACAAATCCTTATGAAATGAGGTTTATTACTGGAAATTCCTTGTTTCCCACACCAATAATAGCTCACATGGGTTTAGTATGTTGAAATGGTTGTATCATTGGCAGCAAGAATATCCAGCATCCATGGAAACCTTAGTGTGTAATCCTAAATCATTTTCATGATGTAACTATCCATAATACAAGGGTATATACCATGTGGTAATAACTATGGGATTAAACGAACTATCGTAACTCTGATTCTTGATATCACGAAGATACATAGGATTTATCCTTGATACTTGGATTCAAATACCCGATGTATTTGTTCCCACAAATGTTTTATTTTAATATAAATTTAATATGTATGGGTTCAATGAAATATGTTGGAATTTATTCCTGTTATAAACAGGATACGAATGAGGCATCATAATTTATCAATTATATCTTAAATATATTAAACACATGTATAGATAAAAATTAACTCTGTAGTTCCTAGTTATATGTATTCATAATATACACATGTAACCAAAAAATGGAAATGGATAATGGACCTCAAATACATACATATGGACTAACAAAAAATACCCCCTCTATTTGAATATAATGAGACTTATTATGTAATAACTTTGATAGGGTTACCAATTTTGAATCAATATTAGGAAAAGATTATTGAACATATATTAGATCAATATGAGAGTCGTATATTAGGAAAAAATTCCCCACAAAATTTTAGGATGATCCCAACCTCCCATCCCCTTGACCAATGTGAGTTCCTTGCAGTCATTGGGTATGAAACTCCAAAGGACCAACTACCTTTGAGAAGTAGCTTCATACTCGGTTATGGGTGTGGAAGCCATTAAAATTTTCCACTATTGATAAACAAATTTTAGGAAAAAATTTAATTATTTTATAAAGAAATAGAACCCTCACTACAATCATCCAATTGGGTCAATCCAACATAATCATTCTAATGAAACATTAATGTTAGACCAGATGAGATATCATTTTACCGTGGAATCTCAATTGTCAGATGAAAAGGATAGACTTCCCAGTTATCTCCATACCATTGATTGAGAAATAACATTATTGGATCTTTATTTCCAAAAACATATTATAAACAATGTGATATGGGTTTATAATTTTGAGAATTTTTTTTGGAAAATAGAAGTTTCAAGAAAAATATTAAAATGAAAAATAAAAAGGATGGAATGAAAGGTAATAAATTTCTTTTAGATTTAACTCGCAATGATTATTTAATGAAAGGAAATATCATGTATGATTTTCCTGAAATAAGGTATCTAAATAATTAAATGGTTAAATTCAAAAATGGGGATCAAAATTTTTTTCAGGCAAGACTTATAGTGTTAATTCTAATTTAATATGTGAGTGAGGAAGTAAAAAAATACTTGTATTAATGGCTATATGTTTTCATGTATCAAATTTTTTCAATTATTATAAAATGATAATGTTTTTATAAGGTTACTAATGATAAAAGGTATAAAACTGATTCAAATTATTGTTTATCTTATATTTTTGATGTGGAAAATGTTTATATTAACAACATTAAAACGAATGTAAGAAATTACATAAATATTATTCATGAAATATTGATATATATAATCCATTATAATGTATAAACCCAAAAAAAATTGTTATAGAAATCAAGAAACTAAATTAAAATAGTAACATTTTATAAGTATTTATTAATAAAAAATTTGAATAGAAAAAGAAATTTTATTCTAATATAATGAAACTTATAGTTGAAAAGATAGAGTTAAAAATTTTATTTTTAAAATATTATGAATATCATTAAAGTATATATTAATTAGTCTATGATTGTTTAATAAATTTATAATTTATTTATGAAGCTATACTATGAAAATTAAAGTGTAATAAGGACAACATCGTGTTTGAATATTTATTTCAATGATTATTTTGAACTAATTAATAAAATTGTGATGAAAAGAATGAATCATGAAATCTAAAATAATATTTATATTCATTTTTCTGGTTAAATAAAAATATGATAAACTAATTTATTTAACAAAAACTAATTAAAATATGAATTATTTTGGATATACCTGACACAGAAAAATAATAAATATAATTTTTTTATTAAATGTTCCAATTGAAAAGTTTCTCATCATAAATGTTTTACAGGTATAATGCATGGGAATTATTCTAATGAGTGATGTTTAATATTCACTCCATAATTTGATAATATAAATAATATATGTATTAATATTTATTTTCGAACACCCCATAAATAGATTTTTCAGTTTTTGTGGATAAATTTTACACAACTAATGTGATTCAACCCAAGATGGAATGGGTATAAAAACACTATTTTGAATGATTAATAGTTGGAATATTACATAGGAGTCTCATTGATTTGTGGAGTATAAAACTTTGTTATTCCAGACACATGACCAATGATATTTCTATCTTTATATTATTCAATTCCTATGATAGAGGTCTAGTAACATTTGGATTTAGGTTTTTTGATCTTAGTGTGTTTATTTTAAATAAAAAATATAATCTTGACATATTTTATTTTAAATGTAATTTATTCATCCTTCTATAATATTCTATTTCTACTAATAACATATTTTTTTAAGAACAATAATTTTTTGGTTAAAGAACAAATGTTTATTATGTCGACTTAAATTATAAATGAAAAGTAAAAGTTAGATTTAACTCATAGTGAATATAATTTAGGGAAATTGTTTGTGGTTAAGACTATTCTTAAGATAATAATGATAATGTATTGGTTCTGTGGGAGAAAATATGTCCTTAAACAGACCCTAAAATCTAATATAATCTTAAATTCCACCCTTATTAAGAATTTATAGCATATATTAGATCTGTTATTCCTACTGTAGTATCCCAATGATAAAACCCCAAAAGTAGGTTCCCACTATTATTATATTGGAATGATTATAAGGAAACAAATTCCAAAGGACTGATGTGTAACGCCCCGACCCCTGTTACCAAGAGTCAGTGTATTATTTTAATACATTGGAATGATTACAAGGAATCAGGTCTGGATGGACCGATCAGTTTAGCAGTCTTGGAAAATAGATTACATAAATGAATGTTACATTACAGTTTTTAACATTCAATAAAAAATAAATAATCCTTTATTAACGTCATTATTCTCTTATCATAACAATTCATATCAGTCACAACACCCTTATTGGAATTCAGAGAAAAATAAAACAAAGAAAAGGGTGAGCTCAGATGCTCAATAAGGATAACAATATAGAGGAATGATTCATAAATAAGAATAAACATTTAAGGAAATGTATATGAATAAAACAAAAATCCTTTTAAACTTAAACGTCTGCATTGTAAGGAAACGATAAAATCAAATATTTCCATTTACTTATTAACATTGATATTCAACTAGTTGAATAAT
Organism: Viscum album; assembly: GCA_963277665.1. NCBI lineage: Eukaryota > Viridiplantae > Streptophyta > Magnoliopsida > Santalales > Viscaceae > Viscum > Viscum album. The sequence continues at coordinate 601,236,391 of OY728128.1, forward strand.
CACATGAAATAATAATATCCACTTTCAAAATGATATAAGGCTTAATTCCAGACTTAAAAACCACGTAGTCAAGGCATTGTGCCAAGACTACAAATAAGATTTTGTCAAGGTCTTATTTCAAGACACTAGTTTGTCTCATGTGACCTACCGATACATCGAGGAGCTATAGCGGTCTCCACACGTCACATTCTATGTCCAATGCATTCCTTTTATGAAAAAGATTAAACCTATCATAAACATTCATATTAAAACTAGCATACAAAATGTCAATACGTTATCCATAAAACACGAATGGTATATAAATAACACATCCACAGTCAAACATATCACAAAATATTCAATAAAATATGGAAGATTGTATCATAATAAATCAACTTCAAACAAGTCTAAAATCTATCAAGGTATGTTGATATTGATGAAATTTATTTGTGGAACTCTTTGAGGGAAATATACATTTTTTATAAAAACATTTATAAGTCACACAATTTAGAGGGGAAGAAATTTAAATACATTTTTGTATAAAATATTTCCATATCACTTTGAATCATTTTAAAGTAATTATCATTTTAAAATCATTCATGTTCGTATAAATAAATCCTTGATATCCATTTTGAAATCATGGATATTAATGGGAATGATTCAAAAGGATAAATATTTAAAATATTTAAAATGATATTTTAGTAAAAAAGTACCTTAAAAAGAATCCTCTTGAAAACTATTTTTTGAAACATGGAAATGGATATTAAATATTTCCAAGTAGATACTTACGTAAAAACTACCTCGGATAATAAAATGATTGTGAAATTAACCCTTGCCGGGTACATTCCTTTAGTTGAGGGTATGTTTAACCTACTATATAAATCCTGTAGTATTTATTAAATTATACCAGAACCATATTAATATTTATGATATCATACATGATTCATATATGACTTTATACTACCTATTTAATAAAATTTTCCATATTAAATTAATATTTTGTGTAATAATTGCTTTCTTTATCGTATGTGTTTTAACATGTTACTCTTGATTGTATCACATAAATCATTATTTATATAATTTAAAAATATAAAACATGATTTATATATCAAATATATTTAGAATAAAAATATGTATAATGGACATATATATGAAATGGAAAACAACGTTTATGGAGACGGTAGGTCGTACGTACGCATAAGCATTGTTTCCGTTTTCATATGTTTTTGAACAGAACTAAGTTAATTAGATATATGTTAGTACATAAATAAATAAATAAATATATATTATTATTATTATTTCATATATTACATACTTATTAATGATATATATTTTTGTAATCATTGTTGAATGGTGAACGTGGAAATGAATCTCATCTCGTCGTGGAGACTGTAATCCGTACGTACACACGAGCGACAATATAAATATATTGATGGTCAAATAATATGTAATTATATGGTATATCATATATACAGAATCATTAACATTTAATATTTATTAATTACATTAGTTATACTCATTATTATACTAATCCAAATAATTTTGTGTTTTAATAACAAACTACACCACGACATGGAGACGGTAATCCTTACATACACACGTATGGTGACATTGTCATTTATAGGATGGATAGAGTAATGAATATGATTTTACCATTTCTAAAATAACATCATAGTATATAAAAGGTATATTAGATTTTATTTTATCATGGAAACAATAAAGAATGAATATGTGGAAGAAGAAAAGAATAATAAAGAGGTGAATAAATATTTACCTCTTCTTGGGTTCTTCCTTTTTATTTGATCAAAAGGGCACCATAGGATGGATTTATGATCAAAGTAATGCCTATTGGATGAAGGGAAGAATTGTTGGGAGGATATTTGGGCATGAGATTCTGGGCCAAAAGGATTTGGAGGTGTTTTATTAAGAGAAGGGGAAGATCCCTTTTATAGGAGAGGTGACAGTCATTTTAGGAAAAGTTCGAAATATTATTTTATAATAAAATCATTTTCAGTTTATAATGGCTCAAAAACAAATTATTTAAATAATAATGTGGGTATCAGTCGAAAACCTCTCAAAAATAGTTTTTTGAAAAATTTAGGTCATCATATTAAACTTATCATTTAAATTTAACATTTTGTTAAATAGTTTGACATTTACCATGTCTCTTTGTATTTTTATATTATGTTGTTAATAAGCAAACTATAATCATACAAGAGAACCCCAATATGTTCATTAATGACATATATAATATTATTAATTCCCTTTGGACGATCCTTAGATTTTTTTGGAATATTTTATCAACCAATAATATAGTATTCGTTTTAAAAACTCAATTTTGTCAATTTTGAAATTATTTAATAAATGATTTTTTCTAAAGTCCTAACAACTTTATTTCTTCAAACTAATTATATATGTTTAATAAAAACATGTCAAATTAACATAAAAATATTTCAATTCATAAAAACTCTCAAAATACATTTATTTGGATATTTAAAATATCAATAATTTTAATATTTCATTATTAAGGTAATTACTGCATCATCCTTGTGTTATAAATAAATTAAATTTTTTAACTTCTAAAAATAATAAATAAATAAGATTATGTTGGATGTTTTTTTATTTCTAATTACTATTTATAGTTGATTTTATATTATGTGTAATCCTATATTAGAAATGGTTTAGTTTTTAAACCTGGAATTTTACTCTTTTAACTCTTCTATGAATAAAATAATAATAGATGTCCTAATATTTTCCTAGTGGACCAAAGTGGATCATATATTATTCATAAGGTTGTTTTTGGTAGAATTATACTTATACAATAGAATGAGGACATGTGCTAGGGTAATTATTATTTTATTTTTACCATAAATTACTCAATTTACTTTTAACCGTGGTAAATAAAAGTCAAAAATTACTGTTCACCAAAATGTATTTTCATATTATTGAAACAAATTTTACTTAATGATATTAACAATGTCTCTTAGATTTTGGAAATTCAACTCACAAAAGAAGTAAAAATAATTTTTACGTAAATTTGCAAATGCTCCTCGGAGGTGGGTAAAAGACGGTAAAAAGTTTGATAAAAATTTATATATTTAAATTTATTATAAAATGAATCCAATGAATTAGGATGAACATAAATACGTATTATTTATCTATTATGACATAAAATAAATTTAAATAAAATAACAAATTATTTAAATAAAAACTCTGTTTTAACCAATAAAGCAATGTTTTTCACTATTGATCAACAAATTGAATGTTTTTAGAAAAAACAACAAATTTATCCTAAGATAATTTTGATATTATGAATTAAAAAATGAAGCCTATTTTAATAAATTAAAAAAATAGAGGTTGAATTTATTCAATTAAAATTATATCCTGATGTCAAAACCAATTTTTTTTACAAATAAGTAAAAACTATTAAAAGATTGACATGTGTTTATCCCAAATATAAATGTGATATTACTTTTAATGACCAAAATTGTATTAAATGTTAAAAATATAATCATATTATACTTCCAAACCATTCACATGAATAATTTGTCACTCTAAATTATTTTGATTAAAAAAGTTGTTTTAAATTAAAACATAGTATTTCTCACTATTCATCAAAATATGAAATTATCAGAAAAGGACCAAAAATGTATCCAAACTAAAATTTTATTCCCGGATTCTAAATAAGTTTTTAATTTCATTTAATTTAATATGATAACATGTAAAATATTTTTTCATAAAGGTTTCATCATTAAAATGTGTTATAATTTCTTTTTTTTTGAAAAATGATTATTTTATCCAAAAAATGAATTTTTTCTTATATTATTTATAAGAAACACATAATATGGATTTTAAAATTATATAGGGTATATAAGATTCAAAATTTAGTTAATAATATTCATAACCACTTTTGGAACTATTAGTTTAGTAAGTTGTGGTGCGCTCGAACTTGATGTTGCATGTAGCGAAAACTATTGAATTACTTTATAAGAAAACATACTATGAAATCATGGGGTGTTACATTCTAACCTCCTTCAATAAATTGTTTCCTCACAATTTGAATTTTTTCATCAAAAATAAATGGTTATAAATAGAAAAATACCTTTTTGGAAAACCCACATCGGAAATTGGGTTAATAATATTTAGTCTTAATAAGAGGGACAAGGATCTCAAAAAGACACCACCAAATTATGATCTCGATTAGAAGAACATTAGTGGAAATTAGAGACACATAATAAGAGGAAAAATGTAAATATTAATAGGGAGTTATTGAGGTCATCAATCACAAACAAGAGTAAAATTGAGGTCCTCAAAGCCATTAATCTAAGATGATGTAAAATATCAGCAGTTCAACAAAACATGTGGTATTAGGGTAACACATTTTTTGTTTTAACATCCCTTACCTAAATTTTAATAATTAATTTATTCATTGAATAAGATGAATATATATATATATATATATATATATTATTGATAAGGATATTTTCATCCTTCAGCTAATTCCTACGACAAACTCATATTTCAGTTCAAAAGATTATAGAATTGAAAAATATTCTATTTATCCTAATCGCATAGGGTTCCTAAAATAATGAATTTATAATTATTTTGAAAAAATATTTAAAAAAAACTACATTATACAAACTAGGATATCACGTAGGCTAGTGGTAGGTGATGCACCCTTGTCACCCTTCAGTTGCGGGTTCAAGTCTCGCGGCCTTTCCAAACACGACGAGTTGTCATTGACCTCCAGGTTGTCCTTTTTTGACAATCCAAATATAATCTCAAGAAATGATTTAACCTTAAAAATACTATCAAATGTAAAACTTAATCGATTCCAACATTTATACTTATCCCATATACTTCTGTCTAAACTCATAGTCTAAATTTTTTAAAGAAGGTAACAAATTGATGATCCTTTTGCCACATAATAACATGTGAATACCTTCATCATGTATTCTTTTAAAACACAGTAACATCCTGAATTATCATATAACTGTATTGATTACATTAATGCTCCCTTATTCATTATAGAATACATGATATACTCTTTATATACAAAATTTTTGTTAACTCCAACAGTGATGGAATAAACAAACCATTATCCAGTTCCAAAGATATCAATAATATCCAATATAATTTATCCAAATCAATCATCTATTCTTCCAATATATATACATAAGTATCAAGACCATATTAATGTTTTGTCTTTCCTTAAACCAGGTATTTTCCATGAAGTTTAACTTGCAATGGAATCTCTTTTTTTGGTTCCACTAATCTCATGTCCTTAATGAAATAGTACTAAAGTACAATCCTTATATATACTATAATTATTATAACATGTACATCATTAATACAATACTCAAATGAAAAAATACATTAATAGCAACATAAATACTCTTTGTCATTCTTCTTAGTATTTGGTAGTATCATAACTTGACTATTATCTAATAGTATCATTAGAGGTATACTCTGATGATTTGGAAATTGATTCATGTAGTGTCCCAACTCCATTCAGATGAAGCATTGTACATTTGAAACCATTTTCTCATCCTTTAAATAATGTACTTGGTGTCCTTTTTCTCCACACATTAAAAAAAACTCGCATTCCCTTCATGAATTTACCTAGGTGATTCTTTCCACAGTTATCACATTTTGGAAAATCCTTCATGGCCTTATTCCCATTATCCATCTTTCTCTCTACCATCTTTTTCTTCCCTGGATTCCCTTCAAATCCATGGGACATAGAAAATTCATTACATATATTATTAACATGTGATATTATTTCCTCATATAATGATAATACATGGGAGACTATTTCCTTTCTAAATATTGTCTTAATAACATGAATGATATGATCCTTCTTACTCATTGGATCCTGCGTATTGCTAGTGGTCTCATTCCATCTACGGGGTGCCATTTCTATGTAATGTCATACACTTGGCTAGTTTATGAATCATAATGAATAATTAAAAACATGAAAAACAATTAACACAAATTGAACAGTTCGTGGATATAATCCATAATCATAAAAAAATTTCTTTGATGAGGTATATACTCATAAACCCTTTATAGTAGTTTTTAAAGAAAATGAGAATTATCCTAAGAATATCCCTAGGGAGTGTCTTAACCAAGAGTACAGCAAAGCCCATTATCGTTCACTAGTTCCTATTTAAATCTTTCTCAAAGTAGTATTTTCGCGTTTCACCCTTTGGTACATTTGTGCCAGAGCCGCCTCTACCTGTTTGAATCTAGACATGGATGTATTGTTTGGAAAACTCTCCAAATATCTAAAGTACCAAAATTGTAGGATGTTCTCCTATACTAATCATTAAATTCTATCTTATGGTAGTGTTCTCTAATCATATTTTTTCTAAATCAAGTTTCCATGGTTATTTCTCAACATTCTCTGATACCAGCTGTAACACCCCAACCCTAGTTACCCAGAGTTGGTGCATTATTTTAATAAATTTTCCCAATTACAATGAATATTTCCCCGAAGGGCCGATCAGGTTAGCAGTTTTGAAAAATAGATTACTTACATTAATGTTACATTTATAATTTATAACATACAACACAACATAAATAATATTTTATTAATTCTATTATTCCCTTATCTTAACCCTGCATATCAATCACAATACACTTCTAGGAATCATGGGAAAAATAAAACATCAAAATGGGTGACCTCAGATGCTTAGTAAGGGTAAAAATATAGATGAGTCTTTCATAAATATGTCTAAAATTTATGGAAATATATAAGAATAAAACAAATTGCTTTTAAAATTAAACTTCAGCATAATATAAAAAATATAACATAAAATAATTTTATTTACTTATTCACATAGATATTCTAATAGTTAAATAATCACATGCAATTACAACAGCCACTTTCATAATAACGGAATGCATAATTCCAGACTTCATAAACACATAGTCGCAAACATGTTCCAAGACTATAAATAATATTTTTTCAAGGCCATGTTCCAATAGACTAGTTTGTCACATGAGACTCACTGATTCATCGAGGAGCTATAGAGGGCTCCACATGTCACTTACTATGTCCAATGCATTCCTCATATGAAAAGGTACATAACATAAACATTTGTATTAAAACAACCATACAAAATATCAATACCATATCCATAAACTATGAATGAAAAAAATAACATATCCATAGACCAACATATCAAAAAGCGATCAATACAATAAAAAAGATTTGTATCATGATAAAAACAACTTCAAACAAGTTTAAAATCCATCAAGAGATTTTGATATTGATGATATTTATTTTTAAAAATCATTGATTGAAATATCCATTTTTTCTAAAAACATTTAAAAGTTACACTATTTATTAAGGAATAAATTTAAATACATTTTTCAATCCAATTTTCCCATACCACCTTGAATATTTTTAAAGGAATTAACATTTTAAAAACATTCATGTCAATATAAATACATACATAAATCCCAATTTGAAAAAATGGACATTAATAAGAATGATTTAGAAGAATAAATATTTTAAAATTTTAAAATTATGTTTTAAAAATTTCCTTAATAATAATCCCATTGAAAACTCTTTAATAAAACATGGACATGGATAATAAAATTTTTCCGGTATATACTTATGTAAAAACATCCTCAGATAATAAAGATATTGTGAAATTAACCCTTACCTTGTACATTCCATTAGTTGAGGTACGTTTAACCTCCTGTATAAAGACTGTAGTATGTTATTAAATTATACCAGAATCAAACTAATATTTATGATATCATTCATGGTTCATTTATGACTTTATACTACCCATTTAATAATAATTTCCATGTTAAATTTATATTTCGGGTAATAATCGCTTTGTTTATCGTACGATTTTTTTACCTGTTACTCTTGATTGCATCACATAGATCATGGTTTAAATACTTCCAGAATATAAAATGTGATTTATATATCCTATTTATTTAGAATATAAATCAGTATAATAGACATATATATGAAATGTAAAACATCTTTTATGGAGACGGTAGGTTGTACGTACGCATAAATGCTATTTCTATTTTCATATCATATTGAACAGAACTAAGTGAATAAGAAATATGTAAGTATATATATATATCTAGTAGAATTATCATGTCATATATTACATACATATTATTGATATATATTTTTATAATCATCATTGAATGGTGAATGTGGAAATGAATCTCATTGTGTCGTGGAGATGGTAATCCGTACGCAGGCATGAGCGACAATATTATTATATTAATGGTGAAATAGAATGTAATTGGATGTTATATAATATATTCAGAATCACTTAAATATTATATTTAGTATTTACATCATTTATAGAAATTATTATACCCATCCAAACAATGAAGTGTTTGAATAACAAACTACACCACGACGTGGAGATGGTAATCCGTACGTACGCACGTATGGTGACTTTGTTATTAATAGGATGGATAGTGCATTGAAAATGGTTCTACCATTTTTATAATAACATCATAGTATATATAAGTTACTAGAGTTATTATTTTATAATAGAAACATAAAATAAATATGAAGTGGAAGAAGAAAAGAACTTGAAAGAGGTGATGAAATATTTACCTCTTCTTCAAGGTCTTTTTTTTATATAAAGGGCTCTATAATATGGGTTTATAAACAAAATAATGCCTCTAGGATGAATGGAGGAATGTTGGGAGGATATTTGGGTAGGGTTAGGCCGAGCCAAAGGGCTTTGGAGGTGTGAAATTTAGAGAAGGGGAAGTGCCTGTTAATAAGGGAGGTGATGGTCACATTAGGAATAAAATAAATTATTATTATATAATAAAATAATTTTTGGTTTATAAATGCTAAAAAATAAATTATTTAACGTATATGGTGGGTATAGATATAAAACCTCCCAAACAATAGGTTTTAGGCAGGTTTAGGTCGTCATATAATCCTTATCATTTTGATTTAACTCTTAGTTAAATAGTTTGACATTTACCATGTCTCATTGTATTTTTATATTATATAGTTAATAAAAATATTATAAACACACAAGAGAACCCCAATATGTTCATTAGTAACATATATAATACTATTAAGACCCACTTTCCAATACTTATATTTTTATAAAAATTATATCAACCAATAATACAGTATTTTTTTAAAAAAACTCAAATATGTCAATTTTGACATTATTTAATAAATGATTTTTTTAAAGTCCTAAAAAATTAATTAATTCGAAATAAATTCATATTTTCCATCCTAACATGTCATATTATCCTTGAATATTATTTTAATTCATCAAAAGTCTCAAATTACCTTTATTTGGATATACATAATATCAATTATTTTAATATTTCGTTATTAAGGTAATTAATGCATCATCATTGTGTCATAGATAAATTAAATTTTTTAATGTATAAAATTTTAAATAAAATACTATTATGTAAGTAATTGTTTTATATTTTTAATGAATATTTATAGTTGAATTGATATTTTGTGTATCCCTGTATTAAAAATTATTTAGTTATTAATCGTTGAATTTAACACTTTTTACTCTTCTTCAAATAAAATAATAATAAATATCCAAATCAAATACTAGTGGACCAAAGAGGATAATGTTTTATTTATAAGGTTTATTTTGGTCTAATTATACTTATAAAATAGAATTAGTTCTTGTCTTAGGATAATTATTATATCATTTTTACACTTAATTACCCTATTTACTTTTAACGGTGGTAAATAATAGTCAAAAGACTCAATTCACTAAAAATTATTTTCATCATAATGAACCACTTTTTACTTACTGATATTAACCATGTATCTTGTATTTTTTAAATTCAACACACATAAATGGTAAAATTATGTTTATGCAATTTTGAAAATGCTCCTAAGAGATGGGTAAAAGATAGTAAAAAGTTAGATACAATTTGTATATCTAAACATATTATAAAATGACTCCAATAAATTACGTTGAACATATATAGGTATTATGTATATATTATGAACTAAAATAAAATAAATTAAAATACCTAATTATTTAAATAAAAAGTCAATATTAACCAATAACGTAGTGTTTTTTCACTATTCATCAAAATTTGAATGTTTTCAGAAACATACCAAAACATCAACCTAATATATTTTTGATATTAAGAAATCAAAAATGATGTTTTTTTAACCAAATTAAAAACATATAAGTTTAAATTATTAATTTATAATTAAGTCGGGTTATCAAAATCATAACGCGGGTTTTTTTAAAGTAAAAACTATCCATAGAATGACATCAATTTATGCCAAATTTAAATGTTAAATTTCATATAATGACCTAAATTTGATTAAATTATAAAAATATAATCTAATTATAATTCCAAACCATTAAATTGCATAATTTATCACTATAAATGTTTTCTATTTAAAAAGGTGTTTTTAATTAAAACATAGTATTTTTTACTATTCATCAAAAATGAAAGTTATCAGGAAAGTACCAAAAATTTATTAAAACTACATTTTTATGTCCTGCATCTAAAGAAGAATTTAATTTCATTAAATGAAAAATTAAAATGTGTAAAATATTTTTTTAAAAGGGTTCTCCATTAAATGGTGGATAAATTGCATTTTTTTGAAAAATATTTATTTTATCCGAAAAAATGTATTTGTTATTACATTATGTCAAAGAAAAACACTATATGGATGTTAATATTATATAGATAATATATGGTTCAAAATACAGTTAACACTATTCATAATCGCTTTTTGAACAGTTGGATTAGTATGTTTTTGTGCGCTTGAACTCAATGTCGTGTGTACCAAAAGATATTGAATTACATTGATGAGATAACGTACTATGAAATCTTGGGGTGTTACGTGATGTGTTTAGTAGTCATGATAAACTGGATTCAAACACAATTATTGTATAACAAAAGAATATAGTAATTAAAACATAATTTTTTTTCTTTCAAGGATAATTTTATTCCATTTTTCATGTCCTTTGATATCTTCCCTAATATAGTTATTGGATTCCAAGGTAAATGAAAAAAAATTAAAATGATCTCAAATGATCATTGATGGATAACTACATCCGAATAAATAACAAATCAAAAATAATAAATCACATGGGATGGTAAATTTCAGAACTCACATTTCATGAAATCAAAATATTAATAAGGGGGTAAGTTATCAATGTTAATATGTAAATAACATAACACACATTCCATTTAAAATAACATGATAAGTCCAAATCAATATGTTAATCTAAACAACTAAAAAACATCCCATTTAATAAATAAAATGAGTATGAAATGCATCAAAATATTTTTTTCATAGTGAAAATCACATTGATGATAATATATTTATCAAAATTAGTGTATTTATTAATTATTGGACTTCTTGTTTTTTAAGTACTTGATACATTTACAATCATGACCTCTAAAAAGATATTTTATAAAATAAATGGTGAAATCCACTAGGTCTAGACAATTAACTCATCCCAAGAGCCTACCAATGCATTGATGGGATATCTATAACCAATCACCATCTGCAATGAACCTATCCAAATCATTCCTAGTATATTGAATAATTGATTTAATTCACGACCAGAGTACCTTATCAATTATCCATATAGTTCAAAAGATAAGAATTTAACAATATTTACCTAGTTAATATAATAATTTAAAAGTACACACCATATGTAAAACTTGTATATGGTATCTGAAACAACCATATTAGAGATAAATGATATTGATAGTTTGGGCTAATTTAATGTTCAAGGGTCACTATAAATTGAATATTAAATAAGGATTATAAACTGAATCAATGATGTGAATTGAAATACTATCCATGGAAAATAATTAATAAACCATCCAGATAAGTATAAGGATAGTATCGATACCACATATCCCATGTGGAATAAAACAATGGATTGATGTCTTTGATTAATGGAGATACTATAATAATCATTCTTGATGAATATATCCTTTTAATTTTGAAAAAAACAATTGAAAATAATTTTCATTGTAAATAAATTATAAAAAATTATCTAAAAATATTCCTTTTAAAATTTAAAATGATGATTCAATATAACGTTGTTGTGTAATTCCTTAGATTTAATCTAAGGTAAAAATAACATTACTTTTTTCATGTAAAAATGTTTAAAAAGTTCCTCATTAAGAAATATACAAGATTATTACTTTCATTAAATTTGTAAAATAGAAAATGTGTTAAAATTTCTCTATAAATTTATTTTGAAATCGATAAAAACATTTTTGAAAACCGTTTTACCAAAAATGTTTTTAGAAGAAAACAGGTTCTCTAACTAAAGAGAGAACTGAATCGGGTTTTCATAAAAAATTAAAAGTCGTTATATGATATTACGAGTGGAAAATTGTTCTATTATAGGAATGATTCATGAATATCCAAAAAATAATAAAATAAAAGTTTATTTTGATAAAATGATAAAATAATTTCATTTAATGATACATTAAGAATATACATGGGTTTTTTACTTTTGATTTTAGGCCTCCCCTACCTTGTCACATCATTCATTCTGAGAATTGGGTCCTAATGATCATGGTAATCAGTTGGAGTCTCCTAAGTAGTTTTACTCTATAGTTATTCTCTCTCCCTCCCTTAAAAATGATAAAGTTCTCTTACCTCTCCCTTCTCCAGTTAGCCACCCTCCTACTCCAAAAGTGTAAACAGCTAGTAGACAGTTTCTTACTCCTTTTTATCTCTGTCTTATCCCTATTGAGTTCGAACTAGATCACATTCAAAGTCCAAATACTATTATATATCTTCACGGTTTCTTTATAAAATTGATTTTGGGTCTAATTTTATTTTCCAATTCCACCGGTGATTAATATCCTCATCTATATTGCATGCTGCTTGGGTTCTTTGGTAAAATCGTATTTCACTTATAAAAAATTTTAAATTAATTTTGTCTATTTGGTTTCAGTGTTTGATCCTAAGTAAGATCCTTCAAAAGTCAAGGGTTTTCTCATCCCTTAAGAGTTTCTTGGTTTCTTCCTGGATACCCTTCCAATTCTCACATCTGGATTTTTTGGTAACCTATTATTTCAGTTGGCATGTTATCATTGTCGAATTAATTTATCAAAATACACATTTTCATGGGAGATAAATCTATAATTTTATTGATTGTATATATATTAAATGTGATTCTCATACTAGGATTCCTTTTTTGAGTGACTTGAGTGTTATCAATCCAGGAGATTCTCCCTAGATGGTAGGAAGTGGCATTAAAATTATGGCTTGTACATAAGAGAATAATGGTTGACCTGCTATTCCATGGAGTTCTAGGCAAGATTTCTTGGAGTTCAAGACAATAAACGACCTCATGGATGTAGGTTTTTCTATTGACCCATTTATATGGTGTAATAATCATAGGATATTTTATCCTTATAAGAGTCATTTTGATAGATGTTTAGTAAATAGTGAGGCTCTTTATACCTTTACTATCATCATGGTCTCCCACATGGTGGGATGTCTCAAGGATCACTCCCCTATTAACATTGATTTACAGTCTAGTAATGGTAGTTATTATTGTTTTCCATTATTCTTCTACCAGGACAGAGAACCTAGAAATCATGGGAATTTTTAAGACCACTTGGAGATAAACTAATTGAGATAATCCTTGGCCATCCATTTATAATTGTCTTAGGAATATTAATGAGTGTCATTGATTTTTTGCAAAAGGTCATCCCTCAGGTGACCAGAAAATATAGGAGCATTGAAGGGACATCCAAAATCTAGAGTTCAGTCTGGAAAATGGTCGGTTTTATACCTTTTTTGGGAGAGTGAGTTCCATGAAATGGTGTTTTTCATTTGTTTTGTTGAAACAATAGAGGATTTCCATAAAAATTTAATGGTAATGTGGATTTGTGAAGGAGATAGAAACTCCAAAATTTTTGTTGGACATCTGAAAGAAAAATGAGGACATTTTTTCATAATATTCTTTATTTGGATAGATCATATAATAATGATTGGGATGTTATATGAAATATAGATGATTCTTCTTCATAACACTCTTCGATTCGTCTAACCCTATTATAGAATGTGGTTACCCTAGTGTATCTTTTATTATTTTTCATCTAATTCCCATATATATGTGTGATGATTTGAATGATTGTTTGAAATCTATCATATTGGAGGATGAAATTAAAAAGGTTGTTTTGCCAATGAATTTTGACTATTCCTGTCACAACCTGACCCTACCCGGGCTCGAGCCACAACTATCCCAGGCCCGCCTCCATAGGCCAGGGGCTGGCGACCAGTGCCGAAGGCACAACAACTCGGGGAGGCCTTTGCCTAAGTACCTGTACACACGCACGCAACAAACTCAATGCAAAAGTACAGAGTAAAAAAAGTAAAGGGAAACTGCTATAAATAAACCACAGAGTGCATCAACCACTACAAGTACAATGTACAAACTGAAAATAAAAGGGGCAAAACATGCGCCCAAATGAAAAGTGCCACAACCCGACAACAAGTAAACAAAAAGAGAAACAGCTGGCAGATCTCCCACCTGGATCCCGGCCACGACCACCGCACGCGGTCCAAGATCCCAAGCTCCTACGCTCCACCGAAGTCACGACCGACCTGTCCGTCATCTGCAAGGGCACACCAAGTGCGGGAAAATCCCAAGCAGGGGTGAGTATAAAAATACTCAGTAGGATACCCTGAAGGCTCAAGGGAGCAACAAAGGAGGTACCGAAGGGTGAGCGGTAGAGCGAACAGGGAGAAGTAAAAGAGTACGACAGAGAGTGCAGTAAAGAGTCCAGCTCAACCCAACAAAAGGAAGGAAGGAGACTCGTCCAGGAACAAGGAGATGGAAACGGTGAGAAGATGAACTTCCCATCGAGTCTTCGCTTCCTATAGCAGGATAGTAGACTCGTCCAATCACGAGAAGCTAGACATGGAAAGCACGTGGCATACCCCACGCGTCTTCACCTCACCTGGAAGGACAGTAACCAAACCCATGAAGTGGGTACCAGAAACAATGTATATACATGTCCATATGCTCTGTCGAGAAGCCCGAACAACGTCGTTAGGGGATCTCCGTCCCGTAGCTCCGCCCAAGAAAACAAGTAGCCAATAGTCCCAGACATAACCCCATCATCGATTCCCAGCATCCCGCACGTCTTCCCTGAACCGCAAGACAAGGGGCTCAATCATCGCACCTCGATACTATCCACTTTGGGCGGCACTAACTCGCATGCATGGTTTTAGATCGCGTCTCAAGAACGCGTCTCGGTGGGGAAATCACCCCTCATACTTGAGAGTTCTAGGAAAGTCAAACCACACCTCATCACTGCCCTGCAGTTGAGAGGTCTCCTCAATGTCAAGCCGTTCCATCACCGACCCATACAACCAAGGGTCCCGCTCCGGTAATCACGGAGTTAAGCCATAGACTAGCCTAGTCGAGAGGACTGAGTCTGGAATGCTAACAAGTATCCCACTGCCCAGCCCCGCTGGAGGGTAATTCATAACCATATTTCAGGTGACCCACTGCCCAGCCCTACTGGATGGTAAACCATAAGACATCATCAGGTGACCCACTGCCCAGCCCCACTGGAGTGTAGAACTTAATAAATCATCAAGAGACCCACTGCCCAGCCCTGTTAGAGGGTAGACTTGGAATAAGTCGACAGGCGACCCACTGCCCAGCCATGCTGGAGGGTAGACCTGGAACTAGACGACGGGCGACCCACTGCCCAGCCCTGCTGGAGGGTAGGCCCTAAGAGGTCGTCAGGTGACCCACTGCCCAGTCTCTACTGGTGGGTAGACCCTAAGTGTCGGGTGACCCACTGCCCCGCCTCTGCTAGAGGGTAGAACCTGAAAGTGTCAGGTGACCCACTACCCAGTCTCTGCTGGAGGGTAGACCCTAGAAGCCAATGAGTAACCAACTGCCCAGCCCCGCTGGAGGGTAAAAATCAGAACTGCTCTGGCCACATCCACTGAAGGGTACAACACTGGCCAACTAAACGCGGAGAGGGTATCGTGCAACCGCCCAACTCCAGTACAACTCACCCTGAGGGTTTCAGCGTCTGTTCCATCATGGGGTGCCACTAGCACTGCTAATGGCCGATCCATCGAGAACGAAACCAGGGAGACCACTCAACCCTGCTGGTCAACAAACGAGCACCGAGCCAGGGGAAAACTCCACCTTGGTGGTCAAACAAACACACCGAGGGACCCTCTACGTCGCGAGAGGTCAATGTACGTAAAGCAGAACAAGGCACGCACGTGGGGACCACACGACGTGTGGCCCCAGGTCAACCCCAACCAAGCGCACGAACATCTCAGGTACAAACCAAACGTACCTCCAAGCGCTCCCGTATACTCCCAGAGTATACCTCGTTCCAGCCCATAGGCTATCATGCACCCGGCAGCCAACGTTAATGCGAAGGCGTGACATAACAACTCCACCTCAAAGGCCCAGGCACGACCAACCGCTTCACCTCAAGCATTTACATCACTAACACGGGAGTGCACGCGATCACTCGCCAAAGGTCCGCTACAAGCAAAGTAGGGAGAACCACAACTGGAGCACCTTCCGTGCTTCCACATTTCTCAAGATCGCGCAACAGTCTCCCTACATCCAAACAGATCACACCGTTGTAATCCTTGCAAAAAAAAATGCGAGTTAGACTACTCACTCGCCCGAAACGGTCAACAGGAGGAAAAATGTAATATTCACCGTGACCAACCCGCGTGGGGCCCACACCAGAATCCCGAAACTGAACCAATGGATCACGCCACTGCGATCCCCTCGGAAAAGCACACGGGATTGACTACTCAATCACCCAAAACGGCCACCCGGTGAAAAAGGTACTATTCACCATAGCCCGGTTGGGTGGGGCCCACACCACAACTCCGAAATAGGTCGGGCGGACTACGCCATCGCGATGCTCTCGGAAAAACACGTCGAAATCACTACTCGCTTGAGTAGAATGGGTATCCGGAGAAAAAGGTGTGCTCCGGCGCACCGCACACGAGCGGCGCAACGTGGGACCCACAACCCGGTCCCGAAACTCAATGAACGGATCGCACCGTTGCGATCCTCCCGAAAAAGTACACAATATAGACTATCCACTTGTCCAAAATGGTTGCCCGGTGATTAAGGTAGAAAAATCAATGTCGACGCTGAAACGGCCCTCATGGGCCCCGCACCATTGTGCCGAATTAGGGCGGGCGGAATGCACCATTGCAATCCCCTCGGAAAAACACCCAACATTGACTGTTCGCACGCCCCGAACGGACGTCCGAGGAAAATGTCGCTATAAGCTGCACGCAGCTCAAAAGACGGGCCGTGGGGCCCGCGCCTCAACTCCGACTTCAGCGCCTGAAACCACCATGCAAGCCTCCGCCTCGATGCCAGGGTCCCAATGCAACTGACAGCGCTCAAAACGGACGTCGGACACGTCCGCGCAGTCCAAAACAAGAATCCCGGAAAAACGCTCGTCCACTTAAGGACGCGTCACGCCTCAGCGACCCCACGTTTTGGGAATTTAAAATTCCCGAAACCATCTCAAAAGCTTCGCCTCGATGCAAGATCCACGCTGCCGCAGACGGCGCGCAAAACGGACGCCCGTAGCCCGAAAAATGGGCGTCCGAAGTCTGAGGGCCAAAGCCCCGTGGGCCGGACCGGCCCGGACCGGCCGGTCCGCCCTGCTTGGGCCGGCTCGTGCCGGCCGGCCCGGTCTGCACAGCCGGCCCGCGGCTTAGCCGCGGGTCCGGTTCACCCCGCCGCGGCCAGCTGGCCGCGGCTGCTTCAGCCGACTGGCCGCCTCGTGGCCGGTTCTTTCCACACAGCGACCCGCGATGTACGGGTCGCGGTCGCGCACCGGGGTCGCGCGGTTCGCGACCCCCTCCTCACCTCCGCTCGCCGGCGCTCGCGGAGGCTTCCGACAGCCGCCGCCGAAGCGCGCCGCTGCCGCCCAGCTGCCTGCGTAGCCGGCCCGCCGTCCCGGAACCGCCGTCTGCCGCCTCGGACCGATGTCGTGCCGCCCTGGGAACCAGCCGGACCGCCGGAATTCGCCGGGACAACCCAGAATTCCGGCAACCTTCGACGATCAACCCCGGGCTCCTCCGAGCTCGGATTTTGATTCCGAAACAAGCGATGGAAAGAGGAAAACCTCTACTACGCATTTATGTGGATTGTTCAAAAGGAAAACGACAAATCGACACTAAAATTGGGGTTCAAAGGGGGGTCGGGGAATTAAAACGCAATAACATAACCCCACCTCTTGGGTGATGCCCGGAGCTTCACGGGGAGTCCGCCGCGCGCCATCGCCTCGCCGGAGTTGGCTCGCCAGAGCTCGCCAGAATGGATGAGGGAAGAGGTGAGGGTGTGAGGGAGAAGAAGAAGAAGAGGAAGGAGGGGGGGAGAAGTGTTTAAAAACAAAAAACTTAAACTCCCGCCTGTGGGCCTCATACCCGAACACCCGGCGAGGTCGGGATTTAGCCTCCCCTAGGCTAAGAACCACGCTCTAAGCGCAACGGCGGTCTCGGAATTTTATTCCGAGACTCCGTTCAAAACTTACTAAACTTAGTGCCCGAGGTCGCCAAATTACGAAAACGCCCCTAAGGCCATTTTTCACAAACGGCCCGCGCCCGCGAAAATTATACCCTCCTAGGGTAAACGGCACGATCTGAACTCAACGGTGCCCTCGGTTTCCCAATCCTAGCCACCGTTTAAGAGATACTAGAGTTTCTCCATTAAATGAATAACTTTATTTATTAATTATCCGTTTAACCTTCCGGAAGCGAGCGAGGGGTCCAAACATCCCGCGACGACAAGTTTTATGTCGTTCCTAGGGTAAACACCCCATTCTGGACCCATCTGTACACTCGGATCCCTCATACGGAACTACGTTTAGGAGTTATCCCATTTATTTAGCGTTTCCAGTGTGAACGCACTGAAAATTTAATTTCGGCCACTCCGGGGCTCGGAATCGCAAGCCGTCTGAAGGCGCTGCCCTGGAATATCATCAAGAATATTCCAAAGTCTTTCATAGAAAAAACTAGGTTCTTACATCATTCCCTCCTTCAAGATTTTCATCCTCAGAAAGAAAAACTAGGGAGAAACACAGGGTACTAAGCCCACACCTGGCTTTCCCATACCCAGAAGAACCCACGCACAGCTCTGTTCCACGCACAAAGACCAAGGATTGATCTGTTCACGCGAGGTCGGCCCTTGCCGATGTCGTGCACCCAATCCAAACTTTGGGGCTAGGGAAAGGCGGTAGGGTACCTCTCCATCCCTTTGCAAGGTCTCAAACGACCCGAATGCCCTCAGGGGTAGCTCACCTCCCCGGTCAAACCTCTTCATCGCATGCCGCGACTGGAATCACCGCCCGCACCTGGAATAAGCCCCAGTGATTCCCTCCTTCATAATATCCATATGGTGAAACACCCAAGGATATCTGGTCATGCTAGAGACTCCACAGTCTATGTCTCTCGACCAAGACTCTCTTACACGCTCGGAAGCGAAGGAGCCAACACCATCGACTAAGGAAAAGGTCTCACGCCTTTTTCCTTACCAACACAGGGTTACACCCGATGATCTGCGTCACCCTGGTAACACCTCCAACAAGGAGACGGGAGAGAAGCATTTCACACGCATAGCCTAACAATTATACTGCCAAAAAGTAGAGGAGTCGCAAGGGGGTACCTCTCACCATCCCGTGCTCTGCAAGATCGTAGACATCCAAAGCTCGCGGCTACCCGCGGCCCCAACCGTCAGCTCCCGGAGCCTGACTTGGACTGCCTAGTGGTGACAGGAAGACCTCGTAACGTCGTCCCCCACTACCAGCTCCTCCCGCTCATCTTCTAGCACCACCTCTCTGGGTACTACTCTAATCACAACGCTACCTCTGCCCTGGTGGTGCGCCTACTTCCTGCCCGAAGCACTCAACAACTCGGGCTGGACAGTCTCGTGCCAAGTGACCTCGCCCGTCACAAGCATAGCGCCGACTCTCTCTGGGCTGCACTGGTGCCCTCCGGCGCCACTGTGGTGTTCGACCATGGCCCATGATCCACTCACGGAAGGGAATCCTTGGCTGAGGCCCTACGCATTTTCGCCACAGTGGCACACGACCATGTCTCTGGAACAGGCAGTGGGAAGGCCACCTGCATCGAGGCCCTGTCCTCTGGCGCCTACTAGCTACGACAGACGTCCCGGCTCCATCGTGCCCACTGCCACTACCAACCGCAAAACATAAAAGGAATCCCTCTTTCACCAGTGCCTGCTCTAGCACCCCGACATACGTGGAAATGCCCAAGGGTACTAAGAAAGCACGAATCTCTCGGCAGAGACCCTGCTCAAACTTCCGCACTCAGAAGTTGTCATCATGGACCAAGTCCGGGTAAAAGCGTTCACGGTTTGCAAAACTAGTCGCGTACTCAGCCACTGTCATCCCTCCATGCTGAAACTGTAGGAGCTCCTGAATCCGAATGGAGCGCAATCAGGAGGGGAAAAACTCCTCACGGAGCAACAACTGCAATTCGTCCAACGAAAACGATGACTCCTCAAGAAACTGAGTCACCAGACTCCACCAACGCCGAGCTGCTCCACGACAAAGGCTGGTTGCCAAAGCCACTCTCTGATCTGTCAGCATCTGCACAAGCCTGAAAAGGTGAACCACTGCCTCGAGCCAAACCTCTATTGCCTGAGGGTCTGGCTCACCACTGAACCTCAGCGGTCTCTGCCGTTGGAACTCACGGAGTGCGCTCAACCTGCACTCAAGCTCAGCCTTCTCTGTTGAAACTGTCTACTGCTCCACAGGCGGGGGTGCTGCTACCGGCCCACCCAGCGAAAGGGGCTCACACGATGGGTCCTGGACTGTGGCCTCATAGCTCATAGGGTCGTCTTCACGCACCCAAAGCTAGTATCTGGGCTGGCTGTCTTCGCGGAGACATCCTGAATATTATCAAGGAGTTCCACGGTTAGATGAAAATATATGTATATACCACAACAACGATGGGGAGCTGACTCAAGAAGGACAGTCAAAGACTCGATCCTATGTGATGCACAAACAAATTTTCCCTGCAACAAGTGTCTCAGCATGCCGAGTTGACAAGCGGGTTATCAAGGTCCTGGTGAATGGATACGTCGGCCGCCGCACCATCACTGGACTCCCTGGCCTGAGAGCCGCTCTCGAGACATGTTAACAGTGTTTCCCTATATCCCAACCAATTCCTCTTTTAGGGACGTCCGCACAACGTCCCAAGGAACAAACCACCTCTGATACAACTTTGTCACGACCCGACCCTACCCGGGCTCGAGCCGCAACTACCCCAGGACCGCCTCCATAGGCCAGGGGCTGGCGACCAGCGCCGAAGGCACAACAACTCGGGGAGGCCTTTGCCTAAGTACCTGTACACACGCACATAGAAAACTCAATGCAAAAGTGCAGAGTAAAAAGAAAAAGTAAAGGGAAACTGGTATAAATAAACCACAGAGTGCATCGACCACTACAAGTACAAAGTACAAACTGAAAAGAAAAGGGAAAAAACACGTTCCCAACCGAAAAGTGCCACAACCCGGAAACAGGTAAAAAAAAAGAGAAACAGCTGGCGGATCTCCCACCTGGATCCCGGCCACGACCACCACACGTGGTCTAAGCTCCCAAGCTCCTACACTCCACCGAAGTCACGACCAACCTGTCCGTCGTCTGCAAGGGAACACCAAGTGCGGGAAAAGCCCAAGTAGGGGTGAGTATAAAAATACTCAGTAGGATACCCCGAAGTCTTGAGGGAGCAACAAAAGAGGTACCGAAGGGTGAGCGGTAGAGCGAACAGGGAGACGTAAAAGAGTACGACAGAGAGTGAATTAAAGAGTCCAGCTCAACCCAACAAATGGAAGGAAGGAGACTCGTCCAGGCATAAGGAGCTGGAAATGGTGAGAAGATGAACTTCCCGTCGAGTCTTCGCTGCCTATAGCAGGAGAGTAGACTCGTCCAATCACGAGAAGCTAGACACGGAAAGCACGTGGCATACCCCGCGCGTCTTCGCCTCACCTGGAAGGAGAGTAACCAAACCCAAGAAGTGTGTACCGGAAACGAGGTATATACATATCCATATGCTCTATCGAGAAGCCTGAACAACGTCGTAAGTGGATCTCCGTACCATAGCTCAGCCGAAGAAAACAAGAAGCCAACAGTACCAGACATAACCCCATCATCAATTCCCAGTATCCCGCACGTCTTCCCTGAACCGCAAGCAAAGGGGATCAATCACCGCACCTCATTACTATCCTCTTTGGGCGGCACTGACTCGCCTACACGGTTTTAGATTGCGTCACAAGAACGCATCTCGGTGGGGAAAGTGCCCCTCGTACTTGAGAGTTCTAGAAAAGTCAAACCACACCTCATCACTGCCCTACAGTCGAGAGGTCTCCTCAAAGTCAAGCCGTTCCATCACCGACCCGTACAACCAAGGGTCCCGCTCCGGTAATCACGGAGGTAAGCCACAGACTAGCCTAGTTGAGAGGACTGAGTCTGGAATGCTAACATGTATCCCACTGCCCAGCCCCGCTGGAGGGTAATTCATAACCAAATATTAGGTGACCCACTGCCCAGCCCTGCTAGAGGGTAAACCATAAGACATCATCAGGCGACCCACTGCCCAGCCCCGCTGGAGGGTAGACCTTAATAAATCATCAGGCGACCCACTGCCCAGCCCTGCAGGAGGGTAGACCTGGAATAAGTCGGCAGGAGACCCACTGCCCAGCCTTGCTGGAGGGTAGACCTGGAACTAGACGACGGGAGACCCACTGCCCAGCCCTGCTGGAGGGTAGGCCCTAAGAGGTCGTCGGGTGACCCACTGCCCAGTCTCTGCTGGAGGGTAGACCCTATGTTTCGGGTGACCCACTGCCCAGCCGCTGCTGGAGGGTAGACCCCGAAAGTGTCGGGTGACCCACTGCACAGTCTCTGTTGGAGGGTAGACCCTAGAAGCCAATCAGTAACCCACTGCCCAGCACCGCTGGAGGGTAAAACTCAGAACTGCTCTGGCCACATCCAATGAAGGGTACAACACTAGCCAACCGAACGCGGAGCGGGTGTCGTGCAACCGCCCAACTCCAGTACAACTCACCCTGAGGGGTTCAGCATCTGTTCCATCATGGGGTGCCATTAGCACTGCTAATGGCCGATTCATCGAGAACGAAACTAGGGGGAGACCACTCAACCCTGCTGGTCAACAAACGAGCACCGAGCCAGGGGAAAACTCCACCCTGCTGGTCAAACAAACACACCGAGGGACCCTCTACGTCGCGAGAGGTCAAAGTATGTAAAGCAGAACACAGCACGCATGTGGGGCCCACACGACGTGTGGCCCCAGGTCAACCCCAACCAAGCGCACGAATATCTCAGGTACAAACCACACGTACCTCCAAGCGCTCCCGTATACTCCCAGAGTATACCTCGTTCCAGCCCATAGGCTATCATGCACCCGGCACCCAACGTCAACGCGAAGGCGTGACGTAACAACTCCACCTCAAAGGCCCATGCATGGCCAACCGCGTCACCTTAAGCATTTACATCACTCACACGGGAGTGCACGCGATCACTCGCCAAAGGTCCGCTACAAGAAAAGTAGGGCGAACCACCACTGGAGCACCTTCTGTGCTTCCACATTTCTCAAGATCGCGCAAGAGGCTCCGTACAGCCAAACGGATCACACTGTTGTAATCCTTACAGAAAAACATGCGAGTTAGACTACTCACTCGCCCGAAACGGTCAATAGGTGGAAAAAAGGTACTATTCACCGTGACTAACCCGCGTGGGGCCCACACCAGAATCCTGAAACTGAACCAACGGATCACGCCACTACGATCCCCTCGGAAAAACACATGGGATTGCCTACTCAATCACCCAAAAAGGCCACCCGGTGAAAAAGGTACTATTCACCGTAGCCCGGTCGGGTGGGGCCCACACCGTATCTTTGAAAGAGGTCGGGCGGACTGCGCCATCCCAATGGTCTCGGAAAAACACGTCGAAAGCACTACTCGCTTGAGTAGAACGGGTATCCGGAGAAAAAGGTGCGTTCCGGCGCACCACACACGAGCGGCGCCACGTGGGACCCGCAACCCGGTCCTGAAACTCAACGAATGGATCGCACCGTCGCGATCCTCCCGAAAAAGTACACAAGTTGGACTATCCACTTGTCCAAAATGGTCGCCCGGTGATTAAGGTAGAAAAATCACCGTCGACGCTGAAACGGACCTCATGGGCCCCGCACCATCATGCAAAATTAGGGCGGGTGGATTGCACCATTGCAATCCCCTCGGAAAAACACCCAACATCGACTGATCGCACGCCCCGAACAGACGTCCGAGGAAAAAGTCGCCAAAAGCTGCACGCAGCTCAAAAGACGGGTCGTGGGGCCCGCGCCTCAACTCTGGCCTCAGCGCCTGAAACCACCTTGCAAACCTCCGCCTCGACGCCAGGGTCCCAACGCAACTGACGGCACTCAAAACGGACGTCGGACGCGTCCGCGCCGTCCAAAACAAGAATCCCGGAAAAACGCTCGTCCACTTAAGGACGCGTCGGGCCTTAGTGACCCCTCGTTTCGGGAATTTAAAATTCCCGAAACAATCTCAAAAGCTTTGCCTCGATGTAAGATCCGTTCTGCCGTAGACGGCGCGCAAAATGGACGCCCGTAGACCGAAAAACGGGCGTCCGAAGTCTGAGGGCCAAAGCCCCGTGGGCCGGACCGGCCCGGACCGGCTGGTCCGCCCTGCTTGGGCCGGCCCGTGCCGGCAGGCCCGGTCCGCACAGCCGGCCCGCGGCTTAGCCGCGGGTCCGGTTCACCCCGCCACGACCAGCTAGCCGCGGCTACATAAGCCGACCGGCTGCCTCGCGGCCGGTTCTTTCCCCACAGCGACCCGCGATGTGCGGGTCGTGGTCGCGCACGGGGGTCGCACGGTTCGTGACCCCCTCCTCACCTCCGCTCGCCGGCGCCCGCGGCGGCTTCCGACGGCCGCCGCCGCCTCCCGGAAGCACCGCCGTTGCCCTGCTGCCTGCCGTAGACGGCCCGCCTTCCCGGATCCGCCGTCCGCCGCCTCGGACCGATGCCACGCCGCCCTAGGAACCCGCCGGACCGCCAGAATTCGCTGGGACAACCCAGAATTCCGGCAACCTTCGACGATCAACCCCGGGCTCCTCCGAGCTCGGATATTGATTCTGAAACAAGCGATGGAAAGAGGAAAACCTCTACTACGCATTTATGTGGTTTGTTCAAAAGGAAAAAAAACAAATCGATACTCAAATTGGGGTTCAAAGGGGGTCAGAGAATTAAAACGCAAAAACATAACCCTACCTCTTGGGCGATGCCCGGAGCTTCACGGGGAGTTCGCCGCGCGCCATCGCCTCGCCGGAGTTGTCTAGCTAGAGCTCGCCCCGCCGGAGCTCGCCGGAATGGAGGATGGAAGAGGTGAGGGTGTGAGGGAGAAGAAGAGGAAGAGGAAGGAGGGGGAGGGGGAAGTGTTTAAAAACAAAACACTTAAACTCCCGCTCGTGGGCCTCGTACCCGAACTCCCGTCGGGGTCGGGATTTAGCCTCCCCTAGGATAAGAACCACACTCTGAGCGAAACGGCAGTCTCGGAATTTTATTCCGAGACCCCATTCAAATGTTACTAAACTTAGTGCCCGAGGTCGCCAAATTACGAAAACGCCCCTGAGGCCATTTTTCACAAACGACCCGCGCCCGTGAAAATTATACCCCTCATAGGTTAAACGGAACTCTCCGAACTCAACGGTGCCCTTGGTTTCCCAATCAGAGCCACCGTTTAATAGATACTAGCGTTTCGCCATTAAACGAATAAATTAATTTATTAATTATCCATTTAACCTTCCGGAAGCGAGCGAGGGGTCCAAACATCCCACACCGACATGTTTTATGTCGTTCCTAGGGTAAACACCACATTACCGACCCATCCGTACACTCGGATCCCTGATCCGGAACTCCGTTTAGGAGTTATCTCATTTATTTAGCGTTTCCAGTGTGAACGCACTGAAAATTTAATTCTGGCCACTCCGGGGCTCGAAATCGCACGCTGTCTAAAGGTGCTGCCCTGGAATATCATCAAGAATATTCCAAATTCTTTCACAGCAAAAACTGGGTTCTTAAAATTCCCCTAGGCCTAATACATTCAAAACATATTTCTTTAAATCCACATGGGATATTTTGAAGGGGTGTCTGTTCAGTGTAGTTAGGGATTTAATTCATGATGGTAATATCCCACTGGTGTCCTATGCTACTAAAATTATTATGGTCACTAAAATTAATGATTCATATTCTCTAAACCAATTCCTTCCTATGAGATTGTGCAAATTTAAATTAATTATTTTGGATCATGTACTCAACAACAGACTTTCTCCCCGTCTTCCCTGATGTTTGGAAGATGATCATCATGGTTTTTTGAAAGGTAGATCTATTAAAGTGGTTATTTTCTTGGTTTATCAAATGAAAAGTGACATAAATTTGAAGGTAATGGGTAGAAATACAGCCGTCAAACTGGATATTAAAAAAATAAAATGATAGCGTTTTGTGGAGTTTTCTCCTCCAGGTTTTTCAATGCATGAGATTTTTTATGTTGGTCCATGATATCCTTTTTTGCTTCATTTATCCAAGGGTGTTGACATATTTTATGGGAAAATAGTTTGGTTTCTTTATCATATTCATAGATTTCAAGCAGGGTGACCATGTTTCTCCCCCCTTATTTATCATTCACCAGGACTCCCTTAGTATTTTCTTTAGTCATTCCATTTTGATTAAAAAAGTACTCCCCTTTCGTAATAAGCATAAGAATTGAATTTTTACTCACATTATGATTGAGGATGAAACCATTCTCATTATCAATGGTATTATATGATCTATTCAAGGGATTAATGAAGTTATTGAGGATTATAGTTCATGGAGTAGTCTAGTTGTTAACAATGAGAATATAAAAATATTTGTTCCTAATATCATCCTAGATAGGAGGTCCAGGGTGCTAGAATCTTGTCATGGTTTGCAAAAGGGAACATTTACATTGATCTACTTGGGTGTTCCAGTGTCTCTAAAATATCTCCTGATTAAACACATTGATGAGGTTGTTAATATTTTATTTGATCTAACTATCAATTAGAAAAATAGGTTCAGTTCATTTGGTGGGAGGATCAATTTGACCAATTCCATCCTATCTTCCATTTATATGCATTTAATGTCTGCCACTAATTTTCTAAAGAAGGCGATTTCCAATATTTTGAAAACATTGAACTCCAACTTATTGGATAATCATCTAGATTATATGTTTCACATGGAATCATGGTCCAAGCAAGCTAAATTTTTAATGATTTTAGGTTTTAATATTTGGAGCATTTAATGTACCATGAATGGAATGAATGACAAATAGTCCTTAATGGTTGTTGAGGGGATGTATTTTAGGGGAATGTATATGCTAAATAACTATGGTATAAATTTAATTCTCTGTAATTTTATGCCCTCCAGTATTTAGAAGTTGATACAACCTTTTATCCTAGTCCTTCTGCTGCACTATAATTTGAATATTGGGCAAGGATATAATCTATTTTTATGTCTAGAACTATTCTGGGTCAGTCTTGGGTTGCTTGTACTCTCCTTCTCCTTTTATTGTCTTTAGAGAATAATTTTCTGATCAAATCCTCATCAAGTCCTTCATGGACATTAATCCGAATATCGTTTTTGAAATCAAAGGGTTTTCTTCTAACCAGGATGGTTGTGTCAACACAGGTTTGGCCGATGGTAAATTTAATATCAACGTATTTATCGACATTCAATCAATTCCTTCTCATTAGAACCCTTATTGAGGTTTTACTTGGTGTTAGGAAATATCATCGAAGTACTTATTTCTATTGTGTCATGTCTGAAGAATTTCTTTTCTAATAGAGGAAAACATTAAACAACATGGGATCAATATGGATTCTATGTTTTGCAATTAAAGGAGTCATAATTGTGAGTCCATGAAGCCCTTGTTTTTTATAGCGAGTGAGAGCGGGGGGTCTAGGGGAATCATGTCCAGTTCACTTTGTGATCTGTTGGTGTGAATTATTTTGATGAATTTCATCAGAACATGTTCCTATGGTGCATTGTCCATGTCTTGAATGGACGACCATGGTGATTCTTCTTAGTGTAGACTATTGGGTGTTATGGTCATCCAATAATTTTGTGAGACATCAGTATCTTCCTGTGACCAGTATGATTATTATCTATCAAATCAAATCGTTAGTTATAGTGTTTTGTTGGTTGTGTAGGGTGTTAGAAAATGGCCATTCTCACTTGGCCCTTAGTCCCTTAGTCCTTTCAACAAGTTGTATCAGTTCTATTTGGTGACACAAGGTCATGTAGAAGACTCCTATCTTGGGGCTCAAGCTTAACATGGATTGGGCGTACTATATGGGGTCTATGTGTGGAGGTGGAATTGTCAGGGATCCCCTCAGGTAGTGGTAGTTATCTTCTCCAATTTCATTTCTAATAGAAATTATCATCAAGTGGATACCCATGCCATTATTTTAGGTTTAATCCTATGTCATCAGAAGTATATTCATATCCTAGGTGTTGAGTTTGACATGCTTATTATTTTCAAGGACTTATATGGCATAATTTATATTCCTTGGAGTGTTTAACATTCAATCAGAAAGTGAAAGGGTCATTTGGATAGTCACACACCCATCCTCTATACTTATTATGAGCGTAATATGGTGTCTTATTTCAACACATCAAAACCATCTCTAGATGATCGTCTTTTAGTTTTCTATATTCGTGGGACCTTCCATCCAACGGTATATAGATTTTTCTCGACTGATTCACTGGATATACATTGTTTTAGTCCCCCATAATTTCTTTTTATTTGTATTTTACCCTTTATTTTAATAAAATAAACCTCTTTTGTGTGTGAACATTATCAATTTCAATGATAGTTCAAAATAAACTCTTAAAATAACAATAACATTGAAGTGAGAATTAAAAAATTACTTGATTAAATGTATTAATTAAAAATCCTAATATAAGATGTGGATATACACCAATAGATAGTAAATATAAATATAAATATAATAATATAATATTAATGACAATAAGGAAGTAATATATCCAAATGAAAAGTAATTGAGTTATGAAATTTCTTTACTACTTGGTAAAAGTAAGTTATTATCCCCTTCGGTGAAATAATTAAAATTGAAACTACAGAATTACATGAATAATGATATTTTTATTTCATTTAATGTAAAAAAGTATAGTATATACACCCTATTAAATAATCTATGTTCAAATAAATACAATATTCATCAATGAAATGTAATTTTGATGATATCCATTACATTGAATTTACTTTTGGGTAAAATTCCATTAACCAATTGTATAACACTTTTATGAATTATACTAAATTATTCCAGAATCATAATAATATTTATGAAATGATATGTGTACTAATTATAATATCTTTTTACCCATCTGTTTGTAATCGTTCATTATTTTCACTATTTCAGGTGTTAATTGTCTTGTTTCTCAATTATGTTTTGACTTGTTATTTTTTGTTCTTACTTATCAGATCATGTTTTCAACATCCCGAGAATTTAAAACAAGATTTTATTTCCATAATTATCCAGTAGATATGTATTTACAATAATATATAATGTTTGGATATATTAATTGAAGTCCGTCCTTCATGGAGTTGGTAGGTTGTATGTATGCATCAATGCAGCTTACATTTCTTTTTTAAATTTAGAAATCATGAAATGAAAATTATTTATATGTATATTATAAATAAAATCACATATTTATTTCATAAATTTCATTTATTTTTAATCAAACAATTATTAATAAATTTCATTTAAATTCTAAATAAATAACATCACATTGAGGAGGTTGTAGTCCGCACAACCACAAATGATATTGTCGCATACTGAAAAAGGTGTAAATGATGAGGTTATTAGTTATATAAGAATTAAAGAATCATAAATTAATTATAAATATCATTAATAATATATATATACAATAAATTAATAATTATTTCCATCCTAGAATGACGATAAATTGAATAATGAAAGACAACGGTTCGGGAGGCATTAGTCCTTTGTACTCACAAACAATCATTGTGTATCCCATTTTGATGGATTTCTATGAACGTATAGGTAGAAATATATATATAACACCATCTAATTATATTATAGATACTAATATTATTTTATTATCATGATATAAAAATATTTTATTGGTGGATATGCAAATGAAACAAAAGTTATCATTTTAGAATGTTGCTTCTTATTAATGTAACTCATTTTGGTTTACAAAAAAAATAATTATTTAAATTTCCTTATGAAAAAAAATTGAGGCTTCTTAGATGAGGTAAGTGATGTTGAAAGATTATTTGGTCAAATTTTTTATGAATAAAAATTAATCATAGGTGTGAATTAGTGGGAGGGATGAGTGCTTTTTTATTGTGGAGGAGGAGTGAAATTATGGTATTGTATTGAAAAGGGAATTCCACCCACAATTTTTCCTTGTAAAAAAAATCCAATAAGGAAAAAATTAGATAAAATTGAGTATAAATTTTAAATAATTCTATAAAATTGATTTTCGACATGTTTACATTTCATATTGTACCATAAGATTACGGTGTAGTCACATGTTCACCAAATTTTATCTTAATGAATGTAAATAATTTTAGTTCATTTTAGTAATATTTTTTGTAAAAAATTATGTTGATTTTATTATAAATTATAAATTATACTTATGAAAAATATTTAATCCATTTTTATAAATTCATATCTCATATTTTTCCACAATTAATTTAAAATTAATCCTATAGATATGAAAACAATGTCAGTTTATAAATTTAAAATGTTGAAAAGATTGATATGTTATAATATCCATTTTTAATGATAAATTATTAAAATGTACTAAATTGGATTAATTTATATATAATTGATATAAATATACATTAAAAAATATTATACAATTTTATTATATATGTAATTTAGAATACGAAGCGGTTTTCAATTAAAATTAACTATTTTATCACAATTCCTCAAAAAATATGAAAATCCTTGGAAAAATTAAAAAAAAATCACACTATGAATTTTTATGTTAATTTTTTAAAGAAAAATATATTTTTTAGATATAAATTTTAAAAAATTCCCAAAAATGTTATTTAAAATAGGCTCTCCATTAAAAGGCAGTACATATAACTTTATAAAAATATAATTCTGAATCATTAAAAAGGATTTAATCTGATATTATTATTGTAAAATATATTGGATTCATATGAGAAATATTTTACTGAATATAATATATAAATATATATTTCATTAGTATCATTCAATTAAAGTAATTAATTTAATTAATTATGATAAAACACCATCGTGAACTTAAAAACATTTCATTTAAATTCAACAGATTTTTATATTCATTTCTAAATAAATAGAAACCATTGAATTCAATATTTATTTTTTGTAAATGATATATTTTCATAATTTTGTTAATACTTTTCAAAATGAATAATTTAATAGATATTTCATATCCCATTATATTAAATAATAATATTTTAATAACATTTGGTCAGTCGGAGAGACATGGTTTCACTTACAACGTAACATATCAAGGAATACCATTATTTCATGTGATGGAGGCTAACTCAGTATCATATTAATATAACATAATAACATATACTAAATTTATTGAAAATACTACATATAACATAAATCCTTGTCAATTTATATATTTTTTGTTTGTTTTTGAGTTTCACATAATTTGTTGAAAAAAAAGTTACTCTTTTTGAATATTCTAAGTGATAGATTCTCCCCTCCATTAGAAAATTTCATCCTCATAATTTAATATTCATCTTTGAAATTGAGGGATTTATATTTAATTATTTACATGTGTAAAATATACATCATACAATATTTTATAAAATATACTCTTAATAAAATATTATGATAAGCTCAAAGGTTACATGGAATAAAATATAACTATGTTTCTACAGAGGATAAAATTAGTGGAAAGTGAAAATATGGACTCTAAGGGAAGAAATCAATAATTAAAAGGAGTTATTGAGATCAATGAAGACAAACAAGTGAATTATAAATGGAACTTTTAAGGCCTCAAATACAAAAATATCTTATTGTTTAAAATATAGTCAATTCAAGAAAATTGAAGATATTTGTTTAACATTTTTGTTTTATGAATCTTTTCTTAGTGTTAAGGAATTATTTTATTTAAAAATAATATAAGGAAATATACATGATATTTTTCAATTTCATTTTTTTGTTAGTATTTTGTCAAATTCTAATTCAACACATACATCTGAAAATGGATATCAAAAAATTAACATTGATTTAGAAGGAACTAAAATCACATTTAACAGTTTATAAGGCCCATAAATGAGTGACATGTATTTCCATTTATCTTTAAATATTATCCAATTCCAATATGGGTAATAAATAAATCTCTGAACCTAAAAATTAACACTATTGGTTCATTATTCTTATTTATTCATCCAGTTTTTGAACTAAAAATAAATACACCTTAATAGGATATTGCATATTACAGTGGTATGTTTCAAACCCTGTATGTTCTTCTATCATGGGTTCAAGCCCCCCCAACATATATGATTTCATTTTTTACCCCATAATAATATATTATCCAAAATAAAAATGATTTATATCCTTCAAATTTATATATTTAATTACCCTGTCCCAATGGTTTTCAATACAATATATTTTTAAAGCCTAATAATCTGGTTTGACTATTATTACATTGTCTTTAATCTAAATAATTACACTAAATGTTATTAAAAACATTATACACTTATCTCTAAAATTTAAATTCCTTATTACTCAATTATATTTTCCACTAAAATATTAACTAACCTAATGAGTTTTATTTCCCTAAATGTATTTCAAAAAAACCTAATTCTTAGTAGGCTTCCTTCTCATAAAACATAAAAATAGATTTTTAAGACTTATAACTTATAATAAACCATAACCTCATAATCATTTCATAATATACATAGCTATTATGTTAATTAAGTAACATGTGCTTCTATATTAATTATCAAATTCTATCTTAGGGTTATGTTCACTAATATTTGTTTTCCATAATCAAGTTCATAAGGATTGTACAAAAAATACTTCTATAACAACTATAGTGCCTTATACATAGAATTCCAGAGCCAATGTATAATACATTTACACTATAATTATTAAAAATATACAAATCCATAAGGTCAAAAGAGTTTAATAGTATTATAATACCAGATACATACATGACTCTAGTATTAAAAATGAATACACTAATTAAAACATAATTTTTTTCTTTTAAGGATAACATTTTTCCATCTATTATATCCTTTCAAATCTTTCCTATTAATTTTTTTGGATTCCTATGGAAGGGAAATAGAATAAGGTGAGCTCAAACTCTCACTAAGGGTTATGTATTTTGGAATGAATAATGAATCAATAAGAATAATCTAAATGAGAAGGTAAATATTTGAAAACACATTGCATGAAATCAATAAACTAATAGGGAGTTTGTAAACCATATTTAAATGTAAATAAAGGAATACACATGACATTCAAAATAATTGGATAAGGCATAAACAATATGGAAATATAAATAACTAAAAACTATTAAATTTAATCAATAAATTTAGAATGAAATGCATTAATATATTTCTTTCATAGAGAAAATATCATGGATATTATTATCAAAAACAAAATAATGTAAATTCATAATTATTGTATTCAATGTTTCAAAGGTACATGGGAAATTTTCAATAAATACAATTTAGAAGATAAATTAAAACAAATTAGGTGAAAATACAACTGAGGATATCGAACCGACTCATCCCATGAGGCTACCAAAACGTTGAGAGGCTACCTTTAAATGGGACCCACCCATGTTGTACCTATCCACAACATTCCCCATATATCAAATAATTGATTTAATTCATGAAAATGTGTCTTATAAAATAACCATATTGAGTAAAATATATAGATTTTCATTATTTCCAGAGTTAATTAAATAACTATCATGTACACAACATATGTATATAATTCCATATGATTTAGAAAATAATAATATCAATGATAAATTATAATGATATTTTGGGGATATATAATCATCAATGGACACTATAAAATTGGTATTTCAAGGGAATAATAAACATGTGTCCTGGAAATCCATTTCAATATTATCCTTGTCCAAATAAATCATAACCCATAACGAGTAATAATAATCTTGGTATCAATACAATAGATCTCATATGGATAAAAATGCAGGGTTTTTATCGATGAATATGGGAAATTATATAAAAAAATTCTACATAAAAACATACTTTTTAATTTTAGAAAACAATTGATAATTATTTAAATTAAAATTAACAATTCAAAAAAAGTCATTGAAAATTTAAACATCTAATCATGATAATGATACTTCAAATAAGTTACAAATGTAAATTACAAACACGTTGTATAGAGTAAAATGAAAATTCCTCATATCAGGTAAAATGGTTATAAAAGTTCCATAATTATAATGAGACGTAAATATTCTTTTAAAGAAATTTGTAAAAGAAAAAAGAAGTAAAGATTTATTTTAAATGTTAATTTTTAATTTTTTTAAACATTATAGAAAAAGTTTTTGGAAAATATATATATATATTTTAAAATATTTCTCCGACTAAAGAGTACAATGATGTCTGGTTTTCATGAAAATATTTTCTAAAACCATAAAAGAAAATAAGATTGTAAAATTTTTACTATTTTCTAAAAAAGATCATGAATAAATAGAAGGTATGAATATATAATGGATTATTATAAATTTTTTGACTAATTTCATTTAATTTATATTCAAGAAGAATAAATATTGATTAGATTTAGATTACGAAATAATCCCTTAAAATCATCATAATGTTGAAGTGAGAATTAATAAGTGAATTGATGTGTCCATCAACATTAAATACACATATAATAAATATATATACATCAATATAAATTAAAATCCATTGTAAAACTAATAATAGAATATTAATGATGATAATTAAGTTATATAAATCAATAAAAAAAATTGAGTTATGAAATTTCTTCACTACAATGTAATATTAATATCAAATCCCAAAAGGAAAACTAAATCAAATTAAAAATCAAAATTCCATGATTAATTATTTTATCATGATATTAAATTTAAAATTGGTGTCATATGAACTATATTAAATAAATTTTGGTTCAAAACAATACAATATTACTCAATGAAATGAAATTGGGACGAAATCCCTTCCCATAAGTTTTCTTTTTCAGTGGACATCTTTTCAACTCATGAATAATGGTTTTATGAATTTGAAGGAATTATTCCATAAGTGTATTAATATATGTCATATCTTATATGATATTCTTATAATATATTATCACACATTTTCCCGTAATTTTTTATTATTCTAAAATTTTGGAGAGTTAATTATCCAGTTTCTTGAGTTTGTATTATCTAGTTACTTTTAGTTGATATTTCATAAATCGGGATTTTACCGTCTCCATAAAATAAGGATGATATAATTTACATATATATTCAGTATATATGTGTAACCTCCAGATATTTTAAAATTAAACACTATGTGATGAAATAAACTTTTATATAATATGATTCCATTATAAAATAACCATTAAGCATTCTTTTTCATCATCTGTGATTTGAATTTTTCAAAATGGACATTCATGGTTGTAATCACTAATTTATTTGGATTATGATAAGACAAACTTATTTTTTGGTTAATAGTAACTTACCCATATGAATAATAACCAGCCCTTATGAATAGTAACATAACCATATGACATGTAACCTCACCTATGAATGTATATATATATATATATATGATTTAATTAAAAGTATGATATGCCGATATTTTAGAATAAGCAAATAATTGTTTGAAAATTGTTATTTTTCGAACAAAATAATATTTTATTTGAAAAATAAATTTCTCATATTTATAAAATTATATCGATAAAATGGAATTCACTTTTTGAATCTAAAGTTTGATAAATGGTTTGGGTTATTTATTTGGTATCTTACTGAAATAATTGATTTTTTATGAATAGTGAAATATGTTAATTTAAAAATTAATCTAAATACATGATTTATGGAGTGAAGGATGATGTTTTTATGATGTAAGAAAACTTATATCAAACTAACATGCACTTATTAATACTTCTGGTCTTGGAATCATAACAATTTCTTATCTTGTTGAAAAAATATTAAAATAATGATTAAAATAAATGGAAACTCCTCCTCTCCACCATCATAAAAACAACCCACTACACAAACTTCATCCCACAACTCCTGAGCCTTGATCCATGTCTATTATTATCTGAATACACCTCCCAAGAAGCTTCCTAGCATCTAAATCATTTTGGTCTCACCAAAAGGCCCAAACCAAGGGCTTCAAGAAGGATCTAAAGGTGAAGAGATCAAGAGGTAAGCATCTGCTTTGGTTTTCTTGCATTTATATTCATTTTAATTTTTATTCGTATTCATTCTACACTTCCCAATATTAAAGAGTTAGGAATGATCAAATATTCTTCATATTCCTTATTTCATCATGTTTATTGATGTTTCACCATTATTCTTCTTCTCTTCTCCCACTTATTTTAGGACATGAAACATAGTCTGTGATGTGTCGATTTAACTGACATCGTGGACAAGGTGATTTCAATTTCTGTTAATTCCATGAAGACTGATCGTGAAGTCATTGTTATGGTTGAACCATATTATAATTTATGTATTATATCTTATTAAGGGTTCTGTAATCAGTTTTACACAGAAAATTAATTTTGAAAACCGATATCACTTCATTATTATGAAAGAACTACCAAAATGATCAAAACAATCATCAACAATGTTTTAACTAATGAATCATCATAATATCATAATTAAAAATGATAATTGTCAAAATTTAAGGTTATGGATACATTTAAATATGATTTAATTATCCTATTTTAGTTTCTCTTAAAACCGACATGAAAATCCATTACGAACAGTACATTGAAACCATGTAATGCATGCACCTGAAATAACAGAAGGAACAAAATAATAATAAATAATGGGTAAAATGATGTTTTGAAATGATAATATAATGTTTTATAAACATGAATATTTTTTAAGATATTAGAAAAACACTTTTAACATTCATATAGCAGGTTGAAACATGTTTGTGGGAAGTCGAACTCGTGGTAAGGGATCATCTCTTTCTCACATTTATTCATTAATCACAACATTGTTGTGCTCTTTAATATTTAATTCCTAATAATGGTGTATGTTTTCTCACATCCCCCTTACATCACATATGATATATTAATGATGAGATAA
Source organism: Viscum album (assembly GCA_963277665.1). Lineage (NCBI taxonomy): Eukaryota > Viridiplantae > Streptophyta > Magnoliopsida > Santalales > Viscaceae > Viscum > Viscum album. Next base: position 601,273,742 of record OY728128.1, read on the forward strand.
CCCGTTTCTATATCATTAGACCTTCCTATGTACATCCATTACAATACTGAATGTTCGTATGTGGATTGTAATCCCAATTTCCATTCTTTGCTTTAACCATCAACATCAATGGTCTTCTCATGACATGTTGACTTGAAAAATTTAATTTTATTACATAATGTGGTATTATTTATACTTAATATATATATACACACAATTCCTTCATTTAATCAATTATATATTCAAATTAAGGTATCTGTAAATATTTTTCCTCTAAAATCCTTTTAAATGCATCCTTGGTGAAATATGACTAGATTATTCTTTTTCTTTATATAACGAGTTTTATATTCATATTTTTGTATGTTTTATTGCAATAATATCTCCATTGTTTATTTTCATAGTTATTTTTGAATAATATGATTTCATTATTTTGTGTGTTATGTATATATTCTAAAAATATATTTATATGAACAAATTGTATTTCAAATTTTGAATGTGTTTTCTTGAGGTTATAAAAGAGTGACGAACTATTTTATTTATTATAAGTTCCATTGACACAGTTATGTCAATTTGATCCCATTATAGATCAATATATGTTGGTTTGAGCCCATTATAGCTCAAGATATAATGATTGAGCCCCGTTATATCTCTCCATAGCATTGGGTACTCCAGAGATTGAAGTTAACTGAATGGTTTTTATATGTGTAAGGGTAATTATATGTCTAATATTGTAAATATTTCACAAGGAAACAACATGATGTTTCTAGGCATTCTGATGAGTTTTCATTAAAATGTTTTTAAAGGGTTTTTAATATTCCACTGGACTAACCGTTTTTCATTCTTTATGTACGTTACTGAGATTTTTGTACTCATCCAAAATTTCAAAGAAATATTTCATTGGATTCCATAGACATTCTAAAGATAGATAAGGTTACAATATAGATGAATCAAATTAGTTATATTGTAAATATTGTTTTAAAATCAAATTCTATATATCTTAGTTGTTTTATAATTCTCCCAATGATAGACCAGAAAAAGTATTTATTTTTAAAACTTATTTTGTATTTTTCTGTTACCTATTATAAAAAAAATTCATATCATGTTTTAGTACTAAATCTTGATGTGCAAGTTCAAGGCATTATAGTTGGTATGAGATGAACGGTCTAGAAAACATTCGATATTTGAGGTTGTCAGTTTTTTTAGAAAAATTTATCTGATGGATTTTACTTTTAAGCATATAGATAATTATGTACTCCAAAGAAAATATTTTCTATTTATTACATATTGGTAAATTCAAAAATATAAGTACAATGAATGTATTGAGAGAGTGGAATTATTTTAAGGGGAGATAATGTAACATCCTGATATTTTAACATAGATCTCTTGGTGATTAAATTAACAACTAAATACTATGTGACCTTTTTAAAATAACCATTAAACATAATTTTGAATCTTCTGTATTTTAAATTTTGAAAACTGACATACAAGGTAGAAATCACTATGTAATTTGGTGTCTGATAATACAAACATATTTTTTGTGAATAGTATCCTAACTTTATGAAAAGTAACCTACACTTATGAATAGTATCATACAATTAAGAATGTTTACCTCACCTATGATAGTATATATATATATATGATATACAAACAAGAATGATATCTCCATATTTTGCAATAAGAAAATAATTGTTTTAAAATTTTCGTTTCTCGAATAAAACATTATTTTATTTGAAAACTAAATTACTTTTATTTTGAAAATTAATTTGAAAAAAGGAGTTCAATTTTGGATTCTACAAATCAAAAATTCAATGGGGTGAATATATGGTAATTTCTAAAATACTTGAATTTTTTATGAATTGTGAAATATGATAAATTCAAAATTAATCTTCATAATTGAAATATGGAGTCATGGATGATGTTTTTCAGATGTATGAACACGTATTTGGAACTCAGATTAACTAATTACTATTTATGGTATTGGGATCTTAACTATTTCTTGATTTGTGGAAAAATAATAAAATAATGATTAAAATAATGGGAAACTCCTTCTCTCCACCACTATAAATACAACCCACTCCCCACAATTACTCCCACACATCTCTAGACTTCAGTCATTCCAATGTTCATCCCAATAAACATCAAAAAACTACTCCAAAATTCAAAGTACATTGTGTCTCACTGAAAGGCCAAAACCGAGGGCTTTATGAATGATCAAAAGGAGAACATATCAAGAGGTAGACATCATATTCTTTCCATTCATTTCTTCTCATTTTAATTTATATTATTCTTCATTTTTGACCTCCCTATATATAAGAGGTAGGAATGATCAATTATACTAGATATTCTTGATTTCATCATGTTTATATATGATTCACCATTATACTTCTTATCTTCTCCCACTTATTTAGGAAATTAAAACACCGTCAATGATGTTTCGGTTTACCGACATCGTGGACGATGCTATAAAAATTTCTTTTAATTCCTTCAAGACAAGTCATTAATCTAATTTTATGGTTGAACCATTTCATAATTTATGTATTATATCTTATTTATGTTTTTATTTTCATTTTTTTCTCATGAAATTAATTTAAAAAACAAAACAAGTTCATTATTATGAAAGAACCACCAAAATGATCAGAACGAACAACAATAATTTTTTAACTAATGAATCATTCTCATATTATAATAAAAAAGGATCAATAGTAGAATTTATGGTTTTGGAAACATAAAAATACTATTTGATTCCACTTTAGGTGTTTCTCTTACAATCGACATGAAAATCCATTACGCACCACACATGGAAACCATGTAATGCACTCACCTGATTATATGAGGTTTTATTCTGTGAAATTACAATATATATACCCAATACATTAATTTAATCAATTTTCTCTTCAATGTTAAGTTATTTTCAAAAAACATTATATTAAATCATTTTAAATGTCTCCTTTATGAAATATGAAGAGACTATTATTTTTCTTAATACCATTAGTTTTATATTCATATTATAGAATTTTTATTAATATAATATCTCCATTATTTATTTTCATTGTTTTTTTGAATGATATTATTTAATTACTTTATGTGCTATGTATATATTATAAAATAATTTTTACATGAAAAAAGGTATTTAATATTATAAATGTGATTTCTCAATGTTGAAAAGAGTTATGGAGTGTTTTATCAATGATATGTTCCATGGAAATAATTATTTTGGGTTATTCCCATTTCAACTCAAGATATGTTGGTTTAATCCCTTTATAGGACGAAATGTTAAGTGTGTGCATCTTTATTGCTCTCCAAAGCATTGGATACTACGGAAACATAAGTTGATAAATTTGTTATTCCATTTGTAAGGTTTATTATAAGAGTGATATGGTAAATTTTTCATGAGGAAACTAAAAGATGTTTCTATGTATGCTTATGTGTTTTAAGAAAGTTTTTCTAAAGGGTTTTCATGTATCCACTGGACTAACAAAAATTCATTCTTTATTTATATTGCTTCACTTTTTATGCTCAAACATAGTTTTAAAAATGTTTTTCATGGGATTCCTTAAATGTTAAATGACAGTTATAGTTCTGCTACATATGAATCCAATTAGTTATATTGTAAGTATTTTTTTTAAAATCTATTTCAATATATTTAAGTTTTTTTATAATTATCCTGATCCTTGACAAGAAGATGTACGTATTTGGGTAAAGTATTTTTTATTTTTTAGATTTCTATTATACAAAAAATTAAAACCATGTTTTAGTACTGAATCCAGACGTGCAGTTGTGGGGATTTACAGTTGGTATCCGAAGAATGGTCTAGAAAACATTGGATATTATCGATTTTCATTTCATTATAATAAATTTTGTGATAGTGTTTACTTTTAAACATCTACTTAATTAATTACACATAAGAAAATATTTTTCTTAATTATGAATTATTAAATTCTGAAATATAGGTACAATGAATGAATTGTGAGTGTATAATTCATTTCAGGGTGGTGGGAGATAATGTAATATCTTAAGACTTGAAAAATAAACACTATGGGTATAAATGATCTACTAAATACCATGTGACCTTTATAAACTATACATTAAACATAATATTATTTCTTTTGTGTTTTGAGTTTCGAAAAACATACATCGTAGGATGCAATCAGTATGTTATTTGGAATTTGATAATACAAACATATTTTTAGTGAATAGAAAACTACCAATGTGAATAGTAACCTACCATTATGAATAGTAACATACCATTATGAACATTAAACTCACCTATGATTCTATATATATATGATTTACTTAAATGTATAATATACCGATATTTTGTAATAAGATAATTAATTTTTAAAACATTTTTTTTCGAATAAAATATTATTTTTTAAAAATATATTTCATATATTTTGAAATTTATTTTGATAAAATGGAGTTCCATTTTGAATTATACACATTGAAAAGGAATTGGGGTGAGTTTTTGGTAATTTTTTTAAATACAAATTTTTTTTATGAATTGTGAAATTTTATAATTTAAAAATTGAGTTAAATACATGATTTATGGAGTCATGGATGATGACTTTCTGATGTAACAAAAATTATCTATAACATAGATACCCTTATTACTATATTAGGCCTTCGAATAATAACTATTTATTGACTTTTGTAAAAATTATAAAATAATGATTAAAATAATGGGATACTCCGCATATCATCCAATATAAATACAACCCACTGCCCATTCCACATCCAACACATTTAAAGCCCTGTTCCATGCATAGGTTCTGCCAAATACACATTCCAAGACACTTCCCAACTTCCAAGAACTTCTGGTCTCACTGAAACACCAAAACCATGGTCTTTAAGAAGGATCTAAGGGAGAAGAGATCATGAGGTAAACATCTTCATATGTTTTTTTATTTTCATTTATTTTTAATTTCTATTATTCTTCTTTCCGCACAACCCATTTCTAAGAGGAATTAAGGATATAGTACACTAAATATTTTGGATTTTATCATTTTTATGGAATATTCCCCATTATACTTCTTCTCCTCTCCAACTTATTTTGGAAATTAAAACACAGTATTTGATTTAGCGATTTACTAACATCGTGGATAATGTTATTTCAATTTGTTTTTCTTTATTAAATGCTGTCCATGAATCCATTTTTATGGTTGAAACTGATTATAATATATGTATTATATCTTATATAAGGTTCTAAAATCAATTTTTACAGAAGAAAATAATTTAAAAAACAAAACTAGTTCATTATTATGAAAGAACAACAAATATGATCCAAACAAAAATCAATTATGCTTTAACTAATGAATCTTCGTCATATGAGAATTAAAAAAGATAAATGGTATAATTTAATATTATTGAAGTACTAAAATACAAAATAATTACACTTTTGTAGTTTCTCTTACAACCGACATGAAAATACATTACGAATTGCACATGGAAACCATGTAATGCATGCACATGAAAAACGAAATGGACAAAACAATAATAATTAATTGGTAAAATAATGTTATGAAATGATCATATAATGTGTTATGAACATGAATATGTTTAGGTAATATATTAATTAAACTCTTTAATACTTTATACAGGAGTTCATAACATGTTTAAGGGATGTTGATCGCGAGGTAAGGGATCCCCTCTTTCTCACTTTTCTTCAATAATCACCCCAATTGTATGCTCTATAATTTTTAATTTCTAATGATGGTGTATGTTTCTTCATCTACCCAATACATTCATTAAGATATATTAATGATGATATAACCAATTTATATATCATTATTCCATCCCATGTACCTCCATTACCATGTCAAAATTTCATAAGTGGATTCTAACCCCAATTTTCATTCTTTGTTTTAACCTTCAAATTCAATGGTTTTTATCGTGATAATATGACTTGAAAAATGAAATTTGATTATATTTTGTTGTATTAGGTGTACATAAATTGTATATACACAATACCTTCTTTTAATCATCTCAGTATTCTATGTTATGGTAATTGTAAAGAACATTCTTCTTAAATACTTTTAAATGTATACTTTATGAAATATAAATACATTGTTTTTTTAATAATATCATGAGTTTTATATTCCGATTTTATGATGTTTTGTAGCTATAATACGTCAATTATATGTTTTCATAGTTATTTTTTAATAGTATTATTTAATTATTTTGTGTGAAATGTATATATTCTAAAAATATTTTTTATGGATAAAAGGTATTTCGAATTGTGAATGTGTTATATCAGGGTGTAAATGCGTTATGAAGTGTTTTATTCAAAATATGTTCCATGGAAATAGTTTTGTTGGTTTGAGCCCATTATAACTCATGATATTTTTTTTTGATCCCATTATATCTAATGATATGATGGGTGATCCCCATTATAGATCTCCAATGCATTGGGTACTATGTAGATAGAAGTTGATCGAACTATTATTCCATGTGTAAGGGTAATTGTAAGATTGATATGGTAAATATGTCCCAAAGAAACTACATGATGTTTCTATGAATGATTATGAGTTTTATAGGATATGGTATTTAAAGGGTTTTTAGGTTTTCATAGGACTAATAGATTTTCATTCTTTGTGTACCTTACTGAGTTTTTGTGCTCATCCTATGTTTTTAAAAAATCCATTAGATTCTTTAGATGTTCAAATGATAGTTAAGCGGATGCTGCATATAAATCATTTTAGTTATATTGACAATGTTATTGTAAACTATTTTTCAATATATTTAGTTTTCTATATAATTATATTTATCCAAACTTATAAACATTTCTTTTTTGTATAATGTATTTTTTATTTTTCAGTTATCTATTATATAAAAAAATACACATCAAGTTTTAGTACAAAATCCTGATGTGTGGGTTCTGGGATTTATAGTTGGTATCATAGGAGCAGTCTATAAATCTATGAATATTAGAGGATTTAATTTTTTTTGTGAAATTATATGTGATAGTGTATACTTTTAAATATATAATTCATTGAGTACACATAATAAAATAGTTTTTTAAATTGTCAATTTGTAAATTCTAAAATAAAAGTACAATTAATGAATTGTGAGGGTGAAATTCATTTATGAGGGGGATAATGTAGCATCCAAATATTTTAAAAGAAAACACTGTGTTATTAAATGAACTAATAAATACTAGGTTACCATTATAAAAAAACCATTAAACATAATATTGTTTCTTCTGTGTTTTGAATTTCCAAAAACTGATATAAAAGATTGCAATCATTATGTTCTCTCGAGTTTGATAATACAAACATTATTTTCGGTCAATAATAACATACCCATATGAATACAAACCTACCATTATTAATAGTAACATACCATAAGAATAGTAGCCTCTCATATGATAGTATATGTATATATGATTTATTTAAAATTGTGATATACACATATTTTGGAATAAGAAATTTATAGTTTTAAAATTGTTATATTTTTAATAAAATATTATTTTATTATAAAAATATATTTCCAATATATAAGAAATTATATTGATAATTTGGAGTTCTATTTTGGAATCTACACATCGAAAAATTGTTTGGGTGATTTTTTGTTAATTTTCTGAAATACAAGAATTTTTTATGAATAGTGATATATTTTAATTTAAAAATTAAGCTGAATACTTCATTTATGGAGTCATGGTAGATGTTTTGCAGATGTAAGGACTCTTATATAGAATTCAGATGCTCTTTTTAATATTTTTGTTTTGTAATCTTAACTATTTATTGTCTTGTGGAAAAATAATAAATTAATGATTAAAATAAGGGGATACACCTCTTCTACTCCACTAAAAATACCACCCACTCCCCAATAATTTTACCACACCTCTAAAGCCATAATCCTTGACTGTGTTCCTCCCATAAATCATCCCAAAAATCTTCCCCACTTCCATGGCCTATTGGTCTCTCAGAAAGGATGAAACCAAGAGACATAAGAAGGATCTTAAGGATAAGTGATTAGGAAGTAAACATCCTCTTTTGTTTTAATTATTTTCATTTAATTTCATTTTATATTCTACTTATTTCCACACCTACAATTATTCAAGATTCATGAATAATCTAGTATCATTAATATTCATGATTTTATCATCTTTATGGATGATTGACCACTATACTTCTTCTCTTCTCCCAGTTATTTTATAAATTAAAACAATCTCGGTGGTGTGTTGATTTACCAACATTGTGGATGATGTGATTTCAATTTCTATTACTTCCTTATAGACAACTTTAAAAACAATTTATATGATTTATAGAGATTATAATTTATGTATTATATATTATTTATGGTTCTGCAATTGATTGGGTATTCAAAAAGTATTTCATATGATTTGATAAATAGTGAATCTATTTATACCTTTATGAAATTTTTTATATTATATCCAAAATTATTTTTTATATGATTTAACAATTTATAGTATATTGAAAAATATTATGTGAAATCACACAATTTCAGTGTGGCTTTAGTGAATGACGGAGATTAAAAATTTTTGTATTCACAATATCCAATTTTTTATTTCATACATTAATATATATAGTGTGTAATATCATGTGATAAAATGAATATATGATTTCATTTCCATTACCTTATCTCAGAAGGCATGAATAAAATTATATTTCATGCATATTTGATATGACAGCATTAATGACTCACACTTGTGTCTCAGAAAAATGTTGGCTATGATTTACTGATGACTAACAAAAGATAAAAAAGGTGTTAGGGTTTTTATTCATGCTACAGATACATGAATAAGATTAAGATAACCCAACTCTAGTAAGTAAGTTCTAGTGCTTCATTATTACATTTGTATAAGGTAAAATGTATCATTCCATAAATGTTTGATTAGTTTGCATGTGTTGGTAAAATAACTACATACATGATTTCAACATGAATATAGAAAAGAGAATCATATGAAGAAAATATTTATTGAAACATTATAGATCAATCAGATATTCCATCTTCATATCATGAGGAATGGAAAAAAATAACATTTGAGCCACTGTTCATAGTGTGGGAGTTACCTCCATGGAATGTGTCCTGAATAAGTAAGGATTTAACAATATGTAAAAGTAAATAAAAAACTAAAATTTTAGTTAATCAAGAACATAATATTCCATATATTTCTATAAAAAATAAACCATTTACATGGAAAATAATTAATAATGTTTTTATAATGTAAATTAATATTTTTATACATTCATGATATTACATTAAATGCCTCAATGTTGACAATATTCCAATATTTTGTCATAGGATATGTATCAATGCATACATGGGTCATCAATAACTAGTCCTCACCCACACAAACATATGTCATATTCATACTTAATATTTTTTGTTAACAATATAAAAAATATTGTTTATTATTTTTTCATCAATAAATATCCATACTGAATCAATAATATAGAACATTGTTATTTCCTCATTATGTGAAATAACATTCGTGATAAGACAGATTCGACTAACACTACATTGTGAAAAGGTATACTCATAATAAATTATCAACGTAGTATAAATTATACTATATAAACCCAACATACCTAATAGATAAAAATTGAGGAGAAGTTATTTCCCAATATAATGATGGAGAGTTATAGTTAATGTAATCATGAAAATGTTCATGACCACACATCCATTAATCCGAAAATAATAAAAGTACACCATAAATCATATATATCATAACAAATTGAAAAGAAATGCGCTTCATAATGATGTGAACATCACATAATAACAATAAATCCATAAAAATAACATGGATCATATCACTAGATATTATCAATAGTGAAGTGTATAAAACTTCAAGGAATATTCACATTAATTAAAAATACCTTTAAAAGAACATTGAAGCATTTATTTTAAATTTTGGAAAATACCCTCTTCTTTTAGTATCATTAAAAATACTATATTTCCATAATATTATAAAAAAGATTTTAATCAAAAATAATAATCAAATATTACATATTATTCTTAAAAAAACAATGTTCATTATTTCAAGATAAATTCAACTTTTGATAAATGATGAAAATTGAATCTATGTTCAACCTATTGGTTAAAAGTCCAAATGTAACGCCCCGACCCAGTTACCCAGAGTTAGTGCATTATTACATAACATTGGCATGATCACAAGAAAGATTAAATCTCCAAAGACCTATTAGTTTAGTAGCCTTGGAAACACAAGATATATTTATAAAGTTTGACATTACATCATAAAAATAAAAACAACAACAACATAGTCTCCACGGTCTACACTCTTATCCCCTCATACTATCCCTGTAGGTCATTCATTATTTACTTCTTCACATCCTGGGAAAAATAAAACATAGAAAAGGGGTGAGCTCAAATGCCCAGTAAGGATAACAATATAGCGGAAACATTCATAAATAAGAATAAACATTTAAGGAAATGTATAACTAAAATAAAAGCCTTATAAACTTGAACTTCAACATAGTATGGAAAAAATAAAATGAAATAATTCCATTTACTTATTCACATGGATATTCTACTAATCAAATAATCACATGCAATATCAATAACCACATTCATAATGATGGAATGCATAATGCCAGACTATCATAACCACATTGCCAAGGCCTCGTGACAAGACTACAAATAAGATTTTTCCAATGCCTTGTGCCAAGAAACTAGTTTACCTCCTGAGACCTAATGATGCATCGAGGAGCTATAGCGTGCTCCACCCATCACATATTAAGTCCAATGCATTCCTATATGAAAAGGTTTAAACATAACATAAACATTCGTATTAAAACTAGAATATGAAATGTAAATACTTCATCCATAAACAATGAATGGTACAAAAATAACACATCCACATTCAAAAATATCACAAAACCATCAATACAATATAGAAGTTTTTTATCATAATAAATAAACATCAAATGAGGGTAAAATCCATCAAAGGATGTTGACATAGATGAAATAAAATTTCTTTTTAGAGAAATATCTCTTTCTAATTTGAATTAATTTAAGAGTCATATATTTATAAAATAAAACATTTTCTTTTAAAATATTCTTATAAGCTTCTAAGGGAATCTTTGAAGATTTTATAATGGCCGAAAATAACTGCACCCGCCGTATAATTTAGAAAAACATTCTTACCTTAATTCTGTTGAAAAGGTTAAAAAACACCTTGTTTGGAAAACGACAGAACGATTCCTTTATAAACCTCTTATAAAAAGTCAAAAAGGGGTATAAATTTCTTTAACCCATATTGTTTTAAATAGTAAAAATGTTTTGAAATATATATTTAAGAATCATGGTTGTTGATAATAAAGAGATCTCAGTAGATTATTTCGTATAAACTACAACGGATAATGAAGAGATTGTGAAATAAACCCTTACCTTGTACTTTTCCATGGTTGAGGGTAGGTTAACCACCTATATAATGGCGAAATAATTGTTATTAAATAATAAAAGAATCATATACATTAATATGATATCATATATGATCTTTTAACATTGATTTGTTAATAATATCTTAGTATTATCGTTGTTTCGGGTGTTAACTTACTTGTATTCTTTTATATGTTTTGTTATGTACGACGTGTTTTTCATGGATGTGTTGTATCTTATTCATATACAGAATGATAATATGTCCTTAAAAATTATTAATAATCTTCAAATGAGAATTAGACTTGAATGGATATGATGGAGAATGAATCTCAGTGCGTTTGTGGAGACGGTAGTCCATACGTACGCATGAGCGACAATATCATTATTTTGATATTAAAATAATATATAATTGGATGGTATATCATATATAAATAATCATTATCATGTTATATTTATTATTCAAATGAATTACAAATCATTATTATACGCATCCAAATAATAATTTATTGAATAACAATTACACCATGACGTGGAGCACGTATGGTGACATGTTATTAAAAGGATGGATATAATACTGAATATGGTTGTACCATAAATATTATAACATCACAGTATATATAAGATACTGGAGCTATTATTTTAGAATGGTAATAACAAATAAAGAAGAAGTGGAAGAAGAAAGGAACTTGAAAAAGGGTGGTGAAATCATTACATCTTCTTTGGGTTCTTTCTTTTGATTTGATCAAAATGATCCTTAGTTTGGATTTCTGACTAAATAAATCCATCTAGGATGAAGTGAGGGAATTTGAGAGAGTATGTGGGCAGATTTTGGCCGATCCAAATGGATTTTATGGTGTGAATTAATGAGAAAGGGGATTTCCCTTTTATAAGAGGGGTGAGGGGAACCTTTAGAAAACCTAGAAATATTATTTTATAATAAATTCATATTCGGTTTATAATGGCTCCAATGTAGATTATTGAAATTGTAAGGTGGGGATGGGTCCAAAACCACTCAACCAATATAATGTAGACAGGTTTGGGTAAGTATATAAACCTTATCTTTTTGTTTTAACTCTTAGTTAATTAGTTTGACACCTACCATGTCACTTTGTATTTTTATATTATATAGTTAATAAACTTACTATATACCTCCAAGAGACCCCCAAGTGGTCCATTAATGATACTCCTATCATGATATAAGTCTCTTGGCCGAACTTTAGATTTTTAGGAATTTTATATCAATTAATAATATAATATTTGTTTTAAAAACACTTTTATGTCAATTTTGACACTATATGGAAAATTGATTTTTGTGAAAATCATAACAGAATGATTACTTCGAAAAAAGTTAATTAAGTCATTCCTAACATGTCATATTATCCTAGAAAATTAGTTTAATTCATTAAAATTATCAAATTATATTTATTTCGGTATTTATAATATCAATTATTTTAATTTTTCACTATTATGGTAATTACTGCATCTCCATTGGATCATAAATAAATTAAATTATTTAATGACTAAAAATTATAAATAAAATACCATTATATAGGAAATCATTTTATATTTCTAATGAATATTTAAAATCGAATATATCTTATGTATAACCCTATATTAAAAATGATTTAGTAAATAAACATTGATTTTAACTCTTTTAACTCTTCTTTAAATTAAATAATAGTAAATGTCCTAATCTTATCCAAGTGGACCTAAATGATAATATTTTATTCCTAAGTTGGTTTTGGTCGATATAAACATTTTTCCAATTGAATTAAGAAATGTGTTAGGGTAATATTAATATAATTTTCACCCTTAATTACCCTATTTACTTTTAACCGTGGTAAATAAAAGTAAAAAGTTACTATTCACCAAAAATTATTTTCATCTCAATGAACCGCATTTTACTCCTTGATATTAACCATGTCTCTCTGATTTTTGAAATTCTACTCACAGAAGTGGTAAAATTATGTTTTATGAAAAAATCAATTTTTTAACTACCACTTAGTGGTTTTACTATTCATCAAAAAATGATGTTTTTCAGAAAAATACCAAAAATTCACCCTAGGCTAATTTCGATATTCTGAATCTAAAAATGAAATCCATTTTGAAAAATAAAATTTATAAATTTCAAAAAGTGGGTATTAATATACATAATGGCTAGTTTGATTGGTTGTGGTGTGTTAGAACTCGTTGTTGCGTACAACACATTCTATTGCATTATTCAAAGAGAAACGTACCGTAGAAGCTTGGGGTGTAACATTATCCTCTCCTTCAAATAATTTCTTCCTCGAAATTTCTAGAATACTACCACATGAAAAGACCCGGGTGGTTCTTTATCATAAGTTCCTCAGGTTCCCACGTGGACTCTTCCATCTTATGGTTTCTCCACAAGACTTTTACCAGACGAGTCGTCTGGTTTCTCAGTACTTGTTCTCTCGTATCAAGAATCTTGATGGGCTCTTTGCAATAAGACAGATCAGGTTCCAGTTATAATTCCTCATAGGTGAGTACATGCATTGGGTCAGGCATGTATTTCCTCAACATAGATACGTGGAACACATCGTGAACTTTGGAGAGGCTTGGCGGCATTGCCAATCGGTAAGCTACAACCCCAATTCGTTCTAGAATTTCGAAAGGTCTGATGTACCTGAGACTCAATTTACCTTTGTTACGAAAATGTATGACTCCCTTACATGGAGATACCTTCAGGAAATCATGATCACCAACATGAAATTCCAGAACCTTCCTTCGATTATCGGCATAGCTCTTCACCCTACTTTGGGCTGCATTGATGTGGTTTTGGATTACCTTCACCTTTTCCATCGTTTTATCCACCAGTTCTGGGCCTAAAAGTTTTCTATCACCAACGTCATCCCAACAGGTTGGTGTGCGACATCTCTTTCCGTATAACACTTCATATGGTGCCTTCTGAATACTCTAATGGAAGCTATTGTTATAGGAAAATTCAACCAGAGGTAAATATTGATCCCATTTCCACTCTGGTGTGGGAAGAGATTGCATGACTCCTCCAGCCTATTGCCTTCCAGCATTCACTTGTTGACGAACCATACATCTTGACACAAAATCAGCAATCTCCCTCTTCATGTTGTCCCACAAAAAATGTTCCTTCAAATATCTATACATTTTGGTGCTCCCAGGGTGTATAGAGAAATTGAAACTATGAGCATCATCCAGAAATTCCCTTTTAAATCAGGTATATCGGGAACACAAAGCCTCTTCCCGAATTTCAAAATTCCTTCTTCATACACAAATTCTCTCAATCTCCCATCATTCATAGCTTTAATATTCTTTTGAAATTCTTCATCATCGGTCTGAGAACTCTTTATCCTTTCAAGTAAAGATGGTTTGGAAACCATTTGAAAAAGCATTGATGTTTCACATTCCCTGGTTATTCCCATGTCCATTTTCACTAGATCCATGAACATTGGATCCCTTTTAATTCTCATATTGTTCAAAACTCTGTGGTCTTTTCTGCTCAAATCATCTTCCACCTTGTTTTCTTTCCCCGGGTGGTAGTGTATCATGCAATCATAATCCTTGAGTAATTTAAGCCATCTCCTTTGCCTCATGATGAGTTCTTTTTGTGAGAAAATATACTTCAAACTCTTGTGATTAGTATAAATCTCACATTATTCACCATAGAGGTAGTACCTCCATATCTTCAAATCAAAGATCACCACTACCAACTCGCGATCATGAGTAGGATAGTTTTGTTCATGAATTTTCAACTATCATGATGCATAGGCCATAACCCTATCATTCTGTATAAGACCACAACCAAGTCCTTTCTTCGATGCATCACTATAAATAACGAACCCATCATTCTCCAATGTTAGATTAAATATAGGTGCATTTACTAATCATTTCATCAGTTCTTCGAAACAATCTTCACACACTTTTGTCCAAACAAATTTAAACCCTTTACGTTTGAGCTTCGTTAATCGGTTAGCCAAACAGGAAAAATTCTGGACGAAACGTCGATAATAACAAGCCAAACCAATAAAACAGTGTACCTTAGTTATACTCGTAGGTGCTGGCTATTCTTGGATTTCTGTGGTTCTAGAAGGATCAATAGAGATTCCATATTTTGAGACAATATGGCCAAGAAAAGAAATCTCCTAAGCTAGAATTCACACATGCTAAACATCCCATATAATTCATGTCTTCTCAGAGTCTTCAATATAATGCGCAAGTGATTTTCATTATATTTGTAGCTTTTAGAGTATACCAACATATCATCAATAAATACCACTAAAAATTCATCAATATATTCCTTGAAAATTCTATTCATCTGATCCATGAATACAGAGGGTGCATTAGTCAATCCAAAAGGCATTAATGTAAACTTGTAATGCCCGTACCTGGTTCGAAAGGCTGTCTTCAGAATGTCTTCCTTCTTCACACACAACTGATGGTATCCAGATCGAAGGTAAATCTTTGAAAAGTATTGAGCTCCATGCATTTGGTCAAATAAATAATCAATGCATGGTAGGGGATACATGTTCTTTATTGTTATAGCATTGTTCTCCCTGTAGTCGATACATAACCTCATAGATCCATCTTTCTTTTTATCAAAAATAATATGTGATCCCTATAGAGAAACACTAGGGCAAATAAATCCCTTATTAATAAATTCCTCAAGTTGTTTCATTAGTTCAACTAATTCTACAGTGGCTATTCTATAAGGGGTCTTCGATATAGGCCTTGATCCAGGAATTAAATCAATGGAAAACTCAACTTCTCGTTCTGAAGGATGTCAAGGTAAATCTTCCGGAAACACAACTACATATTCTTTCACAATAAGAAAATCCTCTATTTGAACATTAATTTCATCACCCATAGTTATTTCATCCCCTTCCTCCCCAATAATTGAATTTAGATGAGCTACTTGGGGTGGATCTAGATAATAATTAGGTGGTGACGATTCTGCTCAAAAGATAAGGTGTTGCTTATCATCATCATCAAAAATCATAACCTCCATCTTCTTATAATAAATCATCGCATCATGGTCCGAAATCCAATCCATAATGAGGATTATATCAAACTAAATAATAAGTATGGCGATGAGATCAGTGGATAAAGAACATTTATTTTCTCTAATGGGGACTGATTAACAAAACTTTGTTGCAATGATACTTCCCTTAGAAATTTTAACTGACAAATCCCTTGTTAAATCAAATTGGAAATATCTAATTTTCATAGAAAACTGGGAAGATATGAAACAGTGCGATTATCCAAAATCAAATAATGCATTTGCTAAACATGAGGAAACCATTAATTTACCTGCCACAATGTCTTTCGAAGCTTCTACCTCAGAAGTAGTGATAGCATAAGCTTGGCCTTGATCCTTTGGCCTATTCTGAGGTAAGTTCCCCTGACACTTAGTACATTCATTTGTATAATGCCCCATCTACTAGAAATTGTAGCATTGGACATTGGTTGCTTCTTTCTTCCCCTTACAATCACGGGCTTGGTGGACTTTTTCACCACACTTGTAACAGACTCTCGTTCCATTTAAACAAGTACCAGGGTGTTTCTTCCCAAATTTACTACAGGATAGATATTAAACTTTCCCCTTCTTTCCTTTATATCCATTCCCAGATTGATCATAAGATCTGTTCTTCTCTTGATTTTCTTTAATGTCATAAGACATTGATAATTCTTTCTCTGTCTTGATAGCACATGAGACAATGTATTCATACGACGAGAAGGATTGTGAGACTAATGATCGACAGAGAAATGGTTTTAACCCATCAAATAAACGGTCAATCATACTTATTGGGATATGTATATAATCTCCATCATACCTTGCTAACATTGTAATGTTAGCCTCATACTTTGTGACATTCTCATCTTCCTTTTGTCTCAGACTCAGAAATCGTCTTTCCATATCTGCTCGATGGTCACGAGGAAATTATTTTTCTAAAAATAGATATTTGAACTCCCCCAATTCCATATTTGATACTTCATCATCTTCCATCGTGTTTTGAATCAATGACCACCATTTATCAGCATCTCCAGTGAGGCGGTAAACTACCATGATATATTTTTCCCTTTCACTACTCCCCAAAAACTGAAATATTTTCTCTAGGGAATTTATCTATTGCTCAGCTACTAAGGGATTTGTACTCCAATTGAACATTGGTGGTTGTTTCTTCATAAGGTGATCTAGCATTGATCCTCCATGCTTCGGATCAGGGTGCTCCATACGGGTAAGGTTATTATTCATAACCTGAGTGAGTTGTCCCAGTATGGTGATTAGCTGATCAGCACCAGTTGAATCACCGACTCCACTATACTTATCATGAGCAGAAGTGAATCCCTACATAGAGTGATTTCATTGATACGGTTTCCATTTCTTCTAGTAGGCGCCATTTCTAAACAATGTCATAAACTAGATCAGTTTATGAATCAAAATACATAATTCCAAACTTATAAAACACTTTACATAAATAGAACTAATTATGGATATAATCCATAATCAAAAAAATGTTTTCTTTGGGGATGTATATACTCATAATCCCTTCTTTATGATTTGTAAAGAAAATGAGAGTTATCCTAAGAATATCCCCAGGGAGTGTCGTAACCAAGAGTGCATCAAGGCCCATTGTCGTGAACCACTTCCCGTTTGAGTCTAGCTCAATGCGGTGTTTTCGAGTTTTACCAATTGGTACATCTGTGCCAGAGCCGCCTCTACCTGCTTGTATCTAGACAGGGGTGTATTGCTCAGAAGACATACAAAATCACTATAATACCAAAATTCTAGGAATTTCTTCTATACTAATCGTCAAAATCCATCTTAAATCTATGTGCTCTAATCAGATTTTATCTAAATCTAGATTCCAAGGTTTATACTAGACTTCCTCTGAAACCAACTGTAACGCCCCAAACCCAGTTACCCAGAGTCGGTGCATTATTACATAACATTGGCATGATCACAAGAAAGATCAAATCTCTAAAGACCGATTAGTTTAGTAGCCTTGTAAACACTTGATATATTCAAAATGTATTACATTACATCATAAAAATGAAAACTACAACAAAATTGTCTCTTTGGTCTACACTCTTATCCCCTCATACTATCCCTGCAGGTCATTCATAATTTAATTCTTCACATCCTGGGAAAAATAAAACATAGAAAAGGGGTGACCTCAAATGCCCAATAAGGATTACAATATAGAGGAATCCTTCATAAATAAGAATAAACATTTAAAGAAATGTATAACTAAAAAATCCTTTTAAAAATGAACTTCAACATAGTATGGAAAAAATAAAATGAAATAATTCCATTTACTTATTCACATAGATATTGTACTAATCGAATAATCACATGAAATATCAATAACCATCTTCATAATGATGGAATGTGTAATTCTAGACTATCATAACCACATAGCCAAGGCCTAGTTCCATGAATAAAAATAATATTTTTTCAAGGCCTTGTTCCAAGACACTAGTTTGTCTCATGATATCTACTGATGCATCGAGTAGCTATAGCGGGCTCCACCCATCACATATTAAGTCCAATTCATTCCCATATGAAAAGGATTAAACATAACATAAAAATTCGTATTAAAACTAGAATATCAATTGTAAATATTTCATCCATAAACCATGAATGGTACAAAAATAACACATCCACATTCAAACATATCAAAAAACCATCAATAAAATATTGAAGTTTTCTAATATAATAAATCAACTTCAAATAAGCGTAAAATCCATAAAAGGATATTGATATAGATGAAATCAAAACTCCTTTTAGAGAAATATATAGTTCTATTTTGAAATAATTTAAGAGTTATTTATTTATAAAATAAAACATTTTCTTTGAAAATATTCTTATAAGATTGTAAGGGAAACATCAATGATTTTATAAGGGAGGAAAATAGTCGCACCCTCCATATAAGTTAAAAAAACATTCTTTCCTTAATTTTGTCGAAAAGGTTAAAAAGCACCTTGTTTGGAAAACGACGGAAAGATTCCATTATAAACCTCTTAAAAAAATTAAAACAAGGGTATAAATGAATTTAACCCATATTCTTGTAAATAGTAAAAATGTTTTGAAATACATATTTAAGAAACATGGATGTGATGATAAAGATATCCCAGTAGATTATTACGTATAAGAAAACTCGGGTAATGAAGAGATTGTGAAATAAACCCTTACCTTGTACTTTTCTTTGGTTGAGGGTAGGTTAAAATCATGTATAATGGTGAAATAATTGTTATTAAATTATACAAGACTCATATACATTAATATTATATCATATATGATCTTTTAACATTGATTTGTTAATAATATCTTAGTATTATCGTTGTTTCATGTGTTAACTTAATCGTTTTTTTATATGTTTTGTTACGTAAGAAATTTTTTTCATGGATAGGTTGTATCTTATTCATATCCAGCATGATATTAATTCCGTAAGCATTATTATTAATCTTCAAATGAGAATTATACTTGAATGGATACGATGTAGAATGATTCTCAACGCGTTCGTGGACACTGTAGTTCGTACGTACGCACAAGCGACAATATCATTCTTTTGATATTAAAATAATATATAATTGGATGGTATATCATATATATATAGAATCATTATAATGTTATATTTATTATTTACATGAATTACACATCATTATTATACCCATCCAAATAATAATCTATTGAATAACAATTACACCACGTCGTGGAGACGGTAAGTCGTACGTACGCACGTATGGTGACATGTAATTCAAAGGATGGATAGAATAAAGAATATGGTTGTACCATATTTACAATAACATCGCATTATATATATGATACTAGAGTTATTATTTTAGAATGGTAATAACAAAGAAATAGGAAGTGGAAGAAAAAAGGAACTTGAAAAAGGGTGGTGAAATCATTACCTCTTCTTCAGGTTCTTCCGTTTGATTTGATCAAAAGGGCTTCGTTGGTTGGATTTCTGACTAAAGTAAGGCCTTTAGGATGAAGTAAGGGAAGTTTAGAGAGTATTTGTGCAGAGTTTGTCCTATCCAATTGGCTTTTAAAGTGTGAATTAATGAGAAGGGTGAGTGCCCTTTTATAAGAGGGTGAGGGGCACCTTTGGAAAAGCTAGAAATATTATTTTATAATAAATTCATATTCGGTTTCTAATGGCTCAAAAGTGGATACTTTAAAGTTCAAGGTGGTGATGGGTTACATAACACTCAAAAAATATAATTTAGACAGGTTTGGGGCATTATATTAACCTTATCTTTTAGTTTTAACTCTTAGTTAATTAGTTTGACACTTACCATGTCACTTTGTATTTTTATATTATATAGTTAATAAACATACTATATACCTCCAAGAGACCCCCAAGTGGTACATTAATGATACACCTATCATGATATAAGTCTCTTGGATGAACCTTATATTTTTCGGAATTGAATATCAATTAATAATATAATATTTGTTTAAAAAACTCTTTTATGTCAATTTTTACAGTATTTGGAAAATTGATATTTGTGAAAATCATAACAGAGTGATTAATTCGAAAAAAGTTAATTAAATCATTCTTAACATGTCCTATTAACGTAGATAATTATATTAATTCATAAAAAGTCTCATATTATATTAATTTGTGTATTTATAATATCAATAATTTTAATTTTTTACTATTATGATTATTACTACGTCATCATTGGGTCATAAAAAAATTAAATTATTTAATATCGAAAAATTAAAAATAAAATACCATTATGTAGGAAATATTTTTAGCTTTATAATGAATATTTACAATCGAATTTATCTTATGTATAACACTATATTACAAATCATTTAGTAAATAAACTTTCATTTTAACTCTTTTAACTTTTCATTGAATTAAATAATAATAAATGTCCTAATCTAATCCATGTGGACCTAAATGATAATATTTTATTCCTATGGATGTTTCTGGTCGAGATACACTTGTCCGATAGAATTAGGAGATGTGTTAGGGTAATATTAATATCATTTTTACCCTTAATTACCCGATATACTTTTAACCGTGGTAAATAAAAGTAAAAAAGTTACTATTCACCAAAAATTATTTTCATATCATTGAACCACATTTTACTCCTTGATATTTTCTGTGTCTCTCGGATTTTCAAAATTACACTCACAGAAGCGGTAAAATTATGTTTTATGAAAAAATACATTTTTTAACTACCACTTAGTGGTTTCAGTATTCATCAAAAAGTGAATTTTTTCAGAAAAATACCAAAAATTCACCCTAGGATAATTTCAATATTCCGAATCCAAAATTGAAGTCCATTTTGAAAAATAAAATTTATAAATTTTAAAAATTCTGTATTACTACTCAATACAGCTAGTTTGATTGGTTGCGGTGTGTTAGAACTCGATGTTGCGTACAACACACGCTATTGCATTATTCAAAGAGAAGCGTACCGTAGAAGCTTAGGGTGTTACACCAAAAGTACCTTGATTAGAATATAAAAAATTATTATTTTAAAACACTGAGAAGAAATATAATATTTTTAAAAATGAATTTCATTAACAATTATTTAATGGAAAAAAATTTAGGAAAAAATTTTATAAAAATTGGTCAGGGAATAAAACCTTCATAAAAAAAAGCGTAATTAATTTTGACTTTTCAGAAAAAATGATAATTTTAAATACCCAAGGATGGAAAATTGGAAGGAATGGAAAACACATAAAAATAACAACAAATTAATTTTAACATTTTTATGGATAGTAGATTGTAAAATTAATTAATTTTTTTTTGAATGTATGTAATATTTATGTAAAATGGTATTGTGAAATACAACATTACTAATTTGGTAACATTTGAGTAAAACATCATTAAATGATAAAAACAAAAAAATCATTTTTCACCATTTAAAAAGATAAATTAGTGATATATCATGTCAAATTTGTATTATATACATCATGTAAGAGAAATTCGGTTCATAATTTAAAATATTTCTCCATGAAAGTTGAATGAAAAAATTACCCTTATATCAAGTCCAATATTCTTCATTTCTGCTTTCTATAAGGAGCCTACCATAAACATCACATAACCATGAGTTTTATTCAACATTTTAATTTCTTTTACATTGGGAATCCTTTCAGGTTTAGGGTTCTAGATTATTTCACCATCATTCATACAAAACATAATATAATCAAACTAGTGGATACTACTAAATATGTATCTATATTTTACAAAATATAAAAAAATTAAAATAAAATATGAATTCATTTTAGTAATAGATCTTTATTACATTCAACATGACATACTTATTTCTATTGACGGTCCCTAAACATTGTGAAAAAAATTTAAAACATGGGATGAGTCAAAAAATGTTTAGTATGGTGTATAAAAAAAATGAAAAAATCATTTAGTCATGAATAATTTAAACCCATGAATTCCATTTCAAATAATTATAATATTCAACAATAAAAAACATCAGTAAAAGACCTCATGAAATCCTAATATTCTTATCAAAAACCATAGAAAACAAAAATTATAATGATAACATGTGACATAAATTCCCTATCACTTCTCATTTATTATAACTGTCAGGGATATATAGGGAGTAACCTTCAAGGATACTTTTGGAAAACCCATCATTATATATTCCCTTAATCTCTTGAGGGGAAATGTACAAACTATCTCTATATCATTAAACAATGAATTTGAAAGCTATAAAGGTAACACCCAACCATGGTTTTTAACAAAACAACCCATGATAAAAATCATTTCCAATGAAAATTAACATAAGAAAAACAGATAAATCATATATAAAATAACTATTACATTTCCACATTGAAATATATTTTCTTTTTTACAATTTCATGCACTTATAAGTGAAACCTATTAATTTGAAAATATAACTGGAATGTTTTAAAGGAAAAATCAAAAAAAATTAAATCCTCATGAATGCCTAAAATTAAATTCATGTCATATAATTTAAAAACATGCCTTTTTCCTTTTATAAAACATTTTGAAAGGATAATGTTAAAATATGTTTATAAAAGAAAGTAACATACCATGACTCTATGTCATGATGTATAATCATTAACTTCCTGAATAATAATCATAGGATAATTATTTACATTATTTTGAACCTTTTAAAATTTTATTATTCCTTCTATATTATATATTATCATGTTATAACAATTATTTAATTATTTAGGTTAATTATATATTTTTCGATGATATTTAGTACTTCAGTGAAAAATGACATTAATATTATGTGTATAGTAAAAATGGACATAATTAAATTATATATAGAAAAAAAAATTAATGAAATAATTAACAATTAAATAAATTAATTATAATTTAATATGAAACCAATATATACAGTTTTGAAAAATGGGCTATGATATAATCATGGATATGGTAGGACGTAAGAATGCCTGAGTAACATTTCAATTTTATATAGATAATTGTAGAAAGAATATATTTTTACCTTTTTGTGTCTATAATTATAATAATATCCTTAATGTCATATTAGTAATTTATATCTACTTTTATATATCATCAATGTGATGTGGTGATGAAAAAACAAATCACATCCCTTCAAGGGGGAGATATTTCACAAATACGCCTAAGTGATGTTATCATTTTAATGTTAATGGAAAGGTAATAACATAAATGATATATTATTTTTTAATAATAAAAATATATCATTAATATCATATAAATTAAATCAATCTTTATAAATTTTATTCCACGACGGTGACAGGAGACAACTTATATCGGTTTGTGAGGTGTTAGTTTGCTGTAGACACAAATGAATATTTCCTTTTCCTATTTGATGAAATTTAAAATTTACTGAGATTATTTTATTATCATAATAAAAAATTATTATATTTAAGATAATATTGTTATTATTTCATCATTCATTAAGAACATTTATGTATTTGGAAGATGAAATAAAGTAAAACAACTATTTAAAAATGATATCTTTCCTTCAGACAATTTCCTTTGATTGACACCTTATCGACTCTATGGTCAGTGTTATATCTAGAATAACATCACTAGAATGTATGGAGGGATTATATTAATGTATTTGGGTAGATATTGGATAATCCTAATAGGTTTTGAGGTGTGAATGAAGGATTACAATGTGATCCATTTAACAGGAGAGAGGAAGGGCACTCTAGTAATATTAATATTAATTAATATTCTATTCCAAATGGTTCCAAATTGATTTTTTAGGACGAAAATGTGTGAAAATAAATAAATTGAAATAAAAATAGAATATTTTAATTATTCATTTCATTATTATATTTTTTTACATTTAATTAACAATTTATCTATTACTGGGATATCATTAATTTATAATTTGAGGGTTAATATAATTAATATAAAATTCCAAACGATAAAAATTGTATTATTGATAAAATTTTGTGACTTATAAAAATTAATTGGCCACCATCGTAATTTTTATAAATATTATATCCTTTACTAAAATATTATTTATCTTAAAATTTCAATAGTGTCAATTTTAACACTATTCATTACTTGACATTGTAAAAATTTCATAAAAACAAGATAAAATCAGAACAATACTTATAAAATATCACTAAAACATCAATGTAATTTAAAAAATTCTTTTATAACAATCATAATCTCAAATTATATTTATTTTGGTGTATTTAAATAACATTTATTAAATATTTCTTTTAACTAATCAATTATTGCATCATCATTGTGCAATACATTAATATATTTCTTAGCTTAAAAATAAAAATAAATTATTATGAAAAATATAAACATTTTATATTTAAAAATTATATTAATAGTATAATTGGTCCACTATATAACTGCATATTTAATATATCTCACTCGTTAAAAACAAAAGTTGACAAAATAGACTTTTAATTGAATATAATATTATAAATTTCAAACTCTCATACATGTGTCTTCCAAAGTGTATAATTTCATCCTATGTATGTTTTAGGTTGATTCAAACTCATACAATTTTATTAGGATAGGTTTTCGAAAAAGATTATAATATTTATAATAATATTTTTACCCTTAATTACCGGATTTACTTTTAACTATGTTAATAAAAATAATTAATAATGTTACTATTAATAATTTCCAAAAATAAGAAGGACCTATTTACATAATTTAAACCATTTAATTGATAATATTGAATCCTTATTTTTAAAATTCAATACTCATAAAATTTATAAATAGATTAAAAATTAACTCATTGGAAGAACATGAAAAGTTCTTTTTAAAATAAAATCCATCAAAAGATCGAAGTGATTTTGTACCCAAATTAAACGTAAAATCTATTCTAGTGAACTAAATTTAATTAGAAGATAAAAATTAACGCATTGTACTTTAAAACAACTATAAGATATAGTTTCACACTATAAATAAATTTGATGAAAAATATTAAAATGTATTATTTTTTCGCTATTCATCGAAATATTAATCTTAAGAAAAATTCCAAAAAATCAAACAAAGCGAATTTTAATATTACACTTTCATGTTCGATGTTTATTTTTTTAATTTATTTAATGTGAAACAGAGTTGATTAAAATAAGTTGACCATTAAAAGATTAAAAAATTTAATTTTAGAAAAATAAATTTTTAGACCATAAAATTAGAAATATGGTATATACTTTTTTACATATTGTTTATTTTTAATAAAATATAATTAATAAATATTAATAATTATAAAAAAAATTATTCTATCATTACATAAGATATAATATTCTTTTCCCTTTTTTGAAATTGTGTCCTCATAATTTTATTCATATAATAAATAAGTGGGGATATCATTAACTCATAGAATTTTAGATTATCATGTTTCATATTCAACATTATGGTTTTTCTAAAAATCATTAACATTAAGAATCACCTAACTCTTAAAAACATACTCTATATGGTCGATAACCTGATATAGATATTCCTCATATGAAATATTCTCTTCCAACTGCAAAACTTCGGAGGAAAAAACACAATATAGTTCTAGAAAATACATTATTAAAATTGAAACATGAGTAGCTTTGGGGACCACGGATAAAATAGGATTAAAATACCCTTAGTATGAAACTTATTCAACTTTATTCATAATTTCATCGTGTGAAACAATATATGGACTCAACATCGCTTTCACTACAAAATGTGTCACACTTTTCCATGTAGAAACATTGAGAAATACATTATCACCTCCCTAAAAAATATCATTCTTCTAATTATCAGTATATTTTTTCTATATTCTTTAAGCCCATATCTTGTGTCACTAATTCAAATAAAAATTCTTTAATATTTACTCTATGAACTCGAGTCTAATTAATATTCTTTTCCCAGACATCATCCCAAAAAGATGGAGTTCATAACTTTTTTCCATATAATGCCTAAAATATTGTCTTATAAATACTGGAATGGGAAATTATATAATACGAAAACTCAATAATGAAATATTTTGATCCCAGATTCCCTTGTAATTCATTAAAAAAGCATATATAATATCATTAAATGTCTGAATTGTTTTTTCTAACTTCCCATCTGATTAAGAATTAAAGGTTTTTCTACAATATTATTCAGTAACCAACAAATATAAAATAACATCAAATAAATTATAACTTATACTTGGGAAAAGATCAGATACAATAATTATAGTAACTCCATATAAATTAAATATATCTTTCAGATACATCTATGAAAATTTATCTAGATATACAATGTCTCAAATTGGAAGAATTTTTGAAGATTTAGTTAGTTAATAAACAAGAAAATAGATTGTATTATTTCATAGAGAATTATTTTTTAATACCGCTATAAAATACATGGATATATTTTACAATTTCTACTCAGGCACTGATAATGGCTGAAGAAACCCCTTCATATACTCTCTTTCTACTTTAACCTACTGGAAATTCAAACACATCATATTAATGTCAGAAATTTATAATTTCATTCTATACCACCAGTAACACTTTTGAAAGCCTTTTTACGTCATATTATTACATGAATGAAATGATAATAGGGAACTATGAGCTTCACATAACAACTCTGTCTTCAATTGTAATTCCTAATGCACACGTAATCTCATCCAAAATCGCAAAACACAGAATTTTTTAATGTTAAATTTTAGAAACATTATCTATTGAAAAAATTCATCCTCTTACTGTAATTAAAGGTCTTAATTATATATTTTATGTATTCTCCATGATAAATATTTTTTCACTGAAGCCTAAAACAAAATAGAGTAATTTCCTTCACCAATAACATCTAAGACAAAATTCATCATATCCCTAACTAAAAGGGTCACATTCAAATGTTCTATGGTCAATTTAGAATTAAATTTCTAAATCAATGAATGGACCACATTTTTTATTTTACAATATGGTAAATAATCATGCAATCATAATCATTGATTAGTTTCATCCATCTTCTTGGTCTCATTTTCAGTTCAATATAATTAAATATATACCTCAATCATTTATAGTTGATATAAATTTTATATTTTACTCCATATAAATTATGCCCCTAAAATTTTATTTTTATAAAATAACATAAAATTTCAAATCATGTTTAGGGTAATTTAACTCATGAGGCTTCAACTGACATAAACCATTAGAAATTACCAGAGCATTATACATTTGGACAATGCCAAGTACTTTCATTTAATTATCACTATAAATTAAAAATTAATCTTTTATTGAAGGATTATTTAGGAATAGTGAATTAAACAATATAATTTTAAACTCATGAAAATAATCATTAAATTCATTTATCCTAAAAAAATTAAGCTATTTAGAGTTAACATAGTCGGTAGGGAAAATAACCATGTTATGTTTTCAAAAACCTATGTTAAAATCCTAGTAACCCAATAAAATTGTGCATCTCAGATATATTTGGGGGTTATGGCCAATAAAAAAACATTAATTTAATTAGGATCAAAATTTAGGTTATCCTTAGAAATAATGTGACCAATAAACAAAATTGATTACTACAAAAATTCACACTTTATGAATTTTACATATTGTTTCTTTATTTTTATGGTTTTCATAATAAACCTTATATTCTTTTCATCTTCCAATTTACATTTAAAATGTACCCAAAATTTATTTAATAAACACAACTAAAAAATTATCCAAGAACTCATGCAACATTCTATTCCTAAACGCCATGAATACAATAAGTTCATTAGTTAATCTGAAAGAAAAAATATTAAAATTCAAAATGCTAATAGCTAGTCTGAAATGTAGTCTTTGGAATTTTATAATCTTTTATATTAGACTTATGCTACCCCTACTATAGATATACATTTGAAAAATATTTTTCTCCCTATTTTTGATAAATAAAATTATAGATATGTGGAAGGGGATTATTTTTCTAATTACTGATGTTATTCATGTATCTATAATAATTAAAAAAAGTCTTGTGGAACCATAACTCATTTTAACAAACATTATTGGAGAACCCCATGATGATGTTCTAGGTCAGCTGAAACCATTATTTAATAACTCGTTAGATTTAATTTTCAATTATATAATTTAAATTTGAGGCATTAAATAAATGGGTTTATAATGTCTCATACCATCAAGAAATAATTCAACGATAAATCCAACTTTTCAATGAAGTATAATACCAACAAACACATCAGAAAAAACATCAAGTTAATCATTCACCAGGGGAAAATTATTAATATAGAAAGTGAACGTTTTCTAAAATATGTGAAAAATAACATTGATTTCCTTATTTTAATAGTTTCTCGACTTCTATATATATTACCAATGGTATGTATTCATTCATGTACAGAAACTAATACTTCTACTAAAAAGAAACTTATTTATCTCTAATGTCTATCTTATTATGGTAATCCAAATCCAATCCATACCCAGAATAACATCAGTCTCTATTAGAAAAATAATCAAAATGTTATGTATGGAAATTCATTCCATAGAAAAATACAGAAAAATCCATATAAATTCTTTCTTCCATAATATTTCCCCAATTTGTTTCCACTATTTGTTCTAGATTCATTTATTATGATAAAATTTCCAATTTTCAAGAAATTTTATCAAAAAAATAGAATTTCTAGACCTTTTATCATACATATCATTGGAATACTATAAATAAACGATCAATATAACAAATAAAACTTGATTTTATGGTCCAAGATCTACTTAAGTTGTTACCATGGATTTCACCAAACCATTCCACATATAATTTGGATTCATCCAATCATTTGGGTTCCTCTTCTGGTACTCGTATTCATAACGTCCAATCTAATTGCATTTAAAAAAATTACAGACTATATATCAGATTTCTTCTTAACACTACCATGCTATTTTTTGTAGTTACAATCCTTAAACCACTAATTACCACAACAAATCCACTTACCAGATTTCAAAATGAATTCCCTAGTGTTTTTACCCCAATTATAATAGACTTTAAACATAATTTTCTTAAAATCATACTTATTGGATGAATTATTCCCTTTTTCATTCCATATTTTCCCGTTTTTCTACCAGTTTTCAATGAACACATGATCAAAAGAAAACATCATTTCCACCTTCATTGTACATCCAACTTTTTTTTAACTTGTGAATTGAAGAGAATCTAATTCCATTCATCATTTTGGATTTAATCCTGAGTAAAAACAATTGATTTTACTTTCAATACCTTGAATGAAATTTGGAGTGAACCTTTCTAGTCTAGTGAACTTTTTTCCATATATAGAGACTAAATCCTCTTAATTCCACAATTGACAGTGTTTTTTTCCATCATAAGTCGAACCGACTTTGGAAAAAATTTCTAGAGAAAAATATATTTTCATTCATCAAAATCAAATGCATTCATCTTTTCATTAACCCTAATATTTTTAAACAATAGATTGTCTTTGACTTCAAAATAGTAAACATCATCACTATCCTTTTAATTTTATGAACACCCCATTACATCAAATATCTATTCTAGGGATTCAATCAACCCTTTGGTAACCACCAGTGAATATGAATCGGTAAATGATGGTATGTGTTTCCATATTAAATGCTCTACAAATGACATGTTACTTCTTGGTAGATCGGGTTTACTTCATGTAAGGATACATCTACAATTAATCATCTTAGTAAACATATAAATCAATACAAAATAGTTTTCTATTCTAATTCAAACTACTTATTGATGTTAATTTGGAAGGATATCACCCCCTCAGTTCCTTCCCACAACTACTTCCATGTATCCTCTATGGAAAACGATTATGAACTGAAATTTTCTTGATGAAGAAAACATGGTAATAATAAAATGTTATAACATTTTATCTTTTCTCTAAGGTAAAATACTTCAACTAAAAGCGGTTAATGTTACCCAAACCTCTAATTTTATTAAAACCGACAATTGATACCAACTATAAGGACTCTCCCATAATAATTACATAATCTAGATTTTAAGTCATGAATATAATTTCATTCGCATTGAGGATCACTTCATGTTATGAGTTTTAGAGAATTATACCATCATTCATTCGTAACACCAAACAATCATTTATGTGGATACAACTAAATGAATATCCATTTTTTCAAAAATATATTTCATTTAAATTTACATAGATTATTTATCATAAAGAATAATCATAACAACCAACTTGACTTTATTATTTCTCTTACTTGTCCTTACACCATGTCAAAAACATTTTGAATACTGGGATATTCCCAAAAATAGTAGAATGGGAAACAAAAGAAGGAAATAATCCTTTAGTAAATGAATACCTTAAACCCTTTAAAATATTTTGAAAAAGTTCTAATTTTCACCCATAAAACATTAGAGATTTAGCTTACCACCATAGGTCGTTAGATTCATTTAAAACACCAAAGAAAAAATAAAAAAGGTAACATGATGCTTTAATTCCTTATAAATATTACATTCAATGTACATATAAAAGATATATAGGGATTAACCTTTATGGTAATATTTGGGATACTAATAGCATTATATTCTTGTGATCTCTTAGGAGAAAACCTACAGATTAACTCTTTCTCATTAATAAATGTATTGGAGAGATTTAACGGGCTCACCCACCCAAGAATTATCATCGAAAAACATATAATAATAATTAATCTTGAGGAGTCATAACAAAATCACAACACATAAATCATTTATAAATGAAAAACAATATTTACACTTTAAAATCACGATTCATTTTTACTATATTGAACACTCATAAACAAAAGAAAATAATTTGAAAATAAAATTTTATACATGTTATGGAAACATTATAAAAATAATGCATCAAAAAATAGGGAAATTCCATTCATGTCATATATGTAATTAAACCTTCCATTTTTCTTTTGAAAAATGGTTTAAAGAGTAAATTTAGAAGTTATTTTATAATGAATTTCCACTATCATGAGTCTAACTCATCATGTAAAATATTTATTTTCATGAAAAATAAATATAGGTAAGTTATTTACTTTCTTGATATCCTTTTTATATTTTATTATTTTATTAATATTACTTTTTGACATGTTATATCAATTACATAAATATTTCCATTTATATCTGGCTTTTTGACAATATTCGGCACACGAGTCTAAAATGAAATTGATATGATGTCTACAGAAACTGTGGTCATAATTAAATAATCTCTTGGATAATATTCATGATATAATAAAAACGTTTATTCATTCAATAAACTTCTAAATCAAACCACCATGTGTGGTTATGAAAAATGAACTATGTTGCAATCATGGAGATGGTAGGTTGTATGTATGCATGAGTAACGTTTAAATTTTTCAATGATCACAATGGAAAAAAGGTAATTATAATTTTATCATTCTATAATGATAACAATATCATTAATATCATCTTAATCAATTTGATATACTTATATATATATATATATATATCATCCATGGGATGTGGTAAAGAAAAAAGAATTATATTTATTTTTAGAGGTAATAGTCTAAACGTACGCATGAGCAACATTATCAACATTATTTTCAAGTATAGGTAAAAAATAATTGATATATTAATATTTCATAATTGTAAATATTTCTTTAATATCAATAATATTTTACAAGTCTTTAGAGACAATGTTATAAAATATATTATATCAGTTCATGAGATGGTAGTTTTTCATACACACGAATGATTAATTCATTTCCAATTTATAGGAGTTATATATTGATTTGGGTGTTGATTTTTATATAATAACATCTCAGATTATTGAGTATAAATTATTTATTTTTTCATCATGTTTGAATAATAATGAATGGAGTGTATGAAAAAACAGAAATACATAATAAAAATTGATGCATTTCCTTCATACTGTATCATTTTATAAATACCTTAACACCACTAAAGTGAGGGTTATTACTTAAACTACATCTCTATAATATGAGAAGAAATTCAAGGAAGGGATTTTAGATGGTCATTGCTAAACCAAATCGGTTTCTAAGTGGGAAGAAAATAGAATAATGGGTTCCCATTTATAAGAGAGGGGAGGGCCACTCTTAGTATATTAATATAAATTAATATTGTTTTCAAAATGGTTGAAAACCAATTTATTTAGTATATTTGATTAATATGGGTTAAAATACATTTATAAAATGAAAATAATACATGATTTTATTATTTTTGTAATACTTATCAATTTTTTACCATTAATTATTATTTTTACTCTTACTATGATATCAATTATTATCAGATTGAAGGTTGATATAATTACTATAAAATTTCAAAAAACATATAAATTATATAATGATGAAATTTTGAGACTTATCCCAACAAGTTGTATGAAATTTTATTTTAATACATTTTATATCATTTAATAAAATATAATTTATTTTAAAATATCAATATTGTGAATTTGACCACTTTTATTTCTTTAGCTTTTGAAAATATTATGAAAACCCGATAAATTATTAAAAATAGTATAAAAACACCACTAACATGTCAAATTAAAAAAAAATTGTGTATGACATTACTAAACCAAAATTATGTTAATTTTATTATGTTTAAAGTTATCTATTTGATATTTCTATTAATTAAACAATTATTGTATCATCATTATGAAAGCATTTAATTAATTTATTTATTCTATAATGGTTAAAGATATATTATAATTTTAAATATAATAATTTAAATGTTTAAGATACTACTTGTTGTAAAATATATCCCCTATATAACCCAATGATAAAAATATTTTACTTCTTAAAAATGAAAGTGTTCAAAAATTCACTCTTCATTTAATATAATATTATAAATGTCATACTCTAACCCATGTGGCTTGTAGAGGATATAAATTTTTTAATATCTACAGTTGTGGTCAATACACACTCATTTAATAAAATTAGGATGAGTTCCATTGTAATACTATTATACCTATAATATTTTTTCAACTTAATTACCTGATTAACTATTAATCGTGTTAATAAATCTAATTACAAAAGTTATTAATCATAATGTACAAAAATAAAATTGAAATATATACTTAATTTCGACCTTTATATTCCAAATATGAAATTAATTTTTCAAAATTCAAAAATAATTATTTAAATTAGTTAAAATTATCTATTTGACAGTACATGAAAACTAGTTTTAAA
Organism: Viscum album; assembly: GCA_963277665.1. Classification (NCBI taxonomy): domain Eukaryota; kingdom Viridiplantae; phylum Streptophyta; class Magnoliopsida; order Santalales; family Viscaceae; genus Viscum; species Viscum album. The sequence goes on from OY728128.1 coordinate 601,307,652, forward strand.
GTAAAAACCATCAAAAGATTGAATAGTTTTTATATCAAAATTCAATGTGAAATTGTTTTAAATTACATAAATTTGATTATTTGGTAAATATATGATGCAATTTTACTTTAAATTAATTCATATATATAAATTTACACTATAAATAAATTTGATGAAAATGAAGTTTTCAATTAAAATGCATTATTACTTCATTATTCGTAAAAATATGAAATTTTGTAGAAAAAATACAAATAATTAATCCAATGTTAATTTTAATATTAATCATTCGAATAAAATGTTTAATTTGAAAATTAATATTTCTAAAAGTAAAAAATAGATTAAAAATAAGTGTGCCCTCGTAATGTGGTAAAATATATTTCCCAAAAAAATTGTTTCATACCATAAAACTAGATTTATCATGTATGATATTACAGAAATTATCACTTTTAAGTAAAAAATAATACAAAAATACTAATATAGAACACATTAACCCCCCCCCCCCCCAATTATGTTCTCATATTACTCTTGCCAAACCATTCTAATTGAAGGAGTTATTTTAAAAGAAGTTTGATAAACCTAGAGACTTGTAAGAGGTCAATACAATTAAAAATGTTTATGAAAGATAAAAAGATAAGAATATTCATGATCATTGATATTTATTTTACTAGAGATAATTATAATCATCGGAAAGATCATATGATTATTTATTTGAATAATATTCGATTCAATGTTTATATCCAGATTATAAAATGATATGAAATCTCTATAGAACCAGAAAAATTGTATTCTATTAAAAATTATATGTATAATGTATACTATTGATACCTGAATGATATTATATAGGCAGTAGGTCTAGATGAATTAAATGATGTATCTCATTGTGAAACCACCAATGAGTAATTGAAAAATAACACTATTCTTTATTAAAGGACTAAAAATGTCATGTAATTAATATACAACACATCAAAGAAGAAATTTGAAACATTTAAAATTAATAATAGTTAAATAATCACTATAATAAATGGATTATTTGCCAAAATATTAATTGGAATTACATCCTTTGGAGATCCAATTAAACTAGTAGATCATGCATTAAATGTTCTCCGAGTTTTGTCTCCTAAATGGAATGTGATATCATCTACAATCAAACAATCCACTATGGTCTCACTACTGACAATGAAATAATTGATATGAAAATAAATGATGTATGAAGTAGAAGTTTAAGATAATTTTTATGATTATAAGATCTTTAATATTTGGATAACCTATCTCAAAGTTATATCTCTCAAATATGAAATGAAAAAAATATAATGTTGTAATATTGGATAATTTTTAATTTTTTGATTCTGAAATGGAACTTTATCACTAAGATATATGTTTCAGTAAATTTTATATAAAGAATAAATTCTTTAATAATTTTCAAAAGAAATATATTCGGGTTCTTAATGAAGTAATAATTTAAAAATACATGAAATAGAGACATATTATTCCTATTTTCCCCCAAACTAAAAAAAGATAAATGAAAAATAAATAGTGGAAGTATCAGAGAATAACAGGTTGTGAGGGAAAAATTAAAAAATATATGAAGGGAACATGTAGATTCTATAAGGACACTAGTAGTACCATTTAATGTTATTGAGAAAAATATCCAACCAACTAGGAAGAAATTTTTTGATTTTACGATAAATAAGAAGATGATATAAAGCCCTAATATTCATTATCTTCTAATTCTGAAAGTTGTTAAAATATTAAATTAGCTACTTTATATTTAATTAATGAGAAAAAATATGGAAATTTATTAAAAAATACTATTACATAAATAATATTCTCAATTATCTTTTTATAATAAATCGATGAAAGGTAAAAACAAGACTTGTAATTAAAACCAAATCTTAACAGATATACCACAAACTGTATTATTTATGATGACATTATTAATGTGTTACAAGTTGAAGTTGAGTCATTCATAAGTGCTTCTAGTATATTGACGAAGGGAGAGGAATATCTAAAACAGATTCATTTAAAAAATGTTCATAAAAATACTAAATATGGAATATGATTCAATGGAGATGAATTAAAAATATATAGATATTACTTAGTACCTTGTTCTAGAAATATAACAATTTTTTATCGAGGAATTAAAATTCCTTACAATAACACCTATTGTTTATGAAATATACATATAGGTGGAATAAAAAATTAATTTTTTCCTATATATATGAATAAATAATGTTCTTTATAATTTGGTAATATTAGGGAAATATGGTCACCCAAATCACTCTATGTTGTTATAGATGGACCCAGGAAAAATTGGGTACCAAAAGAAGAGTTTTTTAGAATAAATTATTGGAAAAATGCTAGAAGAACAAAAATAAAATATAGTTTATATATAGTGGATTCTCAAGACATGTCAGTGTATAATAATACAATTTTCATAAATTTTCCAAATTAGATAGAGGTATGGTTATCATTGGTGATAATGGAAACAAAAAAATAGAAGGATTTGGATTAATTGGAAATCCAATATCAATTGTGATATGCAAATTATTATTTTTTCATTAATGAATAATATTCCAATAAGTATATCTAAACATTTGATTATGGATTTCATGTTTATTTCTCTAATAATTACTGATCTATTTTTAAATACAAACATCTCAAATTTATAGCACCCATAATTGAAATTTATTATTCTGAGGATCTTAATTCCATGGGTAAACAAAAATTAGATTATTTATTTATTGATACAAAACAATGAATGATTCAGAGTTACATAATTATACATTGTTATGTATTTAATTTATATAAATTATATATGAAGCATTTAGTGTCTAATTTTTTCAATCAGAAATTTGATAAGTATATATATTTTGATTCATTCCAAACAGACATGAAAAATTAGGCTTCATTTAAATCATTTACTATGTTACTACATCCGAACCTCTCGAAATTATCAATATAAATTCTTATAGACCATCCAATGTATAAATATATGTTTAAATATCTCTTATTTGGGTTTATTTGATGATTTTTTAACATATAAAATGGCTTATTATTGAAAACATACAGGGTAGGTTTTCTCTATTTTTTTCTGAGTTTTCAAAAATGTCCAAAATAAAATATATTTGTAAATAATATCATGAGAAGTGATCAAGGGGGATTATTATAGTGTATAGAATTTAAATATTTTTTCTAATACATGGGTATTATAAACGCTATATCTAATCTGTGAGCACCTCAAAAAAATGTAATTATAGAAACAATAAATAGAACTATTAAATAAATGGGAACAACTATGATGACTATGTATATTTATCCTACCTATTTTGGGAATAATCTGTTTTCACGACATGTCATATCATGAATATAGTTTTAATAAAACACATAGTTCAAAAGAGACCTCGTGAAATATAGAATTACAAAAAACATAATGTTAAATTTTTTAATGTGTCTGAATTTAATGAGCATATATTAAAATCTAAGCTAAATCATGGTAAATTTGATCCAAGGGATTATGAATAAATATTTTATGGAAATTATGCTATATCAAAACTTGTATATTATATATCAAAAACTAAAAAATTGATGATGAATCTCTGTATGTGAAGTTAAATTAAAGTGATCATTTTGATCACAAAAATATATAAAGATGAACATGAATTTTTTTTGGAAAATATGAGACATCAATCCCTTAAATATGATTTTGAAATAAAAAGAATATGATGAAAATCAATTCAGAATATTAGATCATGAAACTAATAAAGCTAACTGTACCTTACACATAAACACTAGAATATTAAAGGATATTACATTGGAAACAATAAAAGAAAATGTAAATATTAGAGTTAGGATAATAATTAATTATTTAAATATAATTGATATATCTTCCACATAATATTGATTAGAACCTAATACTATAGAGTAATAAATAAAAGATAAAAATTTAATAGTAGATTTTTAAGAAGAACATAACAAATTTAGAAGAAATAATGTTTGGGACATGGTATATTTACTATCAACTCATCTAGTAATAGGGAAAGTGGGTTTTTATAAACAAACATGATGATAAATGAATAATTGATTGAAATGAAGCTAGAATTTTATCTAAACAGTATAATCAGGAAGAATGAATATAATATTATGAAATATTTTCACATGTTATTGAAGAACATATTATAATCCTTTAATCTTATAAATCATTTATGAATTTTAAATTATATTATATTAATACCATATAATCATTTCTAAATCAATATTTATCGGAGGAAGTATATATTGAACATCCACCAGGTTTTGAAAACCTTAATCTACCAAATTTGGTTTTCAAACTTAATAATTCTCTTCAGGGCCTTAAACTAGCACCTAGATATTTGTTGGAATGATTTTGTTATTTCCTTATAAAAAATGGATTATCGGTATGATTGGAATATCATAATCTCTTTAATAATTTTTTTAAAATAATTTACTAGTACATATTTATGTATAAGGTGTTATTTTTGTTTCACTAATTAAATTATTTGTAATTATTTTTTAAAACATGTGTGAAAATAATTTGAAATTAATATTATCATAGAAACAAAATTATTTCTTGGTTTTAAAATCTATCATAATTATTATGAAATTTATTTAAATTATACTAAATATATTATTGATTTATTATAAATGTTTGATCTAGAAAATATTTAATGTTATTCTACACTAATGACAATCAATATAAAAAATATATTTGGATAATGTTATAAAACCAGTTGAAAATAATATATATTGATTTATTGTTTGTAGTTTTTTATATCACAATTCTAGCAGAGTAGATATTAGGTTTTCTTTATTTTTAGATGCAATATTTGAAAAAAATGAAATAATCTCATATTACTAGTGTTAAAATATTTTATATAAAATAAATAGAATATTTCTTAACTTTTAGTTTACAATAACACTAATGATTTTAATTTGATCTCATATTTAGATTCTGATTTTGGATGATGTTCGTTAGTTGGAAAAAGTACATTAGGAAACTGCCACTTTTTATTGAATTCTATGTTTCAATTTTATATAAGAAAAAACATTCACTTTCTTTGTCAATATATAAGGTTGACTATATCTCTACTGGATGTTATTATGCATTAGTTACATGGATAAAACATGCATTTTTGGACTTTTCACTCAACTTCAATAATATCACAATTTAATGAGATTTTACAAGTGTAATTAAAATTACAAAAAATCATGTATGTCACTCAAGAACTATGAATCTAATATAAGGAACCATTTTCTAAGTGGTCATGTTATTAAAAAGGATATATCATTTTAGTTTTTTAATGCTAAATATCATCATGATTATATTTTCACTAAACCACTTCCCACTGCACATTTATAATTTATTAAGGTGGATTTATGAATATTAAATTTTAATGGAAATTTATTATTTATTAATTATAATTAAATTTGTATTAATTATTTTCATTAATTATTTTAATTTATGATTTATTTAGTAATATTATTATAAATTATGTATTTATTTCAATTATCAAAAACGAATCATTTCAAAATTATAACCTATAATGATTACTCTACGTACTTGGCGCAGGAAAACAAGCCAACTTCACCAAGACTTTTTAACAACTCTCTCTCAGTTACCCTCAATCTCAATCACTCTCTTCCTTTTTATATCTATTTTTCCATAAAAATCCATAAAATATAAACCAAAAACCTTTATATTTTTTGAAATGAATACAATAATAATGATAGATGAAGGTGGTTTGGGTGATTTCAACTACCAATAAAATTTATGAACTAATAAAGAGTTTTTTTAGGTAATGTATTCCACATTTATTAACCATTTCAGACAAATATATTGTTATAAAATGCATTATATTATCAAGGTTTGGAATTTATTTTTAATAGATAAAATAATATGTATATTTTTTAAAGAAGGAAAAATTATATAAAAATTCTTCTTTTTTGAGGAAACACCTATGATTTCATCACATAAAATGTAAAGGATATGAATTATTCTGTTTTATTTGTACAAATATCTAATATTATTCAGTTTCATCGGGATGAGGTTTTCATTTAAATATTTCATATATTGGGGATGTGAAGGACATATCTATAGAAAGTATGTCTTCCTTGTTTGGATCTACCATTATACAAAATATTTTCATTAATGTTTTTATGTCTTTGAGGAATGTAAATGTCAAATTTACTATGTTGTAAATATTAACAAGGATTTATGAGTTATTGATAATTATATTTTTATATATTTATTTAAATATTTTGACATTAAGTTACATCTGTATAAATTTTAGTAGGAATATATTGAGTTATATGAATAATTTCAATCAAAAAGTGGTAAAAAGTTTGTTTTATCTGTTTGAAATTTTTTTATTTATTTTATAGAAGGAAAATATAATTTTTAATATATATCAATAAATTCCATGTCATGATAGTAATTTTATTTTTTTTGGGACATTAATAAAAAAAACTTTCTTTTGGATCACCTCAAATGCAAACTATATGCAGTGGTTGCTAATGACCACGAAGAATCTGGTGATAATGCTCATGGGGGAAATGTACTAAAAAATTAGATGGGTCAATATTAAGTCATGTTAAAGAATTAGGTAAATCAAGAATAGATAATTTTTTTGAATCAATAAGGAAGAGAATTCTATTGACATTTAGTGCACCATCAACTATAAGGGATCTTCATCATTCATATGAATAACTCTTAGAAGAGGAAGACAAAGACAACCCTATCATAATGATAATTAAATTTGAAGAAACTATGGTTCAAGAATAATAATAAATGAAAATAGAAGTCTGAAAAAAAATATTTTTATGTGTAACAACTACTTATGTATAAAAACATCAAAAAATAAAGATGGTCATGAAGCACTTCTTGATGATCGGGTTGAAGATAATACTAAAGTTGGTGATAAATTGGACTCCCCTATAGTATATCCTATGAAAATAAATGAAAATCAAATAGTGTAATATAATTTAGAATCATTTGAAATGAAATATTCTAAATCTGTTGAAAAGAATGATGTTACAGTCCCATTATCATCATCCTCGAGAAGGATGGATTACGGTTTGTCTCTATATATATTTGTATCTAAATAAACATCTCGAAATTATGAAGTCAAATATTATGAATATTTTAATGATCATATTTAAGAGTTGGTATGTAAATCTAAATCAATGAAATAATATTATAAAAACTAGAAAATATTGGAAAAGGTATCTATGAAATCAATAGAGGATTAGAAAAACTCAATTATTCTTGTCTTATAATTTGAGTGCATATGAATAATAACAAAATAGAATTATTTTTCAAAAAATGATTTTTAATAAATTCAAAAATAGGTGATTGGTCAAGAGGATAAGCTAAAGTCATAATCTATTTTTTAGTCAAATTTTTTGTAATTTAATAAAACACCAGGGAAGATAATTTTAATCAATATGATACCTTTAATGTTAGTTAGAGGATTCTACTTCTAGGTATCAAACATCTCAATATCAATTAAGAAAATTTGAATCAAACAATATTTCAATTTAATCTATAAATGATTGGATATAGATTCCTTATTGTGATAGTGCTCTGATTCTTGTTTTGTTGGAAAACCAGAAATATCTTATTTAGGAATTAACTTCTAATGAGCCAAATATTAGATGTCTTCTTAATTTGTTAATTGACATGATAAATCATTTTTTTATACTAAATAAAATATCTATGAGTTTTTTTAGAACAATTAAAATTGAAATTTGAAAATGGGGTAGAAATCAAATAATATGATTAATCAATGAGGTGATATGTTCAATCAATATTTTAAAGGAATTTTGGTCTAGATGGAAGATGTTCATCTAGTTGTTCGAGGATCATCTACCCTTGTCACAAAATTAGAACCATAACATTCTCTATAATTTCATTCTACCGATTTTCTATTTCAGTCAAATATTTTTTCAATACTTAGGAAAAAATTTAATGAATTTAATACATAAATTTATATGTTTTAATTTTTTCCTTATTATCTATCCATATATAGAGACAAAAAAATAATCATTTGTGTCTTAGCATAAATAAACCTTTACTATAATGTTTTTACTACATTAACTGTGTAAAAAAAATTTTGATACTTTATTTTTTATATCAATAAAGGAGGAGAAATTTTGGGTAAAGAAAAATTATATTTTAAGTATAATATATTAAATAAGAATAATAAAAGATATTTAATTTTGTAATTTAAATATTATTTCATTAAACTAATTTTCATTCATTTTGTAAACCTATGGGTTGTATTATTATCTTTTTCATAATGTTCATTATTTATTAATTGTTTATAATACATTAAATAATAAATAAATTTTCTATTTAAAGATATTATTCCTTTAGTTTATATTTCTTGTATTTTCTATATATTTTTGATATATGGGACTTTTTATTATCAAAATGGGGGATATTGTTCATCATATAATTCCTCAAAAATAATTTATTAATAATGTTGATTTGGGAGGTAAAAAATATGCATGTTTTTAATAATAAAATTATTTTAATTTTTTTCAAGATTATATTTATTGATCAATTTATCATATTTAGGGGTTTAATTTTTTTTGAATCCTTCTGGATATTATTTTATATAATATGGAATCAATTTTGATAATTTAAATTTCTATGTGGAGCACATGGTCCTTAAACTATATGATTGGAATAAAATTATGTATTAAATAAACTATATTGTTGTTAAATTATTGATCCAGAAATATAATTTTTAGAAGAAATCGGATGTTTGAGAAACTAATGTTTGGTCCAATAACCCAACACCTTGAAGATAACTATATTTTATCAATCATTCTTTTGATTTTACATGATGTTGGACATTGTCCATGATGGAGTTTAAATTTAAAATATTTTTCATGATTTCTAAAGTAGTCTCATTTTAATTAAATATATTTTTTAAATATTCTTAAACACTGGTTCAAAAGATCATGTTCAACATATTGAATCTGAACTATTTTTAATGTGATTTATGACATTATTTGAACGTTTTAAATTAAGACAGTCACAATTTATTATGTTGTATTATTTGATTTCTTAATCAGAATTAAAATTAAGTTTATCTTGTTAAATACCTAGAGTTATTTCATATAAATAATGAAACAACTTTTTAAATATAACTAATCTAATATTCTAATGATCTACACATTGGATACATACATATTTCAAACATATAATGTGATACTATTGGTTTATTGTTGTATTTCATGTAGTTCATAGGAAACTTGGATCATATTGAAGCTATTAATTATTGAAGGCTCATATTTAGAATGAAGAATGTCCATTATATTTTATTTTCATGTGTAAAATTGATATGAGTCAATTTCTCAATCAAATCAATTAATTTTGGATTCATAGAGTTTTCGTTTCCCATTCTCAATCATGGTGGAGTGTCATCTTCTCAGACTAAGAAGGGAATATTTTTATTTCCCCCTAAAAGAACTAGAAGGATATGCGAAAGTCCTATAGTAAATTTTTCGTCTTCATGTATGCAGTTGATGATTTCATATGATGAGAGGAATTTATACTAAAATTCACATATCTTTCTGATAGTTTATTTCCAGATTGTACTAGGGGATCTTTGTACATGGAACCACTACAAAAATGGTCTGTTCATCTTCTATATTATTTAACTATATTAAAATTATTATTGAATATAATTATTCATATAAATAATATATATGAAGATAGATAAAATATGAATCAATAAATATTTATAATGGAACCCAATTAAACACACCGCTCTTAAGTATCTTCATATTTTTATGAGATAAAATGGTAGTGCAATGTTTGTGTTTTTAGAATTTTTTAGAGAAATATTTTTTTTAAAGATTAATATTTATAGAGTAATATTTTTATCATAAATGATTAATTTATTCAAAAAATATATCTTTATGATCATCGAGGTCAATTGAAAATGATAAATGAATCATATCTATTCTAGGACATTATAGTCCACACGTACACATGAGTAACATTATCATTTTCCAATCAACAAAAATAAAAAAATAATTTTATATATTATATTTATTGAAGAATTTTATATTATATATAAGATATATAAATGTTTAATTAATTATAATAACCAAAAATAAATTCTGATCGTGAAGAAAAAAATCCATCGCTCTATGAGGGCGGTAGTCTGTATGTTCAGAGGGATGATGATTTCATTTCCTATTTAATAAAAAATGAGGTGTAAGGTTTGTGACATTATCATAATATAATTTATGTATATGGATGAGAGTGATGTTATTATATCATCATTTTATGGTATATATTTAAGAGGTATAATAAAAAAATCGAGAACTCTCTTAACAGTGATACCACTTCTTTAAAAATAATCATTTGGATTACGCCTTAGGCCTTCCAATGATTGTATTAGGGGAACAAAATAAGATATATGAAATTGAGAATGAATATAGAATATTAGTTTTCTATGGATTTAATTAAATATGTTACTAAATATTTGTGAATAAGTGTTCATAAGGGATTCCAATTTATAAATGTTGTGGGTGGAAATATATTAAATACTATAATATTGTTATAAATTATTTGGCGTATAAAAGTATTGTGACAAAAAAATTCAAGTTTTCAAATATAATAAGAAAATGGTAAAAATATTATCACCCAATATTATTTATACAAATTTTTATTTCATTATAATTATTATCATTTTATTTTAACACCCACCGAACCCATTTTAGTCTTTTTTATAATAATAAATTGTTATCTCAATTACTATTCATTACAAAACAAATAAAATTTAACTATTTAAAATATTTGAAACACTTATTTCCATATATGAAATCCATATTTTATAAGTAAATTCATAATACAAGAAAAACTACATAGAAAAATAATATAAATTATAAAATTATGAATGGTTTCTAGAAAAATAACTTTTAATTATATGAATGATTTTATTCAAAAATAAAGTGAAATGTTGATTATAATGGAACTAATTGAATTATATACATTAATAGGAGATTTCTGTGACATTTAAACACTTTAAAATCAATTTTATACTTAAAAATTACCATTTAATAAAACATATCATAATAGATCATTTATTATAATAAAAAAATTCATTGATTTTCAAAAATGTAAAATATTGATTTTTAAGTCCAACAATATTATTTCAAATAAATTATATTTCATATTATTGATATATATTATATATTTTTCAGGTTTTATAAATAATAATTTTATTCATCAACATGATAATGTGATAAAAGTGAAATTATTCTCAAAATCTATAATTTTAACACAACACTGTAAAACATACCATTTTAGATAAATTAAAAAAATTTATCACAAGATGTAATTGATATACAAATTCAAAAAATAAATATTTCTCAAAAAAATTTAATATTGAAAAATATAATATTAATTATTCTCACATAAAATACCAATAAAATACTTTTATGAAAATGTACTCTTTTTATAAAATGAAATTATTATTATATCTTTCATAGTAATAAAAATTTGATGAATATTTACATTATTAACTGTATTAAATATTTTTAGTAGGGAAAAATATATATATATATATATATATATATATTAATTCACTTATTTCAATTCAAACCCACCAAATTAATTTATAGGTTATAACTATAATATTTTTGTTATAATATTTTTTAGTTCGTTTAAGCTTGGGTTTGCATGTGACTCCCACAATCAAACAGTGTATTCATTTAATAAAAATAATAATAATGGGTGTTATATTATCCCATACTTATTTAAATTGTTTCTTCATAATTTTAATTATTCTTTCAAATACTATATATATCATATTATAATAATAAAATCAGATGTAAATTTTATCATGATCATTAATTTTAAGTTTATGAAAAGGAAACATATTTTTTTGTATCTTTATTAGTCACAAAAATAAAATTATATTTCATGAAATGAATGTTTCTCTGTTGAATATTACTTCCCAGATAAAACTCAAAAGATTTATCTTCGGTTTTATAGGTTTTTATAAGTTCCTTTATCATTTCGATTGAAAATATTATAAAATTTACTTACATTATTTATTCTCGTTATATAAGAAAAATTTCATCCTTTGATGTTCAAAATCAAGATATTGATGAATATTGTATTTCTGGATAACTAATATCAAATTTGAATTAAATATAATGTAAAAAAAATTTAAAGTTATTCCTCTTACATAAAACCAAAATTTTTGGGAAAATATTAAATAATAACAATAGGGAAAAATAAAACGCATCAAATATGCTTGTTTTAATTTTAACCCAAAAAATAGAAATCACCTATAAATAATTATTAATTTTATACACAAACCACCTTTATCACATATAGAGTGGCATAAACATATATGTTTTTTCACTAATTAGATATTCAAAAATGAAATTTTCCCAAAATAAAACAAATTACCTTAATATAAACTATAAGAAAACAATGTTGTAAAATTCAATAATGATAACCTTGTAATATTATATAATCACTATAAAGGTCATCTATAAACTTTTCAGAATTTCAAAAAAAATAATTTTTCCTGGTGATTGACTACAATCAAGATATTATTTCAACATTCACATTTTCAAAATTTTCCTCACAGGTAAATTTTATTATAACAATGTATATATGTTTTCTTTTTACCCTCGTACCAAAAAACCATTGATAAATACTATAACATCACTATCATGTATGCACCAAATTAAAAAAGTTACAATGAAGTCAAATCCTTAAAATTATATTAATAGATGACAGATATTCAATTATTTTGATTCAATTGTAATGATTACATATTATTACCTCCATAGGAAAAATATTTTGAAGAAAATAAAATTCCTTAAATCCAAATTCACACATAATAAATATCATATATAACACTTTTTCCTGAAAATGATTCAATAATTATTCTCATGTTATTATCATGCTCTATATAATCATTTTATTATTCATGATATCATCAATTAATACCAAAATATAATAATTATGGTTACACTTTATGATTTGGGAATTGGATTTCATAACATCATATCCCTGTATAATAAATTCAGTATAAATTAACATATTATTTCTGATATTTGAATTTATGATCACGATTCTATTTTTTCTACACATGAGACAAACTCTCATTCCATTTAAGGCTATAACCATGTTCATATTTAAAAATTAATGACAAGTAGGATGTAAAATATCTTTCCTTTCATGTTATGTATCATATAAACATACATTCAACTAAATATTAATCTTATTTATTCTGTTTTTATATTCCATTAATTTCTAATTTATTCAATAAATCATGATATCTAGTATGGAATAATTATAATATTCTTAACCCATAATTTTCTACTATTTCTTATTTATATAGGAAATGATATTAATAATAAATTGAGACATTTTAACCAATATGACTATAATATTCTCAATTACAAAACCCATTTTATTGGAATTATCATTAGGTAAATAACTATATTAACCATCATTGATAATTCCCTTCAATCCTCTTGGGTCAAACCGTAAATGGTAGAACTCGGTCAGTTAGACCGAAGTCACCCAAAATATTAATCCATAAAAAGTAAGAAAAATTGTTCTTAAATACTCTATGGGATTATTATATTACTAATACTTGTTGGGTTAATCTAAAATATATTCATAAACGACAATATTAATATTATTTTTACACTAACTAAAGCAGCCTCAACTTTACTGACCTATTGATTGTTCATACTTATTAAATTAGTAGAAGATATAATAAATCACACCATGAAGGATCAATCACATTAGTTGTATTGGTAAACTGGATTAATATATAATTTCAAAAGTTCATTGGAAAAATAAAATATTGTATAAAAATATTTATTAAATCATTAATCATCATCCAAAATTATATATTAAAATATATAGTGAAATAAAACATATTAAAATTTGAGATTAGATTCCACATAATGGAATGTTTTAAATCGATCATATATTGAATAAGTAAGGTATAAAAAATAATAAATAGTAGATAATAATTACATATTAGATTTAAACTATAACCTATAAAAAGTACTATATCCATGGAAAATAAAACAATCTTAGGTATAAAAATAATTGAAATGTTAATTAAGGGAATACATAACATCTTACATTCATAATCTTATAGTCGAGGTCTAATCTACGAAAATTAGAATTTTAACATAAATTACTGGGCCAACACACATCCATTATATGGTTTATTTTATGATACATACCCCACAAGCATGAAATTATCTTATGGAAATAACTTATGCATTGTAAAAACTTGTTTTCTCTCATGAGACATGTGGATTCCTCAAGGGTAAATCTATAACTTGTTCCCACCCATTACGTACATATGTTTAATGAAACCTCAAGTATTATGTCTATAATTTAATACTTAATAAATAATAATTTTTAGTTATTAAATATCTAAAATATATCAATATTAGATATATTTTATATACCTTACAAAACAATATTTTTCAAAAATAAAACAATCACATGGATCATGACAACTCATATTTTATTGTAGGGAATTCATAATTTAAAATATTCAAAATATTTTAATCAAGGACTCATCCATGAGAAAATGAACCTTACCATAAAATAATTTCCCATGAAACATTCTTCATATGTGATAGTTTACACTAATGACAAAACTATTATTGAATTATCATATTTCTATATCTTATAAATAATCAATACTTGTTTTTATTATGAGACATGTTGATCCATATATGGGGAACCTATAATTGGTCTCTATTCGTCACATAATTAATTTCAAATAAAAACACATAAATTAAGTGTATAATATACTACTTAATAAATATTAAACATTAGTTAATAAATATTCAAACTAAATCAATAATACATAACATCAATATTTTGCATCTATATGGTATAACATTCTTAGTAAACTATCTTCAACTAACAACATAAATTAAAATGGTATATTCCTAAATATATATATATATATTCTTAGTATATATTAAACCATATAAATTAATGATAGATAAAATATTGACATAGAGGAGAAATAATTGACTAATGAAATAATCAATAGTGATATTGAATGTTCTGATGAGAACATTATGGAAAAAAACTCATCAATTAAGAATGGATAAATGAAGACCGTAAATTCATCATAGTATAACTTATAAAAAAAGATTGATTTAAATTTATTTCAAAATTACAAAATAATAAACTATATTGAGAAATAAAATATATGTAATAATTATAAATTATCTCCAAAAAATTATAAAAAAATCAGTGGATGTTTTTATACATAAAAAATACCTCTAATAAAATATTCATAAATTTCATTGGAATGTATGGAAATATCATTTTACATTACAATAATTTAAAATTAAAATTTTATAGAATATATAAAAAAAATATTTCCATTGAAAATTTCCACGAATACATGAAATTGAAGCTTCAAAATAAATAATGATCATGATTATAGGATAATACCCTCATTTTGTAAGTTAAAAACATGGTTTACCAAATCAAATTTCATAAAAGTCCAAAATTAAATCATTTAGAAAAAAACAAAATATTAGTTTTATAACATTGATTAGAATGTAAAATATGGTATAAAATTACTTCAAATCATCAATTGATCATATAAAATAACTATCTCAAAAACATTTTATAGAATATGTACACGGAAGAGTTGGATTATTGAGAAAAGTAGTAACATGGATAACTTTCCATAAAAATATTATATTCATCATTATAAATAAAAAAGATTTAAAACTTTGGTTGGAAACATGTTAACTAATGAAATATATTGATTTCTTTAATGCATATTGGATTAAAGATAATATATCATAAAATTATTTCAAAAAAAATTAACATAAAAATATAAATTAAAAATGAGGTTAGGAATTATATCCTTAGTAATTTTGGAAACTTTCAAATAAAAACCCCTATAATAGAAAAAATTAATAAAAAAATTTTAATACCATTAATTAAATGTAATTATGTGTATAACATTTTAAGTAGGTAGTATTCACACTTGTAAAATAAATTAGGCTCATAATATATAATAAGTCTCATTGAAGAGGATATGAGATGAAACTACCCTTACCTAATGTACAGCATAATTTTTTTGAAAAATTATTCCCATGAATAATAATTTTTTTCTCCATACATCTATAATGTAACCATATTCAAATTTTCTACAAAAATTATGAATCACTTATAATATGATACCACAAATTTATTACCAATTTATTATTGACATCATTATAACGGGTGTTTTGTATTCCTTTTTTCCACACAAGTATCTGTTCTGCGGTTATAGTCATTGTACCTTTGTCATGGTTTCATAATCAATAGAATATAAATCATTTAATAAGTATCATATTTATACATTATATGTACTATTATAACCATTCATAAATGGTACTATTTATAAATGTTTTATATTAATTCTCGTATATTATTTCTTGTACGTACGCATGAGTATTGTTTCGATTTCTCATTGTTTTCTAAGAGAGAAATTAAATAATTATTATATTTTTAAAATAGTATATATATATATATATTAAATATATCATTACCATTATCCTTGTATATAAAAAATGAAGAATAAATCAAATCTCTTCGTTGAGGTTTTAGTTCACAAGTACGCATGGGGAACTTTAAAAATTTCCCCTAGATATATGGGAATGAATGATTAAAATATGTCATAATTACCGAAGAATTATTATATCATTAATATCGAATACAAACATTAAATCCATCGTAAAAATCATCTATGAGTAATGGGGATTAATGTATGAAATATATCGCTTCATGGAGGTCATTGTCCGCATTTTCACATGAGTGACACATTCATTCCTTATTAATATAAAAGGATATGAATAAGGACTATAACATAATCAAAATAACATTTTATTTTTCAGAATATATTTATTTTGTTGTATCATATTATTAAGGATATAACTAAATAAGTTATAAGAATAAATAAAATGAAATTAGTTGGTTATAAGTAATAGCACTTCTTTTGAAATCCTCCTTTGGCTTGCACCTTTAAAAGACATATGATGGTATTAAGGGAACAATAAAAGCTCTAAAATGTGTGTTATAAATATATAAGTGATTTTATTTTTGTTATGGTTGAGATAACTGGCTCAAAGCATGTAAATATAATTCAATATGGGGACACAATTTTTATTTAAGGTGTGTATAAATATTTTAAATACTTGAAATATTATTTTATATTATATGAATTACTCATGAAATATTGCTAAATTTTTTAAATTTTTAAATATTATAGAGAAAAGGTTTATATAATACCATCCAATACAATTTTTTTTGTTTTTGTTTCATTGTTACACTTATCTATTTTAGCTTAACCGCCTTTCACCCATTTTAAACTATACCATAATATTAAAGTTTTACCTCGATTACTATTCAATATGAACAAAAATGAAATTATCCATTTAAATAAAATTCCTTTAAATTCAAACTATAAAACCCATTTTAAAATATTAAATTTCAAAATATTTAAAAATTACTTTTAAATTTAATACATTTAATGCAATGAGAAATGAATGCTAGAAAAATTATTTTTTATGTTTTAAAATCATTTTACACCAAAAAAGCATATAATAACGATTAAAATTTATTTAGTCTAATAAATTCTGATAAATTTATATTTATGTGACTTTAAATCCAATAAAAAAATATAACATTAAAAATACATATTTAATTACATGTATCAAAATAATTCATATTTAATATTAAAATCATAGTGTATATTTAAAGATATAAAAAATAGATTTTAATGACCAATATAAAATATCAAATAAATTTATTTTATTAACTAAAAATTTATTTTATATTTTATCTTAGATTTATAATATTTAAAGTCATTCTTATATCATGATAAATAAATAAATGTGACAATATTTTCAAAATTGTAATACTTTAGTAATCTTCAAAAAATAAAACATTTTAGAAAGCTCCGAAAAATTCAAACCAAGGTAATTTTGAGATAAAAATTAATATAATAATGTTCATTTCAACAAACATGATATCAAAAATTATTTGAAATTAAACCTGATAATTCTCAAATAAAAATCAAAATATATTTGATGAAGAAAATATTATTACAAAATAAATGAAATTTATTCATATAATTCAAATTAAAAAAATAAAGGAATTGAATATTTCTTATTCGAAATCATTATTTTTAATAGGGAATTAATTTCAACATATTTTAAAATTTGGTTGTTCATATTCATTCTAAACAACCCAAAAACTCGTTTATAAAAATATTATTTAGAAAATATTCTTTCAGGGCTAGTTTATGCTCAGTGTTGTGTACGGTGCATTCTTCTGAACATATTTTAAATTTATATTGTACTATAATATATTGAGGTTACAAAGAACATAAGATTTATTCATTAATTATAATTCCTAAATAAATTAAAAAACACTTAAGTAAAGTACCTTTATGTAAAAAATAACTTAGATCTAGTTAATGTTATAGTGATAATCATGATTCATGCCTGAGATTCCTATGAAACAAAATCTTTCATCATATATATCCATTGTGCTTGATTCAATAGATTTTTTTTGAAATTAGAACGATCCAATTCATGAATCAAATGATTCTAAATGACCTATAGATACCATTTGATGTTGGAGACCTTCTTCAATAAAATAAAATATATCATTCATACATATTAATTGGCCATAAATATATTTTTGTTCATAGTTTTTGAATGGTATCAATGTTTCATGGATTCTTCATTTCAAGTTATTATATAGTTTCATATTTCATCAATGGTAACCCTCTATTTTGGTTTATAATGATATAATTTATTTTATAATGAGGTCATAACCATTATAGAAACATAAACCATATTCTATACTACACATATGTGGTTTTCACTTTCGTTAAGATAATATTGTTTTCAATTCCATTATTAACTCACAATAAATTCATGATCATTATTAAAAATATTTATTTTTTAAAAAAATACATAAAAAAATAAAAAAAATATTGTCTTGGAAATTAATTTAGAGAAAACCCATTTCTTTCAATACCATTTTTAATGTCCCATGTAATTTCAATATTAAATATGTTTTATGTATTATAAATTTTTTTAATTATATTTTTTAAATTCATATTCTACATAATGATTTTATATAAATTTCCAATAAATTTTGTTTTTTTCTTCTTGTTAAATTTATTTCAATGAATTTTTTTAAAAATTTTATATATCCTAAATTTGGATTTATAATTTTAAAAAAATTATGTCATTTTTTGAATCAAAATTTTAAAATTAACAATGGTTTGTTTTTTATATTTCTCAAAAGTATTCAATTCTAAGGTTAATAATGAAAAAAATATTAATGTTACCTATATTTTCTCTTTTCATAAATTATCACCATATAAGAATGAATGTATATTAATATCAACTGAAATTATAGGATAACTATTTATTTCAAAGGATAAATAAAGAAGATAAATATATTATTTTGAATTTTGAAAAAAAATGTTGTATTTTTTGGTATATATGTATTGTTTTATTTTAATTAAAAACTATTTTTTGTTATTTTCAATTAATTAAGTTAATTAACAGAATTATTTTATTAAATAATCTTTTAAAAGTAACATAAATCATTTTACTTACAGATAAAGTAAAAAATATAATGAGAATCAATTTTGTTAATTATTTTTTTGTGAATCCAAATTTTATTCTTAAAAGGCCATTTTCTACAAAAATAATTTTTTTGTATTATTAATTAATATTATAAGAAATATTTAGGAATTAAATATATATAATTATATAATTTTCATTTTTTTAGTAGAAATGTAAATATTCAAATTATGTAATAAGGTCCATTTTAATTTTTGGTTTCCCCTAGGGTGCATATCAGGGGGTAGCACCCCTACGAGGTCTCAGAGAGGTCACAGGTTTGAGTCTCATCGAGTTCTTCCTTATAAGTATTGTTGGAATTTTGTAGCATTTGTCCCCAATCCAAAACAATATAATAACATATATTTTATTTTTTTGGTCATGTAAACAAATTACATAGATAAAATATTTATCAGTGTCGTAAGGGATAAAATAGTTAATATTAATGGATAATGCTCTAACATATCAAAAAACACATATTTATTATAATATTATATGTGTATAGTTCAACCAACTCATCCAATAATTAAAAAATTATACAATAAATTTAAGATTACATTATATTTTTTTTATGTTAAGAATATTCACAATAGTGTCACCCACCCACCTATAAAAATACCTCCCCATCCTCAAATGTACTCACACCATGAGCACATTAGGTGATCTAAGAACATCCAAAATAGCATCCCATATGTCTTCCTAAAGTTCTATTTGTCTATTTATGACCTAAATACTTAACTAATATGGGATAAGGATTAATTCAAAGAATTATTTCTATAGAAATGGAAACATTCATGACCACTACCTTCCATGTTCCATTATTAATCAACCACTTTGAAACCTTTTATAGGTATATTATAATAATTAATGTGGTATATTTACTCTAATTAAATTGAATGGTGTAAACCGTGAACCCTTTTTCCATCATATTTCCATTTAATATAAAATAAATATTTTATCCTTGTGTATGTGCAGATAACCACCTACATGGAAAATTTATCTCGTTTTTCATCACAAAATCACGTGGATGTTTATAAATATGTATTTAAGTTAGATGTAAAATATTAATTAAATAAATAATCTTATTGAAATATGTTATATAATCTATCTCTTTTCTTCCCAGCATCTGGATAGAATAAATGTAACTCATGTGTTTTTTAGTATTACCAGCTCAATGATTCCATGATTTTTCTTTATCATGATTAGCCTACATGGATTACTGAAAATATGTATTATATGGATAATAAATAATTATCACATAATTAAACTTTTTTTAATGATATAACTGTCACCCCTTTGGCCAAGGCCAACCTACCAATGTTTTTTGGAAATTATGAATCGAACGATCTAAATTATATGACATGAAATTATCCAATTTTAAAACTAATTAAAACATAGTAATATGTGAAATAAAATGAATACTAGTAAAATGAAAAAGCATGAATAATTTATAGAAAAATTTATTAATTATTGTATGTTTATTATTTATAAATAAAATTGACGTATGTGGATTGTTTGGACTAGAGGTAAGATATTTCCCATTAACACCATGATTTAATGATTCTACATAATATACTTCTATCCCATATTTGTATTATTTATATTGTCTGAAGAATAATTTTCTATATAATAATATCATTTATTATGTCTTTTTCAACTATCATTTAGTTTTTTTACAATGTTTTAAAATGAATCTTTTTTAGGTTTTCTGTAATGGTTTTATTTAAATTTTTTATAAAGTTCTGATGTCTATTTTTTAATGTTTACCATATTAGTATATTTTCCCATATATTAAACTATTCTATATTATGAATCATAATATTTATTTTTACATGGGTTTTTAATGTAAATTCAATCCCCATTTTTGGGGGTATTTTTCAATTTAATGACTCATTAAAAACATTTATTTTCATCTGAATTTATTAATATAATTGATATTTATTTTGGTCATGAGTTAAAATATGTTTTATAATGAAGAATAAAATATTATATATATTAAATTCATGTAAATATTCATATAAATTATAGTTTATGTTTATTGTTTTTAATATATATCTGCTTTATCTATTTCGTGAATATTGCCAAGAAATGTGGAGGTGGAATAGCCCTCGGTGCCCAGCTCAAAAGTACCACTCTTAAACCCTAATCTGCTGAAAATCGAAGAGGATTAATTATTCTCCCTCACAATACCCTTGCCATGTCATTCTCGGATCTCATCTTGGAACTTCACTCAATGTAAATGGTGATTCTTAATAAAGATTAAGCACCACATGCAACAATTTTGAGGGTAAAGGGTATCTCTTTCCTTGATGCTTTGACAGGTTCTAAGCATGCAAAGCTGACATCGATGAAGTCAACAAGGATTAAGAAACTGGATGATAGAATTTTTTGTGTTGAAGTAGATCCGGTCACGATACAACATCGATCTCAACTCTGTAAGTTCTCTATTATGGGACGTGTCACGTATCTTAAAGGTGATAAACCCTTGTCTGTATCTGATTTAAAACCTAGAATTTCTTCCTATTGGGGTTTCTCTATCTAGAAATTGTTACCATAAGGTAAAGACAATTTCCATATCATTTTCTCCATGAAATTTGATCTTGATAGTGTCTGGAATACCGGAAATCATAACCTGAAGCCAGGACATATTCTCCTTGTGTATTGGGACATTGAATTTAATCCCAAATATCATAAGAACAATTAGGCTTAGATATGGGTTTGGGTTTACAGCCTTAATTTGTTTTTTTGGCACCCACAAATTCTGAATGATCTCTCTGTTTGCATTGGTACACCCTTGAAAGTTGATCAAAGAACACTTAAATTGGACCTAGGTCTGTATTCTATGGTGATGACTGATTTTAAATTATAAACTAAACCCCGTCAATAGATTACATTTACTGTTAATGATTAAAAAATGGTTGGGAACCTGGAGTATGAAAGACTACCCCCTTTTGTGAGTTGTTCCAAATTGTTGGGCACACAGTTCACAATTGTAGGAATTTGCATAAGCAACCTCCACAACTAAACTATACTGGATGGGCAAAAGTTAAAAAACATATGAGGGAGAAGGAAACTATCATTGATAAACCTGAAACATCATAGAAAATAGAGGAAAATGGGTTTTCAAGACCAACCCCTTTGGACTATTAGAACCCGAAAAAGGCAAGGCATGGGCTGACCAGGATGAAGAACAAGAAATTGAAACTGTTGAGCAGGATATTAGAAAAGTTATTGAATTGGATTTCCTAGGTATTATATCACACCCACAACAAGATTTAGATCTAGAAGGTCCTACCTCAGTGGATTCAGCTCCTTTGAACCCTATTATAAATTAATCAAAAATTGATTCATTTGATCAGTATAATAAAACACATTACCTCTAAAAACCCTATAATAAAGATCATAATCCTCCATCTGAATACCATACCTCTTCCCCTAAAGCCACCATCCTAGATTCTCTTCCCCTCTATGAAAAAGAGGATAGTAGTAGGCATGTTGATTATAGGGTTGCCCTTATGTCCTCCCCAAGCAGCAAAGATAGGACATAGTAATTCATGGAATCCCTCCAAGAACAGCCTTGGAAGATGTGCTCTGCTACTTCCTCTCCAAGAAATCTGGTGTCCCTAGGTATGCAACCTGCTACCTTGCAAGATTCAAAAGGACGCTGAGTAGGTTATCCTTCAAACAAGCATTCTGTCTCAGACACTTACACCCAAGGTGAAAAAGATG
Organism: Viscum album; assembly: GCA_963277665.1. NCBI lineage: Eukaryota > Viridiplantae > Streptophyta > Magnoliopsida > Santalales > Viscaceae > Viscum > Viscum album. Next base: position 601,331,052 of record OY728128.1, read on the forward strand.
GAAATATTTTGGGCAATTCATATGCTTCTAACCACCCTTTGGACCCTCAGTCTTTGCAGGTTACACAGAGTAGTAATCCAAGGGAGGATTATTTTTTAATATCAACATTTTCAATGAACATAGGATCCAAAAAGAAAGGGGAAAACCCCTCCAAAAAAGGTAAAAATGAATGTGTTATACTGGAATTGTCAGGGGATTACCAAACCCAACACCTTTAATGTTTTAAAAAGGATTATTAATACTCACTGCACAAAACTTTTTGTTATTTCTAAATTGAAAGGCAATTATGCCTCTATATTCAACCATTCACCCCCCTTTGGCTACTCGTTCCATGGGGCTAGTAGTAACGGTAGATCTACTGAATCATTGTGGTTATTATCTCACTCTTATATGCAGAATGTTAATGTCTACAATAGGTCGAATCAATCTATTACCTATGATTATATTTTTGAGCATGATAATGTTTATACTAATTTAGTTTGTTCTTTTAATTGATACAAAGATAGAATATCTCATTTTAATGAGTTCTCCCAACTTAGTAGCACTATCCATAATCCATGGTTTATAGTTGGGGACTTTAATGCTATTTTATCTCCTAGTGAGAAAGTAGGACATTCACATGACTCTATCTCCACTAGGGATTTTATAGCTCACATTGAGCTCAATAACCTTACAGAGTTTAATCGGATGGGTGCTAAATTCACCTGCTATAGAAATCATTATAATAGTATAGTGGCATGTAAACATGATAGGGCCTTCCCTGATGACCATGCCCGGGATAAATGGGACAACATTTCTAGTATCACTCTTACAAAGATTGCTTCAGATCATAATCCCATCTTAGTTAAGTTTTCCCATAACACTAAAAGACCTTGGCCCCATTTTAGATATAACACAGCTTGCCCCTCAAACCTCAACCCCCTTTCTCAAATTCAAAAGGATAGAACCACCTCTAATTTTTCTCAAGACTCCCAACATGAAAGCATCATTTCCTCTAAACTTATCACTCTACTTAACATTATGGAAACCCTCAAAAATAAAATCTTTAGTGACGAATGGATTAATGATGGGGATAGGAATAATAAATTCTACAATTCCCTCTATAGTGTTAGAAAATCCGACAGGCATCTTGCCTATCATAGAGAGGGGGATTAGATTTTTTACACTGAGGATAGAATAACCAATTATGTGATATATTATTCCCATAAAATCTTAATTGGAACTGTGATTGATAAAGATATTATGTATGATGTCATTCCTATGGTGGTTAATGGGGAATATAACTCTATGCTTAATAGTATCCTTATTGATCATGAAAATAAAGACATAGTCTTTAGCCTAAACACTAAAGTTGCTCCTGTGCCAGATGGTTTTAATAGTGTTTTCTATCAAAAACACTGGGATGTGATTCAGGATGACGTATGTTGCATGGTGAAAACATTCTTTACAAGAGGAATTCCCCCACATTGATTGAATTCAAAATTCCTAGTCCTCATGCCTAAATATGAGAATGTGGATGAATTACACCTCTTCAGGCCCATAGCTCTCATAAACTGCCTCTTCAAGATTATCAAAAAATTATTTGAAAATAGAATCTCTACTATCAGTAATAGAATTGTATCATAGGACAAATTTATATATATAAAAGAATGATCTATACCAGACATTATTTGTCTTTCCTTTGAATCCACAAATCTCTTAAACAGAAAAAATAATGGGGGCAATGATGCCATTAAACCTAACATTACAAATGTGTTTGATACCATCGATTGTAATTTCATATATAAAGTCCTTATGTAGTTCAACTTCAATAATAAATTCATAAAAAGAATTGAATCCCTCTTTAATTTGGCCCATATTTCCATTCTCCTTAATGAATCACCTAAAAGTTATTTTAATTGTTCCAAGGTTGTTAGCCAAGGTGACCCTCTCTCGGCTATTCCTTTCTCCATTGATGAAGATTATCTAAGTAGACTGATTACAAAATTTATAGAAAAAGGTAACATTAAATCTATCTCTGCCTCCAAAAACATGAATTCCTCATAGAACCTTCTTTATGTTGATGTCATAATTATTTTTATTTAGGGGACGAAATAAATACGAATAATCTTAAGGCCATCCTTCTTCACTACCAAGAAGTGTCTGGTCAACACATCGACTGGAACAAATCCTACATTTACATTGGTAAAGACATTCCCCCTATTGGAAACTCAATATCCCCAATACTTTAGGTATTATGTAGGGTGTGTTACCCATCAATAATCATTGTGTTCCCATCTTTTGGCGTAGACCCAAAGCGGCTTACTTATCCCACATCATTGATCAGATGCTTCGACACCTTTCTTCTAGGAAGGGTAATAAACTCTCAAGGGTTGGGAGAATTTATCTTGTTAAATACATTGTTGTATCCAAGTTGTTTTACCTTATGATGATTTAAAAATGGCCGAAGAGTCTCTTAAAGTGAATTAATATGGCTATTATGAACTTTTATTGGATTGGGAGTACTCTATGGAGAAAACTAGTTACTGTCCCCTAGACCAATTTCTGTAAACCAATTGATAAAGGGGGTATTGGTATTAAAAACTTTTCTTATTTTAATGAATCTATTCAAGAAAAGATGACGTGGAACTTCATTCATAATAACTCTCCTTCCACATATTTTCTTAGGTCTCATTTCCCTCACAAACATAGAAATAATCAGTCCCACTTTCTCACATCTTCTATTTGGCCTTCCATTAAAAACACCTTCACTTCTATTATGACAAATTCCCGATGGGTGGCCAGTAAAGATTCAAATTTAATTTTTTGGTTTGATAATTGGGTTGGCTCTCCCCTGATCACTTTAATGCCAAATAACCAACCTATTCTACGCACCAACGACACCATAAAGAAATTCATACATTTTCAAAACATGTGTTTACCTGAGGATATCAAACACATTATTGATAGTTATCCCGGCACTAATACAGATGATTTTATTATTTGGGTAACCACTCACAATGGGGTGTGTAACACTAAAAATTAATTCAATCACTTGTTAAACAATGAGGACAAAAACTTTTCCCAGTTACACAACTTAAATAAATCCTGGTTAAAACCCTCGATATTCACTCTAGTTTGTCTTATCTCCCATAGTAGAATCCCCATGGATACCGGCTAACAAAATTATGGGATTAATAATTGATCTAAATGACGTATGTGTGACCAACAAGGAGAAGATATTAATCACTTATTTTATTCTTATGATATGGAAATGACTCTCTTTCATTACATTTTTTACATTTTTGAGTGTAGATTATTGTTTTGTAGTTCCATTACCTTGCAGCTATAGCAGTGTATGGACCAACCTACCTACCAAGAGAGAAAGAATCTTTTTTTTAAACTGTAGTAGAGCTCCTTCATGTGATCTGGTATGGTAGAAATGATACTACTTTCCATGACAACACATTCAATATTAATGCATGTAAAATGAAAATTTTTATTATGATTTGGGAGGTGGCTTTGATTCAAAAATATCATTGCTGCAACTCGGTTCATGACCATGAGATTCTTATGCATATTGGGGATGAGAGGAATTACCCATTACCTATATCTAATTTTGATGTTTTTTAGAATCCCCCTCCCCTAGGATTGATTAAAATCAATGTGGATGGTGCCTCTAAAGGAACCCCTGGCCCCACAGGTTGGGGAGCCATATTTAGAAATCACCTCGATCAGATTCTCAGCTACTTCTATAGATCTTGTGGTTTCTCTTCCACTTTGGAAGCAGAGATGATAAGAATTATCCATGCTATCTTGTTCGTCAAGATTCACAACTGGAACAATATCTATATTTAATGTGACTCCACTACTACTGTCATAGCCATCTAGAACGGTACCATTCATCTTCTATGGATGCTCACAGCGTGTTAGATGGATTGCCTAAACTCTCTTTCAGATATCAACATAATTGCCTCTTATATATATCGTGAAGAAAACAAGATCATTGATGGTGTTTCTAATATACTGATTTCTCTTGATATGATTTAGTGGGATGATATTCCTCTTGAGTAACTCCCTCTTTATGTTAGGGATGTGAACGAAATTCCTTATTACATACTTCTGTAACCGTTTATTTATATCAATAAATTTTTGGTTTTGATCATTCACCAGAACACTAACTTTTAAAAAAAACATTATCTCTTTGGTAATGATTAAATAGATAGATAAATTGTGATTATAATTAACTGTTTATAATTTATTCCTTTACGAGTGAGATATAAGTGATCACATGTGATAAATATAGTTTACAAATATACAATTATTGTCTTGATATTATTTTTGTATTTTTTAATTGAAGATTTTATCAATGATTTAATTTAAAATAAATAAATGGACATAATGATTATTTGAAAATTTTATTTCATAGTGATTTTCATGTTTTTAAATGGAATAACATTATTCCTTTCATTTAATTGCACTTATTGAGACATTGTTACTTATCCCACGTTTTATAATTTTTTCATAGGTCTTAATAATGTGTGGTTACATTAATATTGTGGATGTTTAAATTATGTTGACTCCACATGATTGAATAAAAATGTTTCCTGAATTAAATTTGAGTTTAATCTTATGAACTTATTTATATAGAAGAATTTCACACTAAGTGGAAGTATCACCATTGTTATGTAATTGTTTCTCCATTTCTCTAAAACATTAAATCAAAAAAAACATTTTAATCAATGATGTTTGAAAACCATTATTATTAATCTCATAATTATTGATTGGTTATGTACATGTGGAAAAAGTGGTATAATATAAAATGAGTAGTGAATATGTTTCTACCATTGGATCTGGGTATATTGGTCTTGGGGGTTATAGTTGTCATAAAATATCTTTTTAGGCTATTAATATTTTATGAAAATTAAAATTAGTAATGTTACATATGTTTTTCATTATTTGGAGTTAGTATTAGATAGTTTCAATGTTTCTCCATTTTACCTATGTCATTTTCAGAATAGGTTTCAAAGTGGAATTTGGGAGAATGATGTATGAAATAATAAGAATAATAATATAATTTAAAATAAATAAATAAAATGTTATATTAGTAACTATTAAGTGTTTTACTATTATAACATAATAAACATGGTTTATAAATTCTATAACCCGGGTTTGATAGTAATAAAGTTATTTCAAGATAAGCTTCTCAATAGTGGATCATTTCATAAATCAGCACCCCAAAACAATTTATGAATTCTAATATATAGTGGTAGTCGATGGATGTAATAAATAATATGTGAAGATATTTGATGTCTTATTTTGTTTAGAGTGTCAAATGTTAACTATTGGATATTATCCAAAATAATGTGATGTTAATCTGTAGTGTCCATTATTAAAAAATACCAAGTAGAGGAATGAAATTGATACCATAGAGTAACAAATATTTAAAGATAACGTTCATCAAAAAAATTAATGCTTTTAAATTTAGGCTGCAATAGAACTTTATTATATTTATTATAAGGGAAGAATATTCATTTTCTTTTTTTGAAGAAAATATTTCCAGATTTTCTTAGAATGAAATGGATATTATTTTATACATTGATTATAGCATTGTCTAGTTTTGTAAATGATTAAAAACATGTGTATAATGAGAGATTCCTAGTTGGGATTTTATAATATATGAGCAAGTTATTCTATGGGATATTTATGATGAGATAGTTTTTTATAAAATGTATGCTTCTTAGGACATTAAAAATAAGATGTGGTAAAGGGGAAAGTAATTTATAAATAAACTGGAAATAAAAAATGATATAATAACCCTATATATCCCAAATTTTGTATAAAATGTTAAATATAAATTTTAATTGCATTTTTAAATTGTTATTGATGTGTTGAATTTTTTAATCTTTTTTGTGATTATAAGGGAAAACAATTTTATTAGGATTGTAATGGTAAATAATCTAGATAGTTCATAGTGGGATGTGGAAACTTCACTACGTTGTTTCATTAAGTATATATATTTCTAAAGTTAAATAGTTGAGTATAGACTAATTCTTATAAAATGTATAAATGTGTGAAAGATTCATATCTACTAATCTGGATAATTATGTACACACAAATGAATCAGTGAAAGGTATATTATATGTTGAATCAAATTATACTATTTTCTTGAAAGATTTCAAAGATTGAACTAGAATTTATCAAATAAAATCGAAAAATAACCTCATGTAATGGAGGAAACATTGTTTATATGTACTCCTTGTGAATGTATCAATGAAAAAAAGTTGTATGATTCATCTTAGTATCATATATAGAATTTACTTTAATATAATTTTTTTATCTTACCAATAATATATTTTTATGTTATTTTTAGAATTTATTAGATTTTAGTTTATCCTATAAATATAGATTTAATATTTAATAATATTATATTTATTTTGATTGATTGATTTTCAATTATTATATAATAATGTGATTATGCATATTAATAAATTTTAAGAATATAATAAATTCGTGAACTATACAGGAGAATGTTATCTTACCCATCACATAGAAAAAATGATTTCCATTCAATCATGTAATTTTCTTCTTATAATTGGTTATTTTCATGTATTTATTAATTATTTTCTACATATTAATCCTATTGAAAAGGTTATTTTAATATTCATATAGTTCTAAATGATAATACAATTAAAAAATACCCTTATAAAATAATCCTAATATACCTATTAGTGTTTAAAAATAATTTAAAAGTGTTTCATGGTAATGGTTTCATTAATCCTAGAACATTTTCTTAGGGTGGTCCTGATTTTCTTTTATATAAATTGGGATGTTTCTATGTAGATTTTTATTAATTATAGACCACTCAATGAAATAACTATAAATAATATGTATCATTTTCCTAATATAGATGAATTTTCTAATCAAACCTAGGGCGGGAAACAATTTTTGAAGACTGATATGAGGTCAATGTATCATTAACTAAATGTTAAGCAAAATAACATTCTAAAGAGTTATTTTTGAACTAGGTATAACCATTTCGAGTTTCTATTTTCTATTTTATGTTGATAAATACACCCATTGTTTTTTACGGATATTATTAATAATATTTTCAATGAGTATTTGGAAAAAATTTATTATTTGTGTTGACTAAATTATTATATATTATAAAAATTATTTGTATAATGAAAAACCTTGATGAATTGTTCTATAGACCCAAAAATAATATTAGTTTCTTAGAAAATATATGTAATGCTAATTATGGTGGAATAAAATTAACTTTATTGTACATATTTTAACTTGAGATGGAGGAACATATTTTCATTATAAAACTGAAGTAGTGGAATAATGTCCATGATCTATAAATTTTAATGATAATTGATGTTTTATTTCAATATAATATTATTAAATATGATTTTTTTTTGAAAACATATCACTATTTTTTAATCAAATAATGAAGTTATCTTGTATGTGAGTGACTTTTATTTGTAAAATAGTGTGTGAGGAAGATATTCAGTAATTAAAAATAATTGGTTAATGATGTAGAAGTATCCATACAATCAATAAATTTAGGGTTTTTTGTATTAATTATTCATTGAAGTTCCTCGGTAATGTTTTTATTCAAGATAATTTTTTAATTGGATATACATCAAAATATTTTAAACCCCATGAGAATAATTATCCATCACATGGACATGAAACTATAGTAGTAATTTTTTCTTTAATAATTTAAGTGAATCTTATATATGGAAAAAATTAGATATATATACGTAGATTAGAAAACATAGAATATATATTCATATTAAAATGGAAATTAATATAGTGATAAATAAATGAGGATTATAATTCTATAATTCACTATAATGTATTAAAATAAATCACGGTAACTGAACACTTGAGTTAAAAGGAAATATATCATTTACCAGGTTGTGTTCTGAATGTGTTCATATGATTAATAATATAATAAATATGAAATTGTTGTTTTTTATTCAATGATCCCTTATTTTTTCTAATGTAAAAACACTATCATATTAGTTATAAATAATTTTATATAATTCAAAAGAAGAATTCAGTTTGAACGAAATGATAGATTTTATAAATGAAAGATTTTTTTTTGAATTTAACATTAACAAATAATGTGTTATAAGTCTTTTAAAGAGGTAATGTATAATGAATTGTTTTATATTTATCAATAAATTATTATTTGAGTCCCCAAAATATAAATTTTATCTTCAAATTAGTAATACAATGTTTTATAGATACCATCAGGCATATTATTATTATGATGGAATAATGGAACCGATTTATTATTTTACCTTGAAATGATTGAATATTTACAAACAAAAATATGAAAAATGAATACCAATGAGAATGTGATAGCCCTTTCCAATTATTTACTAGAATTAGGTAATATATTGCTTAATTTTTTAATGTTATTAATAAAAATATATCATCTTAATAACAAGGTTTGAGCTATTTTTTTATTTTTCTAATTATTTTCATTATCTAAAATTTTTAGATAATATGTATTTGGATAATCTTTATATGATTTATATTAATGATATTTATAGTTTAAATAGGGTCCCTCTCTCTTTTCTATTTGATAATAATCCAACATTTACATCAAATATTTCTATATTTTGAGTATATAATCCCAACGTGATATAGTATTCATTGATCTTTATAATTGGATTATTAGGGATGCAAGGTCAAAAATTATAATACCACATTATTTTATGATATATTTATTTATAAATACATTTATTTTTTTTATTTCTATTTTTTACATGAAGAAGTAAAGTTAAACGATCAATGATAAACTGTCCAAATATTATTATTAAATTAGACATTTATCAACTAAAACATTGATTAATGGAAATTAATATGACTAACTAAATTATGACAAGTATGTATAAAATTTATCCATAATGAAAAATATTGATTACTACCTCTGAAATATGTTCTCAATTTTAAATGATAAACATAATATAATTTCTTGTCAAAATATAAATTTTTAAATATATATTGTAAGTATATATATATTATGTGTTGTTAGGAGTAATAAACTATGGTTTTGATTGAATGTATTGGATTTTAATGTGAAACAAACTAATAATCCATCATAAATTTATTATAAATTAGTTATAAATAAATATAAATTCATTATATGGTAAAAATATATGTTATTTTAAAAAACTATTTTTTGGCCCAAAATGTATTTTAACTTAATAAATTAAAATAATAAACATTTATAATTTATATTAATGGGATTTTTTGAAAATTTATTCAACAAAATATATCAAAATTAATATAATGGTATTTACTATGATTGGATTATGTATAAATTTTGTTTTGTGTTTAAAAATGAATTCTCCCAAAAATGGATTTCCCTATTTAAATGCAATTATTTACAAATCAATTTCTTCAACTTATATAAATTCAAACTAATAAATTTTTATCCAAATTATTAATAATATTTAATAAATTTAGTAATAATTTCAACTATCTTTTCTTCATTGTGAACAATAGTTGAGGTAAAAAATCATTACTTTGATAACGGATAAAAGGTATCATGAGGGGTTGAAATGGAGAGATAAGAGATAAATGACCTAAAAACATATTTAAATAAAATTTTATAAATTTATGTTATTATTATATTATATGGTTATTGAAAATTATGTACATTATATTCACATTCTTATGAGACATTCATTATCATATTTTAATCTGCTTAATTATCTCAACCATGTCACTCCCTCCACATATAATATTGAACCTTTTCTCTACTTCCCACCCACCACTTGATCCCTTTATATTGACAAAAAATGACCCAAATACACTTCTAAAATCATTTTACTTGACCTTGGGGTCCTAGTATTCCCAAAAACCCTATTCGTGAATCCTTAAGGTTCTCTTCGAATGAGGATACATTGAGAAGTGGTATATTTTCAAACCAATCATTTCATGTTTCCTTATTCTTAAACTTATTATAAATTTTGTATAATAATATATATTATATAATAAGTATATATACAATAATTATATATTTTTAATGGTATAATAATTTTCTATATCATTATCATTTTGTGGAAAATGATTATGTCACTTGTGCGTACGTTTCAACAACTACCTCGGAAATGAGATGTGATATATTTTTCATTTACCCTTTTAGTGGATGTAATTAATGATATATTTAAAGAATATTTTTTAAATTTATGATATATTTTAGATAATTTGATGGTTATTTTTTAATTAATTTCACTCATCAAAAAGTGAAAACAGCCCCATTGTGTACACACAAACTATTGTTTCTAGGAAGTAAGTTAGTTTATTTTTAAAAAAAACTTTATAATAATGCTTATAAAACTAAATATAATGAATATATTTTATAAATATGAAATTATTAATGATATTAGGATGATTTAACCCTAAAAAAGGATCATGTACGAAAACCGTAAAAACAAAATATGAATTTAAATGGATCCAGTATTCACTCGTATTTTAATTTTAATAAATAATCATTAATAAATGATTAACTTGAAATGATAAGGTACTAATATATAGTAAATAGTATATAAAAATATATATTTAATATAAATATATTAAACAAATATTTATTATACATGATGATTCAATATGTAAAAGGAATGATAGGACCTTGGATAAATATTTATTGTTTCACTTTTATTTCCTTGATACATATGCCAAATTCACGAGCTATTTATTTTGTATATTGTATTTATTTTATAATAATGTATTATATTTTTATCCTCGTATATAATAATGGTATTTACCAAAAAACAATGTTTATATATTTTATGAGGTTTTTAGTTTAATATTTCTAAATCGTAAAGGGTTCTTTATCTCAAAATTGTTCCTTCGAAACATGTTATATGTTATGAACATTTTATGTTTATATGGTATATATAATATCTATTTTATATTATATATCATGAAAATATTAATATTAATGGTAATTTATATTTCATTAACATATTAATTTCATTAGATTATGATTAAAATTTTAATAATGCAGTATGGTTTTATGTTGTCATCTCATTTATAATCCGGACTCTTCAGGACATAATCTCCATTGGGGGAATTACATGTACATTATCTCTTATTACACATAAATTTTCTTTCCCTCCAGTAATTTAGGTTTTTTTTTCATATATTCATTTCCTTTTGTACTATATATTAGTAATCTTAACAAAAAAATATTTTTAATAACATCAATACTTATTAACTATTTGATCGATGAACATTTTCTTCTTATACTATATTATTTCTAAATATTTTAAATAACATTATTATATATAAGAAATTGAGTAATTAAATTCATGTTTAACTAAATTAAGATTTCTTTTCAAATGGTAAATATTATTTTCTATTATATATTTGGAATTGGTTATTTATTTCTCTATAAACATAGTGAGAATGTAGTATTTATTTTTATGTTAACCACAGAAAGTAATTTTCAACAAAATCATAAATATTATTTTCATTGAAGATTCCATTACCTGTATTGATGTTTATTTTCATATAAAATAATTTTTTCTTGGTCTATTGAATTTTTATATAAAATTTTATTAAATAAATATTATATTTCTCTCATGTATTCAAAGAAAGTTACAAATGGTTTTTGAAAAGTATATTCTATTTATATTAATATCATTTCTTATTTCTTATACTTAACTGGGGATATGATCTTCTGATACCTCCCATTATAATGGATGAATTATGATTAAAATTTAATTTGGTTGTTTTCATGAAACCCATTTCATTACCAATGATTAATTAAGATTTTATTTGATAATGAATGTTTTTACGACACGATGGGCTCATTTTCAATGTATGGATTGTGATTATTGTATGATGATAATTATATGAAACCAATTTATTTTCCATGGTTTATGCTATAATTTTATGATGAATATTTTAATTTTACGTTTTGGAATATATTTATGATGTTAAAAATGTGATTATGGGAATGAAATTTTATATCCATCCATTTCATGGGTAATGATTTACATATCATGAGATAATATTGAGTGGAATTGGCATTGAAGCTAGTCCAGTATGGGACTCTTTCTACATTGATAATCTTTGGAGTGGACCTTGAATAAGGAAATGGGGTAATGGGGAGTGAACCCATTCATAAAACGAATATTGGATGGGGAGTAAACCCATTACAATAATAAAAATGGAATTTTGAGTGAAAATTTTCCAAGAGTGAAAAGGGTATGCTGTTTGAACCCACACCTTGAATGTATAAAGGTAGGGGAGTCAACGTAATCCACTACAGAACATTGAATACTGTCATTGTCTTGAAACATATACTTGAGTTTGGAATTTATTTCTTATTCTTATATGTATTCCATAATTTTATGAATTATGCTTATGATATGTTCTCACATCTCATGAATGATTATGTATGATCTTATACTCTTAAGACGTATTCATTTTTTATGGAAAACGTATTATTCCATCATTAATGACTAAATATATTTTACTGATTGGTCATGATTTTTGTAATTTTTTATCATGTTTTATCACTATTATGATATTCTTGTGCTACATGAACACTATTTTATATTTTCTATGTTTACCCTTTCTATTCTTTTGATAACACACTATTTAATGTTTCAACTTCCCAAGGATATGAAGAATATTATTAAGTTGTAATGTCTAATAATGGTTTCAATTAATAATAAAATTATAAAATATATGGAACATCATTCATGAAATTATTTGATTATATATATAGTCTCTATAAACACTAAACCATTATGGTTCTAGGCACAAATTATTATGAGATGTATAGAAAATTAAACTTCAATGATTAAATATTTATGCTCTTAATGTATAAGTCACCTTAGTTAGTATCATATCACATTGAAGTTAGTTTTGGATATTAGGATAAGAAAACATCGGTGAAATAATTATGGATATATCATTATATATGATATTATACTAATGTTGATTTATTATAGAAATTGTTTTGTTTAGTAGAAATTATATTCATTTATAGATAAAAAAGTTAATACAGGATCTAGAAAAAAGGAACATTGCAGTAATATCCTTAAAAATGATAGTTTCATGTTAAAACAATCATCAACTAGGGATAAAAGTGTTATATTTGAGTAATTGTTTTAACCCTCTTGGGGCATATGTTCTTTTAAAATTCACACAGTCATTATAAACCATTATATTTAAATAGATTGTAAAACAATAAAAGTTATTATAAACCTAATTGATATAGGCTGATCATAATGAACTATAGTTTGGTAGTTCAATTTCATAATTTAGAATATCTATGTAGTAATAATTAAGATTATATGATTTCTCAATCTGATAAAATTGATTGATCCTGACAAGATATTTTTTGTCTTAATAAATGGTAGAAATAAGTGTGATCAATGTTGAAAATGAGTGTAGAGGGAAATATGGATTTCACGGCCACACCCATTCTAGGGATCAAGCTGAAGCTACCTCGTGCCCATCACTATATTCCTGGTGATTGTTACTACTATAAAAATCACAACTAACTATCAGAGGCCTTTTCCTAAGATACGTTATGCAGACACATAGCCAACTCAATATAGAAGAGAAAATAGAAATAGCAAAAGTTGAAACACAGAATTAAATTAAATGAATAATGAATGAACCTCTAGACACTACGAATGTACAATACTATAAACTAAAAAGTAAAGGTGGAAAATATACACCAAACTAGAAAAGTGTCTGAACTTGAAAAAATAGGAAAAGTAAATTATGAGAGTGACCATATCTTGAATTACAATCTATGACCATCATACACCGTCCAAGGACTCACTATCTCTATGCTCATATGTAGTCATGGTTGACATTACTATCATCTAAAGAAGACAATACATATTTTGGAGATGACTATAGAGGGGTCAGTAAATAAATACCTAGTAGAAGACTTTAAAAGTTTGAAGGGGGTGAGTAGGAGATACAATAGAAGTAGAAACTAGTAGGTATAATATGATATAGTTAAATAGTACTTATAAACCCAATAGTGTATGTAAAATCATCCAAACACTAGTAGATCTACACAGTGTGATGATGATCTTCTCATTGAGACTTCCCTACCTATATAAGGAGAGTATACATTCCCAGCCATGAGAAGATAGGCTAGGAAAGCACTTGGAATACCCTACCTGTCTTCTCCTATCCTAGAACTAGAGTAGCTAAATAAAAGGTGTCAATCTAGATGGATTAATAAATATATTATCAGTAAAATAATAATTTATAATAGAGAAAGGGTATCACTATATTACAACTTATCCCAAGAAGAATAGTAACCAATAGTTCCAGAATAATCCCACAGATGATTCCCAGCATCTCATGTGTATACCCTAAACACTTAAGTCTATGGGACTCAATCAATGAACCTTGAAACTGTCCACATTGGGAGGAATTAACTCCCCTAAAGGTTTTAGGTCATGTCAAAAGGACACGTCTTAGTGGGGAATGTTTTTCTATTTATATTGAGTCCAAATCTTCATCCACCCAAATATATTTACTATTTTGCATAGTCAAGGGGAGTGAAATTAAAAGTGAGGATCTGATACTATAGAAAAATAGGAGGGTACTACTCTGATAGTCACTTAAGAAATTCCACTACCCAACCTAATTGGATGGTTAAACTATGGAAAGTCATTGGATAATGCCCCTAACCTGTCCTAATGAAGGGTAAGCCTGATGAGTCCTTAAGGAACTCCCCAACCCAGCCTAACTAGAGGGTTTGGCCATGAAAATCTCTTCGGGGAATGCCACTCCCTAGCCCATGGGACAGGAATCCCAAAACTATCATTGGGGAACCCAACATTCCAATACTGATATTTAGGAATCATGAAACATCAACGAACTATACTGCCCAATCCTATTGGGGGTAAATTAGAATGATCATTGGGGAACATCATTTTCTAGACCAACTAAAGGGTATGTCAGGTAATTTCTTCAGAAATCACCATTTCCCATCCCTACTGAGGGGTTTAGGGCTATAACTACTCTGGTGATTTTGTTTGATCTATATCATATTTGAGCATCTCTTAACAAATCAACATTCTTAGAACATTTCATATCGCATCTCAAAATCCCTAACTGAGGGTTAAATCGTGTTCTATGTGGAATAACACGCGAGATAGTAATAACTTTGGCCAAAATACATTTTCAAAAAAAAAAGACATATGAAACATTAAATAATCCTCAAATGGAGGATTGTGGCATGTTGAGGACCCACATGATGTGTGGTCTCTCACTACTTCTTGTCAATGTACTCTCCAATATATGTATTTCTAGTCATATAGCACTACATGGAATTTAAGGGTACTAAATTATGGTTCTCAAAAATAATCATGATGATCGAATGGGGATTGTTGTTGGCCTATAGTAAAAAAGTAACATCATTAATATGCCTAATAAAATGACTCACAAAGTCCATAAGAATCATACAATTGTGATCCTTGGGAAAAATGCTCGAGATAGACTATTCATTTTCCTCATTCAGATACTCGGTAAAAAATTCACATTTCACTACTTTATGCACAAACAGTGTTTCATGGGCCTAATCCATAATCCTGAATTAAATACCCCAATTTTGTCTTAAAACATCTTCCTTAATTTTAAGGTCACAATATCATATACTGTTCTCCATTCTGACTCCATAGAAGAATGGTATGCCATATTATTGGTTCAATAATAATAATAATTTTGTTATTATTGGGAACATTATTGTGACAATCAACATTTCAAAAAAATGTTTTCCAACATTTAACTTAAAGGAACATAATAATTTCAAGGTTATTAAACCGTTGAAGGTTCACCAATCTGATGTCGTACAGTGAAGTTATCACAGGAAAATATTTTTCCCAATAAATATAAAAATAAAAATAATTTATATTATTATTATTATTATTATTATTATTTATTTACATTCTATTTATAAGACTCATGCTCAAATCTCTCTATAGTGGGAATGAGGGGAGAGGCCCCTCCCTTTTAAAATAATTCCATATTGGGAATGAGGGGTCACACCCCTCCCATTGATTTATTATTTTCTCCCACTTTCTTAATACTTATTGAAACCCTCATCCTTCAGAGAACCTCCAGGACCTCCCTTATCAAGAGATTTACACAATATACCATTTCCTCCCTCTTACCATGAACAAAAAATTACATTAATATCAAATTAATATCATAATATTAATTGTAATTTAGTCTCACAATTGAGAAAACCTATTTTTAGATTTCTAAATCTTCTTACACATTCCACAATTAGTTTATCTTATTTAATCCCTCAAAAATAATTTTATTACATATACCAACGCCCCCATTCAGATTCAAAATCCCAGTTAATTTATTTAAATTTACATTCATTATTAACAAAAATATTAAATTTCATTTCTATTTTTATTATTATTTTAAATAATAATAACATCAAATCAAGATGAAGATAGCTGATAAAAAACATATACCCGCAGTACTCATCTAATCCATTCAGCAAACTCAATCTTTCTTATTTATGAATTCCTCCCAAAACCATAAATCTATATCTCATTCATGCCACAATAAAGAATTTAGGTATTCGAGTGCTTTTGATCCTCCTTTAGAAAATTCAAATCATGACGATGTGGTCAAATGATTAAGAACAAGAAGAACTATGGGGGAAAAGAACCAATAGGAAAGGTGATACAAATTGTTGTCCCAACATTCTGTAAAAATGAATTCATAGTAGGGAAATCTGGTGAGAAACATGAAATAACAAGAAATAAATTGACATGATAATTTTTTTTACATATATGGGATGGAGCAATGGCTCAAATTAACACAGATCAATGTGAGATAATTGATCATGCTAAATCATTTAATAAAAAGAGGAAGCCCTATAATTGATGATTTCAATCATGATTTCAGATCGATCATTGATGAATAACATGTTTTCCAATGATTTGATTGATGTAGTTTGGTTTATTGCATCTGGATCCACTCTGATATGGATTTCTGTCATTTTTCGTAGTGATTTTCCAATAGATGGAAAGAGAGAGCTCTTGAAAATCTCAATGACTTTGAGGGTAACCCTAGATAGGTTTCAATGGTGATGTATATATATATAAATTTTGAATCTAGGTCCAAAAAATAATCAAATAATTAATCAATTAATTATATCATTTAACATATTATCTTCTGGTGAGTGGTCCTAATGTCCAATTCCTATTATTTTATGTCACACCTAGGGTAAACACTGCATTACGGACCCAATTGTGCTCTATAATTTCCAATATGATCTTCTTTTTAAGAGTAATATTTTTATCATTAATTAATTGTGAACACTAAATATAAAATAAATTTTATAATTTTAAAAAATTAATTCCAATAACATTTATCCCCTGAATCAGACATTTTCTTATTTCCTAACTAAAAAAATATTTTTTAAACTATTTTTTGATGTCTTATAAGAAAAAATATGGGCCTCCATATCATTCCCTCCTTCCATATTTTCATCCCAAAGATGGTATGCTCATATCAGTCCTCAATCTCTATTGGTTACTCTGTAAATTTGGTTCAATCATTTATGTACAGCTCATACTTTTCAATAACATGCATAGGTTCATGCACATATTTCATGTGTAACGACACGTGGAAGACATCGTAATCCTGCTCTAGCTGTGGGAGTAGGGAGAGGTGGTTGAAAACCTCTCTACCCCTTAGAATGATCTCGGACGGATCAATGAGCATTGGGTATATCTTGTATCTCTGATCGAACCATTGCATTCCTCATCAGGGGGAGACTTGTAGGGAATCATGGTCACCCTGCTCAAACTCAAAGGGACGACGATGGTGATCTACTTTTTATTTTTGTATACTTTTGGGTGTCCTCATCCGCTCATCGATGATCTGCACCTTCTATGTTGTCATTCACACCATCTTTGGACCCACAAGAGATTAATCACCAATATATATCCTGCATAAGGGTAACCCACAGGGTCTCCCATATAGTGTCTCAAAATTTTAAATGTCGATGGTTGAGCGGTATTTTTTTATATATAAATTCTACCAAGGGCTGTTGATCATCCCAGCTCCAGAAAAGTCCATCATGAAATCCCTCGGCATATATTTCAGTACATGGATAGTGTGGTTCATCTTTACATTATTCTAGGATAAAAGGGATATATTAATCTACATATGTTTCCAAAATTTCTTCTACATGACATTCCACATTTGTGATGTAAACAACAAGTCATGATTAGTGACAATAAATGAAGTTACCTTGTGACGGAAGACGTTCACCTGCACTTACAAATACCGCAAACCTTCAACTGAACTCTTCTCTCTAATGGTGAGGAATTCCGCTACCATTAATTGTTAGTCAGCTATTACCCAGTTAGTTTTGTCTCCCTTCACTGTGTATTGAAGATATCAGATGAATTCAAGGGACATGACATCCCATTTCCACTCAGGGAACTCAATAGGCTACAAAATACCCATCAGAACATGGTGCTCAACCTATACATGTAGACATGTGAGGCACTAAGAGATGTACGTTGCTGTGATTCATCTCATTTTGGACCACCAAAAATACCCTCGATGACATTTTTACATATTCACAACACTTAGATTCCTAAAAAGGGGAAAATTCTAGAACTATGACCTCACCTCCACCTACAATTTAACCATTAACACTGTTCACTCATAGAATAAGATGTTGTGATTCTATCCTTCAGAATATCCATATGGTCTGTCACCTATGGATATCTAATAAAATAAAAACACCTAGTATATTTCTAGAAGATGAGACTCTCTCACACTCGAGATAAGTGAAAGGGTCAACAACAACAAATGAAAAAAAAATTATATCCTCCTACTCCACAAGGGTTAGCAATAGGGATGCTAAATCCCCTATATCATCCTATACAAGAAGATCCATGGAATTACTTCTAAGGTAATGTGAAACAATATTTCTCTATCCTATCGTCTAGATCCTCTTGAAGTAATGGTCCTATAGGAACTCTAACCGGTGTCATTATCTCAGGTTCATGGCTCTTTGTGAGGGCCCATCTCAAACAAATGTGCTCGAATGTAGCTATCCCGGATCATGTAATGGGATAAAAACAAAAGATTTTTGAACCATTAAATATAATGCTCTACTATCATACTTCCTTGTTTAGGTTCTAGAAGCTATTGAATCTATATAGAGCATAAGAAGGAGGGGTAGTACTCCTCATAGAACAACTGCTCGAAGTCTTCACACAATAGTGTCGACTCATCATGCATCTTTATAATGAGACTCCACCAAGGCCTATACAGTCTATGGAAATGGTTGGATACCAAAGACACCAACTTAACTATTGTGGTCCGAAAAATCATAATGATACAAACTACCAAATATATCCAATAATATGTTTCTTGGGGATTTGGATAACTTCCAAACCATAGCAGTCTCAAATGTTATAACTCATAGAGTAAGCTAAGATTGCGCACAAACTATTCCTCCTATGATTGGATGATCTAATGATTGAGAGGTGTAGCTACTTTTGTCTTTCCACATAGAGGGAGTTGATCATATGATGGACCCTGACTTGACCATCTTTTTTTCATAGGGTCATCATCACGAACCAGAGCTAGTATCCGATCTAACTGTTGTCACAAAGGAATCCTGAGTGTTATCATGGAGTTCTGAGGTCATATGAGCATATATATCTATAAAAAAACGGGGTGCTGAATCAAGATGTATAGTTAACGACCCAATCTTATATGATTTGTGTATCATTGATCCCTGCAAAAAATGTCTCTTCATGCCGAGTAGACAAGAATGTATTGAAGGTCGTGGTGATTGTATACACTAGCCACCCCCTACCATCACTGCACAACCTATCCTGAGATTCTCACTCGAGAATATTTGAAAATGATTATCTAAACCCAACCAATCCCTTTATAGGGAAATTCCCAAACAAAATCCCAAAGATTTAACTTCCTCAAATACCAATCTCTCACAACCAGATAAAAAATGGGGCTCCAGATGCAACAACCCCAAGCCGGCCACTACAGGCCAAGGGCTGGTGACTTGCATCGAAGGTATAAATAAATCTGGGAGTCTGTTTCCAATGTACTGATATGAAAACACACAACCAACTAAATGAAAAGGTTTATAGGGGTATATAAAAATATGAAACACTAAAATAAACTAACCAAAAAATACATGAACCTCAAAAAATACAGAAATGTAAAGAAAATGTAAAGGGGAAATATATTCTCCCAACTAGAAATGTGTCCCAATATAAAAAAACTAGAAATGTACATGCTTAGAGTTTACAGCATCTAAATCCAAAGTTATGACCACGGTATACGGTCCAAGAACCCAGTATATAAAAGATCATCTAAAGACACGCTTGACATATCTATCATCTAAAAAAGAAAAGACACATGTGGGTGAAGAACATAAAGGGGTGCGTATTTACATACTCAATATAATGTCCTGAAAGGGTGAGGGGGTAGTATGAGATAAAATAGAAGGGGAAAGAAGTAGATATGACAAGGTATAGTAAAAGAGTATTTCTCGAAACAACCAAGAGTGAGGGTGAACTCATATAAACACAATGAGATTACTATAGTGTGAAGTTGAATTATTTATCCAGTCTTCGCTACTGATAGTAAGATAGTAGACTCATCCAACCCTGGGAAGCTATATGCGTAATGAAATTTTAGTACCACGTGCATCCTTAACTCTCCTGGAATGAGAGTATCTGTAACATCCTAGGTAAATAATGAACATGACATTCTTCTTATTTATTAATATTTGTGAATTAAATATTAATTCTACAATAAGGTGGATGCTATGTTTAATGGAATACCTGATACGCAATAGTGGGTTTCTTTGAAATCTTACGTCGCACACTAATAATACAATATTATTATTTTAAATTGATGTTAACGCCTAGACCATGTATTGGCGGGAATAAACCTGACTAACTAAAATAATATTATACACGTTTTTTAAATATTTTTACATTTATCCAATAAAATTTGGAGGCATAAAATATGACAATAAATTGATTTAAAACATGGATACCCTAATATTCACTAAAAGGTCAATTTTATGCCTTTTGAGGGATAACCCTCATTAAATCTTGGTTTGGTCACTTTTATATGTTATATTTGAAAAAATAAAATTCTTTTTTTGAATCGGTGCATCAAAATTTACTTTGGGTAAATATTTGGTGTTTCTCTAATAAAATTCATTTTTTTAATAAATAGCAAAAAATACTGTATTTTAATTCAAAACTTCTTTTTAATCTAACTTATTTATATGGTTTTATTATCCTTTTAAAATTTTGCAAGTGTATTTAGATTATATATTTTCCATTTAATCTAATTTTGGTCATTGGAAGAAATTTCATTTCGAAATTGGGCATAAACAAGTGCCAATCTTTTGATAGATATTGTTTCCTAAATACACACAATTTGTTTTGACAGCAAGAAATAATTGTAAATTAATTAATGAAACTTCTATGTTTTTAATTTTTTAAAATAGACATCATTTTTTAATTTTTAATATCATATATTTCTTAGGAGGAATATTTGGTATTTTTCTGAAAAATCGTCAATTTTTTAGGAATCGTCAAACCACTAAGTAGTAGTTAAGAAACTAACTTTTTCATTTAAATGAAATTTTACTAATTTTGTGAATTGAATTTCGAAAATCTAACATACATGGTTGTTATTAGTAAGTAAAACTTGGTTCAATAAGATGAAAATATTTTTTTTGGCAAATTGTATCTTTTGACTTTAATTTACCGGAGATAAAAGTAAATAGGGAAATTCAAGGTAAAAAAATATTATAATAATACAGAATAACCTTAACTCATGTCCTAAACTAATTTTATGAGTCATGGCCGAGCATGGGAATCCATGGGTCGATTTGGGGACCTCATGACGCCACTTTGGAGTGATAATGACACTTTAGATTAATTAATATAAAGTAATGAAAAAAATGACACAAAAAAATATCATTTTGTAAATTAGTATTACGTAGGGTTATATAAGTTATATTTTCGACAATAAATATTCATTGGAAATAAAAAATGATTTAATACATCATGGCATATTTTTATAATTTTTAGATATTAAATAAGTTATATTATTTATGACACAAAACTGATGTAGTATTTACATCGTTAATAAATGATTTAAATAAATAAGATTTTATATATTAAAATAACATCCAAATCCTATCTAATTATTATTGGATGAATTTATTTTGACCATGAGTCATCGTTTCATCGACCTTAATGTGTTTTGGACTTTTAGAATCCGAAAATCATTAAATAATGAAATAATATTTTCGCACTTTCTTAATGAACCCCTCCTACCCCTTATAAAAAGCCCTCACTTCTAACCCATTCATCACACCTCTCAAGCCCCTTCCCTCATCCAACACCTGACCATATAAACTATAAAGATCTCTATCTTCCTCCTAGAAGTCTTTACATAGGCTGAAGGCACTTCAAGTAAACCTTATGGTTCAAACCAAAGGGAGATACAAAATTTGAAGGTATCATCTTCTATTAAGTCCTTTTGTCTATCTTACATCTCCAACCCCCAAATAACTTTGTATTCATTTAATTTATAAAAAAACAAGTATCCTCAATATAAAATGATGTTGTTATAATAATTATTCTAACTACACTAACACACACCTCCATCTAATGGGTAATGAACATACTGTTTCTGTGGATGGAAAATTAACGCATCGCGAAACGATGATAGTAAAATTATCTCCAACTGCCTATTATGATGGCCATTATTATGGAAATATAATTATATATGATATATATAATTTTTTTATTTTCTTTTTTATTCTGATTTTTTATTTAAATCTTAAATTAATGGTTTCCATTATTAGTAAACACGATAATTTCATTTGAGGAATTGAGGACTACCGCACACATGAAGTGATATAAATCGTTCATACCATACGTATGATGTATAAATGATAGAGTTATTGAAATTATATATGATGTTATACTGGAATTATATTATACCTATTTATCATTATGTTTTAATTCAATTAAAATACGAAACATAAATGAAAGTTGTGTTCATGCGTACATATGGCTTACCGTCTACATGAACGGTGCATTTCATTTCTAATATCCAAATGTTATACACTGTTATAAATACATATATATGTACACTATATAAATATGATATATATGATATATAAATCATGAATATTATTTTGGAGATAATAGACTCTTGACCACATTGACAACTTGAAATTATTAGTTGTTTTTTTTACTCAAGTACCAAATCTCAACAAAACGACCATTATAACTTAAATGATTACATGTTTTTTATAAAATCTTAATAAGTGATATAAAATAAAACTTTAATCATTAAAAATGTTTCTTAATAAGTTATAAATTAACATACGTTTATTATTCAGGAATTTCAAGGGACAAAAAGTCATGTGGGGCATGAGGTAAGGGGTTTCTTATCTCACTCTTAATTCTGTGAGATTTCCATTGTTCACCACTAATTTATTACATGTGGTGTATTGTGTAATGTAATTTTATATATATTATAATGATTATCTTTATATTAATTTTATTCTGTGAATCATTTGGTTGTTATTAACTTTTGGTCCTACGACTCGATTGATTACAATGTGGTAAGGTATTTTCATCTCACTATTTATTCTCATGAGATTCGTTCTATATTTGCCACTATTTCATTTTCTGTGGTGTATATACTTCACAATATTGTATTAATTGTGTAATATACCTAAATTTATGGGTATTTACATCTTCATTTTATGATCCTTCTTTTTGGGTTGTATCTTTCATAAGTTACCAAATCGGTATGGGAACCTTTTAACCCAATTTCCATTTCGTGGGTTAATTTTCTAATTCTTAATTATGTAATGCTATGATTATATATGGAATAACTATTTATTTATTTATGTTGTAATTTCCTCACACCTTTATGTGGATATACTTCTGATACACATAATCACTCCATTTATAAATTCTCAAGACATCGATATGAACTTGATAAGATTAATTTTAACTCAATTTCAATTCATTGAGTAAATCATCCATGTCATGGGATTTGTCTTAAAAAGATTAAGTATGAATTTTATCTGATATATTTACCTGGAATTTCACATCATATTGAGTATATTTATATTTTTCACACATTATTATGTAGTTGATTTGTCTTTAATCTAAGGATACCGTCTTCATATGGGATTTCATCTCAATTTACATTCCCTTGAGATTTATTTGTTGTTATGCACCAATTCACTTTAATACGATGTATATACTGCCCTTTGACATTTTATATGATGAATCTCTTTATTCTCAGGATATTATAAGCCTTTATTGATGATATTCCTCTATTTTTTGTATTCATGCATCTCTAATTTTGTTAAAAACTCTTTAACTAAAATATTGTATTAAATGATTTAAAGATTTAATATTATAAATCTTTCTCACTAATGTCAATGTTTGGAAAATGTTTTTAATGATTTTTTTAAAGGACATTACTGTTTTAAATTTATAATTTTTTTCAAAGTTCCAATGTTTTATGGGATACATTGATTCAAAATTCACATTGTTAAATGATTTAAATGGTTTTGAAAATGATTTGATAAAGCAATGTTTATTTCAATATCTTGATTTGATATATTGTGTTTAAAATGTGGAAATGTTATCTTTCCTTTACGCTTGTGTTATGTGTTCTGAATATGTGATTGTTATTGGGATTGTTTTACATATATGGGTGGTTCCGTGATAAACCTAGGGCGGGTGAGCACGAGATAGATATCCAATTAATTGGGTAACATGATGGAGGTAAATGTTAATGTTTCTCCTAATATATTTAGGGAATATAATGTGATGGCAATTCAAAATGTGACCCACTATGTTGTTGTGATATCTACAATGTAAGTATGGTATGAATTCCATACGTTACCTTAATGATTTATGATTTGTGGGTGTTATTCATAAATCTTATGATTTCAGAAGGGATTTTATGATTGAAAAGTATAGTTTCATTGATTTGTATTTAATGAGGGGATTATGTTTTCCTTCATTATTTTATAACCCTTACTGACATTTTCCTGATCATCCCATGTTTTTGAAATGTTTTTAATAGGTCTTAAAGATAAATAGTTTCATGGATGAGATCATGGAAAATTCATGTTGTCTAAAATATTGAACTACACATTTTTTAAGAGGTTTTATTTTATGAAAAAATAGATACTGAGTAGTGGTGTATACATGTAATATACATGTTGTTATGTAATAGTGACAGCCTAATTATATAAAACTGTAAAGAAAAAAAAGATCATCAATGTGAATTCTTGACATAATTCAATATTATGTAATGTTTAAGGTCGGGTCCTTATAGTATCCAAATGAATGTTTCGAATCCTAAATGAATAATATGTTTGTGTGTGTGTGCTCAGTAAAAATATACCAAATGATAGAGTTATGGGATCTCAATATCATAACTCATCCCCAGAAGATATGTTTCCAATAGTTCCAAATGAAGTTCATAACTGATTCACAACATCTCAAATGTCTGCCTTGAAAAAATATGTATAAGTGATTGAATCACCACACCATGATATTATCTTCATTGTGTGGCATTGACTAGCCATCATGATTTTATGTCACGTCACAAGGATGTGTCTTGGTGGGGAAAGTGTCTCTCTTCCTTGCGAGTCTAAAGCTATGTCAATCCACATCTTTTTAGTATTCTGAAAAAATGTGGGGCCATAAGTTCAATATAAGGATCCCACACCCTAATGTGATATGAGGGTCTAACTCTTATAGTCACTGAGGAACTCCACATCCTAGCCTAGTTGGAGGGATACAGTCAAGAATGTCATCAATGAATGTAACTACCCAGTCATATTGGAGGGTAAGCATGATGAGTCATCAAGGAATTCCGCTGGCCATCCCAGCAAGAGATTTATCTTTGGAAAAGTTTATCTCGGAAAGACACAACACAGTCATATTGGGGCGTAAGCCAAGAACTATAATGGAGGAACTCCACTTTCGTGCCATGATGGACTATAAGCCGAGAATGTCAAGGAACTCCACATAAAATTACTAGTAGATCGTAACAGTAAATGTTAATTAGGGAATTCAATAGCCTAGTCTGATTAGATGGTATTCTTGGTACAATATTCAGGGAACTCAACTACCTAGCCCTACATTTTGGTGACGCCCCAAACATCTCTGGTGATTCTATATGATTGTTATCATAATCATGCATCTCTTAGCCATGATCCATTCTTGGAATATTTCACATCATATATCATTATACACAACTAATGATGTTATCGTGTTCTCTGCCAAAAATCACATAGGATAGGAATCTCATGGGAAAAAATCTGAGTTTAAACAAATCATTGAAATTTTCTCAAAAAGGGGTACATAGAATGTCGAGGACCCAAATGATGTGTTTTTCCACTCTTATACAGGGTTGTGTCCTCACTAGAACACATCATTCTAGATATGTGTCACCACATGTAATATTAGGGTATCACATGATGTGTCTCAGCCACAATCATGAAGAATAAACTAGGATCATTAATGGTCCCAAGGAAAATAAGTAATTTCATTAATATTCCTCTTCAAACGGCCCCTAATTACCACACAGTTCTCACCATTTCGATCCTCAAAAAAATTTATATAGATTTACTATACACATTCCTCAATCAGTCACCTGGCGAAAAGGTCACATATCACAACATTATTCATGAATAGTGATTTAGTGTCACAATCCATGAACCTAAATTAAATACCTAAAATTATTCATGGAATGTTCACCCTAATTTAAAAATCATAACATCATGTATGGTTCATCATTATAACTTCGTAAGAGGAAGATATTCCAAATCATTGATTTCATAATAAGAAAAATTATAATATTACTGGGCACTTTGTTGACCTAAGGAATGACACAAAAAAATGTATCCATCTTCAGTCGTAAAATGGTCGTCTCGATTTTAGTGTCTTACTGCCACAAACCTTTTTTCAATATGATTTTTCACATATACATAACAACCAAAAAATGGGTTTCCCATTAAAAAATTTATATTATTAATATAATTATTATTATTTACTTTATCTTTATAAACCTCACACTCAAATCACCTCATATTGTGAATCTGGTGTCATGCCCCTCAAATTATAAATCCCTCCATACTAGGAATTAGGGGTCACACCCCTCCCATTGATTGATTATTATTCCTCCAATTTTAAACACAGAGAGAAACACTAAACCTCCATCACACCTCCATTACCTCCCTTAATAGGAAATATAAGCGAGCCACCTTGGTCTCCCTCTTATCATGTTTACTAAATTCATTTATTTTCAAATTAATATCCTGACATTATATGTAATCAAATATCATGATTGAAAAAATATTGTCTCAGATTTCCCCAACAGATTACATGTCCCACGATTAGTGTAACTAATTTAATTCTTCCAAAATCAGGTGCATAGACATATCAATTATTCCTTACAAAATTGAAACTCCTTTTTAATTTATTTAATTTCTCATTTATTATTAACATTAATAATAAATTTCTGAACCATTATAATTATTAACCAAAATAGTAATGTCTAATAATGTTGACCTTTTTCAATCACAAACATACACACGTGGTGTCGATCTGATCCATTCACCAATCACCATCTCACTTGTTCACCCACCCCTACCCAAACCAACGATCTTCATGTCATTCATGCCACTACAAGGAATTTTTTTGTTTAACCGCATTTGAACCCACCCTCAAAAAATTTGAATCATGGCCCCATGGCCCAAAGAAGAATAATGAAATGAACGATGAGGGAAAACAGTAAAAACATAGGTGATAAGAATCCTTGTCCAAATGTTTGTGACAAATTATTTCATAATGGGAAAATTAGGATAGAAATTTGGAATAATAAGAAACAAATTTTATGTATAATTTACTACAATACAAGGGCTCATGAAAAGGATATCATTAATGCAGATCAAAGAGATAGAATTGATAATGTTAAATAATTTAATCAAAATGGATGAAAACCAATGTTAACGAGTCCTACCTTGATTTCAGATCGATTGTTGATGAAGAACAAGTATGCCAATGAATAGAGATTTGTTGCATTCACTAAATCCTGATCCACACTGGTATGGAGTATCATCGTCATTCTTCGTGATTATCCAATGGATTGAATGAGAGAGATATTTAAAATTAATAATATTATGAGTATAACCCTAGGCAGGTTTTCATGACATTGTATTTTTTACTTTCCATCTACGTAAAATAAAATAAATTAATTTAATTAAATAATTAATTAACTCCGAAAACATACCACTAATGTGAAAGGGGTATGATCATCCCAAACTAATTCATTTTATTTCATACATATGGTAAACAATGCATTCCAGAACCAACTATGGTCTAATATTTCTGATCTGATTAACGATTTCTAATATATCTCATTTACATTAATTGAACATATTCATGAAATATAAAAAATATTTAATATTTTTATAAAATTAATTCTAAGCGTAGCGGGCCTCATAATAAAATTTCTTCTCAAATATAAACTCTATAAATGTATTTGGAAATATATTAATTTCATACAAGTAAAAAATAGGATGGTGTACTGGTTTCTGTTAAAATAAGTAACCATTTTGGATTGAAGTTGGCATGAAAACATTTATGCATGTGAGTAACTAGAAATATCAATTTTCGATCAATAAACTCAATATGGGAGAGTTTATTTACACAAATAATTTGATAAAAATACAGTTTCATGGTATTTAATTTGAGGAATACCATGGATCAATTAAGATTTACTTTCATACATGTAATGAATGTGGGAAGAATAGCTTAGGGAAATGTCTCAATGGAATGAGAATGTGTTTTATGTTAAGAAAATATTTTCATATATAAACAAATTATGGAGAAAAAACAATTACATTAATTGTGAGAAATAATTTCCATCATAAAGAACAACTAATTGTTGAATTTCATAATTATGGGGATGAAAGTAATTATCTTATTCAATTAAATAATACATGTGATAACTCAAAGTATAAAGGAAGAAAAATGGTAAATGATATATCCATAATTAAATTGGATTATTAGGTCACAATTACCATGCACTGTATAATTAGGGATTTAATGTTTAAGTTTTTAAAATTTTGATCCACGGAAATATTCTTATTCTTCCTTTCATTGAATTGGATTTGATTATTATAATTTATTAGCTCACATTATATAAATCGTAATCCAATTTACAAGGAAGGGAGGTAACATTTGATATATTTTTCCATAATATGATCTTATATACATGTGATTTTCAACATTAAATAAAAATATAATTTTAATCCATTATATTTTTATACTACCTATTCCTGAGGGGTACATATCAAAAATGAATGGGGAGAGACCTAAAATTGAATATTTGGTTTAATTATATATATGTTGAATGTTTTCATATATATGCCGATCATATGATATTGTATTACGTATTCATGAAGAAAGGGATAAATATATTCCAAAGGAGATGGTTTGAAAGGATTAATGATTTTGACTGATCAATAAATTACCACACTATGAAGGTAGATAAGGTTGTTGATGCCCGAAGGTAGAAAAACCGAATAAGATGTTTGAATATAATGATTGTATGTATCCAAAGCATATAGACTAGTTGAGCATTGATCAGGAAATCATGAGTAAATTGTAGGCAAAATATCTTACTAATATAAATGTATAACTATCCATATATGTTAGGATTAATGAGGTGCTAAAGAAATATATAGAATTAACCAAGAATGTGAATTATTTTATTAAGATAAAAAACGATTGTAATGTAATGATAATATATGATAATTTACTATGTTTCCTATAAATACCAGATTTTATGAATAATATAATTTATAATTTTCATAGTTCATAATTTTCAATTCATGGTGGAATTACAAGGATGTATAGATATTTAAAAGTGAAATTATAATAAGCAAACATAAAAGTTGATATTTTAGAGGATGCATCTCATTAAGTTACATGTAGGAAAATTAAGACAAAGAATATATGTCAAATTTTATGTTACAAACATTACCTATACCATAATGTAAATGGAAAAAATCACTATGTATTTTTTGGTTGGACCCAAAAACATTAGAAGGCCATAGATCAATTTACTCATTTGATGATCTCCTTATTAAGATAACACATTACAATTTTATCAGGTAAGATTTATTTTTTTCATTATAATTTGACAATATACATTATGAATGTAATAGAGATTAAATGTGAGCCATTTTCTATTTTATTTGGTTAGGATATATGCTTTACCTTGAGGTTTTGGGGAAGTCGTTAAAAGGCATTGAATAAGAATTATTACATTACTTGTATGTATCAACTTTATAAAGATTCTAAATCTGGGAGGTCAATACAAACCATAAAAGATATGTTGAGATTTTGATTAATGGATTTCAAATGTGGTTGTGATAAACAACTACCTCGAGTTGAGTTTTATTACAACAATTGATTTCACTTGAGAATTCACATGTCTCTTTATGAGGACCCTTATGAATAGAATTGCATAAATCTAATGTGATGGGATATAGTTTAAAAGGTATTACTATTAAAAATATATCTAGTTTAGTAAATGGTAGATATTGATATATATATATTTAGTTTCATGTAATGGATTCTCAAATTCTATAGAAAAGACAAAATTGATAATCTTCTGAGAGATCAAGAGTTTACAGTTGGAGGCAAGGTATTCATTTGAATATCTCATTCGAATAAAATTATGATAATTGGAATGAATATAAATTTGAGCACTATATATATTAGTCCGTCTAAGAATCTTGAACATATCGTGATTGTATTTTATCACATTTTACTTCCATTGAACTACTCTTATGGTCAAGACATGTTTAATTTATTACTTTTGAGGATTTACATACCTCATCTTGCACAAGTACTGAACTCAATGATTATACCATAGAATGTTTATCATTATTATGGGGAAGACAGGTGTAAATATTTTATTGTTGAGATAAGTTGTTATATAACATGACCACTCACCTGGTTAATGTTCTCTAGAGGAATCACAAATTTAAGGAAGCTCTGTTGGAACCTAAATAAGTTATTTGGCAGAAGTATACTCATTTTTTCCATCAATGTAATATAATTTATAGGGTTTAATTCCAATAATGGGGTGTAAATTGACACCCAGTATATTATAATATATTTTCTTTAAATAAATATCATGTGTTTAAAATATTTCTTTAAAGGAAACAACATTCTTAAAAAAAATATATTAATATATCGAAATATTACTATTAATTGTTTCTTTTATAACCTAGATATTGGATTAATAGTTTTAAAAATATCTAAATCAATTATGAATCTTATTTTTTAAATTTTTTGATATTAAAAAATTATTTATTAGTTCCTAGGAAATATGTACTCAATTTTAAATGGTAAAAATAATATCAATTTATTTTAAAAGGGTAATTTTTAAATGTCCTAAAATTTACAATATATTCATTTTATTGCTCTCTAATGAACATTAATTTTGATGAAATATATTTCTTAATATAAAAAATTTAATAATAATTCATTCATTTATTATCAATATGTTATGGATTAAAATAAAATAATTTTAAGGTAAAACTGGACTTTATTCTAAAGAACATCTTTTGTTATTGTAATCTATTTTTATCATAATAAATTATTTTAATTGTTATGGGTGAATGATATTAAATATATTTATTGTTTATATAGTCAATATAATATTTTATAATTTTTATACTAGTTTTTAGTCCCCCTAGAATTAAAAATTTTGTTTTATGTATAAAATTGAATTTTTCTAAAAAGTATTTTCATTGTGTTTTTCATAATTATATTATGATGTGTTTATACCACTTATACACAATAAATCTGACAAAAGAGGATCCATCATTGTAATAATCATTTATAATTTTTTTTAATGTCTGGTTTCATTTTTTCATTATTAATAGTAATCAAGGGAAACATTCAATATTATGGTAAATTTTGAAAGAGTTATCTTTGGAATATGTTAAATAGTTGAGGACCAAAAAGGCCAAAAATCATGTTCAGGTCAAATTGGATATATCTATTTTTATTTAATATCATTTTATTTACAAAAATGAACCCATTTGGGGACACTTTCCCAAGATGGAGACTTTTTAATATTTTAATATTCTTAATAATTACAATTTTGAAACACACCTATCATATAAAATGAAAACTTATATCGTCTATTATCCACACTTCTTACGAAATTTATCTTGACCAACATCTACCCAAATAATACCCAATCATCCTTTTATATGACCATAATGATATTTTATACCTTAAATACCCTTCCATGAATCCCAAACATTTTTTTCACAAGACGATAACTGAAGAACTAAGAAATCATTACTGCATAATTTTCAGAATGAGAATATGATCAAAAAACCATACCCCTAAGTATTATCAATCCATGTGTGTCGTTTTACATTTTTTTAATAATGAGGTGAATGTTTTCTTAATACCCAACACACCTTTTTTAGAGTTATTACTGCTAGTTTCATCTATAAAAGATCTTGAATCAACATATAATATCTCGACAATGATATATTGATAGGGTGAATTGTCTACTCAAGATTTATAAAATATTTTGGGCTATAATCCCTCAAATAGACTCACCTATAGGGTTTTCACCATGTTTATCTGAACTAGTCCCCCAAATAACTAACATAATCTCCATAAATGAATTGAAAACTACTCTAATACAATATCATGCAACCCAAGAAAAAAATGACAAAAATAATACATTAATATGATTATTCAATTAATATATCTCATAAATAGAGGTTTAATCCTAAGATTGAAAGGTTTAGTTTCTTAGGGAATAGTGATATAAACTTCTTATATTATAAATAATTCAATAATTTATATATACTTTTCCCCCTCTATTCCCATTTCTAAATATCTCACAAGATATAATAATATTTATAAACCATGTAGTGGAAACATAATAAATGGTATATCTCAAATTCTCTTTAATAGAAAAACATAACATGAAATGAAGTAGAATATGAGAGATTCATAGATATCATAATAAGATTATAATAATAAAACATGATATATAAACATAGATCTTAATTTTATTATTAATTAAGAACAAAAGATAAAAAAATATCATAATACCCAACTCAAATATCATAAACCAAGTGAGCACGGTATAAAATGGTGGAATACATTAAAAATAAATTATAATCATAAAGAATAGAAATTCAAGAAAAAATAATGCATTTTGAAAATATGGAATAACATTATGAATATCATTAAAATGTGTCTCATCCATAAATATAGTAACACAGATGTGAAAAACCCCATTATGACAATGCCTTTGTGAAAAAACACATTACATCCACACTTAATATGTCAACAAACCCATCATTATCATGCTCGTGTGTAAAAACACATTATATTAATTATGTACAATCTCATGAGATATAGGATTATAAAAATGAATTTATGGGATATATAGGACATTACTCCTCAAAATGCATATATATATATATGTTCTAATTAAAATAAATCCAAACCATATCTTAATAAACCCCTAAAAAGAATGGGTTTCTTAAACAACCAAATTGAAATCATTCAATTTAAATAAAAAGCTCCTAAAAAAATAATGGACATTCACAGAGCATTAAATTTCATGATCAGGGATATAAACCCCCAATATTCAAAATTAATTCATAACATAATTATATATATAGGGTGATAAATGAATCACTTTCTGATATATAAACCTTCAGGAAAAAATTATTATTAAAATAAAAATGTTTTCACTATTAATTTTTTATTATAAAATATGATGTGTAATTCAATTTCAAAAAAAAATTAGACAAGGAAATGTAAAATTTTTTGAAAATATTAATATAATGTGTTGAAAAAAAATTCCCCTTACAATACATATACTTTTTTCAAAAAATAACGAGTGAATGATAAAAAATTTGAGTATTTAAAGGATGGAAAAACCTTTTTCTATAAATCCCCATCCACACCATATATGTCCTCTAAGATATAAATAAAGCGAATAAAAATATTAATAACATAATTTAAAACATTATTTTGGATTTTCCTTCTCAAGGATTGTGTCGCTGGTCCTAATGGGATGGGATGGAAGAAATAAAAGAGGCTGGTTGTATCTAAAATATGATTATTGAATGAACCATGTAGTGAATAAAAGGAAAACATTATTGAATTCCATTGGTAGGAATCTAATTTTTGGGAAAAAAAATAATCTACAAAATATGGTCTTAATCTGTTTTCACATAGGGTAATATCTGTATTTTATGGAAGTTGGTTTGGTAAAACATCACTTTACATCGTCATCACTCTCAATGGATTATTGAAAATGGGGAGCTGAACAGTTGGAAGGAAAACTGGAAGGAAACAACTATCAAGTTCCTAATATTTATTTCCCCTAATAAATATTTCACATTATCTATTTTACATTTAAATTTCATCGAATCTATCATTAATCACCCATAATATGAGATCTTCTACCACACTTTCATGATCTCAGACTAGGCAGAATCTTCTTTCATATGAAATGCATCAGGAAAATTCTCTATGAAATTTTATAATCATGTTATTACTAAACAGTACATATTGGATGAAGTTTGAGGCTCCCCCTATTGAAAATTCATTCTAGTGAAGTTCATAATGATTATTTGGAGTGTCTACAACTATTCTATTTCATTCAATGAAGGGGTCAGGCATAAGGGAATCATTCTTTTGAAAAAATTTCCCAACATTGGAATTAAAAATAAATAAATGAAATTAAATATGTTTTTTAAGATATTGGGTTGTATCTGTGTGTTTTGGTTTTGTTCTATTATTTTTTTTATTTAAAGAGGCCCTTATACATTGATTTACTTCACACATAGTTTAGTTCAACAGAAAATAGTATGTATGAAAGGAAGGAGTGGGATACAATTTTAATGGTCGGATCTTGTGTATCTAGAATTTACAGAACAAAATTGTGATATATATTGGGCATTGAATATGTATTTTTGTTGTTCATATTTCTATACTTTTGTGGTGGATGTTATTATAAGGACAATTGTTTTATGGATTGGAAATTTGAGAATAAATTTTATCTTTTTTTTTATTGGATGCTTGTAAGGGGTAAAATAGATAATTTACCACAGTATATAATGATGTATTTTTTTACAACAACTCTATTGATCCCGAAATAGTGTTTTTACATTATAATACTTTTTCGGTAGGATTATTACCTGTTATAATTTAGGAAAAATAAATAATAATATATATTTACATAATTAAAAATTAATTATTTTTAATTAGTTTTTCTGATTATTTCATTCAAATGGATTTTTAGATCTAGATTCTTCCACCAAAATTGATTTTGGAATGGGGTGTTTCTGATAGGTAAGGCATATGCTAATATCAGATGTTGGGTCAGGTAAAGTCCCTTCTTCTTTTTCTATTCTTTTCCTATTTTTCTATTTTCATTTTTTTTCTTCTCCTCCATGCTGGCGTATCACATATAAATCTATGCGATCCCCAATAATGAATTTGAGATAGAAAATTTGGTGGGAAATGTATATTTATATATGTATATATTAATGAAGATGAAGAAAGGTGTCAGTGTTGATCTTTGGAGGAGACGAATCGCCGCGTGGTAGTTACAGATTGTTAAAACAAGTGAAGCTCCATCATATTCCACACAATGGTTGGATGTTTATATTATTCTCCCATATATATCTATATATTCACTCATTCAATGTTTTGAGACCCTATCATGACTACTAATATACACATAGTGGGGTGATCTATATCTTTTTCGGTTGAAATGTGGGTTTCATGGTGATTATTGGTGTTCCCATTAGAGATATCATGATAAATATTAGTTTATATTGGGAACATATGTTGGGTGTCCTTAATGTTTTGGGTAGTTTTTTTTGAATAATAGATTGTGTACTAGGTATATATTCCATGTACTCATTCTTGGTTAAGTAGCTCTGTAACTGTCCAGATAGCCCAGGTAGGTGAATGTGGATTTGTATGTTATATAACTTGACCATGTGTGAGATACATATTGTGTAGGTGTACACAACTAGTATAAACACAAGTACATGCCATGAAATGTACACGATTAAGTTCCCAAATTAGGATACACACCATGTATGTTTTTTACATTACATTTACCTTGGCCATACACACATTTTTGGTATGGATTGCACACCCAGGAGAGGAATTGGGGGCACATGTTGTGTACATTTGCATACAATCCATGTAATTATCCTTTTCAACCTTTTTTAGGGTTTTTTTATAATTTTACACCCCAAATTTTTATTGGACACATGATTAGTCTATTGTGTATATTTTTTAATTTTGATCACAAAGGTGGAACCCTTGGGGTAATTTGAGGACTCCTAGGAGGCATTTTGGAAAAACAATTTTTTATGGGGTTGTTTTTCTACGAGTTTTCAAATATAATTGTCTGATAAGAGTGATACCTTAATCAATGTTTATTCATGACCCATCTACCATGAACGAATTATATTTATCTTTCTCGTTAGGGAATCCCGATTTTGATATGTTCCCTTTATCTCCAGAGGCCATGAGATGTTAGAAATGGGGTTTCATGATATATTTCTCAAAGAGATAAATTCATTATGAGAATCCCATATAGGAGCTCTATAATTATATATTCATTATATAGATCCAATGTTGGATGACCCATATTATCTATTAATTCTTAGGATCCCATGTAGTATTCATTCAACTATATATTCTTTCTACGGATCCCATATAGGTTTCCTCTACATATCTATTAATTACAATGATCTCATATAGGATTACTCCACTTATGTTTGGCCCTAGTGGATCCCATGTTGGTGGCCTCTATTTATTTACCCTTATGATGATCTTGTGAAGGATTTATATTCTTTATTACAATCTCAACTGACAAGGTGTTGGATTATTCTCCTATTCATTGAACTAGTGAACCCAGTCAGTTCCCCAGTTCTTGATCGACCGTAAGAAGGTGTGTTATGGGTTATGGTAGAGATAGTAATGGGTGTTACCATATAACTCCTACCAAACTTGTGAACCTAATATGTTATTATAGTAGTCATAGGATTTTTTTTATTCGAACCTCAAACATTTTATATACCTTTCAAATGGTTACACTTGATGTATTTATGATATCTAGAGGAGGTACCTAATTCATGACAAATGGGAATGAAGTGATGTGATTAATGACATGGATTCCAAGAGGTACTTACTAGGATTTGGATTCTAAGACTTATTGACCAAAATTATTGGGATTCGAGGAGTTTCTTCTTGTTATTTGACTGTAAATCTCATATGATTGACTATTACAATATCGTGATTCCCAATGGCAATTTTTTGGATCCATCTTTTTACACCTAGAACGATAAATTGATTCCGGTTATAGAATTCCAATTATTGGATCATAGGCTAGATTCTTTTATTTTATAAATTTATAAACACATTTATTAATTATATGTACTTAACTAGATGAGGTTTTAAGCTAAATTTAATTAGTGCATATTGTTATAAATAATTATAATTGATATGTTCTTGGGGATTAGATGAAGATATCCCTGAGCGATTCCATGGATTCTACTCTTGTTCTGGATGGGTGTACTATTACTATGTTTTCTATTATGACTTGTGTGATACATTGATTTTAATGTAGCAATTCCATGAATTTTATAATAATGAATATCCATTATATACACCTTGAGTGATTCATATATTTCCATGTATGAATCCCTTGGATGTACTTATACAGAAACTAAAATTATTTACTGATTGATTGTCACAACACATGTATGCCTTGGTTACGTATGTGGGGTCCCTATTTTATTTATATAATTAAATGATTTATAAATTATGTACATGAAATTATTACATATAATCCTTAATTATGGGGATTATAGAATAGTATAGGTAGACCCAGGGTGATGAAATATATCTCCCTATGGTGACATAAATTACTCAGAACATTTCCCATGTAGGCCAAAATAGGAATTCTTGATCAAGATTTTAGACCAAAGGATTAGAGGTAAATTTATTTTATTTATTTATTTTTTCATCACACGTAAATATATATATATATATGATGTCTTTATGTTCATTGAAATCTATGCATATGTCAAAACCAGTATAATTGATCAGGAAAATGGACCCCAAGGACCATCTATGTATTTATTACCTTTATATTTTTGAGATTTTTATCAGTTAGGCTGAGTATATATCATGATCATTCACTTATTATAGTAGATTATAGGTTCACCATTAGAGGTGGCCAACATCATTTTTTTCTCACCCCTAGTATGTGCACCTTAGTGGGTGTGAAGACCTTATATCATCATTCATGTTTATCATGGTTGTATGATTGATAAAAATTAGGCTGACGATTACATGATTGATTTAATCATATAATGTGGATTATAATGATCAAGATCATGAATTTTATCATTTTAATGTTGTCTGGTAATATAGTTTTGCTTGGTATAAGTAGTAGATCCATGTTTTTATATTTTAATTTCTTTTATATAATCTTGTTTATGTGATTGACCCAATTTGAGATCAATATTATATGTATGGGATGTTCATTATTTTTTTATTTTATATTTTACTACAGTATTATTAAATATATTTCATTATAATTATATTTATTTATATCTATATATATGATGAAGACATTTTTTTTGTTTCTTAATATAATTTTATTGAACAGTGTCTCTTAATAAATGTCATATGACCTTATCGTTATCCAAGAGCCTATGGAATACGAAGAGGACTAGTTCAGTCCTTATGGTGGAATGGATTAGGGAATTGTATTAGAGGCATCTATCTTGGGATGTTACACTTATCTCTTTTAATAAAAGTTGTGAGTTCAAACCCTCCTTCAAAATGTTCATAGATGGGTGGAATAATAATATTTCCTTATAGAACACCATATAACAAGGGAGATTGGTTCACTATAACCCCAACACCTCCCCCACCATTGGACATAATCTAAATGTAAATAGATCAAGAAACCATGACTTTATTCCAGGAATACATGTTTTTTAGGACTCTAGAGTCTCAATTGTCATATATTTTAGTAGGTTGTATTTTCATGTGAATATCCTAAGTTATAAGAATGTAACATCACGAATGAAGTAGATGTTCCACAACAAATATGTAATATCCACTTCATTAATCATGTTATTATTATCCACATTTGGTGTAAGGGAAATAATGTTACTTATTTTTTAGCTTCTTGGACATCTCATGGTAACTCATTTATTTCATTATCTATCATTGTCTTACTTACCCCTATGTGTTTCATAATTCTCAGAGATTGTTATCCTACTTTTAAATTTGTAATACCTATATTATGTTGTTGTAATTTTACTTTTTTTCCTTTAAATTAAATATCAACATTTGATGGATGTATATAGAAGGTAAATCAATTCTAATTAACATGAATTATTCTCAAAAAAACATCATAGTCTTCAATGTAGAATTATATGGGATGAAAATTTATTCCCCTATAAATAATGATTAAATAAAGCATAAATTCATCATATATTATAATATATTAATCATGAAAGATAAAAAATAGAATAACCGTTATTAAAACCAAAGGAAAATATTTATGTCTTAAAGCCCCCTTACGGCCTTTGTAATTTTTTTGTCCAAACCCCATTAAAGGTATTAAATTAAATATATAACTCAATATAATAAAATATAAAAGGATCATCATACAAAATAAAATACATAATTATTTACATTATTGAAAAAGGAAGCATGATTTATAGCTTAAACATGTACGAAAAGATTCAAATATGAGACAATGAAATCCTAACATTGTTTCCCCACTTAGCTGAATAAATTATACCCTCATATAAAAAACATAAATATATTAAAAATATATTTTAAAACCATATTCATACAGAACATAATTTATAGTTTTCAATTATATATATTATATATATATATATATGATTATTATAATATTTTCTCAAATCTGGTGTTTATAGTGTTTATTGTTTATAGCACATTCATAAGAGAGGTGTCAGTGATGATTCTTCTTAAAAATTTCATCTTTAAAATAAAATTAATGTTACAATGATTGATAAATTATAATTATTTTTTATCTATAAATTTCATTTCACGAGTACGTATGTTATAATCCTTGAAGGTATAATTGAAAGTGAACAATTTTCAGTGGTTTTTAACCAAATAATGGTGGTTTCTTGGATAATTTGTTAGATTTTTATGCATAATTTTAGAAGAAAATTGATAATTATTAAAATTTAAATATAAAATTATACTAGTATTTAGGCCTTCATAATCATCTAATATAATATTTCATATAATTGTATGGTTATGTGGCCAGTATGACCCAATCATGAATATATCCTGATTATTGATGATAATGAGGTGATTTTATTGTAATATCTTTAATCGTATACCATAATGACATTATTTATTTTTTATTGGTGTTATATATCAGAATTGAAAATTATATAAAATAAAAAAAATATAGATATAAAAATATTACCTGACTTTATTTAAGGATTTTCCTTTATGTACGGTCATTAAAACAATTTAAATTATAATAATAATTCATCGGTCATTTCAATAATAGGTTTTCCAGATTATTATAAAATAAAATTAATGATATTATAAATATCTTATTTTTTAATTTATGTAATTATAATTACTATCCTTATAACGTGGTAATGAAGTGAAAAATATAAATCAATCGTCTCATGTAATTGGAAGTCCACATGAATGTATGGTTGATGATTTTGTTTCCCCTAGAAAAAGAAAAAGGATCAATATGGTATATAATTTTAGAAAATAAAATATCATATTTATATGTAAAATACCTATTTTTACTATCCTTATATGGTGGTGATGGAAAATTATACATGTTTTGTCTTGGTGGCGGTTGTCTGCACTATACACGATTAACGATTTTCATTTCTCTTAATGGTAATGTGGAGTGTCGT
Organism: Viscum album; assembly: GCA_963277665.1. NCBI lineage: Eukaryota > Viridiplantae > Streptophyta > Magnoliopsida > Santalales > Viscaceae > Viscum > Viscum album. Next base: position 601,372,177 of record OY728128.1, read on the forward strand.
TACTACAACTTCCATCATCATGATAACATAAAAGTACAAAAATGATACTTATTTTATTATTTTAAGATGGATAAATGCAATTTTATAAAGTAGGAAATCACATAATAAAAGTGATAAATAAATAGTTTTTTTGGAACCTGTACTACAGTTATTGAATTATCTCCATTAAGAAGGGGATTAAACTACTAAGGGGAGGTATTTTTAGAATATGAGAAACTCATTAATGTCATTAGATGTATATAGGAAGTGTTTGGGATGATCTTGGACATAAATTAATATGTTTTTTTAATGGGTAGGGAAGAGATGAATACCCCTCTTATAAGTGAAATAAGTGAAAACAATTATTACCCAAAACATTTCAATAATGGAATGTAAATCTCAAATAAAGTTGATCCAAAAAAGAAAATTAATGGATTTTATTGAGTAAAAGCTCAACCACACCACCAACACGGTTTTAAATGAAATTTTAAACATGTTAACACATTTACCTATATGGTTACTCACCCTAAATATTTGAGTTTTCCAATGGTAACTAGTTTTTACCTATGTAATTTTTACATGATTCCAAAAATTAAAATGTTCCTTAGAATATAATTTTAACCTAATGATTAAAAATTTTAAAGCCACTTTTTTATTCAATTTTTAATGGAAAACTAAATTAATATTAAAATAATAAATGTATAATATAAAAAAAAATAAAAAATAATTAATTATAAAATTTTAAATATGCGATTATAAATTAAATATAAAATTTCTAAACATATAAACTAATTTGTAAATTAAAAATATTGTCTTATAAAAATGTTTCTTAAAATTCAAATTCTGAATTATGAACTAATAATTAAATAAATGTTATTTTACTTATAAAAAATATAACGTTCAATATTCACATAAAAATTAATATTTTTTAAATAAATTAAAAAAATTATCTTCATACATAACTTGGATGTTAAAAAATTATTTTATGTCTTTTTTAATTGAAATAATAAAATATGTAAATTTTATTTTATATTTAAAACATAAAATATATCAATATGATTTTTTACAAAAAAAACTATTTTTTTTCTATTAAATATTACTTACCTATAAATTATTAATTAATATTATACTACTAATCTTATTATTATTAAATCAAAATAAGTGTTTTTTAACAGAAATGAAAGTATAATTACTAAAAAAATAATTTTATCATAGTGTTAATTTAAGAAGATTAGATTTTAGAAATATTTAAAAAAATAATGATATATCTATACTTATATATATTTAAACATATATTAATATAAAATGATATAAAAAAATTTGTACTAATATACCAACTTATGATCTCTAGTTGAGAAAAAACATCTGATGATATTTGATTGTACTTTCAGTTTGTTGATCAGCAAGCATAGGTATTCTAATTATCTCCATAAACATAAACATATCACAAGTATGGTTTTGGAATAATCAATATTTCATTATTTTCTCTTATTCTCGATTGAGGTAAAACCCTAAATAAGCTACCTCCCTTATAATTTCAGGTGAATGGGCTTCACAAGAAGGACTTCCATTTCTCGATTCCATTTCTTCTTAATTGCATTATTGATTTTTTTGATATGGTAACTTCAATTTATACAATCTAATTTAATGGATATTTTTTTACAATCATATTTAATATTCAAAAAAATTCTGGGTTTTTTATTCTGTTTTTTTAGTGTGAAAGACACTATTAACAAAATATTTGTTTAATAAAAATATATAATGGGATATTGTGTTTCTACACACTAACTTGTGGATCAGTGATGATTAACATTATCATAATCAAAATATATATATCACTATATATTACTATTTGTAAATTATATTTCATCTCTAGGCCCATATTTTCAATTTCCACTAATATTATCCTTATATGGGAACCTCATAATTAGTTATTTTATGTATCCTCTTTGTTTCCCACTTCCTCTTTTCAAACGATATTTTGTTATCCCTTTCGGGAAACCATAGTTTCAAATAAAATTTTATTCATGTATTGAATGATTTATTACAATGAAATAATAAATATAAAATAATAAAATTTATTGTTATATAATTTAATACCATATAAATTTTATTGAATGTAATATTGTGCTCAAATATATTTCATTACATGCAACACTGAGCTCTAAGAGTACAATGATACAAAGTATAAATATTATTATCATTTCCATGTTATAAAAAAAGTTAAATTAGTTATTTGAATAGGAATAAAAAGACATTAAAATTTTATTATAATGGTTTAATATAATTTAAAAGTGTTTATTGATTCATAATATATATAAACTAAATTGTCAGTAAAGCCATTTATTATTAAAATTATATAATATTAAAAAATATTGTTTTTATTTCATTTTTTCCTAGGTATTATAAATAATTTAAACCATTCATAGAAATTATAATTTATTCAGTGAATAATTATTTTTCATATCCATTTAAATATTATCATACTATCATTTTTAAGGATAATTGTGAAATGATTTATATTTTATTAAATATGCAATATATATATTTTTTGTAAAACTATCATATATTTTCATTTAATCATGTAATATAATGTTTCAATTTTTATTTTATTTCATATTAATTTAATAAAATATTCCATTAATTTTCTGGACTGTAATTAAATTCACAAAAATCATCATTATACTTATTTTGTTAAAAGTTCATTTTTGGGATTTAAAACACATTTTTAGAAAAAAAATTTAAATGCACACTATGTTTTTTTATTAATAACATAATATTATATTTACAGATTAATTTTTTATTAAATTTAATGAAAATATATTCAATAAAATATTTTAACATTAAGTTTCCAGTTATTACAATGCATGGAATTGGCGTAAATACAGTTTTGTGATAAAAAACGATGTTTAAAACTATAGATGGTCATTATGTTACGTCAGCTTAATTTAAATTGAATTTTTCAATATTATAGAAATTGGTTTTTTTAAAGGATTAAATCTATTGTATAATTATTATTTTTTTAATTTAATAGGTTCAACTTATTGTTTTTGTCTTAATTAATATTAAATATATTAATGTTTTATTTCAATCATTAATGTTAAAACAGGTTTACATGGGGTGTCTAACTAAGAGATAAGGGTAATATTCCCAAATAAAGAAGTATATTATTATTGGTATAATATATTAAAACCATATATTATTATACCTTATAATTAATGGCTATTTTATTCTACTTTTACAAGAAAGTGACCATATATTATTGAAAGTGTTTAAGTGATTCCAAGTGTTTCTGTCGACTCTCTTATAAAACAGAACATATTGTCCTACCTTATTCAAAAGAATATGATCCTTAATTATTTGTCATTTAATAATCCAAAACATTTTTATATTTTATCCTATTATCTTAAATCTATCATTCATATCATAATTCTAATCTTTCAATGCATAAGGTGTATGTTAAAGGATGTCCCTCCCAAAATAGGTTTTAATGTTAACTCAAATATTTCAGAGTTATTAATTATTCCACCACATAAAAACCAACTGATCCATTATATCATGATTCATCTCGTATAATAAATATATTTATTTGTTATTATCATAATCGCATAACCATTTCCCAAATCTTATCCATCAGATGGTCCATTAATGTATCACTCGTGCATACATGTGGACGACTGTCTGCACATAGTGATTAGATTCATTATTAAAACCCTTATTTTAGGTATAGTTATTAAGATAGACTAAATATAAATATTTTATATTTATTAAATAATTATATTATGATATCTACCTTTATACATTCTGATTATTTTGAAAATGAAAAAATAGATTGTGTTTAAGAGTTTTTTATAACCTCTATAAAGTGATGGGATTTTTTTGTAATTTAGGCCTTAAATTGATGATATAAGATAATATTTCATGAATATATATTGTATTTATTATATATAAATAACTTTTAAAATTATACTTATCAATTACCATTCTTTTCTTCCATCCATTATGATGTATAAACACTACTCACTTGTTTGTATGAACTACTGTCACCAGGTATATGTGTAATTAAATTTTAATCTCCACTTAATGTGAATGGGTAAGAAAGTGTATATAATGAATAAATTTTATAATAATTAAATTATTAAAAAAATTTATATAATGAAACAATGATCTAATTTCTAGGTCCATTACTACTATACTGAAATATACAGTAAAATCAAAATAGAAAACATACTGAATTGATAATTTTAAAAAATAATTAATAATAATTGAGAATTTTAATTTTATAAGAAGATCATATACGAAATTATAAGTATGTCGTTGGTTTTTTTTTGATTTATAATAAATATAAATTTATTATATAGTAGGTTACCAGTACTGTGAATTCAGTCAGTCTTATGTTAATGGTTATTAATCTCAATTTTTTTCATTGATCCATGTTTGATTTTATATACCTATTAATGTATATATGATGTATATATTGAAAAACTGAAATTTTAAATCATTTATCACTATTAATTAATGTAATTTAATTATAAAAATCACATTATTTCACTAATGGTTATTCGATTCGAAATATACCAAATTTGTAAGGGCGTACATTCTCAATTTGTTTTCTTTTCAACATGTCTTATGTTATTGGTGTATCTTATTTTATGTCGTATATCTAATTCAGCACTCATATTTTATATCATTAATATCATTATGTTAATTTTATAAAATTATTTGTTTTATTTTATTCCGATCATCAGAATTATGACTCAAATGTTACCAATATAGTATGGGTTTTATGTTACAATTTCACTTTTTAACGGGATTATTTAAGATTAATTTTACAATAATAAAACTAGATTATTTATATCTCCAAAATATTATTTATTTTATACTCTAATGAAAATTTAATGAAATTAATTTCTTTTCTTTCAACTTTATCTATCAGATCACTCTCTGACAGAAGACCCGAGATGGTATGTACCATGAATGGAAGATTACACATCGTGAAGTGGTATGTCCATAGGATAGAGGAACCATGTTTTTCCATATGGATTGGTCTGGAATACCTATGAGAGCGAGCCGAGTATAATATATCCCATTAAGGGAATATTTCACACTATGATGGATGATATGGAAACCACTAATGGTAGATCAGAGAGGTTCACCTCTGGGATGTAGCATTAAGTATTACCATTGGTCAGATCAAAATATCATAAAGAGGTGGATCTGAAGGTGTGTTCCATAAATAGAATATTTCACACCATGAAGGCTGATATGGATTTCGCTAGAGGTGGATCCGAGAGGTGTGCCCCTTGGCGGGGGAACTGAGGTTTATCATTGGTTAGATTAGAATTCCTTATAGGGGTAGATATGGGATGTGTTTCTCATAAAAGAAATATTCCACTCTGGGAAGGTTGATTTAGACACAAATGGAGGTAGATCAATGAGGTGAACCCCTAGGAGGGGGGAAAAATGATTACCATTTTTGGTATTTAACAACAAAGAGGCATCCTACATTCCTTTACTAGGAAATAGGGATCCAATCCCACATAATTTGATGGATTGTGAGGGGACTATGCATGAGTTTTTATCGGGTTCAACTGGGAGTAGTAATGTAGGGGATGGGGCATACACACAGAATCTATCTCATTGGGTGGAATGATCTGACAAGGATATGGTGGATTAATTAATATTAGGATGTATTATTTATGGAGTTTTAGGTGGAGTTAATGTAATGAATTAAGTGTTTGGTGGTTTTGGTTTTGTTTTTGGACCTCCAAGAGGCATCCTATGTATCTTAAGGGATTTTGAATCAAATCCCATATAGTTACAGAAGGGACATTAGGGCTTAATCCTATGGAGGATTCCCAATTGGGAATAAAGAACATGAATGGAGATTACACATGTGAAATTCTCTGAGGGGGCATGATGTGAATGGGGATTATGCTTAGGCTATACTAGGGGAACATGAGTATGGTTGGGACCTAAATATTGGGAGGCATCCCATTGGTTGGGACATTTTTTTTGTCTTACTTATAGAAGTTTCTTAAATAGAGATGAGATTTCAGGATCTTGGCTATCCACTAATCCCATGTGAGGCATGATTGGTATGAGAAATAATAGGAAGCAATAGACACAATTCCCATTCCATGAAATGTGTGTCGATGAAAGATGATGTGGGGATTATATATAAGCGATTCACGAGGCTTATCTCATTCCATGCATAGTGGATATCGTTCAATGTTGTTGGTTTATTCATGTGGATGTAGTCAATGGTGACCAAGATCAATGTGAGTGAAAAATAGAGGGATTTGGTGCCCATTCTTTCTCTGGCCTATCATACGAGGGGGGTTGGAGAAAAGGTGATGGCTCTTGTAAGAATGGCTATTTGATTAATACAGTATGGATTCTTTGGAGGATATAATTACCTGTAGAGGGTAACTATATCCATGTGAGTTGGATATCATTACATGTTAGGGTAGGAGTTATGAAGACCATTCCATGCCACTCATACATGGAGTATCCCACAATTTTTCCACTGGGTAGGGCTAGGGTTTAAGGTCATTTGCTAAGGATAATGGTACTAGGTTGTTTAATGTCATGCAACTTGATTGTGGGGGACTCACTCCTCAACACATGTACTTGATTAACTATCACTAATCGACCCTTGGGAGGGGATGGATTTATGAATTACATATGTTTATGAAATTGAGGAGTGTTCAGTCAAGAAGTCCATATTAGCATGCATATACTGAATAGAAAAAGGAATTAGCATAACCAAGAGAAATATAAAATTTTAAATGGGAATATTGGGCCATACATGAAGTGGAGTGGGCCCTTTTAATTGAAGGAACAAGTCACATGGGGACGTCAAGTTCTTTTGAAAAAATCGTAGATGGGGGTGGAAGCTTAAGGACCTCTACCTTCATGAAGTGGTGTCAGGGGAAGCGAGGAAACATGGTGAGGTCCTGAAGAAGGGAATCTAAGTGTCATAGGTCTAGATGAGAGGTGTTTCATGAAGTTTATGTACTTCACAGAGTGAAAGAGATTCGTGAAGGAATGGGCTTCATGAATCATGGTGACCATGCCTTGAAATATAGTCACTATGTGGGGAAGGAGTGCTTTGTTAAGTGTTAATGATCCAAGAAGCCTCCAGTACCTCAGAGGTAATTATTATGACATGAATGGAGTTGGACATTAGGAAATGAATCCCCAACTATAGTGGTGTTATATAGGAACATCGAAACCTGTGTTGTGAAATGGTCCAGTACCCTAAATGATTTATTTTCTATTTGGTTCATGGTGCTCATGTGCTTCACGAATCTGGAATCAAAAAGTCAAAAGGTTCAAGTAGTTGTGCCTTTGAGGTTTAACGAGATTATAATTTATAGTCCCAAGGGTCTCAGAATGCAAGGAAGTAAAACAAGAATGAAAATGTGGATATCATGAATGTCCTCATCTCCATCATGCTCATGAAGTATTCCTTCATGGGCTTCACACACTAAGCAATATGAAGGAATATTTTTTAGAGGGATCCATGAAACAACCCACATAAAAAACATTCATCCCCATTTAAGCTTAGATTCGATATTGAACGGTTTTAGCCTCCTCAAGTTATCCCAAGTCATGTATTTCACACCCAAAAAATTTCCCCCATGCCACCCTAACAATCGGAGATGGGAAATGAGGGATAAATTTGAGGGAGAATGACAAATATATGGAAAAACATCAATTTATTCAAGAAGATCCATCAACCTGGTTGATTTTGATGGTCGCGTGTGGGAAACACATAGTGAATCTGAGCACCTATAAATAGTGTTAGGGGGAAATAAACTAGTATTGATCCTCCATGGAAAGGAAATAATGTTCTCTCATTTCAAGAGGATCATTACCTTATAAATGTCTCTTTGTGAACATAGAAATTTCAATCCATATTCCACAAACTGTTTTTCCACAAAAATATTTTTGTGAACCAGGAATTATATTCCACTGTTTTTTATGGGATTTGAAGAGTACACTTAGGATATTTGGTCCGTTTCTCTATGAATGACTATCACTAATGAATATCGCAAGAAAATTAAAAACCATCCATTATCACAGATTTGATGGCTTCCCAAAAAGTAACACAAGAAGTCATTGAGGTTTCTACCTGAAGTGAATAAATGGAGGAAACAATTATGGTTGGGGAGTAGATTCCAAACTTCTCTAACCTTGAGTGTTTTTTTAAAATAGATTTTAGAAGACCAAAATGAGTATCCCCTATGTAATTGGTTTGTGTATGTATATTTTGTCTTATTAATGGTGTCTTTGTCCCTTTGACATGTAATGATGAACCGATATACTATTTCAGAGGCACACCAGGGTAGTACCAGAGAAACTGAGCTGCTGATGCTATATTTAGATGGATCACATGCCCATAATATGTGAATTCCATTACAACCATATCATCTTTGTCGATGGGAGTACACTAGGGGTTGAGGAATCTGTGCTTAACTATCAAAAAATTGTCAGTATGGTCCTAGTAAACACATATAAAGGATGGAATGATGAATGGAAATTTTGCCTTAGAGGTAAAATAACTAATGAGTAGTCATGTTCATAGTGGTCTTGTGCATCATATGATGAATTTGGAGTATAAATGAGGTTGGTAATACTCTATGTAATAGTGTGTTCTTCACAATTCCATGTTTACCTACCGCGGGAGAATATGGTGGATCTGTTGAGTAGGTGGTCACCATGTATCATAACATTTCATCTACATCGTGGGGAGGACAACATTAGCCTCTGGGAAATACATCCCATCTCTGTGATCCCAATCTTATGGGATATGTATGATGAGAATCTACCCTCAGATATTGTGTGGGAGGATCAAGAAATGTTTCTTCTTTGGGATAAAATGATATTGGAACTAGTTTTGGACACTGCTAAGGAAAATTTGTGTATGAGGGACGTCCACTTTAATAAATGGTTTGGATATTTTCTAAATTTCTAAATGTAGGATAAGGATGATGGTGAGAAACCAGTCATGAAACTAACAACAATTCCATGCACCTAACTGAGAAGTGCCTAGAAAGGTAAGCAGGGATTGTACTGGAAGATTATAGATGAGATAAAATTTAATTTATGGGGCTACGACATTAAAATTGAGCCCCAAAAAACATTTATCATTTTTATATTCATCATGGAAATAATATTTAAGTGGATGCTTCTTATGATATATGCACACATGGTTGTTCAACCAAAAAAATTTATAGTGGTGGGGATGCTAGAAATAGGAAAGCACATTAATCATGTGATCGTTGTGTTGGTGAATCTGAAAAAAGTTCTCTGACATATCATGGATGGGATAATATCATTTCATGTGTGTGGGTTTTCCCGCTTCTTGTATAGTTGTTGGGAGGAACACTTGGGGGATATGAATATGCAATCCTAATTCCCCCCTGAAACAAACTTCTAGATAGTGATTCTAAATATCATGTGAAATTTCTCATTCGATCTTAGCTTGACGGATCTCTAGAGAAGGTCAGGATGGTAGACCATTTTACCTTCCACACATTTATCCTACCATTGAGGGTAATAAACAATGGAGGATCATGGACTGATGAACAATAGTTGTATCTCCTAGACATTTAATATGGAGTGCTGGTGGCAAGGGTTGATTGTGGTTCGTTCTAGGAACCATAAAACCCAAACAGATTCGAATGGTCATTTAGATTCATGATGTGACTAACCCTAAAGGTATTGTCATATATATTATTTAAAATCCATCCATTTATGATGAGGAATCTCTTGAACATTTTTGACTATGAATATAGAAATATATGGAATGAGAAGCGGCCACCTAATACCACATTCAAGTTGAACAATGCATATGATACGTTCTGGAAGTCCACCTACCCTAGGATATTATTGAGGTGGTGAACCATCTAATTCAATTAGGTATTGATCTCTCTAAATCAGGGCTATGGTTGAACATCGGTAATATATCTTCATAGAAGTAGTGCTGGTGAATGTTATGGTGACATAGTCATTGCAGCGTGCCATATAGATCCGGATAACAAACTGGCCAAAGGTGAATGAAGATGGGGAGTATCACATTACCTAGTTCTTCCCGTTTGAAAGTCCCTAGAGGATGGTGATCCACGCATGGGGTTCCAAAGGTTTTTCAGGCCCCTGGGAAGTATTTTCATCAAGAAAGAATTCCAAATGAAGTTGACTTTCCTAAGGCTTACGGTAATTGGGACATGATCATGAACTTCAAATATCTTCACTATATTGATGTGAAACACAATAGTAATGGTATATGCCTTAATGGGATTGGTCATGAAAATTCTGGCATCTTGAAATCTATAGAAGAAGGGGATTGTTGTTTGATGCACCTAGCATATGTATTATATTCTCAAAGAATTACGCACCCATTATCCAAGCGAGTAAGGGGGATTCTTGGAAATACCTCTACTCCAAAACAATCATCTTCTAAGTTGGTGGATCAATATACATTTCATGGAGAATGGGATGAGTCTTGGGGTGATATTCCAATAAAGGAATCCCCCTGGAGAGTGGTGAAATTGGTGCCTCCTTGGTTGAAATTTTCAAAATTATTTGAGTAAGCTTTAACTATTGTTCCAATGTTTTCACTTCCATCATGCTTTATATTGAATCATAAAATTAGACCTGTTTTTTGTAGAAGGATCTTGTGTGAGAGGCACTTACATATGGGGATGGAGTTGTAACAATTGGTATGGGGGGATTCTCAAGAGACTATTCATGGGATAGAAGGAATCTATTGTTCAACCAAAGTTGGGGAGGTGAGTTCATCTACCATGGAATCCCTAAAGCCTTCGATCATATAAGGGGGACCACAAGCAAGTATTCCAACAATGACAACCCAATATCATGATCTACCACCACTCATATTCCATATGTTTCTTGTCTTATAGAGTCATACCATTTCTAGTTGGTCATGTTGTCTGACATATTTCTTTTATGAACAGTTCTGGGAGTCGCGTGTGCTTTGATATCACAAATTGTTAGAGAATCAAGGGCCCATTTTTCAATGAAGGTGTCAGCCTATGCGTATCAAGTCATTCAAGAGGACCAAACCATGGCCTATAATGAATAGTTAGAAGCTAGTACAATTTATTCCATTGGTGGGGCGATATTCAGGGCCGAAAGGTGGGGTCATGTAAGGATGAACAACCTCACTACATGGAGCCTTTCCCATGTAACAAAATCCTAGTTGAGGATTACACCACTGGGATCTTGGATTCTTTTTTAGAGTATGAGCCTATGGATCTAAAAGAGCTTGATTACTCTGATTCTATTGTCTTTTAGGAATTTTTCATCATCATACATAGGTAAAGAATGTTTTTTAAACAATTTGTTAACTAGACCCCAAACACACAATTAGAGAGCTAGATGGTGGTCATATCATCACTATTTGCACAATATATGCACCATAGGGATGGATGTTTGAGGTCATCATGCATTGATTTTTGACTCCCTTATAGAAACAATTTGGGAAAGAATACATCACTTGTATTTCACCTAGTGTAAATAAAAATAGGATAACATCTTAAATCATCGACAGGATGAAAAGAAGATCATGCACCTGGAAGAATGAACAAAGGAGTGTTTCTCCTTCATCCCCACTCAATTCAAAAACATCATTAAATATAGGGCAGAGGTGGAGGATTTCTATGAGAAGATAAGGAATTTGAGGTGTCGAGTTACTGATCTCTAGGCTATGTGGTACCAAGCATAGATCATAGCTAGTGAGCTTCATCTCGCAGATAATGAGGAAGAAGCAGATCTCAAAATGCAGCAACATACCCTAGGGTCAATTTTCCATAGTGTAGTAGAGATGAATCACACAATAACATGATCAAGGAAATAGTAGAAACTTTGAAAGTACTAAATATATGTGCTAGTTTGTGGACATCCACTACTACTACTATAATATATGATTTAATTGAAACTTTTCTTGTGTGCATGGGCACATTTCTATTTCTTACATTAATTATCTCACTTCAATAACATTTGTGAGTCCACTAATGACCTATCAATTTTCACATGTGAGACATGCCTACTGCTAGAAAACCGTGATGATCGCGTAATTTTTCAATATATATGAGAATGTAAGATAATCCTCAAACACTCGAGGTATGCTATTGTTGACAAACCATCAGGAGTATTCAGGATTATGGGGTTATGGCTGGAGAATAGGGTTCTCGGAGCTTCCCACTCTCTGTTCAAACGTGATCTTGTTCATGAATGTGATAATTCTAGGGTTGTTGGAATTTATCTGAACAATGGGGAATGAGAAGTGTGAATCATGAATCCCAAAATTCTAAACACAAGGATAATGTGGTCATGAGAGAGGATGAGTTTTGATGATGTTCAAAACATAGTATCCATATCACTGTCCCAAAAACATGGAAAAACAAATGAGGGTCGACCACCAACTGTGTTCAAAACATAGAACGTATCTCAAATTTTAATACAATGTTGTTGGGAATGTCGACCTCTGATGGTAGGTGTGTCATTTCCAAACAACATTTCATATTGCTTCCCCTTAAAATATGAAAGAGGATGAGGTTCCCAATGAGGGGAACAAGAAGCATGGGAGTAGTGTGATGAATTGTTTGAATGTATTCCAAAACTATTAGAATTACACCATCTTTGATTAAAACTCTTTGGTGCAAGAATACTTGACAGAATAATGATCAAACCCATATTATAGGGGAACATCATCTCCGATGTCAATTGAAAATAATTAATGTGGATAATATCATAGATATCCAACATTGGGAGAGGAATTTTAGGTGAGGTCTTGGGATAACATGCAGTTTTATTTTATGAAAATGAGGATGAAGGATACATCTTTTAATTTTGTACAATGAAGATGATACATTATATAGTTAAATGTAATTCGTATGTGGTGTGGTAGAGAAATTATACATGGTTTATTCTCATACTACCAGGACCATGTCAAATAGTTTAATATCATGTTTCATGGACTATAGAAATTTAGATTCCTTGAATATTTTTGTGGTACATAAGAAATAAAATAAATGATTACAATAAAAAATAGTCTTGTGTACCATAAAAGTGTCACCGAACAGTCAAGAATAAGGCATGTGTGATATTGAAAATAAAAAACATGACCTGAATAAGGCCTTACATGGACTAATACCACACCATGTACCCCAATGAGGATACTAATTTATTTTCATGGAGCTTGGATTGTGATTCCCTCATGTGGCTTGACCACATCGGTATAAGGCTACCCAAACTCTTAAACCCATGTAACCCATTCTTGGTGTTGGCAACATGGAATAGTACATGGGATTTACTTGATATTTTGGAGTGCACATTATTGTTTACCCCTATATTGGAATCCTTCCATGATACAAAAAAATGGAAATGAGGTATGTCAAGACCCTCAAGGTTAGATGAAGGGGATAATGGTGAGTAAGGGCTGACCATTGACCATGTTCCCTCAAAGGGACTATAACCATACCGGTAAAGTATGGGGTGAGAAAATGAAGGATTAACTATTGACCAAATTTGAAACATATGATCTTCTACATTCTACTAAAATTCCATTAGGTAATTTTCTTAGAAGAGAAGTTTAGCCAAAATTTCCAAGAGACCAACACCATTAGGGTGTCTATCTAGAAGTGAATATTTGTGGATATATAAACCAAAAAAAACTCCAAGTGTGGAATGGGAGTTTTATTGAGTAGGGATCAAACACATGATATGTAGATTGTTTAAGGTCATATTTCTTGGACCATTATACAATGTTTAATTTATTGTTTAATATACTATAAGATTTGATTTTAAGGTTATAGAACATATAGCATACAAGCATATACTTTTAAGTCATGATGATTTAAATATAAAAGAAATGTTCATTCTATGGATTTTATGTGGAAACAATGATAAAAAATATGTTGTGAATGGGTCCCAATGGAGTCCACATATCACATAGAGCCCTTATGTTGAAAAATATATAGTTTAGGGTCATAAATATTGGACTATTATCAAGGCCATGGGGATGAAGGACTGATTTAGTTTTTTGGATGGGTCTATAGATGAAATATGTGGGCATCTCGACATATCCCATGAGGATGGGAATCCAGAAAAAAGTAGTTATTGAACAAAATGATGGAAAAAAAGAGAAAAATAGTGGGGTAAAACCTATCTAAAGAGGGGAAATAGGCATTTCAAAAATTTCAAGGGGTAATCTTGAACTTGTTTATGGTATGTTTTTAATTTAATTTTGTGTCTTGTGGATGTTGGATCTTAGTTTAGGGTTATAGACAGATGAAAAGGAATGGTATCTCAAATAATAATGTGTTTTGAGGTTTTATAGAAAACCATACCGTGAATGAGGGCTAGGGAGGCCCAATACCACACAACCCATCCCAGAAAGGAACTTTATACATTTTAATGTTTTAATGCTTTGAATAATCTCAAAATTTAAGGTTATAGAGTTCGGAACTAGATGAGGAGACTAATAAATGAATATATATTTGGCATGGAAGAATAATAAATCTAATTTTAATAAAGGATTACGACGCCTGTTGATGTGCCAACATTTATCAAAGGGGATTTTGGGATTGGCCTTGTAGATATCTGTATAGAGTGAATTGAATGAACACCAAACCAATATGATCCAAAGAGGATTGTGTTCAATAATCAAGGCCTGTGGGAAAAAAGGGGAGGGGAATTTGAGGATCATCCATAGGACAATGTATCAACTCTTCTATATGTATCACATAAGGATGTTAATCAATCCACACATATTTCAATAAATCCCATGCAGTTTAATGTCATGCGGTGTGGACATAGGTGAACCAACATGAATGATGGAGAATATTGTTGTTGGACCAGAGATTGATGATTTGAGTATCATTATGTATCCTATGAGAATGGGAATCAAGAAATAAATTGTTCTTGAAAAAAATATATCTACATAGTGCTGACTTATACATGGGTAGTGAGGAATTTTTTTCTTTTTCCTTGTGTGGCTGGACCAGGATGGAAAATCTAGGAATCTCTACATATCTTGTGTGTACAGGAATCAAGATGTATATAATTCTTAACATGTGGCATAGTAGATGACCAATTCAATAAGTGATGTCCCCTTGGGAAAGAACACCATGATGCCATGTCGTTTTACATCTTGTACCCAGTATGATGATGATTTCTTAGTATATGTACACTCTATAAGACCACTCTTTGTAGTTTAGCGTCTTGTAGTAAGGATGCTGGTTTCTACAAAGTTTATCATCATGTGGTAAGGATGTTGGGGGAGAGGTGTTCTAAAGGGGATGTTTGTGGGTGGAACACAATAAAATAATGTGAATTAGGACCATGGAGCCCCACACCACACCACACACTTCCAAATAAAACCCACACATAGTTTAGAGTCATGATGTTTGGACTCAAACTCCTAGAATAAGTTCATTTTCAAGAGACATTGTGTATATTAATTCCATGTTCATAGAGGATAGACCATAAATGATGTGTAGTTTACCTTCATTAAGATATGATACGAACTCTATTTAGTTTAATTAATATATCATAAACTATAAGGTTCCTTGTTTATGTTCCTAGAATTCTAACAATTTGTTATTAGCTTATGGTTATAGAATTGGGGCCATCAGTTATTAGTTCAGGGTTATAGAATTTATATAATTGGTTCTTAGTTTAATGTAATATAATTCAGGACATTTGTTTTTAGTTTATTGTAATATAATTAAGAACACTGGTTTCTATGTTAAGGACATATAAATTGGACCAATTATTTTTAGTTTAAGGTCATGGATTTTTCACAATTGTTATTTGTTTAATGGCATAGAATTTAAACCCTTGGTTCATAGATTATATTCATAGAATTCATACCATTGGAGTTCATCTTTCAAGAAATTTTTTACTTTAAAATCTTGTAAATGGTTGGAGGAGTGATGCACTTCTCTTCCAAGGTGGCCAAAGAGTATGCATCATTGGGATATACCCTTTGAATGATGTACAGTCCTTCCCACATGGGTTCCATATTTTGTGGATTCCAAATGGATATCATTTCTATTCATATATCAAATAATGTATCTCCTTTTAAGAAATATAAGAATAAAACATTCTCATGGAATTCCCTTGATATCTTATTCTATTGTATCTCTAAATATGAAAGTCCTGGAGCCTGTTCTAATTAATGGATTCCAATTCAAATGGAAGGAATCAACTTATCTTTTCTGACATCTCCTGATCAATGATAGCTATTGGAGTGAAGGTAGTTGAACATAAATTGGATGGACCACTTCTATTGCATACTTTTGGAAACATGGTGTCACCTGGGTGGAATTCCAGGTCGTCATATGATAATCCAAGAGGGTGATGGGGGTATTTTCCGGTCAACATTTATAGTTTTGGCCCACCATCTCTTGTATAATGTTTGGGAGGATCTTTTTTAATTCCTCAATCTTCTAATTCTATATCACATGGTAGTGAGAACTATGGTTGAACATGGGGGTGAACTTGTCATGCAGCTTCATTAGATTAGAGTCCCGGAAGTTACTATCGTTTTTTAAGAGAATAGCTTTAGAAAACTAAATCATTATATGATGTGGGAGCTCATAAATCCACCAACTCATATAGCCTTGGATTCCATGAGGGTAACCAATTCTCCCGCATAGAGAATAAATCTACCCTAGTCATAATAAACATAAACATTCAGGCTATTGATGGTCCATATGTTCCGATGAAATCATTTCTATTGTCTAAAAAGGGATAAGAATGGTTTGTATTATGGAGGGACGCTTGTGGTAGATGTAAAAAAAGTTAGAATGTTTATGTCATTCATGGAACCTCGTGGGAAACTCAGTATAATAAACAACAGTAGAATGACATATGTACTCCATCCTTTGAATATAATTGAATATTTTTAACCCTATGTGATTATTATCACAATCCCCAACATGAAAATCCTTCATATCCTAGGGGATATTTTCTCCATGAATGAAATAGAGGATAATTCCATAAAAACATGTACATGTAGAGTCTTTAAAATGTTATGACCACTCTAGAGGGTTAACAATGGTATGCACTGAAGTATTCCCTCATAATTAATTCTATCAAGATATAGAGTTCCATGTTGGAGATACTCGATGAATGGAGTCATCCAATCATAGGATTCTTCAGCAATAGGGGGATCTAAATGTCCAATTGTTGAGACATCGATGGTCGGTTGGTTTACCTATTTCTCATCATCATCATCATGGATGACCTGGTTAATAACCCTTCAGTGTGCCACATGAATGAACATTTCATCATGCTCATGATCTTTAAGGGATGAATCTAGACTTCCCAACACATCTTCTACACAATTTGGTGACTGAGGAACATGTGGTACATGTGGATGATAAGGTAACGACACCATCTACTAAAATGTGATATTTAGTATGGGAACATGCCTTGGATTCCTGATGGCGTAGTCACCATTGATCTTATTAATGACCAACTGAGAGTCTCTATTGACATGAAACAAAGGAACAAAAATCAAAAGTGCTATCTCAAGAACATTAAATATATCTGGATTCCCTGCAACATTATGGTGTAGCCCTCTAAAAGGTATAATCAATATGGGAGAATATCATATATTAATGTGATGCACAAAACACCCATGAAAACTCTATTGAGTCTGGGGTAGTTGATCCTTCTACCGATTGGACATTGACAGGCACCATAGAAATGTACCTTCCAACATGGAACAGAATAATCAACTGATTGGATAGACACTTCTAAAAAATCATGATTTAAGGACTACTCTATTGGGCCAGATGGTTGGCCAAGAAGCCTTCCAGGGGTTGACCCTTTATATACTTATATCCACCAAACCTAATGTAAAACTACTGAATGATCACAACCTTGGATGTAATCTGGCCTATCAACATGGGGAAGAACGTGATTTACATTATAATATCTACACAGTATACCTGCTATATCTCATGTTGCTTCTGGTAATTCCAAAACATATATACTGCAAAACCATATTTATAAGAATATTGAAGACTTGGATTGGTTTCCCACTCCTTATCACCGATGGAATTTATTAAAAAATAAAGAGTAACAATTCAAGCTCGAGGTGTAAAACACTTTCACAAGAATGGATTTAATGACCCTAAAACAAAACTTAGAAACAAACAACTCAGATCTGAAAAAATCAAAATAAAAGATCACCATAGAGACTGTGCGGTCCGTCCATCATCCTAGTGGTTCCTAATGCTGCTCCCTTGAATATAAATAGTCCAAAGAGAAAACACAGATTTCATAACATCATACCTGAATAACATTCAAGTCCCTAACTGTCACAAAAAACAGATCATCATTGACAGTAATCAGAAAATAAAACATGACAGCGAGCAGGTGTGTATCATGAAGATTAATCTGTCCATTGAGAGAGCCAAGAACATCAGAATATGTTCTCATAAAAGGATGATTTCATCAAAATTCATCTTAATAAGAAAAAATCCTTAACTCATAATCTGAATTTGTATGCAGAGAGTTAAAAAACCGACCATCCAAAAATCTAGTTCAGAGCAGTAAGGAATGTAAAACAGGTAGAAACCAGAGGTCTGTCCAAAATCTAAAACATTCATAACCATATTATATAAACCAATTCATATCAAAGCAAGAAGATCATTTGAGTTGAGTAGAAGTAGTGAAACATAATCACCAGACTGGATCAGCACAGTCCACCTGCTTTTTCTGCATCTCCAGAATAAAAACTTCCGACGGATCTTCAAGCCATAAAAAGGACATCATAAAAAGGATCATGAAGTCAATCAGACACAACAGAAGTCAAGAAAGCAGCATCTCCACCAGAAACCATTAGTCAAAAAATTGACAGAAGAGAAAAGGAAGTAAATAAAATGACAACCATCACCATCAACCGATCCAAATCAAAGAAATATCATAATCTATATATCTAAAATCAAATAAATCAAATAACCAAAAGGATCAAACCCAATGGATATCCCTAAAGTTGAAGTTGGCATATTTCTGGAAATCCTCAATCATCCTCATATACATTCTTTTCCTGATATCCAGATATGTATCTGCAGAAATATGGCGATGAAGGTACTTCCAATATATCAATTGATCTTCCTGATCCATCCAAGAACAAACCTCATCACTCACATCTTCATCTTCAAGTACCTGGAAAGCATCCTTTTATGTCAGATCCTTCTTTCTGTCATAGGTCTCTTCCATATAAATTGGAACCATTTCATCCAACTCCTTTTAAGACTCAATGCGAGAGGCTTGAATGGAGAGGGTAACAACTTCCCTTTCTAATTTAGAGTAATCCCTAGGGTTCCTAGTCTTTTTAGAGTTGGGGGTAATAAAACCGTCCTCATCAACGATACGCTTTTTTCCTTTTTGAGAACTTTATTTGAGGTATTCCACCTCAATTCAAACTGATGAGTCATCCTTAATTTGAAGATTATCAACCTTGTTATCATCATCAGCCTTATCACTAACATATTTTGGTTCAAGGATCATCCTTTGATCCGTTTCTATAGGAAAATCATGCTATAAATCTTTTTCTTGGCTTTCCATCATGGGTTTTAGGAGTAAATTTGAACCCTCAACTGTTGCTAAATTCTCCTTAGGTGAGACTGACAAAGGGGCCTTTTCCTCATTAGCCTCCCCAATTGAATGAGAGGTGGAGGCATCAACATTGCTCTGAATAGAAAAGGATGGATAGGAATTTGTGGGTATGTATTTCTCAATCCTAACTGGAGTGTATTTGGGGAGGGTGTGATATTTTCTTCTGCTCACACTCATCAATAAAATGTCCAACTCTAGAACACCTCTTACAAAAAGCAGGGAAATTTTCAAAGACAACTTCCTGGACATTACCTATTGAACCATTTTGCAACCAGAATTTCGTGGGCAAAGTTTGTGAATATCAACTTCAGTACACACATGAGCAACAAAAGGTCTAGTCAAATTTTGAGTGGCAATGTCTAGTTTAATAGGATTTCCAAATAATCTAGCAATGGAAAAAATGTCTTTTTGTGTAAACAGATGAATTGGGAGTCCTGGGAATCCTAGCCAAATAGGTATAGTAGGTGGTTTGAAGTCAATAATGAAATCAGTTTTCCATTTCAATACCTTCATATTTAAACCACCAAAAACCCAAGAACCCCTCACCCAAAGCCTATAATAACCATATTTAGATGAAAAACGAAGCAGCACATTCAAGGAGTTCAAAAGACCGACCTGGAAATTCTCAAAACCTATGCTCTCAATAGTTTCTGCAAAAATACAAGAGAAGGCATGCGCTTGAAAAATTTTCCAACAAGAACATAGTGCTAATCTGAAGAGAGTAGTTGTACCTCTTCATCCGAGAAAGCTATGGATGATAGCCCGCGATGGAGGAAATGCTTTTGTTAAAAAGATTCAGGGGCTTTTGGTTCGTCTCTATGGACTCGATTTGCAACCACATCGGAGAAAAATCTGGCATTTTCAACCCCATTTTGATCAAAGGTGTCAGATTTAGGGTTTCTCTTCGTTAACCCACAGGACTGTTCTCCGGCGCTTTCATCTTATGTCATAGAAACTTCTCATATATACTACAAAACCATTGTGAGGAAGCTCTTCCTGATATGAGAGTATCAGGAATCCATGATGAGGGACATGTAGAATAGATATTTTAAACTATTCTCTATATATTCATTGTTTGTCATAGAAATTAGGGTGTTGAGGGATCGTTCTGTGGTGGTCACATAATGGAACAACCTCTTCCTTTAGATTGGTGGAATTATAATAAGAGGATATAGTAGGTATTTCATTAATTCCTCAAATATGTTCTTTCACTCTACATCACCAAGTTTTATTGAACATTTTTTAATAATGTAGGAAAATGTCCATCAATTTTTGGTTATATTCATGATGAATCATTGTACTTAGGCTATGTGTCTTAATCTACATAGCTCTTGGAGATTGTATAGAGGAGGAATCCATATGATGGTCTTGATGTTTATTGGGTCAGTCTCAATGTGTATATTCTTGAAATTTTGTTGGGTAACATCCTTGTGGTGACCCCTAAGGGACTATTCAGTGGGTTCTTATTGAGTTTCCATGAATGGAGGAAACTGAATACTTTCTTAAGATCTCTGAGATAGTCTTGATGTTAGTGGTATTTTACCACCAAATCATCCATATAGAATTCCACTTGATTCCTAAGGATTGGTTTGAAGATGTGGTTCATGGATCACTAATAAGTACAACTTTTATTCTTTAGACCGAATGGAAATACATGATATTAGAAAGGTCCCCGTATCACCCTAATGATGGTATAATGCTCCTATTTTTGATCCATCCAGACCTGATTGTGTCTAGAATACCCATCCAAGAAGGAAAGATCCAAAAACCCATATGTGGCATCAATCAATAACTATGTCAGTGGAAGAAGAAAATCAACCATCAGGACGTAGAAATAGAGATCCCAGAAGTCATTAAAAACTCTTATGAAAAATAATATTCTTCCTGGAATGAATGATTTTGGATAGAAATATAGGGTACTAAACCTCCATGATGAATTTTTATTTTAATTATTTTTTCAACTTTAACCTCATCCCTGACAGCATTAGAAGGGTTTCCTTTCTAGGGAGGCTGCTTGAGCTTGTGATGATTCATAGAGAGGCCAGGATTGTAGACAGAAACCTATGGGCCCAGTCTTAATTTTTCAACATAGAACTATCAGAGTAAATAATTTTTTTAGGAAATAAATATACTATTATTGCTACTTTTTATCCATGCCTTCACTATTCAACATTAGTCACAATTCTGCCACGAAGCCATGATACACCTAAACCAACTCATCTATGGTGGTGGAGATGCCTTATTCTAATAAAGGAGGAGAATCTTCCAAATCATATTTTCGTTTGTGTTTTGGTGATCAATGGGAGGATACATCTCATCCCAGACAACTAATTCACGATGAAAACTGGTACCTTATTGGGATGATACAGAATGCTCATAGGGTGATCCATGTTCTGTATAAACTATGGGGATGAAATCTATCGCCCCTATTCCATCAGGACTTCATCTATTAAGTCCATGCCAGATGTCAAGAATTTATGGTTGGTGAGTTTCCAAGGACAGAACCTGGCTCAATGGATTTCATGAAGGTGTCACGAAATGGTTTCCATTAGTAGAACTTGATGATACTTAATAGGGGTGGGGTTTTCTGTGATCACCTGAGACTATCATGTGTAGTAGTTGGAGGTAATATTTTGAAGATAATTGTACATGGGGGCACATCACCCCTTATTCTCATGAAAGAAAAACAAGTGTCCCAATTTTGACATCATGTCCTCCAACTGATGAATCTAAAAGATAATAGGATCATCCAAATCTATCCATCGCTCAACCACAAAGGTCATGATCCTTACCTCATTTATTTGAACATT
Source organism: Viscum album (assembly GCA_963277665.1). NCBI lineage: Eukaryota > Viridiplantae > Streptophyta > Magnoliopsida > Santalales > Viscaceae > Viscum > Viscum album. The sequence continues at coordinate 601,394,634 of OY728128.1, forward strand.
CATTTAATTTATTTTGTAATTTTATATGTCCATTTAACAGGAATAAAAAGAGACAAAATGAGATGTATCACCCTATAATGATCCTAATCAATCGTTGAGGGAGTAATTTTGGAAATAGTGATTTGAGGATGGAACTACTCCATTCAGATGGAGCCAGAGCCTACACATTAGCACATTGTAAGAAGTATCCTAGGATATAACCATGAAATATTTTTTTCTATCAAACCACCATACTGGGTCTTCATATGGATTTTTCACATGGCCAGTACATGTTCGAATCATAATCATGAATTTTCATGTCATAGATACATAAATATAATTCATTCAACCACAGCTTGTGGAGGCTCAATGTCAGGATGGGATTTTTCCCACAAAATGTTTCACTAGATAGTGATGGACCTCCATGAAATTGAAAAAATTAATGATTTAAAGTAGGTAGTTGTTCCCATGTACAGGATATCCCTCATCTTTCTAAAAAATTGAGATGATATCATGGATTTCTTCTCATTTGACTTCCTCATCATAGAAGGTCTCTATGGTTGCTGCCTCTATTTCAAACTAAATGGGAATTTTAAGGGCTTCATCAAGGTCCTCACAAATCCATTCTACGATGAATATGGTCATTCAAATAAATATAATGGAAAGAATGTTGGAGAGGTTTTTCATCACATATTACATTTTTCTAAACACACATTTTAACCTGCATCGGGTTACTCTTTTGAATTTGGCACAATGAAAACTGCTTCACAAACTAATGGATTTGTAATGATGTTGGAAATTTATTTCTTATCATTAGAAAATTCAACTAGGATAACTACAAGATGACCATTGAATGGATGAGTCCTAGCTAAAGCTGGAAGCAATTGATCAGGATGTGGTGACGTCTATTCTTCTTGGTCGGGTATCACTATTGGTGATGATAGTGAATCTGATAGAATGGGGTGAAGCGAGTGTACCTGCTGATCTCTACATAGAACCTATTGTCTATTCTAGGTAACCTGCATAACCTAGCATGAAGCAATGTACTTGGAATTTTTTTGATTCACATATCCTTGGATCCAATCATGATGAAATCAACCAGACACATTCAGAGGGATTTCATGGTACTCGTCATCATCCTAAACCATGTAGGGATCCCCTAACTTGATGGTATTAATATAGGAATATTCCTTCCCATCATCAGACAATTATTCCCGTGTTGGGTGGAATTTGGAGTCGATTCCAATCCCTAGATAGATGAAATCATCATGATTGTAGGATGGATTCACCACATATGAGCGACTTTGATTTCCCTTTTCACTTAGGGCCTTATCCTATCAGATGTGAAAGTCGATGATGTCGGTATAGAAGTTGTATCCGGGGTAGTCGTGGCAGCTTAAATAGTTTTGGTTAGGTCTATGTGGATATGGATGATTCTATGGAAATGATAGACATCTCTATGAACCATCCATTCATCATACTGTTGAGCTACATTGATGGATGCCTACTTCCATTCACCTTCATCATCACTATCATGCTCAGTAGTGGCTCATGTTACCTACACCTGGATAAGGTGAAATCAAACTATTAAATTGTCCCAAATATTCTAGATCAAATATTTTAACACATATAAAATCATTATGGTATGTACAATGATCATGCTGCAAGGTAACTGGTTAGGTCGATCAGTGAGCTTGGCCTCATGTGGATTTATACAATCTGGCAATTTTTTAACCCCTAGTTCCAAGGAACTATGAAAATAACCATGAACCTTTTCACCCTTTAAGGAGTGGATATGGCTTCTCTTATCTAGGAAGGGATCTCTGGGATCTTAGCTCTAACGTGGGGATAAAAGCTGATGATGGGCTAGATCCGCATTCTATCATCATGTCGATGGTACATAGTGAGATGGTGCCCCTCGAATTTGCACTAGGTAGAGCTAGGGCTCTAGCTACTTCACCCAGTGACGCAGTTCTTGCTAAGGCTATGTTGGGTGTGGCACTACCTGTAAAATCTCTATAAACTCTAAAACCTCTAATTTTTCTATAGTGGTAGTCTCTTCCGTTGTGGTTCTTCTAGAACATATAATAAGAAATAGATGTTCTTTCTTTGCATAATACAAAGCATCCTCTTTTTGTTTGGTCTTCTATGATAAATCATTGAATCCAAATAGAAATGATCTAATTGAAAAGGTTGGGTACCATCCTTATCTAGACATTCCCAATGCACATCTTTGTTAGATTCTCTTCGGTTAGAATCATGTCGAGCAAATATGTGAGACCCTTCAAATAGGTGAAAAAAATATGATATACTAATTTAGAAATTCATTTCACTTGAAGGTGTCAGATATAATTGTCTTCTAGGTGGAGGAGATGAATTGGTAAGGAAAAAACCTATGAATATCTTCCAAATTAGTGATAAACCAAATGGATTGCTAGTTTTACCAGTTGAACGTTGGCCCATCCAATGGTTGTATGAAACATTATATAGTGGATTCTTCTTGCTTCTATGGATTCCCCGAATGGGTCCAAAACAAAATATTATGTGGGCATGATATTTTATTGTGTCTCCTATCCAATTTAATGGGGTGAAAATATGATTCTAAAAATCTAGGGGCACTCACATATTACCTACACACTCTGGATATGTCTTTCCATAAGGTGGGATTACCACCTATTGTGTCTCAATATCCTTAAGGTGAGTGATTAAGGTAGCTATTAGATAATCTTAGCAGGGATCCCTATCATAGCAAGGGTTCCTGAATACCAATGTTCTTATAGGCTCATGCTCATGGAAGGAAGGATCAGTTGCTACTTACATGGACTTTGGGGTGGCATGTTGATCTGCATCTTGAGGATCAGCTTTATCTAGGTCTTAAGGAAATTTATCATGTTGGTAGGGAAGATTCGATTATTCAAATTGTGGTTCTTTTCTATAATCTATTATCTTTAACCTATCGAGGTAATTATATTTCCATCATCTATTTTGGGTAGATGGATTGGAAGGACTTTCTACCATTCATGTCTTCCTAGTTGAGGAGGAATATGGTCTTACAAATGATTACCGTGGTTTGAGGACCGCGCAGAAAGTAATTCATCATTGACCTCTTCAAAATGACTCTTCTCATCTATGATATAATAAAGAAAGGCTATCATAATAGGATCGACCTCTATGCATTTTTCAACACTGGGTGGATTAAAAGGGTTAAGGGTTCTAATCTACTCTTTACCCTTGATCGTGTCTCGATTGGTGGGTAATGATGTAGAGGTTTCTCCATGGCTAAGTGTTTGCCTTTATAGAAAACTAATAACACCACTATGAGGGTCCACATGATATTATTGTTCCCTTGGATAAGGGAATTTTTCTTTGGAACCTATGCTAGTGTCCTTCTTATGTAAACCATGACCATCCATAATCACTATGAACACACATAGAGTCATATCCTCAATATCACATGGAAATTTAGGCTGTAGAAAATTGTGATGAAAGTGGAGGGGGTATACTATCGCCTTCCTCAAATCATCACATGTGTAGATTCCTATTAAATTTTTAATGCAGAGCACCATGATGCTTTTATTGCATCATTGTTGGAGGGTCTGATAGTAGTCGGGTGATATGTGTTGTTGGGCCACTAGGGGTGCTTCCATGTCAACCTTGCGACACTGATTTTTGGTGTCATAAAAATAACTTCACTCTTTTGGTAGACCAAATTATGGTCAAAGAGGTGAAAACACATCATCCATATGAAATGATAGAATTACATGACCTTAATTTGGTAGAGGCCCACTAGAATGCTGATTTCAGGGTTTTCAATCGCTCAGAACATCTAATAAAACTGATCATTAGTGACAGTTTCCAACAACGATTCTCTATATGTATGTTTCATCCAATTCATTATTGGACTAGAATTTTACTTTTTTAGTTGAGAAACTGAAGATGGAAACATTATGGAGTGGTGCAGTGGGGGACAAGCCACTTCGTGGATAGATGGATCACCATATTCTTGGATGTTTCTTGGAGGTGGTACCAACCACATCATCATTTTCTTATAGGACATGGAACATAACACTAAAAAATTTGTTAGGATATCAGCTGTTTTTGGAAAGTCATATGGGTTCTCATTACCTATAAATCTCTAGGAAAATCCCCACGATCATAGGTAGACCTAGAAAATGAAACATGTGATGATAGATATGATTTCACTGTGAGAATTTTATGGGGGGATAAATATTTCTCATTCTAAATGTATCTACAAATGTATCATGGAATATTTCTTATCTAAAATTTAAGAAGGATGAATCTCACCTTCTAGGATCCTTCCCTAAACATTTATATAGATGAATGGGGTGAAGGGTCCATCATCTAATAATATCTTGATTTAGAATTTGAGAAGTGAACTGGAATAAAAAATGAATTGGTTCTTTCTAGAGTTTGGATTATGGGAGTGACAGTTCTCCCTTATACACTAGGAGAATTATTCAAGGTTGGAATGTTACTCAAAATGAAGTGGAACTTTGTACTAGTTGGAATTGAAGTGGGGAGGGACTTTTCTTGAGTTGACTAGGATATGGGTAGGACCACTATATGGGTTTTTTAGGAGTGGGGATGACCTCGTCTTGGACTACTATGATAGTGGGGAGGGCCTTCACTCTGGGAGTTGACATAACAATAAGTAACTCTTCATTGGATAGTGGGATCAGGTGGAGGACCTCTATGTTGGTTATGAGAGTAGGGAGGGCCTCTGCTTGGGTTAGTTGAGGTGTGTGGAGGGACTTTTCACTAATCAAACTGAGCATGGGGAGGACCATTGTGTTGGCAATGTTGAGTATAGGGGACCCTGGTATGGGTTACTAGACATGCAGGGAGGACCTCCGTTGTAGTGAGTTCTAGAGGGAGGAGGGCCTCTACTCAATATGGGGATGATGTGTGGAGGACCTTGACATTGATGTTCTATTACATGGGGGGACATTTTAATCAAGAACTTTAGGCACGAGGATGACCTTCATTATAAATGTCATCAAGGCAGGGAGGACCATCACTTTGAGCAATGATTGGAACATGGGGAGGGCATCCATGTTTTGTATGAGAGCATGGAGGAACTCAACTCTAACAAGATATTTTACTAAGAGTACCTTTAAACTGAATTTCATCATCAAGGGTTAGACTATGATGAATGATGGTTTTGTCGGTGATTGAAAGGGTCGTCCCAGCACACTTATGGGATAGCTGAGGTCTCTATTCTAATCAGTCATTTATGAGTCCCTACTCTATAGTGTAAGCGATGAGGCTGAGTTTGAAGGGGGTGAAATGAGCCATTAGAACTATGGATGATGAAGGCCGTTGATGGGTATCCTCTTATTCTTGAACCTGATATTGGTGTCAGTTATGCAAAATTGGGCTAGTGGAGGAGGGCTGTAGACCACATGTTCTTCATCAATAGGTATTGGTTGTTGGTGGAATTGACTAAGCCTAATAGGATCCTTCGTTGGATGATCCCAAAATATATTCATAGTCAAGATGACTCTGAAATCCGCTATATATTCGATTTAGGGGATAGAGTCATAAAAATTCTCCATGTAGTGTCTCCCAATGAGGTTTTTTGCAGGAGTGGTGAGTAATGGCTCCTTGCACAGCCCTTGGGGTAACAATTTTAGTGAGGAAAATTAGCCTTCAGGTCCTGGATGACCATGTTCTTTGGGGGTAAGACCCATTATTCTAATTCTATCAAAAAAGGCTATCCATAACCCACCTCTAATTGATCTATGATGTTTTTATTGATCATGGGAACTTGGTATCAATTATTTCAGTTGAATTAGTGGTGGATATTGAATCCAAATTGATTATTGTGTTATAATTTCTGATGCCCCTACGACTATGGGTGGGGTGATTGGTTTCCTATAGCATGGGTACTATAGAACATGAATATTTGGCTATTAGTATGGATCATAGGAAATAAATTCTAAATTCCCCAATATCTTACAATCTTCTATGGTTTGAGAGAGAGATCCACACATAATATGTCATAGACCAGATTGCCTAATGATCAACTGTCTCATTTCTAGTGAGTTCCATATCAGGGTCATTGTTTGTTTAGTGTTCCCTTTCACTTGATATAAGGATTGAATTACATTCTCATCTATTGATGTATTTAACACTACCAGTATCCATATTAAGGATAATAGTTTCACATGGAGTTTACAATTTTGGTTTTGGACACATTCACTAGGGCGTGTTGTCTTGCAAGTTATCTTCATCTTGCTTGCATGGTTACCCCGCATTCCAACATACCAAATCTGTGTGGCTTTCATATCATTATCATCAATTTATATTCCATTAATTTAATAGGGTGAGTTGATAAGTTATTGCATCCTTGTGTTTCTCCATGAATCCTTTCCCCCAGTCTGTTTCTCCCTCATAAATTTACACGTGTTTGTGAAACATATTCCCACAGTCACCTCATTGTGGATGCCTATTAGTTATGTTTCTTCTATCTGAACATTCCAAGGGATCTTGATAGGTAATAAACCTTCGGATAGGGGAGTAGTCTCATGGGAATCCTTAGAATGTAAGGACACTGTAAAATTGGACACATGTATTCTTCCTCCTATGAGGACACATCAGGGCCACAAAACCCAATAAAATTGTGGTGATCGAGGTGTATCTAAGTCCAAAGGCATCTCTTATAATGATTTAATTTGGAATCCCATGGTTTCCACAAAGTAGTAGTTTGAAATTTTATTATTTTAACATCGTGCAGAGATGACACAATATTGATAAGAATTCCCCATAATGACTGATTAAAGGGGTGCATCCCTACGAGGGAGAACCTAAAAGGTTTATCGATGGATGGGTTAGAACATCCTATGAGATAAAACCCATGATGTATTGTCCCAGTATGGGAAGATTTTAAAATAGGATGTGGTATTCTTCTAGGTGGGTGGAACCATGGAATAATAGATGGAGGGGTCAGAATGTGCTAGGGGAGAGGGCCCGAGATGGCATGTCCCATGAAGGGATGTTGTCATACTCTAAAGGGATACATCCCTAGGAGGGAGGAACCATGATTTACCAAATGGATGGGTCAAAACACCCATTTATAGTTTACCCATGATTGAATTTACAATGAATGGAAGATGTCACACTATGAATGGTTACATCTTGATGAGGGAGGAACAAGGATAACCACATAGGTGGGTCAGAAAGCACTATGAGGGTGGACCAAGGATGGTGTGTCCCATGAATGTAATATGTCACATCATAAAGGGGTGCCTCCCTAAATGAGAAGAAATATTTTTTACTATATGGATGGGTAATAATTCACTATAAGAGAAGACCTAGGATGGTGTTTCCCATCAATGGAAGATGTCACACCATGAAGGCTGACCTGGACACCGCTGGAGGTGGATCAGTGAAGTGAACCTCTATGAGGGAGACCAAGGTTTACTATTGGTTGGATTAAAATTCCCTATGGAGGTGGATATGGGAGGTGCATCCCATAAATAGAAAATGACACACTACGAATATTGATATGGAAACCATTGGAGGTGGATTAGGAAGGTGCACCCCTAGGAGGAGGCACCACGGTTTACCATTGGTCGGATCCGAAATCCATATGGATGTGGATCCAGGTAGAGTGTCCCATAAAGGGAATATGTCACACCATGAACGTTTATCTGGACACATCTGGTGGCAGGTCAGGTACATGAACCCCATGGAGGGGGTACCATTCTTTTTTGTTAGTCAAGATTGAACCTCGAAGAGGCATCCTACGTACCATGATTAGTAAATTGTGATCAAAACCATGTAGTTTAAAGGATTGTGTTAGTATTGTCACTGTTTGATGAATGAAATAGGGATTTGAACAATGATTTAGAGGATGGGGGTGACATATAGATGCTAATTTGAGGGGTGGCATGCTCCCACTAAGATGTGGTGGCCAGGGTAAAATCAGGATGGATTATAGATTGAGTATTGGGAGAGTGAATAGAATGGATTCAAGGTTTGTAGGTATTGTTATTGCACCTCAATGAGGATTCCTACATATCCCATGTGATTGGAAAAAAATTCCCATGTATTTCAATATGGTACGTTGGGGATTACTCATAACGAGGTGGTACAAATATAAATAGAACACAAGGTTGGGGATTACACATGGGAGTTACCCTGAGAGAACATGATGTGATTGGGGCTTGCACATAGGTGCCACTTGGGAAATATGGGTATAGTTGGGTATTAAACCTAAGGAGGAGGCCCGTTGGATGGGAAATGATGGGAATTAGGAATATGAAAAACCATGATAGAGATCATTTGTCATTATCTCTGCTAAATTCTAAGCCATTGTGATTCATGCTCAGTTTGAGGAGAAAGAGGAAGCAGTTGTCCTGATGCTCATGTCATGAAATTTAAATATAAGAGAGTTGATGTGGGGCTTACACATAGGAGCTATCTAAGGAGGATCACATTCAATGCGAGGAAGATCTGAATCACTTTATTTAGGTATTATTCATAGAAGCAGCCCATCACAACAATGTATAAAAGGGGGAAAATGGGGGGATCTAATTATAATCCCTTTTCCGACCTAGTATTTGGTGTGGAAAGGAGGATAAAAGGTTATACCTCCTATAAGAACAGCTAGGAGATTACTCCATGATGGATTCTAATGAGGATATCATTCTAAGTGGAGGTGATCTAATTCCATGTGAGGAGGATCTCATTCCATGTGAGAGTATGTGATATGAAGGGCATCTTATGAACCTCATAAATGTAGGATAACTAACTCAATTCATAGTGTAGGGACTCATTTTAATGTAAAGCACCAAGGATAATGGTACTGGGATTTTTTATGTTATACATATCAGACACGGGGAATCATTCCACAGCCCTTGAACATACATAACTGTTGCTGATAAACCCTTGGGTGGGGATGGCTTTAGAAATTTTAGATATTAATTGTATGTAGGATGGGTCACTCCGGAAGTCCACTTTAGCATACCTATTCAGAAAATAATAATGGATTAGTATACCCATTGTGGAAAAGAAAAATATAAATGGGAATCTCTGACAACACATTATGTGGAGTGGGGCCCAGGAATTGAGGCCACAGGTTACGTGGGGACCTGAAGTGTAGCTCAACTAATAATTTCTTAGTGTGGAGGCTTGAGTAACTCAACCTCCATGAAGAGGTGTCTGAAAAAGGTAGGAAACATGGTGAGGCCCCGGAGAAGGGCTTCGCGAAGCATGAGGGCCTCACAAAGAGATGTTTTGAAATGCTCAGGTAGATCATGGATGTTATGGGTTTCGTGAAGGAGTTTTATTGAAAAACCATTGTGACCCAACCATAGAATGAATTCATATGGAGAGAATTTATTGTTTCAAAATTTATTACTTCTATGAAAATCCTCATGTACCACATAAGGCCTTCTTCCTTTGCGAATGGTGTGGGAATTCACGAAAGAAGTCCCCACCATTGTTGGAGATAGCGAGGAAAAATTGAATGTGGGATTAATTATTTTCAAATACATTGAATGATAAATTTTCTATTTGGTTTATGGTGTTCAGGTGCTTCATTAATCGAGAATCCATTGGTCAAAGTGGTCGGGCTAATCGTGTATTTCGGGAGGAATGATCTACGTAATTATAGGCCCATGGGTATTCTTATGATTGGAATATAAACATGATGAAAATGTGGGTTTCGTGAAGGGTAATTCCTTTCTCAAACCTGTGAAGTGCTCCATAAGGACCCTCACATGTACATGAGGTTCCATTAGACTTAAAAATCATTTCATCAAAGCCTTCGCACACTAACATAGTTAAAGGGATCAGTAAAACATGACTATTAAGATTCTTATTTGGGGTTCTAATATTGGATTCATTGCCCAAAATTTGAGGTATCCTTGAATTATTTATGGGAATGACCTGCAACCATCTCCACATCAAAAAATTGGGTTATGAAATCATCATTTGATTGTATGGTTGACTACAACCTTGGGAACCAATGACATTTGTTTTCAAATTTAAAATAATTATGGTTGGGTATGACGAAAGATTTAAATTTTATATATGATTTTCATTAAAAACACTATACATCTAGATTCATTATATCATATATACCTTTTTACATTCCATTCTGTAGTGGATACGATAATGTTGGTTGTGTGTACATCAGACTATCATCTCACGAAGGGATCCAATTTTTCTTTTTCTAATGATACAGGTGGTTGTTGAGAAGGATAATGTTAATGAATATATGTGATATAAATGAAACAATTATGAATTCATGACATATTTAAAATTATGGAAACATAATATAACCTTTTCTGTATAATTATTTCACTCCCTTATGATGATAACATCGTTCGTATAAGTGTGGACTACCACCTTCAATAAGCTATCTGACGCTCTTTTCCACACCAAAAAAGATGGATGATAAATATAAGTATATAATATGGAATATATGATATTATGATCATTATTTAAATATAATATGTTAAATTTCATTGTCCATAATGATCATTGGAAGGTGGAATGGATATTCATGCGTACATAGGGACTACCGTATTGACGATTGTAGCATAGTTTATTTTTTCATATCTATATGTATTGATTGGTTTTAAAACTATTATTTATGTATAAATACATTAATTACTATATGATTATTATTATTTTGATTTTTTATCTTGTCATATTTGACCATACTCAGCCTAACACAGTCATTTTAGAGACATAAGTCGAATATGGTCCAAATATATTAAGTAAAATAATTGATTAAGTAATTGAATAAAACATTTCAATTAATGAAATAAAACTAATAATAAACTTGATAAAATTTCTCAATCAAGTAAATAATTAAATTAAATTTATTATTTAAAAATATAAATACACATGTGAAATGTTATAATAAAGGAACGATACTTCTCCTCTATTTCCTTTCATTGAGGAATATTTTGATATTATACATTTATACTATTTTTTGATATGTATGTAAATCCTCTTTGACTCGTTATATAATTACCTTCTTAATTATTTTAGTATTTATACTTTTTAATGTTATTTTTTCATGGGGTTATGATTTAATCATTTCCAATGACATAATGGAATTTTCTTTAAAAAAATATCCTTGTAATGTTTTCCTTCAAACTCCTTCTTTTCCATGTCAATATATGTAAAATTATTTTATGAAAAAAATATATATGATGATAAAATATTTATTTATTAAATTTTATTTTTATTTTTCCTCTGTTTTCAATGGTTTTCAAATGATTTTTTATTTGTATTATATGGTATGTTTTGCAAAACAATAAAAGGAATGATCTATTCTTAACATATACTATGAAAATTAATTTTATATCCCCATTTACAAGATTTTATTTTTATTCAATGGTAAACCCTCTTTCTATTTTGTTCAGTATTCTTTATTAAAATGGATTTTTAAAAGAGAAGTTAATTTTAACTATGAGTGTTTTTCATATGGTTTTGAAATATTTTATCAAATCTATTTATGGTGAATGTTTTTTAATAATGATATTGTACACGATCATTATATGAAATGGGTGAGCCTGACATAGCTTATATGAAGGTTTTATCCCCATTATATCTCATGATGAAATGTGATCCACATTATAGCTCTTCAAGGCATTGGATAATTATTATATTGTAATATTGACTTATTTTATTCCAATTAATATTATATTGAAAGTGTTTTATAAATATTATGATCTATGACCCCTAAAAGATATTTTTTATTTCATTATATGTATTTTAAAGGCAATATTTGAGAAAAATGTGTGTGTTTTCTTTTATATGAACTAATGGTTTTATTCCTTTATTGTCTTTTATTGAGTTTTTTGTGCTCATTCCATATATTAAAATATTTTTTATTAGGTTAAAGGATTTTTTAAAGAAAGGGATATGTCATGTTTTAATTAAATGAGATTTTCATGGAAAAGAAACCAATATTTATCTTAAAAGTTTTATAATATAGAAAAAATTATTAATAATTAGAAGAAAAAACGTCATATTTTATATTTTGCTGACTATGTTTTTTTTACTAATTATTTTAATCTATAGACAAAAAAATATCCTCTAATGTATGATATTGAATTCTTAAAATAGAACTAAAGATTTTTTAATTTTTACAGTTGCGTCCTTATAGTTCGTATCAGAGGATTTTGTACTCTATATATGTTTAGATAGCATTAATATAATTTCAATGGAATATTTCAATCTATGTTTATATTGAAATTATATGAAATTTTATAATTTCTATGTTTAATCATCTAAACTATATTTGTTTAGAATTTTTTTAATATAGGAAGCATGATTTTTGTAGTGGGAAGGCATGGAGAGAGAAATATCCTTACAAATTGGCATCCCAAAAAGGTATGAAATGGAATATAACATTTTTCATAGTGATGGTATAGTAAAAAAAAGACATAAATGGAAGTGGTATACATGCAATAGAGGAACCCAATGTACCAAAAAGGAACCTGTCAATAATAGACAATTTTATGAGGTAACATCCCTAACCATTTACTGAATCATTTGACCAATTGTTTGTTGAAGGATAAATCAGTGATTTGGAAAATATATTTGATGTCATGGGATGTTTAGAATCGAAAAAGGTAACTATTTCCTCATATAATGTTTAAGGAGAAGGTGATTGATGGTGGTCATTGGTTAAGACTACTAGGGATAAATACGATCATGAATCAATGTATTGGGGGACATTTAACAATATTTCACTTTGTAAATACTTCCCTATGTTTGTTCATCATATGAAATAGAAACAATTACTAGAATTGAGAAATAAAATTATGATAATTCAGTGTCAATATATGAATCAAAATTTACAAGGATGGATAGGTACAATGTAGGTTTTCATTGGGACAATGATAGTAAAATAAATATATTTCTCTCAAGGGTAAAACCAATCTTTCCAAATGCTTTTTCATGTGATAATTTAAATTCCTTGAGAAATTATTTGGCTGTTCTGATAAATTTGTGATGGAATTTTTTAACACTATGTGCCACGAGATTAAAATAACATTAAATGGTTAAAGTGGTAGAAAATTTATAAAAAATTGAAAATGAATAACACAGGGAAGTCCCAAACATGTTACATGTGTGGTAAAATAAATTTTTGGGGAATAAATGATAGGATCTAGGAAATGATAATGGGGTGGAATGATTATTTACAAGATTCATGGAAATAATGAAAATATTCATGAATAACCCAATAACGAGATAAAATATAGGCAGTCAATTTTGAGATGTTTTCGCTTAGATGAGTTAGTAAATTATACTAACATGTATATGAATATACTTACTTATGGTGTAAATCATTATGATTGGAAGAAAAAATGTGTGTAAAATCATTTTTCACTTATATATTTGATGTTGGTATATTGGGTGAAGTGGTGAGCACTACATGGAGAATAATAATTTTTGAAGGTTGATCATAAGATAAATGTCTTGGTCAGCCCAATTTTGATTTTTTAAATAATGTAAATACATTGTGAGAATTTGTTGAAGTTCTCATCAATATTTTAAGTATATGTTTTAGTAGAAAAGTTATAACAGGAATAATGTTGTTACATTTTATATGAATAATTTTAAAGGTATTGATAATAATAAGTTTCATATGATCATTAATTACAATTTTTTAATATTCAAATAAGCTTATTAGTCTGTGAAGAAAATTGTTGCATTAAAAATATTAGTAAAAGGTAACTTAAATGATTAATTTTATTTCAATGATACCAAAAAATTTATTATTATTATAGTAAATATATTAACATTGTTTATAAAAAGTAAAACATTTATTCTCGGTGACAACACATTTCACTTTGCAAGGCCGTAGGGCTTCAACACTTGACCGAAGGATGATAAGATTTTAGAACTCACCACCATCCTATGTGATTTCATAGTTAACATAAAGGTGTTTTTAGTTAATAAAATTGAAAAATAAATATTAATGATGAACTAGTGGTGTTGAATTTTAGTTTTAGTGATTATTTTATAAAAGATTGGTAACTTGTGTTCAAAATATTGATTTTGGAAAATAGTTAGAGATACGCGAAATGACTTTTCACTCTTTTATAGATATTATGACCAGTTAAAAGTGAATTTATGTTCTTTTGAAAAAAACAAATTTTTGATATTCATTTCATCATATAAGGGATGGATAGAAAATTTATTGGAGCACCACCAAATAAATATATTTTCTTATCAAATATAAATTTATTATGTATGTATATTTCTTAATATTTGTAGACAGTAAAATAATTCCACAACATTTGGAAATAAGTCGTGAAAAAAATTATCATATTACATTCATATATTATGACTCAAATGATCTTTCAAATAATCATAGATATAATTTTTTGAGTCCCTTAATATTCAATTTATCATTCAATTTCTTTTGATCAATGGCCTTATTCACTCTCTATAATAATTTACACTTTTCTTCCATGTCCATATCATTAAATTCCTCTAATTTGTTCCTACATATAATCCTAGCTATCTATTACTATTTATAAACCAACTAATTAGCTTTCCCATTTATTAATTGTATTTTTTTATCCCTTATATAATTTTTTTGACAAAAAAAATATTTCCAAATGTATATCCTTTGTTTTCTGAGAGGATGTTCAAATTGCAAGGATTCAGTTTACTAATGTGGGGAAGACATAACTCCACACTATTTTTATATTAGAAATTATGTTAAAAAAATGAATGACATGAAACACTAAGGGTATAATATAGTTAAATACCGTAATAATTTATGACATATTTAATACCTTTTATATCTTCAAATGCACACAACACTAAGTTCGAAATAATGTGACGCGTTACTAAAATATTATTAATTCAAGTGATAGTTATCACCTATTTATATGAATAGCATGTATGAAAAGGATTATTCGAATTCTGAAAATATATATTTTAAACACATTTAATTATTATTTATTCATCATAAATAAAATAATCAACATTTTAAATAAACAAAATTTATTATTCTAAAAATGCTAAATTTATGGAAAATTGATCAATTGTGCTTTGCACACATAATTTCAAATGAATTTTTTAGAAATTAATAAACTTTATTTGGAAAAATACCTTCTTTATTGTATTAATAATAAAAAAATTTATTATAGGGTGGTGTTTTTTTCTAAAAATTTCATCTTTTATGAATAGTGAAAATAATTATTTTTATTAGAAAAAACATTTTGTTTAAATTATTAATTATGTATAATTATATTTTAAAATCTTTTAAATGTAAAATTATTTCAATAATATGAATGTTAATATAATTTATTTCCTTGGAATGATTTTCATTATTAATTTTGAAGTAAAAATATTATAAACTTTTGAACATTTTCTGTTTGGAAACACGATTTCTCATCATGTCTATGGGATTAATTTTAAATTAACTTTTAAAAATTATTTAAATGTAATTTTTAAAAATATATTAAATATTTTGAATCATTATAATTTGTAATTTTAAATAAATTTTATATTATTTTTGAACAAAACGAATAGTCAAAACAATAAAAAAATAAATAACATGTTTAAGATAAAAATGGATTTACATTTGGTGGATATAAAAATATAAGAGTTAGAAATAACCTACCAACCTATCGAACACCCATTGAATGTATATAATTTAAAAATATTGTTTCGCTATAATTGACCATTTTTATTATTTTTTCATGATATAAACATGTGTATGATTGAGTCTTTTCAAAAAAATTTACAATTGTTCCACTTCCCTCACTTATAAAAGGAAACACCCCATCCTATATTCTTAAAACATTAAAAAATATTTAGTTCTTGAAATAGCAGCCCAAATAACATCCCAAGTTCACTAACAACATCATATATGTCTTAGTTTATAAATAAAGCCAACCTAGGAATGATTTGGTAAAAACCTAAGGAGGGTACCCAAATAAGAGGTAATGTAATTCAATTAGCCACTTTAATATATTTTATTCCCCACATTATCCAATTATTATTTAACCATGATGATATAATAACCGCAATATATTCCATATACTGTGGATTTTTTATTATAATTTCATGACATAAAACTATATCCACTTCAATTAAATGGGTTTCGAAATCATCTTTTGTTTTTATA
Source organism: Viscum album (assembly GCA_963277665.1). Classification (NCBI taxonomy): domain Eukaryota; kingdom Viridiplantae; phylum Streptophyta; class Magnoliopsida; order Santalales; family Viscaceae; genus Viscum; species Viscum album. The sequence continues at coordinate 601,410,751 of OY728128.1, forward strand.
GTAGACTACCACCTCAAAAACTGATGTGATTTGTGTTTCTGTTACCACCTATCACTGTTGGTTTTAATATTGGATATAAAGTATATACATGATATTTCTAAAGTTTTTATACCTCAAGAGTTATTATATGTTATATTCCTTTTTTACTTTATATCCTTTATGAGATACTATATCACCGCTCATTATGTATAGAGGAATATGGCCTTGTGAAGTGATGTGATTTGTCTTTCGCTGACCCTTTATATTTTATTGTTTTCCTTATTAATGCTTATTTTCTATGTCCATGTATTTAAAATTATGTTAGTAAAAAATTTATATGGATAAAAATTTTAAAAATTATATTTTATGTCTCCTTTTACTTTATTTTGAAATTCTATCAAGATGAATATTTTTTCTGTTTTATATATAGTGTTTTCCCAAATGAAAAAAAGGAATGCTCTATTATTACCATAAAATATGACAACAAATTTTACCCAACCATAGATAATATTTTATTAATGGATTCATTATCAAGAATTCAATTTTTGTTGAATGAAGAACCCACATTCTCTTTTTTGACTTTTGGTATTGAAAATGGCGTTTTAATATAAACTGGTATTTTAATCACAATGTTTTCTCAAATTGGTTTAAAATAGAATTTCAAAGGGTTTTATAATGAATTTTTTTTCCTTGTGATATGTTACCTAAGAATTATATGAAACTAGTGAGTCCAATACAACCCATACAAAGTGTTTATTCCTATTATAGCCCACATGTGTGCCCGATATGGAATATAAGAAGGATTGAGACCTATTGTCAAGAATGAAAAATGGGTGATACCAATATAGATTATAGAAAGGGTAATACAAATTATAGCACTAAAATAGATTTAATAATTATTATTTTAGAATTTGGTTTTATGGTTAATCTAATTAAAATTGGTTTTAAATGGTTTTATGAATATGATGCTCTAATTATCTAAAAAGGATTATATAATTTCATGTTACAGATTTTATAGGATTTATTTAAGAAAAAAATTTCCTTTTTATTGATGTGAAAATATTTCACTTCATACACTCAAATAACATTTAATGAAAATGCAAATTTTATATGATTTATCTTATTTTTCACTATACACATGGTTTTTTATGTACCTTAATGAGATTTTTGTGTGCATCGCATGTTTCAAAATGTTTTTCATAATTTTTAAGGATGGTTAAGAGAAAGAAAGATGTCAAGTTTAATGTCATGTAGATTTTCCATGAAAAAAATCATACATTATTTTAGAGGATGTATATTATGCGAAATGGATACTAATTTGAAGTTTCCACTTTTTATTTTATATTCATTATGCTTGTGATATGGAATAATTCTCTGGAACTCAAAACATGAAAAGATCAACAAATGTAAGAGAATGAATTTTGGAGTTAAAACTCAAGATTAAGTCATATTTAATGTCGAGTATGATATTTATTATTGGAGGATCGATATTACAAATTTAGATGTTTGGATATTTCTTATAGAATTCTGATTAAATATTTTAAATTTTGCTTAAGTTTAAATAGTAGATAATTTAAATATTTAAATGTTGCTTTATCTAATTTATTTCTTTTCGGAAGGGCTTTCCTTTGGGAAATTAGTAATCTATAGTGTGATTTTATTGGGTGGAAAATATACATCCAAATAAGTAAACCTAGATTGTTGGAATTGGAATATAATAGTTTATTATAGTGATGGATTAGTAGACTTAAGATATAAATGGTTGTGGTATAAATGCTTTATAAAAATCCAATATACCAATAATGAACATGTTTAAAGTGTAAAATTTCATTAGGTAACAACTCCTATAACTCAGTATATCTTATGACCCTATTATAGATATTGGATGGATCAATGATCTGTAAAATATATTAGAATTATTGGGTTGTTCATAACATCAAAAGGTAACTATTTACATTTTTAAGGTGAATCATGTCAATGTTGGAATTTATTTTACAATTAAAAGGAGAAATATGATATTAATTCTATTTAATTGGATACATTTTCAATATTTCCATTAATAAATCTTTACCTAATGGTTTTTATCTTACAATAGAAAAACAATTCATGTAATGGAGGTAAAATGATTATGATTTAGAGTCCATATATGAAGAAAATTTTACAGGGTTTTCCAGGTGTGTACTAGATTTTGTTTGGTAATTTGATATTAAAATTAAAATATTTAACACTGGAATAAAATAAATATTGTTAAAATATGTGGACTCATGAAAATTTAAAAGTCATGAAAATGTTTTTCATTATGATGAGAATATTGAGATGGATTTTTATGAAACATGGCCACCACTTTAAGAAATGAGTATGAAATAGTAAATCTGGTAGTAAATGGACAAGATAACAACTAAGAAGGATATAGGTAATCAAAAAACATGTTCCATTTGTGATAAAATACATTTCATGGAATTTACTTCATTATATGAAAAGTTTTATCGATGTGGTATGTTTCTTGACATGGTTCGTGACTATAAAAAAAGAGTCTTGGAAAATATAAGAACGATATAAAAAATATTTAGTCGATGGTGAGATGTTTTATATTCAATGAGATGTGATATTATGATAATGTGTGCCCTAACATACATAATAATGGTGAAAATCATCATTATCAGAAATAAAAAGGGCTGTAAATTATGTTTCTACTGCTATAGTAGATGTTTGGAAATCTATTTAAGTTGTGATAGCTCTAGGGAGCATTAAATTTTAAGAATTTTTATCATAAGATCAATGTATTATGCAACAATATTATTATGTTTTTAGGAATGTAAATAATTTATGAGACTTTTATTTAATTTTTATAGTTATATAAAGTATATATTTTAGTAGATATTTTATTTTTGAATAGAGACCTTACATTCTATAGACATAGAATTATTTCTATTGATAACCTTGATGGTGAATATGATCACTAATTACATTATAATAGTAGTCAAAAAAATTATTACTAGTTTGTGAAGAAAAATTGTTTTATTGAAAACCATTGAAAAAAGGTTATTAAGTGAATAAATTTATTTCAAGGCTGTATATATTTTTTAGTATTTTTAAATGAATTATATTAACATAGTTGTTAAAAATAAATACATGAATTTTAATTGAATATCTATCACATTCGGAAAGGCCATAGGGCTTGAACCCATGACAAAAGGATAAAAAGGTTTTAACACTTACCACTGGCCTATGTGATGTCTCGGTTAATATGAAATTGTTTTTAATAAAATGATTTGACAAATAATTATTAATGATAAACTAATGGTGTTAATTTTTAAGACTGAAGATTAATTTAATATATTTGATATCTTTTTATAACCATATTGGATTTCTAAAATTGTTATAGAGAGATGGAAAAAATTTCACTCATATATAGCTGTTATGATCTGTGAAAAGTGAATTTTAATTGTTCAGTAATAAAAAATTCATTTTTGTACATTCATTTTAGGGACTAAGGAATTAATTTTATATTGATCGAATAACAAAATTGATGAAGTTGTACTTATGAAATAGAAATTTATCATGTAATTATATTTTGTTATTTTCTTATAATATAAAATAATTACTCATCTTTCATAAAATAATATTGAAAAAAACCTATTACATTCAATATAATCAAATCAAATGGTCTTTAAAATAATTCTAGATTGAAATATTTGGGGACCTCCAAATTCCAATGATCATTTTATTTCTTTTTATCAATGAACTGAACCGCTCTATATAATTATTTAAGATTTTCTTTCATGTCCAAATCATTGAATTCAATAAATGTTATCCTACATAGAAATCTTTTTATATGTTGTTCTATATAACCCTTGAACATCCCATTAAATATTATTAATAGGATGTTTCATTATCCCTTTTTACAATCTGGTTTTAAAAATAATGTATTTTTGAAGGACCATCATTTGATTACTAAGATAAACTTCAATTTGTGAGGATATAATTTGTTAAAGGGGGATGTAACACCCCAGTAATTTAAAAGATTAAAATTATATTAAATATCATAGATTAAATGAAAAATAGAGAAAATATGATAATTTATAACCCTGATACATTAATATATATTAAATCTCATCAATAGATATTAATAGATACAAAACCATGTTTGAATGAAACAAGATACTTTATTAAAATATCATTGTCTAATGTTATAGTTATCACCAATCCATTAGAATAGAAGTTATGAATGTGATTAAAAACATTATTAAAATATATATTTTATAAATTTTCATTTCTTCAATATTGATTAAAAATTAAATAAAAAAATTTATATTGAAAAGAATTTTTATTGGGAAAATAAAATATTTCAAAAATACAATTCAATTACACTTTATGCAGATTATTTAGAATTAATTTTACCACAATTAGAATATTTATTTTAAATAAGAATATTCAATTTTTTAATAATAATACCAAAATAATATTATGGTGTAGTTTTGTTAATTTTCAGAAAAGTTTAACTTTTTGGAAGAATATTGAAAAATAGTTAAATTTAATTGAAATTTCATTGAGATTATAATTTTTATTAAGTTAAATTATATGGAAAATTTATTTTATATTAATATAATTTAATTTATATAAAAATTAATTTAATTTTTTTCATTTATGTCATTTCTTATTGAATATATATATATATATAACTGTAAACTCTTGAACATTTTCTCATTAAATATCATTTTCTCTTCACAACTATGGGATATTTTTGAAATAAATTTATTTCACTTATGTGAATAATATTTTAAAATACTTATTAAATATTTTTAATCATAATAATTTATAAATTTTAAATTGTTTAACTTAATTTTTGATCAAAAATTAATATTGAAAATAGAATAAATTAATTATTTTCGTTATTGGAAAAATGTATTTACAAGGGATAAACCAAGAAGCTAAGGGTTAGAAATTACAAAATAATATATCCAATAAAAAATTTATAGAAATATTTCTGTCTTATCTCTTCATGTTCTGCTGAGTGACCATTTCTTAACATTATTTCTTGATGAAAATGTGGGTCATATAGAATCTTTCCAAACAAAAGACAAGTGTGTCACAAACCCCCAATTATAATAGGCATCCACCTCTCCTCTCTTCATCACACATTAAAACCTCTATAGTTAAGACAATAACATAAAAATTAACTTCCCTAAAATCCTTTTATAAACATATAATCCTTATTTTAGCCACAAATCCAACATAAGATGGCTTTTGTGAAAACCAATGGAGGATTCCTGAAGAAGAGTTATTGTTCTTCAATGACTGTATTTATTTTATTTCTTCATACACTTCATTACAGTGTTATCAAACAATTAAGATATAATAACCTAAGAATCTGACATATATTGTTATGTTTTTATAATAATTTCATGACCTATTACCATATGCACTTCTATCAAATGGGTTACAAAATCATCATTCATGTGTACGGAAGACTACCCCTCGTGAACTAATGTAAATCATTTATACATTTCCTCCTCTCATGGTTTGGTATGTAGATGGATTTAAAGATTATGTATCACATTATAACTTAATTATAACTCTATAATTATTATTTCTTATATGTTGTTTTAAATTCCATTATTTAGGAGATATGATAACATTACTTGTGTGTACGGTGGACTACTGCCTCACGGAGCAATGTGATTCATCATTCAGTAATGAATCACATAGAAGATGAGGAGGATATAGTTAATTATTAGATGTTATATACAAGAAATAATTAATAAAGTAATTAAATATTTGCCATTTTATAATGACAATGCATTATTTTATTTACCATTTCAATCAATTAAAAATGATAACATTGTTCAGGCATGTGTGGAATATCGCTTTCATGAAGCGATGTGACTCTCTATCTATAAACACACCACAGTGGTGATAAATGTAAGCATATAAATGATATATATTATATTATGATCATTCTGGAGACATAACATATTAATTACCTTCATCCAATAATGATCATTTTAATATGGAAGTGTTACTCATGTGTATGTATGACCCACTATTTCCATAATGATCATAACCATATTTAATGGTTGGTTCACAAATGTAAAATTTATTTATAATTATGATAAATACTTCATGATTATAATTATTTATATTTTCAAATAATGGCCTTTTTGACAATTTTTGACCAACCAAAGTCATTTTTGGAACATAACATTAATATAGTAAAAACATTAGAGGTAAATATTAAAGATTAAGTAATTGAATAAAACATTACAATTTTTTTAAATAAAATTATAATAAAAATGAAATATTTTATTAAGAAAGTTAATAATTACAAAAATTTTAATATTTAGGAGGATAAATACACATGTGACATGTTGGAAAAAATGGAAATTACTTTTTCTTAATTTCATTTCATGGTGGCATATTTTGATATTATACACTATTACATTATTACGATGTGTATATACATCCCCTTTGACAAGTTATATGAACAAAAAATCAGATATAATGGAATTTTTTTTGTTATTATTTCATGGGGATTATGATCCAAATATTTCCAAAGTGATAAGGGAAATTTCCTTAAAAATTTTATTTAATGTTTTCCTTCAAACACATTATTTTCCATCTCCATATTTTTAAAATCATTTTATGAAATAATTTATATAGACATAAAATATTTATAATGTAAATTTTATGTATCTTTTTAATTTAATTTCAAAAAAAATTAAAATGAATCTTTTTATATGTTTTATATATAACACTTCGACATATGAAAAAATGAATATTCTATTCTTAATATACACCATGATAATGAATTTTCTTCCAATATGTCATTTATTTGATTTAGGGATTACTTTTCAAGATTTCATGTTTTATTAAATGAAAAACCCCAATTTATATTTTTTATTTCATTGTTTTACATATTTTTTAATAGAGAAATGTATTTTTATCAGAATATTGTTTTCATATGGTTTTAAAAGACTTTTTCAAAAGTTTTCATGATGAAATTGTTTTAGTCATGTCTATGGACATGATAATTATATGAAATTGGTGACCTTGATACGTCTTATATGAAGGTGTGATCCCCATTATATCTCACAGGTGAGCTCTATGTAGCTTACTCAAAGGGGTTATCCAAATTTTAGCTCATGAAAAATGTACGATCATGATATATCTTATATTATAGGTGCTCCTCATTATAGATCTACAATGCATTGGGTAAGGATTATATTTTAATTTTATAACATGGTTAAAACAATTAAATGTTTATTCAAATTTGATTATCAAAATTATTCATTATGTCCCCAAAAATTGGTTTCAAATTGATTTATAGGAGTTTAAAAGTATTTCTTTGAGATAAATGTGTATGTGTTTCTTCATCTGAATGTGTTTTACTTTATACACACAAAGAAAATTTAAGGTAATGGTAAAAACATTTTGAGTTTTCCTATTTTTCACTAGACTAAAAGTTTTCTTTCTTTTTATTCCCTTACATATATTTTTGTGATCTTACCTTGTATTAAAATGTTTTTCATAGGGTTTAAAGATTTGTAAAGGAAAGGAAGAAGTCTAGTAAAATTTCATGTTGATATTACATAAGAATAAATAATAAATTATTTTAATTTTCATATATTATAGATAAAATGGATACATTTTGGAAGTATCCTAATTGAATTTTAAGGTTTTTTATGTACAAGTTATATTCAAATTCTCAAAAAACAAAAACCTAAATATATTATCAAATGTAATATAACGAATCCTTGATATAAAATTATAGATTATTTGAGGATTAAATACAAGTGTTTGTAGTTTCGTACTCATGAATATCCACCTCGTAGATCACCAACAGTCCCTCCACCAAATCTACCTCCTCAAAAGACAATATGACCATTTCTGGGTGGTCCCTATTCATGTCACTTCCCATAATGTAGAGATATGATTACCATGTAGCCACCCACTACTATATGACCGATCTGGTAGTCATGAACCTGGTGAAATCACCCCACATAGGAATAAAAATAATGATATCATATCTAATGGATACAATACACTATCATTTCACTGAATATCTATGATTTTTAGTCTACATATGTAAATTCAACATTTATTGAGAATGTTATACATGATGACTACTTGTTAGGGATGATGAATCTTCTATAGGATGTACACAGAATTCTATATCAACATACGTCTCATTGAGAAAAGATATTTCCATCAAGAAGGCCTTTCCGATCACCCTGAGATATGTTGAAATTATAAGTGGGGTTACACAAAATCAGATCTCCCTATGGGGGTGTGCTAAAGCATTTATACTCTAATGAATCCACAAAGTATGATATCATGGGTGTCTCACTTTATTTAATTGAATATAAAAAATACTCCACAATGGAAATTATTCACTACTCTATTTTTATAATCTCATAAATATTAATATATATTAATGTATCAAAATTATAATCCTCAGAGTAGATGTTCTCAAACAAGTCCCTTGGACGCAACCCTTATCATGGGTTTAAGTTATCCATGACCAAAAAAACAGTATATTATCTTAAAAAAATTCCCATATTTCTATATCAAATTTGGAAGGACATTAAGAAGGAAAATTACTGAAATAACTAATTCTAAAAAATCCTCATCTATCATTGTGTCCTTATCTCTATGAACACTTGGTGTCCTCTACTGTTGAAAGTCATGCAGTTCGAAAAACCTATGTACTTCTTCATCCTGATCTATATAGATCATTAAATATTCAACATGAAGAGATATAATTTTTTTATCCAACAATAGTTAGTCTTCTCATTACAAAATGAGTGCATAAACCAATATTTACTTACTACAATGGATTTTTTCTGGAATATACACTTGTAAAAAATCCTCATCACTCTACTAGTAATAATCAAAAACTTACCTTGGAATCATGTATTGTAGTATCAGTGGATTCATCCTATATGTCAAAAATAAATACAAGAATTATTAAATAATATATTGGGTACATAATCAGGAATTATATTTAAATAAAATACTGATTCATATATTATTCATGTACCATTGTTTCCCCTATTTCTATGGTCATAGTGTACAGAGAAAACAAAACGTTTTTTAGATTCCTTGTGATTTAATATATTTTCTATTTCACCACCACAGGGTTATGTGGTGTAAATTTTGATATTGGGAGACCATAACACAATTTCCATAAATTCATAAACTAATATTCAAACTACATCTATAAAAAAATCCACACCTAGGAAAACCACTCCATGATTCAAAACTGACATGAGAAATTCCACCTTGACCCCTCTGGGGAAGAGATAGGTTGAGTATTCAATCCCATGTATTCCATTAATAGTATATGTTATGGTGAAATTCATTGATTCTAAATGACACTTGATATGGGATTTCTTATCTCGATACACTAGTATTAAATACATCACTCAATTCGTGATATAACAATTTATGATAATAAGCGAATCTATTGTAAGTGAAATAAATTCATGTATCAAAATCTATAGATGATTAAGTTAGATGTAGTACATAATCCCTGAAAACTAATAAAACTATATGCCCAGTAAAAAAAGGCACCCCAACCTAATATATTTTTGGAATACAGTCCCTTATAATGTCCCAAATCTAATTAGAATCCATTATCACCATCACCAAACACAATGCATGCTCCTTAAACACGTGGTCTTCTCACTCTTAGTCCCCATGGATACCTACCAAGATACCTACCATCATCATTATATATTGCACATGAATGAGAAAAATCCCATCTAGAGCTTGATAAATGTATACCTAGTAGTATTCCTCAATTTTCAAAAAGGATTTAAAAAATATCAATCATTTCATTATAAATAATATGGGGATGGGAAATGGTGATACCAAATATTCTTAAATGAGAGAACATGTGTATAAAAATATTGGCATGTTCTGCGTATCCTACTATACGTTATGTTTTCCTTAAAATCCATGAATCTCTATTACCCCTTCGAATCATACACATAACATCCCAATGATTATAGTGGGGGGCCCATGCCTCATTGATGGAAACTTAATGGTCGAGGGAGTATTGAACCATTTTTTGTACATACACCCCACTTGAGCTATTGGATGGTGGAGTATAAATATATAAATAGACGAAATTCACCTCAGGTATGTTATATATTAACGACCATATTTTTATTACATTTTAGTGGACCCTCATAATGACATAACTATACCTCTTTGGGAATATTTACTCTAAGATCACTATGAAGATCGTTTATGAATCCCATAATTTGGGAATGCAAATATGGAGATAGAAAACTTCTCATATCACCACACATCATCCGTAGTAACTTATTAAAAGACATTATAATGTTTTATGTGTAAAAAAACCAGGACGGACAATTTAATTTCCAAAATTTGATACTTTATCATGTTGGAATAACATGTCTCCAAGACATGAAGGATTATAAAATTTGTATCATAGAATACATGGTGTGAATCTCTATTTATCTTTAACATCTTGTACAGGAAGACGAAACCTAGTATTGTTTCATTGGTCCATTGTGGGTTATGCAAACCATCATAGTGTTTATATACAAATGATAACCTAGGTATGTACTTCTTGTACATGACTCTCATGTCAACTATGTTCGGTATATGATGGGTACCATAACTCACACCATCTTTGATATTTAACTCAATAAGAAAACCATTTCATCACAACCCATGGGATACATGGAATGTATTTTACCAAACTACCAATTGACTAATCGAGTATTGGAAACTAATTCAGTACCACACCAAGAAATAATTCCAGCTTCAGTTATTTCACCTTCAATCACCCTAGTTTTTTCCCATACAACATTTTTCATGGTTGTAATTATACTAGGATTGAGTTTGTATTCATGAATCACTGGAAATAGAATCCATTGTCACCCATGTGAGACTCTTGTCAACGAACTTCTTCCTACTATAAAGATAAAATGAACCTCTATGGTTTTACAATCTACAATCACCCAATATCTATCTATATTCAATAGTACCTACTGTAGATCCAAACAAATTAACATGGTACGTGGATTCAACCTTGATTCAAATACATATAAAGAAATTTTAATTAATATCCTAATCATAGGATAATGAATAATATATGAAAAATAATGTTAGAAATATACATATATAACCAAGCAATTAGCAGCAATGCCTGTTCTGGACCTCACCATCAATCTGAAGTGTGAAAATTAGAGAAAATATAAAATTAATTAAAAATTAAATAATCCATTGAAATTATATATTAAAAAATTAATGTATCCATGAAAAAATATGAATCAAAACGATGAACAAGAATCCAATCATGAGTATTTCCAATGATGGGAAAAAAATTTATAACAACATATTCCTAACCACATTAATGGATGTATTTCTCGAGAAGAATGAATATGCAAGGATGTTATTATTTATTTACTTTTATGATTATTCATCTCTCTAATGTTCTCTTATAAATAACAATTCTTATCCAAATGATGACACTCTAATCCTAGGGTTTGTTGCGGATAACCCTACGCAATGGATACAAGAACATTTTGATGGAGTAAAATTATATTAATATTCTATAAACTCAATAAATTATTTAATTTCTGAACTGATCCAAAAATTTCAACAGAAATAGTAGACATTATTGATCATTGTGTGAATAAATCAAACATAATTCCTAAATTAAAACAGATTCCCAAGACTCAACCAAAAATATAATTTTCATATTTTACACTATGTCCACAAGAAAAATCAGTAATGTAGAATAGGTGACTCTATGACTATAAATGACATATATATTATTTCAATTATATAAATATCGAGTCATTGGGATTCAATAATATTTTTCCTAGATCAAAAAATAAACTCATAAATATCAGTTAAAATATCTATTTTTAAAATATAAAGATACGGAATTAGATATATAAATGGTTATCACAAACCATTAATTAACCCTACAATCTCCAAATATTTATGGATTAAAATAAAATGTTTTTTATTCATTTTTATGGATATATATTGATTTATAAGGATCATATTCTCTATACCTTCATAGATTCTCCAAATTTAAACTATACTTTGATACAATTATTTAATGACACAACCTTCTAACTCAAATCCAAGACATGTATTAGATTACCACCATACCTTGAGGATGTTCCCCTAATATCTAGAGTTTAAAATCATATATCGGGGGTGTAACACCCCAAGGTTTCATAGTATGTTATCTCTTCAATGTATTTCAATAACTTGTGCTACACGCAATACCGAGTTCAAGCACACCACGACTTACGAAACTAGACTTTCAAAAAAGAGTTCATGAATAGTATTAACCACATTTTAAATTTTATATATCCTATATAATTTAATATTCAACATTTTTTTTCTTATACATAATATCAGAAAAATTCATTTTTTAAGATAAAAGAGGTATTTTAAAACAAATGTAGTTTTATGTCTTATATTGGGGAACCCTTTATAAATCCACTATTTTACACATTTATATATTTAATATAGTGAAATTAAATTTATCTTTACAAGAGGGACATAATAATTTATTTTGGATAAATTTTTTGTACTTTTCTGATAACTTTCAAATGTTGATGAATAGTGAAAAAAATATAAAATTTTAATTAAAAAAAACATTTTTAATCAAAATGATTTATAGTGTTAAATTATACATTTTAATGGTTTTAAATATAAATATATTATATTTTTATCATTTAATGTAATTTAGGTCATTGGATGCAATTTCATATTTAAATTGGACATAAACAAGTGGCAATCATTTGATATTTATTATTTCATAAAAACACGCTTTTAGTTTTGACAATGGAAATTAATTTATGCCACTCTTATGTTTTGAATTTGGATAAATATATTCCATATTTGGAATCTTGTGGTACAAATTTGGGTAAATAGGTAACTTTTATATTTAGACAATATGAATAATTACTCCGGTAAATATTTTATTAACCAGGGTTAAAGGGAAAATAAAATAAATATCTGTAACGAAATACTATTAAATTAATATTTAATTAACCAAATACATTTCATAACCCTATTTTATGATATATTTCAGACCATGGGAATCCTTTGGTAGATTTTAGGACCCCATAGAGCCACTTGGGAGTGATAATGACATTTTATGTTAATTAATGTAAAGTAAATACAAAAATAACAAAAGAATGTATCTTTTAGTAAAAAATTTCTGTATAAGGTTATATAATTGATATCTTAGACTATAAGTATTCATTTGAAAGATAAAAATTATTCCAATATGATGATAGTTTTTTGTAATTTTTATACATAAATTATATATATTTATTTATGACAAAATAATGATCTTGTGTTTTCCTTCTTAATAAAAGAACCAAATATATGATATTGTAAATATTAAAAAAATTAAATTTAATGATTATATTCCATCCAAGAATTTTTTAGGTATATATTACATTTTCTTATTTATTCATTGTATTTGTTTTGAAGTAATCATGTTGTGACGACTTTCAAGAAAACCAAATACTAAATAGTGTGAAATTGACATAAATTAGTTTTAAAAACAAATACTATATTATTGGTTGATATAATTTTCCAAAAAAATATAAGGTACATAAAATGGAATAAATATTATTATATATGTCATTAGTCAACCAATTGAGGTTCTCATGGATGTTTAGAGAATTTTTATTAACCATATAGTTCCAGAATACAATAAGACATGGTAAAATTTAAACTATTTAACTAAGGGTTAAATCTAATAGATAAGGTTAAAATGTTAACCTAAACTCATATAAAACCTATTGGTTGGGATTATTTCTTCCCATAACCACCACATTCTCTAAATAAATTAATTAGGAGCCATTATAAACCGAATATTATTTTATAAAAAAATAATATTTTATTCTTTTCCTAAAGTGACCCTCACCCCCCTTAGAAAAGGTCAGTTCCCCTTCTCTTAATTTCAGACCTCCAAAGCCATTTTGCTCCGCGAAAACCATCCCAAATACCTTCTCAACTATTATCCATTAATCCTAGAGGCCTTACATTGATTTTAAATCCAACCTAATGAGCCCCTTTGATCAAGTCAAAAGGAAACACCGGAAGAAGAGGTAATAATTTCACCACCATCTTTCACGTTCTTTTTTTCCCTTCCACTTCCACTCACATGGATGTTTTCACACTAAAATATTAAATTCTGTACCTTATATACACTGCTATGTTATTATAAATATGGTAAAGCCATATTCATTATTCTATATGTCATATAATGACAAAGTCATCATACATGCTTACGTACGACTTACCATCTCCACATCATGGTGTAGTTTGTTCTTCAAACACTTAATTTTTGGGATTGGTCTGATAATGAGTATAACAGATTCAAATAATAAATATAAAATTTTATTTATTCTTTATATATTATATACCACCCAATTAAATAGGATTTCACCATCAATATAATTAATTTTTTTGCTCCTATGTAACTACGGATTACCGTCTCCGCGACGCGATGAGATTCATTCCCATGTTCACCATTCAACGATGATTATAAAAATATATATTAATAATAAGTATGTATTATATGAAATAATAATTCTACTATGGATATATTTATATATAAATGTACTTAAATTTATCTTATTCACCTATTCTGTTGAATACGATATGAAAAGAGAAACAACGTTTATGCATACGTACGGCCTACCATCTCCATAAAAGGTGCCTTCAACATCATATATCTATCTGTTATAAATATTTAAATTTTAAATATATATGATATATAAATCAAGTTCTATATTCTGGAATTATTTGAATCATTTTCTAAATGATACTATCAAAAATAACATGTTAAAACTTGTACGATATTGAAAGCTATTATTACCCAAATGTTAATTTAACATGAAAATCATTATTATATGGGTAGTATAAATTATTAATTGAATCATGTTTGATATAATAAATATTAACATGGTTCTGGTATAATTTAATTACATACTATTTTCATTATAGAGTAGGATAAATGTTCCCTCGACATAAGTAAAGTGCAGGGTAAGGGTTAAATCTACAATCTCTTCATTATCCGACGTTGTTTTTAAGTGAGTATCTATTGGGACCTCTTTATCATCCACATCCAGGATTCATAAGAATATTTTCATAAGTAATATTTTATGGATTTAAAGAAGGGACTCATTATGTATATCATCATTGTAAATGATTTAAATATTTATTCTTCTAAATCGTTCTCATTAATGTCCATGATTTCAAAATGGGTTTTTTAAGGATTTATTTATTTGGACATGATTTTTTTTAAAATTTTAATTCACTTCAAAAGATTTAAAGTGGTATGGGACAATTTAATTTAAAAATGTCTTCAAATATATTCTTTTATAAATTTTCTATCTTTTAAATGTTTTTAAGAAAAATGTATATTTCTCTCAAAGAGTTTAACAAATCATTTTCATCCATGTAAACATCATATATGGATTTTAATTTTTTTTTAATATGTATTATTATGATAAAAATATTCTATATTGTATTGAAGGTTTGATGATATGTTTGACTATGGATAGGTTATTTGTATACCATTCATGGTTTATAGATAAAGTATTGACAATTCATATTATATTTTTAATACAAATGTTTATGTTATGTTTAATCCTTTTTATATGAGGAATGCATTGGACTTATTATGTGACAGGTGGATCCCACTATAGCTCCTCGATGCATCTGTAGGTCTCTTGAGACAAACTTGTTTCTTGGAACAAGGCTTTGACAAATCATATTTTTAGTCTTGGAACAAGGCCTTGACTATGTGGTAATGATGTATGGGATTTGGCATTCCAACATTATGAAATTGGATATTGATATTACATGTGATTATTTCACTAGTAGAATAACTATGTGAATATTTAAATGGAATTATTTGATTTTCTTTGCCATATTATGCTAAATTTTATGTTTAAAAGGATTTTTTTTAGTCTCTTAAAATTCCTTTAATGTTTATATTTATTTTTGAATGTTTCTGCTATATTGTTATCCTTACTGAGCATTTGACCCCACCCCGTACCATGATTTATTTTTCCAAGGATTCCAAGATGTGTATTATAAATGAAAATAAGGTTAAGCTATGGGATTGATGTCATTCTAAAAGGATCATTTATGTTGTCTTTTATTTTCTAATGTGTAATATAATGTTCATGTATGTAATCTATTTTCCAATACTTCCAAACTGATCGGTATTTCGAGACGTTATTCCATTAATAGTGCCAATGTATTAAAATAACGCACCGAATCTGGGTTTCTAGGGTCAGGGATTACTATTGGTATTAGAAAATGTTTAGCAACAACCTTAGAAATTGATTTAGATAAAATCTGATTAGAGAACATTACCCTAATATAGACATTGAGTATTAGTATAGAAGAACTTTCTAGAATTTTGGTAATGTATATATTTTTTGTATTTTCCAAGAGATACATCCCTGTCTAGATATGAGCAGGTAGAGGCGGCTCTGGCACAGAATTACCTAGGACTGAAAACTACACCAAGGAGTTTTGGGATTGACCCAATGTGTCCTAGTACACGACAATGGGCCTCACTGCCCTCTTGGTAATGACACTCTCAGAGGATATGGTTAGGATAATTCACATTTTCATTACTAGCCGTTATTAAGGATTTAAAATAAATACATCCACAATGAAATCATTTTCTTATAATATATTATATGCATAATAGTTTTAATTTACATTAGGTATTTTACAATTCTGGGTTTATTCATTGTGATGCACAAACAAACCTAATGTATGTCATTGTTTTGAAATGAATCCTAGTATAAGGAATGAGAATTCCAAAAATACACAAGATCGAATGATTAAGAAAGATCATATCATTCAAGGTATTAAGACAACATTTAAAAGGGAAATAGCCTCCCATGTATTCTCATCATATAAAAATATAATATCATGTGTTAATAAGATTTGTAAATATTTTTTTGAGTCATATGGATTTAAAAGGGAAGCCAGGGAAGAAAAGTATGGTAGAGAGAAAGATGGATAAAGGTAATAAGGGAAGAAGGATTTTCTAATATGTGATAATTATGGAAAGATTCACCTTGGAAAATGTATGATGGAAATGGGAGTTTGTTATAAGTGTGGAGAAAAAACACCATGTATGTCATTGCAGAGGTAAGAAAAAGGTTTCAAATGTAAAATGCTTCATCTGTAATGAGTTGGTACAATATGTGAATCAATGTCCAAATCATCAAAGTATGCCCCAAATGTTGTTATAAAAAAATAATCATGTTATGATACTACCAAATAAGTAGAAAAATGATTATATTTATTATGTTGTTATTAAAGTATTGTGTCATTTGATTATTGTATTTATGATGTACATGTTATAATAATTATACAGTATATAAGTATTGTACTAAAGTACTATTTCATTAAGGACTTAAGATTGTGTGGAACCAAGAAAAGTCACTCAATAGCAGGTTAATTTTTTTGGAAAATATATGGTTGAGAGAAATATAAACCATAATATGGTTCTAATAATGAGGTAGTGAATTTGTAATAATCTATGATTGATTTGGAGAAATTATATTGAATATTCATGACTACCATGAAACTGATTAATGATTTGTATATTTGACCATTTTTTGAGTTTACAATTTTTTTGGATAATAGGGGAATATCCAGTATTTTATAAGGAATGAGGGATCATTAATGAAATAAATATGGTTTTATGGTAATTCTGGGTGTTATAGTGTTATAAAAGAATACATGATAAAGGTATTCACATGTTATTACAAGGTAAAAAAGGATCTTCAATAGGTTTACATTCCTTATAAAATTTTGACCGTGAGTTTGGACAAATGAATTTTGGATAATTCTTAATGTTGGAATCAATTAAATTTGACATTTGATAAAATTGTTAAGGTTAAATTATTTCTGGAGATTTTTTTTTTATTTCAGAAAAAGGACAACCCGGAGGTCGGGTGACTACCTGTCACATCCAGCAAGGTCGCGAGACATGAAACCGCAACCCAAGGACGATAAGAGTGGATCACCTACCTCTTGAATATGTGGTTTCCTAGTTATTATAATGTAGTATTTTTTAATAATAGTCTGATATATGAATTAAAAATTCATTATTTTTGGAACCCTGTACCAGTGGGATAAATAAAATATATTTGAATTCTATTATCTTTTGGAGTGAAAGATGAGTTTATGGTAGGATTTATCTGCAGGATAAAACTCTACATGTCATGTATATTTTTCCCCTCATATTCTATGAATAAATTAATTCATAATATTTATGGAAGGGTTCATAAAACCAAAATTTTTTATCCTAAAACCTTATGTTTTTCTGAACCAATGATATTTTAAATCATCATAAATTGATGGCCTTGATACCCTCAACTTATACACTTGTCTGTGATTGATGACCTCAATCACTCCGTATAAATGTTCATGTTTTTCCTCCAATTATGTGTCTCTAATTTCCACCAATGATCTCTTAATTGAGATCATAATTATTTGGGGACTTTTTCATTTCCCTTTCCCTCTTATTAGGACTAAATGTTTTTATCCCAATTTTCTATGTGGGGTTTCCCCAAAGGTATTTTTCTATTTTCTCATTTTTTTTTCAAAAAAAAATCATTTTTTGAGGATGAAATTTATTGAAGGATGGGAGAATGTAACATCCCAATATTTCATAGTTTGTTATATCATCAAATTATTTCAATAACTTGCGTTATACGCAATACTGAGTTCAAGCACACAACGAATTACGAAACTTGCAATTCAAAAAAAAAAGTAATGAATAGTATTAACAAAATTTTAAATTTTATATATCCAATATAATTTTAATATTCATAATTTTTGTTTCTTAAAAATACTATTTTAAAATTTCTATTTTTATGATAAAAGAGGTATTTCTCAAAAAAAAAATGAAGTTTTATTCCTTTTATTGGATAACCCTTTATAAATCCAATATTTGAAACATGTATATATTAAATTTGAAAAATTAAATTCATCTTTAGAAGAGGAACATAAAATTTTATTTTATATAATTTTTTGGTACTTTCCTGATAACTATCATATATTGATGAATTGTGAAAAATACTAAATATTAATTAAAAACTTCATTTCAAAAAAAATAATTTATACTGTTAAATTAAAAATTTGAATTGTTTTTAAGTATAATTAGTGTATATTATTATCATTTAATATAATTTAGTTTATTTTTTTTAATTTAACATTTAAAATGGACATAAACAAGTTTCAATCTTTTGATAGTTATTATGTCTTAAAAACACGCTTTTTGATTTGACAACAGGAATTAATTTATGCCACTTATGTTTTTTGAATTTGGAAAAATGGATTACATATTTGGAATCTGGAAGGATAAATTTTGTACATTATAATCTTTTATTTTTAGACATTATGAATAATTATTTCGGTAAATATTTTATTTACCATGGTCAAAGGGTAAATTCAGTAAATACGGGTAAATAAATAATATTAAAATAATATTAAATTATACTAACACATGTCCTAACCCTATTAGATGATACATGTATGAATTTGGGAATCCATGGGTCGATTTTAGGACCCCATTGATCCACTTGGGAGTGATAATGACATTTTATAATAATTAATCTAAAATAATGACAAAAATAACTAAAGAATATATCTTTTAGTAAAATATTTTTATATGGGTTTATATAACTGATATCATCAACTAAAAATATTCATTTTAAAGTTACAATGACTTCTTACGTGATTATATTATATTTAAAATTTTTAGACGTAAAATAAATATATTTATTTTTGACAGAATAACGATGTAGTATTTTCCATATTAATAAAAGAATCTAATAAATGATATTGTAAATATATAAAAAATAATTTAATCTTTTTTATGCCATACACGAATTTTCTAGGTGAATATGACATGTCAGTATAGAATCAATGTATTTGGATCTATGTAATCATGTTTTCATGTCTTTCACAAAAACCAAATACTAAATAGTGTCAAAATTGACATAAATTAGCTTTTAAAACCAATATAATATTATCGGTTGATATAATATTACGAAAAAATATTACGTTCTGAAAAAGGGATTAAATAATATTACATATTTCATTAATGAACCACTTAAGGGTATCTTGTAAGTTTATAGTATTTTTATTAACCATATTGTGTAAGAATACTAGAAGACACAGTAAAAGATAAACTATTTAACAAAGAGTTAAATCTAAAATACTAATTCAAAATGGTAACCTAAACTTGTCTAAAAACTATTGGTTTAGAGGATTCCAACCCATAACCTCCTCTGTCTTGATATAACTTCATTTTAATCCATTATAAACTGAATATGAAATTAAAATAAATTATTATTTTAACCTTTTTTCCTAAAGTGATCCTCACCCCTTATAAAAGATCATTTCCCCTTCTATTAATTTCACACCTCCAAAACCATTTGTCTCAGCCAACCCCTAACAAAATATCTTCTCAACTATACTCCCTTAGACCTAGAGGGTATACGTTGATCAGAAATCTATCCTATGGTTCCATTTTGTTCAACTCAAAAGGAAACACCTGAAAAAGAGGTAATAATTTCACCACCCTCTTTCAAGTTCTTTTTTTTCTTCCACATCCTCTTTCATTGTTTTTTACAAACTAAAATAATAAATCGTGTACCTTCAATATATTTTTATGTTATTATAAATATGGTACGTCCATATTTGTTATTCTATCCATCCTGTAATGACAAAATCACCATACATGCGTACGTAGGCTTATCATCTCCACGTCGTGGTGTAGTTTGTTATTCAAACAATTCATTATTTGAATGAGTATAATAATGAGTATAACTTATGTAAATAATAAATATAACATGGTATTTATTATTTATATATTATATACCATCCAATTACATAGTATTTAACCATTAATATAATGATATTGTCGCTCGTGCGTATATACGGATTACCGTCTCCACAACGTGATGTGATTCATTCACATGTTCACCAATCAACGATGATTATAAAAATAAATATTATTACGAAGTATGTAATATATGAAATAATAATGCTACAGGAGATATATATGTATATATTTATGTACATACATATATATTATTCACTTACTTATGTTCAATACGTTATAAAAACAGAAATTGCATTTATCCATACGTAAGACCTACCGTCTCCATAAACGGAGCCTTCCACTTCATATATATATATATATATAAATATTTATATTTATATATTAAATATTTATATTCTAAATATATATGATATATAAATAATTTATTATATTCTAGATGTAATTAAATCATGATCTAAATTATACGATCTAGAATAACATGTTAAAACGCGTATGATAAAGAAAGCGATTTTTACCCAAAATGTTAATTTCACATGGGAATAATTATTAAATGGGTAGTATAAAGTCATAAATGAATCATCTATTCTATAATAAATATTAATATGGTTCTTCTATAATTTAATAACATACTATGGTCATTATACAAGAGTTTAAACGTACCCTCGACCAACGAAAAGTGAAAGGTAAGAGTTAATTCTATAATCTCTTCATTATCCGAGGTTGTTTCTATGTGAGTATCTATTGGGACCTCTTTATCATCCACATCCATGTTTCATAAAATTATTTTCCAATGGAATACTATAGGATTTCATGGAAAGGACTCCTTAACTCGATCATCATTTTAAATGGTTTAAATATTTATTCTTCATAATCATTCTCATTAATGTTTATGTATTCATAAGGGTTTTTAAGGATTTATTTATACGGACATGAATGTTTTTAAAATTTTAATTCCTTTAAAATGTTTCAAAGTGTTTTGGGACACTTTGATTCAAAAATTTCTTT
This sequence comes from Viscum album, assembly GCA_963277665.1. Lineage (NCBI taxonomy): Eukaryota > Viridiplantae > Streptophyta > Magnoliopsida > Santalales > Viscaceae > Viscum > Viscum album. The sequence goes on from OY728128.1 coordinate 601,432,643, forward strand.
AAATTTCTTTCTTTATAAATTGTGTGACTTTTAAATGTTTTTATGAAAAAGGAATATTTCTCTCAATGATTTTTACAAATAATTTTCATCAATGTCAACATCATTTGATGAATTTTAAACTTGTTTGAAGTTGATTAATTATGATAATAATCTTCCATACTGTATTGAAGGTTTTCTGATATGTTCAACTATGGATGTGCTATTTATATACCATTCATGATTTATGGATAAAGTACTGACATTTTGTATGCTAGTATTAATACAAATGTTTGTGGTATGTTTAATCCATTTCATATGAGAAATGTATTTGCCTTTGTATGTGATGGGTGGAGCCCACTATAGCTCCTTGATTCATCAGTAGTTCTCATGAGACAAACTACTGTTTTGGAAAAAGGCCTTGGAAAAATCATATTTTTAGTCTTGGAAACCGTCCTTGACTATGTGGTTATGAAGTATGGCATTATGAATTCCAACATTATGAAATTGGATATTGATATTACATGTGATTATTCAATGATTAGAATATCCATGTGAATGAGTAAATGGAATTATTTGATTTATCTTTACCATATTATGCTGAAGTTTAAGTTCAAAAGGCTTTTGTTTTAGTCTCATACATTGCATTAAATGTTTATGTTTATTTATGAAATTTTTTGCTAAATTTTTATCCTTAATAAGCATCTGAGCTCAACCCCTTTATATTTTTATTTTTCCCAGTATTCCAAGATGTGTATTATGATCGATAAGTAGGGTTATGCTATGAGATTAATAGCGTTTTCAAAATATCATTTTCTTGTGTTTTAGTTTCTAATGTGTAATGTAACATTAATGTTTGTAATATATTTTCCCAAACTACTAAATTGATTGGTCTTTCGGGGCATGATTCCATGTAATCATTCCAATGTACTACAATAATGCACCGACTCTGGGCTTCTAGAGTTAGGGCATTACCGAGGGGTAAAATTATCATTGGGGAATGATATTACCTAAAATCACATAAAATATAAATTGTAACCATGCATGTGAGATGTAAAATAATATTTATTTTAAACAATTGAAATTTATTAATGAAAAGAATATATCTTTTGCAACCCTAAATCTGTCATCAAAGTCACATTCCAACTCAAAGTAAATAAATGCATGCATCTAAAGTCCATTCTACCAACTCATCCTACCATTTATCCATAGATGACCTGTTAATTACCACTAAAACATCAAAGTACCTTACCATTACATACATTATAACCAATTACGTCAACATTCCAACTTTTGTTTTCTTGTATGGGTGAGTATAATCTTATATGGATTTCCTCAAGAAACTAATAAATATCAATAAATTATCCAAACAATTAATACAATTCATATCATCGATGATATATCAAAAAAAATTATATGAATCATTGATTCATCAAAAAATATTTTCACCACAATATTCATACCTATACTAAACATAAATAATCACTCATTACATAACAAATTATTCCCAACATATTATCATTAATTCAATAATTCATTTTAACTAACCGTAAAAAATTATTCAAATTTAATAACCTATATTATATTAATTTGTTAATATCTCAATTGAAATGTTTGATGTATTTTTCAAAATTAATCACTTTACACTTAATTCTCCAACATCCAAAAAAATTATCCAAAATTGATGTAATTTACATAATAAATTGGTATGCCTATTCAAACCATCATAACCCCAAATCTCACAAAATTAAATTCTAAAAATTTATGTTTCTTATTATTAGTAATCCACTAATGAAATTTATTGTCCATAAAAAATTATACATTGTTATTTAAAAAAAAATATTTTTAGTGGTGTATATAATTCATCATAGTTCAATGTCTCATTTACGATGTATTTATAGACAATGAAACGGAATAATATCACTCTCTCTCTAATAATAAATGTTATTAAACCCTGTGTTTTTCTCAATTTTAATCGTTTACAGTAATTGTCCCCTTTTATTGTAGTATATTAAATACATATTATAGAAATTTGAAATTATAGGGGAATTGTTTGTTTTAATTAAATTTCATGTTTGTTTAGCATATAAATTATACAATTCAATGATTTTTCTCAAAGAATATGAAACATTTTTTAATCTCTTACTCACTAATTCATTCCAACATATAACCCAAAACATTTCCATTTGAAAAGTAAAATATATAATAATAATTAATTCAATGGATATTAATTCTTTACTTACAAAAATAAATCCCAAAATAGACCATTGAATAATAAATTTATTAATTCGATTACACAAATGAATAATTTTGTTAAATAACTCTCTCATTCTAAAACAAACTCACACAATCCAATTCAATTTATTTTTTATCTAATAAATCTCTATTATACCTCCAAAATTATATTTGTAATTAAAAGTTACGTTGATAATAAATATTAGAGTAATATCTAAAATTAAAAATATAATTATCATGATTTTATTCCATCAATTTTTCATTGGTAAAACATAATAATTGATTTCCCAAATACATCTTTTACTGATCAAACATCTAACATTGTCACATTTATTGAAATTATATAATATTATAACTCCCCTAAATAACAATATTAAGTCTCATAACTAATTCCATAATTATTCCATTAGTATCCATTTAATATGATTATGATATTTTTTTGAATAATTATTCTAAATATATTTTATATCAAATTAATTATATAAACAAATTGATCACTCCATCCCCAACACTGACAAACTGATGATGTAAAAAAATTTATAAAACATTATTAAAAATAATAGTGTTTCAACCTGTATATAAAAATATATAGAAAAATGATATATCAATATGATAATTTATTTAAATAGAACTATAAATATATATAATTATATAATATTAATTCAAAATATTTTTTTGTAAAATATATTTTTTCTTATATGTATATGTATATATTAAAATCAATAAAAATTTACATTAATTTCATTTGGAAAAATATTTAAGTAATGAAATTATTTTTATGTTTTATATCAATCAAAACACACACACTGAAATTTTAATTTAATTATAGAAAAATAAACACTCACACACATAGATAGAAAACTCCACATCGAGTATTATTGTGATATACACATTCAAAAATATAAACATGATGAAATATATAAATAAATAATGAATTTTTTGTAACAATATTTTTCAATATATATACATTTATAACGAAATTATATATAGAAATAAAGAAATATGTTTTATTATTCGATTTATTGTATACAAGTTTTTAAGAATGAGATAGACAAGTATAAAAATGACATTCAAAAATAGTTATCTTGGATAAATTTAAAATCCTTCTTAGATATGTTAATGCATTTCTAATTTAATGTGATGGATTTAAATCAGCCATACATGACCCATACTATCATATATTTGGATTTTATTTATAATTTAATATATATATATATTATTATTATTATTATTACCAAATGTTATTAAAATTTTACTATTTCCTATATATATATATGCAAGTTACATGTTTAATAAATATAACACACACACACAGATATATATATATATATATAAACACAGGAATATATTTTTTAATTGGAAACACATACAGATGTATATATATATATATATATATATTTTAAAAATATAATTAACAATTTACACACACTTGTATATATAAATTTAGGAGCAATAGATTAAAATAATTACTATTACAATTAAATTATATATTTTTAAATATATAAATTAACTATGTATATAAGTAATTACATTCCATTTTAAATACATATATTAATTTTTCCAAAAATTATAATTACAAATAATAAATAAAATTGTTTGGGGATGTTTGTAATTACATGTATTTCTTATAATTTGTTATATAACTGATAAAATATAAACATAAATATAATTTATTTGATATATATTTACACACATTATATTTATAGTATAAATATATATAGTGACTACTAAACAAATCTATGTTGTATTTTTATTCGATCTAAAATTAGTTTATCCTCAATGAATGATTATATGTGATGGACTTAAATACATCATAGATAAAATATATTAGGTATGTGGGATAACATTTCATTTGTAAATTTAATTCTATCCAATATAATTCTTCTAATAAATATTTATTGAATCATTTAATTGAATGACATGAAATCTATTGAATTATTTTGTCTAAATTAAAATAAAAATTCAATTTTCATGAATATTATATCCATCTAGATGGTACTATTTTATATATAAATTTTCAATTTACTATTTTGTGTATACAATTTATTCTTATAAATATCTATTTGTAATTTATAATATTAATTTATTTTTAAATAAATACTATTTTGGAATGATTTGTAAAAAATCATTTTATGGGTTTTCAATCATGAATTCATAAGAATGATGATTTTAAGTATAATAGGTTTTGTTAATTCATTGTGATATTTTTCATATTGATTATTTTTTAATGAAATATTAAAATTTATTGTAATATTTTTGTGTTAAATTATTTTGATTGTGGGATTAGTTTTTTTATTTCATTTAAAATGATGGTGTTTATAGCTGTGGATTACATGGGGTTTTTTAAAAAAATTAGGGGTTAAGGATTAATTAAGGAAATGTTTTTCTGTTATTTTTTAAAAAAATATCATTTTAATTATACCTAAAATTTTTTCCTTATAGAAAATAGTTTTATTGTTGTAATTTAGGTTTAAGGGATGAAATTTATGTGGGGGAAATTGGGCCCAACTCGATAGTTTTTCTTGTGACGAATCTAAGTGTATGTGTTATAACACGAGATATATTTTTACATAATTTTTAACTGGATGAGATATTATTTGTTATAGAAGTGATGTATTTAATAGGATATAATATCCCTTATAAGTATTAATCTCATGATGAGACATTTATAGACCCCATCATATTATGGGTTATATATTATGGCCTGTATTATAACATTTATATATAGTAGTTAATTATTACTTGGAATTCCCTTTGGTAAAACTAATCATTTATTGGGATATTTATTTTGGAATTCTATATTTATCTCTAATTATTACTATATAAAAGGTTCTAACCTTTTTTTATATAATTAATTAATAATGGGTTTCCCTTATATTTTATTTTATCTTAATTCATGATTGTATAGGGTTTCAATTTTTTAACAAATATTTTTTAATAAAATGATAGTTTTTTATTATATTATAAACATTTCGATGACATTGAATGTTTTTTTACAAATCCATGAGATTATATTTGATTCATTGGAAAACATATTGAGTATATACCAAACCCCTAAAGTCAATCATCAGGATACATGTTCGAGTTGATAGTTATGATGTAGAGGAAATAATTTCATCATTAATACTTTGTGGTTAATTATAGATATAAATAGAATATATATGAAGGGGGTTGGTTTTTTGGGATAAAATCACCATTTTTTACTTTTCTGACATGTTCTATGGTTTAATTTATTTACATAATTATATAATATATCATTTATATATCAATTGTTTTAGGAATTTATTAATAAAAAAGTGTTAAATGTAGTTGAAAATATTGTGGTTATATTTTCGAGTGAAGATCATTTCCTAAAAATTTGAATTTCTTCCCCAATAATAGTTTAAATATCTAGTGACCTAGTTGTGTGTATATAGACTTAATTATAATTTAATCAGGTTTTACAATTTAGGAACCTGGTTTGAGACATTTTAAATGGGTATCTGTGTATGATTTATATATCACATCCTGTGATTTTTGGAAGTTATAGAGACAATATAACCAAAACAGTAGAGGTAACAATAAAAATTCGTGATCTCCATAATTATAAAAAAAAATAAGTTTTAATGGTATATTGAATAAGTGGTCAGAAATTATTTTATGAGATAATTTACTACATTTAATAGTTTTTAAAGAAATTAATAAAGGATTTAATTTGAATGATTTAGATTATTAATTGAATTGATTATTGATGTTTTTTCTATACGGCCAAAATTAATTCTTATAATTATTATCAAATAGTCTGTATTTAAGTTTATATTTATTTATTTTGGTCATATTAGGAATCTTTTTATTATTTATGTGATTAAAACAACATATATTTATTATTTTCATCATTTTTTATCCTGCATTGATTCCACATTTTATATTTTTATTTTTCTAGATAATTATCATTAATATGATTGTTAATATATTGATATAGTAATTTTCAATGTCAATGAGATTATAACAAATATGATTCAATTATATTTATGAATATTATATAAATGAATCATGATGTAAGATTAATAATTCAATGAATTGGAATATATAAAATTTGAAAAAAATAATTTTGAACATTTGTATAGATTTTTGAACACATGTTTCAAAATGATAAATTATTATTTGTTCCAATGTCTTATGAGATATTACTTATTGTAATGAATTGTTGTTGTGTTATTTCCCCGTGATAGGATGGTTTTCTTTGATCTCTATATGTTTGAACTTTGGAAATTTAATAGGGGGATGTGGTTACTTCTATCATAGACTTTGTCATAGATATAACCTCGTGAGATCATTGAGAACAATGACTTTAGTTCACATTCCAAGAGTGAATCAACCACATCAATTTAAATAATTCGAACTATTTGGTATTTTCCAATCTTAATTTTAGGTAATTTAAATTATTTTAAATGACATTTTTTCATCCAAACTCCCTTCCTTGATATCAGAAGAAAAACATGGATTTCTTGTGGAACATTATCTACGGAAATCTTTTATTTATTACGATATAGTTAATTTTCAAAATTTTATGGTTATTATTTTTATGTTCTTAATAAAAATATATATAGATAAATTATATGTAAAAATTCTATTGGCTTATATACTAAAATTTTTTGGGTTGAATATGTTTTTTAGAAAGGTGTCCGTATTTCATTTCTAGATGTTATTACTCACCTAGGGTATCTATCTCACTAATGTGAAGGTTGTTTCATTCATCAATTATGTTTGGTCTTCTTGTCAAATATATCATCTATCACTTATTATTTTTTTTATTAGGTATTATTTATTCAAAATATGATTTATTATTTCCTTAAAAGGGATGTGGGAGTTCTAATAGAAATTTAAATATCCCAATTATTTAAAAAATTATTTAATTAGTATTAATTCATTTTTATAAAATAGAAGATTCTCTTCTAGGGATTCATTCTCATATTTTTTGAAAATATATGTGGAATAAATTTTTTATTGTTCTAATTATTCTAAAAAAACTCATCATTAATCCCACTCCTCCAAACACAAAGATTGGATTTTAAAAACATCAATGAGATTTCAGAATTGAATATTTCATTCTGAATATATTTGAGTACCTCTCTTAAAAATGCGTAATGAATATTGTAATTTTTATATCACGGATTACCATAATTCATCTCACATTATTAATTGGGAAACGTCACACTATTTAAATGAAAAAATAAATTGATTTGGAATAATTTATCAACTATGACAACACATATCCATTAATTTATGAAAATTACTAAATCAACCATCATGAAAATTAAAATTATTTTTCATTACTTCAATTGGAAATCATTTTTGTGAAATCACAAATAATGGATTCAATGGAACCAAAGGGATCATATTTTGGAGGGTTGATGCTTTAGTATTTAGGGTTAAGGTACACCATTAATTAATAATAGGTGTGGATGGAATTTGACTACATTGAGGGATGCTCAGTGTGCTATAGGTTCATGTACCAAAATAATTGGAACTCATATAACATTTTTAGAAATGGGGGAAAAGGTTTTTCATCATTTATAAATATTGATATTGTAAATATAATTCCAAATTTATTCATTGCTCCATGTGGATGGCCTAAAAATAGAATTTTTTATATAATTATTTTTATAGTGGAAATATTTTCAATTTCAATATTTCTAGAATGATAATTTTAATATCAATAAAGGTATTGATAATCCAAGTTTTCATTAAATAGTTTTAAATACATATAAATTAAATATAAAAAATTATAATTCATTAATAATGTTTTGAACATTTGATTTTTACACCATCAATTTCATGGAAATTATCAATTATTGAATTTATTTTTGGTCTATGACAATCTGATAGAAAGAGTGATAGACAAGGGACATTTGGAATAAATGTATTCGAAAAAAATGTATATTTTTAATATATTTCTTTTATAAAGGATGGTTATAAAAATAGGCTTAGTTATTTAATGTTGATATAATTCTCTGGTATCGTGTTATAACTTCCATAAAATTCCATAATTGAAACCTTACATTTTCTTTTTGATTAAATAAATTATTTTTTAATTATTTAAAATTATTTCTGGATGGATTAGGTATCAATAGATGATAAATAATCCAACGGAATGAGTTATCACTTTCTAGTTCTCTAAAAGCACTACACACATGGCTCAAAGGAAATATCACTAAACTGTATCACTATATTTTAGGAGAATAATTGGAATTCAGGAATCTAATTGATGCATAGGGGTGATTCTCTAATATTTTAGAAAATAAAATATTTTTTTTAATATATTCATGAATATAGAGTTTCATTCAATTTATGTGAATGTACCTCACCACTTAACTCAACTTTTCTAGATTATATGCTGCCCATTGTTATTTATGACTATCCCCCATGGGGTAAATGAATTCATTAGATACAACTAACTAAATGGTTAATCTAGAATTTTTAAAAATAATATATTTATTAGAAAATATTGGGTGGAAGGGTATTAATTGATTCTAGGAAATTTGTGATTATTTATTATTCTTCTAATTTTTACATTGGTCCATCATAAATTTTTGTTGAATCCATTTCTCAAAACATTATCTTGGAAGCTTTTTTTTAATGGTGGATTCTTATCTCCATCATTATTTTTGATACTCTTCTTCTAAAAAATACTTTAATAGATAATAAGATTCAAAATTTTACGTTTTCGAGTTAAGAGATTATATATAGAATATTCAAGAGGATAAATTAATTTTTCAAAAAAAGTATACGGTAAATGTAGTGGTAAACATTTTTATATCTATTTGATAATAATTTTTATTTGTGGTTTATTTCAATTAAATTTTCTCTATCATTTCTACATTTATGTATCTTGTTTATGGGGGTTCCCATGGGATTTTCAAGTTTCATCCATATTTAGTTTCATATTTTTTTAGTTTTTAATTATTTTCTACTACAATTAAAATTTAATTTTAATAAATATATTTAATTTAATTGATGATATAATTATTTTTAAAAGAAATTTATGTTGTTTTAGTTTTAATTTAAAAATAAAATGAAAATAGAAAAATGTTTTTTCTAACTTATATCGATAGACTAAATAATATTGAGACCCTATTTTTTAGCTAAAAGGTAGTATATTATTTACAATCTATGATAATTCATCATATTTAACAAAAATATTGTTTTTTGTTATGTTAATTTTTTGAAATGTGATTTTTTTTTAAAACTAATTCTTCCCTCCAAAAATTAAAGATAATTTAGGTGTGAGACATGTAAATTTTTCTATGGCTATATAAGTAATAAAAAAATTAACGTTGCAAAAAATTCTTGTGGAAATCATATTTGGATAGCTATTATATGGGAATTTAATTATCATAGGGAATGATAATTGATAGTAATTATTTTCAATAATAGAATGATAATATTAGTCCTAAAAAATGATTATTTTTATTATCATGACGAGAATGGTAAAGATCCCATCTACCACAATAGTATGCGATGTGTGTCTCCCCATGCCCACCATTAATAGATTATGTTCTAGAAATTAGAACTATGATGATTTAAAATACATTATAGGGAATATACTATAAAATCCTAAAATATATATGCCACTCCAATAAATAATATATAACCAAATACTTTCATCAATATAAAAAAATCCAACTATAAAAATAATTGAAAATGCAAGAAAACTATTATCCAAAACCCACATGTAAAAAAAAGAGACTATAATAAAAGTGATTATACAACCAAGAATAATACATATATCATAATTCTAAATCCTCCTCATAAAAATAAATCTTTGGAATAAATCACCAACAATATTCTCCATTTTAAGAATCACTAATCAAAACTATACCAAATATCATCAAGCCTCAGATTCTCTACATCTACCAACATCATCTCTAGATTGTTTGACGTGTCCCCTAAATCAAATGATGCCAGAATAAATCATATGCGTGGGTGAGTATAAAAAAACACATTTGGACACTCCATAAAACAAAATTAAATAAGAAAACAATAAATTATCTTAAAATAGAATATTTCTCTATATATCCTCTATTTTATAGATTATTAGGTATACTAAAAAAATCCATCTCTAATAATCTCATATTAAGGATGTATCATATCTAATAAGTAACAAAAATATTTTTATAATACTATAAATTTAAAAATAAAAAGGTTTAAACCCTATTTTTATGTCATATATTGACGCCAAATACAATGGGTCTAACACAATAATATTTGAAACACTTTAATTACTCAAAATCCATTCTTAGTCTATAAATATATTATAGGAAATCCACACCTCACTATGGTTATATCTTAAATCAATGGATTAATGGGACCTAATAGGCAAAGAATATTTTATATATTTTGTAGGGAAATATTCTATTGTATATGTGGAGGATCTACACCACATCATTTGGGGGTTTATCAACATTTACTAATTTATTTTGGTCCACACCTCTTTATAATAAATTAATTACCAACCACATGCATAGATATGAAGAAACTGTAAATTGAGAATATTAAAATGTTCTTTATATTCATATATCATAAGATGGATTGGACCCTACAATGATTATACCACTAATGTTGTACATGAACCACATGCATAGAGGAAAGTGCACTGATACCAGGGGCAGTATCTAATTTCCATGTCACCTCCAAGAACCACAAAAACCTCTATTATTATCATTATTAGGATAAGATACTTATGTTACCCAAGATACCATGTAAATATATGCTGATAATTAATAGGAATATACTATCAAACTCTTTATGAACAACCACATAAGATTTATTATTTACTTGTTCACTTTTAGAAACTATATGATAGAAATGAGAAACCCTTAATTGAATAAATATTAAATAAAATATACTTTATGGTACATTTCATATATTCCATGGGTAGAAGCTATATAGGTTGTTCCATCAATTTATTGACTGGGTTCATAATAAAAAATGTTCCTAAATAACCTACACAACATGTGGACGTATAAATTATATATATATTTAATATAAAAGAAAAATTGGTGTCATAATGATAAACGCAATGTATCATCCCTTAGGAAAACATGTGTATTTCATGGGTTAGTATAATTTGATCCATCTAAGACCTGATTCATGTAGATTTAGATAATAAAAAATTTGTAGGGAAACTACAAAATATTTTTTATTTCACATACTAATGAAACTATAACTATTACTGAAAGATGAAACATAATCTGTTTAATGAGTTATTATATGAAATTATATTTTTACTCACCAATAAAACCCTATCACCACCAAAAAAACCCATACATGTCATCTCATTCTGTTACTACACACATTATAGTTCAGAATTCACCAAATTTACCTTCTCCTATAATATAACCTTTTCCACTACATTATTAAATTCAAATAATAGCTTCTTCATATACCATTACCTATTATGGACATTCATTGTAATCCAACTAACATTTACACACATGATCTAAAAATTAACGATCAATATATCAGTTTCCATCCAAACAAGTGACCAAATGACACCCTAGACCCCCCCCCCCCCATTGTTTATAACCAATTATAAGGAAACACTAAAGAAATATCATAGATCATTAACTCACATTAACCAACAGTTTCCATATTGAATAATCATCATCTCCATTATCATGGTTTACAGGTTTCAACCCTCTAACCATTATGATGACTTGGGGTGAACAATCAATAAAAATTAATAATTTCATGGAAGAGGAGGATATTAGTCGCCATCAAAACCACCTTCCCCTGAGCCTTTTTCATGTGATCGAAATTCAATACGGAACTTTCCTGAAATATGATTCAAAAAAACATAATTGAAGGATGAATAAAGATCAAATAATTTGTAATAGATGAGAATCCATTGAGAATTAAATTATTGATAAATAGTAAGAGAGAATTATTTGGTTTAACAATAAAGAACAAATTCATGAATCAAAGGAAAATTTTCAAAATTAAAACAACGATTATTTTCACGTGATAAAATTATATTTTTTATATTGACTAGAAAAAGATCAAAAAATATAGAAATTTTTTTTTTAAACACACAGGAACATTGAATTTTTTTTGAAATTGCCTTAATATTATGTCACCATTAATTATATCTAACTGATCCTATAATAATTTTATCATGATAAATCTATTAACCTCTAGATCATATCTAGGGTTCCATCATCTATAGTGGTATCTGAGCCATGATATAAAGAAAAAAATAAATATATATGTGAAATTTTGGTTGAGCAATATTTATGATAAATACTCCAAAATGGTCCAGTCTAGGGCCCAAAGCAAAAAAAATATAACACCTATAATAGGTAATATAATAATTTTTGAGCACTGACCAAAAGTTAAAATATCAATTTAAAGTTCTATCAGGAAGGTGTTATAATTAGATTCATGGGATCATGATTTATATAATTCTTAAATATTAAATATACATTCAATCCATGATATTGGTAACATCACTAAAATTCAATACAAGGGTGAAAACAATGTGTCTAGAGTAATTTAATGAGCGTAAAAAATAATAATGTCATATAAAATGAGGATTTATATAGTTCAGAACTATGGAATAATGAATTATTTAACTCTTGATCAAGGTGAAACTAAAGAGTCTATATCCCCCTATCATTAAACTCTATTATCCCTTTAATAGTAGGAGGAAAATCTACCCAACTGACAATATCAAGAGATAATATCATGAGAAATGATATCTTACCTTTGTATTCACATCATATACCTTTAGAGGTCTAATCATTTTCTCAACTTAGATCATACACCACACCAGAAAACATACTCATTTCCACCACATCTTCCTAATTACTAAAATTATATTTCCACTTCCTCATAGGGTCTGATGGGATAAATACTATTTTTGTAACAGCTAAAAAATTACATATATTATTTATTAAAAAAAATTCCTAGATTCGTTACAAGAAATAATCCTATCCATACATCTCTCATGAACATAAAATAGTGTGAATCAAAAAAATACTTAAATAATTATGGATATGGTTACTTAATAATGGTAATTAACATACTTGTTCCATTCACCGTACCAATAAAAATAATCCCCAATGAAAATTTGTATAAGTACCATAAATTTATAATTAACACTATCGATGGGTGTATCCTTGAGATGTTAACATTTAAAAAGTTGATATTTATGAAATTTTTTCCCTCAATGTCTAATCCGACATTGAATCATTAATAGAGAAGCATAACAAAACTATGTAACTAATAGAAATATAATTCAAACACATATCGACCCACATAATACTCTCTCAATCATTTGTGAAAACCATACATCTTCACTATCATCTTTATATTTAATTCATCCATTATAATGGGTAACCAAGTTTTGTACTCACATTAATTTCAGGAATCACATTGATGAGAACATCAAGAAACTATTGTGGTCACCCCAATAATATATGCATCTATCCATTTTATCACTACAAACCCATCCCTACACAATCCAATGTAGAAAAAGTTTAATGTTCATATGACCATATTATTTTTACTCTAGATAGTAGAATAACATTTCCCTTAAATTATGAAATTGAAAACCTCAATAAATTAAGATTCATTACTCCCCCCATATATTGAGTTTCCTCTAAATGAAAAACAATACATAGATAAACATACATCACTAAGGTCAGATAATCAACAAGGTGGCCATTAGTCAAATTCTCATACTGTGGAACCCATGATGGGATATATGATAATGCTAATATCATATATTGAAATATGATGATTCACCTCCCACCATTGGAAAATTGTTCTAGTATAATACCAAAGAAAATATTATCACACATGGTCCCAAAATCTATGCTTCCAAGATGGGCTCCATCACCTAAATAAGATATGCGGGCCCTTTGATTCAACTAGAAATAGTATTTTTCTCCTGGTTCTATCAAGACTAATCATAACAAGGCTATAAATCCATTAGATACACCATATATTGAGGAAAAAATATCATATTAATGGGGCTGAACTACTTTTCTGATGCTATATTATATTGATTACATAATAGATGATATTGTCAGTCTATATAAATGAAATATTATACACACTATTCAAGATAATTTTCCTTATCACTCTAGTCTAGAAAACACATCTGAAGTGTCCATTTTTATGTGCACTGTATATATCAAAATAATAATCCAAAAATTCTCACCTAACCCTATAAAATAGTGTTTTGATATGTTAATATCCCTAGAAATTATCAACGGATCTTGAGAACATTATAGTGGAATTCATTAAGCTTGAAAGAAGTTTTAGGATTTGAAGATGTCAATCATGATTCATGAAAATTTATCATCAGAACTCTTCTTAATGAAACATATGATATACTTCAAACATGATATCGTACTTCAAAAACAACTTATATTATTTCTACCAGTAAAACGGGTCACACTAATTCTATTGAATCCATTCCTTAAAAATCTCTTCTGATGTGTATCAAAAACATCTAATTCACAATAGATCTATACTAAAAAATAGATGATATATTTATAGTATCAAAATTCATGTTTATGAGAAAATAAATCTTCTTATAAGTGAATCCCAAAAATGCATCATGGATTGTTATCCATATAATTTTCAATGAATATAGGAAAAAATCATCTTCATCACCCCTATCATAAAAATATAAACCAAAAAAAAATTATTGAAATCAATTAAAAAATCCTAATATTTGTAATTTTATAACTTTTTAGAGAGTCTACTAACTATAAAAGTTGAATATTGACCTATAAACTCATTTTTATACCATCATTAAACTATAAAAACCCACATAAACATACAGTGTGTAGAACTAGTTCACAATAACAATGATGTTATTATGTCTCCCTAATGCATAATGGAATCTCAAAATATATCTTCATATCTTGGTTACTAGATCATAATATCTGCTAATGTTAGTTATTGGGATGAAATCTATTAATATGAGTCATTATCAACGGACTGTGGCTAGGATATAAATTATAATCTCCAACATTAAACTAATCATAAATGAATAAAACATCTGGATTATGTCAGTGTTAAGGATTTGGATTGTTAGTGGAGAAAACACATATCCCACCAAAATCCCTATTGGCCTATAAGAACCTGGATCTCCTATCTAGGTATTTTTCCTTTTTCTGGTGTTTTTTAGGAATAGATGAGTTTCTGGAAATTTTTCAGTACACATCGTGTACTTTATGTGTACACACCATGTACTCAGTTACTATAGGTAGTTGTGTGATGGTCGTGTAATGTCTATGCACATAGTCGTGTGTGGTGACCTGGAGGCTGCGTAAATAGGGGCTCGGTAAAGTCATGTACAGGCTATATACCTCAAAAATACATGTCGTGTACTTTTGGTTTTTCATTAAATGTACTAGGGTCGCCTCTGACTGACAGAATCACCTCTTTCCCGACCTAGTTAATCCAGGAGCACCCATACGGCCACAATTCTTCCCTGAGCCCCCAATCAAGCATCAGTTCTTCAAATTGAAAGTCATCGATTGCATTGGGATTTCCTCCATAAGATCCTCCTTCTTTTAGAGCTTCATTTCATGAGTCCTCTTTCTAGAGTTATCCTCAGTTGATCATTTTGAGCATTTTTGTAGATCGACGATGTTATTGGGAGATTCAACACCTGATGTTCAAATATAATGATCCTACAACATTGAGGTAGGTGGTTTGTGCAATTATGTGGGATTTATTTGAGTTATATATTCAAAATTTCTCATCACCCATGAATGGGGTATTGCATGTTTACTATTTTAGCCCTGTTAATTTCATATTATGCTTGTATGCAATAATAGAGGTTATTTGTAAGTTAATAGAGTAAATTTCTATGCTTTGGAAGTGTTTTCCCATGCCTGTTTTTTATTGACCATTTGGTCCTGCTTAGCCATTTAGGCTGCCTTGTTTTTCACCATGCCGAGTAATGTAGGATGGAGTGGTTGTTTATCTGACATTCTATTATGTTGTAGTCTATTATCCAAGTAGTTCTTGAGGTTTACTTTGGTCATATTGTATTGTTGTGCTCTTTTCACTTACACAAGGTCATGAGAACCTGGTGAAGTAGAAAATAAGAAGAATAGACATACGAGATTCTCCAGAGTGACTGTTTTTTATTCACGATGCGATATCACAGGGGGAATTGACGTAAGTGAATCTTTAGAGTGTTTGTATTTCCTCTATGTGGGACACAGGGGTAATGAGATGCAATTGCTTCCCCAAAGAACCTTTTAGTTACAAATACGAGAGTATATGGGGAATTGACAGTGTTTTCTTTATCAGAGAGTCTATAATAATGCTATACCAGAGTGGCTAGACTGTGAGTATAGCCCAGAGGGTTGCATTTGTTGTTTTTCTAGAACCATAGGGGTTAGGCATTTTGTGATTCACATAGTGTTTCTTGTGTTTGTTAGGTAGGACCAGAGTGGATAGGTTTTGAGTACATCCCAAAGGGCTACCTATTTTTTATTATCTGCTTACATGATAGGTGGTATTTGAATGCTTAGAAATTGTACAATTGATTACTATTTAGTACTTCCTTGTTTACTGCTTCTTTTTTTGTTGCCTTAAATATATATTCGCTGACTATTATGCACAGATCTCTGGGTGGATACATAATGGGATTTAGTATCACACCCTGTTTGGGCCTTGCTATTGGGCCCAAATAGATTGTATTGTTGTTGGTATAGACAAGGTCAAGTTCCCTTCTACTTCAGTTACTTGACTATGTTGGAACAGAAGAGCATGGGACCAAGCATAGGCTTGCTATGCAATGGAGCTATTTATTACTTTCCTTTGTACTTTTTTTATTACTGTATTCCTTCATTGGGAATTTCTTGTCTTATTTTCTATACATATGTATCATGCATCATTTATATAAGTGTTTAGTTGTTCTAACTTTTATTCTTCTGTTGTTTACTATTTTATTGTATTAATACTGCTTCAGCTTTTGATATCTTCTTTTTTTCTGATATGTTACTCTACAAATGAGGGAATAGTTTCCCCACTATCACACCCAAATCCCTCACTACTAGTCAGCAGCCTCTCGCATTCCGAGAAATGCTCTTGAAGCCATGTGACCAACAGGGTACGAGGCGTCTCTGGGCACCTTTCAAAACCAGGACACTACAAAGTGGTACCAGATGGTTTATTTCTTCATAAATTCCTATTTGGAGTATATATATAGGGATACGAAGGAATATGTTGTTCGAAATAAGCTAGCCCAGGGAGTATCTAACCCATGTATAAGGAAAATCCAATTTACCACATTATTCAATTTTTTTTTCAATTTTTACAGTTGATTAAATTTCACCATTAGAAGATTCACATGTTTTTGGCTATTATTGTTGACGTTATTGAGGTTTTATTTTGGTTATAACCCAATGATATGTGGGTATTCCATCTCATGCTTCTAATATGCACATTCTGGAAATCAGATGTCATGCATTCTTGTCGTGCTAATTAGGGTTCATTAGCAATTCAATGTTGTTGTGATAGATGTTGTGCTATTTATGCATGATATTGTTATATAGGCCTTGATTGAATGTCTACATTGATAGAGCATTAAAATTTGAATGTTTTGGGTGAATGAATTACAAACATTGGTTATTGAGGTGTTATGGGCCCTCATGGATAAGAATTTTGCGGGTCATTGCCCTGGTATCCTTGTGTATGACATGTATAAGATGATAAGCTTTGATTTCCAAGGAGTATGGGCCCTCAATGATCATAATTTGGAAATTTAATATCTGTTTTAGTGTTTTTTCTGGGCTTCGGAGTAGTTTTATAGGATTACTGACTGAAACAACCCAGAATACACGTCGTTTAGTTTTGAATACACGTCATGTTTTCTTCTATTCGGGAAGAAATTGTTTTTCTTAAGTACACACTATGTACCCTATGTACATGCCATGTAGTATCTGACCATCTCGCTGGCTATGTGGGCAAAGACACAGGGTTGGGGGAAAACCTTGGTGGAACACGTCGTGTACCAGCCATACATGCTATGTGTTTATATCATTTGTTGTCAGTGTTACTAATGAAAAGAGTGGATAAAAAATTAAGCAATACATGTCATTTCAGTCTTGAACATGCCCTGTAGTATGAGCCGTTTATCTTGCCGTGTCACTAACAACACGGATCATTGAAGCTCGTCTAGTACACACAGTTTCTGGAACTAACACACCATGTAGTCCAATTGTAGGAGAATTGTGGAGCTTAGTTGTGTAGATAGACCTAGGTAGGGGCAGAGGATTCAAGTACACACCATGTGTTAGGAAAACATGTCGTGTGTTTGGGTTGTTAAAGGACCAGTTTTGGTAGAAGTACATGCCCATGTGAAAGGATTTTGGGAACACACCATGTATTTAAGTATACACACTTTGTATCCATGTTTTTTAAAACATGAAATCATTCTTTCTCATGTTCCATTATTACCCTTTTAAGTTTCAGTACCTATTAATCAGGATCTAAAGTGTCCGCTTGACCTTGCAGAGTCATGCCACTGAGACATCCTCTGGTTGTACGCCAGTTTCAAGGCTGTGATCAGACACTGGACATGGATGATCATGAACTTCCCGTAGATCCTCCTGTTATTCTAGTCTTGGCACCAGCCATCATTCCAGACATAAGTGATGATGCATATTTCTGATAGGGATTAATGTGGTTCATAAAGACCTTCTGAGAAGTACCACATCCTTCCTCGTCTAAGGAAGAGCTGTCGTGGGTATTTCAGTAGCAGCATCCTCTTACCATCAAAGCGTAAGGATGACCTCATCATGTAGATTAATGGTTAGAAGCCATGATTTATATCTTCAAGAATCTGGAGATGCCTCCCGAGAGTAGGGTGAAGCATTCTATGTATATGCTTTTGGACTATGCCAAGAGATGGTGGGATGTGATGTCATAGGAAGGACGCCAGTAGGTCATGGCTTTGGATGAGTTCCAGTGTGCCTTCAACGAATACTACTATCCGGAGACCTTGAGGAAAGATCAAGCTCAAGAGTTCATGAGTCTTGATCAGGGTACTCTTTCGGTTATGGAGTATTCTTCTCAGTTCACAGAGCTACATATCTTCACCCCTATTCCAAGAGGTGATGCGTTATTCTTGGTGAGGAAGTTTTAGTATGGTCTTAGGTATGACATCTGATCACAGGTCAACATAATCAGGTTTACTTACATAACTTCTATAGCCATCCATGCGCTGATCACGAAGAAAATTTTTAGGGATTCTAGACTTGTGAGCCAGGGCGGATTGACATTGGGAGTCAGTATCCCTCCTACTGATAGTAGGAAGCGTCGCAGGGGGTCTTCAAATAGTGATCCAAGGAGGATAGTGTAACAGCCCGAGATTTTATGAAAAATATTTTTTTAATGTCTTGTGTTATACGCTACACCAAAAGGAGCTTTCACAATACACATCTCTGACCTGTCTTGAATTATACGCAATCGCGACCTTCCATGATAGTGTGTGTTGTACGCAACACCGAGTTTCGCTAAACAACGATATGCTATTGAGATATTATTAAAACTAGCCGTTATGAATAGTAATAACCACTTTTTGAAATTTGGTAAATTTAATTTTTCAAAATGGAATTCATTTTTGGATTCGTAATATTGAAATTAGCTTAGGGTGAAATTTTGGTACTTTTCGGATAACTTTCATATTCTGATGAATAGTGAAAATTACTAAATTTTAATTAAAAACAACTTTTTTAATCGAAATAATTAATAGTGATAAATTATTAATTTGAGTGGTTTTAAAGTATATTTAGAATATATTTTTACAATTTAATACAATATTGGTCATTGGATGTAATTTCACCTTTAAACCAGTTATAAACTACTGTCAATCTTTTGATAATTATTATCTCTTGAAAACACGCTATTTGTTTTGACGACGAGAATTAATTTTTAAATTAGTTAATGAAACTGATATGTTTTGAATTTGGTAAAATAGACATCATTTTTGAGTTCATAATATCAAATATAGATTAGGCCTAATTTTTGGTATTTTTCTGAAAACATTCAATTTTCGATGAATAGTGAAACCACTAAGTGGTAGGTTAAAACCTGAATTTTGCATAAAACATAATTTTACCGTTTCTGTGAATGGAATTTCGAAAATCCGACAGACACGGTTAATATGAAGGACTAAAATGTGGTTCAATGAGATGAAAATAATTTTTGGTGAATAGTAACTTTTTACTTTTTTTACCACGGTTAATAGTAAATAGGGTAACTAAGGGTAAATATGATATTACTATTACCCTAACACATGTCCTAATTCAATTGGATAAGTGTAATTCGACCAAAAAAAACCTTATGAATATAATATGACCATTTAGGTCCACTTGGATTAGATTATGACATTTATTATTAATTTATTTAATGAATAGTTAAAATAGTTAAAATCAAAGTTTAATAACTAAAACATTTTTAATATGGGGTTATACATAAGATAAATTCGACTATAAATATTCATTAGAAAGATAAAAAGATTTCATACATAATGATATTTTATTTATAATTTTTAAACTTTAAATAAATTAATTTATTTATGACACAACGATGATGCAGTAATTACCCCTTTAAGGAAATATTAACATAATTGATGTTATAAATGCTCAAATGAATGCAATTTGAGACTTTTTATGAATTACACTAATTTTATAGGTTACTATGATATATTAGTGTTGATTTAATCAACTTGGTTCGAACATATAATTCTGTTATGACTTTCACAAAAATCATATATCAAATAGTGTCAAAATTGACACAAAATAGTTTTTAAATAAAATATTATATTATTAATTGTTATTTTATTCCTAAAAATCTAAGGTTCGGCCAAATAAATTAGATAATGATATATATATTAATAATAAACAATTTGGGGTTCGTTTGGGCTGTTATAGTAAGTGTATTAACCATATAGTGAAAGAAAACAAAAAGACACGGTAAAAGTTAAATTATTTAACTTAGAGTTAAATCTAATTGATAAGTTTAAAATAAGACTCTAAACTTGTCTAAATCCTATTGGTTGATAGTATTTCGACTAATCCCCACTTTAGCTTCGAAATAAGACCCTTTGGAACCATTATAAACCGATTTTGACATTAATATAAAATAATATTTTGAGGTATTCCTAAGGTGCCCCTCTCCTCCTTTATAAAAGGACACCTCCTCCCCCTCCTCCACACACCAATTTGAGCACTCAAGCTCGGACAAACCCTGCCAAAATCTCTTCTCCACTTCCCTAGTAACATCCTAGAGGTTCTGGTCTTCCTCAAAGACCAATTTTAGTGCCCTGTGTGGAGGTCTCAAAGAGGCGCTTCAAAGAAGAGGTAATTACCGTTACCAATTCTTTCATCTTTATTTCTTCTTCCACTTCTTCTTCTTAGGTTGTTTCATTATGAAGTAATAACATCAGTATCACTCATATACTGATATGTTATTTTATGTATGAAACAACCCTATTTCACCATATATCCATCCTACGGAAAAAGAAATCACCGCGCGTGCGTACGTACGGAATACCGTCTCCACGGCGTGGTGTAATCTATTTTCCACCACCACCTTACATGGATGGGTATAATGGTGTAAAGAATAACTATAAATAGTTATTACAACATCATATTGATTCTGATATATTTTATAATCCACTCCAATTCAATTCAATATTTATGGAAATGATATCATCGCTCCTGCGTTCGTACGGACTACCGTCTCCACGACGCGATGAGATTCATTCTCCATGTTAACCATTTAAGAATGATTATAAAGTATATATAAGAAATAATAATGAAATATATGACATTATAAAGCTACTGGATTTATGTATATATATATATGTATGTCATCTACTTACTTCCATTTCAAGACAATAAGGAAAGGAAAACAGCATTCATGCGTACGTACGAACTACCGTCTCCATGAACGGTGTTTTTCATTTTATTTATCTATCTATTATATATATATATATACTGAATATATATGATATATAAATCATATTTTATATTCTGGATGTATGTAAATCATGATATAAGTAATAATTATTTCAAGAACAACAAGTCAAAACACCTACGATAAATGAAATGATTTTACCCAAAACGCTTCTTTAACATGGAATTTACAAAAGAACGGGTAATATAATGTCATAAATGAACCATTTATGATATCATAACAATGAATATGATTCTTTAATAAGTCAATGTCATTATTTAAATCATTATACAGGAGGTTCGGACACATACGAAGCAAATCAGACCTAAGGTAAGGGAAATATCACAATCTCACTTTTATCCGAGATTGTTTTTACTTTGGTAATTACTGGGGTGTATTTTATCATCCACATCCATGTTTCCTCAATATGTAATATTATTTCCATCCAACTAAAATTGTTTAAATCCAATTTTACCCTTCGGTGAGTTTTTAGTGAAAAAATATGAAAGGAATCTTTTGACGTTTTTCATACGAGGTGCTTTTTTGACTTTTCCGACAAAAGTACGAAGAATGTTTTTTTTAACTTATACGGCATGAATGGATTTTTAAAACATTATTTCCAAGAAGCATCCTTTAAAAGTTTTGAAGTTTATTTTTAATCATCTTCTTTTATTTTAAAGTCGTATGACATGTTATGAAAGGAAAAATGTTTTTGAAGTAGAAAGGATATTTTCCTCAAGAATGGAGTTCAAGTATTTTATCAAAATTATTTTACATCTAAGATAATAAAAGGGTTCTTTTTTTATCCCAATTATTACATGGATTTGATTATGTTGTGATGGAAATATTTTTATGAATTCCTTTATCTTATATGAATTGTTTTATGATGTAATGATGTTTCAAGAATCCCATTTTTGTTACATGTGTTATGCGATGATGTATGATTTATGATTATGTGGCACACATAAGAAAGGATTCATTATAAGATGGGTGGGAACTATATCTCCCTCCAATGCATTGGGTAAAGATTTTATATCTCATGAGATAGACATGGCTGGATTGGTGGGTTATACCGGTTCAGTGAAAAAGGACTGAAACGAGGGTTACTCGATTCAGAAAGGGACTTTGTCCACTAAGATAGTCTTGGCAATGAGTCTTGACTAACAAGAAATGATTCTCTATGAATATGTGTGAATGCCACAAAGTTTCATGTTTTATGTTATGATTATTGTGATTACATTTCACTACCATGATTTATCCCATGTTATGAAATTATGCTCTCTTTTGCAGGTTATGATTTCCAAAATGTTATGTTCTTATGAATACGATGGGATTGATATTTCTTTTGTTTACCCTTACTGAGCATTTGAGCTCACCCTTTTATGTTTTCTTTTCCCCAGGATATATAGAAAGGTTTTAGGTAAGAAAAAGGAAGATATTTATGGGAGATGTTGAAGATCTTTCACCACGATTAGAAGATTTTATTCCGAGTTTCCAAAGACACTAAACTATTACGATCCTTGTGTGTGTGTTGTTGTTATGTACTAAGTATTCCACAAAAGTAATGTAATGTCCATGTACGATAATCTTCGGGTCTCTACAGTTGGTATCAGAGGAAAGGTTTAGTCAAACATTGGAAACTAGGATGCAAGAAATTTAGTGAGATCCCTAGAGATATTTATAAGGTTTGTCTAGGGATGTCCATAGGGATAAGTATACGTATAGGATACAGTCCTATAACTACGGTAACGATCTTAGAATTTAACCTAAGAAGTTAGATATTGAGGATACTCCCCCTTTATAATGTTGTTTTCCCTAGCATGATTTTTTCCTCTCACACTATTTTTTTTGGGTTTTAGATGATGGCTGGAACCCGAAGGAACCGTGTTGATCAATGCAATGGACAATGCAATGATTTTCCTCCTGAACAAACAAATGTTATGGGAGATGGAGTGAAAAATCTTATTTCTATACTTACACAAGCTATGAATCATTCTGGACTTCCAAATGAGCAGAGAAGGGAACAATATTCTATTGAGTCCTTCATGAGGCAACGTCCACCTTCTTTCAGTGGGTCTTCTGATCCACTTGTTGCTGAACAATGGATCAGTACCACTGAAAAGATATTTTCAGTTCTTCAATGTTATGAACATGATAAAGTCATCTTAGCAGTATATCGTTTGTAAGGTGAAGCTGATCAATGGTGGAATATTATCAAGAATACAAGGCAAATAGATGAAATTGAGTCCATGGAATGGGACGAGTTCAAGAACTTATTTTTCAATAAGTACTTCCCTCGTATTCTTCGAACAAAGATGGAGAAGGAGTTTCTTGAACTAAAGCAAAAGGATGATGAATCTGTTGGTATATACGAAGCGAATTTTACAAGACTTGTAAGGTATGCATCTGGCATTATCATCCAACCTGAAAGTAACGTTGATCGATTTTTTAGTGGCTTAAAACCAAGTCTTCGAAGGGCATTAGCTATAAGAGACTTCAGTAGCTAGGAAGAAATTGTGTGTTGTGCTATCAAGGTAGAAATGGAAGTTGGTGTTACATATCCATCTCATGGTTTTGACAAGAAACGAAATATGGAGTTCAAGGAGAAATATCAGATTAACGGTGAAAAGAAGATGAATGTTTCCTTATGCCCAATGTATGGAAAGAAGCATGGTGGAGATTGTCTAAAAGGGACTAGAAAATGTTTTAAGTGTGGAAAAGAAGGTCATCGAGCAGCTGAGTGTCGAAGTAATAGAAAAAGGGTTTCTAATGATGTGAATAAATCAAACACTGCAGAGAACGCACCACCAACACTTCAATGCATCAAGTGCAAGGAAATGGGGCATTATGCTAATAAATGCCCTAATCCAAGGGTTAGTGATGATCAACATGAGCAACCACTGAAGTCAAAGGACAAAGGGAAGTCACATGCGATCACTATTGGAAATGTTGAATATGACAACGATGTGGTGGAATGATTAAGTGTTTATGTAATGGGATTCCAAAATAATGTTGTATCATTGAGTATTGCAATATTTATTGATGTGGTATTCAAAGTGATTGAGATATTTTTTTGGAAATAAGATGATATGTGCATAATGAAGGGAAAACGAGAAAATGAAATGTTTAATAGTGTTCATGAGCTCATGATTGATATAAGGACTAAGTGATATCATGGTTTGAGTATATAGAATTTTGAGGATTTTGGTATGTGCAAAGTGTTAACTTTAAACTGAATTCATGTTTTCACTAAGGTATTCAAGAGAATACATGATTAAGGACTTTGAATGTTTGTAATGTGACCAACAAAACGTATCTTATGATGTATGGGGATCAACGATGGTATTAAATCTCTGATAATCGTTTTCACTATGTTATGAGAGTGGACTGCAGTATTATGGATAAGACTAAAGATTGAAATGGATTATGTTGGACATAAGTGAGTATTGTTTAAGGATAGAAGTTTTTTTTATTCGATATTATTGATGGGATGTTATAGTAATGTAGTTTTAGAAAAAGGACAACCTGCAGGACGGGCGACAGCCCATCGCGTCGGACAAGGCTGTGGGAATCGAACCCACAACCGAAGTGCGACTGGCCTTTATCGCCTACCACTGGCCTACAGGAAGTCCCTGTTTAGTAGAAACTAGTTTTATTATATTAAGCAGTACGATATATGAAGTATAAGTCCATTTTAGGAACCATATATTCTTTATCTCACTATAGATCGACTTATGTATATAATTTTTGCTAACCTTTTGTTTGAGACATATGGAATGACCCGTCATTCTATCACATGATCTGCTAACACTTCACGAATAACAAATTCAACTTCATTTATTTAAGAGATGAAGTGGAAATTGTTCAAGGCATGAACAACAGTGAGATTGTACCAAAATAAAGAAATTATTTATTCTAATTCAAATTTTCAACTTTAGGGAAATGATCTTGAAAACCAAAAATGTTGTCCTAGTGATCTTATACCCGATGAATCAGATGGTACCTTAGATCCTCACAAATTTAAGGATTTGTGATTACTAGATTTTCTATAGCCATGTTCTCTACCACTCTCCATCATAACATGATGGTTAGATTTCTCTTCCATATCCATATTTTCACCTATGTAGAAACCCAGTGATTAGTTTATTTGGGTAATCGTTACATTTCATACTTTAGTTTTTAAAGCCAAGTTTTGGTATTCCTTTTTACGATGTGGGTTTCTATTAAAGAAACTTTCTAATAGTAAACCATTTATAACCCCGACGAATTTCGAGGGCGAAATTCATTTTAAGGGGAGTAGAATGTAACAGCCTGAGATTTTATGGAAAAATATTTTATTAATGTCTTCTGTTATACGCTACACCAAAATGAGCTTTCACAATACACATCTCTGACCTGGCTTGAATTATACGCAATCGCGACCTTCCACGATAGCGTGTGTTGTACGCAACACCGAGTTTTGCTAAACAACGATATGCTATTAAGATATTATTAAAACTAGCCGGTATGAATAGTAATAACCACTTTTGGAAATTTTGTAAATTTTATTTTTCAAAATGGAATTCATTTTTGGATTCGTAATATCAAAATTAGCTTAGGGTGAAATTTTGGTACTTTCGGATAACTTTCATATTCTGATGAATAGTGAAAATTACTAAATTTTAATTAAAAACAACTTTTTTAATCGAAATAATTAATAGTGATAAATTATTAATTTGAGTGGTTTTAAAGTATATTTAGAATATATTTTTACAATTTAATACAATGTCGGTCATTGGATGTAATTTCACATTTAAACCAGTTATAAACTAGTGTCAATCTTTTGATAGTTATTATCTCTTAAAAACACGCTATTTGTTTTGACGACGAGAATTAATTTTTAAATTAGTTAATGCACCTGATATGTTTTGAATTTGGTAAAATAGACATCATTTTTGAGTTCATAATATCAAATATAGCTTAGGCCTAATTTTTGGTATTTTTCTGAAAAATTTCAATTTTCGATGAATAGTGAAACCACTAAGTGGTAGGTTAAAAACTGAATTTTGCATAAAACATAATTTTACCGCTTCTGTGAATGGAATTTCGAAAATCTGATAGACACGGTTAATATCAAGGAATAAAATGTGGTTCAATGAGATGAAAATAATTATTGGTGAATAGTAACTTTTTACTTTTTTTTACCACGGTTAGTAGTAAATAGGGTAACTAATGGTAAATATGATATTACTATTACCCTAAAACATGTCCTAATTCTATTGGATAAGTGTAATTCGACCAAAAACAACCTTATGAATATAATATGACCATTTAGGTCCACTTGGATTAGATTATGACATTTATTATTAATTTATTTAATGAATAGTTAAAATATTTAAAATCAATGTTTTATAATTAAAACATTTTTAATATGGGGTTATACATAAGATAAATTCGACTATAAATATTCATTAGAAATATAAAACGATTTCCTACATAATTATATTTTATTTATAATTTTTAAACTTTAAATAAATTAATTTATTTATGACACAACGATGATGCAGTAATTACCCTTTTAAGGAAATATTAACATAATTGATGTTATAAATGCTCAAATGAATGTAATTTTAGACTTTTTATGAATTAAACTAATTTTCTAGGTTACTATGATATATTAGTGTTGATTTAATAAACTTGGTTCGAACATATAATTCTTTTATGACTTTCAAAAAAATCATATATCAAATAGTGTCAGAATTGACACAAAATAGTTTTTCAATAAAATATTATATTATTAATTGTTATTTTATTCCTAAAAATCTAAGGTTCGGCCAAATGACTTAGATAATGATATATATATTAATAATAAACAGTTTGGGGTTCTTTTGGCATGTTATAGTAAGTGTATTAACCATATAGTGAAAGAAAACAAAAAGACACGGTAAAAGTTAAATTATTTAACTTAGAGTTAAATCTAATTGATAAGGTTAAAATAATACCCTAAACTTGTCTAAATACTATTGGTTGATAGGATTTAGACCCATCCCCACTTTATCTTCGAAATAAGACCCTTTGGAACCATTATAAACCTATTTTGACATTAATATAAAATAATATTTTGAGGTATTCCTAAGGTGCCCCTCTCCTCCCTTATAAAAGGACACCTCCTCCCCCTCCTCCACACACCAATTTGAGCACTCAAGCTCGGACAAACCCTGCCAAAATCTCTTCTCCACTTCCCTAGAAACATCCTAGAGGTTCTGGTCTTCCTCAAAGACCAATTTTAGTGCCCTAAGAGGAGGTCTCAAAGAGGTGCTTCAAAGAAGAGGTAATTACCGTTACCAATTCTTTCATCGTTATTTCTTCTTCCACTTCTTCTTCTTAGGTTTTTTAATTATGAAGTAATAACATCAGTATCACTCATATACTGATATGTTATTTTAAGTATGAAAAACCCTATTTCACCATCTATCCAACCTACGTAAAAGAAATCACCGCGCGTGCGTACGTACGGAATACCGTCTCCACGTCGTGGTGTAATCTATTTTCCACCACCACCTTACATGGATGGGTATAATGGTGTAAAGAATAACTATACATAGTAATTACAACATCATATTGATTCTGATATATTGTATAATCCACTCCAATTCAATTCAATATTTATGGAAATGATATCATCGCTCGTGCGTACGTACGGACTACCGTCTCCACGACGTGATGAGATTCATTCTCCATGTTAACCATTTAAGAATGATTATAAAGTATATATAAGAAATAATAATGAAATATATGACATTATAAAGCTACTGGATTTATGTATATATATATATATATGTATGTCATCTACTTACTTCTATTTCAAGACAATAAGGAAAGGAAAACAGTGTTCATGAGTACGTACGGACTACCGTCTCCATGAACGGTGTTTTTTATTTTATTTATCTATCTATTATATATATATATACTGAATATATATGATATATAAATCATATTTTATATTCTGGAAGTAAGTAAATCATGATATAAGTAATAATGATGTCAAGAACAACAAGTCAAAACACCTATGATAAATGAAACGATTTTACCCAAAACGCTTCTTTAACATGGAATTTACAAAAGAACGGGTAATATAATGTAATAAGTGAACCATATATGATATCATAACAATGAATATGATTCTGTAATAAGTCAATGTCATTATTTAAATGATTATACAGGAGGTTTGGACACATACGAAGCAAATCGGACCTAAGGTAAGGGAAATATCACAATCTCACTTTTATCTGAGATTGTTTTTACTTTGGTAATTACTGGGGTGTATTTTATCATCCACATCCATGTTTCCTCAATAAGTAATATTATTTCCATCCAACTAAAATTGTTTAAATCCAATTTTACCCTTCGGTGAGTTTTTAGTAAAAAAATATGAAAGGAATCTTTTGACGTTTTTCATACGAGGTGCTTTTTTGACTTTTCCGACAAAAGTACGAAGAATGTTTTTTTTAACTTATACGGCATGAATGGATTTTTAAAAAATTATTTCCAAGAAGCATCCTTTACAAGTTTTCAAGTTTATTTTTAATCACCTTCTTTTATTTTAAAGTCGTATGACATGTTATGAAAGGAAAAATGTTTTTGAAGTAGAATGGATATTTTCCTCAAGAATGGAGTTCAAGTATTTTATCAAAATTATTTTCCATCTAAGATAATAAAAGGGTTCTATTTTTATCCCTATTATTACATGGATTTGATTATGTTGTGATGGAAATATTTTTATGAATTCCTTTATCTTATATGAATTGTTTTATGATGTCATGATGTTTCAAGAATCCCATTTTTGTTACATGTGTTATGCGATGATGAATGATTTATGATTATGTGGCACACATAAGAAAGGATTCATTATAAGATGGGTGGGACCTATATCTCCCTCCAATGCATTGGGTAAAGATTTTATATCTCATGAGATAGACATGGCTGGAATGGTAGGTTATACTGGTTCAGTGAAACAGGACTGAAACGAGGGTTACTCGATTTAGAAAGGGACTTTGTCCACTAAGATAGTCTTGGAAATGAGTCTTGACTAACAAGAAATGATTCTATATGAATATGTGTGAATGCCAAAAAGTTTCATGTTTTATGTTATGATTATTGTGATTACATTTCACTACCATGATTTATCCCATGTTATGAAATTATTCTCTCTTTTGCAGGTTATGATTTCCAAAATGTTATGTTCTTATGAATACGATGTGATTGATATTTCTTTTTTTTACCCTTACTAAGAATTTGAGCTCACCCTTTTATGTTTTCTTTTCCCCAGGATATAAAGAAAGGTTTTAGGTAAAAAAAGGAAGATCTTTATGGGAGATGTTGAAGATCTTTCACCACGATTAGAAGATTTTATTCTGAGTTTCCAAAGACACTAAACTATTACGATCCTTGTCTTTGTGTTTTTGTTATGTACTAAGTATTTCGCAAAAGTAATGTAATTTCCATGTACGATAAGCTTCGGGTCTCTACAGATAGACACTTATTATGGTAGCTAGGTGGTGTTCTACCAGTGTGGTAAGAATGGGCATACAAGGCCACATTGCCAGAGAGACCCAGTGGAGTGCCGATCTTCCCAAAAGAAGGGAAACTTCAGCATTCCTGTTAGATATTCTCACAAAAAGCTAGTGAAAGAGGGTTTTCTAATACCCCTCATACAGGAGAAGAACCACCAGTATCTCATCAGTCAGAGAACTAGAGTTCTTGCAAACATTCAAGCCAAGGTGGAGGTCATGGAAGTGGTAGTCGGTCGTCAAGCCTTCACTGACAGCATGGCACATCATCTCAGAGTGGTATGTTAGGGTCAAATGGTAGCGATGCAGTTCATACATTTGCATTAGAGTAGCCCCAACAAGGGTAGGATACTAGAACCTTTACAGTTCAATGTACAATTATTGTTGCCTCAGTTTTAACTTCTACTCATTTTGATAAATAATCTTCCCATAACTTTATATCTGATGTTGTTGTAGAGAGACATAGGCTCTATATCTTTTCTTATACTGATGTCTTGACTCTAGACACTTCGTTGGGGAATAGAACAGCTAGAGTAAAACGGTGAAAGTAGTTCCATGTAGAGGATGGTGGGTGTCACATCTTATGGTAGCTTTATGTTCGAGAAATGAAAGGCTTTGAGTTCATTATTAGAATGGACTGTCTAGTTCCCTTCTAGGTGTTTGTCGATCTCTATTATCAAAGGGTGAGTTTAAAATCTTAAGAGCATGGATCGTTTCTTCATAAGGGAGAATGGGATGTCCTGGAGAGCAGAGCGAGACACGAGCATCATGGGTTGGGAGGAGTTACAGCCTAGATTACTAGTCTATATCTGGATGAACAGGGGAATTCACAGATGGACATTCCTCTAGTGGTGGATTGTTTCAGGAATTTCTTTAGATAGGACTATTCAGGTTTGCCTCCAGATCATGAAGTAACCTTTTCTATTGATCTTGTGCCAGGGGCGGCACCGGTGTTCATTCCCCCTTATAGGATGGGTACACCAAAGCTTCAAGAGATCAAGAAGTAGGAGGAGGAGGTGCAGGAAAAGGGTTTCGTCCGACCTAGTACTCCTCCTTGGGGTTCGCCTATTCTATTTGCAAAGAAGGAAGACAATACCCTAAGTATTTGTGTGGATTATCGGAAGTTGAACCAGTTTATAGTCAAGAACCGATATCCCTTGTCGAGGATTGATGGTCTCTTTGATCAGCTTCGTGGAGCCTATGTGTTCTCGATGATTTTGTTGTGATCCGGTTGTCATCAGTTGTGCATTAGACCATAAGATGTACCTCTTACAATCTTTCGGAGTAGGTATGGTCAATAAAAGAATGTGGTTATGTAATTCAGTCACCCAAATGCACCTGCAGATTTCATGGCCCTGATGAATCGAGTGTTCCATCCGTACATGGATTCTTTCATGATAGTCTTCCTGGATGATATCTTGGTTCACTCTCACACACTATACGACCATGCCACATATCATGATATTTTTTGAGTACACTGAGGGAGCATTAGTGATATACAATGCTCTCAAAATTCCACTATTGGTTGATCCAAATTCACTTCATAGGTCATGTTATCTCAGAGACAGAAGTATCAGTAAATCCATAGAAAGTGAGAGAAGTAGTTTCTAGGGAGCAGCAGAAGAACATCTTCGAGGTACAAAATTTTCTAGGGATGGCTGGATAATATAGATGTTACATACAGGTCTTTTCACTTTTAGAAGTGCCACTGACGGGCCCAACTAAGAAGGGTGAAAATTTATTGTGGTCAGCTTCTTTTCAGTCATCCATTCAAGAGATGAAAGGTAGGTTGACTTCTACATTGATACTTCTATTTCTAGATCTAGGAAAAATCTATTCTATATACTATGATGCATCAGGAATCATGATGGGAGTAGTGCTTATGCAGGGAGTAGGGGTTGTTGCGTACGGGTCTCGGTAGTTGAGGCCATATGAGAGGAACTATCTGATGCATGATATCGAGCTGGGTGCAGGTGTTCACGGTTTAAACTCTTGGAGAAAATACCTTTTGGGAGAGAACATTGTGGTTTTAACTAACCCAAAAATTCTAACGTATATCTTTACTCAGTCTGACATAAATTTGACACAGCGAAGGTGGGTTGAGTACCGTCAGTATTTTGACTTTGATCTTGCCAACATGCCTTGGAAAGGAAACAATGTGGCTGAGGCACTGACAAGGTGGACATAGATACATGAATTACAGGGGGATAGTAGTGAGTGGAAGCTTATGGATTTCATCTCTGATATGCATTTGGAGGTGCACGACAGACAGGGGAAGACCTTTATTTCTTTTGTAGTAGTTACCTATACTCTTCTTAATCGAGTCCGTATGAGGTAGCTATCAGATTCTGAATGCCATGTCCTATAGGAAATTGTGTGAGGAGACGACCCTATTCTTAGATTGAAAATAGGAGAGGATGAGATCTTGTGATTTCAGGGGCATGTATGGGTTCCAACAGACATATGTGAGGAGGTGATGCGAGACTCTCATTCCTTAGTTTTGGGAGTTCATCCTCGTGTCACCAAGACGTATCGTGATCTACACCATCAGTATTGGTGGCCCAGTATAGAGAAAGATGTTACTGGGTTCATCCTAAGGTGTTCCACCTGTCAGCAGTTGAAGGTAGAGCATTACAGACCAGTAGGGCTTTTGCAGTAGTTAACAATTACTGAGTGGAGGTGGAAATATGTCATGATGGATTTCATGACAGGTTTACTGAGGTCGCCTCGATAGAATGATGCATTTTGGGTTGTCATTGATAGACTGACTAATGTTTCTCACCACTTACCGATCAAATAGTCCTTCAATGTTGATTAGCTGGGAAGGTTGTACATACGAGAGATTGCACGTCTACATGGAGTTACACACTCATAGTTTTAGAAAGGTATTATTGTTTTACTTCTCGGGTCTGGAAGGGGATACAGAAGGCTTTGGGTATATAGATACTTTTTAGTATAGCTTACCATCCCTAGAAAGATAGACACTTAGAGCATAAGATTCAGAATCTTGAGGATATGCTTCGAGCATGCACTCTGGATTTTCTAGGTTCGTAGGAGAAGCACATACCTCTTGTGGTGTTTTATAACAATAATTGTTTTCAAGAAACTATTCAGATGGCACCTTATGAGGCTTTGTACGGTAGGCCATGTCAATCACCCTTATGTTGGATGGAGGTAGGAGAGGCAGCTATGCTAGGACCTTCTCTTGTCCAGGGGACCACAGAGCTAATAGAGTTGATTCGAAAGAGGATGGCTACTACACTGTCTCGACATAACTCTTATGCGGATTGACAGAGACGACCTCTGGAGCTTGATGATATAGATCAGGATTTCTTATGTGTCACACCGAGGTTGGGACCGAAGTGGATTAAGAGGCAGGTTATGCTTTCACCAAGGTACGTTAGACCATTTGAGGTGTTGGAGAGAGTCTGGCTGATTTTCTATCGGTTGCATTTACATCAGAGGTACTCAGATATTCATGATTTATTCCATGTTTCTCATATTCGATGTTATTTCTCAAACTCATCTCATGTTTTTCAACCCAAAGAGGTTGAATTAGAGGTGGACGCCTCATTTGTGGAGAATCCAATCTGGTTTGTTGATTGAAGTATTAAGGTTATCTATGGATGGTATGTTCTTTTAGTACGAGTGCTATGGTAGCTCAGACGAGTACAAGAAGAGACTTGGGAGGGGGAGGTCGATGTACGACCATAGAGACCGGAGCTGGTCGAGGATTATTCTTCTTCGCTGCATTTCTAGGGAAATTCATGGGTGAATTTATTTAAGGGGGAAGTTTGTAAGAACCTGGATCTCATTTTCAGGTTTTTTTTCCTTTTTCTGGTGTTTTTGAGGAAATGAGGAGTTTCTAGAATTTTTTTATGTACACTTTGATTACATTATGATTACACTGCGTGTACTCAGTTATCGCAGGTAGCCATGTGCTAGTCATGTAATGGTTGTGCACATGGACGAGTGTGGTGACCTAGATGCCACCTAATGTGGGGCTCAGTAAAAGAAAAGTACACGCCATGTACCTCAAAATTACATGTCATGTAATTTCATTATTTTTTCATTAAACATATCGGGGTCACATCTAACAGAAAGAAACACCTTATTATCGACCTAGTTCATCCAAGAGCATCTGTACAGCCGTGATTATTCCCCAATCCTCTGATCGAGCACCCGTTCTTGGGATTGACTGACATAGATTGTGTTTGGTTCACCTCAGTAATCTCTTACTTCTATTAGAGATTCATTTCATGATTCCATCTCTTTAAAAGGATATCCTCATTTGGGCGTCTTGAGCATTTTTGTAGATCATCGGTATTCTTGGGAGATTCAAGGCTTGAGGTTCACATATAACTATCGTACAACACCGAGGTAGGTGGTTTGTTCTTTTCTGTGCGTAGTCTTTGACTTATATGTGTAAAATATCCCAATACCCTTGAATGGGGTATTGCATGTTTCCTGTTTTAGCTCTGTTAATTTCCTTCTAAGCTTTTATGTTGGAATATATGTTAATTGAATGTGAATAATGTAAATTGTTATGCTATGGAAGTATTTCACATTAATGTTTGTTAATGACCTTTTGGTCATACTTAGCCTGTTAGGCTGCTTTGTTTTTTACCATGCCTACTACTATAGGATGGAGTGGTTGTTTTTCTGACATGTTGTTATGCTATAGACTATTAGTCAAGTATTTCTTGAGGTTTACTTTGGTCGTACTGAATTTTTGTGCTCTGTTGACTTACACTGGGCCAGGATAACCTAGTTTAGTATACCATATGGAGAATTGACATAAGGGCTACTCCACAGTGCTTTTATATTGTTACGATGCGAGACCACAGGGGGAATTGATTTAAGTGATTCCTTAGAGTGTCTGTAGTTCCTTGATGAGGTCCATAGGGTGAATGAGATATAATTGCTTCCCCAAAGCACATTCTAGATACCAATACGAGACTATATGGGGATTTTATGATGAGGGATTCCTCGTAGATTCTATACTAAAGCTGATCTAGTGGGGTTACACCATGATTACAACCTAGAGGGTTTCTTGTGTTGTTTTTCTAGAACAAGAGGGGCTAGGTTGTGTGTGCATCCCAAATGGTTGCTTGCTGGGTACAACCAGAGGGGATAGCCTGAGAATACCTCCTCGTGGGTTGCCTATTTGTGATTATATGCTTACATGATATGTGGGATTTGAATTCTTTGAAACGGTGGAATTATTTACTATTGAGTACTTCCTTGTTTACTGATTCATTATCTATTGCCTACTATATATATTCACTAAATTTTACGAACAAATCCTTGGGTGGGTTCCTACTGGTTTTATTCTCACACCCTGTTTGGGACTTTCTTATAGGCCCAAATAGATTGTATTTTTGCAAGTATAGATAAGGTAAAACTCCCTTCAACTTCAGGAACATGACTGCATTGGAGATGGAGAGAATGGGACCAAGCATAAGCTGGCGATGTTATGAAGTTGTTTGTTGATTTCATTTGTAATTTGGTTTAGTACCGCATTTCAACATTGTGATTTGTTTGGATGCTTTCCTAGATATATGTATCACACTTCATTTATATATGTGTTCCAGTTATTCTTCATCTGTTGTTTACTGTTGTATGGTAATAATACTTCTTTCACAATTGGTATCTGTTTTGTTTCTGATGTGTTACTCTACCAATAAAAGCATAGTTTTCCAACTATCACACCCAAGGCCCTCACTACTTGTCAGCAGCCTCACGTGTTCGTAGAAATGTTCTTGAGGCCATGTGTGCAACCGGGTATGGGAATCTATTTGTGGCTTCATGAATCAGGATGTTTCAGGCCACCAACTAATTATAGTTATCTATCACATAGATATATAAATTTACCTTACTATAAAAACCCTATATTTAGTGTTTACAAATGGTAGGTGGTGGTAATGTAAGTGAATCTATGAATTTTCCACCTCTGACTACTCCCACACCACCCACCCCTTTATATAATTTCTTTGGTATTCCCATGAGTATATTATAGGATGTTCAATGACATCCAAAATGTATTTAACATGGAGTTATTTCATTGAAACCTCTCTAATTACACAATCAATAAAATGACATACTCTAAAAAACTAGGGTTTATCTATTCTAGGAAACTCTAAAATGTTAACCGTCAATCAAGGACTCTAGTATGAGGGGTATGGAAAATAGAAAAACCCCTTCTGGAATCTATATTAGGGGGTCTCAATTCAAACTTAGAGATAAAAGAGATTAATCATGAATTATGTTACAAGATTAACTAATTTGTAAATATTAATAATTACCTGTTCATGGCTTTATATACATGATTGAAAAATAATATCCATGGAATTTAATAATTAAAAAACTGCATTAGATAAAACTACTCTATAAAATAATATCCATGACTCTAAAAAATTTAGAGTAAATGACATTATGTTTTTGATAAAATTATTTTTCCAACATCCCATTGTATCATGAAAAGAAACTAATCATGGTAACAACCATCAGGTTTTTGGATGTGTAACTCAGAATTAGAATAAGATTCATAAACTCCCACAAATCATCTATTGAGTGTGGTCATTCTCTCCTAGAAACCCTAGAGACTCTTAGACAATAATATATGTAGATTAATTATCCAAATAGTATCCTCGTACAATGTAGTAGGACTAACAATATTATTAATAGCTTGTTCTTGTTTATGAAAAATTGGTGAATGGCCTTCCCGTTATTATATTGGTATAGGTTACAGCTTTGAAAATATTTTAACTCATTCGTTGTCCATTTAACCATTAATGGAGTGACCCTAAACCATTATTGTGGGTAATTTATAACCATACCTCTACAAATGAGCTAGTTTTCTATATATTGAATCCTTAATTCAATTGGATTGGTCATTAGGGAATTCAACATATCTAGTCAAGCTAATATTAGAAGGACTTGAATATTAATATTGACCATTATATCATGAATATACTATGAGGAATATACCATAAAAATGGTGTCTCAAGGTTTCATGATAATCCTTTGATTATAAATCAGGTTCAATGAATATTCCATTCACTACACTAATATTGCGATCTTAATATTGAGAAATAAAATAAAACTACTATAATATTATTTCTAAAATACACTAATAGATCATAACAAGACAACCATCTCCAAACTATTTCCCTAGGATTTATCTATTCTAATACCACTCTAACATCACAATACCCACAAGGACCCCACCTAGGTTAGCATCAAGCAATTTTTATTATCTCGAGCCCACTTATAATATGTCATGTGCCGGTGACAATCACAAAAACATTAAAACATAAATGGGAATACATTCTATATAAAAACTTGTTACTGATATCCAAATAAAATATAGAATATATTTATGTATAACAACTATAATATTCAAAATATCTCTTTACAAAATCCCCATTTATGAGACAATAGATTCACAGTACAATTCAATATAGAAATAACCCTGGAGTATGTAATCTATAAGATATTACTATGAATATAAATAGATGTAAAATAATGAAAACAAAACCTCACTGTTGTAACTCATGGAAATATATCATTAATATATTCATATAAAATCATAGATTACATTGAGAAACTACAAAGTAAAAAACATTTTAAGCTAAAATATCGCAATAAAAAATGTTCTTCCCCGTGTTAAGAGACTCCTGCATGGGAATAACACAGGTGTTAAAAATCCTTGCAAACTGGAGAATAAAAATACACACAAGGATGAATGTAACATAGAATGGATGAAATAACAAATCATCCCAAAAAAAATTATATGCTCGGAAAATACTCCAGGGTTAACACAACTATGTATAATAAGAGAACCAATTTATCCTTAAGTAATATGTGTGAATGATCATATCTATCAAGAAACAATAGATAATATATGTGTATGAAGACATATAAATAATAATTTCAATATCCCAAATATATGTTCAATTTAGTAATAAACCATAATGAAATTTTTTAAAAAAATACAACACCAATAGTATCAAACTTCTATAACCTCAATGCTTCTTCACTAAATCGATAGTGGGGTAATCATGATTTTATATGGTATTATAATCAATCTATGAAGTAAAAATACCTTGTAAAATAAGTAATTATACAATACATAAATTATAAATAACATATTATATATGTGGATGAACCATTCCTCGAATTATTGAGGTTTTATTTCCTCCATTTATTGTATAGGGGACCAGCAATTCATTACGATAAATGGAGTTTCAACCCATTTTCAGAATAAATAATACCTACACATCATACTAATCATAGAGTACCAAAAACTAAATATATAATAGAATGGATGGAGAATTATTGTGTGTATGACTCTAGGGATGTACCTAAATAACATGAATGGAGAACCCCTAACTCAAAACCAGGATGTTTCTGAAAACATATATCATATAATGGACTATGAATAGTTATGAGTATGTAACATAGGGGGTACATAAAAACTATACATTTAGGGCCACTTTCCATTATCAATGTCAACTTAGAGATCCTAAATTGAACTCTACCATCATCTTTTTGTAGTTATGATCCTCAAACATTCCCTGATTCATTATAAATGGTATTAGATGTCTAAGATGATTTTACTATAAAATTATATTTGGAAAATCCAATAAAATTAACTATGAACATATATATTTATTCCACCGAATTTAAAATATTTACCTAACATGAAGTAACACATAAATATTGTATTCACTCTATAGGACATGGTATATGAGCCTCAACTAGTGGTAGGGTGTGTAGCATAATTATTCTATTGAATAGGGTTAGAGTATATGGATTTCCAAATTAAGGTACCTGGTTTGTGGTACAAGTGAATAAAAATAGTGTGTATTCTAGAAAATTGTGTTCTGTCCTTAATATTCACACTTTGGGTCATCCCTTTAGTAATTATGTAAATAGATCTACGGTTTTTAACATTGTATCTAGTGTAGACAAACATTTTCTGGTTTTGTAGAACATTGTGTGTATAGTAAAATGACATTATCTGTGATATTAAAATTTATTTCTTAACCAAATCCAGTAATAAAATATGAATGATGATTTTTTATATTTAATATCTCATATTATTATATTTATCTCCCATTAGAAAATTTATTTCCATCTAAGAAATCATAAATGATATATGATTCATATAATATATTTCATGTAGCCTAATATTCTCTAGATCAACTAAAACATATAATTATTACACTATTTTCACTGTATTCACCATAAATCATATCTTACATATTTTCATCACACCCTAGTGTAACAACAATACCACTAGTTTTTTATTTTTCAACTCCCATTATCTCTGAAACTCCTGGGCTAAACTAGCATTCTTGATATATAATTACATGATCAAAATAGTGCCTGAACTGCAATGTGGAATCCTCCACCATTAACCAAACTTCACAATTACATGCTAGAGATATCAGTTATGTCATTAACACACCCCAATAGGTGATTCTTATTTTAAATCATTGTCCCTTCCAATGTCATTTCTATAGTTGTCAAAACATTTTCTATTATGATAGTAGGTGGTGAATGGATGATGTGCAGGTAAACATGAGAGACAAGGGGGGAATATTTATAGATAAAAAATATTTTACTCCAAAAACATATTTACCATTATTATTTTTTAATTATGAACATCCAGTAGAATATATTTTCAGTAACCCTATTTGAATAGAGGAGGAATTTTTATAGATAAATATTTTTATTCTTATTTTAGTAAACATCATATCTTTCATACACATTAAATGATTAATCTTTCCATTATTTAATTATTTTTCTATTTTTCTGATAGGATGAAAATGTAGATTAATAATGAAAAAAATCAATATAGTGATCCATGAACACTCCATGTTGAATCGTAAAAAAGAACATGATTAAATTCAATTTGGAAATATATATTGAAGCTATATAAATTTGAAGGAACAAAATGATTTTTTCATGAATAATCAAATCCAAACTAGGAAACATCTAGTCGAAGTAAACATTACATTTGATGAAAATTATTCATGTTGTGGAACATGAGTGATTAAAACACATGAAACAATTATATGAGAATCCCAAAACCATGCATTTCACATTGTGTAATTCATTTACATTCCATGAAATTTAAATATTACCTATGTGAAAAGTACTCATGTCCATTTCTGTTAAAAGTAGTTCAATAATTACATGACATGAAATAAATAATTTTGACGTTGAAATGTTAGATTACAATATATTTAATGTGGTCTCCACTCATTTTAGTGAACCAAGACCAGCCCTGATTACTATTTTAACCCTTTTATAATTCAATGAAGGATCCTCCATGTTTATAACTAAATTTCTATATAGGGTTTATCAAGAATCAATTGGTATAGGATGCAGTATACAACATCTTGCTGTAAATTTATTTCCCTATATCGTTTTCTTTTATTTTCATAAATTTTTATAATATCCTCTCTCCTAAATCAACTCGTCTTCCCCATACAGGTAGGTGTATTTCAAATCAGTGATTAGGAAAGGGGGAGGATTCAACAACTGCATTGTTTATATTTCTATACTTAATGTAACAAAATCCTTTTATATTTCTACTTCTAACTGGATTCAATTATTTATTTGGTTGTAATTTCCAAATGAATATGTACAAGGGTTAGATTATTCTTATTTTAATTTTCTTGGAAATTATTCATAACTCCTTCCACCCTATCAA
The DNA here is from genome assembly GCA_963277665.1 of Viscum album. Lineage (NCBI taxonomy): Eukaryota > Viridiplantae > Streptophyta > Magnoliopsida > Santalales > Viscaceae > Viscum > Viscum album. Next base: position 601,474,106 of record OY728128.1, read on the forward strand.
CACATTATTTTTTTACAACATATTTAGGTTTGGTTGTGAGTTTTTTTTGATCACCAACACAGATGAGGAATTGTGATGGTGAATGTTTTTTATTAGGGAATACCATTTCCAAATTAGGAATTGTCGTAATTTATCTACAAGACTAATTACAAGACCACCCTCATAAGAAGAAGGGTAGATTGACTGATATATGATTATTAATGCACTTACCATCACCACTTGGCCAATGGGGATAGATAAATCAATATAATAATCTCTCTCTTAATTGCTAGCATAAGAAAAATTGGTAAATATTGGAAATAATGACAGAAAAACACTAGGTTTAACCAGACCCTCTCTGATATCAATATTTGTAAACTATGTTTATAATAATCAATTAAAACTAATTTATACCTTTAATTTCTCAATCCAATCAAAAATGAAATTTTCTTATTCATATCAAAAGTTAAAAACAATTCGACTGCACTCCTCTTTAGGAGACTCCATAGGGTTAACCACTTGACTATACATAGGTAATAATAATTTTATTCCACACCCAACGATACTCTTGAATCAATTATTATTTATTTTTTAGTAAGGGTTAATCGTTAGTGAATAAAATTATTAATAAATAATTAACAATATATTCATTAACGTGACAATAATGAAAAAATAATATAATGGATATAGAAAAATCACTATTAATGTTGATTTATATGTAATAAAATATTTAAATCTAACATGAAATGAACAAAAAGGGGTACAATAAATAAAAAAATAAATTTACTTATTTTTTAATCCCTTGAGGTTTGGTTTATATTTTCTCTCACATCCTCACTAGGTCTATCGATATTATCACTCATCAATTAAATATATATATATAAATTAGAAAATTTCAAATTCCTCCCTTAGAATAAATCACTGATTATAGTGAATAATCTAGGATATTGATATATTATATTAATTTATAACACCGATTTAGGAAAAAAATTACTTTAAATTAAAAATATGAAATACATATGGGTAGTATCCTAAAATCCAAATAATTATTATACATATCCGAGGTAAAAACTGACATTATAATACATAAATTGAGGATTGATTTTAAATATCGGGATATCTTTTAAGCTGTTACAATTTTCACTGACATGATAAGTATTTATATAAATTATTAATAATAATTTTCAGTTAAACTAAACTTTCTTAGAATATTACCAAAATTAAATACACTACTAAACACCATGTCCCTAGACTAATGAAATAATCAAAAAATTTATCCAATATGAATTACTATGGTGAATATATCCATCTACACAGTATAAGGTTCCAAACACCAATAATAAATAAATTATTTTTTCATAAATAGTATTAAAAACATGGTTATTTCATATTCCTATTTATGTGTTATTTTTATAAAATTTTAGTCGAAAATTTCTATTTTATGGAATTTTAGGCATTAATATTTATGAAGAGTTAATACATAAGGTTTTATTGTATATTTTTATTAATTATGAAATATTAATTATGAAATTAATCTTTTATAATGGAATGATAAATTGGGAATAAAGAATTTTGTAGAATTAAATACCTGATGTATGTTCTGGAAAAGGATGGCATTATACTTTTATGTTTACAAGATAAAAAAACATAATTATTAAAGTAATTTATATGGTTATTTCTTATATTATTTTATATGTAATTTCATTTGGAAATAATTTTTGAATTAAAATTATTCAGGTAATTTAAAACTATATATGATGCATGGAATATTTTTATAAGGATGGAAAAACTGTTAATTTGGATAAAATCATCTATTTAGTCAAAAAATGGGTCTTTAACACCAATATATTATATTATATTATTATATTTTTGAATTCTAAACATGTGTGCTTTTTATGATGATACTACATATTGAAACTATGAATTTTCGAAACATAATAATTTATAATTATTCGATGTTTGATAAATTAATTTTATATTTATATTTGTTTATTAAATAATATTTTGATATCTATCTAGTGAATAAAAAACATTTTTGTTTCTGAGCATATTGAAAAAAATAACGAGAATAAATAATTATATTATCAAGATGATATTATTAATATAGAATTTTAATATATATTTCATTTAGAATTATAAATTTTTTTTTATTTTAAAATCTATTTAGAGAATAGTTTTTATTAAACTAATGAAGAAAATAATATTTACTTAAAAACTATTTTTTAGTTATGAAAATTTGAAATAGGGAATATTTTAATGGTATATTATCTTCGAAAATATGAGATTTCTTGGACATAAAAATTCGGGAATAATATATTTAATATATGATATAACCTTTTAGTTATTAAAGAAATGAATTCTTTCAATGTGATTATTGATTTCTAATGAATGATTAATAATTTTATACAATGTTACACTTTTTGAATAATGATACAAGATAAATGTGGTGGATAAATTGATATCTTGAGAATCATGTTTCAATGATCCTAAAATTGATAATGTTATTTATATATATTATAAATTAGTCATCGAGTTAAATTAGATATCATAAATTAAACCAATATTACTCTAGAAAAATTAAGACATTCTAACTATTGAAATGGCATTATATGATTGATGACTTCAAATAATGGAGGGATTAAAGAAAATATTATTTTTGGTAATAGTGATCTATTGAGATTATATGTAAATATATGTTTGAACCTCATAAGTCTATTAATTTTGATACTTATTATTTAAGATGATTTCTAAGGGAATTAGAATAATAGAAAAAATTAGGTTTTTATTGATTATATTATTAATATAATGTGGAATAATAAATCTAGAATGAGGTTAAAATGAATAAAAAATTATATTTGAATGAAATAGGACAAATTGCAATGGAAATTATTTACAGGGATAATTATAACACCAAAATTTAAACTTTATGAATTATTTATATTTTATGAATACATTTAGAGAATGATTATTTTTTTATTTAATGTTATCCTCAAGTGGTGGGTGTTTTAGGAATTTAATTGTATTATTCTTTATTTCATGTAAATATTTTAAGGGTGTGATATGTTAGATATATTATTTTATCTATAATATTTCTATATAATTAAATAGGAAATTATATATTATAATTATAAAAAATGAAAAAAATATTATATCGACAGAAAAATCATCTTATATGACTAATGGAGTTGACTAAATGATGGGGTATATATATTTATATTTTAAAATAGAAAAAAAATATAGAAAAAAAATTATTTCATTCCTTTTGCTGATAGAGGGGATGAGATAATTATGAGAAATTGGAATTCTAGAATTAATTTTCAAGTGGGTTATCTATTTATATATATTATGGATAAAATTTTATGATTTATTATATTTATCAATAATAATATTTTTCAAGGTGTATTTATGTAAGGAATAATTTTTCATAGATGAATATAAATGATCAAATGTTATAGTGGAGTAATATAATAAATTTTTATGTAGAATCATATAGGAGGATTTTTAATAAGGGATTGTTGCAATCGAATGTATTGTTATCAAAGGTAAAATTGGGAAAATTTAAGGTGTTTCTACCAACTGTGTTGTGAAAACACCAAAAGGAAGCATTAATGGAGGATATTGATTTTATAGCAGAGGATAGAGGATATTAATAACAGGTTTATATTGGGATTCACTCATAGTGAATTTATATTGAGATTAGGTGGATTAGTTTATTAATATTTGGAATTACACTCAAATATTTTCTAATTATATTGATTGAAAATGTTTTAAATTTTGTTGTGATATAAATAATGATGAATGTAGACTGATGGGTATAGATTCAGTCCAATTATCAAGGTATATATAATTAATTTATAATTATATTTTATATGATAAATTTAAATTATTTCTTCAATGTGTCTGAATTAGTTAACTATCATTTTTTATGCTTTGATTTTTTTCATTAATATATTGGTTTATACATTTTAGCATAAGGAAGTTACAAATAAAATGTTGGTGAAGTGTATCATTAATGTTTTTTGAGTTCATTTTTTGTTTTGGATTATGAATATAGTTTACTTTTCGAATTAAGTCTGACATGAACATATGATTAAGATTGTTATTATTTTAATGATAAATACTTTTTAAATTTCATATAATGGTTGAAGTAGTATGATTATTTATCCAATTAAATTAAATTTTCATGATCAGTTTCAATGATTCCATTATGGATTATAGAAAAAAATTTGTAGAAATTTATTTCATATAAATTTTCATTGACATGATATTTGAATATTTTATACTATATTTTTTGTTCATAAAGATTAATGTAAAATATTTGGGGAAATTTTTATAAAATAAGATATTTGAATGGATTTTCTAAATGAATTGAATTATGTGTCATGTAATTTTAATATTCTACATTATACTAATGATGGTAAAGAGTATTGGTGGAGAAAAGTAATATTTTTTACTAATTAAAGTTAGAGTTTCCCATGATTTTTTATTTTTTTGTTGTGGTGAGATTATGATGGGATTAGATCCACTTATCTCTACATATAGAGGATATTGAAATTCTATTCTCAATAAGGTTTCGTCAAATTCTCTTATGGTTATGGATTAAATTTGGATAAAAACACATATGAATTTTTATAAAAGGCCATGAGAATTTTTATAGCATTAATGTTGTCACGACCCGTCCCTGTGGGGCCTGTGCCGCGAATTCCCAAGCCTACCTCCAATAGGCCAGGGGCTGGTGACTAGCACCGAGTAGGCATATTATTAACTTTGGAGGAATCCCCTCTGTACCTGTATACATGGACACACCTCCAAGCCCACAAATGCTGAAATTTTAAAAAACCACTAAGGAACAAAATGCATGCATACACTAAACCCAACCCACAGATTACAAATGTAGTAATGTACTGAATGTAAATTGGGCCAGAATACAAGACCATCCAAAACAAGAGTCTGAAAACTACAAAGCCTATCCTGTAAACAAAAAAGGTATTGGGACTGCTGCTTGTAGCCATAGGAATGCCTCATCCTGTAGTGAACTCATGAATCTAGGTCATGTCCTGGTCTGCCCTGGACTCTATCAAAAGGCTGCTCGTCTGCACAAGACAGAACACGCGGGGGAAAAGCCCGTGCTGGGGTGAGTATAAAAATACTCAAAAGAGGACCCCGAAAAGCACAAAGAAGTACACATAGTAAAGGTACAGTAATCTATGCACAGTATATGTCTACATAATATATAGAACAAAGAAGATATACTCAAAACTCATAACCCCGGTCTTGAGACAAGTCACAAAGCCACATACCCTTGTTAGGGGATCAAATCTAAGATTTCACGAAGCACTCATTTCGAGAGAACACTCTCCATGAGTGTTATAACTCTGATGACATCCAAACAAGAAGTTCTGTTCATCGAGAAATGCCATGAGAGATAGATACACTCATTACGGGGGACAGACTCTTGAGAGGGCAGATCACAGTAGATTGACTCACACATTATGGGAGACACACTTCTGAGTGTGAAATATAAAGATAAATAGATGAGGATCACTTCCAGGGCCATGGTGGATACCGCGACTCATCCAGAATTCACATTCTAGGTAGAGGATAGACGCCCGGTGGAGTTGGTCACGTTGATGCCAGACTCTACCTACGGTCAATAATGGATAGAGGATCTCGATCCAGGCCTGTCGGATGGATGCCTGACTCTATCACAGAACGTTCTGCTGAAAGGATCATACTCCTGTAGAAGGAAATAAAGCCTGGACTTCAGATGAACGATAAGAAGGGGAACTAACCCAAACAAAATATGTCCATGTTACTGTGAACAAGAGTACCATGCCGTTTTCCAAAAAAATACATGGCATGTAAAAAAGTTACACACCATGTTGTATAACTCTGGGTACTGCCCATGTAAAATGGCCCATGTCGTAAGGATGGGCGTTTAGAAAAATGATTACACGGCATGTAGTACGGTGTACATGTTGTGTCCGAGTGGCTGGGGTTGGGTCCATGTATGCTGGTCATGTGATGGTACATGGTCATCAACATGTGTACTCCAACCCGTGTAATAGGTACATGGGGTGACCCGCGTTACTGGCCTCGCCTAGCCGTGTGATGGAGTACACTGTCGTGTACTCCATCCCATGTCCATGTACCCCCTGGATACAAGACGAGTCTGCGTAGCCACCTCTTCCATTAAGTACATGTCATGTTCTGAATCCGTGTATATCATCATGTGTCTGTGTACTTCCCAAAATATAGACCGAGCATCAGGGAAAGTCAAACACGCAGTGTGACCAGGGTCACATGTCATGTGATTCCTCTTTGTCCCCCAAAAACCTAGCCGCCACTGCCAGTACTTCATGGCGTGTTCTTAGTAAGCACATGTCGTGTATTCTGAAAATTTCTAGAAATGTGAACCTTCATCTTCGCGCCTCCGGTGATGTCTCTTTCATCGATACGGTCATCCGATCACCATGGAACAGCCAGGTTTTGGACACCCCGACACCACGAAGCTGCTACCATTGTTTTTGGATCTTCGATCGGCTCTAGAAACATGTTTTGAGCATCCCGCGTGAAGAAAGCAGGAAGAACGACATCTTCTGATACGAGTCATTTTGTTGTCTTTTATGGTCGTCGCAACTCTGTAGGGACTTTGTGATGTCGGATCTTCGGTTTGGGATCATTGAATTGCATGAAAAAAGTGCAACAATCCATTTTTCATCACCCCACGAAAAATGCGATGAATGCGAAGAACGTGTGAGAAGAAAAGGGGGAAGGAAAATCAAGCAAACAAATTGAGGAACGAAGCTCCACAATCATTTTTCATGGTGTTGATCCACTCTCATTAAAAGGATTAAACGGAGTATAAATCTACAATAATTAAACATGGATCAATTCCCTGAATTATCCCAATAAAACCTTACCACAAGAACATACGAATCCACATATCAACTTGTTCGTGGTTGATCTGTGTTCGTTGATTACAATAAAAAGTTGGGAAAAAATATTTGAAATAACAACCCCTACATTTACAGAAGGATCGATTGTTAACAAAAGGGTCGTGTTTCTGTCATCTTCGATATCCTTCAACTTTTTTGGCGTAATGATTCTCAACTTTGATCAGTCGTCATTCGTTGCTCAGAATTTACTCCAACACTCTGTGTATTCTCCAGAGATTATTCTCAAGAATCCCCAATGAGAAAAATCGATTATCCTAATAAAAAGGGCAACATATTTGACATCCCATCACGCTACAAAATTAATGAGTTGGCATTGTTCTTTCTGAGTCACTATGAAATGACATTAATGACTGAAACAGCTGCCCCATTACTGCACTGCAGCACATATTTCCAAAAATAAGTAAAATAAACTTTGATAATTTAGTTTATTTTATTTTAATTAAAACTTCCGAAAATTAAAATTTTCCCTCAACCCACGCCGGTAAATGTTAGGCTTGTTCTTAGGTAAAGTAATCATCCAAGACGTAATGGTTACCTCAGATTTTTAATCTGGGCATCCATTTGGAAACTTCCACAACCCCACACAAGTGTCGACTCACATAACATAAGAAATGTTCAAACCACTATTTTGGGATCACTAGGCCTCGAGATGATGTCCCTTCTTCGTGCCCAGTCTCAAAATAATTCCATATAATATTTAAAAAAATTATACACAGAAAAAATGTGACATTAAAAATGTATATAGAAAATGTTAATATATATTAATAAAATTATATAAAGTACCTAGACATATAATAATTCCATTAAGCATTTATTTTTCCCTTTGAATGAGTTGTTAAATGGGGGTTTAATAACATTTATCACTAGACCTGTCAAACTGAAATGGAGGCCATTAAACCTTAAAACCCCTTTCTTCTATGAATCTATTTCTTCAAGACATCATGAATAGAGAGTTTTATGGTATTTCATCAATGAATCCATGTTTCCATGATACCAATTTTTTTGAAGTATTATTATACAAAGAGTTTCATATATTCATGAGACAAAAAAGATTCATTCCAAAAGTACATTTACTATATTAAAAATCTATAATTGGAGGGTTATGAAATTTTTTGTAATTTATTTTTTATGAGTAATTTTGATGTTATGGAATATAATTTAAAGGATCATTAGTTTGAAAATATGCAGAGAATAGGGAAAAACACATCTAGTATGGTTGCTTTGATAATTTTTATAAGAAAAAATATTATTTTATGATATTTAGAATAATAATAATATTAATGATTTAATTAGATAAATATTAAAAAATTGAATTTTAATTCATATATAATAATGGAAAATTTATTTTTGAGTAATACTCAATAAAGATCTTATTGTTTAAAATCATTAAATTTAATTTATTAGATATTTTTCATGGTGTTAGTGCATGTGTGAAAATGATGGTTTTATTATATATTTATTAAACCACTAATAGTCTTATAATATAATGTGTAATCATTTACTGTGACAATTAATTTATTTAAAAATCATAATTACTATATCAAATTGAAAAAAAAACATTCTGCATGTGATGGTAAAGAATGGTGGTTTGGGATATCATATGAATGGATGATGTCATAGTTTACACAAAATCACTTGATGAATAATGATTTTATTATAGTGGGGTGAGTGAAAACTCATTTCTATTTAGTAGATAGCTAGAGATGGATTTTTTGTTGTTTTTATTATGTGTTTTTATGCTTGAAAACATGTTATTTTTAGGAAATAATATTTTACTAGAGATAATGGGTAAGGTAGAGTTTCCTTTGGATTTTGGAAACATATAGAGTATTATATATTTATACAATAGAGGGAAATAAAGTTAATAAAAATTATTATTACATATAAAATTTATTTGGGTTTCTTTGAAGTATGTATTTGATTTTAATAGTTTTGATATCATTAATTGGAATTCATTGTTTTACAATTCATTTGGAAAATAATATTTTGGGTATAAAAAATGAATTTATAATTTTTGAGAATCATATAATTTGTTAAATTTTGTCATTCATAAATATTTATTAATTTAGTTCTCAAAATTGTATTTATTTCTTACAAAACTATTATATTTCAAATTCATATGACATATAGATATAATTGTTTGTGATGAAGAAAAAAATGGAGGTCATAAAAATTATCTCTATAGAACTATGAATCCTTTTCTATTATACATAAGGAGGATATAATGGAAATGAATTGATACAATTTTGTTAAATTCGGGTCATCATAAGATTTTTTACCCCAGCATTAGATATTATAAATATTATTTTGTATCTAATATTAATTTCATAGTTTTTTTTGAAAACTGATTTATATTTGAAAATAATTGTTACTCGTGTATGATTATGATTCAAGAGAAAATGTTCACCTACTAGTTTATTTACTCCCTTAGCACTTGTTTTCTGTGTTTGGAAATGAAGGAAATAGAGTTTATGATATGTGGAACATTGATATGAGTATCGAGATTATTTTTATTAGGTTATTTTGTTACAAAATAGTTTCAAATCAATCTAATTTAGTAGATTCTTTGTGATGTTGGTAATTGTATTGAATATGGTGGTTGTAACTTAAAATATTTATATATGAAAAGGAATATCTAACCTCATTATGGTGAAATTCATTCTTCCAAAAAGTATTGGGTAAATTAGTGGTGTTTGGATTACCTTTGTGGATGTTTATTGAGATGATAATCCTTGATGGGAAAAAATTGTAAAGAGTTAATGAATCTTGATAAACATTTAAAGAAGATTTATCAAATGACTACAGTGTTATATAAAGAGAATTTTCATTTATGGATTGTTTATTTTTGTAGGATTAATTTTGTTGTATTTTCTAATCGGGATTGAAAAAAATGTAATAATCAATATATCTAAATTATTAGGATAAATCAATTGGAATTGGGATTATCTGTAAGAATGGGATGAATTCAAGGTATAAAACATTTTGAATCATATATATAATATCAATACTAATTTATGAATTAGGTTATTTTGATTAGATTATTCTATATGAGATATAATTATGAAACCTAGAATCTTTTTTAGAGGAAGAGAAAATGATTGTGTGAAAATCTGTAATGGCCCTGACCCCTCCATTCCACTCGTTTATTTAAATCTAATGTTTAAGGTTTTTTGGGGAGTTCTAGGTGACCCATTTCATCACATTGAAATAATTTCATGTTTTTGAAATTTTTCTAATTCTAGAATGGTTTTTTAGGAATGGAAAGTCATCCAACAATTTATCGAATTTCTAGAACCGTGAGTCATTCCTATCAGTTTTCAAAATTTCCAGAATGATGAGTCATTTCCAACAGTTTTTCAAATTTCCAGAATATTGACTCATTTTCAATATTTTATCAAATTTCGAGAGCGGTTAGTCATTTTGAATACTTTTTCAAATTTTAATAATGGTGAGTAATTCCAAACAGTTTTTCAAATATCTAGAATGGGGAGTCATTTCCATCACTTTGTAAAATTTCCCGAATAATGTGTCATTTCCAACAGTTTTTCAAATTTCCCAAATGGTGAGTAATTTTCAATTTTTTGTCAAATTTAAATATAATTTATTTATTTCCAATAGTTTTTCAAATTTCTATAATGGTTTGTCATTTCCAGCAGTTTTCCAAATTTCCAGAATGATGTTTCATTTCCAACAGTTTTTCAAATTTCATGATCTTTCAAGATATCCTTGATTTTTCCATTTAACATATTTATTTGATGGAAAATGTGTTAAATTCCATATTTAAGTTGGTTATCAGTTGTTTCAAGGGATATAAATCATATAAATTATTTTATAAAAATTTGGAGTCTTTTATTTGGTTAAATCGCATGGTCTAATGTGATCTACATTAATAGAAATATAAACATGTTTCAAATATCGTTATTCTCAGATCTAATTTTGAATGACAGTCACCATTTGTTCATTCATTCCTTCCCATTTCTCTCAATGTGTGGACCCTAATTATTCATTACCATAGGAGTTGTGTGATCGAACTTTAATCATTAGATCGTTTCACCATGAAGATTATTCCTACTACATGAACACCCCTATCATGGTGAAAACATGGAGTGTCGATTCTTCTTCAATATAAGTTATTTTATACCTCCATTCTTTTGTTTTCGTAATCTATTTCCTCTCATTCTCCTTGTCATGTTGCGGAATGTTATCTATATGTTTCTAATGGACCTTTATTGGGTTTTTTTTGATGTGGTTGTCCTTCAGCATCCTAGTGTGGATGTAGTTGTTGCGGGATAGGTGATCGTGAACCATTGTGTTGGCCCATTCACATGAAAAGTACATCAAAAACCTTTGAGGTTTGGGATTATTGGCTTCTATATCGTTTTTACTTGTATTCGTATCGTTAGTAAGATTTATCCACTTAACCATAATGTAATTGACATGATAAATATTTAACCAGAGTAATGAAAGGTATCCATCGTAAACTTTTTCTTCATACCATGAAAACTGTTTGCCTCTTGATTTGTTGGATATTGTGATATCTATTATTTTCTTATTTAGCATGTTTTTATTGAAAAAAAAATTGTTAATAAATGTAATGTTGGTATTAATTGTATTTTTATTTGTCCAAAGATAAATTGGTAGGTTAATGACTCTGGGTTTTTTATTGTGCTCTAATGATAATCAAATTGATGTAGTTAGGCATGATAAATTAAATCGGTTAATTCAGTATTGAATAATGGAAATGTTGTTTGATAAGGATAATTCCATGAATTTTTTTAGTTAACCACTTTACTTTAAAGGCCCCAAACATTATTCTTTGGATCTGTGAGTGCTCGTTATGTGTGAAGGTTGGATGCCTTGTTTAGGGGAAATAGCCAAGTTGTTATGTGGTTTGTTTCATGTTTCATTTGTTGTGATGTGAGCCTGGTATGGCTGAGCCTGGATTTATTGTTTTAGTATGTAGGGGTGGGTAGGCCTAGTGGTTATTGTGGATGTTGATGCCTGGAGTGGTGAGATGTATCAGTTTATGAAAGTATGTGTTACGTAGGATACATGGGATGATGGAGAAAGTTGAAGTAGGGCTGGCTCGTAGTTGTGAATGTTTAATTCTTTTTAATCTATTATTTATTTATCTATATTACATTCCCTATTGCCTAAGGTAGATGGTCTTTATTACTCTCCCTGGAAAATTGGTAAAGACGCATAGGGTATGCCCCATTATTTCAGTGTTTATATTCTAGAGGATGGATGAGTCTTTTCTCTTTCTATAGGTTCAAAAGTCTTGATAGGTAGTTCACCAAATCACCGTATTTATCCCACTGTGTTTGGAAGCTTAGAATTCCTTTCAACAATTCATAGGATTATGGAAAAGTTATAATTCTGTTAATAAATTGTTTAATTAATGTTTAACACATGGTGTTAGAGCTTACATGGATACAATAATGAGGTTGTATTTCTAAGAACTCGTGGACTCAGTTTGGATATTCTTGGAGGGAATGGATCTTGGTTGGAATGGTAATGGGATTTAATGTGGTAAATGTTAATGGTTTATTAATGGTTAAATAATTAATTTACATAACATGGAATTGATATTAAGGGATGATGTAACCTAATTTATTCCTTCAAATGGATATGTTCTTGTTGGATATCCAGTCTCAGTAGTGGTAGTGAAGAGTTTGAGAAATGTTAGCAACAGTTGAGTCTAATACTAGGTTATTCCCATAGTGTGTTTGTGATATATATTACATGTTTTAAATTATTTTTTTCTATATGATAATCCACCATGTTGTTTAGGGAAACTGACACATTGGGGATTCTGAGCCCTGGGGGTGTTTTCCCTAATATCTCGATGGGAGGATGGAGGGCTGAATACCCCCTTTGGCCATACTCTCTTCTCGTGGTAGTTTCTTGTGCAGGTAGGCATGGTGGTTAGTTATCCCCATATATGTATTTAGAGGGATATAAATGCTTTTTTATATTCACACACATATATTCTAGATATATTTTCCAATTGGATACTATAGGTGTAATGTGTATAAGATATGATTACTTGATGAACCTTAATCAGTGTATGGGATGCAATGGCTGGATATATAATGCCTGATGTATGATACAGAAAATGTAAAATGTTTTGGATCACAATAATACCTAGTTACTTTGGATACATTGATGTGGTGGTTGTTCTGCATCGATTTCATGTTTTGGTGCTTCGCTTATGTGTCTACACGCAAGCCAGTTAGAGAGAAATGCTTTGTACGTGCGATGTTGGGTCAAAGCGGCATACCAATGGGGAATTGGTAGTGGGGTACCCTTTATGTTTTTTATTATATTATATTATATACGATACATGGTGAGAGTAAACATGGTGAGGTTGGGAACATGGTATACCATTTTAGATGAGGATTTAGTTTTACTTTTTTTCACTATGCTTTAAAATTATTTCATTAATTTTTTCCGAGAGGCTCAAGGGAGGATCCTACTGAGTAAACAATAATACCCACACTATGTAATATAAACTATTTTTCAGTTCACATAGATTATATTATAGATCTGTATGGTTACTACTTGCTTGGGGTTTGCAAGAGTTTTTCGGGATTCGTGGTCCCTACAGCTTTACAATATTTTGGTACATGCAGTTTTCCCTTTAAGTTGTAGTATGTATATCATGACATTTCATACATGTAAATGAGTTAATTTTTTATTGAATCATGAGATAAATTTGGGTTTTTTCTTATCTCTCTCTTCTACATGTGTTCTCTTAGGGGTTAATTCCTCCCATTTGTGTGTTTACTATACCCTCAGTGTTAGTCGCCAACCCAGGGCCTACTAGAGACAAGACTCATGTTTCATTATCTCTATTCTCTCATTATTGGCTCATGAGGGGTACACATTGTGGGGAGGGGTCATGAAATAGTTGTATATGACCTCTACTTGGTGGATAAGATGGTGTTTGGAGTTATGAAAATGTGAGGTTTCTTTGGTAGGAATGGAAATGGTGTCATTCAAGATTAAAAAGTGATATAAATATTGTAGACAATCTGAGAAACCGGCATTTTGGGCACCATATGTTATAGTGCATGTACATTTATCTTTAACGTGGCTACAAAACGAGGTGATAATTGTTTTCCGGTAGATACCAAAGAAATTATCATGAATCATTCTTCTTTTCACATCTGGTTGAATGGGTGGACCATGGGATAAGTTACCCTAAAATGATAAAAATAAAATAATTAGTTACTATTAAATTATTCCATATTCCTTGTTTAAGAGTTCTAACAATTTATCTTTTTTTAGGTATGGATACATGTCGATGCCTTTGTCTGGTTATCACAGAATATTTTCAATAGGTTTAGTCAGCCAATCTTTATAGCGTAGGGGTTGATGACGATGATACTTGGAGGAGGACACACTGTGATTTTCGGTGCCAGAGTCTTTAGAAGTGTGAGGGATCTGTTTCAAATGCAGTCATGGAGGAATTATTGGAGGATTTTGATATAGATTTCAGTTTTTTCTATGCTTGGAAATATCTTATGGTTTTATTTGTTTTGATGATGCTATGTGAGGAAACATGGTAGTGGTAGTTCTTGTTCCTTAGGGATCATGAGAGCCGGCTATCTCATGGGCGGAGATCTGAGACAAGTCCAATGTTGATATTATCTCTTCAACAGGGAATGTGGCTAGTCATAAAGAGATTCATTCAATTTCATAGGGGTATCTACTGTGTGTGAATTTTTAATCCATTTTAGGAACCTTCTGCGATATACTTTAGACATGTTTCTTGATGTGGAGGCTAGGGAAATGTATTTCGAGGAGGATTTGTGTCCAGTGATCCAGTTCTAGGTCACCCAGTTTATGCTAAATGTGTATCTTGAGATCCTAGAAATGGAAGAGGTCATTAATATGATTTTATCCATATCTAGATCATAATGAGTGCAGATTCATCAGGATTCCCCGTGAAGTAGAACTATGGTCTAGGGTTCCCTTTTTTAGGGAATATGAGTTGTCATCCATTCGAGGCTAGGTCACAACCCTCAATATCTCTTTTATCTAGGGTAATTAGCACTTACAACTATGTTAATGGATCAGTTACCTGTTTTTGTGGTAGATTCTAAGATCATCAGTAATGAGAGTGACTGCCCTTTTTGAGCAGTCGGTGTTTGTCATATGTTCCACTTCAGGTTACTCCATTGATGTAGTTCCAACCAAGGCAGCTGCAATAGGTTGCACCTTCATTGGATTAGTAGAGGGATAATGGTGCAAGATAGGATATCCCTGGGATGCTTTCCATCCTCAATGAGTAGAAAATGAATGTGGTGGGGGTTATCAGCAGGGTTAGGGAGGTCTTGCAGCAGATCGTTGTCAGCTTCATGCTTTAGCGTTGTCAGCACCAGGCGATCCAGACATCGTTTGAGGTACCCTATTGTTGTTTTCTACTTGGTTTCATGACTTGTTTGATTCTGGATTGATGAACTCATTTATTTCACCTACCCTTTCCCCTGCATTGGAACATGAGCTTGAGAGGCTTCTAGTGACCTTAGAATTGGCTAAGCCAGTTGGAGGTCAACCTGACATGTTTTAAATTTGTAAAGACTATGCGCTAGTGTCAGGGCAACACCGCTCATTGGGATATTTCCTATGTTTACAGATAAAACCTTATGATTTCATCCTCGACATGGATTGGTTTTATTCAATGATGGCTATCTTGGTTTTCATTAAGAGGATGTTGGGGTTATTTGAAACTAATGGAGAGCAAGATGTGTTTGTGGGTGAGGGTGACCCTCATATGGGATAGAGGCATGTTCCTTCTTTGTCTTCATTGATGGATAAGCTGATGTCAAGTTCTTTAGAGGTTTAGTTTTTGGTGTTTCCCTAGGTCATTGAAGAGTACCATGATATCTTATAGAAGAGGTTTTAGTATTTCCCCCTTGAAGAGAGATTGAATTTGGGATTGAATTACAACTAGATGTGTCTCCTATAATGATGGTTTTGTATAGGATGGAACCTTTTATGTTATGATATTTGTGTATATAGATTTATGTCCTTTTGTAGATCGGTTTTTCGGCCATGTGTGACAATGTGGGGTGAACCAGTTTTTTTTTGTGAAGAACGCTAATATCCTTTTTTGGTAGGGTTTTGATTACCATAACTTGAACAAAATGACAGTGAGGAACTGTTATCCCCTTCCACGAATTGATGAATTGTTCAATAAACTAAATGGTGAATGTTTGTTCTCAATGATCGATTTCGGGTATATGTATCATCATATTCAAGTGAAGAATGAGGATATCCTGAAGACTGCTTTCCATTTAAGTCATGGGTATTACGAGTTATTGGTGATGTCAATCTATATGATGAATTATCTAGCTATGTTCACGGGGTACACTAATGTTGTGTTCTATGAGTTCTAAGATATTTTTTATGTGGTTTTCATATACAAAATCCTTTTGTACTCTTCATTTGAGGTGGATCAGACAGAGCATATGTGTGCCATTTGTGGAGTTCATTGTCGATAGTAGTAGTTTGGGATGTTTTCGAAAATTGATTTTAGATCTAGATAAGTCCATTTCTATGGGAATGTTATATAACACATGGGATTAGTTGCTGATTCTACAAAGATAAAAGAAGTTGTATATTTGGAATACCCTAAAATTGTGATAGAGGTACAATGATTCCTTGGTCTTATAATCTATTATAAGAGTCATGTAACTGATTTATCTCAGTTTGAGACTCCTCTAACCTAGTTGACACTAATGGATTAGGAGTTATTGTGGACTTATTGGTGTCAATTATTTTTGGTTTATCTATTGGAGAAGTTTATCAGTGATCCAATTCTTTGTCTGCTAGTAAAAGTTGTTCAGTTTGAGGTTTTCAATGATCCTTCACATCTACGGGTAGGATGTGTTATGATGCAGTAGAGATCATCAGTTTCATATGGTTTATAGTTGATACATCCCCATGAAGTAACTATTCCCCCCATGATCTTGAGTTGTCCTTAGTTGTGTTTTCCTAGAGGTTGTGATGAAATTTCCTTATTGGGGAGTGCTTTTTGGTTTTCGCCAATCACAAAAGAATAATGTATGTTTTCTCCCAGCATGACTTTAACTTGTGAAAAAGCCAATGGATGGAGTTATTATAGGATTACAACTTCAAAATATAATACATATATAGTAAAGGAGATGTTATAACTGATTTTTTGAGTAAGAAGTCGCATAACGATGTCATTTGTGAATCTGGGGATTCCTGGAGATAGATGGAAGAACTTTTAGAATTACATCTTGATATGGGTAATGTTGGGGGATGAGGTTATCCATTACAAATGAGCGTGTAGTAATATTTAGTGTAGTAGGTGGAAGATTCCCAGCTGGGAGATCATTAAGTGGAGGATTGGAGAGACCGAGTGGTTTGTGGTGAGGCACCCGAACGTTGGTGTGGGAATGAAAAACATTGAGTGTTGTTTTGGGGGAGGCTTTTCATTCCTTTTGCGATTTGTGATATAGTTTTGAGATATTTCCATAGATCTACATTAGTGGTATATCCTGGTGGGACAAACATGAATTGAGCTTTTAGGATTCAGTTTTGGTGGAATGGGATGAACTGTGTAGTTATAGATTTTGTCCCTCGATGTTTGGTTTTATAGAAGGTGAAGGTCGAGCACTGTTTTCTGATTGTATGCTCCATCCAGTAGAAGTTACTTAATGGAATTAGGAGGACTTCTCTATGGACATTGTTACTAGTTTACCTCGAAATCAAGGAGGTTATGAGGCTATATGGTTGGTAATGGATTGTTTGATGAAATCATCCCACTTTAAAGAAATCAAGAAGTAAATCATTGTGGAGGATTTGTTGAGGAAGTATCTGGAGGAGGTTGTGAGACTCCATGGAGTCCTTAGGATGATCATTTATAATCAAGACCCCCCATTTTACCTCTAGGGTGTCATGATGTATACAACATGCTTTCTATTCTTATATATTCCTTAGAATAACTTTTCATTTGCTGAAATACTATCGGATAGAGCAAGCCATCTGAACTCCTCAAGACATGTTACACTCTTGTGTCAGGGATTTTTCAGAGGTTTGTGGATGAGGCCCCTTACCTTGGTAGAGTTTACATACAATAAAAGATTTTACACCACCATTGGTATGGCACCAATTAAATTCTTGAATGGCTGACCATTCAATTCTCCATTGTGGTGGACTAGGGTCCTAGAGTTCGCAATTCTCATGATAGAATTGGTATAGAATATGATGGAGATGGTATAGGTGATTCCTGAGAGAATGAGGGAAGAGTATGATTTTCCTAAATCCCATGCTTATCATAATATGATAGATTTGGAGTTTCATTTATGGGATCATGTGTTTCTAATGGTGACCCCTCGTTGTGGGTAGTCGAGGTTTAGTTGTGGGAGTAAACTTTCTCCGTGGTTTGTTGGGCCTTTAGAGGGGTTGTATCATGTTGGAGTCGTGGCCTATCGAGTAGAACATCCCCTACAGAGGATCTAGATACATGATTTTTTCCATGTGTCATAGCTCCATTTTTATATTCTTGATGACTCTCACATCATCTATAAGGGATATCATTGTTGACAATGATGCAACCTTGGAGGTGCAGTCTATAAAGATCTAGGACAGTAAAGAGAAGGTATTGTGCTAGGATGTTAAACCATTGGTTCATTTCTTGCCACAACATGGTGGCATAGATGAGATTACCTATGAATGTGAGACATAGATACTTGCTCAGTACCATAATATTTTGGATTTTTAACTGTTTTATTGTAATTAAGTTTCACCATTATTGTTGACCTTTCATATTTATGAGATGGATTTCGCTCGATTAATGTTGTGGCTTAGAATCTTTTGATATGTATTTCCACAAGGACAGTGTTTAGAGGATGGTTCTTTCTTTTTTGAGGTTTTTGTGTTGTCCCATTGATGAAGTAGTTGAGATCCTTTGGTGGGAGATCCTAGGTATGTCTCCTGAAGGGTGGTAGTTTGAAAAAAAATTATTATTTCTTCGTTGGGTTGGTTTTAGAATCTTGAGGTTGACAATGTTTTGAGAGGTATCTTCTGTAATATCTTGGAAACCTATGGTCTATTATTTTTCTAAAATTAGATGTGTGTGGTGTTTGGGGAGGCCTTTATGACTCATTTCATCACTTTGTAAAAATTTCACAGTTTCGAAATTTTTCTATGTCAAGAATGGTTGGTCAGGAACAGCGATTCATCCAATAGTTTTTCAAATTTCCCAAAATAGTGATCCATTTCCAATAGTTTTCCAAATTTCAAGAATGCTGTGTCATTTTCAATAGTTTTTCAAATTTCCATAACGGTAAGTCATTTTTAACAGTTTGTCATATTTCCAGAGAGGTGAGTCAGTTCTAACAGTTGGTAAAATTTCAATAATGTTGAGTAAATTCCAATAGTATATCAAATTTTTATAATGGAGAGTTATTTTAAAATGTTTTTTAAATTTCCACAAATCTGTGAAATTTTCAATAATTTTTCGAATTTCCATATTTTTATAGATTTCGCAGTTTTTCCCTCTTGAAATCTTGTTTTGGTGTAAAATCAAATAAACACATTATTTATGTGGGTTTGAAGACATTTCAAGGACTATAAATCATATAATTATCTTTCTAAAAAACTGGGGGCTTTTAATTGCTCAAACCGTATGGTTTAATATAATCTACATTAATGAAAATCCTATGCCATTCCAAATCCCATTAATCTCATATATAATCCTTCAAAGTCAGGAACCTAACCATATTTAATTACTATTCTTTTCTATAATTGTGATTTTCATAATAATTCCTTCCCATAAGAGTGGTGTGATCGAGCTATAATCCATGGATCACGTCCCCTGGAAGTTTCTTTCTACATCATGCGCACCCCCTATCTGGGTTCATCCAAAGAGAGTAGATCTGACTTCAATATAAATTATGTTATACATCTGTTCTTTAGGGTTCCAGGATATTTTTTCTCCCTTTCTCCCTTTCATGTTACAACCCGTGATCTCCATTTTTCTAATGGACCTTTCCAGGGTGCTGGTTGATGTGGTTGTTTTGTAGCATCCTTGGGTGGATGCAGTCATTGTAGGAGATGGGATTGTGTTCTGATTTTTTGGACCATTTTCATGCATAAAACATCGTATACATTATGAGTTAGTGGATTCGTGGATTGTATATCCTTTTTATGTTTAGGGATAAAGATAGTATGAATTTTCCATTAGACCATAATAAATGTGACATAATAAATATTTACTGGAGTAATGAATTGGTGTCGATTATATATTGTTGCTTTATACCATGATAATGGTTTATATATTGGTTTGTTATATAGAATGATATCTAGGATTTTTTTATTTAGCATGTCATTATTGATGTAAATTATTAATTAAAGTAAATATGGGATTAATTATATATTTATTTCGACAAACATTCAGAGGAATATTAAGGAATCCATTTGTTATTGTTGTGATTTTATGATATTAAAATGGATAGAGTATTGCATGTTCTGTAGGATTGAAATAATGATGTTTATGCTCAATATAAAAGAGGGGGGGTGAATTGTACACTTTAAAAATTCCATTGGAACCTTTAAAGTTAGTTATGAATTACTATGTTTTCCTTAAGCAAAGTAAAGGGCTAAGTTTAACAAAGTTAAATTAAGCAAATTCACAACACCTCTAACACCAAATAAAACTTGGAATAAGTAATGAAGTTATAAACATCAAATCCTACGAACATTCTTAAAACTGAAAAGTGATTCCAAAAGTAGGATCCGGAAATATGGTTCCGAAAATTGAAACTTAACAAAAATTTCAAAATGAGATTCTACCTTAAAACGTATAGAATCTAAATGAAACAGAGTACATGTAAGGAAGTATAAGATAGTTATACTTTCCTTTCAATACAATATGCAGCGAAAAATAAACAAGTATTAGAACTACAAGTAACAAGATATAAGTATTTTAACCCAAAGAGAAGGGTATCCAAAAACCTTGGATAAAGGTTCCTTGATTCATACTTTCAAGAAAGTCTGTCTTACCCACACCTGGGTAAGCCCTCGATACGAAGATCGGAGTCTCGGTCTTGCTATCCCCGCAATCCCTCAACTTCAAGGTAGTTGGCAACCTCTGTCTTCCTCAGTAAGGAAGCCCGCAACTTCAAGGTGTTGGAAACCTCTGTCTTCCTATCCCTGGAAGTCCTCGAATGTAATCACCAACATTCGGAGTCGCACAATGCTTTGAGAGTTAATAAGAGCCTCTCTCTCTCTTGAAATCACTTCAACAGCATGTATGCACAATCTCAAAACAAAGTTCTCTAGAGCTCTTTCAAATGAGCTCTTATTTATAGGTAAGGTCGGCCTCCATTCCAACGGTCATATTTTCCTTAAAAATCGGAGGGACCTATACATGTGTCACTTAACCAACGATTAGTTTATAGCAGAATAGATGACATCGTTTTATAACAAAACAAGTGTAACAGAATGTACGACATCGTTTAAAATAAAACTCAAAAGTTCTGAATGAAAAATTCGGATTGAAGGTTCGGAGTGTAAGGAAAATAATAAACAGTAGACAAAATATGAAGGCATAAGAAAAATGAATGTTCGGAGTCTAACCAAAAATAATTTTCGGAGTCTAGATAAATTCAGAGTGTATAAACCAAAGATAATCAGATTCTGTTTAATTGGTAAATTCGGAATGACAATTCAGAATGAGAATTTTCCATCAGAATTCATAATGAGACTTCATTGTCGTATTTCAGAAGGATTCGTATCCTGACTCTGGAGTAGAACTTAATCAGAGTTCGTATCCGTAATTTGGAATGCGACTTTATCACAGTTCTCATCTGGATTTCGGAGTGAAACTTTATTACAGTTCTTATCCAGAATTTGGATCCTAAAATAGAATACTTCATATCAAAGTTTCAAATTTTTCCGAGAAAACAGAAATGAATCTGAATCATATACTTAAGAAAAATATTAATGAAAATATGATAAGGATAATTTTTCTTACAAAATATATTTTACTTATAAAAGCAATTATCCTTATAAAAGCGATTTTCTTAAGGAAAAAATGTTTGTGATTTTCAAAACAAGAAGGAATCGAAAATTC
Source organism: Viscum album (assembly GCA_963277665.1). Lineage (NCBI taxonomy): Eukaryota > Viridiplantae > Streptophyta > Magnoliopsida > Santalales > Viscaceae > Viscum > Viscum album. The sequence goes on from OY728128.1 coordinate 601,496,159, forward strand.
ATAAGGAAAACTTTATTGACTCAACAATCTCCCCTTTTTTGGAAAGCACAATCATCCTTACGAAAAATAAATTCTAAGAATAAAGAAAAACATTAAGGCTTATCTCCCTTTTCTTTAAGGATATTGATGAATACGACTAACTCCCCTTTAGGCTTTGAAACTCTAAGGATCGTATTCTAGATTCTCGGAATGACATTTCATTACGAATAAGAAAGTCTTCTTTAATGAAAAACTCCCCATTAGATAAACTCTTTGTTAAAGTTCTTTTTACTTCTTCCCTTTTGTTAGAGTTCTTTTTCCTTAAAGATCTTTTCTTTCTCCCCCTTTGTGATTTTCAAAAAGAATTCACGGGAATGGAAAATATAACAAAGTACCTGAAAAATTAGTAATAATAACAAAAGACAAGCAACCAAGATTTTCTTTAATTTTAAAGAATGAAAGATACAAAAAAAAAGATCGGATTTAACTATTTCGGATCTTTTTCCTTCGAAATGAGCCCCCTGAGAATTGTATTGATCTTCTTTAGGTTTTTATGGTCTTCTTTAGCTTGCCTTTTAAGACCACTATTCTTGCAGTTTGAGCTTCAATCTTTTCTTCCTGAAATTTGATCTTTTATTCCTGAGTCTTCAACATTGCTTCAAACTCAATCTGATGATCCCTTTCAAACTTCCAGTTTTGAGAAATAGAATTCAGCTTCCCATTCAGATCTATGACTTCTTGAATCCAGATGTTCTTTTCAACTGTCAGATTTTCTTCAAAGGATGATGTAAGTTCATTTGCCTTCCTATCTTCTGTTTCAAAGTCATCCTTCACATTGTCTTGGAACTCATCAAAGAGCCTCATTTCTTCTACATTCTTCCTCGACCAACTAGTCATCCTCTTGAAAGATCTTTTGTGGGCTTCATATCCATCAAGAAAATAATTGAATTCAACTTCTATCTAAACATACTTATCCATAACCATGGATACGAAATCTGATTTTGATTTAGATCATGTTGGAGCATCTGACATCTTGAATCTATAATGGAGATGGTCTGAATGGAACCCACCAACTTCTTCAAAGATTGAACAACAAATTCATGCCCCAACGAGGATGACTCTGAATCCGAGATTTTTCTTGGTGAATTTTCATCCTCAATAAGATTCAACTTCCTTTTAGACGAATCACCAAATTCTCTTTTCTTGCCTGCCACTGATTTCGGAGTATCAACAAGGAGTTGCTTTCCCCTGTCCTTTATCGGAATAGATTCTTGTTCTGGAGTTTTCTTCTCGCTATTAGATACTTGAATAACATCATTAACAACTTTTTGAACAACATCTTGTTCATTATTATCCTTTTTTGGAGTTACTTACTTAGAGGATTCACCCTCTGTAGTTCGGAGTGACAGATGTTCCGAAGGTGACACCTTATAATCTTCTACTTCTTTCAACAGATCTCCAATTTCACCACTCCCTTCAGCAACCGCTTCGTCCTCTTCCACTTCCTGAATCTGCTCGAGTTCCTCAACATCCTCAGCTATAAACTCTTCCGGTAAATCAAGGTTTCTTCCTGGAGTATCAGGTAGAGATTCTAAGGAGAAAGATCTCGGAATTGTAATGCTTCCGGAAACCATCTCCTTAAATTTTAACAAAGATTGGACTGCCTAAGCTTTTGACATCTTCTTCTTGAGATTCTTTTATTTTTCTAGTTTTACTAATTCATCTTCTGTCCTTTCCTTCAAAGCCTTATTTTCTGCAGGATCCAATCCGAACTACGGATCCCCTTCATTCCTTTTGTCTTTATCTGCTCTCCACTTTGCAACTACCTCATCAAGATATGCTTTCTTCTTCTTCGGTTTTGGAGGTGCGGTTTGAACTTCCTTAGATTTAGGATCCTCTGTTTCAATTGTATCTTCTTTCAACTTTCTTTTCTTTACTGGCTTAGATGATTCTGGTTCAGTAGCCATCGGAACCACTTCTTCTTGACCTGGCAAATCGAAGAACTCACCAGTCTCCTTGTTGAAAGCCACATCCATCCTCTTAAGGTTATCATCACTCACCAACAAAATTTTGCAAACCCTTGGCTTAGTCTTGCAAGCTTCCTTGAAAGAATCAAGGCACCGAACTATAAACATTGATAAAATTGCTGGGTACATTACGATTTGTTCTCTAAGATTCCCTTTCTTAACATTCTCAATAGTTATATGAATGTGTCTCATCATGTTAAACGTCCTTAGATTAACCAACAAATATAAGATATATATTTCACTCTTCTTCAGACTGTCTTTATCACCTTTCCTCGATACGATAAGTCCTTGTACCCACAACTCTAGAATCTGGAAATTTTTAGACAAGATAGAAATCATTGGAGCCTTGTCGTCTGACAAGCCGAGAGTCTTCAATGATTTTTCCTTGTTGAAGATTCTTTTAGAATCTGGTAATACGTGAGATACTAACTCGGCTTCTCCATCATAGGTCAGCCCTACCAAGCTGGCTGCCTTGGTATAAGAACGCTTATAAGTCTTTCCATAAGACTTAAAAGAAAACTTTTCCCTATTGTCTTCCTTAAAGAAGGAAACTGTTTCATAGAATTCAAAAAGTAACTCCGAAAACACATCATCTTGATTCCCCGGTTTGGACACAGCAATATCTTCCCATCCGTTCAGCTTTATGTTCTTCGAAATAAGAGAATCAAAGTTGTTGAAGAAATCCGGATGAACCAACCTTTCTATGTAAACTAACCATTGTGAAATTGTCTTAGAGGATGACATTTACTAAGAAGATAATTCCATAGACATTTGGGTCTAAAGACTTTCGGAGAAGTTCAGAACATAGAATGCTGAGGATCGGAATGGCTTTAAAATGGAGAGGCAGAGATTCAAGACGCTGGAGCTTGAAAATGATGTGGGACAACTATTTGAGGTCCCCTTTATATAGGTAACGAGAAAACGGTTCATCTTTCACGGTTGATCGAACGGTTGTGACAAGATGAGATTATATCTGATGGTCGAAAACCAATTTTCATGAAAACTTGAATCCGATCTTTTTGAGGTTTTATTAAAACATTTATTTAAGAAAATTATAATCCGAGAACATGATATAAAAAAATTCCAGCAGGTAAAGTATGACTACGAAAACCTGATTAAGGAAATCATACCTTTCGGATTGGCTTAGGAATATTATTGGTAATTGGTAACATTTTTAAGAAAACTACGAAAAAAACTTTACTATGAAAAGACATTGTTCGCAAAACTCACTACGAAAAACAAACTCAGTACGGAAAACTCATTATGAAAATTTCATTACAAATTTTGAAAATGAAAAACTCATTATGAAAGATTCGGTACGAAAATCTCGTTATGAAAATACCAGTATGAAATTTTCCATTCTGGATGTTTTCAATACGAAAATTTCCCATCCAGAAGTTTTCTATACAAAAGTACGCATTCTGCAAAATTTTAGTTCCAGGAATTTCCATTCCGGATTTTTAGTTCCAAAACGCATGAAAAACTAACTTTGGAAAAAAAAAGTTATTCTATCAATCAAAAGTACTCCACCTATGAAAAGGAGTTTATTGCTGTAAGGAGACTTTTTCAACAGAAAGTTAATTAAGAAGTATTACCTTATGGTTATCATTCCCATCTTCTGTTTAATGTATTCAAATCTATCAGAGGAAAAGGATTTTGTGAAAATATCAGCAAGTTGATCCTGTGTTTCGATAAACTGAAGAATAATATCTCCTTTATGTGTGTGATCCCTAAGAATGTGATGCCTAATATCTATATTCTTTGCACGAGAGTGATGTGCATGGTTCTTACTAAGGTCAATGGCACTTGTGTTATCACACAAAATTTGAGTTTTACTAAAACTCAAGACATAGTATGTGAGTGTGTGTTGCATCCACGACAGTTGAGCACAACAACTTCCAGCTGCTACATATTCAGCTTCAGCAGTGGAGAGTGCTAAAGAATGTTGCTTCTTGCAGGACCAAGAAACTAATAAATCTCCTAGGAAATGACAAATTCTGGATGTACTCATTCTATCCATTCTACATCCACCAAAGTCAGTATCAGAAAATCTTTTTAGAAAAAAATCATTTCCAGATGTATAAAATAATCCTAGATCCATGGTTCCCTTAAGGTAGCGAAAAACTATTTTTACTGCCTTTAAGTGAGATTCCTTAGGATTGTATTGATATCTTGCACATAAGTATACTGAGAACATTAAGTCTGGTCGAATAGTTGATTAGTAATTTAATATTCTTATCATACCTCTAAATGATGTTTGATCTACTGGTTTCCCAGCTTCATCAAGATCTAATGAGTTTGAGGTACCAATGGGAGTACTTATACTCTTAGTGTTGTCATAACCATACTTTTTAAGAAGATATTTAATGTACTTGTGTTGAGATATGTAGGTTCCTTCTGGTTTTTGAGAAATTTTTAAACCAAGGAAAAAAGTTAACTCACCCATCATACTCCTTTCAAACTCAGATTTGATTAAACTCGCAAAGGAGTCTGTCAAAGATTGCTAAGTTGAACCAAATATGATGTCATCAACATAAATTTGAACAATCAAAACATTTTTCTTATCTTTCATTATAAAAAGAGTTGGATCTGCATTTCCCTTAACATAGTTATTTTGAAGCAAAAATCCATTGAGTCTATCATACCAGGATCGTGGGGCTTGTTTAAGACCATACAAAGCTTTGGTAAGTCTAAAAACATGATCAGGATGTTTTGTATCTTCAAAGCCAGGAGGTTGTTCAACAAAAACTTCCTCTTGAACATAACGATTAAGAAAATCACATTTCACATCCATTTGAAAAAGTTTCAAATTAATGAATGCTACAAAGGCAAGTAGAATACGGATAGATTCAAGTCTAGCTACTGGAGCATAGGTTTCTTCATAGTCTATTCCCTGTTGCTGATTATAGCCTTTAGCAACAAGTCTAGCTTTATTTCTTACTATGACTCCATTTTCATCACATTTGTTTTTGGAAACCCACTTTACTCCAATAATAGAAGTTTCCTTAGGTCTTTCAACCAAGATCCAGAATTTGTTTCTTTCCAATTCATTTAGTTCATCTTGCATTGCTTTCATCCAATCATCATCACCTAAAGCTTCATCAGTGATTTTAGGTTATAATTGAGAAAGAAATGCTAGATGTTCTATTTCATTTCTTAAGGAACTTCTAGACCATAAAGGTTGATTAACATCACCAATGATACTATCACTGGGATGATTCTTAAGAAACACCTGATTTGGATTTTGTAAAACATGTTCATAAACATAGGGTATAAAGTCTTCTGGGGTAAATGTTTCAGAAGTATCTTCTTGAACAATTTCCTTATCAGAAGGTTCTACTATCAAAGGATGACAATCAGTTTTGGAAAACACATCTGAGGATGTAAGTTGGGATGGTTTGAAAACAAAAGGATATGACTCATCAAATTTTACATGTACTGTTTCTTCAATAGTACAAGTATTTTTATTAAAAACTCTATAATCCTTAGAAGTTGTGGAATAACCCAAGAAAATTCCTTCATCATATTTTGGTGCGAATTTATGTAGGTTATCTTTAGTATTAAAAATGAATACATTGCAACCATAGACCTTGAAGTTGGATAGTATTGGTTTTCTACCATTCCATAAATCATAAGGCGTTTTATTAAGAAAAGGTCTAATCAAAACTCGATTTATAGTATAACAAGCAGTAATTACAGCTTCAGCCCAAAAATGTCTAGAAATAGAATATTCACTCAACATGGTTCTAGATATTTCATGAAGAATTCTATTTCTTCTTTCAACTACACCATTCTGTTGAGGAGTTCTAGGTGCTGAAAATTGTGAGTAATACCTTTTCTACTACAAAAAGATTCAAAATCTAAATTTTTAAATTCTCCTCCATGATCACTATGAATTGTTTTCAATGGAAGTTTTTTCTTGTTTTTAACTTGAGCTCTAAATCAATTTAAATAAGGAAAATCTTCAGACTTATTTGATAAAAAATAGACCCACGTAAATCTAGTGTAATTATCAACTAGAACAAACACATAGTATTTGCCTCCAATGCTTCCAGTTTGTGTTGGACCAAAAAGATCCATGTGCACCAACTGTAATGCATCAGTTGTTGAGGCTTCATCGGTTGATTTAAAACTAGATTTATGTTTCTTTCCATATTGACACGGATCACAGACTTTAGAAGAATCAAATCTAAGCTCCAGTAGATCCTTAACTAGTTTCTTCTTAGAGAGTTTACATAAGTTTCTAAGGTCACAGTGACCTAGTCTTCTATGCCATTACTAGGAATGATCTTCCATTGCACTTAGGCAAAGTAAATCTTGGCTTCTGAGGTCTTTTAGGTTCAAAGTGTAAACATTCTCTTGCCTATTGGCTGAGAGAATAAATTCTTCCTTGTAATTGTGAACTAAGCACTTATCATTCCTAAAATTCACAAGGTAACCTTCATCACATAACTGACTTATGCTAATGAGGTTGTTCTTAAGACCCTTAACAAAAAGAACATTTGAAATCATGGTTTTACCAAGAAGAACAATATTACCAATTCCAATAATATATCCCTTAGCATTATCTTCGAAAGTTACCTTTCCTCCTTTCGTTTTGATAATCTTTTCAAAATAGATTTTGTTACCAGTCATGTGCCGAGAACATCCACTATCCATGTACCACGTATTGTTGCTGGTACTCTCTTTATTTTCCAGAAACTATGAAGTGAATTAGACTTTGACTCCAAACTTGTTTGGATCCGAGATTTCCAGACAATATGATTTTAGGTATCCATATCTTATTAGAGAAATAAGCTTTGTGAAATCCTAGAGATTGGGTTTTGTTTAAGGAACAATTCTTTTCCCAGTGACCACCACATTGACACTTGGTACGAAATGGGGCACTCTGAGGAACAAAATAATTGTTACTAAAAACTGGTTTTGCATGGGTATAACCAAATCCTAATTTATTTCTTAAAGGTCGTATTTGGGAATAAATTTTATCAAAATTTTCATTACCATGGGTAAAGTTTGATAAACACTTCTTTAAGGAAAAAATTCCGGACTTGAGTTTTATAACCATTTTTTATCCTCAAAATCATTAGTTTTAGGACCAGAGCTAGGCTTGAAAACATTTTTATTAGAAATTACTTTTTCTAATTCTTTAGAAAGTTGGAACTTCTCAGAACTTACTTCCTCAAGATTTTTTGAAATACTTTAAAAATCAGAATTTTTCTTATCAAGATCTTTAGAAAGAACTGATATTTATTTCGTAAGAATAGAATTACTAGAGTTTGCCTTATCATGTTTTTTATTGAGTTTGGAATTCTCAATTTCATGAAGTTCCGCAAACCTAGAGACTTCTTCATAAGTAGGTAATGTATTTTCTTCATCAGAATAGGATTCTTTATCAGAAGAGTTATAATACTTACTATCCTTAGAATTTAAAGAAACATTGGTCAATGATTTAGCATTTTGTACCTTAGCCATAAAACAATGATTATCAATAGGTAAACTGGATAGAAGACCAAGATTATTCTGTCCTGAAGATTTGTAATCATAAGATTCATCTGATGAATCACCACCACTAGCACTCCAGGTATCATTAGCTTTCAGAACTTTCTTAGCTTTGGCTTTTTAATACTTCTTTCTGTTGCGGTCTGAATGCCTTTCTTTCCTTTATTTCTTTTTGAGCAATGGGAAATATGGTCTAATATGTCCAGCTCGGTTTCATTCATAACAAGTAACTTCTCAATCTTTCTTATCTTTCCTATCCTATTTCTTATACTTGGACTGGAAACTTCTTTGGCCAGCTATCTTGTTCATCCATAGAGCAACATTTGCTAATTCATTTTCAGAGACTTCACTCTCACTAGGTTTGGATTGGAAAATAACTTTCTTAGACTTGGATCTGGTTACTCTCTCAGGATTCATAGCTTTCATCTTATTTGATGTTGTTGTAAAAGAAATAGTACCATTCCCAATCTTCTTTTTGATTTTTTCAGCATCTCTCCTCATTCTTGTCTCATGTTTTAGAAGAGTTCCAAATAACTCATCAAGAGAAATTTGAGTGACCTTCCTGTTCTCATCTATAACTGTTCTTTTGGATTCCCACTCATTGGGTATAATATCAATTATTTTGTCCACAATAGATTCATCATATAAACCTTTCTCTCCCATAGACTGTAAACTATTGACTATAGTCATAAATATCTGTTGAACATTTCAGATTGGTTCACCATAAGGAAAGTTAAATCCATGATATTTAGCTCTAAGCATAGCTCTCCTAGTATCAATCACTTTAGAAGTTCCAAAGTGTGTAACTTATAACTTCTTCCAGATACAATTAGCTGCTTCACAAGAAGAAATTTGGCTATATATATTTCTAGTCATTGAACAATGTAAGTTATTGCATACCATATAATTGAGTTGATATTCTTGCTTTTCCTGGTTAGTGAATGTTCTAATATCCGTATCAGGAATTTTATAATCACTAGTAAGCATAACAATGTTGTGTACTCCAGTATTAATAACAAAAGACTTCATTCGATCTCTCCAATATTCATAGTCATTACCATCAAATATTCGTGTTCTTGTAGGATTTAGATTATCAATTGAACCAACATTGACCCGTTACATACATAAAAACCCTCGATACACAAACTTGTTAGTAGAAAAAGTTCGGAATCACAAATTTAGGAATGAAACGGTTCGGATTGACAAGGAAAATTGAGCAAGAAAAACTTAGTCGTAAGACTATGAATTTCAGAGACCTCCTCTGATACCAATTGTAGGATCGAAATAATGATTTAGATGGTCAATATACAAGAGGGGGGTGAATTGTACACTTTAAAAATTTCATTGGAACCTTTAAAGTTAGTTATGGATAACTATGTTTTCCTTAAGCAAAGTAAAGGGCTAAGTTTAACAATGTTAAACTAAGAAAATTCACAACACCTCTAACACCAAATAAAACTTGGAATAAGGAATAAAGTTATAAAATTCAAATCCTACGAACTTTCTTAAAACTGTAAAGAGATTCCGAAAGTGGGATCCGGAAATATGGTTTCGGAAATTGAAACTTAACAAAAATTACAAAATGAGATTCTACCTTAAAGCGTATAGAATCTAAATGAAACAGAGTACAAGTAAGGATGTTTAAGAAAGTTATACTTTCCTTACAATACAATATGCAGCAGAAAATAAACAAGTAGTAGAACTACAAGTAACAAGATATAAGTCTTTTAACCCAAAGAGAAGGGTATCCAACAGCCTTGGATAAATGTTCCTTGATTTACAATTTCAAGCAAGTATGTCCCACCCACACTAGGGTAAGCCCTTGATACAAATATCGGAGTCTCTGTCTTGCTATCCCCACAAGCCCTCAACTTCAAGGAAGTTGGAAACATCTGTCTTCCTCAGCAAGGAAACCCTCAACTTCAAGGTGTTGGAAACCTCTGTCTTCCTATCCTCGGAAGTCCTTGAATGTAATCACCAACATTCGGAGTCGCACGAAGATTTGAGAGTTAATAAGAGCCTCTCTCTATAGAAATCACTTCAACAGCATGTATGCATAATGTCAAAGAAATGTTCTATAGAGCTCTTTCAAATGAGCTCCTATTTATAGGTAAGGTCGGCCTCCTTTCCAACAGTCATATTTTCCTTAAAAATTGGTGGGACCTGTACAAGTGTCACTTAACCAACGATTAGTTTATAACAGAATAGACGACATCATTTTATAACAAAACAAGTGTAACGGAATGTATGACATCATTTACAATCTAACTCAAAAGTTAGGAATGAAAAATTCGGATTGAAGGTTCGGAGTGTAAGGAAAATAATAAAGAGTATAAAAAATATGAAGGTATAAGAAAAATGAATGTTCGGAGTCTAACCAAAAATAATTTTCAGAGTCTAGATAAATTCGGAGTGTATAAAACAAAGATAATCAGATTCTGTTTAATAGGTAAATTCGGAATGACAATTCGGAATGAGAATTTTCCATCAGAATTTGTAATGAGACTTTTCTGTCGAATTTCATAAGGATTTGTATCCTGACTCTAGAGTAGAACATAATAAGAGTTCGTATATATAATTCAGAATGAGACTTTATCATAGTTCTCATCTGGATTTCAGAGTGAAACTTTATTACAGTTCTTATCCAGAATTCGGATCCTAAAACAGAATACTTCTTATCAAAGATTCAAATAATTCTGAGAAAACAGAAATGAATCTGAATCTTATACATAAGAAAAATATGAATGAAAATATGATAGGGATAATTTTTCATACAAAAGTGATTTTCCTTATAAAAGCAATTTTACTTATAAAAACGATTTTCTTAAGGAAATAATGTTTGTGATTTTCAAAACAAGAATGAATCGAAAAGTCATAAGGAAAACTTTATTGACTCAACATGTTCAATTAAAATGGTTAATAAAATATCAAATAAAGGATCAGTTGTGTGATAAAGATAATTCCTTGATGGTTTCTGAGTTACTCAATTACTTATAATGGTTAATTACTTTATGATTTGTAGTTGTGAGTGATCATTGTGTGTGAAAGATGTATGCTTTGTTTGGGGCCATGTGTCTGGTTTCAATGTGATTTATTTCCTAGTTCTTTTTTCTAATGTGAACCTTGGATTGCAGAGCATGGAAAGATTTTTTACTATGTGGGGGTAGGTAGGTGCAGTGGTTGTGGCAGCATTTGATGCACGGACTGGATAAATGTAGTGGTTTATGCTTGTGGGTGTTGGGGAGGACACTAGGGATAATGGAGAGGGTTGAATCTGGGCTTTCCCATAGTTTAGAATGTTGAATGCTTGTTAATATGTTGTTTTTTACCTTCTCTACTTTCCCTACTATTTGAGGAATATGGTATGCCTTACCCTCCCTCCAAATGAGTCAAAGAGACATGGGGTTCGCCATATTCATTCTATGTTTAGCTTCTCGAAAATTGATGGGTCTGCGCTCTTGCTATTGGTGGAAAAGACTCAATGCGTAGTTCACCAAATCACCGTGTTGAACCACTTTTGTTTTGAAGCTTATAATTTTTTACTAGAATGCATGGGATCTTGGAAAAGTGATAATGCTATTAAAAAATGATTTAATTAATATTTTACAAATGGGGTTGGTTTTTGATGGGATGTAATGTTGAGGTTGTAATTCTAAGAAGTTGTAGACTTGGTTTGGTTATTTTTGGAGAGCATTGATAATTGTTGGAATGGTAATGGGATGTAATGTGGTAAATTTTAATTGTTAATTAATGATTAAATAATTAATTAATATAAATTGGAACTGATAAAAACTGATGATGTAACCTAATGCAACTCCTTAAATGGTTGTGTGCATATAGGACATCCAGTCTTAGCAGTGGAAGCCCGCATTCTGAGAGATATTAGTAGTAGTTGAGTCTAAGTCTAGGTTATTCTCATAGTGTGGTTTTGAGCTATATTACATCCTATACTTTTTGTGTTTCTATATACTACTACACCCTGTCAGTTAGGGATGACTATCCCCTTTGTCCCCTCTCTCATCTATCGGTAGTTACCTGTTCTAGTATACTTTGTAGTTAGTTTTCACAATTTATTTGTGTAAAGGGCTATAATGGCTTGTCGATGTTTAGACACATATATTCTAGAAATAGTATCAAATGTCTACTATAGTTGTAACATGTATAGTTTGTTATGGATATAGAATCCTTACTTGGTGTATGGGATGTAATGGGTTGAGGAATAATACTCTATGTATGATACATGTTATGTGAGCTGCGGTGGATCATACAAACTACATGGATACTTTGGTAACATATAGGGGGTGTTTTTTTCGCATGAGGTTCCAGTTGTGGTTCTTTCCCTAGTTGTCTTCGAGAATTATTTTTTATAGGGAGATGCTTAGGATGTGTGACGTTGGGGAAAAGAAGAAAACTAGTGGGGAAGTTGTAGTGGGGTACCCATGATATTCTTTTTTATATTATTTACCCTTGTATTCCATACTTTTTTGAGAGTATCTAAGGTGAGGCCTGGAACATAGTATAAAAGATATGGTGATTAGTTAGTTTTACTTGATATTCACTATGCTTTACCCTGATTTCTAAACTTTTTCAAGAGAGGATCCGTGAAAGATCATATTGTGTAGACCGTAATAATATTCCTACATTATATAAACAAATTTTTATGTCACTTGGAGAATGATATATATTAGGCTGTTTAATACTAGATTGGGGTCTTCATGAGTTGTACGGGCTTCGTGAACGATGTTGTCTTACTTTCTTTTGGTACTTTTAGTTTTCCAATTCAATTTTATTAGGTCTTGCATAATACTACATACATGTACTTGGGATTATTTTATATTTCTGTTTGAGTTGTATTTGGATGGTTTTTATCTTCTCAGTCTTCATCATGTGTTCTATTTTAAGGTAATTCCTCTTATTTGTGTATTTACCATGGCCTAAGTGATAGTCGCAACTCGGGGTCTACTAGAGGTGCGACACACCTGTCATTATCTATCTTCTCACATTTTCTAGCCCAGGATGGGCACACGTTGTGTGGAGGGGGTCATTAAAAAAATTATCCTATATAACATTAGTGGGTGAGAAAATTTATGAGAAATATTTAGGAATTAGATAGATATTATAACCAAGGTATGCATAGGGAGAATAATTGTGATTACAATTTTCAAACCATAGTCCATAATTTTATTGAGGTGTTCTTCAACCAGAGATACACAAATAGATATTTATCCATTTTTATGTAATTCAAATTTTTATTGATTCTATAGGATTTGAAGGTAGACCTTTCATTCAATTTTTTTTAAACAACAAATTTGAAATTGATATATATAGTGCTAGATATTGAACTTCGTAATGATATTGAACAGATGTGTATGAGGGAAAAATCAATAGATAATCAAGGATATATTATAATATGGAAATATTTGGATTTTATAGATTTTGAGTAAGAAAATATGTCAATTATGGAGTGATAATTAATGATTTATTTTGACTATTTCATATCAACATACATTAGTGAGTAATGATAATATTAAGGACAAATTATATGAGATATGATAGTTATTGATGAAACTATGGGGGGTTTTGTTATTGAAGATACCTAATGATGAGGAGGCGATTTTCGATTCAACTATAATAGAAGAAGAAAAAGAGTAATCATAGAATTAATGATATTTTCTTCTTTGTCCAAGTGGTAGTAAAATTCTTTTATTTCGTATAATAAAAATATGAAGGACTTTTTAATAAATCCCTTAGATTCATTATCTCATATATTTGAGGGTAAGTTACCATTGGAATGCTTCTAGTGTAAAAAAATTTAGATTCAAACCAATTATTTCTTCCCCATAGTGACCTTGTTTCTGATATTAAAAGGTTATTTTTTTTAAAATATATGTTGTGGTAAATAAAATTTGTAAAGTAATGGTGTTGACTATCTCTAATTGTAGGTATTAATGTTTTATTTTTCTCGGCTGAGATAGACTACATTATAACATTAAGTTGTAGTGTAAATACCATGTAGGGAATAATTTTAAGTGACACAAAAGTATAAATGAATTTTGATATCCCAAACATAACCAATCATTAATTACAAGAGTTAAGAAAATATTTCATTACATAAAATTATAATACCTTTTAGGTTTAGTGTTTTACAGTATTTGGAATAAAAAATAATCAATAGTCAAGTATTTGTATGAAATGGATGTTTTCCAAATATTTGAGAAATCAATTAATCCTAAATAAGTCTTTAAAATATCACAAATATTCTACACATAATTTACCAGGTTAGACATATCATGTGTGATATTTTTCATCAAACATATGGAAATAGAAAAATAATAATGGGTGATCTCAAATGCTCAGTGAGGGTATGAATATGTTAAAATAATCATAGATCGTAATTGGGAATAAGATAAAAATTTTTCTCTGAGAATTTGATTATGGAACAAGAACTGAAAATATTGAACTCATACCAAAAAAAAATATTAGCATAAGAATAGAACTCTTAACTATGGAATTTATATTATATGATCTTTAAATCATTGAATAATTGGAAAACAAAATACATGACATCATAATCTTATGTCAATGGTCACTATTAAGAATAACATTGTGGATAGAGTCTCATAGTGAAATGATTTCACTCCCCATTTCATAAACATAGTGTACAATGTTCCACAAGGAATTTGGTACACTATCTAAGCCCATAAATAATAACTCATCATATATAATGCTTCACCATATGCATTTGGCTTGGATACAAGATTCAAATCCTAAAAGAACGATCAATTTAGCTGTTTTGGAAATTAGATTTCATTCAATAATAATAATTTCAAATTTAAAATATGAAATACAACATTATGAATCCTCTTACAATAGAATTATTATCCAATAATTTCCCTACATGTCATCCATAATAAAGGTATTGACCTCATGGGAAAAATATTACATAAGAACGGTGTGAGGTCAAATTCACAATAAGGAAATAAAAATTGAATAAGATATCATAAATAATAATAATTGATTATGGAAAGGTAAATAAAAGAAAAACGTTACATATAATCAAAAACCATACCACAATATGTAAGAATAAAAGATGATCAAATAATTCTATATAAATATTCTACATGAGCTAGAATATTTACACATCAACATTATACTAGTCAAATAATATCTGAGTAACAAATTACTAATCTCATTCTGAGGGAATACATAATTTAAGATTTCTAATAAACAAAATCAATTCCCTGGCCAATATCTCTTCATAAATGGGTATGTCCTCATCCAAACACTAATCTAGTTTGTTTCATGAGACCTAAAAATGCTTTAATAGGCTATAGTAGGCCCCACTATTCACTTTATAACTATAATTCATTCCTCATGTGAAAGGGGTGAAACATAATCAACATAAAAATTCATATTTATAATATAATATTAAAAGTAATTACTTTTACCATACATTAATCATAAACATAAAATTTATATAGAAATATGGTGAATGCTATCTAATTAGTACATGTCTATTCACTAATTCCATTAACTATTCAATAAAATATGGTAAATGGAATATTAAAAGATCAAAATCAATAAATATATGATTTAACAAAGTATTTTGACATATATATATTATAATAGGGTCACTAAAAAGTTCCTAAGAAAAATACCCTTTTTAACTATGAAATCTCTTATTCTTAAAAGAGATGAGAAATTATAAAAGAAAATTTTTTATTTGGAAGAAACCATGCATAATTTGAAATTATCCTCAATTCAATAATTCATAATTAAATAGGTAAAATCCACTCATTCAATAAAAGTTAAAAAATATATCTTTTAAATTTTGGAATAAATTATTTAAAAGAGTATTTTTAAGATGAACTATGAGCATTAACCAAGTGAATCAACTATTTGTGTCATCAGTAAATAAACATTACACAAGTTTATATAAAAATTAATATCATCAAAATTTATTTGATATGTAATCATATCATGACATAATAAATGGAGTAGATGTTCGACACAAATACTGGAAATTCTATTATGAATTCCATTACCTTATGTTTGTATTCCTTAAAACAATTTGAACCTCCTTTATAGTGGTTTTAAACATACTATTAAATTATAAAATAATGATATTAATACTTATTATATCATGTATAATCCCGTTATAAAAATATTCTCTCATTTTTCAATGATATTTCTTTATTACCGTTGTTTTGGATATTAACTTCTCCATTTTCCTATGAATGTTTGGTCCACTATGTCACTGTTATAGTGAATAGGATATAATTATTTCAACTATAGGATTATATTATGGTCATAGATACCATATATATTCATTGTATAAATTTTTAAAATAATTCATGAATTTTGATCATAGAAAATGAATCTCATCGGTTTGTGAAGGCGGTAAGCTGTATATAAGCATGAGAAACAATATCATTACCTTAATACTAAAAGGTTATCATAATTAATGGTATAGTAGTTTATAAAAAATAAATATCATTTATTAATTTTCATTTATATCTATTATCTCTATCATTATAACCATCCGAGTATAATGGTGATGAAAAATGAATTACATCTCTACGTGGTGATGGAATGTCCTGTGTACGCACATGGAGTGCTTTCAATTTTCATAGGATCGATAAAAGGTTGAATACGGTTGTCCGATAATCATAATGATATCTTAGTACATATATGATACTAGATTTATTACAGTATAATTTAATCATCTAATGAAGATTAATTATAAGAGGAAATAAATTTAAATGAGTTTTTAAAAATGATTGCATCTTCTTGGGGGAGCATCTGTTGGATATCTTTTTAAGGGATCTAGAGAAGGAATTTTCTGGAAAAAAATACCACCAAAACGTGGATAAGGATGTTGGGGGGAGAAATGGTAAGTGTTTTTTCAAGCAATAAGGCTCAATTTTGTATAATGAAATTAAGGAAAGAGTTCCCTTTTATAATTGAGGTGATGGGCACCCTGGGAAAACCACAGAATGTTAAACTATATTAATTGTTTCTATAAAAATAAAAAAAATGGCAAAGGATTATAATATTATATTATATAAGGTTTTAATATCATCTTAAAATAAAATTTAGTCAAGTTTTTTTATTATTATGAACCTTATCACTTTGATTTCCCTTAGTTACTTTATTTTAATTTTAATTATAGAATAGAATAATTTAATATTAAAAGTTGGTAATTTTAGACATATAAATTGTCAATGAGAGATAAATGAAAATATTAAAAAATTAAAAAAATAATAATAAAATTTTTCTAGATTATTTTAATTTATAAATAAATAAAAAAATATATTATATTGATAAAATAACATTAGTTCCAATTTTTTCATTGTTCATTATTTTGGCCATAAAAATCAATAAAATCGGATAACATTGAAAAAAATTAACACATCTATAATATGTAATAATTGTACATAATGTTAGTATAACACATTAATTAATTCAAATTATATTTATTATTATATTTTTTATATCATTTATTTGATTACTTAAAAAATAAAATAATTAATTCATCATTGTTGTGTAATTATTTATCGTAATACTTTTTTACACTAAAAATTAAAAATAAAATAGTCTGGTTAAGTTAAATATTTTATATTTTAAAATAATATATATATTCAAAGATATATTTGAATTAATAGTTTAGTGAACATAATTTATTTATTAAAATAGGAATGTCATATTTTTCATTTTTTTAAATAAAATATTATAAATTTCATAAAATTTTCCAAATGGTCCCCAAAAATCATAAATAAATTTATAGAATTAATTTAATTTTACTACGTTCATAATGGACACTTAGGTTCATTAATAACCTTATTTCTATATATGTATAATCTTATGATATCTTTTTGACAAGGAAATTTATATTTTCTGATTTTCTATAATTAAAATAATATCAAAGTTGTACTCTTGGACAAGTGTCCATTAAATAACTAATATTATAGAACTAGGTGTTAAAGGAAATATTTAAATCATCTGGTAAAAGTTTATAAAAATTTAGGATAATTTTATAATAATTATCATTTTATTTTTAACTTAAATTTTCATATTTACCCTTCATTATGGTAACTAAAATTATCATTTTCACAATTCATAATGCTCAAAAATAAAAAGGACCTATTTACTAAATTTTGAAATTAAGAATCCAAATATTTCATCTACTATTCAATATTCAAAAATCAAAATTTGTTGAATTTAATTTAAAATTAATACCGCAAAATGCAGTAAAAAACTATTTTATTGAGAAATGAATTTTTAAGCCCAAAATGTACTTATAAAAAAATTTTGTTATAATTATGAAATAAATATGTTTATATATAGATAAAATTTATTTATTTTAAATTTTTATAATGTTAAAATTATAAATATACTTTTAATATAATGAAATTTTCAATTTGATAAAAAATTTTTTTTAAATTTTCGCTATAAAATTTTATTTTTTCAATATATACCAAAAAATAACCCTAAGATATTTTTTGCATTACTATTATTAAAATGAAGTTTATTTTTCTTAATATAATATATAAAAGTGTAAAAAAGATATTTTGAAATCATGTGGGCCATTAAAAGGGGGTCAAACTTCCTTTAGAATAATATAGACACTTAAGCATAATATAGGATTTCTTCTTATAATATTTTGATAAAAATTTTGGATAAATATAAAAATATTTTAGAATATTTATTATATAATCATCATAATTTTTTTAATACTATTTATTACAAAAATTTTAATAGCTAGTTAATAACGATCACATAATAATATTTCATTATATATAAGATATCAAAGTGATTAAATTTATTAAGAAACATACCATAAAATCATGAGGTATAGAATTCTTCCCTCCTTCAATAAATTATGTAATCAAATTTTAAAATTTAACATAAAAATTAATATCTTATACATGAAAAATAAATTTTATAAATACCACAACGTAAAAATGGTTCCTAAAATGTCGTCATACAAATTCGTAAGGAGAAATGTGAAGGTCACCAAAAAACTAGGATTATAAAATAAGAGAAGATTCAGGAAAATATTGAAATAGGCGAAATATATAACTTCCAGGTTATGACAGATATTGATAGAGAACATGGTTGTAAGAAAATATTGCATCACAAAAGTGTAAATATTTAGTTAGTTAAAAGGCCGTTTATTTATTAGTATCAAAAGTAAACAAATAACATTTTTGTTCCAAAATAATTTTCCTATAGTTGATGTATTATTTTACTATCTAGATAATCATATATGAGGTTTAACTTGCTTGATTTTTTCTAAAGTTATAAGAAAAATCTCATCCTTTCAATTTTCTTTTATCTATTTCCACTACATTTCATACACCAAGATATGAATGTTCATGATGATTATTTTTATATTCTTGAATCACTTTAATGAATCATATTATCCACAAATCATTTCTTTGGCCTTTAAATGTTTACTTAAACTAAAATAGTTAGTACATGATAACGAATATTATAAACAATACATTAACCCCAAAAATTAATATCTAATGGTCAACATAATCTATTCCATATGTAAATAATATAAATACTGATCCAAGATATGTATATCTAAATTCAATGACGAAAAAATTATATGTAAGGACATTAAATTTCCAAAATAAACATATCATGAGATTCTACAAACAGAATAATGTGACTCTTAATATCACATACAAAATGTATTAATATATTTATCACCATAACCCATAATTAAAAAATATCTGCTATCATAAATAAAATCCAATGTTATAATTTATTTTCCTTAAATAAAAACATGAAATAAACAATGTAAAGAGAATATAAATCATCAAATCTCTATCCACATTAATGGCCCCCAATACTATCAAATTAAAATCAATATATTATTATCTCTTGACATCATGAACATATTTAGGGTTATCTTTCACAAATCATGCCTTTTCAAAAAGATCAACATACAATAGAATCCCTTCTCTTGGTTACTATTAGTATTCATCAAAAGCATCCAATTACATAAAGAATAATCAATATAGTAAAATCCTTATATATATCATTTTTCTTATTATTAGGGAATTATTGATAAAATATACAAAAACATAATTATTGAATCCAATCATAGGAATATTAATCATTCCTCTTCATCTATGGTAGAAGCATAATCTTACCCATGATCCATTATCCTCATTTTGTGTATATTACTTTGATGCAAGAGACATTAATTTTTGTACTCTAATATCTCTTTTCAATGGAATAATTGTAAATTGGGAACATTTTTCATACCCTTAAAATAACAACCATGGTGGCCTTTCTCCACACACAAGTATCAAACACCCATTCTTTTTATGCAAGTAAAATGGTGTTTCTTTCCAAAATTATCACATGTGAGAAAATAATTATTTCACTTGATTATATAGTCAACATTTGTTCTAGAATTAATCTATTTCTTTTTCTTTACTTTGAGTCCATATTATTAGAGAAATCTTTTATCTTATTGTCATATGATATTATGCCTTCATATGATGATAATGTTTTGGAAAATTTTTAGCATTAAAATGTTGACCTAAGAGAATAAAATATATGATCCTTCTTACTCTTTCGAACATATGAATTGATGAGGATCCAATTCCTTTTTTATTCACCATTTATAAATGATGAAGTGCATTGTAATAAGAAATTTTATTATGTATAATCATAAAACTAGTGAAATAATTAACACAAATTGAAAATGGCAGGGATAACTAATATCATTATTATAGACATGGTTATTTGGAAATTTTATTCTACACTTATATTCAAATACTATAATAGGATTTATTTATCTAATCAATGTTTTCAAAAATCTAGTTCTCACGCATTCATCTAAAATTTCCCTAATAAGAACTATAAACACCCAGACCATACTATCACAGAGCATGTACCTTAATTTTTTCCACTACCATAGACACCATATTTGAATCTCAAAGAATGGATTAGGATAGAATTTTTTGAAACTAGATTACATATATGAATCATACATTCAAATGTAAAATATAAAATACAACATATTGAATCCTTTTAGAACACCATTATTCTTCAAGCTTAGACCTTCGTAACAATCATTATAAACATCTTGAAATCCTAGGAAAATAAAACACAAGACATTTGTTATCCGAGATGATCAATAAGGGTATACATATAGTGTAGGATATTATATACAATAACAATTTATTATGGAATGTTTAATAATAGAAACACCATACATTTAATCAATTACTTGAGCATAATATGGTAGAATAAAATATGATCAAATAATACCATATAAATAATTCACTTGATATTGAAAATTTAACCATTAATATTATAATAGTTGAATAAAAACATGGAAATAATTGAATAATCTCATAATGAGGG
This sequence comes from Viscum album, assembly GCA_963277665.1. NCBI lineage: Eukaryota > Viridiplantae > Streptophyta > Magnoliopsida > Santalales > Viscaceae > Viscum > Viscum album. The sequence goes on from OY728128.1 coordinate 601,517,056, forward strand.
ATAAATAAGGTGGGAAATCTAAAAAATACCATCAAGGCATCAGTTAATAATTCTACATAAATTGGTAAGGCCCTGGACAAAACCAGATCTTGTTTGTTTAATTAGACCTACCGGTACATGGAGGGGTTATAAAGAGACCCTCCTATCACATACTATGTCCATTCATTCCCCATATTAAAGTGATGAAACATAATTAACATTAAAATTCATATAAAAACTACAGTAAGTAATGTAAATTTATTTCTAATTCGATAAACATAACCATAATGCAACGGGATAAAATATGGAGAATGGAATAAAAATATTACATGTCCAGTGAATATAATCATAAACTAATCAATAACATGTAGAAATTGAAACAATAAGATATCAAAATAAATGTATCATAGTATTAAATAATGGTTGGTGACATATATACCTTAATAAGATCCCCCAAACATTCTTCCAAAAAATAACCTTTTTAAATTTGAATTCACTAATTATGAAAAAGATAAAAAATTATTAGAAAACATTTGAATTTAATATAAACTTGTAAACATTTAAAGTATTCCTCAATGAATTATTTTAATATTATATAATAAAAATAAACTCAATATATATATGTTTGCGAATAAAATTTCATTTGTATATTGAAAAAATAAACTATTATAATAGTATTTTTGAAAGAAAGTGTATGCATCATCCAAATGAATTGATTATGTGTATCAGTTTTAAATTAAAATAAATAATATTTAAAAACATAAAATAATATAAATTCATTTGAATCATAATAATATCATGATTTAATCGATCGAGTAGAAGTTTAACCCAAATAATGCAAATTGGATTATTAATTCCCTACCCTCAGGTTTACCTTCCTTAAAATATGTCTGAACCTCATTCATAGTGGTGTTAAACATAATATTAAATTATAAAATAATAATATTAATATTTTTTATATCATATATTATCCCCTCATAACATTTCTGCACTCATTTTTTATATTATTTCTTCATTAAGAATGTTTAGTGTGTCAACTACTTCATTTTCCAATGCATGTTTTGTCATTTCAGACTCCTCTCTACGGCATAAGATATATTTTCCTCATATATAGAATGATATTAAGTTCATATATATATTATTTCCTTGTTATATATATTTTTAGAACTATTATTAAAAATTTAACATAAAAAATTAATTACATCCCTTCATGAAGGTGGTAAGTTGTTCGTATGCATGAGGGACCCTACCTTTCCTTTATTGGTGAAATGATATGAGATTTTATGGTATTTTTTTTAAAATTAATATCATTTCATAATTATAATATAAATCTATTTTTTCCATCAATATAACCATCAGTGTACTGTGGTGATGAAAAATCGATTATATCTCTTCGTTGAGATGGTAAGTCATACACACACACGTGAAATAGATTGTTTTTTTAAAGTATGGGTAAAAGGTATAATGAGGTTGTCAAATAATCAAAAAATAATATTAGTTCATTGATTATACTGGATTTATTACTTTATCATAGAAACAACTCATGCAGAGGAAGTATAAGAAGAATTGAATTTGAATGAGTTAATAAAAATGATTACCACTTCTTCAAAGAACTTCCTTTAAACTCTTTTTCAGGGATCTAGATATTGTATTTTTTGAAAACCAGGAACCAAAGAATATGGATCATGATTTTCAAAAGATAAGTTTTCAGGGTTTGGTGAATATATATGGCCTATGGTTGTGAAATGAAATGATGGAAGTGGCTCCCATTTATAATTGAGGTGAGCGGCACCCTTTGAAGACGATAAAATATTAAAATATAATAAATTCATTTCCAATCCAAATATAACCAAATGGAGAAGGATTATAATATTATATGATATAAAATTATAATATCATCACCCAATAATATGTATACATGGTTTGTTATTATTTTCAACCATATCACTTTAATTGACCATATTTAACATATTTTTATTTGATTTATGGAAACCAATTATTTAAAAATAAAATTATGTAATTTTTTTACTAATAAAATGATAGAGAATATATGAATATGTTGTGAAATTTTAGAGCAAATAATAATAAGTTTTAATTTTGAAAATAATTTTAAAAAATATTATTTTTATAATATATAATTACTGCCTATTTTGAAATTATTCATTTCTCTGGCCTGAAGGAAATCAACAAAATTGTACAACTACGAACAAAAACATGTAACATAACACTAATATTTAATAAAAATCCATAAAATTCTTCTAGGACCATAAATAATTCAAATTATATATATTATAATACTTTTAATATAATTTTTTATTTTTTTCATAAATAGAATAATGAAGGCATCAATGTGGTATAATTATTTAAGGTAATTAAATATTCACTAAAATTTTGAAATAAAATACCAATATATTGATACATATTTCATATTTATAAATAATATCTATAGTATAATTTATCTTCTGAATGACACCATAGTAAAAAATATATTTATTAAAATATGAAAGTGACGTTTTGGTCTTTTCCTTAAACAAATATTTTAAATATCATAAAAGTATCCAAATGGTTCCCAAAAATTCCGAAATAAATTTTTATAATTAAATTACTTCATTAAGTTCAAAAGGATCACATATATTCACTAATAACCAACCATCATCTTTATGGGGCCACATAAGAGATGTTTAAGAAAATAAATGTGACATTTTTTATTCATTATCTTAAATAATATCAAAGTAATTTTCATGAAATAATTAACATTAACTAACTAAAATTAGAAAATTAGTTTTTCATGTATTAATATAAATCATCCAATAAAATTTGGAAAAATTTTAGGGAATTATCTAATCATTATCATTTTATTTTTATCCTAGATTTCCAAATTTACTATTTACCATGGTAATAAAAATTACCACGGTCACTGTTCAGAATGGAAAAAATAAAAAATAACTATTTAGAAAAAAATTAAATTCTAAATCTAAATATGGAATACATTTTTATATATTAAAAAAACTTTTAGATTTTAATTAGAAATTAGTTTCAAAAAATGCAACAAAAAACAATATTATTGAAAAATGTATTTTTAAGTACAAAATTATATTTATACCAAGATAAGGTGTAATGATAAAATAAATTAGAATATTTTTATATTAATAGTATTTATGTTTAGATGAGGTCAAATTATGTTCATAAATATTATTTTAATATAATGAACATTAATGTTTTATTAAAATTGTTAATTTTCCACATTGACTGTAAAATAAATATTTTTAGAAAAATTCAAAAATTTCATCCTAAGATAATTATAACATTTACGTTTGAAAAATGAATTTTATTTTGTTTAATATAATATATAAAAGTCTCAAAAATTATTTAAAAAAAATTATCCATTAAAAGGTGGTAAAATTGCTGTTAGAAAAATATAGTCTTTTATGCATAGAATTAGATTTATTCTTATGTTATGCCTAAAAATTATTTGGAATAATTTCAAGATGTTTTATTGAATATATGATATATAAATTTCATAATTTGGTTAATATTATTCATTCCAACTAATTTAACGTCTAGGATATATTGTTCACATAAAAAATTTTCATTCTCTATAATATGTTGTGGAGCATAATTTCACAAAGAGAAAACCCATAAAATCATGGTGTGTTACATGTCCCATGAGGAAATGAAACTATAAATGAAGTATAATAGTTATAAAACCATTGATGTAAATACCCGGAATTTTTAGGTAAATTTATTTTAGTTTAATGGGGATTTTACCAGTCTCTGAAAATTGATGATTCGTGATTCTGAGGCCCGGTGTTCCTGGAATTAATTTTCAAACTTTTTTTTGGGTATATTTAGTAAACGTATGAGTGGGTTTTTGTTACTTCTGAACCAGTGCTTAGAATTGAAATAAGATGGCATCGTTGAACTCATGGCACCAGTATTTTCTTAAGGGGACCTTCACCTCGACCATAGTAGGTCTATGGTGAAATATTGAAATTTTTTTTTGATGAAAAAATAAAATTATATAACATTATATAACATTTTATTTTATTTGGAACACCCATGTGGATGTTGTGGGGTGGGGACCACCAGAACTAAACCTCACATGTGATGTTATGGAGGTGGGGACCACTAGTATTAACCTCCCATAGGGGTTATGGTGGTGGGGACAACCCGAGACTAAAACACCCTTGAACTCCCCTCTTTATGGGAGAAAAACCTCTTGAACTCTACCAATTTATATGTGACATCCCCTTAATTAATTATATCAACTCATCAATTAATTAATTATGCTAATTTGAAATTATTCCAACAAAAATTATAGATTTCTTGTTCTATTATGTGGGATACTTTTGATTTTGGTGGAATAGAGAAGAAAGGGTTGGAAAGAGGAGAACATGGAAGATCACATCGTCTAACGAAGAAATTCTTCCATGAAGAACGATCCTCAAATGAAGAAAAATGACTCACAACTTCGACTTCTTCCTCGGGATGTCTTCAATCGACGACCATCCTTCACTCCTCATCGACGTCAACAAATAAATGAGGTAGGGGTGTGTTTTAATTTGATCAATGTTAAATCCACTCTCAAATTGAGTCATCTTCCTTTAACAATATGCTACCATCCTAACGCGGAGGTTATAGGCCAAACATACATGGCCCCACCCCTCTGAAAAAGTTGTGGATCTTTTGTGTGATCTTCACGATGGGGACGACGATCGGTGCCGACGGGTGGCACCGGTGGATCTCGAGAACCACAGTGAAGACGATGAACGAAGGGCGGCCAGTCAAGCCGGCTACCGGTGAATGCACGATGCTTCGTCGCCCCACTGTCTCTGTGCCCCATGGCACTTCGCCACCCGCGGCCTCTGCCGCATTGAGGCCTCTACGCTCTACGGTGCTCCGCAGCTCGCGGCTTGCACCACCGTTCAACCTCCGGCACCCCGTGGCATGCGCCCCCACGCCCCCCCCCCCCACCCTATGGCCTCTGCTGCCCTGTTTCCTCCATGCCCCATGGCACTCCACCTCCCGCGGTCTTTGTCTCCCCATGGCCTCCGCACCCTGTGGCACGCCGTCACCTCGACGCCTTCGCGCCCCGCGTCGCTCTGCCACCCGTGGCCTCTGCCACCCCACGACCCACGCGGCCTCCACTTCCCCGCATCACCCAGGGCCTGACGCCATCCCACGACACCCAATTTATATCCACGCTACCTCGTGGCCTCACTGCACGTGACAACCGCCGCCCTGCGACCTCACAACGCCGCCCCATGGCCTTCCACGCCGCCCCATAGCCTCGCGGCCCTCTGCAGCCTAACGGCCTCACCGTGTGGCCCATGCTAGGCGGTCGGGTGTCGGCTGAACCACCCAGCCTGAGCCTGGCCGCCTAGCTTGGTCTGGGCCAGACCTGGTAGGACGGGCCGGACCTAGGCCATGTAGGGCTGCGTCGGTCCAACCGGGTCAGACCGGACCCGGACACACTTCGACCCATTTATGCTCTTTCGGTCATAACATTGGCACCAGGAATCTATTTGACAAACAGTCAATGTCACTGTAATCCTTGGAGTAGGATGGTACCTTTGGTATAACACACTTGAGATTTGGATAAAGTTGGAATACAGTCGAGTTGGATCGAGCATGAATCCAACTAGGGCCTCAGGACTAAAAGGATGATAATATACAGACCAGACTTCTGATTGACACGTTGATTCTTGCATTGGGACCCCTATGATGCGGCGGTCCATTGGGAAACATATTCATGGGAATTAGTTGCATTTGGAGTATCGACCAGTGTCTTGAGGAGTGGAACCTCTCGGAGATGAGCAAGCTTACCATGGGAACCTAGTGGATGCCTGTGACATGAGGAAGAGATTCTTCGTGGGTCTGTGATTGAGGGTCCAATATGGAACCACTCTAGGATTCCATGTGGGAATACCTGAGAGATCATGTGTGGGTCACCCCCTAGTGATCCTATGTGGGTCAGCACTTAGCGATCCTGTGTGGGTTAGGACTATGGGATCCTGTGTGGGTCAGCACCAAGAGATCATGTGTGGGTCAGCACTGAGAGATCATGTGTGGGTCAGCACCTAGAGATCCTCTATGGAACTGAAGATGATTAGCGATTCTTTTTGGGTCTTCCTCTTAACAGAGTAAGATGATTCAGTTGTTACATCTAATCTTATCTACTACTGTACCTAAGTTATACCAGGTGTGAGCTGAGTCTGTACCTTGTGGTAGTTTTCCATCGTGGTAATTCCATGGTGGTATTATTCTGTGTGGAGTACCTGTGTGGTACTTTCCTTTATGGTATTCCTTCTTTTGTGGAACAATTGAGCCTCGGGGTTTGAGATGGACTCTGTGTTTTCCACATGATTGAGATGGGTATACCTGATAACTCAGGTATAGGTATGGGAATATAACTAAGTAGGTTTGTCAGTTGATTTCATGCTATGTGGTTTATCCTTGGTAGATTTTGTGAGACCGTGTGGGTCACAATGTTCCTACTGAGTATCGTTATACTCACCCCTGCACGGGTTATGTCTGTACCCTATTGTGTTTGGTGCAGACGACAAACAACACTTACTGAGGACGAGAGTACCAGGTCTAGAGGTGGCATGGAGGAGGATGTTAGATGAGAAGAACCACAAGTAAGGTCGTTCGTGAGTTATACCTACCCATTAGGAAGGATTCTTGGTGGACGATACAGGAGATGATTTTTACCTAGAAGTCATCTTGTACATTCCTATTTTCCTTGTACTTTCCAGTTGGGCATCTATTCTGGCCCCTTTTACTCACAGTACCCACGTTATTAACTATTCAGTTTACTTTAGTTTTTATCTTTTTGTGTGCTTGGTTACGTGTTTTTACAGGTTATAAAGGTAATGCCTTCAAATTTTTTTGGTAATACACCTTCGGTGCTAGTCGCCAGCCCCTAGTCTATGGAAAGCAGGAATAGGGTAGTCAATACACGGGATCCGGGGGACGGGTCGTGGAAACATGGTATCGGACGAGTCAGTTCTACCATAAAACATAGGACTATGATCTTTTAACGACAATAGTGTTAATTGTATGCAGTGTGGTTATGAATTTAGGGAATCTAGTGTTGGTGCGAAGGCCGATGTATCAATACCCCCAGACCCTGAGTTCTGATTTCATACTCAGTGCATGAAAAAACTAATTGCATGTGTGTTTTTAAGAGTTTTCTTTGTGATCTCATTGAGTCAAATCACTTGGTATAACTCATTAACCGTGCCACACATGTTTCATTTTAGGATGCATCCACGTAGATAGCCAGCTAGGGTTCCGGATGTAGTACACACTGATAGCCTCCCAATCTATGAGGCCTCTGTGTGAGGCCCTCATCTAGTAAAGGCACCAGTGGAGGCACCAATGTTTCCATTACCCATTGGTCCACCGATGCCACCATCCCCATCCATAGAGGGAGCATGTTTCTTGAGCACGTTGCACTAGTTCCATCGCCAGAGGCCACCCAAGTTCAGGGAAGAGATGAACCCACATGCGGATGAGGATTGGATGGAGGTCGTAGTGAGAGTCTTCTGATTGGTAGGGACACATACTGATATCATGTTGATCATTGCCGCCAGTCTTCTATAGGCAGCAGTAGGAAGATGGTGGATATTGATGCTCCATGCTCATAACGAGGTGAAGCTTCTCTGGGAAGACTTTGAGATCCTGTTTCGGGCAGAGTTTTTCCCAGAGACTCTTCGCACAATGCGCATTCAAAAGCTACTTCATCTGCAGCAGGGCACTATGGATGTGGCTCAGTACTTAGCTTGGTTCACTTAACTCTCCCGTTACTCTACAGATATGGTGTGGGAACTATTCATCAGGGCATGATCCTTCAATAATGGACTTGGGTTGGAGGTCAGGGCATTGATGAACTCACTCAGTATTCTGACGCAGGCGGGGGTGTTAGATAGAGCACTTTTATGGGAGAGTTTCCTTGTTGAGCTATCACCAGTAGCGAGACCCACTACCATTCATCATGTAGAGGAGTCTTCTACAGGTGGCAGTATATAGATGACACAGAGGTCCCAGAGGACTAGACATACAGGTGGACCACCGTAGGATTCAAGGTTGGTTGGGTGAGGCACACGAAGAAGAGCCAATCATGAATGAAGAGGGCAGTGTTACGCATACGACATGCAGGGTCACATGGATCGTGACTGTCTGAACCACCATACAGAAGATCATTAGATGGTTGAAGAACCACCCAGGCAGAGATAGAGGTTAGAACGAGGAGTTCCATAGGGAGTAGGCAGACGTGGCAGAGGATCTGGTCATGCAGCTGGTGGTGGGTGACAATTCGAGATGTTACCGCCACCATAACCAGGTGGTCCATCCCGACCAGATGGATTAGGAGGAGAGGGGTGAGCTCAACTCTAGGAAGATAAGGCATACAATCACGGTGCTCCGGAGATGATATGAGGTACGATATGTGTCTACTCCACCTTAGCTGTAGTACTTATAGACATTGGTTCCAGTCATTTTATTTCCACAAGCCTTGTTCAGAGCTCAGATATTCCAACAGAGTCTTTGGGGATATCCTTTTGGATATGGACTCCTGCGAGAGTGTATTTGATTATTACGCACTTGTGCCGACAATGTGAGATTACTCTAGGAGGAAAGAGGTTCGGTTGGGATCTCCTAGTTGCAGCGTCAAGGTCTTACAACATCATCTTGGGTATAGATTGGTTATCTAAATTCCATTCTCATATTTATTGTATTAGGCACAAATTGTGGTGTGTCTACATGGACGATACTAGGTTTACCATCACTGAATAAAAGGGATCCTTTGAAGCAGAAGATGGAGTTACCCAGAAGAGAGTGCAACCGATCACTAATCAGTTGGCTAGCCTTACCCACCGAGCAATTGATGTGGAGAGTCTGAGTTATCCTATAGTGGTGGTCCAGTGCGCAAATGTCTTCCCTGATGATGTTTCAGGTCTACCACCTCAAAGAAAGGTGGAATTTGACATTTACTTATACACTGGGATATCATCGATATCTACACCAGCGTATCGAATGGCTCCTTTGGAGCTTTGTGAGTTGCAGATATTTCTAGAGAACTTGAAGGGGAAGTGATTCATTTAACCCAGTGTTTCTCCTTTGGAAGCCCCAATTTTTTTCTCCTAGAGGGCAGATGTGAGTTTGAGGCATTGTGTGGACTATCAGTGCGTGAACTAGGTGACCGTGAAATAAAGTACCCACAACCGAGGATTGATGACTTCTTTGATCAGCGGAAGGGAGAACAGTTGTTCTCAAAGATAGATATCAGATCAGGCTATCATTTTCCCATAGTACGAGATGAGGATGTGCAGAAGACAACTTTCAAATGTCGTTACGACCAATGTGAGTTCTTAGTTATGCCATTCCGTGTGACCAACACTCAAGCAGTGTTCATCGGACTCATGACAAGGATCATTCAGCCACACCTTTATCACTTGGTAGTAGTATTAATCGACGACATTTTGATCTACTTGAATACTGAGGAGGAGCATTCCTATCATTTGCAGGTAGTACTGGACACACTCTGAGAGAACCATCTTTATGGTAAGCTCTCAATGTGCCAGTTCTAGATCTGAGAGGTTCACTTTCTAGGACATGTCATATCAGCGGCTGGAGTTTGAGTTGATCCAGCGAAGATTGAGGCGGTACATGCTTGGGAGCCACCCAGGAGTTTGACGGAGATACGGGGTTTCTTGGGTTTGGCCAGATAACATCAGAAATTTGTGCCATATTTCTCCAGATTTGAAGCACCTTTATCAGTATTGAAGAAGAAGGGGAAAACATTCATGTGGTTGGAGAGATTCCAACAGAGTTATAAGGAGCTGAGGTAGAGGCTGACTAGTGCCCCCATATTGAGGCTTCTGGAGGAGGGAGTAGGGTACGTAGTTTATTATGACGCATTATAGACTGGGATTGGATGTGTACTGGTGTAAGAGCGAGTAGTGATCTCATATGATTCTCGACATTTGGGAATAAATGAGTAGAACTAGGCTACCCATGACCTAGAGTTAGCATCAGTGGTCTTCTTCTTGATGATTTTTCAAGATTATTTGATGATCTAGTGTTATATAGTATAATGTCATCAGAAGAGTCTCAGGTATATATTCTCTTAGAAAATCATGAATCTGAGACAACGACATTGGCTTCAGTTCCTCCATGACTATGACTTCGAGATAGTATATAATCCTGGGAAGGGGAATGTTATAGAAGATACACTCAGCCGGAGATCTAGTATACAAATGGTAGGTGAGGTGACAGTGCAATTGGCCACTATGTGGATATAATTCATGGAACATGATGGAGAAGCTTTCCTTCAGTCTCTTAGAGTCACTCTCCCACTTCTTCAGCGAGTCAGGGACGTGTAACGTGGGGAGACTGACTGCGAGACATGACGTCCTCAAATATCCACATGGAAGGCACCTGATGGAATTTTTGAAGGGGGGAAGCAAGTCATCCTCTTCAATGAATGTACCTTGGTACCATCGTCGCTTCGGGAGGAAGTGATGAGGGTGTTCCGAAAATCCCCTCTAGTGATACATCCAAGAGTGGTGAAGATGTACCAGGATCTCTAACGACAACCGTGGTGGCCGATAATGAAGAATGATGTAGCAGAGTTTTTCTCCCAGTGCTCATTTTTTCAGCAAGTGAAGACAGATCATCAGGTACGAACAGGCATCGTTTAGCCTTTAGAGGTCCCATAGTGGAAGTGGGATGGTATATCCATGGACTTCATGACATGACTTCCACGTACATCTAGAGGGAATGACTCGATTTGGGAGATCGTCGACCAACTCACAAAGTCGGCCCACTTCATACCGATTAGAGAGAAAGGTTCTATAGAGAGCTTGGGATGCCTCTACGTGCAGCAGATTGTTTGGTTACATGGATTAACCATGATGATTTTCTCCAATCGTGATGCATGTTTTACTTTCCGGTTATTGATGGGGTTGCATGAGGCTTTCAGGATGATTCTTCATTTGAGCACTGCCTTCCATCCTCAGATGGATGGCCAGAATAGATAGACCATTCAAACCCTCGAGGACATGTTTGCGTACTTTCATTCTCGACTTCGGTCACTGCTGGGAGGATCACTTGCATTTGGTGGAGTTACCATACAATAACAACTATCACTCCACCATTTAGATGAAACCATTTGAGGCGTTATACGGGAGACCTTGTAGATCACCATTGTGCTGGACTGACCCAGGGGAGTCAACACTCGTGGGACCAGAGATGGTACAGACTACCATAGAGATGGAGTAGATCATCCAAGAGGGGATGAAGACTGCACATAGAAGGCAGAAGATATATGCTGACATGAGATGGAGACCAATGGAGTTCAAGGATGGTGACCACGTCTTTCTACATTTCTCACCTCAATGAGGTTTGTCGAGATTTGGCCAAGGTGGAAAGTTATCTCTGACGTTCATTGGACCCTTTTAGGTCCTCAGCAGAGTTGGCGAGGTGGCTTACTACTTAGCTCTTCCAACTCAGTTGCACAAGGTGCACGATTTCATTGATGTATCCCTACTGAGGAGATATGTGCATGACCCTTCTCAAATCATCGACCACGGTGATATGGACATCGATGATGGGGCATGATTTACGGAGGTTCCACTAGATATAGAGTATCGAGAGGAGTGGTTTATTAATTGTAAGTCGATACCTCTGGTGCGCATTCGCTGGCATCACAGAAACCTCTAGGAGAGAACATGGGAGCGGAAGGCTCAGATTCTTGCTCAGTACACCCACTTATTTTCATTGTTTTAATATATGGATTTAATGGACGCAAATCCTTGAGGTGGGGAGAATGTAATGACCTGCAATTTCCATGTAAATTTTTTAATAAAATGGGAATTTTATAAGTCCACGAAAATTTATGGCGTGTGACTCTAAGGCATGGTGTGCCCGGAATGAATTTCTTACATATTTTTTCAGGTACATTCAGTAAACGTTCAAGTGGGTTTTTGTAACTTTTCAACCGGTGATCATAATTGAAATATGAGGGCACAGTGGAACTCATAGCACTGGTATTCTCTTAATGGGACCTTCACCTCAACCACAGTAGGTCGAGAGTGAAAGATAAAATTTGTGTTTTTTTTTTGAAATAATAACCTAAAATAAAATTGTGTTACATTTTATTTTATTTGGAACTCCCATGTGGATGTTGAAAGGTGGTGACTACAAGAACTAAACATCCCATGTGAGGTTATAGAGGCGGGGACCACCAGGATTAACCTCCCATGAGGGTTATGGTGGTGGGGACCCCCTGAGGCTAAAAACCCCTTAACTCCCCTATTTATGGGAGAAAACCCTATTGAACTCCCCCGCATTATTTGTGCCACCCCCCTAATTAATTATACCAACTCATCAATTAATTAATTAAGCTAATTTTAAATTATTCCAACAAACATAATATATAGTTGGTTCTTTTATGTGGGATACATTTCATTTTGGTGGAATTGAGAGGAAAGGGTTGGCAATAGGATAAATTGGAAGAACACATCCTCCAACGAAGAACGTCTTCCATGAAGAACTCTCCTCCAACGTAGAATGTCGACTCATGAAATAGTCTTCTACCTCGGGACGTCTTCAATCGATGACCATCCTTCCATCTTCATCGATGTCAACAAACAAACGGGGTAGGGGTGTGTTTTAATTTGATCCATGTTAAATTCCCTCTAACATTGAATCATCGTCCTTGATCTGTATGCTACCATCCCAACATGGAGGGTACTGGCGAAACAAAAATGGCCCACCCCTCTGCAAATCTTTTTGATATTTTGTGTGATCTTCGTGATGGTGATGGAGACCAGTGTTGGAAGTTAGCACCAGTGGAACTTGAGAACCGGGACGAAGGTGAAGAATGAATGGCGGCTAGTCAATCTAGTCGTTGGTGAAGGCACGACACTCCCCACCCCATGGCCTACATGCCTCACGGTGCACCGCTGCCTGCGGCCTCTGCCGCACCGTGGCCTCCACGCCACATAGTTCTCCAAAACCCATGGCCACTTCCACCCCACGGCCTCTGCGGCATGTGGAATCTACCGCAACTCAGCCTTTTTGACCCACGACCCTACGGCCTGGCGTCGTCCCACGGCACCCGCGGTCTCTCCGCACCGCCCCGCGGAATCTCCGACCGAGACCGCTGCTGCCCCGCAGCCATCCGCACCACCCCGCAGCCGCGCGACCATCTGTGGCCTCACGACCCAACCCCGCCACCCAGGCCGGGCTGCCCAATGTGGGCCGGACCCATGCCAGGTCAGCCTAGGCTGGGTCGGACCAGACCCAAATGCACATCGACCCATTTATGCTCTTTTGGCCATAACTTTGGCACTAGGCGTCCGTTTGGAAACCCGTCAACGACACTATAAACTGTGGAGTGAGGTGGTCCCATTGGTATATCCCTCATGAGATTTGGATAAATTTGGGATAAAATTTGGTTGGATCGAGCAAGAATCCAACTAGGCACTCGATACTAAAAGTCTAATAACATACAAATTGGGCGTCCAATTGATGCGTCGTCTGTTGCATTGAGACCCCTATGACATGAAAGTTATTTGGGATACTTCATCGTGGGAATTCATGGCAGCTGGAGTAACGACATGTGGAAAGAGGTGCAGACCCTCTTGGAGATGAGAAAGCATAGTATAGGAACCTTATATCTGGTTGTGACTTGAGGATGATATCCTTCACGGGTCTATGGTTTAGAGTCCCACATGGAACCGCTCAACGTTTCCATTTGGGACTACTTGAGCGATCATGTGTGGGTTAGCAGCTAGCGATCTTGTGTGGGTCACCACCTTGCGATCCTGTGTTTTTCAGCACCGAGCGATCCTCTGTGGGTTAGCACCAAGCGTTCCTGTGTGGGTCAACACCGAGCGATCCTATGTCGTTCAGCACCTAGAAATCATATATGGGTCTGATGATGATTAGAGACCTTTCTTGGGTCTAACTCTTAATATAGTAAGATGCTTTAGTAGTTACATCTAATCATCTCTACTACAGTACCTACGTTATACCTGGTGCAAGCTGAGTCTGTACCTTGTGGTATTTTTCCTTCATGGTAATACCTTAGTGGTATACTTCTGTGTTGCGTACATGTGTGGTACATGCCTTCATGGTATTCCTTCCATTAAGGACTAGTTGAGCTTTGGGATTTGAGTTGGACTCCATGTTTTCCTCATGATTGAGATTGGTATACTTGATAAAATAGATATATATTAGTATATACCTAAGTAGGGTTGTCTGTAGATTTCATGCTTTGTGGTTTATCCTTGGTGTATTTTGTGAGTCCTAGAGGGTCTCGGGATCGCTACTGAGTGTCGTTGTACTCATCCCTGCACGGGATATTCCCACATCCTATTGTGTTTGGTGAAAATGATGGATAGTGCTGATTGAGGATGAGAGTTCCAGGACTAGAGGTGGATCGGAGGTGGTCGTTAGACGAGGAGAACCGCAGAGATGGTCATTCGTGAGCTATACCTACCCTTTAGGTAGGATTCGTGGTGTACGATCCAGGATCTTCTTTTCACCTATCATTCGTCTTGTACATTCCTATTTTCCTAGTACTTTCCAGTTGGTCTTGTATTTTATCCCCAATTACTTATTGTACTCACTCTGTTTACTATTCATTTTACCTAAGTTCGTATCATGTTGTGTGCTTGGTTGTGTGTGTTTATAGGTTATAAATGCAATGCCTGCCTGGTTTTAGTGAATAAACCTTTGGTTCTAGTCACCAGCCCCTATCCCATGGATGGCGGGCATGGTGTAGTCCCGACATAGGACCCGGGGGACAGGTTGTGACCCATGATGTTGATATGGGTATCATATTCTTGTCGCAAGAAATAACAAAAGTCTATATCATAATGATTTCCAAGAGAATAATTAATTAAATTGTTTTTTAATCTTTGTATTCAAATAGATAAATAGAATTCATAATCACTGAGTTCAAATGTAGGAAAATTGAAGTGAAGGATCAAGGAGAAGATAAAATTAATCACTTAGTTAATGATTTTCAAAATCCTATGATCTTTTAGGGATGTGAATTATTTTTCATTTCCTTTTAAACTAAAATTGGAATGGATAAGTTTCTAATAAAATATTGTTTATTAAAAGGATATTCATAGTGGAAAATATTGTACAGAGGTGATAATTTCCATGAAAGAAAATACCCTAAGTTTCCCTTTTACTTTGAGAAAATAAATTTGTTTAAATACCTCAATATAAACAGTATTATATAAAATGATTTTAAAATTATGAAAAGGGAAATATTAATATCAATTGTGATAATATGTAATAAGTTTTCTAATTAGAAGGCAGAAAATTAGTCGAATGTACATTGTGGACAATAAGGGGAATCCATTATTTATGAGTATGGGAATTATTAAAAACATAGTATCATTTTCAAGAAGGAAGAGAACTCAAAAATAATGAATATTTTAGACCAAATTGATACCCTAACATAGAAATCAGTTATACAAATTGAAATTAATAACAAATTTTAATGTGAAACAATATAACTCCATGAATCATATTTTATTTATTTAAAACCCTTATATTTTAGATTATATATAAATCATCATCTAAAAAATGATGAACCTGAATGGATGGGATGTATCTTTTTTAAAAATGAGATTTATGATATCTTAACTCAAGGTTGAAGCAATCACAATATAAAAATGAATATTTGGGCATAATGTCAAAGCATTCTTCAATAATTGATGATTGAGATGAATATCCTTACCTTCTATCCTCACTTCCTCAAATGAGAACAATCCCCAGGTATAAAAATCATTATTGTGTTAATTAAATATGTTTTTTACATTAATCATTAAAATTAGCACTAATAACTATAATTTATATGTTTTGACTACATATAAAATAGTAATTATTTAAATATTTTTTTGACAAGTTTGGGTAATCTTGATCATTTTGAAATTATTTCTCAATAACAGTGTCATTATAAATTATTTTCATAAATTTCAACACTTTGAAACCATTCAAGTTAGAAAAAATTATTATTTATAATTATTTCTACTATTCTAATTTAATTAGATTAGAGTTTTTTAAATCATCCTTGAATTTTATATTTGTGAAGAACCTATTTCAATTTTTTTAGGAAATGAATTATAGAACAATAATTTATTATTTTAATAGCAATTTTACATTCAAGAACCAAAAAAATGTCATTATTTACTATGTTTTATCATAATTACTATCCATGACATAAAAATAATAAATATAAGAAAAATTATTGACACAGGTAAAAAATAAAGGTTTTATACAGATTGGTTTTAGATTCATTTGGTGATTGATATTGAAATAAAATATTTCAATTTACTTTTTTGATTTAATCTATAACATTTTTGGAGTCTTCCTCCAAAATAATTCAATTATAACATACATACGAGTTATTACTTCTCCCATTATTAAAATTTGGAATGATTCTTATAGATTAAAATTTGAAAACACTAGTCACATTATTTTATCCCAAACAACCAATTCATTAGTAATAAATTAAATATTATTCCTTCACAAATTTATTTATATATACCACCATGTAATTACATAACTAAAAATAGAATAAATTATCTAGTAATCCTTTCATTTTTATTATCATTTACTCTTCCTAAATAATATCCATTTTTTAAAAAAAATCACCATAATGGCATTATTAAAAAGTAAATATACACTGAATAGAATATATCATAACATGAAAATAATGAGAACATCCCTTAGTAATATTAATTTAAATATTTTTGTCCAATTAATTTATAATTTCTGGAACTATTATTCATAACATTTAAAGAACATTTATCTTAATTAGGAATATACTTTAAAATTTATTTATTTCCATTAATGTGTAATAAGACAGTTAAATCCTAGATTTATGGATATTATCCCTTAATATATTTATAAGTAACACTTACCACCATGAATGCCCTTAATATCTATTATTTTTTATAGGTTTTGTTATTTATTATTTCGACATCCACATTGATATTTTATATTTCAATGGACTTTTTACAAAATTAATTGAGATACATTTTGGATTCCGTATATATTTTCTATTTTTCATTTTTTTCCATTATATTCCTGAGTTATATTCTTAGTTAAAAGTCAATTGTAGTATCTAATTATTAATTATCCAATTCATTTCTTCCTTTTCCATCACTAAGGAATTCATTAGAAAATTTTAATAATGATAAAAAAGTATAAACATATTAATCCACATAATTTTTCCCAAACTCATAATTTTTATCAATATATTATATATTTTTTATAGAAACCTTTGAATCTATGAGTAATTTTACCTACCCTTTCATTAAGATAATTCACATCTATATTGACAACTGGTAACATTATTACTCCTCTTGAATTGTATTTTCTATTAATCATCCTCTTTTTCCAAGTTATATTTCTATTAAATAGTCAGAGAATCCTCACAAGTATTTTGATAATTAATATAATTTAATTGTTGGTTTCCATTAAAAATAATTTTTCCTTATTGCATGCCATTATACTAGTGTAATATAAACTCATTAATATTCATGTAATCATCTTTAATTGTCGACTCTTATTATAGAGATGTTTTTGGTTCATTTATTTAAAAATATTTATAATTATTAATGGTAATCCATTTTTCATATTTTTCATTAAACATTAAGGTTATTACACTCAAAAAACAACACCCATAAAAACCCTTCATGTCATAGTAATTAGGAAAATGAAGACCCTCTAGGCCAACCTATAATAGGAAATGTGTTAGTGAATGAAATTGAGGGTATCTATCACTCTTATAAGATATATTACTGATGATATAGTATTTTCATAATTTTAATAATTGTTCATTTGAAATTAACCCCCGAAAAACTGTAAAACCTTTGAAAACATCATTTTTTCAATTCTTTAGATAATCAAAAATTTAGTTTTTGAATGGCATAATTTTTTTTTATGTTTGAAAAAAAAATTACACGATTTAAACTATATATATTAATTTTTTGTAATGTATGTTTGAATAGTTAATATGATTCTTATACAATTTTTTATGTTCTTATTTCATTTAAGGAACAAACTAGAAAAATCTCACACTACTGTTTCTTTATCATGTGATGTTGTATAGATTAAAAAGTGGAATATGTGTAGATGATGTATGATTTAATCACGCATTTTTTGTATTCATCCTGTTCTATGTGTATGTTTTAGCCTTTCTTGAATAAAGGTTGTAAGAGACCTATGTATTGGTCATGTTCATATTCCATAGGCTGTGAAAGGGTAAATTTTATACTATGAGAGATAAGTATGAGTCCTATTATGAATATATAAAGGTAAATAGCATAGGTGAGTGATACATCAGAGTTCCACTATGACTTCATATATTTTATTTAAAGGTTTTTAATTCTCCATATCATGGAATCCATTTATAAGGGTAAAAACATTCTTTATAAGTGTATAACAATGGCCTCTAATGCAATATAATGATTATACCTAGTTCTTCTTTACATAAAAAAGTCATACCTTCTTACATTGATAATAAAATATATAATAAATAAATTGTGAACAACCGTAAATTTTGTTTTTATTATTTTTATTATACCAAATCAAGAAATAGCTCACCCTTGATTCCACATGTCCATCATCAAATAAGTTCGAGTAAAGAGAAAATCAAGGGATGTAAATTTGAGGTTGGAAATGTTTTAGGGGATAATTATGACGGAATACACACCAATAGATGAGAAATGTGTAGGCCAATGAAAAACATAAGATATGGGAACTAAAATAGCTGAGTATTATAATGGTACCCGAACTAAGGAATAAAGAAAAATGAATTTTATCTTTATTTTGTTGGCGATGAAGTTTCTTATGTGTATCAAGGAGCCCTAATAACACTAGTACTTCCATATATTTATTTTTGTTCATTGGACGGATATATACGATTCTAAATGAACAAAGATATATTAATTGAGTTTATTTTATTCTTATTATTCTAATATTCTTCCCAAGTGGTGGTATAATAGACCGTTAATGGTTTATCCAAGGATAACTTCCCTACCCATGTTAAATAATTAATATATTAATTTATGACATTCTCCATTCAATTTTTATTAAACATATTCTCTTATTTTAGGATGGTGAAGGATTACCTTTTCTATTTCATTTATATTATTTGTTTAATTTTGGGATAAATTCACTAAACACCACAACCTGCATCATTTAATACACTATCAAGGGGAGGGGAGATGATTTTTTTAGTGAAAAATTTTATTTCATCACCATGTTTGTGAGGATTAATATATATTTATAGATTTTGGAATATATCTTTATATATTGAAATAAAAAAGTGGAAAATAAATGATAAAATATCTGATGATTATAGAGAAATAAATAATTGGATTCTAATTGAATAATTATCCAATAGTTAAGTGAGGGAATATTTGACTTAATATAACCGATTTTAAAAACTAACTGAAAACACCAATTTTTTCAATCTCAAATACATATACTGAATCCAAATAACAAATGAAAATTAAATATAAATATCCCCCTCACTAGGTATAGCTATAGTCCCATTATAAAATAAGTTTTACTTTAGATTAAAAATGGGTTTTTATGAGATCTATAATAACAAACACATCAACTCGATGAAATTTCTTGGATGACCGGATGCTTTTTTAATTTCAATTGTTTTTTACATGATTTTGGAGAATGACCATATCATGTTTGATAACTTAATTTTTTAACTATATTTTGAAAGCACCTTATTGGATAGTGTTAGAAAATGAAGAATCATTGAGGAAATACAGCAGTAGTTTCATAAAATTCCAATAATAAACTCTAAGAATTTATTTTTAATGTATATTTAAATTTAGATGTTATATATGAAGGATATCCTTGATCAATTGAATTGAAATTTATTATAGTTGTACACACCTAATTTCAATATTAATAACTAGATTTTACAAAAAAAATATGTATTTTTCTTCTCCATACTTGGATGATAAAAATGAAACCCACGCTTCATAGATCACTAGGGGAGGACACCTACAAGAATATAAACTATTTTTAATTGGTGTCTTGTGATTTAAAACTCAATGGAGTAATATAATATCATATCAATTGAAGGATTTTATATTCTCCCTATAGGAGTATCCCAGAGTGGATTTATAATCTCTATACAAGAGATTTCATCACCTGGGATGGTCCCTAGAGGCCCTTTATCTAAAACTTCTTCCTACCTTAAATTGTAGCTAGTTGGGAAAGTAAATAAATAGAATCATGAAATAATGTTGAGAAACTATTTTGGAGTTATAGGAAAGATTCACGATATTGAGTTCATCTTACCATCTAAAACCATTTCTATACCCCCATTTCAAAGAATCATTATACCGAGGACATATAATGAATGATCATAACCAATTAGATGATTCTATACAAGGATATCTAACTAAAAAGTCCCCAAAATAAGAATTAGGGATGATAGATGGGATCTCAAAAAAACCCAACAATTAAATTAAAGGTATATTACTAAAAGAATAATTGAGGTAATGATTCATAACAATCCGTTATATAAAATTAAAATTTATTAATTAACATATATTTTGATAAAGTTATCAATGAATTAGGTTCATGGAGCCTCACCTATGTGCCCCAATATTTTTATAGTTGTTTAATTCAACAAATCATTTCATGGATGGATATCCTTATATAGATGAGACTAAAAATTATGATGAAATGTAAAAAATGTAGTATTGGAAGTAACCAAAAAGAAATATAGTGTATAAAGAGTACTCAAACATTCAATATGGAGATGGAAAATAACAACCAATAAGGCCACCCTTCAAATAAAACATTTGGTTGTCTAACTCAACACCACTGTTAGAGAGGAATGTATCTGTACACTATAAAATCTAAAAAAATGATATAATAAAGAACCATTAATGTTGTACACACTATGAAAATCAATGGAGTCTCAAACTACCTACCAGTCTATACTCAAAAATCCAAGACCATAAACAAAGGAGATAAATCATTAGTTTGAAATCGTTACTTCATCTTTTAATTCCTTGAAAAAGAAAGGGTTATGTAATATCACTTCCAAATAAATTCATAATTCTGAGGAAAACATATGTTCAATGTTATTAATAAGTTTCAATGATGTAAATAATAGTGAAGAATAACCCTTGGAGGATGAATCACGAATTTTATATCCCACAGAACATGAAGAACCTACACTACTAGGGATAGATGTGGAGGATCATATAGAGATACCACTAGTGAAGAAGGGAAATTGAAATTCTATGATTATAAATATACTTAAAACTGTACGCAAATACCATCAAGAATGAAATTATTAATGATGACTAATGAAGAACTCCCAAAATAAAATACTAATTATATTCAATATAGTGGAATTAGATATAACTTTTTTAGAATTCATTCACAAAATCCCCATCTTTGCAATGATTATTAATTATATTTATACACACTAATGAAAATCTCATGGAGATGGAAAGGCAATACTTGAAAGAAAATATTTTAATATATAGTACTCATAAATATATTGAAAAATTCATGACCATGTTTCTTTAACCATCCCCATAATTATTGGAGTTATCGATTTTAGAAATTCATTATACAATTTGGGAGATTCAATCATTATTATACCTCATTCAATTTATTTTTCCTTATAGAAATGAGAGTCCATAAAAACTAGATTTTTTGTGAAACTAGAAAAATGAGCCAGTTAATACATAGTATGTGTTTTGAAGGATGTTTTGGTAAGATTGAAAGGCAAACTATTTCGAATATATCCTTAAATCATAAACATGCATAAATAAAAAGTTAATTAATAGAGTCATATTATTATTTGTTTTAAATTTTTATGTACATCTAAAACTATATAAAATTTCACAAAAGAAACACCTAAATAAATTTTGGATAAGAAAATATGAACTCATTTATTTTTTATTCAATGAAGTATCATAATGAAGTATAGTCTATTTTTACACTATTTTATTCTGAAATTCCCTATTGTTCAATGGATGAAATTTAAATGTTGTATGAAATAAACTAATTGGGATAATCTTTATAATCACATAATCCTCATGAAAACTATATTTTAATAAATAAATTAAATCCATTTAGATGAGATGAATGATGTTTATTTTCATTATTTTAATGGATATATTACCAACACCTCTTCTTTGGAAATGCATGTTTAAAATATATAAATATCAATTTTCAAATCATCACAAGAGAATCCAAATAATCTAGAACTCATGCTTCAACCATCACAAATAAAATATTATTTAGATTATGAAAATGAAAAAAATACTATACGAATAGTCAACATTTATGAACCCATAAAAGATAACCAACTATTATACATTTTGAGGAAAATATTTGGGTTGTTGGATATTCACTATGGGATATCACATATTCACCTCCCACTATTTTTGTGAACGATATTCTCCATGAAAATGAGTCGACGCTCCTAATATATCCATAAATAAGGCTTATCTCAACCCTCTTGGATTTTATAAATAATTAAATTAAGACAAAAAAAATATTAAGGGGATATGATCATATACCTCATACAACACTCTTAGTTGGTGAGATTAATTCAAATAATATATAAAAGAAATTAAATCTTCGTTATTAATATTGATAATAATTAACTAGTACTCACTAGGGTTTCAAACAGTCCATGGTTTTGCATTGAATATATAATATTTAACAATTTTAACAAAAAAAACCTGTTTCCTATCCCTTTTGCAGGTCAAATGTTAGAGATAGTATCCCTAAATAATAATTATTTCATCCTAAATGGATTTTCAAATTATTTTCCAGTACCTATCAGTTTTATGGTAAATTTGTATTGTTTAGGGTAATAATAATTTTTTGAGGTGATGTTGATCTTTTTGTAGGTATTTATTGAAGAATATATAATTTATGAGACCTCATCTAAATTATACCATAACAATTTGGAATAATTTTTAATGAAAATCATAGAAAACAACTCATTTTTAAGTGTTTAAATATATCATTTTTGAATGGGAGGAAATGACAAACACCAAAATATTTATATTGAATAAATTAAAGTGTATATATATAGGTTTTTTTTAATTTTAGGAAAATCATTCCCCAACACTATAAATAATATTGGATAATTTTTATAAAATGTAGGATTTCATAAACGATTTTTTTGAGACTTTTAGAAATTTTATTTACCACTAACCAACTTACTCAATGAAATTTTATTTCTATTTGATTAATAATCTACGCAAAAAATTTCTGAAATAAAAGGGACCATAACCATAACCTATTTTATTAGTTCACCAATCTGGGATGAGTCATTTGAATTTTTCTATGACACCATAATCCATGAAGTGGGAATTTTGTTTCCCTAGAAGTTTAATAAAAATTCATACTTTATAGACAATTATTTAAAAACTCTTGAAATACATCAAATCAAACGAAAATTAATGATTAATTTGGATATTATTATTCATTTATATAAATTTTGTTGATATTTTTTATGAGATAAAGTAACCATTTATTATATTAATGAAATACTCATATATTTGATCGTGAATGAATATGAAAATACTATATTTTTCGAATGGATACTTCTCATAAAAGAGCTCAACATGGAGGTAAACAAAAATAATGGCTTTTAGAACTTATGTATAGATAACATGAGAATTTTATAGAAAACTACTAAGGTATAAACACATATATAGGTAGTCATGAATGATACCCTCTCGACCTAGTAGGTGTTTAAATTCAAAAACATACATTGGTTTTTTATCATTGTAAATTAATTTGTCACATAAAATTCAACCACCAAATTCTATTATACTTAAAATAATTTGATGAAATTTGAAACCAAAAAATAAATTTTATAAGATCATTATTTGAGGATAGTATTTAGTGATTAAGGTATTAGTAGACTAATACCTATGGAAAGGGTAATGACTATAATTAAATTTTTTAATAACCATGCATGTGGAGGCTACTTTAGCCCTCATGGAATTATTAAAATGTTTTTAGAAGATTATTTCTTTAGGAATATATTTTTTAAAGGCTCACATTATTTTTCTAAAGTATATATGAATTCCCAATTCAATAGTGTAATTTACAAAATTAAATAAATTACACAACTACATTAGATTTTCGATGAAATATCTGGTGTATGGGGATTATATTTCAATTGTTTATTTATAGTTATTTTTTATTTTCCATTAATAAATTATGATTATATTATGTTTTAATTTTATTAAATCCCAATAAACTAGAACTAATGATTCCATGTTTCTATCAAATTTTGAATATCACATAACCTTTATTGCATTGGAATTCCTTGTGTAATAATAAATTGTCAAGTAATAAATTTCTACAACTTATGAAATGCACCCTCCTTCAAATATACAAACATTAACATAATACAAGTACTTATTATAACCAACAAGTAAATGTGTTTATTGAGGTATCAAATATATAGCTAATGAGGATTTTGGAATATATATATGTTGGCCCAATCAGAAATATTTGATTTCAAATCTAGAAGATGCACATTAAAAACAAAAAACATCATTTAAAACACTATCGATATGCCCACATACAAAATAGTTTCTAGAAGATTATCTCACCTATCTATTAATATGTAACACAATTCCTACTGGGATAAAAATAAAATAAATATTACAATTTGAAAGGCTTTAGAACAAATAATGCCCGTGATGATGAAACTAGAGGAGTTGAGGAGAGAAGAATGTGAATATTTCCTTAATAAAATAAAATTATGGATCTATCTATGAATGAATCATTCATGAGAGAGATTATTAAATTGGTTGTAATTTTTAATTTTTATCCTCTCATATAAAGATCATTCCTAGTAATATTCATTTCAAGTGGAATAGACCATTTATATTGAATAATAAATTTCTATTTTACGTAGTTTGGATTTAGGGAGATGAATTGCAATAAATATTAATTAATAATGAAAAATTGTTGAAAGAGTTTAAAAAATATTTGGGGAAGGAACCAATAGAGTTGAAAATCCTCTATATTAAATATGAGTAGGAACCATCGCGTTATCTCCTTCCATCACACAAGTCTTGATGATTAATTTTTATGTTTTCTTCTTGAAAAAACTATGTATGAGTTACTGAAAATAATTAATCCATATTTTGGGATTTAATGAACCAATATTTAGGTTTATATTCATTTAAAAAACCTATTATCACTGTCTTTAGAACAATCTACAATAATATTAAAATATAGTGAACTGATAATTTTAAAATATAGTTATTATAACCATTTTTTGGGTAGGAGGTTATTAATATGAATAACTATATTATGAAGTTTATTTATAATGTTTTTATATAATTAAAATTTATTGATAAATTCCTAAAATAAATTTACCCAATTTTCAATTAATTTCATTTTATCCCTCAAGTATTAATTTTATACCATTTGTGTGCCCATAATACAATTAAATAAATACATTATTAGATATTTCATATATTAAAATTCTAAATGAATTTATAAATAATAATTTGATAATATTATTAGGATTAATTGTTTTTATTTTTATGAAAACATTTATTTTTGGTGGAATTGATGAAAATTCCAATTTTTAAAAAACTATAATTTACTTTCGGTAAGTAAAGTAATTTAAAAGTTTCAATATTTTTTGAATTTGGTTTTAAAGTAACAAATATTACATTTTATGAATTATAAACTAAGTAATTTTATATATAAAATAATTGTATTTATTTTAGGTTTATTGTCATTTTTATACATAAAAACACAAATTTCAAAATAAAGTTTTTGTCAAATTTTACATAATTATAAACAAATTGTTTTAATACACATATAGAATTTGAATTCTGGAAAATGGATTCAATATTTGGAATTACTATATTAAAATTTTAGATATAGTACTCTTTTTGAAACACCTATGTTTTTTCATTCTTCAATCTAGTTAATCTTGTCGATTTGGTTTTCTTCATGAGTTTTGGGTGTTCCATGAATAAATTTTGAGGTTTTCTTTTTCTCTGTATTAGTTCCGTCCTTTATTGTCAATATTCATGGGGTTCTGGGTGAAAATTAGTAAATTTAGGCTTGATAGAATGTGGTGCATGGTTGTTTCACTTTTAGAAGAAATAGTGTTACGTGCTTTATGAAACTATGAGGGATTTTGGAGGCCTATAGACTGAAGTTTATATCCTATGAAAAGTTTGTAAATTCATTCATAAGGCATGAGCATGGTTTGTCCATTTTGGGAAGAACCATGTCACACAATTGGCACTTGGTTTTCCAAACCGTGTGGGTTCCCAGTGATTGCATTAAGGGGTGCATGATTAGCGAATGGTTTGGTAAACTGTTTGGACTAAAATATCATAGTGTGGAAGTAATTAAAATTGTCCAATTAATCACTATACTCTTTGGATTTTAAACCCCAAATACTCATTCCCCTCCTTCCCTAGTTCTTGTTACCCAATGGGATCCCATCCCTTGTTCTCCAAGCCTCTCCCCTTATCCCATGGTGGGTATATATGCCTTACTTCAGAGTTGGGGATATATTTATCAATGTAATGTCCTCCTTTATTAGCCTTCTTCTTCCTTCTTTCATTTTACTTTTAGTTCCACTTATTACTTCGTCCCTTGGATCTAGGGTTCATGTTTACCTTAGTTTATGTTGGTTTGATTGGTGTTTAAGGTTTTTATTGTATTTTCATTCCTCCTTGAGCTATCATGATGTTGTTTCAAGTGTGCGTTGTTAAACCACTGTTAGTTGAGGTAGGTTTCACTTTACACTTTCCAATTTAAATTTATGAATCATTGTGTAATGACCCACCAAATCTCATTGGCTTGAGAGTACAATGAGTCATTATGTGACCTTAAGCGATATACCAAAGACACAAACTGATGTAAATAAATGCTGAAGGGTTTGAAATACAAGTTGGGGACGATTTACCCTTTAATAAATACCCCTATTAACCAACCAGCCAACATTCACTATATGATGCATGAAGAAAAGAAAGACAGCTAAACAACTTCATTTCGGTCAAACCATATCAGAGTGCACAACAGCGGAATACCAAACCAAATATCAAATTACACATCAAATAAACAACTTATGACTCTTATAAGACACCAAGACTCCATTCTATACAAGCTATAAGCTCCACAATCACCGAATAACCCCAATCATCATGAGGTATTACTAACAAAATAGGAAATGTTACCTTTTCCCTTGTCCTAAAAAAAATTCTGCAAAATCACCAAAGTTCCAAACCAGTGGTGAGTATAAAACTCATCAGGTTTTTCCCAATAACATCCCTACTCATGCCACTCAGATAGAAAAGTAAGCCACAAATATATAAAACAATTTATATAAAACAATTCCTCAAAAATAGTTAATAACAAAATATAAACAAGATTCCAAACCATTATACCAAAAGCATACAAGTGCAATTGAATCCAATTTTTCCAAACATGTTATCATCCCATAAAAATAACCAAACAAGCTTTATAACCATTTCACAATATCTCCTTTTTGGCATACCCAACCATTTCACAAACCCATGCAACCAACCATTCATTCTACGTTATGACAGTTCTATGATCATGAGTGGTTTCTTGTCGATCTAACAAGTCTTCCCAAGGTAATTATTACCCATGTTTCATTACTACATTTTCACCAAACACAAGGTCGTATTTCAACCCGACCCCCTATATGAACTTCCCATGTGCCATTAAACATTTTGCATCGAGCACAAGGTCATATTTCAACCATGCCTTATGTATGAAACATGAACTCACTCCAAAAATTCTCAAGAATTCATTCAAAAACATCCCTTTCAATAAAAAAAATACTTATTTATTGAAAAACATTTCTGAAAAAACCATTTCAATGCCAGAAAATTTCAATTCCATACCATTTCATTAAAACTGAGCTTTTATTGAAAACCAAACCACAACCAATTTCAATTCCACAATTAACTTCAATAAAAACATTCCCCTTTTATTGAAAACATCAAATCCCAACCATGGGACAAAATTCCAGAAAATCCCCATTTTAAAATATCAATTTTAAAACTATGAACCAAAGCACACAATCCAAAATCCCCAATTTTCCAGATTTCACAACCATTACTCAATAAGGTTTCCAACAAGTGTTTAACAACCAAATCATAATAACTTCATCACCACACATTCAATTTTAAATCATTTAAATCAGTTCTACTAAGAGGAGTCGAGAAAAAAGCCTCCTACCATTAGGGTTTCGGTGAAAACCACAACGAATGAAGAATATTCCATTAAACTGGGTCGATACTCCAAGAACCCACCTTAGATCTCTTCTCCTAGAAATACTGAGACCCAAAAAATATCAGATTTGGCATCCACACACCTAGATGTACCCATAACGGGTGTAGATCTATGAAACCAAGGGAATATGAGAGTTAGATGTATGTAGATCTGTGAAACCGAAAACGAACGATGAATAACGATAAAAAAAACTCAAGAATCCGGCTTCGATTCTCCAAGAGAAGCCCTCGTATCACCTCCAGATTGATGGGAGAACCTTCTCTAACCTTTGGAGAAGGAAAATCCCGAGTTAGGGCCACTAGGAGGAAAATTGAGCCACTTATAGGAAAAAACGCGTGAGATCCACCTTTATAAGATATCATTTATGTGGCCACATGGTTTTCCCACACGGTTAGACAAACTGTGCGCTTACCATGCATTATCCACTACCTCCGCAGATCCACCATGAATGGTTTGGATGCACAGTTAGACAAATTGTGCTCCACCTGTGTGGAAGCTACAGCCTCCTAGAACAACTACGCTCGGTTTTTCCACACGGTTTAGACAAACCATGCACCGTCCGTGCGACATCCCCTTTGCCTCAAAACATCATTCAAAGTTCTCCAGACACTCCCATTCGCCAACCATATCTTTAAAACCACAAAAATAATTAAGTAAGGGTTACATAACTTAAACCAAGGGTACTAAATTCTCCCCACCATTGGCCTTTCCATCCTTGGAATGTAGAAAACCTTCACCCAACTGAAAGAGTTTCGGCCTTTGCTCATTCATTTCCTTTTCATGTTCCCAAGTCTCTTCCTGAATCTGACCATGCTTCCATAAAACCTGCACTAGACCCATGATTTTCTCATGAAAGACTTTCTCTTTCTTGTCCACAATCAGTACTGGAATATCTATCAATGAGGCATCAGGGTCAAGGTCAACATGATCCCTTCTAATAACATGGTCAGGATCAGGATGATTCCTTTTCAATTGATATATATGGAACACATTAGGCACCAAACTGAACTGAGGTGGAAATTTCAACCGATGTGCCACCTCTCCTACTAGTTCTAGTTTATTAAAAGGGCCTACATATCTAGGGGATAACTTTCCCTGTTCCCAAAATGATGATTTCCAAGCCCTGTAGAGATCCACTAGAATACACGTTCTCCCACAACGTACGACAACAGTCTTCGATAGTGATCTGCTTAAGATTTCTAATGACTCTATGATGTCTCCATACTTTTTCTAATCAAATGGATCTTCTCTTTTGTTTCTTGGACAAGTCTTGGCCCAACTATGGAAATTTAACCCATTTTTGACCAGCATAGTGGAGAACAACAAGGACACCCATACAATGCTTCAAACGGATCCATGTGTATCGAGGCTTGATAGCTATTATTGTTTGAGAACTCCACTAAGGATATATGCTCCTCCCGTTTGCCACCAAAATCCATTACAGAATCCTGCAACATGTCTTCCAATGTTTGTATCGACCGCTCGGATTTCCCATCCATCTATGGATGATACTCTGTACTCATAGTCAACTGAGTTACAAGGGCTAGTTGTAAGGATTTCCAGAATCGAGATGTGATCCTCGGATCTTTATCTGATACTATAGACACAGGTACACCATGCCTCTTTACCACTTCTCATATATAAATTTTTGAAAGATCCTCCACCATATGAGTTTCACGAATAATGATGAAATGGTAAGACTTTGTTAGATGATCCACTGTCACCCAAATGTCATCGTCTTTCAGAACCGTTCATGGAAGAACTGTAACAAAACCCACTGCTATCTGATCCCATTTCCACACTGGGATGGAAAAAAATTGTAACATACCAGCTAATCTCTAATGTCCTGCTTTAACCTGCTGACAATTTAAGCACCACGATATGAACTCAGCCACCTTCCTTATCATGCCGCTCCACCAAAATTGTGCCTTCATTGCCTTATACATCTTCTGTGTACCTGGATGTACAACCCATATTGAATGGTGGTAACCATGAAGGAGATGTTCCTAACAAACCTTGGGTACAACCGTCTGATATCTAAAACACAAAACTAAACCCCCGTCATCTTTCCAGCCATCAATGGTCCCCCAACTATTGAGTATTGAATATACAACTAGACATTCTAAATCAGCTGTTTGTGCTTCTTTGATCGTTTTTACTAGATCATGAACAAGCGTATCTGAAAATAAAACTGCAACATCACCTTAGTCTTCACATTAGAAATGCATGCCAGCTAAGAACGACATCAACTACCATTCTTCTGAAGCTTCTATCTCCAACTGAGCATATGAATTTCTACTCAATGCATATACTACATAATTTCCTTTCCCTGGTTTGTAAACAAGTCAAAGTCAAATATTTTGAGATACACTATCCACCTCCTTTGTCTAAGATTCAAATATCACTGTGAGAAAATGTGTTTCAAACTTTTATGATCCGTAAACACAGTAAATTTCTCACCAAAGAGATAAGGTCTCCATGTTTTCAATGCATGGACGACTAAAGCTAACTCCAATCATGTTTTGGGTAATTCTTCGCATTCACCCTCAACTGCCTTGAACCATAAACAACCACGTGATCTATTTTCTTGAGAACACAACCCAACCCTGATCTCGAAGCATCACAATGCACCACATACCCCTATCTTGATTATAGTAAAATCAAGATAAGTGCTGATGTAAGCCGAAAATTCAGTTCCTAAAAAGACTTCTGACATTCTTCTATACATAGGAATGGATCATTCTTATTTTTTAGAGTTTTCATTGGGGAAGATAGTCATTAGAAATCACATACAAAGCGTCGGTATTAACCAGATAGACCAATAAAACATTGTATCTCTAACACATTCTTCAGTGGTTTCAAAGAGATAACGTCTTCTATCTTTTCAGGATCAACCGAAACTCCTTTCACAGAAATTACATGGCCATGAAAACGTACATCATGTATCCAAAAATCACACTTTCATAATTTGGAATACAAACGATGATCTCTCAAGATTTGTAACACTACTTCTAGGTGCACCTCATGATCATCCCGTGTTTTTTAATAAACCGAAATGTAATCCACAAATACCACCACCAAAGAATGCAGATATTGTTGAAATATCTGATTCAGCAATGCCATGAAGACTATTGCTGCATTTGTTAGACCGAATGGCATGACTACATTTTTATAGTGGCCATATCTACTTATGAAAGCTGTCTTTGGAATATCCTCCTTCTGAACATGCAAATGGTGATGTCACAATGGCATGTAAATCTTGGAAAACCACTGAGATCCCCTTAATTGATCGAATAGCTCATCATTTCATGGAAGTAAATATATATTCTTTATCATAACTTGCTTAAGCTTATGATAATAAACACACAACCAAAGAGTTCCATCTGCCTTCTCCATAAACAACATAGGCGTTGTCCATGGAGACGAACTTGGTCGAATAAACCCTTTTATTTCCATCTCTTATAACTACAGAATTCAATGAATTTTTAATAAATGTATGTGCACTCTGATATCTGATTTATTTGTAGCATTCAAATAATTGAACAGATTCTCGTGTAAAAGTTTTCCTTACAAATATTTTCAAGTAACCTTTGAAAAATATTGATGATGTGCTTTTGAAAATTTTGCTTATCATTTAAGAAAATGTATTCTAATTATATTTAAAGGATGTTTTGAAAAGGAATTTAATTAATTTGTTTTAAAACCCCTTACTGAGCACTTTAAATGCTCACCCTATATTTTCAATTTGTTTTTACAAGATTAGTTGATATGAATTGTACTTGATGGTGGTGGAATTTTGGATTTTTCTCATTCAGTTTTAAGGAAATGTAACATTTTTATTTAGTATTCCAGAACCAAAACCGCAAATATTTTTGGTATGGAACATGATGTTTAATTTTTTATCATTTATTTTATAATAAATAATTTACACACTATTTTTAATGCACCAGCTCAAGGCATCAGGGGTCAGGGCACCACAGTTGGTATCCGAGGATCAGTTTAGAAAACTCTAGAAAATTAGAATAGAATAAACAAATTAATGTTTTACTGAATAGAATTATTTCTAAAAATATTCAGATGGTAGGTGAAGGTTCACCAACCAAACTTTTGACTCTACCTACCGTATTACTATGAAACATAATTGTTGAGTTGTGTTTAGATACATACCATCCATTTTTGAACTGACATTTAAAAACAAAATGCCTTTGTCAGGTGTCTAACAATCCAAATATCCTTTGTCATTATCATGGACCGAGTCACTTCTACTACCTCAGGTCGCAAGCACAACATTCATTTTATGCACACAAAGGAAGATTCTACGAAGGCGTCTTCTTGTGTTTCACTATATTTGAGGGTTATTTGTCCCTAAAGATGTTCCGAAAATCTGGAGAGGCGGCCAACCCCCATGCATCCTATATGATCCATGTTTTGAGTTTCAGTAGGTATGGGAGTCTTTATATCATCATGTTTATAGAAAACCAAGTCATCTTTATGGTATATCAGAACCACATTCATTATGATATCTCTAAACACTACACCTCTCATGCCAACCTCTTGAGGACCTATGGCTACCCTAAGGATTTTGACTCTAGATGTGAGAGGTGTATCTGGGCTATCAAAATTGAGGAGTTTATGAAGGTTTTGGGGATCAACCTAATCGGGAGAACTAACCAGGAAAGTCTCTGATGGTGGTGGACTTGGTGAAGGTATTAAAAAAACATGTTTTTTAATCAATTTTTGTTATTTAATCATGATTAAAAATGTTTTGTATAGGTATCAACGGTGAATTTTGTGGGTTGGTGTTGGGAAGCTTAATATTACGATGGAATGATGGGGATTCAACACTTTTAATGGGTGATAATGTGACACCCCGAACATATTTATGATGTAATAGTTAAATTATGATAATTATAAGTATTATAATTTTGGTTTTGTTTAGCAATGATGCATCCAAAATAAAATGCTTGTAGAATAAAAATAAAATGCAGGTATTCTTCAATAAGAGTGCTGAAACCTTACAATGCCATAAGGAAAAATGACCCTTACTAACATAGAATTCCTACTAAGAGCCCTATCAGAATCACTAGGAGACCACCAAACACTAAAAGATGACTAAGTAGGTACTTCACATCCTTTGGTTCAGACACAATGAAAACATTAGTGCTAGAGCTATGTCGACCGAACTGAGCATTAAGGGGCTGTAGAGAACCATCTTAACCAAGTTTTTTTGAGTATTAATACCCTAAACACCTAATTATAATGCCTTTCTGACCATTAAAATATTTTTCGGTCCTTAGGTGACCGTTAGTGTTTTTAAAGGCCATAAAATTTTGTAACTGTTGGGTATATTTAGTATTTTGATCATTTCAAGTATACTGAATATATAATTATTATTAGTATACTATATATTTCATGTGTCATAATTTTTTTAAGAACATATTGGTTTTAAATGATTGAATGTAATTTTTTAGTTATAAATATATTTTTATGTAAACAGAATGTTTTGAAAGAATACCTCTCTTTGTATTAATAGTGCATACATATTAAACTTTTTGATCAAAATGAAAAGTAACCAATTATTTTTTGAAGAAGTATATATGTTTCTCATGTTTTAGAATGTTTTAAATATTTTAAATATTTAAAAGGTATAGCCTCTGTTGAATAATAAAATCATTTTAAGTAAAGGTATACTTTATTTTAAGATATTATAATTGTGATGTTTATCTTAAAATTAATATAATCAATGAGGTTTTATCTTAAACAAATTTTGTTTTAAATCATAAAATGAATATAAAATCATGAATTTATTCATTTTAATATATGTACATATTTTATAGTTCAATAAAATAATACAAAATTTTTTTTATACCAAAATCACATATTTGAATTTGAAATCATTTTTCAAAATACTCTTATTAATTATAAGTTATAACATTTATTAGGTAGTGACATGTTATAATTCATATATTAGTTTTTTTGTATTAATGTATCAAGATTAAAAATGAAGTTTAAAACCAATTTGTCGAATAATAAAATTAAATATATTTATTTTTAATGAATTTAAATATTGAAAACTTCATTTCTACCTTCTTTGGTTTTAAAATAAGTTATATGGTATATTTGTAAGTTATAAAGTATATTTTGATCTCTGAAAGTCTCATAAAAAAATATATGTGTGACCTCAGTCAGCCATCTAGCTGGCTGAGGGACGCAGCTCTAACAACCCTCAAGGAGTGGGTGGCCGAGCCTTTTCCTCTTAGCCAACAAATGCCATCCATGAGTTCACAGACACCCATAGGGTTACATGGTGGAACCGAGGTGGAGTGCCACTGTGTGTGGTGGAATGGTGTTAGAGGGTCGGTGAAAAGCATGCCCGTAGAGGAGAACCAGAATGGGATGGTACCAGGGAGGCATAAGGGAAGTTGTTGATCAATGGTAGGGAGCTTCAGGCTTATAAATCTAGATCATAAATGCATCTATTTTGTTGTGGGATGGGTTTATTAAATGACGATCTAATTCTAACTGTTCAATATTTCTACATGAGATCTAGACTACTTGATCATGTCATTGGTTTGAAACCTACCACCACAACCCTCTTCCAAGTGTTTTCAATAACAATCTGATCATTCCATGAGAGATCTCGTACATCCAAATATTTTAAAAATTGCAATATGACTGTGAATGTCGGATCAATCCGCGATTTAATTGCAATCTCCATCAATTTTTAAATCGTGGAACCCACAAAAATCATCTAGTCTCACTCAGATGATCATGATTTCCCTTATTTTTTCTACACCACCTCCCATCTTCTACTCCATCCTTGTGACTGCGCTTATACTAGTCGTCTTCTTCCCTCTCCACTACCCATATTCAACCCGTGAGTTCCCTTGTCCCTCTCTGCACTGATTGTCTCCATTCTCCTTTCCCTAAGTCTTCAAGGTGGGTTATTTTATTACAAACAAAACCATTTTAATTAAACATTCTATATTAATTATATATATATATGATCCGTTCATGATATGGGATAATTATGGTTTTTTTCTGTCTAAATAGTTAGACGTAGTTTTTATTAATTTTATATTTTTTATTCTCATATGATTGAATAGTGGAATAAAAAACAATAACTACACCATTTATATATAGAGTTCATATAAACATACATTGATCCCATCCAAAATACGGGTTATCTTCCTCCTTAACATTTAGAGAACCCTTCTCGTCTCCACGTCATTATTTAATACATATAAGGGATTATTTTGATTTTTCTCATTATGAAAAGAACGTACTTATATTTTAGTTTATAATGGTTATATATATATATAGTTTTTTATAACATACTGACCCAAACTTTTTTTGGTTTTCCAAATGATGTTTTATAGAATTTAAAGTATATATATGTTTCGTTTCTTCTTTAGTTTGGTATTGATTCAATTAAACCCATATACACTTTTATGTGTATATATATTTATTTATGAAACAAACCTAAAATTATTTTATCATTTTTGAATGATGAACGTTTATTTTAAAATGAGTTTCTTTAATGCATGTAAATCATGTAAAAATACTATTTAGTTTAATTCAATAATATAAACCTACATGTGTATATACTGTTTTATGTATATATACATATAGGTTTTCATTATAAACCGAATTAGGTTTTCATTGTAAACCAAATTTGGTTTTCATAACCCTGATTTTAGTGATATAATAATTTTCTTGAAGTTTAAAATATTTATAAATAATTAGTAATCCTTGTTTTTTGGGTAATGAAAATATAATATATGTACTTTATATATATATGGTTTTATATTATTTTCAAACCCATATATGTATATAAGATCCACATTCTCACATATGTATGTCTTAATTTATTTAACATTTTTTGATGGTGTCCACCTTGTGATGATGTTATACAAAACATGGTACAATTTTATATGGGAAAACAATAACAAAACCAGGTTTTGTTATTATGTGCCTAAAAATTATAAAAGAAGTCATCACCATGTTAAATCAATTAACTTTACAAACATCTTGTTTTTTTAATATTTTCATTGTCTATTTTTTACAAATTTGCATATACACTCACATACACCTTTATTAGAGTGTCTTTAATTGTTTATGCATTATATAGATTTAATAAATTATCATGTTTTTTTATGATTAACCTGTTTGAAACTTTTATTTATCAGTGCATGGTAATGATCATGATCAGTATCAATCTGGAATTCAAAATCATTTTTTAAGGCATTAAATGTTAATTTTCTTTGAAAAAGTGTTTTATGAATTATATTTTTATGTGACAAAACCAATCAATATATTATTAATATATAAATTATGATATTTTATGGATTGGGGAATTAATTATTTTATGTGGTATGGGACACATCAAATAAAAGACAAAAATTGATAAATCTAGGTGGTATGGGAAACATTGAATTAAAGATAATTAGACATATCAGTAATGCATTGGAAATATTATGTGAGGGGTGAGGCCTATTATAGCCTCTCGATGCATCAACAGGTTTCATGAGACAATATAGGTCCTGATAGGAGGCCATGAATGAATGATTATGTATGGTTTTGGAGCAAGGCCTCGACAGAATGTTTTAGAATGTCGGACATATGAATTTTACTCAATATGTGATTAATATTTATCAAACTATGGGATTATTTGACAATTAGAGTATCCCTTGGTTAAGAATATATTATAATGGTGATAAATTCTTATAGAATTGTTATGTATGTATTTGGGAGGTTTAAAATATCCTGATTTTGATATAGAAGTTGATATTTCATTTTTCATTTCATGATTTACATTTTCATGGTAATTCAATCATGACATTTCATCATATTAAATTATATGAATGTGTTAATTTATGTGTCAGTATCCTTGAATCTCTGTTGAAATTGGTTTGATCAATTTCTAGATTATGCAGAATTTGATGCATTTTTTATACTTGTATGCATACGATGTAATCTAATATATCTGTAGCATTTGAATAATATAATAAATTCTTTTGTAAGATTTATTCCTCAATTTTTTTCAGGTAACCTTTCAAAAATTTTGATGACTTGCTTCTAGAAATTTTGATTAATATTTAAGAAAATGTTTTGTAACAATTTTTAAAGTATATTTTGGATAGTAATTTAAATATTTTTTATTAAAAACCCTTATAAATCATTTTGAATGCTCACCCTACTTTTTCAATTTATGTTTACAGGATTATTATATATGAATTTTACTAGATCGATGCTACATTTTAAAGTTTATCTCATTCAGTTTTATGTAAATGTAACATTTGTATTCTGTTTTCCAGAAACTAAACACCAAAGATACGTTTTATGGAACAAGATGTGTAATTTTTCATCATTTATTTTATAATAAAAAATTCAAACACCATGTTTAAAGAATCCAATATGTGTTTTTGGGTTCGGTGAGCCATAATTGATATCAGAGTATCGGTTTAGAAAATTATGGAAATTTAGAATTGAATAAAAAATTTATGTTTTTCAAGATAGGACTATTTCTTTAAATTTTTTGATGGAATGTAAAGGTTCACTAACAAAAATTTGGTCTCTCCAAAATGAATATCTAGAAAAAAATATAGAGACATGTTCAAAGAAAAACCATCCATCTATGAACATGTGTCTAAACAACAAACACCTTTATCAAGTGTCTAACAATCCAAATATCTTTTGAATTTATCAAGGAATAACTCACATCAACTACCTGATTTCACAAGCACAACATTTTTTTATGCACACAAGGGAAGATACAACGAAGTCCCTTAATTATATTTCACCCTATCTGAGGGTTATCTTTCCCTATAGATGTTTCAAGTAATTGTAGAGGCGGGCGACCCCTGTACAGCCTAAATGTTCAATGTTTTGAGTTTCAACTGGTACGTGAGGCTTTTTAAATTTTTTTAGGAAAACAAATCATGTGTTTGGACTATCATAACAACATTTATTTTGATATGTCGAAACTCCAAACCTCATGTGCCATGCTCTCGAGGACCTTCTGCTACACACAATAGTTTCACTCTAGTTGTGATATGTGTATTTGGGACAATGAAATTGAGGAGTTTAAAAAAGTTTTAGTGATCAACCTAACTAGGAGAACCTACCTAGAAAGCCTATGATGGTTGTGGACCTGGTGAAAGTGTATATAAAATATTTTCATTCAATCAATTTTTGTTTTCTAATAATGATTAAATGAGTTTTGTAGGGGCATCTGGGGTTAAGTCTTTGAGTTGGTGCTAGGAATCTTAAATGTACAATGGAATTATGAGGACAAAATTCTTTTATGGGGGGATAATGTAAATCCCTGAACATATTTATGTTTTAATAATAACGTTTTGATAATTATAAGTATTATTATTTTGGTTTTGTTAAAAAATAGTTCATCCAAAGTAAAATACTTGAAGAATAAAAATAAAAGGCATGTTTTATTCAATAAGTGAACTGAAACCATACAATGCCATAAAGTCAAAAATTCCTTACAAACCTATAATTCCTACCAATAGTCCTATCAAAATCATTGGGAGACCACAAAACACAACAACTTTACCAGGTAGTTAGTGCACATCCTTCATGTCAGTCACAATGAAAAACATTATGCCCAGATCTATAGAGATCAAACTGAACATTAAATTGATGTAGAGTGCCATCTTCACTGAGTTGTTTTTTAGTTTGTAATAACCTAAAAACCTATTAATTAGGACTTTCTAATCATTAATAGATGTTGTGGTCCATAGAAGACTATTGGAGTTTTTAGTAGTCAAAATATTTTGTAACCGATGGGTATATTATGTATTTTTATTATTTTGGGTATACTAAATATATATGTATAGTATGTATATTAAATATTTTATTTATCATAATTATTTTAAGAACATAATGTTTTAAATTGTTTGAATGTAATATTTTGGTTAATAAATTTTTTCCCTCAAGTGAAAATTACGTTTTGAAATAATACCTCTATATGCATTTAAAGTGCATATACATTTATCTTTTTATCAAAATTAACTGTAAAATATTATTTTATGAAGAAATATATATGGCTCACATGTATTGAAATGTTTTAAATATTTTAATGATTTTAATATTATATCCTATGTTAAATAATAAACATTATTTTAATTAATGGTATACTTTATTTTACGATATTATAACCTCAATTTATATCTTAAAATTAATAAAACCATTGATGTTGTATCTTGATGTTGTTTTGTTTTAAAGAATAATGTGAATTTGAAATCATGACTTTTTTCATTTTAATACAAGTATATGTTTTTTATTTAAAAAAATTATACACATTATTTTTTATAAGAAAATACATATTTGAATTTGAAATCATGTTTTAAAATAATATTATTAATTAAATGTTATAAATTTGGTCAGGTAGTGATATAGTATAATTTATATGTCAGTTTCTATATTTTAAGGTATTCATATTTAATATGTAGTTGAAAACCAAGTTGTAGAATAATAAAATAAAATATATTTATTTTTAATGAATGTAAATATAGAAAAAATTATTTTTTCTTTATTTGGTTTTTAATGATTTAATATTATATATTTTTATATTATAAGGTTTATTTTGATAATTTAAAGTATTATATAAAAAATATATATGTGACCTTCGCAATACATATAGCTTGTCAAGGGAGGAATCTCGCACCACTCTCAAGGAGTGAGTGGCCGAGAATTTTCCACTCCACTAGAATATGTCAATCCTGAGTGAATGCATACCCATTGGGTGCTTGGTGGAACTGAGGTGTCATGCCACCGTGAGAGGCGGGTGGTGGCAGAGGGTGGGCGCAGAGCACTCCCTTGAAGGAGAACCGGTACAAGGCGGTACTGGGTGGAGAGAAGAGAAGTTATTGATCGATGGTATGGAGATTCATGCCTATAATTCTATTGTGAAACTGCCTTTGTTTCGTTGTGGGATGGGTTTTTTAAATTGGGATCAAATCCTGGTCGTTCAATCTCACCACGCAAGAACTGGACTGCCTGATCAAGTCGCGGTTGCAAAACATACCGCTACAATCTTTTACTCATTGTTTTCCTCGACCTTCTTATCACTCCATGTGAGGTCTTATATGCCCATCTATTTTATATTCCCCAGTATGACCATGACCATCCAATCAATCCATGATTTAATCGCTACCATCCATTCAATTTTTAAACCGCGGATCCTACTATAGTGGTATGGTACCACTCATAAGATCATAACCATCCACCCTTATACACATCTCCAATGTATTATGCTTCATCCTCGTTATTGTGCCGATACCAATAACCATATTCCCTCTCCACTGCTCCTCTTCAACCAGTGAGTCCTCATGTCCCTCTCTATGATGGTTGTCTTTGTTCTCCTTTCCCCATGTCTTTAAGGTGCATTATTTTATTACAAACCCTTACCATTTCCATGAACAATTACATATTATATATATATATAATCCATTCATGATATGGGTTAACTAATATTTTTGTTTCTCTCTTAATAGTTACACACGTGTTTTATTATGTTTATTTGTTCAGGCTCTTTTGAGTAAACTGTGGAATAAAAAACTATAACTACAAAGTTTATATACAAAGTTTATATAAACAAACATTTCACCCATAAAATATAAGGGTTTTCTTCCTCCAAAAACTATGGTGACCCCTTCTCGCCTCCACCTTATTCTTGAATACATGTAATCGTTTATTTTTCATTTTTTCATTATGCAAAACCCATACTTATACTTTTGTTTATTAAGGTTATATATATATATATATATTTGTGTAACGTTCAATCCCAAACTTATTTAGGTTTTCAAAATGATGTTCTAAAAAATTTAATGTATGTATATGTTTAGGTTTTTATTTACTTTTGGTTTTTATTAAATTAAACCCATATACACTTATATGTATATATATGGTTATTTATAAAACAATTCTAAACTGGTTTTATGTTTTTTGAATGATGAAAATTTATTTTCTAAGGATGTTCATTAATGCATGTAAATAATGTAAGAAACTTATTTTTTTTAATTTGAATCATATTAACATATATGTGTATATATGGTTGTATGTATATATACATATAGGTTTTCATTTTAAACTGAATTAGGTTTTCATAACACTGATTTTATTGATTTAATTATTTTCTAGAAGTGTATAATATTTATAAGGATTCAGTAAGCTTTTTTTTGGTTGTGCAGATCTCATATATGTAATTTGGGTATATATAGTTTAATATAATTATAAAACCCATATAATTATATAAGAACAACAACCTCCCATATGAATGTCTAAATTTATTTAAGTTGTTTGAATGGTATCAACCTGGAGATGATGTTATAAAACACATGTTACAATTTTATATGGTAAAACAATAACAAAACCATTTTTTTTTATTGTGTGCCAAAAAATTATATAAGAATTCATCACCTTGTTAAATAAATTAACTTTACATAAATCTTAATTTTTAATTTTAATAGTATCTCTTGGTTACACAAATGAATTTACAGTCACATATGCCTTTAGTTTAGTGTGTTTAATTGTTTATGAATCCAGATAGATGTAATAAATTAGCATGTGGTATGTTAGCAGTTTATGATTAACTTGTTTGACACTTCTGTTTATCAGGGCATGGTTTGAACATTATCATTTTCTATCCTGAATTCAAAAGCATGTATTTTAAGGCATGAAATTTTTATTTTCATGGATCAAAGGTTTTAGGAATTATTATTTTGTGAAACATTACCAATCAATCAATTATTAATAAATCAGTTTTGATAATTTAATGATTATGGAATAATTTATTTGAAGTGGTATGGAAAACATCAAATACAATGACATAAATTAATTTTTTGAAGTTGTATGGGAAAAATCAAATAAAATACAGAAAAAGATAAATCATGGTTTTATGGAACACTATGATTTATAGATAATTAGACATATGAGGAATGAATTGGAGATATTATGTGATGGATTAGGCCCGTTATAGCTTCTTGATACATCAACAGGTCTCACGAGGAAAACATAGTCAAGGAACGAGGCCATAATAAAATGATTATTTATGGTCTTGGAACGATTCCTCGAAATAATGTTTTAGAATGTTAGCATATTCATTTCCCTCAATATCTGATTAATATTTAACCATCCAAG
This sequence comes from Viscum album, assembly GCA_963277665.1. Taxonomy (NCBI): domain Eukaryota; kingdom Viridiplantae; phylum Streptophyta; class Magnoliopsida; order Santalales; family Viscaceae; genus Viscum; species Viscum album. The sequence continues at coordinate 601,559,557 of OY728128.1, forward strand.
GGTTTACTCGACTAGTAGAATATCCCTTGGTTATGATTCTAATATAATGGTCCGAAATGCTTATGGCATAGTGAAGTATGTATTTGGAAAGTTGAAAATATCAGGATTTTGATATAGAAGTTGATATTTCATATTTCATTTCATGAGTTTCATTTTATATGGAATGTTAATCATTATATTTCTACATAAAAAATTTTAAGAATGTGTTAATTTATGTATCTGCATCCTTTCATGTCACCCTAAAATAAGTTTGGTCAAATTATGGATTATGCATAATTCCATGCATTTTTAATACATGTATGCGTACATTGATATCTAATTTCTATGTATTTTTTTGAGTGACTGAATAAATTCTTGTGAAAGAGTTTTTCTTATAATATTTTTCAAGTATCCTTTTAAAAATGATGATGACGTACTTTGGGTGATGTTGATTACCATTTCTAAAATGTACTTGAATTATTTTAAAGGATGTTTGGAAAAGGAATTTCATTGATTTTTATTAAAACCTCCTAGTGAGAACGTTAAATTCTCACCCTAAATTTTAAATTTATTTTTACAGGATTATTAGATAAGAATTATACTAGATGGTGGATGAATTACATATTTTATCTCATTCAGTTTTGAGGAAATGTATCATTTTTATCTAGTTTTCTAGAACCTAAACAACAAAGATCCATTGTGTAGAACGTTATTTGTAATTTATAAACATTTATTTTATATAAAAAAATTACACACCATGTTCAATGCACCGACACTAGGCTTCTGGGGTCGGGGTGCCAAATCAAACATGCCAATGGTGGGTTTAACCTGTTCAGGTTAATATTGACCAAGGAATCATGTGGGGTGATTTTAATGAATTTTTCATCAAAAAATTCTATCCTAAAAAACTTATAATGGTTCAAAAAATATAATTATTGATATTTAATTATGAAAATATTTTAGGAACGATGTATCCCCTAACGAACCAGATTTTCAATGTAATTTTTTTAAATTATATGGAATTTTATGAGTCCGTAAAAATGGATGGTGCATGATTCTGATGCCCGGTGTGCACGAAATGAATTTCTGAACTTTTTTTCGGGTACGTTCAGTAAAAATGTGAGCAGTTTTTTCTAACTTTTGAACTTTTTTCTGGATTAAAAATATTGGGGCACTGTTGAATCCGTAGAGCCAAGATTCTTTTAAGGGAGGATTTTCTTCGATAGTAGTATGTCTAGTGATAATGTTATTTTTGGATATATTAATAGAATAAAAAAAATAATTATTTTATTTTATTTTATTCTATTCCTCCAACAGACAACTGGTATATTTGGAATGGTCATGTGTCAAGCCAATTAAGGGCTTGACCCTCCAATCAAGGTAACAACAACATTGGGGGAAAATTAGGAAGATTCCTGTCAAGGAGCCCCAATAACTCCCCACGTCATTACATATTCTTCCCTCCTATAAATATAGAGCTAGGGGAGGTATATATGACATGTATCGCCAAGAATCAAAGTTTTGTTGGAGTTTCGTAACAACGAGCCCTTAGAGGACAGAGTCGACCCCCCCCCCCCCAGCACGAGGTGACCTGTGACACTGAATCATAAACCGGAGATTGATGTTCGAGTGGCAGTGAGGGCGGATTGATACAGGGATGACGAAACACGAGAATCCATCAACCGCGAGTGCTCTTCATCCTTTCATAGTAGGGGTTTGCGTACATTTTTGGTTTTCCCTTCCTTTATGTTCTAAAATAATGAGAATGGATCAACTCCCAAACTTGTTGATATATTATTCATTTTTTTGGAGGGTGTGTATTATTTTTGGGGACGGAAATTGAAACCAATTCATTTTTTTGTTAAAAATTTCCCTAATACTCCCCTGGGATTACCTCTAACATAGAGGGTGAAGGCAGACACAAAAAAGGCCTGAGCCCTACCATTTGTGTGTTATTTGTGATCACCATTTTCTATAAAGTTGGCGACAACCAGAAGCAGGGCCTACCCTAGAAAAGAGTGTGACCCCATGAAACTGAAAATGCCAACAGCACTGAAAATCAGGCCACCAGTTCACGAGTAGTGGCCTGACGAACACCCTACATATGGCATCGGCGTCGGTGGTGGCACACATTGGCATGGAAGCAGCACATTGCGGCATCGGCTATGTGTTAGGCGGAAGACCAACCGCCACCCTGGGTGGTGGCAGAGCAAAAGAAAGATGTTCCCTTGGCTGCGCGCCCACACTTCTATAGTTCTAGGGCCTATGATGGTCGTGGTAGCAGAAAGGGGCTTTCGGTTCAATCGGCAGCCGGGGGACGGGGCGCGCGCTAGCGGCGTGCCCGATGGAGGACCCATGGAACGTCTACCGCTGCACAAAGGGACCACGACACCACATGGCACCACGTTGGCTCATCCCCTGAGGCTTTGACCTACGAACATGGTCATGGCACATCATCCATACAGGGACGTATCTAGCCCGGGTGTTCCTGGTGGCCCGCGCCGACAGGCTGGTGGCAGTGCCCGGTCGGTCTAGTTGACCGACCCGCCACATAGTGACCTGACCCGCGGCCCATCAAGGTTGCACCGGGACCAGTGCGCCGGCTTGAACTGAGTCAGGTTGGACCCAAGCTAGGCTGGGTAGACCCATGTCATACCAGATCAGCCCATGCCTAAACCATTCGAGTCGGTCCGACCAAGGCAGACCAGACCCAGACCTAGTACCAACTTGTTACACAAAACAGACCCTAGCTTCTAAACTGGATGCATGTTTGACGAACCTTCTACAGCGTCAGGATCCTTAGGATTAGGCTGTCCTTTTGGGATTCCCCAATTAAGTTTTGGAGAACTTTGGGGCATGGTCGGGTTGAATCGAATAAGAATCCAACTGGGCCCTCATCACTAAAACACATATATCTCACAAATCATGCCTCTGAATTAAGAGCAGTCTGTGTATTTGGAATTATCTTGAGGGGAAGGATCTCTTGGAATACTTTTTGGTTCCTTCCAACTATATCAAGATACAGCTATTGTCTTGAGGATAGATTCTCCCAAGCAGACTATATATGGAACCCTCCTATTGGCTGAGACCTGAAAACTGATTTACGAATGGCCATGTGGGAAGCGGCTCTGTGTGACCCAGTATGCCCATGGTGTGGAGAAGATATGGGTGACCCGAAATACCCATGGTACTCGACAGGCAGAGTACCTCAGCTTTTCCATGGTGGGAGGCAGCCCTGTGTGACCCAGCATGCCCATGGTGGGAAGTAGGTTTGTGTGACCCAGCGTGCCCATGATACCCCTCAGTGATGGGTACCACAACAGTTTAAGGTTAGTGGGAAGCGGCTTTGTGTGACCTAGTAGGCCCAAATTACTTGATCAAGGAGGATTTCTCCAGTAGTTTAGGAGTTCAATGATGTGACGACCCTTCTATCCATGACCTAAAGTAATAACTGTTGTGAGATGACTTGTGTTGTGTACATTTACTTTGTGTTTTGTGGTTTTTTATTTGTGGAACTCTTTGAGACCTATGAGGCTCTTGGGGTCCCTACTGAGTATTTTCATACTCACCCCTATATGGGCTTTTCCCGAACATTTTTGTGTATGGGGTATAGAACGTACAACATTGATCAATGCTGAGGGAGCTAGGTCTAGGCCATGCGTAGAGATGGACCTTCTTGACGTGACGTGACGTAGGTACTATAGATCATGAGTTGTGCCTACACTTCAGGTAGGATCCTTGGTGGATGATCTAGTAGTTTCCTTTCACATTTCAGCTATTTTTTAATTTCTCAGTTGTACTTGTATTTTTTCCAGTTGGGCTTGTATTCTGGCCACCATTGCTTTCAGCACTCTTTACTACATCAGTTTACATCACAATTTCTTTTTTCATTCTAGCAAGTGGGATTGCTTATTTTTGCATTCTACATTGTGAGATTGTATAGGTTTAAATTCAATGACTTCCCATTTTAGGGATATGAATTTCGGTGCTAGTCGCTAGCCCATGACCGAAGGAAGTCGGGCTAGGGGTTGTCACGGCACGGGCCCCTGGGGACGATTTGTGAAAAAGAAGAATCAGAGGTGGTCAGTTCTACCTCAATTACTATGAGTCTACGTTTTTGTTTTAAATCAATACTGTTGAGTGTTGTGTGTCTGACCTTCAGGTTCGGGGAGTCTAGGGTTGGCGCGGCAGCCGACATATCCATACACTGGAACCTTGAGTCCGGCTTTTCGGCTCAATGCACGAAAATACCAGTTGTTTTTTTTCATTTTGTGATTTAAAATAAGAGTCAACCCACCAGGAATAATGTTTAAATGTGGTACATATTGATTTATTTCAGGATGCCTCCAGGAGGACGAATAGCCATGATCCACATGGGTGAGGATAGACCTATCAGTGAAGACACATCTGTCGAGGTACCGGTGTTTGAGATGGCCCCACCGGGTGGTGCCCTAGTGCATCCACCACCTGATGGTCAGCACCCGCTACTGATGATTTCGGTGGATAATGTTTGATGGCTCAGTTCCCTACATGTGTTTTAGAGACCAAGACCCCCATGGTTAGGGGTGATATAGACCCTCGAGTTGATGACGACTGTCTAGAGTCTGTGACTGGATTCATCCGCTTAGTGAGGACACCACTCGACCATATGGCGATCTAGGAGGCAAGCCTTTTGCAGGGATCAGCTGCGAGATGGTGGAGTCTGACCATCCAGGTTCTTGATGTGGTGACCATCACTTGGGTTGACTTCAAGGGACATTTTCAGGAAGAGTTTTTTCCCGCGACATTGAACTCTATGTGCATTCAGGAGCTGTTTCACCTTCATCATGGTAGCATGACAGTGTCTGTGTACTCGGCAAGGTTCACAGATATTTCCTGCTACTATACGGATATAGTGCGAGACCCTTTCTTCGGGGCTCGGTCCATCGATCAGGGGCTCAAGAGGGATATTAGAGCTTCATTGGTGACCTTCAATATCCCCAACGAGGCAGGAGTACTCTAGAGTGCCCTTCTTGAGGGGAGCTTCTAGACAGAGTAGGCGCCAATAGGGAGAGCTGACAGCAGACCCCGGGAAGTTCAGTCTTCGATAGGTAGTAGGAATCAGGTGCATGGGCCCATGTGGGGAAGGTCATTTAGAGGGTGACCCTAGGACTCTGGGTCAGTAGTACAAGGCTCCCAGTATAGAGGGAGTCGACAGGGATCCAGATAGTTCTTTACATGCGCCAGATAGGGCCACATGGCTTGGGACTGCCCGAACCGCCGTACGGATTACCAGTAGATTGTTGAGGGACCTCCAAGGCAGAGGTAGAGGTTCGCGTGAGGATTTCCTCAGGGTTTCAATCGTGTAAGTGGATCTGGACGTGCAACAGGTGGTGGGAGGCGATTCGAGCTGCTACCGCCACCACTTCTAGGAGGTCCACCCCGATTACAGGGAGCCGGTGGACATGGGTGACCTCAGCTCTAGGCAGGTGAGGCCTTCTACCACGGTGCTCTGAAGATGTTTAGAGGTATGATATGTGTCGTTTCCACCCAAGATATAGTTCTTATAGACAATGGTGACATTCCCTCTTTCATTGCCACAACGCTCATTTGTAGCTCGTAGATTCTGACAGAGCCATTGGTTTGATCATTAATGCTAGAGACTCATACGGGAATGCATTCGATGATTAACCACCAGTTCCGGTAGTGTGAGCTTACTCTAGGAGGATAGGCTTCGACAGGGATCTCCTAGTATTGGATTTGAGGCCTTACGACGTCATCCTGGGTATGGACTCTTTATTCGTAGTCCATGCTAAGATTGACATCATTAGGCGCAATGTTTGGTGCATCCGCATGGATGGGACCAGGATTTCTATCACCCATGAGAAGGGGACCTTTGCAGTAATGAAAAGACCTACCCAGAGGAGGGTACAATTGATCACCCATCATTTGGATAGCTTTACCCTCGAGGATGTTGATGTTGAGAGTCTGAGCTATCCTGTAGTGGTGGACCAATATGCATATGTCTTCCTTGATGATGTCCCATGACTACCTCCACACAGAGAGGTAGAAATTTTCATTGACCTGTACCTAGGGACAACATCGATATCTACACCAGTATATCAGATGGCTCTCATGGAGCTTCGTGAGTTAGAGGTACAGTTGGAGGACTTGTAGGGAAAAGGGTTCATAAGACCCAGTGTTTCACCATAGGCAGCTCCGATTTTGTTTTCTAAGAAGGCAGATGGGGGTTTGAGACTCTTTAATGACTATCAGTCCCTGAACCAACTGAACATGAAGAACAAGTATCTACTTCTTAGAGTTGATGATCTATTCAATTATCTAAAGGGAGCCAAATGGTTTTCAAAGATAGACCATAGATCAGGCTATCATCAGCTCAGTTTATGAGATGAGGATGTACAAAAGACGACCTTCAGATATCAGTATAACCACTATGAGTTATTGGTTAGGCCCTTCGCTATAGAAAATTCCCCAATAGTATTCATTGGTCTCATGAACAAGATCTTACATCCATACCATTATCACATTGTGGTGGTATTCATCGATGACATCATGATATACTTAGTGATGGAGGAGGAGCATGCCTTCATCTACCTATAGTTCTTGATACACTTTGAGTGCACTGGATTTATGGTAATCTCTTGAAGTTACTGTTCTGGATATGATAGGTCCACTTTCCCGGGAATTTGATCTCAGAGGCTGGAGTTGAAGTGGATCAACCGAAGATAGAGGATGTACTTTCTTGGGAACAACCCAGGAGTGTGACTGAGATGCGGAGTTTCCTGGGGTTGGATAGATATAACCAGAGATTTTTACTTGACTTTTCCAGAGTTTTCTCACCCTTTCCATCATTGATGAATAAGGGGAAGCCCTTCGTATGGATGGAATGATGCCAGTATAGTTTTCTGGAGCTGAGATAGAGACTGAAGAGTTCTACCATCTTGAGGCTACCCGAAGTTGGCATTTGATATCTAGTATTCTACGACGCATTAGGGAACGGACTTGTGTGTGTCCTGATTCTGGAGAAAGCAATGACTGCCTAAGGCTCACAACAGCTGAGGCAAAATGAATAGAACTACACTACCCATGACCTGGAGTTATCACTTGTGGTCTTCGTCCTGAAGATATAGTGGCATTACTTGATGGGTGAACATTTTACAGTCTTCTCTGATCACAAGATTCTCATATATATCTTCTCTCAAAAGGAACTAAACATAAGGCAACAGCATTGGCTAGAGTCCCTCTAGGGATATGACTTTGAGATAGTATATACTCCTGGGAAGGAGAATGTGGTAGCAGATGAACTTCGGAGGAGTTCTGGTCTACAATTGCTGAGTGATACAACATAACAACTAACCACATTGTAGATATCCTTCGTGGATAGGGATGGAGCAGCCTACCTCTAGTATTTGGAAGTCACTTCCCCACTCCTTCAGCAATTCATGGAGGCACATCTTGGGTACATTGACTGTGAGGCTCGATGTGCTCAAATATCCTCAAGATAGACACTCGATGGATTTTCTGAAGGTGGGGAGCACGTCTTTCTCTTTAGAGGACATACCATAGTACCAGTGGTTCTACGGGAGGAGATGTTGAAGTAGTTCCATATGTCCCCTCTAGAGGTACATCCTAGTGTGGCGAAGATTTACCTAGAACACTAACGTCAGCACTAGTGTCCAGGGATGAAGAAGGCTGTAGTGGTGTTTGTAACACTAGGCCTCACTTGTCAGTAAGTGGAGGCCAAGAATCAGGTCCCCGCAAGCTTAGCATAGCCACAAGAGGTGCCGATGTGGAAGTGGGATGGGATCTCCATGGACTTTGTGACAAGACTTCCATGTACGTATATGGGGCACGATTTCATTTGGGATATCGTTTACCGACTCACCAAGTCAGCATAATTTTTAACTATCGGAGAGTAAGGGTCAGTAGAGGTATTGGGACATCTCTAAGTAAAAACGATTGTGCGACTCCATGGGGTTCCATTGATGATCTTCTCTTACTGTGACACACATTTCACATCCCGGTTATTGAAGGGTTTACAGGAGGCGTTCGGGACTCAGCTATGTCTGAGCACTGCCTTCCATCCTCAGACGAATGGTCAGACAAAGCAAACCATACAGACGATGGAGGACATACTTCATGAATGAATCCTAGATTTTGGAAATAGTTGGGAGGATCATTTTCCCTTGGTGGAGTTTTCTTTAAACAACAGTTTTCACTCCACCAATTGTATGGAACCATTTTAGGCCTTTCATGGTCGACCATTCAGATCACCTATATGCAAGATAGAACCTGCAGAGTCAGCATTTATGGGTCCATAGTTTGTGTGGGATACCACTGAGAAGGTGCAAATAATCCAGGAGTGGATGAAGACTGTGCAGAGCAGATAGAAGTCTTTTTTAAGCTAGAGGAGGGGACCCCTAGAGTTCTAGGAGAGGGACCACATATTCTTGCGAGTCTCCCTTCGATGGGGACTTTGGAGATTTGGTCGAGGCAGCAAGTTATCACCGCCATTTTTCGGACCATTTATGATACTTTGGATGATTAGCGAGGTGGTGTACCACTTGAAACTCTCGCCACAATTAGAAAGGGTGCATGACATCTTCCTTATATCCTACCTGATTGGATACATGCATGAACCATATCACGTCATTGACCATGGAGAGTTGGTTTTGGACGATGGGGCAATTCTTGTGGAGGTTCCAGTAGAGATTGAGGATCGACATGAGTGGATCCTTCGTGGGCGGTCGATAACTCTTGTTCATGTTCGCTGGCTAAATAGGAACCTCTAGGAGAGCACATGGGAGTGGGAGGCTCAAATTCGTGCCTAGTACTCCCATTTGATTCCTTAGACTATGTGGTGGCTTTCAGGAAAGTAAATCCATAAGGTGGGGAAAATGAAAATACCCAGATTTTCCATGAAATTTTTTACAATTATATGGAACATTAAGAGTATTTAAAAATAGACAGCACATGATTCTAAGTCTTGGTGTTCTCAGATAGAATTTATGAACATTTTTAGGTATATTTATTAAACGTGGGAGCGGTGTTTTCTAACTTTTGAACAGTTGACCAGATTAAAAATCTGTGGGCACTCTTGAATCCACAGTGCCAAGATTCGCTTAGGAGAGGCTTCTATTCGACTGCAGTAGATCCGGAGAAAGTGTTAGTTTTTGAAATTTTAATAGACTAAATAAAATAACGTAATTATTTTATTTTATTCTATTCCCCCAATGATCAAATGGTAAACTGGGACCAATGACGTGTCAAGCCAATTAATGGATTGACCCTCCAATTAAGGTAATAACAACGTTGGGGGGAAATTATGAAACTTCTTATTAATGAGCCCTAATAACTCACTGCATCATTACTTACTCTCCCCCTCCTATAAATATAATACTTGGGGAGGGAAATCTGACAAGTATCTCCAAGCAGCGAAGTTCAGTTGGAGTGCTGTAATGAAGATACCATAGAGGATAGAGCTGACCCCCCCAGCATGAGGTGATGTGAAACACCGAAGACCGAATCAGAGTTTGACGTTCGAGCGGTGGAGAGGGTGGATTGTTTTGGGGATGACGAACAACGAGACTCACTCAACAATGAGCTCTCTCTAATGATTCAATGTAGGCTATTGCATTAATTTTTTGTTTTCCCCACCATTCTGTTCTAAAAATATGAGAACAGATCAACTCATAAATAAGTTGATCCATTACTCTTTTTTTATGTGGGAGTATGTGTATTGCCGTTGGGGTCACGAATTGAAACCGTGGCATTCTTTTTTGTTATACTTTTCCCCGAAAGTCCCCCGGGTTTACCTCTAATGCGGTGGGTGCGGGACGACATGAAAAAGGCTCGAGCCCAAACATTTTTCTGTTATTTGTGATCACCATTTTCTTTAATGTTGATGACAACCCGAAGCTGTGCCTACCCATAGAAAAGAGTGTGATACTAAGAAACTGGAAACGCCAATGGAATTGGAAAGAGGGCCAAAGGTGTGTGAGCGGCGACCTGAAAAACACCAAGTTGCCGACATCAGCATCGGGGGTGGCACACATCGGAACGGTAGCAGCACATGGTGGCACTGACCGTGTGTCCGTTAGAAAACAAGCCACCCCCTGGGCGGCGGCGGAGGAAATGAGGGGCGCGATGCAGGAAGTAGGGTCACGGCCTATGATGGCCACTATAGGAGAAAGGGGCTGCCAGTACTATCGGGGACCGGGTTATGGGGCGCACACCAGCGACACGCCCAGCTGAGGACACGCGGCTCTTCGTCCGCGGTGCGGAAGGACTGTCGGCCAGTCTTCCACGGCACGGAGGAACCGGAGGCCCACCGACCACGGCACGGAGGGACCACAACACCCCATGGGGCCTCCTCGGGTCAACCCTAGAGGTTTTGACCATCTTATGTGGCCCTCCCACATCAGCCATACCGAAACACATCACCTCTGGGTGGCACCACTAGGTCGTTCCAGCGGACCGACCTGCCACCCTGCAGGCAGACCCTGCGGGCGAAACCACGAACCTACTACCGGACCAGTGGCCCAATTGGTTCAGGCCAGGCCCAGCGGGCCAGCCTGACCTGAGTCAGGTCATACCCAAGTTAGGAGGGGTCATCCCATGTCAAACAGGATTGGTCCATGCCGAACCGGGTTGGGATGGTTCGACCGAGGCATACCAGACTCGGACCTAGTGCCGATTTGTTACACCAAACATGCCCTAACTTCTATAACAGACACCTTTTTTATTATCCTTTTGCGGAATCAGGATCCTTAATACGAGGTGGTCAATTTTGGAGGCCCCACCTGAGTTTGGGAGAGAGTTGGGGCATGGCCGGTTTAGATCGAATACGAATCCAACTGGGCCCTCGGCACTAAAACACCTATATCTCGCAAACTGTGCATCATATTTACGATTTGTCTATGGATTTGGGACACTTTTTATTATATAGATCTTTGAGCATAATTTTTGGTCACTTTCATGGATATCAAGATACTATGAGTGTCTTAAGGAGCGGTTCTCCCAAGTATACTACGTATAGAACCCTACGGTTGGCTAAGACCTGAAGACCGCTTGACGACTGGCCTTGTGCGAAACGACTCTGTATGACCCAGCAGGTCCATATTGTGGAGTGGCTCTATGTGACCCGATAGACCCATCGTACTTGATAGGAGAAGTACCTTAGTTTGGCCATGGTGGGAAGCAACTCTGTGTGACCCGACATGCCCACTGTGGGAAGCGGCTCTATGTGACCCTACATTCCCATGGTACCCATCAGGGATGGGTACCACAGCTATTCAAGGATAGTGGTAAGAGGCTCTGTGTGACCTGGCAAGCCCACTGAACTCGATCGAGGAGGTGTTCGACAGTAGTCGAGGAGTTCGATGATGTGAGGACAGCTCTATCCATTACCTAAAGCGATACCTGGTGTGAGATGACTTGTGTTGTGTACTTTTACTTCGTTCTTTGGGGGTTTTCCTTTTTGGAACACTAGGAGACCTACGAGGGTCTTGGGGCCCGTAGTGAGTATTGTCATATTCACCGCCGCATAGGCTTCGGCCTCACCTTGTTATATCTGCTGTAGACGACGTACATCCTTGATCGAGGCTAAGGGTGCTAGGATTGGGTAGTGCTTGGAGCTGGACCTTCTTGACGTGATTTGACATAGAGACTATAGATCGTGAGTTGTGCCTACCTTTCAAGTAGGATCCATGGTGGACGGTCCCGGAGATGCATTTCAATTTTCATTTGTTTTGAACTTTTTTAGTTCTACTTGTATTTTTTCCCATTTAGGCTTATATTCCAGACCACTTTACATTCATCACTCTTTAATAAAACAGTTCACTTCACAGTTTCTTTTGTTGCATTCTAGTCTGTGGGGTTTCCTATTTTTGAATTCTACTCCATGAGTTTTTATAGGTTTAAGGGAAATGCCTTCAAATTTTAGGGACACACCTTTTGGTACTAGTATCCATCCATTGGCCTAAGGAAGGCGGGCTTGGGGTAGCCACGACATGGGCCCCGGGGGAAGGTTTGTGACGTATCCACATAAATTTGTAAATTTGTTCCACTTTTATATAGAATATGATGCAATTGTGTCCTTGAGGGCATGATTTTTTTATTATTGGTTGTGAATAAAAATTCACTTAGTGATTTTCATTTTTTGTATAACATACTATATAGAAATAGTAAATAGATATATGGTGGAAGAATGGAATATCTCATGAAATATAGTTGTAGGGATCATGTTTATTTTTATAGGAATAGGTTGGAACTCCAACCCTTGGTATTATCTAAACAGGGAAGACTACTTCATGAGTGGTGTAATACCACATAATTTCACCATGGTATCATTAAAAATTCATACTAAAAAGAAATGTAATCTGGTTTGTTCTAAATGTTGTTCTTTCGAGAATATGAAGTGGGATTTTATGAACCCACCGAAATCTTCTCATAATGGAAATAAGATATTACTTCTTCGGTGGAATTGTCGAAGTGGTCTAAGGAATGATGCAAGATAGGAATATAATGTTTCTTAGAAACTGTATGCTTCAATTGGATGATCTTAATAGAATAACATTCATAATCAGAACTAATAGAGCCTATGTGATTTAAGGAACACCGTGAATCATAAACCAATGAAATCTCAATGATGTTACTAAGAAAAAATTGTAGTGAGTAATCAATTTTATGGAGTTGAGAATGTGATCATGGAAGAAAAATTGGGTCCTTCCATGGAAGGAGGTATGATTATTTTAAATTATATCCTTATACATTCCTTGTTTGATATGGGAACATCTCATTGTTTTATTTCTTATTTTTGGTAAACCATATATATTTTCTGGCTGAGATAATTCAATATTTGTAGAAAATTCAAACACTTTTTAGAGAAATGGTGTTTCAAGCATTTATGTGTAAATATTTATCTATAACTATCAAGGGGGATATGTTTCTTTGGGATTTATCAATTATGGATATGGATGTATATGAAATTATTTTGGATATGGATTGGTTGAAATCATTTCGAGCCCATATCAACTATTATGCTTAAAAGATTAGATTATCATCCCTTTAGGGAAACAAGCATCACACTAAAGAAGATTCGTTGAAAATTCCTAGAGCGTATGAATTATGGCATAGATGTTTAGATTCTTCCCTTATCAGTTGGTAGTAATTTATTTGGAATCTATTTAATCGATATTCAATATAATTTTTTCAACTATCGTTGAAAAATTTCCTAATATTATTCCAAAACAATTACTTGGGGTTTCCACCCATAAGATTAGTGGATTTTGTGATTGATCTCCTAACTATGAAAAGAGATTTTTCACTTAATTCTTATAGGATAGAAATTGAATAATTTATGTTGTAGGATATTCAATTGAAATAGGTTGAAATTAAAGGGTCTATTCGACTATAAAAGACTTTATGGGAATCATTGTTTCTTTTTTGTGAATAAGGTGGGTGTAACTATAAAGAATTGTGTAGATTAGCGTATGTTTAACCACGTTAACAAACATTTCTAGTATCTTTGTCCAATAATTTATTAAATATTTTCTTAATTCAGGGAGCCTAATGGTTCACTGACATTGAACAACCAAATATGTAATTTAGATTTGGATGTTGTAGTTCATTCCATAAAAACATGGAATCAATATCGTTTTTTAGAAATTTAGGGCATATAAAAATCATAAAATATTGAAGCATAATTTCCCATAATGAAAATGAATATATAGAAACAATTATGGTTAGAATGTAATCAAATGTTTATATTATAATTATTGTATACACCAAAGAAAAAAATTATAAAAAATTCCTTAAGTTGGAATACATATTTTTATTTTACTAAAGAGGCTTTAAATAAGTGGAATATTATTCCATTAATATCTAAAATGAATATAGATTATGGAAAACAAGGTAATGTTGTAATTTTCTCTCTAGTTTATATTATTCTTAATTTTTTGAGATTATTAGAAATACCCAAACTTATGATCATGAATGTATTTTCATGAGGTCAAGACATATTGGTGGGGATACAATTTATGGATGGAAGAAAGATAAATGATCTATACTGCGTTTTATATAGTGTAAAGTGGTTCCCCCAACATATATGGAATGTCGTCATAATACCTAATACCATTTGAGATGGGATGCCCATCCTAGAATACAGAATATGTATTATGTATTGAAATAATATTTTTGGTTGGTTTTCCTGAAATGTTTTGTTTTAATGTTTTTATCGAGATGCCTCACCTCTCATCAGGTTCAAGAAACAAAATTTCCACACTATAATATTGGATTCTTTACTGATTCCCATAAGTTACTCGGAACAGAAATTTAAATATTTTTAATAGGTCCACATATGGTTTGAAAAAAAATTTCAATATAGATGATAGTGGATTAGATAAAAAATTCATCTCACTATAACCATATTCATGAAATAATCATGGTTTAATAAGTTTTCAAACTCCACATTTTGGAAATTGTAAAGTTTCATGATGTTATAGTTTCAATTAAATCTAACTAAGTCCATAGGTTTTCATTTCAATTTCAGATTTCCTTTCATAAAACCCTATGATTCCAATTGACTATTAGAATAGATTATCATATTCAAATGGATAGAAAATCCTAAAGGGTGATCTAAATGTTATAGAATGTGATTCTAGTTTCTATAATGGATATTGGTGGCTTATGGCAGTAGAATATAGTTTTTTTCGTTTTTCTCATATAATGATAATTTTCAGTCGTGATACATATGGATTATATTGAACCACTATATAGATTTCTTTCTCATTCTTCATTTTTTTGGATGAAAATAGGTTAGACTTCACTTTGGACCCAACCGTATGCTAGAAAAAATAGATAAGATTTAAATGGCCAAAAAAGTATTGTGATAGATTAGAGTCATCAGAAATCGTTTTTGGATCATCGTCGACTACTATTATCATTTTAGATATTTGAGCATGTTTTCTTGAGACTCTCTCCATGTATTGTGTATCATTGTCTTGAGATGAATAGAAATTTTTTCCAAAGGTACATTATAACATTTTTTTATAATTGAACATGTTGGTGATTTTTCATATCAATTATATTTACTTCCCAGGGTCAGTTATATGCATAAAATGTTCTATATATATTATTTAAAGAAGTATTATCTAGATACTAACCATTTTATTTTATCGGACCATGTCGATATTGAACTGGATCCTACATTGATTCATGTACTAGTATGAATTTTGGATATAAAAGAAAAACTCTTGTATCGGAAAAGCACCAGGTTAGTGATGGTTGTAGGGTAACATGGTAAGATTTAATAAGAAAGGTGGGGGTGTGAAAATGAAAATTTTGAGAAATAGAGTGAAATCCACCTAGAGAACACTACTTTATAATTTATGATGAAATAAATTCATAAAATTGGGAGAATTTATAACCCTTGGTTTTGGTTACATGTATCTTTAATTAAATATTTATACCTTACATAATACTTAGTTTTAGTTAAAATTTGTTCAAGAAGGTTTAAACATATTTTTGATTTCTTTTTATAGGTTCATGGTTTGTCCATGGTTATTATATAATGTATAACACCTTTGTGAAATCATCAAATAGGTTTTTCATGTCTCTTGGAAGGTACACGGTTGGCGCACAATTTGTCTAAACTATTCGCATTCCCATTAGAAACCATGAAAAGTGAAACAATGGGAAAATCATGGTTGGTTAATAGTTTTTCTAACTATGAAATATAACCATAGGATGGGTTTTTTTGAGAAATCACAATAGTATAGTTAATTCAAGTTTTTTTAAGTCTATTTAACCTAACCGTGATAAATATAGTTGGAATGAAAAAATTTGTGGTTTTAATCAGAATTAATTCTGGAAACCCTTATTAGTCCCCTAATAACACCTGATTTAAAAATCCACTAATATTCTGGGACTGAGATACGATTTGATTTGATCCATATGTTAATTTTAGGTGGATAAAATATCATAAGGGCTCCAGAATCTTTAGTATGATATTTTTCTCTCTCTTATTCCTTATAATTCTTAGATCCAATGTTCTTCTAACTCTCAGAACCAATGATCTACTCCATTACTAATAGATCTATGTGTTTTGAAATGAATTATTATGTGATATCATTAAATTCATCAAAGATAATAATATCTAATGTCATATCTAGAATATCTTAGTTACATTCTCTATTTTAACCATCTGTTGAGAGATAAGTGTCTTCTCTATAATATCCACTTTTTCTATCACTTTACGGATTAGTTTTGATTAAATGATTTGCATGAATTTTTTTTGAAATCAATATTTGATTCTTGATGTAACCTATTCAGTTAATAGACATACGAATCAATGGTAATTGGATCATTTTTTAAAAATATTGTAGTTATTATTTTAAAATGATGATTTTAAAATATTGTTTTTTATACAATCATGTTTTTTATAAAAAATTTTAAATTGATGATTTGGTTTTTATGAAATGGTTGGAATTATTTTTTAGTTACATTGTTAGTGAGAGTTTTGTTCTTTTTAAATGGAACTAAATAAGGGGAGTATACTATTGGGGTATCAGGAAGTGAGATAGGATATGAGGAATGTACTATTGGGGAACAAGGATATTTTCCACCTAGTGTTTATTTTGTGGATGGATGACAGACCACTCATTTGTACCGAACACTCAACTGTTATGAATAAGTGTGTGTGTGTGTGGAGTTATGGAATGGTTATGAAAAATAATTAAAAAATGTTTTAAAATAATTTTTTAATTATTTCCCATGTAATTTATTAGGACATTATATAATCTATTTATCTTATTTAAATGGTTTTTTATAAAATTTGTTAAATGGTTCTTACCCTAGTGACCTAAGTTTGGAATTATTTTGAGAAATTCAAATGAGTTTATACTCACCCCATACTAGTGAACTTTGGTGAATTTATAGATGTTATCTATTGATATATAGTTAAAGGGAAGGTATCATATTTCCCCATTGATTTATCTTGAAGCTATGTTCATTGAAGGTTGAGTTGGATATTGGAGCATGTTTGGATGTTTCATGGGATTATGTCTTATTGATGTAATTGTGATCGATAGTCTCCTATTACACTATGGTTATTATATTTCATTTTTCTTGGTACTCTGGTGTTGTTTTTCATGGGTTTATCATTGGTTGAATTGTTTTGTTTATGAATAATATAGAGGATTGAGTGTTTTATGTTCATGTTGTTAGGATTCATCTCTTAAAAAGGGAAAATGATCCCCTTACACCATTTGAATCCCTTGGAATTTATTTCCATCCTTAAATGTCTTAGGGATTACACTGATGACTAGTATTAACTCAACATCATCTCAAACCAATGAGTAGGTATGATATGTTACACATTACTTTGTAACCATTCATTTCACTAAATATTCCTTTTCATGTATCCATGTTTATTTTACAATAAAATAATATTCCAAATATTTTTGGAATTTTTATAATAAATGATATAAAAAAAGCTTATTATTTTCTTAGAGTATTGAATAGAAATATTGAAAGTGATTTACGACTCCATCCGTACATGAAGTTATAAGGTAGATATATTTAATGTATTGATTCTATTTTCTTTTTTGAAGGATGTTTTTTAATATGAAACCTTCATTGATAATGAATTGATTTCCATTTCTCATCCATTACTGATAATGTATTATACCTTATTTTGAGACCACTCTTTTTATTATTATCATGTTGGATATCACTCTATATTATCTAATCGACATTATTTTCCTCCTTCATGTTCGTAATTTTAATATCATGGATCAATTCTAAATAATTTCAACTAGTTTTATGATGTTTCATCTGTATAACAATCGTATAGGTAGTTTTTGTTAATAAAATATTATTAAGTATGTTATTTAATTTATTAGGGAAATATTGATGTTTGATATTCATTATTATATACGAATAATTTCAATCATACACTATTACAAAAATATGTTTCTTTTTGTCTATATTTTTATTTTTAATTTTAGTTATGGAGGTGATATCTTTTAATTCGACTTTATAAATATTGTTTTTAATTTTGTTTATTAAGATCAACCTAAAAAAGGTATAAATATGATTTTTCTTGTTATTTTCATAAAAATTGTGGTGAAATACCATCTTTTTTGTCATTTTATAAAAATAAGCTAACATCAAAAACCAATTTTCACATCATTTTTTTATCTAATGTAAAAGATGGTATTTTTGTAATTTTTTATAAAACCTGCATGAAAAATATAGTTTTTTAAATAATATTATATAAAATAATAATGCATTACATTATATTTTTGTAAAATCAACAAGAAAAAAATTGTTCTACATGATAAAATCGATATTTTAAAATTATATAGTACACTTCAATAAGGATAATTCAATGATATAATGACAATTATCAACATATTTTTTCCAACATTGATTACTCATTTTAAGGATTGTATATGATCAATATATAACCAAATATCATAGAAATCCCAAAATATATTGAAATGAAAACTTAAATATTTTACCTAATTTTTAATCCTTTCATTTTCTTAGTAGATATAATTTTCATTCATGGAAATGTCTAATGAGGCAACCAAATATGCAGAATAGAAGTCATATCATAATCTGATGGTATATTTTAACATTTAATGTGGTCCAAAAAGGATTTCACATTATTATAAAAAAGAAACCATCAACTGATATATCAATTATGGAAGTGAGTCCTATGAAAATTAATCACAAAAAATAATTATAATTACATTGACGATATCACCAAAAGATGGATCAATGGAATGATGATGAATATTTAAAGACTTGAATTATTGGAATGGGGATGAATAAAATACATGAACTAGAAATTAATCAATGTTAATAATGAAAAAAATACAAATAACACTAGAATATAAAATGAAGTATCATATGTTTTAGATGGTAAACAAAAATATTCAATCTGTCTTATAAAAAATTGGAATTCGCATTAGTGGTTTATTATATTTTTACTTTCACATTGGCTATAAAATAATTTATGTAAATTTTTTTTATTCTGGTAATCTTAAAACTAATATAGAAACTTGTTTTCCATTTCTGTTATCATAAAACCAATATGAAAGAACCTATAAAATTATTTTTAATGTAGATTATTGAAAAATTGAAGTTAAAAATCTAACATAAATATAATTTTTATACTACTATTGTAAGGTATTTTAAAAATGAATTTTATTAGCCATTTAAAATATGAGGAATTCATATGATGTGCATGTGATGGGTGGATCCTAATTATAGATATCCCCTTTATAAATTGATATGTCTCATGAAACTAAACAATGTGAATTACATTTTAGAATAGTATTTAATTAATATCGAAATATTTTTTGATAATAAATTATTTCTTGAGAGTCTTTGATGGTATGATTCATGATAACATATCCTAGGTCTTGACGGAAAGTCCTCGAATGTATATATTTAAATATTTCCTTCTTTTATAATTATGTTTCCTTATCCATGTGATTCTTATGATGATATTGTACATATATATTCACTGAAATATATTTTTTGATTGAATGAAATTTGATTTTATTATCCACACTACCATGTTGATTAATCTTTATTTACTTATAACAACTTCTATTTTTATTTAACCCTTACTGATCATATAAGCCTGCACCTTATTTATTTTACCTTACCTAGGATATGTATAAGGATATTTTGAATTAATTTAGGGATTTTTGAATGTATTTTATGATGTTTTATTAATTATTAATTTAATATAGAATTCATTTATGTATTTATTCTCTCAAAACTATTAACTGGTCCATTATTTATGGTGTGAACCCTCTTATATATACCAATATAATAAAGTATCCACCATATTTGAGTTATTAAATTTTAGTTGTTACTATTGGTATCAATTGTTGTTTTTAGGACACTTGGGATATATAGTTTAGATTAACATATGTTAGATGTGCTTTATAAATATTCATTAAAATCATTGAGAACTTTTTACAAATTTTTATTCAATGGATCAATATTTATGATGAATTTGGGCTTAAAATATGAGTGTAATTTCATAGGTATAACACCTCTAGAAAAGAATAGAATCTACACCACAGGTCAATCTAGGGATTACCGTGATATTGTTTTCTAGACTTTGTTGATGATATCAAGTGATACACTATGTATTATGAAGAACGTGATCATCATTCGTGAATATTTTAGAGGAAATTTAGTTATAAATGGAATTTAGTAAGAGAAAATGTAAATTTTGGGTATTTTATTTCATCTGAATATTTTCACAATGAATAGAATATATTACTAAGGATTTAAGATAATGGGAAATCAAATAATATCCATCATATATGAATAAAAATTTTATGTGTACCAATTGGAGATAATTTTTATTACATTGGTGAATATTTTATTTGGATTTATTGACATTAATAAATAGTAGTTTGGTATTAGTATTAAGAGAAAACAAACCAGGACAATTCTAATAATTTCTACTTTTATATAAAATTTAAAAAATGTGAATTTTGGAAATATATATTTTACATTATAAATCATAAAAATTTGATTTTTATGAAAATTTGATATTTTTATCGGTACATATTGAAGAATGTAAATATTACATTTAAGATTATTATGTTATATAACATGGTTATTTTTGGGGATTTTTACTTAATTTGGTTGTAGTTTATGTGTGAAAATTTCTTGTTGGAATTTTTGATGAGGGAATATATATATTTTATTATGTTACTACATTAGTGGTAATGTTTGTTTGGGAAATAATTTTTATAAAGTTTTATTCATGTTTTTGATTATATTAACATGTGATTAATATTTCATTTTTTGTAAAGAAGATGTTTCTTTTAATATTATGGTTGATAAAAATTTGATTCTAGTGCTTTATACAAAAAAAATCATCTTGATCATGATGATTCACATTAGTGGAAGAAATAATTCTTATTGAATGGAATTAAATCAACTAAGTAAATTTTATCATCTTTTCCTTCCCATAAGTAATAAAATTTATCAAAATCAAGAAAACTAAAGATAAATTGTTCATGTATTATAAGTAATATAACACTCATCTACCAAGGTATATATTTTAGAAACCCATTTTAATTTATGAGGATTATATAGGTATATAAATAATAACATTACTTGTCATAACATAGAAATTAATGTTTATTACTAAATCTATATCTGATATTATAATTATATCATATTATGTTTAGAAAAGAGGGATTAAAATTCTGAGGAAATATTCTCTATATGTGGGGGTAGAATTTAATTCCCATTACATTAGTTTTTATTTTTTTAAATAACACTTAATTCAACGTTATGTTGGTATCACAACACTAATCTTAAACAAACATGAAATAATATAATTTAAATAATGATATTATAACCTAGCCATTGGGTGGGAGGGTAAAAACACGAAAAAAAAATACTATTAAAAATACGAAAAAAAGTTTTAAATAATGAAAACATATTTATTAATTCATACATAATAAGTTGATTATTTTCAGTAATGTCATTTTGTACCTAAAAAATGCATTTTCTTAAAAAACTGTTTTATTTCCTTTTGTAAGAGGATATTATAATTAATTAATGCTAAATTTTAAAATTTTATTATACAAAATTAAAATCCTTAATTGAAATCATTATACTGTAATATGATTAGGATGTGTTTTTTATATTGTTTTGAAAACAAAGATTTTTTAGTGAATAATAAGAAGGCCAATTTTTTAGAAAATATAATTTATTTTAATTAAATCATGTATTCTAATAGTACCGTTATGTTTTAAAAAAATTTTTTATGTAAAATAAGATTTATTATAATAAAAATAATAAAAATATTTTAATAAGAATCAAAATTTTATTTTATTTTGGTATAAGATCATTTATATTATTAAAAACTGATTTTCTAAAAACAATTATTCATTTTTTTACATATTTAAAATTAAATTGATTTATTACTATTTTTAGGTTTAATAATTATATATTTATTGCATAATTTTATTTCTTATGTTCAAATTTGGTTAAAATTCCCCCTTTATTTTTTTATCATTATGAATAGTAACCATGGTAAAAGATTATGAAATCAGTAATGGGTAAAACAGGTTCATTATAGTCTAAAATATGTGATAAGGTCTAATAATCCATAAAACCCATAAATTTCATTGTATTAGAGGAGTTCTACCACATCTATCATAATGTATAATATATGGAATTTTTTCATTTTACATAGATAATGACATTTAATTTATTCAATGTAATGAATAAATAAAAATATGTCACTCTTTTTCTTTTAATATATCTAATATATTTTCATTGTGGTGAAAATAAGTTATTAATGAATATAAATGTATATTTTTATGTTAATTAGATTATTTTTATTATATTAATTTATTTATAATTTTTATTGATGGATTAATTACCTAAAATGTATACACAACATTGATGTTGTGCTTCTGAGAAAAATTTAAAAAACAAGTTAACTTTATTTCAAAAAAATAAAATTTATCAATTTTTGATGAATTATAGTACACTAAAATATTAATTAGTAATAATAAATTCTTATTAGTAGTAATTTTTTTTTCATATTAATAAATATGTTGTCTTTAGGTCATTAAAGTCAAAATAAACGAATAGTCACAAAATTGACATTAATGATTTTTTATAGATAAAAATATTTCATATAATGATTATAAACTGGAAAAAAAGGTGGGGGTTATTAAAATTGTAATGGTAAAATTTCTAAAATTTCATTCATGGATCATTTTTTTCCACTTTTCTATATATAAGTAAACTTTTAACCCTTAATTACAAAAAAACATATTTCCATTGTAAGGTTAAAAAGAGTTATGACGGGTGTTAAAAATATAAGTTTTGAAATTCATTATAAACATGTGTAAATTTTATTATTTGAGTGGATTTTGATCTAAAAATATCATAAATTCTAAATTATGCCACTCTGGTTCTACTTGACATTATTATAATATATATTATATTTAAATCTTTTTGGTAATTCAAAGTGTGTCATTTCCCCAACTTATAAGAGGACACAATTTTCATCTATTATTCAAACGTCTTGAAAAAAATCCTATAAAATACGAATAACGATATATCCCCAACCATTCTCCCTTTGACCTAGTGTATCTTGTATCATTAAAGGACTAAACTAGATTTCTTAGGATGTATTCAAAATTATGTCTTCTAAAGAAGAGGTATAACACGAAACCATGTTTTTTTATTTATTCCCACTTATACCTCTATAAAATAATCTATAAAAATAATAATATAATAACATAATCAAAAATTAATAATTAAATTTTATTATTCCGGTGGGACAACCCTTATTCATCTCTTTTCCATCCTATGGAAAACAAAAACATCACAAGTACGTACATACAACCTTCAATGGCAATGTAGTGGTGTAATTTTTGTTTCATCACCATTTTTAGAATGATGGTTATAAATGTAGAAATAATTAATATATATCATATTTATGAAATAATTATTATTCTGTAAATATAATATTTCATCTACCCTCTTACTCATCCGTCCTCTGGGAAATTAAAGCTCTACTAGTTCATACATATAGACTACCACCTCAATGAAGTGCTGTTATTTTTTTTCAATTATTACTATAAATGGAATATTATAAAATTGAATATAATGAATAAAAATTATATTCATGAAACTAAAAAAATTGGATCCACTTCATATTTTATTTAACCATATACAAGGTAGAGAAGTAATTTTTTCAAGAATGACCAAACATCCTTAGGTGGTCAATATATGGAGAAAGTATTCAGTGTATAAATTTAACATGATTATAAAATAAAATTAATAATATAATATATATGAAAAAGGTTATTATTAATATATTTATAATTTTAAATTCATTATATAGGAGTACAAAACATGTAGATGTAATTTTAAACCCAAGGAATGTTTTTTATCTCACATTCTCTTTATTTATACATATATTAAATTATACACCAAATTTCCTTTATATGTGGTATATACTTCATTGTTGAAATATTATATAATGAATTAATCTCTATAAACTGTATTTATTATTTCAATTGATGTTTACACTTCTATGGATTTTTTATTTTAACGAAATTAAATTCTTAAGGGAATTTTTTTCAATATGATTTTTTTTTGGTTTTATATACATATATATTTCCATTGGGGAAGTCATACGATCCTAATATCCTAAAACACATCAAATTTATTATCTTATATTCATGTAATGTTTTTACATGTTTATAGTCTATTTATTTTCTTATTTTATAAAAAATGATCAAGTGAGTTACAAGTAAGGACATTTTTTTAGAAAATGTCATATTTTAATGCCTTCCCTCTAAATAGTATATCTTTCATTTTGATATTATTTTAATTGTTTTCTATAATATTCTTCTTAAAACTCTAGTGGTTGTTTGATTTCATTTTTAACCATATTTAACATTGTTTATAATTTTTTAAAAGGAAACATCTTATTATTTTCTAAAAAAAATATATATTTTGGACTTTTCTCTAAAATTTTGAATGGGATATTGGTTTTCACATTTACCACATGAATTAAATTTCCCACCATGATGATCATTCATTGATCTAAGGATTAGTTTACGATTTTCAATGGCTCTTTTCAAATAAAATTTATTTCATAATATTTAGGGTTTTGTTAATTAATATAATATCAAAAGGAAAGTGTGTTATTTTTTTAAAGGATGAAAAATAATTTTACGATGTGATTTATCACCCTATAATTTCAAGAATTTTCAAATAATTTATTTCTAATTTTTTACTTCAATTTTCATTTATTAAGGTTTTGATTTACTAAAAAACATTCATGTTGAAACAATTTATGGTTTTATTTCATCCTTTACTGATAATGGATTATATTTTTTTTGAGATCATTCACTTTATATTGATCATGTTCTCTTTCTTGACCCTTTATTCATTAGAAATTATTTTTATCCTTCGTATCCATATTTTTAATATCATGTATATGTTCATAAACCTTTCTATTATATTTATTATTTCTCAATTGTATACAATTTTTATATATGGTATTAGTTAATGGAATATTATTATGTTAGTTATTACAATTTATAAGAAATATTGATGTTTCGTGTTCTTGACAATATACAGATAATGGTTGTCTTATATATAATTCATAGGATGGATTTAATTGATCATTCAAAACATGAGGAATGCGTACGATATGAATGTTATTCCTAAGGGGTAGTTAAAGATACCCCTCGATGAATCAATAGATATCATGGGTAAAAATAGTATACAAGCCATATTAGATGGGGTTTTTTTACACCTAACCACTTATTAATAATGATGTCTTCAATGAATGGAATTGGAAATAAGATTCAAGATAATGTAATAGAGACGTTGATGGAAATTTCATGAATTTCTGTACTTTTTTATTTAAATTATTTTGAATTCAATTGCAATTATTCATTTGATTTTTTGTTTAAATTTTTCATTAATTTTCGTTTAACTCATGTTATTCATTGAATGGAGTGTATTTTAATTTTACAATCTATTATATTTTTTATTTATTATTTAATTGTGATATAATAACCTACATATAACCCTTATTGAGGATCTGATCTCACTATCTATTTGTTCTCCATTCCCCATGATGTGATGAATTATATTTTTAATGATTTTTATTTGGAAATAAAATTTTTTATTTTATGATTTTAATTTCCAATGTAATACTGAATTCATGTGTGTTTCTAATATCCCAATACTGTTAAACAGACTTATCTTAAATGGTGATATTCCTTATTTCTTTACCAGTGTAATAAATAGAACCTCCGCTTTGGGTTTCTAATGTAATAGTGTTATAATGGAGGGTAAAAATTATTAGGATGTAAATATAATTGTTTTTATATATTCTATTGTCTATGGACTAAAAAAAATGAAAAAAAATGAAAAATATTTTTAAAATATATATTTTAAATTTTTATCCACTGTGTTGTTATTTATTATATACTATTGGTGTTTTTTCAATAAATAAAATTGAATACCATTTTCTCCAACCTAGTGAAAAAGACAAAGAACGTTTCTTAGGGTTCATTAATTCTAAAATTAATGAAATTAAGTGGTTATAATGTAATCATATCCAACATTTTCATGCAATATAATTTAGGTTTCTTTTTCTTGAAATGACTTCTAAATACATTATTTTACTATTAGAAATTTTTAACAACTTACTGTATATAAATTATATGACCTTATTGATATATTATATTTAATTTTCACTTTCATTATAGTGTTGGATAAAGTTAATAATCAAAAAACATTAATTGATTCAGTTTGATCACTTAAGATACAAGTGTGTAACATTCATGAATGAGGCCATTGTTTTTTTCATGAGTAGCCTGAAGGCCTTCATCATTATTGATTTTTTATAAACCCCCTTTTAAGGGATGAGAGGGAACCCGTACAAGGCCTTTAGGCTCAGATATTACATGGCATGTAGTCTTAGGAGATTACATGAGCCGAAGGTCTTAGGGAATTCAAAATGACTATCTATAAGGAACTACCCCTCCGTAGTATCTGCCTCAAGATAGTATCTCTCCACCTTCACATGGCCGTCTGACTAGGCATCCCATGTAAGCACAGAATGGTAATGCTTTACATTTTACATCTTATAATCCTTATATACAATTACATATCTATTAGGAAACCCAAATTTCATGTTATAATTTAGATTTTCTATATATTTCTTATGTATATTTTGTGTTATTTTGATCAATTGTGGCGGAGGGGTTGTTAACATGACAATTCAATGGAAAAACTGATTTTAATTGGTTGACTGAAGGGTTTCTAACCTTTTATGTCGTTTTAGATTCACAAGATTTAAATTAATAATTATAACACATGTCGAAATATATATCTAAAAAGAAAAATGTAAAATCAGTTTCAGGGATTGAAAAAAATAAAAAACATAGTAAAATAAAATTTTAATATAAGGAAGAAGAAAAATAAAATGGATAAAGGGGTTTTTTTATTCGATAATACAATTATATCAGATTTGATCCAAAAAAGGTACAATGGTGAAAGTGGGTTGGTGTAATATCCATGGTTTTGGAATGAGGTCAAAAACCACTATTGTTTTCAATGTGTCATTTACTGGGGGTGAAATTTTCAATTTCAATTATTGGAACTCAATTTAGAGAGTTTCCCCAACCTAATATCATTTTTTGTTGGTTTGGGGGTTATTTGAATCCTTGGGGGTTTAGAATTGGTTTGGAGAGTGTAGAGGCTGGAAGAACTATTTTGGAGTTTCAGTTAAATGCATACGGTTTAGGGTAAACTATGCAGCCTCTTCCTTCTAACAATGAACCCATATTTAGAAATTCCACAATGTTTGGGTAAACTGTGAAGGGTGGCGCATGGTCGTGTAGCCTTGTGTGTGGTTTTTGCAGATGGTTATCACACAGTTTGTGCACATTTTGAGAAAAATGTGTTGTATGACGCATGAGTAGTGCCACATATTTATTACCTATACATTATATCCCGCAAGGTATGTGAATAGTTTGGAAATCCATTTTTGACAATAGTGTGGCCCCATTAATGGTAGAAAATTACCATTTCCCATTTAACATATTCCTCTTTTTCTCTTTGTTGTCCTCCATCTCCCATGGGTTATGTTTAGTAGGAGGAATTCTTCTCTTCTACTCTGTCACAAGGGATTTCTCTACATCCTTTATCGGTTCTCAATTTTTATATCTATAATGTGGGTTAAAACTGTAGCAGTGAGACTTGTCATACTCAGACCGCTTTTTCATTTTGATTTTTACTTATGGTATGCTAAATCCATCCTAACCATTTTACCCTATTTTCAAGGATCTCAATAAAATCATTTATTTCTCCCAAATCTCTTGAATTTAAAGGCTAATACTAAATGTACCTATTTCTATGATCCCAAGGTAGGAGGTGTATACCTTTCTTTGTGTTTTTGTGGTCAATTTGGTGGTGCAACAAGTAGTGCACAACTGTGGTTATGAGTGAGACCCTAATTCATGATATTAAATTTAATTTCTGAACCTATGGGATATAGTTGAGCATTCCAAGACTATATTCACTCATCTGAGGCAGGGTTAGAGGTATTCGGCCACCGTGGCTAGCTAGAGAGATAGTGTTGTTAATTAAATTAAATTTTTCATTAAATGTAAGATGTTTAATTCAATTATATTAACTTTTCTTATTTAAATAGAAGTGAATGTTTATATTTGATTTCATATGATCATTTTTGGAGTCCCATGGTGTCATGATGGGATTTTCCCGAGGTTGGATGGGCGATGGCCATTCATAATTGTGGTTATGTGATTATCTGGTTGGGAGTTTTTAATAATACTTCGGTTTTATTGACCATTGATTAGGAAACATGGATATCTGTTGAGATTATGAGGTTGTAAGGTCATGGGCATGGACCATGAAATTTATATGGAATATCCATCAGACTTGATCGACATGGTCTTAGGGGGTGGATTAGATAGTTGGATGTGCCTTAGGTAATAATTTGTTCATTTCCACTCACAACTGATGTCCAAAGTGGTTATTGGAGACATGTGTACACATGTTGACTCAATGATGATGAGGTTTTGGCCACTCTTGTCAGTAGAGTCTCGTATTAGTGAGGCTTGGGTATTTTGGTTTGGGTGTTTTTCCCATAAAAATACATAGAGATGGGTATGAGCCATCAAATAGTTTATTTGAGGCTATCGGTTGGGGGTTGAGTCTCATTATATTGAGGTCATTGGTCCTAGACTATATTCAGAAGATGAAGAACGTCGTTCCTCAAGATGTCATGATAAGAGTCAATAAATGTTTTTATTTCAGTAAATTTATCAGTGTTCCTCTGAATACTAGGATTCGAGCCAATGAGTAATTAAATTATGTGTCCAAGGGACCTGTAACTTTTTCCGTTTTGTGGTTCAGGACATCACTGATTTTATTGAGACACAAGGATTCATCAGGCATGAAGTGTTGGGATACATATTTTGAGGTAGAACCTATGGGTTCACATGATAATTTTATGTTAGGTGTATCTTGATCCAAGGGCCAAGGATCCTCTCCTTTTGAGTGATTCCTTTTTTTTCGAAGTAGCTAACAACTTCCTATTGGTTGTTGGGAAATAGGGATGTTTGTTTGTATAATTGAATTGAAATAACTGATGTACTTAATTATTTTCATTTTTACATTGCCACTTATGCACTCATGTTGCGTATGTACACTAGGGTGGTATCCTACTGAGACATGTTCTCACACCCTACATGGGCCCTTTAATTTGTGAGTAGAATTTATGCATTTATGACCAGGTAATAGTTAGGGATCCAGAGTTGGGTCATAGTGGAAATTTGGCTTGGGATATTGGAAATGTACATTTAGGTCCTTCCTTAGCTAGAGGTTCTCTACTTTTTTATATTTCTATATAATCATACTTTATATGTATGTATTCTACAATGTTCATCCATTGGTAACCCTCGTATTGATGTGTATGACCTTGTATGGAAGATTTGATTTAGTAGATGCAAGTTCTGTGTTTGCAATGTTCCTTTATTTCTACTACTTTATTCAATTACAATTCTTCTATTTATTTTTATTAATTATAGTTCTACCATTAGTGGGTCTGGTTTGAGTTTACTGAGTCTTACTTTTCCGATACATGTTATATATATATATACTAAAACTGGTATTATATCCTCTAGTGAGGGTATATCCTCCCCACTAATCACTCATTACAACCTCAATACTAGCCATTAGACTTTTCTGTTTGGGGAGGTTCCCCTAAGGCCAATGGCACCTGGTCTAATTAAACTTTTTAGGTGGATAATTGTGTCGGGGATGCTATATATGGTATCAAAGGTGTTCTTCTCTTTGATTTAGTATCATTGTAAGGTGGTATACTAATGATATCCAGAACTATTTCATTTTGTTGGTCTAAATTTTAACTATATTGTATATTGGAGACAAGGTGTTTTCAGAGCTGGGTTTAGAACTCGTGATTAGGTGTATATAGCCATATGTACAAGGGATAAAACAAGTTTCCACATGTGGTAATTTTTTTCACTTTATGGAGTATATGATTCCAATATAGAGTGGTATGATTTGAATGTTATTTTATCTATTATTGATTATTACATGTGATCCAAGGCCTGGTACAGTAAGGAATGAGATACTAACCCTTGGCCTAGTATGTCAAGGGATGATTCTTGATTATGCTATTGATTAGGCACATGATAGGATGATTAAATCAAATATGCATGTGTCATGATTTGAAATATCCTTCTGAAATTATTTTTTAAAGTTATATGTTGTGTGATATATATATATATACATATATATAATGTATGTAGTATATGAAATGGTCCTATATATTATAGGAGAATGTAGGTATGATTAAATGGGGTGATGTTGTTCACTATGTTGGGCGACGAGGTCATTGGTTTGAGGAACGATGTTTATCAGGATGGGCCTGGTCCATGGTATGTATTGATACATGGTTCTGTTGAGTACTGGTTAGGAGGACATGACGCTAAGATGCCTAGATGCATGGTTATGATGGGAAATGGAAAGGTTATTGAGAATGTGATTCCTATTACAGTTATCATTATCAGTTTTTATTATAAATATGTGATTATATGTCTGAAAATGTTGATGGAATTCAATGGTTTATTCTTAGATGGATTGATGGATCATCATGTGGGTGTCATCTTCATTCCGTAGGAGCATGTTTCGTTTGATCCCCCTAAGGGTAAGTCCAGTAATGAGCTGCAGGTACATCCGTAGGTAAGGGCTCGGGTTCAAGTTCTAGTGATGGGAGGGCAGTTTCCAAATATGATAATGTTTGGTTCATGGAATACTGAGAATCTCAGAGTGAGTCTAGTATATGTGATATAAGGTATCAATATTCATGTAAATAGAGAATATACTTCCATGGATTATCTAACTCAAGATTTCTAGTCATAACACCAACCACTTTTCTCAGTTGACAGTGGCCCACAGGTGGCTTATAACTAGATCGAGTTCATATAGATGATCTTCGGGCTCCTAGATACACCTCCAGGGTGGTAGGTGAAACTAGCCACATACATGCTCAAATTACATTCCAACCACTAGTGGGACATGTATGTTTTAGTAGGAATAAATAATGTACTGGCCTATAAAGTCATCGAGAATGGGTTCTTCAAGCATTTCTTTCTTGAGACCCTGAGGGAAGAGAGATATCAGGGGTTATTTAGTCTTCATCAGGGTGATATTTCTGTCATGGATAATGAAACAACATTCAATGAATTGTCATTATTTCCTCAGATTATGGTGAGAGATGAAACCTAAAGAGTGAGATGATTCATGGATGGTTTATCGCATTCCATTCAAGAGAATGTAAACACCTTTAGGTTGGCATCATTCTCAGGTGTGGTGAACCAGACACTCATTGCTAAGGGTACCTGGAAAGACGGGTCTTACTAGATCTAGTTATCATCTTCAGTTTATTTTAGTACAAACACTTTAGATAGTAGGAAGTGAGTCATATATGAGTTCTAATATGGAAGTCAGTCCAAGGACTCGAGAAGACCACATTTCAATGGTTCTTCAATAGTTTTTATCCAGTGTGGGTAGCCATGACATGTTCAAACACATTATGAGTGGCCTCAAAACGAGTATCATACATGTGAGAAGGTCAAATATCTCAACAAGTTATTCAGGAAGCCTTCTCAGATAGCTGGTAGTGAGGAATCAAGGTAGAATTAGGTTTTTGAGATCCGTACTAGGTGAGGGTTTATGATCATTAACTAGATGCAGAGGTTGTGGTCGGGACTGTTGGATCCAACAGTGGGGCCGGTGGACAGTGGCTTTTGTAGCGCCCAAGTAAGTCTGGCTTTAGTCAGTCGATGTTTTGGAGTCATGCACATTGTGGAACTACCTTTGGTTGAGTAGAATGTGCGATGAAGGTGATCAGAGGTATGTTATGGGTGTATCCATTCTTTGTTTTTTTTTTGGAATTTCTTGTTACGTCATGTATGTTTTGGGCGCATGAGGTTCAGGGGATATATATGTGGACTAGTCAGATGTTGGTCAATAGTTCGTCACCTACTTTGATGAAAGTAATATATATATATATATATGAGGTGTGTGGAACCATTTTTATATTTGAACACTATTGGATGAATGATTAATAGTATGCAATGGCATTGTGGAGTAGGGGAAATGTGAGTTACATGAGGTGTGAGGAATCAGGGAACTGTTGTGGTGCATTGCATATTGAGATGTAATGAACATGGACTATTGGACTATCTATTGAGGCATAGGACCTCATAGGTTCCATGTAATCCATGGGAGTGAAGAGAGCATCAATGTGGTGTGGGATACGATGGTTGTCGTGCATGACATAGGAGAACCAGATGAGGTTTAGGAGTGACAATGTGTCTTGAGAGGACTTCTGAGTATGGTTATTTGTCGTTGTACTATTGCTTCATTTCAGTTTTGTTCAGGTAGGACTGGGGTAGGTCACCCCGAATTTGGGGATCCCTCCTTGAGCTGGATGACATGTACACTTGACACTAGGGATGTAAATGTTTATTCTACTAGGATGGGTATATTCAGTACAATTTCCATGTTTTATTTCCTAGATCTGTGGAGAGTTATGTGATGTTTGGGAGATTATAATATACAAGGTTTTTTAATTAGGTCAAAACCACTCTCGTTTTGAATATTGGATTTTTTGGGGGTGTCTTTTCCAATTTCAAAGATTAGAACATGATTTCGAGAGTTTCACTCACCCAATATATTGTTATTGGATGGTTTAGGAGATTATCTGATACATCAAGTGTTCAGAATAGGTTTTGGGAGAATTTGAGGCCTAAACGCATGTTTTAGAGTTATAGGTCAACACAAACAATGTTTGATAAACTGTGTGGCCTCTTCCCGCTGAAGGTGAGCCCTTGTTTTGAACTACCTCATGGTTTTGGTAAACCATATGATGTGGTTCATGTTCATGCACCCTTTTCTAAATTTTTTAAGATGGATACCACATGTTTTTTTAATGATTAGTGAAATCCATACGATTTAATACATGGGTACTTCCAGTTAGGCTATACCTATGTATTGTAGCCCACACAGTTTGTGCATTGTATAAAAAACACGTGATCTAACCATTTCACCCCGTTAAAGGTAAGACATTTCCTTTTTGATACTCTCTTATTTTCCTCTTTTCTATTCTTTTTTCTTCATCTTCTCCCTTGGGGCATGAATAGCAGGATGAATTATCCTCCTTTCTAATGCTAGATATTACTCTCCCTCATTCATCATTGGTCAATTTTTTGATCTATCGAGTGCATTTCAACAAAAGCAATAAGGTTTATCATACCCAAGCCTTTATTTTATTTTACTTGTGCTTCATAATGTGATAAATCTGTCTGATCCATTTAACCCTATTTAGAGTTATTTCAATAGAATCATCAATTTCACTCAAATCTCTTAGAGTTATAGGATAATATCGATTGTGCATTTGTCATTTATTCAAAGGTAGGTGATCCACATATTTATTTATGTTATTTAGATCATTTTTAGGGTGTGTATTTTGGTTCCCAGGTGGGATTTTGAGCAAGATCCTCGTACATGATATTAAATAGAACATGTGACCATATGGGATGTCATTGGGTATTCCCAAACTATATTTTCTCGTGTGTTTTTGATTTAGAGGTCATCGACCAACTTGGGACACTGGGCAGTTATGTTGTTTAATTATATTAAATTTTTTATTAAGTTTATCTTTTTCAATTCAATTATATTGACCTTTTTAGTTAAATTGATGTGAATATTTATATGTGATTAATTTTAATACACTTTGGAGACCCATGGGGTCGTTATGGGCTTGGCCTGAGTTTTGAATGGTGATGTTCATTCATAATTGAGGGAATGTAATCATCTAGTTATTATGAGCCAAGATTACATGGGTGGTGTTGATCATCAGTTGGGAAATACGAACGTCGGTTGTGGTGGAATGTCTGTCAGGTTGCGGACATGGCATGAGATATATGGATGAAATGGTTGTTGGACATGAGATACATGTTATACTGGGAAATAAGTGTCAATTATATGTCTATTAAGTACTAAATATTTTATTTTGTCTCACCTATGATGTCCAAAGAATAAATTAGAGTCTTTTAAACAAAAAGATGACTCAGTGATGAGGTTTTTTTGACCACTGTTATGGGTAGTGTCCATATGTAGTGCGTCTTGGATATTTATCCATAATGTGAATTCCATTGGAATCCATGAGGAATGGGAGGTTCCTTTGGATGATAGAATTGAGGTTATCATTTTGGGGTCGAGGCTCAGAGTATTGAAGCCACTATGCCTGTAATACTTTTGGAGTATAGAGATATATGTCACCTAGGACATTTTTCTATGAGCCAAAAGTGGTTTCTATTTGAGGACAGGTATTGTTGTTCCTCTTGATTTCTATCATTGATCCTTAGAGTGATTCGAGCAGGGGTCGAAGGGACAAGTTAAATTTTTCTTGGGTGTGTATTCGGGATGTCAATGATTTAATTAAGACATGAGTTGTTAGAAGGTATGAGGTGTTGGGATTATATTTTGCGGTGGAACCTAAGGGTTCAACTAGGCATTTATAGTTAGGGGGCCTTGGTCCATGGGTTAAGGATCCTCTAATTGTTAGTGATTCAGGAATTGGCCTAATTATGTGACAACATCCTATTAGATGTTTAGGGCCATGGAGTTTTGTTTGTTTAGTTTAATGTCATGAGTTACTAACCTTAATCATTTACATTTTTATGCAACTACATAAACACTCTGGTTGTGTACACACACATGGGTGGTGTTCTACTCATAAATTTTCTCACACGCTACATGGGGCCTTCTATATGCTTGTAGACATTATGTATTTTCGTTTAGTATTGGTTCTGGCTTAAGATTGGATCATAGTAGCTCTTTTCCTCTTCATGTTGATAATGAATCTTGAGGTATTTCCTTAGATAGGGTTTTTATATTTTGTTTATCTTTCCGAACATGTATTATTCATATGTATTTATTGTATTGTGGTAATCCATTGGTGACCTCCATCTTATTGATATTTATGGCCCTGTATGAATTATTTTTTAGAATTTTAAAATGGTATGTTGGGAATGTTTTTTTATTTCCACTACATTATTCAATTACATTTCCAATGTATAATGTTATTGATAGTTATTCATTTGGCATGTCTGGTTCGAGTCTTATAATTCTTACTTCTCAATTGAAATGGTATATTTATATATATATCTAATCGGACTAGAATTATATCTTCTCCCAAGGGTATATCCTCCTCACTAATCCCTCTTTCACCATTGTTGCTAGTGGGCAGTGTTTAGCATTAGGATTGTGGTTCGAAATTCCAATGACACTCAGTCTGATTGCATTGTTTGGGTGGATAATCAGGATGGGGAAACTATATTTGGGAGTAGTACTTTTATAATGGGATGTGTGAGATACCTTAATTGTTTACACATTTTGAAAAATGACTTTCACTATAATTAATAGATAAAAAACTATTTTTTGTCTCGAACATTTAATCATAAAATTATACCCACCTATACACTTTATATATATCGATTTTAAATCCTCTTGATCTTCACTTTTGTTTTTATAGGTATATAATATAGAGCTTTATATGGATAATAGTACATCAGATGAACTCTATGAATGATTCTATGAATTCACTTATAGTGATGAGGGAAGATTTTTATGATGTTTAAGTCATTTATTTAATTGTGTAATATTTTTAGGTTAAAAGATCAAGTGAAAATAATGGGATTTGAGATAGACTCATACAGCTGGTAAGATATCTTCAAATATGGGTGAATATGTTTTATTATTATTTCATTTTTTGTGTATTTTTGATTAGGTAGGGTAATTTATTAACTTAATTAAATGTCTTTCCTACCATTATAATAGTTTATGTTTGGGGGAGTGATGAGACAAAATATTTACATTGTTTTAATCTGTTTTCAATGGAAATTAACAACAAAATTAGTTTAAATCCTCAAGAATCATCATATTTTTAATTCTTTAGTGAATCTAGAATTAATTTGTTGAATTTATTAAAACATGATTTTTTTGTTTTGATAATTTTTGAATTTAATAAAAATATTTACATAGAATATTTTATTGTGACATTGTACTATTAAAACGTTTTTTATTTTAATTTTTCTCAATTTTAATAATTTTCGGAATGAATTTGGATAATCCTATAATAATTTTTTTCATGATTTCATGTCTATCATGAAAATTATCAATGGACTAGAAAACATATGATTCAGTGACAACAACATATAAATCATTTAATGCTCTATGTATGAGTCAAAAACACCCATGTTAAGGTTATTAAAGACCTATGTACGGTTTATTCATGATTTCTACATTCTAGGTAGGGGTAAAGAATATGACATGAGGGGTAAATAAGGGTTCTTTTGGGAATGAAAGAAGGTAACAATTGTGGGTGAGTGATATATTAGGGTACCTATATAAATATATTGATACTATGTAATGTTATTCAATCTATTGGGTAAAGGTATCCCCATGTAATAGTAAAAATGGGTTGTGTAGGGGTAACCCCACTATCCTTGAATCTTTGTAATGGTCATCCCATGATATTCTACATATGTAATTGTAATTTATTTTATAGATGTGATGAAAATACATACAAAATAAAGAGTTCTCAACCAAAAATTAATTTTTTATTCATCCATTGTTTCCATTCGGAAATAATTCAATGAAGAATCCACATCAACATCGTCCAACATGTTGAAGGAAGGATATGCTTCTAGGAAGGAACATAGAGGATGTAAATGTTTAGTAGGATAATATTGAAAGAATATAAAATCTTGGATGTGAAACATAGAGTCCATTAAGAGGGGTTGAGATGAAAACTAAAATAAAAGAAGATTATAAAGGTACTGAAATCAATGTATATGGAATAGGTGTTCAGTGCAGCTGATGTGAGAAATGAAGCTATTAATGACCATGAAGAAGACCTGAATAATTTTATACTTATATAAAGATGATTATTTTTCATTATAGGGAGACAGTAGATAATATATGAATAAGTATAAGCTTCAATAACTTATTTTCCTCACTTTTGAATATAATTATTCCAGAGAGATTAAATATTATAACCTTATTGCTTTATCCTTTGATTATTTGCCCCAAAATTATTAATGAATTATTATCATAATTGATAATTATCTAAAACTATATTTCTTCGGAAGTTTCTATTAATTTTAGTAAATTAATGGACTTTTATTGACCATTACATTTGAAATTTTTTATTCTTTTATTTTGAATAGACAATCCACCAGATCCTATATTATTTCTCAAATAGTGAAGGGTAGTAGGATTTATTTTAGGAGTGATCATGGGTAGTTGATCATAATGCTAGGAAAGAGTAGTGGATATAGTGATTATTACACTATTCTATATAAGACAGATATATCAGGTGATACTGATATTTTGAGGTGTTAGTTTATTAGAAAGAATGAAACCATGGGAATTAAATATAATGGTGATTTAAAATGTAACTGGGGAAATATTCATTGTTGAACCCCTAGTTTCAAAAAAACATAATTTAAAAACCCAATTTAATTTCATTATCAAATATAGTCATGTATCCCCCACATTATAAGAAAATTTCAATTAAAACTACATCCTCTCCAAATAAGAATAAATTAATACTATTTATTATATTTAACATTGGATAAAAATTTTATTAATACGAGGGATATAATAGTTTATTGAAAAATTAAATTCATTATTACAAAGAAAATAAATTGATCCACCATTCATATATAAATATAATCCCTAAATAGAACAATTATATAATCCAACATTCTCAATATGCCACCATATATAATAACAAAAAGTAAAATACAAGAACATTATCCTAGAACTACATTCCACCTATCTTAATAGCAGCATCTATAAAATCCTTTGAGGTATACTATGAATAGTCTCATTAGACTATACATGATTGAGAACTTTTGGGATCTCTATAGGATCAAATTTATTATAAAGAAATACTCCATTTGAAATCAATGTGTTCAGATAAAGATGTGAAAGAACAAATAAGCCAATAATGGAATCAAGAATTAGTTTCAAGAACCCCATCATAATCGAGGGAGTGAATAAAAATTAAATATATAAATCTACTATCCATAACCAATTTTCTTACAATCATCCTACTACGTCACCTAGTCATAACTATCAATCACTAATGAAAATAATAATCTAAATATAATAATAGAAACGATCCATGAAAATGTACCACTTCTCTAACCAAATGGGTCATGTTCCCTTCCCACTAAAGTTGATAGAAGTTCAGTAGAGGAACCCATCACTAACTAAAAAGGAATCCAATATTTAAATTTTAATCATACCAATATGTCATTTATCTATCCTTCATATAATTATAACCTTGTCAAATCACAATATACACACCCATTGCTCCTTATTCACATCATCTATTTCATCCTGAACATAATCACTGACAAATTAAAATCTATTTCCACGTAATACCCATTCATATATTCTATAAATCACATCATATAATATATAGATCCCCACACCAAACACACATCATAATAATGGTTAAACAATATTTACTAATATATAAGTATAGTGAAAAAATAAAATTAATTATTATACAAAACATGATATCATAATCAATGATATATTCTTTTCTGTCATGAATATACTTGTCCCACCAAATACGTGATTTAATCTTTACATTTATTAATCACATAACTTGATTCATCCAATTATAATTTAAGCATATCATTAATATTTACATAATTTATAATAAAACCATTTACTAGATTCAAAATTCTTTACCATCATAACTCAACCTCAATATCATATTATTAAATATTTGTTTAATTTAATATCTCTCTATATTTAATAATGCTTCCAATTAAATAATTAATAATTTTATTTAATTATTTCAAGCGATTTTCCAATTACCACTTTACTAGTCTACACAGGAATCAGATAATGTTAAGAAATCAATTCCATTAATTATTCTCCTATACATTCATTAAGTTAATTTATTATATCATCCAATATCATCATAAAACTATACATACACCCCATAAAAACACATTTTTCCTATGATAACTCTTCACTAGACCTATAGTTAAAAAACTCATCATGCACCTCCAACATATTAAATACCATGAAAATAACCCCACTGAAACCATTTTTCTAAGACCTACCATCCGAGAATTCCTAAAAATACCCAACATCCAAAAATATATGCTTATTCTAACCTCTCTTCATTATAATAACTAAAATAACATGTCTTATAACCATATCTAATATAAATACCTTCAATGAAACACTAAAACTCCTCCCCAAAATGAGCACTATTATCTTACTATTTATCCCTATGTTTTTAAATCATTATATGGATGAAAATTGATTAAAGGAGATAACTACACCTGAATTTATCATCAAATACACCACTACACAATAAAAACCCAAAATAATTTACCTTACTCAACTATAATAATTTTATAAATATATTATCATTACTATCTCCATTATAGAATTTAATTATATTATATCAATTCAATTTATAGTTTTATATTTAATTACTAATATCATCATATATACAATTTCAACAATTCATACCACACAATAATATCCTTGAAATAGAAAAACAAATATCTACTAATATATCCCATAATTAAGGTATTCACATGAAGGAAAGTGGGATCTATCTAACATTTCTAGGTATACATATCATCCTATAATAAAGATAATAACATTTTTATGTTTCTTATATAGCATTAGAATACCACAACATGATAATATTAATACAATTCATTATTTTATTATAAGGAAATTAGTCAATAAAAATTAAGGATTTATAATACACATGACAAAATTAATCTATGAGATGTAGAGAAAAGAAACATATAATATGCCGTTCAAATGAAAAAAATCATATAATTATGAGCATCATATAAATGAGTAATGGAATAATATAATGAATATTATAACCCCTTCCCCTGTATAGATACGATAATATTAATCATAGGTTATGAGTTTGTTTAAAAAGCATAAAGTTAATAGCAAACATATACACTTGAACAAATAATCCCCATCAAGCCAAAAAAAAAATTATGAACTTAATATCTATGTAAATTTTAATGAGGTGGGTTATCAAATTCTGATGAGTTATAAGGAGTGATTAAATGTTATGTTTAACTAGAGGGTTTTAAATAAGGTGAAAGATCATATTTACAACCATTTATTTTAAATTTAAAAGACATTTAGATATTTATATTGGATGGGGATAAATAATAAAAGGCATTTGGGACCAGAAATGGAGACTTATAAGGTTTTAGAGCATATCAGGAATCAATTATTTAGGATAATACAAGAGGGGATCAAAAATACATAACCTTAAATTTGTAAATAAATCCC
Organism: Viscum album; assembly: GCA_963277665.1. Taxonomy (NCBI): domain Eukaryota; kingdom Viridiplantae; phylum Streptophyta; class Magnoliopsida; order Santalales; family Viscaceae; genus Viscum; species Viscum album. The sequence continues at coordinate 601,600,060 of OY728128.1, forward strand.
ACACTAATAGAATTGATGTTGAATCCAAAATATTCATGGGATGATTAATTGGTAACTAATATATCAAATTTATCACCAATCAATCATCATAAATCCTTCAAACCCAAGAAAATATTTTTCTTCCACCATTATTAGAAAATAAAAATAAAAAAATGATGATAAGGGAATCTTTAATCAAACAATATCCTATCAAATGATCCAGAAGTACATAGAATGTACTTGGACACAATACAACACAAAAAGATCTCGCATGAATTCATGAAGTTTTTGTGGGAAAGGAAATATTGATCCCAGGAGAGAGAAAACCGCATTTTTATTGTAAATACTAGTTGTATCGAATCATAGTATAAAATAGTGTGTTATTACATGATAATTATAGTTTTTCACATGCTTATATGGATCTAGGAATGATTCTTCCAAGAACTCTCCCATTTAACTCATGGTTAACTACGTTGAAATTTATTAGAATATGCAAGGTCATGGTGTGTTGAAGATAACCACACTATAAAATTAAATCCCACATAAATCACGATGAAAATAAAAACCAAACAACAATGAAAAAGGAGATACATAACGAGATAACTCAATGAAAATAGAAAATATTAATCATCCATCCTATGAATCATGATGTATAACCTATGATAGATACCTAACAACCACTTTTTAGAAGATTAAACTAACACCCCTGAACATAATTGTTTTTATCAAATACCTCATACCATTATAGAATAATATCTAAGATAACTATTATACACAATGATAAATTATATAAGTATTAATCAATGAAAAAATGATGATATCTATATGTGTTTTTGTGTTTATCAATAATTATTTCCTTCAAAATTATTCAAATAGACACCTGATGACCCAGTTTTCATGGAGAAACATTGATGGCCACTCCACAGCCAGAATTCCACATGCCACAACCCGAGTAGTCCTAGTGCAACCAAAAAGGTAAAAATTATAATTGAATAACTCTTAACTCTCATGAGCTTTATCCTAAGACAAGTCTGAACTTCCCATTAAAACACAACAAAAACACACTATGATGAATACCAAAATTTCACAAATAATATTCTTATGATTAAAAAATATCATTAACTTAGTCAATCATCCTGAAAAATACAACCAACATCCTAGATCACCAACACAAAATAAAAACACAATTTAACAGTCCGGGTAATTCTATGTCTTTAGATTTAATATCATTCAAAAAAAATAATCCATGAGAATTGAAATAAAAAATTTATAAAAGGATAAATTTATTATAAGAAATCAATAAGGAAACATTGTTATTCAAATTAAATGCTAATAAAATTATTCCATACATTATAATCCAAAGGAAACTAAAAAAGATATGTTTACAGTGAATAATATCAAGAGGCGATACCTACCAAATATGATAGGAACACAACCAACTCTTTTCTAAAACAAGACACTCCTCATAAGTAATGTCATGATTATGATTAAAGACTAATATCTATGATCATACAAGGGAAATCATAATAAATATTACCTAATGAATGTCTATATAAATAGATTAACTCCCTAGAAAAAGGACTCCATGAGATACTCTTACCTTGGTTTATAATCCATGAAGTAAATCTAGTAGATCGCTAAACTCTCTACTTTTGTCGACCATGAAACCCACAACTCAAATAATTCATCAAAACTACTACATAATTCTCATAATGATCTTAAAAAAGTAATATTATTAAAGAAATTAATCACTCCATTATCTATTCTTGGTTACTGGCCTCTTCCCAAGACACTATATAAAAGACCACAATGGATCACTAAACATATCGCCTCATGGAATGCTCAAAATGTTGCGATATAACATTACATTTTTCTTTGAAACAGAGGAACTGACCTGTTATGTTAATAATATGATCTCCAAATATATTCAAAATATCTTCCCCAACTATGTATCCTTATTATGTTTTATATAGATATCAATCTTCACCCATGAAATAAACTCCTTCATGAAAATTTCAAGAATATAATCCAATAGAAACACATCTCGGATTCCATGTTTTATCTTCCATTATCTTTGATCCACCTTTTAAAACAATCCAACTATTAAATAGAGTCAAAATCAAAATTATGTACTCACTAGCTCAATTACAACTTCAATATATTCTAACCATTCCCTAGTCCAATAGATATAATATCCACCAAGATACCACATTAATTGATATCACTAAAACATCAACAAATATTCATATAAATATTGGTCTTTCTTCTTTCAATGATAAACATCTTGATGTTGTTTTAAAATAATAAAATTATTTCAAAATTTTATAATTAGATTAACATATATCACATGACCCATTAAAACAACATAGATAATCAAATCTTATATGGAAACTCATCCACTATCCATGTATACTCATATAATTAACTAATAATATCAATGAATTATTTCAACATCATAAAAAAATTATCACGCAAAAACACTTTTCACCACACCATCTTCCATCATAATATCAATTCATCCTCATCATATAAATTCACCACATTTATCTATATTAATATGAAATCATCAATACAAATAGACCTATAAATAAAATCATTCAATAAAACATTCGCAGAGAATAATAAATAAATTACTTGGTTAAACAAACATACATCTTTGAGAACTAAATTAACAACTCATAAATAATTAGAACAATGATTATCAATTCATAATATATTATTTAAAAAAAATTACATAGAGAATTACATGTGGAAGACGTGATATATCATATTTATCCACTCCTACCATGAAATATTTAAAATATTTTTACTATATTCATTTTATAATATCATCATAACATGTTTTATTAACTACTATGCATTTATAACATTCTTCTAATTCATTAATCATACCTTAATAAAGAATTTAATTCTTGTCAAATTGTTTTATTAGATAATAATATGATATTTATCCTATAAACTTTATCATGGAATAGACAATAATAAACAAGTCATACAACTTATCACTCACTCATAAAAATATAAATTAAATCATATTTAAATATTGAACATCAAATTAAATTTCCATTCAAATACCACACCATTAATGTATCCAATGTATAATATATAATTGGAAAGAATAAAATCATTTAATTATGTCACATATTTCATTTAATAATAATTCATTAGTCTAATATGATTTTTTATGTAACTGAATATACTTAAAAAACACATTAAATTCCAAAAATCCTATTAAGACCCCAGTTCAATGTAAAATATGGGAATTATTTCATATTAAGGTATATAAAAATTTATAATATGATTTTATATAAATTTTTTATAAATAAATTTTATCTTTATTTGTCCTTATGTTAGAACTTAATAAGGGATGTTTCTCAAAGTGTTTATTCTTGGAAATAATTATCTTTTATACGCGCTTACTCATGAGGGGGAAATTATTTTAATTCATAACTAGTTCATAAATATTAACTAAATAACTTTCATTGAAAATTTAATTATAAAATTAATAATTACGTATTAAAAAAAGAAAGCATCACATCAAAACATGATATTATAAGAATTCCTATTTAAATATGCATGAATTAACTTAATAAAAATCATAATAATGGAATTATAAACACCATATTATATCAATATAATTTAGAATAAAAAAAATTCACCCATGGTGATCATGACTCAAAATTTTGTCTTCAATTCAACCATTTATAATGATTCATGAAACCCTCCAAAACATTATACCTCATAATCACCAAATTCTCAGATAAACATGTTAAGTATACAATAAAGGCCACTGAATCAAATCAAAGGGTTCCTAAAATACCTATTTCCTATTTGGTATTTTTTGTCTATATCATAAGTTATTATAGATGGCATTTTTTCCATCCCAAAAATGAATGACCTATGAATCCCACCGCTAATAGACAATAAGTTGGAGAAAAACATCAATGGAATCTAGCATATGTACCAGTGTAATTACCCACATGATACATAAGAAAATAAATAAAAAACACGAATATATTAAAATATAAACCCAATATAATGTGTTTACTTACCAAAAATATTGTTACAGGTTAGTGGAAAAAATTATAATATGGGGAATACATGAATTCCTTTTGGAAATCAACTTTGACTAACTAGACAATCTAATACCCAATCTCTTTTAATAAATCGTCTTAAAAATATAAAATCTATTAAGGGTTCAATACATGGGATTACTAAAAAATATAATATTTCATGGAAATTAAAGATCAATCTAAATTTAATATCTAAGGAAAACCATTTGGAATATAAAAATTAAAGGAAAATTTAAAACATGGGAGCTATATTATTGAACTTGATGTGATTAATAAAATATAAATAATTTAATCATTGAATTATTAGGTTATAACTTTAGATAAATAGATTTATTTGTCATTGGGTACTATATTAAATGTTTTAGGTTGATTTCCATAAAAAATATTTTGTTTTAGGAGAATTTAATTCAAAATATTTCTAAGGTTTTGTTAATTATAGGCATCATCATAATTTATTTATTTAGTGCTCTCATTTTATTTTTTGAGTCTTCTATTCATTCTCTTTTCATTAAATGTTTTTTTATTTGGGGAATAAATTTTCATTGATCATATTTTTTTCATTTATAGATATTACCTATTAATAAATAAATATTCATTTCCTAACATTAAGATTCATGAAAAAACAATATTTTTAAAGTTTCTTTGGATACTATATAATTTTTATTTTTATTCCATGAAAGATCTTTAATGTTTTACATGGAAATCATCCACCATTGTAATCATCATAGTCACACTCTATTTAAAAACATTTACTCATGAAAGGGGGAAAGGAAACATCTAAATGGGTGAGATTAAATGTATATCAATATTAAATAAGTAATATATCAATGACCACATAATCTTAACATGGTTAAAAGGGACTAAGACCAATAAATTGAAAATTTAGATCCATACCGTGCATATAATATATCAAAATATTAGGTTATGGAATAATTAATTATAGTTAATAAGACATTAATCATAATGAAATAAAATAACATTTTCCATGAACGCATAAAAATGGAGAAATACTTATGTTTTTGTTGTTCATATAAGCAACCAAAATCATTTTCATAGTCAATGATCATTTCTATGTCTATCATAGTGAATTGGGTTCACCCCACATTCAATTGTATCCATAGTAAACATTCTCTCCCGCAAATATTATAGGGGAAATATACTATACTAAACTAGGTTCCCTCCCCATTCTATTTATTATTATCTAATGAGATACTCATAATAATCGACTGAATTATAGGGCTACATATTTTTAGTTCCACCCGTAAAGTAATAAATATCATACATTATTATGAAACAAGTTTATAAATATTAATCATTGAATAAACCATTGTATGGAAATGGTTTTCATAAATATTTGATCTTTTCATCCTTTCATTACTCAATTAATAGAATTTGATTTCATAAAGGGTTCATTGTTACATAATTTAACAGAGGTAAATGAACAGGTTTTATAAATCATCCTTAATTCATCATAATCATAATTCATTCAATGAAATAAGGTGGATGGTATAAATGGAAAATAACCATATTAAATAATAAGTGAATCATATAGTATTATTAGAGATTAAAATTCATTTAAAATATCACTTGAACTTCTATTAAATTAAATTCACTTTTCACTTTCAAAACACTTATTTAAAATCTAATTTGTTTTCTAAATATTATTGCAAAATTTACAAAATATAACCTCATAAACATGTAAATGATGTTACAAATAATTTATTAGTCATGATTATGGTAAATAATCTCCATTTTTTGTACACTAAATCAAAAATTCCTTCCATATTTTCATTAAATAGTCAAAAACACATAATTCAGAAAATGATAAGACTATTTCTTTCAAAAAAATTTATAAAAATTAAATATGGTGATGAAGTGAAATTAAAGGATCACGGGATAATATTAAAAATATTCTTGTAAAATATGTGTAAACTATGAAATAATATAAAAATTATTTTAATCCTAAGATAGAAATATAGACATATTAAAAAAACGATATCCTGAATTCTTAAAAAGATAAAAATTAATTGAAAAATAAAATATATAGAAATAAAAAGTGGAAATAAAATTCACGATGTTATTTATAGTAATAAAATAAAATTAATTCATGAAAAACCTAATCATAAATAATCAATATAAACTATGAGATTATAACATAAGTCTCTTACTATATTAGTAATGTCTGAACTAAAACATCATGAAAGAGATGAAGTTATATAGAGATGAATGTCACTATAATTGTAACTAACCAAATCTGGTCGCCGCCAAAACCGGCAACAAACCCAGCCCGTGACATGACCCGAAGGGCGTTCCCTATCCTCACGGGATGGCACAAGAGCCCGGGTGTCATTTATTTTGGTTTGGGAACAATTTACCCGAATATGAAGGCATAAACCATTAAAAACAATCAATAAACTGAATCTGAAAAATTTATACCAAACGATGTTTACACAAAAACATGAATTGAACACATTTGTTAAGAGTCAATACTATATGTCAATAAATAAATGAAAACATTATTAAAACAACCACCAAGACTCCACATGACAAGGGGTCATCACCCCTGAGCTGTCTCCACAACACCGCACAGTTGGAGGGGGCTAACAACCCGAACCGCCTTCACCTGAAGCCTTACCGTTACCTGAGTAAAACATAACAATGTATACATACACCCAAGGGGTGTAAGTAGGGTGTCAGCCTAATCCCAATAAGAAACCACCCAATGATTCCAAAGTGCTTGAAATATATGGTTAAGAAGCAAACAGTTTTAATTTGTAAAGAAAAATGATGATGAATCTCCAAGAAATGCAAGTTTCATTTAAAAAAAAGTTTTCAAACTAGAATTTCCAGAATGTTAACATATCTAAATGTAAATGATTGATAATTTAAATTACTAAAAAACCCAAATAAAAAGGTAAATACTAAAAATCTAGTGAGCAACAAACCAGGAACACCCCTAGGCACTAGGTTGTCTCGGGCCCTATGTACCTCGTACCTCAGTGTAAAGCAACCATAGTAAAATCCACTCTCGTGAACGAGCCACAAGTAGGTAACATACCTACATCATAGTGGTTTCCAATAATCATCCACATAGTTTATTTAGAGTTGTAGTTATCCAAATGATAGGTGAAACAGGGACAACACCCATCCGGTCCACTAGCTGTACTTGTACAAATCCTCCCACCTAAGTACTCGAGCTTCCCCTTTTGTGCTCAAACAATTTAAGCATGCAAAATAAATCCATATTCAAATAAAACACCACTAAATGTCACACACAATAAATACATTATCTATCACATTTTTATACCACTTAAAACACACAATAAAACAGTTTGATTTTTAATAAAACAATTCCTCAAAATCACGTAGTCTTTTGCTCAAAAAAAACACCTTCAGAACACCAATTGCACACTATGTGAACATTTTGAATTACCAAAACATAAATGGAATCCCAATACATTTAAAGTAAAACAAAAAATCATTTCTAGGGAATCCTCATATGGTTCAAGAAGTAACATCATTGTAAAACCTCCATTTTTATACAACTCGGCTCATAGATATTCATGTGTCTCACAAACACCCTTAAAACCAACTTTCACAGCAACAAACACATGGGTCAATCATAAAAATAGTATTTTCAGTCCTATTAGAGTTCATTAAAAACAACTAATTACTTATAGGTCAGCCCAAAATGCACAAATAAAATATTTGAATGAAAAACACCCAATTTCACCAAAAATTGGAACTTAAAATTCATTTGCATTATAAATGCAACTAACACCAATTTTTATAGAAACATTCCAATGAAATATAAATTAAGGTAGCATTAAAACTATAAGATATATCACAAAAATTTCACACACAATGGAATAACCTACCAAAACCAAGGAAACCCTTGAATCCTTTGTGCGAAAACACAAACGCACCACCGCCGCTTCTCAAGGAAGGTAAACCAGACCTAAAACCACAAATATTGTCCAAGAAATCCCAATGTTAAACCCTAGTTTCGAAAACCTAGTTTCTGGAAATTATGAAACTCAATTATAAACAAATAAACCCAAATAAAAAAGAATGAATCCCTATGTAGTTTGGAAGAGGAAAGAAAAGTGCTCATTTACTAGAAGTATCATGAAGTAATCACTCCAAAAAACAAGTAGGTGAAATTTAAAAGAGACCAAATATAGGGTTCGTTCTAACATGATATATTAGGTTAATTAGGAACTAGAATGGAGGAAAAATCTTTATAATTGAGAGTGTTATAAAATAATGACTTTACCTATTCAAATCCGGGTGATTTGAGGAACCCTATGAAGTTCGGGACCATATCGCGATTATCTAGAGCTCTAAAGAAGGGGGGAGAGCTTAGACGCACGACTGGGTTAATTGGGATTGGGATACACTTGGAATCACCGAAAATTCCCAAAAATTTAATAAGTTATAACATAATAAAAATATAATTTTAAAACAGGAATTGGGCTTTCGGGCAGGCCCAACCCCTTAGATAAAAACCCAAATAAACCCTGGTTATCGATTTAAAAAAGCTCCAAATTACCTTGGTGGTGTTAATAGGTTAGGGGAGGTCAAGAAGGAATTTTAATCGATGAAAAATGTTGAAATATGGAAATGTTATAAATGATACAAAATTTATTTTTTAATCTGAAATTGGGCTCACGGTTTGGCCCAATTCATGAATACTCATCTATTCCTCCCTAAAACCTAGGGAAACACCCAAAACAAAGAAAGGATGTAAATTAAATGAAAAATACCTTTAAAATATGTCTTGTATGTGACAATTCCCCCCACCATAAATAATTCCACCCCCTGGATGCCACAACAACACCAGATGGAAAAACAAATCCCAAATGATATACCAAGACAGACATCCTTGCCACGTTTTGACCCACTTAAAAAAGGACGAACATCTCTAGTTGATCAAACAAAGGAACATAATACTCCCACCAACCAAAAATAACCCCACTTACTTAAAATTATGAAACACATTCAAAAAACATCCAAAAACAAAACACCTCAAACACTACTAGACGACGCTCAAGAAATCCACTTGAAACGAACAACGAACTTGAATAACGCTACTACAACATTACGTAAACAAAACCATTGGGGGTTCTACAACCCCTAATTCACCCAAGTAACAAATTTTTCGATATATAGACTTGAAAGATACTACCTCCTACCTAGAATACACCAATGAGAAAACTGAGTCACTAGTACGGGGTGACCCAATCCGGACATCCCACCACCAGGGACAACTCAATTTCTAAGATAGAATAAGGATAACAATTGGGGAAGGAACGAACGGTCTCCCCATCACAAGGGGTAAACTAAAATTATTCCTTTTCTAGGAGAACACACATGATACCCATGACGTGTCTCCCCACCATAATAACAAACACAACTTTCCTTAAGACAAAATCAAGACACTAACAGGGGGCCTCGAACAGACTTCCCAGCATTAGGGGTAGATTAATACCATAATTATTCCAAAGAAACTTACATGAGTCTCATTGTGGGTATACCCCAAACAAAACCCAACCATATTAACTTAATTTTATTGGATAAAAACAACAAAAAAACAACATAATTTTAAGGAGCTGGCTTGGCCGCATGGTTGGTTCACATGGTTTGGGAAACCGTGAGTTAACTGTGTGGATCATTCTATCCAAAGAGGAAACTTCACACAGTTACCTTGGCCAAAGATCATGGATGTGCGGAGACCATGCAGTAGCTACTGTCTCTTATCACACGGTCCCCTGGGATGGCACATGGTTACTGCTAACCACGAACAAACTATGCACTTCAACCTGCCTAACCCAAATTTTAAACTTTTCTCCAAAAACAAAAGGGACCCCAAAAGGGGAAAAAATAAACTTAGGGTATGACATGGGAACAAGGTACTGACACCTCTTTCCCCCAAATGTGTGAAATAGGAACAAGAAGACGACACCAGAGGTTTAAACTATTCTTATCTTTCATATTGAGGATATAACCTTGAGAAAATGTTTGAACAACTCTAGGATTTCCGCTAACTACGCGCCAGATTCTCTCTGGGCCAATGGCTAGAGCTCAATGGATTGAAGCATCTTCAGCATCGCAGTTAGGATTTAGAAACCCCAAAACTGAACATCTTCTTCCAGTTCCAAAAAAAATTATACTTTAATCTCAGATGGTCTCATTGAGACATGACACACTTCAAACCCGCTTTTCCCCAAACCTTCATTTTACCAAAACAAGAACTTAGAGGATGCACACACATCACCCCTTTTTCGGATTCTAAACAGTGGAATGGAAGGACATATAGAAACATATTACTCTAGAACATAGGATTTAGAATTCCCTATAGGGAGACACACATCCAACAAAAAATAGTGAATCTCATAAGATTGCACAATCTTCACCCTTATAGTCAAATGAACACATGACATCACAAGGCATCACCGAACATGACAATTGTGGATAAAAGAAAACACAAGGAGAGGGACCTTTTACTGAGTCTGAAACAACACATGAGTCCAACAAGTGTCCATAATAGCCACTCTTGGTCAGATCATGCACATTGGAGGCCTAACATGATCTCTTGCATGAATGAGACTGAAGAAAAACCCAGAGTCCCTTTAAGACATGGTTCTATAATGACAACCCTGAACTTCATTTACCTTCAAAAACTTAGGAAGCATAAGATACTAAGGTCTATTTAAACCTCCCACAACCACTCACCCACTACAGGGGGATCCGCATAATTTAAAAAGAATAGGGGTAAACTCAATCTCTAAACCCCATGAATAAAGTCCTTATGTTGATCAACTGGAGGATCATCCAACGGTGAATCACTATAGGCCAAACATGAATCATACATTAACACTTCATGGGGGCATACCCTAGCCTACAAGAAAACCTAAGGACCCAACCGATCTGGTCATTTGGTCACTACATACCACAAACCTGAACCGAACACATTAGGGGAGCCACCACATTGGCCTCCCAAACTTTTCCTCAAATGAGACCACTAACCAACACTTCATTCCAACTTATCAATGAAACACAAACCCAAAACATCGTTCAAACAAGAGGGGCTATTGAACTCGATACATCCCACAATAATACTCCCGAAAAAACATAATCCATACCTCCGAACCATACATTATCAAAACACAACACTTTCCTTCAAAAAAAATTATTTTAAGAAAAACATTGTTGGTCGGTTGCACATTTACCAATGGTATCTCATGAGCCTCACACATTCTTGTTTACATGCCACACTAGGAACCCATCTCATATCCATCCATTTTCCCAAATAAACCTATGTATGTGGTCACCCTTGAGAATACCAAATACCAAAAATAAAACCTTTCGTCATTTTAAAATGAAACTTTTAACCACAATTTTTGTTTCTCAAAAACACCAACCATAATATCAAAACCCAATTTTTTATCTCACAGACCAATTTAGAAGAGAATGCATAATTAAATAAAAGAACATATTCATGCGTTCCACAACTGTTTTAAAAAATTTCAACCCATTTCAAAACACTTCAAATTTCATGAAAAACACCATTTCATAAATCTCCATTTAATTAAGAACACAACTCTTCTCATTTCAAGACAAGGTTTTAAAATATCATAATTTTTTTTCAAATGTTCAGTACTCACCAAACCCAAAATCCATCTTCAACCCCCACACAAAATTCTAGAACACTTAATTCAATCCAAAACACTTTCCCACGGTTTAAAAAAAATTCCACTAGAAACATATTTTCAAAACCTCAATTAACATAGTTCATACTTTCAAAAGAGGTGTGAACACATAATTTACCCTTTTGAAATAATTATGAAATTTAATTTATAGGCCTAAAAAAATAAAACCATTTTCACTTTACTAGAAAATAACTTCACAAAAATTCACACTCCTTAAAGTGAAGTCATTTTTTTTGCTTAAAAAAACCAAGTTTCCAATATTCCAAAACAAAGAGACACAAGACAATGTGAGAGGAAACTAGTTTCGGTGGGTGACTGGGACATATGGTTGGTAGCCATATTCCATTCCCTTCGCCATCAAAGAGAGTATTCTAGGGAAATATCACGGCTCCATATAGCTTGCCAGGCCCTATGAGCTCACTGAGATTATTCACCCAACTCTCTTTTCATTTCCCATAGTCATCATTAAACCAAGAAAACCAAAGGACTCAGATAAATTCATATTTCCCTTGGTGACTTGAATCCCGTCATGAGGTGTGCTGGCCAGGCACACTACCCATGACTGAAATTTCATGTGCCGACAATCCTAGCTCCAGACTATCCTGACTCTTCCCTAAATAACATGACCCAAAGAGCCAACCTCCTCTGATATCATTTTTTCACGAAACGAATCTGGTCACCACCAAACCCGGAAACAAACCCATCCCAATACATGACCCGAAGGGCGTTCACTATCCCCACGGGATGGAACATGTTTCCGGGTATCATTTATTTAGGTTTGGGAATGATTTACCCGAATATGAAGGCATAATCCATTAAAAACAATCAATAAACTGAATATGAAAATTTTATACCAAACGATGTTTACAAAAAAACCAGAACTGAATACATGGGTTTAGAGTCAATACAATATGTCTATAAATAAATGAAAACATTATTAAAACAACCAACAAGACTCCACACGACAAGGGGTCATCACCCCTGAGCCGTCTCCACAACACCGCACAGTTGGAGGGGGCTAACAACCTGAACCGCATTCACCTGAGGCCTTACCTTTACCTGAGTGAAACATAGCAATGTCTACTTACACCCAAGGGGTTTAAGTAGGTTGTGAGCCTAATCCCAATAGTATACCACCCAATTATTTCAAAGTGCATGCAATATAGGTTTAAGAAGAAAAATTTTTTAATTTGTAAAGAAAAACGATGATGAAATTCCAAGAAATGCAACTTTCATTTAAAAAAAAGTTTTCAAACTAGAATTTCCAGAATGTTGACATATCTAAATGGAAATTATAGATACTATAAATTAATGAAAAAAAACACCAAAATACAAGGGTAAATACTAAAAATTTAGTGAGCAACAATCCAGGAACACCCCTAGGCACTAGGTTGTCTCGGGCCCTATGTACCTCATACCTCAGTGTAAAGCAGCCATAGTAAAATTCACTCTCATTCATGAGCCACTAGTAGGGAACATACCCAAAACATAGTGGTTTCCAATCATCATCCACGTAGATTAGTTAGAGTTGTAATTATCCAAATGCTAGGTGAAACAGGGACAATACCCATCTTTTCCACTAGCCGTACTAGTACAAATCCGCCCACCTAGGTACCTGGGCTTCCCCTTTTGTGCTCAAACAATTTTAGCATGCAACATAAATCCCTTTTCAAATAAAACACCAGTAATTGTCCAACACAATCAATACAGTATCTATTACATTTTTATACCACTTAAAACACACAATAAACACTTTGTTTTTTAATAAAACAATTCCTCAAAATCACATAGTGTTTTGCACGAAAAAAACACCTTGAGAACACCAATTGCAAACTATGTGAACATTTTGAATTTACAAAACATAAAGGGAATCCCAATATATTTAAATTAAAACAACTAATCATTTTTAGGGAAGCCTCATATGGTTCAAGAAGTTACTTCATCGTAAAACATCCATTTTTACACAACACGGATCATAAAAATTCATGTGTCTCACAAACACCCTTAAAACCAACATTTGTAGCAACAAACACATGGGAAAATCATCAAAATAGTATTTTCAGTCCTATTACAGTTCATTAAAATCAAATAATTACTTATAGGTCAGTCCAAAATGAACCAATAAAATATTTTAATGAAAAACCCCAATTTCATCAAAAATTGGAACAAAAAATTCATTTGCATTATAAATGCAACTAAAACCAATTTTTATAGAAACATTCCAGTGAAATAAACATTAAGGTACCCTGAACATAGTATTCTAATTAAAAAAAACGCACACACAATGGAATCACCTTCCGAAACCAAGGAAACCCTTGAATCCTTTGTGCGAAAACTCAAACGCACCATCGTCGCAGCTCAAGAATGGTAAACCAGACCTAAAACCAGAAATATTGGCCAAGAAATCCCAATGTTAAACCCTAGTTTAGAAAACCTAGTTTCTATAAATTATGAAACTCAATGATAACCAAATAAACCCTAAGAAAAATGAATGAAACCCTATGTAGTTTGGAAGAGGAAAGGAAAGTGCTCATTTACTTGAAGTATCTTGGAGTAATCACTCCAATACACCAGTAGATTAAATTTAAAAGAGACCAAATTTAGGGTTCGTTCTAACAAGATAAATCAGGTCAATTAGGAACTGGAATAGAGGAAACAACTTTAGAATTGAGTGAGTTATAAAAGAAAGACATTACGTCTTAAAATCTAGACGATTTGAGGATGCCTATGATGTTCGGTACCAAATCGCGATTATCCAGAGCTCCAAAGAAAGGGGGAGATTTTAGACGCGCGGATGAGTTAATTGGGCTTGGGATCCACTTGAAATCACCGAAAAATCCCAAAAATTAAATATGTTATAACATAATCAAAATTAATTTTTCAAACAGGAAATGGGCTTTCGGGCTGGCCCATCCCCTTAGATAAATACCCAAATAATCCCTGGTTATGGATTTCTAAAAGCTCCAAATTTCCTTGGTGGTGTTAATAGGTTAGGATAGGGCAAGAATTAATTTTAATGGATGAAAAATGTTGAAAAATGGAAATGTTATAAAAGATACTAAATTTATTTTTTAATCAGAAATTGGGCTCACAGTTTGGCCCAATTCATTAATACTCATCTATTCCTCCCTAAAACCTATGGAAACAACCAAACCAAAGCAAGTATGTAAATTAAATTAAAAATAACTTTAAAATATGTCTTTTATGTGACAATAATTTTCACGGGAATAATAAAAAATATATATTTATTGGTACCATATATATAATATAAAAGATATTAGTATTTAATATGGTATGTGTCTCATTGAAATAAAGATGCGATGAAAATATCATACCTAATGTTTGATTTTTCTAAAAAGAACTCTAAACAATTATATAATAAATTTAAATTTATATAAAATTAATATAATAATTATGAAAATATTTATAATATCATAAACTATCAAATTATTACATTTCAACAACCATTTATTAATGGTTCAACAATAAAATCATCATTTTCAGGCATTAACTATTTTCGTTTTTTAGAAAATTCTGTTTCGGTGGTTCTGATCCTTATAATTTTCTCATAGTTATATAATCTTCCTGATTTTAATCATCATTAAATTATCACATATATTAATTATATATATAGACAACCATAATGGATATATATAAAAAAACTAATAATACCATCCATCGAGATGGTAGGTCGTACATACACATGATCATTTTTTTACAATTTTAACAGATGGAAAGAAAAAAATGTAAATGATAATTTATTAATATAGATTAAATATTACATCATTTATATAGTTAATATTAATTTAATTTATCCTTATAATCATCCATATAAAAGAGATATGAAAAACTATGTACATCATATCATAGAGGATCTCGTCCACAGGTACACACAAGCGATGTTATCATTTTCTAATGGTTAAAAAGAAGGTGGGTAATATTTGATCCATAATTATAATAATAAAACTATATATTTAATATAATTAATTAATTATTTTATAATTTATTAGACAAATTTTTAGTATTAGTAATAAGAACTAAAATTTAAATTTCTCTATTAAGAGTTATACCTCTTTGATGATAGACCTCTTTTGTCTTACACGTTAATCATTGAAAAGAAGAACTATTTTAAAGAAAAGAAGAACTTTGATGTTGTAAATAAGTATATAATGATATTCTATTAGGGACTGTATTTTATGTATGGATCTTAAATTTTTTATAATGAATAATAAGAGTTTTCCTTTTATAATTGAGGGTAGGGGAAACCAGGGAATTATAATATGCATTAAATTAATATAGATTATTTTTAATTTTAAAATAGATCCAAATTCGTATAAGTAAATGTGAAGATGAAGATTATTCTAAATCCTCTCAAAAAATAAATTTTTGATATTTTTTTATGTTTTCACACTTTTCATTTAGTTTTAACTCATGTTATCCCTTTTTGACCATTACCATGATATGACAGTATGTTTTATACATTAGGTGTAACAAAAGTTACTATAAAAGAATGAGTGAGTCAAAAATGAACCATGAATTATTTTTCCAATAATATTTCAATCACTTGGATTAATATTTGATATTTATTAATTTTAAATAATTTAATAACATATTATTTATTATAAAATATCCTTAATTTCATTTTTGAAACAATTCATTTAATTTAATATTAAAAAAGGTGAATAAAATTAATTCAAATATAAACATTTAAAACATTATTAATATTTTATATTTATCTAAAAATTTCTTATAACATAATAAAATACCTACAAATTTATTACTTTTATTTTTTTAAGATAATCTTCCTAATTTTTCTACTATATGCACAAGCAAGGTGTTAGTGTTGCATAAGAATTTAATTTAATTAATTCATAAATAAAAATTTTAAAAAATAATAATATTTTATTAATTAATATTTATAATAACCATATATACAGAATAATTTTTTTATCCCTATTAAAAATTATTATATATATTAAAAGAAAGAAAGTTAAATTTCTGACTTTATCATTTACGTAAAAATTATAATGTTAAAAATTAAATATAGTTGTAATAAAATGTAATATTTTTTTGGTTTATATGATTATGGATTAAATATACAAACAAAATTTTAAAAAGGGTGTCTTTTAATTAATTTTGAACCTTATCTCATTATTTAAATCACAAATTAACCCATTTCACTTTTACTATGGTAACAATAATTTACTATGGTTACTATTCATAATGATCTGAAATAAAAGAATGAATACTTAGAAAATTTGACATCCTCAATAAAAATAAAGGATACAATTCTTAAGAATATATTTCTATAAGTGGCATCAATTTATTTAAGAGACAACTTGGAATGAAAAACCATTTTTTTCGATATATTCCTTCTTAAGTATATAAATTTTCTTACAAAAAATATAACCCTATAATTTATAAAAATGAACAAAATTGGATTATTAATGATATAATAGTACAAATTTTAATTTGAATAAATTTAATATAATTATTATTTTTGAATGAATTTATCATAAATACAATTTTAAACAAAAATCAGTATCTTTCACTATTCACGAGAAATGTCAATCCTTTCAAAAAAATAAAAAATATAAATATAAAATTTTATTGATAGGGTTTTTAAAGAATGAAATTGTTTTATAATATATATTTTCTAATTTTTCTAGAAATTAATTATAATATTCTCTCACATTATGAAATAAGAACTATTTTTGAAAAAAATGTGTTTTGAGGAATAGAATGAATTTAATAAAAATAATGTTCGTATTTCCAAAGAATTTATAAATAAATTTTTTTGTAAATTAACCATTATATGTTTTTATAATTTATTTATGTCTATTCATACCTTCCAATTCAATAGTTATGTTATAAAAGTCGTAAAATTAAAATATTTCATTATTCGTGAGAGGTTGGTGTTGTGGGTCGTATACGCTATAAATCATAATTTTCATTTATGATTTCAGGGTATTAAATCACCCCTACCGTTAAAAAATTAAACTATCAAAATTATAAATTATTCTCATTGATCAAGGTTTATTTGTTTTGAAATTCCATTGGTCAAAACCAACATAATGTTTAAATAAACATCCCCTTGAAAAGTGGGAAAGGGAATTGAGAATTTCATTTGCAATAACACATAACATGGTTTCAAAATAAGAAACAATTATTGGTAATTGAAAATATAGAAATGTAAGAAAACAATTATTTTCCAAATAATGATGGACAACGATAAAGAACATTGGCCACAATCAATTAAATAATCATGATCATGTTAATATGTTAAAAAATAAAAATCAATGAGGTATGAAAAAGATAATCGATTCCTCAGAAAACAATATAGTAAGATAAATTTTTTGTTTTAAGAAAATTTTCCATGATTTAAGGAATTCTTATAAAATTTAGACTAAAAATGTATGGATATATTCTTAAAATAAGAATAATTTCACTCTTTATTCAACTTCTAGAACAATATAATCTTTTTCTACAGATAGTGAATATTAAAAATAATTTTTTTTCATTCCTGAAGCACAATCATCAAATTATAATAGATCAGATAATCAAAAATGGATAAAAATATATTCCTCTTATATTTATGAATTTTACAATACTATAATGGTTAGCATAGTGTAAGATAATATATAATATGTATAAACTATCAAGTGGAGCAATAACAAATTTCACTCCTAAATTTCCACAATTACACCAATGGTTCAACATAGATGACCTCATAAATAAGAAAACACACATCATAAATTACCTAAATAACCTCAACACTAAGAAATGATTTATCCTAAAAGTTAATCTAATACCTTTCATCTTATATCCCCTAAATTTAATTGTATTTTCCACAAATAATCTTTCATGTTTAATCACAATTAATACTAACTATAACGTATACCTTAACCCAATGACTCATATCTAAAAATATCATTAATCACTATGATATATCACAAAATAATAATTTATTGTTCTTAACTTCACTAAAATATCATGAATCAAATTTAGATACTAAATCAAAATGTAATCCTTATCTTGACGATAAATATATCCAAAAATATCACGTTGTCAATGAATCACTTTTTGACACAAAATTTTAAATATATCCCAATATCTAATGTACCATAATTAACATAACATAAAATCATATATTAATGGAGAGGGTTATTTAATCCTCAATAGATTATTTATCCCTAAATACAGTAAAATTTCAATGTCACTATAAATACCATCATATAAAACCTCAATGAATGAATGAATTCTTACAAACGTAGAAATATATTCCATAAATACAAATATGAATTAAAATCCACTAAATATTGAAAAAAACAATTTTCAATAAAATCACCAATGAATTCGATGTTCATAAATTCTATCTAATTTACTTCATTAAATATTTATTCAAATGAAACATTATTACATCAACACGAATGTTGTATTAAGGGTTATATTTTCCTCAATCATGTGTCTCCAAAAAATATCCCTTATAAATAAATGAATTTTATTTGTTATATGATTCCAAATCCTTTAATATAAACTATTTTGGAAAAATACATAGATATTTCATAATTAATAAAACCAAAATATCATTTATATAACACTTTTACAATATAATTCATGTTTCCTAATTCTTAAACATGTCAAAACATTCACTTAAAATATTTCTGTAGCATAGATCCTTACATTGTCTATGAGTAAAACCATGTATTTAAAGATCATATCATAGAATTCATGTTTTCTCCACCCATAAGATATTGAAATATAGTAGGTATCATATGATGAAATCATATCCCTTGAACAAATACTTCATTTTCCCCAGTAATTACATTCTCTATAAGTATATTTTCCAAATATAAAACATTTTATCATTAATATGAGTCATTTCTCTATGTGTTTCTTCCCATATAAAATACATATAGAAAGTTGAATCCCCTTTCCTCTATGGTCTTCCTAAAATTCTATCTTTGTGTTATTAGATTCCTTAAAAAACTCACCCGTGTAGAAGTTTATAATCATTTAATGAGATAGATGGTTTTGAATTATCATAAGGGTATTAACCAACTTATTCTCATTTTCTTGAAAGGGTAGTGAGACCTTATATTGTCTTAAGTTACATTCCTAAGATGCCAAAGGCCAGAAATATTTGAATAGGGGTTTCAATAGAAGAGGGGTTTCATTTAAACTTTAATAATAAAACCACTAACCAAACAACCACAATACTATTCATGGAAAAAATAAATAGAACTCAACAATTTATTTCATATCAAAACCAACCAAATTGTACGACAGTGGAGGAAAATACATATCATCAGAGTGAATAGTTTAAACGTTACTAATAATCTAAAAATTGACAACAAAACTCCATGATGCATAAGCAACATGATCCAAAATCACCAAACATACCAAGCATCATGATCTGGTTCTAATGACATGTAACACTTTACCATTTCCAAAGTCCCACTATATGACATTTTCAAAAGCCCCAAAGTTCTAACACAGGGGTGGGTAAAAAACTCAATTGGTTTTCCCCAATGACTTCCCTAATCATGCCACTGGTATAGAAATGTTTGAAACATTTATATTAAAAAATTTAAATAAAACAATTCCAAAAAAATTATAACAAGATATAAACAGGTGCCCTGTCACCCAATTCTTCAAAATAAACTATTTTTTCTGGAAAAAAACTAATAAATCTTTAAAACCATTTCTCAATATCTACTTTGGAAAAACCATTAAATTCCACCATTTAAAAAAAACCGATAATGCATGTAACCTGGACCACCTTATACTCATGAGTGGTGAGTCATCCTTTCACTAAGTCATCACATAGAGAACCATTTTGACGGGGGGAGACCTAACCCTTGTCTACCCCAGTAATTATGGGGGGACACCTTATCGTTATATGTTCTAAATGCATAGGAACACAACCAATCATTATTCTTAAAATAAATTCCAAAACAAACATTTCATCCATTTTAATAAAATAGTTCTTTTAATTAAAACCATTAGAACCCCAATTTCAATAAAGTAATCCATTTCACTAAAATCTCCCCTTTTATTGGAATCATTTTAATCATACAATTTTCCATAATTTTAGAAAAAATCCCATTTTAAAATCCATTTTTTAAAATCAATAACCAAATAGAATATACAAGAACAATCAATTTCCATGTTTCCACAACCCATGACTCTATAATGTTTCCAAAAATCATTAAATAGAAAATTCACAAAAAAAAATCGAAACAATATTTATTTTTAATGAATTGAAATTAGTTCTTAAAAGAGGAGTTGATATTGAAGCCACCTACCTAATGTGTTGGACGAAACTGGTAAATAAATGAAGAACCCTAATAAAACTCGGTAAAAATTCTACAAATTTCCTTAGATCTCATCCCCTATTATCAACCAATACAAATATAGTACTAAAAGTCATGAAAATATTATATATACCTATAATGAGCATATATCTAAAATTTGATAAGAGGGGTTATTTAGATATAAGAAAATTTGATAAGAACAATTAAGTATGAGCACTTTCCGCGAGAATCCTGCATCAACGCACCAAGAAAAGGCTCCAGATTAATTCTAATCCACATGGGATAGGTACTACAAAAATCAATAGAGATGACTCCGACATTAGGGCCATTTGAAGAAAAAAATAGTGAGTTAAAGTTATAATGATTGATATCCACTTTTAAGGATCTCACCTTCACCCAAACGCATTGTTTAGTCGCATGGTTAGAAAAACCATGTGCTAACCATGAATTATAAACTATCTGGAAGGACCCTTGCATTGCTTCCTCACATAGCCTCCCTAACTATGCTCCTACTATGTCGAAGCTACTATCCAATATTTTCAAAACATCACAATTTCTACAAGGTATTCACTTAGTTCAGACAAATTGTGTGCACCCTGTGCCCCTCCCCTTTAACCACTAAAACACTTTGAATGTTCCCCAAACTCTTCCAACTGTCACTCTTCTACTTTATATATTTATAAAATAAATACATGGGTCATAAAACATAAACCATGGGTAATAAATTCTACTATCCAATGGTCGTTTGTCTATAGAAAGTAGAAAACTATCGTTGATTTAAATGAGTTATGTCCATTGTTATTTCATCTCCTTCTCGAATTCCCAATTATCTTCTTGAATCTGACCATGTTTCCATAAAACCTACACCATACCGATACGTTTTCCAAGAAAAACATTATATTTCCTATCCAAAATCAATACCATGATATGAAACAATAAATAATATGGCTCTAGATCAATGTTATCCCATCGGATCACATGGTATGGGTCAAGATGATACTTTTTCCACTAAGATCTATTGAAAAAAGTATGCACTAAACTGAATTGTGGTGGAAATTACAACCCATATGTCACCACTCCATCCTATTATAGTATCTCAAAAGGGATAATGTATCAAGTAGATAACTTACCCTGCTTCCCAAAACCAAAATGTCAATGCCTAAGCGAGATCCTAAAAAACACATGATCATTCACTGCTAATGAAAAAAGTTTTCAGAAATTATCGTCATGAGATTTATAATGACTTTTATAAATATCCATTATCTTTATAATCAACTAAATCCTCACCATTGTTTCATGGAACAGGCTGCGACCAACTATTGGAGTCTAGCATATTTCCACCCAATAATGTGGAGAATAGCCTGGAAGCCCAAACTATGCATTGAATGGATCCTTATTTATCATGTATAGAAAGCTATTATTATAATTGAACTCTGCTAAGGGCATGTACTCTTCCCATGAGCCACCAAATTCCATTACACAATACCACAACATTCTTTCGAACATTTAGATCATCCTTTCGGATTGGCCATCCATCAGAGGGTGATAGGTCGTACTCATAGTCAACTAAGTCACATGGGATTTTTAAAAAGATTTACATAAATTATATTTGACCCTTGAATGTATGTCTAATACTATCAAAACATGTATTTCATGAATATTTACCAATTCTTTTATATATATTTTGTACAGACCCTCTACATTATAACTCTTATTGATAGGGATGCAATGATCTGTCTTAGTGAGTCGATCTATTATCACCCATATGGAATCATGTTTCCAAATTGTTCTTGGGGTACCTATGACAAAATCCATCACTATCTGATGTTATTTCCATATATTAATATGTAAAGACAGCAACATAACATCTGGTCATTTATTTTCTTTCTTACCTTGCTGAGAAGTTAAACATCCTGATAAAAACTCAACCTCCATTATTTTCATTTTGATTCACCAAAAATGTGATTTCAACACCTCATACATCTTATGAATTCTCAGAAGTATGAACCGTATAGAATTTTGTTAATCATAAAAAAGAATTTCCTTATATTCCCTATATACAACTATTTGATTTATGAACCACAACACTAAACTCCCATTATGTTTCTAGGCCTCAATGGTCACCCCCATTGAGATTTGAACTCATATCCAAGCATTATATGTCGGATTTTTATACCTCTTTAACCATTTATACCAAATCCATAATCAAAATAGAATGAATAGAAACCCGAAACATGAAGTCAACATAGTATATGAATTTCTTCTAAATGCATTGGCCACCGTATTTCCATTTCTGAGTGTATACATCAAGTCAAATTCAAACATCTGAAGATACTTCATCTATATTCTTTACTTAATATTTAAATCCCTTTGAAAGAAAATATGCTTCAAACATTTATGTTCTATGAACAGTATAAAATATTCTCCTAATATACTATCACACCATGTCATTAAGTAATGGATGACTACCTCTAACTCCAATTCATGTGTTGGGTAATTCTTCTCATGCACTCTTAACTTCTTTAAACCATAACAAAACATGTGACCTCCTTGCATGAGAGCACATCTGAACCCCAAACCTGATATTGAATGATTACATTACACCACAAACCCTAGTTTTGATTCTAAAAAATTATGATAGGTGCTGATTTAAGACAAGGTTCCAACTCTTGAAAAGACATTTTTTATTCATCAATCCATTGAAATATAATCTTCTTCATTTTTGATGAGGTCATTAATTAAGGTAGTAATGAGAATTCATGAAAAAAACAACAATAATAACCTATTAGAATAAGAAAAAATGGGTACTAATCGTCAGTTTGATACTATCTAGAAATACCCTTGAATGGCCTCCCTCGGACAGCCTCATCACACAACCTCATCTGACACAAATTTTAATGAACCACTTATTCTCATTGTATTGATATGATGGTGAGAAATTAATTTTCTTTTAAATACATCCCCAAGATTCTAAAGGCGAGAAAAAAAATGATGAAGGGTTTGAATATAAGTGGGGGTGATTTACTCTATAAAAATTAAACCACATACCAAAAAACCACTATATGATATATGATAAAAATAAAGACAACTAATCAATTTCATTCATATAAAAACCAACCAAAGTGTGTGATAGTGGAAGACAACACAAATCATCAAAGTGAACAACACAATACATTCTTATAAACACAAATATGACAACATGACTACATTATCCACAAGCTCCATGCTTCAGCAACACCAAACAACTCAAGCATCATGTGGTGGTACTAAAGACATATGACACTTTAGTTTTTCCCAAGTCTATGTGGATGACATCTGAAAAAGTAAGAAAGTTCCCACACATGGGTGAGATTAAAACTATGAAGGTTTTTTCCCAATTAGTTTCATTCTCTTTCCACTAGGATAGAAAACATATCGACATTTATATAAAATAATTCATAAAATAATTCCCAAAATAGTTAATAATATGATATAAAAAACATCAATTTCACCCATTTATTCCAAAAAATATATTTTTCATTAAAAAATAATGCTTTAAAACTATTTCCCAACATCCATTTTGGAATAACCATTCCATTCCACAATTCCATACATCCAACAATGCATGTAACTATGACCTCCCTATACTCGTGAGTGGTGAGTCAGCCTTTCACTAAGTCATTACCTAGTGAACCATTTTTATAGAGGATATTCCTATCCCTTATCCACCCCACTAATTATGGGGTAGACTCCTTACCATTATCTATCCAAAATTCAAATGAACACACCCAACCATTATTCCAAAAACCAATTCAAAAATGAACATTTCAACCATTTAATTAAAACTATTATTTTAATGAAAATCATTAATCAAACCAATTATAATCAACCATTAATGTTAAATAAAATGATCCCTTTTATAAAAAATATATTAATCATACCATTTACCATAATTCTATAGAAATATCCATTTTAAAATCCACTTTTTAAAATCATGAACCAAAGAAATTATATAAAAAAATTCAATTTCCTTGTATCCACAAACCGTCACTCCATAGGGTTTCCAACAATCACTAAAAATCCAATTCACAATTTATTTAACACAATATAATCAATTTAATATTATTTCAATCAGTTTTGGAAAGATCGGTCAAGATTGAAGCCACCTACCTTGAACATTTTGATGAAAACTGTAATCAGATGAAGAACACGGATTAAACCAAGTCAAAACTCCAAGAAACTACCTCAGATCTCTTCCACTATCATCAATAAAGCCAAATATAATCATAAATGGTATCCATAATATTATATATACACACAATAGGTATATATAAATGTATCTGATAAGAGGGAAGAAGTAGATCTAAGAAAACATGATAAGGACGATGAAGAAAAGAAACTTACTGCAAGAATTAGGCTTCAATGCACAAACAGAATGCACCAGATTGATTACAATTCTCATGTGAGAAGTTCTCTAGCCATAAATGGAAAATAATCTATATTTAGGTCCATTTTGGGAAAAAATGAATGAGTTAATGGTAAAATGAGTGAGGTCCACTTTTTAAGGATCTCACATTGACCCTGCAAATTGTTTAGTCACACGGTTAGACAAATAGTTTGCTAACTTTGATTTAGAAAATATCTATAAAGACCCCCACATGGCCTCCACACGAGGTCTCCAAAACTGTGTTCCCACCATTCATAAGCTACTAACCAAAACTTGTAACACTACATGGTTTCTAATAATATTTCGCACGGTTGAGACAAACTTTGCGCATCTTTTGTGCCTCCCCTTTATCCCAAAAAACACCATGAATGTTCCACATACACTCCTAACCTTCACCATTATACAGAATATATATATATATAATAACAATAGTGGTGAAATACTAGAAACTGAGGTACTATAATAAGGTTTTCCAATTCATCTCCCATTTCATTTGGTTACATATTTGTAAAATCATTCTATTATCCATCATAGTCTATATTAACGTGAATCCTCCAAGATATGGGCATGAACTAAATCTAAAAATATAGTTTCCGCAATAATAGTCATAGTGAGAAATAATATAATCATGAAAAATCATTCATAGGATGACTAAATCATCACACCTTATTTTAAAATTTATGAAACATTAGGTTTAGTCTAGTCCATCCTAAGCCATAATCAATTAAAATCATTCAAAATTGTTTATATAAAAAATGTGAGAAAAAAAATCATATCCCTCAATAATGTAAAACATGGTTCCAAGTATGGGGACATTCATTGTTCACTAGAATTATAATTGAGATATACTCAACCAACACCTTTTGAGGTTATTGTACTTGGATGTATCTATTCAAAAACAACATCCACATATATTTTACTAACTATGTTGTATTGGTAAGAAACCCGAATAAATTCTAACTTAATGAAAAATTAAAATTTTATCTTATATATTGACTTATCCATAGGGTTTTCCCCAATGTTCTCCAATCCTAATATCCAAACTCTAACTAAACCCTTCTCTGATTATAACAATATTATAATATAATTTCAAAATTTATACATTACATCTTAATAAATGAAATTTCACTTCATCACATTACAATCCATGGTAAAACTATAAATTTTTTTTTTACTTGGATACATAATATATAGAATTATTATTTTATGATAGTCATTCCCATATGGTACTCTTATTAGACACATCATACATAAATCCTATAATTAGAACTTGGGAAAATAGAATATAAGAATGGGTGTGTTCAAATTCATAGTAATTTTAAACAAGGGATATTTCAATTATAACATAAACATAACATGATCATAAGGGTATAATAACATAATCATTAAATTTGAGAACCATTACTTTAATATCATATATTATAATCAAGATTCACAGAATAAATCATTTCTACTAAAAAGAAATGAATCATCAAATAATGAAAGAACTTATATCCTGAGAGTATAACATTGGAGTAATACATAAGTATGTGGAATAAATATAATAACATAGCCAATTATATTTATTGAAGGATCATTCCCATTACTATAATATTGTATTGTTTTCACTCCCCATTCCATCATATCCGTAGTCGAGGTTTACTCCCAATGTTATCATAGTGGACAAGGTTCCTTAATTAACGGGGTCCAATCCCTATTAAGATAATTATTATCATTCTTGTACAATTTCATTTTCCCTAATACACGGATACCCAATTTGATCTTGACATAGCCCAAATGGAATTTATAATCTCCATAGATTAACTTCTACGACCCGTAATAATACTTGAATAAAAATGGAATGATATCTCTATAAAACCGTAGATGATTAATGATACAAGTTGGTGTGTAAAAACTCAAGAAGGGGAATGTACCAGAAACAGATAGGAAAAACAATACCCAAACTGTTCATTTTCAAAAGACGCAATATATTTAAAGATAAATCTCATGGAAACCCTATGTAATGGGTGGGTAACATGTCCCCTAGTAACCTCCAAAACTCATAGTCCAAAGAATCAAGTACACCTTCCACCTCTAAGTGAAATTTTACCTTTTCTTTTTCCTGGAATAAGATAATCTATAAATTCTTATATGAAAAGGTAGGGTGAAAGAATATCATCCCAATTGGACTCCACCAAATATTTTATAATGGAATCCATGATAATATACCATTTATAATTTCAATTTAAATGATAATGGAATGGAACGAAATTTGAAATTTTAAAATGAAAATACTATTTAGAATCAAAATTTTGAATTTATATCAAAGTAGGATTAAATAAAGACTTTATATAGAACATTTAAGTAAAATATTTGGAATGGATAAAACAATTATATAATCAATGGAATGTATAATCAAGTAAAACCATAAAACATGAGCCTCAACATGGTTGGTGAGGACTATTCATGGTCATCCATGATACCCAGGATCAAATCCTAGTATAAGAATATTTTTATTTACTATAGTAGTATTTTTGTTGATACAAATGTTGGTATTGTAGCCGATACTGTAATAGGTACTAAAGCAATAATTATAGCAGTTGTTACTATTCACCTTTTCACCACCGTTTTGGTCCTGGTGTCCTTCAGGCCTTCAGGCCACACAAGATACTGGGTCAGTTAATATTTATGGAATCCTCAAGGATTTCGGGCCACCTCAAGGCCTTTGGGCCACCTAAGGTCCTTTGGAAAAAATGTTATAAAAACATACACCATACATATTCTACAAGATACAAGGTCTTGAGGAGGATTCAGAACAAGGTGAATTCACCAAGGTAAAACTATAGAATATTGAATAATGAGAGGGTATGGAAATATTCATTGGTACCAGGCTTGTGCATCTCTATACTGGATAGTTAGTCAAACATCCTTGTGATAGAGGAGAGATGATCATGATAAAGATTCTGGGGAGGGGTGGTTTCAAGTATTAATAGTTTGGGATAAATTCCTCTAAGACCTTAGGATCTTGTATTATCATGAATCTTACAGTCCAGGTAAGGGTTCCATTTAAACCATTAAAAAGAGTATTATTAAAAATGAAAAAAAATTGAAGGCCTTCAAGCCATAAAGGATGTAAACCCAAACATAAAACCACAATAATTAGAACCATGGTACATTAGTTTCTATTAATAAGACCCTCACACTTCTCAATCATCATCACATATCACAATAGGTGCCCACCCTAAAATCCACACCCGAATAAGATAACAATTATATTAAATTAATAAATACCCCATTAGAGGACTCATTATGGGAAATCATTCTGAATTTCGTTTAGTTTGAGTTTTCATCATCAATCAATTTCTAGGGAGTCTAAGTCCTAGAATTCTTATCCTAAATATCCTCTAAATATTATTCTTTAATCCATTTATATAGAGTATGAGTCCTAAAATTATTTTCTTAATGTTTCACTAACTACCTTGTTTCACATGTGTTTCAATAAATGAATCATTAAATCAAGGTAAAATCAACCATTTTAAATCATATCAATCACTCATATTTCAATTACCAAATTTTATTTTCAATATTCATTTTTGATTTCAAAAAAATCATTTTTCTTCATAAAATTAGTGAATTTTCATATAAAATTAAATATATGTAAATTTTGGAGAAAAATATCAAATCATTTCATGAAATCCAATTTCTATTCTGGAAGTCATTTATCTCCAAATCCACAAAAAAAATACATTAAAATTATATGTTTTAACAATTCCATTCCCTTTTAAAATAAAAAATCATATCATATAAAATATTGGTTTTTTTTAAAAACTAATAAATAATTTTTAAATAAATAAAAATGTTTAGGGTATCCGTTTTAGGATTATCCTTATGGAACCACCTAAAATTTATCATGTGATCAAATTAACCACCTCAAAGGGAACCCAAATGATAATAGAGGTGAATAATATTAGAAAACATGACTTATAAACAATATCCATCAAAATATAGATTATATCAATCATTAACATGTTGATCTATCACTCTCTAAGAATGGTTGAAAGTGAAATTAGGGGAAACAATATGAGATGAGACTTTTATACTGAAATGATATCAAAAAAATATTTGGCACATTGATCATCCACTTTAAGGAACTATAGGATTCAATATCACATCATTAGAGCCTCCAAAGACAGAGGAATCATATAAACATCAAATGGGGATGATTGGAATCTTAAAGAGGGGTCCTAATATTTTTAATTAATTTTTTAAGTGGGGTTAAAACATGTTTCCATGGATTCCTGTGATGGATGCATGTTTAAAAATCAACATGCACCTTAACAGTGTATACCTTCAAAAAATCTAGATGTGGTTCACTTTTTGTCCACATGGCTAAACTAATACTGTTCCAACCATGAAAACCCCTCTATCAAAAGGATTCATAGTTTAGTGAACTAGTAGTGGAGAACTAGTAGAAATGTTTAGACTAATTTCCCCCCTTTACAATGGCTATTGAAAGGGGTCAATTTTTATTAGGATAAAAAATATTGGTTTTCCCTAACCATGTGCCCTCCGTTCACAGCCCCAAAAACCTCCAAAAAAATTAAAGCAACAAAACATAATCCATAGATCAAGTCCCAATCAATGTATGGTCAATATAAAAGTCTATTAGTACTTTTAATAATGTGATAGTATGTTATAACCTCTCCACCATAAACACTTTTGATCCCCGGAAATCATGTCTAGAATTTTCCATATCAAATAGATGAGGTCACTACTCCCTCATCAGTGCCTCATGATCCCAAGTCGCATGAGATTTAGAACCATGTTGTTATAGTACACGAACCAAATGTATAACCATACAAAAAAACATTTATCATAGAATAAATAATCCTAGCTAGATGCCTAGTCATGAAAAAATCAAGTTAAACATCCGGATCTTCCCCACTCAATACATGAAAGGGGTCAGAAAGATACTTCATGATATATGATACATAATATACTTTATGTATCTAAGTCCATTGAGTTTGGATTTATAAACGGTTATCCACATTTCACTCCCAATAAAAAATCTCAAAAGGAGTAATTCAAATATTTTACTACATTCTACTATTATAAGAAAAATCTACGAATCCTAATTAATCATCCCCAAATCCACCATTGTATAGAATATAAAAAAAACAATGTCCTCTAGAAAAGGTATATCTCATTACAATTTTTCATCCATCTGTAGAAAATGTGTCAAACTAAAAAATTCCAGATATCTTAGCACCTCTTAGAGGTATCTCCCAATGTGATGTGAAAATTGGGGATCCATATCCGAAACTATAGCATACAGAACACATGTAAAACAGAGAATCTCATTTATATTGAGACTTCCCAAATCATCAAATTTTTTTATATAGAATAGTTATAAATTTAACAAATTTGTTCACCCTGTCGATCGCAACCCATATCTCATTATTCTCCAAATGGTTACATGTAATCCCAAAAAAAAATTACATAAAAGTCATAGCTCACATCCAAGTCCTCATAGGAATAGTATGAAGGAAACTCAAAGGGTTCTAGTGTTTATCCTTGACCTACTAAAATGAATACAAAGGATAAACCAAGTCAGTGATGTATCATCTTTTTCCTGGTCACTATAATATTCATCACATATCCTAGAACATCATTGAGGTTCCTATATGTACTACCCACTTGGAATTGTAAAAATCACCCTTTAAATCATTTCTCGTAAAAAAAGAACATTGTAATAGTAATGGAATCATATGATATCCTTAGAAGAGAACGACCACCTAATTACTATCTCCTCACCATAAATTAAATCAATAATTCTGTAAAATTAATTATCAAGCTATTAATGCTAAAGAATTATATTGAGGAGACCATAGTTCAACTAATCATTCATTATAACAAACATGGTCTAATACCCTTGGAATCCAAAATGAAATTGAGCAAATAAATCCATCACATTCGACTCGTTTGATAAATCCTTCATGGAAAGTGTGAAGAATCCATCCCCAATAGATCGGAACCATTACATCACCTTATTAAACTGGAATAAATATATGATTCAAATCCAAAATCACTAATCAGTTTATCAGTTTTAGAAACCATATTATGTACATGAATTAATCATTATAATTTAAAATATAAAATACTAAATATATAATTATTTTAAACAACATTATTTTCCTAAATTAACCCTTCATATCAATCATAATAAACATATTAGCATCCAAAGGAAAAACAAAACATAAGAAATGGGTGATATCAGAGGCCATGTTTTTGGGACCATGTTTGATGGAGAAAGAAGTTTGCAGAGTTAGCATTTGCAGAGTGTTGTATTTTTTTGTCAAAAAAGATAAATCAAATCACATTGTAACGGACTTAAAACCAGAATATTATTTGTTGATATGTATTTCTCAAATATCATGACTCAAAAGAACTTTTGATGCAATCCTTATGATAGAAAGGGGGAGAAATGATGATGCCAGTCATATACAGTTTTGATTTCAAGGAGTGATGCTGCTTGAAGATAGGGAAGTTTTTGTACTTCTCATTGTATCT
This sequence comes from Viscum album, assembly GCA_963277665.1. NCBI lineage: Eukaryota > Viridiplantae > Streptophyta > Magnoliopsida > Santalales > Viscaceae > Viscum > Viscum album. The sequence goes on from OY728128.1 coordinate 601,632,116, forward strand.
CGGACAATGATACATTTGTTATTTCATAAGATAAATATCATGATAGTGGAATTCATGATAAAATAAGAATAATGGTTATGGGAAGCAGTGAAGAGAGAAAATGAAAAAGCAATGGAAAATCTGGGGACGGTAGAAAACCACAGTTTAAGGTGGCGTTGTTTTCCATTGTTTGCCAAATTTTAGGGCCTGAAAATCGGGAGATGAAGATGTCTTTTTGGCAATGGATGGAGTGTGCAAGATTGATGATGGTCTAGATTTTTTCATGCAAGGAAAGATTCACAGTCAGAATATCGAAAAATGACAAAGGCATGGAGTGCGCGGAAATTAGGCATGCTGCACGCAAAAGAAAGTGGGGTGCATAATAATTGAGGGTGGCATGAAATATATACAAGAGGCACAAAATTTCAGCAGGATGTGCGAAAAGTAGAGTGGTGCGTGAGAAAGAGAATGTTGTTTTCGCGCAAATGGTGTTTTGAGATCAGAAGTTTGAAAATTGGCAAAGGCATGAGGTGTGCGAAATATCAGAGCATTGCGCGAAATGTGAAGTTGTGTGAATGATGTTTTTACTCGCATGAAGAGGGTTTTACGTGCAGATTAGTGGTTTTTGCACCGGGTCAAAATGCCAATAAATATGGGGCGAACCCTTCTCATTAGGCAAGGCTCGACACATAGAATAAATATTGAGCTCTGTTGTGCTTAAATTATACTCTGATTGAGTTGCGCGAAAATAAGAAAGTTTGCGCGAAAATAGGATAGCTGCCCCCAAAGGGAAAAAGTTGTTTAGAAAAAGGTGAGTTGCGTGAAAAACATATTCACGCCAAAAGTGAATTTTTGCACACAAGTCATTGGAATTTCATGCAAGATATTCTAAAGGCTGTGTAAAAGATTGGGGTCTTCACACATATTCAGATGTGTGTATGGATGTTCCTGCCAGCTTCTGGGTAGGAAAGTGAAGAATTTCTTTGAAATATTTGATTTGAGTATGCTCATTAAGAAGAATTGATCCATTGAATTACCCTATTTGTGATAAGAGGGAGCACACACACTATTGGATTGTTTTCAAAGTGCTACACAAGTGTAATTCTATATCCTACTCGTTCTATTCCACATCATATGATTGTTTTCTAGTGGATTGTGTGGTACTGGATTGTTTCCATACCATACCAAGGACATAGCTACTCTGGTTGGGTAGTGAACCTTGTAAATCTTGTATTCCTGTGGTTGTGTGTGTTCAGCAGCGAAAGAAAATCATTAACAGGAGGAGAAGGTTGTTTCAAAAAAGTAAACTTAAAAAGAAAAAAGATATCACAAATTCACCCCCTCCACCTCTCAGTGATACATGGAACCTGACTGAGAACTTCACTAGTAAGGGTATACATATTGCAAAAACTGACATATATAATCATAAATGCTTATGGAAAGGTAAATATCTAAGACACAATCTATTTAAACATAATCATGATCATAATATGACAAGAATAAATGAATCAAATAATTACATATAAATGATCACTTGAGAATGAATGATTACAATTGATATTATACTAATTGAATAATAACATTAAATAGAAAAAATTATTCTTATAATGCTGGAATTCATAATGCTGGACAACAAAAACGTACTAGCAAGGACTTGTTCAACAAATATGAGAATAAATGGGTATGTCCTCATCCAAATCCCAATATTGTTTTGTCTCATGAGACCTACATATGTATTTATTGTCTATAGAAGGCCCCTCCCATCGCATAATAACACCAATTTGTTCCTCAAACGAATGAGGTGAAACATAAACATTATATACATATGAAATGTAAATAACTCTTCCCAATACATGCACATAATCACTATCCATTATGAGTTGTATTATGATTGGTGTTAAAATAGAACATCCAGAGCCAAACTGATCAGAAACAATATAATAAAATATACTATAAAATATCATAATATGTAATTATCTATGAACATTAATATTCAACATAGGTTTTTCACGTTCATAAAAATACTACTATAAAATCATTGAATCATCTTGAGAGAAATACATTTTTTTACTTTGAAATCATTTATTTTGAAAAGTTTTCTGATTATAAAATAAAAACTTTTCATTGAGAAAAACCTTTTTATCTTTTAAATTACGCTTCACAAAATTAAGGAGTCATGATGTTATAATTTTCTTCTCATGTTGCTAAAGTTAAAAAACATTCCTTCCAAATATTTTTCAAAAAATCATAATGTACATCAATTTTTAAATTAGAAATTTTTTATTTCAATCCATTTTTTAAAAATTCGATCATGGATAAAAATACATTGAAAATTTTGAGGATAATAGTGGAAAAAATTTGAATACCAGTTTAGAAATCATGGAAATGGAAGAAAAACTTTCCCCAGTAGAAACATAAACATAAACAATCCTGAATAATAATTAGATAGTGAAAAAACCCTTTACATAGGTCTGATTTCTTCCATACAAGTTCTGAACTCATGTATAGTGGTTTTAAACATATTATTAACTTATTAAAAAATATTAATCATATTTATTATATCATATATGATCCATTTATATAATTTTACTACTCATTTATAAATAATATTTTATTCATTTCCTGGATTTGGGTGTTATTTGTCTTGTTTTCTCATGCTTGTTTTTCATTGAATGTATCTGTTCTCTTGGATAATATATAGTTATTTCATATCCATAATAATATGATGTTCATATATATCATGGTTAAAGATTATATAAATTTTTTATATTCATTCTTTTATTTTTAACACAGAAAAAGAATTGTATCATGTGGTAGAGATAGTAGGTCCTACATATGCACAAGAGATGGTATAATTACATTTTTGGTGAAATGGTTAGGAATTTGACGGTATATTAATTATCCAAAATCAATATCATGTAATTAATATCATATATATATATATATATATTATTACTATCATTATACTAATACATGTTATGTGGTGATGGAAAAAATATTAAACCACGATGTGGACATGGTAAGTTGTACATAATCACGTGTGGTGCTTTGGTTTTTCATAGGATGTATAAAGGGTGGAATTTGGATACACCATAATCATAATAACTTCTCATAATATAGATTATAATATATTTATTACTTTATAATTCAAAGGACAAATTAATAGGAAGTATAGAAAAAATGAACATGAATGAGTTAGTAAAAATTATAACCTCTTCTTTGGTAGACTTCCATTAAATATATTCTTAAGGGATCTAGGTTAAGTATTTTTTGAAGACTAAAACCACTAGAACATGGTTAAAGATTTATGTAGGACAAATATGTTGGTTTTTATGGATTTTTAAATCTCAATGTTGTGTGAATAAGTGCGGGAGGATGTTCCCTTTTATTATTGAGGTGGGGGGCACTTTTAGAAACTCTCAAAATAAAAAATTAATATAAATTAAGTATTATTTCAAAATGGCTCCAAAGTGAAATATTTTTATAATAATATTAGTATTGTTATAAATACTCTAAACCAATAATTTTTAGACATGTTTGGTCTACATTATTAACCTTATCTCTTGTCTTGAACCCTTATCTAATCTTGTTAACTCTTACCATGAAAACATCGATTTTTACAATTAGAGGGTATATATTTTTACTATAAAATGAAATACTAACCATGATTGAATAATAAATAATATTTTCATACTTATCTAAATTAGTTGGATGATTTTTTTATTTTTTTAAATTTTGTATCATTCAATAAAATATTTTTTTAATATAACATTAATGCCAATTTTGACACTATTCATTACTTTTACTATTAAACAATTCAATAAATAATCATATCATTAGGAAAAAAACATTTAAAATATCACTAACATTCCAAGGTAATCATTAAAATTCATGGATGATGTTAATTATATAAAATTAAATTCATTTTATTATTTTTTTAATTATTTAATGGTTATTTCTATTAATTAAATAAATACCACATCATCATTTTGTAATCCATTAATGTAATTATTTATTTCATAAAAATTAAAAATAAATTATCATGATGAATATAAATATTTTAGATATAAAATTACTATTTATATCTCTATATATGTTCTAAATAACCACATATTAAAATGTAATACTTATTAAAAACATGAGTATGACATATTTTACTTTTCTAAAAATAAAATACAATAAAATGATTAAAGTCATCAAAGTGTAACCATTGGGAAATAATATCTTACAATGGATGTTTTGGTTTAAAATAACCCATCCAATAAAATTATGATAGGTGTTAGGGTAATTTATAATATTTATAATATTAGTTTTACCATTAATTATCTAATTTCCCCATTAGTGGGGTAATAAAAATTACTAAAGTAACTATTATATTGTCCAAAAATATAAGGGAACTATTTACTAAATTTGGACCTTATAATTCCAAATATGTAATCAATTTTTTAAAATTTAAAATACATATTTGGCTAAAATTATTTTATAGTTAACCTCATTGATGGGGTGAGAAAACTGGTTAATAATTTAAAAACATTAAAAAGATTAAGCATTTTTATATCATAATTCAATGTGAAATTAATTAAAATGAACAAAATTGGATTAAATGATATAATAGTTATCTAATTATACTTTAAAACCTATCAAAATATAATATAACAATATAAATTAATAATAATAATAATAATTCAATTAAAATCCAGTATTTTTCATTATTCATCAAAAAATAAAACGTATCATAAAAATTAAAAAAAAACCAAAGTAAATTTTTATATTATTGTTGAAAATATTTTTTTCTATTTTTTCAAAAATAATTTATATAAGTCTCAAAATGTAGTTTTAAAACATGTTCTCCATTAAAACGCGGTGTAACTACCATTAAAACAATTAACTTTTTATACATAAACTATGATTTATTCTTTTTTTTCCTATAAAATATATTTTTGTTAATGTAAAAGATTATATTAAATATTTAATATATATAAATTTCATAATTTTTTTAGTACTATAAATTCATTCCAAATTAACTACTTGGTTAAAATGGTCGTGTTTTAATAATGATATTTAATTGCATATCATTGTTCATTGAAGCTTGGTTTTATGTGAAACGTAAGAAATCAACAAAAATAAATTTAATTAAAAAATATATTTCATAAAATATTAGGGTGTTATAGAATTTTATTTATGTTTCCTTCTAAAATAATTATTAACTATATTTCCCTTATTATGGGTGTGGTAAATGTTGAAATCATAGTACAATAGCTTCTCCACCAAGCTCATCTTTCGAAGATTAAAATAATTTTGACATAAATATAACTACATATATTTTATTCAAAATAGATGGTAAATAACTCTCTAAAAATTAAATCCCACCCACTCATAAGAGAATTCATCAGACCTCATTTTTTAGGTCATGGGTTGGATAATTCTTCTCATGTGTCCTAGGTTTTTTGGAACCATAGGCTACCATGAGATAACCATGCATAAGAACAAATAACATTCTTGATCCTAATGTGTCAAAAAATCACACAATCCAACACAATCTCTGGATGAGTCAACACTAGAGTAGAAGTCAAAATGCATTTCAAATCATTAAAATAAGTATGAAATTTCACATCCCATAAGAAATTCACTCCCTTCCATGTGACAGTTGTGATAATAGAATCCAACATTGAGAAATATTTGATGAATCTGTGGTTATAGAAAACCAAAACCCAGAATATATAAATCCTAAAAAGATTATGTCATTTCTCTGGTGACATAAAATATTTATCCTTTTCAGTTTTATCTGAAATAGAATGTTTTTAGGAAACATTTTCTAGGAATATCACTTCTCAAATAAATAAATTACACTTTTGAAACATCATGTAATGTCTGTGATTTCTAATGTATTTTATAGTTGACCTCAAATAATGCACATGTTCGACCTCAGTTTTAATGTAAAACAAAATGGCATAATCAAAAAATTCCACAACCAAATTGAGGATCTCACAGAATATCCTATTAATTAGAGACATAAAAATGAAGGAGCAGTAGTTTGAAATATTGGCACAATAAGATACTCATAATGGCCACACAAAAATTTAAAGGTGGTATTTTAAATGTCATGCTCTATTATTCACAACTTCTCAAAACTAGGACAAACATCGCCCTTTGAAAACCATATTTCTGATTTCAAATATTCAAACATTTCAATCAATTTATGGAAAAGTATTGTTTTTCATTACTATAACACTATTTATTTTTTCACGAATCAACTCAATGAAAAGGTGTTATAACAAATAAATTATCAAATGGTAAATTCACTGGCCGTGGTCACACACTCAGGTGTGTAATTATTTATTCCAAAAAATCATCATGGTATGTTTTTTACTCTTTCATATTAGCTTTTGTCATAGGGTACGAAATAATTGATATCAGTTGAGTACCTGGTACTAAACCGATAGAGAACTATAACTCCCTTATTAGTGGAAAACCAGAAAAAACATGCTGAAAAAACCAGCAAAATGTCAATGATGTATAGAGGGAGATCTATAATCATTGATTCTCGCAGTAAGAAAAAATTAAATATTGATACTACCAATCCCAACTCTGGAAAATATGGTCCATCTCCACTCTACACTGGATACCATTTTCCTTGAAAAAAATATCACAACCCATTTGATGAAATATATGAATCCCAACAATGATAATAGTAAATTTGGGACATATGAAAAATTATCCATCCTATCCTAAAAATTACTTCAAAATTTTTCATTTAAAGAACAGAAAAGATCCAGGTAATCTCAATATTTGATGGAAAGAAAACACAAGGGGGAATCTGAGACACATTTATCTCTTCAATCCTAGGGGCATGGTAATATCGGTCACATATGTAGAAAATTCAATGAGAATATTTAAAAAATCAACTACATAAGTTGATATATATGACTAATATGTATAAGTATCAAATAAATAAATCACTAAATATAGGTATATAGTGATGTCACCTCATTCAATTTTATTACATGCATCATCTTAATCTGGAGACTCTCCCACTGAGTGATTAGGATTCATTCTAAAAGTTTATAGATGGAACCCCTTATCTCTTAATGCATGTAATTTCACCCTAAAAAGTTTTCATTATAATGATCCCATAGCACTATGTGTAGTAGAAATGACCTCAAAAACATTTATAGGTGACAACAGCTTCTATTCGAACTATAGGTCTTGAGTTCCTCATTTGAATCCCATTTTGAATTTACAACCATGGAACAATGCTACCAAGTAATACGGCCACTTCCATGAACTAAAATATTTTTATACAACTCATTCATTCTAGAACCACTATGAGACTCACCACACATTCTCTTTCTATTAAAGGAACTCACAAATCTCCAACTAGGAGAAAATGGCACCCCCTTCATCGCTGACTTATATCTATGTAAATCTCAATCATCAATAATCTATCCAAACAATAAAAATAATAATTCAGTATAAATATAAATACGTGACATAAAATGATATATTGTAGACCCATCTCAAATCATTGGGCCTTTAGTTTCTCATTTGTCACTACCTTTGCAAAAGACTGAACAAGTTCATCCAAATAGTTCGCATACTTTATTACATCCTTGTCACAATACTGAATGAAAAGAACTCCATATAATTTCCCAAACCATAGAATCTAGTTATAAATTTTCTATGAAAAGAATTATAATTTCATTCCACTAGATACCTCATCTTTTTCACCATAACCACGAAATCCCACCATCATCTTCTAGGTGCCTTAAGTGTTATGGTAGCAAATTTCACTTCAATAGAGTTATGAATTTCCATTAACTTATAATGAATATATATATTTTTTAAACAATCCTATATATTATGAATAACACTAGATACTTAGAATTATTGTTTAATCAACTTAACAATCTCTTTAGTGTGATCTCTAGATTTAACCCTTTCAAATTCCACTATTAGATCCTTAATGGGAGAGGGTGTAGGTACTAGTCTTAGATCATTAATGGAGAACACCACAATATCAACCAGATTTTATTCCACTAGAGGATTAAATCATATTAATTGACTAATAAATTCATCATCTGACATTTTCAATCATATTTTCATATGCATAATTATACAAAATATCAATAGAAAAAACATTAACATCGGTATAGGTACACATATCAACAACTTAATCAAGAGATATATGAATTTTATTTCCATCAAATAGAATCCAAAGTAGTTATTTTAAAGTTAATTAGGTCTAAATTATGGGTTACACTAGAATTAGATAAAATTACTACTCAATGAAACTTTTTCAAATCACCGATGGTGACTTAAAATTTATTACGATATATTATTACCAGAAACTCACTTGTAAATATCTCTTAAGTCCTTAAAATACGAGCATCTATCATTTAGTACAAGACTTATTTATATACCATCATTATAGAAATATGTTAAACCAAGAACATTGATTAAAATTTTTCACAAACCATAAAATATAGCCTAGGACACTGAAACCAAATCCAGTCTGAAAAATGAATGATTTTAATTCTTAACCCCCATAGGTTGGAAACAAAACAATGTATAATAAAAGAATAAAAAGGTAATTTTTTTTAAAAAAATATAAAAATGTAAATTATAGAGGGTTCTGATCCAACAATATTAGAAAATATACCTGAAAAATAAGAAAAATAATACCCAAGGAATGTATCATCAAACGAAACAACATATATCAAGTTGAAACTCCAAAAAAACACATATAACATGTATACAACATCTCCACTAGTTAATTCATCAATATATTTCCCATGAATCAAGTTCACACACCCCCTCCAAGTGGAAAATTACAATTTCTAGTACCTAGAATAATATTATCTATAAATGATCAATGGTAGAGATAGATTGTGATAAACATACCCTTATAGGATTACACCAAATAATACATAAGAAATTCCATAACAATAAACCATTCATGATCTCTTTTTAAACCAAATATGGAATTGGAATACATTTAAATATTTTACAACCCAAACATGATTTTGAATCTATAGATAATAGATATATCAAAAGAAGATTAAATGAATATCTTATATAGAAAATTTATATAAAATATTTAACCTGAAAAAAATAATTCTATAATCAATGGAATGTATAACAAATCCAAACCACAAATATACCCATACTGATTAGCCCTGTGGTATGTTAGTTTCTGGATATAGATCCTCACACTTTTCGATTACCATCAAAGCTCAAGATAGGTGTTCGCACTGAATGAAACACCCAATTAGGGGACCCATTATAGGAAATAAATCAACACTTCATTAGGGGCCCATAAGAGGAAATAATCTCAATTTTTTAATTACCAGTATCATCATCAATCCATTACTTGAGTGTAAAAGTTATATAATTCAAGTCATAATGACCCACTAACTAATAAGGATCACATGTGCATCAAAAAATAAGTCAATCAATCCTGGGTAAATCATTATATTTAAATCATTTCATCATTTATTGTTTGATTTCCCAATTTTCCTTTCCATCTCCCATTTCATTTTAATAAAAAACATCAGTTTACATCAATTTCATTCCATTTTATATAATCATTAATATTAAGTCATTTTTTCTCAAGAAGAAACATCATATACTTTTATAAAATCCAATTTGAATTCCATCCATCATTTCCCTCAAATCCACCAAATAATTTCAATAGTATTGAAATTGGGGGTTTTCCCAATGTAATGTATTTTTTAAATCAAATGTAAATGAATATAAAATATAAGGTTATAAATCCTTTTAAAATTAAATAAAAAAATAAATCAGTAAATGATATCAATTATATGGTAAATCTTTATGGAACTACATATTATTAATCATGTGATCAAATAAACACCTACAACAGGAATGCCAGTGAGAATGGTGTTGAATAAGATCAAGAAATAAAAACTATAAACATGATACATAAATGCATAAATTGGATCTAACAATAACATAATGATATATTACTCTCTTAGAATGATAAATTATCATATTTAGAGAAAAAAAATTATGAGTAGATTTACATACCTTAATAAGATTGAATGAAGTCATAGTTAATTCTATCCACATATTTAATGGCTTAGAGGATTCAAAATCACTCTTGATAGCCTCAAAATACTAAGGAATTTTATTAGGGTTGAATTGGGGAGTTCATATTATTAAATGTGGTTATAAGGATTTATAATTTTCTTTGAGTCAATTAAAAACAATATGCATGGTTATATAGGTGGTCCACAGGGTTAGTAGTAACTATACTCTTTAATCATGAACCCATACCAAACATTTGGATGGGGTGCACAATTTCACCAAATGGTTAAATTAACCATGCGAAAACCATGAAAAACCATCTATCCAAAGGATGCATGGTTTGGATGGGTAAATTCCAAATTTTATTAAACCTTGAACCCCCTTCATTTTCCTCTTTATACGATATATAGTTGTTGGGCCAAAAAACATGGAATTATCAATCCATGCTCCAACTATGAATAGCGCCAATACCCAAAAACAATTCATACTCCACTAAAAACTACCTAAGATATGGTAATGGGATATAAAATTATATCAGGAGATATATATTTATATAATGAATTTGAAATCAATATAACTATGGTATGACCTGTAATATAGTGAATATCATCCATTTCTGTGTCACAATATCATAAATATTAATAATAGAAAAACCCATTCAATTGAAAAACTTTTATTAAATATTTAATCATAGTATAACCCATGGAAAATAAATGGGATTCATAAATTTTTAATCATAACATAATTAACTCTTGGTAATAAAATGGGTATTATGGAAAAATTCATATATAATCATCACCACATGCCATAGAATGAATGCATGTGGATCGCATCATTGAATCATTAACCTCATAATGTATATTTAATATAAAAGGATATTATCCTAGAAAAAATCCAATTGAAATATCATAGAAACTTTTCAAGAGGAATATAGAATTTTTACTTTGAAATTAAATATTTATAGTCTAAATAATTTAAAATATAAAAAAATATTTAAAAATATCATTGGATACATGTAATGGAAGTAAAAAATTAATGTGTGACCATAACAGTAAGAAATAAGATTATTTCTATCTATGTTAAATCAAATATTCATTTCCTATTTTTCATAAAAATTATAAAGGAACTATATCATAAATTGAAAAAAATATTCCTTTTAAACCATTTTTAATTGGGTATACATGGGTAAAAACATTAACGAATAATAGTCGAATGTAAAAAAATATTGGAATCATTTTCAGAAAATATTGACATCAAAGAAAAATAATTTTTTACTAAATAGAGAAATAAAGTCACATTTCCTTAAAAATATTATCTTTGTCTCTGTAGTAAATAATGAGTGGAAAATAATAAATTAGACATATAATATCGAGAAATTATCATTAGAGAAAACATTAAAGGGTTTCTTTAGATATATATCATAAAATTTACACATATAAATCTAAATCATATCACTATAAAAAACACAAGTTTGTTCTTGTTCTATTGACCATCGATAAATAAATTTGGTTTAAATAAATAACAATATATATGGGAATTTGTCAAACCACATATATTTTTTTATTTTAATAATACTGGGGGGTTTCCATTAAACCACTATGAATTTTTTTTTAAAATCCCCCATTTTCTCACCCTCCCCCTCCCCCTCTATGTGGCCTGACACCAACCTCTATCCTCCCCCAATCAATGTGTGACCCTAACCCCATGACCCCCAACCCTCCAAAATCCTTCTCCCCAATAGTGATGTGACCCCCCTCCATCCTCCATCCTCCATCATCAATGGAGACCAAAACCCTTACACCCCCCCCACTAACATCCCACTTCTCGATGGTGATGTCGAATCCCCCCTCTTTCCTCCCTCTCCCCAATGGTAAAGTGGACCCCCCCCCCACCTCCCTCTCCAAGGATATGTTCCATTCCTCTTATCCAATTATGCTTTCTTTGGACTTCTTTTTGGAGATTTTGTTTCCTACATATTGGATGTGGTAGATCAGCTGTTGATTTTACATATTGCATAGTTCATTAAATTAATAAACTCTATCTTATTTCCCAATTAATCTAGGATTTATATTCCAAATTAATTTATTATTTTTTTATATAAATATATTTTAATGGTATACCATGTTTTTCATGCTTTTTATTTAATGTGATGGTTTTTTATATGAAAATATGTAATTTAAATTAATTTCTAAACTACCATGCACACCCAACATTTGATAAAATACTATATAATATTTTATTATTTAATTTCAGGATATTAAAATTTATTTTTGTATTTAAAATAATTTTTAATTGAAACTCGTGACTTCCACGGGTGTGCATGGATTTTTAACAATCAATGTTGGGTTACCATAAATATAGTGACTTTAAAATGATTGAGTTTTTGAGTTTTCAAAGCAATTTTTATAAATAGGTTTATCTAAGTATATTCTCTTATAGAACTATCCCTAAATATTATTTTATTGTTCATAATGCACATAACTAGAATCTATTTATTTATCTTGAATTTTATAAAATAAATAGTGACATAGTGACCCTTGGTTATACTCCTGCGCTTTAAAGTAAATTGTGCACCCTGAGTGTTTTATTCTTCATTTTTCCTATTTTCCCTACATAGTGTTCCCCATGAGATTGATCAACTCCCTTAATTTAGTCTTACTCTGTATTCTTCCGCATTAAATTCAAAATCAGGGGATTGTAGTTGAAATTTTATCCCTTGATTTAATAACATTCTATTTAGTAGAATATTTGTTGATCAACATTGTATAATAATAAATTACCATTTGGAAAAAACTAATCCTAAAGAGTAAAAATGATAAAACTAAAACGGGTGAAAAAAGACATATATTAATCTATCAAATATAATCATCCACTATATTCACTAGATACCAGTAATAGCTCCAGAAACATGACTAAAAACGAATCATTACTTATAACAGCAGATAAGTTTTATAATTTTATATATTATTATTTCAAATCACTAACTATCATGTTTTAGTACGTGTCTAGTAAAAGGGTTCCCTCACTGACTAGTCTTTCAAGAAATTTAGGTGCACGTTTAAAAAGACCTTAAATGGTATGATGAAGTATAAGGACATATAAAAACCTAAAACATCTATTTTTGATAGTTTTATCCATCTAATAGTGTGTGATATCCAAATAAATTATAATATTCATTCATATTTTTAAAGGGTTTCTCTGTTCATAGTTATAAAATGGGAAATGGTTCGAAAATTGATTGATATAGCTAATTTTTCATTGTAATGAACCCTCCATAGTTACAAGTCTATGGTAGAATGTACCCTTATATTTTTCTCCAATAAAAATAATATCTTTTAATTATAAAATTTCATAAATTGATACATCATTATCTTATTTAATGTAAATGTTGTTACCACAAATTAATCCGTAATTATTTATTGTTACAAGCATGTATCTAACTTCAAAAACCATGATCTTGAGTCTTATTCTAAACTATATATATTCTTCTTTAATATTTATTATACCTATTTGAATAAAAATTTATATATTTATATTCGAATATATTGAGAGAATATACTACAATACATATGGATGAAATTTGGATTTATTTACTTAAAACACACATTTTTATACCAAGGGATTGGAAGAATTTTTAGATAATGCATTTGAAAAATTATTAGTGGGTGATAGAATGAAATGTAAATGTCTTGATTGTGAATTTAATAAATGGATAAATTGAAATTAAGTATATGAGAAATTTATATTGAAACAGTTTCCTTCTTGATATGTATTTTGGATTGGGTATGATGAATCCAATATTATGGAAGGTCAAAACATTGAAAATATTATCGATGAAATAAAAATTATCCCAGATGAAGATAATTTAGTTCAAAATTTTTTAAATGGAGTGTTTGGTTTTAGGAAATACAATGTCATGATTTAAATATATTAACAAAACCATCAGTGGAACCCGAATAGGATAATCGTTCTTCGAATGTCAATGACCAAAAAAATATTTTAATAAATTAGTTGAATATGGGCAATAAGAAATATATGAATGGTGTGACAAGTATTTTAATTTTTCTTTTTGACATATGTTGTTTCATATCATGTGTCTTATTGGAATTATTGAGAAATAAATTTCAGTGATTTTAGAGTTTCTTCATGATTCATTTAGTGAAAATATAATCCCTACATCGTACTATGAGATGAATAAACTCATTAAAAAAATGGACATGATTGGACAAAGATACATTCATTCCCTAAATATTTCATGATTTATATGGGATAAGATTTTGATAAATAATAATGTTCAAGGTGCAATACAAATAGAAGGAATTCAATGAATAGTAGTGAGAGTATAAATCAATGTAACCCTAGGAAGATTCAAAAGAAGAAATTTCTTGAAAATTTATTTCTTTACATTCCTCTGAAACCACGATTGCAAAGATTACTCATTTCATATTACACTTCAATTGGCATAAAGTGTAATGCTAAGGATAATAACTATGGCTTGATGAGAAATACAAAGGATTAAAAATCATGGAAGATGTTTGATTCAGTATATACCTATTTTTCTTTAGATCCTAGGAAAATATGTTTGGGATTATATTCTAAAGGTTTTAACCCTATGGTACATTATGTAATAACTATATCATTTGGTCAGTTGTTTTTATCCAATATAATCGCTCTTCATTGATGAGTATGAGGAAAATGTATTTCATTAATTATATGATCATTCATACAACGAAAATTCATGGATATTACATTGAGGTATATCATCAACCTATAATCAAATAATTTCATAAATTTTGGGATGATGTCATGAAAACATTTGATGCTTTAATAAGAAAACTGTTAATAATGCATGCTTAATTATTGTGGAAAATTATTGAATTCCTAAAATTTGAATTTTATCTAGTTGGAACACCTATATTGGTTTGTCATGTCATGTTTTTAATTTTTATTTGGAACCTCAATTAATACCTATTATCAAAAATTAGTGTTTTAGGTTTCATCATAATTTTCTTGATGATTATCATATATTCATATTTAATAAGACACAATTCAATGGAGATACTCAAATGAGAAAGTCATTGTCGGTTTTATCTGGATCATAAATAATGGGACAATTAATGAATTTCACTAAATAATTTGGAAAATATTTTTAGTTTAAAGAAGGTGGAAATGTGTACAGGGTATAGTATCCAGTGATGCTGGAACACAACAATGGAAGAAAATGAATATATTTTCCAAAATTAATTAAGGGGAGTTTGATTTGATACATGATAATATTCACGTAATGCATATTCAGAAGAATTTCATTGAATATTAAATTTTTTTAGTGATTAATGAGTAGGGTAAATTGATAGATGACCTTAATTCCCATAAGTATTTGGAGTTAATGAATATAAATCATGGTTTATGGGAAAATGAGAAATGAAAGTATCCATCGATTATATTTAAAATGAAAATCATGAGATAAGTGTATTTCTATGAACATTAAAGAATGTAATAATTCTAGATGGATATTCATGTAACCTATCAATATCATTTGATTTGAAAAATTGAAATTTACAAGGTTTGAAAAGTCCTGAATCTCATGTTTTTAGGGGGAATTTGTTATTATTGTCTTTATATAATTATTTACTTGAAAATTTAACTGAAGTTCAATTTGAGTTATGTACCTTTTTTATAGATATTTTTGGAAAAACATTAAATCCAAACAAGCTTAATAAACTTAAAGAAATACTTTTTCTGATGTTATTCCATTTGGAGATGTTACTTCCCCCTTCATTATTCATTTACATGATTCATTTTAGACATCATTCAGTTGAAGAATCCAAAATCGATGGAATGGAAAACTATTGATGGACATATATAATTGATAAGTACACTGATTTTTTATGTTAATTTTTGAATTTTATTTTCTATCATCATTGTGTAAATTTTTTTAATATGTTTGTTATTTTTTTCATTAGGTATATAGGTAATTTGAAATCATATGTGAGAAATAAAGCTCAACCAAAAGGCACTATTGTTAATGGTTACATAGATAATGAGTGATTGAACGTATTATCTTGGTACTTGGATGTGATTGAGACTAGATTAAATCATTGTTGATGTTCTAAATACAACTCCATTAATTCTAGTTTTTGAATTCATTCATCAGTATTTTCATCTATTGGATAACCAATAGGGATGTGGTCAAATTTTAAACTGACTAAATTGGAGTTGGTTAAATCCCATAGATATGTGCTACACATTAGTGATATTGCATATCTATTTATTTAATAATTTAAACTATAGATAAAGAGGTGACAAAGGGATCAAGATCGAAATGATTTGGAATTAAAAAAAGGTATTAACAAGGAGATTTTTGAATTATTCTCCTATTGTATATGTATATAATCATATACATATTATTGGTATATAGTTATTATATATATATTAGTAGTGATATATTATATCTTTTTTTATATTTAAGGAATGATGAAAATCAAGATGAAATATCGACTGTTTTGATGTCATTATCTTGAGTTCTTCTAAGGTAGGCTACGATAATTGAATCCTATAATATTCATGGATTAAGGATTCAAATTATTTATCATGAATAAGACATGAAAAATCCTAAATAGTGGTGTATTTACATTTTTTTTGTGGGATATAATGGTAATATAATTCATATAATTGAAGTAAACCAACAGGTCCAGTTTTCAGTTATCTTACTCAAATTCAAGTGGGTTAACAATGATATGTGTAAAATGAAAGATTTGTTATATTTTACTTCTGGAAACTTCTCTCACATGATGGATACCGTTGAGCATGTCAATCATGATCCATTTATATTATCTTCAAAAGTGATTGTTGTTTATTATGTGAATGATAACATACAAGAAGGTTGGATTGTCATTGTACACATAAAGTAGAGATACTTGTATGATATGGTGATGAAGATAAATTGATACTTTATGATAGTGAACCTCAAAAACCACAAAATATTTAATATTTATTTCCTAACAATATATAATTGTTAAAACATGGATGATTGGGTGAAAATGAAGGACTAGTCTCAATGAAGGTTGATAATATTGAACATAATGAACATGAAGATAATATAATGTATAAATTGGTAATGGAATTAAATTAAAAGTTCTCATTAATATGTTTTTCTTAAAATTAATCATCATTCTAGTTTATCATATTTTTTCAAAGATCATATTTTTTCATTTTTTATATATTTAATATACATTAATAATTGATAATTTGGAATACTGAGAAAAAATAAATTTCAGGATTTGGGCCGATCAGTATCTTAGAACACATTACTACTACTTTAATCTTTTGTGGATATTAGAGATTCTGTTGTACCTGAGACTCGTAGTGAGCCAATCATTTCCTTATCTTTTTTCATTATCCCACTACGAAATTCACCTATAGTGTTAGAGAATTTGTACACCACTCCATCAAAGGTATATTGGTAGATTACCATTACCGATATCTGTGTCATTATTATAAAAGAAAATAATATTTTATCAATTTTTAATGAATTTTTCCTACAGATAAATATAATCATAGTAGGTATAAAAATACGAACACAATGGATGTATGGGGACTAATGTAATTTATTATTATCATTGCATTTTATGATTTATGGGTTCCAACTAATAACACTATCAGAATATATGGGAAAATTCATAGGAAACTTGCTTTTGAGATAGTAAGATTTTCCATTAATTATATTGGTTTGAGGAATATTTCTATATCATGAAAAAATGGGGTCTTTGATACTCAATTAACGGTAATATTAATTTCATATTATTTGATAAATAATTTGAAATACATGAGTAAATATTTTAACATAATTATAAAGTGTTATACTTTTTATTTCTAGATTTTTTTTTAATTTTGTTACTTGTAACTCTGCTTCACACCCATCAACTTTTCAAAGAACACATTCAACATCCATAAAAAACTAAAATTAAAATTTTATATAAAAAACTACATTTTGGGGTATATCAAACCCATGATGTTTTTGAA
Organism: Viscum album; assembly: GCA_963277665.1. NCBI lineage: Eukaryota > Viridiplantae > Streptophyta > Magnoliopsida > Santalales > Viscaceae > Viscum > Viscum album. The sequence goes on from OY728128.1 coordinate 601,650,164, forward strand.
TTACATTTGGTTGATTCTCAAAAATCAAAAATTAATTATAGATTATATTCTATACGTTTTAAAACAATATGAGCTTATTTGTTCAGTTTTGACTCGGTAAAAACATAAGAAAGTTACAAAAGACATTAAAAACAAGTGTTGGAGGGTAAAAAATCAGAAAAATGCATTAGATTATCATGAAATAAAGATACAATGAATATAGATTTAAGTTTGAAATATAGGAATTGACAACACTACCTTCCTCATGAGAGTTTCCTCATTATGGTCATAAACGTGTTTTTAGTGTTTAGAATCAAAAAAACATGTGTAAAATGGTAAAAAATGAAAAAAACAATTTTTGTAATATTGTCCTAAAGTCATGGTAAATTGATCTTATATTAAATTTTCAAATATAGGAATGGATGGAACATAATTATTAAGGATAGTCTTCCTATTATGAACATAAAGATGTTTTTAGTATTTAAAACATTTAAACATCTTTGAAATATTAAAAACTAGGAAAATTAAGTCTAATTATATTAAAATTAAGGTACAACCACCATTTATTTGTTTTTAGTATATAAAAGTAGAAACAATATCAACTTGATGTGTGATTTGATCATAATTACTCGGTAAACACGAATGAAATTTACAAAAGCATTTAAGAACTAGTGTTGATGGGTCAAAACTGGGTAAATGATGTCCGATTGTCCAAAAAGAAGGGGAAATTGACTGTAGATTTAATCTTGAAATGTATGAATAATCAAAATGTAATTATAAATAATGTTTTTCATGTTATTGTTGTAAATGAGTTTTTAGTGTTTTAGAACACTAAAACATGCATGAAATGGTAAAAAATAGGATAACGACATAAGATTGTCCTAGAATAAAGTGAAAAAGACTATATATTTAATTTTTAAATGTATTAATGGTTGGAACTTCATTCTCATTGATGATTTTCCAATTAAATACATAAATGTATTTTGAGAGTTTTAAACCACTAAAATGTGTGGGGGAATGGTTAAAATCAGGAAAATGATGTTGGATTGTCCTGAAATAAGTGGTAAATATATTTATATTTAATTATGGAATATTGGAACTGAAAACATGTCATTCCGAGTGACATTTTTTCCATTATTACTGTAAATATGTTTTTTGTGTTATAAAACACTAAAACAAGGGTGTAATGAACAAAAATAGAAAAAAATACATCTAATTGTCCTAAAATTATACAAAATCTATCATATATTTAATTTTTAAATGTAGGAAATAACGACACATCATTCAGAGTGGTGGTTTTCCCTTTATAGATGTATAAATGTTTTTTGGGTTTGAAAACATTAAAACATGTGTGGAATCATCAAAAACATTAAAACGTTTTCGAGTTATCCTGAAATCATGTTAAAAAGTCCATATAATTAATTTTGAAATTTCAGAACTGACTGCACATCTTTCTGAGTGATATTTTTTTCGTTATGGCTGTAAAAGTGTTTTTAGTGTTTTAAAACACAAAATGTCCGTAGAATGGTCAATACCAACAAAATGATGTCGTATTTTCCAAAAATAATGGTACAACCGCTGTGTATTTATATTTTAAATATAGGAACTGAATGGAAATCATTGAAAATTATGGTTTTCTCGTTATCGGTGTAAACGTTTTTTAGTATTTTAAAACACTAAAACATCCATAGAATGGTCAAAACTAGGAAAACGATGTCCTGTTTTTCTAAAATCAGGGTACAATAATAATATATTTAATTTTTTAATTTAGGAACTAACGAAATTTCATTCTGTATGATGATTTTCCCATTATGGATATAAACACATTTTTAGTTTTTTAAAACACTAAAATGTGAGTGGAATGGTAAAACCCATTTCAAACAACCTCAGATTGATGTAAAATCATGGTTAATCTACCACATAGTTTTTATTAAATATAGGACATTATCTAATATAAAAATATTTAAAAAAAATTATTATCTAAATTTCAAGCACACCGCACGTTGCATTAATATAAATTAGAATATTTATGTATTATTATTTAGTTTCAGGTGTTGAATCTTATCCTTAATAAGCATGTTTATATTTTAAAAGTGTATAATGTTAAATATTATTCATTTTATATAAACTTTTTTTATATTTTATTAAAAAAAATAAAAAATTATTTGTAAAATACTGAATATATTCTTTTTTTCACTTTCACATTTCTTTTCCTAAATGTTCATGTTTTCGTTGTAGGTGGAAGATACTAGCAGTAGGTTTGTGGTTGACCATTCAGATCCATGATATTATTCAGAAGGAAGTTGTGATGGTTCATAGTTTCCATGGTATGTTTAATTTTTTTCAATTATTCTACTATAATTCTAATTTATTATGTTTACTTTTAATTTTTGATTAATTTTTTGATACAACTGATTAGATGGTGTCACGACCCGCCCTCGGGGTCCGTGCCGTGACTACCCCAAGCCCGACTTCCATAGGCCAGGGGCTGGTGACTAGCACCAAGGCGTAAATCCCAGTAAAAAGGGAAGGCATTGCCTTTGTAAAGTAAACAAACACCACAGAGTAAGCAAGCGGAAAGTAAACACTAAGTAAAAAAACAGAGTACAACTGAAAGTGCGGAAATGTAAATGGGCTAGTATACAAACCCAACTGAAAGTAAAGTACAACTCGAAAGAGAAAACAGCAACTGTAAGTAAAAGACGCTACACCGAGCTGTCCACTGGAGATTCCACCTGAAAGGTGGATACGGATAGCTCCACTGCTCCACGGGTCCCACTGTCCGCTCCGAGTACGTCCCGCCCAGTGGACCACCTCCAGGTACCGTCTTGCTCTGCAAGCCTCAGCCAAGATCAACGTTGTCTGTCGTCTGCAACCAACACAACGTAGTGCGGGCATATCCCGTGCAGGGGTGAGTATAAGCTACTCAGTAGGGACCCCGAGACCCCCGAAGGTCTCACAAAATCCACACAGGATAAACCAAAAAGGAAGATACAAACACAAAGTAACAAACGACACTGCTTAGGTATATGCCCATACATATACCTAAGTCATCAATTCCAATATGCTCCAACCTCTGAGCCCAAGTACAACTCAGTCCACACATGAAATTAAACGTATTCCACACAGGAAAGCAAAACGAAATCCACACAGGATAGCACAACACAATCCACACAGGAAAGCAACTGGATTCAGCTCACACGGGTATACTTCTTAGAAAGACGATAAAGATGATCTCTGATCCATCTAAGTCGTCGGACCCAGGAAGGATCGATAGGTAACTAACCCCCGCAAAATACCCACACAGGATCGGGCCCACACAGGACCTGTAGGCGCTGGTTCACACAGGACCGTTGAGCGCAAAGACCCACACAGGATCGGGCCCACACAGGACCTGTAGCACTGATCCACATAGGATCGCTGAGTGCTGTAGTCGTCGTCGAATCCTCACAGGATCTCAGTACTGTCGTCGTCGCAGTCACAGTAGCAGTAGCAGTAGTAGTCACAGTAACAGTCGCAGTCGAAGCCAGCACTAGGGTTCCCGCACACAGCAAGGTCGTTCAGGAGGGTCCGCTCCACGAGCCGAGAGGCTGATACATCAACTGTCACAAAGTCCAGAGATGATGTATCCAAAAGTTCCGTATCGTCAACAGGAACTCAACGCAACAGACGGGGCGTCGATCGGACGCCCGGTCTGAGAGTTATTGGCTTATTCGTCCCAGGGGCCCGGTAGGTTTTTAAGGCAAAACCAACCCGACCTTACTCCACCTGCGTCCATACCTCAGGTGGAGTATGCCAAAAGAACCGTCTCACTAAGAGGAACACAACAAAGCTGGCGGCACGTCAATCAGATATCCGTAGCTCAAGATATGAGTGTTTCCGCTCCGAAAGCCCGGTTGGTTTCGTGAACGAACCAACCCGGCCGAACTAAAAGTATTCCGACACTTTGAGTGCGATATACCAAATCGACCGCCTTGATCCAAGGATCGCATCGCCGCTAACGGTTCGTCAATGGGAGGTCTGTGGCTCATGTTATGGACAAAAGACCGAAATTGTCCCGAAAACGGGGGGTCCGGGTCCGGGCCGACCCGGCCCGACCCCCCCTGGGTTGGCATGAACTGGGTCGACCGGACCCGGTTCCGACCCGGCCCGGCCGGCGGCGGTCCGGCGCGGCGGCGCGGCCCGGCATGGCGGCGCGGTCCGGCGCGGCGGCCCGGCCCGGCGCGACCGCGCGGCCCGGCCGGCGGCGGTGCGGCGGGGCGCCGCACGGGTGCAGCGCGCGGGGGGCAAGGCCCCTGCATTGTTGGCTGGCGGCGTGGCTTAAGCCGCGCCTTTTGAAGAAACCATCCCCCCATGTGGGGGCCTTCTTTTGAGAAAACGGGGGGGCGCTGCCCCCCCTTTGTGTAACCGGTCCCCCCCTCACGTGGGGGGGGGGGGCTTCTTGTGGCCAGCCGGGGGAATTAATTCCCCCGGCACCTCTCTTCCGACCGGCCCACCTGGCCGGCCGGTTTTTCTTCAACGGGACCGGCAAACCGGTCCCCTTTCTGGCTTCCGACGCCGGTGAGCCGCCGGTCCTCTTGTCCCTCCGCGGCCCGGAACCGGCCACGGTGTTCGTCGTCTGGTGCGGTGCGACGACACCGCACCCCTCTGTCGTGGCCTCGATCCTGCTGCGGCGCCTTCGGTTTTCTTCGACGCGGCGCGACGACGTCGTGTTCATGATGATCCTTCCATGGCACGGCGCGACGGCGCCGCGCAATACAACCGTCCGAAAAAACCAACGTTGTGCGACGACACCACACCATCTCGTCATTCACAAGAAAATAATAATCATCACGAACAAAGGAGGGGGAATTCGGTCGTGTTTGTGCGGTCCGACCCCCTATCGTTAGATGATAACTCTTAAATAATTATCCACAAAACTATCATTCTAGAACCAAGAACGAGAAAGAAAATAATAAACAACAACCCCTACCTTGGTTTCAAGATCGATGATCGTCAACGACTCGCGGAAGACAACGTCGCGGAGGTCGGGCGTCTCGGTAATCGTTCGTCAAATCTTGTGACAAAGAGGTACGTCCTAAGAGGTTTGGCGAATCTTAGTAAGCCGACGAAGGAAGTCCGAGGAGAAAGCGGCGTTCCCTTTCGTTGACACGGAAGGCGTCGTCGATCTTCGGAAGCAACCGGCTACGAAGAAGAGAGGAGCGGCGTTCTTCGTCAGAGCTCTAAGGTTCTTCGTGTTCTTCGTCAAAGTTGAAGAAGAAGAAGGAGCACCCAAAATCCTCTCAAGAAGGATAGAGGAATCTAACCAAATAAAATAAGTTAGAGTCTTATTTGATTCACACACTTAACAAATTGAATTTCAACGGTTTGAAATTCAAATAAAATAACTCCAAAATAAATAACATGTTATCATGTAATTTAAAGAGGGGTTAAAGGGAGTTTTGAGAGAAGATGAAAAGTTGGGGTTCATGTGGGCCCCACCACACTTAATCCTCCCAAGGGAGGTTAAGTGGGTGTGGGTCCCACCCCTAACTTCCTTTGAGAGAAGTTAACCAACAAAATAAAAAAAAGTGTTTCCACATTTTTTTTATTTAACTTCTTATAATTTCTCCCAAAACATACTTTCGTCTCGCATAAAATGCAACCTCGGAAAAGGTCCCCTTAAGCGAAAAACGGCGCTGCGAGTTCATCGGTGTCCTCAGATTTCAATTCCGAGCACCAGATCAAAATTTAGAAAAACCTTCTCGTTCGTTCCCTGAAGGTAACCGAGCAAAACTTCGGAAATTGATTCCGGGCACTCCGGGCCTCGGAATCAGGTGCCGTCATAAACCGCGGTCTTGTAAAATTCCAAGGAAAATTAAGAAAAAAATTCTCTTGAATTTTACGGGTCTTTACATTACTCCCACCTCAGGGATTTACGTCCCCGTAAAGATACATCAAAAACTAGGGAAACAAAAGAGGGTACTGAGCACGCATCTGAGCCTCCCGCTCCCATGTGCTCTCCTGGAGGTTCCCGTGCTGCCATCTGATTCGCACAAGAGGAATCGATCGCCCACGTAGGACCCGCTCCTGACGATCCTCTATCTCCACCAGGACCTCCGTAAAAGTCGCCACATCATCAACGTCAAGCTCCCCATGGTCAATGATGTGCGTCGGGTCGTGCACGTATCTCCTCAGCTGAGACAGGTGGAAGAAGTCGTGCACCCGGTGCAACTGAGGTGGTAGAGCTAGGCGATAAGCCACCTCGCCAATCCTGCTGAGGACCTGGAAGGGTCCGATGAAGCACGGAGATAACTTGCCGCCTCGACCAAATCTCCGAATACCACGTCGAGGTGAGACCCGCAAGAAGACGTGGTCACCATCCTCAAATTCTAGTGGCCTCCACCTCCTGTCTGTGTATGACTTCTGCCGACTCTGAGCTGTCCTCATCCGCTCCTGGATGACCTGGACCTTCTCTGTCGTGGCTTGAACCATCTTCGGTCCCACAAGTGCTGACTCCCCAGGCTCTGTCCAGCACAACGGAGATCTACAAGGTCGGCCGTACAACCCCTCGTACAGTGCCATCCCGATGGTGGAGTGGTAGTTGTTGTTGTACGCAAACTCCACCAATGGTAGGTGGTCCTCCCAGCTATGACTAAAGTCGAGGACACATGCGCGGAGCATGTCCTCGAGATTCTGAAAGGTCCTCTCCATCTGACCATCCGTTTGAGGGTGAAAGGCTGTGCTCAGACGTAGCTGTGTCCCGAACGCCTCCTGTAACCCCTTCTAATGCCGGGAAGTAAAGTGAGCATCTCGATCGGAGACGATAGATGATGGAACGCCATGGAGTCTCACAATCTCCTGAACGTAGAGACATCCCAAGCTCTCCACTGAGCCCAGCTCTCTGATGGGTAAGAAGTGTGCCGACTTGGTGAGTCAGTCAACAATCACCCAGATGGAGTCGTGACCTCTGGAAGTGCGTGGAAGTCCAGTCACGAAGTCCATAGATATGTCATCCCACTTCCACTCCGGAACCTCCAAGGGTTGTACCAAGCCTGCTGGTACCTGATGCTCTGCCTTCACCTACTAGTAGGTGAGGCATCGAGAAACGAACTCTGCTACAACCTTCTTCATGCCCGGCCACCAGTGCTGTCGTCTGAGGTCCTGGTACATCTTCGCCACTCCAGGATGTACCGCCAAAGGAGAATTGTGAAACTATCTCAGCACTTCCTCTCGAAAGGCGACTGGTACCATGGTACGTCCTCTGAAAAGGATGTCGTGCTCTGCTCCAAGGGAGAAACCATCAGGTGCCTGTCCCGAGGATATCTGTGTACTCCGTGTCTCACAGTCAGCGTCCTCACGTTGTGCCCCTCTGACCCGCTGCAGTAGTGCAGGGGTGACTGTGAGAGACTGAAGGAAGGCTGCTCCATCTCTATCCACAAAGGATATCTGTATAGAGGCTAGCTGCTCCATTGCCTCCTCAAGTAGCTGAATGCCCATCCTCCTGCTGAGGTAATCAGCTACCACTTTCCCCTTCTGAGGAGTATAGACTATATCTAAGTCATAGTCCTGGAGGAACTCGAGCCATCACCGCTATCTCAGGTTTAGGTCCTTCTGCGAGAAGATATACCTGAGACTCTGATGATCAGAAAAGACTATAAAGCGCTCGCCCATCAGATAGTGTCGCCATGTCTTCAGAGCGAAGACCACTACTGCTAACTCCAGGTCATGGGTAGCGTAGTTCTGCTCATGCGGCCTCAACTGATGTGATCCATAGGCGATCACGGCCCTCTCCTGCATCAGAAAACATCTGATTCCGGTCCCTGATGCATCACAGTAGACTACGTACCCTACTCCCTCCTCAGGAAACCTCAAGATAGGTGCACTAGTCAATCTCTGTCTCAGCTCCTGGAAGCTATGTTGACATCTGTCTGACCACACGAAGGGTTTCCCCTTCTTCGTCAAAGCTGTGAGTGGTGCCGCAACTCTAGAGAAGTCTGGCACGAATCTCTGATAGTATCCAGCTAGTCCCAAGAAACTCTGAACCTCAGTCACGCTCCTGGGTGGCTCCCATGCTAACATAGCCTCGATCTTCGCAGGATCCACTGCAACTCCCGCCTCAGAGATAACGTGTCCCAAGAAGTGGACCTCACGCATCCAGAACTGGCACTTTGAGAGCTTACCATAAATCTGGTGCTCTCAGAGTGTGTTTAGTACAACTCGCAAGTGGTAGGCGTGCTCCTCCTCGGTCGTAGAGTAAATCCGAATGTTGTCGATGAAGACCACGACAAACCGACCAAGGTATGGCTGAAAGATCCAGTTCATGAGGGCCATGAACACTGATGGAGCATTTTTTACGCCAAAAGGCATAACCAAGAACTCATAGTGGCCATACCGACATCTGAAGGCCGTCTTCTGCACGTCCTCGTCTCTGACTCTGAGCTGATGATAGCCTGACCTGAGGTCTATCTTTGAGAACCACCGTGCTCCCTTGAGCTGTTCAAAGAGGTCATCAATCCTCAGTAGCGGATACTTGTTCCTCACTGTCACCTGGTTCAGGCGACGATAGTCAACACAAAGTCACAGGGTCCCGTCCGCCTTCCTGGCGAACAATATCGGGGAAGCCCAGGGTGAAACACTGGGTTGGATGAACCCCTTTCCCTGAAAGTCCTCCAACTGTACTCGTAGCTCTCGAAGCTCGGCGGGGGCCATACGATATGCTGGAGTGGATATCGGGGGTGTCCCGGGGTACAATTCAATATAAAAGTCTACCTCTCTGTGAGGAGGTAGCCCTGGAACGTCGTCGGGAAAAACGTCCGCAAACTGATCCACCACTGCAGGAAAAACAGGACTCTGCACGTCAACTGCTCCAAGGATGAGGCTAGCCAACTGATGGGTGATGGTCTGTCCTCTCCTCCGCGGAAGTCCATCCTGTGCTGCAAAGGCTCCCTTCTCTCCGGTGAAGGTGAACCTGCTCCCGTCGGTGCGTACACATCGCACCTTGCGCCTAAAACAGTCAATCTGCGCATGGACCATAGATAGCCAATCCATTCCTAAGATGACGACGTAAGGCCTCGACACTGCTACAAGAAGATCCCAGCCGAAGCTCTCGCCTCCTAGAGTAAGCTCGCACTGCCGGCACCAGTGCGTAATCATCGAGTCTGCTCCCGTAGGAGTCTCTAGCCGTAAAGATCGAGCCAAAGGCTCTGTCAGAATCTCCGAGCTCCGAACGAGGGTAGCGGCTATGAAAGAGTGACTCACTCTTGTGTCTATAAGAACTGCACCAAGGGTGGAATAGACATAGATAGTACCTCGAATCATCTCGGGTGCGCCGTGATCGTAGGCCTCTGCTGCCTGGAGCTGTGCATGTCTCTGCCGGCCAGCTCCCTGTGGTCGGGGTGGACCTCCTAGTGGTGGTGGTGGCAGAGCCTCAAAGCGTCTCCCACCACCTGCTGCTCGGCCAGCTCCTCTGCCCCGTCCGCCTCCTCCATACGGACCGCCACGGTCGACCCTCTTCCTCTGCCTCGGTGGTCCCTCAACTGTCTGCTGCTCCTCCGCACGGCAGGTCGGGCAGTCACGAGCCATGTGGCCCTGCCCGCCGCACGAGTAGCACTATCTACCTCTCGAAAGACTGGCTCCTCGCTCTGTGCCCCGCACTGCTGAGCCAGTGTCCTGAGGTCGTCTGCCCAAAGGTCTGGTCTGCCTGAACCCCTGAGCCATCCGTCGACTGCCTGCTGCAGATGACTCTGCCACGTGCCGCCCTGTGGTGGGTCTCGATGCTGGTGTAGACTCAGCAAGGAAGCTCTCGATCAAAAGGGCATTCTCTAGTACTCCTGTCTGAGTCGGTATGCTGAGGGAGATTAGCGATGCCCTGATCTCGTGTCTCAAACCCTGCTCGAAGGTCCAGGCCCGGACGAATGGGTCCCATACCATGTCGGTCGAGTAGTGCGAGAGATCGGTAAATCTTGCCGAGTACTGAGCGACCGTCATGCTGCCCTGCCGCAGCTGAAGAAGCTCCTCGATACGCACCGCACAAAGGGTGGCTGGGACGAACTCCGAGCGGAAGAGGCTCTCAAAGTCCGTCCATAGAAGAGATGCCTCATCGTGCACCTGGAGCATCAAGATCCACCATCGTCCTTCTGCTATGTGTAGTATGCTCGCAGCGAGGATCACCATGAGGTCTGTTGGTGTCCTCACTAGCCTGAACACACGTACCACTGCCTCCAGCCAGTCCTCGGCTGCCTGGGGATCCGTCTCCCCACGAAACCTGGGTGGTCGATGGAGCTGAAACTCATGCAGTGCGCTGAGGCGACGTGCATCGTCAGCGGCTGGTGCTGGAAGTATCGGTGGCTCGACGGGTAGAGCTACCGCCGGTGCCACTACTGACAAAGGGCCCTGCACCGAGGCCTCGTCTCTCGGTGGGCTGTCGTCACACTCGACTCTCGGAACCCTAGCTGGCTGCCGTCGTGGGGCTATCTTGAAAAGGAAACAGGTGTGCCACGGTCAGAACAGTATACCTGGTGATCTGATATAAAGTAATCACAAATAAAACATTGAAACACACACACAATCAATGTTTTCGTGCATTAAGTCGGAAATCAGAAGTCAGGGTCCTAGTGTACGGATACATCGACCGCCGCACCAACACTGGACTCACTGGACTGATAACCACACTCAATACGCTAAACATTATTGCTTCACATAGAAAAGATCAGAGTTCGCGGTAGAACCGAACTCCTCTGATACCAATTTGTCACGACCCGCCCTCGGGGTCTGTGCCGTGACTATCCCAAGCCCGCCTTCCATAGGCCAGGGGCTGGCGACTAGCACCAAGGCGTAAATCCCAGTAAAAAGGGAAGGCATTGCCTTTGTAAAATAAATAAACACCACAGAGTAAGCAAGCGGAAAGTAAACACTAAGTAAAAAAACAGAGTACAACTGAAAGTGCGGAAAAGTAAATGGGCCAGTATACAAACCCAACTGAAAGTAAAGTACAACTCGAAAGGGAAAACAACAACTGTAAGTAAAAGCCGCTACACCGAGTTGTACACTGGAGATTCCACCTGAAGGGTGGATACAGATAGCTCCACTACTCCACGGGTCCCACCGTCCACTCCGAGTACGTCCCGCCCAGTGGTCCACCTCCAGGTACCATCCTGCTCTGCAAGCCTCAGCCAAGATCAACGCTGTCTGTCGTCTGCAACCAACACAACGTAGTGCGGGCATAGCCCGTGCAGGGGTGAGTATAAGCTACTCAGTAGGGACCCCGAGACCCCCGAAGGTCTCACAAAATTCACAAAGGATAAACCACAAAAGAAGATACAAACACAAAGTAACAACCGACACTGCTTAGGTATATGCCCATACATATAACTAAGTCATCAATTCCAATACGCTCCAACCTCTGAGCCCAAGTACAACTCAATCCACACAGGAAGGTAAACGTATTCCACATAGGAAAGCAAAACGAAATCCACACAGGATAACACAACACAATCCACACAGGAAAGCAACTGGATTCAGCTCACACAGGTATACTTCTTCGAAAGACGATAAAGATGATCTCTGATCCATCTAAGTCGTCGGACCCATGAAGGATCGATAGGTAACTAACCCCCGCAAAAGACCCACACAGGATCGGGCCCACACAGGACCTGTAGGCGCTGGTTCACACAGGACCGCTGAGCGCAAAGACCCACACAAGAGCGGGCCCACACAAGACCTGTAGCACTGATCCACGTAGGATCGCTAAGTGCTGTAGTCGTCGTCGAATCCACACAGGATCTCAGTATTGTCGTCATCGCAGTCACAGTAGAAGTAGCAGCAGTAGTCACAGTAACAGTCGCAGTCGCAACCAGCACTAGGGTTCCCGCGCACAACAAGCTCGTTCAGGAGGGTTCGCTCCACGAGCCGAGAGGCTGATACATCAACTGTCACAATGTCCAGAGCTGATGTATCCAAAAGTTCCGTATCATCAACAGGAACTCAACGCAACAGAAGGCGCATCGATCGGACGCCCGGTCTGAGAGTTATTGGCATTTTCGTCCGAGGGGCCCGGTTGGTTTTTAAGGGAAAACCAACCCGACCGTACTCCACCTGCGTCCAAACCTTGGGCTTATTATTCCAAAAGAACCTTCTCACTAAGAGGAAAACAACAAAGCTGACGGCACGTCAATCGGATGTCCGCAGCTCAAGATATGAGTGTTTCCGCTCCGAAGGCCCGGTTGGTTTCGTGAACGAACCAACCCGGCCGAACTCAAATTATTCCAAAACTTTGAGTGCGATATACTGAATCGACCGTCTCGATCCAAGGATCGCATCGCCACTGACGGTTCGTCAATCGGAGGTCTGTGTCTCATGTTATGGCTAAAAGACCGAAATCGTCCCGAAAACGGGGGGTCCGGGTCCGGGCCGACCCCCCCCCCCCCCCCCACTGGGTCGGCCCGAATCGGGCGACCCAACCTTGCCCGGCCGGCGGCGGTCCAGTGCGGCGGCGCGGCCCGGCGCGGCCCGGCGCGGCGGCGCGGCCCGGCCGGCGGCGGTGCGGCCTAGCGTCGCACGGGTGCAGCGCGCGGGGTGCAAGGCCCCCGCTTTTGTTGGCTGGCGGTGCGGCTTATGCCGCGCCTTTTGAAGAAACCGACCCCCCATGTGGGGGCCCGCTTTTGAGAAAACGGGGGGGGGGGGCGCTGCTCCCCCTTTGTGTAACCGGACCCCCTCACGTGGGGGGGCCTTCTTGTGGCCATCCGGGGGAATTAATTCCCCCGGCACCTCACTTCCGGCCGGCCCACCTGGCCGGCCGGTTTTTCTTCAACGGGACCGGAAAACCGGTCCCCTTTCCGGCTTCCGACGCCGGCGGCCCAGCGAGCCGACGGTCCTCTTGTCCAGCCGCGGCCCGGAACCGGCCGCGGTGTTCGTCGTCCGGCGCGGTGCGACGACACCGCAAACCTCCGTCGCGGCCCCGCTCCAGCCGCGGCGCCTTCGGTTTTCTTCGACGCGGCGCGACGGCGTCGCGTTCATGATGATCCTTCCATGGCACGGTGCGACGGCGCCGCACAATACAACCGTGCGAAAAAACCCGCATGGTGCGACGGCACCACGCCATCTCGTCATCCACAAGAAAATAATAATCATCACGAACAAAGGAGGGGGAATTCAGCCGTGTTTGTGCGGTCCGACCCCCCTCTCGTTAGATGATAACTCTTAAATAATTATTCACAAGACTATCATGCTAGAACCAAGAACGAGAAAGAAAATAACCAACAACAACCCCTACCTTGGTTTCAAGATCGATGATCGTCAACGACTCGTGGAAGACAACGTCGCGGAGGTCGGGCGTCGCGGTAATCGTTCGTCAAATCTGTTGACGAAGAGGTACGTCCGAAGAGGTTTGGCGAATCTTCGTAAGCCGACGAAGGATGTCCGAGGAGAAAGCGGCATTCCCTTTCGTTGACACGGAAGGCGTCGTCGATCTTCGGAAGCAACCGACTACGAAGAAGAGAGGAGCGGTGTTCTTCGTCGGAGCTCGAAGGTTCTTCGCGTTCTTCGTCAAAGTTGAAGAAGAAAAAGGTGCTCCCAAAATCCTCTCGAGAAGGCTAGAGGAATCTAAACAAATAAAATAAGTTAGAGTCTTATTTTATTCACACACTTAACAAATTGAATTTCAAAGGTTTGAAAATCAAATAAAATAACTCCAAAATAAATAACAAGTTGTCATGTCATTTAAAGAGGGGTTAAAGGGAGTTTTGAGAGAAGATGAAAAGTTGGGGTTCATGTGGGCCCCACCACACTTAATCCTCCCAAGGGAGGTTAAGTGGGTGTGGGTCCCACCCCTAACTTCCTTTGAGAGAAGTTAACCAACAAAATAAAAAAAAGTGTTTCCACATTTATTTTATTTAACTTCTTATAATTTCTCCCAAAACTAACTTTCGTCTCGCATAAAACGCAACCTCGGAAAAGGTCCCCTTAAGCGAAAAACGGCGCTGCGAGTTCATCGGTGTCCTCGGATTTCAATTCCGAGCACCGGATCAAAAGTTAGAAAAACCCGCTCGTTCGTTCACTGAATGTACCCAAGCCAAACTTCGGAAATTGATTCCGGGCACTCCGGGCCTCGGAATCAGGTTCCGTCAGAAATCGCGCTCTTGTAAAATTCCAAAGAAAATTAAGAAAAAATAAACCTTGAATTTTACGGGTCTTTACAGATGGTGTGGGGGGTTTCAGTTGATGAGATGATGTGGAGGCCTACAAATGAATTGTAATTTGTTATATGGATATATATTTCGGATGGGTTATTTTTATACATATTTTACATTTATATTATGTAGATTTTGGTATTTGTTTATGTATGGGGTGAATGAGACGTAGGTTATAATGAATTTGGTTGTTTGTATGATTGTGGATATTTGATGTATGAATGATGGGTTTATCATATATTTTGCTTTGATTTTATATCCTGTTAGTTATTCATTATTTGGAGTTTTTTTAAATATTTATTAAAAATAATAATAGATTTAATGGTGGTTTGTTGTAACTTCCACTAAACATATACTATATTATGTATTTAGTGGCATTTCAGTTGAACCGCCGCTAAAAATATTTTTTACTAAATGCATTTTGTTGGATAATTAATCTTTATTTATATTCCTAATTTATTTTTTATTAACAGATGGCCACTAATACAATATCAAACTACTACTAAATTTTCTAAATATGACACTTAAAAATCATCACGAAATAAATTAAATCATCTCTTATTGAGCTGAGATAATGAAATACAAGGTTATTTTAAGAACTACCTCTAAACAATAAGGTGGTGGTTTGAACCATCACTAGACCAATAAATAACTACCCCTAACCATTTCTTTTTTTAGTTTATATAATTCCACTATACAATTAGATTGTAACATAAAACCCTTACTTCTTTGGTAATCTCTAAATCAAGACCTCTGAAAAGTTATAACCATATATTTATATTTACATGTCCATAATTTTTATTTGAAAAATAAAAAAAAACCATTCATTTGAAATATATTAACTATATACATGAAACAAGTTTTGAATATGGTTTGTGTATCATATAAATAAAAGTGAGTTGAAAATTCATTTCTTCAAGTTTGACTTCCATTAAATGTGATTTAAACTCTAGTACAAAAATTTTAATTTTATTTTAATTATATTACAAAGTCATTTCCATACATATAAAATTATATGTGATCCAATTTTAACTTCCACTTATTAGTACTGCTTTGTAATATTGTCATTTTTGGGTGTTAATTGTTTCATTTTTAATGAGAATTTTATTTCGGTAGTTCCTATAATTGTAAATTGATCATGGTTCCATCATCACCAAAGTATTATTGATGAAATAAATATCATGTATATTAATTAGATATATATATATATATATATTCTTCAATAATGTATAGAGAAAAAAAATTAAGTACACCATTCTTGGAGATGATAGGTCGTGCGTACGCATGAACGTTGTTTTCACTATTAAATGGATGGAATAATAGGAAGGTAAGTGATTATGTATAATTATAGAATCATTTTTATAATATATATGATCATTAAATTTATCATTTTTACCATCCATATAAAAAATAAGTAAAAAATTAATCACATCCATTTTGGGAGGTGATTGTACACCTATACGCACAAGATACATTATCATTTTCAAACGAATGGGATGAAGGTCGATACTGGTTGTTCAATAATCATAATAAAAAGAAATTACATTCATGATATTGATGTAATTATTTTACACTTTATACAATAAATTTGTATGATTCATAAGAACAAATAAATATAAAAATGTTCATTTAAGTGTTATTCCTCTATTGAGATACCGCTTTTAGCATAAACATTAATCTATAAAAGGACTTTTTATAAAAGAAATGAAGCTTTATGAATCTATATATATCATAATGATATGATTCATTAATTCCATAAACACTATTGATTCATTCAATGGACCAATGACCATAACCAGACATTTATAATTACCATAACAACTCTTGAATGTTGCCTTTGGAATATCATCCTTCTAAACTCAAACATGGTAATACCCTTATTCAAAATTAATATTATAGAAACTTTGGGCACATAACAATATATATTACAGTTCATTAATTCATGGAAAATTATGTTGATTCATTATCATAACAGGGTCCATCTGACAATAATCCACATAAAGTTGAAGAGTTCCTCTTGTTTTCTTGACAAAAAGAAAATTTTCTACCCATGGAAACAAACTCGTTAAATCGAACAATTTTATTTCTAAATATTCTAAATGAACATTCAATTCCATTAATTACAGTGTTTACATCTATTAATATCGAATCCAAATTGAACTAGTACCAATTAGGAGATTAATTATATATTCCACTTCTAATTTAAGTGGAAACCCACCGATTGTTTTAGGAAAGATATTAGGAAATGGATCCATGATATTTGAAAAAACATTATTTTTTTTCATAATCCATTTCCAAAGAAAATTCTACCAAATGGTATGAAAAAATATTAAAGACAATTGCCTAATATCCTATTATAATTTCATTCAAATACAAATCCCATTTAAATTATTGAGGCATGCCATCCGAAAACAAGAAACTTTCCTATTGGGCATAATAGTTGATGTGGTCCATGAAAAAATTTTACCAATAAATTCCCATAATCATATATTTCCTTCTTAGACATGGTGAAATATCATAAAAACATAGTCTCTTAATTTTTTATAGGACATGTTGCACACTTAAAGTCTGGACACTTTGATTATCCTAGATTTGTTTGAAGCTTCAAGACATGAGCTACCATTTCATCTTTCAAACCCATATGATTAAAAAAATGGTCATCAATAAAATGGTGGGATGAACTGGTATCAAATAATTTTTTCATGTGTTATGAGTTCATGAGATTATTTCTTCACACTATCAAAGGGCCAAAATAATCCCATGTGATTAACTTCTCAGCACTATTAAATTTCTAACCCTCTCCCCCATATTTCATGCCACTATGTTGTCATTTTACTACCTAGGTAGTTATGGTCATCCAAGAGTTATCTAGGAATGCTCATTTATGATTAAGAGAGTTATTCTATAATGTTCATACAACCAAGGCACAAGATATTAGATATATATGAGATGTACCACCAATAATTAAATTTGGAGGTCTATGAAAATAACACTAAAGATGCACTATCCAATTACCATTTTTATGAGCTCAAGGTGTGGTTATATAGCCACACATAACATGAGAAAAATTACTACATTTGAAAAATCATGGATTAATACTAGGTCCAGGAGAAAACTTAACTGATTCAATAGTATATGTCAGAGGTGCAACACCTCCTTGATAATTGGTGTCCCACATCATCTTATTCCATGCATTTTGGTTCCCACCTATTTCCATGGAGATAAATAGGCTTACGCCCATCTGATATCCAAAAAGATCTCTTTTCAATATTATCACCCTATCAATATTCTATGGATCATTATTAATACAGTGTAATGCTATCTTATAGATAATTTCATGTAGAAACCCAAAGTCAAATATGTGTGCCTTCAAATATGCATTGCCAGCTATATCTATAGAAAATAAAAATATGTTAAGAAACATAGTTGCACACTCTATCATGGATATATTTTGTTGCATTAGGCTAAAGAAATATTTTTTTCAGGATATCATGAATGTATGAGGAAATAATTTTTTATTGAATATTTATTTATAGCCCTCCCATATAAGGCATTGGTCTAATTTAGCTTGGATGGATAAATCTCACCATGGAAAAGAAAGATCGACGAATATGTGGGATTTTAACATGAACATTATTTGAAATTTTTAATAAGGAACTTTCAAATTCAATTCATTATTTCAATCCCCAATTTATTATTTTCAGGTTATGTATCTTCCTTAAAGGCTGGTGGATTCTATTTCTATAAATGTGTAGAGTGACCCCCTATTGAGGTTCGTTATTCTGATTTCCTCTATCAGTGACTTAAAAATCATGAACAATACTTTACACAAGTTGTTGGCTCACCAGTGTGTAATGACCCAATTATTTTCAATGGGAATTAATTTAATATAAATATGTTATATAAGCTCATAAAATCACAACACAATGAACTACTACATAGTACGTGACACTTAAAAATAATTTTGTCACTTCTATGATTTGAATTTCAAAATTCTAACATACATTGTTGTGATCAGTAAATTATTTGGAGCCCAATATGACCAAATTACGTTTTAGTGAATAATGAAATACCCTTAATAATAGTAATTTTACCCATATGAAAAGTGACATTCACTAATTAATAGTAACCTTACCTATGATAGTATATAAATATTATTCAAGTGGATGTATGAAATACTTATGTTTGGAAATAAGAAGATAAATGTTTTAAAATATATATTTTTCAATCAAATTATGATTTTCATAAAATATTAAATTCAACATATTTAGAAAATTATTTTTGAAAAATGGATTTTTTTCGTTCTACACATCGGAAAATGGTTTTGGTGAATTATTTGGATTTTTCTAAAATACATGAATATTTGTGAATAGTAAAATACATTAATTTACATTATAAATAAAATATAATTTAAATATAATATTTTTTACATCATAAGTGATGTTAGAACCGAAATCTAGAAATAAAATTTATTTAATAATATTCTAGTTCATCTGATTCTCACTATTTCTAGTCTTTTGGAAAAACAATAAACTAATGATTATAATATTTTGAATAATCTCCTCCCCTCCACTACAAATACTACCCCTTCTTATCTCTTAACTTCACTCCCCTAAAGCCTTGTTTCTTTCCTATATTCTAAAAAAATCTATTCTCAAGCTCTTCCCCGATGTCCAGTATCACCAAGTCTCTTTAAAATACCAAATCCTCTCCCCTAAAGAAGGATCTCAAGGATGTTTGATTCAGGAGGAAAATGCACCTTTTCTTTTCTTTATTTTTCTTTTACAGTTCTCTTGTTTTCTTTTCAATACTTTCCTTTTTTCATTGAAATTTTATTAAAAATATAGTAACATACATGAACTATAATGTAGTTATGTTAAATGGAATAATTTATTTTCATCTCTCTTTTTCCCACCTTTTATTTAAATTATTGAAAACAACGTTGGTGATTTGTTAACTTGGCCCAATCAAGGACGATGTATTATCAATTTCTATTACTGTCTTCAATTCTGGTCATGAAACCATTTTAATGGTGGAACCAGAATATTATATATGTACTTTATTTTATTTAATTTTCTTTAATACTTATTCACTCATGACAAAAAATAATAATATTGAAAAATGTAATTGTGAGTAAAATCGCTAAAATTAATTCAAGCATTTTTCATTATTGTGTTATATAATGATTCGAATTCACTCCAAGTAGGAAAATTAAATTTACAACCATGTTATCTCTTAGAATTTCACTAATTTCCTATAAATTAAATTATAGACAACAACTTTCATCTTACATGTTTATCTATAAAGGAAAATATGTAAATCCATCATAAAAATCAAGAAAACAAACAGACCCGAACAATGAAATTGATCCACTTAACCCATCCAAAAAGGTCATGAATGAACTTTAAAAGGATATAATGAATATTTTACATATATATGAGGTTCCATAATTATTTTTTAATAAACCTAATTTTTTTCATTTCATTAATAACTAGTGGATAACACAAACAGACTTAAGGTAACTGATCCTCTCTATTTCAATTTTATTCAAGATTGTCCTCTATGTTATGCCCTATTTTGTGTAATTTATAGTGATGGATTATGATTAATGAACTCCCCCATACTTTTATCATGATTTTTAAATTTGTGATACCACTTTAATTCTCACTAATCCCTCTTATGTACCCATGATACCATGTCGATATTCCATGAGGGATTCAACGAAAACCTCCTTTATTCCATTAGGATTTTTTATCTTTCTTTTTACCAAAAAGAGGTTATCTATTCTTCTAATTTTAATAAAATAAACACTATGTGAATGTTAAAATATCATTTAACAATTTCCATTCATAATTCCCTTTTTGGGATATACATGTTTTTAATTGATTCCCTCCTCAATACTTCTCGATAAGCAAACCTATTTTGAGAGAGCTTCCAAATTTTTTACCAAATATCATGTACACTCTATACTCTATTTTAAGCCACCATTATCATTATAAAATAATATTTTATTATTAAAACCTTCTTGGTTAAATTATGGATTTATATAAAATATTGTTTCCCTTTTCTATTTTTTGAAAGATCAATAGTATTTCCATTAAAACCACACAAAAATGTTTTAATGCTAAAATTTCTAGAATTCATTTCTAATATATTTCCACTTATGTTTGACATAACATACCATGATATATTCTTAGTTTTCCTTATTAAAGTCCATGTATGTTCTAATTCCTTTCTTTAATGGACACTTTCATGATACACCCATTTGTTACCCTTATGTCATGATTATGGTACCCAATTCCTTCCATCGGTAACCCTTATGATTCTTTAACATTGATTATGAATGTTTCATTATGTGTAAAACATATTGATCAAATATAAGATGGGTGAATCCATATAACACCCCAATTCATTGGATAAATTTTAGTCTCAGTAGATGTTATGTGTGAGGGTCTTAGTGGTAAGGATTCTCTTGTGCTACTATATGCAATGGTCTTGGCGGTTAGACTTGGCTTGGGATGCTTTGGGAAACGGTCTTAGAGGTTAGACATGACTCATTATAAATTCATGTTTTATGTTTATTACTCATTTCTATGATAACATGTATAAATTATCCCATGTTTATATGTAGTTAATACATATTTTACATGCTTGTTTATATCATCTGGACATGCCTTCTTTCCTATGACCTAAAGCTTTGTTCTTATGTTTATTCCCTTATTGGGATATTAGATCATCCCTTTTTTCATGTTATCCCCAGGTTATCCTATGAAAATGTATGATCACAATGAAGGATAAGATATCATTATAGAGTTTAAATAAAAAATAGTTTTTAAAATGTTTGATTATGCACCTAGACATCCAAGACACTAGACATTACAATCCTTGGATTTTACTCTGATATATAACTATGGTTAAAATCATGAAATTTTATATGTAAAAGGCTAGAGTATCTATAGTTTATATCAATGGATGGTTAGTTATATTTGGAGATTTGGAATATATCACATTATTGGGAACCTTAAGGATGAGATGTTGTATAATAAACCTCCCCTATGTTATGATAAGTATATATTAATTGGTTTATCAACAAAATATCACCCTATATGGATACAAAAAGTTTGAGGCATCTCTGGAAGAGAAGTATCTAGGAGTAAAAACTCTGACAAGGAGTTTTAGGCATTACCCAAGGTATCCTAGTACACTATTACAGGCATTGCTGCACTCTTGGTTTGACACTCTCCAAGGATATTCTTTAGTAAATTCTGGATTTTAGTACAAACCGTTAATAAGGGAATAAAAAAATATCATAAGAATATACGTTAAGAAATAGATCGAGGATAACCTAAATTTAAGCCTAAGTTATTACCTGTAAGGATATATTTCTCCATTACATGTTTATCCTTTTATGTTCAAATTTTCATTTTTTTGCTCAATATCTAAGTATTCATGACCTATAATTGTATATTATTTTTCTTAGTTAATGGATGAAAATAGAAGAAAACATTCTTGAAACCAATGTGATAAGACATGTGGTGATTTTCTTAATGATATGGCTAATATGATGGGAACAGGTGCTTAAAACATCATGACAATACTTTCTCAGCTGGATAAAGTTATTAATAATTACTTGAATCGTGTAGAACACCCTCCTCAATCTAGGAAAGGGAAAGTTGTCTTTGAATCCTTCATGTGGAAAATGATTCCCATGTTTAGAAAATATTCTGATCCCCTCCTCATGGAACAATGGATTAACTCCTTTGAAAAGATATTCCCTATCCTCCAGTGCTCGGAAGAAGATAAAGTTGTACAAGATTTCTATAGTTTTGAAGAGGAAGATAATCAGTGGTGGAAACTGATCAAGAATAAAAATCCCTAAGAGAAATTGATTCCATGAATTGTGAAGAATTCAATAGGATGTTTTCAATAAATATTCTTCATGAACCCTCCATCATAAGATAGAAAGAGAGTTCCACAAACTCAAATAGAAGGAAGATTAGTCCATCGTGGAACATTAAGAAAACATTACATGGATTTCAAGGTATACCTATTTATTTTTCATGAACAATGAATATAAGTTGGATCACATATTTAGAAGCCGAAAGAAAAATCTAGGAAAAGCATTAGAGATTCGAGACTTCAAAAGTTATGATAATATTGTCTGTTGTTCCCTCAAGGTTGAAATAAATATTGGAGATTCCAAGTGGTCTTGTGGGCCTAGTGAATGGAAGAAAAAAATGGAGAACATCATTGGTGGTTCAATAAAAAAAATCCATGATAGAAATAAGACATAATTTCTCACTTGTAAAAGTTGTTGGAAGAAGAATCCTGGGAACTATCTAAAGGGTACTAGGAATTTCATCAAATGTTGAATTTTAGGACATCTGGCCATGAACTATGGAAGGGATATGAAAAATCCCGCTAATGTGGAAGACGAAAGGAAGTTTAAGATCAACTCTTATCCAGTGGTGCAATGTTACAAATTTAAGTATCATGGGAATTGGGAATGCAATTTCCCTAAGACATGGGTTGTCAGAGGAAAACAATAAAAACCTCTATGGAAACAAGGCAGAGATTATGATATCACTACTATTAAGTTGGAGCTAGACAATGATGTGGTGATAGGTATGCATTTTATTAATTCAAAAATAATTAATAGACTATTCTATTCTGGTTCTATGCATTATTTTATATCATCAATGTTTAGAAGAAATATTTAAACACAACCTCAAAATTTATAGGACAATTCATCTATGAGATCTAAGGATAGGGAATTTTTTTGGTCCATGATATGTAACTCCTCCCCAGTTTGTGTTTGTGGACTAAACCTCCCCTAAAGTCTTGTTATACTGCCTTTAGTGGATTTTGATAGTATTCTAGTAATGGATTGGATATCTTTATACAAATCCAACATCAACATTCGGGAAAGGTTGATCACTCTTCACAACCCGAAGCATCTTCCAATTTTTTACAAGTGCAAGGAGGAAGATGAATCTTCTTTTGAATAATTGTCCCAAGTGTGGATATTAATTCCTTATGATCAAAAATATCTATCTCAAATGATTGGGACAAATAATAGAATCATGTTGAGGACATGAAAATAATGAGGTATTACACTGATATATTCTCTTAAGTGTTTTCTGGTATTCCTCTTGACCGTGTGTTTTAATTATCAACGAATCTTATTCCTGGATCACTACCTATATCAATGACACCTTAGAAAATATCCACTGTAGTTCTGGAAGAGCTGAAGAATATATTATAGGATAATTTGGAAAAGGGTATTATATGCCCTAGTGGTTCATTATGGGGTGCGCCAGTACTATTCATCAAGAATAAGTATAGATCAATACGCCTCTACATTGACTATCATGAGATTAATAAAATCACAGTAAATAACATGTATCCCCTTCCACAAATAGATTACTTGTATGATTAGCTTTGTGGGGCCATTTATTTCTCTAAGGTTGATCATTGGTCGGGATGTCACCAATTAAAGGTGAGGAAGGAAGATATTCCAAATAATTACTTTCCAATGAGGTATGGACACTATTTGTTCATACTAATACACTTTTTACTCACTAATGCTCCATAAATTATTATGGTTTTAATGTATAGAGTCTTTAGGTATTACCTCGACAAATTTGTGGTAGTTTTTATTGACAATATTCTAATATACTCCAAGAGAACGGAGGAACATGAGGATAATTTAAATACTGTGTTAAAGACGTTGCTAAGAGAGATGTTGTTTGTAAATTATAGTTAATGTCAGTTATTGATGGAGGAAGTATCATTCTTGAGGTATGTTTTCACCATAAAAAGGGATATATGTGGACCATTCCCTGACAGAGGCAATTTAAGAGTGGCACATTCCAACATCTGTAACAGAGATCCATAGATTTTTGGGTGTAGTTGGGTATTATCAACAATTTGTGAAGAACTTTTCATAATTGTAGAACCCAATGATCATGATGACATATAAGGGAGTAAAGTTTTTCTAGACTATGGAATGTGAAGACAGTTTCATGGAGTTTCAAAAGAGGCTTATCACCATATCAGTACTCACACTCCCAACTAGTGGGGAACTCTTTGTGGTGTATAGTGATTATTCAAAGAAGGGATTAGGCTATGTTCTGATGCCAAATGATAAAGTGATAGAATATGCCTCTATGAAGTTGAAAATCTTTGACAAAAAGTATCCAACGCTTGATCTAGAGTTATTGGCTATGATCTTTGCATGGAAAATCTGGTGTCATTAATTCAATGGGGAGAAGTGTGAAATATATACTGACCACAAGAGTATGAAATATATATTCAATAAAAAAGAGATTAATTTTCCTCATTGAAGATGGATAGAGCTCATCGAGTGTTATGACTGCTCAATCCACTACCATCCAGGTAAGGAAAATAAGGTGGAATATGCACTAAGTGGAAAGGATCAAACATCTTTATCAGTGAAAATAATGGAAAAGGATATATTTTCTCATACATTGAGAAAATTGACATGGGAATAATTAATGGAGGAACATCATCAATCTGTTCTCAAATGATTCATCAACCATCCCTCATAGATAAAATAATGTATGATCGATGAAAATATGAGAAAATTCAAAAAAGGGTGTAATCCATTAAAAATGGTAAATCCTATGAGGTATTGATTGATAGGGATTGAGTTGTAATATTTGGGTCATGTTTATGTGTACCATCTGATATAGAGATAAAAAAGGATCTTTTGAATGATGCACATTTCTCGACCTTCTTTATTCTCCCAGGAAGCCCAACGATGTATTGAGATCTCCCTGAAATCTTTTGGTGGGATAATATAAAAAGCGATATTGATGAATATATATCGTTTGTTCTCGGTATGTCACTAAGTGAATGCTGATAGGAAAAATTATAAGGGGATGATTCAACCACTACACATACCAACATGGAATTGGGAGAACATCACCAAGGACATTTTCACCAGACATCTAAGGAAATCTGGAGGAAACAATGCTATATAGGTTATTATGGATCGTCTTACAAAGATATATCACTTTATCAAAATTTTAGAGGAAATCTCATTGGATCAACTTTCATGGATTTACACCACAGAAGTGTTAAGGATTCATGTATTGCCATTATCAATTGTATCTGATAGTGATCCGAGATTCATCTCAGAGTTGTGGAAAAATCTCCAACATGCTTTATTCCATGAATTGAACATCAGTATGGAATATTATCCTCAAACAGATATCCAAACTGAGAAATATATTTAGACCCTATAAGATATGTTGATATCATGTTCTTGGAATTTAAAGGATGATGGGACCAACATATTACACTGGATTAATTCTCTTACAATAACAGTTTCCACTCGAGCATCTGAGTGGCACTATATGAATCCCTTTATGGGAAAATGTGTATAACACTAGTGTGTTGGGATGAAGTTGGGGAATGTATGCTTCTAGGACCTAAAATAGTTTAACAAATGGTGGAGAAGGTGAAAACTTTTCAGAATCATATAATGTAAACCCATTGACAATATAAGAGTTATGAAGAAAATCATCGATGATACCTTGAGTTTAATGTTTGAGACATTATATTTCTATTCGTATCTCTATCAAATAAGTTCATGATGTTTGTGAAGAAAGGGAAGTTAGGTCCAAGGTACATCATCTCCTTCAATATCCTTGATCGAGTCGGAGTAGTGTCTAATCAAATAGAACTTCCACCTACCCTTTCCAAAGTACTTGAGGTCTTCCATGTATCGCACTTAGGAAAGTACATACTGGAACCTTCACATGAACTCTCTTTAGAGGTGATACAGTTAGAGAATAATCTTTGTTAAGAGGAGCACCTAGTGAAGATCTTGGATCATAGAGAAAAAGTTATACATGACAAGACTACTCACCTAGTCAAAGTACCAGGGAAGAACCATATGTACAAAGAGACAACATGGGAATGGGAGGAGGCAATGAAGGAAAAGAACCTACACCTATTTATGGCTTAGAATGTAAAACAAAATTTGGAGAGAGAATTTTCATAAGGGGGAAGAATGTATCTACATGATGGATTTCAATTGAAATTAATTTCTTAAAAATATGTCATATAATCACATGAAATCGCAACAAAATGAACTAACAAGTACTATATGACCCTTAAACATTAGTTTGTCACTTCTGTGATTTGAATTTTGAAAATATGATATACATGATTGCGATTTTTAAGTAATTTTTAGTCTTATATGACATACTTATGTTTCGGTGAATAGTAAAATACCATTATGAATAGTAAAATTCCCTAAATAAGAATAGCATTACCTATGATAATATATAAATAATATTTAAGTAAAAGTATGATATAACTTTATCTGAAAATAAGAAAATAAATGTTTTACAGACTTTATTTTTCAAGTAAATTATCATTTTAATTTAATATTAAATTAATGATATTTATAAAATTATTTTTTTAAAATCGATTTTATTTTCAGATTCTAAACGTCAAAAAAGGTTTTGGTGAATTTTTTGGAATTTTCAAAAATACTTGAATTTTTGGTGAATAGTCAAATATATTAATTTATAGTATAAATACATTATAATTTAAATCCACTATTCCTGACAACATAAGAGATGTAAGCACCTAAATTTTGAACTCATATGCATTTATTACTATTCTAGGTCATGGAATACTTATTATTTCCTTTCATATAGAAAAATAATAATCTAATGATTATAATATTATGAAAACTCTCCTCCCCTCCACTATAAATACCACCCCTCCTTACCTCTTCACTTCACTCCTCTAAATCTATGTTCCTTGCCTATAGTATTCCCAAATCTCTCTTAAAGATCCACCCCCACATCTGACAGCCCCTAGTCTCTTTAAAATACCTAATACTCTCCCCTTAATAATCCTCTCAATGAATTTCGATTCAACAAGTAAATTCCTCCTTTTTTATTTCTTTTTTTTCATGTTCTTTGGATTTATTCTGCAACCTTAACTCTCCTGATCCAAATTTTCTGAAAACTATGACACCTTATATGTACTATAGTATTTTATTTATAATTAAATAAGATATTATCATCTCTCATTTCCCCTCCTTTTATATGAAATAAATGAAAACACCATTTGAGATGTGTTAATTTACCATAATCAAGGGCGACGAGTTTTAAATTTCTAATACTATCTTCAATTATGGTCATGAAACCATTTTTATTGTGGAAACAAACTATTATATGTGTATTTTATCTTATTTAATGTTATATAATCCTTATACACTAATGATTTAAAATAATAAAAAAACAAGTTAATTTTCAGTAAAATCACTAAAATTAATTCAAGTGTTTGTCAATATTGTTTTATTTAAAGATTCAACTTCACTCCAAGTAACCAAATTAAATTTAAAATGATGTAATCAATTATATGTTAAATAATTACATATGAGTTTAATTCTGGAAAACCAATTTCATCTTACATGTTTAATCATTCATGAAAATAAAAAAAATCCATCAAAAGAACCAAGAAAACAAACGAACCCAAACAATGAAATTGAACAACTTAATACATAAAAAAGGTTATGAATAAACCTAAAAAGGATAGACTACATTATTTAAATATAGAATAGGTTCTGAAATTATTTTTTAAAAAATCTAATTTGATTATTTTGTTCCTTAATAACTAGTTGGGAACACCAATGGACTTAAGGTAAGGGATCCTCTATATTTAACTTTTATTCGAGATTGATCACTATTATTATGCCCTATTTATGTGTAACTACTAGTGATGGGGTATGATTATGAACCTCCCTGATACATTCTTCAAAAGGTTTAAATTATGAGAAACCCATTTTCTCTCTCATTAACTCTATTAAGTACACATGATACCATGTCGATATTCTGTTAGGGATTCAACTCGAACCTCCTTTATTCCTTCAGTTTTCTTAATATTTATTTTTACCCAAATGAGGTTTTATATTATTCTTATTTTCACCTTATAATTCATTGGGAATTTTCTAAACTCATTTAATAAGTTCCATTCATCATTCTCTTTCATGTATATACATGTTTTTAAGTAATTCCCGAATCAATCCTTATCGATACAAAGACCTGTTTTGAGGGAGCTTCATGAATTTTTACCCAATTTCAAGTGTACTCTATCATATTTTTTAAGACAACATTGTTTTTATAAAATCGGTATTTTTCTTATTAAAACCGTATTGGTTCAATTCTGGTTTTATATGAAATATTGTTCCCTTTTCTATTTTGAAAGGTCTGTATTATTTCCCATAAAACCGCAAGAAAAAGTTTTAATGCTAAAATTTCTCAAATTCATTTCTTATATGTTGTAACTTATGTTTTACCTCACTTACCAAGATTTATTCCTAATTTACCTTATTAATTTCCATGTATATTCTAATTCATTTCTTTTAAGGACACTTTCATGATACCTTTATTTGTTACGCTTTATTTCATGATTGTGGTACCCAAATCATTCCAATGGTAACCCTTATGTTTATATAAGATTTATTGGGTATAACTAATTATGTGGAAAACATTTTAATGAATTTTAATATCGGTGAACCCAATTAGATCTCAAATTCATTGGGTAAAGTTGAGTTTCATGAGACGATATGTGCGAGGTCATTGTGGTTAGCCTTTGCTTGTGCTACTATGACCAAAGGTCTTGGAAATTATCCTTGGCTTGTGCTACTATGGGAAAGGGTCTTAGTGGTTATCCTTGACTCGTACTAAATTCATTTTGTTTTGTTTCTTCATCATTTCTATTATTCAATGTAAAAATGAATCCATGTTTATATGTTATGAATTTATATGTTACATGCCTATTTATATCATCATGTCGTGCCTTCTTTCCCATTTTTTAATGCATTGTTCATATGGTTATTCCCTTACTATGATTTTAGAACATCCATTGGTTCATGTTATCCCAATTTTATCTTATATAGATGTATGAGAACAATTGATGAAATGATCTCATTATGGTGATTAAATAATTTTTTTAAAATGTTGGGTTATGTATCTATTATTCCAAGACACTAGACTTTATGATCCTTGTCTTGTAATCTGAAATTTAATTATTATTAAAGTCATGTAATGTTATATGTAAAATGATATGGATTCTATACAATGGAACATGTGCAACCACATTTCCACAACCTCTTATTTTTGGATTCATTGAAATTGACGCAGTGTCATTTCCCTATTTATAGTCCAATAAACCACTAAGTCATCACTCATAAGAAACTAACGTCTTAGAATATTTTAAGTCATTACATGAAAAAATAATCATGAAAAAATTTCTAGAGTCATCAACATCAATTACAATTATATATACTTTCTAGAAATATTTATATGAATAATAAACAATGTAGTCCTTATAGAAAGTCTTAGTACTAATGCATGATATGATACAATTTTTTCCTAAACACATGACAATGAGTTGACTATAGATCTAGAAGTGTATTAGAACACTATTAGTACCAAAATAACTATGGTAAAAAGAATTTCTACATAAATAGGGAAACTCAATATTTTTATTCAATACATTTCATGTTCCTATATTCTTATCACTTTAGTACTTTTCCTAAATCAAGGACTGAACAATACTAATACTATTTATAACATCTCACCCAAACCCATTTTCATATGCCATGTCATATGTGATACTAACCATAAGTGACATCCCAAAGACACCATAGGTGGTAAATAAATTCCATTGGATTAGTAAAATATTTGGGGACTATTTTACCTAATGAAAAACCATAACATAAACAGACAAAATTTTAATAACCAAAACCTACTATGTGGTTCATGACTAATAATGATACAACTCATTGAAAACAAAATGAACATATGCATCAAGGTACTAGTGAAAAAGTTTGAAATGATGACATGTGGATCCAAAATGAGATCTAAATAGAGTAACACTATGGTGGAATTACTCTAAAGATGTTGATAAGGAAATGTGAGCTCAAAACATCAACCAGTAGAGGTAGAATCTAGATGCATCATAAGAGAAGTAAGGTAACTATCCATTTCATGTGTTTCGGTATAAAACATCTAAAAAGATAATAAAGATTCAAAATATATAGTGATTATAAAACATCATATTTAATTTCTAAAGACATCACAACACATTCCAATAGGACATGAAAATGTTAACACATTTTATAAAATATAAGAAAAATATATACAAAGTTTAACACAATCCATATATAACATACATGTTCCAAACAAATCTTATTTCCATTTATTATCACTTAGCATAATCATCCTATGTTCAAACACACACACATATTCATGTATACCATGGATCTCCCTATACTCTTGAATGGTGATTAATCTAGTCACCAAGAAATAATTTTATAACCTCATTAATGTTGGGACATCCGACCCTAATCCTTCCCATATATTCCTTATTGATTTTTTCATCATAAACCATTGTATATTCTCAATTACATAAACTCATTCCAACCACACATGCCATGTATTTAAAAAATCCATTTCTTATAAAAATCAATTTTATTTCAATCATTCTATAAAACACATTGTGTACATCATTCTAAAAATAACTATTTAGTTACTAAAACCAAGAGGGTTTTACGAAAAAACTATAGAGAGTAATTTCATCATAATTCCTTCAATTTTTATATTGAGTACAATGGGATAGAAGACACATACCGCACAATAAATTACAATAAAAATAATGTAGAAAATAAACTTCTAGACTATGGGTCACAACATTTATCCTTAAATAGTTTCAAAATATCAGAAAAATAAATATATCATAACACATATATCTATCTATGAAATATTAAATATATTACCCTGGGAAAAAGAAGAATAATATCTAGAGTGAACATGAATGAATGGGGAATTACCAATGATTTTAGAGATCCAATGCACATTGATTCATTAAATGTTTCTGATAAAAAATATAATTACAATGGATACCAAGAAAATAAGATGAGTTAAATAAAATAAGATAGGAATAGAAAAATAAGGTGTTTAGGTTTGATGATAAATTATGTTGTTGATGGAAAATGGGGTGAAGTGGTGGCGGTTGTTTTAGTGTGGTTTTTTGTTGTTGTTTATGAAATCATGATTTCTTTGTGAGGTGTTATCCTACTATATCTCAATACTCAATTGTTATTTCCATAAATCCTAAATTTTAATTATTAGGATTAATGATAAATTTATATTCCCATTTTCCCCATATTAATTTTTAATTTTTTTGAAGTTATTTTATTATATTTCTCTGTGGATGATTAATTACTAAAAACTATTATATTTATAGTTCATGGATTTGGATTGAAATATAAAATTGATATATATTGGGTGGATGTTTCACAACATTATATGGTGAATATTAGTGGGATAAAATATATGGATAAAAGGTATTATTGTGTGAAATTATATTTCCTTTTGATTTTTATTCTTTTCATTGTTCTTTTTTTGTTTCATTTTTTTTTCTCGTGATTTATTTCACATATATATATACATGAATATTTATTTCACAAGGATTTTGATGTTTTTAAGAAAATGATCCTTATGAGTACTCTGTTTTTTCACCTCTATATAGTTGTGATTGAAATGATTTATAGTTTAATTGGATGGATGATAGGATACATTGTTTATGTGGATCAGGTGTATTCCACTAGATTAAATAAATATTTAATAGGTCTTTATAATGTATTTCATTTGTTTTGCTTTTATAAATTTACATATAGTAGATCCTCAGTCAATGGAATTGTAATTCCTTAACCCCAGTTACCTAGAGTCAGTGCATTTTTTCATAACATTGGCATGATCACAAGAGATCAAATCTTGAAAGACCGACCAGTTTAATATCCTTGTAAGTACTAGATACATTAACATGTTTTACATTACATCATGTAATAAAAACATCACCAACATCTTGTCCCCATTGAACATACTTATATCCTTATCCTATCCATGACGTTCAACCGTAAAATATTTCTTAACATCATGGGAAAAATAAAACATAGAGGAGAGCCTAGATTCTCAGTAAGGATAACAATATACTAGAAACCTTCATAAATAAGGATAAACAATTAAAGAAATGTATAAGACTAAAACATAATCATTTTAAACATAAAATTATGCATAATATGGCCAATATAAATCAAATAATTCTATTTACTTATTTAAGTGGATATTATACTAGTCGAATAATCACCTAAAATATCAATAACCAATTTCATAATGGGGGAAATCATAATTCTAGACATCATAACTACAATTTCAAGGCCTTGTTCCAAGACTAAAAATAAGATTTTTTCAAGGACATGTGCTATGAAACTAGTTTTTCTCATGAGACCTACGGATGCATCGAGTTTCTATAGCGGGCTCCGCCCGTCACATACTATGTCCAATGCATTCCTCATATGAAAAGATATAAACATAACATAATAATTCGTATTAAAACTAGCATATGAAATGTAAATACTTTATCCATAAACCATGAATGTGGTAAAAATAACACATCAATAGTAAAACATAACCCAAAACCTTCAATAAAATATGGAAGTTTTTTATCATGATAAATGAACTTCAAACAAGAATAAAATCCATCAAAGGATGTTGACATATATGAAATCAATCCATTTTTATAGAAATATTTCATTATTTTGAAATAATTTAAAAGTTTTACAATTATAAAAAAAATGTTTTATTAAAATATTCTTATATGATTTTATGGAAATCTTTAACGATGATATAACGACATAAAATAGCTGCACACACCATATAAGTTAAAAAAGACATTCTTACATTAATTTTGTTGAAAATGTCATAAGGTGCCTTGTTTGGAAAACGACGGAATGATTCCTTTCAAAACATATATGGTAAAATAAGGGTATAAATGAATTTAACCCATAGTCAAGTAAATAGTGAGATTTTTTTGAATAACATTTTTAAGAAAAATCAGATGTGGATGATAAAGAGGTCCCTAGAGATACTAATGTATTAACAACCATGGATAAGTATTTAGATTGTAGAATTAACCCATATCATGTCCTTTTACTTAGTAGATGGTATGTGAAACTCCTATATAATAGTTTAAAATTGAAATTTTATTATAAAATAGTAATATACATAAATATGATATCATATATGATCTTATAATATTGCTTTGTTAATAATATTTTAGTAGTATCATCGTTCTGGGTGTTAACTGATTAGTTTTCCATTATATGCTTGGTTACGTAAGTCATGTTCGTTATGGATTGGTTGTATTTAAATCATATGAAGAATTATATTATGTTCATAAAAATTATTTTTAGTCCTAAAATGAAAATTATTCTTGAATGATTATGATGGATAATTAATCTCATCGCGTTCGTGGAGATGGTAATCCGTACGTACGTACGCACAAGTGACAATATCATTATATTTATTGTAAAATAATATGTAATTGGATGGTATATCAGATATACTGATTAATTAACATGTTATATTTATTATTTACATCATTTATAATCATTGTTACACCCATCCAAACAATGACGTTTTGGAATAACAAACTACACCACGACGAGGAGACGGTAAGCCGTACATACGCACGTATGGTGACATTGTGATTTATAGGATTGAAAAAATAAATAATATGGTTGTAACATATTTATAATAACGTCATATTATTTATAATGTAATGGATTTATTATTTGGGTTAGGAAACAACAAGTAATGAAGAAGTGGAATAAGAAAAGAACTTGAAAGATGGTGGTAAGATTATTATCTCTTTTCAGGTGTTTCTTTTTGAGTTGATCAAAAGGGCTCTATAGGATAGATTTATGATCAATGAAATGCCTCTAGGTAGAAGGTAGGATATTTTAAGGGATATTAGGGCTAGGTTTGGCCGAGCCAAATGGCTTTGGAGGTGTGAATATAAGAGAAGGGGAAGTACCCTTTTATATGAGAGGTGAGGGTTACTTTACGTAAAGCATGAATTATTATTTTATAATAAACACATTTTATATTTCTATTGGCTATAAAATGATTTATTTAGAGGATAAGGTGGTTATTGGTTGAAAACCTCCTTACCAATATGTTTTATATAGGTTTAGGTCACCATATTACCCTTATCTTTTAGAATTAACTCATAGTTAAATAGTTTGACATTTACCTTGTCTCTTTGTATATTTATATTATATGGTTATTAAACGTACTATAACAAGCCAAGAGAACCCCAAGTGGTTCATTATTAAAATATAAAACCTTATCTAACTCCTTTGGTAGAAACATATATTTTTTGGAATATTATATCAATTAATAATATTATATTTGTTTTAAAACTCAATTATATCAATTTTGACACAATTTAGTATTTGGTTTTTGTGAAAATCACAATAGCATTATTACTCAAAAAAACTATTTAATAAACAATAAAATGTAATATTAATCTATAAAATTAATGACAGAGTGATGATGTGGTAAATACCTTATTTATGAAATATTAAAATAATTGATATTATAAATATCCAATAGCATTATTACTCAAAAAAACTATTTAATAAACACTAAAATGTAATATTAATCTATAAAATTAGTGTAAATCATCAGAAGTCTCAATTTATATTTATATGGATATTTATAATATCAATTATTTTAATATTTCATTAATAAGGTATTTATTGCATCATCATTGTGTCATTAAAAAATAAATTATTTAATGTCTAAAAATTAAAAATAAAATATTGTTTTTTATAAAATCATTTTCTCTCTCTAATTAATATTTATAGTCCAATTTATATTATATTTTACCCTATATTAAAAATGTATTATTTATTAAACATTGAATTTAACACTTTAAACGTTTCTTTAAATAAAATAATAATAAATGTCCTAATCTAATCCAAGTTGACCAAAAGGATCATATTTTTTTCCTACGGTTGTTTTCAGTATAATTACACTTATCCAGTAGAATTATGACATGTTTTAGCGTAATAATAATATCATTTTACCCTTAATTATCCTATTTACTTTTAACCATGGTTAATAAATGTCAAAAGTTACTATTCACAAAAAATTATATTTATCTTATTGAACCAAATTTTACATACTGATGTCAACTGTGTCTCTCATATTTATGAAATTCAACAAACAGAGGTAGTAAAATTATGTTTTATGCAAATTTGTAAACTCTCTTAGATGGTTAGTAAAAGAAAGTGAAAAGATAAACATAATTTTTTATATCTAAACATATTATAAAATAACTGCTATGAATTAGATTGAATATATATGGATATTATGTATCTATTATAACCCAAAATTATTTAAAATAAATTAAATAATTATTTAAATAAAAAGTCTGTTTTAAACAATAACACAGTGTTTTTCACTATTGAACAAAAATTAAATGTTCATATAAAAATACCAAAAATTCACCCTAATATAATTTTGATATTATGAATTCAAAAATTAAGACCATTTTGAAAATTAAAATTTCTAAAATTTCTAAAAGTGGGTATTAATATTCATAATGACTAGTTTCCTTGGTCGCGGTGTGTTAAAACTAAAAGTTGTTTAGAACGCAATCTACTGCATTATTCAAAGGGAAATGTACCGTGGAATCTTGGGGTGTTACATTCTACCCTCCTTAAAGTAATTTCATCCTCAAAATTTTTAAAATATTACTACATAAAAATATTTGGGTGGTTCTTTACCATATGTTTCTCGGGTTCCCATGTTGCCTCTTCCATCTTATAGAAGTATTATGAGACTAATAATCGATGGATAAATGGTTTTAACCAATAAATGAATTGATAAATCTCAATCCTTTTGTTACTTATATAACCTACGACCTACCTTTATATCCATGTAAAGTTAACATCATACTTTATGACATTCTCATCCTCCTTTTTCCTGAGACTCAGAAATTGTTTTTCCATATCTGCTAGATTGTCATGAGGAAAGTAGTTTTCTATGAATATAACATTAAACTCTGTCCATTCCATGTTCTATAAATATTCATCTTCCATT
The DNA here is from genome assembly GCA_963277665.1 of Viscum album. Lineage (NCBI taxonomy): Eukaryota > Viridiplantae > Streptophyta > Magnoliopsida > Santalales > Viscaceae > Viscum > Viscum album. Next base: position 601,686,315 of record OY728128.1, read on the forward strand.
GTGTTTTGGATTAATGACCACCATTGTTCTGCATCTCTGTGAGGAGATAAACTTCCATGACAACTATTTCCCTTTTTCTACTCCCCAAAGAATGAAATATTTTCTCTAAGGAATTTATCCATTGCTCATAAACTAAGGGATTTGTAATCCCATTTAATGTTGGTTGTTTTTTCCTCATGAAGTTTTCTAACAATGATCATCCACGTTTTGGATCAGGGTGCTCCATGTGGGTAAGGTTATTATTCATTACCTGAGTGATTTATCCCGGTATAGTGATAAACTAATCAGCACCAGTTACATCACCAGCTCCATGGTAATTATCTTGAGTAGGAGGGAAATCCTTACATGGATTACATGTGTTGAAACGATTTCCATTCCTTCCACTAAGAGACATTTCTTACCAATGGTATATAGTAGATTAGTTTATGAATCGCAATACAAAATTCCAAACTTGTAAAATAGTTAACATGAATTGAACAGTTTATTGATATAATTCATAATCATAAAAATGTTTTCTTTCAGAAGGTGCATACTCATAAATCCATCATAATGTTTTGTAAACAAAATTTGAATTATCATATGCATATCCCCCGAGAGTTTCGTAACCCAGAGTGCAGCAAGGCCCGTTGTTGTTCAACAGTTCCTATTCTAGTCTAGCATAAAGTAGTGTTTTTGGGTTTTAACCCTAGGTACATAAGTTCCAGAGCCACCTCTACCTACTTGTATCCATAAAGAGATGTATTTCATGGAAATCACACAAAATATCTAGGTTACAAAAATTATTGGAATATATTCTATACTAATCCTCAAAGTCTATCTTTGGGTAATGTTATCAATTAATATAATTTCTAAATCTATCTTCCAAGGTTTGTACTAAAATTCTTCTAATACCAATGGTAACGCCCCAACCCAAGAAACCCAGAGTCAGTGCATTATTACATACCTTATTCATGATCACAAATAATCAAATCCCGAAATATGAACCTGTTTAGTAGCTTTGGAAGTACTAGATACATTCATAATTTTTACATTAAATTATGAAAGAAAAACATCAACAACATTTTATCATCATTGAGCACACTTATATACTTATCTTATCCTTGCAGGTCAACCATAAAATATATCATACATCCTGGAAATAATAAAACATAAAAAGTGGTGAGCTGAGATGCTAGTATAAATAACAATATAGTGGAAACATTCATAAATAAGCATAAAAAATAATGGAAATGTATTAGACTAAAACATATTCCTTTTAAAAAACCCTCAGAATAATATGGTAAATATAAATCAAATAATTCCATTTACTTATTCACATTGATATTCTACTAGTTGAATAATCACATGAAATATCAATTGAAAATTTCTTAATGATGAAATGCATAATGCTAGACTTAATAACCACATAGTCAAGGCCTTGTTCCAAGACTATAAATAAATTTTTTTCATGGTCGTGTGCCAAGATAGTAGTTTTTCTCATGAAACCTATCGATGCATTGAGGAGATTTAGCAGGCTCCACCTGTCACTTAATAAGTCCAATACTTTCCTCATATGGAATGGTTTAATCATAACATAATTTTTTTATTAAAACAAGCATACTAAATGTAAAAACATTATCCATAAACCATGATTGTGTAAAATAACACATCTATAGTAAAAAATATCACCATAAATTCAATACAATATGATTTTTTTGTATCATAATAAATCAACTTCGAACAATATTAAAATCCATCAATGGATGTTGACATAAATGAAATTAAATCTTTTTTTAAAGAAACATCTCGTTCCTTTTTAAAATCATTTATAATTTAAATAATTATAATAGAAAAAAATTATTTTGAAAATATACTTATAAGAGTGTATGGGAAGCTTCAATGATGTTATAAAGTCAGAAAATATCTGCACCCGCCGTATAAGTTAAAAAAAGACAATCTTACCTAAATTTTGCCGAAAATATCTCAAGCTACCTTATTTAGAAAATGAAGGACAGATTCCATTCAAAACATATATGGTCAAATAAGGGTATAAATTACTTCAACCCATTGTCTAGTAAATATTAAGATTGTTTTGAATTACATTTTTAAGAAAACATGGATGTGGATGATAAAGAGGTCCCAGTAGATACTTACGTATTAACAACCGTGGATAAGTAATGAGATTGTAGAATTAACCCTTACTATGTACTTTTCCTTAGTCGATGGTATTTCAAACTCATATATAATAGTAAAAAATAGTAATTAAATTATACAAGAGTCATATACATAAACATGATATCATATATGATCTTATAAAATTTATTTGTTAATAATATTTTAGTAGTATCATCGTTCTGGGTGTTAACTGATTCGTTTTCCTTTAGATGATTAGTTACATAAGCCATGATTTTTATGGATAGGAAGTATTTAATTCATATAAAGAATAATATTATGTTCATAAACATTATTTTTAATCCTAAAAATGAAATTTATTATTGAATGATTACGATGGCGAATGAATCTCATCGCGTTCGTGGGGACGGTAATCTGTACGTACATATGCACAAGATACAATCTATTTATATTGATGGTGAAATAATATGTAATTGGATGTTATATCATATATAAAGAATAATTAAAATGTTATATTTATTATTTACATCAGTTATACTCATTATTATACCCATCCAAATAATGAAGTGTTGAAATAACAAACTACACAATTACGTGGAGATGGTAAGCCGTACGTACGCACGTATGGTGACATAGTCATTTATAGGATGGATAAAATAAAGAATATTGTTGTAAAATATTTATAATAACATCAAAGTATGTATAATGTACTGGATTTATTATTTTGGTATGGAAACAACAATGAAAGAGAAAGTGGAGTAAGAAAAGAACTTGAATGACGACAGTAAGATTATTACCACTTTTTCGGGTGTTTCCTTCTAAGTTGATCAAAAGAGCTCCATAGGATGAATTTATGATCAATTTAATGCCTCCAGGTTATAGGGAGGATAGTTTAGAGGATATTATTGATGGGTTTGGCCGATCCAAATGGCCTTGGAGGTGTTAATTTAAGAAAAGAGGAAGTACCCTTTTATAAGAGAGCTGAGGGTCACTTTAAGAAAAGCTTGAATTATTATTTTATAATAAATAAATTTAGGTTTATAATGGATAAAAAATTATTTATTTATAGGATAAGGTGGGGATGTGTTGAAAACCTCCCTAAAAATATGTTTTAGATAGGTTTAGGTCAACATATATCCCTTATCTTTTAGATTTAACTATTAGTTTAATAGTTTGACATTTACAATTTTCTTTGTATTATTAGATTAAATAGTTAATAAATTTACTATAACAAGCCAAGAGAAACCCAAGTGGTTCATTATTAATATATATAACCTTATCTATGTCCTTTGGTTGAAATTTATATTTTTAGTAATATTATATCAGTTAATAATATTGTATTTGTTTTAAAACTCAATTATATCAATTTTGGAACTATTTAGTATTTGGTTTTTGTGAAAATCATAACAGCATGATTAATTCGAAAAAAAATATTTTATCAACCCTAACATGTCATATTATTCTATAAAATTATTTTTATTTATCAGATGTCTCAATTTACATTTATTCGGATATTTATAATATCAATTATTTTAATATTTCATTAATAAGGTAATTACAACATCATCATTGTGTCGTTAAGAAATTAAATTATTTAATTTCTAAAAAATTTAAAATAAAATAACTTTCTGTACAAAATATTTTTCTCTCTCTAATTAATATTTATAGTTGAATTTATATTGTGTTTAACCCTATATGAAAAGTTTTTTAGTTATTAAACATTTAATTTAACACTTTTAGCTCTTTTTTAAATAAAATAATAATAAATGTCCTAATCCAATCCAAGATGACCAAAAGGATCATATTTTTTTCATAAGGTTGTTTTTTGTCGAATTTCTCTTATCCATTAGAATTAGGACACGTTTTAGGGTAATTATAATATCATTTTTACCCTTAATTATCCGATTTACTTTTAACCGTGGTTAATAAAAGTCAAAAGTTACTATTCACCATCATTATTTTCATCTTATTGAATCACATTTTACTAACTGATGTCAACCGTGTCTCTCATATTTATGAAATTCAACTCATATTAGTGGTAAAAGTGTGTTTTATGCAAATTTGAAAATGCTCTTAGAATGTTGACAAAAGACAGTAAAAAGTTAAATATAATTTTATATATCTATAGATATTATAAAATGACTCCAATGAATTAAATTGAACTTATATAGGTATTATGTATGTATATTGACCCAAAATAAATTAAAATAAAATAACTAATTATTTAAATAAAAATTCAATTTTAAACAATAACACAATGTTTTTCACTATTCAACAAAAATTAACAGTTCTTATAAAAGTACCAAAAATTCACCCTAAATTAATTTTGATATTCTGAATTCAAAAATGAAGTCCAGTTTTTAAAATTAAAATATATAATATTTCAAAAATTCGGTAATAATATTCATAACGGCTAGTTTCAATGGTCGTGGTGTGTTAATACTCAAAGTTGTGTACAACGCAAAATACTGCATTATTCAAAGGGAAACGTACTGTGGAATCATGGGGTGTTATATTCTCCCCTCCTTAAAATAATTTGATCCTAACAATTTATAGAATATTACTACATAAAATGATTCGGGTGGTACTTTATCATAAGTTCCTTGGACTCCCACGTAGCCTCTTCCATCTTATTGAAGGATTGTGAGACTAATATTCAATGGATAAATGGTTTTAACCCATCAATGAATCAATAAATCTTACTCCTTGGGTAATGTATATAACTTGTGGCCTACCTTGAAAACCTTGTAATGTTAGACTCATAGTTTGCGAAATTATCATCCTCATTTTGCCTTAGAATCAGAAGTTGTCTTTCTATATCCGCTTGATGGTCATGAGGAATGTATTTTTCTATGAAAATATCATTAAAATTTCTCAATTTCATGTTATATACTTATTAATATTCCATTGGGTTTTTGCTTAATGACCACCATTGATCTGCATCTCCGTGTAGAGATAAGATGCCATGACAAATTTCTCCCTTTCTCTACTCCCCAAAGCATGAAATATTTTTCTTAGAAATTTATCCATTTCTCAGCAACTAATTGATTTGTAATACCATTTAATGTTGGTTGTTTTTTCCTCAATAAGCAGTCTTACATTGAACCTCCTCATTGTAGATCATGATGCTCCATGCAGGTAAGGTTATTATTCATTACCTGAGTGAGTAGTCCCAGCATAGTGATAAACTAATCATCACCAGTTGCATCATCAGCTCCACTGTAATTATCTTGAGTAGGAGTGAAATTCTTAGATGGATTGCATATGTTGATAAGATTTTCATTCCTTTCACTAGGATCCAATTCTTAATAATGGTATACAATAGATTAGTTTATGTATCACAATACATAATTCCAAACTTGAAAAACCGTTAACATAAATTGAATAGTTTAGGTATCTAATTCATAATAATAAAAATTATTTCTTTGAGAAGGTACATAATCATAAATCCACCATAATTTTTTGTAAACAAAATTTGAATTATCCTAAGCATGTCCCCTGAGAGTGTCGTAACCCAGAGTGCAGCAAGGCCATTTTTTCATGCACCAGTTCCCATTGGAGTCTAGATCAAAGAAGTGTTTCCGGGTTTTACCCTAAGGTACATATGTTCCAGAGCCACCGCTACCTTCTTGTATCCATATAGGGATTTATTTCTTGGAATACTCACAAAATATCTACATTACCAAAATTTTAGAAAGATCTTCTATAGTAAACCTCAAAGTCTATCTTAGTGTAATGTTATCTATTTAGAGTTTTTCTAAATCTACCTTCCAAGTTTTGTAGTAAACTTCCTCTAATATCAATGGTAACACCCCGACCCAGTTACCCAGAGTCGGTTCATTATTAAATAACAATTTCATGATCACATGGAATCAAATCCCGAAATATGAATCACATTAGTATCCTTGGATGTTCTAGATACATTAATAAGTTTTACATTAAATTATGAAATTAAAAAATCAATATCATTTCGTCTCCATTGACTGCTCTTATATCATTAGCCTATCCCTACAGGTCAACCATAAAATATTTCTTACATCCTGGAAAAAATAAAACATATAAAGGGGTGATCTCAGATGCATGTATGGATAACAATATAGTGGAAACATTCATAAATAAGCATAAACAATTAAGCCAAAGTATTAAACTAAAACATTACCCTTGTAAACAAAAAGTTCAGAATAATATGGTAAATATGAATCAAATAATTCCATTTACTTATTCACATGGATATTCTACTAGTCGAATAATCACATGCAATATCAATAACCAATTTTATAATGATGGAATGCATAATGATAGACTTCATAACCACATAGTCAAGGCCTTGTTCCAAGACTCCAAATAATATTTTTTCAAGGAATTTTTCCAAAAAACTAGTTTTTCCAGTGAGACCTATCGATGCATTGAGGTGATTTAGCAAGCTCCACCCTTCACTAACTATGTCCAATACTTTCCTCATTTGAAAAGGTTTATACATAACATAAAAATTTGTATTAAAACATGCATATGAAATGTCAATACATTATCTATAAACCATTATTTTGTAAAAATAAAACATTTATATTAAAAAATATTAAAAAACCATCAAGACAATATGAATGTTTTTTATCATAATAAATAAACTTCGAACAGTATTAATATCTATCAAAGGATGTTGACATTGCTGAAATTAAATAATGTTTTAAAGAAATATCGCTTTTCATTTTGAAATAATTTAAAAGTTATATAATTATAAAAGAAAAAATTTATTTTTAAATTATTATTATAATATTGTATGGGATACTTCGATGAATTTATAATGTCGGAAAATAGCCTCACTCATCGTATAAGTTAAAAAAAGACATTATTACCTTAATTTTGTCGAAAAGGTTCTAAGGTACCCTGTTTGGAAAATGACGAAAAGATTGATTTCAAAACATATATAGACAAATAAGGGTATAAATGACTTTAACCCATTGTCTAGTAAATAGTAAGAATGTTTGGAATTACATTTTTAAGAAAACACGGATGTGGATGATAAAGCGGTCCCAGTAATTACTTACGTATTAACAACCTCAGATAAATAATGAGATTGTAGAAGTAAACCATACCTTGTACTTTTCCTTAGTAGATGTTATGTTAACATCCTGTATAATAGTCAAAAAAGTGTTATTATATTATACAAAAATACTATACATCAATATGATATCATATATGATCTTATAATATTGAATTGTTAATAATATTTTAGTAGTATCATCATTTCAGGTGTTAACTGATTCGTTTTCCTTTAAATTCTTGGTTACATAATCCATGTTTATTATAGATATGATTTATTGGATTCATATGAAGAAATATATTATGTTTATAAAAATTATTTTTAACAAAAAATTGAAAATTATTTTTGAATTATTACGATGAGGAATGAATCTCGTCGCGTTTGTGGACACTGTAATCCGTACGTATGCTAGAGTGAAAACATCCTTATATTGATGGTTAAATTGAATGAAATTGGACGGTATATCATTTATATATAATAATTAACATGTTATATTTATTATTTATATTATTTAAACTCATTATTATACTCATCCAAATAATGAAGTGTTTGAATAACAAACTACACCATGTTGTGGAGACGGTAAGTCGTACGTACACACGTATGGTGACTTTGTAATTTATAGGATGGATAGAATAATGAATATGGTTATAGCATATTTATAATAACATCATATTATGTAGAAGGTATGGGATTTATTATTTTGGTATGGAAAAATAAATAAAGAAGAAGTGGAAGAAGAAAATAACTTAAAAGTGGGTGGGGAAATTCATACCTCTTCTTCAGGTGTTTCCTTTTCAGTTGATCAAAAAGGCTCCATGGGATGAATTTATGATCAAAGTAAGGCCTCTAGGTCGAAGGGAAGATATTTAATAGGATATTTGGGCTGGGGTTGGCCGGGGAAAATGGATTTGGATGTGTGAAATTAATATAAGGGGAAGTACCCTTTTACAAGAGATGTGAGGGTCACATTAGGAAAAGATTGAAATATTATTTTATAATAAAATCATTTTCGGTTTCCAATGGATAAAAAATGATTTATTTAGAGGATATGGTGGGAATAGGGCTAAAATATCTCAACCAATAGGTTTTAGATAGGTTTATGTCACTATATTGACCTTATCTTTTAGATTTAACTCTTAGTTAAATAGTTTGACATTTACCATGTCTCTTCGTATTTTTATATTATATGGTTAATAAACAAACTATAAAAAGCCAAGAAAACCCCAAGTGGTTAATTACTAATATATATAACATTATGTAAGTCCTTTTTCAGAAACTTGTATTTTTGTGAATATTATATCAATTAATAATATAATATTTGTTTTAAAAACTCAATTAGATCAATTTTGACAGTATTTATTATTTGGTTTTTGTGAAAATAAAAATAGTTTGATTACTTCGAAAATAATAATTTAATCACCCATAAAATTTCATATTAACCTATAAAATTATTTTAATTCATATGAAGTCAGAATTTATATATATTTGGATATTTATAATATCAATTATTTTAATATTTTTTGAATAATCTAATTATTGCATCATCATTGTGTCATAAATAAATTTAATTATTTAAAGTCTAAAAATTATAATTAAAATACAATTATGTAGGAAATATTTTTATATTTCTAATGAATATTTACAGTCTAATTTAAATTGTGTTAAACCCTATATTAAATATGTTTTAGTTGTGAATCTATGAATTTTACACTTTTAACTCTTCTTTAAATAAAGTAATAATAATTGACCAAATCTAATCCATGTAGACCGGAAGGATCATATTTTATTCCTATGGTTGTTTTTCGTATAATTACACTTATCTAATAGAATTAGGACATGTTTTAGGGTAATTATAATATCATTTTTACCATTAATTACCCTATTTACTTTTAACTATGGTAATAAATGTTAGAAGTTACTATTAACCAAAAATTATTTTCATCTTATTAAACCACATTTTACTTACTTATGTCGAGAATGACTCTATTATTTTTTAAATTCAACTCACAGAAGTGGCAAAAATTATGTTTTATGCAAATTTGTAAATGCTCTGAGAAGGTGGGTAAAAGGCGGTTAAAAGTTCAATAAAATTTCATATATATAAACATATTATTAAATGACTATAATGAATTACATTGAAGATATATAAGTATTTTTTTTATATTTTGACCTAAAATAAATTAATATAAAATAACTAATTGTTTAAAAGAAAGTCGGTTTTAAACAATAACGTAGTGTTTTTCACTATTCATCCAAAATTTAAAGTTCTCAAAAAAATAAAAAAAATTCACCCTAAGATAATTTTGATATTCCAAATAAAAAATGAACTCAATTTTGAAAATTAAAATTAATAAAATTCCAAAAAGTGGGTATTACTATTCATAATGGCTAGTTTCATTAGTCATGGTGTGTTTAAACACCATGTTGTGTACAATGAAAGATACTACATTATTAAAAGGGAAACGTACCATGAATGTTTAGGGTGTTAAATGAATTTAATTTATTTAAAATTAATTAGGTTATATTATGTTTTTTTATTTATTATATATGGATTATAAGGTTAATTCCTTACATTGTGTGAGCATATACCCATAGGGAAAGTCTATAAACAGTGGAATATTTGAGGTGTCTATTAGAAGATAAATTCAGTATTATCACAATCTTGAGATGAATTTTATGAAACCAACAATTATAAGAGTGGTATTAGAGAATTTATTGAGAGTTTAGGTTGAGGTTTTGATTTATTAGTAGATTAAAATTATATATGGTGTGTGTGGAAATAGCATTATGTATGTTTAACATATGATGTTGTCATGGTAGACCAGCTAAAACATAGAAGTCCCTATGATATGATTCAAGGATCATGATATTACACTAAATATGTTTATAAGATAGAAAAATCCTTACAGGGTTGAGGCATAGGTTATGTACTGGAATCACACTCATCAATTCCACTTATAGTCTATTATTTTTTTCATTTATATTGATTTATTGTTTCATTCAGAATAATTTGATTATGTTTTTTATGTGAACATATTTTTAGGGTAAAGGATAATAAATTAATGTTATGAAGTCAATACTTGAAATAGTAAAATATGAAAAAATATTTTTGTAGTAAATTTACAGCTACATGTTTTCCAATTTCCTTATATTTTTTATCCATAGTAAACAAATTAATAAGAATAATGTGTTGGTAAATTTTGAAAATCATAATTGTGAAAAAAATAGATTTAGTGTCATGCCTTAATGTTTTCAAATTACCTTTTTACAAGGATATCTTATTATTTATTGATTATTTTATCATGTGTTGACCCAATTCCATGATTTATATGTTTCAAACCAGTTTTATTTAAGTAATTATATTGATAAAAAAATTCTAGAATGATAATTTTCGTTCTCATAATATGTTGATATTTATAGAATGAGTAGTTTTGAATGAAATAGGGGTTTTTAATGATGGTGTTTAGAATAATTAATAGTTTAGGGAATTCATATTTTTTTTGTGGATAAAATTTTAAATAATTAATGTAATTTTAATTTTTTCCTTTATCTATTTTTGATAAATTCTAAAATAAATTAAATATTAATGTCTAAATTATAAACTCCTTATTTCTAGTGTTATTAATATTTCCAATTACAATATGATATGTTATGTTGTTGCGACACTTTATTTTTAGAAACCAAATGATTGATTACCATGTGCATTATCTATCAATAAGAACGTCTTTAAAACTAATTTGGTTAAATATCTTAATAAGGGAATATTGAATTAAAGAATTATTATTTTTTATTTTTTATTCAAAATACATTTTTTTAAATATAAATGATTAATTAAGATGTGAAATTTTATGGTTACTATGAAGTAATGATAATTGGAATATGATTATAAATTTTATTATTAATGATAATATAATAATGATCATCCCTATACTTATTTTAAATATTTAAATTATTATTATTGAATATTTTTATATTTTTTTAATGTAATATCATGTTTAATATATTTTTTGTATTATTTCATAATGAGAATTTTTTAAAAGGATTTTTTAAGGGTTTTATTTTGACCGGATTTCATAAAGATGTTGTATTTGATGAAATTGATCTATGGAATCCATATGATGATATGTCAATGATTCATTAAACCATACTTTTATTTTCTTCTTAAAACCCAGATGATTTTTAAGGTTGATTTTGATTTTTTCCATTATATGGTGGAATTGGGTGATGAATTGAAGTGGGAATTCTTGAAATTGTTTTCTAGTAGTGTATGATTGGTTAATTATTGATGAAAGGCTAAGTGTTCAGTCATGGTTATTGGTAAATATATAATATGATGTTTTTTTGTCTGTAGAATTTTATATTAATGTAGTTTGGTTAGGAACAGTATCTGTTTATTTGATATGTACATATGTCTCCCAGAGTGGTATAGATAAATTACACAATTATTTTATGTGTTAGTTTATACTAACCTCGTTTCTCTAAGAGTTTGAGTTGAATACATGACTCCAAATTATTTTCTCGGTGTTGAGAATTTGAATAGGACAGAAAAATCATAGGATAGAGTATTACATATGTTTTAGTGTAAAGTAGTACCAATGATTATTTGGATGGTATTAAGTCTTGAGGCTATTAATAAAATATTGTATATTAAGGATATTTTAAAATTAGTTAATTCCCCACCTCAATTCTGAGTTTCCTTTTCCATGTGATTTATTTATAAGCTTACTCGTATATGGTATAGATATAAATTATATCCACTCATAAGAATTGTATTAGAAGGAAATTAATTATTCATTTAAAAAAATATTTCATATGTTCTAGTGGATGATAATTTGAAAGATATTAGGATAATTTAGTAATGGGGAGATAATATGGGTGTTCATGGGTTTAATTTCTTGGGTTGGAATAATATGTTCTCACATTATATAGTCCTTGAGGATGACTAATCATGAAATTTAGTTAGAATTATGTCTAAAGGGAAACATGGGGTTTCATTATAGCTCTTATATTATTCAAAGGTAAGGTATTGTGCAATTTTCGGTATAAGATATTATATATGGTTATCAGTTCTAGTGGAGTTATCTCTCACATCATTTGGAAGGTGGATATGAATAAAGTTACATGTGAACCTCATAGTTCACATAATTTAAGGTTAATGAGATCCTATTCTGTTTGAAAACATCATTAGAATCTATGTATGAGTATTTATATGTATCCTTTATTGGGTGGGTTCATTTGTAATAATATGGTGGAAAATATTTAGTATGAATGTTTTGAGGTTCATCATGTCTTTCACTCCTCAATGGGTTATTAGTTGGGGTTATGGGAAGTAAGGTGTTTTAGGGGATAGTGACCTAGTCATTCATTCATAGGATACCTCAAAAGGTTTATGATAGTCAATATTAAATAAATATACTTTATAATTAATTATTTTAGTATTTATCTCTAATGAGAGAGTTGATGTATTTTTATACCATATTTTCCACGAAATATTTATAAACATTTTCTTAAAATCTTGGTTAGCTAATTTTTCTAAATTAACTATTTATGAATGTTTTGGAATAACTAATGGAATGTTTCGTTAAAAGGTAAAACTATTTTAAATTTGTATTTCAAAGGTTGTAGGTTTTATGTATTTAATGGAATGAATAGTTTTTTAAGTGTGAGCTTAATCAAAAGACTGTTTTACTATGTTTTTTTTGTGTTTATCCAATTTGATGGACTAGATTCTGGTTTATTAGGTATCTCATATGATCATAGTATTTCTATTATATGTATTATTTGATCTTTTTTGGTAGGATGTATGCTTCCCCAATGGTTTTTTTAAAATATTTCTGTAAGTGATATTTTTAATTGAGTATATTTTGAAATAAAGTGCCTCTGGTGTGTATTATCTTACCTAGGGTTCAACTTTTTGAGTTCCTTATTTTTGGAATTTATTATTTTGTACATGTGTGGGTTATTGAGGAAGAGTTACATTTTAGAATAGTCGATGGTAGATGTTTGAGTTTTCCCAATACAATACATTTTTTTTCTGGGTGTTAGAGGTCGAGGAAGTGAATTTGGGATTTTTTAGAGATGATCATATGTGGTTTTTATATTGTAAGGGTAAAAGGACATTTTAGTGACCAACTATTCCATTGTGGCTCTATTAATGTGTCATTATTTAGACCCAAAAATGGTCTTTGTTTTTTTCAAGAGAGTTGTGTCTAGAAATAACACTATACATTGTGAAAGGTGGTTATGTCATGGTTTTTATATTATGATATAAAAGAACTAATAATATTATTCATTGTCTTATGTATTATTTAATTAAATCCCGTTCTGAAATGGGTAAAATTTAAATAGCAACAATGGTCCTTATAGAATATGAAAAAAAACCTCTTATGGAATGACTATATTCTTTCTAGTTATATTCAGTGAGTTTTAAGTGATATCCTTATCTTTCATGGGGGAGTAAGAAATTACTATTTTAGTACCTCTGGGGAGTTGATATTGTCATGTTTTGGAATCCTCAATGTGATTTAGTCATAGTTTCTTGAGTTGTTCATTTAGAAATAGCCAAAACAATTAGTTTTCTTATGTTTTCCCACAGACATGACTACCAAATAGTTAAATGACATAAATAAAATATTTTATATAAACATTACCGTGATGTTTTTGATTTCATGTTTTAAAAATTTAGCTCAAATTATTAACTAGAAAAACCCAAGCCTCTTCCAACTAATGAATATTTCTTTCACTATATATGAAACCATTTAATCCAAAAGAGGTTTTTAACATCTCTCAGAAATTCTCCACACAATATAGTCATGAGTCATGTTATAAGACATGGAATAACATAATTCATGAATCAAAAATAGTTTTGAAACATTAGTTTATAAACATTATCCAGGAGAGTGCTACATAAATATACCTTCGAAATGTGGTATAAATAGTATCATAGGGGAACATTATCTTCATATATCAGACACTTTCAAACAGGCTTGTGAGAAACTAAATAATTCATATATATATATAATTCTCCTGAGATATAAACATTTATCTAATGAATTGGTGGTCTATTTTTGACAGCACAGGTCATTCATCAATATATATGTGTACAAATTGAAATCAAACATTCATCAAATAATAAATAGTATATGGAATGAAAATGAGTTTCATATCCATTTCATATGGAACCACATAAATATGTGATTTAAAATTCCATCAATAATAATATCATGATATAGAAATGGATAATAAAATGGTATCCAAAGTTATTTAGTAATAGTATAGGTAAATTAATTTCAATTAATATGATAATGTATATGGTATTTACAAGGTATAGATAAATGGTATAAAATGTATTCAAAAATCAACCTAATTAATTTATATATTGTATATTAGAGAAGATAATTCTATAAAAGGAAGTAAATATAGAGTGTTAATAGGGGAAATTAAATGATAAAAGAACAATTTATAGACATAATGGATGATTAATAAAACAGAAATTAGTAATGGATCATTCATGTGATGGAAACAAAACATTTCTTATAAAACGTCATGGCCCGACACACTCTAAATGGTAATTATACTGAACGACCACATGTCTTTAGGTGTTCCTCCCTAATTCCATATGTTATTGACTGGTAGTGGGGTATAAGGAGTTACACTGGGGAGGTTATACCCCAAATTTCTGAGTAATAATTAGTGGTAAATAACCAGAAAACATAAATATATAATTATACTTCATAATAATTATTATAAATTGCATAGTGGAAGAAATAAATATGTGACATTCTATATAGAACTGAAATGAAAATTATAACTCAAACGCTTATCCTTAGAGTATAAATATAGAGACAACCCACCAACAAGGTTGATTATACATTCAAGATAAATAAAATTCAAAAATAATTTAGTGTATTTTCCCTTTATAATCCATATCTCATATCGATCTCTAAATCTCATCTATGCATTCCCATTAGATTATGTAAAACCTAATCCTAGACATCATCCCTACATGTGTGAAATAACATTGTGGTATCTCTTGGGTTACCCATGTGCAATAGTGTCCTGAGTAGTGTTTGTGTAAAAGAACTTAGTAGTTAACCACAAATATGGTCTCATAAAAATTGGTATAGGAAGTGATATGTCTATGTGACAATCTTGTATGAAATAATTAAATAAACAAAATAAAAATAAATAAATAAGTAACAAAAATACATATTTTTTCTAGATAGTAGAGTGTATTGGGCATGTAATAATGAACATTCTGCCACAATATCACCACATCCCCATTGTTGGGAACATATAACATAGGACACACCAAAAAAAATTGCCGATCCTCAGTTTCCAAACCATGATCAACTATACCTTCTTTAGTAGGTTCATGAGTGTCTTAAAGACTGGGTTTCACTTCATGAGAACTTTTGTTCAGACACTAGTGATCTCATGCTCACACTCTATCATTATGTTTATCAAAACCTAGGTCATCACCATGCACCCATCATTTAATAGTACAAAGGTTGGACCCCATGATAGTACCTTGGATATAGTGACACATACTTTTCACAAATAAGTCTTATACCATTTTAGATGAATATTTTTTAAATTTCACGTCAACATATGTCTTAAGAACATAAAGGATAGTGTATTTATAAAATTGTATATATAATAAACTAGTATATAAATTATCTACATAATTTACAATTTATTTCTTCACATCTATACCCCTTGCTATATATAACATAAGTTAAACCTTTCTCTATAACTAGTGGAAAGTAATAATAAATATTGTGATCTATGATGGTATTTAAGGTTAAATATAAGGGATGTTAATAATTGATCAAAAGTGAGCATCTCAAAAGTATAAGGCTATTAGAACATGATCTAAATATTATAAAATCAGACCAAACAATTTATATATAATAATCATGAAAAACTGAATAAAGTATTATCAATCATTAGACATAAGATATAAGAGTTTGGAATCATCAACAATCAATCATAGTCCATTAAAATGTATAATAATCATAAGAAATATTTTTTTGGAATACAAAAAATCCGAAAAAATTATTTCCATAGACAAGGCTTTCTGTTAGGAATATCACAGTAGAAAGGTCTCGCTCCATATTCTATAATTTCCTTAGTTAATTTTTGTTGGTCGGAGTGGACACTCAAGAGGGGGGGGGGTGAATTGAGTTCCAATTAAAATTTTCTGTTAAAAACAGTTTCTAATAAAATCCCCAATTTCAAAAACAAATTAAACTATAGTGAATTTATATAGATTATAAAGGTTCAATTAGCTTCTCAAAGATTGATTAGTTCTTAGTTAACTTAATCTTATGATTAAATTAACTTTTGAAACTAATTTACTGATTTATAATAAATATAAACACTTGCGAATTTAATTATCAAAGTAGCTTTGAAGATAGATTATATTTCAAAGTAATAGCAGCGGAATATGAAATAAATATGTATAGTATGGATATAGAGTAACTGTAAACACAGAGAAGTAACCAAGAGGTTCAGTCTCAAGCCGAGACTTAGTCCTCTCAAAAGTTTATATAAAAGTGATCCACACCCTGGATCGGGGTTAACAACAGTGAACACACTGTCCAGGTCACAAGACCTCTACCACAGTTCTACGTGGGAAAAACAAACAACAGCAGCCAGCTGTCCAGGTCACAAGACCTCTACCACTATCCACAGAGGGAAGTGAAGTGTAAAAGGTTTGCTGAGGATTTACAGATCCTCCAGTGAAAGTACAGGAGTCAGTGTGTGTGTTTAATACAGCAGATAACACACACTGCTCAAAATGTAGAATAAATAAATCACAGAGCAGAGATGTAGAGTTTAGAAATGGCTCTAGTGATTTCAGTGTAGCACTGGACTCGTTTTGGAATTAATCAGAAGTGATTCTGAGTCCTCTTCTCGATTTTGTTTGAGAAGCAGAGTGTCGTATGCTTCAGGTTCACAGGCAGTGGAATGTAGTCGATGAAGCTCTTCAATATTCTATTGTATGCACACCACTCTTCTTGAGTAGGCTTGATTGTATGTATGATTCTGTCTTGCTTGGTTCTTCTTGTATGCACAGAGCTCTTCTTGAGTATGTCGTATGCTTCCTTGTCTCTGTGTGTGTTGTCTCTCTCTTCTTCGTTTTTCTCTTCTTTTCTTTTCTCTACTACGCTTTTTTTTACTCTTCAGCAGAGTCTTCTTGTATTTACATCACGTGCTCCGTAGGACAAAAAGGTTTCCTTTCCGCAGGTACGAGGTACGGTTTCCTGACATCCGACAACCTTTATTAATTAATTGTCATGGTATTAAAATATAACTAATATGACCGTTGGTTAGAATAAATAATGATAAAGATAAAGAAATTCAAACAGTTGTTTATGACTGTTCAAGAGATCGGTAGGTCATTAGCATTAGAGTAATGATCAGTGACTCAGATAGATCAGCATCGGTCTGTCATCTGATCGGTGAGTCATTTTGATCAGCATCGGTATGTCATCTGATTGGTGAGTCATTTTGATCAGCATCGGTCTGTCATCTGATCGGTGAGTCATTTGCATCGGTGAGTCCTTGGATCGGTGACTCATTTGCATCGGTGACTCATTTGCATCGGTGGCTCATTTGCATCGGTGGCTCATTTGCATCGGTGAGTCATTTGCATCGGTGAGTCCTTGGATCGGTGACTCATTTGCATCGGTGACTCATTTTCATCGGTGAGTCATTTGCATTGGTGAGTCTGATGGATCGGTGAGTCTGATTGATCGGTGAGTCTGATGGATCGGTGAGTCTGATGGATCGGTGAGTCTGATGGATCGGTGACTCTGATTGATCGGTGAGTCTGATGGATCAGTGAGTCTGATGGATCGGTGACTCTGATTGATCGGTGAGTCTGATTGATCGGTGAGTCTGATGGATCGGTGACTCTGATTGATCGGTGAGTCTGATGGATCGGTGACTCTGATTGATCGGTGAGTCTGATTGATCGGTGAGTCTGATTGATCGGTGAGTCTGATATCTGTTGAATCCAGAAGACTTCCAACATACATTGTAAGTCAATAAGCATAGTTAAAAGCATGATAACTGATTCATTCATAGATTGGAATTATGTTTATGAGACATCAAACCAGATTAAGCATCAATGAGTTGTGATGATTTGTGATTATTAAAACATCAGTTATAAACATGAAATCAGCAATCTTCCAGAGGGCTCAACAATCTCCCCCTTTTTGATAATCACAAATCTTCATATATATATAAAAAAAATAAAATTAAAGAAAAATAAAAAAAATAATCTCCCTCTTAAAATAACATTCCCATATATATAGTATTCAGATTTCTCCCCCTGAGATATTGATCTCCCTCATCATATATATATCTTTCTCCCATTATATATATCTTTCTCCCCCTTTGGGATAATCAAAAAGGAGAGAAAACAGATGAGGGAAAAGAGAAGCAGGGTGCAGAGAGGATAGAACATAACACAAAGGAAAAACAAATTTGATAAAGTCACAGAAAAAGATAAGCAATACATAAATCACCCCATCAAAAACAATACATGGCTATTTGTTGGGATACAAAGGGGCTTTCCCTTTATCCTTTGGATCAATGGTAGGTAAGGTAGAAGGCTTGGAGGCAGGCTGTGGTTCACGGAGCTGAAGTGGCGGCAGGAAAACTCTGGCAGGTGCAGTTGGAGGTGTCACAGAGGGTTGTTGAGAAGGAGCAGGAGCTGGATGAGAAGCTTTCTGAGAGACTGGCCGCAACTGAGATAGAGCTTGGGCAACAGACAGCTGATTCGGAGCGACATCAGAGGCACTGAGAGGTTCAGAAGTAGGGAGTACAATTGTAGTGGCCTGTGCATCCAAGTAAGGCTTCAACAGATGAATGAAGTCCTGAATGACTTCTGCTCCATACTTCATAGCTTTTTCAAAATCATCCTTGTTTTCCATGAACTGTGCCAAGGAAGGGACAAAATCTTGCAATTGGCGAACTTGAGTGTTGAAGGCCTGAGTGACTGGAGGTAATTTCAGATTCTCTGCCAAGACTTGGAAGTTTGCAGCCATCTCATGTTTTGTATATATCTTGGAGAAGTAAGTATCAACTTTTTCCTTGATCTCTTGCAGGGCATTCTTAGCATCTGCTGAATATACTAAGGTCATCTTATGACTATTATCACAGAGATCTTTCATCTTCCTCAATGATTCAAAGTCATGAATTTGTCTTACAGCAGCTAGCTCTGCATGCACAACTTCTCTGAGAGCTTCTATCTCACGGGTAGTGATTTTGGTTACCTTGCCTGTACTGGCTTGGCCGACTATATGAGTTAGTTCAGCTTTCAACTTCCGCAGGTCAGACTTGTTGAGATGTTCAATCAGATTTCTCAAAACTTCCATCATACCAGAGATGGTTGATCTGAACTCATTTGATAGAGAAAGTAAGCTAACTTGGAGATCCTTCAAAGTTTGAGTCAAAGAGGCTATGTGCCTACCAACAAATTCACCAGTAGCAGTCAAGACTGGCTTGAGAACATCTGAGACTGCAGTTGAAAAAGCTTTCAAGGAATTTTCAGAAACTTGCAGAGATACTTGATGAAGGGCATTGGAAAGTTCTTCTCTGACTATATCTCTCACAGTGGTTAGCAATTCGTCTTCTTCTTCAGAATATTCTAAGCCCAAAATAGCATATCCAGGGTAGTCATCCCAAACAGCAGCACACAGGGTGTAGTTGGGTTTTTCATAGCTTGTTGTTCCACTAATTTTTGATGAGTCAGCTTTGTCCCTGATATGGATTTCTGGTACTGACTGAGGTTGTTCTACTTGATCTTCAACAAGACCATCCACTGGTCTGTTAACACCATCAACAGCAGCTTCAACATCATCAACATCATCATCATCACCACCATTATTGTCATCAGCATCACCTTGCTCATTATTACTCTGCTCAGAGGCTTCACTGTGATATTCCTCAGTATCAGAATCTTCTTCATCATCAAGAATAGGTTCAGACTCTGGTAGGGTTAAGGGTGGACTAGCATGTCCAAATTCTATTCTTTTCTTGGGGCTAGCAGTGTCTGGATCACTCCTATCATCAGGAGAAGACACACTTCCTTCATCAGTTGCAGCTTTTTCTTGTTCATCATCATCAGAATAAATTGGTTCCTCATCTGGTTTTAATCCAGGATCTCTCAAATCCTTTGGCCTCTTGCCATGATTTATGGGATTGTAGGCTTTATACAACTTATTATCATCTGCAACCCAGCACTTCTTCCATGGATTCCAATTGATTTTCATCCTCTTGCAGATCTCTTTGTTGAGACAGAAGGTACGCTCTGTTTCAACAACTTCATCATCTTCATCAACACATTCCAGATTCTGGAGCATAGTAGATATCATTTTTGAATAAAACAACGCTGTGGCTTTCTTGGAAGGTTTCAGCATACTAGCTATGTGGACCATCACATATCTACACAAGTTTATCTTTTCATGGGTTTTGAGCAGAAACAATAGAAAAACATCTTGATACTTAACAGCAGCAAAATCTCCTCTTCGAGGGCAAAGTTGGTGCTGAATAAACTTGAATAGGAGTCTGCTTTCACCATCTAATTCTGAAGCTGTGATTCTCCTCGATTCTCTGTTTCCAGTTAGAAGCTCTAGCGCTAGCTCATAAGAAAAATAGTCAGTGACTGGGGGTATATTGCCAGCATAGTCCTCATATCGACCTTCATGAGGTACGTTTAAACATTCAGCCCACTGCTTAGATGAGAAAGATATTTTCTTTCCTTTTACAACAGACGACATCCTAGCAGCTTCCACACCATCAAGTGTGATTTTCAGGTTCATGTAAAACTCATGTACTAGCTTTGGATAATCTATTCGGGCGTTGTCTGAAAACCAGTCTATCCATCCTTGCGATTTAAGAACTTGTAGCAACAGGGACTTACTTGACAGAAGCCACGCCGAGTTTACTTCTTTTTCTACAGCTACAATTCGAGCTTCCAGGTTCGGATTAACTGAGCGTTGAGAGGTACTGCTCGACTCGCCTCGAGCACGCTTTGAAGGTATAGGGCTATCTGGTCCTTTGCTCGGTCTCTTTTTCTTAGCCATTCGAGGATTTTGGAGAGGCAGGAGTTCGAAGGTTCGAAGGTTCGAAGCAGAGGGGAAGAGAGGTTGAGAGGTTCGGCGGGAAATGAAAGGTCAAAGGTTTAGGGAAGATAAATAGCTGCGTATCATTTATTTTATCATTTAGGGTTCCCATAAAAAGTAATTTACTAATTAATAAAACGTATTTGAAAAAAAATCGGTTTGACAGAACAGTGTGACAGATCGGTTCCACAGATCGGTTTCACGGATCAGTTTCACAGATCGGTTTCACAGATCAGTTTCACAGATCAGTTTCACAGATCAGTTTCACAGATCAGTTTCACAGATCAGTTTCACAGATCAGTTTCACAGATCAGTCATACACAATTCATGTTTAATAAATTTCATTCTTTCAGAGCATAAGGGCTTTGTGAAGATGTCAGCTAATTGATTTTCAGAACTAACAAATTCTAGAGAAATATCACCCTTCTGGTAATGATCTCTTAGAAAGTGATGTCTGACATCAATGTGCTTAGTTCTAGAGTGAGACACAGGGTTCTTGGATAAGTTGATTGCACTAGTGTTGTCACAGTTAATTGAAACATGTTTATGACCAAATCCATAATCCAATAGAGTGTGTTTCATCCACAAAATTTGTGCACAGCAACTTCCAGCAGCTATGTATTCTGCCTCGGCAGTAGACAATGCAACTGAATTCTGTTTCTTACTACACCATGATACTAGGGATTTTCCAAGCAAATGACATGTTCCTGATGTGCTTTTTCTATCTAACTTACAACCAGAAAAGTCAGCATCTGAATAACTCATTAACTCAAAGGATTTTCATTTTGGGTAAAACAAACCTAAATTTATAGTATACTTAAGATACTTAAAAATCCGTTTAACAGCTAATAAGTGTGATTCTTTAGGATTAGCTTGAAATCTAGCACACATACACACACTAAAAATAATATCTGGTCGACTAGCAGTAAGATAAAGTAAGCTTCCAATCATACCTCTATAATTGGTTTGATCAACTGGTTTCCCAGTTTCATCAACATCCAATTTACAGGTGGTACTCATAGGTGTATTACATTCGTTAATACTATCCAATCCAAAACGTTTTAAAAGATCCTTTGTATATTTACTTTGATTTAAAATAATACCATTTTTAGTTTGAAAGATTTGAAATCCAAGAAAATACTTAAGCTCTCCCATTAAGCTCATTTCAAATTCATTTTGCATAACCTTTGAAAAATCAATACATAAGGAGTTTTTAGAAGATCCAAAAATAATATCATCAACATATATTTGTACAACTAAAACATCTTTAGAAATTCTTTTAATGAAAAGAGTTGGATCAGCAATCCCTTTAGTAAAACCTTTTGAAATAAGGAAATTGCTAAGTCTATCATACCAAGCTCTTGGAGCTTGTTTCAAACCATATAAAGCTTTAGAAAGTTTAAAAACTTGATTTGGAAAATGGGGATTAGTAAATCCAGGTGGTTGTTCTACAAAAACATCTTCAATTATAAAACCATTTAGAAATGCACTTTTAACATCCATTTGATATAATTTGAAATCCAGATGTGCAGCATATGCAAGTAAGATCCTAATGGCTTCTAGTCTAGCTACATGTGCAAAAGTTTCCTCATAGTCTATACCTTCTTCTTGACTATATCCTTGTGCAACTAGTCTAGCTTTGTTTCTGACTATATTTCCAGATTCATCTACTTTATTTCTAAACACCCATTTTGTGCCTATTGTCAAAGTGTCCTTAGGTCTGTCGACTAATTCCCAGACTTTGTTTCTTTCAAACTGATTTAATTCTTCTTGCATAGCCATTACCCAAAATTCATCATTGATAGCATCATTGATATTTTTAGGTTCTGACTGTGAAAGAAAAGCTTGATGTTCAACCTGGTTTCTTAGAGAAGCTCTAGTTTGTGTTCCTCTATCTAGATTTCCTACAACAGCATCTAAGGGATGATTCTTTAGAGTCCTAGATGGTCTTGAAAAGATAGGGCTAGAAATTTCAGGTTCATCTAGAGATTGAGGTTCAACAGAAGCAGATTCTGGAGAATGTCCAGAACTGGATGCTTTTATAACAGGTTCTTTAGATTTATCATTAAGGTCCAGAATAGACAAATCTTCTTCAAGATTCCCAAGAGAGGTTTTAGGCTCATGTGGATCAGTTTCATCAAATTTGATGTGAACAGATTCTTCCACACATTTGGTTCTCTTATTGAAAACTCTATAGGCTTTACTAGAGGTAGAGTAACCTAGGAAAATTCCTTCATCACTCTTGGATGAAAATTTATCTAGATTATCTTTAGTATTCAGAATAAAGACTTTGCAGCCAAAAACTTTGAAGTAGTTTACCTTAGGTTTCCTATGGTTCCACAACTCATAAGGGGTTTTCTTTAGAACAGGTCTGATCAAGACTCTTTTAATGACATAACAAGCTGTATTAACAGCTTCAGCCCAAAAGTAAATTGGAAGGTCATATTCATTGAGCATGGTTCTAGCAATTTCTTGCAGGGTTCTGTTTCTTCTTTCTACTACACCATTCTGTTGGGGTGTCCTAGGGGCAGAAAAGTTATGAGAATAGCCATTGAGTGAGCAGTAAGATTCAAAATCTTGATTTTCAAACTCACGACCATGATCACTTCTTAGGGTCTTAATCTTGAGTCCACTAAGATTTTCTACAGACTTGGAGTATTTAACAAAGTAAGAACAAGCTTCACTTTTGTGAGATAGAAGATATACCCAGGTATATCTAGAAAAGTCATCTACAAGAACATAGACATAGTGCTTCCCATTTAGACTAGAAACTCTTGATGGTCCAAACAAATCCATGTGAACCAGTTCAAGTGGTTGAGAAGTTGAAACTTCTTTCTTTGATTTAAAAGAAACTTTGTGTTGTTTTCCCTTTTGACAGGGATTACAAACTTTGTCTGCTGGAAATTCAAGTTTGGGTAAGTCTCTAACCAAGTTCTTCCTAGAAAGTTTTCTAAGTGAGTGCACATTGCAGTGTCCTAATCTTCTGTGCCAAAGCCAAGACTCTTTATGAAAAGAATTTAAACAAGGAATGTTATGTTTAGCTAAAGAATCTAAATCAACAGCATAAACATTTTCACTTCTTAAAGCAGAAAATACTAAAACATTTTTAGAGTTAAAAAAATTGAAAGAATAATTTTCAAATCTAACATGAAAACCATCATCACATAACTGAGATATGCTTAACAGGTTATATTTAAGTCCATCAACAAATAAAACTTTAGAAATTAAAATTGAATCCGTGTTACCAATCTGGCCTAGGCCGATGATTTTTCCTTTAGAGTTATCACCAAAAGTGACAAATCCTCCATCATCTTTTATTAAGCTCTTGAAGCAAGAATAATCTCCAGTCATGTGTCTTGAGCACCCACTGTCTAAATACCATATCTTCTTGTAACAGCTCTTCAAGCAGGTCTCCTACAAAACAGATTTAGATGGAAGATGATTTTGGTAACCAGATCTTCTTGGGTCCAGACAGGTTAGCCAATAACACTTTAGGTACCCATATTTGTCTAATGGGTCTCATATAATTTGTAGAAATAACATCCTTTGAAAGATAAACCTTATTAGATTCATAACTATGAATATAACTGGTTGAGGCATAAGAAGTTCCAGAATTAACTATCTTCTGTCCAGATTTAGGAATGAATCTAGTTTTGGCAACTTTCCTTTGTCCAGGTTGGTATCCTATACCAGTAGTGTATCTAGGTGCAAATTGCATTCCTAGCATTTGTGTTAGAGTATTTTTACCATTGGTGAACTTCTCTAAGTCTTTCTTGAGTTGTTCATTAGACAATTTTAGTTCAGTATTCTCTTTAAGCAGCTGAGCATTCTTTTCTACTTCTATATCCAGATCAGATTTATGCTTAACACTTAAAGCATACTATTTCTTTAGACCTTTATATTTATCTTTAAGCTCATTACATGTTTCTTATAGCATGTCACAGTATTCAAACAATTCAGATTTTGACATGTTTTCTGAGTCAGAATCTTCTCCAGAATAGTATGACTTAAAAGCATGAGTCTCTGATGTTACCTCAGAAGTGTTTGTCATGAAACACATGTTGGCCCGATTCTTTTCAGAGTCTGAAGATTTAGCTTCACTTGTGCTATCTTCTGAAGCACTCCAAGTAGCCTTCATGGCCTTCTTGTACTTGTTAATCTTGTATTCATATTTCTTTTTATACTTCAGCTTTGGACAGTCGGATTTAATGTGTCCTTTCCTCTTACACTCATAGCAGACAACATCATCTGATTTGTCGTTCTTCTTCCAATCCTTTTTCCATTTTACTTGTTGGTCATACTTTCCCTTGTAATTTGGTTTCCTAAAGAATTTCTTTTTCCTATAGAACTTTTTGAATCTCCTGGCTATTTGAGCCATCTCATAATCACTGTCAGAATCATTCTCACTTTCCTCACTGCTTGAACTTTCATTGATAGCTTGAAGCTTTTCCTTATCCTTATTCTTTGAGGTTGTAGTCTTGAAGGCAATAGACTTCCTTTTAGGTGCATCATCTTCTTCTTTATTTACTTTAAGCTCTTCTTCATACATCATCAGCTTACCAATTAATTCCTTGACAGGTAGAGCAGCAATGTCACAGGATTCTCTAATGGAGACAGAGGTTCCTCTCCATCTTTCCGGTAGACATCTCAAAATTCTCATAATTTGTTCCTTTTCTGGAACATCCTTTCCCAGAGAGGTCATTGTGTTGACAATTTCATTGAACCTGAGATACATATCAGAAATGGGTTCATCAGGCTTCATCTTAAAATTATCATACTTAATAGTATAGGTATTCAATCTCATCTCCTTAACATTAGTTGTTCCTTCATGAGAAACAGCTAAGGTATCCCAAATTTCATATGCAGTTTTACATGCAGAAATTCTATTAAACTCTTCATCTCCTAGAGCATAGTACAGAGCATTCATAGCTTTACAATTGTTATTGTAAGCAGTCTTTGTAGGTTCATCCCAAGTAGATCTAGCAGTAGTGGGAATTTTGTATTCAGATTCAATAGCAGTCCAAATATCAAAACCTATGCTTTCTAGATGAATTTTCATTTTCAGTTTCCACTGAGCATAATTAGTTCCATTGAAAAAAGGTGGCCGGTTAGTAGCAGCACCCTCAAGTCTATTATCCATGATATTACAAAAAAGAATTTTAAAGAGTTAAAAATTTAGAAATAACATAAATTTTAAGAACTTTAAAATACAACTAAAATCACAGGTCAAAAGCAGAGCACTTTTAGAAAGTATTTACTACCTCTGAGAATTTTAAAGAGATAAAAATTTAGAAATAACAGAAATTTTAAGAACTTTAAAATACAACTAAAATCACAGGTCAAAAGCAGATCACTTTTAGAAAGTATTTACTGCCTCTGATACCAAGTGTTGGTCGGAGTGGACACTCAAGAGGGGGGGGGGGGGTGAATTGAGTTCCAATTAAAATTTTCTGTTAAAAATAGTTTCTAATAAAATTCCCAATTTCAAAAACAAATTAAACTGTAGTGAATTTATATAGATTATAAAGGTTCAATTAGCTTCTCAAAGATTGATTAGTTCTCAGTTAACTTAATCTTATGATTAAATTAACTTTTGAAACTAATTTACTGATTTATAATAAATATAAACACTTGCGAATTTAATTATCAAAGTAGCTTTGAAGATAGATTATATTTCAAAGTAATAGCAGCAGAATATGAAATAAATATGTATAGTATGGATATAGAGTAACTGTAAACACAGAGAAGTAACCAAGAGGTTCAGTCTCAAGCCGAGACTTAGTCCTCTCAAAAGTTTATATAAAAGTGATCCACACCCTGGATCAGGGTTAACAACAGTGAACACACTGTCCAGGTCACAAGACCTCTACCACAGTTCTACGTGGGAAAAACAAACAACAGCAGCCAGCTGTCCAGGTCACAAGACCTCTACCACTATCCACAGAGGGAAGTGAAGTGTAAAAGGTTTGCTGAGGATTTACAGATCCTCCAGTGAAAGTACAGGAGTCAGTGTGTGTGTTTAATACAGCAGATAACACACACTGCTCAAAATGTAGAATAAATAAATCACAGAGCAGAGATGTAGAGTTTAGAAATGGCTCTAGTGATTTCAGTGTAGCACTGGACTCGTTTTGGAATTAATCAGAAGTGATTCTGAGTCCTCTTCTCGATTTTGTTTGAGAAGCAGAGTGTCGTATGCTTCAGGTTCACAGGAAGTGGAATGTAGTCGATGAAGCTCTTCAATATTCTATTTTATGCACACCACTCTTCTTGAGTAGGCTTGATTGTATGTATGATTCTGTCTTGCTTGGTTCTTCTTGTATGCACAGAGCTCTTCTTGAGTATGTCGTATGCTTCCTTGTCTCTGTGTGTGTTGTCTCTCTCTTCTTCGTTTTTCTCTTCTTTTCTTTTCTCTACTACGCTTTTTTTACTCTTCAGCAGAGTCTTCTTGTATTTACATCACGTGCTCCGTAGGACAAAAAGGTTTCCTTTCCGCAGGTACGAGGTACGGTTTCCTAACATCCGACAACCTTTATTAATTAATTGTCAGGGTATTAAAATATAACTAATATGACCGTTGGTTAGAATAAATAAAGATAAAGATAAAGAAATTCAAACAGTTGTTTATGACTGTTCAAGAGATCGTTAGGTCATCAGCATTAGAGTAATGATCAGTGACTCAGATAGATCAGCATCGGTCTGTCATCTGATCGGTGAGTCATTTTGATCAGCATCGGTCTGTCATCTGATCGGTGAGTCATTTTGATCAGCATCGGTATGTCATCTGATCGGTGAGTCATTTGCATCGGTGAGTCCTTGGATCGGTGACTCATTTGCATCGGTGACTCATTTGCATCGGTGGCTCATTTGCATCGGTGGCTCATTTGCATCGGTGAGTCATTTGCATCGGTGAGTCCTTGGATCGGTGCCTCATTTGCATCGGTGACTCATTTGCATCGGTGAGTCATTTGCATCGGTGAGTCTGATGGATCGGTGAGTTTGATTGATCGGTGAGTCTGATGGATCGGTGAGTCTGATGGATCGGTGAGTCTGATGGATCGGTGACTCTGATTGATCGGTGAGTCTGATGGATCGGTGAGTCTGATGGATCAGTGACTCTGATTGATCGGTGAGTCTGATTGATCGGTGAGTCTGATGGATCGGTGACTCTGATTGATCGGTGAGTCTGATGGATCGGTGACTCTGATTGATCGGTGAGTCTGATTGATCGGTGAGTCTGATATCTGTTGAATCCAGAAGACTTCCAACATACTTTGTAAGTCAATAAGCATAGTTAAAAGCATGATAACTGATTCATTCATAGATTGGAATTATGTTTATGAGACATCAAACCAGATTAAGCATCAATGAGTTGTGATGATTTCTGATTATTAAAACATCAGTTATAAACATGAAATCAGCAATCTTCCAGAGGGCTCAACAATTTTCACTCCCAAAACTATCATATTGGAAAAATTACCACATTGATTAAGGTTCACTTAATATTCCACTACTTATTATCTAATGAGATATCCTTGTTTTCCTAATGTATTAGAGGGATATATAATTTCAGGCTTACCCATGGCATAATGAAAACCATAAATATGTTTACAACAGTATCATAAAACAATCCTCATATCATAAAATCATAAACCATGTAAGGGATATAAGTTTCAAAAAAATTTCATCACAATAATCATATACCATCCATATAATGAATTTATATTGTAATATTCGATCATTTCCCTAAAAATCATGTAAAACATTAATGGATGTTGTTATAGATAAAAATACAATTAAAATATCTCTAGAACATTTTATGTGTAAAATACCTTTTTATTTGAAATAACTAATTTATAATTTAATAATTTATCATATATTATGGGAAAAAATTTATAATACTATAGAAAAATATAAGGGAATATTTAAAAAAAGATTATTCGGGATTGAAGAGAACATCATTCATGCAATTTATGTTATAAATGAATTCCTTTCACATTATCGGTAAAAATTTAGAAAACCCATATTCAGAAAACTAGAAGAGTTACCCTTTAAGAAAATTATTTAAAGTAGAAAATGGGTAAAATTACATTAATTAAACATTGTATAATATTACAAACATTTATCAAATGTTTTTAAAAAATTTGGACATGTATGAAAAGATTCTCAATTGAAGAGAAACACATGGTCAGTTTTCCTTAAAAACGCTATCTAGATATCTTAAGTACATAAAGAGTGGAAAATTGAAATAAATACATTAATTCTCTTGAAATAAAAATTTTATAATAAAATAAATATGAATTGGGAGAGATATATTATATTATTTCATCATAGTAAAATTAAATCATAAACAACCTTAGTAAAAAATGAAATTGTCAAATAAATCCCTTTGGACTCCAGTTATCATTGAATCAAAATAAATTATATTCTTTATAATAATATGAAAGATTAAATTTATTTAATTAAATGATTTTTTATTAAAAAATAGTTTTTTTGGGCATTATATACACCATTGAGATAGGAAACTCGTTTTTAACATTAAAACATGTCTCAATGAAGAAAAAATGACATAAAACCCCCATATCTTATATATGAATTTATTCTTAATCCCTTCAAACCCCTCTTTAATAAATTTTTATTTATTATAATTATAATAAATAATCATATTAATACATATAATATCATATATTATCCCCTTATATTATTTCAAAATATATTTATTAACAATTCTATTTTTAATGTCTTTATTTTGAGTGTTTGTTTCCTAGTTTTACATTTATGTTTTCATTCAGAAGTTAGAGTCCTTGGAAATTGATCATGGTTTCTATATTTATAAAATTTAAATAAATATATAACTATAACATATATATTAATTATATTAATATTTTTTACTATTCATATGAAGTGTTGCTGAAAATGAATAACATCATAAAGTAGAGACTGTACAGTGTCTGTATACATGGGTGACATTTCCATTTTTTGATGGAATGAATGAAATAAAATAAAATATCAATTAAAATTTAAATAATAATTATTAGAAAATAATTTTAATAATTAAATATTATATTTATCATAATAACCAACAATTAATTTTGGTGGTGGAAAATAATTTGTATCATTGCATGGAGGCGGTAGTCCATACGTACTCACTAGTGATACTTTTATCTCCAATTTGATTGAGCAGAGGTGTTAAATGGTTATATAATCATCATAATAACATATTATTACTTTAATAAAACTATATTAATAATTTTTTTTGGATAAAAAATTTTATAGGATGTATATAAATAAATATAATTGAAAGAGCTTTGTTAATATCTTTTCCTCTTATTTGAGATGCCTCTTTTGGGCTATGAATCATGCCATGTAGGATTGATATTAGGGGAAGAAAAGAATAAATATGATAAAGGGAAGGATTGTATAAATATTTTTTATCTTTAATTGATAGATGTTGGAATATATATTCAATTGATTATGGGAGGATATGAGGTTCTATTAGCTAGGTCACCGTAGGGACACACATGGAATTTCATAAAAATATCAATTATTTAAGTTCACTTTCATGGAAAATTGGATAAGAATGTATTAGGATTATAAGTTAGGTTAATATAATATTTAAATATCAATATCTATTAATAATTTTCATGGGTTTGATGTTAATATTACATTTATACCATGGTCTAACTCCACCTAAACTCGTTTTAACCTTAATTGTGTCAATAATTTTTTTCTGTTGTTACTATTAACAATGACAAAAAAATTAATATCAACATATTACATTATATTTATTATTATTATCAAAAATATTGATTCTAATTTAATATATATAGTTTCTCTTAGTGGGGTTATTTTATTTTAATTAATCAAGAAAACTCTAATGAAAATCTATTTTGAGAAAAAGAATATCTAAACATAAAGATTACATTACTTGCATTCTCTGACTTTTCAAAACCATAAAATAAATTTCAAAATATTATATTTAATATATAATATATAAGTTTCTTTAAAAATAGTAATATATATATTTTACATTTATTTATGAAGATAATAACATATTGCATTTATAATATATTTTTTTAGGAAAAACAAATTAAGCCAAAAAATTTATTTATACCAAAATCATTTATAACTATAATTAATATGTAATTATTTATTTTATTCCTAATTATAGTAAAACAATGTTACATTATTATAAAAATAAAAACATTATGATCAATTTACTAGAAAATAAATTGCATCTTTTATATAAATCACAATTTTTCACTATTCACTAAACAAATATGTTTTAGAAAAATCCAGAAAAATCATCCTAAGATAATATTGAAATGAAAATTTTAAAAATAATACTAATTTATAAAAAAATAAAAAAAATAGAAATTAGATATATATATATATATATTTCACATTAAAAAAGGTGATAAAAATGAATTTTGAAGTCATCTTATTTTTGAAGTGGAAAATGACTTTTCTAAAAATTACATACTTATTTATTATATGATAATAAATAAATTTTCACTAATGAAACCCTTTAAACATAGTTTTTAAAAAATTGTTTTAATATTCACAAAATCCAATTTAATTTTTGGGTTGTAAAAATTTATTATTTCCTGATTCATTCAGACTCAGGGTTGCATGTAAGGAAAGTGAATGATGACTTAATGGTTTATTTTAGTGTAAATACTTATTAAATTTTGGGGTGTTTCATTATACCCACTTAAAATGAATGTTCACTGAAAATTCCATCACACTATAACAAAAAATGTTATATCCCTTCTTCATCCCAACCTCAAGTTCTGATGTTACTTCCACAAATTAATAATTCATCCAATGAAATTTATCCTATTGAGTATTCTTATCCCATTAAAGTTAATATCTCTATTAAAAGCTATATACTAGTTGTTCATAAAAATAAATTTCATTATCTAATAGTATAACATCTAAATTTAGTTCATTAGAAGGATCATGTTTGTATTTCATCAGAACATATACATTGAACACCTTCTAAACCTAAGAGTGGTTTTGTGGGAGTTCCAAGCGATAATATATAGTCCCTACATGATCAAGAATCCACAAGGGACCAATATACCAAGGGTTATCATTTACCTTCATTCAGAGTCTCAAAACCATCATCCATGGATATATTCAGATGAAAACCTTCCCACCATCATTGAATTTCATATCTATCTGAATATTTTTAATATAACACTTCTTTTGACTCTAAGATTCCATGATATGATGCTGAAAAACTATAACATTGTCGATCGTTTTATAAATTATATATGGTCTAAATAGATTTATTTCACTAAAACAATTCCAATATATATTAATTATATACTTCTTTCCAAGAATATCTTCCTAAGGAGCAATTTGAATGATCGATTGAAAGCTATTCTTATTTGAAAACCCCACTAGATGAAGGTGTTAGTCCAAAAAAATTTGAAATCTATAGAAAAAGTTATCAAAATTTCTTCTATATTTTAAATGGTCCTTTGAGACTAACCATTTTTCTAAGGATGATAAGAATTACTGATACCCAAATATATATATTGATCTTATTAAAGACTTTTCTAAGAAATCATTGTAAACCTCGCATCCCAATCAAGTAAAACATAGTATGGTATACTGTATAACCTTAAAACTACCTTAATTTATATCCTAGAAAGCTATGAAATAATGAAATATTATATAAAAGAAATGAAGGTTTCTTATATCATAAGGTGATTGACTAAAACCCAAATAATAGTATGGCCTTTAGCTTTTTGGGTAGTCTAATGATAAAATACATGGGGATGTTTTCCCATTTCCATTATAGTATTGTAAATGGTTGTAACATACATGTAGAATTCTTTCCTTAATATTTAACTTTATGATATACCAATCTCTATGATACATACTCTACAATAACCCTCTACATTTCCTCTAATTGGAAATATTTTTTTGGAGCTCCATACATCATCAAACTTCTATGATTAATATATAATAATGATCTATGATTTTATTCTAATAGATTATTTTTCATGTATAGTATTCAACGGACATATAATCTATTCCTAAACCTTATCATTTCATCACTATTGAACTCAATAACATTTATCTCCTTCACATGAATCCCTGTATCTGGATTTTTTTCTTATTTAATCATTACAAGGATATATAATTGAAAACAAATTTGAGAAATATACGATTTTAACAATTCCATTAATATTTCAAGCTCTATACATTGAAAATCCATTAATAATTAATCCCTTTCCCCTCATCATATATAAAATAACATTATCCTTTTTACTCGAAGCATCAAATTCCGTGTTCACTTTCCCATATTGGTAGTGTATTGAGAATTCATATTCATTAATAATCTCAAACCATCTTCTCCTGTGCATATTCGAAAAAAATTTAGTGAATATATACTTTAAAATTTTATGATCACTATAAATGTCACATGTTTCCCCATTAAAAAAATTCCTCTAGATAGTTAAATGAATTATTACCACTCTTAACTCTCAATCATGATTCAAATAATGTTTCTCATGAAACATCCATTTTCCTAAGGCATCAGCTATAAGCATGTCATTTTGAATTATAAAACATCCCATTACATAACTTTAAGTGTCATTGTAAACCAAAAACACCGATTCATAATAGGGAACTGTGAGTGTTGTTTCACATGATAACTATTGGGAAAAACCCCCTCAACATTATTTTATAGTGTTTTTGGGATGATTTTGTTTATTGACAAATCTGGTTAGCATGTTCAGTTTTGATGTTCATGTATGATTATTGAAAATGTAAGTTAAAAATAAACAATCTAGATATATGGAGGCTCTGGAAGTGTTACTGAAGATGTTATGAAATTTTTGAAAGATAGGTTATTTCATGAAAGATTGGTGATTTGAAGAAGAATATTTTCTAAAAGATAATATTTTTCTTGATTATAAAAATTCCCCAAAAATATTCATGAAGGTCATTCATTTCATAAAAAAATTATGAGTCTAGTGAAAAGGCGGTGCCGAGTGAGAATGTTTGATAATATGGTGGAAATATCTATAAATATTTTCCGACCCTAATCCTTTATAATAAGAGTCCATAATAAATATCCAATGGTTCTAATTTATGAAATAATTTCTTAAAAAAAATTAAAAGAAGGTTTCATAAGAACATCAATTTCATAAAAATTTATGTTTCAAAAAAATAGAGATATTCATTAGAAATCATGAATTTTATGAAAGGGAAATTTTTCTCAAATAATTGGGTATTTTTTAGAAAGTTTGTATAGGGTTTCATGAATTTGAATCTTATAAAAACTGGAAGGAGTTTCAAGAAAATTATGTGGTAAAAATGTATTCATTAAGATTCTAAAAGAAACAATTAATGACACACTAAATGAGGTGTAGAAAATATTTATTAAAATTCTCAAAAAATAGTCTTCTAACGAAGAATTTAGTAAACCTCATTTGAGAGAGTAGTGAGAATTCAAATTGTGATTGGTAGTGACCAATGAGGTGTACTAATCCTATTATGAAAATTGTAAAAGCAGTACACTTTGGTGAATTTGGTATATAGGTAAATTTCCTTTGTATGCTCCTTGGTTGTATCCTAGTGTGGGTGAACCTAGTAAAAAAAATTCATCTCAAGATTTTTTCATTATTTTTCTCATACATTTCATTTAGGAAAGTACAAAATAGTTTTTTTAATTATAAATCAATATTCAATGGGGAAGATGTTATAATCTGTCATACACTAACCCCCCCCTCAAGGTATTTTACCTAGTCCAGATAACAATTTGCATCATAGGGAAATTTTAAAATAATTATATCTGAGTGTTTTCAATGTAGGTTTTAAATCACAATGGTATTCCAATCTTCAATGGAAATAATTTTTTGTTGTGGAATATTTGGTTGCTACACTGCTTCTGATAATTTGGTATGGATGCCTTTATAGATTTAATGCATTTTATTTCTACTAGTGTGGATATTGAAGCTTTATTAGAAGTAAATAGAATGTAATTGGATAATGGTTCCATAGAAATCAATTAATTTGGGGATCCATATCCAATTCAATCTACATGAAGGTTATGTCATGTAAGTTTTAGCATTCCGTGTGGGAAAACTTCTTAAAAATCAATGTGTGTAACTCAAAGGTTTGAAAAGATTAAATATAAGTTCTTTGGAAAAATAATGAGGACATGATACATCGTCCTGATGAGTATATTGATGGTTTCGTTGATTGGGTAAATTTATTTGGGTAATATATGAATGGTCATGGAGAAATACTTGATGATATAATTATTTTCAATCATATACTGAGGACACTACCACCATAGTTTTATCTGAATGTATTTATATTGGATAAAAAGGATATAAAGGAGATTAAATTGGATAGTTTACACATTATTATTATTCCATAAAAGATGATAGATTATGATAATTAAGTTTTAAAAAATGAGAAATCCAATAGTGTGAAATTCATGGATCTTAAGAATCTCTTTATAGATAATTGTCAATAAAAATAAGTGGTTGTGTGCCTCTTGTGATTACATTCCTAAAATATATAAATAGGAAAAGGATTGTTTAATGTGATTATTCCACTTTTATTCATTCAATGGGGAATGGTTGGACTTATATCATCAAGATACACCAAGATGTTTCATGGAAATGATTATGAGGAAATATAGATTCCCATGAAGAAACCATAAGCCCATTACTAAGGTAAGAAATTTTTTAATAAAAATTATTTACAAAGAATAAACTCCTTCAATAATAGAACGATAGTTTTGAGGATACTGAGGACAAAGAGGTTGAATACTGTAAATATCAGAAGGAAAAATCTACAGTGGAAATCATGGGAAAACATTATATAAATGAAGAGAGAAATAGTGAATAAGGAGATGTGGAAGGAAGTTTTGATCACCATAATGTATTAAAATAGCATCATTAAGAGATATATTTTTATTGATCCAAAGTGAAGAAATCCAATATATTGGATCATGCTTCCAAAATCTATATATAATATGAAAAATAAGATAATTTTAAGATGAAGGGACAAATTAAAAATATTAATTTTTACTTTCAGATAACAACGAATATGCTGTATAGTATAATATCAAAATTTTTTAACATTCCAAATTTATCAATGGTTTAACTAACACATTGAAATATCAAATCAAATATATTTAAGAATATAAAAGAGGAATTGTCATCATATGAAGAAAATTTAAAGATCATGAGATACTTCTGACTCCAGATATGACATCATGAAATAAGATCACTTAGATGATAGAAATAGTTTAATTGGAGAATAGTGGATCACCAAAATAGAATAAACTATGATATCAGAATGAAAAGGCTTGTATGGGGTTCTTTTCAAAATATTAATTAGGGATATTTTATGTTAGTCCATGAACTCTCAATTCAAGGATGAAAATTTATTTGGGTATGAATCAGAATCAAATGGTTCAGTTAACCAACATAATAATCGATCATATAGAAAAGACACACAATAATACACGTCATTTATGTTTTTATTACTATGGAATGATGGTACATTATAAACATGTTTGTTCCATATAAATAATTTACTAAAAATAATAAGAGATACAATGATGATCGAATAGAGTTTACTATTCAAATAATTATTCTAATGGTCACTATTTATATTGTGGAAGATTTGGACACATGGAAATATATTTCTCATCAATAATATAAAAAAATGTGTTGATGTAAACCCAAACACATTAGAGTTTTCTTATCAAGAAATCATCAAATGAGATGAAAACAGAATATTGATTCGTATCCCCATTAGAAGAAGTTAGTCCATCAAAATCTAAGGATGTTAAAAAAGGCCCTTGAACTTCATGTATGAAGCCAAATATGTGAATCCATAATTAATGATCTAAGGATGTAGTGGTGGTAGATATTACCATCAGATAAATAGATAATACTAGAATATGGATCATTTATAGTGGATAAACCTCCCATATAATAGGAAATAAGGTTTTGATGATAATAATTAGGTATGGAAAACATTTGTCATTCTATTTGGAAATATAGAACGCCTAAAGATTATGGTCTTAGAAAAATCCAATTTCAGTGTCAAAGATATCAAATGGTTTTACATCTATTTTATTTAAGATATTAGTCAAAAATTGATAAGTGTTAGTCTATGATTTGACTCAAGGCATGATGTAAGATTTAACAATACGTTTTGTATCATTAAGGGAAAACATGGTTCATTTGTTTTACAAGGAAAGTAAATGAATGGGGTTATATACCTATAAAGATGATGAGAACATATATTCATTCAATATAAAGAGAAAAAAACATATTTGGCATAAATTTCATATCCATATGTTTCAATGTTTCATGCAGGATCTTGTGAAATATTTTGTAGATTTAGATCTTCCCAATGTATCATGTGGTAATACACACACATGTGATTATTTCCAATTGGACATGATCATTAAAAATATGTAAAAGGAAAAAAGAATATAATTCAACAACAGTTTATAAACTAATTTATACATATGTGTGTGGACTGATATAACCAAGATTCATTTATGGGAGTAGGAATTATGTTCTTTTCATTGATTATTTTATTATTTTGTCATGGATATTTTTCATTTCCCATTTGTATAAAGTGTTTAGTTGAATAATAAAATATCATAGGAAAGTTGAAATAATTATTTGATTGAATATTTTGAAGTTCAAATCCAATAATAGTACTAAATTAAAAAAATCCAGGTATATGATTATCTTGAGAAATAGAAGATAAGGAACAAAGTTTCAACCATAAAAACACCTTTAAAAAATAGAGTGATTGTGAGGAGAAATCAGATAATAAAAAACATGGCCAGAACAATGCTAATTGAAAATGACCAAAAATATAAATTATAGAAGGAAGATTTATTGACATCAGTTTACATATCCAATAGAGATTTGGTTTTGTAAAAAGAAGAAAATACAATATACAAGATTTGGTAAGAATAGAATCCATTATTAAAATAATTTTTAATATTTGGAAGTATGTTTTTAATCTAAATAAGGAAAACCATATGAAATATGATTCTCAAGGAAATTAAGGGATATTAATTACATCTTGGGGAAAAATAACTCATAAAAATTCTAATAAAATAGGTTGGTAAAAGTGATTGAAAAAAATTATGTCACTGATGTAGAAAATGGTCAGAATCAACCACAACACATTGAATAGTATCTTTATTACAATTATTAGGGAACAATCAATTCAAGGGGAGTAAAAGTGGAAAATATTGATTCAATAGATGATATTTATTATGAGTAGGATGAAGTAAAAAAAATTCTTAAAATGTAGAAAATTCAAGGTGAAATTGATACATATAACATCATCAGTGATCAAGAAGTTCCGGATCAAACATGGAAATGAGGACTCTAAACGTAAATCCTTTATATACCTAGTATAGAATAAATGTTCTGAATAATTAGATAGATAATATAACGTGTTTTACTCTATGATTAAATATATTGACCAAATTATTAAGAATAAAACATTGGAGAGTATTTTTTAGGCTGAGATATAAGAATTTCATTAAGAACAAATAGATTATTTGGAACAAACTCAACCAATATGGTATTTTAATTTGATAAAAATCATGACTCGGGTTCAAGGTATACTACCAGATAATGGTAGTATATGTTGAAGAAACATTTTCATATATTAAATATATAGAGATAATTAGGTTATTTTTTAGTATCCTTGAAAACAAAGTTCAATGTTTTCTCGATAAATATCATGATAGACTTTCTAAATGCGGTTCTAGAAGAAGAGGTGTGAATTGAACAACCAATTTTTTTTCTTGCTGTTGAGTTTGAGAAAAATGTTTTGAGGCTATGGAGGGTTATATATTTTTTGAATAAATCCCCAAGATTTTGGAATTCAATACTTGATATTTTTTAACAGTCTTGGATTTCAACATGTAGAGTTGATTACAATCTCTATTTTTATAGTTTGAGTAATCAATGGATAATGGTGTTGGTGTTTATTGATAACTTAATATTTGGTGAATCAGATAATGAAAATTTATAAGAGTTTGAATAATTCCGGAAAAGTGAGTTTGAAATGTCAATTATTGGGGAACATGTATTTTTCCCTAGATCATAGGTGATATAAGGAAGCAATATAAAAATTAATTATAAATCCAAATATTCCAATGGGGTTCTAAAAAGATATATAATGGATAATTACAAGTATATTAAAAATTTAGTGGATAGTCGATTTCAACCACCTTGTGATGATAAAGGGAAATTAGTTAATTACACCGAATACATGAAAATATGTGGTAGTATGCTATACTTAATTGTATCAAATCCTGATATTGTTTCTTCCATGATCTATGTGGTGTGATATCAATGAAATCCTAAGGAAATACACATACTTTCATTGAAAATAATACTTTTATATAACAAGTTCATGGTGTATTTTAGTTTATTATACAATGAAAAATATCAACAACATTTATTTATTTATACAGATTCCTATTGGTTCAGTTTTGTAGATGATAGAAAATAAACATTTGGTAATGAATTCTATCATGGTGAGTTGTGTATTTATTTTTTAAAAATTAAAAAATATTGTATCTAATTGAGCTCCATATAAGTGGAATATATTGTGAATACTCCGTAGTTCGCATAGATATTAT
Organism: Viscum album; assembly: GCA_963277665.1. NCBI lineage: Eukaryota > Viridiplantae > Streptophyta > Magnoliopsida > Santalales > Viscaceae > Viscum > Viscum album. The sequence goes on from OY728128.1 coordinate 601,726,279, forward strand.
ATATGAAGAAATAACTTGAATATATGGGATTTCAAGTAAATTCTCCAATCAGGGTACATTTAAATAATTCAAGTACTATAAATCTTGTAAAAAGTCAATTCTATCACACATGGATGCAGTGCATTGAAATCAATTGTCATTTTATCATGGAGAAGTTGCAACATGGGATTGTGACGATAGATTATGTACCTATATAATTACAGGTCGTACGTATTCTAATGAAGGCCATACCTAAATAAGAATTTGAATATATTTGGTTGGATCTTGGATTTCAGTTGAATCCCCACACTTGAACAGTATAGAAGCGGAACCCCACTCCCATAGGTTTGGTTTATTCAGACCAATGTGATGATCTGTATTATTTACCATTTTATATACCAAAAATGAGTAACATTTTGGTTTGATTAAAAATGGGAAGATGTTTTGTTCATTAAATGAGAAGAAACTAAATAATTGGAGCATAAAAGGGGGACTTTTAAATCTGACAATGCTAAAAATATAAATTAATTGTTTATATATCACAACTAATGGGGTTTGGGATAAAATTATTTTCCCAGTGGTGTTAAATATTTTGTACTCTCATGTGTCATCATTATCTTTGTTGTAATGATATTGTTCTACTGCAAATCCAGATTTCTAGAAAAAGGTGTCTCAATAATGAAGTGATTCAATAATGAAATTTTCATTCTACTCTTGCTTCTCACACTGAGCATGGACTGTATGGGAATAAAGTATGTTATGATTAAATCATTATTAAATATCTATATTCATAAGATGCAATTTTCAGTTATAGATGGAGGAGTTAAATTTTTTTTCAATAATATAGTTATAAAATATTAATTCTTATATTAAAGGGTGAATAGTTTTCAATATACCCAATGTTGTGATTATTGTTAAAAAATAACTCAAGGTAGGTTTATAGTATTTTTGGTTTCATTATTTTTGTTGACACACTAGGTTTGAAATTATATTTGTGATGTTCTAGCATGATTTTTGACATGTTATGTAATTAAATCTATAACAATAGGTATGGACAATCTAAAAGTGGTACAAAAAATTACATTTACAAGGTGGTTTATTTTCCAAAACAAAATTAATGAAGGTAGTGAATTTATAGAACATATCGAAGAGGTTCATGAAAAGGAGTTGGTGAGTGGAAAATTTTTACAAGGTGGTGAAAAAACATGTAAATATATGACTACCCACCACCTAAAATAAATTAATAATTTTGGGAAATGTTTCTATGGATAAGAATTTGATAAAAAATTTGTGAAGGTTTTTATTACAAGATGGTTTCATAAGAATGTTAGTTTATGGAATAATAGAAATTTAAAGAAGGGTAAAATAGATTCCTGAAAATTTTCAGGTTTAATGAAAGATAAATGTTTCCCAAATAATTGGATAGTTTCTAAAAAGTAGGGATATCGTTTTTCAAAAAATAATATTTTACAAACTATAAGGATTATTCATGAACTTTTGTGGTAAAGTGTCGTTTATAGAGTTATTGGAAGTAGATCGTCACGATTCACTATATGAGGTCTAAAAAATATTGATTCATATGATCAAAAAAAGTATCTTTGAAGGAATAGTGAGCATGCTTCATTTGAGAGAGTAGTGAGCATTCAAATTTTGATTGGTAGTGAACTTAGAGGTGTAGTGAGTATGATCTTAAGTTTGAAATAGTATTGACTTTAGTAGATTTTATACATTTTCACATTTCATGTGTATTCTCCTTGGAAATATCTTATTATTGGTTAACCAAGTAAATTTTTTGTGTCTTGTTCATGTTTTCATTTTGGAAAAAATATAAAATTGTAAATGTAGAGAAGATTGTTTTTTTACAATGAAACAAGAACCAAAGTGGTAGTTAATTTTAGCATTCTTACCATGATTAACCCATTTCCCTCTAAATATAGGTATTTATAATTGTAGTGATAGCACTATACTTGTCTTCATTTTTATCAAAACAAAGTAACTGAACTCCCTTTTAAGATAACTTTTTGATTGGATTAGATATCTATGATAAATCCTTAAAAATAATCAATAATATTTATCCGATCATTGATGTTTTTGGATTTCAATAATAGTGGTTGGTCTGGAATAAATTTTAATAACATTAATATTTAATGGATCCACCAATATACTCTCATATGAGATTATATGACCCAAAAATGACACTTTTTATCCCAAATTCAAACATGGGAATTGTTTCATAAAACTACTTCTCTATTAGGGTCTTCAGTACAATCCTCAAGTTATCATTATTATCTTACTTCATCTTGGAATATATAATAAAATAATCTATAAAAACATCTAAAACCTAATAATGATAATCTCTAAACACTATAGTCATTAAATACATGATGATAGTTGGGGAATTAATAATGCTAAATGGAATAAATATAAAGTCGTAGTCTCCAAATCTCAAACGGAATGATTGTTTTGTGTGACATCACATCTTAACCTCAACTAATATTATCAAGAATACATTTCAATCATTGAATAATATTTATCTCTTCCTAATTGATCAAATAAATCATCAATTTAGGGAAGTTTATATTTATTATTGATTGGGATCTAGTTCTATTCCTAATAGTCACTACAGAGTCACATTGATCTATCTTTATTCATAATAAAAATGATGGTGAGAGCCATGGTGATACAGTTTGATGAATTAATCCATTATCAAGATTCATTGATGGTTTCATTTTCATTTTATATAATTCAATCACATCGATTCTATATAGATTCATTGAAATTGGTGTACATCAGATATGAGTCTATTGAAAACTCATCTTCCCAATTTGGTGGATCATTAGGAAATTGTTTAGGAAATAAATCAACACACTCCCATATAATAGGCATATAATAAATTTTTATATTCTCCCCAACCATATGATATAAATACCCACTTTGTATTGGTATATGGACACATGAATTGGATTTAATTTTAATTGATAATCACATTTATCCTCACATTTATAGATAGTCATAGGTTGGTTCAGAATATTAAATGTGACTTCCATTCCATGGAAATTGATATTTTATTTATTTATATAAATCCAATCCTTTCCCAAAACCACATAAAATAAACTAGGGGAATAATAACATGGTTTTTAAGAAGAAAAGTCTAATAAACATCAATTGGGTAATATTCAGGCACTTGATATGAAATCATTATACCATTAGGAGTTTTTTATACTATTTTAACCTCTAGTCGTTGAGGATATGATTTAAAATTCCAAAATACGTTTTCTGGTATATAGAGACTCAAGTGAATAAGTTCAAATAGTGTACTTTATTATTTGGTAAAACTTCTAGCCACCTTAACTTTATCATTTTATCTTCAATCCCTATGTAAAACCAAAATTTTTATCATAACCATCAATAATTGTTAATTAGAGTGATTAATTATAAAAAAATCATCGGATATCAAAATATTGGAAATAGCTTTTCAATATATGAAACCTTATATTTAACCTTGGTCATCCTTAGTAATTATATTTTCGAACCCATCACAAGTATCATAATGAAAATGTTAATTAAAAGAATATTTTTCCATAGGTGTGTAAAACTAGGTGCGCAGCAAGGGCCTAGTCACTATACACTAGAATGATATATGAGATACACAAGACCAACTCTTTTTAGGGTTATTACCCAAGATGCATCTGTTCCAAAACCATGTACACTTCTAGTATCTAAATATGGATGAATTTTATTTGGAAAAACATGCTCATTTAGTTACCATAAATTTGTATATTCTCTTATACATATTCTCACCCTATGGTTTCTCAATAGAGTTTCCTCATCCAGGTTCTAAAATTAAAAAAACCCTCCTTCAAAACCAACTATATAAACCCACACATTTTGTACATATATAAATCATCAATTAGGATGAATTTTCAATACATTTCATAATAATACATTCATGAGGATAATTTATGTTTAGTTTCATTATAAACATGGATACCTATATAGAAGTTACATAAAAGATATATATCATTTCACATTTAGTTATTTACAACTTGCAACCTTCTTAGACATAACATACTTAAAAGTTTTCTACATAACATGGGGAATGGGAATATAAGAAAGGGTGTGATCAGAAGATTAGGAATGGTAAATATGATATATATCAATATATGATCATAATTGAGAATAATATAATCATATGTTTATGAGAATATGATCTAATAATTAAAAAATAATGCCCATCAATCCATATTTAATAATAATTAAATATTCCATAATGTTTTATCTAGCATTACCAATATGACCTAAGAGTTCGAAATCATAAATAATGAATCATGGACCAAGAAAACATATCATACGAAAAATACATTAGTTTATGGAATGAAAATATGTATATAAAATCATTTCCTTAGTCAATGTTCAATGTCAATAATATAATATTTGATTTAGTTCACCACCATCCGAGTATTTCTGAAGAAAATGTTCCCTATCAGGACTATCATTGTGTAAAAATTACATTATTGAACATGGTCCACTCCACATTCCAGTCCTTATTATCTCATTAGAAATCAATATTTTCCATAAACATTAGATGGAAATATAACTTTAACCCCACACATAAAATAATTAAACCCATATATATTTGGGCCACATGATTATAAGAAGTTAATCATATCATCAAATCACATTTTGTGGAAAGGATATGGGGTTTGTAAACATTTCATAATTATAACAAAACCATCCATAGGAATAATAAATACGGTTACATTGGATCATATCCCTAGTAAGTAATATTAAACATCAAAAGATGTTGTTGTAGATGAAAAAACCATTAAAAGACCATTATAATATTTCTTTAGAAAAATACCATTTTATTTTAAATTAGTCACATAAATTCTCAAAATTTACCAAATACTAAGTAAAAAAATTCAATGAAAATATCAGTCATTATGGTTCCTAAATCAATTAATTTTATGTACATTAAAACACAATTTCCATTCACATTATTGAAAAAAATAATAAGAACCTTATTTAAAAAATGATGAGAATATTCCATTAATGATATTATTGAAATAAAAAATGGATAAATTAAATTTAAAGTATTTTAGGATAATGGTAAAAAATATAAGAAAATATTTTAAATAAAATATAGTCATTAACGAAAATATTCACATATAAAGATGAAATCATTTTTCATTTCCCTTAAATACAATATTTTGGTCACTTGAGTACTTAAATAGAATAAAATTAAATAAAAACATTAAATAACATAAATTAAAAGGTTGAGACAAAAATAAATAATGCATGTGATTGATAGATCATATAATTTCAACATTAGAAAATTTAATCATAAATAACCATTGTAAAAAAGTTATTGTAACATAAAAACCTTTTGTATTTAATAATATTTCAATCAAAATTCATTGTATTATTTAAAATAATACGGATATATAAATTCAGTGAATTAAATCATGAATTATAATTAAATAAATTTGTAGGTTTTATATAAATCATTGAGATAATAAATTGGATCATAACTTTAAAACATGTAAAAATTATGACAAATTGATACAAAAAAACCTTACATTATATCCGACTTGATTCATAATAAATATAACATCATGTATAGTAAATATATATATATTATTATTCTCTTATACCATCATATTATTAAATATTATTTAATATATGAATAATTTTTTTCATTTGAACACCTTTTTATTAACAATTTTCTATTAAATGTTTCATTTAAGGTGTTAATTGAATTATTTTTCATGTTTGTTTTAGTTTTAATGTTATGATTCCGATACTTTGATCATGGTTAATTAAAGTAAAAAATTACAATAAGGATATAAATATCTTATATATTAATTATATACCTATTTATAACCATTCATCGAGATCCATGATGAAATATCAGTTGCATCACTATGTAGAGACAGTAGTCATAACATACACACAAGGGATGTTTACATTTTTCAAAATATATATATATATATATGTGGTAAATATTAATTAAAAAATAAAAAAAAATTATAAAAAAAATATTTTATATAAAAATTAAATCTATCATAATAAAAAACAATGAATGATGGTTGTGTTAAATGAATCATATCACTATGTACAGGTGGTTGTATACATGTACACAGTAGCAAAACATTCATGTCTCATTACATTGATTAGTGGTGGATAATTGTTTATAAGTAATTATAATAACATATAATTATATTTTTAATATTTTATTAACAATATATTTATAAATGAAACATGTTTATACGATGTAGAAGAATAAATAAAATTGAAAGAACTTTGTTAAAATCTATACCTCTTCTTTGAGAGACGTCCTTTGTCTAACTCCTTATTTCTTAATGTATTAGAACAAGTAAAATAAAATATAACCTAAGAAGAATATAAGGATTATATAAATTTTTTTTATCATGGATATTTTGAGCAAGATGGCTCAAATGGTGTAAATAGGGAAGGAAAATATATAACCATTTATAAGTGAGGGGAGGGACACACTTGGAATTTCTTAAAAGATATTAATGATTTAAGGTCACTTTCATTGTAAATTAACTAAAAATGTATATTTATTAAAATATATGATAATTTAAGGTAGAAATATATTCTAAAAATAATAATTGTATAGTTGTGAGTGGAATTCATACCCTTATCTCATGGTGCAACACCCCCAATAAACTCATTTTTTCCTTAACTACAATAATTTTTTTTACTATTTTTACTATTCAATGTGAACAATGTTTAACTTAGACCTATTAAATTTTATTAAATATAATTATTAAAAATATTTTATCCATTTTAATAGCTTTATTTTTTATAAGTTTCATAATTTAATTTTAATTAACCACGAAATATTCAAAAAAAAACCTTTTTTTCAAAAAATTAATTTTTATTCGTTGAAAATAATATTATTCCAATCATTACCATATAAAAAATAAAATTAACTTTAAAATATTTTATTGAATATAATAAAAGTAAAATTCTCTAAAAATATAAATAAGTAGAAATTTATTTAATATATTAAGATAAAAACACATTGCGCCCAAAAGAGAAGTATTTAGAAAAAAATATTTTAAACCGAAAAAAATAACTTATACCAAAATCAGGTATCATGAAGTTTACTATGTAATAACATATATAAATTAAAATTAAATGATTATTAGGTTATTTTAATATAATATTCGAAATATAATGATAGATTTACTAGAAAATAAATGACATTTTTTATAAAAATCATTATTCTTCATTATCCCCAAAAAAGTAGATATTTTTAGAAAAAACCATACAATTCACCCTAATAAAACAATTACATAATAATTTTAAAAAATAAATTAATTTCCTAAATTAAATTATAGAAACAATTATAGAATAGTTAAAAATTTTCCATTATGATTGTTATAAATACCATTTTTGAAGAAAATATTTTTTTGAAGAGTAAAAGAATTTTACTAAAAATTGAAAAATCATATATTATACAATAATAAATATATTTTTATTAACAATAAATATTATAAATATATTTCATAATGTTTATTTTACAATATATACCTTCTAATTTATGGGATGGTTTATAATGTTTTACTATATTGAAATTCACATAGACTTTCTGTTTCATGTAAGGAATGCTATCAAATCCATCATATTTAATTTGAAATGAAATAAATATACAAAATTAGGGTGTTCAATGAGAATACACGGTGAAGATATGATGAATAATTCCTTGGATGGGGCTATAAAAGCATATACATATAGGTGTGACCAATTAATCAATGACCATATAATATTAATAAAATACCCTCTAAGATTACAATATCAATAACCTGTGCACCGAATATCCTTTGAATCCTCAATTGATCCATCAATTTGGATTCAACATAATCCTAGGGGGTGTTTTATAAATTGATCAAGAGGATTCAAATTATAACCAATCGATATCTAACATTAATTCCCTAGAATATAATCCTACTAGATGCCTCATTCTACCATTCGAATATCGAAGGTTTTAGGAATTCATAATGGTAAAATGGAAACACCGTTTGAATCCCTCGCACCCTAGGAATTCATAATATTCTCACTATATTAATGAAATCCCATATATACTAGGAATTACTATATGAATTTTTTCACATAAAAAAAGTCTTGTCGATGGTACCACTTATAAGAATCCACTCATATATCCTTTGATGGTGTTTTAATCGGTGCTCTAAAATTATGAATGTTTTTTGGGTATTTTAGTGCAGTAGGGTGGATGAACGTGGTCTCTCTCAAAGGAGAAAGTAATTAAACCCACTTATTAAAGGTATGTTGAAAATAAAATAAAATAATATAAACACATTAGTTAAAAGTATTGGATGGTTTTTTATAATTTATAAAATAAGAATAATTATATTTGATGAATATTGTATTATTTTGTTATTATTTTTGAAATGACATTAGAAAAACGTATGGAGAAGATGTTTTTTAGAAAATGTTTTAGAAGGAACAATCCATATAACTCTACCTAATCCCGTAATTTTTATTATTTTCATTAAAATTAAAATCAATGTAATCATAATCCCATAATATTTTTATACATGTCCCTATGATAATTTACCTCAATCACAAATATAAAATGAATTAAACCCCAGAACAGCTTTGGGACATGAAATCATTGTGCCCTACTATGATGGTCATTACAAGGGTAGATTATGGTCAGTGGTGAATTAGTGCGCATATAAATATTTGAACTATTGTTTAATTGAATTTAGGTACTAAATTTTAACTCAATAAATTGATCTTGCGTGGTTTTCTTTTACCAATTAAGATCACACTCTCCCTATTCACACATTACTCAACCTCGTGAGTTTTGTGCTAATTAATCAATGTCTTTTTTAGTTTATTCTTATTTAAAAACAATTAGTGGATCATACTATTTGAAATAAAATATCTCCCTAATTTAAAAAAATTAAAAAATGTAACAATTAGATCAATTAGTAAATAAAACTACTCTTCTGACGGTGGTGTTGTCATTATTGAAATATTTTTCATGTGAAATGGTTTAGAAATGGTATAACTCAATCACATTTATTCCATATATTTATAAAATAAATAGGATGAGTAGTGAAGAATAATACATATTAAAATAATAGTGTGATGTGAAACTAGGAATTTTATTATGCAAACACAGATATTACAATGTGAAGAAAAAGAAGGCTTCGATGACATGATCTTTTCTTAAAGAGCTTTCCATCATGAAATGCTTGGATAATTGGAGTGTAACCACTTATTATCCTCCCTAAACTTATTAATTGGCATCCAAAACCCTAAAATTTTTAAACAAGCAAATTTATAGAGTTTATGGGATGATAGGGTTTCAAGAATTCTCAAGTGTGAATAGGAAATACAACAAAATATTTTAATCCTACTTGAAATGGCTATTTGACGACAAAAAATATTGAACCAGATGTCCTTCAAAAATTATTATTTGTGTGAAATTGGGTATTATAGATTATTTCTAATTATGTTTTTAATAAAATCATGGATGAATATTTAAGGTCTAAATGATGAAATGGTTTCAAATATGGAGAGTCCGGTGTAGCATTGAATTCATGAACCATCTAATAAAATTAAAGGAAGTATATTAGTTTTATATCCTCAATGAAATTTGTATCCTATTGAGTGGGGGATATTATTATGAAATTTTATGTCCAAATATGTAATATAAAATTATTTATGGCTAACATAATATAGTGAACTTTATAAGGGGAAAACTAAAATTTTCATCAAATTTTCAAATGAATGATCTAATCCTAAATATTCCATAAATATACATATTTAACATAATGTGATGAAATTATGTCATTTATTATCAAAAATGTATTCAGTAAACTTATGTTTTATCAACTCCCCCAAACATAAAATGTTTTCCTCCTAGGAAATCTCACATGTCACATATTCCAAAAAATTGTGACAAGATATTCATAGTCATATTTACCAATCCATAGTATAAATATTTGAAAAGTTGGAATCCTATCAAGGGTCAATATCTATAGATTATAAATTCATTCTGTCATAAATTTTTTCAAAACCAAATCCTATGAGAATAAAAATAGTAATCATAGTGAAACAAGTCATGGTTATACTATGCCAATAATTCCTCACATGTTTGTGTGCAACCAATTTCAAGCTCATATATACACCCTTTATTCAAAATATTATGGTAATGTAAAACAATTATTCGTACCTAGTATTTCAAGAAATCTGATCTAAATTCATTTTCTAGTCAAATTTCAACACACACTCACTTAATGATTCACAAAAATCAAACTGTAAGCTCCCAATCTCGATATCCCCTTCTGTCATACATTTCATCACCCCGCTCTATACTAAGATGACTCTTTTTTTTCTTTTTTTGAGGGTGTAAAACAATTGGATATTAGGTATACATGTATAGTTCAATTTTGTATATTAATGAAATCGATTAGAAGAGAAATGGATGGAACGATCGACCATTGGTTTAAGATTAATTGTTTGTACCTAACATCTTTATACATTTAATTAGTTAGGAAACATCAAAAAGGTATTTTTTTATAAAATTTATGTCATGAAATTTATGAAAAATTTAACTATTAACAAATATCACAAATAATGGTATCCAAATATGGATGTTTTTATAATGACACATCCAATAATATCATCGACAACTTTCATTTGTATAAACAATAACCCTTGAGGATGAAATATTTCTCATGCTCTTCATGCTAACAATGAATTTTGAAAACCTAGAACTTATATATTTTCAAAATGTAAATGATCATATTATTTGATATGTTTTTTTATTTTATATTTCTTTTTTCTTTTTTGATTATTTTTGTAAAATAAATAGAAAACACACAATACAAAAATTTGATATTCCTGAAAAATATACCCTAAAATATTTTCACCTCCCCCACACTTAAAATGTTTCATTGTACTCAATGTGAGCCTATGATATGGTAAAATCACATGAAGTTCATGATTTTAAATAGGATAAATAATATAAAAGTGAATTTTTTAGGGGTACCCCTATAATTTCAAGCAATGATATGCTCATGAAGTGTGATGGAATCACCTTTATGTGTGGAGAATCCTGCAATGTACGGCTTAAAATGTCATCCAATTGTTGTAAATCTCCTTTCTGTGTCCTTCTTTGTATTCTCCACTGCACTATAAGAAAAAAAATTAGATACAACATATGTACATAAACATATGGAAATCATCTTATCGAGCATCAAATTCAGTTATGTACTATAGAGATGGAATTTATCCCCTAAATGAAAATCACTTTTTGATCATTAAATTAAGAGACTCTTTGATATTTCCTTGTAGAAAATTGATTTCTCATTTGATGACAATAATATATCCTCAATCCCTTGAATTAATAGTTTTCATTCATCTTTATGTTGGAATAAATCCATGTTGCATTTCTTTAGATCCTAATATGTCCAATTCTTGATCTCCATGGGCAGATTACATGATTTTAAAAAATATATTGAAGGAAAACATACCAATGGGAGTTTTTAATGATGTATTATAAGCCCATAGTGCATCATCTAAGTGATTTCTCTAATACTTCTAATTCAGTTTTATGGTTTTCAGTATAATTTGATTCATCTTTAGATTTGAAAGCTCAGCCTGGCCATTTGTTTGTGGGTGGTATGGTGTTTATGTTTTCTATCAAACCAAAATTTCAAAGTTGGTAAACCAAAATTAAATTGAAAAAGTGTTCCCCCTATTCAATGATGATGGCCATTAGTACTATGAACCTATTGAAAATTTTTGCCTTGAAATGGTCCACTACAATATCAGAATCATAATTCTTATTGGCTTTGGCTTCCTCCAATTTTATAACCTAATAAATAGTGACCAAAATATATATGAAACCACATAAAATTGGAAAATGAACCATAAAATCAATTCCTTGTAAATCAATATCGCATAAAATAATATGGGCTATTGTGTCATCTCATGTCTCCTAAAAATGTTTCTTCTGTGTTGGAAATGAGACCACGACTTATAAAAAACTTTGTCATAATGAATCAAGGATGGAAAATATAATCTAGAATCTAAGACCATCATATCCATCCTATGTGGTCCAAAGTTTTCACCAAAATATATTTTATGAAAAAAAATCAAAATACACTCAAACACATGATCAGGAACACATCTTTTAATTACATGGTAACTACACATAATCCAAATGTAAGGAACATACCACACATAATTCCTAAAATAACATTTTAATTTTTTGAATTGATGCTTCTTTAATTTTTTAGGAATTTTATAGGAAAAAATTTAGTTCACTAAATCTGCATAGGAAGGATGCATTACTGAAATGATATAGAGATGAACATCGAGTAAAATTTCCTAAAGTGGTACCTATTACACAGTGTAATCCTATATTATTTTATTATTTCTAGTCATTTGGTCTTCCACTATGTTCTCTAACCCATTCGTTACATTATCTTAGTATTAAATTATGAAATAAAGGTCATCTATTAGATATGTCTAGGATTTGTATCTCGATTCTTTAAGAGGTAACTCAGAGGTTTATGGTTAGAAAAAAATTACTTTAATCCCTAATAAATATGAAGGAATTTATTGAAAGATAATATAATATAAATAAGAAACTTTTTGAATCAATTTTAGTTTTATTGGGCTAAATGAAAAGTCCTTGATGCATAAACAATCACATGGTATCTCCCTTCCACCCTCAAAGTTATGATAACTTCAACAGAAAAGCTGGACACGTCACAAATTAGTTCAAAAGGAGTCTCCCACTGTGGGGTTTTCGTATTGGAGGAGTCATCATAATTTTCTTTTAAATCATAAAATGATACCCTACATGAATTGTAAAATAAAAATTCAATATCTTTTTGAGTCAATTGGGATTAGTGTTGAGGGATCTTATTAAAACCTCTAATGAAGCATCAATAAAAAACGCTTGGCCCAGGAATGATCAAACATCACGCGCACATATAGGATATGGAATGGAAAAAATGATGTGTACATTAGATCTATCAACCTCAATTCCATACTTTGACACTACATGACCTAGAGAAATACATTTTTCGACCATTAAATGATATTTATCAATGTTTAAAACCTGATTTTATTAAATAGAGTGATGAAACACATTACACAAACTCATTAGGCACAAATAAAATGAGAAACCATACACAGTTAAATAATGCATAAATATCTCCATGAGAGTCACAAGAAATTCAATAAATATACTTATCATTCATATTTGGATGGTATCGAGGGCGTTACAATTTCCAAACAACAATCATTGGTATGAAAATGTACCAAAGATTCAGGTGAATATTGTCTTCTCCTACTCCTCTGTTGCAAGGGGAACCTAACAATATCCATAGAAAATATCCATGAAACAATAGTGTGTCCGACCTAAAAGTATCTTAATAATTTGGTTAATGAATAGTAGTGGGAAATGGTCCTTAATGGTGGCTTGATTTTGGTTCCTATAATCAATGCACACTCTCAAACTATGTTGTACTCTCATAGGAACTAACTAATCATTTTTATTTTTTATAATAGTTAACCCAGTCTTCTTGGGTACAACCTAGAAAGGGATGACCCATTGGGAGTGAAAAATAAGATAAAAGAAATCCAACTTAAGATACTTTTTGACCAAATTTTTCACATATTCTAAGAGCATGGGTTTAACTCTTCTTTGTGGGTATATAATCTGTTTTTCCCAATCATTTTAAATAATCCTATACAAGAAAATTTTGGGGATAATACCTTGTAGGTCTTCTAAGGTCCAACTAGTTTACCTATTTTTATCCCTTTCAATATTTTAATTTTTTTTTATTTTTTGGGGAAGGATATTTTAAGAAAATATTATTGGCAATTCTTAATCATTAAATGGGTATGAATATTTTATTTTTTGTGATAATGGTTTGTGTTCAGATTTTGGTGGGTTCTATATTGATGGTAATGATATGGGAATTGATATATGTGCAGTATAAATTTCAGTTTCTAAATATACATCATCAAAATTGGTTAATAAAGATACAAATCCATTTATGAAATAAACAACCTATCATAATAATAAAGTATATTCCTTGATTCATAATATGAATCCACAGAACAATAAAAAATGAGTGAGGTTTTATTATGAAGAATATGTGTGATAGTGTTTCTTGACATCAAACTAGAAATATTTTTCAAGATCTCTCTAATCATGGAATTATCCCCATTCGTAATGGATTTAGAATCAATATGTGGTTATTCAGTAGAATATGGGCCATAATGGGAGATAAAGAAAGGATATTGGTCCTCTAATGGGTGCTTCATGGGGTCTAAAATATTAAATAATATTATCTCATCTCCAAACTCAATAGAATGTATGACCATGTTGACATTAATGATTGTCTCGGTAGTTTTGAGTATAGTTTTTCAAAAATAATGGGGGTATGAGAACATACAAGATCATTCTCTAGATTCTGAACATATAAATCAATAATAAGGATCATATACCTTACCCAAGGATATCCTCAATGAGGCCCATCAGGTATGTGGTGCCCTATTCACCATTTTCTCCCTAACCCTTGTCATATTAATCTTTCTAAAATCAAAGGAAGGGAAAACAGAGTGAGGATGACATTAATGGGGCACCCAAGTGACATAAAGAATCAGATAAATGAAAATACCTTATGGTCCATGTAATAGTTAATGTACTGGGGTCCTTTCACTTTTTAATAACTTCTAATGTCGGTTTGATGAGTTTAGATACATTCCTCTCACATTTGATCTTCTCATTTCCTATTTCCCTCTTCTATTTGTACATAATTCATTAAAAGACTGTCATACCTTATAATTTTCATTATTTCTTTATGTAGTGGTTGGTTAATCTTAATAATATGGAATATATGAAAACTATCTTTTCTTCATCACCTCTTCTTCTATATTCTTGGTTTTTACAACTCTATTTCAAAAATATAAGGTGTATAGGATGAAAATAGTCAATCGCTTTTTTACCTTTGTCTTTCTCCATGGGCTTATCATTATTTTATCTTAAATGGGGCTTCTCCAAGGCTGTGGTGAATCCCAATAGAATTATTGCCGCTTATGTATCACGTATTTGTTTCCCACTTCATAATTTAATGGAACCGACATTCCACTTACTATTTATAGTCGGTTGGCAATGATTATTTCTAGAGTTCTTACTTACCAGATCATTGAGGGTGGTGGTAATTTTACACATTTGTGTCTTCAACTATCTCAACTATAAACCTTGACTCTTTAACTCAACTTTTTTTACATATTGCTGAATTTTTTATTTTGGGGATTCAAATATATATAGTTATTGTTGATATTTTTATTGGTAGGTAGAAGTCTTATAGAACTATTTTTCAAAATGGGGCCTTTATTATTGTCAATATCCACAACTCATGTCTGATTGATCCTTCCTCCCTTGGTTTTATATTAGTGAATGGAATCATAATTCTTATAGGGATTCTTTTTTTGTTATTGTCAATATGGTCTCCTAGATAATATGAATACACAATCCACATTCTCATTTAATTGGGGGAAATAGTCAGTTGGGTGGTCTGTTTTAGTGTAAATTCAACAAGGCCTTATTAGAGTGGATTGGGATGTCTTTAATTCCAAGTAAATATATCTCACCATATTAGTCAATTCACCCTTTAGGGTATCAATTATTTTATTTTCAAGAGAATGAATTACTATATTTACTCTTCTAATATGTGGTGCACCTCACTCATGAAATTTTTGGGTGTTTTGTGCCATGTTATCAATCAATGTACATGACCCAAGTACCCATGCATCCAAAACATACATTGTACTCTTCTCCATAGGTTTAGGGCCTTTATAGATCAATTTTATGAGTATTTGATCACTAATTTGGTGATTAGAGATCCATTCAAAAAAAATCATGAATTTCTCCTAGTAATCACATATTGTAGCACCTTGTTCCCTCTCAGTCCATAATATGTCATTACAAATCATAGTGTTCCTTGATTCTCATAACAATATATAAAATAAAAGTCATTTCCAATTATTCCATCAATTTATGTGTGATATTATGAAAAAGATAGGTATGTAGATCTTATGTGTTGGGAAATTACTATATTTTCCATTGCCCATTTTGGTTCCTATAGTTTTCTTTCTAATTTCCAATAAAAGTGGCACTGCCTCAAGCCTTTTCATAAAAAAATACATCAAATATTTTTTTGTTCCATCAAGTGGTAAAGGGAATGATCTTAGTATGATTTGATCATCATACATGTTTCTTGGATTTAGGGTTTAGAAAACAATATTAAATTCTTTTGAATGTTTTTTGGATCCTCTCTAGTGGGTCATTAAATTTTGGAAGAATGTGTACCAATCAAGATTTTAGTTTTATTTTTGATTAGATTTTTGTGTATGCAATGCCATTTGGTTGATAGTTAACATTTGGTTCATCCAATTATCGAATACTAATGTTATTTTCATTATTGTTATTTGTAGCAATTAGTTCTTTTGTAAGGTTTGATTCAGAATTGTTTCCAATTTCAATGTTCCCAAAATGGAGTGATTCCCCATATGGGTGAATGTTGAAACATCACATAGACTAATATGGTATGTTTAAAGTCATAAGGTTGTGTTTAATCTAATGTTCAATATCTTAGATATCATAGGACTTTGTGTTATCATAAATCAAATAAAAATAAAATGGATAAAAGAGGAATATAATAAAAAAAATTAGTTGATGTGCCAAAATGAGAATAAAAAATGATAAAGAGGAAAGAAGGAAGAAAGAGGAGAAAAATAGAATGAGATGAAAAAAATACCTATAATTGGTTGAATAAATTATTTATCTACTCATAAAATTCACTAATTCAAAATTTTTTGTCATGGGATCTCTCAGAATAAGTACGGTTTTCGGTATTTAAGTTTAGTATAAAAACATTATAATTGGGGGGGTTAATTATTTATAAAATAAGATGACGTATGTGTGAATAATATTGTATTCTTTTTAATTTTTTTGAAATGTGCTTCAGAAAATTCAACGAGAAGATGTTATTTTAGGAAATAAATTAGAGTGCATAATCAATATAACTATACATATCCACTTAATTGTGAAAAATTTCCATTCAAATTAAAATCCACTTAATTATGATCCCATTATTTATTAATCCTATAACCCTAAAATAATTTACCATAACCATAAATGTTAAAATAATTGAACCTTTTGCCAATTTTGGAATATGATTTCATAGAACACTTCCTTTATTGTAATTCTAATGATAGCATATTTTTAGTGGTGAATTATTTCTCATATTTATACTAGATGTTTGTTTGAATTGAATTTAGGAAATATATTTGAACACTACAAATTGACCTTGTGAGGTTTATTTACCGATTAAGATCACACCATCACAATTCACACATTACATGACCTCTTGAGTTTTGTGTTAACTATTAAATTTCATGATAATTTTTTTATTTAATTACTAAATTCATATTTCATATTTTTTGGATTAAATTATATCATTTATTGAAAAAATAAGGAAATAAAGTAAAAATTTGATCAATTACAAAGAAATAGTACTCTTTCATGGGTGGTGAAGTAATCGTAGAAATGTTTTGCACATTCAAAGGTTTAGAATGGGTATAAACCAACAACATTTCTACTCTTCATTTGCAGACCAAATAAGAATATTTGAGATGAATTTAACTGAAATAAATATAATAATCGGAAGAGAAACTAATAACTTTATTACACAATCATAAATATTACAATATGAAGATGATGAAGAAAAAGAAGGATTTCATTAGGGGATACTTTATTTAAGAGCTACCCCTCCTTAAATTCAGATATAATTGTAGTGGAACCAATTCCCATATGCCATAGAATTCTTAATTCACGTCTTGACACCTCTAAAGAGGAAAAAATACATATTTATAAATAATTTTGTAGGCTATTGTTTCAATAATTTTATAGTCTGAATGGGAGATTCAAATAAATATTTTAATCTAAATTGTACTATTTGTTTGACCTCTAAATAGAACTAATCAGATATCCATCTAGAAAGAAGATATTTTTTTAGAATGTTTCTTCTAGTGGATGTAAAAATTTGGACCCAATCCAATATATAATGAAGAAGTTATGTCTCAAATACTGAAATGGTGTCCAATATGGAGAGTCTAGTCCTATAATGGCATCACGACCAATTTACTCTAATAAAATGAAAAATCCCTCTTGGATTTCCTAAGTTAAAGTTATATCCTATTGAGTTTGGAACACTATTACAATATTTTAAGCACAAATAAGTATCAAAAACATATTTATGTTTGAAATACTAAATATCACCTTAAATGTGAAAAACAATAATTTTCATCCAAATTTTTAGTGAATGATTTCATCCCATGTATTCATTAAATATACATATTTAATATAATAATAGTAAATTATACTCTTTATTATCAAAAAATATTTTACAAAATTTACTTTTATCAATCACCCAAATTTTAGCTTCCCGACCAGAATCATTGAGTCTAATTTGAAGTTCCACGTGACTTCAAGTGCACCTACATATACATAAGAGGCTTTTAACTAGCTATGAGGGTCTAAATTAGATCGTGGGGACACAATACCCTCAACCAAATTTCACAAAAACATATAAATAATCAATCATGTAACAGTATATGATCATAGTATACATAAAATAATAACATGCCATATCTCATGAATGAGTTTTCAAAAAATAGTCTTAAGCAGTCATGATTGAATACATGGAAATTGATTTTTCAATGGCCAAAACACATGTAAACAATATAACAACATAAAAATAATTGGTGCTACAACCAAATACTAGCCACACCTCCTCCCAATATTCAGAATCATAATTAGCTTTCCCCCCCCCCCAATGATCAAACGTAGACCTTATCCCAACCTATACATTTAGTATGTGAGGGTTTCTTGGGTACCCAAGTGCCATGGATGCCTAAGCAGGGTGTGGGTAAAACTCAATAGAGAACCACCATTGTGACCTAGTATCTTACCAGTAAATAAATTTCACATGAATTTGATGAGTTTTGGTGATAGTAATTAGGAAATACATATATTGTAAAAGAACAATATAAAATCACCAATGCACCACTAAGAAACAAACACCCATATATTGAGTGGTTGTCTACTTATAAAGATACCTCATACACATATTTTATCGTTCTCAAATATATTACAAAATTAATACAAGTTTTATAGTCCATGAAAATGTCTAAAACATCCCCTTTGTAGAGATACCCTATGTACATGTTGACCAAGTGTCTTAGAGGTCCCCCTCGGAGTGGATAACCCAAATAGATCAACCTTCACACACAAATAAATGGACAGGGGAACATAGAATATTATATATATATATATATATATGATTATATATCAATATCACAACATGTAAATCAAGTTTCATAATCATCACAATTCCGCATGAAATAAAAAATTGTGCATATGTCTCATGGGGCTACAAATTCATACTAAATTTGTTCAGACATCAATCATAGGTCTTATAGGGGTAAACACGCACAACTCTTTTGATAAAATAGATAATATTACTGTCTCGAGGCTACACATTACATCCAAGAATCATTCAAAGATCCTTTAAAAACATACACTAGTGTTAATTACTACTATCCCAAATATGAATTCAACTCCCATAAAAGAAAATCCCAACTTCTTTTTCCAAGTCGGTCCATCTCCATTAGGCCTCTGTAAAACTTCATGAGGCCTTAATTATTTACCAATCTATAAAATTTAATAATCTATAAAAAAATTATTATTAATTATATTATAAAAAAATCACAATTGAGGTGAAAAGAATATATACTAAATTACTCCCTATAAAACATTGCATAGATAAAACATTGACCTATCATTCAATAAAGGACAGAAAAAACATCTTGAAATCATTTTGAGAAAATTACATGTAACATTGAAATAAAACAAAGACCATTTTTATATAATTAAATTGGAACCATTTTTATAATTAAATCGGGTAATGTGCCGTTACTATAATGTCATCCAATTGATTTTGGGCCACTTCTATCACACTCTGAAATCTATGAAATACAAATGAACTAATTAAATTCGATGATACACAGGTTGATCTAACTCAATTCAACAATAATTCATAGAAGGTAACCCCAAAGGGATTTACCTTCAACAAAACATCTATCATAGACACTCATTTATAATTATCAAATATTCTCTAGCTATGTAGATCCAATACACAATATTTTTAAGACAATTCCACCATGATCGGGGGAAATTGTCATTCAATTTTCTAATCAAGTCCATTTCAAAGGACAATATATGATCAATATGATAAAGGATAAAGATAATTTGAATATAATTGATACACTAATGGAATAAAAAGGATAAGAGGTACCCAGAAGAATCATCTGTGGTGAATAGTACAATGATATGGCACTGCCTGAGGAGGAGGAAGTCATGATCGACGAAGAATGGTGGATCTCACCCAGATTCACCCATGGTTTTTGAGAATATTTATTCCTATTAAAAAGAATATATTATAGGGAGGATAAGTATAGATTATTTTAAAATAACCCTCAAAAATATAATTAAGGAATTTTCAATCCATGGGGTCTCGGTCGCTAAAATGATCATAAAGATCCTTACATGAGTGTTTTGTAGCAAGACCCCTCGACCACCTTATACATGATACTTAAATAGTTGGATACTTCTTTTAGGTTGCAAGGATACTACCCACACGCCAACCTACCAATGGATACTAAAGTATCCCTGGATTCTATTGGACACCCCTTTTGATCATGCATGATATGAGTTACCTGTTGAGTTTAATTTTAATCCCTATAACAAAAATTTAAATCGTTTATATGTGAAAACCAAAGTTCAACACATTGTTATCTTAACATTATTTATACTATAAAAAATTATAAATCACCTAAATAATCCATAATTCATTATTGAATGGGAAATTATAATATCCCCATCATATTGATTCTCATCCTCAACATATTGTTGTAGTATTCCAAACACTACGCTCAATCTACATCATTTGTCACCCACGCCAATTTCTTTACATTCCATCCATGAACTCCAAATCGTCTCCCAATTTCCATTATCATTCTCAAACACCCATAATGTTCATCCAACAGAAATACAAGAATATTCATAATTAACTGAACGATAATCCCACTATCATTGATCATCAAGACCATGATCATCATACTCATCTATCTCGATACACCATGGTTATATTATGTGATTACTTTAGAAGCATCGAGGTTCTCTCCACCATAGTAATAATTATAAAAAATATGATTTTAGAATTATAATAACATAATAATTTCATTTTAGTTATATCGTGTTTGATTATATATAATAAATGAGCTAAAATTTAATTCACAAAATCTCATTCCAAATTCTGAACTAAATAAATAGGTCCTAACTGACTAACACAATCTGAACACACTATCCATTCCTCAATTCATTGATAGATCCTTAAGAACCACTATCATAATTTATATGATTTGATTCATAAGGATCTAGTCTGCCACATACAAGTTCACATAGAAAGTACTAGTTAGTTCCCTTCCAGATGCCATCCTGTAAAGGTACCCAACCTCATAAAGTGACACTCCATAAACCACTGATCAAGATTCCTCAAGACTCAAAGGAATCATTAAATTAATTTGAGATGATTGATAAAATATGAACTAACATTAATGGAATTTTCTACTTTTTTTCTCTCCAACTGGTCACAATATAAATAAAGATCTTAACTATGCAATAATTCACAACTGATCTTACTCACTATCAAATTTCACCAGCAACACTCCAAGATTGATGTCCATATATTATCTCCATCCTATGACATGTCTGAATTAAAAATCATGAATTTATCATGGAACCTAACAATATAGTGTCCATTTCAATTTAATTTTTTACTCTCCATGACCATTCCCACTAGAGGATCATTCACTCATAACTAGATCGATTCTTCCCATAACAAGTGTATCATAATAGACACCTCATAGTGCATACATCGGTACACCCATACCCTAAATTGTCCATCACCAAATTCCTGGAAAATAATCATTTCATTATACTTATTTGTAAATATTAATCCATTTACTGCACATAATATGATTTAAGCAAATATAATTATTCACAATCAATAATCCACTCTTCACATGATAGATACATACACCATACCCTATAAAAGGGTTATAACCTCTACCTTTTCAGTAAAGTCCACTCACATAGACTAGAAAACTCAAAAAAAACACAATTAAAGAATATATTGTGTTAACCACACAATATTAACCCAATCCATTATCGATGTTATCTCCCACCATATAGAAATCTCCACAAGCACTAACATGTAGGGTACAAAGAATTCATTATTCATGCAGAACATGTTTTTTGATAAATCTATGGGTGGAACAAAACCAAATTCATCAATGACCTATCATGATAATATTTCTTGGGTTTATCCATAGATCATGGATCATTCACAACAGTCATTTTTTCACCTCATTCTTATAGACTTAATTGGCCTCATGGAAAACCACAACATTAATAATCACACGTAAAGTATTTACCAAAAATTCAAGATAACACTGCTCTTTACAAAAAAAATATATAGTGATTTCACTATTATTCTTAAATCTACGGTCCTTGGATCACATGAATATTCACCTATCCACACATGGAAAGGTTCCAACTCCACTAATCCCAAGAACTCTCTATAACTACCGTAATGTTTATTAAACATTAATTCATGTTTGATTACATGAAAGTAAAAATAATACAACTAGAGAGATTGGTAAGACTGATGTATTTTTGAATTAGGTACATATAATAACATCTTTATTATGGGATATAAAAAAATTATTGAAAACGTCCTTACCATGCTTCTAAAATTCCATGTCTTTTAAAACTGTACGAGAAAACATAGATATATACCTATGAAAGGGGTGAATAATAAATACTTGTATGTAAAAAAACATGTTATAAGGTAATAAATGTTAGTAAATAGGCATATCCATGGGGATTAAAAGCATTTATAATCATAAACATGAATAATAAGGCATTATATAACGTGATAATCATAAAACGAAAAATATGAAATTTGGAAACAACATAAAACGCAGCATCATAAACATAGGTCAAGGCCAACTCCCAATACATCATGATGGAAAAACTAACACGAAGGAATTAGGTTCACTCCATGTCGCAACACAACATCTCTTGAGACTAAATATTACCCAATGCATTGGATCACTATATAATTTTCGGTTCACCTGTTATTTTCATTACATTCTCATGCTTAAGTGTGCCACATATATCATAAAAAATGATTATTTCATCATAAAATTTTATTCCATGATCAAGTAGTGTGTAATAAATAAATTTTATTCACAATTAAAATAAGTATAAGTGTATAAAGTTTAACAACCATTATAGGAAATGTGTACATATTCACTACACAATTGTTTTGACATGAAAATAATGGTGAAAATTCTATAGTACCCCAATGTCACATAAAACATAGTAAAATGGTTTCATGAGAGAAAAAAGGGTATCAAGTAAGATTTAAATAAAATGGGATATAATAGGGACATGGGAAGAAATATCCCAATATTATGAATTTTATATATATTTCATAAGATAAAAATAAACTTAAATAAAGAAGAGAATATTGGGATACCTTCATTTAGTGTGTTACTCCAAATGCTTGGGAGGAGCTTATGGTGACTTCGAAATAACCTTGGTATGATTCTATGGAGGGATGAAAAGAATATGGACATGATTAAAAGATTTTTATTGATGATAAATGGTATCTTCGGTGGGTTTATAATAGAAAATAATGTGGAATTCGTAATTATTTCTCAAACATAGGTTTTTGAAACTTTATAATAAAATAACCAATACCACAAACCATCCCATGGTATCTACCAAATTAAAGTGGATTTAATTATTTTATAATTCCATGGTATTAACTCAAAAAATAATACACTTTCTTATGTGGAAGTGAGTCATAATCTTAAAGAAGTGATTTTAAAACCTTAAAATATATTAATGGTTTTGGAGGATTCATAAAGGTCTTATAAAGGATTTATTAAATTAATAATATAACCATAAATTTACATTATTTTAATGGTAAAACATATACATGTTCATTTATAACCTTCGTAGTATTTGTACAACACTATCAGGTCCTTATGATGTCATAATACACAACTTATCTTTATACATTATTTAATTTTTACCTAAAAATTCAACTGTATTAGAAAATTATGAATAATTGACAATTGGATAATTTTGATTTTCTTATTCAAAAAAATAATATTAATTTCCCCTAAATAATTTTATAATTTTATTTTCAATTTTAAAATTACAATCAGTATTTATTTAGAAATGTTGTGTTTTTCCAATAAAAGTGTTTGAACCCTTATAAAAATTACATTTGACTTGATAATAATTATATGATAATTTATATTTAAAAAAATATCAAAAAATTATAATTAATTAAAATATTATTTATATCAAAATAATTTTTTTCATAAAAATAATATCTTTAATAGAATTTGTATATTACCCAAAAACAATATTTATGTTTAATTGTATCAAAATAAAAAATTATTTATAAAGTAATAATAATAGGATGAGAATATATTCATTATTGTATAAAAAATATTGTACATAATCATATTTATATGTTCTTTATACATATCACATTAATACATCAACAAATTACCTAATAGTAAGGTGTGTGAAAGTGAGATTTCATTGGGTGGTTCTGTATACATTGTTTGGGATGTTATCTTGATGAAAATAAACTTATCCCATATATGGTTTCATACATTCTTTAGTTGTTGGATATTAACTTTGTATTGGTCATGGGAAAGGACCAAATTATGAAATCTCCCTCACAAGCTCTAATATATTGGATTCATAGGGTATGATTGTAACACCCCAAGATTTTATGAGATATATTATTTTTAATTTCATTGATAATCTATTATACACTAAACCAAGATTACCTTGTACTATACGCAACACCGCATTAGCTTGAATTCTATGCAACACTATTCTTGGCTTTCATTACACGCAATCACGACCTACCTCGATAGCGTGTATAGTACGCAATACCGGGTTTCACTAAACAACGATATATTGTTATAATATTATTATGGACTACCCGTTATGAATAGTATTAACTACATTTTGAATTTTATAACATTTTTATTTATCTTACACATTTTCTAGAATATGGTATGAGAACAAAATAAATTTTTCGTGTAAAATATGTATTTTTCAAAAATTGGAGTTTTCTCGCCTTTTGATAGCGCACCCACATTAAATCTAGTTTTTTACATGTCTATAAGTTCAATTTGAAAAAATAAAAATCTCCTTTGGAATAATGATATAAACATTTTCTTTGGATAAAATTTTCATATTATTCTGATAAATTTCATATTTTAATGAATAGTAAAAACACGCTATATTTTCATTAAAAACATATTTTTTTTCATCGCAATAATTTATATGGTTAGATTATATTCTTAAATGGATCTAAAGTGTAATTAGAATATATTTTTACCATTTAATCCAATGTTGTTAAATGAAATTAATTTCACTATGAAACTGGATATAAACAAGTATTAATCTTTTGATAGTTTTTGTTTCATAAAAACACATTATTTGTTTTGATAACAGGAAATAATTTTAAAATTAATTAATGCCACTTCTATGTTTTTAATTCGGAAAAATAGACATCAATTTTAATTTTTAATATAAAATAATTCTTAGGATGAATTTTTGGTATTTTTCTGAAAAACATCAATTTTCGATGAATAGTGAAACCACTAAGTGGTAGTTAAAAAAACCGACTTTTTAATTTAAATGAAAAATTACCACTTCGGTGAATTGAATTTGGAAAATCTCAGAGACATGGTTAATATCAAGGACTAAAATTTGGTTCAATGAGATGAAAATAATTTTTGGTGAATAGTAACTTTTTACTTTTATTTACCACGGTTAAAAGTAAATAGTGTAATTGAAGGGAAAATGATATTAATATTACCCTGACAAATGTCCTAATTCTATTGGATAAGTGTAATTCTACCAAAAACAACCTTAGGAATAAAAGTTGACCATTTAGGCCCACTTGGATTCTATTATGACATTTAATATTATTTTATTTAAAGAATAGTTAAAATAATTAATATCAAAGTTTAATAACTAAAACATTTTTAATATATATATATATACGATAAATTAGAGTATAAATATTCATTAGAAAGATAAAAAAAATTCCACTGTAATGGTTTTTTATTTATAATTTTTAGACATTAAATAATTTAATTTATTTTTGACACAATGATGATGTAGTAATTATCTCATTAATGAAATATTGACATAATGATGTTATAAATACTCAAATAAATGTAATTTGAGACTTTTTATGATTTCAACAAATTTTATAGGTTATTATGAAATTTTATAATTGATTTAATTAATATTGTTTTAACTAATCATTCTGTTATGATTTTCACAAAAATCAATTACCAAATAGTGTCAAAATTGACATAAAATGGTTTTTAAAACAAATATTATATTATTAATTGTTATTTTATTCATAAAAATCTAAGGATCGGACAACTAAATTATATAAGGTCATATATATTAATAATAAACAACATTGGGTTCATTTGGCTTGTTATAATATGTTTATTAACCTTATAGTGTAAGAAAACAAGAAAACATGGTAAAAGTAAAATTATTTAACTTAAAGTTAAATCTAAATGATAAGGTTAAAATAGAAACCTAATCCTGTATAAATTCTATTGGATGAGAGTATTTGGACCCATCCCCACCTTAGCATCGAAATAAATCAATTTGGAGCTATTAAAACCCGGATATGTCTTTATAATAAAATAATATTTTAAGTTTTCCAAATGTGCCCCTCTCCTCCCTTATAAAAGGGAACCTCATCCCTCTCTTCCACACACCACCTTGAGCCTTCATGCTCGGCCAACCCCAGCCAATTTATCTTCTCCACTTCCCTAGAAACATCCTCGAGGTCCTGGTCTTCTTAAAATTCCATCTTTAGTGCCCTAAGAGGAGGTTAAGAAGAGGCGCTTCAAAGAAGAGGTAATGTCCATTACCGATTCTTTCAACTTTATTTCTTCTTCTACTTCTTATTCTTAAGTTTTTTCAATATGAAGTAATAACATCAGTATCAATAATATAATTATATGTTATTATAAGTATTAAACAACTATATCTCAACATCTATCAATCCTACGGAAAATGAAATCACTGCGCGTTCGTACGTACGGAATACCGTCTCTACGCCGTGGTGTAATCTGTTTTTGACCACCACATTACTTGGATGGGTATAATGGTGTAAATAAATAACTATATATGATTATTTCAAAGTGATATTGATTCTGAAATATTATACATACACTTCAATACAATTCCACGATCATGGTAATGATATCATCGCTCGTGCATACGTACGAACTATGGTCTCCATGACGTGATGAGACTCATTCTCCATGTTAACCATTCAGGAATGATTATAAAGTATATATAATAAGTAATCATGAAATATATGACATAATAATGATACTAGATTATATATATATTTATTTATTTATTTCATCTACTTAATTCCATCCAATTCAATAAGGAAACGAAAACAGCGTTCATGCGTACGTACAGCCTATGGTCTCCATGAACGGTGTATTTCATTCAATTTATCAATCTATCATATATATATATGAATGTGCTGAATATATATTACATATAAATCATGTTTTATATTCTTGAATTAATTAAATCAGGATATAATTAATAATATCAAGAACAACAAGTCCAAACATGTACGATAAATAAAAAGATTTTACCCAAAACGTTGCATTAACATGGAACTTACAAAATAACAGGTAATATAAAGTCATAAGTGAATAATATATGATACCATAACAATGAATATTATTCTTCAATAATTCAATGACATTATGTAAATCATTATATAGGACGTTCGGATATGTATGAAGCATATCAGACCTAAGGTAAGGGATAACCTTTCCAATCTCATTCTTATCCGAGATTGTTTATTCGTAAGAATTTGTTGGGGTTATTGTTATCATCCAAGTACATGTTTTATAAAAGTGTTTTTTTCCATTTTTAATGTCCTTTTTGACCATTTTGTCTTTTACTACATGGTATGTATGGAATATTTCTTTTGTTTACGTTATGAGGTACTTTTTGACTATTCCGACAAAAGTACGAGAAGAATGTAATTTTTAACTTATACGGCCTGAAATGATTTTTACGGTTTTATAAATCCCTATTTTCATAAAGCTTACTCCAAAATATTTCATGACTATTTTCAACAAAATAATTTTCTTTTAAAATTCCATGACATTTTGTGAAAATAAAATGATTTTGAAGAAGAAAGGATATTTTCCTCAAGAATTTATTTCAAGTGTTTTATGATAACCATTTTTCATCTAAGATGACATTATATTATAAGTGTATGTTTCTAGTATAATGTCTCTATGATTTACATGGTTTCACTTTTCTTATTATGAAATGATATCCATTTCTTTTATATAAATTATGTGATTATGGGATGATGTTGATGAAACCCATTTTATTTATTGGGTTATTATTAATGATGTATGTTTATTTTGTGGCACAAATAAGAATGATTTCATTATTAGATGGGTGAGACCTATATCTCCCTCCAATGCATTGGTTAAAGATTTATATCTCATGAGATAGACATGACTGGAATGGTAAGTTAATCCAGTTCAGTAACACAGGACTGGAACGAAGAGTGAACTCGATTCAGAAATGGACTTTGTCCACTAAGTTGGTCTTTACATCAATGCCTTGGCTACTATGGAAATAATATCATATGCATAATGTTTTTCCACAATTACAAGTTTTATTTACAAGAAAATTTATCATGATTGATGTTTTATTTTGATCTATGCCTTATGTACTGCCATGTTTTATGCCATTGCATAAGATTTCGATATTTAAAGATTATGTACATGTTTTTATGTTCAAATGTACATGGTTTGTTTTATTTTCCCAATTCTTACCCTTACTGAGCATTTGAGATCACCCTTTATATTTTATTTTCACCATGATATAAAGAATGGTTTTAGGTAAGAAAAAAAGGGGAAGATCTTTATGGGAGATGCTGAAGATATTTTACCACGATTAGAAGATTATTTTCCATGTTTCCAAAGACACCAAACTATTAAAATCCTTGTGTGTCTGTTTTTATTATGTACTAAGTATTCTGCAAAAGTAATGTAATGTCCATGTACGTCATGTTTCGGGTCTCTACCATTGGTATCAGATGAAAGGATTAGTTAACCATTGGAAACTAGGATGAGAAATATTTAGTGAAATCCCTAGAGATATTTCTATGGTATGTCTAGGGATGTCCCCAAGGTTAAGGATATGTATAGTTTATAGTCCTAGAATTGTGCTAACGATCTTAGAATTAATCCTAAGATGTTAGATATTGATGGTACTCCCCCTTTGTTATGTTGTTTTCCCTAGCATGGTATTTGCCTCTCACAATATTATTTTTGGGTTTTAGACGATGGATGGAAACCGAAAGAACCATGTTTATCAATGTAATGGACAATGCAATGATTTTCCTCCAAACCAAACCAATGTCATAGGTGATGGAGTGAATAGTCTTATTTCTATACTTACATAAGCTATGAATCATTCTGGACTTCTAAATGAGTAGAGAAAGGAGTAACATTATGTTGAATCCTTCAGGAGGCAGCGTCCACATTCATTCAACGGTTTTTCTGATCCCTTAGTGGCTGAACTATGGATCAGTACCACTGAAAAGATATTTTCAGGTCGACAATGTTCTGAGAATGATAAATTCATCTTAGCAGTATATCGTTTGGGAGGTGATGTTGATCAATGGTGGAATCTTATCAATAATATGAGGCAAAGATATGAAATTGAGTTCATGGAATGGGACGAGTTCAAGAACTTTTTTTCAGTAAGTTCTTCCCTCATATTCTTTGAACAAATATTGAAAAGGAGTTTCTTGAGCTTAAGCAGAATGATGATGAATCTGCTGGTATATACAAAGTAAATTTTACAAGACATGCAAGGTATGCATCTAGCTTTATCATCCAACCTGAAATTATAGTTAATCAATTTATTAGTGGCTTAAAACCAAGTCTTCGAAGGGAATTAGCTATAATAGACTTCAGTAGATATGAAGAAATTGTGTGTTGTGCTATCAAGGTAGAACTGGAAGTTGGTGTAACATATCCATCTCATGGTTTTGACAAGAAACGAAAGATGGAGTTCAAGGAGAATTCTCAGAAAAATGGTGAAAATAAGATTGATGTTTCTTTATGCTCAAAGTGTGGAAAGAATCATGGTGTAGATTTCCTAAAAGGTACTAGAAAATGTTTTAAGTGTGTAAAATAATGTCATTGATTAGTTTATTGTCAAAGTATTGGGAAAAAGGTTGCTAATGATGTGAATAGAGAAAAGACTACAGAGAACTCTCCTCCAACACTTCAATGCTTCAAGTGCAAGGAAATGAGGCATTATGCTAATAAATTCCCTAATCCATGGGTTAATGATGATCATCGTGAGAAACCTCTTAAGGAAACGGATAAAGGGATGTCTCATGCGATCACTATTTGTGATGTTGAGTATGAAAATGATGTTGTGTAATGATTAAGTGTTTTTGGAATGGGATTTGAAAATAGTATCATTGAATCTCATTTATGGTATTGTGGAATTTTGGAATATCTATGTATTGGTTTTCAATAATTATATGGTACTGGTAACCATGAAAAAGTGATTAAAATATTTTTGGAAAGAAGATGAAATGCGCATAATGAAGGGATTATTAGAAAATAATATGATAGTAATCATGAGCTCATGACTAAAATAAGGACAAAGTGATATCATGGTTTGAGTATATAGAAATTTTGGGATTTTGGTATGTAGAAAGAGTTAACTTTTGATAGAATTCATGTTTTCACTAATGATAAATGGGTATTCATTTATTCAAGAGAATACATGATTAAGGTATTCCCATGATTGGAATGTGATCAACAAGATATATCAGGGATAAATGATGGTATTCAAATGCTCGGTAGATGAAATTTCTAGTAATTGTGTTCTTTATACTATAAGCTTGGACATAATTACTTTGGATAATCCTAAGATTTGATATGGATTATGTTGAACATATGTTAGTTTAAGACTAGAACTATTTTCGATATTATCGATGGAATGTCATAATGATGTAATTTTAGAAAAAGGACAACATGCAGGACGGGCGACAACCCATCGCGTCAGACAAGGCTGTGGGAATCAAAACCACAACTGAAGTGCGACTGGCCTTTATCGCATACCACTGGCATACAGTAAGTCCCTGGATAGTAAAAAACAGTTTTATTTTATTAAGCGGTATGATATATGAAGTATAAGTTCATTTTTGGAATTGTATATGATTAACCTCACCATATATAGACTTATGTATATTTGATAACTGTTGCAAACCATTTGTTTAAAACAGATGGAATGACCCATCATTCTATCACATGATCTGCTAACACTTCCCGAATAACAAATTCAACTTCATTTCTTTAAGAGATGAAGTGCAAATTGTTCAAAGCACGAACAACAGTCAGATTTTACCAAAATAAAGAAAGTATTTCTTCTAATTCAAAATTTTCAACTTTAGGGAAATGATATTGAAAACCAAAAATGTTGTCCTAGTGCTCTTATATCTGATGAATTATATGGTACCTTAGATCATCACAAATTTATGTCTTTGTTTGGCTTTTTCATAGCCATGTTCTCTACAACTCTCCATCAGAACATGATGGGTATATTTTTCATTC
This sequence comes from Viscum album, assembly GCA_963277665.1. Lineage (NCBI taxonomy): Eukaryota > Viridiplantae > Streptophyta > Magnoliopsida > Santalales > Viscaceae > Viscum > Viscum album. Next base: position 601,758,241 of record OY728128.1, read on the forward strand.
ATATCCATATTTCCACCTATGTTCTCATATATAGAAACCCAGTGATGAGTTACTTTGGGTAATCATTACATTTCATACTTTAGTTTTTAAAATTATGTTTTAGTATTCCTTTTTTATGATGTGGGTTTCTATGAATAGTAAATGATTTATAACCCTGACGAATTTCGAGGATGAAATTCATTTTAAGGGGGGTAGAATGTAACACCCCGAGATTTTATGATATATATTATATTTAATTTCATTGATCTTCTATTATACACCACACCAATATTATATTGAACTATATGCAACACCTCATTAGCTTGCAATATATGTAACACTATTCTTGGCTTGCATTACACGCAATCACGACCTACCTCGATAGTGTGTGTAGTACGTAATATCGTGTTTCACTAAACAACGATATATTGTTATAATATTATTATGGACAAGCCATTATGAATAGTATTAACTAAATTTTGAATTTTATGACATTATTATTAATCTTACACATTTTCTAGAATATGTTATGAGACAAAATAAATTTTTCATGTAAAATATGTATTTTTAAAAAATTGCAGTTTTCCCGCCTTTAGATGGCGCACCCACCTTAAATCTTGTTATTGACATGTCTATAAGTTCAATTTCACAAAATAAAATTCTTCATTTGAATCATTATATAAAAATTTACTTTGGATAAATTTTTCATATTATTCTGATAACTTTCTAATTTTAATGAATAGTAAAAACACTCTATATTTTAATTAAAAACATCTTTTTTTCATCGTAATAATTTATATGGCAAGATTATCTTTTTAATTGGTTTTAAAGTGTAACTATAATATATTTTTACCATTTAATCCAATTTTGTTCATTGAAATTTATTTTACTTTGAAATTATATATAAACAAGTATCAATCTTTTGATAGTCTTTGTTTCTTAATAACACTCTATTTGTTTTGATAACGGGAATTAAAATTAAAATTAATTAATTCAATTCTATGTTTTGAATTTGGAAAAATAGAAATCAATTTTTAATTCTGAATATCTAATAATGCTTAGGCGGAATTTTTGGTATTTTTTCTGAAATACTTCAATTTTCGATGAATAGTGAAACGAGTTTGTAGTAGTTAAAAAAACTGAATTTTTCATTTAAATAAAATTTTACCACTTCTTTGAATTGAATTTCCCATATCTGAGTGACGCAGTTAATATCCAGGACTAAAATGTGGTTCAATGAGATGGAAATATCTTTTGGTGAATAGTAACATTTTACTTTTATTTACCACGGTTAAAAGTAAATAGGTTAATTAAGGGTAAAAATGATATTAATATTACCCCAACACATGTCCTAATTCTATTGGATAAGTTTAATTAGACCAAAAACAAACTTAGGAATAAAATAGGACCATTTAGGTCCACATGTATTAGATTAGGACATTTAATATTATTTTATTAAAAAGATAGTTAAAATAGTTAAAATCAAAGTTTAATAACTAAAAATTTTTTCATATAGGGTTATACATAAGATAAATTCGACTATAAATATTAATTAGAAATATAAAAATATTTCCTACATAATGGTATTTAATTTATAATTTTTAGACATTATATGATTTAATTTATTTATGACACAATGATCATGGAGTAATTATATCATTAATGAAATATTGACATAATTGATGTTATAAATACTAAAATAAATGTAATTTGAGACTTTTTATGAATTCCACTAATTTTATAGGTTAATAAGAAATGTTATTATTTATTTAAATATGTTTTTTAGAACTAATCATTATGTTATGATTTTCAAAAAAATCAATTTCCAAATACTGTCAAAATTGACATAAAATAGTTTTTAAAAAAAATATTATATTATTAATTGTTATTTTATTCCAAAAACTCTACTGATAGGAAAAATTACATAGATAAGGTTATATATATTAATAATAAACATCTTGGGGTTCGTTTGTCTTGTTATAGTAAGTTTATGAACCTTATAGTGTAAGAAAACAAGAAGACACAGTAAAAGTAAAATTATATAACTTAAAGTTAAATAAAATTAAGAAGGTTAAAATAGAAACCTAAACTTGTAAAAATTATATTGGATGAGAGGATTTCGACCAATCCCCACCTTAGATTAGAAATAAATCAATTTGGTGCTATTAAAAACTGAATATGACTTTATAATAAAATAATGTTTTATGTTTTCTTAAGGTTCCCCTCACCCCCTTATAAAAGGGAACCTCCTCCCTCTCTTCCACAAACCACCATGAGCCATAAATCTCGGCCAAACCCTGACAATTTCTCTTCTCCACTTCCCTAGAAACATCCTAGAGGTCTTGGTCTTCTTAAAATACCATATTTAGTTCCCTAAGAGGTGGTTAAGAAGAGGCGCTTCAAAGAAGAGGTAATGTCCGTTACAGATTCTTTCAACTTTATTTCTTCTTTTTATTCTTATTATTTAGTTGTTTCATTATGAATTAATAAAATCAGTATAACTGATATACTGATATGTTATTATATGTATGAAACAACCCTATTTCACCATCTATCCATGCTATGAAAAATGAAATCAATTCGTGTGCGTACGTTTGGAATACTATCTCCACGCAGTGGTGTAATCTATTTTCGCCCACCACCTTACTTGGATGGGTATAATGGTGTAAATAAATTACTATATATTATTATTGCAAAGTGATATTGATTCTGATATATTATACATACACTTCAATAAAATTCCACGATCATGGGAATGATATCATCGCTCGTGCGTACGTACGGACTACCGTCTCCACGATGCGATGAGATTCATTATCCTTGTTAACCATTCATGAATGATTATAAAGTATATATAATAAGTAATCATGAAATATATGTCATAATAATGATACTGGATTTATTTATATATATTTATGTCATCAAATTAATTCCATTTAATTCAATAAGGAAACTAAAACAACGTTCATGCGTACGTATGACCTACCGTCTCCATTAACCGTGTATTTCATTCCATTTATCGATCTATCAAATATATATGTATATTCTGAATATATACTAGATATAAATCATGTTTTAAATTATGGAATTAATTAAATCAGGATATAATTAATAATATAATGAAAAACAATTCCAAACATGTACGATAAATAAAATGATTTTACCCAAAACACTGCATTAACATGGAACTTACTAAAGAACGGGTAATATAAAGTCATAAGTGAACCATATATGATATCATAAAAATGAATATTATTTTTTAATAAGTAATTGACATTATTTAAATCATTATACAGGAGGTTCGGATACGTATGAAGCATATCGAGCCTAATCTAATTGATAACCTTTCTAACCTTGTTCTTATCCGATTTTTTTATTCTTAAGTATTTGTTGGAGTTATTGTTATCATCAAAGTCCATGTTATCTAAAAGTGTTTTTATGTATTTTTAATGTCCTTTTTCACCATTTTGTCTTTTACTACATGTTATGTAAGGAATGTTTCATTTGTTTATGTTATGGGGTACTTTCTGACTTTTCCGACAAATGTACGAGAAGAATGTTATTTTTAACTTATACGGAATGAAAGGATTTTTACGGTTTTATAAAGCATTGTATTCATGAATATTCCTCCAATTGATCACATATTCTTCTTCTAAACCTCATGAATTCATCCAATTGATCACATATTCCTTCTTCTAAACCTCTAGGTAAATTGAAAACAAAAACGTTGTAACTACATACAGAATCAAAGGATGGAATGTCTCCCCAAGATGCCACAGTAGGGACTCCTCGTCCAAAAAAATATTAGGAGAGAAGCAAAAAATTCATAGAACTTAAACAGAATCTATAGAACAAAAATTCTCCCTTGTTGATGGTAGAGTTTCTCCTATCCCTTCTTAGCCTTCATGGATGATTAGTGGAACTCTACCAGAAACTAATTCTGGAAGTCAACCCATGAAACATCTTCCTCCCTTTTAACCCTAAGTACAACATCCACCAATGACGCGTAGCTCATCCAATATGAATAACTTCCAAAGGAACCTTGTACTCCTTTTTGTATCAGATAAAACTGAAAGTGATCTCATGGTACTCTAGGAAACTCTATATTGAAATTCTAGAAACCCTCCCCTCGTAATTTTCCAAAATCTTTTGATGAAAATTATGAAACATCCTATACCACCGATCATCATCCTTAGCTAGATCAATCCTCTATCGATCAAATAGGTTAGCCTACTAATCATCCACTACCTTATCTACACACAAAAGATAACTAGAAGCCATATTTGTATGAGAAAAAAGGATTTCATGAGCCTGGTAGTATGAATTTTAATTATAATATATTTTAATTATCTTTAATCCTTTCAAATCATTTTATCCATTTTATCATTCCACCAGAACCCCAATTCAAACAATATCACAAGTCATAATGATTCATTAACCTCTTCTAGTTCTCTAATATACAAGTACTCCCATATCACTTGGTCATTCAATTAGCTTAATGTATCTGCACAGGATTATTGGGGCCTCAAATTGAATTTACTAGTTGGTATCCGTGGAATATGTTACACATCGAGGTCAACTGACAATATTTCCCTGACAACCCACACAAACATCATAGTGTCGAACATCGAACTCTATCATATGTCCAAACTATAATCACTGATACCACTCTCTCACGACCCCCTCCTGTTAAAGATATCATAATGTGGGGAGAGAGATAATGATCCCTGAGTCCCACCTCCAATAGGCCTCATGTTGGAGACTAGAACCAAGGTCTTACAAATTTCACAATATGGGAGGCATTTCCCATTATATGAAAATAAAATCTGGATATAGAATAAATCAACCAAAAAAATCCATGACATATATATAAGAAAAAAATAATCCCACAGTGCATGTGAAAAAAAAATAATACAAATAAAAGTCTCTTATGTAATTACCCAAAAACAAAACTAAAGAAGTAACAAGACAAATTTCAAAAGGTCTGATCTAGTAATAACCATCATGGTCCACGTAATCCGATTAGAAACCTGAAAAATTATTTCATATACATAGGGTAATCATATAGGTATAGTCAATAAGAAAACCAATGTCTCTTGTGTACGAGTTTAAGGGGTATACAAATTCACAAATGTTAAAATAGAAAAATCAAACTGCTCCAATTATATACACTATCCATAATCCCGAACTCACTAAGGCTCACTCACCAAGTAATGTATCCAAGTAATATAATATAATATTAATCCCATCAATGATAGGGTACCCCGAACCACTTTCCACCAGATTAGACACTCTCACACCCCAGCTGCGAAAGTCATATAACACCCACCTCTTCTGAATATATGAAATCACATCTCACCTATACTCACATGGAACACACCTCACAGAACATCCCACTCACACACACTTGGGCCATCACAACATATCACATATCTCCCATACACACTTGGGCCACACATCACATCATATCCCACCACAACTCATCCCAGAGACACCCGGGACATCACAACACAAGTCATCCCGAACATGAGTGGGGTGTGTAAATAAATCATGAGGATATATAGTGTATACATACATATATACATATATATATATATAATTCACACTAACCGAACATATGGGTTTAAAAAAACACCATCCTACTCATGACTTCCTGAATTTGAAGCCACCTCAAAATGCATAACCTCGTACAAGTAAAACATGAAAAACAATTTATATTATAGTCTCAAACTATCATGAAGACATTTCACATATTAACTGTTACTAACCTATTACACTAAAAAATAACATATTAATTTTTCATGTTTATTGTTTTCACCATACATTAAACATTCCATTTAAATAATTATCTCGAAATAATTCTAGTTCATGATTATTATTCATTACCCCATTCATATTAATTGGGAAACTAACATAGCACAAACACAATAAGAAGTACAATGAAACAAAATACCAACATCTAGGTTCAAATCCATCTTCCACTATAGCCCCAATGTACAACCACGCCATGACCATCACATACCTACTGCACAACAATATCTCACCCACTTCCCCCCAAAAATGTCATATCACACACTACATACATTCAGATTTATCAAGGGATCATTTATTTAATTTCACCTTTTAAATTAATGGTACTATCATAGAAATATTTTGATCCTAGGGAAAACAATTTAAACCGACCCTATGGGGTTAAAAAAATTACATAATAAGTGATTTCAACAGCCACACAACAAGAATGTATTCAAAAAATCATCAAATGGTGAACAAATAAGGACCCCAAATAGCTATGATTTTTATTGGTTAATTATTCCATACAATTTTTGAAATTAATTAATTTCAAGAAAATACTATGATCTAACGTCATGTTTTCATGACAATTTTTATTTATTTTAGAATAATTTTATTATATTTATTAATTTAGAATAAAATACATCCAGTGGGATAAGCATTTATATACTTGATTCGTAGTACATTGAAATGTGGGATTTAGTTTTAATAATTTCTACTTCCAGACCGTTTTCATTGGATTTATTCATGGAACTAGAAACATCCAATAGTTCATTATCCAAAAGGGACCTACTTTCCAAAGTCATACGTTCGTTATGTTTGAACACTACGACACATAAAAATGATTATTGGTCGAGAGGATGGGAGTTTAGACTCATCACACCCATTTCGGGGGGAATTATTGTCTACTCTAGGACTCGCTTTATAAATTTAGGATATTTTCATGAATACTTATTTATTCACCATGCATAAAACTAGTTCCCCATGGAATTTCCATTCACTTATTAAAATGTTTAAAATTTAGAATCATTAGTATGTATTCAAGGTTCTTCATTAATGGATATATATATTTGTACTGAGACCCTTCATCAAAGGTATCCTCTCATGTACTATTTTGATATTCTTTTAATCATCATTATGATGATAATTGTTTTTAATCCACTCAGTGGGGCACTCTGGAATTTATTATCATCTATGGAGATGGAGGTTTGTTTTGATATTGGGATCGTACCCATAAAATGGGTTACCTATGTATCCTTGTGAAAGGATTTAGAACTCTCATAGTTAGGTGCCGATTAATGGTACACATAATACCTTTTAAGGTCATGTAATATTGAACTCTATGAAAAATGTTCTTAGTCAATTATTGGTGCGGGAATTATGCCTATGAATACCAAGGAACATGGAAATTATATGGGTTTCCAAGTAAGATTAGACCTTGTTGGGTATATGGACCAAGGTGAACATGGCAGATTTTGAAATATTGGGTTTTAACCTCAAGGAGGCTTCCTACAATTCCCATGTGGATGACAATAAAATATCATGTTGTTTTATGAATTTATTATGAGATTATAGTCCTTTTATAGAAATTAGATTGGGTTTACTTACTGGAAAGGTTACCTTGATGACTTGGGGGGTTTAATTTAGGGATTATTCTTAAAGGGGATGCCCTGATTAAGATAATTTTGTTTAGATTCCTAAATAGGATATATATTGAGCTTGGGCTAAGAGAAGGCTTCCTATGTATCCAGATTATGTTGGGAAACAGAGTTCTCATAGTTTATTCAATGTGAGTGTTTGTGTACATGTTGTAATAATGAAGAATATCTAAGCCCACATGATTCATGCTCAGAGAGAAAAAAAAGAGGATGTGAAAGATACCACAATGACATATACACTTTTCTTCCTCTGCTGGTAGAGGAGGTTGATCATACAGCAGCAAGGATGGACGATGGCGAGACGACGATGAAAGAGGGAGAGGGAACGATCCCTCCCTCTATTCACTTTATATTGGACAAGGGTCCAAATTAAAGGCAGAATGGATAATGGTTAGGGTCTTACACCTAGATGGAAGTCCTGAAATTGATCCTTCTAGGGAGGGGGACTTATACTTTGGTTGAATGACAAATAAAGCATGAACCATACCATCTATACCAAAAATTTGTGGTTTTGGCTCTTTGAGAAGGGAGTTTTTAGGACCCAAACCCATATTCTCAGAAATGAAAACTTCCCAGTACTATTCTTAGGTCAAAGGTCCATGTGACTATGGATATAAAAACCCTCATACACTCCATGAATCCAAACCCCATTGTGAAACAAATGTGGGAAACCACTGACTGTGGAAATATGAACCCAAATAGGAGACACGCTGATGTGGCTTTCCCAAAAGATTGATATGTTATGAGGTTTTGGTGGAGGTCTCAACATAATAACTTTAAAACAAGGGATCCAATGAATAAAAAGTGTTGTCATAGATGTCTTTAAAGATGTCTTGACGGCTGGTAGACTAAAAAGAGTAAGTGAATCAAAGAGGGGTGCCCAAGTAGTTAAGGGTGCACAAGTATGGGTGCCTATGTAGGCTTCGGCGACCAGATATTCACTTAAGTAATGAAAAACCTATATAGAAATACTTAGGAAATACATGGATCAATCCTTTAGGGGTATTAAAATTTTATCCTATAGGTGGGGCACTCATGTTCCTGTGAAAGGAATAAGTGGGACGAAAGTATTTATAATTTTGGGAGGAGGGGCGCCTTAGGTTCCCAAGTGTTATGGATTTAGAACAATAAAAGGGATAATGTCCTATTATTCTCTATCAATTCCTCCACTTTATGTGTTAAATAACTACCAAAAAAGTTTCAGTGGACTTGGGCGAAGCACTAGGGTGACAAGAGCACCAATTGGGCTTTTGGGAAATTTCTTCATACAACTGATTGCCCAAATAGTCTATTTATAGGAAAAAATTGGACCCTGGGAGAAAGGATATTGGCATATCCTTGATTCACCAAAGTTAGTGGTATGCGTACAACAGGAAACTCTCTATGGAAAACATGAACTAATTGTAGAAATCAGGTTACTCAACTCCATGGAAGAAGGATTTTGGGACATCACGTCTCGGGATCATAGTGGAATAAAAGAGAGATCGAAAAATATTTTCTTTAAAAGCTTAGATCATTAACATTTTGGATAAGATACAGTTTCAAATTTCCATTAAATTAGATCACAGAAAAAAAAATTAATCATTTAAATGGATTCTACTTTTTTAGAAAATTAATTATATGATTGATCTATTTTTAAAGAGATTTAAAAATCATTTGTTATGTTATTAAACACTTTTTTTTGTCAAAATATATGTAAAAATGGGAAAACAAGAGAAATTGGAATATTATTGGAAAATGGAAAACTTTTGAAATGAGTCACCACTGGGATGAGTCACCACCAGATGAGTCCCTACTAGATGAGTCACTTCCAGAATCGCAACTTCCATATGAGTTACCACGACAAGGATTCACCGCTAGATGAATCGCTGCAAGATGAGCCACTTCAAAATTATTCATCACTAGATGAGCCACCTCTATATGAGTTAACTCCAAACAAGTCATTTCTATATGATTTTCTACTATACAAGTCTCTATAAGATGAGTCGCCACCAGATGAGTCTCCCTAAGATGAGTCACCTCCATATGATTCAGTTTTTGACAAGTTATCATTTGATGAGTCACTTAGAGGATGAGTCACTAATGGAAAATTGGAAATTTGAAAAACTATTGAAATGAGTCACCATTTGAATGACTCTCATGCCCCAAAAACACATCAAACTTCCCTTCAGACACCTCAAACTAAATATTTTTTGAAACATAATGGGTCAGATGTTCTGGTCCTTTAAGAAGGGCCATAGGGGAATGAATGGATTAGGATAACTTCATTAATGGAGGAAATGATATAAAATAATTAAAAATTTCTAATATCAATAATGTCTCATGGAATCCAAATTTGAGAAATTAACTCTTACAACCACGATATAATTTGAATCGAAATCCATTTAATGAAATAAAATGATATGTCTCTTCAAACCATAGGAAGTATATGAATATGTTCAATTACATATTTTAGATATTAATCATTTCATACCAAATACATAATGGTGAAGCATATAAAATATGTCTCATGAATGTAAATTTACATTAAATAACCCCTTAACAAATTTTTTTCCCACTAAAGCCCTTGATTCTCATAAATTATTAAAATATTAATCAAAATATTAATAACCATATTCATATCTATAATATTCTTTAAAATTCATTAATAATTATTCTTTATATATATATTACTTGTTTTTTATATGTTTTAAATATCTTTTGTGAGTATGTTTTATTGTTTGAAATAGTTTCATAATAGTAATGATGTACTTATTCTCCAAAATTCCATCATCCCTAGATAAAACATGCAAGTAGAATTAATTCTTCATAACTATTTATATTTTTATAATTTCATTCTTCTGTATTTTTCTCTAGGAAACTTAATAATAAAATTAACCATGATCATGTTTTAGTGATTTTTAACAAATGAATCTTGCTATCATAATTAATGAGGTTAATTATATTTTTACCATTAATGAACCAATATAATATCATTATTTACATATTTATATAATATTTATTATTAATTATGTTCTCGTATTCCTCAATGATATTATTTTATAGTATTGTTCATATATGAGGTTAGACAAACCAAGATATTAACATACACTAATTAATGGTTGAGTATGGTTATGAATCTTTTTTATTTTGGAATTACATCATTATTATATAATAATAATGATATAATTTTTATATTTTTAATGTGTTTAATCATATTATAATAGATTATAATAATATTATAGAAACTAGATGGATACTGGTATTTATTTCTTCCTTGATGTGGTAGTCTACACACATACAAGAATGGTGTATTCATTTTTCATAATAAAAATAGGAAAATGTGTATAAATAGTGATACCATATCATAATTACATTTTTATAAAAAATATTTATGAAATTATATATTAATGGTAAAATTTTATTTCTAAAAATACGTGAGAAAAAAATGGGGGAAATTTGTAGTCATGTTGAGAATATATTTTTTCCCTTGGATAAATCCATAGAAATTAACGGATTAGGATTAATTCATTTGAAGATAATATATATGTAGGGTAAAATATTTAACGGGAAATAAAAAATTAAAGTTACAAGAGAAAACCAAAATTTATATGTGGTGGCAGTCACATTTTTGTAAATATTTAATCATAATAAAATTAGTTCACATGTTTCATATGGCTCTATAACTAAAAAACGAAACTATGGGAGTGTATATATGTTTATTTATTTCCCCACATTAATGAATCAATTAAAAAAATAAAATTTTATTCCTTTTACCACATTGGTTAACACTTTTTTAGCTTTTGCCTTTTAACTCCTTAATTAGTTTTCACCTAAGTAATTCGTATTTTATGAAAAAATATTAAACATATAAAAACATTTCTATCTAATTATTAAAACTTTTAATTAAATTTTATTAGATTAAATTTATTTGTGTATGAAAAAATAGTTTTAACATTATCGAATGTGAGTCATAAAAACAAATTTTCAGTAAGTGTTTTTTATACTAAAAAATTATGTGTATGATAAAATTATCAATTTATTTGATTTTATTGATATAAATTTTTTATTATAAAACATATAAATATTATTTTCCCTCAAATAAATACAAAAAAATTAAAAAATATTAAAAAAATAAAAGGAAAGACTAATAATAGGTTCCGTTATTGGAAAATATTACTTAAGTTCATAAAATGTTAAAGACATGTTTTATAAATTCAATTTGTATTAAAAAATATATAGTTTTAAACCATAGATTAATCCTCAATCATGAAAAAAAATTTAAATTATTTAGTTATACATATTTTTTATAGAATCATAAACGTTTTGGTTTTGGTAAAAATGGTATTTTTCCCAATTATAAAATCAATTATTTCATAAAAATTACAAACATACCTACTAATATATGTTATAAATTATAAATTCAAAAATTATATTATTTTTAACAAATTAAATTTATAAAATTTATAAAATTTTCATTTTAATGGAAAATAAGAAATATAGAAGATGACTTTTATTGAAAATATCATTTTTCACATTAATCATTCTTGATATAATTCTAAAGTAATTTTTAATTTTATGAAATATAAAATATTAGTTAGTATAGTGTAACATGATATATAATAATAGTAATCATTTATAATTAGTCAATTTAACGTATTAAAACATTAAACGATTATTTGAGAAAGAAAAATCCTTATTAATAATAAATAATTTTACTTATTTATCTACTAAATGTAATATGTTTTAATTTCTTAATATATTTATATTACTAAAGGATTTATTCATCTTATAATTTCATAATAAGTTTCATCAAGTATGTATTGTATCTTTTTAGTTCATTTTTTGTCTATCATTTTATTAACATAATATTAATTTAATGAAATTACATAGTGAAATTCTCCATCCCAACGTTTCTCCCCATTAAATTAACTGTATCCTATAAATTTTTTTTATTCATAACTAATGAAATATTTAAGGTTTTAAAAAATATATTCTGGATACCATATTTAATGTATTATGTTGTTTCATCATCACAATCTTTTCAATGACTAGGGAACTCATATTTTCCTTTATAATAAGAATATAAAAACTTTTGAGTATAATTATTTTTGAGGTGTTCTCTAAAAAATAATGCTAAACACCCCAATATAATTATAGTACTATTTTATATGGAATTCATAGTCATCCTTGTATTAAAATGTTGTAATGGGATTATTTTTTGAGGCGATTTTACAATTATGTAAATTATCCTAGCCACTATGTTAAGAGAGAAAATACATGCCTAGTATCAAAACAAATTTCACTAAAGTATAATTGTATTTAACTCGAATCACATTCATGTGTCAATATAGTAGAGGAATTATATACATGGGATACATTAATCATATCACAAGTAGTTTTTATCAATAATAAAACATATATTCATTGGGGTGATGACTTTATGGTTTTTTTAAACATTGTCGGTATAGATGAGTAGGTTAAATAAGATATGAGTACAACACTCATAGTTCTTAAGTGGGTGATTTGTGTTCCTCTTTCTATATTATTTTCCAAACCAATATACATAGTTTTGGTTTCATAATCATTCCATTATCTTTGATGTTGTGGGAACCTATCATCCTTGTTATCCTTTTTATTAGGGTATTCACTTTATTATTTCCAAGTTAACCATAATAAATATATTGAACTATTAATGTTACATGTAGATGAACTATATTTAATTTCACTATGTCTATTGATTAATTCACTTATCTAGGGAAATTAGTATCTTTATCCTCTATTATCAACATATCAAACATCTCCCATTTCATTTGATACATTTTCCTTGGTTCATATTCCATAATTTTTTAACATATATTATAATTAAAATTATTTACTTTATCTTATTTTGAAACAAACATTAATGATACTCCATTCATATCTCCATAGGTGTGTTTAAAATATCAACCATGTTCAAATTGTAAATCATAATTCATGATTGATGATTAGGATTTACCAAAATATTTTTGACTCCAAATATTATTCTATTATATTTCCCATCGGGAAAATTCCTACATTGTTTATATGATCTAATGTTAACTTGGTTCCATTAGGATTTAACTAAGAATAAAACCAAATTCATTTGACGTGTGAGATCAAAACCATGAGAAATTGTGATTATCAATATAATATCACCAAGGATTATCTATCAAGGTCTATAATCCTACACCAATTCATTATGCACCAGAGTGAAGATTGAGGTGATAATCAACTAGAATTTCTAAACTGATCACCCCTAGTTGTACCTATTCGACAGCCTCATCCACTTTCTAGTATCCTTAATGGGATGCAATTTCTTAGGGAACCACACCATATATAATTCACCAAAACATCTAAATTTTATCGTATCCATAAAATAATACATTAGAATTTTACCTAGTGTTTTAACTATAGTTCACTTTTCCTATTCCCTAAAATAGTCCATATTACATCAACTAACCTAAAGGGATATATGTACCTTCTAAATTATGATCAACCATTACTAATCACTTCATGATGACATTTAAATCCGCAAGATATATCATATTAATTTCCAAAGTTATCTAAATCATACTATGATAAAATCTATGATAACCCATAGATATTATAATATCATAATTATGTGGATTAAAGAAAATATTTAATTACAATAAATTCCTAGGATCTTTTAGTTTTATATTTTCATAAAATTGTGACAAATAATTTATTTAACAAAACTCTTTTCATTTTCATCAATTGAAAAATATCCCACTATATAAGAACATTCTAAATTCATAACAATTCTTCATCATCTTCAGAAAATTATCTATAGATGATATTATTCTAAAAACATCATACATATTAGTTTTCTTCATAACCTTGGGAAATATAAATATAATAAAGGGTTATTCTTAGATTATTACTATGGTTGGACATAAAAAATAAAAATAAAAGATCTTAAGTATGAATATCAGGATAATAATGGTATAATTTGGATACATAAAAAAGTCATACCCAACACATTATAGATCAAAAATCATGAGTAATGGAATCATTCATGGCTTAACATAATACATGAATCAAAATGGTGTGTAATGTTTGAAAAATAACATGACCCACGAAAGTGTAACGTTAGGATACCTTATAAAATTTTTACAAAAATAAGCATAGGGAAACATCACCTTTTTGCGTCACAAACATAACCCGAAGATTACGAGAAAATAAATTCTACATGTATATACATGTATCTGGAGATATAACCTTTTAACCAATTTTTTGGAGGTTGATATTGGATCCCATATATTATTAAACTATATATATATATATATACATGTTTTACTTGAATTTAGTCATTCATCTTATCATAAAGATAACATCGAATAAAAATGGTTTTCAAATACTTTTCAATTAAAATAACATAAATAAATATTTCAATCCTCTATAAATAATCATAATATGATAAATCCATGTAAAATAAATGGTAATTTAAACATATTTAGTAACTTTCAATGAAAATAAACATTAATTAAGATGGTTAGGTACATAGTATTTACCCCATATAGATAAAAGGTATATAGTTTTTCCAATAATTATTCAAATAAATTAATGTATGGAATATAGGTGAACACCCTTTTATTAATGGAATGAATTATTGAGTATTCACAAAGGAAATACATTAGAATATTATCCAAATTTATATAATGTGGATTATTCAACAAGAAAAAAATAGTGATGGATAATTACTCATATTGAAATAAACATATCATAATCCATTCTAGGAATTTAGGCTATAAGAGATCAAGAAAAAATAATATTTCAAATGATGTAGACATAGATGGAAAATATTTTTAGGAGTGTAAGTAAAATCACTTTTTAAATAAGAAAAATTATTGATATTTTTTAAAACATTTATGAAATTATTTTATTAAACTACAAGAATAAATTTTTTTAAAGAATAAAAAATGTTGGAAGAATGTTTCATTGAAAAGGAAACAATGGAAAAAATATGTGTTAATGTGGAAAAATTTAACAAGAGATTTTTTTCATACTTTAAGGAAAGTCACATACTAATAAAACATTAAAATTTTGTTTATTACTATTAAAGTAGATATAATTAGTATAATTTGACCATAATAATTTATTATGGAATAAATAAATGCATTCATAGAAGTATCCAATGAATATAGTCGTTTACTAGATGGAGTCTCATCTTAGAAGAAGAGGTAGGGTTTGATTCCTTATAAGTAAATAATGAGACATGGGGGAAATAAAATAGTCAAAATACATAAAATACCCCATAAATAATTATAAGTGAAGATAATTATGGTGTTTTTCTAAATTAAGAGCATATATATTCCCTATATGGATTATATTTTAAAAAACTACCTATTTGAATTTTTTATTGAAGAAGAAAACATTACGATAATGATTATATATGAATATAAAGAACATAATAGGGTTTCTATAAAATGCACCATTATATATAATAAAATGAAATTTATTTATTATAATTGAAATAAATAGGGTAGTGAATACCCCATAAAAAAAAGTTATTCCACGTAATATGAAACATGTCTCATGGAATTGAAAATTGTGACAAGTGACACTCACATCCATTGTATCCTTTAAATCAAACCATTTAATGAAATAACATGATACGTATCTTAAAATAAATATCATTATAAAATATTTAACATTTATATTTATATCATTAAACTATTTTAAAACTAATTTATTATTTTTTCCCTACATGAATATTTTTTCATTATTATCAGTCAATTTTATCTATTAGTAATCTTGATCGTTTTGAAATTGTTTCATAAAAGAAATGTTTTTCTTAATTCTTCTCTAGAAGTTTATAATCCCCAAATAATACATGTTTCTGTAATTGATGCTTCATAATACATTAAAATTATATAATTTCATTCAATGGTAGCTTTAGATTTTATCCCTAAATATTAAATTGCTGATTAACATTTCTCAGTATGTTTTGATGTATAATGGTTTATATCATAATTAATGAGTTTAATATAAATGTTACCATTATAGAATAAAATATAACTAATTATTTAATTATTTAAATAATATTTTATTAGAAAATAATTTATCATTTAATCAATGTTATTATGTTTTAGCATTGTTCAAGTTGGTGGTTAGCCCGACCTGAACATTAACAGACCATAAATAATGTATGAATATGGTTATGAAATTTTTTATTTTTTTAATATCATTTTTCCATAATTATAATGATAATATTTAGAAATTTTTATGGTGTTGAATCACATTTTAAGTTACTTTAATAAATAATAAATACACAATATTAAAAATTATATATGTTACTTTGTGGTGGTGGTAGTCCGCAAAAACATAAAAATGTTGTTTTCATTTTTCTTAATAAAAAATAGGAAATGTGATTAATGATAGTTACCTTATAATAATATAATCAATTATATAATAAATAATAATTTAATTATATAATAATGAATAAATTATATTTTAAATATAATTCAAGAAAATAATAAAAATAAGGAATGATTTGTTCTCATGGTGAGAGGCCCCTTTTATAAGTGTTGAGATTGTATTTGTTGTAAATATTTCATCTTAATATAATAGAAAACTTGTTTCACATGTCAAAAAGTAACAAAAATGGAATATAATTGAGTGTATATATGTTTCTGTCAATCAATACCTCAACCACTCAATTAGTTTCCTTATTTTTAATGGTTCGTTCTTTACCCCTTCTGTTAACCATTTTTACCCTCCTGGATTTTATACGATATATAGTTTTTACCCAAGAAAATAATTTTTTATTATTAACAAAAAAATAAAAAATATTACATAGTTTTTACCTACTAATTCATAATTTAAAATCAATTTTATCAGTTTAAATTTCAATATGTGAGCAAAATTAATTTTATCATTATTGAATGTGACGTGCAAAAACAAGTTTAAAAAATTGTGTTTTTATGCATAAAATTTATGTGTAAAAACAATTATCAGTATATTTTATCCTTATTGAATAAATAGGATTATTATAAAAATAATATATTTTATAAATCTTTCATATAAATAAAATTCCAAATTTTTCAAAAATACTATTTAATTAAAAAAGGCGCTAAATAGTTTGATTTATTGGAAAATATTACTTAAATTCAGAAAATATTAAACATTAGTTTTGTAAATTAAGAACGGTATTTTAAAACGTTTATATTTAATCATAATATATATATATTTTTGGATTTTTTTACATTTTTACATAATACCTACTTCTCGATAGAATCATAAACAACTTAGTTTTAGAAAAAATTATATTATTCACTATGGACTAAAAAGAAATTATTTCAGAAAAGTTAAAAAAATAATATTCTTTGAGATTATAAATTAAAAAAATATATTATTTTTATCTAATTAAAATTCTAAATTTTATAACTCTAGTTTTTTTAGGGAAAATAAAAAATTAAATGAAAACAAGTTTTATTGAAATATATCCTTCAACATTATGTGTTCTTGATGTTATTACATACCAATTTATAATTTAACCAGTGTTAATATATTATTTTATATATTTTAATATCAAATATAATCTTATTGTTCATTTAAAATAGTTTGATTCAATTTATTAACACTTTAAATTGTTATTTTAGAAAGAAAATCTCTTTGTTAATATTGAATCATATTAATTATTCATTCAATAACAAGAATAAATTTTAATTCATTTCTATCATTTCATTAGTAAGTCTTTTTACATATCTTATAATTTCATAGTAACATTTATCTCATTTTTGGGATAATTTTTGTTTATTTTTTCTTGTAGAATGATCTATAAACATAATATTTATTTATAAAAAAATATATAATGAAATTTCAGTAAATGAGAAATATATACCATGGTTATCTCAAGTTTTATGTTGTATTCAAAAAATTTATAACATGATCTACTCGATAGAATATGGTTATTTATAAAGATATTATTTAATATAAAAATTGTTATAGTCTTTTGAGGAGGATAATTCATCTTGGCTTGTTCTCAATTTAGATACTATTTAACCAAGATCCATCATGATTTGATTTTCCTCTTTATAGAAAATGTTGTGGCTATCCAAATTTTCATTTTTTTAATTAATTAATTACAATTGTTCTATTTTTTAACTATTATTTATTTAACACTAACCAGTAGTGATTTTTTTGTGGAATTGAAATAGGACTAGGAGAGCATATGAAACATCTATGGGTGGACTCTTGATAAAATTTAATCTTAACTGTAATTAAAATGATTGTATATTTATGGTGTTGAAGATATGGTGTGTTATATAGTAATAATGTAAACACATGGTGAAACGGAAAATAAAATATTCACCAACTCCTACTATCAAGTGGATAATCCTCACTAAAAAGTGGTAATTATACTATTATGCACGTTCTTATTTAGTCATCAAAATAGAAAAGGGAATGTTATTTCAGGATGGATCTAAACCTGTATAAAAATTAGGAAAAATGATTGCCCAAAAATCAACCTATGATTACTTCTGATAAACTCAAGTGCCTATGAATTATGAATCATATGGTCACTCTTATTCATCACCATTGGTTAGTCCAAAAGGCTTCTAGAATGGGTGGATGGTTATCGTATAGTTTCTAATTTTTTTCATCAAACATTATAATGGTAAATCATTCTCATATTTATTGACTTTTTATAAATTCTTGTATGATGGCATTTATTTCAACATGGTTTCCATATCCAAAAGATATTAGAACATGACCTCAAACATCATGCATCAACATTGACCAAAATTATAGAATATTCAGGTATATTTAGGCATGGTAAATGAAATATCTAAAAATCTATCCAAACATTAAGTTATTGTAGATTAAGGAATTATTTCATGTCCAATTCATTATTTTCTAACCATTATTTAAACTATAGAACTAGTACTGCATGAAATTTCAATGTCATGTATCACTATGGTATGGACTCCTCTTTTGTGGTGTGTCTCACTAGAAAGTTGTGGGACTCAAATATGTTTCCAAATCAGAGATTCATAAATTTTCAATATTCTTTATATCAAAAAATAATTTTATCCCCATAATTTCAAAGAAGTAACATAATTGGAAAACTCTTTTTGGTACAACATGACACTTCTAAATTAGTATAAAATTCTCATTTTTCTCCTCTACTTAAAAGAGAAATAGATAATACTATAGTGTTGTGTTTCTTTTTAATATTTAACTTTTCTTTAATACTTATCATCTTATGTAATGTTAATCACCCTTCACATTTTTATATTAATTTCCTTATAACATTTTATTCATATTGAATGTACCCTAACATTCAATAGGCCTCTAACTTATCCACGAGCACATTGTTAATTATTAAAACGTGAATACATTTCAAAACTCATAATTAAATTAACAAATTAAATAATTCTTAATTAATTGATGATTAATTTTAACTAAACACCACCCCATAGGATGTAATAGTGTTTTTAGAGTACTCCAACCCTCGTTTTATGTTCAATACTACAATGAACATGTCTCTATTCAAAACAATTCATTTCATCCATGTTGATAATTCCCATTGGGGGATTCAATAATCTTAAAAACTCATCAACTCCCCTAATCATGAATGAATACATAATATCCACCTTTATATTTTTTGAAAATATATTAACCAACATATGATATCTTTTCAATTATCCCCTATCATGAGAAGCTTTTATTATCTTCTACACAGCTCCCTTATGGGAATATTCTTCAAAATAAACTAATGTACCTCCACCTATTTAGTAAGAGATAATTATATATTATATTACATATATAGTAAATAAAAAATTATTAAATTGTTAGTATAATGATGAAAATTTATATAGATTTTCTAGATGAATACACTCCCAAAAATAGTATC
This sequence comes from Viscum album, assembly GCA_963277665.1. Classification (NCBI taxonomy): domain Eukaryota; kingdom Viridiplantae; phylum Streptophyta; class Magnoliopsida; order Santalales; family Viscaceae; genus Viscum; species Viscum album. Next base: position 601,778,548 of record OY728128.1, read on the forward strand.
AATTACTTGAATGAGTCCTTTTAACGAGAATTTGTTATGATATCTATAGAATTATCCTTCTTATAAACATAATCCAATTTTTTCTCACCACATTATATATTCTAAATGATGAAATAATTTTAGATATCAAGATTATTATAACCTAAGGTCCCACTCTGTAACCTAAGAGGGGGTGAAATCGGGTGACATGAATATTATTATTATATAAAGTTTATCGAGATATTTTCAGCTAATTTGTGTATATATATTTCATATTTAATGTTGGTCTCACAAAATAATGAAAAGATACAAAAAAATAAAGAGTAAAAAACACAAATATATTCCTCATCTTACCTACACTAGGTTACATATAAGGACCACATATCAATAATGTGTTGATATGAAAAATAGTCACTAGTATTTTATTTCATTACCATATTCAGTAAAAGATCACTACTCATCCATGGTCTGTGACCTCTTTACCACTTCTTCACAATACATTTCTAGAGGGTCACAACAATAGTAATGTACAATTATATTTTGAACATAAAAATATGATTACAAAAAATATAACACCAAACAACATTGGTGGTCTTCATAATGTTAAGATCTCCACTTCTATATGTTCTTTGGAATGTGAAATATATATTCACCTTCAGGAATGATATTCAATGGAATTTAAATTACTTGACCCATTCAGACCCACATTTACCATGGTAAGTTGAGTGTGACAAACCAAGCCCTCCTCCAAGGTAATTTTCAAGATTTTCATTGGTTAAGTGTTGCTAAAAGGAGTGTCATGATCGCATAATATTGTGACATACCCTTGATTATAAAATAAAAAACAAAATCACATCCCAGATGGAATACTACTCAATATTGGATACTCATGGACCCAAATAGTAGATTCGATTAAGAAGATACCCAATGTAAATTTCTCATAGAAAATAACATGGAATGTATAAAAATACACACAGTGTGTGACCTCTCCTTGTAATATTGTCATGTTCTCACCTGCATACAACTTTTCAGGCCTTATAGAACTACACAATGTGTACATGGAGTACACTACATGTCTTGGTATCTTAAGGTATGCATGTTTACTCCCAGCCAGTGCTCGTGTAATCTATTTCATTCCCATATACCCAGTCATTACAATATAACTAGTCATTCCTATTCCCATGAAACCCATGGGTACACTTCGATCCACCAGCATTAAATGACATGTCATGTGACAGTCCCACGCAACATTTGATATTAAATATTTTATAAAACCCTATCTTCTATTGAAATAACTATATGATGTGTGTTCATCCAAATTACATACCATGTATGTTGAGATTCACTAGAAACCAAGAATCATGCACATGGAAAATAGTTATACCTTTACATATACCATTATCAATCATTGATCACCAAAAATCATCCAAAATTTTAAGCAGAGCCCTCGATAATTGATTCCAGGAATCTTATGGCTTGAAATTAAAGATTTGTTCACATTTTTGGGAGTCTTCATGAGAGATATGATCAATAGGGGGTCTTGATCCATGATTCCATCAACCTTGTCCCACAAAATGAACATATTCATCTGAAAAAAAATGATCTTTAAATCTAAAAAATATCATCCATGAATATGGGGTTTGATTTTACATTAATTTATCTCAGCAATGTTGAATCATCAACCCATGGGAAAATGATGAAGAATGTTAAGAACTGTTGTGGGAAAAGAATAGGAACATTTTGAAAACATTATCGAATATTGTGATCCTAGCCAATGATCATAAATAATCAAAATTAAGGGTTAAATCATATGTTCAAGAGATAAGACAGATAGGTTCAATAACACTATTTGAAATTGGGCTAATGCAGAGAATAAAAATCATCAAAAAAAGAAAGTTATATATAAATCCATTTTTATCAAATAAATGAAGGGTGTAAATCCAAAAAATATAATGATCCCTCTTTCATAAACAAATTGATCATTAGGGAATGACATGTTCACTAGCAATGAAGGTGATTATGTCACTATGTTTTTTATCAACCTCACGGTTCACCTTGAGTATTTTCATTGATTCTTATTCCTAAATTTCCAATGACAAAAAAAATTATCACTTCCTTCTCTAATCTCATAGAGTTATGAATATAAGACCGGTGAATCAATATGATGATATATAAAGAGAATGTAATTAGGCATTGTTCCATTTAATTAAATTAAAGAAATAAATTATTTAATTACTTAACACACTGGACAATAATTTCATTTCACTAAAATCTGGATTCCAACCATCATTATTCAATTCCTAAAGTAAAAACCATATTCCATAACAAACTGTGGTTTCAGATTCCCATTCTAAGGATCCATTTGATAAGTAAAATATATATTCCAAAATATGTTTGAATGTTCTATTATATATATTAATATTTTTAATATATTAATTCTAATTTCTTATGACACCAAAACACAGTACTGACTTTGAGGAAAATTACTAAGATACTTATATAAATATTTAATGGATCAAACTATAATAATCGATGTTGTTAAATTATCAGATCCTTTAAGGATTTTAACTTTTAAAATTACAAGATTTACAAAAAGGTGGGGGTACTAAGTCATCATCTAAATCTCACACACATAATAATTCTACTACATACTTTTGTGCTTCCAAATCACTCATACCACAGGAATGGTCCATCCACAAAGGATCTTTTCCTACTAGTCCTTGATTTCAAACTAGTACTCTATGATGGAGAATCAATCCTTAATGTCCATCTCACCTTAATCTATAATGTGATATGGTTCGATTACTTATACACTCAGTTCTGACACATGGAAGAGATCATCCACATAGTATCACTCTAGGGGTGGAACCATGTAGTAAGAAACCTCCTCGACCCCAAGCCAAATATCATATGTCTTGAAGAACCTCATGCAAAAACACACTACCCATCCAAAAATCCACAATCCACATCATCAAGAGACTATCATGAAGACTAGGTCTCCCTTCTCATACTCCTATGGTTTATAGATCTTGTTTGTATAATATTTTATCAATATTAACATATCTTAAAATGTTTATTGATCACCAAATACCATACCTAACATTACATGTACCATTTCTACCCTAATAAGAAATGTCCTACCGTCCTTATACCAACACAATGGAAACTTTTAGGATATACCATATATATATATTTATGGTGTCTTGTTTATATTATATTTATGGATTCTATTATAATCAATTTCCATTAATGGTATGTGATCCACAGAGCTCTATATGAAAACCAACAAGATATCCCAAGGTAAATTTCCCAAAAAAATGGATTTTCTGCCTAGACTAGCCATCCTCATGTGGATGGAACATTGAGCTTATAAGTAAGTAGGAACTGAAATCCTTTTAGTATACTTTAAATAACCATGATTTATATCATACATCGTGGTCAATGATGAACATCATGGGTACCCCATGAAGCCGGATGATCTCACACATGTACAAAAACCCCAAACTGTCAATATAACTCTTCTCCAGGATTGTAAGTAAGTGTATTTAATTGACAATTTATCCCATAATAACCAAGATAGATTCAGGGCCTCTTGTTGTTTGTGAAATCTCCATCAAAAATTTGTTGATACTCTATTAGACTTTCATTCTAGGACCTATTGGTGTTGAGTCAAACCTTATATAACCTAATTTTCATCCTTTACCTACTAACATGTGAGAAAACTATAGAAAAACTCATCAATTCACTTCCCCATTTTGTCCCACAAAAACTATCATTGAAGGTCCTCAAATATCTTTTCAACCTAATAATGTATAGACAAGGAGAATTATGAAACTCAATCAATAATTTATCATGAAATGTGACTAGAAATACTATCTATCCATAAAAAATAATGATGTCAGCACCTCAAAAAAAATCCATCAGGTCCATATCTTGATGATAGTTTCCTATAAATAAATTTATGATTGATGGATCCCATCTGAGCCTCCCACACATGAAATATAAGTGGGGGAGGTACCACACTCATGTGAAGATTTATTTCACCCATATTCTTCAATAGAGTTACCTACAACAAGGCCGACTATTATGATTCCCCATATAACAAGAAAGAATGGGATTTACTTATTTATGTATTAGCTATGAAGTACCAATATTACCTCCCCAAACCAAGAAAACTTTTAACCAATGAAATTTTCTAGGGTGGTTCAAAGGAAATAAATGTATTGATATTTGTCAAATCCACAGCTAATTTATGCTCTAAGATGGAATGCCTCAAAAAATGAACCTCACATATACAAACATGGAACATCAGGAGATTACCATAATGATGGTACTCCTAGAGTAAGTCTAGGACCACCCACAAATTCTCTACATGTCACTCCTAAAACACAAAATAAATGAGACTCTTATTAATAAAGAAAAATAGGATTCATTCTAAGTGTAAAATGAATATTTCAATCATAAAATATATACAGATAGAATAGAAATTGGTCACATGATAAAGATGTCACGAAGAACTCATAGTGTATATAGTGATACCATAATTCCTTCTTTGAATTATCATCCTTTTAAACCCTCTACTCATGATAGTCAGACCAAAGATTGATATTTAAAAAACAACTCACACTTTTAAATTGGATTAAGAGATAATCAATCCATGGTAATGGGTACTTGTTCCTGATTATCACTTTATTCATGCAATGATAGTCAACATAAAAACTCAAGCTATTTTCCAGATTTTTAATAACAAATGGATCCTCTAAGGGTAACACATTGGTTCTAATAAAACATTTCTCTAAATGGTTTTCCAACTATACCCTCAAATCCTAGACCATATTAAGGCCCATATGATATACCATATAAGACATCAGTGTAGTCTTAGGGTGAAAGATGATGTTGAATATAAACTATCACCCACCTAGACACGCTAAAAGACATTATGGGGTCTCATTACCACTACATCAAGATCCAAATAAAATATCTATTCTCCAAAGATAATGTCACACTACCAAAAGAGAAGTGTGATCATTAAAATCTCTGCAATATGAGTATTTAGATGTGAAGGTTGATCTAAAGGCTCCATTGAAATATCTAGGTCTCAAACAATGGATGTGGGAAGTGAGAAGTGTAATTTAACATTGTCTATCTAAATTAGAGAAGTCATGGGTCATGTCGTATATCACACCAAAACCTCTGGGTCATAATCTCCCTCTAAAAGAGGTTATCCTCTCACTAAAAACTGGTTACCCATGATAAGGGTTCACACTTACACCCAAGAACTTTTTAGTTGACCTCAACATATAAATCAAAGGAACTCATCCACCAAACCTTGAAACTATCCACTTTTTCTTGAACTAAATTTCTAAAATGGATTTATTACAAGTCACTAGTGAATTAAGAATAGTGTCATAAGCATCCCCCTTCATTTTATAATAAAAGTAGTATCACATATCACCAGCATAAGGATACAAAACATAGAACAAGAAGATATATCCAAATGTAATAGGCAATGGAAAATAGGATAAAATATATAGATCATACCTCATACAATATTAAGATCCCTAGGATTGGAATCCTTCCATGTATTTCTTCTCACTCTTGAATAATGGGTCTTGGTGGGGTGATGGCGGCGACGGGTGGAGATGTAATGGTGATGGAGGCCGGCGACAAGACTTCGTGTGACACATGATGTTGATTTTTCCAGGATAGAGGCGTTGATTTCTCGAGATTAGTATGTGGATACAGCTGGCAGTAGGCATGTGGAGGTGCTGGGTTCGAGGGCACAACTTTACGAACTTTTGTTGATCAATATTTGAACATTGAAACTTGAATTTTGAAATCTGTATGCTGTTTGAATGTAAGGTTACCCCTAACACAAAAAGTGGCTTTCTAGAAAAATAAAAAAAATGGATTGGAGGAATAATGGGTCAAGAAGTCCTAAGGATAATGAGCATGTTCACTATAGGCATAGAATCTCTCATGCTTTTGACATCTGAATCATCTACATGGATTCAATGATCAGTAACTACCCAATAAACTAATTACACCATGTGATTTCTATGTTGTAGATCCACACGTCTGAATAAATGTATGATTATGGCTCTTATACCGTGACTCTGATGATTGATTCCATATAGATACTAATACATCTTAACTCTATGATGTATGATACCAACATCAGATTCAAAATACATCCTTTTCAAGATGATCTCTGTAACCTGAGTCTTCTCATGAAGAAATTGAACCTAATTTGGTGGCTATGTTGATAGAAAAAAATCACTGTGTAATTAGTTCTTAAACTCTACCCAATAGAGTATTTCCTCATCATACACCTAGGTGAAAAAATCACATCAACATATTTCAACCCCATGGAATAGGATAGTTATAAACAAGAAAGTAAACATATATGGAATAAATTTAAAATGGAAAATTAAATTAATAGACTCTAGCTTTCCTTTGACGCCAGAGGGTCTATCTCAAATAAAAATCTATGTTTCCACTACTATTATAACTCTTAAATAATTCTCAATCTATATAGATAGTTATCTTGAAAAGATAGAACTAAGACAACTAAATCTTTTGTTAATCATCAACCCAGCTCACAGGGGGTGGGTCCTTTCATTTCTCAATGAGTGGATATCTCACTCGTTGCCCAACTAGTTAAACCATATCACAAAATATATCCAAAACTTGATCCTCGATACTGTGTTTGTTGTCATGGTGACCCTATATTAGAAATCCCTAATCAACTAGAAGCCATTATGGCCCAGTATCTGTATCCTAACTAGACATCATCATGGAAACATCCTGAAAGTTAACAAGACATACCATGGTTAGATGAGAATATCTAGTGAACTGACTCAAGAAGGATATGAAATTCAAAATACCCAATATTATATGATGTATGTAGCACTGGTTTCCCTACAATCAATGTCTTGGCATTTCTAGTCAATAACCAGGTATTTAGAGACCACCTATATGGATTAATCAACCACATCACAATCATGAGGTTTTCTAGCCTAATATATCTTATCAAGACTCATCAACACTATTTATATAAGTTACCAAACCAAACCTCACAACAAGTTTATCTATGAACATTGACATGGGAAAATACCCCCTCAGATACCACTATATTATGACCCGACCCACTAGGGGTCACCTAGATATGTGTAAGCCAAGTGTGAAAACCCAATCCTACATCCTATATCTATGGGGCTAGTGACTAGTTCCATGTAGGCATATTACTAAAATGGGTTCCCTTAGCCTAAGGTACGGGTACACAAACACAAAACAAACTCTATAAAATAGTTCGTAGATATAATAAAAAGATATAAACATCTAGACTGTAAATCATTCATTTAAAACCCACTAGAAAATATATCAAATTCTATTAGTGTTGTAAAAAATTATAATGCTGAAAAATTCATTCCTAAATAATAATGAGGTACCACCATTATAAAAAATGGATAAAAGAAAGACTGAGGAGCACCTATCTTATAATCTCTGATATTGACACCCGAACATGGTTAGCACCACGAACCACCATGATCCACCGAAACCATGTCCTCTAAGGTCTCTGATGATCTGTCTATCATATTTACAATAATGAAAACATTCATGAAAATTCTATACAATGGTAGGTATATACATACCCAGTAGGATGTCCTGAAAACCAATATGGTAACAATAGAAACAAAAATATTCCGCTCATCCTATAAAGAAATATGGTGAATAAAATCCCAAAATCAAATATTTTCAATGAATCCTAATTGATGGTAGGGAAGGGGTTCTATATCGACCAATCCAGATAAAAATTAAGAGTATTCCCACATCCTTAAAGGCCTCATCAAGGTTTATTAACTCATGTAAACATAAATGATACGGAGTGGAGGAACCATTCCTCGCTACTTCTCGTCACAACCAATGGATAAATATATTTTATACATGAATATAATGTAAACTCTGAAGAATATAGAGTCCCCACACCTATCCACAATGTAGTACAGTCGAGGGATCACTAATCCAATAGAGGAACCATCAACCATCAGTTAATAATGATGAGGAGTCTACTCCATAGATAAAGGACACACACCCTTTGTAATGCTGTTATGTTTCATCTCTATAAGTATAAAAGATATGGGATTACCACATCCTAGAGAGATATATGGTATTACTGTCCTCAGTAACACTTTGGTGATCACATGAGAACACTATCACTAAATAAGCATCGCTGAAGGAAGTATCCTTATTAACTCGCATCACTTTGTATCTTTGGTATTGAAATAAGTGCCACCATCTCATTCCATAAGGGAAACTCTCAGGATAGGATGCTCATATGCTCAGATCTATGTTTTTTGGAACGGAATGCACAAGGTATAACACTCAAAAAAATTACATGACATGTACAAAGGGCCACATAGCATGTCACATTTCCTGGAAACCATTGTATGTCCTCACCTAGACATGGATTGGAAATTAATTTGGATATACATGGTTTTTACATGGATTACACAACATGTGTTGGCTGTCTGGGGTATTCTTGTATCCTCCCAGATAGTACCCATGTACTCTGGTCATGCCCATATACCTAGCCATGCCTTTATACCCAGTTGTTCCCATGCTCATGTACCCTAGCGGTACACACAATCTCACCATCATTATATCACATGTCATGTGGAATCCCCACATGATGTTGGATATTTAAATTTTCATCAAAACCTATCTTCCACAGTATAGGAAAATATGGCATGTGCTTATCTGAAGTACATGTCATGTATGTCTGGAATATCCCGAAATTAAATTTCCTTTATATGGATGCTAGATACAACTTTTTTTCCACCATCATCACCATTTGAGATCCTGAAATATTACTAAATCAAAGGGGGATCTACTTATCATCATTTCATAGCCTCTGTTGGATATAAATTGGAACTCTATTTACCTATGGGGGGTGTTTCGTGCCTCTCAAAAACAAAAGGGGATCCTTATCCATGATTTCATTTCTCGTATCACACAAAACACCTCAATATTTATACAAAACAACAATTATTTAGTCACACGCCCATTAGATTTGAATATGGGTGTTTGATCAGAAATGAATCAATCTTAGTAATGTATAATTATTGAACCTTTGGGCCTATGATGAAGAATGAAAATAACAACAGCGGGATAAGCATAAAAAAAAGAAAACATCATCTTCCAATGAAATCCTAGTAACAAATCATCATGTGTAGAAAAAAGGGTGGAATCATGAGCATTGGTTATAAAATAAATAGGTTTAAAAAACATTAAAACTGGGATAATGTAAAGAACATTAATAGATAGAAACAAATTCTTATATAAATCCATTCTTATCAAAAATGAATGAAATGGTGGAAATCCAAAAATAATAATGATACCTAATTCAACAATCATTCTGTTATTGGTGAAAAATTCATTCACTAGTAATGAAGGTGATGATCCCACTATGTTCTTCTTCCACCTCATTATTCTCCTTGATCGTTTTCATCAATCTAAGATCTTGGGTAAACAAATCCAAAAAAATATCTCACATCCTCCTTTAGTCTCCCTAGATTATGTGGCTAACCCTTGTGAATCCTTATAATTATTTATAAATATAGGGGAATTAGTTTTTTTATCCTTTTAAGTAAATTAAATAAATTATATATTTAATTACATAATGAACCAATGGTCTCATTTCATAGATTGCATGATCCAACCAAATTTATATCATTCCTAGGGTAATCTCTTTGCATCGTAAACAATAATGATCTCAGATTCCACATATGAGGTCTAAATCGACATCAAAACCATTTTTTCCAAAAAAGGTGAGTGCATGATTAAACATATATTAATATTTTTAATATATTAATTTTGGTGCCATGTGACTCCCAAACATAGCCCAAACTCCATGAAAAAATCAAGAAAAATTTATAGAAATATTCAATGGATCAAACTACATAAATTGGAGACATTTTTGGAATTAAATTCAATAAAAAATAACCCATTAACAATAGATATTCAAAATAATTAACAACTCCTCCACTCTCATTTTTTCCTTACATTTCCCCCATATTCGACCTTTTTATTTACCTTTAATCCTTTTGTACAATAGATACCAATAAATTATATGAATATTAATATTTTGATTAAAAACATATTATTCAAAAAACATACAAATTCCACTATGGTAAATATATCCATTTTATTATTTTCAATTGAATACCCATTATTTAACTCTATTTGTAATGTTGACCATTTTTTGAATAACTAGAAAAGAGTTGTAAGAGTTCGTAATCATCAAGACAATTATTTTTTCTCTATATTACAATAATCACCACATGGCCAGTTATATCATATTGTTGACTCATTGATTACTTAATAAGTTATGCATTGACTTACAATTTCTTCATGGCATAGTAAACCACATAGTATACATTATTTCAGTTTCAGAATAACTCAAATCCAAACATTGATAGACTTTCTTCTTCCTTATCGGTCCTAATGTGTTTCCATTGTTCCTTTAATCACTACATGATCATTTTATCTTGGGGATCAACATAATAAAAAGCTTTATATCCAACCTAGTTTTAGTGTAAAATCCTCACAAATATTTCTCAACAATAAATATCTAGTAACATTAAAAAAATCATAATAAACTAGAAAAAATGGCCATCCTTCCCCTGGAAAAGCAACATCTTCACCTCAAATTGGTAGGGAATCAATAATTTTAGTGGAACGGTTTCATTCAATAGTTTTCAAAATTTATACACTCCGTAGGATAACCCTTACATACTCTAGGTGTTTAAGTGGTTATCTAAATGCTAAAATAATATACAAAGAAGAGGTTTACCTTATGCATCATTGTGTGGCTCTTAAACTTTAACATTTTTGAGAGGCTAAATGGCCCCTTATGTATGTCAAGTCTTGTTACGCTAATGTTTGACATGAGTCTAGTTTCCCAAATATAGTCTAGTTAGCTTCATGAAAACCCTTACATATACAATTTCCTATTAGCATCACATATGATACTTTTATATTTTCTATGATCTATTTTCACACCCCTTATATATTGGCATGGTGACCCCTGTATATATAAATTCATATAGTTTTCCATTTATTATACTAACTCCACTCATGAAGTAATCTAGGGTCTCAGCCCAGGATCATCCCCATTAATATATACTCTATTTTTTGAAAACTATAAATTATATCCCTTTCCATGTAAACTCAACTAAAATCTACATTACACATTTCAAAAAAACATAAAATTCTTTCCTATTTAAAGATAATTAAAAACCAAATATTAAAACTTGTGGTTGGATTGTATTCGATATTTTTTTATTTCAATCCAATATATGTTCCTCTAAATTTATTTATTCTTGTATATTATCACCCATGGATATGTTTATCCCATACATATAATATAAGCCAATCATTTTCCCCATGTGAAAATAAAATTCAATGCTTATTCCTTCATTATACTTAACCATATATCATTATTAATGAAACTACCAATGTTCTAAAAACTAATCCAATATCAAGTAATAAATTCTCTAAGTATATGTGAGTTATATATTATTTTTTGTAACAATATAAATATTTAAGTAATATAAAATTGTCTATATTTATGGATAAATCCTTTTTTCTACTTCTAATTCACCTTTGATGGTTAATCACTAATCTTCTAATATAAAATATAATACAACTTCATAAGAAAACAATAAATATCCATGTAAAATAATATCTAAAATTGTGAGATGAAATTATCAAACCCCTTTAGTTTGAGTAATTCAATTTAACTCTAAGGTTCAACCGATTCTTTTTAATAAAATTACATCTAGTGCATTAGTAAAATAATTTTCCACATGATGTTCAGTTCTAAAAAACTCTAATTTGGTAATTTTCTTCTACACGTTATTTTTTATAAATGTATAATAGATCAAAATTTGATTCATTATAGACTATTATACCAAATTCATTATAAAATATATGGAACTATTATTATAAAAAAAAGAATCAAGATTTGTTATTGTACCAATTCTCCTAGATATTACATCAATTTATTTAACTATCACAATTGTATAAATTTCTTGGAAACCATGATATAAATTGTCTCTATTTTAATCGATGATACATTATTTTTTTTCATAGTTATCCATAGAACACAATTTTCCCCAATAAAGAGACCTACCCAACTTACAGATTTCCGAACCACGATATTTAGTTCCCAGTCTACATCTGAATAGAAAAAAATATAGACCTACCCCAAAAATGAAAAAAACCATAGTTCTATGTTCTTAGTGTATCCATCATTATATACTTCAGTTATGTAGATAATGTTTTGCTTTTAAAAACTCTAAAAAAAGTTGCAATTAACATTTTATAGAATATATTTAGTGTAGTGAATTGATATTTTCTAAGTCATTACTTAACCCAGTTTTTAGTTATCGATCCTAGGACCTCTATAAAGGAAATTTTTTGAAATTATTATTATTTTTTACCCAATCACCACTTATAATAAGCTAGGGGTGGTGATTAGAATCTATTAGAAACATCACATAGCATAAAAGGCCTTAAAAACAATATCCAATAAATAAAAATCCCCAATGTAAAAAAATAAGTAGGATATATATAACTAGTCTATATAAAACGCATGAATGAGAAAAATACCATGTTCAAAAATGTTATTCAATAAATAATAAATAATAAAATGGCACATGATACACATACACATCCACTAAGATGTAAAAAATTAAAAGAATGTGAAGATAATACCTCTCATCAAGGTAGCTCAAAACACAGTGGTAGTGAATAATAATAAACTCCTAGTAAAGAAAAGTCCCTCCAATTCCATGCTCACATGTTTGACCAAAGTAATTAGCTATAAAAACGACACACTAGTACCAGATCCAATAAGAAAATCATTGACATATGTATCATCTTTACAAAAAACATGTCTGGGTACAAATCTCATGATAGGGTGAGTATAAACATACACAAAAGAAATCCCCAGAAACCCCAATAAATTAGAAAAGGAACAATACATCACAAACTAATAGTATGATAGGATCCCCATAAGAAAATAAAAAAATTAGACATTCACAAAAACACCGTGTTATATTGAAACAAAAGGGATATAGTTCTAGTCTACAAAGTTTCAACAAAATAATCATAGATCCAACCCATGAAGGTTTGAGCCTCACAAGATACTAAAGTCCTCAGTTTACCAAAACAAAACCACGTAGTTTGATTTTATTAATCCAGTCATATGTCAAATCCTGAAGAAAACCAATAGATATACTCAGGATTAAAAAACATGAAGTAATAATTATTCTATTTCTCTATGACTTCCACTACAGCATAGGAAACCTTAAGGGAGGAATATATCCTTGACTAACTACTCACATTCATAAAATAATTACCCATATAATGGTTCACCATTATCATTTCATAATTATAGAGATACATAGGACACCACATCAAAAAATGATATATTTATTTATATTATTACTAATCACATACCATCAATACCCACATCACCACACAATGTCCATAACAGGGTTTATGCCTCCCCCAACGAATAAAGTATCAACTGAGGGGAGGAAAACTAGCCTTGAAATAAAATGTGTACCTCGAGTAGGTCACATAAAAAGGAATAAAGTTATGAATTCATAGACTGATGACCACACCATCACTAGGAAACAACTAGAATTATTTAGTGGATGGTAGCAGAAAACAAGCATAGAAAAGCTCATAACTGGTGAGAGAAGAACAAAATGGATAATGGAGGGGTATGAAACCTTCACATGCTTATATTTTGACACAAGAATCCCCATTATGGTTTAAATGAGGCCGAAATATAAATCTACATATCTTATATCACAAACATCATAGTAATGTTGAATGGTATTTGTTATTATTACTTGTGTAAATAAACTCAAGATAGGGTACTAATTTTTTGAAATTATAAATTAGATAAAAAAATATGCATGTAATCATATCATATATGGGGGGATTAAAATTTTTGTTCTTGGGAACCATTTCACAATTCATATGATTATAGTATATATTACACTTGAATTGTCCCTCTCAATATCTGGTTCATATTGTCATAGATGGATTGTTAATAAAAATTCTAGGTATAAATATGAAATTGATATAAGTAAAAATATAAATATAATTAATTATTATATTATTATTATATTATATTATATATATTTACTTATATATATAAATAGGATGATGGAAGGTAACAAGTATTTCCTACGTTATCCCCCTAGTTAAAGGGGTTTATTCCACCTCCCATACCTTACAACCAGTTATTTATTTACTATTTACTCTTTTTTTCCCACATTAGCATATATAAGTCACTACAACATAGCCCTCACAAACCCCTTGGACAGGACACACCACCCCACTATTGTTATCTATTTTTTACATCACCCATGACTACACACACTCTCTAAAATTATTTCATTATTTTTAATTCATAAATATTATTATCCTCTTATTAATTCCATGTTTTTTTAGTCATATTCAAATTGATTAACCCTCACACGATCCTCCTTATGTTCAGCCTCCCCCCACATCCACAACATGCTTACCGATGTTTCATTTCCAAAAAATTAACATTCACATCTCTGATTAGTATTAATTCTATCCCCATTACATCCTCTTATCATTCAATCATCTACCGCAAGTCCTTACCAAGTAGACCACAAACTTATGAGATGTTTCTCACACACTCTCATTAGACATCACAAAAAATCACATCACAAATCAGACAAAGCATCTCACATAACTGTCATAAAAAACCTTAGATTTGATGGAATATATTCAACTACATGGGTAAAGATAAGTAGAGAGGGGAAAAATATATATATACACACACACACAGATATATATATATATATATATATATTTGTTTGTATATGTGAGAGAGAGAGATTGAGAGAGAGAGATAAGTAAATATAAAGAGGGGATAATCCAAAAAGCATTCAATAATTCAACAAAAAAATATAACATCCACAATGAAAAGAATATAAAATAAAAAAAATGTTTTCTAATAAATCGATTCTCTTAGAATAAATATGATGAATAATGTCTATATATAAGAATGAATCCATGAAGAACATAATAATTCATATCTTAAATAAATTTGAACATTTTTATCTATGTAAGATCATCCAATAATATTTAAGTATTTCTACTTGAATTACCATGAAAAATGAATCTTAATAAAGATAAAAAATCACATCATCAATATTTAATTTTTTTTCATTTTGATGAATTATCATTGTCATAGTTTTGATCTTTGTACTAAAGAAAATATTATTTTGATCATCAATTTTCCTTATTATCCAATATAATCCATCACTCTCCTCTACCTCCTCTCTTGGGATATACCAATTTTGGAAAAAAAATAACCATAGATAAAACATATAAAGTTGAATCTGTTGTCTTCTATTAAGTTCCTCCCTAAATAAATAAATTAATTGATTGATTTAATCAATTAAATTAACAAATAAATCTTGTTTTAATGTAGAACACCTAATACATCTGATAGAAAATCAAGTTAAATAATTTCATGGGTAAAATAATATTATAAGAATCATTCATAATGTAGGTTTTTCCATTAAAAACATCATTCAAAATATATAATAATTTAACAGAAATAAACACATGTGAGATAAAAAAAATATTTTTATAGTTAAAATATTTTTTAGGCATTCTCTTCATACTCATAATTTTCCACCATCATTTCTTACTGTTAAAGACCACACCTTTGAATAAAGCGAAGCATCAGATAATATTTTTGAGATTGATTAACATAGTAAATTGAATTTTTTACCTCTAGAGAGGTTCATGTCTCAGGAAACAAGAAGAAACTATGTTATGTCTTGAATAAGAAAATATCGGGCACTTATATCATCTAAACATTATTCTACTTTCATCTTTGAAAAAAAACCATTGGATCTTAAAAAAGGAAGATAAAAAAATATCCCCATGTAGATATCCCCATCACATACATATAATTTTTTATAA
The DNA here is from genome assembly GCA_963277665.1 of Viscum album. NCBI lineage: Eukaryota > Viridiplantae > Streptophyta > Magnoliopsida > Santalales > Viscaceae > Viscum > Viscum album. The sequence continues at coordinate 601,794,577 of OY728128.1, forward strand.
AGTTCTGAGTTCTAAATAAACTCAGCATAGAACAATATATAATGAAAATATACCCTATGTCACTGAATTCATTGTATATATATTTTTGTAATGAAATAATTTACAATAATCATGCATCCTCTTAACATGAGTTTAGGAAGGCCTCAACACCGAAAGCCTCTAAACATTTGGATGTGGTACTGCCAAATTGGATGTGATAAAATCATGCATGAAAAATGAAAATATTAGTGTGATTTGTGTTTTATTATTACATTGGTGAGAGAACTCCACTCCATGCATTAAAAGAGTTTCCTAGATGGTTGTCTCATAATCATAACCCATCCACACCAAATTTTTCCACTAAAACGTCACAAATATTTTTCAATTTAAGTTGGGGAATAACACATCAAGAAGTTCCCTAGGTCCCGCCTTGATTTCTTTAAATTCTCCATCGAACAATAAACAAAAACGTTTGTTTATCTCACTCTGGAAAAGAGATAACTATATTTATTTCTCAATACCTAAATAATAATTTTCATAAATATTAATTTTATTTTCGATTCCCACTAGGATCACACCGACTATATAATAATACCTAGGGTAACTTTCATCTCAGTTTCATGGAAGCCATTGATGAGAATATGTATGAGAAATAATTACTCTTCAAACCGTTAAAGAACTCATTGTTTTTCTTAGAGTTTACCATTTCACTATAATTTGAATTAGATGATCTTAACCTTTTAGATGATAATAATTTATCAAATATAAACCAAAATATTACACCTATTTGAGGGTCCAATACAACATCCTCCTAATAAATATTTCCCCTCCACCACATAGAGAGGTTTTCCATGACATGGTGTATACTCACTAAGATCCATTGGACATGAAACAAAAAGGATAGAATACACATACCCAACCTCCGCATAGGTTTTTTATTCAGATACTGAATGTCAATACAATTATAAAACCATTAAACTATTTGGTAAAATAGATGACATGATCCCAAACTTCTAGAAAACCATTCAGGACTAATATCTGAGAATGATATGTCATATTGAACCAGTAAGTGGACATCGCTGCCATGGCACAATCACATATAAAGACTAATTATTGGACCACCACCATTGACCAATAGTGAGAAACATTTCTATATTCACAAAATAATTCTCTAATTTGAGGCTAGATAATATTTGTAACAAATACAATGTTCGGACACATAGTCCTCTACTAGAATCCTATAATATGATAAAACATCACTACTATAACCATATTAAATACTATAGATTCAATTTCATGAGGTCCATCATCACTCCATGAATATAGATCTCACACTAGGGGAGGATATTTTATATCTTTAAAGTCATGGTAAACTAGTGAAAATACAAAAAATCTTAATAATGTTTCCCCAGAAAGTGATACAATGGATGGTTTAGTCCATATTCACATGAACACCATAAGGTTGTTAATTTTCCCATATAAAAATATTCAAGCATAATATTTGGAATAAAATTGGATGCATACCCTAAAATTTAAACAAGGTCACCCATCCGTCACTACATTGAGGCATCTATGAATTCCATAGCAACTTCAGGTTGTGAATTTCTCATCGACACACTCAATTCATATATGCCATGCCTTCTGTATAAGGGGAATAAAAGAAAATCTACTTGATGGAGTCTAAAATTTTCACACCCAGTGGGACTTAAATAACTTATAAGGGTGAAACTTGCTTTATTTACTCAATTTTTCATCATCACGTAGTTTAAAAACTGTTGAACAATACATTATATATTGGGTACCATTGGATATCATCCCCTCTATTAAGGAATTTCATGAAATTACACTTTCTAAAGTATTTATAATCTCACAATATCATAATATGTGATTAACATATGATCAATACTGTAAAATTATCTATAAATAGTCAAAATTTGAACCTCTAATGTGGAAAGAATAATATGTGTTTGTGACATCTAGTGTAAGGGTCTAAAAATAAAAGAACCATAATTATAATATTATTTTAAACCACTAATTTTTTATTATATTAATCCATCACATGTATCATCTTTCTATATTCAAAGAATAATACGTATCCATCTAAATCTCACTTGGGGAATTTCTACATTGGTATGGTTGTATTTTAACATAATTATAGCTTGGAAACTCCTCTCCCAAAGCCTCCACTCAAACCCCTAAGCTCTGACAATAATACCATGAAACACTCCCATGGAACACCTTACATGATCTTCATTCCTTAATGAATACTCAAAAAATGGAATTAACCCTATGTATTTTCCAACATCCTTATGTATAAATCCATCTTATGACAGAGATTAAGCTCTACCTATGGTATAGAAGACATTTCACGAGTTTTATAGAACCACCATCCACTATAAGCTCACATGACTATACTAAATGTATTATTCAGTAATCATTCTCCAGTCAAGTGAAATTCTGAACTAATTTAAAATTCTAGTCCCAAAATCCTACTTATCCCTAGTCTCTGAAGGATCTAATTCATCGGGATCATAAGAAGTCACACAATATATCCAAGCACTATTAGTTTCATGAAACAAAGTAGAAACTATAATATACCTTAATTTGTATCTAAAACCATATAAAATGGAAGGATAAGCTGGATTGGTTACCTGGTAAATGATATCTTTTAATCAATTTCTAGAAAAAAACCTCATTTCATAAAGAACACTATCTCTTAGAGATATATGTCATTCTCTATAATTATATCATAATATAATCATCACATAACATTATGAATACAATCACTCTCATAAAAAACATTATTTACTCTCAAAGTTTGTATAGAAAACCAATACCTCATTGAATGTAACATAGTATATGGTGGTTAAATATAATAGTCCCATGTATGATGAAGAACCTGAGCCTCATTAGATTTCACCCAATGGAATATGGTGGAACAAAAAAATTAGGCATATGTAGAAGCTTCCATAACTCAACAAATTGTACATAGCTGGTGAGGGTGGAACCTAGTGATTGGGTGTAAATGAAATTAGAGTAAACCCATGACTCATAAAATCTCACTTGGAATATAAGGGTGGTATATAATGATTGGATAGAACAAATAGTTAATGATAGAGAGAGGAATCATACCCATATTTTCATGCAGTATTGTTGGACTCTACACTTCTAATTTGTACTCCCAAACCCAAATTGTTCCCAAGTTAAATTTTTAGTGGCCATCACATTTGAAGATCACACATCTTTTAATAGTATTTTTTCATAGTCCTCATAAATTTTACTGAAGAGATCCAAAAATTGAATTTCATATAGGGAAATCATCATTCTCTTAGTACATATATATCTCAAAATCTAGTATATCTTCATTTTAAACCAATAATGTGATAAAACCTATATAATTCATGTATGTAATAAATTGTACCCTAAACCAATTAATTGTGTACTAATTATAGTTGAAATATTTTTTGAGTCCTTATATAGGAATTTGTTAATTGGCATACCCCTTCATGGTTTTATTATCTATGAAAAAAAAATTAGAGTTTTCCAAATTCGCTCCCCAAAATTAATTAACCAAGATCACTAAACACCTATATTTGAACTTCATCCCTATGAAAATACCCTATTTTATACTATTCTAACATGACATGAACTATCAGGGCCCAGATCTAGCTAGCAATAAGTCGAGAGATTAATCCCAATCCTACCTCCTATAAGAAAAGGGTAGGTGATTGGCACTGAGTAAGCATATCACACACCAAGGCAGGACTTACAATATATCAACATAAAATCAATATATTTCTATAATAAATAAAAATCAATTGTGGCTTCTATAAATAAGTTATCATCATATAACACATGCATGCACCAAACTCTATGTTCTACAAAGGTAGTCAATACATAATCCATAATGAAATGGGAAAATATACAAAACCATTATCCAGTAAATAAAACCAAATTTAAAAATCTAAATATAATATTTCACAAGAATTTATCTCTAAACACATAATTTTTCTTTTATTTTCAACTATAAAGACCATGAATATCCACTAATACCATGCTCTCAAGGTCAGTATCGGGAGTTAGCTCTAAATAGTTCATACCATCACTACACCCATAAAGAACAACTCTAACATATGTGTCATCTATATAGACTCAAAATGTGTGGGAAAATACTATTTATAGATAATGGTTAAAATACCCAGTTAGATTCCTTGAAATTCAAAAAGGTATCACCATAAAAAAGATAGCGTAATCATTTTGTATAATTGGTGTCATGGTAGAAAATAAGAAAACAATATATTTCTACGAATCCTAATTCATAGGATCAGAAAAGTGTCTTTTTCAATACTATTATGATCTATAAAGTATTTCCCCAATCACCTTAACACCAACCCATGAGTATCTGAGCTTCATGGGAAACTAGGTGGAATAAAGTACCAAAAATATATCACATTTTCTAAAGTTTTCAACACAATTTTACATTTCATGTTGAATAAATTAATGTCGTTTGTTTACATCCAACAATACAAAAACTAACCATTCTAATCAACTTCTCTAATGTCCATATCATCATAGAAACCCATAAGGAAGGACCAACTCCTTACTAAACTATTTTTTCAGTCAATGAAGTATCAAACATAATGTTCACCATTATCAAATTATTAATATACCGACCCATATGAAACAACATCTGAAAAATGAATGTTTGTGTTCATAGGAGTGACAATAACCTATCATCAATAAATATCAAGTCACCACACAAAAAACAAAATAGGTTCTTTCACATCCCAAAGGAAAAAGATATTGGGCAGTGCGATGGTAACTAACATCAAAAGAAGACATATACTGTTAGTAGATCATAATAAGAGGATGAAGGCTCTAAATTCACTAATAAAGGGTCCATGCCCTGAGTATAACATAATTAGAACACAATGGGTGAAGGTATCTCACATAAGAAGGGAAAAGATTAAATATGATGAGGTCATCACAAAACAAATAAGGGAGAGGTACGAAACCTCCTCATGATTTGATATTTACATAAGATTACCCATCATCAATTCCAAATATCTAGAATATAAATATTTCATTAGCCAATCATAAAAAACATAAAATCTAGATTAGTTCAGACCATTTTATTCAATGGAGAAAAATACTCATGGTAAGTTATTTATTTTTTAGATGATGTATTAGAAGAAAAATAATTATTTCCTCATATCAATGAAAAGAGGTGTTATATGATGGGACCTAGGACCCATTTAATGAGTAAAAATCCTCCCATGTGTATTTTTATTGAATAACCCATCACAATTTATGTTTCATGATTCAAATGAAAAATTATTAGTATCAAATATTTGTGAAATGTTACAATCAAATAATGTGTAAATAATAATAATTATAAGGTCCTTGCCTTAAACATTACATATTCTAGTGACTTTATACTATAAAATCACTTTCCACATTTCCAAAATAACAATTATTTTTAGATTTTTAGAGTTATATTTCCTAAATAATAAACACATATACATAAAAAGTGGAAATTTTTAATTAGTATACATTTTTTTCCCAAATTATAAAACATATAATGTAAAACATGAATTATTTTTTTGGAAAACATTCATAACTATCAACATGACTTATTCATTTCCCTTACCCATCTATAAACCCTATGAAAAATATTTTAAAATTTGGTATGAGTCCAAAAATCATTGGAAGGGACCTAAAAAAGAATTAAAAACCATTATTCCAATGAAAAATATAAAAACCCATGAAATTCATTACCTTAATATCAACATACTTTGAGAAAAAGAAATAAATAATTTTCACAAGAAAAACACACACACTTTTTCATTAATGAAATTCATTAAAATCCATAAAAAGAAAATAAAAAACCATTTCCTTCAACCTAGATCATCAAATTAATAACACATTTTAAACCCATGTCAGAAATTATTAGATCCCATTTATACCCATAGGAGAAACCCTCTAGCAAGTCCCTTATTCTTTCATGTTATGAAAAGGAATATTACCTATTGTATTGGGGTGATATCAAAGAACACTAACTGTATAAGCTATATTAGGCTCACCTGGTGATATCTTGGCACACCCATTGTATAAGTTATGTTGGGTTCATCTGGCCCTATCTGGTCACACCAATCATGTAATCTATATCTGGATCAGTCAACACTATCTTGGTACGCCTACTATTTAATCTATATTAGGCACACCCATTTCTCATATAATTTCCAAGTAACATATCATGAATGAAACATTTTATTCTTATACTTTTTCATTATAAGGAATTATAAATCACTTTTAAACTCATATTTAAATATTTTTCGGATATCAAAATAAATGTTTTTCACCCATTTTCAATACCAAAATACCCAATAAAAGGGTTTTTCTCTGAATAAAACATGAAATCTAGTAAGATAATTCCAAATTAAAATAATGGATACAATGATGAGAAAATTCATTGTTACTATATTTGTTATTATAGAACATTCTATTTATGGATTACAAATAATGTCAAACATTTGTTACCAAGATTATATTTTGAAAAAAATTAAAATAAAGGCATAAATTTCCATTTATAAAACTCACTATTTCATATAATTTATTTCATAGATTCAATTTGAAAACATGGAAAATGATGAAAAAGGGAGTTTGATGGAAAACATTAATATATGTGGTTTTTTTAAAATATAATATCTCTTAGAACATTCTGAAACATTTGAATTGTTATCCCTATAAAGGAAAAACATTACATAAAACATAATATTTCATGATCATAGATAAAATAGTGATATAAAATATCAATGATTTTTTTGTATATAAACTATATAAAATAACATAGGATTATGACATTAAAATATGTCTTAGTAAAAGGAAATTTAGATGATGTCCCTTACCTTGAGTCTGACTCATCACATATGTTTTTATCATCCTTAATAACAAACATTTATTATTTATATAGTTTTATAAGATCCTCTTTCAAGTTTATCATTAAATTTATTTCACTTATAAAAATTTTATATACAATTACATAGTCAATTATTTTTATGTTAGATGTTTTGAAGATATTTGGCATATATGTCCAAAATGACATAGTTATGTTCACTTTGATCCAAGCGTTCATTTTTAAACATATCTAGACTATCATTCATGACATAATTATCACATGTTTACATAAATATACTTTTTATACCAATCATGAATTAATTTTCTAAAAAATGAAATATGTTATGATCATGGAGACAATATATCATATATACGCATGAGTAACATTTTCATTTTTCAATGATCACTATAGAAAGAAAGTTAGTAACATTTTATCATTATATAATTATAATTATAATATAAATACAATATTATTTATTTAAATATCCTAAAATAAAATCCATGTGATTATGTAATGGAAAATTATTTTCATCACTTTGTGAAGGTGATAGTCCACATGTACGCACGAACGACATTATCATTTCTTAGTATAAGAAATAAAATGTTATATAACCTTTAAATAATTATAAATATGTCAATAATATCATTATTATATGATTTTAAAAAACAATTCCTTAAATTTATCATTTTTAACTTCCATGTAAAGCATTAGTGAAAAACAATTACATCACTTCACGAGGTGGTAGTTCGCTTTTCACATGAGCGATGTTATCGTGTCCCCCACTGGATGGAAAGAAAAAAGGTATATATGATATAATAACACAAAAAGTAAAATTATTTTAAAACATTATATATAATTAATTTAAATTTATAATTATAAAATTCCTTTATAAGTGACAATTGAAAAGTAATGACATTGGTTTGCGAGGTGGAAGCTTTCCATACATACGAATGAAGATTATGTATCTCATTTGATCAAAGAAGAGATTTATTTATGTTATTAAATTAATATAATGATATATAATTATGTTGGAGATATTGGTTTTTATATTATAATAATTTAGAAATATTTTGTGGATGTGGATGAAGAAACATATTATACATGGTCAGTTAAGCATGATACCTCTTCTTCGAACAACCTCCATAGGTAATCACCAAAAGGTTTCTTAGAATGTATTTATAAAAACAAATAACGAATATAAGTCATGTGTATGGAATTAAATGAGATACTTGGTTAGGTATTTTCCCATAAAAATTGATTTCAACATGTGGAGAGGAGAGGAGATGGGGTAGAATTTTATATGTTAGGTGAGTAGCATATTTGTAATTTTTGAAAAGAAAAAGGTTTATCCGTGTTTTTCACCTAAAAAAAGACTCCAAAATGGCTAATGAATAATAATTAGACATTATAAGTTAAAAATATGTCCATTAAATATATTTTAGACACTTTTTTGGGTAATTTTAATACATTACATTTTAATTTACCCCCCCCCCCCAGAAAATATGTTCTTACCTTAGCTCAAGTAATTAATTTTTATTACATTCACTATTAATTGTGGTAAAAAATTAATTTTAACATATTATAAAATAAAATTAATTCTGATTACAAATATAGAATTAATATTATCAAATTCAATTCAAATAAGTGGATAAATTTAATCGAAAAGTTAAACCATAAACATGATGAAAAATAGGCTTTCAAGAAGTGTATTTTCAAGAAAAATATGATTTTATATTGACTCTATGACTAATAATAATAATTATATGATTTTAAATTAAAAATTATATATATATAAACTATAAATTTCATTTAAATAATCTATTATTATGGGATTCAAATTAATTAAAATTGAGAAACATTATGTATTTGAAAATAGTTTTAATAAAATCATTTTTTTAAAACCAAATTAAGCATATAAAAAAATATAATATGAATTTAATTATAAATAAATTAAGTGGATTAAATATTAAAAAATAATACATATTTTACATTAAATTATATTACAAACATAATGGGTCATTTACTTTAAATAATTTTTAAAAAAATATATTTTTTCAAAAATCAGTATTTTTAACTATTCACCAAATAATAAATAATTTCATAAAAACCCAAAATTTCCCCCTAAGATAATTTTGATATGATAATTTCAAAGACGATATTAATTTTTTATAATTCAAACTCTATATTAATGAAATTAAAATTTTTAAATAAAATCTTATAATAAAATATTTCAATTGAAACTATTAACATTTTGATTTAAAATTTTCTTCATATTTTTATAATGAATATTACTGTCTAATTAAAATTTATAAACATGAACATTATGTAATATATCATTTCCTTTTTGTTAAATTATTCTTCCATTTTTAAAATTTGTACCTCATTTTATTATTCCCTTAGGTAATAAGTGTGGATATCTTTCTCTCATACAATTTTCTTATTCCCATGTTGCCTCTTTAACAATATAATTTTCCATGAAACCATAAAATGGAAAATAAACTTTTCCCATAATAAATTATCTCTATGGTCAAGAATCTAAATTGGTTATTCCTCATAAGAATTATTATCTTCCAACTAAACTATGTTATGGATCAAAATATGAGATGAACATGGAATATACATCCTTAATATTGAAACATAAAACATGTTTTGTACTTGGAAAAAACTTATATGTAATTCCACTTTGTAGGTAATGGATACAAGATTCTACTGTATTTTAGTCTAATGAACTATGGTATTAACTTCTCATTTTTATCCAAATGAATAACACTTTTACATGGTGATATTATTATAGAGCCATGATCACCTACCAGGAAGGAAATATATTTCTCTCTGATTGTCCACATAACTTTTCTTCCTACTCTAAGCCTTCCTCATATGTTTCCAAATCAGCAACACATTATCTTCTATTTCCTCTACCAACTATGGTCCCATAAAATTCGTTTCTACTACATCTTTCTAAAAATATACTTCCTAACCCCGCTTTCTTTATAATTCTTCAAAAGGTTCAATCTGTATACTGGAATAAAAAATAAAATTATTAGAAAACTCAATTAGATAAATATTTTACCCCAACATTCCTAGTAATCCATAGAATAAGAATTAAGAATATTTTCCACGGTCAGAATTATTTTCTCTAACAACCCATCATATTGAGGATGAAAATCTGTATGATATTTAATTTTTTTCCAATGATTTTGGATGTCCTTTCCAAATATTATATGTGATCCAAGGATCATGGTCATATACAATGTAGAGAGGAACTCCATGTAACCTAACTATCACCATTAGATATAGTTTAGAAACCCTATCAAAATAAATAATATCTTGAATGGGAAGGAAATGAGAATATTTATTTAATCGATAAAAATATACCAAAATAATATTGTTTTCTCATGATGTCATTGGAAATCCCACTATGAAATCCATGGATATATGTTTCCATTTCTAATTCAGTGCTGGAAGAGGATGAAACATTTCCAACAATAATTTTCATTCTTTTTTAACCTATAAATAAGTTGATCATTTCATGGTAAATTCAAAAATAAATTTTTTATTCCATTGCACCCATAATACTCCCAAAGGACTCTATACATATTAGTCCTTTCAATAAGATTGGAAAAGTTAGTACAATGAGATTCACTCAATAACATTCTCTTTAACTAGTTATCACATGGAACATATAATCATTTTCCAACTCTAGTAACACCTTCTTCAACAACCATAAACATAGAAGAATTTCCATTTTTAATTATTCTCCCTTTTCCTATAATGTGTGGTCTTAATACTAAGAAAGCTCAATTAGTTCAAACAAATTTTATTGCACTAAATCCTAAAAAATATAGAATATTATTTAATCCAAAACTTGTAGGCCAAAATTAATCAAATAATTACACAAACGGTCATGTTCTAAATGTATCATGGTTAATGTAGAATTTTTTATTCCGACTTAAGTCATTTTCCAATTTGATTACCTTTATAGGATGGTAATGAATTGTCATATCATAATACTTGATCTGTAACATCCATATTCTATATTACAGGTTTAATTCATTCATAGTTTGTATATAATTAACATTTTTCTGATCAATTTATATTTCCCATTTTACTCTATCTTGTAGCTCCCTCATTTTTTTCCTATTAATACTAAGAAAATTACCTAATTCATTGGATCAGTATATGGGTACACCCATGTTATAATATATATCGATATTTCCCTACGCTATCTAGGTTCTCCCATCATATAATCTATATCAGGCTCACCCGAAGCTATCTAGTCGCACCCATCGTATACGGTATATCGGGGTCACCTAGAATTACCATGTTGCACCCATAATATAATATATATCAATATGTCCCATTTATTACATAACTCTCATGTACCATATCATGAATGAAACATCTTATACTTTCACTTTTTCATCATAAATCATTTCAAAAAATATTTTAAACTCGTACGTAAATCCCTTTTAGATATCAAAATACACTTTTTTAATCAATTTTCAATACCAATATACCCATTTCTTTTATAAAAATCCATTTAGATACAAAAATACCAAATAATTATTTTTTTTTAATACAAATTTAATTATTTTAAATAAATCAAAACATAAAAAATAGTTATGGTGGAGGGAAAATTCTTCGTGGTTGTATACATTAAAATAAAACATTTCTTTTTTCATTTGTAATGAAATTCAAACAGCCAATAAAAATATTCCTTCCAAAAAATTTATATAAACACATTATTTTCATTTTATAAAAAACATTTTTTCTGTATAATTTCATTCTTAAAATCATTTTTAACACATGGACAGGGTATAAAAATAGATTTTGCAGGAAAATTTTAAAAGATTATATTTAAAAAAAATCCTCTTACCACTTTGAAAAAATTTGATTTATAATCCCCATGAAATAATAACTATTAGGTCCACTTGGTCCAATACACAAAAATGGCGGTGAATCTAGGTATGATATATTAAAACAAAAACCCCTTTTGATCTTGTCTCATTGTGAAACAAAACTATCTTCCCTCACTTTCCCAAAGAAAAGTATGACAAAAAATTAAAGCATGCATGAGACATAGAAATTTTCACTTGGTTCACCATCATTGTGCTACGTCCAATGAGCATACAATGGTAATGTGTCGATGTACCAAATCCCCTAAAACTGCATTATTTTTTACAATGTTTTGAGGAGACTCATTGACCCTCCCGGTTTATAACTAATCACAATTTGAAAGCTCTCTACTCTCTCAACTGAAGTGTTCTCATTGTTTCATCAGAAGATCAACTCTCTATTTATAGACTTGTAGGTCCATTCATTATCTCTAATGAATTCATCATCAACTATATGTAGAAGATCTATTGATACCCCACTTTCATCCACTGATTAATACTATTTTACGATAAATGTACTGGGAAATATAAAATATTTCACACAACCCATACCACACCCTAAACATATGTTTAATAAACTGTTTTAAAAACCTCTTCTTACTTTCAATTTACTACTTACGCACATCACCTATCTTATGTGAAATTTCCTTTCTTGTGCGGTACTCCAATTATTACATGCAACTCCCTTTTCACATAATTCTTACATGGTTTTTAGATCCAATTTACTTAATGTGTTGATCTTGTAAAATGAGGTGGTCGCCTCTTATTTATAGGCATCACTGACCCCTACATGAAATATTTGACGTGTTGCACAATATTGCCTCCAAATGCACAAAACTAAATTTTATGTCACATAGGGTGTTAAAGCCTCTTTCACATAACCCCATCTTTCGCACACATTCCAGATCATTCACGCACTTCATGCCTTTTTCATATTTCAATGTTCTAGTCCTGAAAAATTCCTTTCACACAATATTCCAAACCATCTTCAACATTATGCATAACTTCCTTTTCCAGAAACATGTTTCTCCATTTTCTTGATTTTGAGTCCCAATAAATTTGGAAGACACTATAAAATAGAACCGCATTGTATATGTTTTATTATAGAGCCTCCAAATCGTCCATTCCTTTTTCATGGAATCCTTTCAACATAGTTTGTCAAAAATAACTCTTGAATTCCATAACATACTAGGGAAACCATCCTTGTCAACAAGCATAATCCACCCAAAAAGTATTCAATGTTACCTTGAGGGATTTTTTCCAAAAAATATCCCGATTTGAGTCTATTGAAAACTGTTTAAGGAATTGATACCTCTTTATAGATTCATCCATCTTCTACCACCATTCTCTTTATACGATTTAGATAGCAATCAAATATTTACCCAACACATACTCTAATACCACATGAGCCATCCTCGATGTGATAAACAACAGTTATATGCAAATTTCATCAATGAAAATATTCATTCCCTTCTAAAAACACTCTCCTTTTTTCATCAAGTTCATCTTATCATAATATATAACCTTTGATTGAACACCTCTAGCATCAACATATTCAAAACTCCCACTATCATACTACTCTGCCTCTTTCATTGAACCACCTTTCAGCTTCTCCCTATTTCTTGACTAAGACATTTTCTCACTTTTCACATCCACAATTTATCCCCCTTTGTCAACGAACCCAAAGATCAATCCTTTGTGATCTGAAACAATGTAAAAACACATATCAGAATAGTAAGGAAAAGAAAACCAATCCTCGTGGTGAGGGGGGCCCGCATCTATACTTTTTCCAGTGTAAGGAGTTTACTAGACTACTAGAGCCAGTCGATGCCTCTCAAATATTTCTTTAGGTAAGGCATTTTTCAGAATGTTTGTAACCTATAGATCGATATGCATGTACTCCAACGTCACACGCCCTTGATCCACCTTTTCCATGATAAAATGATACGTTATTTCAATTTTTTATTTCCTCATGTGATGGACATTATTTTTTCTCTGATTTGTAGAACTTGAATTATCATAATGGATTATCATTGGAGACTTCACCTCATCTAACATATCATCAAGATGGAGCTTCATCTATAATAAATTTGTTCATGCTGGAGTGCTTGAAATATACTCATCTTCGGTGGTGATCAGTGAAATTCAATATTTTTTCCTTCTTAGCAATGAAATACATAATCCAGTAAGATACATAGGATACCCTAATGTTAATTTCATGTCATCTACAAAACTGACCCAATATACCTATGTAGATCCCTATAAATCATGTTTAGATTTTTTATTATACATCAAACAAAAATCCATAGTGCCCTTGTTATAACGAAGTTTTATTATAACTACAAGGATGTGGCTTTCCTTGGGATTACATTGATACTGCACTGGTTGACATGTGGAAAAAACAATATCTGGTCTTGTCACTATCAATTACAACAAAATTCCAATGATGTTCCGGTATTTTGTGACTCTAACCATTTTTTTGTCATCATATATTGAAAATTTCATCTGGGTAGCTTCAAGAGCCTTTTTCTACTTATAATTATCCATTCCAAAAATTCTCAAAACATTTACGGTATATTTTTATTGAGAAATGAAAATTCCATTTCGTTCTTATGTCACCTGTAACCCAAGGAAAAATGTCAGCTCATTAATCATTCTCATTTCAAACTCACACCTCATTAATTAAAAGAAAATGTATGCACTGTGAATCATCTGATCCATTGAATATTATTTCATCGACATAAACCAACACCATCATCCTTTGATTACAGTTATTATTGAAAAATAGATTGTAATCAACTCCAACATGTCGAAAACAATGCTATTTCAGAAACTGATCCATCCTTGAATACCATGGACATGGTGTTTGTTTCAAACCATATAACCCCTATTCATCCAACAAAATATGCTCTCATCATCATGAATGAGAAAACCATATGGCTTCTCAACATACACTTATTAGTCCAGAACCCCAATCAAAAATTCATATTTGACATCCATCTGGAAAACAATGAACTTCTGTTGAACTCAATGGCCAAGAATAATCTAATTCTCTCAAACCTTGCAATAAGTGAAAATATATCATCAAAATCGATACCCTCTATCTAGGAGTAACCATTCCACAATAGTTGTGATTTGTTTCAAATCACAACGCCATCATCATTCATTTTTTTAGAAAGACCCATTTAGTCCTGATGACATTCTAATCAGTTGGCCTAAAAAAATCACCCATGTTTGATTCTTCTTTATTTGTTCTAGATCTTTATGCATCGCTTGAACCCAGTTTTCATCTCTAGCTTCATTGGAAAAACATTTTGGCTCTACCTATGATTGGAAAGATGCATGTTGTAATAACTTCATTCTTCTTGATTGAATTAGCACTGTCTGATCAGCAATGATATTTTTCCTATCAATTCCAGCTCGACAATGTGGATTTTGTATAGACACCGATTTGACCTTCTCCTTCTCTTCATTGGTGTCACCTTCTGAATCAATATCTACCACTTATACTCCAGATGTATTTCTTTCCTCCTCATCACTTTCATTAGGAAAATGGTCACTTAGTTGTTGAATATTCTATTCATCATACACTATAGTGACATAATTACTTTTAATTACTTTTACCAGCCTCATATTAAATCATTTATAGGTTTTTCTTGTTCATCAGTAGCCAACGAATATTCCCTCATCTCCATGGGACTCAAATTTCATGTATTCTTCTTTGTTGAAAATAATGAATTAATTATAAAGATTCAATAGTATATCAATGTTGGATTATTTTTGTACCACGTCTCATATATAGTCCATCCTTCCTTTGGACACAATAATGCCCTCTTAAAAATGTATACTGATGTCAAGACTATTTCATTCCAGAATTTCACTGGTACATCTTTTTCAATAAGTATCTATCTATCCTTGTTGTTGATAATCTGATTTCTTATATTAAAGACTCCATTCTGTTGGTGAGTTCTTACTAAATAAATGTGATAACTAACCATTTTTTCTTGATATAGTCTTCCACCAAACTGTTTGTGAATTCATAACCATTTTCAATATGAAACTTCACAATTTTCTATCCAAGCATCCATTCAGATTCCCTCAAATACTATTTTATGATGCTCAACAGATCAGACTTGTGGGAAATGAAAATTACCTATTTCATTATAATATAATCATCAATGAAAAGAATATCATATTTCTTCCCATCAATGCATCTTGGTGAGATAGGTCTGCATACATCAGCAATAACCAATTCAAGAACTCTGGTCAATTTCGGTTCTTTATCCATGTATGTCTTTCTAATAATCTTCCCTCGTTGAAAAGAATTTCACATATGAGTACGATCACCTGATAGCTTAGGGAGCTCTCGAGCTACATCACACTTTATCAGATCTTCCAAGGATGGATGGCATAAATGACTAGGTTGTTTATTCCACAAGATGTTTTCTACTTCATTGAACAAAAATCTCATATCTTCTTCTCCAATTACAAGGTAGATATTTTTATTTTTCCTCTTTCCTATAGAACAAATGCACCATCTCTTCATTTGATGATACACATGTTTTTAGTAAATCATAGAGAATGATCTGAGGCACATTGTTGACTGACACTATGTTTTTTGTAACATAGTCCTTCTACTACAAAGAAATCAGCAAGTCTCATTTATTATCCCCCAAACCTGGTCACTCCCAATCCAAATATCTTTTGGATTTCATCATTTAAAAATTTTACATCTCCTTATTTTCTATATTTTATTCATGTAACAAGATACTGATTCCTTATCATAGGAGATGTGCATCCACTTTCAAGGATCCATACACTAGAACTGTCTGATGCTTTATGGGAAATTTTCGCAACAACTGCCTTCTCTACTCTTTTCTTTTGATCCATCTTTTAGACTTTGTACTCATTATCACTACAGGAAAAGTTGTATTTTGTGAAGGGAGAACCATCCCATCGTAAATACTATTGTTTTTGCGATTGGGTTATGGTTACCGTCACAAAAGGGCTCGCACGAGTTGCATACCAAACTACGGGAAGGGTATTTGTGACAAGCTTTCATACATGTTGCAAGTACCCAGTGGCATTTTTTAGTATTTGTGAAGAGATTTATCCACTATCGCAAATAGTATATTGGTAGGTTGGTATTTGCGACCGGACCCATCGTAAATTACATTTTAGTTGCCGAGTATTTACAATGGCCCCCGTTACAAATAAACCGGTGACAACTAATCTAACCTATATATTCCATCATCTGTTTTATCGCATTCGACTCAATTCTCTACGCCTGTCTCTCTAGTAGAAATTTTTTCTCTCGAATTTTTTTAGTTTAAAATTTTAATTCGTGGTATTATTTGCTCCGTGTATCCTTCGAAAGAATCAGTTTTATAGTTTTTATCTATTTCTTCTGTTTTTTATTTAATTTATTTGATTTTATTTTAGTTATAATTATTAATAATTAGCTGTTGTAAAATTAAATTAGAATTAAATTGTTTTATTTATCGCTATTTATGTTTATTTTTAAAAATAATTACACGTGATTACTATGAATTAGTATCAGTTACAAATTATTATATTAATTAGTATTAACTAGTAATGATTAGTACTAAATTATCATAATTAGTGTTAAATTTTAAAAATTATTATTAAATTGTAATAATTAGTAATAAATTTTAATAATTGTAATAATTTGTAATAATTGGTAATAATTAGTAATAAATTGAATTATGTAGTGCTAATTAGTAATAAATTATAATAAATAGTAATAGATTTTAATAATTATTAATAAATAGTAATAAGTTCAAATAAATATGAATAAATTCAAGTAAATATTAATAAATTCAAATAATTAGTATCAAATTTGAATAATTAGTAATAAATTAGAATTCTTAGTAATAAATTGCAATGATTATTAATAAATTGAAATAGTAAACAATAATTACTAACAAATTACAATAACTAGAAATAATTAGTAATAAATTTAAACACTCAGTAATAATTAATAATAAATTGCAAAAAATATTAATAATTAGTAAAAAACAGCAACAATTGGTAATAATTAGTATTAAATTCAAATAATTACTAATAATTAGTAAAAAATTCTAATAATTATTAATAATAAGTATAAATTCTAGTAATTATTAATAATTAGTAATAAATTCAAATAATTAGTGGTAAATAGTAATAATTAGTAATAAATTAGTAAAAGTTAGTAATAAATTGTAATAATTAGTAATAAATTGTAATAAATTGTAATAATTAGTAATAAATTTTATTAATTAGAAATAATTAGTAATAAATTCAAATAGTTTGTAATAATTAGTAATAAATTCTAACAATTAATAAAAAATATTTATAAATTCTAAAAAATATTAATAAATTCAAATAATTAGTAACAATTAGTTATAAATTCTAATAATTTGTAATAATTAGAAATAAATTCTAATAATTAGTTAGACTTTGTAATAATTAGTAATAAATTATAGTAATTGATAATAAATTGTAGTAAGCAGTAATAAATTGCTAAAATTAGAAATAAATTGCTCTAATTAGAATTAAATTTCTCCAATTTGTAATAAAATGTAGTAATTAGTTATAAATTGCAGTAATTAGTAATAAACTACAGTAATTAGTAATAAATTGTAGTAATTATTAATAAATTATAGCAATAAGTAGTAAATTGCATTAATTAGTAATAAATTTCATTAAGTAGTAATAAAATTCATTAATTTATTACTACAATAATTAGTAATAAATTTCAGTAATTCGTAATAAATGTTAACGATTTGTAATAAATACTAATATATTCTAATAATTAGTTGTAAATTCAAATAATTTGTAATAATTTCTAATAATTAGTAATATATTATAATCATTAGTGATGAATTTTAACAATTAGTAATAAATCGGAATAATTAGAAATCAATTGCAATAATTAGTAATAAATTCTAATAATTAGTTATAATTAGTGATAAATTCAAATGATTAGTTATAATTAGTAATATATTTTAATCATTAGATATAATTATTAAAAAATTCAAATAATTAGTAATAAATTCTAATAATTATCTTTAATTAGTAATAAAATCAAATAATTAGTTATAATTGGCAATAAATTCCGATAATTAGTTATTATTAGTAATAATTAGTAATAAATTGCAGTAATTAGTAATAAATTGTAGTAATTAGTAAACAATTACAGTAATTTGTAATAAATTTCAATAAATAGTTATAATTATTAATAAATTCTAATAAATTCCAATAATTATTTATAATTAATAATAAAATCTTATAATTAGTAATAATTAGTAATAAATTCTAATAGTTAGTAATAATTGGTAATAAATTCTAAATATTATTAACAAATTCTAATAATTAGTGATAAGTTCTAATAATTAAAAATAAATTTTAATGAATAGTTATAATTTTTAATAAATCCTATTAATTAGTTATAATTACTAATGAATTCTAATAAATAGTTATAATTTGTAGTAAATTATAATTATTAGTAATAAATTATAATAATTAGTTATAATTAGTAATAAATTCTTATAATTAGCTATAATTAGTAATTATTAGTAATAAATTATTTTAATTAGTAATAAATTACAGTAATTAGTAATAAATTTCTGTAATTTGTAATAATTTGTAGTAATTAGTAATAAATTGAAGTAATTAGTAATAAATTGCAATAATTAGTAATAAATTGTTGTAATTAGTAATAAATAGAAATAAAATAGGAATAATTAGTACGAAATGTTTTATAAATAGTAATAAATTACGAATAAATTCTAATAATTAGTAATAAAATCTAATAATTAGTAATAAATTGGATTAATTTTTATAAATTCATGTAATTAGTAATAAATTCCAATAATTAGTTGTAATTAGAAATAAATTCTGAGAATTAGTTATAATTGGAAATAAATATTACATAATTAGCAATAATGAGAAATAATTTATAATAATTAGAAATAATTAATAGTAATTAGCAATATTTACTAATAATTAAGAATCAATAGAAATAAATAACAATAATTTTCAATAAAATGTAATAAATTGTTACAAATTGTAATAAATTGGAATATTTTCTAACGGATTGGCAACTCCCTTTTACCTAACACCTAATTTCCTTGAAATTTTCTTCCATTGAAATCACTATGATAAATATGTCCTAACATATGGATATCCATTTTCCTATGCATGAGAATGGAGAGTAATGCGGTGAGGTATTCCTACTATATATTCTCGTGTATAAGAAAATTGATATGTGTATGTCAGAGAAAATTTTTCATTCAAATTTCAGTCAGAGAAAGTTGTAAGGAGATTAGTAGTCGGGAAAAAAGTGGCTCTTTTGGCCAATGATTCATATCCTTGCAACTTTATTCTATTTGAATCACTATGAAAAATCTCCTCGGACGTATGGATATCAATTTTCATATGCACTGGAAGAGACAGATACACGGTGAGGCCTCCCTGTTCTATATCCTCGTGCATACAATAATGGATATTTGTATCTCAGAGAAGATATTTCAAAGTTATTTTAGATGGAGATAGTGGATATGAGTCATCGGGAAAAATTGTTGATGCCAATCCACTAGAAATTGAGCCGTTGGTAATTAGGAATTATTAGCAGAAATTAGCTGTAATTAATAATAATTAGTGGTGATTATGATAAATTACAATATTCTAGTGTAGATTAGGATACAAGTATAAATAATAATATAAATAAGTATGAAATAATATAAATTATTATAATTAGATATAAACTAGAATTTAAGTTTCCTCTCTTTTTTGAATAGTGTTTTTCTTATATAAAATTATTCAAAAAAAACTTATTATTTAAAATTTATTAGAGAAATATGGAATAAGAAAGTCAGAACCAATCATTATTAGATAGTCGCACTTTGATAAATTTGTTTAAGAATCCAATGGGTTATAGTTTAAATCATATATATATTTTTGGTGTTGATTCTTTATTAACATTTGCATCATCAAAACTAACATTTATTTCGGAATGGAAATTTTATGTGTCCTTGTAAAAAAAATTCTCTAAAGATGTCCAACACATTTGAAAACATTGGGGTTCATTTAATGTGTTTTGGTTTTTAACCAGATTACATTTTTTGGTATCAACATGGTTAATGCAGTTCCAAAGAAGTTAATAATAATTTGGTTATGGATCCATTACTATTTTAAAATTTTTTACATGATGTGTCTGGTCTATTGTTTCAATAATTAGAAACTCATGGTGATATTAATTTAACTCATGGGTTAGAATCATCTCATTTTTATGAATTTTTGAGGTCTGGTATGGAATCCTTATATCCAAGAAGAAATATAAGAAAATTTTTAGCAATTTTAAAATTTATGGCTATTAAATCAGATAATGTAATGTCAAATAGGTTTTTGATCAAGTATTATCTTTAGTAAAAATGCAGCTACCATATGGAAATTTGTGGCCTACATACATTTATGACAGAAAGAGGTTGGTTCACAATATGGGTCTTGGTTATTAGAAGATTCATGAATTTTCAAATGATTGTATCTTTTATTATGGTGAAAATGAGTTGTTGCATAGTTGTCCCACATGTGAACAATAATTGTATGAAGAGGCTCAATAAAAGAAGTTTGGATTGATTCAAGTTAAACAATCGAGTTATTTCCCACTTACACCTAGATTGTAGTGTTTATTTATGTCTCATAACATAATGGCATTTATTTTAGGGTATAAATCGAATATTACAACTGTTAAAACTGTAAATCATCCATTTAATGGTGATTCATGGAAACATCTTGACCAAGTGCATCTGTCTTTTTATTTAGAAGTGAAAAACATCTGATTGTGTCTTTCTATAGATGGTTTATGTACATTTGTTTCTTACAATAGTCAGTATTAATGTTGGCATGTCTTTATAACTCTAAAATTTAACTTCCTGGATGTTTATGAATGAACAATATATTTTTTGTCCTTATTAATTCTAGGACATAAAAAATAATATTGATGTTTATTTTAAACCATTGATTGATGAGTTAAATTAATTATACAGTAATGGTGTCATTACATTTGATGTTTCTACGAAACTAAATTTCTTCTTGAAATATCCATTAATCTAGAAAAATTAGTGACTTCCCAGCATATGGAATGTTATCTGTATGGACTACACATGGTCTAAAATCATATTTGTACTATATTAGAGAGAGAAAATCATTTATTCTCATCAATTGGAAAAAACCTTTTTTAATGTCATCGAATATCTCTTCCAATTGATCATCATTTTCGGAGGAACAAATATCATTTTATAAAAGGAAAAATTTAAAGAGATAAACCTCCTACAATGATCTCAGTTACAGAGTTAAAATAAATTGTCTCTTTATTACCTCCCATAACATTTGAACCAACAATAAACCAATAGAAAATAGATGGATTTAGGAAAGAACACAATTAGATAATACATATAATTTTTTGGGATCTGTCATATTGGCCTGATTTGTTGATCAATCACGTGTTGGATGTCATTCATATTGAGCAGAATTATTTTGATTATTTATTTTATACAGTCTGGCATATAATAGGTAAGTCCAAAGATACTATAAAGGCATAGTTAGATCTTTCCCAAATTTACAGGTGAACAGAACATTACATGTTTTAAAATGATAGATCATAAAAGTAAATGAAGAAAAAAAATAATCTTATACACTTTCCAAAGATAATTGATTATTATATTTTTAGTGGATTAAATATTTTATAATTCTAGATGGTTATGCTTCCAATTTGGGTATATGTGTCCGAAATAGTTATTTTACTAGATTGAAAATTCATGACTATAATTCCTAATTGAAAGACTTATGTTGATTGAATTACAAGGTTTGATGAATTCTATGATTTGGGATGCTCTAATAGACATATCATAATTTTTC
Organism: Viscum album; assembly: GCA_963277665.1. Lineage (NCBI taxonomy): Eukaryota > Viridiplantae > Streptophyta > Magnoliopsida > Santalales > Viscaceae > Viscum > Viscum album. The sequence goes on from OY728128.1 coordinate 601,817,269, forward strand.
TAATACATATGTGTATAAATAAGTGACTATGATGCACTAAGTAGATTGCATGATATGTTTCTTTAATTTTATATAAACTAGAAATTTTTTTCCCATATTCTTTTTTTGACTCAGTGGAACATTTTATATTACATTTTACAAATGGAGAAAAATATGGAGGTTTGGTACAATTCTGATGGATGTACCCATTCAAGATATGTATGAAAAAATTGAAAAAAAAGTAATTTACAAAGCATCAGTTAAAGGTTCAATTTCAGAAGCTTATTTACAAGAGGAAATTTCTTTTTTCTTCACTCATTACTTTCAATTGGAATATCACTGAAAACACAGCTGTATGGTCTATATTGAGGGAATTTTTACAATGAAATGGGAAATAAATTTTCAATTTTCATTCATCCCAAACATGGCTTTAGTGGAGTTCATGAACAATGGATTTTAGTTGATTGAAAAAATATAGCTCATATATATGTTCTTCTCAATTGTGAAGAAATAAAACCATTTGTAAAGTGAGTTCTCCTATCACTTATTCTATAATTGTTATTACTATAAATTGATCTTATTGTATTTATTGGTTATATGATAATCATATTAAGAAACTACATCAACAACTTACCATTACTGCTCTTGAATAACATCAGAAAAAAATTCATAATGTTTTCAAAAACTGGTAACTTAAATTTTTTTTTAACATATAAAATATATTTATTATATTTTATATTGATAATTGTTTTGCAAATTTTTAGGTATCTCGACATTATAGAAATTTATAATCAATTACGTGTATTGAGTAACCTAGCATTAAAATGGTTAATTCTTATTATGAATATGGGGTGAATGGTTTTTGATTTCATACATGAGCATATAGGGAATAAAAAAGCATTGAATAGTGGTGTGGTCTTGAGAATAAATCATTATAGAGAAACTAATGTTGTGTTTTATGACATGATAGAAGAAATTGTTGAACTGTGTTATCCAGGACAACATTACATAACAATTTTTAAATGTCACCGTGTAGATATTAAGAGAGTCTTGTGTGTTCATCAAACACATGGAATAATTGATATTAAATATAAAAGTCTTCTTGGAGTAAATGAATCATTTTTATTGGATCATCATGCACAAAAAATTTATTATTCAAAATATTGTGCTATTTCAAGAGAATTGAGTGATTAGTGGAGCAAAATAAAAATTAAATCTCTGGAAGATAAATTTACTCAAAGTGATTGTGGATTCATAGAAGTTAAAGAAATTGAAATTTATCAAAAGAAAGCTCCAAATCCATTGTTTTTTCAAGGAGACATAAATATCAATGATGACACCCCATAGTTAAGGGTTGATGGTGACGATGATATTTATGATGTTAGAAATGAAATTTAAATGATAAGAGATGATGGAACTATAACTCAAATAAAAATTGATGATGCTAAGGAGGAATATGAAGACATTTACATCATCAGATATGAAGATGTTGATGAATATTAACATTGAAATAGTTAAATGATGATTATAATAATATATAATATATATATATATAATAGTGGTTTTCAATTTCCTGCTAATAATTGTCATTTCTTGTTTTAGATGAATGACGATCTATATTATCCGTTGTAGGAAGTTGATCTAAATTTGGATGAGCAGGATGTTGGGTCATTTGACCCTCAAACAACTGGTGGTTCAGGGAGACTCAGAGGGGGCATGGTCATGCGCGATTGAGGATTCCTGACCCGATCCCCGAGTGATATCCACATCATGGCTTCCATCCATGTGTGCAAAGGTATGTTTACCTATGAATTTTCGTTAGTTTTAAATAATTTATATATAATAATTGTTTGATGATTTATTATTTTTTTCACAGCTTTACGCATATAGCTACAGAACATGGGAGCACTATAGTGTGCAATTATTTTTCTATAACATGGGTCTCATGGGATCAAATTATCATTGATGTGCAACACCACATGTTCAATTATTGGTTGATACGTAAAAAAATAGTATTTATTTTGTAATTAATTTAATTAATAACTTGATATTAGAAATTATTTGTAGGCTTTCTGGTATCCCATCGATGAGAGTATGCATGAGGCTATATGGAAGGTATGGTAGGGGACTATGCGTCAGTTATTTAGTCAGTTTCGGTATAGTTTAAGATGGAAATAAATTGATAAAGAACAAGTGACATGTTTTGATTAGTCTTTTCATGCCCACCACCCTGATTACAATTCATATCATGTCTGGGATGGATTATGGTTACTCTGGTTGGGTAGCCATTTTCAGTGGATAATTTCGGTAGGTCAATAAAATTGGGGGAGATAGGTGGTGACACATCAAGCTGGTAGTCTTACTTTTAGTACACATATGTAGCATATGGTAAGTAATTTTTTTAAAATATTTTATATAACTTTCAATTTAAACGGTTTTTATTATATTCATATAGGCATTCAAACAACCCGATATTTTGGAGTTTGATGTTTATAGGAGGATATATAGTGATCTGACCACATTAAAGATTAGAGGTTCTTTCCTGTGTTAGACTGTGTTCAATATATTTTCCTTTTGAGTTTTAAATTTAACTACAAATAATATTTTAACTATTTTAATTTAAATTTTTAATTTAAGAAGTCATATGAGGCTGTGACGTCTCATAAAGAGACTGAGAGTCACGCTGAGAAAGATACTCAATCAAATTCCCATCCATTTGATGAGACAACGTTGATAAAGGCAACCCAATATTCCTTCAATAAAGGTTGAGTTGTTACTATCAGATCTCAATTGATTCATGTAGATTATTATGGAAATGTTGTGACATTGGATTCCATCTCGAGGGGAGCTCTTGGAGATTCATCATAATCTACTTTATAGTATTAGGAGAAGCAATGAGCTCATAGTGAGTTTATAGAGAGTATACGTAGAGAGAAGGAGAAGATGTGTCAATTGCAGCAGTAGTAGCATGAAGATTTCCTATGACAACAGTAGCAGGAGGAGGAGATACAGGAGTATATGCATCGATGGCGGCACTAGTGGTAGGAGCATCTTGAGTACATGTGATGTCTCACTCATGGTTTAGGGATGGAGTTCCCTCTATTATCTTCTCTAACTCCTCCAGAGGACCCTCCCCTTCAGCAATCTACTTATTTTTTATGATAAATTTTTTTAATGTTAATTTTGTTTATAATAATAACTAATTACATTTCTGTATATTGATTTTTGTAAATTGTTATGAATAATACATTTTTTTATTATTAATTTACTTTTTTATTTTTTTATTACTTTATTTGAATTTCTTTTTATTTTTATTATTTTATTATTTTTTCTGATTATTTTTTTATTATATTATTTGAATATGGAGGTATTAATTATTTTGTAATTTTTTATTAAATTAGTAATATTAATATTATTGTTTCTTTAATATTAATAATAATATTTTTATTATATTATCAATATTATTTTTTTATTATATGTATATTATTTTATTATTTATTTTATTTTACTAACATTAATATAATTATTTAATTAACATTAAAATCATTTTAATATTTAATTATTATTTAATTATTTTTTTGACCTTTTTTGCGAAGGACCCAATCATAAATAGTATTTCTAAAGGCCCACTGCAAAAAAATGATTTAAAAACATGGTAATCCTTTTTGCGACGAGCCCCTTCATAAATACTATTTGAGACACGGCCCATCACAATAAGGTATTTAAATAATATAAGAAAGCTACTTGTGAAAAATCCATTTACCATCAGAAATATCTTTTTTGCGATGCCCTTTTCTACAACAAGTCATTTACGATGGGGCCCCATCGGAATGGGGTATTTGCAATGGGATCCCATTGCAAATAACCTATCGCTGATTTCACATTTTCAACTAGTGTATATATGGATAGTATTGATCTCCCTTGGAGTATGATAGATCATCTTCATTTTATAGAGCTTAAAATTGATTTTTCATTTTCAGGTCACTTCTGGATTCATTGATTTTATACATGCGAACATTTTTGTTCTGATTTGGATCATTTATTAACATGGTTCATGTAAAATATCTAGTCTTATGACCATATCTTTCACACAAAAAAAACGTCCCTCAAATGATATTATAAAATATTGGACACTATTTGGTTGCCACTACTGTTCTTGTTCCCTTCGGTATCTCTTGGCTATGGAACATGAATTTTGTGAGTGTCTCGTATTTCCACACAAAAAAAACACCTGATCCATGGTGCATTCCTACATGTAATTTCCACACCAATGGTTGTCCGTTAGGTTCTCTAAATATTATGATTATAATTTTTACTCAAATCAGTCTTCAATCTCGATGTAGGTTCTTACGATTTGACTTCAACAATGACTACCTTTTGTTTTTTATCAAGACCAACACAAACCTTATCATTTGAACATGACTATTTATTCTTTTCTTCTGGACCTCTATGATCCACTACTACCTTTTTTCTCACCTAAATGATCTGATTTACTTATTATATTGCAGGATTCATGCATTTCTATTGATCTTAAACTTTTTGTCACAGGTTGGTGTCTTCTTCTTCCATCCCTTCAATGATTTTAATTTGTTCTTTCACTATGTTATTCAATATATCGATCACCCTTATCTATTCCTCGATTTAAAAGTTATACTCAAAAACCTTTTCCGAAATCTCCGGTGTCGAGGACATAATTTTTTTCAATTTCTTCTATCAGCTCAGACTTCTCTTCTTCCTACTGTTTCATATAGAGTTTGGAAATATGAGCCACATTATTGGATTTCATCATTTTAGATCTCCAAATATCTATCTCTTCAAGATAAGCATGTAATTCATCTTGAAAATCAACTCTTCCTTCAACTTTTTCTTCATCAATTTCAGTTTCTTCCTTTTTCTGATCACTACCAAAAACTTCCACCGTAGCATTTTCCCCACAATCTTTGCAGTTCTCTATCTCTTCAACCTTAGATTCATATTAACTGTCACATTCTTGTGAAATAATATTCTTCTTCTTTAATAAATATCTCTTAAAAATTTTATTTTCTTTCTCATAGTCTGAACACTTTTTCATAATTATTTGAACTTAATCATCATCATCTTCTTGGAACTTCTTTGGTAACATAGTTACAAGATTTCCAACCATTCTATAGTGAAATCAATCAAAAGAAAATTTCCCTTTGAACTTTCCTTTTCCACTCTAAAGGTTTGAAGAAAGGAATGGAATTACCTCATTCGTCTCTTCTCCTTCCTCACAGTCTTCAATGGTGATCTTCTTCATGGACATGAATTCTATCTCTTTGGAATTCCTTTTTTCCAAAGATTCAATGTCCTCATTTCACATATCATATCTGACAAGAGAACTGTGTAAACTATCAAATTTTAGCTAATTTGGTTCATTTTCCTCCGACACTAAAACCTTCATTTTGAACTAAGGAGGGAGTATTATAAGGATGCACTTGACGATCTTTACATCCTTAGTAATTTCTCTATGACCACACATGTCTTCCACTATAAAATTCATCCTATCAAAGAATACATCAACTAACGCATTTTGGTTTATTCTCAAATCTCCATACTTGTTACCCAGAACCTATATATTTTCCACTAATCATTTAATTTCTTTCATAGATATGCAATAACTTTTCTCACATAACATGTGATATTTTACATGACAAAACCTTCATATATATTTCATTTTATATGGCTCCCCCTAAATAATTGATTCCTATAGCATCAGTATGAAATTCTCTTCATTCTGATTTTGATAATACACCAATGTAAATGTTGGTTGAAATACGATTCATCAATGCTTAAATTACATCCATTTCTATGGATTAGATGTAGTGTTTCATCTGATTCTTCCATAACTAAAAATTATTCCCATCGAATATCAGAATAACATTGTGATTGAAGAACTCTATAGAGAGAGAAAAATTAATATTAACCTCTAACTAAGATACCAATTGGTAGGTCCACTATGTCAAATACCCTCAAAGGTAGGTGAAACATGGTATGATAGATTAATAAAATACCCCTTTTGATCTGGTTTCATTATTAAATAACACTCTCTTTTCTATCATTCCAATAGAAAATTATGACTACAAATTAAATCATGCATGAGAAATATTCATTTTTACATGGTTCACCCTCATTAGGCTTCGTTGAAGGTGCATATAATGACAATGTTCTTATGTAACAAATCCACTAAAAGTGCACTGTTGTTTATAATGTTCAGAGTGGACTCAATGTCCCTCCTAGTTTAGAACTAATTACAATTTAAAAGCTCACTTTTATCTCAACTGAAGTGTTCTCACTACTTCTTCAGAATATACACTCACTGTTTATATACTTGTAGTTCCCTTAAATATCTATATTTAATGGTTCTTCCACGATATGTATATGCTCTATTGATGTCCCACTTTTATCCACTGATGAATACCACTTTACCACAGATTTACTGAAAAACTTCATATATTTTGTGCAACCCTTATTGCACCTTGAATGAAAGTTTTATGATTTGTTGAAAAAAAACACCATATTATGTTCAACTTCATTCTTATTCACGACACCAATCGTACGTGCAATTATTTTCTTGTGCGCAACTCCAATTCTGACATGAAACTCCAATTCTTATGTGAAAACTCCCTTTATATGCGATTCTAACAGGATTGAGAGCTGTGGTTTCCTCTAAGTGTTGATCTTGTTAAATAAGGGTGAAACCTCTTATTTATAGGGATCAACGACTCCTATGAAGAATATTTGATGCATCCCGCAAGATCCCCACTAAGCACAGAAAACTGAATTTGACGTCGCATTAGGTACACATGCCTCTTTTGTGCTACCTCATCTTTTATGCACATTCTAGATCTTTAGTGAACTCCATTAATTTTCTATATTTCAATGTTCATATCCAGAAACATGCCTTGCATTCAAAATTTGAAACAATATTCAATCTTACACACAACTTCATTTTCCAAAAACACATTTCTCGATTTTCTCAATTTTGAGGCCTAAAATTTTTAAAAACACTAGAAAATGGCACCACATTGTATACTTTCCTTTGGTACCACATCCAAATCATCCATTCCTTTATCATGGATTCTTTTTCTACATATTTTTTTAACCATCACTCTTGAATTCCATAGCAGACTATGTAAACCCTCTTTTATAACAAACAAAATCAACCAAAAAATGATTTAATGTTACCATAATCATTTTTTCCCAACAATACCATTAAAAAACATTAAATATAAATAGTGTAGAAATTAATGATATTAAATTTCAAAGGGATATATATATATTCCTCATAAAATAATATACGCCAATGAAATCAAATTATTCCTTAATGAATTAAAAATTTAGATAATGTCCCTTACCTTGAGTTTGAATCATCACATACATTATTTATCTTCCTCAGTAATAAACTTATGTTAATTATTAAACTACAAAATAAGAATTTTAAATTTTATAGTTCCTTTTATTTCACTTATAACCATGTTATATACAATTACTTAATCAATTATGTTCACATTGGATATTTTGATGTTATTTGTATTATAAGTCATAAATGACATTGGTAGGTTGACTATTGTACAATAGGTCATTTTTCAACACCTTCAGAATAATAATAACGAAATAATTATAATTATTATATATAAATTATACTTTTAAAAAAATTCATTAAATATGGTTATGAAAAATTAACTATGTTATGATCATGGAGATGGATGTTTGTACGTATGAATGAGTAACGTTTCCATTTTTCAACTATCATTTTGTAAAGAAGGTAAAAAATATTTTATATTTAAAAAATAAACATAATATAATAAATACAATATTATTTATCTTATTTTAATTATATAAATAATCCACCTTATATAGGGATGAAAAAAGATTCACATTTCTTTATAGAGGTGGTTGTCTACATGTACGCACGAACAACATTATCATTTTTTAGTGTAAGAAAGAAAATGATATATTATATTTTTAGAATGATAAATATGACATAAATATAATTATTATTTCAATTATATCACATATTTTCCTTAAATTTATAATTATTATCTTGCATTCAAATCGTTAGTGAAAAACGAATCACGTCGCTTGGTAAGGCGGTAGCCCATCGTGCACATGAGTGATGCAATCGTATCCCCGACATGATGGAAATCAAGAATGTATATGTGTAATAATTTCTCTATAAGTAATAATATGTAAAAAATATCAGATATATATGTGTACCTTAATTACATCATTATAACAATCCATGAGTGGTGATGAATGAAAATGAATGACATCTGTTCGCGAGATGGCAGTCCGCTGTACACACAAATGATGATTTCATATCCAATTTGAGGGGAGAGGAGGTAGATTAAATTTATTAAATTTACATAATAATATATTATTATATTTAGATATTGTTTTTTTATAAAATCATAATTGAATAATAGTTTAAGGAGGTGGAAGGATAAATAAAATATAGATGCTCAGTTAAGCATGATACCTCTTCTTTGAACATCCTCCTTATATAAAAACCAAAAGAATTCATAAGATGGATTTACAATAAAAATATGGGAAATAGTTCTGGGGGAGTGAATTAAGGAATATATTTTTTAGTTATTCTCGAATCCAAATGTAATTGAAGGTGTGAAGAGAAGAGGACAGGTTTGTCCTTTTATTATTGTGGTGAGTGGCATACATGTAATTATTGAAAGGAAAAAATGTATACCCAAATTTTTTACATAAAAAAATACAATAAATGATCGATTAATAACCTTTATACATTATATCATATAAATATATCCATAAAATATATTTTATATAAGTTTTTATACTATATTAACCCTTTCAATTTAGTTCAAACCCTGATAAATCTGTTTTAACCCTTACTACGGCAATTAGTTTTGTTATTTTAACTATAAATTATGTTCTTAAGTTATGTTGTAATTATTCTATAATATAAATTATCATTATTCAAAATATATAGTCAATTTTATAAAATTAAATTCACCTTAGGGGGTTAATTTAATTTAGAAATAATCCCATAGACATGACAAAATATTGGGTTTTCATGAGTTTTTTTCAATAACATGATGGTAGTATATTAACTATATTAATAGTAATAAAAATTATATAAATTTATTTTAAATTATTCATTATTATGGATTTTTTAATTAATTAATATATAGAAACATTGTTTACCCAAGAATTGTTTTGAGACAAATCAGGTTTGAAACCAAAAAATAAACTCATACTAAAATATAGTATGAAGTTAATAAAAAATAAATTACATGGATTAAATATAAATAATAAATAATTATTTTACTCTAAGTAATATTCCAAACAAGATTTTAATTTAAAATAACTTAACTTATTGAAATTAATATACATTTTTGGAAAAAAAACAGAAATTTCATTGTTTAGAGAAAATTTAATATTTCCTTAAAAATATCAAAATTTCACCCTATATTTATTTTGTTGAGATGAAATAAAAAATTACATTAATTTTTCCAAATCAAATTGTATATTTTATAAACCTATTATTAAAGAAAAACATATGATAAAAGAGTTTAAGTAAAAATATTCCAATTTTGATTGAAAATGTATTTATTATTTTTATAATAAATATAACTATTGAATTTATATTAATAAACATGAAAATTATTTATTATAATATTTCCTAGTTTGTTATGGAAAAAATTATATTATTATTATATTATTTATTTAAATTATTTTTATATATAATTATGGGTGGTTACGCACACCCCCCACTTTTTCTCCACATTAAATAGAGGTTATAAAACCTCAATGTCCCAGCTACCTTTTTATTATAATTTTGTTTTTTTACTTTTCAGTTCTCATGTATAAATCACCATACCTAGTCCCAAGAATTACACTTTGATAGATCATGTCGGACCATTGTTCTTACATACACTCACACACTACCTCATTCCCTCTATATTTCTCTCTCTAATTATTTATTTATATTAAATTTATAAACACCATTTTATGATCATCAATTAAATGGGTTTATGAACTCATTTTTAAACATTCTCACCCTTAAATTTGAATCCCCATATTTAGCCTCCCTCAAATAAATCATTTTATCACCAATGATTCATCCCTAAATACCACCCTTTAATTCCACTGATTAGTGATCCTTCATTCCCCTCTATTGAACCAACCTCCAAAATCCATGCCACCACTCAAACACAAAAATATGCATCACCTTTTCTATAGTCATAGATTATTAAACCATTCTCTTATATCAACCATTATAAAACCACACAGCTGACAAACTATACTCCACTATATGGAAATATTTTTTAGAATGTGGATGCAGAGAGATATGAGAGATGAAATGATAAAGAGAGTAATCCCTTTCACCAATTTTCTACATTAATACTAAAATTGAACATCCAAAAAGGAAAAAATTATAAACATAATGAAATTATTATTAATAAAATAATGGTTCATCAATAAAAACAAAAATTTTTTATACTATAAAAAATAATCCTTGTTGAATGAGTTAATTTATTTCATAAATAAGTTTGAACATATTAATCTACATTGAATGATCAAATTATTAGGAATAATTTTTAAATACATTCCACGAATAACAAATAAGAAGAAACCTTATGAATCCCATAATTAGTGGAAATATTTTTTCACTTAGATACCTCATCGTAACCATATGTTCAATAAATATGGTTAAGAAAATATATTTTTTGAATTTATTTCACCATCGGATCCAAAATTATCCATCCCTCACCTCTTACTTCTCATTAATGTTATTCCAATGTTAAAAATACATAACCCTTTATATAACATTTAATATGGTCTATATTGGATTTTACTAGGTTCTACAATTAATTAAACAACTAATTAAATAATTAAATTGATTAATTAATTAATTAATCCAAAAAAAACATGAAAACAACCTACACTTCTGATATGAGATCCTGTTATAAAATTCCATGGGTAAAACCACCATACCAAAATTTCCCATATTATAGTTTCCAATTAAATTATCTATTTAAATGATATAAGAGATTTATCAAAAATAAACATGTGTGGGATAAAAGTATTATTTTTACACTTAATAATTTTTTTATTGGGGGGGAAACCACATTCAAAATTCCACAACGAATTATCCCAGTAGTAAACACCACACCTCATAATCAATTAAACCATCATATAATTTTCCTGTGGACATCTTCTAGGGTTTATATACCATTTTAACCATGGAGAGGTTTCGAGCATAAAAACTCACAACTTCATTATGTCTTGTTTGATAAAATCAGGTGTAATAACATATTTATTTGTTAAAATAACATATATATTTCTCCAAATCACTCTTATATACAATGTTAATTCAACTAAATTTCCATACTTTTACCTTCCATTAGTTAATTTAACTACTATAAAAGTTGAAAATGGTCGTCATTTATTAATTTTAATCTTCAATAATGCCTCTAATTCATATTTTACTTGTAGGATGAATGTGTTCCCTTCATTTTGATTTAATATTTTACTAAAAAAATTAATGAAATCATGAATCATTAGAATCTAAAATTTTTAATACACGTATTTTGAAAACATTTCAATGGTATTCTACTTGTTGTTTACAAATATGATATCATCGGCATACACTATCCTCATGAACTACTACTAATATAAGAGTTTTATGTATAGGTTTTGATTACACCCTTATATATTATATTATAAATTTTTGAGATGCATGACTAGTTATTTATATCTTGAATGTGGTGCTTACACTAGGTTATACAACCCCTTTTTCAATTTTAAAACATTTTAATCATCACCATCAATAAGAAATTATACTAGTTGTTTTATTAAGACTTGTTTATTAATTATTCTAATAATTATTTTTGTCTTCATATTCATTTAATAATCTATGAAAATTATTTTAATATCCACTGTTAGTTAAAGAAAAATTTATTCCATTTTATCTGTTGTAGTAAAAGTTTCCTCAACATCAACTCCTTCAACCTATGAATATCATTCAAAAACCATCCACTAATTATTCTAGACCACATTTTTGGGTTCATTAAACATGTTATTGAAGATCCATTTTGTTTTTATCACATTTTTATGTATGTTATGAATTTCCCCAGTTTGATTCCTATCAATTTGGTCTAACCCTTTAATCATTTTTTTCCCATGATTCTTCCTTTATTTCTTCGTTGAATGAAGTTAGTTCTACCTATGATAATATATCGGTGTTCTATAAATACATATCTCTATGGGTATATGTTAAAGTATATTTTACTTTAATAATGTTGTTTAGATCAACATCAACTCTACTTATAATTTTTTAAGTCATAGTTTTCTTCCCTTCATCATCATATTATCACTCTAATTCAAAATTTAGAATCATTATTAATTTAAAAAAATTAGATACTCTTGAATCCACAATTATCTCGTCTTATTCATTCACATAATCTGGGATAAAATTTATATAAATATCTTTAACATTATATTTAGAAACCTTAAAATCACTAATTTAAGAAATTTGGTTTCACCTATATTAGAAACATTCATTGAATTTACTCATTGATGAGTAGCCTAAAAATATTCCTTCAATAATTTCATCACCTTAATTTCCCAGATTTTCTTATTTATTCCTAATGAAAAATTAATTTTAAATACCATAACTTCCTTCAATGGGTCTTTCTTCCATTCAATATTTCATATATTTTATTTTATTCTTCAAGGAAAAGAAATATTGGATTTTAAAATTATACAACCAATTCCACATGTTTTTTAAAATAATAGAGATATGATTTTAATAAAAAGGTATTATATGTATCGACCTAAGACATGTACACCATGATCCGGTATAAAATAATTTCTTATATTTCTATAAAACGGGAACTTAAAATAGAATGACTATTATAATGATGAGAATCTTTTTCGATATAGGATTTGGGGGAAAGAACTACTGTTACATATTATTAGAGTTTAAACAATAGTTATTTTGTTATTTTACTTATCTCACACTAACACCTTATCAATTCAAAAAAAAATTTAAACATTTAAATGATCGTGAAAACATTTATAAAAAAACATTAGGTGGGCATAATTTCCCTGTAAGGGATTTTTAAAAGAAAGTGAAAAACCTTTTTGAAAATACCTTTTTGAAAACTCATTTGAAAACATTATTCTTTCTATCAAAATAAACATGTTATCTATATATATACATTCATAAACCATTATTTCTATGGTTTTGAACATATATATTATAAAATAAACATTCAAAAAAAATTTAAAAATAGTTATAGTGTTGAAAATATCATTTCCAAAACACTTTTTGAATATATAATTCCTTCAAAAATTCTTGTTGCTTTGAAAAAATTATTTTTAAAACACTTTTTATAAATATAATACATTTTAAAATTACATTTATAAATAAAATAATCTAGTGATTTTTCAAAAAATATTGTGTATGATCATAAAACAAAACCATGGCGCAACTAAAAACATCAATGGTGGTCTAGGCATACCCTTTCTAGAGGGATCAGTTCATTCTATAATTCCCTATTATGTTTACAAAGTTCAAGTGCCAAAATTTTATAAAAAATTTTTAGATTTCCACTTGTATATATATATAATTCACTGGAGTTTTTATCTTTTTTTAGATATGATAATTTATTATTACACTATACACTTATATATATATATATACTTCTAGGGTAATTCATTTTCTAAATTTTGAGCAACTAAATCCCAAGACAACAGTCATTGTATACATGCATGGAATTCAAATGATGGTATAATTAAAATCCATATATTCAAAATTACATTTCATTCATAATCAGCTAAAATCCCTTTTAATGAGATAGAAATTAAAATCATACACATTATCATTAAAAATTCATCCATCAATAATGAAATTAGATACTCATTTAATAAATTTATAATTTTATTTTATTGCAAAAATAATGGTGTAAAGGTATAAATACTTCACAAAAAGTAATAGTAATTACAAAATTACTATTCATAAAGAATAATCTTTTAAGAACATATATTATTTTGATTTCATTAATCAATCATAAGAAAAAAAAATATTAATCTTTACATATTGCCTTGAAAACAAATTTTTTTACACAAATTACATTATAAAAAGTAACATAATTTGAAACTGTAACTTATTTTCTGGTTTTGAATCTATGTTGAATAAGATCATAATTTGGACTTAGGATAAATTTTCCACATGATATATTACTAAATTGTTTCTTGAAACTTCTAATTATTTACCTGTAGTTGTACATATATACATATCCATATATATATATATATATTACATATTTATTATCATTTGGAAGAGATAAATTTTGAAAATATATAAATATCCCATACACAATTATAAGTTTCAAATTGGAAGTTTTAAAAATTAATAAACTTGACTATTTGAAAATAATATATACATATATACATACACCCCTACGAAAATACAACAAATATATGAGATGATCCTTCTGTTTAAATGGGGTACTCAGACTATGGGAATGATATGTAGAATAAAATCTTGAGAGTTTTGGCTTGGAAAGAATTATTAAAATTACAGAGGATTTCCATCTGTAAGAAGTTATAAATACATACATACATATATATGTACATGAATTTGGATTGGCTTGGTGTTAGATTACCCGATAAGATATGATAGTTTTTTGACAACACAACTATGGATCTACACACTATGGATATCAATTTGGGTGTCTTATAACCATTTATTCATGTGGAAGCATCCCATCAAAACTGGGTAAAAGAGATAAAATAAATACGAAATTATTTTATTTAAAACATAAAAATACTCTAATTAAAATTTTCTGAATATGAATATTTATATCCACCATTGTTAATCATTCTCGATAAGAAGGAAGGATCAATAGAGTTAAAAGCTAGGCCATAGTCTAAACACCGTGGAAAATTGATCAATGTTATGGTCTTATCAGCAAATAAAAGATATCCACGTAGAACATTTTTAGAAGTAATGCCTATTAAAAGAACCCCTAATGTGATTGATGATTTGAGGGAGATTCAATGAGGGCAGTGGTGGCTAGTTTGGCATAGATTACGAGAGAATCCATGAAATTTGAGGGTGTTCCAAAGGTAGATGATGACATGGGATATCGAACGGATGATATGTTTTCGATCAAATAGATGTGATCTAAAATTTTTTTTTAATGCATCGACATTGATCGTGTTATGTGATAGAACCTCGAAAAATATGTGGGTTCCACACTCACATATTTTCTATGTTCTCACCAAATATGTATAGAGGCGATAATCGGGGTACACTCCCAGATTTCTATACATTCAGGATGGTACCCTCTAAACATAATCACTCCCAAACTTATATGTGGTCCCAACATGCACTTTTCTCAACCTATAATACCTCCAAGCTCTCTGTTCAATTTCTGATCCCTCCTTTGATTGAGTATACCCAGTGTGATCCCATATGTAGTTTAACTAACCAGGAAACATATATTGGCTTGGTTAGCTTCCTTTTTCCACTAATTAAAATTTTAAATACTTATAAGAATTTATTAATTCATAAAAAATTTCATTTTTATTATTAGACCTCATTACTAAAATAAAAGTATTATATCTAATTCGAAGATAATGATTATTTAAAATATAAAATGACATGTGATTTAAAATCAATGATTTTAGAAACATAATTTTTAAATATAAAAAATAATCAATCTTTAAAATATTAATCTTTATGATCTATAAATTATATATGAAATTCAAGAACGGAACATATTTAAATTATTTAATATATAAAGTAATTTTTCTAAAAATTAATAATATTTTAAAAACATACACTATTAAGACACATGGTTTTGAAAAAAAGGTGCGTTAATATAAGGAATCATATATTTAAGACTTATTGAATAAAATAAATTAATTTATTGAATAAAATATATTATTATACTTACATATTCCTTATTAAAATAAAGAAACAATTTTATCTTAATTTATAAAAAAAACATTCTAAATTTATATTAAATTTTACTTTAGTTTTTTTGAATTATTAAAAATATTTATTTGATAAAAATTTATTAAATATCAGGAAATACTAGGATGATACATTAGAAAATTCATTTTCTAAATGATTACTTATTTATAAAACTCCATTATGTTTAGGCGTTCATATGAATGACATGCCATGCATTATTTCCTGTTTCCCACATATACAAAATACATTTAAGATTATGAGTTATTCAAGTTTGTTATTTATAACTAATGTCATATAATATTTTTCACTTTGGTTATTTTATAATTGAAATTTAATATATAATATGTCTTTTTTAAATGTTTTTTAATTAGAAATCAATGTTGAAAATTAGTTTTTCCATGTCAATTATTTAATAACTGATGTGAAACCCCATTTTTTAATGATAATTATTAAATAAATGATGCGAAAACCAATAATGTTTTTATGAATTTTTTTGATAAGTCATTCTTTGTTCATTCATTCAAATTGAATCCTTCAATTTTTTCTCAAAGGGTAAACCCACACCCTTTATTTTTCGATTCGGTGGCTTTGAATCTCTTTTAATTGTTATTAACCACCAATATACACCCTTATATATTATTTTTTGTAACATTCTCTCACAATGAGTCATCTTTTCACTATTATTATCTTCTCAATCATTCCCCTTATGATATCAATTTTTTGTTTCTCTTAATTTTTTTTCAATGTATCCATGGTATTGGAATTTGTATTTTCTGTTTCAATTTTATATTTGATTTTATATTATTTTTACTTTCTCTTCTCTATTTGTATTTTATGTTACAAATATTCATGCATCGAAGGTATTTTAAAATTAAATAATGATTATTTGGAGATTTAGGTTTGATTAAATTATTATTTTATGAATTGGTTTTATAAATAATGTGAGTTTTTTTATTAATGTTTGTCTATGGAACGTATTTTGTTTTCATTGGGAATAAATGTTTTGAAAGAATAATTGATTATGGATTTTAAATATAGAATATTATTTATATATATTTATATGATCAAAATGATTGCATGACACTATCTAATTTTTTAGAAAATAATGGTAATTAAATATGTTTGAAGTGATAATTTTTTAAATCCAATATATTTTAATTCTTTTATTTTTGTAAGATTTTGATGTACATATTTATTTTTATTTATAAATGAAATTTTGAAATTTAATTTCAAAATATAATAACTTATTTTCAACTATAAATATTTTTTATAAATAATAATGATTTAAAGTTTAATTACATCTTTATGAAAAAGTGTAGAATATAAGGAAGATATTGTTGTATTTTTAGAGTTTTCTAAATGTGATATTCTAACAAATAGCCTATTTTTCTATCTAGGATTGAAATGATTAAATGTGAAGTTGATGAAAAGTAAAGAAAGAAAGAATCATCTAATTTTTCTTGGTTTTAATCCAATTAATAGCGTTTAGATTTAGTATTGTGATACTTGGTATAATTCAATATCTATTGATGATAATATTTTTTGATGTCTGATCAAATTGAAGAAATTATTTATGATATTGAAGTAGAATAAATTGTAAAAGAAATGACAATTGATCTCCTAGAGGATAATGATAAAAAAACCATCATACCCATGTTGTATAAAATTTATGGTTTTATAAAAAGTGTGACAAATGATTAACTTTAAAGAAAAAAAATATGGAGTGAAAATAGTTTCACAGAGTTTCTACAGCTATTGAAATACATAATTCTAGAGGAAAATGATCTTTCTGATACACATTATAATGAAAATAAAATATAATACCTAATATTTTGGGGTACAATAAGATACATGCCTACCCAAATTAATGTGTTCTATATAGGAATGAGTGTAAAGGTCATTCAAATGTTTGAGATCATGGTATAAGTTGAAATAAATATCATATACTAATTTAACAGTTACAGAGACCCCTTCCTTAGTAATTCATTATCTTCATATTATTCCACATTTGAAATGTTTATTTGATTATTAAAATTATGGAAAAAAATTATGATTAAATATATATGAGTGGATAAATAATGAAAATTATTTCATTCATCTAGTTGTCCATAGAGGGGGTAAATTGATCAATAATTCCCTACATTTAGAAAAGAAATTATAAATATCATACTTGGTCTATGCACATATGGAATGAATTTATATTGATTCCTTAGTAGAAAACATATTTCATGACCTGTTTTATAAGAAATATTAAAAAACATCTTAAATTTTGTATTCAGGGAAAATATATCTGGTTTATTTTAATTATTTATTGACCAAAATAGCATGGAAATGATATTGTTGGATTCACTATTAATTGACGATTTGAAACATTTATGAGAAGTAGGTTCTATAGTGTATGGTTTTTATAAAATAAAAAATTTTCAAATACATGAAGTGATTGTGTTCTCTATAATTGTCTTCCCATAATATGGAATTGTTTCATGATATTTTGCTAAGATACATAAATATTGTCCAATTTTTGGCCAATAGGCATCATATTATCTACTAATACCTGGGAGTGAAATAATATACATTGCTCATTATAGGTTTTAATATATGGATCACTCCTATTGAAGATTTCAAATGGAATCAAATGGCTCACAAGAATTTCATATTTCTCCAAAAACCTTTCCCACTGATCCATATATTCATATGGTGAAAAACATTCATGTCATATTCAAAAATACAAAAATTATCTTGTAATGATAGAAATATTTGTAGGAAATTGTCAATATTTTTTATCATTCAGGTTGTAAATATTATATGGTAAATAATAACATTTATTTAATTCTTTTAGAGAAAAATTCCTGCTAAAATATTTTTAGAAAATTATTAGATATTAATAAAATGAATAAAGATCGATTGAATATATGATTGGACACACTATCACGGGGAATATGTTCGGTGTTATATCCCACTATTAATAGAAAATGATCATACCTAACTCCAACTAGTTTAAAATTATCCAAGAGATAGAGAGGGAAATTTTTTTCTTAGTGTCTCCATGGTATAAAAGCGCCTTGGGGTTATTATTCCAATTTAAAAGAAAAAATGAAACTTGAAAATTTGAAGCAGACATGCATGAAATATCATGATGGTCACATCAAGATGAAACAACTGTTATGAGTTCAATTTCATGGACTAATTTCCATCCATTTCATAATCATTATCATAAATGTGGGCAATTTTTTATTTAAATTTTTAACAAATGGTTTGATCTCAATTCATTGATAAATTTTGAGAACAATGAAGGTTTTATACATTTCTAATTGGAAATATATTTTTCTGTATATCTTTGTGATATCATAGTGTATTTCAAGGTTTTTTTGGTGTGATAAATAATGAATTTTGGACATATATATCTACATTGGATGTTTTCTTCAAAAAGGTAAATAAATAAATTAATGGTATTTATTAAGAATGTATATCAAACAAAATCCTACATTTTTGGGAAGTGTGTTTATGATGAGTTTTAAGAAATAAATGGTACTTTACTTTAGTAAATCACATCGTTTTACCTCTATCTCACCATGAATGATACAATTATTATGGAGAAGGGATTCATGGATTAAAATTATTATCCTTAAAAGGTTGAAATGAAAAATCAGGTTCATTTATACATCTTGAATAACATAGTTCATTATTATCCATAAAAATCTTTTCATATTAATATGTTTAAATAATGTTATCCAAATAATAAGGATATTTGTATTTTTAATGAACAAAACAAAAAACATCTTATGGTTTAAAGAGACAGTGTTTGGTAGATCGAATGGGGTAGAAACCTTGAGATGGGTACTGGGTGGTGGCCCATGATTAAATTTGTTAACAAAATAATGAACGATATTAGTGAATAAAAATTTCATATAAAATTTTAGAAAAATAGAAGTGAGATTAAAAATAAAAATGTCTCGGTTTTAGCATAATCAATTTACTATTTTAGTGTCAAATAAAAAAACCTAATATCTATATCAAGTGAATATTATGGATTCATTACCAAATAGGAAAAGTATATTACATTAAATTTTGAGTTCTATTGATTAATAGAAAATGGGTTTTCTATAGTATCAGTATTAGACAAGAAGAATTATATAGGACACTAGTTTATCTAAATATATTTGAATACATAGTTGATCTTTTTATCATGGAAATAAATAAAAAAAATTCTATGTTCTTGATCCAGGAAAGATGTAGTGGCCTATTTTTTTCCATGGAAAAGAAAAGTATATCAATGATGGAAAACCTGATGATGATATTCAATCATATAATATCACTACTTAAACAGAAATTATAACAAATAATATTGATTACCATGACAAGGAAAAGTTTTTTTCCTTACATATTGATCATGAATATGGAATATGGAAAAATAATCCTTTAGTAATTTCATAAGATTATTCGTAACATATATTTATTTCATTTGTAATTTCTATAATTTCATTAAATATAGGATATATTACATTTTGACTTCAAAAATATATTATAACTATTATTTTAAATTAATATTTTAGATTATTTTTTCTTTTTTTTCTTTTTTCAACTATTAAACATTATATGTAATAGTTGTATTTTTATTAATTTTTACAGAATTTTTTTTCTATTTCATTTAACCTTTCAAATATATTATTTTTTTTATCATTGGTAACTATTGATGAAAAATATCATTTTTATTATTAGTATTTTTTATAATTGTCTATAACTACTCTAAGAACATCTCCAACACATGCCATTTTGGCATGAAATTAAACTCTAGTGTGTGACATCCCCAAAACTAATTTGTATTTTTCCATAGTGCCACTAAAAATTTGGTGTTTCATTATAACAATTCAATTTTCTTATTATTTTTTATTTATTATAAATATAATTTTATTTATTATTTTGATTATTTACTTATTATATTTATTAGTTTATATGTTAATATTATTTTAAACTACATTTCTTCAACCTTACATAACTTATTTAACCATTAAATAATTTTTGACCATATTAATTTTCTGTTTATCCTTATAAAACATTACTTTACCCTTACATAACTTTTTTTTACACTTACATGACTTTATTTTACAATTACATAACCTCTAAAATTTTCTATTTAACCATTTAATACTTTTTTACCCTTACATAAATTATGTTTACCCTTAAATTACATTAGTTTACCCTTAAATAACTTTCTTCAACCCTTAGATAACTTCTATTCAAATAACTTTTATTTACCCTTACATACCATTATTTTACCGTTATTTAACTTTTATTTACCCTTACAAAACATTAGTTTACCCTTACATAATTTTTGTTAACTCTACATAACTTTAGTTTACCCAAAATTAACATGTAAAAAAACATTAACCTTATATAAACTTGTTTTACCTTTATATAACTTTATTTACACTTACAAACGTTAGTTTAACCATACATGATATTATTTTACCCTTACAAAACATTTGTTTACCCATACATTACTATATTTTACCCTTCATTAACAATTTTTTTACACATAATTAACATTATTTTACCCATACCTAACCTATATAGGTTTCAATATAACCATTAATAACCTTTTTTACCATTAATTAACATTGATTTACCCAATATATCTTTATTTAACCCTTACACGTCATTTTTTACCCTTAAATAACTTCTTTTTATCCTTCCATAACATTATTTTACCCTTGTTAACATTTTTACTCTTACATAAATTTTTTACCCTTACGTAACTTATACTATTTTCTATTTAACTGTACATATCTTTTTTTAATGACCAATAACTTTTAAATGATATTTTTTTCCTAAATAAATGTGCGATATATTATATAATTATAGAGAACATAGAGAAACAAAAAACACTTTAGTTAATTAATAAAAAAATTTACATTATTCAATGAAGAAACCATTTAAAATGCCAAATATTTCATGGGGGAAAATAGAAAATAGAAATTCTATAAAGGGAAGATTTAGATCACCCAGGTTAGCTAGAATCATCCCTCCTGTGAACAACACTATAGAAATCAAAATATATATTAGTGAACCAATCAATATTACAAAAAAATGTGGAAAAATTATATTAATTTAGTTGAATAATAAATGAAGGAATTGTTATTTATTTATATTATAGAATTTTACTTTCATAATATAAATGTGACTGTTGTAATTGTAACCTAACCAATTGGAATTGTAACTTGACCATTGGAAATAGTATCCCAACTGTTGAAATAGTAATTGAACCAAAAATAAAAAATTGTGATGTAAATAATATTTATCATGACTATTTTATGTAAACATTAATAATTTAATTCAAACAAAATAAATATCATGATTAGAAAACACAATGAATATATAAGTACATATTTAAAAAAATTGTATTTTAATGTATTTTTGTAAAAATTATAATTTTTATATTATGATTTTAAAATCTATTTTTTATAAAATTATTTTGATAAAATTAATTTCATTTTTTAAATCATCACATTTAAATTTTCCAAAGGGGATTCTTTGGTGATTTTAAAAAATACTCCAATTTTTAGGTGAATAGTAAAAATACAGTTTTTTTCATAACTGGTGTATCATAATTTACGTCATTCATTATGTAATATTAACCTAATAATTTATACAACATATTAGACATAAAAATAATATTTATTTTCATAAATTATTCATTAAAATACAATAAACATATTTTCCAAACCTAATTTTTTAAAACCAAAAGTCAAAAGTGATCCCTTACAATAGCATATTTTCTTTCTTCCACTTTACATTTTTACCAAATACAAGAATTAAAATAATTAAGCGGTTTAAAGTAATACAACCGCTATATATTATTTATATATTATATATATTATCAAAAATTAACTATTACTTGTTTTTACTTTGATATAATATTTTATTTTATATTTTTATCTTAAAAATACACCTCCCCTCAATTATAAATAAAACATCTCCCTCCCTTGGAAACCCTCTCCAACCACAATTACCAAAGAAAATTATCTCCCAAAAATACTTACTATTATGATTATTAGAGTATATAGAGACATCAAGTATCCTTCCAACTCAAATAATCATAAGATTTTGGTGCCATAGGGAAGAAGCAACACTGAGAAAAGGGTATGATATCGCCAATTCATCCTCATATTATCATCTCAAATTTGTATTTTTATCCTCTTCTTTAAAATCAAATTATTATTTGGATAATTAAGTATAATTTTAAATTTAAATGAAATATTTTAACGTAATATATGTATTATATTTATGAAATATTAAATTTTAATACATCCCATTATTTCTCCTTTGATATGTCCCATTAATGGTCATTTAACCGAAAAAGGAGAAGATTTAAAATTATTTTCATATAACCAATCCTATAGTTGGTGTTAATAAGTTATTTATAATATATAAATTTATTAACCTATTTATATTTTTCTTCTAGAATTATTTATAATTATTTATAAATTTCGTTGAAAAAAATAGAGAAATCGAACAACGCATTTTATTTTATAAAGAAACCATGAAATCAAAATGCTTCAATATAAACATAAAATTTTAATAAATAAAATAGAATATTTATAATTAATAAATAGTAACAAAGTATAACATAATTCACTTCTAGTTTAATTTTTTTTAATAAACCTATGTTTATTAATCAAGGGTCAGAAAAGTGATGAAATAATGTTGGATATATGGTAAGGGGATTCTCGAACCCCGCTCCTTTTTCTTTGGGATATCCCTCTTTCACAAACACTCTAGTACTAATATTACTATATTATTCCGTAAATATAATTTCATTATTCTTATATTTTATTTTTGGGGATATACATGTTTCAACCTTGATTTTTAATCCAAATAAAAATATTTTACGAAATTTATTTTCTTTCCAAACCCTATCTTTAAATCCAATTGAATTGTTTCTACATCACTGAAGAATGATTATTTTAATACAAAATAGTTTTTCCCTTATTCATTTTGAAATTTCAATGTTTATCCATGAAATTATTATTTATGAAATTCTTATGAAACCCATTCCTTTTCGTGGGTTATTTCATGACAATGATTTTCAAACATTTTATGTGGCATGCAAGATTATGTGAATATTATGATGTGACGAGAAGATCGAGAATTATATATCCATCTAATTCATTGGGTAATGTGATTTATCTATGGTGATAACCTGTATTGTGAATTAACATTATTCTATTTTTTATATAGTGATAATATTATGATATATGTACATATGTTATGATTGAACATTATTCTAGCTTTGTATACAACTATCTGTAGAAATTGACCACTATGCCATTATATTTAATTTTTTTGAAGCACCCCATTTCATGACTTTTTCAAATGACATAATTAATATTATTATTAAAATCCCATCCATATAACTTTATTGTTATGATTATGCTCACCCTTGTACTATTGATTCATGTATCTTATTCTTCCTTTGTTATCCCTCCCCTTATTTGGATTTTTTCTCAACCCTTTCTTTGATATATAAATTCAGGTAACTACATGTACTAAGGAGAACATGAGATATTTTAAGTGGATCATGAAGAAGTATTTTTCTGATTTTTATGTAATATTATTTATAATTGATTTATGATCCTAATTTTCCTATGATACTAAATCAATCAACACTTTAATGTAATGATATTATGTTTTTCATCATTAAAATGGTGCGATAGTCATGAAATAAAATTTTGGGTTATTATATTTGGTATCAACGTCATTGTTTAGTTAATTTGGGATTTAGGATTATAGAACATTTGTGAAAACCCTTAAGAAACATATAAGTATAGGTAAACATCCTAGAATCATTATTAGATAATTTCTAATGAAAAGAATCCCATAAGATATAATTTTAGACTTTATTTTTATAATGAAATAAATTATTTATTCATGGTTTTTTGAATTTTTTTTCAATCCTTTTCTATTTTATAAAATGTTTGGAATAATGGGAAAACTTGACAACAAACCATGTGAGGGATAATGAAATGGTTTTTCTAATGATATATTCAATTCCACTAGAGGTATAGATCAAAACATCATGGTGATGTTTACCCAGATATCTCAGGCTATGAACAGTACCCTTAACCATGTGGAATTTCCAACATTACCCAATAATTAACAACTAGATATTGATTCTTTATGAGGTAATGAACACCCAAATTTAGTGCATATTCGGATCCACATTTCATGGAAATGTTGGTTAACTAATTTAAAATGATATTTTCAGTTCTCCACTATTCAGAGATGTAAATAGTGATTCCAATCATCTATCATTTAGATATAGAGTCTGATCAATAGAGTGGATTGAATATAAACTCCCAAATGAAGGATTAAATGGAATATATGCAGTGGAAAGACATTGAGAAAATATTTATTAACAAGTATTTCCTTCTAACTATTCAATCAAAAATTCCGAGATAATTCTTTGAGCTAAATAAATGTAAGGTGAGTATTTCATGACATTTGAGTTAAACATCACAAGGATTTCAAGAATACCCTCGGGTTGGGTTATCAATAATGATAGAAAAATAGACATATTCTTTAGTAGATTAAAACCACACCTTATAAAGGTTATATCTATCCAAGACTTCGAGAGTTTTGAAGGGGTGTTTCTATGTTCTCTAAAATTAGAGATAGAGTTCATAGATTAGTCCTTTGTACATGGGGATAAGAAGATAATAATGAAGTTTCATGTTAGTAGTTAAAATGAAAAAAGTTTAAAGAGGGTCCAACCACACACATGTCAAAATGTTGGAGGAAATATCAGGGGAATTGCATCAAAGGGATGGGGAAATTCTCTAAGTGTGGGATAAAAGGGAACCAAACTCATGATTTCTAAAGAGACACAAAAAAAATCATCCAATATAATAGAGGAAATGAATTTACCTCATAAAGCACCACCCATTCTTGAATGGTTAAACTATTAGGAGAATGTGAATTATGAAAGATATTTCACTAAACCATGCATCATTCAAGGTAATCAGTGTCAACAACCACCAAAGAAAAATAAGAAATGGAAATCTTATGCCATCAATACTACTGAAGTGGATCCTGAAGAAGAATTCATACAATTTACACTTATTATTCACTCAATAATGGAAAAAAATTATTTTATTATGGTTAAATAAATTCCTTTATATCCTGTATGTTTCCTAGAACTATTAAATGAAATCCTCAAAACAATAATGTAGAGATATCTATAAAAACACGAAATGGTCTAGTCATTGCAACCAAAAGTGTTGGAATCAACTCCTATTAGAGTATGTGGTAAGATACGTATATGGAATATATTAATCCTTCACATTACGGAATTCAATTCTAAATTAGGCATGGATTAGATCTTATTTTCTAGAATACACATTAGTTAACAGGAAATAGGTAATATATTTTAATATTCTAAACCATCCCATTCTCTTTTACAAATACAAGGATATAATGAATCTCATTTAGAAAATCCCTCAATGGTGTGTGTGTTGATAGACTGGGAAGAATCATACTATTCCAAAATGTTTGAGTTAATGGAAGGTATCGACTAGGAGGAAATTCCCATTATGAGGGAATACACTGATGTATTTCCCAATGGGTTATTCAGACTTCCCCAAGATTGTGAGGTAGAGTTCTTAATAGATTTTATACACGGACCCACTCTTATCTCCAAATTCGCCTATAGGATGTTCCCAATCAAACTGTAGGAGTTAAAAAAGCATATATAAGAGCATTTTAAAAAATTATTCATATTCCCTAGAGAATTTCCTTAAGGTGTACCAGTTCACTTTATAAAGAATAATGAAGGATCATTGTAGTTGTGTATCGATTATCGAGAGCTCAAAAATATCACCATAAATAAAAATTGTCCCCTACCAAGGATTTATGAATTTTTTAGCCAACTAAAAGGCTAAAAGTACTTATAAAATGAGGATATTCATTTTGTATATCATTAGCTAATGGTGGAGAAGTAATATATCCAAAAGATTGATTTACTTAATAATTTTGGATACTATGAGTTCATAGTGATCCCCTATAGACATAATAATACACCTTTATTATCATGGATTTGACTAATAGAGTCTTTAGAGAATACCTCAAAAAAATTGTAGTTTTTATCGATAAAATTATCACTTGCATTAAGATTATGGAGGAACGTGAAGAAAATCTAATGATTTTTCTGATAACCTTACAGGAAGAGAAAATGTATGCTAAATTTAGTACGTGTGATATTTTGATAGGTATAGTCACATCCTTAGATCATGTGATCATAAGTGATGGAATTTTTTGGACCCTTTAATGAAAAAATAAATTTTATAATGTCTTGGACCCACAAGTTATAGAGAAATCCATAGTTTTCTTAGATTATCTTGGTAATATCAACATTTTGTGAAGAAATTTAATTACATTCTATCCCATTAACTAAGTAAACATGGAAAGAGGTAAATAATGTATAGAAATAATAATGTGAAAAAATATTTAATGATATCATGATGAGGTTAATGAATGAAACTGTAGTCATACAACTAATATGTTGAGAATTTTTTTTGATATATAGTGATGCATAAAATAACGTCTTATGTTGTTTACTCATGTAGAATGAAAAAGTAATAGCATATTACTCATAATAGATAAATATCTATGAGAATAACTACTTGATGCATGATCTGGAGCTAGAAACTCCAATCTTGTATTTGAATATTTGGCAGCAATACCAAAATGTTGTGATGTGTGAAAAATATAACAATCACTGGAGTCTAAATTATATATACCCATAGAAGGAGCCCAGAATGTGTTAAGGAATATGTTGATATATAATCAAAGAGTATGATTTCATTATTCACTACCTTCTAGGAGAGGAGAATATGGTATCTAATTCACTTAAAAGAAAATAATCAGTTATTTTATCGATTATGAAAATTAAGAAATAACTTATATTCATTTACATAAAATGGATAGATATTTAAATCACAATATTATGGAATAAATCATTCCTTACCTAAATTATTTTCCAACCATATATCCAATAGAAGATCATGTAGGCCCAAACAGATGATCTGGAGCTTCAAAAAAAATTAAAGCAATAATGGAAGGAAAGCTACACGAGTTCTATATCAATGATGATTGTTTGATTAATTTTGGAACTAGAATTTGTGTGACTTATAATTGAGATAAATAAGGATCTATTTTATAATGAATATATATAATCTTTATCCATCTATCCTAGAAATTCCAATTTGTACCATGATATTCATGACCACTTCTGGTGGGACAACATGAAGAAGGGGATTTTTGAGTATATCTCTAGGTGATTGGTATGTTATAAAGATAAAGTAGACTAATATAAGTCTAAGGGGATTATGTAACAATTTAATATACCCATGTGAAAATGGGAAAAATCATCAGGGACGTTGTTACTAGTCCCCCAAAGACATCCATAGGAAAAATGTGATTTGGGTTGTGGTCGATCGACTCACACAGACATCCCACTACATCACTATTCAAGAAGATTTATTTCTGAAAAAACATTCCCAGATATATGTAAAGGTAGTGGGGAGGATGTACAGGGTACCACATTAGATTTTCTCTAATCATGATCTATGTTTCCCATTTATATTATTGACATTTTTCTATATCCTATGAGTACTTAATTGTCTTTCTGTATGGCCTATCACCCCTAAACTGATGGAAAATAAAAAAGGAAAATTTAGATGTATGAGGACATGCTGATATCTGGATCAATGGAATTTAATGGATGATAGGATCAAAATATCCCCTTATTTGAGTTCTCATATAAGAAAAGGCTTATACTAAATTATTAAAATATATTCAAATGAAACTCTCTATAGGAAGTGATTTAGAACTCTGACATGTTTGAATAAATCTAGGGAATAAAATCTACTTGTATATGATCTTGTGTAAGATATAAAAGGGAATGTTCAAGCCATCCAAAAATATATAAAAATGATCATAGTTGGTGAATTATAATTGTTTAAAACCATCAATGGGACATTTATTTTTAACATGGAGGAGATGTTTTCTTTTGAACATCACCATAGAAGTGATTCGTGAATTTTGAAAAGAAATTGTAGCCCTATGTATATTGGCTCTTTTAAGGTCCTAGATTGCATTGGATCAGTGGAATATCTTCTTTCACTTCCACCAAATATAAATCATGTTCATGATGTGTTCCACATATCTCTCCTAAGGATGTATATACCCAAACCCTCATATGTACTGAATATAGAGGTTGTAAAACTGGATAATGAACTCTCGTGTGAGGAGAATCTAAAGAAGATCGTTGACTGTAGAGACAACGTTATACAAAAAAGAAAAAAACCTAGTCAAAGTGCAGTGGTGGTGTCATAAGAATGAAGTGGTTTCATGGAAATTAGTGGATACAATAAAATAGAAGTACCCTTATATATTCTCAATTGAGAATAATAGTTTAATTTTTAATGGTGAAATTTCTAAATGTGGAATGAATGTAACGTCCGCAACTTTGGAAATGATTATTTCCTAAAAATTGGGTGTTATATTATATAAGTATTGATCACAAAGAAAAACAAAAAATACTTTAAATCATTAATTATTTTTTACTCTTTTCAATTACTAAACACATTAAAATAAAAAATATTACAAGGGGACAAAAATATAAAATATAAATACTAAAATGGGAAAATTTTGATCACCCTGATTGATAAGAACAATAACATCCATTAACAACACTATAGAAATGAACCAAAATAATAATGAAAAAATAAAATAAATTAGAAAACTAAAATTTATAACATTGAGAATAGTTGAGGTGAATAAATAATTAGGGAATTAAGATGTATTTATAGTATTTAATGTGAAATTTGTAAAAGTAATGTGGTCATTAGAATAGTATCATTTCATTTGGAAATAGTAACCCAGCCATTGGGAATAATAACATGACCATTGGAATAGTAACATAACCTCAAAATAATATATTATGATAGAAATAATATTTATCATGATTTATTTAATTAAATATAAACTATAATTCAAAAATATATATATCATGAATAAAACTCAATGAAAATATACGCACATTTCGAATAAATGGAATTTAAATTCATTTATGTTAAACTATAAATTTGTTATTAAAAATTAAATTACCAATGATTGATGTTTTTTTAATAAAATTAATTTCATTTTTAAAATCAACACATCAAAATTTACCAAAGGTTACTTTTTTGTAAATTTTTGAAATACCTCAATTGTAGGTGAATAGTAAAAGTACAATTTTTTCAAATCTCGTGTATCTTAAATTACATCATTCATGATATAATAATGAACTAATAATTTATAAAATATTATTCTAGGAGAAAAATATTTAATTTCAAACATGATTCATTAAAATATAATAAAAATTATATCTAAACCAAAAAATCAATTTCCAAAACCAAACGTCAAAAGTAATCCCTCAAAATAACAAATTTTATTTTTTCCCAGTTTCCATTTCAATAAACAAAGTGGATTAGAATTATTCTAGATATAATATTTTCATAGTTTTTTATATATTTTCAAACTATTTAATCCCAACTAATTTATCTATTTGAGTGTATTTTCATTAATTTCGGTTTTTTGGTGTGTTTTGGGCTAAAATGGTATAATTTCTTAATTCGGTAATTTTAATGGATTTTAATGTCTTTGGTATTTTGATAATAATGATTAAAATATTGAACCCATTTTAATAGATTAAATTTTTTAGGATTTTTATATTTTTTATATTAAAATCTTTCTTCTCAACCTCGGGCTAATTTTAATATATAGAGGCCCAAAAAAATCAATCAATGTGAAAAATATTTCTAGTCAATATAGTGGACCTCACTTCCATAAATGAGGAATAACTTGGGATAAAACCTCCAATTATTCATATTCTTTATTTATTTAAATTAATACTCTAATACTAATTTTTAATTAAAATTCAAGGATTAATTAACTCATTAAGTGAGACATTGAATGCTCAATATTGAAGGAATATTTTGGGAAGCCTCATCCAGAAAAATAGTGACTCATTAATTATGATATAACTCCTATTTTAAAAGTACAATTAATTTTATATTTTAATGGGTGATATTAAATTCAATTTGTAACAGCATATAATAAGGTCACATGGCATTATTTAAAGGATATGGGGACAAAATAGAAGAAAACATTCAAAGATCATGTTTTGGACGAGAAATTTTTAGATTTTTCCCTTTTTTCATTTTTTATTCTTATCAGTTTTCTAATACCTTTTTTCTCCACACACTCTCCTCTATTACCCTTAGTATGGTCGGGTAAACATTTAAATTATTGGTGAAGTGTTGTTTTTCAATTTTCCAATTCTTGTTTTCATAATGTTAATTGAATAAAAAATATTTCTCTCTTCTATGAAGTTGTTTTCAATTTCATAGCATCGTTTTTATTATCAAGTACGATTATATTTGGTTTATGATTCTATTATTGATTTTTATTATGGAAAATTATCATTATCTCCTTACTCTAGGTTCTATATTATATATTATTAAATAAACAAAGACTTAGTGTTGATGTACTCGATGATCGTCCGAACCTGTGGGAAGGGTCGTGGATGTTTTTCATTGATCATGATAAAAAATAACCAATCATAAATATCCTATTTCAATTGAGGATACTCATGGAAACTATCTCACACAAAAAATAATAGTAGACCAAAATAAAATCTGGTTAATTTTCTCTCTCACCATCACTATTTTACCAAAGGACTTATAGGAAAGGATCTCGGAATACCACATTAATCGAATTAGCAAAAGAGGATTGAATAAAATAGAACTAGGATAGTATTACAATTGGAAAATTAACCCTGACCTGATCAACCTTATCATATAAAAATTTTCAATCAGTTCATTGGATATTTTTTTCATAATTTTTCTTAATTTATCTTATTTCATTTTATACTTTCGTTTCATTAAAAAAACAATTTCAAAAACACCCCATTTTTCCTCCAATTAAATTTGAAGAACTATTTTTTATACACTCCTTTTCTTGAGACAACCTGGGTCTAATAACTATAATATACTAAGGTAATATAAAAGAATTACTTTTACATTCCCTTAGATATGTCTGTGTCAAACATGGAACTATTTCTAGGAAGATTAACATTTCTTTTGATAACTTTTTATAAATACACGTTTTTGTAAATATTTTTATTTAATTTATTTTTAGAAAATAAATATAAAATAAATCTATGTCCATGATGTATTCAATTAAATTCTATTCTACATGGTAATGTTACTCATAGGTGTAATATCATGAAAAATTAGGTTATAGGGATTTAAATGATCGAGTGAAAATGAGGTGTGATTCACCATATTACTAGGGGAGAAAATTGGAAAGGGCATTTAACTATGTACATGCATTAATGGAGCATCCCAACCCTATGATGGAGAAACACATAAGGATTTGGTGGAATGAATTTTATGAATCATCATTGAAATTGAAGAACATGATTAGGTAAAGGAGGATGTACCTGGAGATTATTTTATCATCAATCAACCATTTCTATGAGAGAGAAATTAAAATGACTTGCCTACTATACAGTATGTGGGAGATCAAAAAGAACTGTATGACTTGTTGAATGGATGTGATGAACTACTTGATCTCCCAAAACCTGGGAAACTAGAATATCCACCACCATTTCATATATCTCTAGATATGGAAAAAAATAAAACTAATTTGTGTAATTTGAAGAACGAATGGATAATCATGACTACCTACCCCCATCTAACGAAATTAAATTCAAAGAGGAACTTTACAAAAAATAAGATATTTAAGTTAAACAAACAAAGATATTTGATACTTTCTTGAAATCAATATCCTTTAATTTTATTGAAACTAATTTGTGTATCGCTGTTAATTGTTTTGAATTTTCCAAATTGGCTAACTCTTATTATGCCAAAGATGAGGATGATGAAACTCAACATGCACCTATTGAGGAACACATGGAGCTCCCTAATTTTGAAAAAAATAAATGTGTGGAAGACCCTATGGAATAATATGTTTATGAGTCTATGGAAACCAAAATTCAGGCTTCTCATATTGAAAGGGAAAAATTTCTAATTAAAAATTAAAAATTTAATTTTGAATATTACTTTGATTATTCAATTAATGTATCCCATGTAAAGTCAATATTGGAAGAACAATAGAAGGTTTCACAAGTAAAACCAAATAATAACTATGATTCATACTTAACCCTACTCCCTCAATGGAAGATGTAAATAATTGTTAAGGAGATTTATCTTGCATACTCTATCCATGGATCATTCCTCACCAATATGGGAAAATAAAAATATGGAAAATTCCCATATGGTATTTCATGTCTAGGAAAATCAACCCACCAATATATTATGGATAATAACATGTAACTCCCTTCTATAGTTAGTAAAAATTTAGCACCCCTTGGGGGATCATACCATGATTTATCTTTACATACATTCAATGAATAGTGATTTCCATTTCATTTTTTGGATTTGTCCAGTATGGAGCCCACTCCATTTTATCTTCTTGATCATAAATGGCATGATCCTTTTGATTAATTGAGTAATTATATTTTATAGGACCATGATAGAACAATGAAGTCATAAATAGTGGAGTAAGAGGACTAATAATTCATTTCAAAAGGGAGTTAACTTTTATTATTTATCTTTTAAACTCCATACATTTTCATCTAAATTATAATTTGAGGTTTAAACTGTAATTGCATTCCCAATCAATAGTTACTACTTTACATGATTTATCTAATAGACATGAGTTTCCTCGAAATCTTGGGATTCCATTTTTTAGATTTCAAGGATAATGAGATTGAATGCATAAAATGGATAATTGAATGTTTAAAGTGAAACATGGATATGGAAATGAGGACTCATGATTTTATGGAATTATTTGATTCATATAAATAAAATTTCCCTATCCCTTTTAATGCTTTGAATTTTGTAAATTCAGGTGAATTGAATTTTTATTATCAATCATTGCTTGATTTATTATCCAAAATCATATTTCTATTCCTAAGAGGATTTATAGAAAAATTACTTCCTACTTTTTCTTGACCATATTTCGTTAGTGATATTGGTACATGCCACATGCTAGAACTTTCATTTGAACTTATCAAAGCAGTCAATATACAAAAACACATTTCAAATGACTGTGGCATATTTTTAAAATCTTTTACCATTAAAATACAGTTGTTACATCATTCCTTATTTATACGATAGAGGCCATGATGGACCTTTATATGGATGAGTCATTTTTAAAGAAATTTCTATCCACTCCTACCTTACAATTGGTTTTTTCAAGATATATTAAAGTAGAAGTGTGGGGGTTAATGAATTCTTAGTGGAATGGATGATTTTAATCGTAAGGAAATATTTTGGGGGTGATTGTTGTGGGAATAAATAAAGGTTGTTAATTCAATCATGAAACATCATTGTTTTCCCCCACATAAAATAAATAATGGAGAATGACAAAAATAACCAAAAATGAGAAAAATGGGTTGTGATTTGGAAAAACCAAAAATCAACATTACTATACATATTATTTTTATCATATTTTGTTAGGTGGTGGATTTTAGGTTTTTTCTAATCATAAATTTATAAAAAAAAATAAAAAGTTCCATTGAAAAATAAAAAATAATGTATATTAGTGGAAAAAATATTTAAGAGTGTGCAGACATCATTCATTATAGTTTATTTGATAATAACCATTACATTGTGTTTTGGAGAAATGATAGTTGCAACATTCAAGGGGATAATTTCATTATACATTAATTATTTATATCATGTATTGTACTTAAGAGATAAACCTCCTCCATGAACCTTAATTTTTAAAGCATCAAATCCAACAAAACATAAGACACAGTCATTTAAGCCTTTATTGAAAAGTGGTCATGATTGTATGTGCCTTTTGTATTTTTGAAGTGGATACATTGGTTTTGTTGCAAGTCTAGGGATAATTAGAACGTATCCATGATGTGATCATAACTCCACTTGAATTATATCATGAGTGACGAGAGATGTGATTGAAAAGTGAGGGAGGTCATGATTTGGAATGTATATTAATAATGAATTGAGGAACTTGAATGAATGAGAAGATAAGTTCCACCATTTTATAAAGGGTGAAATTCAAATACTTGAGTTGATTTTTTCTTTGAAAAATGAGATATTAAATTGATAATTTATTTGGATTTTTTAAAATTTGGTTTGACATTGAAAATTGTTTGATTTTTTTACATTTGAATTTGAATATTTGTAAAAAAAATCCCATTGATTTTTAATGTTTATATTTTACTCTTGAGTAAAAATAATGTTTTAAGTGATGGTAAATTTATGGTGATAATATTTTTATTATTTTTTATATGTATTTACATTATTTAAACCCTCCCAAATTATTAACTTCAGCTTATTCTAATCGGTTTCAAATTTATGGAGTGTATTGGGGTAAAATGTGAAAACGAATTAATCCAATTTGAGTAATTTGTTTTTGTAGGATTTCTAGATTTGTGGTATTAAACATTCACTTTTAGACCTAGAGATGATTCGAACATATAAAGGCCTAAAAATAAATGGATTTTTAAAACATTTCTCATGGATAGATTCGATCACACCTCTGTAAATGAGGAATAACTCTGGATACACACCTTCAATTGAGTTGATTTCAGTTTTAATTTAAGGATGACTCATATACTCATTTCACCAATAAATTTAAAGGATTTATTCACTTATTAATGAAGATATTGTATGCTCAACATTGAATGGATATTTAAGAAACATTTATCCAGAATATAATATCTATATAATTTGGCTATAACATCATATACACATGGAGGATGGATCCTATATTTAAAGGTAAAATGGGAAAAATATTTTTGAACAACTATATTGAATACTAATTTAACTGATTCATCCGAAACTAGGGGGTAACACATGGAAACATTTGAAGAAAAATTCTAGAACTGAAATTTCAACAGTTCCAGACCCATTATATCTCAAAAAATTAATGGTACTTTATGACCACAACAATCTTATTTAATGCCTCTAAATAAGATGATATGGGAGGATTTAAGATGAAATAAATTATCGAGACCATCTATGAGTATTGGGATCATTTCAAGAAGCATTGTGCCAACTTCCCTTATCATGAAATGGAGAAA
Source organism: Viscum album (assembly GCA_963277665.1). Lineage (NCBI taxonomy): Eukaryota > Viridiplantae > Streptophyta > Magnoliopsida > Santalales > Viscaceae > Viscum > Viscum album. The sequence continues at coordinate 601,853,451 of OY728128.1, forward strand.
CACCGAGTCTTTATATTATTCTACCAAGGAATTATTGAAAATGATCGAAGTATGCTAGATGCCTCATATTGAGGAGCCTTGATTGAATAGTCACCTATATATTTCAGATGTATAATTGAGAAGATTTATCTAATGGTGAAAAAATTTGAAATAAGAGGTTCATGTACCAGGGGAATCTGTGATGTGGGAACATCTTCTTCAACTTATTTAATCAGATGAAAAATGGGTTAACTCACTGGGTTATAGTGAAAAATGGCTATGTACCAAGTGAAGGAACAACACGCCCCAAATTAGGTATGTGGTTTATTATCTAATAATTATCATTATACATACTCATGTCTATAGGTATAGGGGATAGAAAGTTGTGATGCAGCCTATCATAAAATTAAATTTCAACCACATCAACCACAATTACCCCAAAACCAACTAGGATATAGATTCCAATAGAACCCAGAGGGACCACCTATTCAACAGCAATAACAGAACCCCCATGATTCCATAAATCCTATAAAATCCCATCTATAAACAAAAATACTTTCATCCACCACCCTTCTAATAAAATACTTGTCAGTTGCCTTCCACAAGTTCATCAATAACTAAAGACTATAAGATATGAACCAATGATTCAGGGTTAGAATATAATATTGATAAGAAACTTCTCAATTGAAAAGTTTTATGGAAATTATAAAATATAATCAAGGAAAACTACTATAATATACAATTAAAAATCAAAAATAGAATGTATTCATGATAAAAACAAGAATTGGAAAAGTTATCCCACCACCAGACACCCTTGAACCTGAAACAAGATCACCTTTATTGAAGGAGACAGAAGTTGAAAATTCAAAAAATAATTTGAAAATGAACTAGGAATAAAAAACTAAGTAAGAGGAGTATAAGGATAGGACAAGGATGATGAAATAATAAATTATATTACTAAGTAAAATAATGAATAAAAAACACTTATCTCTGCTGTTTCCACCATGAATGACTAAATCAATGATATTTCAAGAAGAAATGCTTCAAACAAAAATTTGGATCAACTTCAAAAAACTGTAAATTAATATTCCCCTGCTTGAATCCATCAATAAAATTTGATGTTATGAAAAAAAATCAATGTATCATTACACCAAGAAGAGAATACTTCAATGGAATGAGAGGATTAACATAGGAAGAAGTGTATCTTCCCGTATCACACCATAATTTCCAACAATATTTCATGATAAAAGGATGGTTTCCATTCCATGCACCAATTTATCATTAAATTATATAATTATTTATTCTATATATGTGTTTCAATTAATGTATTTATTCCCTTATTTTACACTTATTTGAAGATGGTAGAATTGAATCCTACAAGATTAGTAATCCATCTTACAAACAGATCCACATATTTCCCAGTAGAAGTCATAGAAGATACCCTTGTGAAAGTAAAATATCTTTTATTCCCATCTAACATCTATTTTATGAATACGTACTAAGATAGGATCTTGTCCCACACAACCATAATTCTGGGGAGAATATACATAAAAACATCAAAAAACATCACTAATGTCTATGAAGGGAAACTCACCATGGATTTGGGATATAACACTGTTGACTTCGATATTTTCTAATGCATGAGGCACCAATAATATTAACACTCACATTCTTAACACTCTAATTATGTTTGTAGTAAACTAGTTTAATAATCGAGTAAGTTCCATGAATTCGTAGACATAGTATAGAATTTGTTTCATTGAAATTGTCACTAAACATGTGAAAGCGCAAAACACTAGAGAATCTGATTTCATATAGGAAGAAGAGTTAAGTTATAAAATCATTGATGGTTTTTTAACTAATGAAGAATATTATATGATATATTGTGGGTAGGAGGTTCATCCATGGGAAATGGGTAACCTTAATTTAATTTTATCCCTTGAGAATCCCCTAAATTTGGAATTGAATCCACTCCCCATGGATTTGAAATATGTGTAGCTCATTGAGGGAGATAATTTACGAGTTATATATACTAATAATCTATCTAACACCCGATAATAATAATTGAAAGATATTTTTAGAGATAATGTTCAAGACATAGGGTGGATTTTATTGATATTCCTAGAATTCACTGAAAATTATTGTCATATAGAATTATTCATGAGGGAGATTCCAAACCTATTAGAAAGCCCAAAAGGAGGCTAAATATCACCTTAATGGAAGCTGTGAAGAAGTATATTGATAAGTTATTAAAATATAAGAACAATTATCCCATTTTATATTAATATATGGTTATCCCCATTCATATAGTTCAAAAAAATACCTAACCACTTTGTGGAATAAAAATAATGAATTAATCCCTGTGAGAATTAAAAAATAGCTAGAGATTGTGCATATATTTTAAGAAGTTTTATTAGGTCACTTAGAATGATCATTTACCCGTACTAATCATTGAAAATATGTTAAAGAGGTTGTAAATTATAACTCTTTAATTGTTTTTAGGTTTATTTTCATGTTATTTCCAGTTGCCCATTTCTCATGAGGATCAAGGTAAGACTACCTTAACTTATCCTTTCAACACTTTTTCATATATATGGATTCCATTTAGATTATCTATGGATCTAGGTACTTTTCAAAAGACCATTGTAGGTGTATTTTGTGTTCACATTAAACATTTGATGGAATTTTTCTTATATAATTTCACATATTTTTAGATATTCTTTTTAACGTTGTTTGAAAAATATGAAATAAAATTTTAAAAAAACATTGAAAAAAACATTTTTCTAAATTTTCAAAAGTTTAATTTCATTTTTGAGCGATGAATTGTGCTTAGACGTTTCATTTCAAAAAAATTCATTGAGATGTATTATTCCAAAATTGATGTGATAAATTCATTTCCATTCCCTACTTCTGTCAAACATGTTATATCATTTCTAAGAAAAATAGGATTCTATAGGAGGTTTATCAAATATTTTAGTAATATTTACCTCCCTATATATAGATTACTTTTGAAAGACAATAATTTTAATTTCAATGGTATGATTAGGGAATCCTTTGATGAGTTTGATAAGAGATTTATCACACCACTGGTGATACAGTCCCGAAATTAGGAAAGACCATTTGAGATACATTGTGATGCATACAACCAAATCGTTAGAGTAGTCCTTTATCATCCAATTGAGGGTAGTACACAAGTCATTTAATATTCCCTAAGAAACATAGATGAGTCCCTATTAAATTACACCACTATAGAAAAATATTTATTTCCTGTTTTCTTTGTTTTACAAATATTTAAATCATATATTCTTGGAACTAAAATCATAGTGTTTTCTAATCATGTAGCTCTTTGGTACTTGATAAAGAAGTTAGATTCTATACCAATTCTAGGGAGATGGATGATACTGTTACATTAGTTAGACATAGAATTCAATGATAATAATAATGATAATATCCAAGTGTTTGATCACTTTTATAGACTACCCAACACAAATGAAAATGAAATTCCCAAAAAATACCGATTGAATGATCACATTCCAGGAGGGAAGTTGTACTCCATTGAAGGATAATTTACTTGGATTTCCAAAATGGTCTATTATCTAGTAACATCTCATGTCCCATTTTATTTAAAATCCCACAAACTTGAAAAATGTAAATCTTAATCAAGGTATTACATTTTGGAATATCCATTACAGTGGAAGATTTTCAATGATCGTGTTATAAGAAGATGTTTTCCTAAAATTTAAATTAAATTTTTCTTTGGGTTCTTTCATACTTTATCTTATGGAGGACAAATTTTACCTCAATTAAAATAATTTAATTCCTTTCAAATATGGAATTTATTGGCCCACTATTTTTAAAGATTCTCATGAATTTTTAAAATGGTATTAAAAAATGTCAGTTTATTTTAAATATTTCCAAGAGATAAGAAATTCCTCAAAAGACATTAAATTTTTGGGCAACTTTTGAAGTCTGGGGGATAGATTCTACAGTCAATTTCCCAATTTCATATGGAAATTCTTATATATTTCTAGTAGTTGATTATGTTTCAAAATGGGTGGAGGAAATGCCACTAAGACTAATTACACTACATTTGCATGTCATTTTTTCAGGGTTAACATATTTTTTAGGTTCAGAGTACCTAAATCCATCATTAATGATCAAGGGAATCATGTTTGAAATAGGATAATGGATTTTTTCTACAAAAATAATGGGGTGAATAATAAAATATAAACACTTTATCATATATAGACTAATGTAAATGTTTAAGTATCCAATAGGGAAATAAAAGGAATTTTGTAAAAAACATTATAAACCAAAAGGAAGGATTGAAGACAAAAGTTGTAGGATATAATATGGGATTATAGGATAAATTATAAAACTATAATATTAATGAATTCATATAGGTTGATTTATATGAAAATATGGAACGCTCTTATAAAATTAGAGCATAAAGAATATTGGGTTTTGAGGTAGATTAATTTGGATATTGAAAACAGAGAAAAAGAGGTAAGATTATATTTAAAGGAGTTAAAGGAAATCATAAGGTAACCATTTGAAAATTATCTAATTTATAAAGGGATAAAAAGAGTGGTTGATGACAAACTGATCCAAAACAATCCATCCATCTTTGAGAAAAACTATTGTTATTCAACTAAAGACTCAAGTTGAGGCACTGTAACCTTTGTTCCATATGGGATGGTTTATTTATTGTTATTAATTTACTTCCTTTTGTTGTTTTGAATATTTTCATGGATTTGAAGTAGGATCATATCACATTTAAAAGATAACAGTTGAAGAAATTACATGGGAATGGGCCATGAGACCTAGTAGAGGAGGTTACACTCTTCCAACCATTTTATTAATAAAATCCATCTATTCTTACATCTCCATAACACTTTAATTCTTATTTTGATACAAATAAAAATATAGTTACATGTTAAAATATATATGAATACAATAAGTAAATTTTATTATTTAATTTTGAGGGATTCTTGGTAGTTTAGGATTTTTAAATATCATTTTGATTTTATATTTTCATAAAGTGTGTTTTTCAATTTTCTGTGTGTTTATTTTTCAATTTGTGACTGTTCTTGAAACTTTTAACTAAATTTATTATATTTTCCAATTTTGTTCATGAAAACTAGCTTAAATTAATTCTAAAAATTACTTTGTTTCAAGTTCAAATATTTCGGGATATTTCATGAAAAAATTTCTGATTTTTGAATCACATGCCATAGTTCACTATATTTATCATTGAAATCACTTTCCCTTGAGGATTTTGAACTATTTTTTTCATATTGTTAACATTCAAATCCTTTCTTAATTGAACCAAATCATTCTGGTTTTAACCATAATTTTAATTATTCCTATCAAATAATGATGTTTTTAGGTACTTGTATTTTAAATTATTGAGGAATTTCTTTAGATTTAAAAACTACTTCTCAAGAAAATAAATTTTATTATAGCCTTATATATGAATTTAATCCTTGTATCACCAATAATCCATGAATAGTCTATTATTTTATCCACATTAAAATCCAATTTCCCAAATCCAACCTACTCTTGTATTGAAATCTCATGAACTAGTTGAACTTAAGTGTGGGGGGAAGCAGTTTGGTGTTGTGATACTTCATTTAAAGATAAATTAGGTGGAAGAAAAACTTTGAAGATATGTATTTTGTACTAAAAAATTTATTCTAATGAATTTTTTTCTTCTCTTCTACTTTCTTGGTAAAAGAAGATTTTCCTTTTTGGGTCTTCCAAGGGGGATATAAAGTTGTTCCAGTTATGAGTTTTCATAAAAAATTATGTATGATAAGATTAGAATTTTTTATATTATAAATGATATTTTAATATAATAATATACAATATTTAATGCTATGGGGAGTGAGGAGGATAAAATACTTGAGTTAAAATAAGAATCATGCACTTTTTATTCAAGAAGTTCCAAGCCCTCCTTATTTGACCTCAAAATATTTGACTTCTAAATCCTACCAACTAAAATCCACAGAAAAACTCTAAAAATAACTCATGATAATTCCATTTTCTTAAGTCACATTAGTTAGATATGTGAGAATTTATCAAGCCTATGGCATACCTTGTTTGAGTTTAGATGAGAAAATCATTGTTGAAAAAAATTAATATTTTTTAGATAAGAAAAAATCAATGTGAGGTAGTTGACTTGTGTGCATGGGAGGGGAAATGAAGTGAAATTATATTGAATGGCTTTAATGGATAACATGAAATAAATTTTTTTAATGAGGAATGATATTTATTTGGTAAATGAAAAAAATTTAGATCTCATGAGTAAGCTTTTTAAATTTTCTTTGATTTAATTTTAATGCTTACTTATCCCAAAGCCCAAGTGATATGTGTGGGGGAATTAATAGAGATAATATTTTCATAGGTTTTTAAATGTTTTTAAATTATTTAATCCCTACTACGTTTTTAATTTGACTGTATTTTTCATGAATTTTTGTTTTTTAGTGTGTTTTGGGATAAAATGTGAAAATTTCTTAATTCATAAATTTTAACCGATTTTAAAGTCTTTTGAATTTCGAGCATAAATTTTACAATATCGATACAATTAAAGTGATTATTTTTTTTGGATTCCTATGTTTGTGTTATTCAACATTATTTTTTGGACCATGATTGAATTTGAACATCTACCGGCCCAAAAAAACAATCAATGTGAAAAATATTTATGGTTGAATTAGCGGACCCCACCTTTGTAAATAAGGAATAACATGGGTTATACACCTCCAATTAAGGTGATTCTAACTGAATTTGTAAGGTATATAGAAGATTTGTTTTTTCCATTAAATTTTATGTATTTATTCACTAATTAAGTTATCCATTAAATGTTTGACATTGAAGTAATATTTTAGGAAGCCTCGTTCAGAAAAAGAGTGACTCGATCATTGATTCAATTATTTATTTTTTTGGTCAATGATCATTATCCCCCTCCACTATGTTATTGTTTATATATTATGTAATAGACCGAGATGACTATCAAAACATGTGGAAGGGGTAGTGGATGTTCTATATAGATTAAGATAAAAAAGTCTTGATCTGGAATTTCCTAAGTCAATTTAGGATATTCACTGTAAATATCTCAAGCAAGGATGGAGATTAGACCAAACTGAGATCCTGGTAAGTGTTTCTCTCACCATCACCATTTGACTAATGGTGTGAGAGTAAATGATTGATCAATCACACTTTAATAAATATATTAGAATATGATTGAATAAAATTGAACTAGGGTAGAATATATATCGGAAAACCAACCCAAACCAGATCACCCATCTCATATAAAAGTTCTCAATCACTTGGGTTGGAAATTTGTTTTCAAAATATTTTTTAATTTATTTATTTTCATATATTTCTTTATATTTTTTTAAAAACCAGACAATTTCAAAAACAACCCATTTTCCCTCTAATTAAAAGTTAAAAACTATTTATTGTGTAGTACTCTTAGGGAGACAACCTAGTGTTAATCACTACACTATACATAGATAATATAAAAAGTTCATGCCCCTCAACATGTGTGCATCAAACATTACATTATAGCCCAAAACACACCAAAAAAAACGTGAAATACACTCAATTTGATAATGTTTTGTTGATAAAATCATTTAAAAACTTATATAAATGATGAAAATATTATCTATATCATTTACCCCATACATAGTACTTAGAATCCTAGACAAGTATGTATTAAAATCAAATCAATGAAAATTCAAACCGATTACTCATAAGATCTACCAAATATTCAATAAGATAAAAAAGATATTACACCTCCTAAAAACAATTATTTAAAGTTATATAATAAAATCATTCAATATAATTCCCCTAATTTCTCCTCACATGCACACAAGTAACCTACCACACATTAGTTTTCTCTCATCTCAGAAATTTCTATTTTTTTCACAACACTTTTCTCATTCAAACTCACATAAGGGTTACCATTGGTTGGATAAATTCCTACGTATCCCCCCTTAGTGAGTCCAAAACATATGATTACCATGTGGTATTTTTAGGCTTGTTCTGTGGGTTTTGTTTTTTATGATTTAGAAGTCAAATATTCAGAATCCAAATAAAGAGTTCTGGAATATTTTTGAAGAAAAGTTACATGATTCTAATCTTCAGTCATGAATGGTCTACTCCTCACACCCCATAGTAGAAAATAAGATATAATAATATATGAAAATATCACTTACAACTCACACTCTCAATATTTTAGTAGAGAAAAATACAATATTCTAAGACATAATTTTCCTTACAAGTTCCAGATAGGCACATCTTTCTATCTCATTTAGAACCACCTGAAAGGAACATCTTCTTTTATCATGAAGGATCTAGAAAGGTACAAAATTAAATAAAATTAATTTTTTAGTATTAAAAACCTCAATTAAATGTTTCTTTTGTCACCAAAATTATATCTAAATAACATATCACAAAAAAATAAATCTTCCATGTATACATAAATTCAACTAGATATTGGAATTTCACTTTTAGATCATGATGAATAGTAAAAAGTGTCTTCTAATATGGAATAATTGATATGATGTTTAGGGATTATATGGGCTACATGGTTTAAATAAACACGTAAGGTCATAATAAAATGCATTTTCTTGAAAAGGGTCATTAAAAATAAAAAATTCCATAATAATTTAAAACACAACTACCTCAAATATTCATGTTTTTATAGGAATAAATAAAATTCCTAGTTTATACAATAATGGTTTTGATCTCTCAAAATTTGAGGTGAATGTGTAGAATTTGACAAAATGAGTTCAAAAGCCTCATAATAATGTTATTTAAAAGATAAAGATATTAAACTGTATCATGGGATTCAAAAATTAGAGGAGTTTTTATAAAATAACCCAAATATTTTAACATGAAACAAAGTAATTTCCAATATTCTTTAAGCTCAATTTCATGGAATAAATTTCCAAATATAATAATTTCAATTTAAATTTCGAAAAAATCTCATTTTCCCTATAATTAACAGTGAAAAAAATATTTTATGTGCACTTTTATTCGTGGTGCATCCTAGGGATTACTCACTATACAATACATAGGTAAAATAAAAAAACATTGTATTACCATTCCCCATGAAAGGTGTGTATCAAAACTAGGGTCTTTTTTGGGGAGCTAAATACTGGTTTTGATCAATTTTTCTAAATGTACATTTCATAAAATATTTTTCATTGTTTTCTCTATGTGAAAATTTTAAAATAACAATCTTTACATGATTTATTAAAATTAAAATTATTCTATATGGGAAGATTACTCATAGATGTAATATTAATAACAAGAAGTTGATTATAGTGATCTAAATCATCATTTGTGAAATATGAGTGATTCTCTAGGTGACATGGGATTAAAATTGAAATTGTAGTTGACTATGTTACTAAAATAATTGAGAAACCTAACTATAAGATAAAATAAGAACCTGGGGTAGTGGTGGATGAAATTTAACCACTCATCATTGAAATTGAAGAACCTGAGGACGTAAATGTGGAGGTACCAGAAGATTCATCCATCCTTTCTCAACCATTTATAGAAGAGATAAATGAAAATAACATTCATATTGAGCTATGTGTATAAGATCAACACGAACTTGTTGACATCATGAATGAATATGAGTAACTAATTAATCTCCACAAACCTTAAAAATTAGAAGATCCACCACAATTTCATATCTCTCTAGATATGGAAGAAGAATCTTTTCCAATGGTGAAATTTGAGGAATTAATGGATGAGCGTGAAAATCTATCTCTATATAGAAAAAATATACTAAAAGAGGAACATTACACTTAAGATGATATTCAAGTCTAAGAAACATAGGGAGATGATACATTCTTGAACTCAAACTCATTTAATTTTATTGTAAATAATTTAATTATCACAACTAAATATTTTAAATTTTCAGAATTATTTGACCCTTATTATTCTATATAAGAGGATGAAAAATATTAAATATGAACCAACAATGAATCACATAGAGGTCTCTGATTTTGATTCAAATACAAGTGACGAAGCCCAGGGGGAATTACCATGTTTTTTAGTCTAAGGAAAACATGATTCGAGATTCTCATTTTTAAAGATATAAATCTCTTATTAAAAACTACAATTTCAATTTTTAGTCACCCATTGATTATTCAATTCATGAATCCCAAGTTAAGATAGCACTGGAAGAGTTAAAAGATCCTTCATAAGTAGAAACAAACAAGGAATATGATCTATACTTCATCTTACCCCCTCTATATAAGATTTACATAATTAGTATGTGGATGGATCTGGTATACTCTATCCATGGATCATTCCTCACCAATAAAGGAAAATGAAAGGGTAGAAGAATACACATGTTGGGTTTCATGTATGAGAAACTCTACGCACTGACATATTATGGAAAAGAGTTACTACTATCCTTTTAGAAGCAGTAAAAATTCATGATTCACTTGGGGATCATACTAATATTTATCTTTACAAGATTTCTAGGAATTTAGATTTCAATATCATATTTGGTATTTTTACAATATGAAACCCACTCCCTCTTGTATTTTTTATCTTAAACGACATGATCCAAGAGATTAATTGAGTAATTATCATTTTTTGTACCATTATGGAACAAGGAATACTTAAATAGTGAAGGAAGAAGACTAATGCTTCTTTTAAAAAGGGAGTACACTTTTAATGATTATCTCTTAAAAACTATACAATTTTATCTAAATTATGTTTTGAGATTTAAATTGGAATTTCATGCCCATTCATGAATTTTGAAATTACTTGACTTAACTTGGATACATGAGTTTTTTATGAATATTGTGATACCATATTTTATATTTCTGGGTTAATGATTTTCAATTAGAAAAATGGATAATTTAATGTTTAATATAAACCAAGGATATTGAAATGAGTACTGGTGATTTGTGGGTATTAATTGATTCATGTAAATGAAATTTCCATAAAATATTTCATGATTTGAATTTATAAAATTCATGTGAATTGATTTTTTATTATTAATAATTCTTTGATTTATTGTTGAAATTAATATTTCCATTGATGAGAGGATTTATAGTCCAGGTACTTCCCACATTTTCATGAGCATATTACATGAGGGATATTGGTACATGTCACCTTGTATAACTTTAATGTGAACTTATCGAACCAATGATTATAAAAAAAGGCATTTAGTGTGATTATGGTATCCTTTGAAAAGACATTTTTCCTTAAAAAACAACCTATACATCAATAATTATTTATCTCACAGAAACCATGAATGACATTTTTAGTGATGATCCATTTTTTAATCTATTTTTTTCTATTCCTACCCTAGTCTTTGTATTTTCATGATATTTTATAGTTGAAGTGTGGGGGTAAAGTGAATCCTGGGGGAAGGGATTATTTTCATTATGGGGAAACTTTGTGGGGGTACATATTGTGGGAATACATTAAGGCTGTTTATTCATTCATGATACCTAATTTTGTTCCCTTCTTGAATTATGAAAATGGAAAATGATAAAAATATAAAAACAATTTAAAACAATTGGTTCTGATATGGGAAAAACAAAAGTCACCAATACTGTACCTAGGATTTTTTTCATATGTGGTTAGGTGGTGGATGTGATGTTTATTCTAATCATATTTTTTGAAAATATAAAATAATTATAAGTTTTATTGAAAAATTAATAATATATATATAAATATATAAAAAATAAATATTCAAGAGGGTGCATAAATAGTTCATTCTGATTTATTTAATCATAACCTTTACTTTGACTTTTGGGGGAACTATAGTCACTAATATGAACGGGATAACTTATTTATAATTTTATTTTTGATATCATTCATTGTACATAAGGTATAAACCTCCTAATTAAGCATTAGTTTTAAAATAATCAAATCCTCCTAACCTTAAGGGTGAGAGGCATTCGAACATTTATTGTAACGTCCTCATGATTTTATATGCCTTTTGTCTTTACAAATTAGATAAAGTGAATCCTTTATAATTATATAGATAATTAGAATGTATTAATTATAATTGAATAAATCCATGTGAATTTTATTATGAGTGATGAGATAAATGATTGAAAAATAGGGTTGTAATGATTTGGGATGTTTAAAAATAATTAATTGAGAAACTAGAATGAATGAGATGAGAAACACAACCAATTTAAAAAGACATAAATTAAATTACATGAGTTGATTGTTACTTTGAAAAATGAGAAACTAAATTGATATTTTATGTTTTTTTTTTAAAATGGCTTGACATTGAAAATTTGTTTGATTTAATTTGTTTTGAATTTGATTTTTGGTAACATTGGTGCCCTCTTATTTTCAATGTTGAGATTTTATGTTTGAAGACAAGAATAGTTTATGTGTGGTGTAATTGATCGAGATAGTATTTTAATCATTTTTATATTTATTTAAATTATTTAAACCCTCCCAAATTAACAATTTGAGTTTATTTTCAACAATTTTGGATTTATTGTTTGTTTTGGTATAAAATGTGAAAATTTCCTAACTCTAGAATTTTAATAGATTTTATTCACAATTTTTTTTATTATAACATCTAACATATTGATCCAATTTTAAGTGATTCATTTTTAGGGTTCATTGATTTGAGGGATTCTTCTTTCACTTCTAAACCCAGTGCTGATTCGAACATATGAAGGCCCAAAAAAATAAATCAATTTTAAAAAACTTTCGACAAAAAATAATGGTACCCACACCCATAAATGAGGCATAACTCGGTATTCACACCTCAAATTGAGGTTATTATAGTTTTACATTAAATTAAACTAATATCCACATTTAAAAAGTAAATTTCAAGAATTTATTCAATCATTAATGTGGCCATTGGATTCTCAACATTGAAAGAAGATTTTGGAAGCATTCATTAAGAATAAAATCATCATATAATTGGGTTATAACTTATTTTACACATTGAATATTGAATAGAAATGTTTTAAATAAAAAAAATTGGAAAAACATTCTAGAATACTTATTTTATTGATTCATCAAAAATGAGGGGGTAATATGTACAAACTTTTGAAGGAAAATTCTAGAACTGAAATTTCAATGGTTGAAGACCACTTATGTCTTGAAACATATTAATGGTACATTATGATTCCTGAAGCCTCTTTAATTATAATTAATAATAGGATAGGGGTGGATTTAGAAGGATATAAATTTGAGAGGTAATTTATAGACAAGTTTCATGCTGCTGCTTTAGGATTTTTATTTCCTTTATTTTTATTTTATTTTTCTTTTCCCATATAACATGCATTCATATCACTTGTTAAAGTACTTACATTTTCATATTCCATACCTCTTTACCTTCTAACACTAATATCATTTACCCTATATTCCATTTTTTTCATGACCCTTTTCACTTTTCAAAGGTCAGTGACTAATTTTATACTTGGAACTGGTGGAGGTTTTGTGTAGCTCTTTATTATTATGCTTCAATTAAACATATATTTATTTTATTTGTGGTTGTTGGGAGATTATTACATGAGTGTGGATGATGTACACTATGAAATAATTTTCAATTCAACTTCTTTTATTTGATTCATTAACTTTTCCTCCATTATATCAATAAAAACATTCATTCCATGGATATGGGGGTGCCTTAAGGGACGAAATGGCATAAGGTGAAGCCGGTTCTTTTAGGAATTTCATTCTCAGTTGAGTTGTTATCCTATTTGATTATAGTAGGCCATAGGATTTGTTAGGACAAAATTATTCAAAAATCACAAACTAAATGACTCAAAATAAAATAATTTTTTAATTAGTTTTCTAAAATTAATTATCAAATTGAATTTAAACAATAAATAACTAATTAATGTACTCGCATTCTCAAAACCTAGACCAAGACCTTTCTTCCCTAATTTCATTCTGTCTGCATCTACTTTTATATTTCAATTATTCATGGAATTATTTTCCAAAAAACCTTAAACCATTTTATTTATATAAAAAATAAATCCCAAAAATAATAAGATTAGGTGAATTATAAATTAGTTATTCACCTGACTATGGTGCTCCTGAAGTGAGACGACCCTGGTCTGCCTCTATTCTATATTAATGAAATAAAATTTCATTTTCCATACCGTATAATAGGAATTATTAAATTATAAAAAATCTAATATATTATATTGATATATGATTTATATTATTAAAAATCACTATTAAAATATTTTCCTTTGATATAGTATTTAATTTAATATTTTTATTATAAAAATACCCCGCTACTTAAGTATAAATAAACCCCATCCCTCCCTGGGAAACCCAAACCTAAATAACTTTACGAAGACAATTATCAACTCAAATACATTATATTAATAACTTAATACTTTCTAGGAACATTTTTGATCCACCCAACCATAAGAATCAAAGGATTTTAGTGTCATAGATGAGAAACAACACCAATAAAAGGGTAATCTCTCACCAAATCATCCTCTCATTCTCCTCACCTATTTCACTTTTTCTTCACCCCTTTCAAACCCAAATATTAAAAGAATAATTAATAGGTATTTTAATATTATAGAAATTGTGATATCCTGCTATAAGTATTATATTTATAACATATTAAATATCCATAATTCTCATTTCTACTATTTTTATAATGTCTCGTTAACGTTCGGTTAACCACGAATGATAATTTTTCCAATTCATTTATTATCCCAAACCCTATGGATGGATTTAATAATTTTTCTATAATAAATAAATAAATAAATATATTTATTTTCTGAAAATTTAATTAATTCAACTTATGTATAAACTTCCTTGAAAAAAATAGCTAAATAGACGAAAAGTGGGAAATTTTTTAAATATATCATGATATAAAAATGATTCAACATAAATAAAATAAATTAAGAAATATAATAAAATAATAATAATTAATAAATATAGAAAAATATTAAAAAAATCACTTTTGTTTTTTTGTATTAATTATCATATGTTTAATATTCATGAAGGGAAAATGGGATGAAATAAATTGAGATTTATGGTAATGGGATTATCAAACCCTGCTCCTTTTTTTGGGTTATCCCTCGTTAATGGAATCATGGGTATCAATATTCCCTTAATATTCCTTAAATATCATTTCACTATTCCCCAATTTTATTCTATCTTATATACATGTTTCCACAGTGATTTTTAAGAAAATTTTCATGATTTTCAATAATTACTGTTCTTTCCAAAATAATAATTTGACTCCTCTCCTGTTTTTCTTATCCTATAAATAATGATGATGATTATAAAAAATATTTTCTCTATTGTGCATTTAGGAAACCCAATTATTATCCATTAAAGTATGATTTATGAAATCCTTATGAAACGCATTCCATTCTAGGAGTTGTTTCCTTAATATGATTATCAGATGTTCTATGTGGTTTGCATGATTATAAAAAAATTATGATGTGACAGGTGGGATCAGAATTATATAGCCCTCTAATTCATTGTTTAATGTGACATATCTTGTGATATTACTTTTATAATGTGTGAACATGATGACATCATTGTTTAAAATGATGATGTAATGGTTTATTCACATATGTTATGCGTAAACATGGAAAAATCTATGCTCACAACTATATGTGTAACTTGACCACTATGACACGATGTTTCATTTTTATGCATCACCACATTCTATTAATTATTCAAATTACTTCCTCGTGCTTACAACGATGATTCCATACTTATGGAATGAATATGAAGAACATTCTAACCCATATACAATTGATTCATCTATTTTATTCCCTCTTTGTTATCCATCCCCTTACTAGTCTTTTATCAGACCCCTTCGATTGATGTATATCCTTAGGTGACTACATGTTCTAAATAAAATGTGAGAAATTTTAAGTGGATAATGAATAATTATTTTAATAATGTTTATGTTTTTTTATGTATAAGTTATGTATGATCCTAATTTTCCCAAGATACTAATCCTTTTAATCCTTGAATGTATAACTATTATATTTCTTGTCTTTAAAATTATTTAATAGTCAAGTAAAAAAAGAAGGATCTTTGTATTCTTTATCACTTACTTAACATATGTTTACACCTATATAGGTTTATTTTACCCTTACATAACTTGTATAAGTTTCTATTTACCCATACATAACATTATTTATCTTTAAATTTCATTTTTTTAGAATTACATAACTTTAGTTTACCTTTAATAAATTCATTTTATAATATTTGAAAAATAAATACTATTCAACTAATTTTTCATATTTTAACATAATTAATCATACAATGTAATCAGATTTATTTTAATTTAATTAATTATATGTGTTTATATATAATTTAAATAATTTTAATTTATGTATTAATATTATTAAATCACAAAATATATATTTTTTCATTTTATATAAAAACAAATAATTTTAATTTATTATTTTAAAAATAGATAAAATTAATTATAAATGAGTATATTTACCTAATATTCATTTCGATGTAAAACAATGTAATATTTGGTAGAATATTAACTATTCACTCATAATTTTAAAGTATCTCTTCTCAGAAATTGTTTATTAGATTGGAGATTATCTAATAAATATGATAAATAGTGGTTTGTTTTGGTATTATTTTTTTGTATCATTTTAAAATTGTAATTCAAATTTTTAGGTAAAAGTTTTATTTTTTCCTATTTTTATATCATTTGATCTCTCATTAATTATGTTATCATTTTACTACAATAAATTAACATATATGAATAAAAAAAATTTATTGTAGTTTACTTTATGTTAGATCATTTCTTTTTTTAATTAATTTATATGTAATAGTTGGATTTATATATTTGTGTAATAATTATTTGTTACGTTTATTTGTTACTTTTATTTTTAGTTTAATTTCAAATAAAACATCTGAGTCACCTTGAGATTATGGGGAGGATAGTACACAAACTTTTTTTAATGAGACTCATCATCATTTTTTATAGGATCGATCTACTTCCATAGGGGTGGAGAAGACTTCTAGGATTGGTAAGAGTGGTAGAAAACACATTCCCAACATATAAATTTCATGTATTCAGGAAAAGAGGATACTAGTTGAGTTTGATGATGAAGTTATTCTTGTTGATTCTAATTAAAAAATACTTTTATTACTATGATAGATCCAGATAAAGATAGTATTTTGATTTGTGATTGGAGAAGTTTCAACAAAGTGATAATATCTCATTTATGGGATAAAATTTTGGAAATATTTTTTTTATTATTTATGTAATCATGGATTTTTTTTCTAATATTGGGTTTTCCACTTCATATCAGGTAACATAGGATATTGTTGACATTATAGAAGTCAGGAAAAAATGTTTTGATTTGGATGATTAGAGATAGAAGGATTTTAAATCAACCCTCACATTAGATTTCATTTTTGGGGATAGGTAAAATGAAAATCCATGTGATATATATCCTTTTATAGATGAAGACATTTGTATGTTGATTATCTAATGTAGATAACAAGAATGGTTTTAGTAAGTGTAATGTTATTTTTTAGTGGTTTTTTATATTAATCATCGTATTGATGAATTTTTTATTCTTAACATACTGTAAATGTTGAGATATCATTAAGATATCTGATCAAGAAACATATACCCTCAGACTTAATATTGGTTATGGAATATGTTTTTGGAAGAAAAATGATAGATGTGATTTTTTTTTTAAAATGATAGATGATTCTTCAAGATCTGTAGAGTTTGACGCATCCCTACCCCCAACCATCTAGACATGAAAATTGAAATTTTTCTATATTTCCAAAATTGGGAAATATATAACGGATGATTTGAGTTCTGCCACTAAGATGATTGTAATAATTTTATTAATTTATTTATGTTATTTAAGATAATTTCAATCATTATATAATGTGATTTACTAAGGAATTTGTCAAATATTCTTTATAGAAATCCCTTGAGGAAAAGAGCACATAAGGGACCTTCAAACTTGCTGGTGTGAAGGATATTCTAGCAGCAATATTGGGAAAGCCTGAACACCCAGGTCACATATGAGGATAAGTGGAAAGTGAATCAATAAAAAAATGATTGTTAATTCTGGAGCTTCTTCAAAGGTTGAGGTATGTAAAAGATAAATAGAATCATTAAAGGATAATTTGTAGGTGACTGGTGAGATGAGGGGGGATATGATCAGAGCTTTGGTACAGTTGATATTTGCAAACATGAAAAATAGTTTGAAGTTATAGATTCCACACCTACACCTCTACTTTTAGATCCCACGCCTCCATCCCCACCTAAAGAACCAACTACTCCACCTCATACTACTTATCCAATTCCTACACTACCTCCTTTATAGCTTCCCATCTGTTATGAGTTATTTATTGATGATCCCCAATATCATATTGTTGAATATGGGATTATATATTATATTGGGGACACCATTCATTATTAATATATATATATATATATATGGAATTTATTAGGGTAACTATTTAGGATATTATGAATAAATCTATAAGAGTAACATTTCTTAATGGTTAGGTCACTACAGTTATAAAAAGTATCATCTATTTTTTAGTTTGTCCCTTTAAACTTGTTTGAAATTTTAAAAATGTGGTATGTATATATTATATCATTTATTTCATATCAGTGTTAGATTTTTTAACATTTTAAATAAATTATCTATTTATTTACATGAATAAATTAAAGATAAATACATACTATATAGAAAAAAATGGAGAAGACATTATGTCTTCAGATACTACATCATCTGAACTTGATAAAATATCCTAATATTGATCTTTATTATTGAATGTCTATAAGAATTAAATGATGTAAACATTTTTTCATGTGAACTGTCTATGATACTTTTAAATATAGAAACCATGAAGATTCTAATTGGATATTTTTTTAGCATTACTCTGATGAAGTTATATTCCATGAATGTCAATTATCATATATCTTTCATTTAATTGAATTTATTTAAACTTAATATTAAATTTTTTATTTTATTACTTATATTAATGCACATATAATTCAGTATAATGTGACATCAATATATATATTTTTTGACCATCAATGTATTTCAACAATAGAAATGGAAATGGAATATGTTGAAAGAAAGGTATATACAGATAAAATATTTCAAAATAATGAAATTATGTGTTGTATTTTTCAATATCTTGATGGTAATGGAACATATATTTCCTAATTTTTTATTTATGTTAACTGAATGAACACTGAAATTATCGTTTTTTATATTAGTGTTAATTGTATATTGTGTGTTTTTTATCCCTCAGAGAACATAGCTTTCTGGATATCCTGAATACATGGTGACTTGCAAGAAAACTTTATAAATGTATTTAAAAAGTATGTTTTAATTTTTTAATACTTTTATATTAAAAGGGAATTTAATTTTATTTCATACATATAATTTTCAAATAGGGAATGGGATTACATTAGAAACACAATAGGAAAGTGACGCATAAATATCTAATAAATAAAAGAAAAGGTGGATTATCATTTATGACCACAACACATTGTCTTCAAGTACATAAACTATTATTTTTTAATTGAAAATTATATCAAAAAAAAATATCATATTCAAGGAGTAAAGGAATATCGATATTATCTTCAAAGATTTATATTTGAATTAATTTAAATTGGGATAGATAAAAAAATGCTACAAGTTTAGGATTTGTTATAATTTTTCTTTTAACATGTCTTATAATTATATTTATAATAAATGTTAAATGAAATTATTAAAATTTTATATTTTTTATAACTCTCACTCATATTCTTAATAAGAGTTAAATCACTTATAAATATAATTGGAGGAATATTTCATAGGTTTTATTGAGTTTTAGTTTATTTGTAATATATAATGTTTATTTTAAATTTCAAATTATAAAGTTAATATGATTTAAATATTTTATTTTTTTATGATATTTATACTTCTATATTTTGTTTTTAGTTAAATATTGGTACTTTTGGGAGAATATATTTGAATTTTAGTTTTAAAAAATTTATTTTTCACGTCATTTATTGTTCTACTGATATGAAAAATTTAAGAATGTGATTTTAAAGTTATTTTTTATATAACAGACATGAAAAATTATATTTTGGGTCATATATTTAAAATAAACAACATGATAAAGTGTTTTTCATGTTCATTATATAAAAACTTACGTGAAAACCCTAATAATTATATAGTTTTAGGCATTATTCTATTGTAGTGTTTAGAAAAACAACTTTAAAAATTATTTTTCACATTGGTTAACAATAACCTGTATGAAAATAATATTTACAACATCACATTCTGTGAGATCATAGGGTAATATATGTTAAAAAAATATTAAAAAAACTATCAGGAAAACCATTTTTACACCAGTGTCCCTATATAATTTTCATCATTATTGTAATTGTATTCCATTAAATTAACAGATAATAGATTTTTCACTGTTCTTCAAGTTTCAT
Organism: Viscum album; assembly: GCA_963277665.1. Taxonomy (NCBI): domain Eukaryota; kingdom Viridiplantae; phylum Streptophyta; class Magnoliopsida; order Santalales; family Viscaceae; genus Viscum; species Viscum album. Next base: position 601,873,870 of record OY728128.1, read on the forward strand.
TTTCTAATCTTCTTAGGAATCATTTTATGTCATCCAAATCATCTATTTTAAACCAATTAAACAATGCACATCCTAACCTATAATAATAATAATAAATAAATAAGATATTTTTTTCTCACAATAAGTTCCATCCTGACTAATTGGACCACATTCATCTATGTTTTCCAGATTATGTTGATTTTTTGCTTGATTATTTTTTATATTGTCATGATATATTATAATATTTATTCTTATTTATAATCAAAAATGTTTATTCTATTATTCTTCAGAAAAGGAATGTCAACATCTACTTTCAATATTCATATATTCCCAATGATTTTCTGATGAATTTAACTAAGACTCTTATTCTATAAAATATTCTATTCACCTAAAATTATTTTATAATTGTTTCTCCTCGTTATCCTACTAATATGAGTTACCATTCATTATCTGTCACTTCCTAAGAGATTTTATCGTTTTTATTTCCATATTGTAGAATTGTTGATTGAATATAACATACAATCCCATGTTTAATAACTAATTTACAATCAAAATAATTTTTTATGGCCATTAAAATATTGAAATTAAATATTATTTACTTAATATTAGACTAATGGATTCTTACCAATACAATTTATCTTTAGAGCACCAGAATTTCCAAACCAAACCATTCCGTCGACTCTTACATTTACATTCATAAGAATATTCATGTTATACATCTTGTCGGAATAGAAACCACTACGAAGAATACATATATTAGTATTATCTATAGACATCAGAGATATTTTTTCAATAATAGATTCATCCCACATATTTAGATTCTTCTCATTCTAGGTGTCTCCAGAATGAGTCAACACATATGTTAGTATCTTCTCATTTTATTCCACATATAAAATCATGACATATTCTCCATCCATTAATAGGTAAAATATATTTATCAAAGGAATTGAATATTAATTAAATGAATTCGTTGTTATTTTTTATATATAATAGAGATATATTTAACCTATTATATGTAATATATTTATAACCCCAAGTTAGAGTAATTGAAACAATATCCATATATTTAAATTTAATTCTTATATGAATGATAGTTTTCTATTACCCATTGCTGACATCCAATTACTTAACCTTTTAGGTAACTATTAACTTCACCATAATATGACATGGTGTGGCCTATGTAGACATATAATTGAAACATTTTAAAAGTAAATATCTTTTTACTTACAACCTTATAGATATCCCCAAATTTTTATGACTCATTATCTGATAAACATTTCTCTATGATTGAGAACATTCTCCATCTATCTTTTACTTTTTATCATTACATTTTCTAAAAAAAAATATTATTTTTCAACCTCATAACCATGAAAATTTTCAACCATGTAATTTAGTACCTAATATATCAACACCTCCTCAAATCCCCTTGTGTCTCATTCATCCATTTAATTTTAAAAATTATTATAAAAATTATAAATTGTAGATTCTATAACAATACATATATTTTTATTTTGTGCTATATATTCATTCTAAAAGAGTTAAAATTATTTTCATGTTTCCCAATCATATTATATTTTTACTAAATATACATGATGCGATCATAAATTATCTTATTTTTCCCTCAATTTTTTAACATATATCTTAATTGTTCTTTAGGATTCCCTTAATCATTTTCATATTATTCAAAAAATTATTCTACGTGGTAATACTTTTCCTCATTATCATAAATAAATCTTGAGGATTCCATTATTAATCCACAAATATTATTATAACTATTTATTATGAGGTCAAAATACTCAAGAACTCCTTCCAATTCTGGGTTGATATAATAAAATACCCCTTCTTGATAATTCTTTCTTTGGATTTCTCTATTTTTTACATTATTCTATCTTCTATAGGAATGATACACATAGTTATATAAATTTCAAAAGGAACTTCTTAAATATCTACACCATCATTACTTAATAACACTTCTCTTGGAAACATCTATCCAATTATATTACTATAATTTATGTTCATTCTAGGAGATAATTTTTTCTTTGTATTTTCTGGGAATTAAAACCCATGATCAACTCTATAAAATATTATTGGGCACCAAGAAACAATGTTTCCATTATGTTTTCCATTAAATATTTTTTCACCATTTAAATTCCCTACCAAAAGAGATAATAAGTCATCATTAATACCATATTCAATTTCATTTCCCTAAATATATTACTTTTCTATATATTTGAAGTAATTGTTTTAATAATATTTAAAAAAAATTGTGTATTTACTCACTTATCACATGTGAAAACTTTGTAGTGTATATCATTGATATATAGTTCCCCAATATTAAATTATTTAAGAGATCAAAATTTTGAATTATAAATAAGTGATAATATTTCTATGATCTTTTTCACTATATCAAAAACATTCATTTTCTAATAAATTTCATGAATATCCCTAATAACTTTGATAATACAATGGATGAAAATATGAACATGTTACCTTAAACCCATATTCAAATCATCAAGAATATTATGAAAACTAATAGCATTTCCTGATTCACATTACTTTCACCTTCATTATTATTAGAAATATTGTCCAAAATTAAATTGTCTAATATTTAGTTAATCACATTCATGTATATTTGTATAAATAATTCTATTGGAAAGAAATTTTAGGCATAACATCATAAGTAATTAGTTAATATTTTTCATATATCATTACATTTTAGTAGAATCATTTACTTTATTTCTAAGAACATGTTTCCCTAATACATATATAGGGTCTTGTTAACCTCAAATATGGAACTTTTATATTCATTAAAATCAGTTCTCACATCCTATTCATAATTTCTTGGTGAAATTTATGTATTTAAATGTTGAAAGTTTACCGTTTTTTATACTTACTCTACTCACGATGTGATCTCAATGCTCAAACCATTATTTGTTCATACAATTTGTACTGTGATTTAAAGAACCTTTAGAGTTTATATCCATAAATTACAAATATATTCCAAATTAAATAAATAACTAAAAAAATAACCTTCAAATGTTGTCTAATTGACTTATAATTAAAAAAATCGACATTGAAACCTCTATTTGTAACAAATATACATTAACTTAGAATTGTTCTCTATATTCTTTCAAAAAACGATTATAGTTTGATTGTCTCACGAAATCATTAATGGGTATCACATATTCACCACCATTTCTTCAAGCTATGACTTCATATAAATAAATTTTTATATCTTTATATGTAACAACATAAAAATATTTGTTTGAGTTTAGACTAGTAGAGTTTTTATTTATGGAGTGAAAATTAAATCAACTTCCTCCAATAAAAAATGATCCATAAAAGGTTGAATTTTAATCTCTAACATTTCCAACCCAATATGAATTATTATATATATAATGTAGAAATTATATGTTCCTATAATATATTAAACAAAAATATAGTGTCCCTTTAACATAACAGAAGATCATTTTAATCTTTGTAGGATGCACATCCTTCGAATTTGAATAGAATATTGCACAAAGAGTAATGGTGTATATAAAAATTATAAAACAAATTTTCAAATATTATAACATAATAAGAAGCCACAATAACATTGTTTAATCTAAAATCTTTCAATCCTCATTAATGGATGAATTTCATATATTTTTTAGGGTATTAGAAACCACTCTCAATTAATCATTTTCAAACTTCTTCAAAATCTCATTAGCATGGTTATCCTATGGTAGAAAAATAGAGCCTAAAGTTTTTTTGATATGAAGACAAAATAATAATATCAAATATATTATGATTTATGACTCAAAAGGTTTCCTCATTTGATTAAATTATCCATCACATCTTCCCTCTTTTTTTTGGAAAACAATTACATTGATACACAAAATTATAAAGATTGAGTTTATGTTGTCTCTAATGACAAATATATTAGAATATAAATTTTCTTCCACTATTTTCACACACCTTAATATACTATATGGATTAAAATATTATTCTTAGGAACGTTTTTAAGACTATATAAATCCATATTCATCTAAAAACTCAAGATCTAACAACCTTAACGATAAACCCTTCTAGTTGCTCAATATAGATAAATTCTTCAAGTTCAACCCACAAAAATGTAAAATTAACATAAATTTTGAACATATATGAAAATATATTTTGAATATTTCTCATGTAATATCAGTATTATTTGAAAAATTAAAACATAGTAAAATGTACCATAAAAATATATACACACAATTTATGATAATACTTAGAAAACATGATGATGATTGTTGATTTCTCCCTTGCATATATCATTGAATTTATTCCATACAATTAACAACATCCCTACCACATTTTTGTAATTGAGATGTGAAAATAGTTCCCATGTGTAATTATTCATAATTTTATTTATCTATTATTTCATTTATATTATCTATTCATCATTTTCAAAAGCATCCTCAATATTATTTGGTTCAAATTGTGAAAGAGAATAAATGTGTATATAATTCACCAAATTTCTTTAGGTTTGGGGACATTTTTTTTTATTTCTATAACAATTTTTTATGTTTATGTATACTTTTAATGTCTTGTAAAATTAGTTTCATCATATACAGGTTTTTACCCACAACTATATATTCCAAAAATAAATTGATTGATTTATAAAATATTCATTATAATCTTGAATAATCTCATGTCTTCCAAAGTATTATCTAAGGTTTTCTTCAATGTAATTATCAATGAGAAATTTTTTTCGTAATTATTAATAAATTTCTTATATAATTTTATCAAATAAATCCCCAAAATTTTATTGAATAATAACGTATCACAATGACATATTCCACCAATTGTGTATTAAAGAAATATAACATCTTCACCTCTCTAATTTAATATTCCCACGTATTTACATTTGATCATCATTTAAAAAGGGATTACGAATATCATTAGGAATATCAAGTTTAGTTTCTAAAAAACAAAACATATATTGGTTGTTTAATAAATTTATTAGAGTAATCAATAATTAATGATAAAAAACACTACTGTGGATAATTTAAAAAAATATTTCAAAGTGTTATTATAAGAATAAATTTTTCTTCCCATTTCAACAACTATTTGGTTCTTCTACTTAACTACTCCATTTTTTTGGGATTTATGGATAACTGTACTCATGAAATATTAAAAAATATATAAATATATGTATTCATTATATTTTTCTTATATTCAGATCCATTATTAGACAAATTTTTTTGATATCATACCCCATTAGGTTTTTTACACTCATAGAAAAGTATCTGAATATCTAAAGACCTAATGATTTACTTAACATAGTCATATTTCATAAGTAATATTTAATAAATTAATGAAATTGCTATCTTTATTGATTGAGTTCAATCTTATTAGACTACACATATCTGACTATATCAACTCAGTATGTCTCTCTATCATCATCTCAGCCAACTTGTGGCTCAAGATCTCTATTTTTTCATTATTAATTGTGTTAAATGAGTTTATGCTTTCATGATATGGAATCATAATATTTTTCATATATTAATGTTAAAAAAATTATATATGTATTTTCTACCAAATGGAAATTTCAGGAATTCCATACCTGATTCATCTCTTTTATTCGCATGCAGAATGTTTTTTCATTATTGGAAATTTGAAATAATTTATCACATGATAATTTTCCATTTTGGAAGATTATTCCATCATTCATAGTTATAATAACGCATCCATTCATTTTAAAAGTAATATCATTCTCATTATTAAATAATACATAGTTAATCAATATATTTTTTCCCATCAGATCCAAATATAGAACATCACGAGATGTATTCTTATTAATATTAGTGTATCCATTTACTTTTGAATTTTTTGATCTGTTTTTTGATCAAATTAGTATCACAATAATCATACATATGAATGTATTTCAGGAGATTAAGAATAAAAATCATAGCTAATGAGAAATCATAATTGACTATCTTATGATTCTATTTTAATTACTTATATTTTCAAAGTATTTTTTTTATATAGAGTGTTTTCGAGACCAGGCGTGGAGACAACATGTGGTTACAAGGCTTAGTGTTCCATAAATAAATGTTTGAAATAAATTAAATATCACATGCTTGCAGTTTTCCAGAAAAAAAGTTGAAAAATCCTGAATATGGGCCCGAATGTGAAATATAAGGGTACGGTTGAGTTTGGAACATGGTTTTTACCATAATCATGACATAATCTGTATCAGTACGATCCAATTGTGAAAAAGTCATCGTAGATGTAAATAAATTAAATAAATTAATTATTTAATTTTAATTTTTTTGATTATTTTTTATATTGTGACTGATTTATCCTGATACTACATAGTAATAGGTTATTCACAGGGTTGGATGCTAAACCTGGGAGATCTAGAGACCACTGGATGAGAGCTTTCTTGGTGAATGATAATTGATCAGGATCTAATCATGGATTGTTGCACAAAAAGAGTTCATGGATCTTTTCAACACGGAAACACAACTGTTCCTCATCAACAATCGATCCAAACACCAGGTAGGATGTTTTTTTATTTCCATACCATTTCATAATCCTGATTAAAAATAGATCACTTCCATGAATAGAATTGATACATGCACCATTATTAGAATTAAATTGATAGAATTGTTTGTTTATTTATTTTGATTTCTCCCTCTCCATTTGTTTTATTCTACGAAAATGAATCGAGGCCAAAGGAACAATTTCCATGTTTAGTTTATTAAATTTTTTGGGGTATAGATTTCTCTCATATTTCATCATTTGATCAATGTTGGTATTTACTTTAGATAATGTTCAGACAAATACCCAATTTATGAATGTTGTGTGACTATTCTTTAGCACGGTGGATGGAAACCACAGATATGCCATGTGATGGAGGTTTTGGTTAGAGAATTTATGATAATGATGGATGGATCTATGGAGCATGAAACTGAATTTGGTTTTCTTCATTATTCCCAAGATACAAATGATGCGGCTATGGGTTGTGTGAACAGACTATTCCCACGTAGATTTGAATCCCAGATCTATGATATCTAGGGACTTGAGTCTTAGCCATAACTAGATCGATTTTTTTTCAAAAAGGATGGTGGCTCCATTGATGAGGTTGATGATGTAGAACAGAACTAATGTTTCTTGAAAATACATAGAAAAAAAACTTGTATTTTGGGATTACATGCCATATAGGCCCCCTAGATAAGGTGATAGGGTTCTGATTATTGTTATGTATCACATTATATGTAACCCACCAATGATGTCTTGGATTGTACCTCAGAGGGTACATGTACATTTCGAGGAGTACATTTTCAGTGGTATGCCACATACATGTACACGAACATAGCCACATGTACACGGGAGGTTATATGGTAAGTCCATATACACAAACATAGCCCGGACACACAAACATGGTGTAGTGTGTCTCAAAATGACATGTACTTCTTCTACACATTATATATGTTGAGACATGCATATTGTATGAGGATTTACCACATGGGAGATCATGGGGATATATGGGCACATCGTTTACCCCTAGTACACACTGTATAACCCCTTCAAGAGTGTTTTTTTCTCTTTATTTTCATAGTTTTCACCATTCATGGTTGAGTGTGTTCCATTACCCCATTACATCAAAGGTACAATGTGGAATTGCGTCCATATAATAGGATTCCAATCCCCTTTAGAGTTTTAGTCTTAGATAGAGTTTTGGTGTCCCTCTGTGATATAAGAGTGTGATCCTCGATCATTTTTTTTACTCTATTAGGGTTTATGGAATCAAAATTACCACCCTAGAAAGGGTGTCGATCCTCTATCTATAAGGCTATATCGGTAGGGTTTGTTGTATCATTTTCATATGATCCCATTCATAGTGGGTTGATACAAATTGGACGCGTGGTGTCCCATAGTGGTTATAGGCGTGAACACCTATATGGGTATTTCGGTCTTCTTAGATCAGTGATATTTCATGGGTGGGGCACAATCATCTAGAACTCTTTGTTGAATGTCTTCATTGATAGCCTGGATCATGGATTGGGTTCTCCTAGAATGAGCATTGCTTCAAATAGAATCATTTGGTTAGAAATTAGTTATGATCTCAAGGTGAAGTGGTGTCTTTATTGAGTATATATAGGTGTTTTTATTTTACATTTATTTTTATATCTTTTATTTATCAAACCATAATTGGTACTTCATTCTTAGTAATTTTAGGGTGTCCTACTGAGTATTGTCACACTCACCCCTTCATGGTATTTTCCCACACGTGTTGTGTCATATGATGATCATAACCCCTTAAACAGTGTCCTGGGATGAAGGGGAGTTGGTGGGCCATATCTAGATAATTAAAGAGCATGTTTTTTGTTTGGATCGTTCATTTAAATTTAGTCCTCACCATTGTAGAATGTTGGACTCTTTAATGTTTTTGGTTGGCCTTATATTTGGCCCCTTTTTCTGCTTCAAGTACTTTACTATCATAAACTATTGTGGGATCCCAGAATTATTCATGCATTACTTTCATATGTTTTACATTAAAATATTGTGTTCACATGGATATGTGTGTGTGTGTGTGTGCATTTTTACTTTATGAAAATGCCTCCTATTTGTTGGAAATGCCTACTCAGCACTAGTCTTTATCCCTTGGACTATCAGAGGTGGGCTTTGGGTAGCCACAGGTCAGTCCTCAGAATGTCATTTCATGATTGAGTGGTATCATATTAGGTTATAACTTAGGACCAGAGTCAGTGAGTTTGTTTTGGGGTAACATTTTTTAGTGTTTAAAGTTTGTATTTTAGGCTATGGACTCTATTATTGGTGTGGCATCCGATATATCCATACACCAAGACTCTGATCACATCCCTTTTGACTCACTACTTATAAACAATGGTTCTAGGAAACACTTTTTTACTTTCATCATATATGAATAGGCTATGTTTTACATGTCCTTATTGAGTAATAACTGTAGATATACTCTTAGGAATATGGTACATCTTGTTTTATTTTAGGATGCCTTGATGTGGATAGTCATCCAAGACTCCACTACATGATCACAAGGATGATCTGCCTAGTGAAAATGAATTTATATAGGGTCCTGAATCAAAAGTAGAACCTCTGGGTGGTTTACCAAATATACCACCACCCATTGAGAAACAAATATAATTTGAAGTACTAGTTTTTGGTGCATTCAGGATGAGTGGATTGGCTGAGTTTCAAAGGAAGAGACCTCCCAGGTTTCAAGGTGGTCCAAAACCCAAGGTGGATGTGGACAAGATAGTGGCATTCACTCATCTTTTCCCACTTGTGAGTATGCCTGAAGATCATATGTTCATCCTCATGAAGAGCCTTATTCATTGATATTTTGCGAAATGGTGGAGATTAGTGACCCAGTCACATGACAAGACATGTCTCTCATGGTTATACATTGATCATATCTTAAGGGATGAGTTATATCCAACAAATTTGATATCAGTATTCACACAGAAAATTTTGCATCTATAGTAGGGTAGTATGGCTGGGGTAGAGTACTCAATGAGGTTTACTGATCACTCCTTTACTCCTTGAATATCATTAACGGTATATTCATCATAGATCATATATTTGATCAGGTCTTACATCAATACATCAGGTCTTTATAGGTATCCATTTCTATTCCCACCAATGATGGGGTGCTTGAGCGATCCCTGGTAGTGGAGTGATTTCTAGCATAGGGGAACAAACAGTGGATGCTAAAAGCGGGAACCCCGTAGGTGAGACCTCGATAGTAGCCAGCCAGTGACAGTCACATGGATAAAAGCATCTTAGATGCTTCAGGAGGTGATCCTAGTACACAAGGTTAGTGGTGAAGGGTGGTCAGGGTGGCTCAAATCATTTGAGGGAGTGGCGATATTTATTCTATTATGGTCTGGGAAATCTGTCATAGGATTGTCTGAATTTTTATATATTTTATTATGAGATGGTCAAGGGACCACAGATATAGATATAGAGGTAGTATTAGGGTGTTCTGTAGGGTTATGAATGTGAGAAAAGTGCCAGCAAGGAAGTAGGAGGTGGCTGGATGTTCGACCTATTACCAACACCACCCCCAGATGGTCCCTGTTGGGAACAAGTAGCTGATGGAAAAAGATGAGGCATGGTGCAGGCTATAAAGGCCAATGAACCTAAGGCTCGACAAATGATATTATGTGCAATATGTATCTTTTCTACATTCACTATAGTATTACTATATCCTGGTGAATGTCATTCCTTCCTTTCAACTTCTTTGGTTTGAGAATTAAAGATTCCAGTTGATACATTGGCTTGAACCTTACCACTAGAGACTCTCCCAGGTAGAGAATTACTGATTTCACTCTTATACCAAAAATTTATATCTGACATATAGAGGGGATATTTTTTTATTGAAACGATTTTTTATAGAAATGAGGCACCACTACATAGTATTTGTTATGAACTTACTATCCACAATTCAAGCCCATATTAACTATTTTAGGTGTAGGATGTTGTGTGTCTACAATGACTTAATGAGGTTTTTCATTACGGGTGAGAAGGAAACCACGGTGGTATAGGAAGACCTCATGTAGAGGATAATGTGTCCAATTACTAACCAATTTGATAGCATGACTCTTGGAGCAATAGATTCTTTGGGTTATCAATTTCCTATGGTGGTTGTAGAATATGACAATGTCTTTCCTTAGGACATCACATGTTTACCTCCCTACTGAGATCTATATTTCTACATTGAATTTCATATCAAGATTGAATTGATATCTACACCATCATATCATATGGATCTAGCAGATATTCGAGAGATGAGGGTTCTTTTGGAGGACTTCCAGGAGAAGGGATTAGTTATCCCGAGTATTTCCACATAGGAAGCCCCAGTGTTGTTCACCACGATGACAAATGGAAGATTGAGGCTATGTGTCAATTACTGGTGAATGAATCAAGTGGTCTTGGAGAATAAGTATCCACTACTAAGGATTGAAGATATCTTTTAGCACTTGATAGGGGTGCGATGGATATCAATGATTGACCTCAGATCAGGCTATCATCGGCTACAAGTACGGGATGAGGATATATCAAATAAGTCATTCAGATGTCGTACAGTCACTATGAGTACTTGGTGATATCATATTTCATTAATAATGACCAAGTAGTGTTCATGGGATTCATGAACTAGATATTTCATCCTTTCTTAGATAGGTTCATGGTGGTCTTCATCGATGACATCCTAGGGTATTTGGTGTCCTAGGAAGAGCATCTGAGACACTTGAGGATGATTTTGAACTCACCCCAAGAGCACTAGATTTATGGGATTCTCTTTAAGATTCAGTTTTTGGATTTGAGAGGTCTAATTTTTGGGACATGTCATCACATTGGATAGAGTAGAAATACACCTAAAAAGGGTTGAGTAATTTCTTTCTTGAGATCCCCCCAATAGTTTAACCATGTTGCAGAGTTACCTTGGTTTGGCAGGGTACTATCAGATGTTTGTAGCCAATTTCTCTAGAGTGGAAACAAACTTGATTTGTTTGACATAGAAGGGGAAGCCTTTCATGTGGATATAAAGGTTATATTATTGATTTCAATATCTGAGGAAGAGGTTGGAGAGTGCACTCATATTGATATTTCCATAGGATACTGTCGAGTACATTTTGTTCAATGATTCATCAGGGACTAGCCATGGTTGTGTTCTGATGCAAAGGTAGATAGTTATTGCATATGGTTCATTTCATTTGACGCCACATGTGTAGAACTATGTGACCCATGATCTTCTGTTAGCAATGGTAGTCTTTACACTAAATATGTGGTGATACTACATGATGAGAGATAATTTTGTCATGTACTCTGACCATAAAAGTCTCAAGTATATCTTCTCTCAAAATGATCTTAACCTGAGATAGAGGTGATGGATAGAGTTCCTCCTAGACTATGAATTTGAGATTTTCTATGATCATATAAAGGGTAAATGGTGGTAGATTCTCTCAATAGGATATATTGTTCTTAGTTTTTGGATGAGGCATCAGATAAGTTATCCCCATTGTAGTTGTCCTTAATAGACAAGGATAGTTCTTCATATCCTTAGTGTATGGTTGTTAACCCACTGGTTTTATAGCATATCATAGATTATTCGAGTGGTGATAATAACTATGAGACCTGATATAATCAGATATACAAGGGTCATTCTTCTAATAGACATTCTAATGGATGTTAGCACACTGTCCTTTTCAGAGGATGGATGATGGTACCTTAGACATAGCGGGACGAGGTGTTGAAAAAGTTTTATACATACCCTATGGAAGTACATCAAGGTGTGGAAAAGAAGTACTATATCATCGGATGTTAGTTTTGGTGGAAAATAAATAAGAAGGGGGTTTCAGAGTTTGTCTCTCGATGCCTTATTTTTATGTAGGTGAAGACAAAACACCACATTCTAGTGATTTTAGCACAAACCCTTGAAGTGCCATAGTGGAAGTGTAATGGGATTTATGTGGACTAATTTATGAGATTAACATGTACATCTAGGGGTAAAATTATATCTAGGTGATCGTAGAACAACTTATCAAGTCAACCCACTTCCTAGATATTTGAGAGAAGAGTTCATAAGAATCATGGATAAATCTACATGCAGAAGATAGTCTTACTCCATGGAGTTCCCTCCATGATCATCTCTGAGTGTGATTCTCTCTTCATATTTTAGTTATGGAGAGTATTTTCAGGGGCTATGGGTACTTAGTTATGGTTGATCATATCATTTCACCCCCAGCTTGATGGATAGATAGATCAGACCATTCAGGTCCAGAAGGACATACTAAGGGCTTTCATGTTGGTCTTTGGTCATAGTTAGGAAGATCACATACCCATGGTGTAATTTGTGTACAACAATAGCTACCTTTACACCATTGATATGGAACTACTCAATGATTTTTAAAGGTGAACCTAAAGGTCCATGCATTGTTGGACTGATCAATGAAATTCCACACTCATGGGCCCATAGTTGGTGTGGGCTACTACAAAGAAGGTATAGATCATCTTGGAGTGGATGAGGATTGCACAGAGCTATAAATTTCTTATACAGACTAATGAAGAAGACCTCTTGAGTAAGAGGAGGGATACCATGTGTTCATGAGGGTCTCACCATGACATGTATTGAGGAGATTTGGTCATAGTGGGAAGTTATCTCTAAGATTCATTAGTCCCTTCCAGATACTGCGTAGAGTTGGTGAGGCGGCGTACTGCTTAACTCTATCACCACAGTTGGACTGGGAACATGATGTCTTCCATGTGTTACAATTAAGGAGGTACATGTGTGGCATATCGCACATTATCTACTGGGGTGAGCTCGTCATTGAATATGGAGCTACCTTTATAGAATACCCAATAGAGACTGATTCCCCATCTGTGTGTCAGAAGGAACCATAGGAATATTTACAAGATAACTTAGGAGTGGGAGAAGTAGATGTGATCCTAGTACCCCCATTTTTTAGTAGGTTTTTCTCTTTTGGGGAAGAAAATAACTAAGGTGGGGATAATGTAATGACTCATATTTTCTATTTATTATTTTTATATATAATATGGATTATTTTCTAGACCATACGCTGAGACAGTATGTGATTTTGAGGCTCAGTTTTCTCAGAAAAATATTTTAAAATATATTAAATATATTAAATTGAACGGGAACACAGTTTTCTATAAAAATAGGAATAACTCCCTAATGGGGGATAAAATCATAAATCTAAGGCACCATTGAGTTCAGAATGTTGGTTTTAACCTAGGTTCTCTATAATCTGATGTCCCTAGTTAGGATCCAAGTATCATTGAGAGGGGGAGGCGGTGAATCAGTGATATCTTTTTCTTTTTATGTTTCCTTATTTTTTGAAACAACCTTCACCTCCAGTTAAAGAGTTTCATCCATGATGAACACACAAAACCACAGGAACACTATATTTACAAGGTTCACTACTCAACAAGAGTAGATACGTCCTTGGTATGGTACGGAAATAATCCAATACCACACGATCCACTAGAAAATAATCCTTTGATGTGGAATAAAATGAGTAGGATATAACCTTACACTCGTTTAGAACATGGAAAACAATCCGCAAGCACGTGTTCACCCTTTTAACAGAAATAGGGAATTGCAGTATTTCAGTGATTCTTTACAATTGAACATGTGTTTTCTTTGAAGTACTAGTCTTCATGTTCTTACCCAAAAGAAGGTAAGAACTATCTTATGCACAACTGAATACGTATGATGACCCCAAATATTTCACGTGCCCTTTTAGGTGTCTTGCAAGCAACATTCAAACTAGGCATGAAAATTTTGACTTTTGTTGCGAAACACCTCTTTCGCGCAACATCAATCTTGCATGTAACTCTATTATTTTGTGAAACTTCTCCTTTTGCGCGCAAATCTATTGCTTTTTCACACTCTCATTTTCTTGAAATTTTTTCGTGCCTCAAAGGTTGGGATTTCTCTAAGTGTTGAGCCACAAAGATGTGAAGGGTTCACCCATTATTTATTGACCTATTTGACCCCTACGCGTAAAAACCCTGTTCTGTCATGTAAGATCATGAGGCGTTGTGCAAAACCCCGAGTGACATCGCCTTTGGGGTGAAAGATTCTTTCCCACTGTCCTCAGCTTTAGTGCACATTTTAATTCTTTTTCACGCTTCCTTCTTTTTCCATTTTCCAAAGTTCTGATCATGAATTATGCATGGCACACAAAAACCCATTTTACGTCGTGTTTGGCACGCAAGTTTCTTTTTCACCCACCTCTTCTTTCGCACACTTATTGAATCTTTTTCATGCTTCCTTCCTTTTACATTTTTCAAATTTTGGACCACGAATCATGAATTCCACTCAAGATTAAATACTACCTTAAATCTTGCGTGCAAATACCAATCATGCATTAAAAACACCAATATTTCGTACTATCCTCTCTTTTTCCTGATTTTGATGTTCCGATCATGGAACACCACTTGCTCACAACATACTGAGCCATATTCAAACTTCTTCCACCTCCAGATTGTATGTTCCTTTTTCATTTATCTCTTCATTGCATCCTATAACAATTCTTCAGGTTTCATTAAAAAATACACTCGTGAAATGTATCCTTTGATTGAACGGCTTTAGCATCATCAGATTTTCAATAGAAAGTACTGAAACTTCCCTTTCATCCAGTAGCATCATTCCAACTGATAAAATATGTATATGACTGGAATCATCGGTTCTTCCCCTTTATTTCATAAGGCTTACATCACATGTTCTCCTAACTTATGATATTTTTGAAAAACAAATTCTGCAAAACATCATCTAGTTTCAGTGTTCTTTACAAATTGATTTCATTTATCTTCTTTGACAACAAAATACCAGATTTTGTAATAGAAAACTCTTCTAAATTTCTTCTCCATCCAACTTGGTCCCATCATAATCTTTGTTGGTGGGAGTTGTTCGTGAAAAAAAATTCACAAGTGTAAATAAATAAATAAAAATTATTTCATTGTTTTTATACACAATGACTGATTTCTAATATAATTATGCAGTTATGCGTTTATGTGATGGAATAGCTGCTAAACCATGGAGATCAAGAGACATCAGAATGAGATATCTCTTAGTGAATGACAATAGATCAGGAAAAGATCATGGATCATTTCACTAATAGAGTTCTTGGATCTTGCCAATGATGTAAATGCAATCATTCTTCATCAACGTTTGATCAAAAATCTTGGTTGGAATTTTTTATTCTGATATCCATCGCATTTATTAATCTTAGATGAATGTGGATCAATTCAATGAATATAATTGATACGCATGTTTTTGTTAGAATTAAATGGATGGAATTTTTTACTAGTTCATTTGGATATATCCATCTTCGTTTATCTTCTTCTATGACAAAAAATCAGGTCCAAACCAACAACAACTAAGTTTTAGTACTTATGTTTTTTGAATTTTGTATTTCTCTCAATTTTCTTTTTTCAATCTTCATTGGTATTTATTTTGACCAATAGATTGGCCAACACCCAATTTTTGTTCTTAACACGCTCATTATTTGACACAACAGATCGAAATAATAGGTACAGTAGGAAATTGTGGTTTTAGTTTGAGATTTGATGATGATAATTGATGGATTGAGGGAGAATGATATTTAATCGGTTTGTTATTCATTATTCCCAAGAAACGCATGATGTGGCTATCGATAGTGTGAATGGATGATTCCTAAGAGGATTCGATGCCCAAATCTAAAATCTGCAACAATACGAGTCTTGGTAGACACTGGATCTATAGTTTCTAGTGAGGGTGGTGGCTCTAATGATGCGGAAGACAATGTATAAGAGAATAAGGGTTTCTGTAAAATCCTAAGAAACATGACGTGTATTTCTAGGCAACATGTTGTGTGGGCCCCTTGGATATTGTGCTAGGGTTTTGGCATGATTTATGTATCACATGCCAGGTGAATCAATCACAATCCATGTGACCCATTCATGTCGGCTTGAAAGGTACATTATATGGTACAATAACATAGGTAGGAGTGAAAAACTAGTGGAATGTTGCATACTTTAACATATACATGGCGTCCTATACATAAGTTGGTAAACTAGTAGACCAAGTACACATACATGGATAGGCAATAAGAACAAGGTTTTGTGTTTTTTCTGCACCCCATTTACTTCTATTACATGTCATGTATGTTGAAACATTCATGTCATGTAGAGATTTACCACATAGGAAAACTTGGTGATAGTTGGGATTGTTGTGTACCCCTAGACCATACAATGTACCCACTTCAAGAGTGTTTATAGATATTTGTTTTCTTAGTTCGTATCATTCCTGTTTGAGTGTGTTCCCTTGGTCTATTTACTCAATGGTACAATGAAAAATTACATCCACATCACAAGATTGTGATTCCATCTAGATTATGAGTCTCAGATAGAGCTTTATTGTCCCTCCATGAGACTAGAGTGTGATACTCGGTCATATTTTAATCCCTAGGTGGGGTTTTTGGAATTAGAATGACATCCCTGAGTAGAGCATTGGTCCTCCATCTATCATACTGTATCACTAGGGAATATGGTATCATTAGCATATAATCCATTAGATATTATGTTGATCCAGGTTGATTTTGTGGTGTCCCATGGAAATTCTAGGCATGCCCCTTATCTAAGTATTAGGTTATTCTTAGACTAGTGACAATTATTAGGGGGAGGGTGATTATCTATACCTCTTCATCAAGTGTCTCCAATGATATCGTGTCTCGTAGAGTGTTTTCTCTTAGAATATGTGTTGCTTCAAGTAGCTTCATGTGGTCGACAGTAGGTTATGAACCCATAGTGTTGTGCTTTCATTCATAAGTATATCTAGTTGTTTAAATTTTACATTGATTATTATATCTTTTATTGAGATGGGTTATACTTGATTCTTCATTCTTAGGGTTTTTGTCCATTCTTATTGGGTTTTGTTTTACTCCCCCTACATGTGATTTTCCCACACGTGTAATGTCGTATGCAGATGACGTCCCTTTTGATGGTTTACTAGGAGGAAAGGGAGTGGGTGGAGAAAAGATGGATCTTGATAGACCAAGGAGTTTATTGATAACTTTAATTTGACTTTAGTCCGTTCCCTAGGAGCTGTTTAAACTATTTATATTTTTTTGGGCTTCAATTTGTCCCCTTTATCTACTGTCAGTTGTTTTTTATCATACTTTTTTGTGGGATATTAGATATATGTATATATTATTTTTGATTGTTATACATTTCATCATTGTGTGGGATTGGAGGTGTGTTTGTGTGTGTGTGTGAATAAATAAGTTAGGCTAAAGCCTCCCATTTGTGGGATATTCCTACTCGATGTTGGTCATCATCCCCTGGCCTATCGAAGGTAGTCTTGGGGTAGTCATGGGTCAGATCTCAGTAGGCTGAGTCATAACATATCAAAATTTACAAGTTTATAAGAATCCTTAATCACTATTTCATGTTCTTCATTACTCATCCTGTTAATAACTTTAGATTTTTTTTCATTTTCTAGTTTAGATACTGTAGTCGAGTATTGAGAAACTTTTTGGTGGTTTGTTTTGATTGATTAAACCTCATAGTATATTCATCCAGGAAATTAAAATATTTTTCTTTTTAACCTTCCATTTTTTATATTTTCTAAATTTACCTCTATAAACTCCATGTTAACCCCCCCCCCCCCTCATCTACCTTGAATCATGAACTCTCTTTGATTGTGGGAGTGATAAACTTCACCATTATACAAAAAAATAGTTTCTTACACTCAAAAACACTAAAACCTTCCATCAAAGTGAAATATCCTCATGAAATAAAGAGATTTATTAAACTATTCACTTTATATTCCTTATAATTGTATATTTTCAACTTATTTTCAAATATCTCATAAAAAATTTCTTTCTCATTTTCCTTAGTGTTTCCCCTAGTCGTAGACTCAATATTCTTCATCAACCAAAACACATTTCTTTTAAAATTTTAACTACCAACATTGAATTTACAAATTGGTGTTTTATTATTATTTTGTAATGTGATCACATTTTTTCTATTGATTTAAAAACTTTCACCATTTAATGTTCATTATGGGTTGACTAAGACAATAGTTCATTTAACCATAAGACAATATAAATGTTTTCTAGTAGCATTAGAAACTTCTTTTGATAAAATTAATATATCACTAATTTAATTGATGGATTTTTCAAACACAATGTGAGTGAACCTCATGTAATTTAAATCATCAATATACCTTTACTCATGTTAATTTACATCTTAATTATTATCATAGATATTTATTTTGTCAATATCAATAATATTTTCTATAGTTTATTGGAATTAATTAATATTTCTCATCATTCATTTGAGCTCTATTTTCATCTTCATAATAAATTTATATACTGATTCATCAAGATATTTTCTTAGCTAATAATTATTATGATTCAAAACATTATTTTATATATTATTCCTCTTATTTTTCATCAATAATTGATCCATAATTGATACTCATTTTGTGTTTCTTCATAACTGTACTCATATTTGATACTCCCTTATTATTATTCACTCGAGGGATCTTTGAGATGATTTGATTATCCATTGAAAATTTTTCCCTTTTCAACCCTTGAGCCTTTTTTCTCCCATTCACATTTTTATAAAATAATATTTTATCAATTTTTGTATTAATTTTCCTTTTCCAATAATTGTCTTACATTCCATTATAATTAAATAATATTTGTCTATTTTGACCAGAATTCATCATCTTCTTAGGTAATGATCATTTGTATTAAACATATTCTTAATATTAATGTACCATATCATTGAAATTAACATCAAACTATTCAATATATCCATAACTGAATCATTTTAATGGAATAATACCCATTTATTTTCATTCTCTTACTCTATCCATTTTTTAAATAATATGATAAACTGACTAAAATCTAAGTCATAATATTTGAAATCTTTTTTCTCCTCATGCAACTCCTTTGGATCAATATGTTTTGAAACATTTGTATCTTCAAAAGTCGTCTCCTTATCAAATTCTTCTTTTTTAATAATGTATTTCACTATCTTACTTAAATAATAAATCTAGAAAAATATTGATTTTATATATTGTCTATTCATCCATGTAATGATCATAATGGGAAGAAAATCATTATTTCAAATTTATTTAAGTGTATTCCCAGTAATTTCAACCCCAAGGTAGAATAATTATAAATCTATCCCCTAATTTCAATTATATAATATAATTTTATTCACTCAAATAAATAACACATCCATCATTTCATCTTCTCTCATATATATATCCTGAAATTTAGATAATCATTTTTCGATCATGGGAGCCTCCATTTTTTTCTCTATTAATAATTTCATTAATTTACCAATATATTCCATAAGATGATTTTGTACACGTGAATTTTTTAGAATAATTATTTTATAGGAAATAATGTAATGCATTTTGTTCTCTCCCATTATCATTGATATTATTCTTTAATATAATTGTTTTTCACAAATTCATAAATATGTACACCATTATTAGTGATTTCAAGATCATATCAGCTACGAGATATAAGATATAGAACCATCCTCTCTAATATGATCCAATAATAAAAATCAAATATCTATCATCAATTCTATAATTTAAAATAATCATCTTATAAATAAATTAACAATCCTACAACCCAAATGTTTAGTTTACTTGAATATTAGTTATATAAATGTATAATTACATAATATTTATTTAACAAATCCCAAAAAGTATACACAAAATAACTCCTTCTAAACACAATCATTCATGTAATTATAAGGGAAATTGGATATATATGGAGTGATATCAATTTATTTGTAACATAAAAATATATCGATCAGTTAGAAATGGTTGGATAATATTTATTTGAAAAAACATGAATATAGGAGAAATATATAATTAAAAATAACAAGGAATCATAGGATTTATCCATAATTTCTTATAGAATCCCATATTACCTAAAATGGGAATCATGAAATTATAAAATATTCAATGGAATAAAAAATTGGAAACAAGGGAAAATAATCATGATCCATGTATATTACAAGGGAATGTTTAATAACGAAAAAATTTGGCATAAGTATAACAATTAAAAATTATAACATTTTAAAGAAAGATAACCTCAATAATTTTAACATGTAATGTTATGGGAAAATCTTACTATAGTTATTCCAATGAAAAAATTTATGAGAAATGATAACCATAATCATGGTCATGCATAATGTTTTGATAAATCTATCCAAAATCATTCACATTCATAACATCATTATCTCATACGATATAAAGTATTTCCAAATTCATTAGAGGGATATATTAGACCCACCCACAAAAAATGATAATCCATACATATGTGTTACATATGAAATGAATCATATATCACTTTATTGAAACCCATGTAAAAAATATGGTTTATATATCATTTTCAAATTGTATCAAAAAGAATAATAATCCTGAATTATATTAGTTGATACAAAATATATTTAACTCCAAAAATAAATATATCATAAGAGAATTTATAGGTTGATCATGAACATTAATCCTCAAAAGAAAGATCCCATAAATATAGTGAGTAAAATTCTTGTTAAATCATAAAAAAGACTTATCCAAAAAAACATTATTAACATTTTCATAAAAATTTGAAGTTACAAGTCACTCTAGAAAAAAAATTCAAGAAGGAGAAAAAAATATGGGAAAACATTATTTTAAGTGAATCTCAATAATTGAACCTTGAAAATAAATTATGGTCACTTGAGAAAATATGTATTGGAAGACCTAAAATATATGAAAGTGAATAGAAAATTATTTTTACGCTTTCTAGGAAATTTTTTAGAATGACCACATAGTTAAAAGAGTTATAATATTTCATTTTGGAGACGATATATTTATAAATATAATGGGTAAAAGATTTAATAAATATTTTTTTTAAAATTATGGAAAATAAAATTATGTATGAATTTGAACATAAAGAGAAAGATTTTGTAGATAGGTTTTTAATTATTTATAACAATAAAATAATTTTATAAATATAAAAATACATAAAAAATAATATTTTTACATTAAAATTTAATTAATATATTTATATAATGAAAATAACATATTAAATATAGTAATGGTCTAATATAACAAACATAAAAGACATATTCTAGGAATAATTATTAAGATACAATGAAATAGAAACTGAGTCGACAGAACCATTACCATGGATTCCTACTTAGTTGAACATGATCTAACCTAATGTATAATTAATTTATCTTTATGATCCACATATATATGAATCATAATTACATTTATTTTTATTTGTAAAATTTCTTTTATAATTTTTTAATACCCATTTATTAATCATAGTTAGTTATAAAATAATACTCATGCGTTAATTGTCCTGTTTGTTCTATGCCAGCTTCGATAAGGAGGTTCAAGTACTTTACCCTTATTCAAGTTTTAACAACATAAATAATTTACCTATGGGTTACATATATTTTATTGATATATTTTTGAATTATAATGTTCATAATTTGTAAGAGTGGTTAAAACCTCTTATTTATGAATTTAGATATGATTAAAAATAAGATAAATTTATTAATGAATATACATATATATATATATATAACCAATAAAAACAATTAAAATTAATAAATTCATAATTATTATATA
Source organism: Viscum album (assembly GCA_963277665.1). NCBI lineage: Eukaryota > Viridiplantae > Streptophyta > Magnoliopsida > Santalales > Viscaceae > Viscum > Viscum album. The sequence goes on from OY728128.1 coordinate 601,896,017, forward strand.
AAGCATAATGTATTTAAATTATCTCTATAATTCATAATGGTAACATTAGATCATTAATAATGTATGTGGTAAAGCAAACCCAAAAAGGAACATGTTATACCTAATAAATGAGTAAGAGAAGAGAGTTATAACATGATAATACCATTTTTATGGAATCATGATGATGTTATTATAACTTCAATGAACTGGTTTATTTGATTTAGGATGAGTGGATATGATAATGTAAATGGAAATAATGAAGAAGAACTCATTATGTACTATAACAAAATCGGTCCTCTCACCGTCTTCCTTTTGAATGAAGCACTGGAAACTTAATATTATGACCAAAGTATGTCAAAGGTATAAGAATAATTTTGTAGAGGCAAATGAAAATTTATTTTGGATTTTACTAAAATATATTATTGGTATGATATGGGTTTAAGATTTATACATTTATAACTGAAAATGCGTGGTATTTCTTTTGAAACATACGTTTGTTGTAGTTTAAATATGGAATCACATAGGAGTTAGTTAATTTTGTATAATAAATGTTGGTGATAAATATATAATTTACTCCCCGCCTAAAAAATGATTTTTATAATTTTTTTATATAATTTTATTTTTCAAAATTTGAGCCATGCCTATTTTACCCCATGTTTAAAACTTTTTTAAATTGTTTAATTTTTTACAATGGAATTTTATTACTATAAATACATGATGACCACTAATTATTAATTTCAAATTTATTTTTAAAAATTTGACTTCTTTTTATTATATTATATATCTAAAAGTGATAAAATTTAATTTAATTTAAGAAACCATAAAGTATAAAAAAGTTTCCAAAAAATGTTTGTAAGAATAAAAGGAATTTATTCTCATTATTTAAAATTTAATTAAAATTATATGGATTGTTTTAATTTATATCATTAATAAATTTAATGAAAATAATTCATTTTTAATGTATAATTTAATTTGTAAATATAAAAATTAATTTCCCACATCCAAACAATTCATTATAATTTATCTCTTTATAATAATAAATTATAAAATTACTAATTATTTAAAATTACTTTATTTTCTAGGATAATTAATTAAATTTTATAAAAAAAATTTGTTAAAAATTTGAAATTATGTTCATGCATTATAATTAAATTTTATAAAAAATGTATAATGTCTAAAATACATATAATAATGAATATATATTTATAATTAAATTAATAATTACATGTTTATATATTCCTATATTCTTATTTCAAAATCATTCAATACCATAACATTATCTATAAGAGTATGAACAATTGTGGCAATCATGAGTGCTGATTCAACTAGAATTGATCTCATAGTGATTTACAAAAGTATGAACGTCTCTTATAAATGATATCACAGAATAATTCAATGTTGATGGTCATATTGAGCTTGGATAGGGAAAACCTTAGTTATACTAACTTATTTATGTGATTTCAAATATGTGCCTCATGATAAATATTTTTACCAATCGACTTCAAAGATTCCGTGTTCTATGATGAGGTCAAATCTATATATACTTGCTAACTTAATGGTTATGTTACAATAATCATATTTTAATAAATTATTAGTTAAAATTTATCTCCATAATTATTTTTGTTTCTACTAGTAGTAAAAATAGTAATATATTTCCAATAGTTATATAATCCCAATGGCAATGTAAGACCAATTATTATATAATAAAAATGGAAAAATGATCCCCATGGTCACATAATTTTAATGTTCATATTACATTCCTATATATAACATTACACATCTTATCAAAATAAATCATCTCATTCTCTTGATTATTTTCGTAGTGTGTTTATTATATTTTTAACTTGTTTTATTCTATTCATTTTTTTATTAATAGTATAATCCTTAAGTAATATCATTATGGGGGATATTTAAATATTATTATATTTATATTTATCCATTGTTTTATTCCCATTATTATGATTTTAATTTTGTTTCATTTATCTATCTTCTAATGTATTTATTTTTATAATATTATTTCATAACAAAATGGAATAATGTAATGTTCATTTTAGTTAGATGTTGTGTGTAACATAATTTATAATATCTTTATATGAAATTTATAATTAAAAGTTTGTGGTGTTATATTCCACCCCTACCCCCCATAAAACAATTTCACCGTCTAAATTTCATTACATATATGTTATAAATGAGGGCACTTTTGTATTATGAAAGGATAAGGCTCTATTGTAGCTTCTACAAACTTATGATTTCTTTATAAAATAGTGAACTGGTGTTTGGTTTTGTTTCTTAACACTTTATGTCTTTAATATAATATCTCTATCGATTATTCCTCACATGATATATCATGTACAAAATACGCTTCTTATGACTTACAAAAATGTGATGGATCTGGTATTTACTTCTTAAAAATAAATACATGTAACACATCATTAACTTTTGAGAGGTATTATTGGAGTGATAAGAAAAAATATATAGTCCATACACAGTTAAGAAACCTAATGGGGCCAATGATTCTAGGGATCAACATTACCTTCTTCCCAAACCTCATAACCCCTTTTAATAGAGATATTCAAAGGAATACATTGTTACTAACTTCAATATATAGATCTTATTGAGTATTATTAATATATATCTTCTATAAACATTTCAATTATTTAATATGTTGCCGAATGGTTTGATAATTTTCTATCATTTCAATAATAAGATCATGTCCTAACACATTCCTATCTCCTAAATTATCCCGCCATACTATAGTTCTACAAGTTATCTCATATATAGCATTATATTGTTATATTCATAGGAAAGAGTGAAAATTTTTATTATATGAGAACTCAACTAGAGGGAGCTATTAATCCCAAATTCCATTTAAATTTATAAAGTATGATCATATAATATCATCCAAAATATGAATGGCCATTTTAGATTTTACATTATAATAAGGATGATACATTGTGTTTTAAGGTTGATATGGGTATCTATTTCTCGCTGAATACTTCTCTATAATTTTTATTTGAACCATAGTTCCCTATTAGATACAATTGACGTACGTAATATAGAAATCCTCTCCACTTAATTTAGGTATAATTTGGTAAGTTTATCAAGTGATAAATCCTCCTAAATAACACTGAAGTGTGCTGACTTTAAAAGTAAATCCACTATTACCCCTATAGAATTTTTCCATCAAAATACATAAAAATAGAAATGATTAGATAAATGGTGAGGTTCCACCATCTCCATATTGGTATACGATTTGGTTTTATCAACCTCTAAGATTTGATATATTCAACCTTTATTTGATGGAATACCAAGTATCAAGATATATACTCCACTATCTTCTCTTTATCATATCCTGCCAAAAGTTATTCTTCTGATCTCTGTACATATTTTTTCTTCCTAGGTGAATTAATAAGGATAATATATCTTTATCAACCAAAACATAATTATTATTTATGATATGGATGATACAGAAGTCTGGGTTTTAAATCTTATTTATCTATATTTATCATGGATAAAAATATTAATATTTTCAACCTTAAACTATAGCTCCAAATCTTCATTATTGGTCTCATTAGTCTTCACATAAATGAATTTTTGATAAATTATTTTAGAGATGCAGGATTTAATCCCTTATTTTATGGTTTCCTTATCAATTATTTGAATATCTATAATTATTATGTCTCTTTCAACCCACATCAAGGATATTATGTAATGGTACTTTTTTTAAAGCTTCATCAACCTGTTTTTCTTTCTTAGGATAGTAATGTGACGTGAAAATATAGAGATTTATTAACTCTAACTATCACATTTGGTTCATCTTCAACATTTTATATATGAAAATTTACTTTAATCTCTTATGATATCTAAATATAGAACACATTTTCTCAAAAAATAATTCCACTAAATATTTAATTTCAAAATCACTACACCTAGATGAAGATTACGAGTCAGAATATTTTTCTCAATGGTCTTTAATTTATGTGATTTGTAATTTTTCAACATGTCAATTAATATAAGTAAGTATCCTGACCCCTTATTTGGAACATCACAATAAATCACAAATCCTTCTCCATTTAATGGTAGTGTATATAAAGGTGTATTGGCCCACCACTTCTCAAGATCCTTAAATCTATCTTTATATTATTCTAACTATAGTAACTTCACTCTATTTCTTGTAACCATGGTTATATGATTTAAAAATCATGAGAAATTTCTCAGAAAAGAATGACTATATCAATCTAATCCATGAAAAATGTGGATCTCAATCATGATGGTTGGACTGGACTATTCTTTTATCACTTATATCTTAATAATATCCATATATATTCCCTGGATTATGATTACGTGAACTAATATGGGTAATTTTTGTATACAAATTATATATTTTTTCACATTCCATAAAATTTATCCTTTCAAAAGGATTTTTGTACAATCCTAAAATTATCTTCATGGTCATCCTTCCTCTTATAATATATGAGAATATCAACAAAAATGACTACCAAAAAATTCAATATAATATATAATATATGTTCTCATCAAATATATGAAGATATTTAGGGATTATCCAACATTTAATGGAATAAAAATATATTATTTATGTTCATATCTTGTATAGAGGGTTGTCATGGGTATATATTCTCTCTTGGTCGTTAATTTATCATATCCAGATTCAAAATCCACCATTTCAAATTATTGACCCCCTATAATTTTATCAAATAAATCGTTAATATAAGCTAATTTTTTTTATCATGGTCTTATTATATTCATGATGATCATTATAAGGAATGATTTCCCCATATTTTTCATGATGGAGAATTCTAGTGCACCACATTTTGAAGAATTTGGGTATATAAACCCATATCCATGATTATATTGATGCATCTTCTAGAATTATTTCAATAAAATTAGGTCTATTATATAATCACTCATTGATATAGGTTTATAACCACATATGAGTTCGATTAAAACTGTTCTTCACATTTTAAGGGAATAAAAATTGATTCATTAGGAAATTCCTTCACATATTCCAAATTAATTAGAATATATTCATTATTGAGTTACTCATAAGTAAATATAGACATGTATCCCTCGTTATTGGTTATCAAGACCCATATTAAGGAATTTTTATCCATTGGTAGTTCATTATCATACTCTCATCTGAAGTGCACTATGTTGCATTTGTTGTCAATGAGGCATGAAGTTGTCTTGGAATGAATGGAAGTCAAGGAATGTCACGATGTGAATGACAAAGGTTGTGATGGTGTTGGTGATGAATGGAGAATGGCCATGGTACTAAGATGCGTGTCACTTAGGAGATTCACTAAGTGGCATAGGAGATGTGGTTGAAACATTCTCTAGTAAAATCAGACGATTGTTGAGCTGTTCTTAAAGTTTATAGAACTTGTATCCTGATGATACAAAGTCACAACATTGATTGAAGACCATGCATTGTCTTCACAGTGCATGAGGAGTTGAAAGGAGTTCCATCCACAACTACTAAGTGGATGATGTGCATTAATGAAGTCCATGCACTATCACTTAGTGCATGTGAACATGAAGATGATCCAATTGATCTCTGATTAGATCAATAAAGAACATTGAAGATTATAAGTGATTCAGGAGTTCGATTGATGAAGATGAACCTTCGGGAATTCGATATCCTAAGTGAAGATCATATGAGAGGAGGATTGATGAATTCCTAAGAAGAAGAGAGAAGAAATGGCTTAGAGGAGAAAGGCATCAAGTGGCATTTGGCATATGGGGATACTTTGTTTTTATACAAAGTCTTTATTCCTATACTTAGCAAAAAATAAGGCCACCAAGGAGGCCAGCCGAGGGTCATCACCCAAGGCACTTGTGGGACTCAAGGTCACCACGCCCATGGGGAACCCTCAAGGCCAGGGCAGCATCCTTGAGGTAGGGGCGCACCCATAGGACACCGCATGGGCGCCTGGGGCATGCCCGGAGGAGCACGGCAGGGGCCGTGTATAAGCCCCCGAGGGCACGCGGTGGTGAAGCCCGCGCACCCGAGGAAGCATAGTGGGCGCCAGTAGCGCGCCCACAGGGAGAATAGAGTGGGCACAGAGCGCGCCCGCAGGGAGAACACGGTGCGGGGCGGCACCGTGGAGGGAGAATTTCAACTGAGGGGTTGAGGCGGCGCTAGGGTGATAAAGCGCGGAAAAACAGCGCGCCGATTCGATGTGGGACGCGGAAATTTCACCCGGGACAGATCTGAGCCGTCCGTCTCATCGCGCGCTGGATCGCAGCCGCTCATCTCATCTGCCGCGCGCCGCGATTTAATCCGGTCGTCCGATGTATCTCAAACGCTTGATCCGACGGCTCCCGGATCGTCTCCTTCGTCGAGCCACCCCGAAGCCACCCGCGAGCTCCGTTCGAACCAGGAGCCTCCTGAACGATGATTTCGAGCTCCCGGCCACCATTTTCGAAGACGAAGGCTCCATTGAGTTCGTCTGAGCCGTATGAACACAACCATGCTTTAAAAATGAGCTTGCATGCAACTAGTGGGAGAATTCTAGTGAGGCCGAAGGCCAACGAAGTGCCGAGGCCTTGAGCGTCTGTGTTCTGCATGGTTTGGACTGAAAGAAGCCATGCATGCATTTGAAAGTCGCATGCACGTAGAGGAAAAAATAAAGGAAGAAACCCGCGATGAAACAGCGAAGGAAAACAAGATTTGGAGAAAATCTTGATGATCCGAAATATTCGGTGATTCGAGATTTATCTCACGCGGAAGATATGAGGCATCTATGCCTATAAAAGGAGAGGCCGAGACCTCATTGTTGCTTGCTGAAACTCTGTTGAAAATCCGAGTCCCGTGAGAGCTCTGCCTCGCGAAGCTGAAGCCCCGCGCAACCCACTTGCGTGGTTGGGTTCCTTTTGTGCACTTCTTGCACGAAAGAAGAAAGGGAGTCCCATGTGCGCCTTCCTTGCGCGACAGGAAGACCCGTGTCCGCATCATTGTGCACCCGAGGTTGCATCCTTCTCTGCCCGCGGACTTGCGCGGCAGGAGGTGTTTGCGCGACCCTTGTGTACCTTGAGGACTTGCGCGCCTCCTTTGAGGCAGGAGAAGACCCGAGGCCAAGACTTGTGCTTGTGTGCCAAGTGAAGGAGTGCACCTTGTGTGTGTGCCACTTGGGAGAACACCCTACGGGCAGTGGGTGTGCAAAGGTGGAAGGCCACCACGTTTGTGTGTGTGCAAGAAGAAGTGAAAGGCCAAGCTTATGTGTGTGCAAAATGAAGAATAAATTGTGTGTGCAAAACAAGTGAAGGCCGAACCTATGTGTGTGCACTAAGTGAAGTGTGTACAAACAAGTGAAGGCCGAACCTATGTGTGTGCACTAAGTGAAGTGTGTACACACTTAGAAGAAGAAGAAGAGGATACTCACACAAAGTATAACACACATTTATGTGTGTGTAATCAAAAGGAATTAAACGTGTGAAGGAGTGAGAAGGTGTGTGCTCAAAGAGAATATATCCTTTGAGGGTTTATTGCACCAAGAGGAGAAAGAGGAGAGTGCATGCATGCATGCATGCACATGCGCACGTAATCAAAGTTCAAATCTGCTTGTGTGCATTTGAGTTGACCAAGACCAGAGGATCTTGAAGAAATTGAGAAGGACATGCTATCAGTGCATGAAGATGAAGAGTTTCCATGCACTCAGTGCATGAAGTTGATTTGAAGTGAGACTGGGCCAGACTGAAGTTAAAGAGATTGGTTGTCTGAGTTTTCAGTAGATTGAGAAGACCCTGATCAACAGAAGTGATCAGAAGTTGTGAGCAAGATCAACCGACCTTATCAGAGGCTGTTGAAGATTCTTGAAGAGAGAAGCCAGGTCATCCTTAGAAGAAGGAGATAAAGCCTGAGCTAGATGAGAAGCCCTGATCAACCACAAGTGATCAGAAGAGAAGAGCAAGGCCAGTAGTCTTTATCCCAGGCTGCTGAAGATACTTGAAGAACTTAATGTGAAGAAGAGCTACTCGTGCGACTCGAGGAGCCAAGAGAAGACCCTGTGGTACTCAGGGAGAAGAAGTCTTCAGTGGGATTCTGGAGCAGGCCAGTGGGACTCTGGTAACACTATGTGATGCAGTATAAAGACCCTCCTGTGGGACTCAGGAGAGATACGGTGGGAAGCTGTATCGACCATTGTAATTCTAACAAGTTATAATGGGAGAATCCATGCTGGGAGATCATGGCAAGGATGTAGGCCTTTGGTGCCGAACCTTGTAAATCCTTGTGTCCTGTGCCTTTTCATTACTGCATTATCCGGGAAAGGTTGAGAGACATAATATGAGTGGATAGAGGCCTTAACAAGCCATAGAGGTTTAATTGATTAAGAATAAATTAGTAAAAAGTTTTAAAGGATCATTGATTCACCCCCTCCCCCTCTCAGTGATTCACACTGATCTGGGCACTTCATCATCAATATTTGATCATGGTTTTATATTCTGATATGAAATCAGATATCTTTATCATATCATTTGATATGTTGTATATCTAGGGAGAACCAATAAATTCCAATTATCATATTAATTATAAAAATGTAAGAATAACTAGATGTGTATGAATTATCTTCCCATAAACATTGATCAGAGAAGAGTAATATACTTTATGAAATCCTCACACAGCTATGTGTATTAAATCATAATTCATCATCCAATTTATTCAGTAGTGAATCAATATTCTTATAAATATTTAATGATATAAAAGAATATAAATAACCAAAACCAAATAATACATTCTTAGTTCTTATATTTATAATAATTTTACCACTCACTACTTTGATATCACGATCCTCATAAGTGGTAGTCATTTCATAGGCTCTTTCTTATTCCATTGGACATGGATGATTCTAATGTCTATTATCCTATTTATCCATTGGATTGCAGAAAAATATTTTCATAATTCCTAAACTCAATACATTTTATTAATTAATGTTGGGTTTTTTTATTATTTGGAATATTTATCTCCTTCATTGTTTTAATTTCACTCTTCTCATTTTATTGGAATTTTTGTAGTTTCCAGACTACTTTTCCACATTTAAAAAAATCAGATCCTTTGAGGGAATTTATTAAGTGATTCATCCCTCATTTTTTTTATGTAAGTGGTAATAATTTTATTCCCCATGTTATTTATCAGGTATGGTTCTGTGAAACTCCATTTTTATTTCAACGTCTCTAAATAAATGAGAATTATTAAAGTCTCATGTTTCAATTTCAACTTTAGGTGTGAGTTTAATAATTTCATCCTACATACTTATGTTTCATTTATATAATTACTTACAATAACATTATTTTAGGCAACTAAATATATTATCAGTCTTTTGAGGGTAAATACTAAAATTGGAGGTAAACATTTGGATTCTCATGACATTTTCCTCATATATACCAACATATTTATGCTTATATTAATTTTCATCAAATAATTGGTCATCAATATTAATGTGAATATTTTTGGAAAATATTTAGTGAATAATATTTACCTAAACTCCCCCCAAGTATATAGATTTATCATATTCTTTTTTCCATGTATTTCAAATTTTATTCTTCCAATGGGAAACTTCAACTTCCAAACTATAAAAGACATAAATAACATATTCATAGTCGATGGATTAGATAATAGTGAATTTAATATTCATTAGGAAGATTAAATATTTAGAAAATAGTGGATTTGAAGTCCCATAGAAAGAGAGAGTATTTTATCATATGAAGGACATGATGAATAGTTGAATTATCCCTATCATGTTTGTGAGTTTCATATTTTTCATGTTACTATTGATCACTTGAGAACATTGGGTACGGATTTCCAAAAGACTTTGTACTCTAGATCCTATCATATATGGTTGTTCATTAGTTCAGTCACCTCATTGTCTATCATGGTCATTTTAAAGATAGTTTATAATAGATTCATAAATTAGAAAACAATAACATGAGTAATAAAAAATAAATTAAAAGGATCAATTTAAATAACAATATGAAAAGTCAGATGTGTTATGTTTTAATCAAGGACACCTTCATTTTAGGCTATGATACTTTCTGTTCTACTTATATTTTTTTATTTTTTTATCTTATAAATATTTTTATAATTCCTAAAAATAATTAAACCACACTTTTATTTTAATTGAGATGACCCAATAATAACAATTATATATTTTCCATCAATTTCAAAATTTAAACATTTGTTCTCAAAAATAAACTCACAATCTCATAGCCCAAATTATTAGTGAATTTGAATATTATTAAAATAAATTTACTATTTCAAACTATTTCATCAACATATCCTATAAATTTATCCACATATGACTTGATTCTAAACATAATCTTATATGTAATTTCCTAGGGAGATTGGAACTATAAGGAGTGAGGTAATACACTCTATGAGGGAAAATTTATAAATGAGACAAAAAGTATTAGATTATAAATCTATTATAAAACATTAACATTTGATAAATATTTAATTAAAAATAATATTGACTCACTAGAGTGATTCATAAGGTATTATTGATGAACATATAACATTAAAGGGCAATTTGGGAATATAACACATATTATAGCATAAGAAAGTGGTGACAGGGGATAATAATCAAGAGCTATGGAAACTACATGTGATTTTGGAATAAAAAATAAATTTTATAAAATAATATGAATTTGAAATTAAAAAATTATGAAACAATCCAACTTTGTTCATGTTTTTATATAAATTAGGGATAAGTGATAACCCCAATCAAGCCCATAGATAATTTTTTTATTAAAACCTAACCACAATCATGACCACACATAACATAATCTTCACATGAGATATAGAACATTAACTAATTCATTGAAAGGATATATCATACCCATCCATAATATAAATCAAATCCATACATATTTCAGACACATTAAATCAATCATACTTCTCATCATGAAAACCTATGGATAGGAGATGTTTTATATAATATTTTCAAATTTTATCATATTAAATGACATCATGAATTAGATAGGTTGATAAAAAAAATTTGACTCTCCATAGAAGAAAATAATAAGATAGTTTTTAGAGTGATCATAAGAATTTTTATATAAGAGATACATATTTTGGATAAATACATTAAATTTGGTGAGAAATCATATAAATATGAGTTTCCAAAAAACATTTTTAGCATTTTCATAAAAATAAAATGTTACAATTCACTTTAAAAAATATATTCAAGAAGGATTCAAAAATAATTTCTGAATATTTTATTTCAAAAGAGTTACAAATAATTAAACCATGGAAACAAATAAATGGTTTTTAATGAGATTTGGAGTGGATGTCACAAATATATGAAAGTGAAAAAAAATCATTTTAATATTTTGAGTTAGTTATAGAGAAAATCCTAAATGATGAAAGAGTTATATAATATAATTTTTTAAATTAGATTAATAGAAGTGTAAAGATTATGAAATATAATATATATTTCAGTTTCAAAATATTAAAAAAAAATTCAGTATGAAATAATATGAACATAGAAGAGAAAGAGATAATAGTAAGGAAAGAAATATTCATAACAACATTGTATTTTTAAGATTGGTGAAATAAATCTATGAAGATAGTTTTTAAAATAAAATTTTATTTAATTACATAGAAATATAAAATATCATATAAAATAGATAAATTATATAGTATAGATAACATATAAAAAAATAGTCATGGATGAATGATTATGACCCAATGAAATAGAAATTGATTCAATAAAATTATTCCCTTCGATTCCATCTTGGGTTTAGCTTTATCTAACACATTTCATAAAAAATTTAGGATTTATATATATATATATATATAATAACTATATTCATATTTATTTTAAATTATACAATTAATTTATAATTTCTCATTACCTATTTTTAATCATTTTTTGTTCAAATTTAATTTTTAACTATTAATTTTTTTGGTTCCATGCGAGCTTCAGAATAGTGATTCTAGAATCTGATCCTTTTGAAATATTAGTCACCTCCATAATGGAAATGGGGGTAACATATTAATGTTTTATATATTTATTAGGTACATTTATCATTTTATATAGGAGTCAATAAAATGTATTTTTAAATGAATTTTGATTCCATTAAAAAATATTGATTTATTAATATATATATATATATATATATATATATATGAATTCAATAATAACTAAAAAATATTATATCCGTCATTATTACATAATATTAACATTATTTAAGTTATTTTAATCATTCTGGATGGAAATGTTATGACATTGTTCATGTTTGTGGTAAAACCCACTCAAATCAGAGTGTGTTAAAACTAATGAATGAGTAGGATCATAGAGTTATATTATGATAATACCATTTTTAAGGAATCATAATAATGTTAATATAACATAATTTTAGTGGTGAATCGTATTTTTTAAGTTTATAGAAAACAATGTAAATGAAATGGTATGAAGAAGAACTAGTTACTTACTTTTAGAGAATCGCCCATTCTCACAACGTCTTCCTTCGAAATTATATACATAGACATCCTTATTGTGACCAAAGGATAATAAAACAATAATAACATTTTATGAAATGAAAAATGGGATCATATTCAATAGGTAAATGAATTATATGTGTTTTTTGGAATGGGTCAAATAGATGCCCATCTATCATTGAAATGAGGGATATTGCTTTGGAAACAGAAGTAAGGTGAAGGATGGAGATGGAATAACACAGAAGATTGGTGATCTAGGTATGTAAATGGTGTTGATACATTTATTATTTTCTCTTAAACCTACATTATTACTTCTATGATTATTTTATATCATTTTAGCTATCATAATATGAGCCATGTCATTTTTATCCCCATTACCTCTTTTAAATATTTTTAACATATTTAATTATTTATCATGGTATTTTTACTAAAAATTCATGATGATCCATATTATCAAATTTAAACACATGATTATAAATTTGGACTCCATTATTTATATCTAATTTTTAAAAGTGATAAAAAATAATTTTAATATAATAACACATGATACGTAAAAAAATTAAATGTATTTTTTTGTATATAATTAATATTTTCTTATTATTAAACATTTAATAAAAATTATATGGATTTGAATTTATTTTATTTTATATATCGTCAATTCATTTTATTTTATTCATTATTTAGTAGTGATTAATTAAAATTATTAAAATAAAAATACATTACGGTACACATAAAAAATTATTTAGAAAGTATCTCATTTTTACATGAAATAATTTTTCTCCTAATTTGATAAAATTTAGTAATAAATAAAACAATAATTAAATTTTGTAACTAAATTTTTATAAAAAAAACAAATTTTATAATTTAATTAAATTTATTCTTTTAATGTAAATTTTATAAAAATAAAAATTGTATGAAATAAATGTAAAAGTTAAAAATATTTAAAATTTATTACATTAAGAATTAAATTTTTATATATTAATAAATTATAATTAAAATTCCTAAACATATATATGTATATTATATAAGGGTCAAATAATAAATAATTGTTGTCGTGGGTGGAAATTCTATAAGTATAGATCTCGTAGTGGTTTTAATGTGGTTCAACTTCTCCTGTAAATTGATTTTCTTGAGTAATACATATGGAAGGTTAGATTTTTCTTTATATAGGGAAAACGATAATAATGATACTTCATTTAGAAGCTCATAAAAATGAGCCACAATTAGAAAAATTATACAACTTAATTCTGTTTGTTCACCTTTCTAGTGTTCTATTTCTTTAATTTTTTCACTCAAATTATACAGCTACAATATAATAGGATTATTTAAAAAAAATACTTATAATTTATATCATTGATTATTATTATATACAATTATGGTATCAATATCCATATCATCCAAATTTTCACATAATACTAACAGCTATATTTTCCAAATGAGTATACAAACCTAATGTTCATATAAACCAAAGAGTCATATTATATTCATTTCTATAGACTCTTAAAATTCTCAAAATAACTCATATATTTCTATCAATTTTATTATAGTTATTTTTATCATCTTTATAATGAATTTTATTCCTTCTATATTAATTATGATTGGTATGAACGTTATAGGAGATCGGGAAGAGGAATATTTCAATATTTTTGTATTTTTATTCACATGTGGTTTTGTTCATTTTTTATTTTTTATAATTATGTTTCATTTAGTAATATTATATTTTATATCATTATGTATTCTAATTTAAGACAATAATGAAATATATATTTTTTCATTTTAGTCTAATTTTTATGTAATACAAGATGTTAAAGATTCAAAGGGAATTTATCATTATATGTTTGGGGTTCTACACACTCCTTACATATATGAAATCTCACTCCATAAATCATATAAACTCATATTTTTTGATTTTATCGATATCATACAAGAATATTTTCAATCAAAATATATTAGAAATAAAATAAAATTCAGATATGGATGGAAAATTATATATAACCACATCCAGACCACTCAGGTACTAACTAATTGTCTTCTAAGATATTAGTCCACTATTGGGGGTGAATCAGTTGTTACCAAAAAAGAAAATCTTCATCAATTTTTTTTATATATCTTGTTTGTGTAATTTGACCTATATAGTAATGATATGATAAATAGAGATAGAGTGAGATAGAATATACATAACCTAATGGAAAATGTAAGGTTTATTATGTCTTGTTATCAAGTAGATAATCCATGGTAAAAAATATCTATGTTCCCTCTATTCACATTCTTATATTATTACCAATGATTAAAAGTAAATGATTATAGATATTATTATAAAATTTAATTACATGAAATAAGAAGAACCAAAAATTTAACTAATCACTTCTTCTCAGAACCTCAAATTCCATTAAAATATAGATCATGTTCACACCATTATTTTTCTTCTCAAACCTCACCAAAATCCTCATGTAATGGTTTTTTATTTATATTAATATTTCACTACCATTTATCTTACTTTGGTAAAGATGATACTCTCCATAATTATTAACTTCTCTTTCATTGAAACATAAAACATTCCACTGATCCATGATTCCCCAATATGAATGATGTGAGAGAGGAATCTGAAAAATTCCAAATCACCGATTCATGAAAACTGTTATTTATATTTTTTACATTATGAATTCATTTTAATTCATCAAATAGGGTTTTCATGGTAATTATATTATATTTTAAGGATAACACCTCAATTCAATGGAAATAAGAAATATTGCTTTATTTGACCAATTTGATAACATAATTTTCCAACAATGTGTTGAGGATAAAATTATTCACAAATTTTTCATAATCATTTGAAATATTTATGTGTATGAAAATATGTGATCATGAAACTAAATTTTAATAGTAGGTACTTATAGTTATTCTAAAGGATGTTAAAACTATTTTGATCAAGGCATGTTGTGTTGAAAGACTATCATTGGTCATGAAAGGACACACGAATATGATTGGAATCCATATAGTCCAATATATTTAGAAACTACTAACTTAGACAACATACTCATGCCAATATTGACTGATTGTGATCCCAAAGACTATATTGATTGGAGAATATAAAATTTGTTTTGTTTATGTTCGCTATAAAATCAAATTTATCAAGGATATAATCATATATTTACCACTCTCTACTGTTTAGAGTATTCTCCACAAATTTTGAAAACATCTTATTGAACTTGTGTTTACCTAATGGAATAATGTCCTTCAAAACCCTATATCTTGGCTTGTAACCCCAAACGATGTCATATAAACCATAAATTCTTTCCAATTATGAAAGATATGTTTGAATCCATGATATTTCATTAATAAAAAATGAAATTTAAAATCCATGAAACTTATCCAGTGTGTGACTCCAAATTTTGAATCCCATGATAATGTAATTTTATGATTTGTTATCCCAACAGAATCCCAGGAACTTGTGGTGAGGGGCCGTAGACTTTCACTACTTGATCCAGTGGTAAAAACAAATACTTCATATATAATGATTTATACCAATTGAGATGTACCAATCTAAGAATATTTATATTGTCATAATTTCCATAAGTTAAACATTTTCTTATGATAATAAATATATAATTACAAGAACCAAAGGTTTAGTTTATTTTAAGAAAATATATATAAGTAGCCTATTTTACAATACCTTTGAAAATTTCACCATATTTTAGTGGATGTAGTATCCCTTAGAGACTTATCATAAGTTATAGTGATCAATGTATCCAAGAGAATGGAATCATATGAAAGTAGTTTGCGTAAATTCTTAGTAAGGGAAAAATGCAGAAAAAACATTTCATCACATGTAAAAGAATAATAATATGACAATATATGAACATGGGATAAATAAATTATTAAAAAGAAAATTGAATAACTATAGTCAACCATAAGTAATTTTATAAGGAAATTTAATCTGAAGTGAACATATACACTAAAAATAGTATGGAATCATGGGATAATAAAAATGAGTCATGGAGCATAATAATAAAAATGTGGCATGAAAATATAACATTATATTGAAAAATAACATAAAAATAACATTATAACCCATATAAGATTGGTAATATAAACTTCTTGATTTACTACACACACCCACTCTTGGAGGGTAAACATAATTTCACTTGTGTATACATAACTTATGAGATATTAGATTCTAACCAATGAATTAGAGGGATATATAGTAACCTAACCATAGATCATCCATAAATATGTGTACCACTTGAAATTAGTCATTCATAATATCATAAATAAGCTATAATGTCCCAATATGAAGACCACTCAACCATTTCCCAGACCCAATTCACCACATGAGCTCAAGCATGGCTCCCCATACACTAGAGGATTTAGAATAGCATTGAGGGTCTAATATGGTAGTGTAAGGAGACTATACCCCTATATTTGATTGCAAAACCATAAATAAATAACCAAGCATTAATCATAACTTATTTTGTTGAAATAATAAATAAATCTAAATTTGATAATATATGAAATGTTGAAATATGGGCATACAATAAGGGACACCCATTGGGTTGATCAAAAATAAAAAATTACAAAGGAAATAAAAAATGATGAGGAGCTATTATACCAGTAAGACATACCAAATCCCAACCTCTAATCACATTTGTGTTTCAACATATTGATCATGTAATACCAAGCACTAGTCCCTCACGTACCTGCCACCAATGAGATTTTTCTTAGTTTCCTAAGTATAGTAACGGTCTAAGTAGGGTGAGATTACATAACATTATACAACACCACAAATTAAGTCCCATAAATACCCTAAATATAATTATATTTTCATGTGACATGATCATCATAGAATCCTGTAAAAACATAAAAAAAAAATAACCACTATTGATCCTTAGGCCTGAGACCTTGATCAACAATACATGCTTCAGTTGATTTCGGGTGTCTCTTAGTACGTCACAATATCATAACAACTATATAAGTATTTGATCGATAGATCTAACCTAGTAATCAATAAAAATCAGGCATAAATATTAAAACATATCCTCGGTAGTGGATCAATGGATAGATCACAAGAATTCATGTAATCTATCTAAACTCCAATGTAATAAACAGCTAGAATCTAGTATATTGGAATACAAAGAATTCACTGAATCATAAATATGTTCTATGATACCATTCCAACCGACCAGTTCTCCAGAATTCTGGGAATTCAGATCAGATACATAAAACATCATCAATATTAATGTCTTATATTATTTCGTTGGCTGAGGAATCTCATAATAATATCACAAATAATAATCATCTTAATGAATAAATTGTTTTATACCATACATGTAAGGAATTCATGGGACTTGTGCCATCTAGGGTGTCTCATAAAGTCCCAAGGTCGATTCCTAGTGTCCTGAGAACTATTCCTATTTATTAATTACTAGATATCATGATATACATTGGCACTCCATGATGATGATACTGTGTCAAATTAAAATTCGTATTATATCATATGAGGCTCAAAAACTAGATCCTTGTAAGCTCCTATGGGAATCTGGAACATAACAATCACACCACATTAGGCCTGATAGCTGGGAATCAAGAAGTACCACTGGGTATCTATATCTAGATTAAAATATCTAGGTGAAAGTATAAAAATAATATAAGGATTGGAAAAATCCCTAAATTGATCACCACATCCCACCTCTCCATGGCCTCAGATATTCTATGTGGGTTCTAACATGATACTAGCAACCGCCGCTACCCATACCGATGCACACATACTCAGGGTAGTCCTTCCATTGGAAACCTATTCAGGTCCTCTAGATCATGTTAATGTAAATTTACCCTACATGAGGTTATCTAGTTCATAAAAATATAATCGGGCACCTAATTTTACACAAAGGATAGAATAGACTTCAATTGAGTTATAGAAATAGCCTGACCTCATGGGACCCAAGGGGTAAGTCCAATAGAAATCTATCTAAAGAGAGGGCCCATGTCCCACCACAATTTCTAGGGTCATCTAGATTAGTCCTACCACTCAACTAATCCATTATATCAGTGGTAAATCCACTTAGGATAAACACATCTCAATGTTCTTCTCCAAGCCTACTATAGATATCCATCTCAATTCTCATTTCATCCCCCTCTTGGCAGTGTGTTCATGTCGAGGTTTCCATATATCGAGGTGTCATATTAGTCTCATCCTCAACCATCAACAGCCAAGGAGTCAAGGTAGTGAATAAGGTACATTGTGTCCTTGTAAAATTACTCATCTCATCTTAGGAATATTTCATTGGATAAAAAATTCAAATAAAATTAAAATTTAATTTAAATTAACCAATAAAAACAAATTAAACACTTTAATTTAGATTAATCATGGTAGATAATTAATATAAAAGAAGTCAAACCCCTTAATGGTGTGATATCACAACAAATGAACCATAAAATACATATATTAGAGCTATAATATAAGTATTAATTACCACCTAAATCAATTTGATGTCATTTTAACTTTTAAAGAGTCCTGATAACTTCATCCTAAGATCACCTAGATCTGCTCAGCCATCACCCATCCACTCGAGGACCTAAATTGAATCATTATACATTTAATTGAATTAATTTTGTCATTTTTAATTAATGAATGAATTAAAAATTTGTTAAAAAATTATTTTAAACATGAATATCTACTAAAAAATCTCCATCAAGTCTCGTTTTCCTAGAACTATGACCAAAATTATACAAAAAACCTACAACATATCCCCAACCTCATTTTTGACCAAATCCCAAAAACTCCATAAAAAATAATTTAATAAAATTGTAATGAAAACTTATAAATAAACTCAAAATACAATATACATCGATCAAATCAACGAACGATGACACCAGAATATTTCCTCTAGATTTCCCCTTGTTAGGAAAAAAAGAATCCCCATGATTATTGTTTAGTTATGTAATGATTTGGTGGAATCCTATTCAGAACCTAAATATGTAAAATAGTAAAATATGAAATATAGTATGAGAAGATAAATAGAGGTTGTATGAATGAATAAAATATCAAATCACTATAGAAATACATAACCATAACACCTTGAGGAATGGAGGAAGATGATTATAAAGGAGGGAGTCCCTCAAATCATGTGAGATAATTATACTATGATAAGAGGGATTTCCCTATTAAAAATATAAAATAATAATATAATTTTACCCCATAGTATCCCCACTATCTTGCCGATGGTTAAAGTAGTGACCAGCTCACCGGTGGCTACCATCGGCTACCTGGTTGTGTGATATAGCCTAGGCTTCATCATCCACCATAATAACTCTTTGGGATCTCCTAATCCCTGAGGATTCCTCCTGAATGGCATTCCCATTCAAAAACATTCTTATGAAGAGTCTAAACACTATTAATTTGATTCTAAATCATGGTTCTAAAAATAACCCATCCACCATCTCAAAAATTCAAACACCTCTTAAATTTCTTAGACTTATACATGCACGAGTTATTATAATCTCCCCACCATGAATCTTATTGTACCCATGAAGTCTCATCAATAATTTAACCTCCAATATTTACCTATTTAGGGCTCTAAATCAAATCCGAAAATGTCATGTTATGTCCTTGACTGTCCAATGCACTCTTTAAGAATTATTCCAAACATAATTTATAAGGTTTTCTGATCCCATGAAATTCTCATGCTTATAATTTAAACACCAAGACAACTCTCCCTAAAACTCAAATAACCCAATACACTAATTTTTCATCATACAGTTGATCATTAAACCTTTTGTGCTCTCTACCATAGGACATAGCTTATATTGAAAATATCAAACCACTATGCCTCTCAAACATCTGAATTACCTATATAAATACAACTAAATAGTCTATATAATACATGTGATGTACTTCTAGACCAACCAAACCCAATAATAAAAGGGAAAAAAATAATAATGTTGGTATTTCTCATTATTTCATAAATTCCCTGCTAAATGGTTGAAACTACCTCATCTTCGAAGATATAAAAATAAGTGTAATTTTTAATAAAATCCTATCCCAAATATAGAAGCACACATCTCATACCTATTATTATATATTTAATGTGATTCAAATCCCTCCATATCCAGTTTTAGATGAAAATAATAGTCAAATATCCTCTAGCTAACTTCTCCCTAAAATGCATAGCATAATACCTTGATGTATCATACAATTAATCAAGATAAATTTCATTACACTTGATGAAACCCCAATATTCTTATAATATATCTATTGAATTATATCCCTAATATTAGGTGGAATTCCTACAGTTGAGTCCTCAAATGACTATAACTATTTTTTATGCTCTATCATATAGTGAGAATAGATTCACCTCTAATATCACAGACTAGGATCATTTTAATTACTCCTAATACTAAAGTGGAGGATTGAAAATCATATAATATCATTAAAAAAATTATAGTTATAATTAACCATGTAATCCATATGGTTTTTGGTTCATTAGTCCCTGGTATAACAATGCTAACCCAATCGTCCAAACATCGATTTCATGTTCCTATGATCCCTCTAGAATATGTTTCATATCTCTCAGGCTGATGTGACGCTCCCTATAATAATATTATCCTTGTTTTAACTTAACTATATCATATTAACAACTTCTATGACCCATATTTCGTATTTCATCAAACACAAGGTTCATACATGGTCATCTCTCTTATGCTCGGGTGCAAACATCAAACATTAATTAAATCCCCGTTCCCAACTCAAGGAAATGATACCCTCTGCACCTACTTAGATTCAATAAAAATGAGTGTCACACCCTCAAAAAACAATGGTGTCTGACCATAATACAGTTTATCTCTTAATACCCTGCTATTATAGCCTCAATAAGTTCATTCGTAACCAAACACATGATGCTCCCCTAATTTGATCTTATCAAATTTCTGTACTAATGTGACACCTCCTACGATATGAGTTTCCTTATTGTCAAATAACTATATCATATTTCCAACCTTCATGACCCATATCTCATCTATCATCAAACATAATTTACAAACATGTTCATATCTCTCATCCGCGACTGCTAAAATGAAACACCAATTTACTTTTCCTTCCTATATCAAGGAATCATTACCATCCACACCAATATAGATTCATCAAAACTGAGTTTGAAACCCTGAAAACCCTATATTGTATCACCACCATATAGTTTCTATCTTATATACCCTTAATCACAACTTCAATAGGTTCATTTGAAACCAAATTCATGGTTTCCCTTAGTCGAGCATATAAAAGTCCTAGGATACTAGGCTTATGAAAAACTCACCAAAACTAATAATTATTTATCCTTTTCAGTACAATTAAAAATTTATAACTCAATTGGAACTATAAATAACATTTTTCCTTACCTAAATCTCACAGAAAACTAACAGGAATGTGAACTAGAACCACCTATACATTGAAACCCAACTCGAACACCCATGAGTTATGGGCATCGAAACAAGGCTTGCACACCTAAAACATTAACCATGCACACACATTGTTCAATATCACTCTAAAAAAAACATTTTTGATTATATCATCCAAAAGGGGCCTAAAATATCACACATGTTAAGGCTCACCACCCAAAACAATTGATATTTCACTTATTGTATGTAAGTTCCAACTAATAGGCAACACCCTAGGAACTCCCCTTAAAATTAGAAACTCATTTGGGCCATGAGTAAGTACATTAATCCCAAAAGACTACATAATTAAAAACATGAAATTCTATACATGCACATATCATGAACTAAAACATATCATTAAAAATAGGATATGGAACATGAATGACCCTACCCTTCGAAACATACTCAATACCAATGTTCTATAACCCAAGGTTCCTAATCTCAGTAAAATCTATTGAAATCCCATACCAAACCATTACATTGATTCTCCTCATGTACATTGATCCCATAAATCAAATAATATAACTTTAAATATCATATTAAAGGTAAAACATAAACTCATTCTAACCCCTCTAACAGGTCACCCTTGATCATATAAGTCACTAACTCACTAAACATTGAGTCATATCTCAAGGGTCCAGAGAGACTCCCTCCTATCCTCACAAACCATCTATCATGAAGAGTCATAACACATGAGATAGTTGATGTTGTACCCATCTCAATCATCACACCATATATCACATGACACACTACCAGTAGCGACTTAGTTTTTTGTCCTGTCAGACTTTGACATATTCCTACGAAAAATATCAGAGCTAGGCGTAAAGACGGCGTGCGATTCCGAGGCCCAGGGTGCCCGGAATTAATTTTATAAAAACATTAAGTATTTTCTATACTATGCACGTGGAAGAGGTGTGTTTTCTACTAAACGGTAGCTCGGAATGGGAATCAGAGGGCATAGTTACATCCAAAACGTGCCTTTTACACTATGTGGGGTGTAAACATTGCGGGCGCGAGCCTACAGCGAGAAAAGCCTCCAGGGGAATTTTTATAAATAAATGGAAAGTAAATTTATGAGTGTCGGCTTGAATAACTCTTGAATGGAGTCTCAAATTTTAATTCTGAGGGCGCCATTATGCTCACAACTTCATGCTTACCCTAGGAGCAACATAAGATTAGTCAGGGCTGGGTGCCGGGTCAGAGGCGTGATGGCGGTGAGATAAAATGAGGTTGTTATTAAAAAATAAAATAACATAAAAAACCATTCCCCTAACCCCTTGTATGCGCAGGAGCTAACGAACTCCCTCCCTCCTCTGTTTCTTCAACAGATCGAGCCCCACGTTTCCATTTTCAGCACTGATCGTCAGGAGATCGAGCTCCAGCGCGTCGTAGGCGTCGTTCTCCACTCGAATCTTTGGCAATCCGCCAACTGGTAAGCGTTTTGAGTTTTAAAATACCAGATCCTAATTTGGTTGTGTTTGCACTGTTTTGAGCCTGAAGATGTGTAGATCTGGCCCCGATGACATGCAGATGCATTCGGATGCTCGTTTGGACCCCTAGGGTGACTCTAGCGGCCCTCGGAAGGTCTGCTGGCACCGCACCGGAGCGGCAGTGGCCGGCAGCGGTGGCCCGCAACGATGGTCTGTGTGACTCAGCCGAGACTACAACACTGTGGAAAAACAGTGCCAATTACCAGATACCCCGCATTGGGGGTCGACCAGGTGCGCACGCGGGCTGCACTGCGCCGCGGCGGGGCGGATCACCGGCCGGAGCGGCCGGCGCGGGCCGGTCCGAACCTCTTAGAACACGGGGGTTTTAAAAAACCATGTATCTTGCACCCTGGAGATCCAAATCATGTTCCATATACGGAGATTTGACCCTGTAGATGAGCATAATATTTTGGTATTGGTTCAGGGGTTTTGAGTTTCGAGATCGTGGCCCGGGAGTTTGAAACATCGAATAAAATATTAATATTTTATTATTATTCGACTTCGGGTTGTTGTATTTTATACCCATAGTGTCCGATTGACGTGTCGTCAGTGGTGTTGAGGCCCTGATGGTATGGTTCACTTTTCTTGTTGGTTTCGGGTGTTGGGGCTGAGTTTGGGGTGTGGGCCGCATGAGGCCGGGTTTGGGGAGTTTACGGAGAAACACAACTTTCTCACCAGGAGTCCGATTTTGTGCCATGAATAGTCGATCCTATGTGTTTTTCCAAGAGGATCTCAATGTTGGGATCTATTTGATGGGATTCAATATTGAGGGGTGGGCCCCACCCCGAGTTGGCTTCGGTGAATAGTTCATTTTCACAGGGGGTCCGTTTGGGACGAACGAGTAGTGGATCCCGTGTGTTTTTCCGAGGGGATAATCAAGGTATGATCCACTTGATGAGTTTCTGGATCGTTGTTTGGGCCCCGCCAAGGCTAGATACTATGAATAGTGCCTTTTCACCGATTGACCATTTCGGGCGAGTAAATAGACTATCCTGCATTATATTCCGCGTGGATTGTGATAGTGGCCTCAGTATCGGCCTTAGAGGTGTGTAGTGTGGTGTTGTGGCGGGTCACTCAGGTTAGCGACGTTTGGACCAGTAGTGGTTGAGGGTACTCCCCTGGTTCATTCCTATGAGGGTTCTCATGGCATCACAACCTTAGAATAGGTTTGTGATACTCTCGATGGGATGTTTAATTTGGTAGATTTTTGGCATCCCTCCGGTGGGCCCGGAGTGGAATCCTCTAGCATCATTTCCCTATATCGGGTTCATGGTATCGTTGTGACCGCTAATCCACGGACAACGATCCCCTATATAAAAGGTTAACCCTGTAGGGTTTGTAGCATCATCGGGAATATGATCCCCAATGCACTGGGCCATGCTGAGTATGTTTGTGGCATCATCGGGTATACGATCCCTGACTCAACATGAGGATTATAGTTGGGTTTCGGTATCTTGGTTATTCGATCCCCTACTTAGCTGGTGGTTTCATTAGGGTGGCGGCATCGTCAGTTCGATCTCCTATAGTGAGAGATGTACCAGATAGGGTTTCAATATCGTCGTGACCATCATGACTGGGGAGAAAGTCCTATATCTGAGTGACATGTTTCTGTCGAGCTCCAGATCGGGTTGTGGTATCCCCCATCGGATCCTAGGAGTTATCCCCTATCTGTGAGATCTACAAATGCCTAATTGGGTTCTGGAATCCCCCAGTGGACCCTGAGAGTGACCCCCGTTCTATGAGATCTTCTGATACTAGTGTGGGTTCTGGTATCCACTAGCTGGCCCTAGGAGCAATCCCCTACCTGAGGAATTGGGTGTTTATGTTGTTTCAGAAAGGTTTCCTTAGCAATGATATCTGATGAGCGTGATCTCCCATGTGAGCGTCTGAGATGTTTGTGTGGGACCCGATGGAGTGTGTCTCTCGAACTAGTGTCATCTGGGATGACAGTGATCGTGGAGTGTGCTCTAGTGGTTGTGAACTGTTTCTGGTGATGAGTTTGGTACCTCTTGAGGCTTGGTTCGTGGTTTGAGTATATATGGATGTTTTTGGTATAATTTTGGGCGTATTCCTAAGAAGATGTTCAAGGTGTATGTTTGGTCATACACCTGAATTGAGATGACTAGTTGTGTTATATGAGGATGGTCTCGAGATGTAGTATCTCTCTCGCCGGGGTTCCCTCTAGATGGGATGAGCTGACAGTTTCCTTTCTGTTGCACTCTTTTGCTTTGGGTTTTTGGGGTTCCTATTGAGTATATTTATACTCACCCCTGCACGGGCTTTGTCTGCACATTTTTGTGTATTGTGTAGACCAAATTCCTTTCAACGGAGTCCTTGGAGGACCCGTAGTAGGTGGAGCTTTGTGAGCAAGACTGATCAGGGTGTTTACCGGAGCTTTTTCGAGGAGCTAACCAGCGGGCTCTTTTGACAGTGATCCCCTCCTTCTGAGTAGGTTGGACGCTTTTATGGTTTTTCTATGGTGGGCCCTATTTTTTCCTTTGTACTTCTATTTCACTCTGGTTTGGGATAGATGTATGCATTCATGCACTTTTTAGTTTTATGTATATCAGCACTGTTGCATGGAGCTGTATGTGGGTGCATGTGTACAAGTACCTTAGGATAATGCCTCCCATGTGTGTGATAGCCTACTCTGTGCTAGACGCGAGTCCCTGACCTATTGGAGGCGGGCATGGGGATTAGCGGCTTGAGCCCCATTGGGTCAGGTCGTGAAAGAGTGGTATCAGAGGATGTTCAACCTTTGGGATCTTAGAGCGTAGATGGCCTGGCTATGAGTTTTGTTTGGGTTTCCTAGCGGCAGTGTTAGGATTTTCGAGTTTGGATTTCTAGTTAGGGACTCCAGTGTTGGTGAGGCGGTCGACGTATCCATTCACCGGGACTCTGATAACCTTCCTTTCGACTAAGGATGTTTGGACACTAGTCGCAGGAACATAATGGGGCATGCATCATATATGATTGGGTTTTGGGTTTTTCATTGTCCTTCTTGAGTCAGCTCTCCAGATATACTCTTTGACAATACTGCGTCTTGATTGTATTTTAGGATTCCGCCATGATGACAGCCAGTGATAGCTCCATAGCAGGATTGTGGCGTCGATCCGCCCCATGTAGAGGCTGTGAACAAGGGCACGAGTTCTGAGGCTGGACCTCCAGGTTGTCTGCCAGTTGAGCCACCACCTTTAGAGTAGCTGGATGTGCGATAAGTAAAGGATGGGGTTGCTCATAGGCTAAGTTCACTACAAGAGTTCCAGAGGCAGTGACCTCTGAGGTTCAGGGGTGATCCAGACCCTCAGGTAGTTGATGAATGGCTCGATGTAGTCACCCGAGTTTTCCGCTTGGTAAGGACACCCCGAATTCAGATGGCGGTCTTAGCGGTGAGCCTTCTTCATGGTTTGGCCAGGCGATGGTGGAGCCTAGAGAAGCAGTCTCATGACGAGGAGACGCTCACATGGGCCGAGTTTGAGCAACTCTTCAGGGAAGAGTTCTATCTGGTGATGCTGAGGTCAGTACAGATTCACGAGCTTCTGCAGCTTCGGCAGGAGGGCATGACTGTGTCGGAGTACTCTACAAGGTTTACAGACCTGTCGCTCTAATCCCAAGATATGGTTCAAGACCCGTTCTTTAGGGCTTGAAAATTCGACCAGCTCCTACGCAGAGATATTCGATGAGGTGTAGTTTCTTTGTGTCTTCCCACCTATACTGGAGTGCTAGAGAGAGTGTTGGTGGGGGAGAGCTTTTGGCTAAAAAGAACTCACATGTTAGTGATGGGCATGTGAGAGATGAGACTTCATCAGTTAGATCTGCATTTGGTAGCTGGAGGTAGGCACAAGGTTCTAGATGTGGCCGACGTTTTTGGAGGTGACCCCAGGATGGAGGATCTGAGGCTTAGGGCTCTTAGGGCTCGCAGGCCAGTTTTGGTCAGCCATAGGAGAGGCGGTGTTATACTTGCGATGGACAAGGGCATCTTGATATAGATTTTCTTACCTATCATGCTGCTGAGAGGGAGCTGGTCGAAAGACCGCCTTGGTAGAGGAAGCATCTTGAGTAAGGTGTCTGTAGGGCGGTGGATGTAGCGACGAAGTTGGTGCAGCAGCAGGAGGTGGTATGCGGTATTAGTTTCCACCACCCCCACCCCCAGGTGGTCCACGTCGAGATCAGGGAGCTATGGGGAGAGGGAGAGGACAACTGCATGACCTAGAGGCTATTCACCCAGAGGCTCCACAGATGGATATAGGTACACCTTATGTCTTTTCTACTTTTTGCAGTATTTTTGAAAGACACTGTTTAGCGGTACTCTTCCCTTTCCATTGCTCGATCGAGTTTTTTTAAGGACGTTTGTAAGACCCTGTGTGGGTGTTGTTCGGAGTGCTTCAAATTTATGAGGAAGAGGGATCCTTCCCCCATTGAAAAACATTTTTGGGACACAATGAAAACCAGGCGGGTGAGTCAGTGCCGCACAAAGCAGATAGTGTTGAGGTGTTATGGACGAGTCCCTCTGACTTATGTGTTCGGGTAGGGGTGTTTGTTGGTGAACACACTGGGGTAGGAGACCCAGATGAGAGTCTAGTTTCTTTCCTTGTGTTTATGGATTTTCGAGGATGAGAAGTTCTATGTTGGGGAGGATGTAGCGACTCAGGTTTTGGCCCTATTAGACTTTGGAATATTCTTACGAATAATTTCCAAGCTAGGCGTGAAGACGGCGTGCAATTTTGTGGCCTAAGGTTCCCGAAATTAATTTTATAAAAAATTTAATTATTTCTTATACTATCCTCGTGGTGGGGGTGTGTTATCAAATAAATGGTAGCTCGGAAAAGGAATATGAGGGCATGGTTGCATTCAGAACATGCTGTTTAACCTAGGCGGGGTGTAAACATTGTGGGCGCGGGCTTGTTGTGAGAAAATCTACCAAGGGCGCATTCGTAAATAAATGGAAAGTTTATTTATGAGCGTCGGCTCAAATAACTCCTGAATGGAGTATCAAATCGCATTTCTTAGTGTGTCATTACGTTTAGAAAACCGTGTTTACCCTAGGAGCAACATAAGTTTAGTCGGTGTTGGGTGCCGGGTCGGTGGAATGGTGGTGGGGAGGTGAAATGAGGTTGTTATTAAAAAAATAAATAAATAAAACCCCATATCCCCCCAACCCCTTGTAGATGCAGGAGCCGACGAAGCCCCTCCCTCCTCCTTTACTTCACCGGATTGAGCCTCGGGCGTCCGTTTTCAGTTCTGTTCGTTAGCAGATCGAGCTACAACATGTCACAGACGTCGTTCTGCACCCGAAGCATCTGTAATCTTCCAACAGGCAGGCGGTTTGAGTTTTATAACCCCGAATCTGGATTTGGTTGTTTTGGCTCTTTTTGGATCCTACAAATGCATTGAGCTGGTCCTGGGTGTGCGCATATGCCTTCGGATGTGCATTTGGACATCCGGGGTGCCTTTGGCGGCCCTCGGAAAGTCCGCCATCGCAGTGGCGCCGGTGGCGGCCGTCTGCAGCAGGCCGCTGGACTCAGTCGGGACCGCCGCACAACGGCGGTCCGACGCCAATTTCCAGTGACCCCATGGTGGGGGTCAGACATGCGTGAGTGCGGGATGCGCCATGCCGTGGTGGGGTGGACTGCCGGCCAGAGCGGCCGGCGGCCGGGTCTGCCGGCGCGGGCTGGCCCAGGCCGTTCCGGCCCTCTTGGTACACAGGGGTTTTAAAATCCCTCGTATCTTGCACCCTGAAGATCCAAATCACGCTCCATCTATGGCGACATGACCCTGGAAACAATGGGAACCTTGTGGTGTGGTTTTGGGAGTTTTGAGTTTTGGGATCGTGGCCTGGGTGCTTGAAACGTCGAATAAATTAATAATATTTTATTATTATTCGACTTCGGGCAGTTGAATCTTCTACCTAGAGCGTCCAATTGACGTGTTTTCACAGGAGTTGAGGACCTGATGGTACGAAGGGCTTTTCTGGTTGGTTTCGGGTGTTGGGGCCGAGTTTGGGGTGTGGGCCCCATGAGGCCGGGTTTGGGGCGTTTATGGAGAACCGCAACTTTCTCACCAGGAGCCTGAATTTTGCAAATGAATAGTAAATCCTGTGTGTTTTTCTGAGAGGATCGCAATGGTGCGATCCTTTCAATGATTTTTGGTATTGAGGCATGGGGCCCACCCGAGCTAGCTTCAATGAATAGTTCCATTTTCACCGGGTGTCTGTTTGGGATGAAAGATTAGTGGATCACGTGTGTTTTTTCCGAGGGGGTCGTCGTGGTATGATCTGCTTGATGAGTTTCAGGATCGTTCTGTGGGACCCACTTGGGCTAGCTATGGTTAAATGAGCATTGTTCACTGGTTGACCTTTTCAGACAAGTAAACAGCCTATCCTGGATGTTTTTTCCATGGATCGCGATGGTTGCCTCAGTACTGGCCTTGGAGTTGTGTGGTGTGGCATTGTGGCAGGTCTCTCGGGTTAGTGACGTTTGGACGAGCAATGGTTGAGGGTACTCCCTTGGTTCGTTCCTACGAGGGTTCGTGCGACATCACAACCTTAGTATAGGTTTTTGATCCTGTATATGGGATGTTCAATCTAATAGATTTTTGGCATCCCTTCAGTGGGCCTAGAGCGGGATCCCCTAGCATCGTTCCCCTAGATCGGGTTCTTGGTATCATTGTGACCAGTTATCCATGGGTGGCAATCCCCTATCTAATAGGTTAAACCCATAGGGTTTGTGTAATCATCATGAATATGGTCCCCTAAACTATGGGTGGTGCTCAGTAGGGTTTTGGCATCGTTTGGTATATGATCCCCTACTCAGCATGAGAATTATAGTAGGGTTGTGGAATAGTTGGTTATACGATCCCCTACTTAGCATGTGATTTCTGTAGGGTTGTTGAATCGTCTGTTCGATCTCTTACATTGAGAGATGTACCAGATAGTGTTTTGGTATTGTCGTGACATGGGTGACGATCCTCTATCAGAGTGACATTTTTTTGTCGAGTGCCTGATCAGGTTATGGTATCCCCCAGCGGATCCTGGGAGTGATCCCCTATTTGTGAGATCTACGAATGTGATATCGGGTTGTGGTTTCCTCTAGCGGACCCTGAGAGTGATATCCTATCTATGAGATCACCATATAATGGTGTGGGTTATGGTATCCCCTAGCGGAACCTAGAAGCAAATCCCTACCCGAGGAGTTGGGTGTTTATGTTGTTTCAGCAAGGTTTCCTCAACAACGATATCTAGCGAGAGTGATCTCTTGGGTGAGCATCCGATATGTTTGTGTGGGACCTGATGGAGTGTGTCTCTCGGACGAGTGTCATATGGTTTGAATGTGATCATGGAGTGTGATCTCCTTGTTTTGAACCATTTCTGATGATGAGGTCGGTATCTCTTGAGGCTTGGTGCGTGGTTTGAGTATATCTAGATGTTTTTGGTATACCTTTGGGTGTATACCTGAGTCGATGTTCAAGGTGTATGTATGGGAATACATTTGAATTGAGCTGAATAGTTGTGTTAGTCGAGGATGGTCTCGAGATGGAGTTTCTCTCTTGTCTAGGTTCCCTCTGGCTGGGAGGAGCTAAATGTTTCCTTTGAGTTGTTCTCTTTTTCTTTGGGTTTTTGGGGCGCCTACTGAGAATTTTTATACTCGCCCCTACACGGGAATTTCCCGCACATGTTTGCGTCTTGTGCAGACCACATACCTTTCTACGGAGTCCCAGGAGGACCTGGAGCAGGCAGAGCTTTGTGAGCGAGACTGATTGGGGTGTTTACCGGAGCTATGCAGAGGAGCTTACCTGTAGGTTCTTCTGACAGTGATCCCATCCTTCTGAGTAGGTTGGACGCTTTTCTAGTTTTCCTTAAGTGGGCCTTGTTTTTCCCTTTTTACTTCTATTGCACTATGGTTCGGAATAGATGTATGCATGCATGTCCTTTTCAGTTTTATACATATCTTCACTGTTGCATGGAGGTGTATGTGGGTGCGTGTGTACAAGTACCATAGGCTAATGCCTCCCATGTGTGTGATAGCCTACTCAGCACTAGACTCCTTCCCCTGGCCAATTAGAGGTGGGCTTGGGGAGTCACAGCTTGAGCCCTGTTTGGTCGGTTCGTGACACTACCCTCTAAAGGGGTATCACACAAACGACGACATCCAAGGTGCCCATGTTGAAAACCATCAACTGACTCATGTGTCTCATCCAAAACAACCCGACATCATATGAAAAACATAAATGGCCATTAGAAAAAGATTCTAACCATGCATCAATCTATAGGGTTTCTCCCTCTAGGATCCCAACTCGATGGTAATCTCTTTCCATAACTAATGTCATCATCCTATATGATCTATATAAATAGAAACCCAATCACTGGATCTATTAAGTACACTTTCATTAAAATATATATGGTAATATACTGTGTAGGTTGTTACTCAAACATTAAATAACTGAACCTAAACACTAACAACCCAAAAAATTTCATAAAAATTTCATCAAATGATTGGATTGACTTATTGGGGTCACTACATGCCCCATGCACAAAGGGAATATGTTCTCATCATTATGAGAATCACAATATAGACCCACATGACCTTACATACAATGGAAATAAATATATAGGTCATCAATGTTGATTTAAATTCCACTAAGTTCTTATATTGGAAAAATTTATATGGTCTTTTTCTGGTGCTTTAAACAACTAATCCTCTCATCGGTGATAAAAACACACACATGGTAGCATAAATATCTTGTGTACCCTATATTTCTATAATGATTCATGATACGAATCATTCCACTATGGATCAAGAGTAAAAATCCAAAAGTCAACATCAATCTAAAATATCATGTATATCGCAGAATGAGAAATATTTGAACTATACCATTAGAAATCATGAACATCAATCTCAACCTTAGAAAACTAGACTTTCTACCAGAATAGGAGTTCATGATTTACCATGCTAGAATAAATTTTATGATTTTAAAAATTCATATATCTTCTGACTAACAATTATAAAATTTTAAAACATAGTAAAACATCTTATAAGACTTTGTAGTGTCTCGATCTAGAGGCTCTTTGACTGGTCCCTAAGCCCGGTTCACCACATCCCCTCTGGTGTGCCTCCTTGGATGTAAAAGGATATCGACTAGCGATGGGGGGTCTACGATGTTACCAGGGGGCTACTATACTGCTATATTAGTGTTCAAAATCATTATTAAAAAACCAACCATCATCCATACCAAAGTAAGAATAATTAATTAACTATATATTATATAAAAAATAAAATATTATTATATGGGAGTATAATAAGGATAACCCATTGGGAATATGACATATTCCCAATAAAAAATGTAATTAAAATATAAATTATTCCATACTAAAGCACCAATCCATACCAAAATTCAATTTTTATTCCCATATAAGCTGCTCCAACTCGATCATGTAATACCAAGCATCATCTCAGCATGTACCTACAACTGGTGGTAGTCTACTCATGTGCCGAAGTGTAATGGATACCTGAGTAGGGTGTGATTACATAACTCAATATTTCCCAACCAATTTAGATTCTTACATTCCCAAAATGTATTTATATGTTCCTAGGAAACTGTCAACTAAGAATAACATGAAAACTATAAGAAATACATAAATAAAAATCATTTCTGATAAATGGGTATGGGACCTTGAGCTATTATAATTTCTTCATCCAGGGTCGATAAGTCTTTGAGAATGTCACAACATCATTCAAACTATATAAATATCTGATAATAAGGTGTAACCTAGGAAACCCTAAAAATCAGGCATAAATAGCCAAATAGAACATCACGAATGACTCAATTACTAGATCCCAATCATTTGGGAAATATCACTAAAATCTAATATATTAAATGGATCGAAACTAATTCTCAGTCACCCTAAGAAATAACTGAATTAGAAATACCTCTAATTTTACCGTGACAACTGGCTAAATCCCAAGAATCTAGGTCATCCACATCAAAAATCGATAATAACATCGGTCTTTATTGACCAAATCCTAAGGGTGACCTAGGAGTGTCATAATTATAATTATCATAATAATAACGCGTGAGTTATAATGGTTGGATCATAGAAAATCTTGGTATCCTAGGGACCCATGGCATCCTGGGCGTCCCATATAGAATCAAAGTCGAATCCCACTACTACAAAAATGGACATTAAAAACACTAAAATATTCCTTTATTAGTTCTAAAAAAGATATAATTTGAGCGTGGTTAAAGACCTGAAGCTTTTATCCGAACTAAAAAGTATTATTAAATGCCCCCTTTAACAATGAAAAAAAATTATATTACAAGGGTCCTTTGACATATTTTTTTAGTGATGTTAAAGACCCCTTTTATCAGCACTTTTTTAGTGTTGTTAAAGGGGGATTTTAATATTTCTAAAAAAGTGGTGACAAAGGTCATCCTAATGAAGGGTATATTAAAAAACATTCAATGCCACCACTAACCTCCTTTCATCAGTGCTTCCCCAACCCCTTTATCATAACTTTATATAATAACACCCTCCCCCATTTTCCCTTACCTCTAGTGAGTTTCTAACCATAGACATCAAGCATATACATCAACGCCTTTTCTACTACCCTATAATTTTCTGTTTCACAATTTATGATATATCTTTATATTTATATATTTATTGTTACATTTTTTATTGATATATATATTTTTATATATTTTTATATATTTTTTATATGTAAATATGTTTAATTATTTATTTATAAAATTAAATATTTATGTGTGAATATGTAAAAAATATGTATATATTATTATATATATGATTATAAATAACAGTACATTATGAAAAATGATAAAATTAAAAAACCATAATATCAATACAATTTTAATACCTCAGAATAAATTCACTCCCTACCAAAAAAGGGAAATAATACCATCATAAATGAGCCTAAAAATCCATCTAATGTTAAAAAAATAGGGTACAGCGACTGAAAGCTCAGTTTTGGAGGTCTTCTGGTCCTTTTTTTGCCTCAAAAAATGTGAAAGAGGTTTACCTGTCCCATTAAGGTTGTATATCGTTTGACAAGGTTCAATTTGATATATGGTATAGCTTAAATGGACACCTAGATCAAATGTTAGGTATGTTTGAAGTTTGCGTTATGTTTTCAACTTATTTTAGATATTTTATTATTTTTATTATTTTTTATGTTTTAAAATAGTTATTAAATGATTATTACATGATAATAATGAGAAAATTAATAATTATAAATATTTGTGAAATTATTTTATAATTTAATTTCATAAAATATCTTATATATTAACTGTAAATGCCAATTTACCTTCTCAAAAACATATTTTAATAAATATATATTATATTTATATCAATATAAATATATTTTTATATTAATATCTTATTTTTAAGGAAATATTTTTTTTTGAAGTATACATTCATCAAAACTCATAATAAAAATTCTGATAAAGCCACATCCCCAAACATCTATTTTTTAGTGCTATTAAAGACCTCCTTTAACAGCGCTAAAAAAGAGTTGTTAAAGACCCCCTTTAATAGTTCTTTTTTAGTGCTGAGAAAGGAGGTCTATAACAAAATTTTTAGCTAGAGTGGTAACCCAGTTTTGTAGTAGTGTTCCAACATCCTGAGTATTCTCCACGTGGATCAATGTCGAGATACCTGGATACATATTGGGAATCCATAAAAACATTAGCGTGTCAATGTTATATCAAGATAGTATCATACGAGTCTCAAAATATAGATCCTAAGAATCACTTATGGGAATCTAAAACATCAATTTCCTAATGAATCAAGACCACATGCTATTCCTAGGAAGTATTCATGTGTATGAGTAGTTTCATCAATATAGCTAAGTGAAAGAATAAGTTTTAGATAAGGGTTGGTTGAATTCTGAAACCCATCACCACTACCCAAAACCCTTTAAGATCACAAGTTTGGTGTGGGTTCTACGGAGAAATCCACTAAAAACTCTACACATACCCATGCACACCCACTCATGGTTAGTCTATCACTGTGACCCTAATTCGGTCCCCTAAATCATGTCAATGTAAAGTCACTCTACACAAGGGTCTCTATACCATAACAAGTTACTGGACCATCATTGGTCACATGGAGTATTATATACTCCCTAAAAAAGTCATCAACATATTAAAATGTCATGGTCCACAAGGGGTAAGTCTTATAGTCTACAACTTAAATAGATAGCACATCTTCCACCTCAATGTCTATGGTATTCTATTTCGGTCCACTAAGTAAAATTTTCAATTAATCCTCTGATATTTCCACCTAGGCTAAATGTATCTCAAGGGTCCTCACTCATCATATTGTGGTTTTCTATACCATGTCTCATCACACCCCACCTCTTGGAGATGTCTACGTGTCCGGGTGTCCTCTTAGTCCCAGCCTTGAACATCAATGGTCAAGGAATCTTTCTTGAGCACAGGGTCCTTAGTGGACTTGTAATTTTACTCATCTCATTCCAGGTGTTTTACATAGGTAAATTAAATTAAATTTAATAACTATTTAATTTTAATTAACCAATAAATTAAATTAAACACTCTAATTTAGATTAATCATAGAGGAAAATTAATATAGAATATTTCAACACCATTAATAGCGTGGCCACAAAACATAGGGACCATAAACAACTTGATATAAATACATAATGAATGTCTCAATGGAAACATCCCTCAATTTAATGTCATTTCCCTTTTAAAGTAGTACAAAATCTTCTTCCCAAGCTCACCCAAATCTTCTTAGCTATTTCTCACCCTCCCAAGGCCATAATTATCATCAAAATACATTTAATTTAATTATGTATAATCATTTTTAATTAATTTAAACTTTCACAATTAGATAAAAAATTAATTTTAACATGGAATATCAATTAAAATTTTATTAGAAAGTCTCATTACCCTGGAACCATGGCCCAACACTCACCAGAAACCTGTGGAAAATCCCAATCGATAATAAGGTACGAATCCATAATGCACCACAACGAAACACATTTCAATTTTATCTAATAGTAAATAAATACAAACAAAATCACTGAAAAATATACCTTCGTCGAATTGATGAATGAAAACACCTAGAAATTTTCTCAATACTTCCCCTTGATATGTAATGAATAAGACCCATATGAATTGACCAATGACAACATGCTCTAATAGAATCAAAATCAAACCCAAATTATGGTGATGAGAAAAATAAGAATAATAGGAGGATAAAATCAATGGATTTTTTAATATTTTGAATCATACATAAAATATTTAGCAGCCTAACACATTTAAACATATTGTTACACGGTTTTGAAAATAAATTATCGATAAACACAACCAAATGATTGATAGGTCTAGTGTATTTGGAAGATCTGTTACATAAATCATAAATATGTATCTAAAATAAAACAACATTATTTTAATCACTATAATGAGATATAAAATATATTTGGTCTCTTAAAACATCAATGGATAACTATGGGAATGCATAGACCAAAGGGGTTATTTAAAAATATTAGTAAGGTAATAAAAATGATAAAGAAACTTTACATGTGAGTAAAAATACATAACATGATATCACAAAAGATAAGTCTCATTAAAAATAATATGGGAGTATAAAATAAGAACATGGAATCATAACATCATGGAAACCTCAGAATGTGGAAAAAACCTATAACATCACAAAAACATAAGTCAATACTATCAACCAAGACAACATCCCATGATGTAAAAACTCCCAACATGTATTTGGATAAATCCTTAATCCCATACATATCATAACATTAGACATAGACACTAATCAATGTATTGAAATTCTATCATGGTACACACATCATAGCATGTATATTCTTATGAGTCCAACAAAAGGAATTCAGTCACAAGGCATAAAAATAAGAAATATCCATGGAAATAAATAATTTGCATAATGTTTCCACGTATCATAATAAAGGGTATTTCATAAAGATTCCAAAGAGAAGAAAGAATTAAATATTTGGGATATTATTATCTGAGTACAATAGAATTGGTCTCAAAATATGGTGCTAATTTTGAAAAAAAAGCTTCATGAGAAATGGAAGATAGTTGGGTATAGAAGTGAACTTTCAAAATTAGTGTTTTGAGAAACAAGTTATATAATTTTGGAAATATAATATGTATGGAATTTTATTTAATAAAAAGAGTTAAAAGAGAATGTTTATACTAATATATTCATTTATTTAATGAAATCATGAATGGTAATAAATAAATTAATTGAGTGTTATATAAATATATTAAGGAATATAAAATTTCCCCTTGATCGAGATTGATTTTAAAGAAAGCATTTGAGAAATGACCTTAAGGCATGTATTACCCTATAAAAGGAATAAATAATAAGATAGGTATATAGGTATGATACATATACAGAGAGTGTAGAAGAATTTCATAACATCAATGAGATATAGAGAGTGTGACTTAGCGAGAGACATGTCATAACCCAATGAAAAGGGGTGGCTTGAAGAGATCGCCTTTCCTGTGTTCAGGAATAATTGTGAACTTGGACTTAATTTCTTGAATAATCAAATTAAATTTATTAATTACTTAATTTAGAAAATTTTAAACCTATATTTAATTTATTATATTTATATTATTTTAATTTATAACCATTTCACTAAGATATAATGTTTAATTTCATTGTTCTGAAGGTGTTTGTTTCATGGTTATAAGGTTTCACCACTTGTGGATAATTAATGATGTTCCTAAAATAAGAGGATACAACCTAAGAAGTGAAATAAATTGTTATTCTTATTGTTTTATAAATTTAAATGGATTAAATTATTATTTTCTATTCTAATATTTGGGTGATTCATTTATTAAAATTGTTAACGGTGTATGGTTAGTTCATTTAGGCATCTTTATAAACCATCATGAACTGATTTCATTTTATATAATATTATGATAGTATATTCATTCAAAACAGTGAATTAAGAAATAATATAAATGTTACCATCTTTATTAACCATAATAATATTTTTATGATCACCCTTGAAGGATGTGGATAAAAACCAAGTATGTTGTTCATGGAGTCAGTGAGCCAGCCATATTATAAAAAATGATTACATTTTAGAATCTAAAGAAGGGATGGTAAATATTGATATTACACAATAATAATAACATATCACCATATTAAGGATATTTATGATAATATTTCAAGGTGTATGTAATATATAGTCAGTGGTAGAATATGAATAAAATTAAAAGTATTCATTCAAGAATTTTACATTTTCCTTTAGTTGTATCTTCCTAAACAACCCCATAAGGTTCTCTAAAATGGCATATGGTGAGACAAGAAGTACTAGGATGTGGGGGAGAGTATTGGTAAGATAATTGGGTAGAAATTTTTACATCCTCATGGATTTTAATATTTTATGAGAATGGGTTGTGAGAGTTTCTATTTATTTTAACATTCTATATTTTAATAAAAGATCAAAATTCTTTTTTTGCTTTAATTTATTAGATTGGCCCTTGTAATTTTACCAGATGAATTCCTGGAGGTCACAAGGGTTTCAAAGTAAAGTTTAGGGCCTAGAGAATTTAAATTTGGAGAAATAGACTAGGTTTAAGGGTTAGGAGAACTAAGGTCACCCATCACGCATGGTTTCCATAACCATGCACGGTGTGAAAGCAGGGTGTGGAGGTGCACAATTTGTCTAAAATAATGTGAGCCTTGGTGCACACCCGTGAAAGTGGTTCTTTAATTTTTGTTATAGTGTATTCCACTAATATTGTGTATGGTTTACCAAATTGTTTTCCTAGCCCGTTCGAGGTCCCTCCTGGAGAAGAACTAGGTGCATTATTGGCACACAGTTTGGCCAACCGTACGGCCAAACCATGCATCTCAACAAATAAAGGGGAAATGTCAGTTTTTTCTCAATTATGTTTTTAATCCTCTTCCATTTTTTTCTTGTCTTCTCAACCTATGGATTTTTGTTGCACCTACCTATGATCTATATTTACTTCATTTTCAAAGGAATTGGATAGATAAAGGTAATCTCTTTAGTTCCTTTCCATCTATTTCTATTTTCTCTTCTCCCCTACTGAACTATTATGGTGCGATCTCATTTTCCCCATTTTTAGGTCATTTAACATTTCTTCAGATGTATTCCATTCTATATCAATTAAATAGTCAAAAATGAAGGAGTGGTATTTTTAGAAACTAAGTTAGGTGGTCTAGCTTCATTCCTAAAGTTTCATCACTTTCTATATTGTGTTTCATTGTGAAATGTGTGAGAACCTTCTTGAAACACCACCAAAATGATAAATTAATTAATTTAAATGGTTCCTCATGTTCCTTGTGACCTTAAATAATGGAGACTATCGTGTGAGGTCATTCTCCTTGTTGTGGTCCACCCCTATGGGTGTTTCTTTCTTTGATAGCCTATTGAACCCTTGAAAAACACATTTATATACACTACTTGGGTGTGTTTACTTTTAATTAATGATTTGAAATAATGAATTGAATTGAAATAATGTAATAACCTTTTGTTGGGACATTATTCCATATAATTTATGCTTCAATCCTTGTTTCATGATTTATGATGTATTGATTTGTGCTTTATGATTATTTCGTCATTCATGGAGCACATTATCTTATTTCTTATGCCATTGTTATTGGATGGGAATAAAATGAATTGGAAAACTTTTTTATCTTATGGAAATGGAATTCCTTTTTGATTATATGTTATCTTGATTTCTATACCTTACCTGTTATGGGCTATGAGATGACATGGGTTTTGAATTAAGGACACCATGGAAGGTCTTTCCCTTGTTTGTGTTTAGATCTACTGGAAACTCTGGGAGCAATACTTGGTTTTCCTTGTATGGGATCTCTGGGAAAATTATTATACTCATGAGTGACATCGGTTCCATATGTAAGGCGCCATGGATGGTATTGTTTTAAATATGGTTATACCATGTCTTAGGTTATAGTTACTCCAATATATGAGATACTTAGGATGATCTCATAGTTTCATTCTTACACCATGCTGAGAGTGATGCGAGGGATGCCTTTTATGGGTCCCCTTGTATGGGATCTATGGTATTGGGTATTTTTGGGAGCTACTATAGTGACCCTTGGGATTACGTTATGGATTGCCTTGTATATTATCAGGATTAATATACTAGATTCAGTGGTTGATTTTCCTAGTTTATATATGATTTCTTATTGTTAAATTTGTAAAATGGTTAATTTATGTCTTAGGGATATGTATGCCAAGATAAATCACAGGCTTGTGGTTGGTATACACTTGGTGCTTTATTTATGATGACCATATACACTCCTTATCTCATTTGAAATGGTTCCTTTGGTTTAAAGACATTTCGATTAGGATGAATCATGTAGTAATTGTCACGTATTCTAGTAGAAACCCAGACCATCATGTTTTATTTATGCATTGCCTTGCATTTACTATTTGGAACTCTATTCGTTTTATATTGCATGAACAAGATTGATCTAGAAACCATTGGTGGTGGAATTATGATTATATCTCACACCCTACTTCGGCCACCATTGTTACCCAAGAACACTTTATTATCACATGTATAAATAAAGGAAAGCATCTAGCATCTAATGCATAATTACACATACTATGATAGAGTATAGGAGTTGAGGATCGAGCTTATTCTCATGATGAAATTAATAGTTGATTTTTTTATTTTTATATCTTGTGTTATATTTCTATATCCCTTATTTTCAACATGTACTTATTTTTTATATCTATATGATCATCATCATTTTGTACCTATTATTGATTCAGCTTTGGCCCTTCATTTATATTTCACTGTTTATTATTATTTTATTGGTTTTTTATTGTGTTTACTTTTATTGTTTCTTTTTTATTATGCACTATTGTGCTCCACTCTAATCTATGAGGTAATTTTCCTTATACGAACACAACCTAGGCCTTCACTACTAGTTGAAATCCTATGACGATCTGGGATGTGTGCTTGACATCTTGTGGAACACCATCATGGGGCACCACTTAGTGGATTTGAGGCGGAATGCTAAAAAGTGGTATCAAATGTTATTTTCCTTTTATCCTACTATTTGGGTATTATATAGGTGACTATGAGTATTGGAATTTGGTAATGAGCCTATTCCTAGGAGTAGCTAACCCATGTATAGGGGAAACACAAAATTTCTTGTGGGTAACTTTTTTTATTAGTTGTTCTTATTACAATTTTATGAATTTTGCTTTTCGGTGATACATTTTCTTTGTGTTGTAACTATTTTTGATATGGTTGCAATGAGATTTATTCTACCTTGGCCCAATGATATTAGGGTGTATCATACCATGCATCATACTAGGCACCATAGGAGTTAAATTTCATGCATTGTTCTATGAAATATCTATATTTCAACATTCATTTCCAATATTACATGTTCGTATTGTGAGTGAATTGTTGTTATGTATTATAGTGTGTGTGTCTTTCTTATTATAATGACCTAATTAGATTAAATAACATTCCTATATCAATATAAATGGTTTTTATACATATATTGATGATGAAACGTTAATTAACTTATTATTCCATGTTGATCCATGATCCATCAGTTCTATGGTCACAAATATTAGTTTGGTTGGGTGATGAATTCCAATGGTAATTTAAGAGTTGAGTACTTTTATAAATTGGAAATTGTTGTTCATCCAATCAAATCACTATACATGACTTGTTACATCTTTTAACCAGGTGTAAATGCCATATGTCAGTTACTTGACAAACCAATTTCAGTTTATAAGTATATCGGCCTTATATATTTGAAATTGATAACATAGTTAACTTGATTGAGATACCAATATCTAAATAAATAATAATGAATTTCAATAAATTAGAGACTCAAAATGGAATGGTTTCCACTAGATAAATATTCCAAATTCAATGTAAAGGGTCTTTTCCTCTATACATTTCATTTTATAATCCATAAACCAAACCCTCTCCTAAGATATAGAAGATCTTGATCATGAACCAAACATAGTAGTGGGAAGTAGGTAGTCTCTCCTGTGATCCTTCTGTGACCATTCTTACCACCTAACTAGGATTTAAGAGCAGACATAGGAGTCTGACTCACTTATAACAAGGTCTTGAACTTATCCTTTCATATTTATGTTTTCATATCTGCTGTTATATATTATCTGAGGAGTTATATGTGAAAATTTATATTTATTCCACCACAATTTCCTTACATCGTATGCTACGAAAGTGTCAATGAGCATGTTCTGGAGCTGGGGGTCCTTGAGCCTCCAATGGAAACTCTGGTAGTACAACCTGAGGCACCTCCTATTGATCATCCACTGGGTACCATTGCTCTGTTTCATTATAGATTATTTCTATTTATACAATTATTATAGGGTGACCCCTGACCAACCCCTACTATGGAAGAATTGACTTGGTTATTCCATCATCTGAATTCACCAACCTACTCAAGGTACGGTGGACCTCAGGTCATTGATTCAAGGTTGGATATCATGATGTATATATTTTACCATCTTGAGATACCTCCAGAACAAAGGTTCAGCTCTCTAAAAACATTCTACACGACTTCACCAATAATTGGTTGGATTTCATATCTCCAGATGATCACCATTATGGTATGGTTTGGGCAGACATTCAAATATCCTTTTATGATCACTTCTTCAATTAGATACTAAGATCAAACTATTCAATGATGTTTATGAATCTCTAGTATAGTGTTATGTCAATTTTAGTTTATTCGGATTGCTTCACTAGGGTTCAATGTTTTTCTCAATCATTGAACCTTAATGAGTTGATGACTACAAGATGATTTGAGTACGGCCTTCTATAGGTCTTCTGATTACAAGTGAACATCTTTCGATTCAATTCCATTTTAGATATTGTGAACCAGACCCTCATTAAAGAATTATACCATAGGTAAGTTGTTAATGTTATCCAAGGAGGTTTATATTCTAGGTAGGGTGATGCTTTATTTGGTGGTAGGAAGTGTCGTTTTGAGGGTGAAAGTAGGGGAATTTCGAGCTATGTGACACGTACCATAGCTATGTAGTGTGTGCCCAATGTGGAAGTAATGGATATAGGAATCCTCGGTGCATGAGGAACCAAATAAAATGTTGATCTTATGTCAGTATGGGTCAACTCTAGTTCTTCTTCCAATCTTTTCCACTAATTCCCAGAGAATGTGGATAAATAATGACACCGCTTTTAGGTACAAGGTTAGCGACACCACATGAGGCTGGGAGTTGGTCTTCTACTGGTTGTCCAGGTTGTGGGGGTGTTCGAGGATGAAGTAGTCAGACCATTAAGGCTCGGTGCCACTAGAGTGTAGATCCTCAAGGTACTCAGGTTTCATCGTAGGGCCTTAGTTTGGGCCATATCTATGCAGTGTAGCATATGCCAGAGGATCATAGTACACTGCCTTATACAATATGAGGTATTATTATGGTATCCTCTACTTTAGTTTCTTCTCTATATGATATAGTTTCATTGCACTCTTTTATATATGCTATAACTATGTGAAGTCTAGGACTCCTGAAAAAAATACTTCATCAGAGTGATGGATCTTGATACACCACTAGGGGCAGGTTAGAGAGTATATGAATGTTCAAGGAGTTCCCACTTGAGATTGGTTGGTAGCATTTATTTTTTAATTTATTCTTCCACAAGATGAACAGCTTTGACATCTTTCAAGGTATGGAATGGAATGTACCTTATCATTACTATTTTGATTGATACCATCACAGAGTGTTGTTTGTATCACCTCATGGAAACATATATGTTCATAAGTGAGAATGGGATATCCAGGCTACTCAAGCTGGACCAAAGTTTCGGGGGCAAGGAAAAGTGACATTCTAGATAGAGATACTCCTTATGAGCGATCATGGAATGTAGTTTTTAGATTTATCTCTTATTGTGGATCATTTCATGGATGTCTTCCTTGATGATTTATTTTACCTACCACTTCTATGATTGGTTTAGTTCCCCATCGATATAGTGTCAAGTGTGGAACCAGTGTCCATTCCTCCTTCTTGGATGGAACCTAAAAAGTTCCAAGAACTCAAGAAGTAGTTGGAATACTTAGAATAATATGGTTTTATCTGACCTAGAACATCTTTTTGGGGTTCACCGATCTTTTTCACCATGAATGAAGATAGTAACATTAGGTTGTGTATAGATTACCATGGTTGAACTAACATATTGTAAAGAACTAGTATCCACTTCCTTGAATAGATAACCTCTTCACCCAGCACTAAGTAGTGGTAGTTTTCTCTAAGAATGATTTAAGGTTGGGTTACAATCAAATTCATGTGATACCAAAAAACTTTCCATATATAAAATTCTAAAGATGGTATGTCATGTATAAGTATCTAGTTATTTCATTCAATATTATGAATGTGATGGAATTATTTATGTATTTTATGAATCAAGTTTTCCACCTACCCATAGATTAATTTTTAGTGGTATTCATAGATGGAATCATAGTGAATTATCACACTATAAATGATCATGCTAATCCTCTTGAGAACATTTTGAATATAATAAGTGAGAACAATATTTATTCTAGTCTTATAAAATTACAATTTTAGATTAGTATGGTTCACTTCTTCCGA
Source organism: Viscum album (assembly GCA_963277665.1). Classification (NCBI taxonomy): domain Eukaryota; kingdom Viridiplantae; phylum Streptophyta; class Magnoliopsida; order Santalales; family Viscaceae; genus Viscum; species Viscum album. The sequence continues at coordinate 601,940,992 of OY728128.1, forward strand.
CATATCATATTAGATGCATGTGTATCAATTGACCCAGATAAGGTGAGCATTGTAGTTTCCTAGGGAACCCCAAAGAATGTGTCTAGAATGAAAAATTTCTTAATTATGGATAGATATTACATGAGATTCATCTAGGATTTATCATGCAAAGAAGTTCCTATCAGGGGAATGACTATGAATGGTGTGAAATTTATATGGTCTAAATCATGATAGATAGATTTTCAAGGGTTGAAAGGATTACTGAATTCTGCAATGATCTTGGTTCTTCTTGAGCCTAGAATAATATTTTTTTACTTTGATTATTTAAGAATAAGGTTGGGATAAGTTCTAACATAGAGACATCTGGTGTTAGTGTATGGGTCTTTCCAACTAATACCGCATGAGCAGAATTACCCTATGTGTGATCTTGAGTTGGCAGCTATGGTTTAGGTCTCACATTGTTTGATCCATTATTTTTTTGGAAAGTGATTCATTATTTACATGACTCTCAAAGTTTCAAATACATCTCCACACAATGAGAATTGAACCTGAGGAAACACAGGTGGGTTTTGTGTCTTCGATCATTAAATTTTGAGCTTTATTATAAATATTGAAAGGGTAATGTAGTGTCTAACACCCTAAGTTAGAAGACTACAACAAAATCCATCCATGGGTCAAATATTTAGTGGATTTTGGTTTATTTGTTCTATAATATGTACCTAAAGGTTATAGAATAGCATGGAAAACCTATTTTAGTTTATTTGGAAGTGAAATCCTCTCTTCTGGAGTTGGTGTACATGAGACAACACTCAAACTCTGAGGTCCTCTTCCTAAGTGAGATTTTCTATGGGGGGAACCCACCACCTGGTTAGTTTATTGATGAGAATGAGATCATTCCCTCCTATGGATGTATCTGGGTTACATCAGTCATATGGGAAGAGCTGATTCAATAATCTCATTCCTTAGTTTGGGAATTTCACCCATGTCATACCATGATATAATGATACATACTTCTCCAGTATTTTTGGAAAGTTATGAAGAGGTAGATTTTAGTTTTTATCACTTGGTGCTCCACCTATTAGTATGTTAAGGCAGATCCCTAGCTACCTGCTTGACTTTTACAGACTGTATCCATTATTGAGTGAAAATGGAATGATTTCACCTTGGATTTCGTGTTGGGATTTCCAAGGTCCCCTTGAGGTAGTGATGCGTTATGGGTGATCTTTGATAGGTTAACCATGGTCTCACACTTCCTACCAATCTAGGATACCATCTCAATTGATGAGTTTTGGAAGATTTTTTTCAAAGATAAATTTTTCCATAATGGTGCTCCCCATTATGTTATACCATACCAATATTCCCACTTAACATCATGGTTATAGCAAGGGATGTAGAAGGAAATAGTTTCACATGTTCTCTTGACAACATCATGTCACCCTTAGACTAACGGGTAGTCTAATTAGATGATACAGGTGCTAGAGGAAATGTTATATGAATATATCCATTATTTTAGAGGTTCATGGTAGAAACATATATCTATAGTCATGTTTTACTATAATAATCGTTTTTGAGAAATGATTTAGAAGGCCCCATATGAGGCCCTTTACGGTAGGTCATTCTATTCACCTCTATGATAGTTATAGGTAGGTGAGGTAGAAGTTGGGGACCTTATTTCATTTAAGAGACAACATAGAAATTCTAGTTATTTAAAAGTGTATGGCTTCACCTTGATCTAGAGAGAATTCTTATACCAATCATCATTGTCAACATATGGATTTTGAGGTGGGACATCGAGTCTTCTTGTATATATTTCCTTGGTTGGTTAATAGAAGAATTCAGAGATAGATAATGTTTTCACCTCATTATATTGGGACTTTTGAGATATTGGAGAGATTTGGGTCAGTAGCCTATATGTTTTCATTACATTAGAGGTATTTTTCCATGCATAATGTATTCCACATAGCCCATCTTATTCATTATCATTATGACACATCACATTTTTCTTACCCCAAAGATATTGAGATAGTTTCAGATGCATATTGCAAGGAGATTCTGATATGTTTCGTTGATTGGATCATGAAGTCTCTCCAAGGTGGGTTTTTTCCACTAGTCGGATGCTATTACAGCACAACTGTGTGCAGGATGAGACCTTGGAGTGGGAGTTTGAGGTACATGCATAGTTTCTAGACCTTTTCTCAGATGATACCTTTTCACCCTCATAATGATAATTCGGGGATGAATTGCTTTAAGGAGGGTAGATATTAACATCCTGGCATTTCATGAATGTTGTGATCATTGTTTTTTGGATACAATTTCTTATTTTGTCCCATTTAATCTTACCTAATGTATTCATAGATGTCATGGGGGTGTCTAGGGATTGTTCATGGATAAAATCCATAAAATGTAGATATAAATACTTGGTCACATGTTAGCAGAAACCATGCATCCCATCTTGCACAATTTCCATAACTGTGTGAGTTGTGAAAGAGGGGTGTGGGGGCCACATAAGTTTTCTAAAATAATGTGATACTAAAAACATGAACATTTGGGTGGTGCTAAAATTGATTACAGTCGCTTATTCATGCCTTTCATATAGTTAGACAAATTGTGTGCCTAGCTCGTGTGGGATCCCTCCTTGAGGAGAACTGGGTGCATGGTTTGGCACAAGGTTTGTCCAACCATGTGGACAAACTTCATAGCCTAGTAAATAAAGGGTAAATTTCAGTTTTTCCCGGATTATTTTTTTAATCCTATCACCCTGTTTTCTATTCTAGTGGATATCCCTACCCATGAATAATCTATCCTCCTCTATTCAACATAGGTATTTTGGTTGCGTCTACATCCAATATCTATTTCCTTCGCTATCAGATGCTTTGGATAGCTATAGGTATATTCATTATTCCTATTCCTTATATCTCTAGATTCTCTTCTCCCCTGATGCACTATTTTGGTGAGATACCATTTTCCCCATTTTCAAAGTATTTACTGTTTATTATGATATATTTGACTCTATATCTATTCAAGGGATGAAAATGGATGATCATTCTTATACAAACCTATGGTAGGTGGTCAAAATTCTTTCTTGATGTTTCATCACTTTATATATTGTGCATTGTTGTTTTGCGCATTGGAAGCTTCCTACAACACCGATAAAATGATAAATAAATTAATATAAATGGATCCTCAGGTTTCCTGTGACCATATAAAATTGAAAATCTCATCTGAGTTCATTTACATTGATATGGTCCACCTCTATGGGTGTGTCCTTCCTTGAAAGTATGTTGACACATTGAAATAAATTTTTCTGAATACCCCTTGAGTTATGGTACCTTATAATGAAAACATTGAAATAATGGAGTCAATTGAGGGAATGGAACCTCCTTTACATAATAACTTATTCCTTATAGTTTATTCTTAAAGCCTTGATTTATGCTTTGTGCCTTATTGTTTTGTTCTTTTTTCTTGTTTTATCATCCCTTCTGGACATTCTTTTGCGCCTCATTCCTTAGTAGTTGGGTAGAATAAAATAAATTTGGTAGCTTGTTAGAAAGATGGATATACCTTGCCTTGAGTGATACTCAGGGCTCTATATTAGATACCTATGATTGGCTCATAGGTTCTTGTTCACACCATTATAAGAGTGATATGAGGGACGCCATTCATGGGCCACCTTGGGCGGGCGCTACGGTATTGGGTATTTTTGTGAGCTCCTATAGTGAAAATTAGGATTATTTTATAGACCACATTGGATGGGCTCAAGATTACCATACTAGATTAAATGGATGTTTTTCATTGTTTACATTTGATGCCTTATTTTTAGATTAGGATAATGCTTAGTTGATGTATTTTGGATACATCTACCAAGCTAAATCACAATCTTGGGGTCAGTCTACACTTGATGCTTTATTTATGATGACCCATGTACACTCCTTAACATATTTGTATAGGTTCCTTTGGTTTAGAGACATCTAGATTAGGCTGAAGTAGGTAGTGTTGGTTGGGTATCTGAGTGGACCATGGACCATCATGTTTTATTTATTTATTACCTTGAATTTACTATTATTGGATCACTATTCATTTTATATTTTATGTACTACATTGATCTATAAATTGTTTGTGGTGGCCTAGTGATTACGTATCACACCTTTCATGGGCCTCCTTTCGTACCCAGTCATACTTTATAATCATAGGTATAGATAAAGGGAAGAAACTAGCTTCTGATGCTTGATTACTAGTACTAGGATGAAGTATATGAGAAGAGGACCGATCCTATTCTCACTATAATAGTAGTAGCATCTTTTGGGACTTTTTTATTTTTATAGAATGTGGTACATTCTTTTATACCTTGTTTTACCTATGTTATCATTTTTATATTGATACATGATCATAAATATTTTTCACCAATTGTTGATTCAACTTCCGCCATTAATTTATATTTTATGGTTTATTATTATTTCATTATTGTCTGTCTATTATTACTATTTCCATTATTTCATATTTATTATACATGGTTCTGCTCCACTCTGATCAAAGAGGGCATAGTCTTACCACAGACACACCGTAAGCCCTGTATGCTAGTTGGAAACCTCTGGAAAATGGGGGTGAACTTGAGGTCTTATGACCCACCGTCTTAGGTCACCACTAGGCGGTTTCTAGGGTTGGGTGCAACATTTATAAGGGGAAGAGACGGGGGGTTTTAATATTATAATCATTATTTTATTATTTTGACTCAAGACATCCAATAGTGATCAATCATTTTGACCATATATAGTAAATAGTTCATGTGAGTTTGAACTAATTGGTTCTTAAATAATCCATGATTCAAAAAATCATGTAATCACCTTATAATGTTAAATATCATGTTTTTTCATATTTCACTATTCACCTAGAATTCAACATTTTTAGAAAATTAAAAAAACTTCACCCTAATCCTTTTTTGATGTTTATATTCTAAAAAATAAATCCAACTTATGAAATTTCTTTTATAAATATGGGAAAATAAATTCTTGAATAAAATCATTATTTATTTGAAAAAATATCAATTTTAATATTATTATCGATTTTAGAACCCATTGAAAAGTTAATTGTGGACTAATAAAATTATAGTATCATTATAATACAACATGAAATTAATTTACAATCCCATTTTATAAAAATATAAATTTTTTAAATGTTTATTTTTTCTATAAAAATACTACTAAAACAATTCTTCTTTACAAAAATATAAAAAATTATTTTATAATTTAAAAAAATTATTTTATTGTATCATTATATAAATATGTTGTATTTCCATCTTATAAGATACCTAAATGATATTTTAAATTTTCATAGGTGAGGTTAATATTCTATTGGTCATGTTACTGTTCTTAATGGTCAAATTTCTATTCCAATGGTAATATTATTATTCTATAGATAATGTTAATTTTCCAATGGTCAGAATTGTAATAGACATATGGTTTTCCTAATTTCTATTGATACATCATATTTCATTAATTCTTTATTCACTTGTATTTTTTCTCAATGTTATATATATATATATATATATTTGTTTTTAAAATGAATATTACATTACTAATATTATGCTTTATTTCTTCAAGTTTTTGTTCATATATATGATTATTTATGGCTAGAGTGAAAATAAAAATTTTCCAAGTATTATTATCTTATTTTTTATTTTTACCATTATAATACATTCAATTCTAATGTTCATATTTATTCTCTAAATTTATGTTTAAAATTAATATAATAAAATATAGTTTGTTTTATAATTTAGTGTGTGGGAATCATATAATTTTATATTAATAAATATCGCACAATTATATATTCAGAAGGGAAATTCCATTTATTGTATTTTGGGTCATTACATTCTTCTCCCATTAATAAATTTCTCCACAAAAATTTTGTTTTACATAATAAGATGAAAACATGTGAATATATGTATGCTTTATGTCTTCCTCCAATTCCCATGTCACCTACATATACTTATGGAGTTTTTATAGTACTTTGACTATGTGAGTTATCTTGTTGCACAGAACATTATCTATGTGATACAACATCATAACTGGATTCTCCTCATAAGAGAGATAATTTCCAATTTCACCACATTATAATTTGGTTCATGTGAGGTATCTGCTATATACTTCCTTAATAGGGATACATGGAACACATCATGTGCTATTAGTAGGGTTGTTGGGTGTACTAGTTGATAAGCCAATGCTCGGATACGATCAAGAATCTCATATGGGTTGATGTACCTAAGAAAAATCTTACCCTTATTCTAAAATCTCATGACTCTCTTCCATGGATATATACAGAGTAAAACATTACCTCTGACCTAAAACTCCATGTCTCATTGATGGTTGTCAGTATGGATCTTATGAAAACTATGACCATCCCTGATGTGATTTCGAACGGTTCTATCATTTTATACCATTTCTCAACCATTTCATGTCCCATTATTTTTTTTTATTTCCATCATTATACTAGTATACAGGTGTTCTTCCACACTACTCATAATGTTATTCATATATATCAATTTAGATGATTACGTAGAAACTGTTATTGTATAGGAATGCAACCATATGAATATGTTGATCCCATCCTCCTTTTAAGTCCATCAGAGAGCCTCTCAACATTTTGTCAAGTTTTTAGATATTCTACATTGATTAGACATTGATTTTGGGGTGATAAGTTGTACTAATGTTAAATTTGGTGTTGAAATTGTGTTAGATACCTTTCCAAAACATATAATAAAATATTGGATCTCTATCATATATAACAGATAGTGTTTTCCCATACATCCTCACCACTTCGCAGATATACATCCTTTCATGTTTATTGAGTGAAAAGTCCTCTCTAATTGAAATTAAATAATCATTATTTTTAATATTATCCAACCCAACTCGTATATCATTATTTACTCTTTATGATTTTAGAAGACTAGTGATAAATTCCATGGTGATATATTCATATTTCTTTATTAGTGTGGGTAATGGATGAATTATCACCATATAATATTTTCTTTTATCCGACACCTACTAACATAACGCATAATTTAATGTATATTTTTCAATCTCCTAATTTATATTGCCCCGCCAATAGTGCATCCAAATATCTTGATACATCTCTATTCTCCCATGGTGTATGGATAAGGTCGAACTTTTTTTATAATTCAAAAACTCATCCATTATCTTAGGACCTTATGATACAAATTTTCATGACACAAATCTTACAACTCCTTTTTGTAAATTTTTAACGCTGATGATTTCCCTTTTCTTATATCTTCAAACATCTCCTAAATTTTCACATCAATCCTTTTAGAATCCTTTATCTTCACCAGAATGAATGGTTGAGAAATCATTTGAGAAAGTAATGATGTTATTCCTTTCTTTATGATTCCCATGTCCATCTTTTACAAGTATTAGAATATTTAATTCTTCTCAAATCTCATCATTTATATAGTGTAGTATCCTTTCAACATGGATATGTTTCCACTTTTTTACCTTACCCAATATGGTTATTGATTGAGCATACATAGTCCTTGTTCAGCTATAATCATCTTCGATGGTATGTATTAAGATAATTATATATAAATATATACTTAAGGATCTTGTGATATATATCACTCTTCTCTCAATTGAAATAATTCCACCCTATTTTCAACATGAAGATAACTACATCCAAATCCAGATCATGTGTTGAATGGTTATTCTCATATAGTTTCAACTGACTTGCGGTTTTTGTTATCACATTATAATTTTTCATTATATCACATCATAGACCTTATTATAAGATTAATTGTACATAATGAAAATATCCCCGCTTGTGGCTGGTGTAAGTACATGTGTAGTGATAAGCCTATTTTTAATTCCTTAAAGATCTCATCACATTCAATAGTACCTAAAAATTTTACTCCCTTTTGAGTAAGCTGGGTTATAGGTTTTATAATAATTATAATTTTCTCACAAATCCTTGATAAAACCAAATTAGTCCAATGAAACTATAGAAATCCATTATTTGTGTTGTTCTTGGCCACTCCTCAATTTCCTTTGTCTTACAAGGGTACAAAAATATCCCTCTACTGGGGATAAAATTCCCCAATGCTGATACAACCTCTATCCATAATACACATTTACTATAATATTTATATAGTTTCTCATTTCTTAATGTCTTTATCATATTATTACAATGATCCTTATGATGCTCCTTATTTTTTGAGTATTTCAAGATATCATTTATAAGGACTACCACAAATTGTTTGAGGTAATATCTGTAGACTATATTCATTATGTCTATAAATATTGTTAGAGCACAAAATAATCTGAAGGGAGTCATAGTGAACTCATTATGTTAATACCTTAATTGAATAGTATTTTGGGGAATATCTTCCTTCTTCACTTTTAAATAATAATATCCCAACTGATGGTCCACTTTAAAGAAAAAATGTTCCCAACATATTTTATCGAACAATTCATATATCCATGTTAGTGGATACATGATCTATATCAGGATTTTTTTTAGTTCATTATAATAAATGTCGAGGTGCATTGATTCATCCATCATCTTAAAGAAGAGGATAGGTACACCCCACGATGAAGAACTCAAGTTTATAAAAACCTTTTCTATAATCAATTGTAACTACATATTCATTTATTATAACTCAATGGTGGTTATTCTATATCGAGTCTTGGTTATTTTACAAGATCTAGGTAAAAGTTTTGTTGATAAATAAACCTATTGGTTTGGAGTAAGGCCAATAAATTCTTCAAGGAATACATTAGTGTAGTCCCTCAGTATGGGATTGTCTTGAAGAATAATTTTCTCCTTTGTCCCAATCATTTTAGCTAGATATAATTTATCAAAAGGAAGTAATACCTAGGTATGTGATGAGTATAGATTAATTCTCCCCCTTATACTATTACAGAATTGGAGGATAACTAAGAATGTGAAGGGTGATCTCCCACTCTCGATAGTTGATATTGACTATATATAAGGACAGCCAATCCATACCCAATAGTGAAAAGCTTCACTAAATTCAGTATAATATTATTATTATGAAGTAAATTCACATAAATATAAAAATTTGATACAATAATCATAGAAATTTTCTCTAATGAAATCATTTCATTTGTGGTGGTGATTTGATGATTTTAGAAAGTGTCATAGATATACTAAATTGGAAAAAAGACATACAAAACTCTATAGTGGTGGATCATAATGATCATTGTATAGGCCCATTCCCTTGGATTGGAATTTTTTTATCATCCTTATTATCCTTTTTATTATCTAATTGACGTGGATAATTACCATGATCCCCACATCTATGAAATTGAACTATTAGTGGTTCCTTAGGGTTGAACATTATTTTATAGAAACATGTTAACCGAACTCTTAATTTTTCTTTATAAATTTGATAATGTATTCCATCCTTTTATATATATATAAGAAATGTTATAGTTACATTAATACACCATCCATCAATTAAATGATGTGTTAGTAATCTCAAATATGTTTTATATGTTAATAATAATTCATGATAAATGGTTTAGAATAAGCAAAATATTATTTACTTAAGCTTCCCTTAGGATAGGAATCTCATTTTTGAAATCATAACAGTGACCATCATAATAATTTTTAGAAAAATTCCTACAATTTCCCACCATTATATAATATAATAGTATAAAAAAGGATGATAACACACCAACTCAAAATTATTATAAAAACGGAAATTATGAACATAAAAGAAACAAATTATAAATGACATTTAAATCATAATTTATGAGCCTCTAGATTCCAATGTTGGTTATCCATATAACTTTTCTTATTAGGTTTTCTAACCTAACAATCTATTAAATTATTTCTTAATGGTTCATAAATGGTTTGTGAATTTTGAAAAACATATCCCCGAAGAGTGCCAACCAATGTGTGTTGAAAGGTGTCACGACCCATCTCAGAGGGGGTCATGCTGCGACTACCCCACACCCACCTCCAATAGGCCAGGGGATTGTGAAGACCACTAAGTAAGCATATCCCACAAATGAGAGGCATTGGCCTATGTACCTGTATGCATGCACATAGACATCTCGAAGCCACAAATGTTGAAAAGTAAAAAACACAAACTAAAAAGTTCAAGAAAACAACTAAGATCCCACAACACGGTATGAAAGGAAGTACAGTCAAGTAAACATGGCCAAAGTACAATCCCACCAAAAAGAGTCTGTAAAAAAACCAAAAAAAATGATGAAGTTTTTCATTCATCATCCCAGTCTAGGAAGGTGAATTCACAAGTTCATAAAACTCATCTGTATAAAACCATACCTAATCTAACCTAAGGGAAATGGTACTGGGATTTCAGTCTAAAGCCGTAGGAGAATACCTATTTTATCTAGCCTCACTAAGAACTGACTGGTCCTAGTCCACCTAAGACTCTATCAAAGGGTTGATCATCTACACAAGACATGACACATGCGGGAAAATACCATACAAGGGTTAGTAAAATAATATTTCGTAGAACACCCCAAAATCACAAAGGAAATACCAAAAAGGAAATACCATGAAGGAAATATACTACTGTGGTCCTTTGAGGAATATTTGTACATCACATAAAACAATAATATCTAGATATATTCCTGAGAAATGCCAATGTCATCAGGTGGTCTTAACCAACTGTCAGCCATAGGATTCTCCTCAATGCATTCTCGTTCTAGGATATATCAAAACTCAAGACATGATATCATTGAAGATGATCATGAAGAGTTCACGGTCAATTAGGCCTTATCCAAAAAAGAATGTATTGTTCAAGGAAGATCATGATACCATAGAGAGGGGATCATGCATAGAAATACTACGGGATACCACGAATCGTTTTCAAATACACTAGGGAATACCATGTACCCTATCTAGATAAATTCTCAATATAGAGGATCATTCCCAAACACACTAGGGATTCTATATATCGTTCCCAAACAATCTTGGGTGTAACACCTTGAACCCGGTTACCCAGAGTCAATAGATTATTTTAATACATTAGAATGATTACAAGGAATCAAGTCCCAAAAGACCGATCAGTTTAGCAGTCTTGGAAATAGATTACAGATATGGCTGTTACATTACACATTAGAAAATAAAACAAAACATAAATTATCCTTTGAGAAGGCCATTAATATCCTAGCTTAACCCTGCTTATCAATCATAAAACACATCTTCAAATCCTTAGAAAATTAAAACATAGAAATGGGTGAGCTCAGATGCTCAGTAATGATAACAATATAGCGGAAACATTCATAAATAAGCATAAACATTTAAGGCAATGTATAAGATTAAAACAAAATCCTTTTTAAAGTTAAAATTCAGCATAACATGGAAAAGATTCAATAAAATAATGCCATTTAATTAATCGCATCGTTATTCTAATTGTCAAATAATCACATGCAATAGCAATAGCCACTTTCATAATGATGGAATGCATAATGCCAGACTATCATTACCACATAGTCAAGGCCTTCTGCTAATACTACAAATAAAAAATTTTCAAGGCCATGTGGCAAGACACTAGTTTGTCTCATGAGACCTACCGATGCATCGAGGATCTATAGCGGGCTCCACCTGTCACTTACTAAGTCCAATGCATTCCTCATATGAAAAGGTTTAAACATAACATAAACATTCGTATTAAAACTGGCATACAAAATGTCAACACATTATCAATAAATCATTAATGTTATAAAAATAGGACATCCATAGTCAAACATATCACAAAACCTTCAGTACTATATGGAATATTTTTATCATAATAAATCAACTTCAAACAACTTTAAAATCTATTATAGGATTTTTACATAGATGAAAATTATTTGTAAAACTCTTTGAGAGAAATATCTCTTTTCATGAAAACATTTAAAAGTTACACAATTAAGAAAGGAATACATTTAAATAAATTTTATGAATCAAAGTGTCCTATACCACTTTGAAACTTTTGAAAGTAATTAACATTTTAAAACATTCATGTCCATTTAAATAAATCCTTAAAACCATTTTGAAAATAGGGAAATTAATGAGAATCGTTTAGAAGAATAAATCTTTATAACATTTAAAATGATGTTTTAGTAAAAATTCCCTTAAAATAATCCCTTTGAAAACTATTTAATGAAACATGGAAATGGATAATAAATATTTCCCAATATATACTTACATAAAAAGAACCTCGGATAATAAAGAGATTGTGAAATTAACCCTTACCTTGCAATTTCCATTAGTCTAGGGTATGTTAAAACCTCTTGTATGAAGATCGTAGCATGTTATTAAATTATACCATAATGATATTAATATTTATTATATAATAAATGATTCATTTATCACTTTATACTACCCATTTAATAATAATTTCCATGTTAAATTAACATTTTGGGTAATAATCGCTTTCTTTATCGTACGTGTTTTAACTTGTTACTCATGATTGTATCACTTAGAACAAGATTTAAATACTTCCAGAATATAAAACATGATTTATATAACAAATATATTTAGAATATAAATATGTATAATAGACATATATATATTAAATGAAAAACAATGTTTATGAAGACGGTAGTCTGTACGTACGCATAAACGCGGTTTCCATTTTCATATCGTATTGAATGAAAATAAGTGAATAAGATATATATGTAAGTAAATATATATATATATATATATCCAGTAGAATTATTATGTCATATATTACATAATTATTATTAATATATATTTTTATAATTGTCGATGAATGGTGAACGTGGAAATGAATCCTATTGCGTTATGGACACGTTAATCTGTACATACGCACGAGTGACAATATCATTTCCTTAAAGGTGTGGAATTGGATGGTATATTAATTTTATAGAGATATTATCATGTTATTTTAATTATTTATATGAATATTATGAATCATTATATCAGTCCAAATAACATAGTGTGGAATAACAAATTACACCACGGCGTGGAGACGGTAAATCGTATGTACGCACGCATGGTGACATTATCATTCATAAGGTGGATAGAATAATAAATATAGTTGCACCATATTTATAATAACATCATATAATATATAAGATACTGGATTTTTTATTTTAAAATGTAAATAACAATGAAAGAAGAAGTGGAAGAAGAAAATAACTTGAAAGAGAGTGGTGAAATTATTACCTCTTCATCGGGTTCTTCCTTTTTATTTGATCAAAAGGGCTCCTTAAGATGGATTTATGACTAAATGAAGGCCTCTAGGATGAAGTGAAGGAAGTTGAGAGCATATTTGGCCAGTGGTTGGCCGATCCAAAAGGCATTGATGATGTGAATTAGAGAGAAGGTGGAGTTCCCTTTTATAAGAGGTGTGAGGGGAAACATAGGAAAAGATATAAATATTATTTTATAATAAATTCATTTTCTGTTTATAATGGCTCCAAAAGGGATTATTTAAAGGATAAGGTGGTAATGGGTCGAAAAAAACTCATACAATAGGATTTAGATAGGTTTGGGTCACTATATTAAATTTATCTTTTAGATTTAACTCTTAGTTAAATAGTTTGACATTTACCATTTCTCATTGTATTTTTATATTTTATGGTTAATAATCTTACTATAAACATCAAAGAGAATGCCATGTGGTTCATTAATGATAAACCTATCATTATATAAGTCCTTCGGCCTATCCTTAGATTTTTAGGAGTATAATATAAATTAATAATATAATATTTGTTTTAAAAACTCTTTTATGTCAATTTTGACACTATATGGTATTTTGTTTTTACTAAATTTATAACAGCATTATTACTTCAATAAAAATTCCTTTAATAAATCATAACATGTAATATTAAACTATGAAATTATTTTAATTCATAAAAAGTCTCAAATTAAATTTATATGGATATTTATAATATCACTTATTTTAATATTTCATTAATTAGGTAATTACTGCATCATCATTATGTCATAAATAAATTAAATTATTTAATGTCAAAGAAATATAAATAAAATACCATTATGTAGGAAATATTTTTATATTTCTAATGAATTTTTATTGTCAAATATTTCTTATGTTTAACCCTATATTAAAAATGTTATAGTTATTAAACATTGATTTTAACTCTTTTAACACTTCTTTGAATTAAATAATAATAAATTTCCTAATCTAATCCAAGTGGACCAAAAAGGTTCATATCTTATTCCTAAGGTGGTGTTTGGTTGAATTATACTTATCCAATAGAATTAGGACATGTTTTAGGGTAATAATAATACCATTTTTACCCTTAATTACCCTATATACTTTTAATCGTGGTAAATAAAAGTAAAAAGTTACGATTCACCCAAAAAAAATTATCTTATTGAACCACATTTTACTACTTGATATTAACTGTGTCTCTCGGATTTTATACATCCACTCACAAAAGCGGTAAAATTATGTTTTATGTGAATTTGAAAATTTTTCAAGGAGATGGGTAAGAGACGGTGAAATGTCCAATAAACGTTTTATATATCGAAAATTATTATAAAATGAATCCCATGAATTACATTGAACGTATATAGGTATTATGTATCTATTTTTACCAAAAATAAACTTAAATAAAATTAATAATTATTTAAATAAAAATTCGTTTTTAAACTATAACTCATTGTTTTTTTCACTATTCATAAAAAATTGAATGTTTTTTGAAAAATACCATAAATTCGCCCTAAGAAAATTTTGATATTTTGAATTCAAAAATGAAGTCTATTTTCACAAATTCAAAACATATATGTTTAATTTATTAATTTAAAATTAATTCCCATTTTCAAAATCAAAAGGCGTATTTTAAGAAACAACATCTATCAAAAGATTGACACTTGGTTATGTCCAATCTCAATGTAAAATTACTTACTATGACCAGCACTAGACTAAATGGTAAAAATATAATCTATTTGTACATAAAAACCATTAAAATATTTAATTTAACACTATATATTATTTTGATTAAAAAAGTTGTTTTCAGTTAAAATATATTATTTTTCACTATTCACCTAAATATGAAAGTTATCAGAAAAACACCAAAAACTTTTTGAAACTAAATTCTTATGTCCCAATTCTAAATAAGAAGTTTATTTTCTCAAATTGAATATATAAAAGTATCAAATATTGGATTTAAAATGGGTTCTCCATTAAAATGTGGTAAAAGTGCATTTTTTGAAAAATAATTCTTTTATCTGAAAAAAAATGATGTTTTTCTTACATTCATTATATGAAACTCATAATATGGATTATAAAATTATAACTATTATATAATGTTCAAAATTCCATTAATAATATTCATAACCACTTTTGAACAACTAATTTGGTAATTTGTGATGCGCTTGAACTCGGTGTTGCGTGTAGTGCAAGTTATTGCATTACTTTGAAGAAATAATGTACTATGAAATCTGGGGGTGTTACATTCTTCCATCCTTAAATAAAATTCATCCTCGCAATTAGAAATTTTTCTTTGAAAATAAACATTGAAAATAGAAAATACCTTTGTGGGAATACCCACATCGAAAATTGGGTTATAATAAAATTTAATCTTAATAAGAGGAAAAGGGGAATGAAAAAGTCACCACCAAATTATGATCTCAATTAGGAGAACATTGGGGAAAATTAGAGACACATAATTGGAAGAAAAACATAAATATTTATAGGGAGTGATTTCATTCATCAGTCACAAACAATTGTAGAATCGAGGGCCTCAAAGATATAAATCATTGATGATTTAAAATATCATCGGTTCAACAAAACATAAGGTATTAGGATAACACATTTTTAGTTTTAAGAATCCTTAACTAAAGTTTAAGAATTTATTTCTTCATAGAATTAGGGAAGAAAATATATATATATACTTGAAAAGTATAGTTCCATATTTTAACTAATTTCTACCACAAACTCAACTTTTACTATAAAAGATAATAGAACTTATAAAATATTTTCTATTTATCCTATTCGTTTAGGGTTCCAAAAAATTAATTTATAATTTATCTACCATGCCCTTTAAAAAAACTACATTATTCAATATAGGACATCACGTGGGTTAGTGATAGGTGATAGACCCTTGTCTCCCTTCAGTTTTGGGTGCAAGTCTCATGGCCTTGTCGGACGCGACGGGTTTCCGACCGACGTCCGGGTCATCCTTTTTGTTGAAATCCAAAAATAATATCAAACTAGACTTGTCCAAAATACTTATGTCCAAACTCCGAGTCCAAAAGTTATGATTTAGGTAAACACAATGAAGATCCATTTTTTCACTTAACAATATGTGAACACATTCATCATTTATTCTTTTAAAACACTACAGCATCCTGAATTACCATAAAACCATATTGATTACATTCATGCTCCCTTATTTCTTATAAAATACTGGATATACTCCTTCTATCCAAAAATGTTGTAAACTCCAACAATGATTGAATATACAAATCATTAATCAGTTTCATGGTAGTCAAGAATTTCTAATATAATTTATCTAAATCAAACATGTATTATTCTAAAATCACTACTTCAGTATCAGAACCATATTATGGTTTATCTTTCCATCAACCATATATTTTCCAAACAATTAACCTACTATTGAGTATCTTTTCGTGGTTTAACACAATCTCAAGTCCTTACTGAAATAGTACTGCAGTACAATCCTTATATACTCCATAATTATTATAACCAATATAACGTTGATACAACACTGAAATGACATAATTCTTTAATAACAACATAAGAACACTAATCATTCCTCCTCATCTATGGTAGTATCATAACTTGATTATTATCCAATATCATCATTTTTGGTATACTCTGATGATTTGAGCATTGGTTTGCATAGTGTCCCAACTCCTTTTAGATGAATCTTTATACATTCAAAACCGTTTTCTTATCCTTGCGGTCACGTACTTGGTTTCCTTTTTCTCCACACTTATAAAAAACTCCCATTCCCTTCAGGCAAGTTCCAGGGTGTTTCTTCCCATAGTTATCACATATGGGAAAATTATTCTTTTCCATATTTCCATTATCCATCATTCTATCTTCCTTCCTTTTCATCTCTTGCTTCCCTTCAAAGCCATAAGAATCATATATTTAGTTACTAATCTTATTAACACATGATACTATTTCTTCATATGTTGAGAAAACATGAGAGACTATTTACCTTCTAAATGTTAGCTTAATACCATGGAATATATGATCCTTATTACTCTTTGGATCATACATTTTACTGGAGTTCACATTACTTCTACTGGGCGCCATTTCTATACAATGGAATACACTTTCTCAGTTTGTGAATTGCAATGAATAATTACAAACTTGTAAAATACCTAATGTAAATTGAACAGTTTATGGATATAATTCATAATCATAAAAATGTTTTCTTTGAGGATCTATATACTCAAAAACCCTTCATAATGGTTTGTAATGAAAATTATTGTAACACCCCGAGCTTCCACCATACGCTTCTCATTCAATAGTGAAATAGCTTGCATTGTACGCAACTTCGAGTTCTAAAACACCGCGACTAATCAAAGTAGCCATTATGAATAGTAATAACCACTTTTTAAAATTATAGAAATTTTATATTTCAAAATGGACTTCATTTTTGGATTCGGGATATCCAAATTAGCCTATATTGAATTTTTGGTATTTTTCTGAGAACTTCTACTTTTTTATGAATAGTGAAAAATACTTAGAAACAAATTTATCAATCAAAATAATTTATAGTGATAAATTATACTATTTTGTGGTTTTAAAGTATAATTAGAATATATTTTTACCATTTTATCCAATTTTGGTCATTAGAATTAATTTAACATTGAAATTGGACATAAACAATTGCCAATCTTTTGATATAAATTGTTTCACAAAAACATGCTATTTGTTGTGACAGCAGGAATTAATTATAAAATTAATTAATTCAACTTATATGTTTGGAATTTTGTAAAATATACAACATTTTTGAATTCGGAATATCAATTATAGCTTAGGGTGAAATTTTGGCATTGTTCTGAAAAACTTCAATTTATGATGAATAGTGAAACCACTAAGTGGTAGTTAAATAACTGATTTTTCGTTCAAATGAAATATTACCACTTCTGTGATTTGATTTTCAAAAATCTGATAGACATGGTTGTCATTAATAATTAAAATGTGGTTCAATGAGATTAAAATAATTTTTGGTGAATAGTAACTTTTAAAATCTTAATCGCTATTAGAGGTCATTAGTGTAGTTTAAGGTAAAAATAATGTTTTAATAATATTACATGAGCTTGACACATGTCCTACCCTCATTGGATGTGCCATGGCCGACCAAGAAAATCCATGGGTCAACTTGGGGACCCCATGGAGCTACTTTAGTTGGAAAATGACATAAATACCTTTTATTTAATGTTAAAGTAAAAAATGACATAAACATAAATTGTTTTACTAAAAAAAAATTTACATTGTGTTATACAAGTCATATTTTTGACTATAAATAGTCATTTGAAAGCTAAAAATATTTCCTACATCATAGTATTTTTTTATAATTTTTAGACATTAAATAAATTAAATTATTTATGACATCATTATGATGCAGCGATGACCTCATTATTTAACGATTTTAATAAAATGAAAACATAATGTACAATAAAAGGCTTACACTTGTCCAAAGACTATTGGATGGGTATATTTAGAACCCTTATCACCTTATCTACTAATTATATAAGTGTGGGACCTTTAGATTCCGAATATCATTGTATAATAATGTAAAATTTCCTTACTTTCCAAGAGTGCCCCTCCTCTCCTCTTATAAAAGGCCCCCAACTCTACCACCTCATTCACACTTTCAAGACATTTTGCTCAGCCAAACTCTGTCCAAATACTCTCCCAACTTCCCCCTCTTACTCCTAGAAGCCTCACATTTGGCAGAACTCTTCCCAAAGAAGCCTTTGGCTCAAATCAAAAAGAGTTACCCGATTTTAAGGTAATGTCTTCTCTTATGTTATTTTGTTTTATTTTTCTTCTCCAAACCCATAAAATCTTTTTATTCAATTCATTTGTAACAACACCAGTATCCTAAATACACAAGGATTTTGTTATAAGAAGTATCTGAGATACACTTACACACACCTACATCTAATGGTTAAAGAACATACGGTTTCTGTGGATGGGGAATTTCTGCCTCACGAAACGATGATTGTTCAACACTCATAAAACACCTTCAAAGGTGGTCATTAAGATGTCACTATATTTATAAATGATATATAATATTTTTATGTTTCACTTAAGGTTCTGTATTTTTCAGTTATTTCATACCTTTATTATTTCCATTATGGGTAAACGTGATATTTTCATTTTAGGAAGTGCGGACTACCGCCCACTCAAAGTGATTTGAATCGTTAATACCTTATGTGGGATGTATAAAGGATGGAGTAAATGATATTATATATGATGTTATACTGGAATTATAATATACCTTTATATCATTATTATTTCATTAAATACGAAATAGAAATGGAAGTAGCGTTCATGTGTACGTACGGCTTACCGTCTCCATGAACGGTGCATTTCATTTCTTACCTCTAAATGTTACGTAATATTATGAATGAATGTATATACTGGATATATATGATATATATGACATCTAAATCATGAATATAATTCTGGAGATAATGGATATTCTACCACATAAAAAACTTGTAATTATAAGAAGTTTATTCTTGACTCAAGTACCAAAAATCGACAAAACGACAGTTATTGAATTAAATAATTACATAATGTTCATAACATTGTAATAAGTGATATAAAAAGGATAATGAAATTGAAAATGGTAGATATTAACTCTAGTTTATTATTCAGGAGGTTAAAGAATGGTCGAATCAAGTCGGACACAATGTAAGGGAATTTCTTAACCCAACTTCCATTCTTTGGGTTAATCTCCTACTTTCAAATTATGTCATGATATTATTATGTCCTATTTTTTATTTTTACTTTCTTTATGTGTACCTATAGTGAATACACATAATAGATCTATTTTATTTTAAAAATGATCTTTTAAGGACTTCGTCTCAATCTCCTTTCATTGAGGCATATTTGGTTTTATACACAACATTCTTTTATACGGTGTATAAACCACTTTGACTTTTATGTTTATTCAAAAGGAATATTTTTTATACGAAGCGTTTTACTAAACGACAAAAAGGGAATTTTTTTCTTTCCATACATATGCGGCGACAACGACTTCTCCAACGCCGTGACCATTATTTGAGTTTCGGCTTCCTCTACAAGCCATCACTTTTTTTTAATGAAAAATAAATACAAAGTTTTAACTTTCTTTTATTTTGCTATTGAAAATAGTTTTGAAAGCGTTTTTATTATATCAATGTGTTCTATTTATATCTTGTGATTGAAATGTGGAAATTTTATGTTTCCTTTATGCATGTTTTATGTGATATGATTATGTTATGGTTTATGATATGTTTAAACCTATTCATATGAGGAATGCATTGGACTTAATAAGTGACGGGTGGAGCCCGCTATAGCTCCTCGATGCATCGGCAGGTCTCATAAGACAAACTAGTGTCTTGGCACAAGGCCTTGACAAAATCTTATTTGTGGTCTTGGCACGAGGCCTTGGCTACGTGGTTATGATAGTCTGGCATTATGCATTCTATCATTATGAAACTAGTTATTGATATTTCATGTGATTATTCGACTAGTAGAATATCCATGTGAGTAAGTAAATGGAATTATTTCAGTTTACTTTTTCCATATTATGCTAAAGTTCAAGTTTAAAAGGCTTTTGTTTTATTTATACATTGCCTTAAATGTTAATGTTTATTTATGAAAGCTTCTGCTATATTGTTATCCTTACTGATCATCTGAGCTCACCACTTTCAATGTTTTAATTTTTCCAGGATGTGAAGATGTATATTATGAATGACCTACAAGGATAATATAAGGGGATATGAAGAGAATATGTTGTAGTTTTGTTTTACTTTATGATGTAATGTAAGACTTATGAATCTATCTAGTGTTTCCAAGGCTACTAAACTAATCGGTCTTTCGAGACTTGATCTTTTGTGATCATGCCAATGTTACGAAGTAATGCATCAACTCTGGGTAGCTGGGGTCGGGGCATTACAGTTGGTATCAGAGGCAGTTTAGTACTATCTTTGGAAGCTAGATTTAGATAAACTCTGATTAGAGCACATAGCCCAAAGATAGACTTTGAGGATTAGTATAGAAGAATTTCCTAGAATTTTGGTATTATAGAGATTTTGTGAGTTTTCCAAGCAATACATCCCTGTCTGGATACGATCAGGTAGAGGCGGCTCTGGCATAGATGTACCTAAGGGTAAAACCCGAAAACACCGCTTTGAGCTAGACTCGAACGGGAACTGGAGCGACAACGGGCCTTGATGCACTCTTGGTTACGACACTCCCGGGGGATATTCTTAGGATAATTCTCGTTTTCTTTACAAACCACTATGAAGGGTTATGAATATATACTTCCTCAAAGAAAACATTTCTTTTTATGATTATGGATTATATCCATAAATAGTTCAATTTATGTAAAGTGTTTTACAAATATGGAATTATGTATTTTAATTCATAAACTAATCTAGTTTATGCAATTATTTAGAAATGGCGCCTAGTGGAAGGAATGGAAATTGTATCAATGCACGCACTCCATGTAGGGATTTCCCTCCTGCTCAAGATAATTATTCGGGATTTGGAGATACAAATGCTGCTGATCAACTTATTACCATACTGGGACAACTCACTCAAGTTATGAATAATAAACTTACTCGTATGGATCACCCTGATCCACAACGTAGAGGATCAATGTTAGACCGCTTCATGAGGCAACAACCACCAACATTTAATGGGGGTACAAATCCATTGGTAGCTGAACAATGGATAAACTCCTTAGAGAAAATATTTCATACCTTGGGGAGTAGCAAAATGGAGAAGGTTGTCATGGCAGTTTACCATCTCACTGGAGATGTCGATCAGTGGTGATCGCTGATTCAAAACACAAATGAAGATGATGAAGTATCAAATATGGAATGGAGGGAGTTCAAAGTGCTTTTCCTAGAAAAATACTTTCCTCATGACCATCGATAATATATGGAAAGGAAATTTCTGAGTCTGAGGCAGAAGGAGGATGAGAATGTCGCAAAGTATGAGGCTAACTTTACAAGGTTAGCGAGGCATGCTGCAGATTATATACATAACCCAAGAAGTAAGATTGATCGTTTCATTGATGGGTTAAAACCTTTTCTCCGTCGAGCTTTAGTATCACAATCTTTCTCAACATACGAGGATATAGTCTCGTGTGCTATCAAGACAGAAAAGGAATTCTCTACGTCTTGTGACAACAAAGTAAAGCAAGAAAAGAAGAGAACGGTGGAACAAGAGACGGATAAAAGGAAAAAGGGAAAGAATTATTTTCCATTATGTGATAATTGTGGGAAGAATCACCCCGGTGCTTGCCTAAAAGGAATGGGAGTTTGTTACAAATGTCGAGAAAAATGTCACCAGGCGCGTGATTGCAATGGAAAGAAAGAGGCTATCAATGTTGAATGCAACAATTTTAGGGAAATGGGGCATTATGCAAATGAATGTCCTAAGCGTCAGGGAAACTTACCTCAGAAAAGGCCAAGGGATCAAGGGCAATCTTATGCTATTACTACAGTTGAAGCAGAATAACTAATGTATTGGTGCTTTTGGACTCATGGATTATATTCTGGTTATTATAATAATGTGTTATATATAGAAGGATTGTACTGCAGTACTTGTTGATTTCAGTAAGGTTTTAATATGATGAAGTTAATTATATTTTTATTATGTGACAATAAGAGAAACTTTACTTTGTTTGGGGAATCTGATAAATTGATTTTGGAATTAAGAGACCTTTTAGAGAAAGTCTGGACAGAGGTATTTTGGATAACTATAAATGTTGGAGTGGATTAAGTTGATCTTTGGATAGTATTGTTTAAGGTTAAAAAATTTATGAAGATTATTTTTGGAATATTATAATAATAAAGTTTTAGGAAAAGGACAACCTGCAGGGTGGGTCATAACCCGTCGCGTCGGACAAAGCTGCAGGAATCGAACCCACAACCATAGTGCGACGGGCCTTTATTTCCTACCACTAGCCTACAGGAAGTCCCTAGTTATTACAAAATAATTTTACTAATCTAAATGGTATGTGTTAACATTTGGAACCTTATACAATTAGGATAAGTATAATATTTTAGAGTTATATTATCTTTTTGAGTGAAAGATGAGTTGAAGGTTGAAACTCTAATTGTCAAATATATATATACCTATCTCTTATTCAATGAATAAATTAATTATTAAACTTTAGTAAAGGGATATTAAAACAAAAAAATGTGTTATCCTAATACCATATGTGTTGTTGAACTGATGATATTTTAAATCAACATATATTGAAGGCTTTGAGGCCCTCAATTTGACAGTTGATTGTGATTGATGACCTCAATAACTCCCGATAAATATTTATGTTTTTCGTCCAATAATATGTCTCTAATTGCCACCAATGTTCTCCTAATCGAGATCATAATTGGGTGGTGACTTTTTCATTTCCCTTTCCCTCTTATTAAGGCTAAATTTTATTAATCTTATTTCCGATGTGGGTTTTCCACAAAGGTATTTTCTATTTTCAACCTTTTATTTTTCAAATGAAAATTTTCAAATTGCGAGGACGCAATTTATTGAAGGAGGGGAGAATGTAACACCCCGAGCTTCCACGATACGCTTCTCATTCAATAATGCAATAGCTTGCATTGTACGCAACTTCGAGTTCTAAAACACCGCGACTAATCAAAGTAGCCATTATGAATAGTAATAACCACTTTTTAAAATTATAGAAATTTTATATTTCAAAATGGACTTCATTTTTGGATTCGGAATATCGAAATTATCCTATGTTGAATTTTTGGTATTTTTCTGAGAACTTCTAATTTTTTATGAATAGTGAAAAATACTTAGAAACAAATTTTTTAATAAAAATAATTTATAGTGATAAATTATACTTTTTAGTGGTTTTAAAGTATAATTATAATATATTTTTAACATTTTATCCAATGGTGGTCATTATAATTAATTTAACATTGAAATTGGACATAAACAATTGCCAATCTTTTGATATAAATTGTTTCTTAAAAACACGCTATTTGTTGTGACAGCAAAAATTAATTATAAAATTAATTAATGCAACTTATATTTTGGGAATTTTGTAAAATAGTCATCATTTTTTAATTCGGAATATCAATTATAGCTTAGGGGGGAATTTTGGCATTGTTCTGAAAAACTTCAATTTTTGATGAATAGTGAAACCACTAAGTGGTAGTTAAATAACTGATTTTTTGTTTAAATGAAATATTACCACATCTGTGATTTTATTTTCAAAAATCCTACATACATGGTTGTCATTAAGAAGTAAAATGTGGTTCAATGAGATTAAAATAATTTTTGGTGAATAGTTACTTTTAAGTTCTTAATCGCGATTAGAGGTAATTAGTGTAGTTTAAGGTAAAAATAATGTTTTAATAATATGAGATGAGCATGAAACATGTCCTACCCTCATTGGATGTTCCATGGCCGACCAAGACAATCCATGTGTCATCTTGGGGACCCCATGGAGCCACTTTAGTTGGAAAATGACATAAATACCTTTTATTTAATGTTAAAGTTAAAAATGACACAAACATGAAATGTTTTACTAAAACAATTTTTACATGGAGTTATAAAAGTCATATTTTAGACTATAAATAGTCATTTTAAAGCTAAAACGATTTCCTAAATCATAGTATTTTTTTATAATTTTTATACCTTAAATAAATTAAATTATTTTTGACATCATTATGATGCAGCGATGACCTCATTATTTAACGATTTTAATAAAATGAAAAGATAATGTACAATCCAAGGCTTACACTTGTACAAAGACTATTTTATGGGTAGCTTTCGAATCCTAATCACCTTATCCACGAATTATATATGTGTGGGACCTTTATAATCCGAAAATCATTGTATAATAATGTAATATTTCCTTACATTCCAAGAGTGCCCCTAATCTCCTCTTATAAAAGGCCCCCACCTCTACCACCTCATTAACACTTTCAAGCCATTTGGCTCAGCAAAACATTGCCCAAATACTCTCCCAACTTCCCCCTATTACTCCTAGAAGCCTCACTTTGGGATGAACTCTTCCCAAGGAAGCCTTTGGCTCAAATCAAAAAGAGTTACCCGATTTTAAGGTAATGTCTTCTCTTATGTTATTTTGTTTTATTTTGCTTCTCCAACCCCATAAACTCTTTTTATTCATTTCTTTTGTAACAACACCAGTATCCTAAATATACTACGATGTTTTTATAATAAGGATTCGAGCTATAGTTACACACACCTACATCTAATGGTTAAAGAACATACGGTTTCTGTGGATGGCGAATTTCTGCCTCACGAAACGATGATTGTTCAACACTCATAAAACACCTTCAAAGGTGGCCATTAAGATGTCAATATATTTATAAATGATATATAATATGTTTATGTTTCACTTAAGGTTCTTTATTTTTCAGTTATTGCATACCTATATTATTTCCATTATGGGTAAACATGATATTTTCATTTTAGGAAGTGCGGACTACCGCGCCCTCAAAGTGATTTGAATCGTTAATACCATATGTGGGATGTATAAAGGATGGAGTAAATGATATTATATATGATTTTATACTGGAATTATAATATACCTTTATATCATTATGATTTAATTAAATACGAAATAGAAATGAATGTAGCGTTAATGCGTACGTACGGCTTACCGTCTCCATGAACGGTGCATTTCATTTCTTACCTCTAAATGTTACGTAATATTATGAATGAATGTATATACTGGATATATATGATATATATGAAATATAAATCATGAATATAATTCTGGAGATAATGGATATTCTACCACATAAACAACTTGTAATAATAAGAAGTTTATTGTTGACTCAAGTACCAAAAATCGACAAAATGACCGTTATTAACATAAATAATTACATAATGTTCATAACATTGTAATAAGTGATATAAAAAGGATAATGAAATTGAAAATGGTAGATATTAACTCTAGTTTATTATTCAGGAGGTTATAGAATGGTCGAATCATGTCGGACACAAGGTAAGGGAATTTCTTAACCCAACTTCCATTCTTTGGGTTAATCTCCTACTTTCAAATTATGTCATGATGTTATTATGTCCTATTTTGTATTTTTACTTTATTTATGTGTACCTATAGTGAATACACATAATAGACCTATTTTATTTTAAAAATGATCTTTTAAGGACTTCGTCTCAATCTCCTTTCATTGAGGCATATTTTGTTTTATACACAACTTTCTTTTATACGGTGTATAAACCCCTTTGACTTTTACGTTTATTTAAAATGAATCTTTTTTATACGAAGCGTTTTACTAAATGACAAAAAGGGAATGTTTTTATTTCCGTACATATGCGGTGACAATGACTTCTCCGCCGCCGTGACCATTATTTGAGTTTCGGCTTCCTCTAAAAGCCATCACTTTTTTTAATGAAAAATAAATGCAAAGTTTTAACTTTATTTTATTTTGGTATTGAAAATGGTTTTGAAAGCTTTTTTATTATATCAATGTGTTGTATTAATATCTTGTGATTAAGATGTGGAAATGTTATGTTTCCTTTATGCATGCTTTATGTTACATGATTATGTTATGGTTTATGATATGTTTAAACCTATTCATATGAGGAATGCATTGGACTTAATAAGTGACGGGTGGAGCCCGCTATAGCTCCTCGATGCATCAGCATGTATCATGAGACAAACTAGTGTCTTGGGATGAGGCCTTGAAAAAATCTTATTTGTGGTCTTGGCACGAGGCCTTGGCTACGTGGTTATGATAGTCTGGCATTATGCATTCCATTATTACGAAAGTGGTTATTGATATTTCAGGTGATTATTCGACTAGTAGAATATCCATGTGAGTATGTAAATGGAATTATTTCAGTTTACTTTTTCCATATTATTCTAAATTTCAAGTTTAAAAGGCTTTTGTTTTAGTTTTACATTGCCTTAAATGTTAATTTTTATTTATGAAAGCTTCCGCTATATTGTTATCCTTACTGAGCATCTGATCTCACCCCTTTCAATGTTTTAATTTTTCCTGGATGTGAAGAAGTATATTATGAATGACCTACATGGATAATATAAGGGGATATGAAGAGAAGATGTTGTAGTTTTGTTTTAATTTATGATGTAATGTAAGACTTATGAATGTATCTAGTGTTTCCAAGGCTACTAAACTAATCGGTCTTTCGAGACTTGATCTTTTGTGATCATGCTAATGTTACGAAGTAATGCACCGACTCTGGGTAGCTGGGGTCGGGGCGTTACAATGATAATTATCCTAAGCATATCCCCCGGGTGTGTTGTAACCAAGAGTGCAGAAAGGCCCATTGTCGTGTACCAGTTCACGTTCAAGTCTAGCTCAAAGCGGTGTTTTCGGGTTTTACCTCTAGGTACATCTGTGCCAGAGCTTCCTCTACCTGCTCGTATCCAGATACAGATGTATTGCTCGGAAAACTCACAAAATATCTACAATACCAAAATTCTGGGAAGTTATTCTATACTAATCCTCAAAATCCATCTTAGG
Organism: Viscum album; assembly: GCA_963277665.1. Lineage (NCBI taxonomy): Eukaryota > Viridiplantae > Streptophyta > Magnoliopsida > Santalales > Viscaceae > Viscum > Viscum album. The sequence goes on from OY728128.1 coordinate 601,968,667, forward strand.
TCCATGTGTTATAATCAGAGTTTATCTAAATATAGATTCTTAGGATTTTACTAAACTTATATGATACCAACTATAATTCCCCGACCCAAGTTACCCAGAGTTGGTGCATTATTTTAATACATTGGAATGATTACAAGGAATCACGTCCCGAAAGACCGATCAGTTTAGCAGTCTTGGAAAATGGTTTATATACATGGACGTTACATTAAACTTTAGAAAATAAAACACAACATAAATGATCCTTTGAGAATGCCATTAATACCCTAGCTTAACCCTGATTAACAATCATAATACACTTTTGGAATCCGTAGAAAATTAAAACATAGAAAGTGGTGAGATTAGATGCTCAGTAAGGATAAAAATATAGCAAAATTTCATAAATAATCATAAATATTTAAGGAAATGTATAAGAATAAAACAAATTCCTTTTTAAACTTAATCTTTAGAAGAATATGGTAAAGATACAATAAAATAATGCCATTTAATTATTCACATGGATATTCTAATAGTCAAATAATTACATGCAATATCAATAGCTACTTTCATAATGATGGACTGCATAATGCCAGACTATCATAACCACATAGTCAAGGCCTTGTGCCACGACTACAAATAAGATTTTGTCAATTCATTATGCCAAGACACTAGTTTGTCTCATGATACCTATCGATGCATCGAGGGGCTATAGTGGGCTCCACACGTAACTTACTAAGTCCAATGCATTCCTCATATGAAAAGGTTTAAACGTAACATAAACATTCGTATTAAAACTAGCATACGAAATGTCAATAATTTACCAATAAACCATGAATGGTATAAAAATAACACATCCACAGCCAAACATATCACAAAACCTTTAATACTGTATGGAAGATTTGTATCATAATAAATCAACATCAATCATGTTTAAAATCCATTAATGGATTTTTACATAGATGAAAATGATTAGTAAAACTCTTTGAGAGAAATATCCCTTTTTTATAAAAACTTTTAAAAGACACACAATTTAGAAAGGAAGAAATTTAAATAACTTTTTTAATAAAATTTTTTCATACCACTTTGCAACTTTTTAATGTAATTGACATTTTTAAACATTCATGACCATTTAAATAAATCCTTAAAACCATTTTGAAAGCATGGAAATTAATGAGAACGGTTTAGAAGAATAAATCTTTATAACATTTAAAATGATGTTTTAGTTAAAAGTCCCTTAAAATAATCCCTTTGAGAACTATTTTATGAAACATGGACATTGATAATAAATATGTCCCAGTAGATAATTACGTAAAAACATCCTCAGATAACAGAGAGATTGTAAAATTAACCCTTACCATGCACATTCCTTTAGTCAAGGGTATGTTTAACCTCCTATATAAAGATCGTAGTATGATATTAAATTATACCAGAGCCATATTAATATTTATGATATCATACATGATTCATTTATGACTTTATACTACCAATTTAAAAAAAATCCATGTTAAATTAACATTTTGGGTAATAATAACTTTCTTTACCGTACGTGTTTTCACTTGTTACTCTTGATTGTATCACTTAGATGAATATTTAAATACTTCCAGAATATAAAAAATAATTTATGTATCATATATATTTAGAATATAAATATATATAATAGACATATATATGAAATGAAAAGCATAGTTTATGGAGACGGTAGTCCATACATACGCATAAATGTTGTTTCTGTTTTCATATCGTATTGAGAGGACCTAAGTGAATAAGATATATATAAGTAAATATATATATATATATCAAGTAGAATTATTATTTCATATATTACATACTTATTAGTAATATATATTTTTATAATTGTCGATGAATGGTGAATGTGGAAATGAATCTCATCGCGTTGTGGGGACGATAATCTGTATGTATGCACGAGCGACAATATCATTTCCTTAAAGGTGTTGAATTGGATGGTATATTAATTTTACAGAGACATTAACATGTTATTTTCATTATTTATATACATATTACACATCATTATATCTTTCCAAATAACAAGGTGTTGAATAACTAATTACACCACGGCGTGGAGACGGTAAGCCGTACGTACGCACGCATGGTGAAATTATCATTCATAAGGTGCATAGAATAATGAATATAGTTGTTCCATATTTATAATAACATCACGGTATTTAAAATATACTGGATTTATTATTTTAGAATGGAAATAACAAAGAAAGAAGAAGTGGAAGAAGAAAAGAACTTGAAAGAGGGTACTGAAATTATTACATCTTCATTGGGATCTTCCTATTTATTTGATCAAAAGGGCTCCATAAGTTGGATTTATGAGTAAATGAAGGCATCTAGGTTGAATTGAGGGAATTTGAGTGGATATTTGGGTAGGGGTTGGCTGAGCCAAAAGGCATTGATGGTGTGAATTAGAGATAAGGGGGAGTGCCCTTTTATAAGAGGGGTGAGAGGCCACTTAGGAAAAACTAGAAATATTATTTTATAATAAAATAATTTTCGTTTTCTAATGGTTCAAAAAGTGATTATTTAAAGGCTAAGTTAGGGATGGGTCAAAAAACACTCAACCAATAGGTTTTAGACAGGTTTGGGTCACTATATTAACCTTATTTTTTAGATTTAACTCTGAGTTAAATAGTTTGACATTTACCATGTCTCTTTGTATTTTTATATTATATGGCTAATAAACGTATTATATATTTCCAAGAGAACCCCATGTGGTTCATTATTGATACAACTATCATTATATAAGTCCTTTTCTAATCCTTATATTTTTAGGAATATAATATCAATTAATAATATAATATTTGTTTTAAAAACTATTTTATGTCATTTTTTCCACTATTTGGTATTTAGATTTTACTAAATTTATAACAGAATTATTAATTCCCAAAATAATCATTTAATCAACCCAAACATTTCATATTATCATATAAAATTAGTTGAATTCATAAAAATTAGGAAATTACATTTATTTGGATATTTATAATATCAATTATTTTAATATTTGATTAATTAAGTTATTACTGCATCATCACTGTGTCATAAATAAATTAAAATATTTAATGTTATAAAAATATAAATAAAATAAAATTATTTAGGAAATATCATTATCTTTTTAATGAATTTTTTTAGTCGAATTTATCTTATCTGTAACCCTATATTGAAAATGTTTTAGTTATTAAACTTTGATTTTATCTCTTTTAACACTTCTTTGAATTAAATAATAATAAATGTTCTAATCTAATCCATGTGGACCCAAGAGGTTCATATTATATTCCTAAGGTTTTTTTGGTCGAATTATACTTATAAAATAAAATTATGACATGTGCTAGTGTAATAATAATATCATTTTTACCCTTAATTACCATATTTACTTTTAATCGGGGAAAATAAAAGTAAAAAGTTATTATTCACCAAAAATTATTTTTATCATTTTGAAGCACATTTTACTCTTTGATATTGACTGTGTGTCTTGGATTTTTGAAATTACACTCACAGAAGCGGTAAAATTATGTTTTATTTTAATTTGGAAATTTTCTAAGGAGATGGGTGAAAGACGGTGAAAAGTTCAATAAAGTTTTTATATATCTAAAATTATTATAAACAGACTCCCAATAATTAAATTGAAAATATATAGGTATTATATATCTATTTTGACAAAAATAAAATTAAATAAAATAAATAATTATTTAAATAAAAATTCGGTTTTAAACTATAACTCCGTGTTTTTTTCACTATTCATCAAAAATTGAAAGTTTTCAGAAAAACACCAAAAATTCATCCTAATCTAATTTTGATATTATGAATTCAAAAATGAATTATATTTTAACAAATTCAAAACATAGAACTTTCATTTATTAATTTAAAATTAATTCCCGTTGTCAAAACCAAAAGGCGTATTTTAAGAAACAATAACTATCAAAAGATTGAAACTTGTTTATGTCAAATATCAACGTGAAATTACTTACAATGACCAGCATTGGATTAAATGGTAAAAATATAATCTATTTTTTCTTCCAAACAATTAAAATGTATAGTTTAACATTATAAATTATTTTGATTAAAAAAGATGTTTTCAATTAAAATATAGAATTTTTTACTATTCACCCAAATATTAATGTTATCAGAATAACACAAAATATTTATTGAAACTAAATAATTATGTCATGATTCTAAATAAGAAGTTTATTTTTTCATATTTAATATATAAAAGTTTCAAATATTGGATTTAAAAAGGGTTCTCCATTAAAATGAGGTAAAAGTGCATATTTTGAAAAATAATTCTTTTATCTGAAAAAAATGAATTTGTTCTTACATTATTTCAAAGAAACTCATAATATGAATTATAAAATTATAATTATTATATAATGTTCAAAATTCGGTTATTACAATTCATAACCACTTTTAAACGATGAGTTTGGTAAGTCGTGAAGCGCTTGAACTCAGGGTTGCGTGTAGTGCAAGTTATTGCATTACATTTAAGTAATAAAGTACTATGAAATATTGGGGTGTTGCAGGGGGATACCATGTACCCTACCGATGTAGTCCGCTATGTGGAGGATTAGCGCCCTGATCATAGAGGTTACATGATTCCACAGACTCCATCAGGGGTGATAGAGGATCGCACTCAAGTCCTGATGAGGTATGGATGACTCTATCTAAGACTCAACCTCTAGAGGAGATTATAATCCAATGATGGGGATGAAATACCGTACTGAACACTCAATGAAATGAACAAGGGAATTATCTCAACCTATACTGTTCCATGCTAAAAAGTCACCAAATTAACTAAAAATTACTTTCTCAACATCAGGGTCCCAACAGCCAAGACGGATCCTCAAACCGATGCCATGTTTGAATGTTAAGGTAGTTTGAAGTTTCGATGGATTGGGGGTCACTGGGCCCATGTAAAAACCACATGGTCAGTACAATGACCATGTAGGTCTACCACTTGGTCGACCCTTCCCCCAACTACCATAGTTATGTGGTTGATGGATCAATTGTGGCTCACGGTCGACCACCAAGGTCGACCGTGGGATGGTCTGGCCACCCCAGGTCTGACTTGGGTCTAACCCCAACTGCACCGCTTGGGTTAGGATGATTCACCTGGCCTGACAACCTGGGCCTGGAACATATTTCCTAGACCATCCCACACAAACATGGGCCACATGCCCCCCCCCCCACGTGGTCATCGACCGCATCCCATGTGGTCTTCGGCCAGGACCCACACGACTGCCCCCGACACCGCATCTCACGTTTCCTCTACATTCCCATCCCTGCATCATACTCCTCTACAACCATATATCCACTCTTCCACATAATTTGGTCATATACTATATATCCTACACAGCTTTTACCATCACTATCATCTTCTTCCATGGCCTCGGCCTCTGGTAGTCGTATCACCTTCGCACAACCTAGTCGGACCGCCGCACTAGACAAACACCGGTGGTCCCATATGTGGACCAATGATCCACCAAAGATTCTCTTGTTTATGAAATAAATTCATATCTATGATGTTCAGGTCCCAATATACATAGATCTAACCTCTGTTTTGTTTTTCTTTTAATTTGGGGGTCTGATTGCATTTGAAGCCTCCTAGCAAGTCATGTCATGACCGCGAGGGTCCAACGGTGAAGTACACCAAGAACGGAGGAGATAAAATCACAAATAACACCTTTAGGAATAGACCTCATCCTTTTTTTTTGTCATCCTCAATACATTCTCATTATAAAAAGGAAAAATTTCAAACATGGTGCCTCCCAGAAATAATACCCACAATTTAAAAATCATTCCAGGATGATCAAATCATGGATCTATTTGTTTTTGGATTGACCCTCATTTATCATGAAAAAAAATATGGAAAAGGAACAAGAAATAAAATTCCCTACCTAAATGTGGATTAGTAACTAAGCAGGGATTGTTTCATCAATGTCGGTGATGCTAAGATTCCTTTTATTTGGTTTCACGTTGATAGTCGATCCACGATCTGTCGTAATTTTTTGATAGAGTTCTTCATCATGTCTCAAATTAATTCTAGGGTTATATTGATAACCCTAAATTTTTAATGAAGGCATAATAAAAATAAAAGTTCCCATGTGTCATTCAATAATTTTTTTAAATTATTTAATTATGATTATGTCATTTTCGATCATTTCCACAGAATACCCACACCGACCAATGTTAAGTTGCACATAGGCTAAATTTGTCTCTCTGAGCTCAACTGTGCCCTTGGATTTCTAATCTATAACCCATTTAAAATTAATTTACTTTTTCATAAAAACCATGAGAACATGCTACTAAAATTTTTACATTTTTCAAACATTTGTTCTGGGAAAACTGGGCCTCAGAATCACACGCCATCTCAGTGTTTTTTCTCAAAATCAATCCATATAATCTCTAAAAATAATACATGGTAAATATTAGACGTTACATTCTCCCCACCTTAGTTCTTCGTATCCATAAAATCCTAAACAAAGGCTAATGAAATAGATGAAGGTGTTGAGAATGAATATAAGACTCCCACTCCCATTTTCTCTCCTAGAGATTCTCATGTTTCCACAAGACATGCACTAAATGAATCGACAACCGATGAAGGATTCTCTCCTGTCGTTCCATAATCTTCACTGGGTACTCCACAATAGTTGCCCCATACTCGAAAATCATCTCACCCCAGTAAATGATGTGCGATGGGTCATGAATATAGATTCTTATCTGCAACACGTGGAATACATCATGTACTCGCTCTAACTACATAGTTAGAGCCAAGAAGTGCACCACCTCACCAACTATATGTACTAATAGGAATGGTCTGATGTACCTCGAAGAGAGATTTACTCACCATAAAAATATTCGTAATACCCATAGAGGTGATACTTAAAGGTATATTTTTTCTCATTTCTCTAACTTTAAAGGATACCACCACCTATCAACGTATGACTTCTGATGGATCTATGCAAACTTAATCCACTCATGGATGATCTGCACCTTCTCTGTGGTAGCTCACACCAACTTCCTCCCCATGAGTGCTAACTCTCTTGGGTCGGTCCAGCAAAGTAGTGACCTGTAGGGTCGCCCATATAGGGCGGAAAATGGTTCCTTACCAATGGTGAAGTGATAGATAATTTTTTATCGAAACACCACAAGTGGTAGGTGACCCCTTAAATTATGGCCAAAATCGAACATGCACACTGGCAACATGTCCTCCAAAACCTGAATGGTTCACTCTATTTGGCTGCCCATTTGGGGGTGAAATACCATGATCAAGAAAAATTGTGTCCAAAAAGCCTCATGTAATCCCTTCTACAATTGGTTTGTAAATTTTTCATCAAGATCTATAACTATTTTCGATGGAACTCTATGGATTCAAACTATCTCCTTCACATAGAGGTGTACTAATCTCTCTACTAAACTCTACTCTGAGATATCTAGGAATTTGGAATACTTGGAGAGTCATTCAGTGATCAACCAATTGGTATCATGTCCTCTGGGTGTACATGGTAAACCCACCACAAGGTCCATCTATATCCCATCCGAGTTGCATTTAGGCACCTAAAGAGTTTGGGCTAAACCCATTGGATCCTGGTGCACATCCTTCACTTACTAGAAAGTGAGGCATCGAGAGACAATATATGTAACTCCATCATTCATCCTTGGCCACTGAAACAAATGTTGGAGGTCCTAGTACATCATTTACACACCAGGATGTACTTACAAAGGGGACATGTGGAACTCCCTTAAAACCTCCTCCTCCAATTCCATTGGTACAACCGTGCAACCTCTGAAAATAATGACGTGCTCTACACATTTTGAATAACCATCAAGAGCATATACTATAGAAAAATGATCATGCGGGGTCTTGTAGTCGATATCCCTATGTTTTTCCTTTTTAACTCACAATAAGAGTGGGGATGAAAACCATATACTAGAGGTAATGTTCTCTATATCTATCCATAAAGGATATATGCAATGAGTCCAACTGCTCTATTGCCACATTTAGAAACTGTACGCTAGATATCCTACTTAGAGAATCCACCACCACGTTCCCCTTTCATAGGAGTATAGAAAATCTCAAATTCATAGTCCTAGAAGAACTCTAGCCATCACATCTATCTCATGTTTAGATCCTTCTAAGAGATGATATACTTGACACGCTTATTATCAGATTAGATGACAAATTTTTCACTAGTCAGATAGTCCCACCACATCATCAATGAAAAGACTACTACTTCTAGCTCAAGATCTTGGGTCTCATAATTATTCTCATGCGGTCTTAACTGGAGCGATCCATAGGCAATCACAACTTTCCCCTGCATCAAGACACAACCAATATTTGTCCCAAATTCATCATAGAAGACCACATATATAACTCCCTCTTATGGAAATCTCAAGATGGGCGCACTCATCAACCTATCCATAAGCTTCTGGAAACACTATTGTCACTTCTCTTTCCACATGAAATTCTATCACTTTCATTTTAAATCCATCAAGGGTGCTGCCACTCTATAGAATTTAGGAAAAACCCTCCGATGGTACACTATCAATACAAGGAAACCATGTACCTTAGTAACACTCTTGGGGGTCTCCCAAGCTAGCACTGCCTCAACCTTTGTTGGATCCACTATAATTTCATCCACTTAAATGAGTTGTACTAGAAAAAGGACCTCTTCCAACCATAACTAACAGATTGAGAGCTTCCCATAGAGTTGGTTCTCTTGGAGAATATCCAATACCATCCACAAGTGACTTTCATGATCCTCCTCGGATGTTGAGTGCACTAGGATTTTACTGATGAAAACCACCATTAACCAGTCTATATTAGGCTAAAAGATCCAATTCGTGAGTCCTATGAAATCTATTGGTCCATTTTTCATGCCAAATGGCATCAATTAGTACAAATAGTGGTTATAACTACTCCTAATGGTCGTCTTTGTTATATCCACATCCCATACTCAAAGCTAGTGATTTCGTGACGTGAAGTCAATCTTCGAGAACCACTACACCCCTTTCAACTGATCAAATAGGTCCTCTATCCTCTGTAGTAGATAAGAATTCTTCAAGGTCACCTGGTTCAAGCATTGGTAATCCACACATAACCTCATTCTCTCATCTTTCTTCTTGGAAAACAAAACGGGGGATTCCTAGGGCAAAACATGGGGGCTCATAAGTCCCTTCCTCTACAAGTCCTCTAATTAAACCCTTATCTCTTGAAGCTCTATGGGAGCCATTCATTATGAAGGGGTAGATATCAGATTTTTCCTGGGTTGTAGATCAATATAGAATTCCATTTCCAATAGAGAGGTTAAACTAGAACATATTTGGGAAATTCGTCCCCATTCTCCTCCACCACTATAGGAAACTGATGACTCGCATCATCTACTATACTGAGGATGAATCTGTCCAAATTATGAGTAATTGGTTGCACCCCCTTTGGTGTGAGTCCATCCTAAACTGTATTCATTTCCTTTTCACTAATGAGGGAAAACTTGGTTCCATCACTGTGGACAAACCGCCCTCTGTGCCTAAAATAGTAAATCTGAGCATGAACTATAGATAACCAGTCCATGCTAAAAATTACATCGTAAGGACTCAAAATTACTACCATGAGATCCCAACCAAAACCCATGCCTCTAAGGGTTCAGTTACACTTTCAACCCCAGTGTGTGATCATAGAATCTCCTCTTGTAGGAGTCTCTAAACATAAGGGTTGAGTCAACTGTTCAACCGGAATCACTAAGCCCCAAATAATTTCCATGGAAAGAAATGAACGACTAGAACCTATGTCTATTAAAACTGCATCCATTATTGAAAATACACATATCATACCACAAATAATCCCTAGACCATCGGGGTTATAAGCCTCCATTACAGGTAGTTGGCATCATCCCTATCCACCAGCTCCCTCATCTGATCATGGACCACTTGGTGGTGGTGGTGGTAATAGTTCAAACCTCTAAAAACCTCCTAAATCCCTCCCTACTACTCTTCTATGGTCTCAACCTTGAGGAACACCCTTCTCCTATATCTTCCTATTCCATGATGGTCCCTCGACTATCCCTCGATCTGTTGTACCATGGGTTGGAAAATATCATGCGAGATATCTATGACTATCGCATGTGTAATATCACATATCCCTCGACTGAATCGATCTTCCCTTGTATCCCTACACCACTGGCCCAATATCCTTGGATCATCCCCTGAATTGCCTAACCCACTTGGATCCCTATCACTATGGATAGCTTCCTACTATTGAGGTCTGAGTTACTCAGAACTCGCTGCTAGCTCCCACTATCGGTGTCCATTCAGCAATAAAAATCTCTACTATCAAGGTTTTCTCAAGTACCCTAGCACAATTAGAAATTATAAGGGATACCATTGATGCCTTGATGTCCCATCGTAACCCCTTCTCCAATGTTCCAGCATTGAATAACTAGTCTCGCACCATGTCCATAGAGTAGCATGAATGATCATTCAACCTCGCTAAAAACTCTGCCACAGTCATGATTCCCTACAGTAGATAAAGAACCTCCCATATGTGAACCGATCACAACATGGTTTGATAGAACTTGTCTCTGATGACATTCTCGAAGTCTATCTAGGAGATAGATATCTTATCATGAGACTATGTCACCATGCTCCATAATTTCCTTGTGGAGCTTTGATGAATGATCGCTGAGAGGACTTTCATTCGGTTGGTAGGGGTACTCACAAGGTAGAAAACATGGGTGACTACCACTTTCCAATCTTCATCCATCTATGGGACTGTATCACACTGAAACATGGGAGGTCACTTCATCTGAAACTCGTGAAATGTGTTGAGCCTACATGCATCCTCAGTTCATGGTGCTAGTATTATCTTCTACTCAATGAGTGGTGGTACAGCTAGAAAACCACCTATTGGTGATAATATCTGGAACAAGACCCTATGCTGATGAATCTTCACTTAGTGTATCATCATTATGATCACACGGTGGAATCCTAGTTGGTTGTCTACGTGGAGGCATCCTGAAATAAAACAAGATGAACCACTTTCAAAACATTATAAATAGAGATATAACTCAATAAGGGAATAGAAATAAAAAAACATCTTATATGATTCATATACCATTGTTTTCTTCCACAACCATTGTTTTTATGTATGAGTCAAAAAGCATGTAATTAGATTCATGGTGTGGGGATATATTGGTTCCACACCAACATTGGAGTCCCCAGCCTAAAATTCTAACTCAAAACACTCAACACTATTTCCCCAAACCAACCACATAGACTCATGTTCGTAAAGTAGAACTGACCTCCTCAAATACCCCTATGCCATAACCTGTCCCATTTAGGATTGTGTCATGACTACCACAAGCCCGCCTCCAATAGGCCATGGTCTAGTGACTAGCACCAAGTAGGAATATCCCACAAATGGGAGGCATTATCCTAAGTACCTATATTCACATACACTCACACATCTCCAAGCCAAAAATGTTGAAATGTAAAAAACACTAAGTAAACAATGCATGAAAACCAGGAAGATCTTCCAAAAGAGTATGATAAAAAGTACTGTAAAGTAAATAAGTCTAGAATACAAGTCCACCAAAAAAATATGTTAAAAACCACAAAACACTGTGATGTGTTTCCCTTGACAACCCATTCTAGGATGTTGAATGCTTAAGTTACTAAAACTCATCTGTAGAAAACCCGACCTGATCCAACCCGAGGGAAATAGTACTAGAACTACTATCTAAATATATTGGAGCACACCTCGTCTATTTACCCTTGATAAGAACCACTTGGTCCTGGTTCACCAAAGACTCTATCATAGGGTTGATCATCTTCACAAGACACGACACATGTAGGAAAATCCTATGTAGGGGTGAGTAAAAAATACTCAATAGGACACCTTGAAACCAAAACGTATATAACCAAGAGGAAATAACACAAAGTAAATACCACAAAGAAAATAAAATGAAGGAAATATACCAGTCACATCAACACAGGTATATGTGAACATCAATTATAAGAAGAATATCATATATACTCGTGGGAAATGCCCCCTCCAACAGGTTGTCTTAACCAACTGTTAGCCATAGGATTCTTCTTGAAGCATACTCATTCTGGTGGATCTCACTCCTTCATCCATTATATAATCAGAGACTCTCATGACGATTTCTATCTCATTTGGGCCCAACCCAAATGAAAATGTATTGGCCAAGGAAGATCATGATACAACTAAGAGGGGATCAAGCCCAGACACGCTGAGGGATACCACAGATCACACCTAGATACACTGGGGGAAACTACATACCCAATATGGATCAATTTGTAATGTAGGGAATTACATACGGAAACGTTGGGGGATACCAAAAATCATTTTTAGACACTATAGAGGACACCACATACACTAAAAATGAGGCCTACTATGTGGAGGATTAACACCCTACACACAGAGGTTACACAATTTATAAAACATCAATAAGGGTGATAGAGGATCAAACTACAGTATTTCAGAAGGATTCTTGGTTCTATCTAGGACATAGTCTTTAGGTGGGAATAAAATCTAGTGATGTGTACATAATCCCATACTATACCCTCAAGGAAAGGACTAAGGGAACTATATCAACCTATAATTTTTCATGATAAAAACTCACCACATTAGTCTAAAAGGACCATATCAACATTAGGGTCCCAATGCCATATACAGCTTGTAAAATGGACACACCGTTTGAACGTTATGGGGTATTGAAGCTTCAAATGATGGTGGGTCATTAGGCCCGTGGACCAACCACATGGCCAGTCCACTGATTGTGGTGGTAGATGGCCACGGTCGACAATGCTCAAAGTTGTTATGGCCACACAGTAGCTGGATCAACTATGGATCACAGTTGACTTCCACGGTCGATCGTGGCTTAATCTGGCTGCCTTAGGTCTAAACCGAGTCCCACCAGACCCGCTAGTTATGACCCAGCCTACTTTGACAATGTTAGCCTACTTTTTCTAGCCTGACCCATCTTCATCTAGCCCTTTTTATTCCACCTAGGACCAGCCCTTCTACCATATACTAACACACTCACATGCGGGCCGTGTGGCCTGGTCTACGTAGTCATCAGCCGCATCCCATGTGATCACTGCCACCACCACATCCCGCGGATAGTCTACATCCCCAGCCAATCATCATGTGCCTCTGCATCTCTATCTCCGCTCCGCTACATATTGCATCCTTAACTATCGCCACCATCATCTTTGGTGACTACTGCATCTGGTTTTTGTACCTCTGCAGCACCACCTCACTGGACTGCCACATCGAACATGCACTGGTGGTCTGTTCCACGTACCCTCGAGCCAACTATGATGATCGAATTTCATAAATGAAGGCATATCCATGATGATTAGTCCCTGATCTATAGAGATCTGGCCTCTATTTAGGTTTTCCTCCAATTCAAGTGTTTGATAGCATTTAGAGCCTCCTTAGAAGTCGAGCCATGACCACAAGGGTCCAATTATGAAGAATGCTAAGAACAGAAGAGCTAAAATCATGAATAACACCCCAATTAATGGACCTCAGCCATTTTTCATGTGAGCCTCAATCCATTCTCATTATAATGAGGATGAAGATAAAACTTGAAATGTCCCGAAAATAATCCCCATAATTTAATAACCGTCCCACAACGATCGAACGACGGATCAATCAATACTTTTACTGGCCCGAGTTCATCATGAAAATAAAGAATAGGGAAAAGGAACAAGAAATCAACCACCCTAACTCAATTTTAATTAGTCACTGATGAAGAATCATTATGTCATCATTGTTGATGGTGAGATTCCTTCGATTCGGTTGCATATCAATCTTCGGTCTAGGATCGGTCGCCATTTGTGGAGATAGTTATTCTCCACCACTCAGTGGAATTCTAGGGTTATGGTAATAACCCTAAATTCTTGAAAAAGCTGTAATAAAAAGAAAAGTGCCACTACATCATACAATAATTTATATAAATTATTTAATAATTATTAAATAATTTTCAATCTTTTCCACAGAAGACATGCACCGACCAAAGTTATGTCGCACCTAGTGTAAAGTCGCCTCTTTGATCATAACATTTCCATCATATTTTTGATCTGGGAACCCATTTAAGAGATATTCCACTTTTTATAGAAATCATTGGGTGTGTTATATTGAAAGATTAACATTTCAAACTATTGTTTTTGGAAAACCGGGCATCATAATCACACACTGTCTCAGAAGCTGGTATATAAATTAATCAATGTTATTTCTAAAAAATAATGCATGGAATATCTGATACATTACAAAATTTCACTTTTTCATCCACCATGTGATAGTCGAGTTAATACCCAACCTACCCTTTTGTAGTTATTTCACCTAGATATAACTATTATTGAGAAGCATCAACTTGTACTACCCATATAGCGATGAAACTTCTCAGAAACCACTCACTTTATACTTCATAAAATATTAACGATATTTTCATCTACCTATACTTATACTAAGGGTTCTCACTCTGGTTTTCTAGTTCTAATTGCTAAAAATAAATAATCCGTAGATTGATACCAACTATAGTGACCTAATAATTTTAAATATATTTTTTCATTATTTTAAACATAAATATCCAATAAACACAACAAAAGGATCGAGAGGCCTTCGTTCATTGGAATATTAGATACATAAAACATAAACATGAAACTAAAATAAATGAAACATATTTTAATCTATATAATAAGCTCTAAATTCTCTCTATGCTCTTAAAAATTAATTGGATTGTAACATCCCAAGTAAATAATGAATATTAATTTTTAATATTTTTGAATAAAATATTAAAGTAACTTTAAAGGGAACTTTATGCTTGATGGAATACCCAATATACAACAATGAGTTTCTTTGAAATCTTACATTGCACTCTAATATTAAAATAATATTATTTTAAATGGTAGTTAACGCCTAGCCGTTGTAATGGTGGGTATGAAAAGAAATAACTACAAAATGATTATACATGTTTTTCAAATATTTTCACTTTTATCCAATAAATGTTAGAGGCTTAAAATGCGAATGAATCCAATTTTAAGCGTAAATATTTGAATATTCTTTAAAAGGTAGATTAACCACCTTTTGATGGAGAAACCTTTTTAAATCCACTTTTTGAGAATTTTATATGTTATATTGGACCAAATAAAATCCTTATTTAGAATCTAGACATCAAAATTTACTTTTTCTAAATTTTTGTTATTTTTCCAATTAAGATCATTTTTAGTGAAAAAGTTGTATTTTAATTCAAAAAATCCTTTTAATCTAATTTATTTATATGGATATAGTATCTCTTAAATTGGTTTTAAAGGGTAATTAAAATATATTTTTACCATTTAATCCAATGGTGGTCATTGGAATTAATTTTACTTTGAAATTGGACTTAAACTAGTGTAAATATTTTAATAGATAATATTTCTTAAAACCAGGATATTTGTTTTGAAAGCGGGAATTAAATATTAAATTATTTAATGAAAATTTTATGTTTTGAATTTTGTAAAATAGACACCATTTTTTAATTCAGAATATCAAATAAATTTTAGGATGAATTTTTGTTATTTTTCTGAAAAACATCAATTTTGATGAATAGTGAAACCACTTAGTGGTAGTTAAAAAAATGATTTTTCGTTTAAATGAAACTTTACCACTTTTGTGATTTGATTTTCAAAAAACCTAAATGCATGGTTGTAATTAGAAAGTAAAATTTGGTTCAATGGGATTGAAATAATTTTATTTGAATAGAAATTTTTAAGTTCTATTAATCGCGATTAAAGGTAATTAGTGTAATTTATGGTAAAAAATAATGTTATAATAATATGAAATGACCTTGACACATGTCCTACCATTATTTGATAATTAATGGAATACCAAGAAAATCCATGGGTCAAATTGGGGACCCCATGGTTCCACTTCGGTATGAAAATGAAATTAATAACTTTTTATTTAAAGTTAAAATAAAAATGTCACAAACATGTATTGTTTTACAGAAAACAATTTTTACATGGGGTTATGAAAGTCATATTTTTGACTATAAATATTAATTGGAAATATAAAAATATTTCCTACATCATAGTATTTTTTTATAATTTTTAGACATTGAATAAATTATTTCCTTTATGACACCATGATGATGCAGTGACTACCTCATTAATGAATGATTTAAATAAAATGAAAAGATAATATACAATCTAAGACATAAAATTGTTGAAAACCTATTGGATGGGTTTATTTCCAACCCTTATCACCATATCCTCGAAATATATAATTTTGGGACCTTTTATATTTGAAAATCGTTTTATAATAAAGTAAATTTTCATGACTCTCTAAGAGTGCCCCTCTTTCCTCTTATAAAAGGCCCCCACTTCTACCACCTTACCCACACCTCTCAAGCCATTGGCTCGGCCAAAATCTTCTAATTTTGTCTCTCCACATCCCTCCATTATTCCTAGAAGCCACACTTGGGGAAGAAGTCCTTCCACGGAAGTCTTTGAGCTCAAATGAAAAAGAGTTATCCGATTTGAAGGTAATGTCTTCTCTTATGTTCTTTTGTTTTATTTTTCTTATCCCACCCCATTAACTCTTTTTATTCCCTTATTTTTTAAAAAAACCAGTATCTTAAATATACTAGGATGATTTAATGAGGATTATTCGAGCTACACTCATGTACACCTCCATATAATGGTTAAAGAACATACTGTTTCTGTGGGTGGAAAATTACTGCCTCATGAAACGATGATTTCTCAATATTCTTTTAACACCTCTCATGGTGGCCATTAAGATTTAACTTTTTTTATATATGATATATGAATTTTTTTTATGTATTCCTTAAGCTTATTTATTTTCCATTTATTCCATACCTTTATGGTTTCCCTAATGGGTAAACACGATAATTTCATTTTAGGAAGTGCGGACTACTGCCCCCTAAAAGTGATTTGAATCGTTAATACCATATGTGGGATGTATAAAGGGTTTATTTAATGATGTTATATGTTATATTATCCTCTAATTATAATATAACTATGTATAATTATTTTATGAATTCCATTAAAGTATGAAATTGTAAATAAAGTAGCGTTCATGCGTACGTACGGCTTACCGTCTCCATGAACGGTACATTTCATTTCTTATCTCCAAATGTTATGTACTATTAAAAGTACATATATATAATGGATATATATGTCATATATTACATCTAAATGATTTATATAATTCTGTAATTATAATATATATATATCTCTCATTTAGTTATAATTCCATTAATATGACAAAGAAATGAAAGTAGCGCTCATGCGTACGGTCGGCCTACAGTTTCAATGAACGGTACTTTTCATTTTTTATCTCCATATGTAATGGAATATTATAAGATGAATATTTACTGGATGTATATGATATTTAAATAATTAATATTATTCTATAGATGATGTACCTATAACTACATGGAAAGTTCTTTTCCAACAAGTTTGATTTGGACTCATGTACCGAACATCGAAAACAACGTCTGATCTGAACTCAGATTATTATCCAATTATTATAACATTATAATATGTGATATGAACTGAATAATAATATTCAAAGGAGGTCCTTAATCAATTATAAATTGACCAAAGTTTGTTATTCATGAATATAGAGAAACTAACAAGACAAGTCGTACTTGAGGTAAGGGATGCTACGTCTCTCTTTCTTTTAAAGTACTCTGTTTTATGTCATTTCTTCTAATCTCATTATTCTTATGTTTGGGGATGTTCTTTTATATTCCTCATACTATTATTTTTATTTTAATATTATGAGAGACTCTATTTGATCTCATAAATTCATTTTTGGATGTTTTATGTGGCGTCGTTAGGCTGCCGAGTTTTCGTAAGGGAATTTTTTATCTCACTTTTTGTTCCTGTTAGATACATGCTACATTTTCCACTATTCCCTTTTGTGTGGTGTATGTAATTCCCATTATTGTATTCTTTGTGTAATATATTTTAATTTATGGGTATTTACATGTTCATTGTATGACCCATCTTTCATGGGGTGTACATTTCGAATGTTACCCAAATCGATAAGTGAACCTTTCACCCTCCAATTTTTAAAAGACTTATTTTTGTTGGGTCTTTTAATTTACATATTATTATGTTGGGATACCTTATTCTATATCCTTATTAATGTAAATTCTTTTTTCCAAGGGATGAGATACCATTTTTTCTCTCATCAACTAATTTTATGAATTTTAAAGTAACGTCGTTAGGCTATCGAATTATCTCAAGGGATCTTCTTAACTCAATTTCCATTCATTGGGTTAAACTTGTACCCTGTGAATATGTCATTATATGAATATGTTTGAATGAATCTGATTGTTTTACACTTAATATCCACCTATATTTTGTGCATTTATATTTCTAAAACATAATTAAGTAATTGATTTATCCTTAATCGATGGATACCATCTTTGTAAGGGACTTCATCTCAATATCCTTTCATTGAGGCATATTTTGTTGTATACACAACATTATTTTATATAGTGTATAAACCCCTTTGAATTTTACTATTATTCAAAAGTAATCTTTTCTATATGAATCATTTTACTGAAAGACAAAAAGGAATGTTTCTTTAACGCATGTGGTGACAATGACCATTTCCACCGCCTCGAGTACTATTTGACATTTGGCTTCTTTAATGTTTTTAAAAGAAATTAAATACCATATACTCTTTTATGTATTTTTGTGTTGAAAATGGTTTTGATAATGGATTTGGTATGTCAATATATTTATCTGATATATTGTGATTGAAATTTGTAGATGTCTTATTCCCATTATATATGTTTTATGTATTATGTTTTTGTAATGGTACATGGACATTTGATGGGTGGTTACGTGATAAACCATATGACAGGTGGTGCCGTGAATACCAGGATGGGTGGTTATGTTATAACCTCCAATTCATTGGTTATGAAAGTCAGTTGTATGGCTATTCCATGTAGTGCGATGTGTGGAAGTCGACCGTATGGTTATTTCATTTAAGTATGTTTATGTCCCAAGTTACATTTATATGTTATGTGTTATTTATATGGGTTTATCATAATAGTTTATTTACAAAGGATGGCTAGTGATATTTTATTTAGTGAAGAGTATTTACTACTTCACTAAGGTAAAAATTATTACTTTTATAAAGTATTCATGGTTTAATTGTTTTTTTGAAAAACTTACAGTTTTCCTTACTTGTGTTTCCTTTACTGGGCTTTTTATGCTCATCCCATGTTTTTGAAATGTTTTCCACAAGACATAAAGATGAATAGGGTCAAATATGGGATCAATGAAAGACATGTTATCTAAAACGTTCAACTATACAAGTTTATTTTAAAGATTTTTTATTTTATGGAAACTTAGTAGAAGTGTATACTTTGTAATATTTTGAGATGTAATAGTTATGACCTAATTCATTAAAACTCTAAACCTGAAAAGATCCTCAATGTGAATTATTCATTAAAATCAAGAATATGTTACGTTTTAAGGCTAGGTCCTTATATGGATAACATGGGTAATACATAGACAACATGGGTGAGATAAAAAGACCAGTAATGGAATAATCATGATTAATAAGAATTTAATATGAATCAGAAGACGTAATATAATATCATAAAATACAAGTCTCATGAATAATAATAATAATAATATAGGAGAATCAAATAAAAAAATATAGAATCATAATATTATATAAAAATATGAATGTGGAATCAACGTGTAACTTCAAATAAGAATAAGTAAAGGCTGAATTCGAATACAACATCACATGATGGACATTCTCCCATTATAGATTAGGTTTACTCCCAAATCCCATACATATAGTATCATGAGACAAAAAAATTACTCAATTAATTAGACCACTATATGAGCACACCCTCAATAATATGTCCATTATTATGTTTTCTACGAATGTAAATCCATCATACGACATAAACATAAGAATTATTTATAGAATGATATGGGATGCATAATCTTTCATCATATCATAATAAAATGATATTTCATAAAGATTAAAAATTGAAGAAGGAATTAAATATTTTGAGTTTTCTAATCTGAGTTCATAAGTATATGACTCAAAATCTAGTATTTATTTGGAAAATTGTTTCTGAGAAATGGTGGAGAATTGGGTATAGAAATGAAATTTAAAAGATGGTATTTTAAACAAATTGTTAAGGACGTTTGGAGAAATAATAATATTTAAATTTTATATTAAACCCAGAATGGTTGTACCATAAATATTCATTAAGTTAATGGAATTATGAATGGGAATAAATACATTAAATTATAATTATATTAAATGATTAAGGGAGATAATTATTACTCTTAATTGGGATTGATTTTATTGATTGAATTTGAGGCATGAACTTATTTCATGTATTACCCCATAAACGGAAGGGAGATTAATAATGGAATATATTTAATAGACACATATATATAATGGATAACCTTCCCACAACAAAAAATAGAAAGTGAATGTGATTTAGAAAGAGAATGGTCATAACACAAAGAAAAAGATGGGTTCAAGGAGACCTCTTACCTTGCATTCTAGAATTATTATACACATGCACTTAATTTATTGAATAATCAAATAAAATTCATTAATTAATTTGTTAGAACCATTTTCATCTATATTTTATTAATTATAATTTTATTTTTTACATTTATAATAATTTGAATGAGGTATAGTTTTTAATTATTTTGTTTCAAGGTTGTTCGTTTCATGGTTCCATGGTCGTATCACTTGTGGATAATTATCGATATTGTTTTAAAATGAGACTAAAAATATAGAAGTTAAATAAAATGTATTTATGTCCTTTAAAAAATTAAAAAGGTCCCAAATATAATTTTATTTCTCCACATTGGTATAATTCATCTTTTAAAAATGTTAACGTTTTATGGTTAGTTTATTTAGACGGTTTTACTGACCATCACGTAATGCTTTTGATTAATTTACAATTCTGTGTATATATTCACTATTGAACTTTAAATAAGTTATAATATAATTATTATCATATTATTCAACAATAAAGATATTTTTATGACCATCCTTGATTGTTGTGGGAAAAAACAAAGTATTTTTTTCATAGAGGAGGTCAACCAACCATATTGTAAACAATGTTTTCATTTTATAATCTATGGAATGGATAGAAGAAATTTCATATTTCACCATATTAATAAAATATTATTATATTTAGAATATTTATTTTACTATATCTAGGTGGATGGAAAAAAGGGGGTGGTAGAAGATGAATAAGGAGTATACTAAATGAGGTTGGTCGAGAATTTTACCTCTTCCTTTGGTTGTCTCTTCATAGGATACCCCTTAAGGGTACTAGAAAAGGTAATTTGTGAGGCCAAAAGAAATAAATGTGGGGGATAGTATTACGAAGATAATTGGGGGAAAATTCAATCTCCAATGATTTAACGTGTGAGTAGAAGGTGTGGTGAGGGGCAATATTTATAAAATGGGAGAGGGATATTTTTCAATATTATAATCATCAGTTTATTATTTTGGTTCATGAAGGCTAAGAGTGATGAACCTTATGACCATATATAGTATATGATGAATTTTATTTAGAAATAATGTGTTCTTACATCATCCATGATTCTAAAATTCATATATTTAGCTTATAATGTTAAATATCATATTTTTTTATATCACTATTCATCAAACATATAATTATCTTAGAAAAATATAAAAAATTATACCATTCCAATTATAAATTATTAGATTAAATAAATTAAATTCATTTTATGAAATTATATTTATAAGTATGGGGAACATAATTTTTAAATAAAATTCTTATTTATTTAAAAAAAATACTAATTTTATTATTGTGACAAAATTTTGGACCCTTTTAAAAAATATTTATTGTCTCATAAAATTATTTAATCATTATAACATAACATGATATTAATTTTCATACAATCCTTATGAAAATAAACACTCTTTTAAATATTCATATTTTTTATAAAAATTCAAATAAAAAATTTATGTTTTACAAAAATATAATCACTGATTTTATCATTTTAATCATTTTTTACTTGTATCAAGATACAAATATGTCTTATTCTCATTTTATAAGATATATAAGTATTATTTTACATTTACATGGGTGATGATACTATTATAATGGTCGGGTTACTATTCCTAACATTCACATTACTGTTCTAGTGATCATATAAGTATTCCAACTGTCAGATTTCTAACAGTCAAGTTGGATTCCTAATTTCAATAAATACATCATATGTTATTCATTCATAATTTAGTTATGTTTTATATCAAGGTTTTATATATTTATATATATATATATTAATTTTAGAAATACTTATTTCATTATTATTATTATACTTTTTTCTATAGTGTTGTTCATGGGTATAATTATTCCAGGGGATTGAGAATATCCAAATTTTCCTATTATTATTATTTTATTTATATTTTATATCCCATAAAAATATTTTAACTTATTATATCTACATTTATTATCTAAATTTTAAGTTTAAATTAATATAATATAATGTAGTTGGTTTTACCATGTGGTATATGGGCATTATATAATATTATATTTATAAATTTGAAACCATTATATATTTAAAAGGGAAATTATATTGATAAAATTATGAGTCATTACAAAAGTAACGAAAAAATATAAAAACATAACCCATTGTTCAAGTGAGGAAGAGGGGTTGAAAGGAGAGAGTTCCTATATCCATGTTTGAGAAAAGTTGGGGGAAACAGGGATGACCCCTCTAAATATTGATGGGGAAATGTCACTTTAAAATTTAAATTCACCATTGACTAGTCAGTACTATACCACTAGCTAACCAATGGATACTGTAACTATGAGTATTGCTTTGTAAAACCAATGGTGGGATTGTTTTGTGTTGCAACTTAGTCTAAATCATCCACCATCAACCACTCTGGGGGATCTCCTGAGACCTCAGGACAACTCCTGAACATCATTCCCTATCCAAAAACATTGTTTTGATTACTCTAAAATATAGTAATTTAATTTTGAATCCCTATTTTCAAAATTAACTATCAAGCTACTATAAAGTTCAAACTCCTCTAAAATTTTCAAGACCAGTATAGACACGGGGTATTAAAAACCCATAGAAATAAAAATGGGTTTCATATCATTTCTAAATGGTATCATATAAACTAGAACCATTAATTAGATCAATAGACATAATCATTAAACAAAAAAAATTATTAAAAAATAATGAATCAATAAAGGGATTTTAAAAAAAAATGTCTATAAGATTTAGATCTTTTAAATTGGAAAATATGAGGGAAACTATGAAAATAGCTTTATAAAATCGAATCATTATTTGAAAAATGATAAATTATGAATCACATAAAAACATAATAATTTTTATATGGGTAGCATGAAATAATTTTTTTAAACCAATTTAAATAAAATCCAATTAATGGATCCTTTAATGAATAAAATAAATGATTTCCATAGGAAATTTGTAGTGGATGATAAAATATGAACATAAACGGGAAATCCAAATTAATTTTTTTAAAATACAATTATTGGAAACCCAAATCACTAAAATGGTGATATATCATTCATTTGAGAATATTTATATAAAAATTTGAATACTACCCTAAATAAAACATAATTGGATTTCTAATTATTAACAGATAAAATTAGCAGGAAGATTAAATATGTAAATAGAACAAAAAGATCTCATTTGTAATGAATAAGATTTATTCTAAACATCATCAAAATTCATGAAGAAATGAGATCATATATATAATTATCCAAAAACTATGGAGTGTAGGAATTGTGATATAATCATATAATATAACAAAACCATATTTTAAAACCACAATCAAAGAGGAATCATTTTGACTCAAAAAACAAGTTAGGAAAAACCCTTTATTATTACTCTCAAAATTTACAAAATTTCTTTAATATCATGATTCATATACATAACCCTACTAATAACCTATTTATGAATTATATTCATATTTATTCTAGTTTACAATTTTTTACTATTATAATTTATTATTGATTTATGAGTTAGAAATAGTTTCTTTTCATCAGCAGATGCTTATAATTTAAATTATTTTTCACATGCTTTTTAATGTCGATGTCGATACATATTCATTGATATCATGTTCATAATTACTAAATCATTTAATTTTCTATAATATTTTCCTTAAAATGATTTTTAGATCTCTACTTCCATTCCACTATAATTATAGTCACAATTTGTGATAATGAATATGTTGATGTGCTTATTTCAGTAATTTTTTTGATGAAAAAGTTAGTATTATAATAATGAATTAATTATAAAAATAACCTTTACAAAACTTTAAAAAAAATATTTTATCGTATAATTCCAAAAAAACCAGTATATAATTTTACATAGTCGTCCATTATATGAATTTATATCATTGTTCACGTTGGTGGTTAAATCGACCCAAGCATGAAAAGGATATAATCAATTGGTGTCTATGATTTAGATGGTTATTATTTTAGAATAAGAATTTTATTATAGATGTATAATGATATTTTCTGGATTATTTTAATGGTTTGAAATATATTTTAATATATTTTTAGAAATAAAATATTCTAGATGAAAAATGAAATACATTGCTTCGTGAAGGTGGTAGCGCGCACAAACACACAGGTGTCTTTCTCATTTTTCATTGAACATAAATAAGGTATGAATTGGTTTATATTTATATAATATTGAATTTATTCTTTCTATAATATCTATTCATTGAATACCCCATTGCAACCACCCCTGAAATTTATTTATTGAAAACTAATCAAATTTTTTGTGGAGGTGGTATTTCGTACATAACATAAGAAAAAAAAATTGAATGGTTGAGAGGTGGTTGAAAATGGGTATCTAATTAATATAAAATAATTTTAGTATAATTATGATTAAGATTTATTTATCTTAACTTATTTATATTATATTTCGAGGCGTTATAAGAAAAATTAATTGAAATGAAATAAAAATGGATTAATTGATAATTTTACCTTACTCTTTAGAAGTGATCCATTAAAAATTAGATTAATTATTTTAGAGGTGGTATTGTGAGAGGACCAGAAACTCAAGGATTTGAATAGAATTTTTTTGGAGTTATTTTTATATTTTTTTTGTTGAATCTATGATTTTTTTGTGAGAAAATTTTGGTTGGTGATGAAACTTTTTATAAGGGAGAGGAGTGGAATTTTTTGTATTAATACAAATGTATAAGTAACTATTCAAAGGTAATGTAGATCTAATGATGGGAAATAATGGATTGGGGGGAAGGGTTAATGTATAAAACCCCCCATCCATACACATTAAAACATGATTTTGATATGTTGTTATGTATTTTAATCTTAGATTTATGGCTTTAACTATTTTTTTTAACAATGGTAACTAATTCTTAATTAGGTAATTTAATTTTAAAGACTACAAAAATGTAACATATAAAATGATTTGGACCTAATGATTTAAAATATTAAATCCATTTCTAAAAATAAAATTTATAAGGGTGATAATGGTTAATAGTAATATTAGTAAACAGAAATCATAAAAACATTTTTTAGGAATTATTTAGTTTTAATCATAAAAATGATATTTAGGATAAAATTATCATTGTTATTAATTTATATGAAATTAATTGGTTTTTTATTACACAATTAATAGTTCTATAAAATTATCAAAAACCAAATTCTTCCATGAGAAAACATAATTCAATGAAAGAGTTAAAAATAGTTTTTATTAAAAATATATATTACTTATGTTTCAAAATGTTAAACATTGGTTTTAAAATTCATAAAAAGTTATTTTTATAATTGAAAAATTTTACACATTTAATATATTGTTGGTTATTAATAGAGTTTTATATGTTTTAAATTCGTACTTATTTTATATTAATTTCATAAACGATAGAGTTTTCATACAAACTGTATTTTTCACTTTTCACCTAAAAACTATCTAAAAATTTCTCGAACATTCACCCAAAGAATATTTTTAAATTCTAAATTAAAAAATAAATTTCATTTCATCATATTAAAATTCTAAAATGTATCAGTTTATCTTTTAATAAAAAATATAAATAAAATATTTTTATAGAAAAATAAAATAATAGACTTTCAATGTTTTTAATATTATGTCATGAAACTTTATAATTAATTTTTATTTATATAATAGTTTGAAATATTAATACTTTTAAGATTATTATTTTATTAATTATTAATTTAATTTAATAGGTAAATTACACTTCAAATAGTTCTTCTAAAAATATCAATTTTTAACATTTATCAATTTAAATTAAATTTATTTAATTATTTATCTTCTAACCATTAAACATAATCAATTAATTGGTATTAAAATAAGTAAATAAATATTTAAATAAAATAAAATTTAATTAATTTATGTATATGTTTTTATAATCTTGGTTTTTACTGTCTTATTATTTTACTTGAGGATTTATTATTATTTAAATTTTCTTATTGACATTTATTAGCATATTTCATTATTTTAATAAGGAATATCATGGTTCATTTTAGTTTGGTGTTATGTGATAAATATTTTTTTAACATATTATTTGTTTTTAAAGGAAAATTATTACCAAAATCATGGTGTGTTACATTCTCACCCTTAAATAAATTGAATCCTCTAAATTTTAATTATAATTAATTAATAAAAATTTATACCTCTATTTAAAGGATAGACATGGATTGTGATATGATTTCCCATATTATAACCACCTATAATATATATATACTTGGATAATCATCATTTACTATATAATAAGATTTTATTTTGATTTTATATTTTCTCAAAAATTTATAAATATATGCCTCCTTAATTAGTTATTGTAGTTTCTAGGGACATACCTTTTATAGCTTCATTTTAATGATCATATTTTTAAATAAATACTAAAACCAATATGTTTATGATAATATCTAATAAATCAAATTAAATGATTATAAGAATATGAAAAATAAATAAAGATGCATGTTATACAATGAAACCATCCTTTTAACCTGTGATATTTTCAATTCAACTATGATATAATTAGATCAACCTATCACACATTCAATTTAACATAGGTTTTCAATTATTATATTTCTATTGGGTTTTATATCATTACTAGTAAGATGTTACAACCTAAAATTTCATCTAAATCGTTTGTAATGTGTTATACCAAATAATATCCTTAGGGAGTGTCAGACTATGTGTACAATTAAATCCTATTGTCATGCACCATGTGAAGATTGACTTAATAAAGAATAATAATTTTAAGGGATATTACCCTTAGGTGGATGTGTGTCAGAGCCTATATACATTTTTTTGTATCTATATAGGGATTTTATTACTATTATACTACAAATTCTATACACTACTAAAATTCAAGGATGTTATTCTAGTCTCATAATTATCCTTAGTGTTTTCACTATTGTTCTCTTATCCTAATCCATAAAAAAATAAACTAATAATAAAAAATAAAAAACCCTTTCTCTAATACCAATTACGGAACCCATATCCAAACATCAATATCTACTGATAAAAATATACACCTCATACATAGGCTTTGATACTATTTTAAATGATCCATGCTAAATATATCATTTTTATATCATTTTTATAAGGCAAAAATTACATCTCACAATTAAAAAATAATCCCAAATGAAGGGAATCAAAACAAAGGGGTGGAAAAATATCTCCATAAGGTAAAAACTCATAAAATTATAATAAATGGTTATATTATAATTATAAAACAAAACATGAACAAGGTAGAAGTATCTTATTTAAAGGAATATGGAAAATTAAATGTTTTCCATAATTAAATGATAATGGGACATGTAATATAAAATAAACAAACATATACCATGGAGAATTAATGTAGCATAATAAGATAATAAAAATGATCGATAAATAATATTCATAAGAATATGGCATATAAATGTATAATTCCCTTGAAACATACAATAAAAAATAAAAATTTCAAAATCATAAGAACTGGAAACATAACCTTCGTGAGTTAGTACTCGCACCCACGCTTGGCAGGAAAACATAATTGCACCCACATATACATAACTCATGAGATATAAACTTCTAAAAAATATATTTGATTACTATATAGGAACACACCCATAATATATATATATATATATGTGTGTGTGTGTGTTTTCAAAATTTAATAAATCATTAATCATATCTTAAAGAACACACGGAACATAAACATGTTTCATATCATTTATAAAATATATTACATTAACTAACTTTGAGGATTAGATCGATTAAAACCAAATTTATATCATAAAAAATTAGTAATTAATAGAGGAATTTTTATATTGATTCATAAAACATAACTCAAAAGATGTAATATCTTTTAAATATAAAAATGGTGGTGAAACCATGAAAATAAATTTTAGAAAACATTATTTAACTTTGTCCTAAAAATAAGAAATTGTGAATCAAATTCAAAAAAATTAAGTGGGTAATACGAAAACGATTTTTTATAACACCAAATTAATCTAAATAAAAATAATGGACCTTGAAAAATTCATATATATTTTCCATAATAAATTTAGAATGGTAGATACAAATAATAACTTGAATGGGAAATCTATTTTAAAAAAATACAGTTATTGGAACCCCACATCATAAAAAGAGTGGTATGTATTAATTTGAAAATAGTTATAAATATATATCAATATTACTGAAATATAATATATTTTAATTTAAAAATATTAAATGGGAATATTAACTTCTAACTTGAATATCGATATGAAGGAAATAAGAACTTATTTCGAAATAATGAAAATTATTCTTAACGTCATCCAATTTTGAGAAGAAAAAACTTCATCAATGATGTTTCCAAAAAAATTAGTATGGAAGTATATTTTCATCATATAATATAAAAAAATATATTGTAAAACATTATTCATAGTAGAATCATTATAATTCAATAAAAATAATTTTAGTCAAGAAAAATCTTTTACCTTTACAATAGACTTACACAAAAGTGACTTCATCTCATATATCATAAACTTAACCATATTAATCACCTATTTTAGGAACTTATCCATGTATATTACTAAATATAATCTTAAATTATAATATTTTATTATTCATTTATTAGTTATTTATATATTATTTTCATCATCAGATGTTTTTAATTTTTATTGGTTTTTACATACTTTTAAAATGTGGATGTCGGTCCTTATTATTTAATACCAAGTTCATCATTCATATATTATTTATGGTATTTTAATATAATAATTATAATTATTTATAAATATATAATTTATTTAATTATAATTTATTCATGATTTGTAGAGTAGAATTCAGTGACGATCATGTTTTTGTAGTTTTTGATAAAAAAAGGTGTTATATTAATAATGTGTTAAATAATTATATAATGATTATAGACCATTAAAAAATGTATTATTTTCAAATAAATGTCTAAAAATAAAATAATTTATGTTTTTATAGTCATCCATTAAATAAATTTATGGAATGGTTCACATAGGTGGTTAAAAAGGCCCAAATAATAACTTGTTATAATCATTGTCGAGTATGGTTTAAAAATTTATTCCTTTTTTAATCCCCCAAAACATAATGATCCTATAAAAAAATAATTTATAAAAATGGTGGAAATTTAATAAATTTTTAGGATCTATTGGGTTTATATTTTTTTAGAGTTAATAAAAAAATTATTTTATAATATAGAAACGTCCACATAGTTTATATTTTTTTCAAAAAAATAGGTTCTTAAATTTACACCACAGTTTTATTTATGAAAATTATACTTATTATAAATAGTGTATTCATAGTTTAATGGTTTACCTTGAAATATTTCGTACTCATACATATTATATATAAAAAATATAAAAATTTTGGATGATAAAAAAAATCTAAGTAATGGATATAAATATAATGGAATCCCATTTTTCTAGTTAATAACATGAACACAAAGGAAAATATTTACCTTTTCAAAAAAAAATATTAATAAAATAAGTTAATACATATCCAAGTGAAAAAATGAATCCATATATAAACACAACCTCTAAAACACATTAAATGTATAAAAAATAATGAAGGGAACATGAGGAATATGAAAACTCCTTAAAAAATTGTTTGAAAAGGAAACCATTCACATTTAAAAGTTATAAACTTTTCTTTCCAAATTAAATAAAAATATTTCCAAAGAAAACAAAATAAATTAATATATGAGTATCTTATTGCATTATGTTCATAACCGGTGTTCACTCATGTTTAATGAATGTTTGAAATAACTCATCCATAGTAAATTCAATAAGATTAACCTACCAGGTTTTCACTGCCATTTCCACCTTATAAGACTATTCATTACCCAATTAATTGAAGAGCTATATTAGGCTCACTAGTAGAAATGATATATATGAAAATAAGACATAATAATCTATAATTATAAATTATATTATCTTGAAAAAAAATATTTATATGGTTTCAATTTTTCATCATAAAACCCTTGGAAAACACATTTGAAACCATAAGAATATCACTTTCCATTTTTGCAGAAGATTATAAGGACATATATCATTATTTTAAACCATATTAAAAATGAAAAAATATCAAAAGATAAGGAATTGGATATTATTTTGAAAACCATGTTAACCCCAAGAGGAAAAAATAACGAATAAATATTATCACGAAGGTAAATTGAATTTGAGCTGTATATGTTATGAAAACATTATTTTTAACATTGTTAAAAAATATTCATAATTAAAATTATAGTAAATTTTGAATTTTTCTAAATTTTTATTGAAAGTAAAAGGTTTTTGTAAATGACCTTTAACAATTTTTTATGAATAAAAAACGTTATTATAAAAATTTAAATATATTGTATAAGAAGTACAATGATTTGAATGTTAGAATTAAGAATAATTATTTAATGAATAATATCTTATTTAAAGTATCATATAGCTTAATATGTTCCCTAACTCATCTTATTTTGGAAACACCTCTGGTTTATGTATTAATCATTATAGGATTGGTGATTTTGGGAGACCTAGACCTATATGATGTGGGAAAGGGATGTTGAGAATGTATTTAGGGTATGTAATTGATAAGATAAATAGATTAATGTATTTGAATCCTAAAGGATATGAGGTGTCCTTTTATAAGTGAGGGGAGTATCACTCTTGGAATAATTTTTAACTTTTAAATATTATAAATTTCTTACTCATGGGAATATATAACAAAATAAATTTGAATAAAACGTGATAAGGGTTGAAATAGTCAAGTACAACAAGATTGGAGATCGTACATTCTACTCTTATCATAATGTTTCTATGACACCTCAATATTTTTTTGATATATTTAACTTCTTTTATATCTTGTGATACACTCAACCCTGAGTCCAAATGAACCATTATATAGTATACGGTTATAACATAGCTAATAAATTAATGGATTGAATACGAGAAAATACTTTTTGAAAATAATCTATAATGATTTTAGATAAATCATAGATATTGATAATTATTAATTATTAGTAAAGTCTTTTTATGCTTTAAAATTACTTTTTTATACAAAAAATGTTTTTTATTGCTTTTTATGAGAAAATAAAAAAATTCTCAGAATTTAATAAAAAAAATTAAAAAAAGAAATTTATTTCTGAATTCATCATATCAAAAATAAATTTCATGGAAATTTTGAGATTCTTCTAAAATTATTGATTTTTCAATGAATGGTGAAAAATACAGATTTGTCCAATACTATCATTTCAATTAATTAAATTATTTAATTTAAAGGTTCCAATATATTTTGGATTTTTTTTTCTAAAAGTGAAATATGATCCATTTCATTTTTAATATTATTATTAATTTCATTATAATTATCAATATTCATGATTTTTATATAATTTATGTTTTGTTCTGAAAACACATTTTTCAAAAACTAGTATTTCATTTCATTGAACGAATTTAAATTAAAATTGATTTCTCAAAATTATAGAGATTAAATCTTAAAAATAGATATCATATTTTGATTAATGAGGTTCAAATTTGTTGAATAGGTTACTTTTTTTCATTACAAATTGTAACTGTAGTAAATATTTATCACCTCAATAAGGGTAAAAATGGTAAAATAGTTTTAGACACATGAGATAAAGTCTAAAACACAACCCAAAAAATGCCCTTATTTCATTTTATGGAATATATTAGACCATATACATCCATATTTCTAATATGTTTCATTTTGGTTCCATTTTCTCTTGATAATATAATTTATGTTATTTTAATTAAGGAAAATTCCAAATGTCAATCTCTTGAATTTGATATCTATAATATTTTTACATAAGGATGAAAATATGATAATTTTGGTAATAAATTTTTATTTCAAATATAAATTATTTTTTGACTTGTTAATTTATTTTTATTTTTTATTAATGAAAAAATTAAATTAAATTATTACAAAAGGCTGACATAGTGCTTGTGCAAAAGTAAAATATTAATGAAAATGTTTTAAAAACAGTAAAAGTAATATTTTATATGTAATTTAGAGTTAACCAAAAAATTTATAAATTTATATTACATATTAATTATGTGTGAATTTTTTATATTGAAATTAAATTACTATATTAATTTCTTTAGAGACAAATTAAATAAATAGTATCAAAAATAAAATTAATGGCATTTTTTGGAATATAATATTAAATAAAATTATTCAAAGTAATAGAAATATTACAAGAATAAATGTATGAATATAAGTAGTCTATAATTTCACACCTTTACCATTTATGAGCTAATTATTTACTTGTATGTAAAATTAAAACCCTTTAAGACTGAAAATAAGTTTAGGGAAGTTTATCTTTAAAACGGTAAATAAAGATGTTAATATAAAACAAAATGTTTAAAATGAAACCAAAAACTGTATAAATTTCACTGGTTGATGAAATTTTTACCTTATACACTTTTTAGTTGAATCTATATCCGTTTGGAGGAATTTTTCTTATGAATTAATTTATTTTATTTTAATTATTTTAGAAATTCCAAGTATGTCATTTCCCTCCCTTATAAAAGTACACTCCTTATCTCTTTTATTTACCCCAAATTGATACATATATCTTGAAAAATCCCAAAAAAAATATCTCATAAAATTTATTATCCATTAATTATTGGTTCTAGTCATCTTAAAATATAATTCCAAGGGTCCTTAAGAAGGCATCTATAGGACGCCTACTGAAGAAGTTGTAATATTACTATCCGAACCCTTTCAATTTATTTCCTCTCACACACTATATAAATTTCTGGTATTAATAATAAAAAAAATTATATATCCTAAATAAAATAAAATTAATTATTATTTTTTAAATGCTGTTATCATTCCTCTTTTCCCTTAAATTAGAATTTAATGAATCGCTTGTGTGTACGTGTACACAATCGCCACCTCATAGTGATATAATTCATTTTCCATCATCATATTTCATGGATGGATATTAAGGAGATTTTAAAGTTTATATATTATATTTATTATATAATTAGGATTCTATAATTAAAATATCATATCTACTTTCTATCCTTCCTGTCTTTTGGAAAACAATAACATCGCCTATGCATACTTGTGTATTACAACATCCATTAGAGATGTGATTATTTTTTTCTTAAATGGAATGCAATAAGGATAAATTTAATGAATATATGTGATATAAATTAGTTAATATTGATTATTTAATGTTGAATTATTTTTTACCTTTCTTTCATTCCATTCATTGAAATGTGAAAACAAGATTCATGCGTACATATAGTCTACCGTCTACATGAATGGTGTCCTTAATTTTTCATTATCTATACTTTATAGATGAATATATGTATTTATATATAATATATATCCTATTTATATCATAATTAATATTTAGGAGGTAATGTAACCATGATCAAAATACAAGGATTGGAAGTAACGATCTCATATTCTCATGAAGAAATGAATCATTTAACACCCAAAAACAATGATTTTAATATGGAGCTATTAATAAATGAGTGTTAAAATGTTATAATTGGATAATATATGATATTATAAGTATATTAATATCTATCATAGAGAATTAAAATAATTTCAAATTTATTATACATGGTTTTAAAGTTCTTTAGAAAAAATTCAAAATCAAGGTAAGATATTGATTTTACAATCTCATTGTTTATTAGTATTGTTTTTTACTATGTTTTCAATAAATAAATCTCATTATATATATATATATCAATAATCAATTCAGTTTATTATACTTTATTTATTTCTTTAGAATACCTTTTTTACATTCATTTTAATATTATTAATTAATTAATTGATAGTAATAATGGTTTTAAGAAATAATGAATTTACTTCTCTCTTCAGTCGAAAATCCTTTTTATTTGATATCATTGTTTTCGAAAAAAAAATTTAAAAAAATTTTATTAATTTATTTTCATTTTTACCCATTTTTTAATTTTTACAAAGAAAATTAAATTAAATTTTGAGGTTTTTTATTAAATGATTTACTTTTAGGTTTTTATCAAAAATGTGAAAGTAATCATTATTTTAACATAAATAACATGAATGGAATTTACTACCATTATGATTACTAAATGATTTGAATATTACTTTACAAGTTAACAAGATTATTTCTAAATAAAAATTTCCCCTCATTATTTATTGAATTTTTAAATTTAATATTTGATCTAAAAATGAAAAGGGTGTTTTCCTCATGAAATATTCTTGTGATCATTTAATGGAATTTTTCATCAATGATAAAGTAAAATAAGAATATTTAGGATTCACAACGGATATGATCCAATGAAACCATATTGATTCTTTCTGTTAATGATTTATGGCTATAATGATAAAATATTGATAAAACACATTTTATTTTCCATGGGAAAAGATATGTTGAATATTTTTATGATCATGTGGAATACATATGAATGGATTTATTATTACGTGATTGGTGGATACATAATTATATAGATCTATAATATATTGGGTAAATAATAATGATCTATGAGCTCAAAGTGTACATAGAAGGTTATCTCAATCCCCAAAGATGCTATACAGGAGGTTATAAAAAGCCTGAAAATGGTACATAGGATTTTATCCCAAGCCCAGAAGGGGGTAAACATGAGTTTATCCCAATAAGAAAGTAGGTATATTGGTAATTATTCCAAGCCTAAATTATTATTATTATCTTGGTGGAGATCCTCTAAATCATATTTCTTTAATTGTTATTATTAAAAACCTATGCACCTAATTTATGATATGCTCTTATGAAAATTTTATATCCCCATGGATATTGTTCTTTGATTTATTTATGATTCATATCTTGTAAACTAGAAATATTTATTCCGTGACTCGTGTTTAAGATCTAATTTTTTATGGTTTTAAAAGGATAATCTCATGTTCTCATAAACTTATACTCATGTTATGTTTAAATTTTAACTGGTATATCCTTTGTTTACTATTACTGGGAATATGATTTATGCCTTTATTATGTTTTCATTTCATAAGGATCAAAAGAAATTTTTTATATATGATGTCTCTAATAAGGGTTATAGTTTTGAATAATTTAAAGGAATATGATATATATATTTTATAAAAATAGTTTTTTATGTATCCAAATTTCAATATACACAAAACATTGTGGTCTTAGAAGAGATTTCAGTGTTATATAATGAATATTCCTCTAATAATATCCAATATTTATATATGAAAAGTAAGGGTTTCAATAGTTGTTAATAGAAAAAGGTTTAGTTACTTATGGAAACTAAGATGAGAAAACATTAATGATATCCCCTAGGATAATCCTATATATAGTAGAACATCCAATGTTAGATTAAAGAAAGGTGTGTGGTTTTCTAATAAAAAATCCCCTCATACTATAAATGGATGTGGTTTTGGAAAAAATTAATTTATGGATAATAACACCAAAAATATTTGGTTGAGTATATCTAAACCCCCATTCTGGTACATGTTGAATATGTCCTTACTTCCCACCTAGTTTGACACACATGCGGGTATTCTTGGGTTAATTCAAATTTTCTTTATCAAACATAATTAAGTATTTGAATAGATAAAGATGGTGACTGAAATAGTTTTAAAATTATGTGTCAAATATTAAAAATAATATGTTAGGATTTAGACATCCAATAAATTATTTTTCATGATTATATAGTTTCCCAATATTATTATTGTTGCTCGCACTATGATATTTGGTTTTAGTCAAAGGATTTAACCAAATGGAAAGATTTTAATACTGAATATGATAGGGAATAAAATGATTTTACTCCTGAGAAATAAAATTTTATTAGATCTTGAATGAAAAATATCATTTCTATAATTATGCAACATTCAAAAGACATGAATCTTACTGAACATCCAAATGTACAAAGGAGGGAACAACATTCTATTGAGTCCTTAATGATGGAAAATTCACCTTCTTTTAGTGGTTCTTCTAATATAATATATTTTTATCAATGAATTTGTACTATTAAAAATTTATTTTCTGATCGTCAATGTTCATAGCATGAGAAATCAATTTTGGATGTATATCATTAGAAGTTAAATGAGACCAATAGTATAATCTCATCAAGAACATGATACAATAAGAAGAAATTAACTCTATGGAGTAGGAAGTCATTATAAGTTTGTTTTTCAATAACTAATTTCCTCATATTCATTATATTAAAATGGGTAAGGATTTCCTTAAGCTAAGGAAGAATGGTAATGAATCCATTAGTGCATTTGAGGAAACTTTTACAAGACATGTGAGGTAAGCTTTTAGTAATATCATTGAAGTAGAAATTAAGATTGATCGATTCTTCAGTAGATTAAAACCAATTCTCCTAATGGAGTTATACATAAGGGACTTTTGTGGTTATGAATAAATCATCTTATGTACTGCCAAGGAAGAAATATAGATTTTAGTTACAAATCAATCTCAAGTTTTTGATAATAAAAGAAAGATGTAATTCACATGAAATTCTATTAATAAAAAATATAAGGGGAAGAACATGAGAATACCATTATGCTCAAAGTGTGATTGTATACATGGAGGTGATTTTCTTAAGAGTATTAGAATATGATTTAAGTGTTGAATGGATGGTAATTGGGAAATAAAATGTCAAAGTGAAAGGAATAAGTTATCTAATGATAGAGGAAAAGAACCATAGAATGTACCACCAGCAAATTGGAGTTTCAAATAAATGGATTATTGGAATTAGTATAACTTTATATCATATCCAATGATTAATGACAATGATTGAAGTTATTACCCTCTAAAAAGTGGACAAAAGGGGAATATCATGATATCATTATTATTGATTTGGGCTAATATAATTAAGTGGTGAATGGTAAAATTATCATCCACTATAAAACTTCTAATGTATTATTTTATTATAGATCTACCCAATCTTTAATATCTTAATAATTTTCTAAGGGTATTTCAAAACCACCATAGTGATTAGATGTTGAATTAGAAGTTAAAACCCATAATGTTATTGTGATTGCATATGAATTCTATGATTCTTTTCGAATTTATGTTTGTGGGAATGTGATTCCTAAAAATATCATTATTCTCTATATAGTTATATTGTATATTATCATTGACATGGATTAGATTTATTTACATGAAGAAGTCATAAATTTCTGGGGATGGTAATTCACATTATTTATTCTAAACCAACCTATGATTGTTTATTACAACAATGAAAAATTTGAAAATATGATGGAAATTGGATCCATTTTATTTTTTTTTATTCCTACTCAAAATGGGTGTTTATGATAGATGGTTAGGTAGAAGCTCAACATCTAGTATATGCCTATGGTATGGGTGTTTTTTTATGTTTTTCTTGAAGAATTATCTAATATTACTTCAAATCATGAAATTTATTTTTCAAAGGAACTCATACATGTTGAAACTCATATTTTAATGAATCCATATAGAATTTCTTTGATTTAGTTTCATTAATTAGAGAATAAACTATAAGAAAATCATGACAAGGGATTAATTCGGTCATGTGCATCACCTTGGGGTGTACCTAACCTTTTTATTAATTAGAATTATGGATCAATGTGACTCTATATTTATTATCATGTAATTAAAAAGATCAAAATAAATATTAAATATCCTTTTCCCCGTATTGATGTATTTTGTTCAATTATGAGGAGAATAATATTTTACAGGATTTATCGTTGATCTGTATACTAATACTTTAGGGTAAAAAGTGAATACATTCCAGAGACAGCCTTCCATGTGAGGTACGGAGATTGTGAATTTATAGTGATTCTATTTGGTCTTACAAATTCCCCTGTTATCTGTATATATTCAATGAATATAGTATTTATATATTAACATGATCATTTTTTTGTAGTCTTTATATAATATATTCTTATATAAAAAAATTTTATGTAAGGGCATGAAGATAACTTGAATATTGTACTAGAAACCCTAAAAAAGATAAGTTGTATGAAAAATATACAAAGCGTGAATTTTTTTAACAAAAAGGTATAGGTTTATGTAATATAATATCAAGAGAGGGTATATCTGTGGATCCAATAATGACAAAGGTTGTTTTATGTTGGCCTAGACCAAACACTATGACTGATATCCATAGTTTTCATAGTTTGGATGGATATTTTTGATTATTTGTGAAACATTTATCATGGATGTCTAATCCACTCACAATTTTAAATAAAAAGAGAGAAAATTTCCATTGGATAGATGAATGTGAGTAACATTTCAAGGAATTAAAGACAAAGTTAATCAGCACATATGTGCTTACACTACGTGGTAGTGCAAAAGGGTTTGTGATATATAGTGATGCATAAAATAAGGAAATGGGATTCTTTTTATTTCATAATGATATGGGTATATCATATTCCCAATATTAATTAATGTTTCATAATAAAAATTACCCAACTAATCATTTGGAGGGAGATGTGGTAATTTTCACATTAAATATATGGGTGAATTGTCTTTCAGTGAAAGGGGTTATATATAATTATCATAAAAGTTTAGCGTATATATTCTCTCAAGGAAATATGAATATGTGTCATAGAAGATGGTTCGAGTTGATTAATGGTTATGATTTCTCAACACACTACCACCATGGTAAATAGAATAAGGTGGCTGGTGATTTGATTCAAAAGGGTCATACTATCATATCTATGATTAGGATCATAAAATATCGAATATTTTTTGATTTTCAAATGATGTATCAATAAATTTTCAAGGAATATGAGAAATATTATCTTAATCGAACGATTTTTCATCCATATATCCTTGTGATAATTATAGAGGTGTTGAAGGAAGATGTGGAACTGTAGAAGAAGTTAAAAAATGATCAAAATTTATTAATTGCTTTTGATGGAACTATAAGGTTCAAGAATAATGTATGTGTTCCATCTATACCAGATTTGAAGAAGGTTTTATTTCATGAATCTCATAGTTCATCATTATATATTGATCCTAAAATTAAAAAAATTGCATAGATATCTGAAAAAAAAAATTGTGACTTTATAAAAAGAGATAGTATAGATTATGTATCTTGGTTATTGGTCTGTTATAATGTTAAGGCTATGATATGTAATTATATGGGGATGTTATAACTATTTCTCTTACTATAATGGAAATATAAAAACATCACCATGTATTTTATCATTAGACTCCCCAAAATGTATAAAGGCTATAATTATATTTGTGTTGTAGTCAACCAACTTAAGAATTAAACACACATAATTTCTATTAGAGAATATTTCTATTTTAATAATCTTCATATAATATATAATAAATAATTTTTATGTTTAAATGGGTTACCACATTATATTATATCTGATCAGGATACGGGGATTTCTTGGATGTTTTGTAGAAGTCCCCAGTAGACCCACAATGCATAGTTTAGTTTCATTATTGGTTATCCTTCTCACAAATATGTTCAATCTAATAGAACCATTAAAACCCTATAGTATTTTTTGAGATATTTTTTGAGAGACTTCAAAGATTTTTTGGATCAAAATCTTCCTCTTGTTGAGTTTTCATACAATAATAGATTTCACTTGATAATCCACATGGATTATTATGAATCCCTCTATTGAAGTAAGTGTATAACTGAAATTTATTTGGATGAATTTGTAGAAATAATTGTATTTGGAAGATAGTTAGTTGAGGAAATGATAGATAAATTCATAGTCATCCAGTAGTATATTAACGCATCTTCGAGTTGATAGAAACATTATGCTGATAATAATTAGTGAAATATATAATTTTATATTAGTGAGAAGGTATTCCTATGAATTTTGACATGGAATAGGTTACTATTAATCAAAAAGAATTGAATTTTTTTCCCAATTTATATTCTCCCCTTCAAGATTCTTGATCTAGTAGGGATGGTTTATTATCAAGTGGCACTTCCACCAAACCTCTTTCAAGTTCATGATAAGTTCAATGTATATAGTGTGAGGAAATACCTACTTAGTCCATAATATATATTGAACTCAAAGTTTATACTACTAGATAATGTTCTTTCCTATGAATAAAAAATATTTAAAATCATGGATGTTTGAGATAAAGTGATACGGGAGAGGATTACTCATTTGGTTAATGTTCTATATAGGATTCAAAAATTCAAAGAACCTACATGGGAATATGAAGATGTGATGAAATGGATATATCCTCATTTTGTTTATCAAAGTGATGTAATTTTTATTCTGAAATTCATTTTAAGGGGGATAGAATATAACACCAAGATATTTTATAATATATTTAAATTCTTCAATGGCTTGTGATGCATGCAACCCTGAGTCTAAATGAACCATAATATTGTATATATTTATAACCAAGCCATTAAATTGGAAAAGGAAATACGAACACAAATATTATTAAAATTATTTATAATGTTTTTAGATAATGAAAAGTTATTTCTGGGAGATAAATTTTGAGAAAATTATTTTTATGCTTTAAAAATACTTTTTCCACAAAAAAACTGTTTTTGTTGCCTTTTGTGAGAAAATAAAAAAAATTAAATTATTGCTATGTTAGAAAAATTATTTAAAAAATGAACATTGATTTTGAAATAAAAATATCAAAATTATCATAGGGTGAATGTTTGGAATTTTTCTAAAATGATTGATTTTTTAGTGAATAATGAAGAAACACATATTTTTCAAATAATATCAGTTATTTTCATTAAATAAAGGTATTTAATTGTACAATTATATTATTTATTATTAATTTTAAATATAATTATTTTTATTTAAAATAATATAATTATTTACATTTCAATTATCATTATTCGTGATTTTTATATTAGTTAATTTGTATGCATAAAAACACATTTTTCTAAAAAATTGTTTACTATTGCATTTTATTCGTTTATATTATAATTGATTTCATCCACTTCTATATATTGAATATTTAAATATTAATACCATATTTTTAATTAGTGGATTTAATTTTTTTAAATATGTTCCTTTTATTTTTTCATTATTTATAATAACGGTGGTAGTTATTTATCCCCTCAGTGTGGGTAAATGGGTAAACCAAGATTGAAATCATTAGATAATATATAAAAATCGAGCCATCACATGACCTTATTTCATTTTATGGATAACATTAGATCATAGAAAACCCAAATTTAAATATATGTCATTTTGGAAACATTTTTCCTTAATAATAAAATTTATATCATGTTTTTTAAAGAAAATCTCAAATTTATCTCTCTTGAATATTATATTTCTAACAATTTTATATAAGGATAAAAAGAGGATAATTTAGGTTATAAATGTTTAAATGAAATATGAATTAATATTTTATCATGGTATTTTATTTTTAATTTTTATTGATGAAATAATTACCTTAAATTCTTACAAAACCCTGACACGGTGCTTGTGCAAGCAGTAGATGAATCATGTAAATTTTTTTAAGAACTCTGAATTTATTATTTTTTTGATGAGTTATAGTGTCCCATGGATTTTATAGATGAATAAAAAATATTAGGTATCTTTTAATTTTTTATATATGAATTACCTTAATATAATAATGTCTTTACAGCTCAATTAAGTGAATAGTATTAAAATGACATTAATGACATTTTATGTTAAATAATATTAGATTAAATTATTTTAAAACCCAAAAATCATACAAGATGAAATGTTTAAAATGAAATTGTAAAAAAAATTTCCCATTTTCAATTTATGATCTAATTTTTAACATAAAATTAAAATTATAAACCTTAATAATTAACAAATTTATTATTGTGGTTAAGGTTAAAAATGGTTAATAAAGGGGTTAAACCAAAATATAATGTTTAACATGACAAAACAAATTGTATAAATTTTGTTTTATGAAGTTGTTTTGAACTTATAATATTTTTATTCAAATATTTGGCCATTAGAAATGATTTTCCTTGATAATTACTTAATTATTATTTATTTTATATTATTTTTCAATTCTAAGAGTGCATTTTACCTCCCATATAAAAGGACACCCCTTCTCTCATTTATATACACCATATTGAGATATATATCTTGAATAACCCATAACAAATTAAATTCTAAACATTCCTATCCATGAATTATATTTTAATTTCTTATTCAAATACAATTCCAATGGTCCTTAATAATGGATCTAAAGGAGGCCTATCGAAGAAGAGGAAATATTCCTATCTGACCACATTCCATTTATTTCTTCTTCTTCTACATTTTATAAATTTGTGGCATTCATCATAAAATAAAAAATTCAGTATCTTAAATATAACTAAACATTATCATGGAATTGTAACTTCCATTATCCACCCTCCTTTTCAGCAATTGTGAAGTGAACGTATCGCACATGTGTACATGATGACTACTACCTCCACGTAGCGATAATATTAATTTTACATCATCATATTTTAGGGATCATTAATATTTTGGGAAAAAAGTTTTTATATATTATTTATGATATAATTAATCTTATAGAATTATAATATAATATAGACTTTCTTTCCTTTATGTCTGTTGGAAAACCATAACGTCGCTCATGCATCTATGTGGACTACAACCTCCATAAAGAGATGTCATTTATTTAACATTTAGTCCTTAAATTGATGGTAATTAGAATATATTTAATTAATATATGTGATATATATGATAAAATAATTATTTTATAATGTCTAAATATAATTTTCCTTTCATTATTTCCATCTGTCAAATTGTGAAAATAGCATTCATGTGTATATATGGTCTAGTATCTCCATGAACAATGTAATTCATTATTACATATCTATAATTTAAGGATAAATATATATATATATATATGTACAATAAATATACATGATATTTATATAACAATTAAAATTATGGAGATTATTGAACCATTAAAATATTATAAGTACCAGGACTAATGATATGAAATTCCCTTGAAAAAAATAAAATAATTAACACAAAAAATGAAGATTTTATTAAGTGGTTATTAATAAATTGGGGTTAAAATGTCATAATTAGATCATATAGGATATTATTAATATCTACATGAATATTTTATTTAATTATAAAAAAATTAAATTTATTATACATGGCGGTTAATTCATTTTCAAATCAAGTCAAACTTGAGTTGAGTGATTTGTTTTACAATCTCATTCTTTATCAATATTGTTTATGATTATGTTTTTGATGATGATATT
The DNA here is from genome assembly GCA_963277665.1 of Viscum album. NCBI lineage: Eukaryota > Viridiplantae > Streptophyta > Magnoliopsida > Santalales > Viscaceae > Viscum > Viscum album. Next base: position 602,012,337 of record OY728128.1, read on the forward strand.
TGATGAACTGTCTCTATATAATTTCATAATTTCCCTTATAATAAATTTATTGATATCCAATATTTTTTTTATTTATGTTCTTCACATTACGTAATCAAGAGACTGAAAGAATATTTTTAAGGAAAAATGAATTTGTTTTTATATTTGATGGAAAATAATTTCTCTTCTATATCCATGTCCTCTATAAATATTTTGAAAAATGTTTTCATATTAATCAATGATTGTTTAATGTCATTGTTTCCCATTTTTTTGATTAAAAAAATTTAAAAGGAATATCCCTTTCCTTTTTTGAGTGAGGTACATTTGACTTTTTATTAAAAATGTGAAAGGAAATTTTTTTAAAGAACATGAAATGAGAAGAATTTCGCACCATTATGCCCACTCCATGATTTGAATCTTATTTTAAAATTATCCATGCTTATTTTCAAAAACAAATTCCTTCTAAATTTGGAAAATATTATATTTTAATATATTAATTAAAAATAAAATGGTATTTTCCTCATAAAATATTAAAATTATCTTTTAAAGGAATTTTTCATATATAGTAACAAACCTTTATGTTACATAGGATTTACTTGGGAAATGATCCAATGATATAATACTTATTATTTATTTGGTTGATTTATGGTTATAATGTTGAAATATCAATGAAAACTTTTTCCCTTTCCCTTTATTATGTTATTAAGAATTTTTTTATGATAATTTTTAATGAATACAAATGTATTCATGATTATCTTGTTTGTGGGATTAGATTTTTTTAGACCATGTTGTAAAGAATTTGTTTCTTTTAATCTGGACGAAGTTTGTGCTAAAAGTATAGAAAGTTATTATTAAGAAAATAAATCAATTCACATTGTAAGTTTTGATGGTTTAACGAAAACAATGAAATGTTTCATCTTAATCATAATATAGGAGAAAATTTCTTAATAAATTCCATTATTTTATAAAGAGTTTTTCTTTGATAAAATATTCATCGTGCTCACCATGACTCTAGAAGGAATGTTTTGATCATAATGAGAAATTGTATCAAGGTCTAAAAGTATCCATACTAAATCTGGTGATGATTTGATGATTTTGGATTTCTCTTAAATCATAATTTATTTATGAAATTCTGGTTAATTACTTATAAAGGATAGGGGAGAACAAGTGCATCCATTCGGTTTGAGTTTTTATTGGAAAGAATGAAACCAATAGAAGGATGAAAGGTGATAATAATTTCCGATTTAAATCAAATGACTCTATACTGATCCTAAATATTCTAATTTTCATGAGGAATTCTATATCATAAGAAGGAGTTTCTGAATGAATAATGTCAAAGTTTTTCATTATTATTTTATTAATAATAGATCCCCAGATGATGAATAATTTGAAGGCTCGTAAGTTTTATTCGAAACATGAGAAGATAAATATGTTGATTTTTAATCACACCAATAATTCAAAAGATAAAAATATTCGATGAAAGAAGTTTTTGAATGATGGAATTTTTTAGTATCATAACAAGATAAAGAAATAAGTTACCAGTGATAACGATCTATTAGAAACAGTGTCCCATAGATCAATCAAATATAGAATTTCTTTTATTAGATGCTGTTGGGTCTAATTGAAAATAAAATAAGTGGACTTTTTATGGACATATTAATGAAGTAATGTCAGAAAAATTTCAACCGGATGAAGATCAACAATTTAGTAAACCATTTTCATGAAACATGTGTTGGTTTTATTTAATTGGTATAATAAGAAAATAAGTCATATTTCTTTAACAACTAGGTCAAGATTTAAATAATAAATTTTATTTGTTTTACAAGAGGTTCATGATTCATAGGAAAATATGTGGTGTTGAATCATCAGACTAGCAGTTACACAAATACATCATAGTGAAACAATGACTGATCCATCAGATGTATGATCATTGGTTTGAAGAAATTTTTGAACTATTGAAGAAAATATGAAATGTTTTGAATCATTATAAAAATTGTTGACAAATGGATGATTGACGTTTATTTCAATAGTTTTTTCGAACTGTTGTCTAAGAGGGTGATGGTATATTTAGAATTTATTATGGTTTTTAGGGAATAATGGTTTCAATTTATTATGTATTTCAATTGGTAGATAGAATCATAATGAGTATTATTCTGTTCTAATTTATTAGAAATATGTTCAAGAAAATCAGAGTGACCATATATCTTCATCATAACGAAGAAATAAAAATGAAAATTGGAATCATACTGAAGTATTTTTAGAAATTTTTAAGGTGGTTGAAGCATTGATAAGTTTTGAGAAGTTTTGAGAAGAATATATAATATTAGAGAAGCATTGAATATGTCCAAGATGGATCCTAAATGAAGGAAACATTAATGTTTTGGGAAATTTGGTTAAGAAAGAAATATTTTCATATTCCTACATTAACTTCTTTTTTTGAACCTATAAAAGGAAGATAGTACATTAAACTTTATGATGGATTATAACACTATTCACATATGGAAGAAGACAGGTATGTTTTGAAATTCTAGTGAGAAGAAGTTTCCCGAAAATGTTTACCTGGTGATTTTTTTCTAGATAGCAGAATAAGGAGGGGGAATATCATATTTAATGTTTATTTGATTGGACTGGGTCATCAGACCCAGAAATGGGATATAGATTTCCAAAGAGAGATAGGAGTAGTCTAGTATTTTTTTTTGTAATATTCTGATAGACTTATATTTTTAGACTGAGCAATTGGACTGAATTAGTAGAATGGTCCATCAAACTCAGTGTTTTTATAATGAATTATTACCTATTACTTTTTATGAAAGGGATTAATTTTTGTAAAGGTTGTCAAAATATAACATTTGAAATATATCATAGTAACTTGTTGGGAACTAACTACGAAAGTTTCATTACTTGTTACAAAAACATGTATTACATATTTTGTTCTTGAATATTCAAATTCATTATTTAATTTATAATATTGGGTATATCCTACTAATTTGTATCCACAAAAAAGGAAAAAAAATTTCTAGTGTATTTTTTGGTATTGGATACTTTCCAAACCATGCCAATGACGTAGTTACTCTTGTTGAGTAGTGAACCCTATAAATCCTTATATTCATATGAATGTGTTATTATTATTTTTTTCAAAAAGAAATAATTATTTAACTAGAGGAAAATTTTGTGTCAATAGAAAGTAAAATTACAATAAAAGGTATCGCTAATTCACTCCCTCCCCCTCTTAGTGACACATTGATCCTAGTTGGGAAATATGAAGTTGTATCCGAGTAAAGTTTCACTTTATTTAATATTTGATGATGTTTTGGAAAGAGTATATTTTATGGAAAATATAAATTGTGTGAACCATAAGGGAATTCTGGTCTTTGATGAAAAGAATTATCATATCTGAAAGGATAGATTGTTTCCTTATCTTTTTTCTCTTGGTTATGATGTTTTGGAAGAAGAAGAAAATATGGATTTCCTCTCATTGATGAAAATTTTCCCCTCACAACTATGGATAAGAAGAATCTTGATAATGATGGAAGATCTCAGAATGTATTACTCTCATCTATTTCTGAAATTATATTTCCAATATTGAAGAGTGTTTTCACAACCAAAGGTATTTGGGGTAAGCTAAAGAATATTTATCAAGGAAATAAAAAATTATATAATTCATAGTTAAAAATTTAGAGATTGAAGTATGAAGATCTCAAGCTGGGTGAATATGAACTATTTGGTGACCTATTTATGAGGGTGAATGAAATTGTTATCACTATTATAGGTCAAAGTAAAAATTTTGAATATTCTACTACTATTGAAAAGTTCTAGATAATTCTTCTTTACAAGTTTGAGACCAATGTTTTATCATTGGAAGATAGAGATCCAAAAATATTATATTAGGATGATATTTATAGAACTCTTGTGACTTATAAAATGATAAGGGATAAAGTTATGGAATGAAAAAAAAACTATTTAAAGAAAAATTTATTTCAATTCTACTAAAAAATAAAATCTTAAGAAGATTATTGAAGAATAATATGGTGATTATGATTCATAAAATTAGGTATGTAAAAATTTTGATGAATTTTAATCATTGTTTTCTAAAAATTTGAAAATAGATTTTGAAATGTATAAAGGGAAACTATCATTAAAATGATTTTAATGTGGATTTATTGAGCACTATGCTGCTAATTTCCACCCAAAGAATGAGTGAAAACAATAGTGATTATGATGATATATGAAAGAGAAGATCATGGAATAAATATTTTTATAAGGTTAAATATTATTCCAAATAGAAATATAAAAAATTATCTATATCCAAAAGGATAAGTTTTTATCTAAAATCAATCAATTAAAAGATATTGAAGGTGAATCCAAAAATTATTTTGAGAATACATGTGACAATACATTAATTGAAATAGTTAAAAATTAAGTGTTCAGAATAATAAATTATGTAGTAGATGAAACTCATTTATAATTTAATCTAAAAAAATAATGGAAAAAATTTCTAATAAAGATATGAAGGATTGAGGACGAAATTAGAGAATTGAAAAAAAATTACTCAAAAAACAACAAAGAATTATTTCTTGATGATAAAGTCATGTTAATAGAATATATTGATGACATGAATAAATATATTGAGAAATAAATAAATTGAAATGAATATCCGGAAGTTAAGAAAAAATAAAACAATGATTAATTAGAACTTATTTAAGAAAACCTTTTAATGTTGAGCAGAGGGTTATAAGTTTTAAGTAATCTATCGCATAAGTTGTCGAAATATTTCGAAATGTTGAACCTGAAAAGGATAAAAATATATATTCCAAGTATAAGAATATTATTGAAATTGATTTGAAGAAGAATAAATATTGGAAATTTATGTAGGTGGAAAAAAATAATAAAGCAGAAAACTCAAAATTTTCATAAAATTTTGAGTCTAAAAAACTTCTAACAACTTCTAGTTTAAATATTTCTGAAAATAGAAAAAATCTTAAGAAGAAGGTTCTAGTTGAAAACAAAAATTTTGGGACTAAATAAAGTTCTGATGTTGGGGAGAATAATATTTCTTAGAAACATGCTCACAACTATGGAGAGTATTGAAGTTATAGATGTAAATATTATTTCTATGGGTACTGCTTGTATTTTTGTGGATTCAAGAATACAAAAAATATGTGTTAGTTTAATCAACAAAATTACAGTTATTCCTCAAGTTATAAAAGGTAAATTTTAGGGGGGATTCAATCTTCTCGAAGGAAGAAATTTGATAAGGATGTTTTGAACAAAATTAAGAAGGATGTTATGAAAGTTTAAAATAGCTTTCAATATTTAGTTACTCTATGTGAAATATGTGAACACCCTATAAATATTAAAAAATAGTTTATTGATTTGTTATTGGCATTAAAAATTACCTTTAGAGACTATTTTTGAAACATGTGAACAACCTAGACAGCTTGGAAAATAGAGTATTGTTTTGTTACAGGCATAATAAAAGTTTTATAACATATTTCAGAAGCTGGATGTGAAGAATTATAAAGGGAAAGAAAATATATATTTATTGAAACCACTCACAAAGCTACAAAAGGAGAATGAACCTGGATTTAGAAAGAGGGAGTTCTTCTCATATGACGAGATATTTAAATTTATTGAATAATTTTAATGAATTTCAGGAAGTAACAATGACATTTGGAGATGATGAATCGATAATAATTAAAGGTTTTATATTTGATATTATTAGGGTATAAAATTTGATTTCATAGAAATACTTGTTTTTTGATGGGCTAAAACATAACCATATAATTTTTTAATAATTTTTGATAAAGTTGATAATGTCTTTTTTCAAAACATATGGTTTTTTTTGTGAAAAGAGAGGTTGGCGGAAAAATTGTTTCATGTTGCCAATGAAAAAAAGAAAACTTATTTCAAGTTTTTGAAGTGAAAAAACTCATGTTAATTAAACATTATGGAATAAAATCAGTTGTATCATAAAGTTTGAAATATAAATGTCATAGAAACATGAGAAAGTTATCAAATAGAGATATTGTTTGTGGTATTCCTGATATGTCAAAAAGATTATATTGGTGTTTCACGATTTCTCAGAAGGGGAATATTACAAATATAGTGCATAGGAAACATGATATTATTTCAACACAACACTTGTAACTTATTGTTTTAGATATTTATGGTCCAATAAAAAATAAATATCCCATAGATAATTACATTATCACTTTCATTGAAGACTTTAATCACATTACTGATGTTATGTATATGAAACAGAAGTAAGTTGATCTGAACATGTTTAAAAGTTTTAGGATAAAATATGTGAAGAAATGGTTGTATTCAACAAAGAATTTGAGGAAAATAGTTATGTTGAATACAAAAATGAATAGTTTTAATGTAATCCTTAGAAGTATGGAATTAGAAATTAGTTTATGACACCATGCACTCCTCAAAAAGATGTTGTTGTTGAAAGAAAAAATATAAGTCTTTTTGAAATTGGAGGAATTATGTTACTCAAACATGGTTTCTCTCATTACTTTTTTATGAAATCTAGGAGCACTACTGTTTATATTCAAAACTAATATTTCTACATACCATGTTTAGATATGACTCCATATGAAATTTTTTACGAAAAACTCTATGTTTGAACACATTAATATTTCTGGGAGACCATGAATCATAAATAAGAAATGTGGAAACCATTTAAATTTTGAGTATAGTGGTGAAGATGAAATTTTTCTTGTGTATAATATATAAAGAAGAGGATATATATTTATTAACAAAGAGATAGGTATATTAGATGAATTTTTTCATGTAAAATTTATTGAAAATGTTGAGGAATATTCTAAAAAACTCTAGAAGATAAGGAAGGTGAACATGATGAAATAATATTTTTAATGATTTTTAATAAGGATACAACAATTGAAATTTTAGTCTATAGTAAAAATTGGACTCTTATATTTCTAATGATGAGGAAGAATCATGAAAATATAATTCTAAAATGAGAAATCAAGTCAATGATAAAAATAAAATTTGGGATCAACATCAAAAGGTTTAAACGATAATACCACCAAAAGCTATTACCCATACTTATTCATATTAAATAGTTCATATGAAATATTTAAACAAATATTTTGAGTACCCCGAATGGTTTCAGGATATGAATGAAGAGTTTTATCAGAATAAAAAGAATGATATTTGGGAACACATACCAAAGACAAATTAAAAAAAATTATTGATAAAATTGGGTATTCTAGAATAAGATGAATGAAGATGGTGAAGTGATTATAAAAAAGAAAGTTTAGTGTGAAAAGTTTATTCACAGTTTTAAAGAATTGATTTTGATGAGAATTTTTCTCCAATGGAAGGGTTATAAATAGTCATAATATTTCTTTCTATTTTGAAGTTAAAAATCAGATGGATGTGAAATCCTAATTTTTGAATGGTGATCTTAATGTGGAAGTTTATATTAAACAATCATGTGTATTTTTATTGGGATGGATTAAAGTTATGTGTGTAAGTTGGAGAAATCCTTTTACGGGCTAAAATAATATTTGAGGGAATGTTATTCCCAATTAGATACCTAATTAAGAGAGATGAGTTTTAATAAAGGAAGGGTTTATAGTCATCTATACAACAAATAAAGTCAGGAATTGCCCCCCCATTGTAATGGTTTATGTTGATGACATCATATTTACTGGGAATGATGAAAGAACATACGAATAATTTGTTGAAGAGATAAAAAGTTGTTAGAGATGTACGTACTAGCTGGAATGAAATACTTTCATGGGTTACAAATCTCACAAAAGACGAATAACATATTTCTTTCATAAGAAAATTATGTTATGAAATTTTTTAAAAAGGTTGGTTATTAGATAATAAAAACACATATTTTGATTGAATTTTAAGGGTATTAAATGTTCATTTTTGATCTTATGGGCTTGAGTTAGTGGATTTTAATTTTGAACATCCATTCTCATCATTTGGGCACTTCATGCCTAATATGCACCAATTTAGGGCCAATGTTTGATCTGATTTTAAAGAATGTAATTATACATATTTTAATTTGATATTTTGGGAAATGGCTATAAACAAAAATATGAACATTTTCATTCAGGTATCAATGGAGGATTCATAAAGGATGATGGGGATATTTGCTGATGAAAGGAAACAATTCTGGAAAGGGAAGATTGGATATCATCCCAATGATGGGAATGTGGGGCCCACAATACAGTCCGAATGAAGGCCAAAAATCATGGGAGGCTAGAAGGAATATTGAGGAATAAATAATAATGATGGATCCAGTGCTACTTCGTCCATCATGGTGGTGATTAAGGAGGCCCAATTTGAAGATACAATTCTGGGCCAGATTCTGCGGCCCAGAAACACATCCCACTATGTATATCATATATCTCTAACGGGTTATTATTTTGGGCTGAAACTTTACAGGCTGTTAGGTGACATCCGGGGATTCATTTAATTCTTTTATGACCCACTCAAATGTGGCTTTCTATAAGATCCTTTCAACGCGTCTTTCCGGTCGATGCAAGATGGATGCAACTTCGAGGCAAGAGTTGAAAAGTCTCTCATGCATTAAATGTCCACCCACATTTCTCCAATAAAAATAATTAAAGGCACATGGGATGATGGGATCTCGGCCAAAGGCTTCCAAAAGGCCTATTTAAGGCAGTAGGGATGGAGTATTTTAAGATATTGGAGTTTTTCATTCATTGTAATGTTGTCCTGCCAAATTGCCTTTGTAATCATTCTTCATTCTCATGTATGTTTTTTGAATCACATTAGTTCTTAATTAAAGTTCTTATTCTTCTCTTTTTATGTTCTTCTTATTATAACATTGATACCGTTGCTTCAAGGTGTGAATTTATTCGCACCAAGTCTTGTGAAATTTATTCACACAACGGTGGAGTGATCATTTTTTTTGTAGTTTTTTTTTCTTCATCAATCCCGCTTCTTTAAGTCGACTTTCTGCTACCATTTTTTGAATAGAAGAAATGGAGGGCTAACCTCTTATGGGTTGGTCCTAGGGAGTTTCTTGGGGCAGATTGGATGTTATTTTATGATCTTAAATTCATAATTATTTCATTATTTTAATATTTCCATTTGATGATTTATTTTCTTTTCGTCTTCGCCAACATTAAAAATGACACATTTTGAGTGCTACTGTGATCCAATTCCTTGGAGTGATCATTAAATTGATCTTCTAAGTGAATTAGTGATTAGACATGGAATGGTGTAGCGATTAAATTGGAGAATGATGTTTGGGAATTATATCATTTTTTTGGATATATCTTTAATTAGTGAAACGAATGTTATAAGAAAATAAATGCATCCAATCTAACCCTAGTAACAACTTAGGATCAAATCATCTCCATTAATTGTTTTAGATTAAGTAATTATATGTTTTAATTTATTTTCTTTAGATTAAATCAATAGTTATTAAAATAAAATCAATCCAAATAGTTGGCCACTCCACATCCAAATACTTCCAAAATTAGAGTGTCTCTCAGTTTCTTCATCGGTCTATGTAGATTCGACCCCTACCTGTACTAAAACGATCGCTTACCTGTAGGGTAAATTTGGGTGCTACCAAATTTTTTCATCTTTTCTAGGGACCCAAGTAAGTTATCTTACACACTATCATCCTTTTATCACCCCACATTCTCTATTCTCACCTCATCTCTCTAATCTTTTCCCCTTTATGTTTGTGCGTGTTCTGAAAATCTAGGATCCAACTTCATGTCTTGTCCAATAGAGTATCTTCCATATTACCATGTCATAAAATCATGCTGGAATCAAATGGAAAATAAATATTGGGAAGCTCATAAATTATAAATTTTCTTTGATCAACCCTTGATTAATTACCACACACCTGCGGACATGTACAATCATTGGGATGATGAATATTCAAAGGATAAATTTCCAGCCCTCTCAAGGATGGTTGAGGAGATCAATCTTGGGGAAGTCCATGATGTTCAACCTTATAAAAATTTTATTCCTAAAACAATGATTAAACAATTGTGTAATCAAACGGAGATAATGAATTCTGGGTTATCAACTATGAGATAAGAACTACAATGCATTAATACTTGTGAGGAACTCATCCCTACACCAATTGTACCATCTAAAACCTTATGTGGAGTGTCTAGTTTCCCAAAAACCACTCATGAAATCATTGAAGAACCAAATATTAGATTTGGGGTAGGGGAATTGAATCACGAAATTGATGGAGGGTCTTTAAATGAGTAGGAATTTGGTTTTTTGGATTCAAATGAGAATAATTTGACATCGTGGATTGAGTCTCCTATGTCTAACTCTATTGATGATTTTTCAAAAACATCATTCATGGAGACATTGATAGAAATTAAAAACCTTGAGTCCATACCCATTACTAACATTGATCATTCCAATTTTGAGGTTGAATCTTCTATTCAAAAGGAAATAATTTTGTTGAGAAATTTGAAAAATGAAACTGAGATGGATTCAAAATCTCAACTTGTGTCTGATTGTCTTATTTATAATGAGCTCAAAATCATTGTTCTTACTACCCCTCTTAAGTATCCCTTTATAGGATATAATCATGACCTTTCCATTGTAATTCATTATTTTCTTCAAACAAATAATTTTGGAATGATCATTGATGTATTTGGAAAGACTATAGTGGAAACTGGATCATCCATTTCTTACATTCCTTGTATTTTCTCATTCATTTCAGAAAATATGATTTTTCATGAATTAAATTCAAAATCATCATACCAACCAAAAGGGATACACAATATAAATCATGTAGAAGTGGAGAAACATGGGGTCCTCAAAATGTTGAAAGTTGGTATTGGGTAAGTTAGGGGGTTCATGTCGAGCTAGTGATGTTAAAAAAAGCGCTACACAGGAGGCAACCCATGCTTCTCATGTTTTATTTCATTTAATTAGTACCTTAGACTGCTGACATGTTCTTCTTTTATGATTAATGATGGGTATGAAAGGGGAACACCATATTCACCTATGTCATGTGGTGTGATCCTTGAGTAATACCTTACCCATAAAATTAAGAGAAGACAATGTATCATCAGTTTGTTTTATTTATGTTTTTATAGGTTAAAAAAATTTAAAATGTTGACATGTTATTCTTTTATGAGTATGGATGGGTATGAAAGGGGAGCACCATATTCACCCATGTTACGTGGTGTGATCCTTGAGTAATAACTTACCCAGAAAATTAAGAGAAGTAAATGTATCATCAGTTTGTTTTATTTATGTTTTTGTAGGTAAAAAAATTAGACGGTTGACATATTCTTCTTTTATGAGTATGGATGGGTTTGAAAGGGGAGCACTGTATTCATCTGTGTCACATGGGGTGATCCCTGAGTAAAACCTTACACGGAAAATATAAAGAATACAATGTATCATTAGTTTGATTTTTAAAATTTTAAAAAAAGGAAACCCATAAAAATGTTGATAATTGGTTTTAAATAAATTTTTGTGTTTTTTTGTTTTGTCTGGTTTGTTCTTCTTTTTATGGTTCAGGGACTACTTTGGGTGATACATATTTGATCAAGGAGGTTCATACATCTCCCAAGAGATCAAAAGAGTAATCTGGAGCATCATGAACTTCAATTTCAAAAATTAGGTGAATTTGTTCCATGTTTATCATTTTCAATTTCCTCTTTGAACTCTTCTCCTCTAGCCCTTCTAATATTTATTTTCATTAAACACTGGGGATAGTGTTATTTTATGTTTGGGGGAGATGAAATTAACATTTAGATCTTGTGTGAAAAAAATAAAATGCGTGGAAGGAAAAATTCCGAACAATGTAACACACATTTCAATCTCTGAAATTGGATATCAAATAATTTTGCATGCCTTGATTCTGATTTTAATGCATGTTTATGTTCATGTTCATAGATATTGGAAAGTGCAGATGTCCGATGTGATTTTTCACTATTTATATTTTCATCAAATTATTAAAAAAACACAACGCACGTCCTCTAGACTTTGGGGTTTTAGTTTGAGTTCTGGGAGACCCCTAATAAATAGCATAGGATTGGTGATCATTTTAATTTTTACATGAGTATTCAAAAAAAATAAATTGCGCGTAGAGCAATGAATTGACCTAATGTGTGGCTTTCGATACTTGGGGATCGTGACTCCATAGTTTTCTGGCCCAGAGTTGGGCATTTTATCTCTATTTGTGGTAATTTGAATTTGATTTTGATTGAGTTAACTCAAGATGATTCCCGAGTATGTGAGCGTCACTTAGTGCCCTAAGGTATTTGGGCCTAGGAGTCATCAGCAAAGTCTTGCCACATGGGTTGACTTGATTCAGTTCAATTTTAATTACCATGGAAAAATTACAAAAAATTATCCAAAAAAACAAATAAAATAATAAATTGAGTACTCATCTTATTATTAAAATATGATTTCTCCTAGCGCTTCCACCTTTTCTCTCTCGAATGAAAATGAACCTCCATGTCTATTGTGACGCACAACACTTCATCATGCTTAATTGAATTTGGATGAAATATGGAGATGAATTTGAACAAAGGAATGGGCTTGGCCTTTAGATATTCCTATAGACATAGCTTGTTTTAAATGATTTTGATGGGTTTTATAGTTGTTTGGTTTGAGATCTTTGGGTGAAAAATGTGTATTAATATGTTTTTGGAAAAGGTAATTCAAATTTCATTTTTGTGAGATATATTTTGCTCGGGACTAGAAAAACTCAAGTTTGGGGGTGTGATTACCTAATAAAAACACATATTTTGATTGAATTTTATGGGTATTAAATGTCCATTATTGATCTTATGGTATTGAGTTAGTGGATTTTAATTTTGAACATCTATTCTCATCATTTGTGCACTTCATGCCTAATATGCACCAATTTAGGCCCAATGTTTGATCTGATTTTACAGAAGGTAATTATCCATATTTTAATTTCATATTTTGGGAAATGGATATAAACATAAATATGAACATTTTTCAGTCAGGTATCATTGGAGGATTCATAAATGATGATGGTTATATTTGGTGATGAAAGGAAACAATTATGGAAAGGGCAGATTGGATATCATCCCACTGATGGGAATGTGGGGCCCACAATACAGGTACAATGATTCACAAAATTCATGGGAGGATAGAAGACATATATTAGAACAAATATTCCTTCTGGAGCCAGTGCTAATTCGTCATACATGGTGGTGATTAAGAAGGACCAATTTGAAGATGGAATTCTAGGATAGATTCTGCGTCCCAGAAACACATCCAACTATTTATATCATATCTCTCGAACGGATTATTATTTTGGGTGGAGATTTTACAGGATGTTAGGGGACATCCGGGGATGCATTTAGTTCTTATATGGCCCACTCAAATTCGTCTTTCTAGAAGGTCCTTTAGCCGCATATTTTCGGTAGATGCAAGATGGATGCAACTTCGAGGTAAGAGTTGGAAAGTCTCTTATGCATTAAATGTCCACCCACCTTTCTCCAAAAAAATTAATTAATGGCACATGGTATGATGGGATCTCAGCCAAAGGATTCCAAAATGCATATATAAGTCAGTAGGGATGGAGGATTGGAAGATCTTGGAGTTTTACATTCATTGTAATGTTGTTATGCCAAATTTCCATTGTAATCGTTCTTCATTCTCATGTAAGTCGTTTGAATAAAATTAGTTCTTAATTAAAGTTATTCTTCTTCACTTTTTATGTTCTTATTCTTATCACTTTGATACCATTGCTTCAAGGTTTGAATTTATTCACACCAAATATTGTGAAATTTATTCACACAACGGTGGAGTGATCATTTTTTTGTTGTTTTTTTTTTGCTTCTTCAATCCCGCATCTTTAAGTCGACTTTCCGCTTCCATTTTTTGAATAGCATAAATGGAGGTCTAGACACTTATGGGTTGGTCCTAGAGAGTTTCATGGGGAATATTGGATGTTATTTTATGATCTTAAATTCAGAATCATTTCATTAATTTATTATTTCCATTTGATGATTTATTTTCTTTTTCATCTTCGCCAACTTTAACAATGCCATATTTTGAGTGCTAGTGCGATCCAATTCCATGGAGTGATAATTAAATTGATCCTATAAGTGAATTAGTGATTAGACTTGGAATGGTGTAGGGATTAAATTTTTGAATGATTTTGAGGAATTATATCATTTTTTTGGATTAATCATGAATTAGTGAAACAAATGTTATTAGAAAACAAATACATACAATCTAACCCTAGTATCAACTTAGGATCAACTCACCTCCATTAATTTTTTTAGATTAAGTAATTGTATGTTTTAATTTATTTTCTTTAGATTAAATCCATAGTTATTAAAATCAAATCAATCCAAATAGTTGGCCACTCCACACCCAAATCCTTCCAAAATTAGAGTGTCTCTCAGTTTCTTCTTCGTTCCCTGTGTATTTGACCCCTACCTGTACTACAATGACCGCATACCTGTAGGGTAAATTTGGGCGCTACCAGTTGGCATGGAAAATTTGAAAACAAATTCCAAAACAATTTCAGTGGGAACCAAGTGGACTAAAAAGAGAGAAGGTAAGTAAGTTGACCTTAAAGATATTTTCAAGAAGATTGGATGTTTTTTGTATTTAACTGCATCAAGACCATAAATTTTCTATATTGTTACCTTATGTAAAATATTTAAGAGTTCTCTAAAAGAATCACATCTATTTTTTGGAAAAATAATTCTCAAATATATCAATGATAAAACTGCATTCGAAATTCAGTATGATAGCTCAGAAAGTATTTACTTGTTTGGGTATTTAGGTGTTATTCCGGTCGTACAATGCCTCGTATGGTGGCTTCCTGATGGTGGAGTGGTAGCTGTTTTTGTACGTGAAATCCACCACGGGTAGGTGGTCCTCCCAGCTATGACCAAAGTCGAGGACACATGCGCGGAGCATGTCCTCGAGAGTCTGAATGTTCATCTCCGTCTGACCATCGTCTGGGGGTGAAAGGCGGTGCTCAGACATAGCTGCATCCCAAATGCCTCTTGCAACCCCTTCCAAAGCCGAGAAGTAAAGCGAGCATCTCGATCGGAGATGATAGATGATGGCACAATATGAATCAGTACAATCTCCTGATCGTAGAGACGTCCCAAGCTCTCCACTAATCCCTGCTCTCTGATGGATAAGAAGTGAGCCTACATGGTGAGTCGGTCGACAATCACCCAAATAGAGTCATGACCTCTGGAAGTGCGTGGAAGTACAGTCACGAAGTCCATAGATATCCCATCCCACTTCCACTCTGGGACGTCCAAGGGTTGTACCAAGCCTGCTGGTACCTGGTGCTTCGCCTTCACCTGCTGGCAGGTGAGGCATCGAGAAAAGAAATCCGCCACAGCCTTCTTCATGCCCGGCCACCAGTGCTGTCATTTGAGATCCTGGTACATCTTCGCCACTCCAGGATGTACCGCCAAAGGGGTAGTGTGAAACTCTCTCAGCACCTCCTCTCGTAAAGCAACTGGTACCAAGGTACGTCCTCTGAAAAGGACTTCGTGCTCTCCTCCTACAGAGAAACCATTAGGTTCCTGTCCTGAGGATATCTGCGCACGCCGTGTCTCACAGTCGGCGTCCCCATGCTGTGCCTCTCTGACCCACTACAGTAGTGGAGGAGTGACTATGAGTGACTAAAGAAATTATTCTCTATCTCTATCCACGAAGGATATCTGCAAAGCGGCTAGCTGCTCTATCGCCTCCCCAAGTAGCTGAATTCCCGACTTCCTGCGGAGTGCATCGGCTACTATGTTCCCCTTCCTAGGAGTATAGACTATCTCAAAGTCATATTCCTAGATGATCTCGAGCCATCGCTATTGTCTCAGGATCTGGTCCTTCTGCAAGAAGATGTTCCTGAGACTCTGATAGTCAGAATAGACTATAAAGCACTCACCCATTAGATAGTGTCCCCACATCTTCAGAGCGAAGACCACTGCCGCTAACTCCAAGTCATGGGTAGTGTAGTTCTGCTCATTCGGCCTCAACTGACGTGATCCATAAGTGATCACTGCCCGTTCTTGCATCAGGACATATCTGAGTCCAGTCCCTTATGCATCGCAGTAGAATACGTACCCTACTCCCTCCTCTAGTAGCCTCAAGATAGGCGTGCTGGTCTATCTCTGTCTCAGATCCTGGAAGCTCTAATGACATTTGTCTGACCACAAAAAGGGTTTCCCCTTCTTCTTCAATGCTGAGAGTGGTGCCGCAACTCTGGAAAAGTCTGGAACAAATTTCTGGTTGTACCGAGCTAGTCCCAAGAAACTCCGCTCCTCCGTCACGATCCGGGGTGGCTCCCAAGCTGGAACTGCCTTGATCTTCGCAGGATCCACCGTAACTTCCGCCTCAGATATGACGTGTCCCAAGAAGTGGACCTCACATATCCAGAACTGACACTTCAAGATCTTACCATAAAGCTGGTGTTCTCAGAGTGTGTCCAGTAAAACCCTCAAGTGGTAGGCGTGCTCCTCCTCAGTCGTCGAGTATATCAAAATTTCGTCGATGAAGACCATGAGAAATTGATCAAGGTATGGATGAAAGATCGTATTCATGAGGCCCATTAATACTGTTGTAGCATTGGTTACGCCAAATGGCATAACCAAGAACACATAGTGGCCATACCGACATCTGAAGGTCGTCTTCTACACGTCCTCAGCCCGAACTCTGAGCTGATGATAGCCTGATCTAAGGTCGATCTTTGAGAACCACTGTGATCCCATGAGCTGATCGAAGAGGTCATCAATCCATGGTAGCGGATACTTATTCCTCGTGGTCACCTATTTTAGGCGACGATAGTCGACACAAAGTCACAAGCTCCCATCCGCCTTCTTGGCGAACAAAATTGGGGAAGCCCAGGGTGAAACACTGGGTCAGATGAATCCAGTAGTACCCATAGCTCTCGAAGCTCAGCGGGTGCCATCAAATATGCTGGGGTGGATATCGGAGATATCCCGGGGCACAGGTCAATTTAAAAGTCTACCTCTCTGCGAGGAGGTAGTCCTGGAACGTCGTCGGGAAAAACGTCTGCATACTGCTCCACCACTGCAGGAAAACCAGGACTCCGCACTTCAACTGCTCCTAGGATGAGGCTAGCCAATTGATGAGTGATGGGCAGCCCTCTCCTCTGTGAGAGTCCATCCTATGCTGCGATGGTTCCCTTCTCTCCAGTGAAGGTGAACCTACTCTCGTCGGGGCGTACACACCACACCTTGTGCCTAATACAATCAATCTGAGCATGGACTGTAGATAACCAATCCATTCCCAAGATGACGTCGTAAGGCCTCGCCACCGCTACCAGAAGATCCCATCCAAAGCTCTCGCCTCCTAGAGTAAGCTCACACTACCTTCACCAGTGCTTAATCATCGAGTCTGCTCCAGTAGGAGTCTCTAGCCATACGGATCGAGCCAAGGGCTCTGTCAGAATCTCCGATCACCGAACAAGGGCATCGGCTATGAATGAATAACACGATCATGTGTCTATAAGAACTGCAGAAAGGGTGGAATAGATAAAGATAGTACCTCGAATCATCTCTGGCGCGCCGTGGTCGTAGGCCTCCGCTGCTTGGAGCAGTGCATGTCTCTGCCCGCTAGCTCCCTGTGGTCGGGGTGTACCTCCTGGTGGTGGTGGTGGTAGAGCCTCAAAACGTCTCCCACCACCTGTTGCTCATCCAGCTCCTATGCCTCGTCTTCCTGCTCCATGCAGACCACCACGGTCGACCCTCAACCTCTGCATAGGTGTTCCCTCAACCGTCTGCTGCTCCTCGGTACGACGGGTCAGGAAATCACGAGCCATGTGGCCTTGCCCGCCACATGCGTAGCACTGTCTGCCTCTTGAAAGTCTGGCTCTGCGCTGTATACCCCGCACCTCTAAGCCAGTATCCTGAGGTTGTCTGCCTAAGGTTCTGGTCTTCCTGGACCCATGAGTCATCTTTCGACTGCCAGCTGTAGAAGACTCTACTACGTGCAGCTCTGCGATAGGTCTCGCCACTAGTGTAGACTCAGCAAGAAAGATCTTGATGAAAAGGGCTCGCTCTAGTACCCCTTCCTGTGTCGGAATGCTTAGGGAGATCAATGATGCCCTGATCTCATGCCTCAACCCCTGCTCGAAGGTCCGGGACTGGATGAATGGGTCCCGTACCATGTCCGTCGAATAGCGCAATGGATCGGTAAATCTCGCTGAGTACTGGGTGACCGTCAAGCAGCCCTGCCGCAGCTGTAGAATCTCCTGGATGCGCACCGCACGGAGGGTGGCTGGGACGAACTCCGAGAGGAAGAGGCTATCAAATTCTGTCTAGAGGAGAGATGCCTCATCGTGCACCTAGAGCATCATGCTCCGCCATCTGCCTGCTACCACGTGAAGGAGGCTTGCTGTGAGGATCACCATGAGGTCAGCTTGTGTCCCC
This sequence comes from Viscum album, assembly GCA_963277665.1. Lineage (NCBI taxonomy): Eukaryota > Viridiplantae > Streptophyta > Magnoliopsida > Santalales > Viscaceae > Viscum > Viscum album. The sequence continues at coordinate 602,030,729 of OY728128.1, forward strand.
ACTAACTGAAAACTCGTACAACTGCCTCCAGCCAATCCTCGGCTGCATGAGTGTCTGTCTCCCTGCGAAACCTGGGCAGCCGTTGACACCGAAACTTGGGCAGTGTAGTAAGGAGATGTCCATCATCAGCAGCTAGGGCTGGTAGCATCTGGGGCTCGGCGGGTAGAGGTACCGCTAGTCCCTCTACTGTCAAAGGGCCCTGTACCGAGGCCTCGTCTCTTGGTGGGCTATCGTCCCACACAACGCTCGAAACCCTAGCTATCTGTCATCGTGGGGCCATCCTGAAACGAGACAGGTGTGCCACGATTAGAACAGTATACCTGGTGAGCTGACACAAAGTAATCACAATGAAAACTTGAAACACACATGCAATCAATGGTTTCGTGCATTAACTCGGAAATCAGAATTCAGGGTCAAGGTGTACGGATACGTCGGTCGCCACACCAACACTGGACTCCCTAGAATGATAACCACACCCAATACCCTTAACACTATTGCTTCACATAGAAGAAAGATCAGAGTCCAAAGTTCTGTGGTAGAACCGACCACCTCTGATACCAATTTGTCACGACCCGTCATCGGGGCTCGTGTCGTGACTACCCCAAGCCCGCCTTCCATAGGCCAGGGGCTGGCGACTAGAACCAAGGCGTAATTCTTGGTAAAAAGGGAAGGCATTGCCTTTGTAAAGTAAACAAACACCACCGTGCAAGAATTAAGAAGTAAAAACTAAGTAAAAACTGGGTACAATAGTAAGTGTGTAAAAGTAAGTGGGCCAGAATACAAACCGAAACTCAAAGTAAAGTACAACTGAAAAAGGGAGTAAAACAACTGAAAAGTAACGCCGCAGGCTCAAACCATCCACTGGAAGTCCCACATGAAGGGTGGGTACAAATAGCCTCCACATATCCTCAGGTCCAGCCGTCCTCTCTGAGTATGCCCCGCCCAGTGGTCCACCTCCGGGTACCGACCTGCTCCTCGTGCCTCAACCACGATCAGCGATGTCCATCGTCTGAAACCAACACAACGTAGTGCGCGCATAGGCCGTGTAGGGGTGAGTATAAGCTACTCAGCAGGGACCCCGAGACCCCCGAAGGTCTCCCAAAATCCACAAAGGATAATCCACAAAGGAAAGATACAATCATGAAGTAACATCTGACACAACTTAGGTATATGATCATATATATACTTAAGTCATCAATTCCAGTTCAGCTCCAACATCCGAGCCCATGATTGATCACGTCCACACAGGATAGCACAGCATAATCCACATAGGAAAGCAAGTCAATCATTCCGAAGATAATGATTGAGAGTCAAGATTCAGCTCATACATGTATACTTCTTCGTAAGACGATAGAGTTGATCAGATGTAGCCACTGATTCATCTCAGCTGTCGGACCCACACATGATTGATAGGTACTAACCCCCGCAATTACCCACAACGGATCGATAGGTAACTAACCCCCGCAATGACCCACAAAGGATAGATAGGTAACTAACCCCCACAATGACCCACACATGATCGGACCCACAAAGGATCTGTAGGCGCTGGCCCACACAGGACTGCTGAGCACTGACCCACACAGGATCTGACCCACAAAAGATCAGTAGCACTGATCCACGTAGGATCTCTGAATGTTGTATTCGTTACCTTCGAATCCACGGAGGATTTCTGTACAATTGTCATCGTCATTGCAGTCCTAGCCAGATTTAGGGTTCCCGCACATAGCAAGCTCATTCGAGAGGGTCCGCTCCACATGCCGAGAGGCTGATACACCAACTGAAACATAGTCTGGATTTTATGCATCCAAAATTTCCGTATTGTAAACAGGAACTCAACGGCACAGACGGCGCCTCAATTGGACGCCCGGTCTGAGAGTTATTGGCCTTTTCGTTCCAGGGCCCCGGTTGGTTTTTAAGTCAAAACCAACCCGACTGTACTCCAACTGTGTCAAAACCTTGAGCGGAGTATTACAAAAGGTCTATATCAATAAGAGGAATCCATCAAAGTTGACGGCACGTCAATCGGACATCCGTAGTTCATGTTATAAGTGTTTCTGCTCCGAAGGCCCAGTTGGTTTCGTGTACGAACCAACCCGGCTGTACCCAAAGTTCTCCGAAATCGTGAGTGTAATATACCGAAACGACTGTCTTGCTCCAAGGATCGCATCACAGCTGACAGTGCCTCAATCGGAGGTCCTCAGCCCATTCTATGGGCAAAAGACCGTGAGAGATCCGGTATTAGGGTGTTCGGGCCCGGTCCGACCCGGCCAGGTACCCCCTAGGTCGTTCCGCTACCCCCTGGCTCGGCCGTAATGGCCGAGCGAAGAGGGGTGCGGGGGGGGGGGGATTCTCCCGCCCCCCTGTTCGTAACTGCGGCCCCCATGTGGGGTACAGCTCTAGTCTGGCCAGTCGGGGGTCGTAACCCCCGGCTCCTCCTTTGACAAGCCCGCCCGCTCTGGCCGGCACCTGCTGCCGCCATGGGACCAGCATGGGCCGGTCCCCCTGCTCCGATGCTGGAGGCCCGGACCCGGCCGCCGGTCCCTGGTCGGCCAAGGCCTCAGCTGCGGCCTTGGTCTGTCCTACTGCGGTGTCTTCAAGGTTCTCCGGTGCGGCGCGGCGGCGCCGCGGATTAGTTCATTTTCAACAGCGCGGCGCGACGGCGCCATACATTTCTGCCCATCCTTTAATATTTCTCGCGCGTTGCTTCGGCACCGCGCCTCCTTACACGTGCCGCAACAAAATCAAACCAACAAATGGGAGGAGGGTCGACCGTGTTCATGTGGTCTGACCTCCTCTCGTTATTTCAATATCAGAAGGCTCAAATTGAAAATAAGAATGGGACGGAAGTAATAATGAACAAATAAATAAAATATAACCCTACCTCGAGCGTAGTCATCGAACGAGGTTGTCGCGGAAAGGGACATCGTGGAATTGATCACCGCGGAAGAAGGCGGATTGTCGCATCGCGGAGGAACGGTGTCTCCTTTCCTTTGACGCGGAAGGAAAGAACAAGGTGATGCGCGTTGGGTCGTCAATCTCCGAGGAAGGCGTCTCCCACAGTCGTCCGTCGTTGGAGGTCGGCGTTCTTTGCGTTCTTCGTCGAGGAGTATGAACTTCAAGAACTTGAGAAAATTATCCCCAATCCTTCACGCACAACGAACCACTTAATAATATAAGACTTGTCTTATTTTATTAACACACAAGCCAACACCTTTGAAATTAAAAATTGAAATAATCAATTAATTTAATTAATAGAAATGTTTAATCCGCCAAATTAAAAGAGGTGTTTAATTTTAAGTTAAACTCAAGAGTTGACTTCCACTTAATGGGGGTGCGGGTGTGTTACCTTATTAAAGGAGGGGGTTCATGAAGAAAAGAAATGGTGGGGCTCGTGTGGGTCCCACCTCACAAATAACCTACCTAGTGGGTATGATATTGTGGGTCCCACTCCAAACACATAGCATAGGGTAAACTACATTAAGTAAAATAAAAATTAGTCGAACCATTTTTATTTTATTCCTTTACCTAACACAAAACATAAAAAACACACCCGAGAAAACGCAACTCAAGAAAAGGTGTCTCTACAAAATTACTGGCACTACGATTCCATTGGTGCCCTCGGAATTCGATTCTGAGCACCGTTTCAAAAGATAGAAAAACTCGCTCATTCGTTCACTGAACGTACCCGAGCTAATCATCAGAAAATGATTCCGGGCACACCGGGCCTCGGAATCAGGTGCCGTCAGAAACAGTGTTCTTGTAAAATCCCAACAAAAATTTAGAAAAAAAATTTCCCTTTATTTTTACGGGTCATTACAGGTGACACTTTGGTGATGATTTCATTCTACATAGAGTCTTATCATTTCACTTTCATTTATTCTTTCTGATGTACTTTATTTTTTTCTATATTTGTATTTTATTTATTTATGTGGCTTATTCAAATACATATTTTAGTCTATCTTGGATATTTTTTATCTCTAGAAATGTTGTGTGTTCTTAAAGGAAAATCATCCTCCAATGTCCTCTAATTTCCTTGAAATTTATTACAATCCTTTGGGATCCTAGATATGTCAATTAAGTATAGTTTCACTTCGCCTCTTCTAAACCCAATGATTTGGGACGGGGTGTTGCAAATGGTATTAGTTTGTTTGGTCCTTGAGTTTCATATGGTATTAATTTTGTTCAGTCCTTGAGTTGGGATGTTTTCACGTAGATGGTATTGTTGGAACATGAAATGTATAGTATAAAAATATGTAGATAACCTTTTTATACCGAACATCAAGTTACTAGGGTGGTTTTCATTCAAAAGTGTGATAACACACTTTTAGGAGCATTCTTATCTAATTTTCATGGGTTTATTCAACGAGTGATAAATACCATGGATTATGATAAGAATTACCTCTGTGATTTCATTGTTCATCTATTGCTCAAATGATTTTTAAAAAAATAATTAAATGATTTATCTTTGAAATGATGTTTTCACCAGTTATTACTTATGGTAGTGATATTTTTTTATGATCTTGGTCAATTTATTGAAGACATCAGTTCACAGAGATTAATAGTCTAAATAGTGTATTTTTCTACTTATAGAAAATGTAACTATGAGGATATCAAGGAAACAAGCAAGAAGAAGATGTTGAAAATGTGGTTGCACGTAAACCATATGTGAACTGGTAACTTGTACAGAGTATTGTTAAAGTGTTTCAAGTTGTGAATAGAGGAAATAAAAATGATTAACCATGGAAAGTTTATCATTCGGTACAGCTTCAGAATAAAAATCCACTATTGTATGAAAGGGATTCCAAACCTAAAAAATAAGAAGTCTGTCTAAACATAGTAAATAAAATCCTCAATTTTCTTAGTACACCAGCAGAGTTGAAAATTTTGTTTTCAACATATGTGGTAGAAGATCTTGTATTCCAATAGTGATATTTAGTTGTCCAGAGTAAATAAAACTAGAGACTTATGTGGGAGGACTTTAAGGAAATTTTCAATAAATAATTCTATCCCTACACTTTCAAAATAGTAAGAATCGCAAATCTCTTCAACTTAAATTATGAAAACATCTCTTTGGTAGAATATATATCCTAGTTTATGAACGTGATTCATTTCTCACTAGATATACATGCTAGTGCATCCTTGAAGGATCATATCATTGATTCAATAATATGACCAGAGATTAAATCAAATATTTTCATTCTATATATTATGAATTATATAGATATGTTTATTAGGTAAATAGTGGATGAAATATATCTTTATGGAAATTATATGGGGGTAGTTAGTTTTTTCCCTTTGGGATAGGTTTCAACATTAGTTCTGGAAATAAGAGAAGGGGTGTCTATTCTCATGGAGGCATCACACCCCAAATTCATACTATAGAATCAGAAAATTTTCCTCCAAGATCTGATATCAAAACAGGTTATTTTTAGTACAATTCATTAATGAATAGGAGTAAATAATGAACTAAATCACCAAGGAATTACCACCACTATGGAATAAAATTTCATATCAAATATTATTTTCGTAGACTGCTAAGATAAGTAGGTAGAACATTCTCTCCATAGCCTTGGCCTTCATATACTCATACGGAACAGTCCCATCAGACTAGTTCACATCCACAAACATAGATAAACTAGGATGTTTCCCGAAACACATTGGTTGTTCAATCAACTTCACAATAGGGAAGCAAGAGCTATCTTGTGAAATCTGAATAATTGATTTATGGAGTAGAGTGGGATATTTTGATCGAGCAACTAGGTCCCTCTAAAATGTGAGGTGCTATTCTTCTAAACACCACTCTTAGGCAAGAGTTTTTTTTATACTGGTTCATCTCCAACTTTACTTTATTCTTCAATATTAAAACCATTAGTATTGAACATGAAAATGATGCCTCATGCCCTGAATATCTAGAATCCCCTAGGAAAGAAAGAGTTAATAGGATGTAAATAACCATAATGTTCCATTAACATTTACACAGTGAAGCTTCTCAATGAACTTATGATCCATGATATGTACATATTTGATTTTATCATTGGAATAGAGTGGTTGGCTGGGTTTAAATCGCATATAGACTACTATGCTCAACACATGATTTTTACATCTCCAGATGGATCATTTCCTTTATTAAAAGGATATTTGGATATTAATTCAGGTAGAGCGGGACCTTTAGTGACAGTATATAGAGATATCTCATGCCAGTTAGCAGAAATAACCTTGGTATCTACTGATGAAATTGGGAATGCGACTCTTCTTATTATAGTGGATTTATATCTGTATGTTTTTTAAATGATTTATTTGGGTTACCAACTAATAAGGATATCAAATGTACTATATTAATAATCCTGAGAACAAGTCTTATTTCATTATTTTCTTACACAATGGATCTAGAAGAGTTGTAAGATCTAAAGGTTCAACATGAAGATTTTAAAGGTAAAGGCTTTATCAGACCTATTACATTTTCTATCCCTCCACCAGTTTGGTTTATAAAGAAGGTAGATGGTACTCTCTAGTTATGTGTTAATTAACAAAAATTGAATTAGGTTATGATAAAAAAATCAGTATCCTCTTACATGGATTTATGAACTTTTTGACCAATTGAAGGGATCTAAATGGTTATATAAAATTTATCTATGATCGGGATATCATCAACTCATTGTCGGAAGAGAAGATATTCCAAAAAAATCAGAGTCAAAATGGCCATTATGAATATATTTTCATTCCTTTTAGTCTAATGAATTCCGCAGAAATTTTCATGGATTTAATGAACTGTATCTTCCATAAGCACCTCAATTATTTAGTTATGGTTTTTATTAACGGTATTATGGTTTATTCCAAAATTAGTAATGAACATGAATATCATTATGAAATTATACTAAGTACATTGTGAGAAAATTATTTTTATGCTATGTTTTCTAAGTGTGAATTATTGATACAAGAAGATATTTTCCTCAATAATAAATCTTCTAAAGATGGAATATATGTTGATCATTTAATGATAGAAGTTATAATCTCTTGGTAGAATCTAATGAATGTTTTTTATATGCACAATTCCTTAAGATTATTAGGTTACTATCACCACTTTGTCCATGATTTTTCAAGGCTTTCTTCTAACATAACTATTCTAACAAGTAAAGGGGATTAATTTATTTGTAATGAATATTTTAATAAATGATTTTAGGAACATAATACTCGTATCACCTCATCACCCATACTAATCATTCTAGAACCACTTAATAGCTATTTTTATCTTATAATGCATCTAGATCCAGTCTAGGATGTGTTCTAATGTATGGATTCCACGTTGTGGACTAAGGTTTTAGGGGGTGTCAATTCATGAGAATAATTATACTGCGTATGAAATAGAATTTGATACAGTTGATTATGCCATAAAACATGGAGGCATTATCTCCTTGTGGAAATTTTCATATTTTTCACCGATCATAATAGTTTAAAATACATTTTTTCTCACCAAGACAAGAACTTGAGGAAATGAAGATGGATATAGTACCTCTAGATGTTCGATTTTGACTTGATATACACAATCAGTAAACGTAATTTTTGTGCATGATACATTGATTCCAAAATCGTATAGTGAAGTGGTCTAAGAATCCTGTAATCAATGGAAGTTGATGAGCATGATTGCTGATATTAATTTATAATGTGTCACACATAGTGAATATATAGTTTTATTTCCAGTAAGTATTGTTCCAAAGTTGGTATGTTTTGTAAAATAATCTAAAACATTTAATTTTGACTATGTCACCATTAGGTCAAACCTAAATGGTGGGGAGACTTTAGAGTGTTGGAAAATGGATGAGAACTCCTTGTTACATTTTTTGAAATGGATCATTGTTACTCATTCTTGTATGGAACATCTTCTTTCATTGTATCACCATTCAAAATGTCATATTCATCAAGGTTTTTAGAAAATTTAAAGGGCAATGAAAGTAAACTTCTGGGGGAAAGAATGAAATGCAGGATCACAGAGTTTGTTATGAAATTATAAACTTTTCAATAGGTAAAGGAAGATAATCACAGGAAAGATTGTATTCTACCATCTATTCCTATACCTATATCGATGTGGGGAAGATTTTGGTGGATTTTGTCACAAGCCTTCCAAAACATTACACAAAAATGATGCTATATGGGTAGTAGTGGATCGACATACTAATAATGCAAACATTATACCTAACATAGAATCCAACATTGTAGAGGAATTGGAAAATATATATATCTAAGAAGTAGTCAAGTTACATGGTTTTCTAGCTTCAATTATATCTGAAATATATCCCCGCTTCACTAATTTATTTTTGAAATCGTTACAACAATAACATGAAAGCTAACTGATTTTGAGCATAATATATCATCCACATAAGTATAGAGAGTTAGAATACACTATTAATGAAATAGAATATATTATTAAAGTGTGTGTTATAGATATTGGTGGTTCATGGTAAGATCATATGCCTTTGTTTAAATTATCTTATAACAACATTTATCAGAAAACAATTCAATTGTCGTCGTTTGAGGCTTTGTATGGTCATTATTATCATTCACCTTTATGTTGGGTGGAAACATGAGAGTAATAGATGATTGGATTTAGTATTTTACATTATACTATAGATAAAATCCATATAATTCATAAATGGATGGAAAGAGAACAAAATATACAGATCTCATATGCAGATAATCATCACCAACCATTATTTTTAATTTTAGTGACCATATTTTCTGGAAAGTATCTATGAGACATGTCCATCGATTCTTGGGAAAACAATGGTAGTTAGCACCACTATATGTGGGATCGTTCATGGATATAGAATGTATTATCACTTTTTTGTACTGGTTAATGTAACCTCTAAGATTATGTCTTGTTCATAACATCTTCTATGTTTCTCAATTGAGCATGTGTCACTAGGATACTCAACAATTGATCAGTTGAGATCATGTTACTTTTGATCTAGATGAGATATTCATCCAAGAACCCATATGGGTTACAGATAGGCGTAAAAAGGCCCTTTGAGGGTGATGTTTTTCTTTTGTGTGAGTGTTATGGTAGCATGGTAGGGTTCAAGAGGAAAAATTGGAAGAAAAATGTTTATTTGGGATCAGTGGCATGATTTATTGAAGCTTCTTGAAGATGGAAAGCCCAATATTGGGGAGAATGTAGCACCCCCAGTTTTTTGTATTACATCATTTGAGGTGTTTTATTTTATTCTACATGTCTTGTTTTAATTTAACTGAATGTGTTAAGAGGGGAGAAGAATAATTCTGGCTGTTGGAAAACCCTTCAAATCAAATAAATGTTTTATAACTTTTACATGATATGAAAGTGTCAGGGACATATTCCATAAATATTGTTAATAATGTGAAACCAATTCTCATCATGTAATATATTCATATCATGTAAATTGGTTTTTTAGGAAATAAAAATTAAGGCAATGCATTTCAGAATATGTGGTCGCAAGAAAATGCATGTCGTGAATGTGGGCTAAACATCGAGTAAACTAATGCACCCATCAATGATAGATATGTCGAGCATGTATTTTGTTCCCACATTTCTTATTCTTCTCTTATCAACACCTAGGATATCCATAGGGCAATTTATATGGTTTTTGACTTCTAAACATTTTTGAAATCAAATATTTGTGTGCTATTTTATAGAGTCAAAGGTTATGGTTCCAATATTAATTATCATGTTAGATATATTTGTGTTAACTTGATTCGTACCATATATCAGTGTTGTTATACTTTTATCTATAGGTTTAGATTTGTGTTGATGATATATTATTGTATTTTTGTAAAGTAATAGGATGGAAAATGTTTAATCTATGGAATCATCTTATATCTTTTCACTAATCATATCATGGTATGTGGCTTATCTCCCTCTCTACCATTATAGAACTTTTTGGATGGATATTATTTATATCATGATTCTGTTTTGTTGGAAATATTTCATAGAATTTATTAGAAAACCCTTTATGATGTGATTTCAAAAGGGTGGGTATTCAATGATGGTATTTTTTAATTAAATTTTTTATTTCAAATTTTAACATAATGGTGTTGTGTGTGTTTATGTTTATCTGGGAAGAGTTATGGTCGGGAATAACACCATCAAATAATAATAATTTTTTATTGGTAATGGTAATAAGTTCCACCCTCAAATAATTATCAATTGGTATAGATCATGGTCATATGTACCACTGTAAAGTTGTTCACCAAGTGAAGGATTGGTGATAGGATGACTCACTACTCATGAGTATTAGGAGGTTCTTGGTTTCATTAATTGTATTTGTGTGTGCATATTAAATGGGTTAATTATGATAATGGAAAAAGATTCATTTTAAAAAATTTATATTAATATTTTATTATATAACATATGTTTAAGGATTGGCATGTTTTTCTTATCTACTTCTATCATATTTTTATAAAATGTGATAATATTCTCTTTACCAAGTGGCATGTGATGGGAATTTTTTGGGTAAATCCTACTGAGTGTTATAGTCACCCCCATCTTGGTTACATTTGTAAATTTTTGGATGTCGTCTTCTGAGATACTGGGAATTTCCTTGTTTCTCACTACTCTAGTAGTGGTCCATGATATCATGGGTTGGTTACTGATGTTATATCTTTGGAGTGTATGTATCTTTCTTTGGGATGGTTCCACTTTGGTGTTGATGTATTTATACTTGGATTCTTAGCCTTTCACTTCCACTTCTTTTTTCACAATATTGTAATGTTGTTATGTATTGGTATTGTATTGAGTTATACAATTTATTATATTACCTAATTTATTCTTTCTTGGATACTGTGTATATCTTGAGATATTATATATTCTGCAGGGAAAATCATCATTGAATATACTCTAATTCCCTTGGAATTTATTTCCAACCTTTGGTCTACTGAGGGTGTCACCAAAAGGCCAACATTACTCCACTTATTCTCAATCCAATGAGTTAGTGCAGGGTGTTACAGAACCACATTTCTATATGGAGTTCTTGATAATGTTCTAGTAAGAGTTAAGATCCAGATTTATCTAGAAGAATCCTATTTTATAAAGGTATTGGAAGATTGGGAACATACCCAATCATAAACAATAAAAGGTATGAAAAACATAAATATATAATGGAAATTCATTAGTGTATATGAATTTAATTTGGATACAATAATTTTAGGAAACATAGTATACGTCGATATTATTTATTAAATGAAATATCTCTCAGAAGTACATGAACATTTCACACATATATACTCTGATAAACCTAATTCACATGGTGAAAATAATATGTTAAAATTGATATTGACTTTAAATTATAAATAAGGTGTTGTGAACTCTATGGGAGGTGATTGAGAATAACCTAAAGATATTAAACAATAACCTAAGGCTTTGGTACATTATGAGATCTCAAATATATCCAATTGTTTATTTTCATATTATGAAGCTAAAATATTACCCTTTATATAAGAAATACATTTGGATATAGTAAGATCAAAACTATTTCTGTCAATAATTTGTATTGAAAAACTAAAACTCAAATGATTACCACAATATTTTAAATAAGAGTACTTAATGGTAGATTCTATGTTATCAGAAATAATTTCTAGAAAATCATGAATTTTATAAGAATAAAAAATCATTAATCTTTTCAGAGGATATGTATTATCCATAGGATGAAGTCTGGGTGACACACCAGTACATAGTCATGGCATCTGTAGGAACAATATATTTCAGTAAAATGATGTAAAAATAGTGAGAAAACCTCAAAGGATACAAAAACCAACCATTATAGAGGTAGTTATAATTGATATTGAGACATTTCTAAAATCTGGAATCATGTTCCCCATTTCTAAATCATAATGTTTTAACCCCAATCAAATTATTCTTGAGAATTTTAGACTCACTAATTTTCAGAATGGAAAGAATAAAATGATCCTAAAGAGAGTACATAACAATAAAAGATTATTCATTTGACACGGGAAATTGAACCAAGTAATCATGTAAGAAAATTTCCCAATACCCATCATTTATCCCATGTTTATGAACTTTTTTAGAAAGAACAATTACTATTTCTAAGATATAATTTATTGAAACTTTCAAGTGAACATTTCTTATGAACTCTTGGAGAAAACAACCATCACATGTCCTTATAGAACACCTTCCTATGACATGATACCATTCATATTATGTAATAACCCTGAAGAATTTCAATGGTTTTTAGTAAGAAACCTCTTTGACTTGACTGAATACTTTTTTGACATGTTTCCAGAATATTCCACTATTTTTTTAATTATTTTGATCATAGATTATGAAATCTATATAAATTTTAAAAAAAATTTAATAAGAAAGTTCTTTTACTCAATTTTGGAAATTGACCTTTTATGGTGTAAAAAAGAATTATTCTTGGACATGTGATTTCAATGAATTTGATTAATGTTGAATGATAAAATATTAAAATTTTCATTACATAACATTACCCCACTTATCATAAACAAGTTAGATAGATCTTAGGAAATGAATGATTATATATAACAGTAATCAAGGATTTTTAAAAACATTTATACCATTTTATAAATTGATTCAAAATGATACATGATTCTTTTATTAGGATAAATAATAAAATGAAATAAAAAATGACTTAACCCCAAATGAAAAAATATTCAAATTGTAAATAACCTTTATATTTCTTATTTAATGCCACTAATAAAGCGGTATGAGTAGTCTATATATTGATTATTGATGGTAAATTCCATGTAATTTAGTTTTCTTCAAAAACATGAACTATTCCCAATGAAATTATTCTACCACTGGTAATTAGTATTTTATAGTGATTTATACATTAAATAAATTAATATAATATATCATGGGAACTAAATTCAATATATTTTTTGATCCTCTAGTGATTAGGTTACTAAAAATTATGTCTAAAGCTAAGATGAGGCATGTGGGAATAATATTATTTTTTTCAGAGTTAAACATGGAGATCAAATAAAAGAGAGGATCTAAATACTATATATCAATCCACTTTAGTAGAATTACCCATAAAACTTATGTAGAACTTTTTGACTAGGATACACAAAATTAATATATACTAGATATGAAAATATCCATGACTTGAGGTGATGTGTGGTGGTTTTATAAAATAGTAAACTATCTTGTTACTACCCAAATAACATAATGCCTTAATCAATGAAAAATTTCATCATTAAAAGATGAATTAATTTTCTATTTATGGAATAATCCATATCAATAGAGAATAAATAGTTACCAAATGATTAGATGATGTTTTCTAGAAATTGAATTACAATATATGCTATACATTTTCCACATAATGTCTTGTGCATGACACTATAAATATCAAGAACTACTAGTATTGTTTTAGAATTTAGATTATATTTCTTAATGATTTTCAATGATTCTGATGAATTCTATAATTGGTGTTAATAAGAAAAATTTACAATAAATATATCAAAATAATAGGAAATACATTAATGTCCTAAGAAGTATTGTGAAATAATTGGTTCATTGGGAATGGACTTTAGGGGAATGTTTCCCATTTCTTTCTGGTATTCATACGTATTTATTTATATTTATTATTTTTCCATGTGGATGGAATCCATATAAAACAATATTCATTACATGTATATTGATTGTGCCTCAATCAGTAATAACATCTTATGTAGATTTATAATTCCATGGTCTGTTATCAATGATCATGGAACCAATTTTTGAAATATAAGTATAAATCCATGATGGGAAGTTATAGTGTGAACAAGAAAAAATCAACACAATACAACCCAAAGACTAATGGTTAATTTTACATAATAAATAAATTAGTAAAATGAATCTTGGAAGAGACTACCAACCATAATAGAAATTATTATAGAAAATTATTTGAATATAAATTATTGTATTACGTGATATCTTTTAAGATTCCCATTGGAATGATTCCATAAAGTTCGGCTTATGGAAATCTATTTTACATGGAAATAAAACTGAAATATAAATCCTATTGGGAAGTCAATAATATGAATATAGATATTAAGGATGTTTTTTTAAATGACGCTACATATGAAAGAGTTAGAAAAAATTTGAAATGAATGATTTAAGAATAATAAAATTTTAAAGTTGAAAGAAATAATATCACATGACAAGATAATGTAGCATAAATACTTTCATCTAAGAGATAATTAATTACTCTATAATTATAGTAAAACATAAATATTAGTTAAACATAAAACCTTATAGAAATGACCATTTTTAGTTATTAATGCCCATCTATTTAGTGTATTTGAGATTATAAAAGGAGGAGAAAATCGATCCATCACTATAAATGACCAGAGAGTGATAATATACTACATGAAATTCATTTATGATCCCAAGATCATATTACAAACCTCTAGATATTCTATAAGTAAACCCATAAAATTTTCCCTCCTCTATATTAAGTTTAATAATAAAAGTTTCCATAATTTTTTGAACATGGTCAAATGTAAATAAATTAACTAAGTATAATTATTAAAATAACTATGGGGAAGTGAACACTTCTATTATCATGAAAAATATTAGATACCCTAGAACCCTGATACCCAAGCTAGAAATGATATAGCCCGAAGGTAGTTCTTAATCCCTTTGGGTTGTAGAGAATCACCTGGCATCATAAAATATGAAAGTGGGAATGAATTTTCCACAAACACAATGGAATAAAGAGATACAAGTCAGTGTTCACAAAATAAAACTCCATGGGGAGAACTATACTAGATGTCAAATTGGTAAAAACCCCAAATTACAACAAACAAGTACCAAAAAATTAGGAAGATGAAAACCCAATCCCCAATGGACACAACTCACTAAGTCTCAAGGATCAAAAACAAAGACCATCTCCATGTGTTCTTCTCCCTTTGTCAAACCTAGAAAAGTATAATCTATTACTAGGCATGACTGATAAAAATCATATTTCAAAAAATCATGTTTAATGATTTCAATTGATGTGATTATTTTAAAATTACATATTAAATAAAGTTTTTATATAAAATAGTGTGTATAAATTCACAAGTAATTTGTAAAATAGTTTAAAAACAATGTGATATAAATCAAAGAATTAAAATGAGTAACATAGAAATATACCAAGAGTAATGATTGTTCTAGGTTATGGGATATTCATAAACATATAAAATGATAACATAAATGTTCACTCACTTCTATCTAACTATATCCAAAGAAGACTAACTAACATCCAACTGGGGATAAGATCTGCCTATAAGTTTATGTTAGTGTTGTAAAGAGTTAATTTGTTGATAGGGAATTACCATCCTAGCATGTTTGTCCCTAATAATCCCTAAATACCTTGGATTACATGTTCTCAAACAATTATAAATAATGGTAAATTTATTTCAAAATTTATTAAAATACTATTATCCCATTCCCCATTTCAATATTGAAATTCAATTTAAAAAAAATTGTTTTTAATGAATTCATGCCTTTTTTCTAGATAAATATACCATGTTTATATCAAAAAAAATTAATCCATTTTCCCATATAACAATTTGAAATCAATTTCAGAAATAAATTTCATAGTTCAATTTCGAAATTTGAATTCCACAATTTAAATTCCATGATTATATTTCCACAATTTTCCATCAAATTCCACAAACACACACGAATTCACTATAATTAGGGGGTTTTCCCAATTTCGTGCCAAATAAAATTCAAATATGTTATTCAATGGGATATGGGTTATTAATAAAACAATTGAAATAAATTTAATTTAAATCAAGAAATTATGTTTAAATCAAGAAATTTACGGTTAAATTAATTCTCCATTCATAAACGAGACCACCTACCCATGATCACCTGATCATGCAACACAACTTATGAAATGGGAAACTCTAATGAAGAACATAAGATTAAAAAGATATGATAATCAAACCTAGATTCATGATCAGAAACAATTTTTATTATATAATCTAATAATATAGTTATCTAATAAACCCTATGGATGATAGAAATATAGTGGGAGAGAAGGAATAAGGAAGTAATTATTACCAGGAATCGATTAAATGACTACCCTCATTCTTTGATTCACTTTGTAAGGAATTTTGAGGAGAAAAAAATGGTCATTGAGATCTCAAATGACCTAACAGGATGTTCTAGGTTGATTTAGTCCTAATTAGGGGAAGAAACAAGGATTTGGATAATTTTAAAATAATTATCGTATTAATTAAAAAATTGCTTGTATGGTTTCCTAGGTAGGGTGGTCCAGTTAGACAAACTTTGAACCCTAAATCTACACCCCTATTGCTAGGTTTCATGGTTTCTCCTAGGTGGTCTCACAGTTTTTCAAACCATGAACCTACTATACAAACCCTCACTATATGGTTTTTCACGTTTTTCACTAGTCGGATGCACGGTTTGGGAAAACCATGTTCCAACTATGCATATCACAAAAGACCTTCAAAATTTCAAAAAAAATCTCTCGAATCACCCCTTAATGATACCAAACCAGAGATTTATCAAAATAAGGGTTGAGTATTACATAAAAATAGTAACCAGATGTCACAAACTCACCTACATAGAAACTTTATTTCCCTATAAGTCATGATAAGAAGCTTCCATGTCAAAAAGATGTGGTAACTCATCTCTCGTCAATGCCTCTCTATCCCACATATCCTGAGAATTAGAACCATGTTGTCATAACACTCCAACCAAAGGTATCATCATCCCTCAATGTACCTTGGTTTCAGAATCAACTATCCTAAATGGATTCTCATTCACATATAAGTCTGGCTCCATATCCCGATCACTCTAACTCATAACATGTGATGGATCAAAAATATACTTTTAGAGATATGATACACGGAACATGTTATGTATCAAATTCAACTATGGTGGAAGTGGTAAAAGGTGAAAAAACATTCCCCCTACTCAACAACCTCAAAAGGTCCTAAAAATGATGATAAGGTTTCCATTGCCTCCCAAGATTTCAATGACCCAACCGAGGTTAAACTTTCAAGAACATATGATCAACAACTAAAAGTTCAAACAGTCTATGACAACACTTAGTAAAAGATTTATATTGTCCATGTTCCCTAAAACATTATATAGTGAATCAAATGAGTCTTTTTTATCATCTCCTGAACCAAGAACGATCAAGCTAAGAAATGTTCTATAATCTATGACCAACACAATGTAGATATACATGGTTATCGAAACAAGGGATCAAAAGGAGTCATTCTAATCACAGAATGATAACTGTTTTTATAATAAAACTCATCCATCCCAAAATTGTAATAACAAGATCCACTAAAGTAAATAACATTGTCATAAAGCATATCCTTAACAATCTATATAACTCTTTATGTCTATTCATCTGACTACAGATGGTATTCCATACACAAATGAACTTGAGATCCTAGCACCTCTAAAAGGCCCTTCCAGAAGTGAGATGTAAACTAAGGATAGCTATCATGGAATACAGTAGATGTAACTACATGAAAATGAACAATATATTTAACATATATATTTGCAAAATCCACAACATTGGTTGTATCATGAATGGGTATAAAGTGACCTAATTAATTCAACCTATAGATCGCAACCCATATCATGTTATTCTTTTTTTTAAATGGAAACCAAACAAAAAAGTCCATAGATATAGAATCCCACTTCTATGTTTGAACTGGAAGTGGATAAAGCAAACACGAATGTCTCTAGTGATAGACCTGGACCTGTTGGCATGTATTACAATGAGTGAAAAAATTAGTGGCACCTTTTATCATACATGGCCACCAGAATCAACGCTGCATGTCATAGAACATCTTCCTGGTTCATGGATGCACTACCCACTAGCAATTATTTAAATAACCCAACACAGCTTTCCAAAATGAAAAAGGTACCACAAAACCAGTATGATAACATAGAATTACAACTATGAAGAATGACTAGTTAGCAATGGTCTTCCAACCATAAAGAGAGTCTTGAATTATAATGAACACAACATAAAGATGTTTATCCTGAAGAATCATCTTGAGAAGAGTAGAATTCAATGAAACACTGGTCAAAACATCCCCATCCCTTTATTTATAAACTCCTATGTGAAATTGTGCAAAAGGATCCCTCAAGTTCCACTCTTCTGATGATTCATTCATGTCATGGTTTGGAATTTTCCTACTCAAATCATCTTTAACAACATTAAAATTCACCGGGGTATAGGAGATGTCACAGTAAAAAAGATTGTAGGTATTCCCCCCAACTCCTCTGGCATTTATTAAAATATTTTAAAGAGAAGATATAACTCCAGATCTTGTTGTTAGAAAATACGATAAACCTTTTTCTAAAAAGGTAACGCCTCTAACATTTAATCTCAGGAATACAATTTCATTGCCATGGGTAATATAATTCTTCTTGTGTGGCATAATATTTTTAGATATATAGGTAACAACATGATCACCCATCATAATAATGTAGCCCAAACCTGGACATGATTCATCAAAAAAGACCACACAGCTCTACCCAACCTCTTGAAGAGTCAATAATGGCGTATTAGTGAAACTTAATTTCATCTCAACAAAATAACACTAAACATTATCATTTTATGAAAAATTTACCCCCTTCTAAGTTATAGATTCCATAATAGAATCCAACATTGAGAAATCCAATACAAACCACTGATAATATCTAGTTAAACCCAAGAATCTTCGAAACTCAAAAACACTTCATGTTTGCTCCCACATAAAAATAGCTTTCACCTTATTAGGGACAACTAAGATTCATTTTTATGACACTGCGTATCCTAAGAACATTACTTCCTGAATCCGAAAATCACATTTTGATATCTTGGCATAAAGTTGGTGATTTCTCCAGAATTTCTGAACTTCTCTCAAATGATTCACATGATCCTACTCAAACTTATATTAATCAAGGATGTTTTACACAAAGACAACCATGAAGGTATAAAGATACTCATGGAAGATATTTTTCATTAAATCCATAAATACTATATGAGAATTAGTATGACAAAATGTTAAGACAAGGTAATCATAATGGCTATAGATGCTCTAAAATTTTGTATTCTGAAGGTTGTATTATTTTATTCTTAACTGATGGTAACCATATCGAAGATCAATCTTTGATAACCACTTTTCTCCTTTAATGTGGTAAAAATATCATCAATCCATGGAAATGGATATTTTTTATTCACCATAACCATATTTAGATTTCAGTAATCAACACAGATGTAAAGTTACCCATCCTCTATCTTATAAAAGAGAAATAGCGCCACCAAAGGTGACACACTTTGGCATATAAATCCTTTATCTGTAATATTAACTAATTGACCCTTCAACTCATTCATTTCAGTTATATCCATGTGGTAAGAAGGAATAGACACTAGTCGAGTACATGACACTAAGTTAATAGAATACTCCACCTCCCTTACTAGTGGAAAACCAGATAAGTCATAAGAGAAAACACCAGGATAGTCGAACAAAACTAGAGGGATATCATCACTAAATAATTATCACTATATATCAAAATAAAACAAATATATTACTTTTCCCAAATATGGTTAATAATATCTAGCTCTTCCCAAGTTCAGGTCTCATTCTCCTTAAAAGACATGGAACCCTATCGAGTGTTTTAAAGGAGACCCATCAAAGATAATAATAAATTATATCTTTATTTACAATGATCCAATCCACCTAAAAAATTTTGTTTTGTGGTTTCATGTAAAAAACTAGAAAATCCAAAGAAATATTGATATCCGATAATGAGAAAATTCAAGAAGGACTATGGAGACCCTACTCTCCATTCATTTTGAGGGGTGTAGTAATATTCATCACATAAGATAAAATCTTTATTAGAAGATTTTGAATATTAAAAATAATGTTTGAAATAAATTAATGGGATGCACAATTGTCAAATAAAGTAGTTACTGATGATGAATATATAGTGATGGTGCCTCTTATAGTCATTGGACTTGTATATACTTTATCAAGAGACTCTTCCACTGTTTGAAGAATCCTCATTCTGGATGTCTGTAGATGGAACCCCTTTTCTTTTGAATAATATTATGTCACCATAGTTTCATTAGGTGATTATGATCTCATGACACTGTTAAGAGTGGAATAGACATAGAATAACTTTTTCAAGTGGCTTGAGCATCCACATTAACAATATATGTTGGTTTCCTCAGTGAAAACTTGTTTTGAATAAACTAGTTTTCCTCACGTGTAACAAAAAAGGGGAATTTTCTAGGAACTATATGAGGTCTATAAAAACCCTACTGATGACAACCATAGTGATAATTATCATCATTCTTCTTCCCTTTATGGGAACTCATAGAACTACTATCGTCAACCCTAAATTTCTAGACATGTCTATTTCAACCATAAATGTTCTATCCAGCATATCAGTACTAGAAGGTAGATTTAGAAAGAAAACCTAAGAATAAATATTATATAAACGTCCCATCTCAAACCATGGATTCATTATTTTATTATATTATAAAATATTTTGTGAAAACTACACAATCTCATAAACACATTTTGAATATTTTGTTATAGTCTTGTCAGCCTACTCAAGTTTAAAAAACATTAATGCATTGTCCAACACCAAATATGGATAAAAAATACATTGAAAAGAAATTTAAATTCATTACACTTTAATAAAATGTTCTTATTAGTTATCACAATAATGTCCCACCATCTCCTTTTAGGCCCCTCTAGCTAAAATGTGGAACATTTCATCTTAATTTCATCAGGCATTTCCGAGAACTCAAACAGAAGATCGATAATTCTAAATCACTCCTAAAATAGTTTTGTATCATTAGAGACATGGAAAATTGGATTCTTATGGAGAATTAACTCCTATGAATGAATCCGAAATTCATCCCTCTGAGGTTCCATTGCTGGAGCCAAAACAGGAACAGATGCAAGTGCCTATCCCCAAGAATGGACAACACACACAATAACTTCAACCAAATTTTTTTCCAAGGGAGGCTTTTCTCACTATGGTTTATAAAAATCTTCCTCTTGGATCTAATTTTCATGTATTACAAGATTAATGATGCTACACAACATTAGTAGACAATATTGAAGATGTTGGTACATTACAGAGATCAACACTCAAATAAGATAAATATGGAAATTAATCCTGAAATATGGATAAAAAATATTTAGATTTCAATATATCCAAATTAAAATTATGTAAAATACTAAAAATAATCCTCAATATTAATTTCCCAACCCACCTCTAGTGACTTAAGTCTCAATTTAGTGAGATCTATCCATGAACTCATTTGAAACTACCTCTTAAGTCTAGAAACGATTACTCAACTACATACTCACATCAAAGAATGTATCGTAACCTATACCTTTAATATGAATTTATTATGAATAATCCTGGATACCATGGAACCATGATACATGATCTACAAATAACATATCCTGAATAGGGTTCCCAATCCCCACATGTTAGCGACATGTACATGGAATCATACAATATGAAATTGGGAATAAATTTTCCTCAAACACAATTGAAGAAAGAGATACAAGTCAGTATTCACATAAGAAAACTCTATAGATGATATTATAACAGAAGTAAAATTGGTAAAAAAACCCAAATTACAACCACAATGTACCAAAAAAGGAAAATAATAAACCAAGTCCCAATGTACGTAGCTCTCAAAGTCTCAATGATCTATAAAAAGAACCACATCTAAGTGGTTATT
This sequence comes from Viscum album, assembly GCA_963277665.1. Lineage (NCBI taxonomy): Eukaryota > Viridiplantae > Streptophyta > Magnoliopsida > Santalales > Viscaceae > Viscum > Viscum album. The sequence goes on from OY728128.1 coordinate 602,052,457, forward strand.
TTACCATACTCAAACCTGAAAAAAAAAGATAATCTACAAACACTTAAAGGCACATGTAGGGTGTGATATAAAATCCTATTAGAGTCTCACTAAGGATTCCATAAAGTGTTTATCCGTTTCTAGGGCATTCCCATCCTAGAATTTTTCATCCCAAATAACTCACTAACAAAATTAGGTTTTCATGTGCTCAAACAATAATCAATAATGGGAAATTTATTTCAAAACATTAAAAATAAAATTATCCCATTTCCTATTTCAATATTCCAATTTATATTTAAAAAACAAAATGGTTTTTTAATCAAATCATATCATTTTTTCAGAATAAAACCATTGGGTTTCTATCAAAACATTTTAAGTCATTTTTTCCAAATAAAATTTTGAAATAAATTTCACAACCCAATTTCATAGTCAAATTTCACAATTTAAATTATATAATTAAATTTTCAAAATTTTCCATCCAATTCAACAAACACGCCCTAATTCACTAAAATTTGGGGTTTTCTCCAATTTCATTGTAAATAAAATTCAAATACATAATTAAGTGTAATTGGATTTTTAATAGATCAATTAAAATAAATTTAACTTAAATCAAGAAACTATGTTTAAATTTAAAAAATTAGGGTTAAATAAATTGTCCAATCATAAACAGAACCACCTACTGAAGATCGTGGAACCATGAATCAAAATTTCACAATGGGAAAATCCAATAAAGAATGTTGGAAAGGAATATTTGATAATCAAACCTAGATTTAAGATATGAATCAATGGGTATTAAATTCTCCAATAACAAGGATATAGAATAAAACCTATGGAGGAGAGAAGGAGAGTGGGAGAGAAGGAATGGGGAAAGAATTATTACTTGGAAGGGATCAAAAATAGATCGCCACCCTTTTATTTTCTTTGAAAGGTGTTAGGACGTTCCAAAATTTGTCCTTTAAGGATCCAATTAACTAAGAGGATATTATAGGTTGAGTTAATCCCATGTGGGGGAAAAAATTGGGGTTTGGTGAATTTTAAATGAATTTTCAAATTAATTAAAATTCACGGGTATGGTATACTTGGTAGGGTCGCATGGTTAGACAAACTGAGTGCCCTTATTGTGTGCTCTTACTCTTGGGGTTTCATGGTCTCTCTTTTTTGGGTTCACAGTTATTCAAAATGTTTACCAACCATATAAACCCTTACTTTCTAGGTTTTTATGGTTTTCACTACTACGGTGAATGGTTTGGGAAAACCATGTGTCAACCATGCACAGCCCAAAATCCCTTCCAAATTTCCAAAATTTCACTTGAATCACCCCTAAATGAGACCCAACCAAATAATTATCAAAAGTGTGGTATAGTATTACCAAAAAATAATAACATTATTTTACATCCATAGTCAATGATTTTCTTTTTTTATATTTAATTTTTGTTTTTTATTATGTTTTGAAAACATTTGGGGGTAAATGTGAGACTCTATATGAACTAGAGACATTAATACATTAGAGAAATTGAATTAGTTATTTTGAACTAGGAAAATGAGGTTTAATTAAAATGGTGTCGGTAAATAAAAAATTTGATATAAAATTGCTAAAAAAAATTAATTCAATTTGTCATATCATTTTTTATATAAATGTAGCATATCAAATAGACATTTTAAAATAAATTTTGATATATCATGTGAACAGGAATAAATTAAAAAGATAGTGAATAATATATAAATTTATTTATGAAGTTATTTAATATTATATATGATTCATATCCCTAATGATATCTTTAATGATATGAGAGTTGATTGAATAAGTCATGTATTTATGCCTATGTTATTACATGTAACCTTAGTAGATACATACTTCTCTAAATGAGTTGTAAAGACCCGTAAATTTCAAGGAAATGTTTTTCTTAATTTTCTTTGGAATTTTACAAGAACGCAGTTTCTGACAGCACCTGATTCTGAGGCCCGGTGTGCCCGGAATCATTTTCCGAAGTTTGGCTCGGGTACGTTCAGTGAACGGACAAGCGGGTTTTTCTAACTTTTGAACAGGTGCCCGGAATCGAATTCTGAGGGCACTGATAAAATTGCAGTGCCGATATTTGCTTAGAAACGCCTCTTCCGGAGATGCGTTTTCTCAGGTGTGGTTTTTAATTTTTGGGCTTAAAGTTAAGAAATAAAATAAATTGTTCGACAAACTTTATTTTATTTCACATAAGCCATTTGAAGCCACTTGAATGCCACATAAACTAAGTTGAAACGGATAGGGTACTATCCAAAAATATCCTACCCTTTGGTAGGATATTTGTGAGGTGGGTCTTGCACGAACCCCACCGTTTCTTTTCTGCTAAGTAACGCACCCGCGAAAACCCGTCATTATGAAAGTCAACTGACGCATTTTCTTAAATTCTTAACGCACCATTTAATTGGGAGGTTTTATTTGTGAATTAAATGGGAAGTTTCTTTCGTTGAATTAATTCTACGAATTAATGGGTCGTTAGTTAAATCTTTTTCGTTTGTTAGCGTAATAATAAAATAAGACCAACACGACATTTGGAGGATTGCACATTGGGAGGCTTTGACAGAATTCTTGAGCCTTCATCCTCCTTCGCGAAGAACGCGAAGAACGCGAAGAACGCCGACCTCCGACTAAGAACGCCGAACTTGTGGAAATCGATGACGCGACGCTGTGTGCCACGACGCCGACGTTTCCTTTCCTGCAACGTTCTTCTGCGTTGTCTCTTTCTCCGCAACGAAATCTTCGATCAGCTGTTTGAGGTAAGAGACTTTGGGTTTCTCTTAAATCTCCTTTGTGGTTTTTTAACAAAACACGGATTTAATTATATATAATTAAATCTTTTGTTTCTTGGTCCGTTTAGTTCGCTGACGCAACGCCGGATTCCGCGACGACGCGACGCCCTTCCACGACGACGCGACGATCCCCTCCTTTTGCGATGAACAATTCCGCGAAGAACGCGTGCGACGACTTGACGAGGTAGGGATTTATTTTGGAAATCCCCCTTTTGTATTTTATTCCCGTGAAAGTTTCATTAAAATTTAAAGAACCGGATTCATATGAACAATTTTAATTTATTAAAATTTTTGTTTCATGTGTTGTATAATTTCTCCCGTTGTTTTTATCTAACGCGGAGGGTGCGGGCCAAACGAACACGGCCCGACAACCCTCCGTCATTCTTCGTGGTTGTGCAGATTTGGAGGGCGACGGAAAAACGTGACGCAAGGGAGATTTGTTGATTCCGCATTGAAGAATGGGTCCCGGGAGGAGCAACGGCGTAGATGAGAATGAAAACGGACCACCGGAGCAACTCCGGTGGCCCGCGGAAGCTACCGGCGGCGCCAGCGACCGGAGGCGGCGGCGCCCCGGCGTGCCGCCGGACGGGACCGCCGCGGCTAATGTCGCGGCGGCGGCGGCCAGCGGACCCACGGCCGTGCGGGTCCAGCTCGCCCGCACGGGACACGGCAGAAGCCGCGTCCGTTCAATCAACGCGGCCCCACGCGGGGCCGCGACACCTCCAAACCACGGGGGCGGCGCCCCGCGGCGTCCAGCTGCTCGTCCGCTCGGCCGAGCCGAGCCAGGCCGGTCCAACCGGCTGGGCCGGACCGGGTTGGGTTGACCCGGTTCGGCCAAACCAGGGGGGGTCGGCCCGGGCCCGGACCCCCTGTCTTCGGACCATTTTCGGTCATTCGCTCATAACATGAGCTACGGGCCTCCGAACGACGCGCTGGCAGCGGCAACGCGATCCTTGATCGAGACGGTCGTTTTGGTATATCACACTCAAGGTGTCGGAATACTTTGGGTTCGGCCGGGTTGGTTCGTACACGAAACCAACTGGGCCCTCGGAGTGGAAACACTCATATATTGAGCTACGGACGTCTGATTGACGTGTCGTCATCCTTGGTGGATTTCTCTAAGTGAGACGGATCTTTTGGCTCACTCCGCCCGAGGTTTGGATGCAGGTGGAGTACGGTCGGGTTGGTTTTTCCTTAAAAACCAACCGGGCCCCTAGGACGAAAAGGCCAATAACTCTCAGACCGGGCGTCTGATTGACGCGCCGTCTGCGACGTTGAGTTCCTATTGACGATACGGAACTTTTGGATACATCAACTTAGGACGTTGTGTCATTTGATGTATCAGCCTCTCGGCTCGTGGAGCGGACCCTCCCGAATGAGCTTACTGTGTGCGGGAACCCTAGAGCTGGCTGCGACTGCTATTTCGACAGTGACGACTGTGCAGAGATCCTCAGTGGACTGCGACGACGACTGTGCAGAGATCCTCAGTGGACTGCGACGACAAATGTGCAGAGATCCTCAGTGGACTACGATGACTACAGCACTCAGTGATCCTTTGTGGATCAGTGCTACAGGTCCTGTGTGGTCCCGATCCTGTGTGGGTCTGGTCCTGTGTGGGTCAGCGCTCAGCGGTTCTGTGTGAGCCAGCGCCTACAGGTCCTGTGTGGGCCCGATCCTATGTGGGTCTTTGTGGGGGTTAGTACCTATCGATACTTTGTGGGTCTGACGACTTAGATGGATCAGTGATCATCTTTATTATCATCCGAAGAAGTATACCTGTGTGAGCTGAATCTTGTGCTACTCTCCTTTGTGGATTGTGTTGAACTATCCTGTGTGGATTTACGGTTTACTCTCATTTGTTGATTGTGTAGTGCTATCCTCTGTGGGTTTACGTTGCTTTCCTGTGTGGACTGGGTTGTTCTTGGGCTCGAATATTGGATCTGAACGGGAATTGATGACTTAGGTATATGTATGGGCATATACCTAAGAAATGTCTGTTGTTACTTCGTGATTGTATGTTTCCATTGTGGTTTATCCTTTGTGGATTTTGGGAGACCTTCTGGGGTCTCGGGGTCCCTACTGAGTAGCTTATACTCACCCCTACACGGGATTTTCCCGCACTACGTTGTGTTGGTTGAAGACGACGGACAGTGCTGATCGTGGTGGAGGCGTGCGGAGCAGGACGGTACCTGGAGGTGGACCACTGGGTGGGACGTACTCGGAGCGGTCAGGTTGACCCAAGGAGCAGTGCAGGATATCTGTACCCACCCTTCAGGTGGGACTTCCAGAGGAGGGCTCGATATTGCGGCTTTTCCTTTAAGTTGTTGTTTTTCCCTTTCAGTTGTACTTTACAGTTGGGCTTGTATTTCTGGCCCCCTTTACTTTCAGCACAGCTTGTTACAGTTTTGCTTAGTGTTTACTTTTGCGCTTGCTTACTCTGTGGTGCTTGTTTACTTTTCAAAGGAAATGTCTTCCCTTTTTCTGGGATTTACGCCTTGGTGCTAGTCGCCAGCCCCTGGCCTATGGAAGGCGGGCTTGGGGTAGTCACGGCACGGGCCCCGAGGACGGGTCGTGACAAATTGGTATCAGAGGTGGTTGGTTCTACTGAAGACTCTGATATTTCTTCTATGTGAAGCAATAGTGTTTAGCGTATTGGGTGTGGTTATCATTCCAGGGAGTCAAGTGTTGGTGCGGCGGCCGACCTATCCGTACACTAGGACCTTGACTTCTTATTTCCGACTTAATGCATGAAAACATTGATTGCATGTGTGTTTCAAGTTTTCTTTGTGATTACTTGTGTCAGCTCACCAGGTATAATGTTCTGACCGTAGCGCACTTGTTTCCTTTTCAGGATGGCCCGACGACAGCAGCCAGCTAGGGTTCCGAGAGTAGAGCACGACGATAGCCCGCCGAGCGATGAGGCCTCGGTACAGGGCACGTTGATAGCAGAGGCACTGGTGGTACCTCTACCTGTCGAGCCCTCGATGCTTCTAGCACCGACTGCTGACGATGCACGTCGCCTCAGAGCTCTGCACGAGTTCCATCACCAGCGACCACCCAGGTTTCGTGGGGAGACGGACCCCCAGGCAGCCGAGGACTGGCTGGAGGTGGTCGTTTGAGTTTTCAGGCTAGTGAGGACACCAGCAGACCTCATGGTGATCCTCGCGGCGAGCCTACTGCACGCAGCAGCAGGACGATGGTGGATCTTGATGCTCCAGGTGCACGATGAGGCATCTCTTCTCTGGACGGACTTCGAGAGCCTCTTCCGCTCAGAGTTCGTCCCGGCCACCCTCCGTGCGGTGCGCATTCAGGAGATTCTTCAGCAGCGGCAGGGAAGTTTGACGGTCGCCCAGTACGCGGTGAGGTTCACCGATCTATCTTGTTACTCGACCGACATGGTACGGGACCCCTTCTTCTGGGCCCGGACCTTCGAGTAGGGATTGAGACATGAGATTAGGGCATCGCTAATCTCCCTCAGCATCCCGACCCAGGCAGGAGTACTGGAGCGAGACCTTCTGATCTAGAACTTTCTGGCCGAGTCCACAGTGAGACCTACCGCAGGGCGGTAGATAGTCGAGTCTTCGGCAGTGGGTAGCCGACAGATGACTCAGGGTTCCAGGCAGACCATACCCTCTCGTAGACGACCTCAGGACACTGGCTCAGCAGTGTGGGGCACATAGCGTGGAGCCAGTCTTCCGAGAGTCAGGCAGTGCTACTCGTGCGGCGGGCATGGCCACATGGCTCGTGACTGCCCGACCTACCGTACCGAGGAGCAGAAGACGGTGGAGGGGCCACCCATGAAGAGGCAGAGGGTAGACCATGGCGGTCCGCAGGGAGGAGGTGGACAAGGCAGAGGAGCTAGCCGAGCAGCAGGTGGTGGGAGACGCTTTGAGGCTTTGCCACCACCACCACCAGGAGGTCCACCCCGACCACAGGGATCTGGCGGGCAGAGACAGGCACAGCTCCAGGCAGTAGAGGCCTATGACCACGACGTGGCAGAGATGATTCGAGGTACGATCTGTGTCTATTCCGCCCTTTCTGCACTTCTTATAGACACAGGAGTGAGTCACTCTTTCATAGGTGCTGCCCTTGTTCGGAGCTCGGAGATTCCGACAGAGCCGTTGGCTCGATCCTTACGGCTAGAGACTCCTACGGGAGAAGACTCGACGATTACGCATTGGTGTCGGCAGTGTGAGCTTACTCTAGGAGGCGAGATCTTCGGCTGGGATCTTCTTGTAGCAGCATCGAGGCCTTACGACGTCATCTTGGGCATGGATTGGTTATCTACAGTCCATGCTCAGATTGACTATTTTAGGCGCAAGGTGCGATGAGTGCGCACCGAAGGGAGCAGTTTCACCTTCACCGGTGAGAAGGGAGCCTTTGCAGCACAGGATGGACTCCCGCAGAGGAGAGTACATCCCATCACTCATCAGTTTTCTAGCCTCATCCTAGGAGCGGTGGATGTGCGGAGTCCTAGTTTTCCTGCAGTGGTGGATCAGTACGCAGACGTCTTTCCCGATGACGTTCCAGGGCTACCTCCTCGCACAGAGGTAGACTTTTATATTGATATGTACCCCGGGACAACCCCGATATCCACTCCGGCATATCGGATGGCCCCCGCTGAGCTTCGAGTGCTGCTGGTACAGTTGGAGGACTTGCAGGGCAAGGGGTTCATCCGACCAAGTGTTTCACCCTGGGCTTCCCCGATATTGTTCGCCAAGAAGGCGGACGGGAGCTTGTGACTGTGTGTCGACTATCGTCGCCTGAACCAGGTGACAGTGAGGAAAAAGTATCTTCTACCGAGGATTGATGACCTCTTTGATCAGCTCAAGGGAGCACGGTGGTTCTTGAAGATAGACCTCAGGTCAGGATATCATCAGCTCAGAGTTCGAGACAAGGACGTGTAGAAGACGGCCGTCAGGTGTCGGTATGGACAGTATGAGTTCTTGGTTATTCCATTCGGAATAACCAATGATCCAGCAGTTTTCATGAGCCTCATGAACAGGATCTTCCAGCCATACCTCGATCGATTTTTCGTGGTCTTCATCGACGACATTTTGGTGTACTCGACCACCGAGGAGGAGCATGCCTACCACATGCGGTTTGTGCTAGACACACTCCAAGAGCACCAGCTTTATGGCAAGCTCTCGAAGTGCTAGTTCTGGTTACGTGAGGTCCACTTCCTAGGGCACGTCATTTCTGAGGCGGGAGTTGTTGTGGATCACACAAAGATCGAGGCAGTGCTAGCTTGGGAGCCACCCAGGAGCGTGACGGAGGTGCGGAGTTTCTTGGGTCTAGTCGGATACTATCGGAGATTTGTGCCGGACTTCTCCAGCGTTGTGGCGCCACTCTCAGCTTTGACGAAGAAGGGGAAACCCTTTGTGTGGTCAGACGGATGTCAGCAGAGCTTTCAGGAGCTAAGGCAGAGATTGACCAGCGCACCTATCTTGAGGTTTCCTGAGGAGAGAGTTGGATATGTAGTCTACTGAGATGCATCAGGGACCGGACTCGGATGTGTCCTGATGCAGGATCAAGTCGTGATTGCCTATGGATCACGTCAGTTGAGGCCGCATGAGCATAACTACACTACCCATGACCTGGAGTTAGCAGTAGTGGTCTTCACACTGAAGACATGGTGGCACTATCTGATGGGCGAGCGCTTTACAGTCTTTTCTGACCACCAGAGTCTCAGGTACATCTTCTCTCAAAAGTACCTGAACCTGAGATAGTGGTGATGGATCAAGTTCCTCCAGGACTATGAATTTGAGATAGTCTATACTCCTGGGAAGGGGAATGTAGTAGCTGATGCCCTCAGCAGGAGGACGGGCATTCAGCTACTTGAGGAGGAGACAGAGCAGCTAGCCGCCTTGGAGATATTCTTCTTGGATAGAGATGGAGCAGCCTTCCTTCAGTCTCTCACAGTCACCCCTCCACTACTGCAGCGGGTCAGAGAGGCACAGCGTGGGGACGCTGGCTGTGAGACACGGCGTGCACAGATATCCTCGGGACAGGCACATGATGGTTTCTCCCTTAGAGCAGAGCACGACGTCATTTTCAGGGGACATAAATTGGTACCAGTTGCTTTACGAGAGGAGGTTCTGAGAGAGTTTAACACTTCTCCTTTGGTGGTACATCCTAGAGTGGCGAAGATGTACCAGGATCACTAACGACATCACTGGTGGCCGGGCGTGAAGAAGGCTGTGGCAGAGTTTGTTTCTTGATGCCTCACCTGCCAGCAGGTGAAGGAAGAGCACCAGGTACCAGCAGGATTGGTACAGCCCTGGGAGGTCCCAGAGTGGAAGTGGGACGGGATATCTATGGACTTCATGACTGGACTTCCACGCACTTCCAGAGGCCACGACTCCATTTGGGTAAATGTTGACCGACTCACCAAGTCGGCACACTTCTTACCCATCAAAGATTAGGGATCAGTGCAGAGCTTGGGGAAACTCTACGTTTAGGAGATTGTACGGCTTCACGGTGTGCCATCTTTTATCGTCTCCGATCGAGACGCTCGCTTTACTTCCTGGCTTTGGAAGGGGTTGCAGGAGGTGTTCGGGACGCGGCTACGTATGAGCACCGCCTTTCACCCTCAGACGTATGGTCATACGGAGAGGACCATTCAGACTCTCGAGGACATGCTCCGCGCATGTGTCCTCGACTTTGGTCACAGCTGGTAGGACCACCTACCCTTGGTGGAGTTCGCGTACAACAACAGCTAACACTCCACCATCGGGATGGCACCATACGAGGCGTTGTACGGCAGACCTTGCAGATCTCCTTTGTGCTGGACAGACCCTGGGGAGTCAGCACTCATTGGACCAGAGATGGTCCGGGCCACGACAGAGAAGGTCCATGTCATCCAAGTGCGGATGAGGATATCTCAGAGCTGGCAGAAGACTTATGCTAACAGGAGGCGGAGGCCACTAGAGTTCGAGGATGGCGACCACGTCTTCTTGCGTTTCTCACCTCGACGTGGTTTTCGGAGATTTGGCCGAGGCGGCATGTTGTCTCCACGCTTCATTGGACCATTCTAGGTCCTCAGCATGATTGAAGAGGTGGCTTATCGCCTGGCTCTACCACCTCAGTTGCACCAGGTGCACGACGTCTTCCACGTATCTCAGCTGAGGAGATACGTACACGACCCGACACACATCATTGACTATTGGGAGCTAGACGTGGATGATGGGGAGACTTTTTCGGAGGTCCCGGTGGAGATAGAGGATTGACAGGAGCGGGTCCTACGTGGGCGATCGATTCCTCTTGTGCGCATCAGATGGCAGCACGGGAACCTCCAGGAGAGCACATGGGAGCGGGAGGCTCAGATGTGTGCTCAGTACCCACATTTCTTTCCCTAGTTTATGATGTATCTTTACGGGGACGTAAAGCCCTGAGGTGGGAGTAATGTAAAGAACTGTAAATTTAAAGGATATTTTTTTCTTAATTTTATTTGGAATTTTACAAGAACGCAGTTTCTGACGGCATCTGATTCCGAGGCCCGGTGTGCTCGGAATCATTTTCTGAAGTTTGGCTCGGCTACGTTCAGTGAACGGACGAGCGGGTTCTTCTAACTTTTGAACCGGTGCCCGGAATCGAATTCTGAGGGCACCGATGAAATCGCAGCGCCGGTATTTGCATAGAAACGCCTCTTTCGGAGTTGTGTTTGCTCGGGTGTGGTTTTTAATTTTTGGGCTTAAAGATAAGAAATAAAATAAATTGTTCGACAAACTTTATTTTATTTCATTTAAGCCACTTGAAGAAACTTGAAAGCCACTTAAACTGAGTTGAAACAGATAGGGTGCAATCCAAAAATATCCGACCCTTTGGTAGGATATTTGTGATGTGGGGACCGCACGAACCCCACCGTTTCTTTTCCGCTATGTAACGCACCCGCGAGAACCCGTCATTATGAAAGTCAACTGACGCGTTTTCTTAAATTCTTAACGCACCATTTAATTGGGCGGCTTTATTCGTGAATTAAATGGGCAGTTTCTTTTGTTGAATTAATTCTACGAATTAATGGGTCGTTACTTACCTCTTTTTTGTTTGTTGGAATAATAGTAAAATAAGACCAACACGACATTTGGAGGATTGCACGTTGGGAGGCTTTGACAGAATTCTTGAGCCTTCATCCTCCTTCGCGAAAACGCGAAGAACGCGAAGAATGCCGACCTCGGACGAAGAACGTCGAACCTGCGGAAATCGACGACGCGACGTCATGTGCCGCGACGCCGACGTTTCCTTTCCTGCAACGTTCTTCTACGACGTCTCTTCCTCTGCAACGAAATCTTCGATCAACTGTTTGAGGTAAGAGACTTCGGGTTTCTCTTAAATCTGCTTTGTGGTTTTTTAACAAAACACGGATTTAATTATATGTAATTAAATCTGTTGTTTCTTGGTCCGTTGAGTTTGCCAACGCAATCCCGGATTTTGTGATGACACGACGCCCTTCCGTGACGACGCGACGCCCTTCCGCGACGACGCGACGATCCCCTCCTTCCGCGACGAACAATTACGCGAAGAACGCGTGCCACTACTTGATGAGGTAGGGTTTTATTTTGGAAATCCCCCTTTTGTATTTTATTCCCGTGAATGTTTCTTTAAAATTTAAAGAACCAGATTCATATGAACAATTTTAATTTATTAAAATTGATGTTTCATGTGTTTTATAATTTCTCCGGTTGTTTTTATCTAACGTGGAGGGTGCGGGCCAAACGAACACGGCCCGACAACCCTCCGTCGTTCTTCGTGGTTGTGTGGATTTGGCGGGCGACAAAAAAACGTGACCCAAGGGCAATTTGTTGATTCCGCAGTGAAGAACGGGTCCCGAGAGGAGCAATGGTGCAGACGGGAAGGAAAACGGACCACCGGAGAAACTCCGGTGGTCCGCGGAAGCTTCCGGCGGCGCGGGTCGCCAGCGCGGCGGCGCAGGCGGCCGGAGGCGGCGGCGCCCCGGCGCACCGCCGGACGGGACCGTCGCGGCTGAAGCCGTGGCGGCAGCGGCCAGTGGACCCGCGGTTGCGCGGGTCCAGCTCACCCGCACGGGATGCGGCAGAAGCCGCGTCTGTTCAATCAACACAGCCCCACGCGGGGCCGCGGCCCCTCCAAACCGCGGGGGCAGCACCCCGCGGCGTCCAGCTGCTCGGCCGCTCGGCCGAGCCGATCCATGTCGGTCTGACCGGCCGGGCCGTGCCCTGGCCGGGCAGGATCGGGTCCGGCTGGGTTGGACCCAGTCGGGTCGACCCGGTTCGGCCAACCCGGGGGGGGGGGGGGGTCGGCCCGGGCCCGGACCCCCCGTCTTCGGACCATTTTCGGTCTTTCGCTCATAACATGAGCTATGGGCCTCCGAACGATGCTCCGTCAGCGGCAATGCGATCCTTGGATCGAGACGGTTGTTTTGGTATATCGTACTCAAGGTGTCAGAATACTTTGGTTTCAGTCGGGTTGGTTCGTACACGAAACCAACCGGGCCCTCAGAGCGGAAACGCTCAATCTTGAGCTACGGACGTCCGATTGACGTGCCGTCAGCTTTGGTGGATTTCTCTAAGTGATATGGATATTTTGGCTCACACCGCCCGAGGTTTGGACATAGGTGGAGTACGGTCAGGTTGGTTTTGCCTTAAAAACCAACCGGGCCCCTGGGACGAAAAATCCAATAACTCTCAGACCGAGCGTCCGATTGACGCGCCGTCTGCGACATTGAGTTCCTGTTGACGATACAGAACATTTGGATACATCAACTTCATACTTTGTGTCCTTTGATGTATCAGCCTCTCGGCTCATGGAGAGGACCCTCCCGAACCAGCTTGCTGTGTGCGGGAACCCTAGAGCTGGCTCCGACTGCTACTTCGACAGCGACGACTGTGCATAGATCCTCAGTGGACTACGACGACGACTGTGCAGAGATCCTCAGTGGACTGCGACGACGACTGTGTAGAGATCCTCAGTGGACTGCAACGACTACAGCACTTAGTGATCCTTTTTGGATCAGTGCTACAGGTCCTGTGTGGGCCCGATCCTGTGTAGGTCTGATCCTGTGTGGGTCAGCGCTCAGCGGTTCTGTGTGAGCCAGCGCCTACAGGTCCTGTGTGGGCTCGATCCTGTGTGGGTCGTTGCAGGGGTTAGTACCTATCAATCCTTTGTGGGTCCGATGACTTAGATGGATCAATGATCATCTTTATCGTCATCCGAAGATGTATACCTGTGTGAGCTGAATCGTGTGCTACTCTCCTTTGTGGATTGTGTTGAACTATCCTGTGTGGATTTACAGTTTACTCTCCTTTGTGGATTGTGTTGTAAAATCCTGTGTGGGTTTACGTTGCTTTCCTGTGTGGACTGGGTTGATCTTGGGCTCGAATGTTGGAGCCAAACGGGAATTGATGACTTAGGTATATGTATGGGCATATACCTAGGCAATGTCGGTTGTTACTTAGTGATTGAATATTTCCATTGTGGTTTATCCTTTGTGGATTTCGGGAGACCTTCGGGGGTCTCGGGGTCCCTACTGAGTAGCTTATACTCACCCCTGCACGGGATTTGCCCGCACTACGTTGTGTTGGTTGTAGACGATGGATAGCGCTGATCGTGGTGGAGGCGTGTAGAGCAGGACGGTACCTGGAGGTGGACCACTGGGCGGGACGTACTCGGAGTGGTCAGGTGGACCCGAGGATCAGTGGAGGCGATCTGTACCCACCCTTCTGGTGGGAATTCCAGAGGACGGCTCAACGCTGCGGCTTTTCCTTTTAGTTTCTATTTTTCCCTTTCAGTTGTACTTTACAGCTGGGCTTGTATTTCCGGCCCCCTTTACTTTCAGCACATCTTGTTACAGTTTTACTTAGTGTTTACTTTTCTGTTTGCTTACTTTGTGGTGCATGTTTACTTTTCAAAGGAAATTCCTTCCCTTTTTCCGGGATTTACACCTTGGTGCTAGTCGCCAGCCCCTGGCCTATGGAAGGCGGGCTTGGGGTAGTCATGGCATGGGCCCCGAGGACGGGTCGTGACATGAGTAATTTAAGAATTTAATTCACTCATAAAATAAGTGTCATGAACTTTAATCATTGGGAAAATTTAAATATGCTTAACATCATCAATGGGGATTGATATTTTTTGGGAATTTAAACTCAAATAAAAGTGGTAGATGTTGTATCTAAATTTCAGACTATAAAGTAAGTGTGATATGAATCAATGTATGATGATATTTAGGGGGGGTATTTTGTAATGAAATTTTTTGTAATAATATAATTGAAACTATTTTTTTATTTAACATTCATCAACAAGAGGAATGAACTTCAGAGGGAGTAGAACCAGAATAAATTCTGCAAAAATTGATTATATAAAAAAATGAAATAGTTTAAGTTTTAGGTAATTGATTCAAGAAAATAGTTTAAATTATTGTATTCCTATTACAATAATTGTATTCCCTCGCACATGTAATTCATGATAATCTTTGGATAATTTATGGATAAGACCCAAATTCTTTATATTTAGTAAATATTTCATTATTGGCCAATTTGAAAACAAAATTAATACATTAGGTTTTTAGAAAAAAAATGAATGGATAATTATTCATAATTGAAATATCCCATATATAATATACATATACATTATATCCTTTTAAAATATATATTCATCGTATATCATAATAAATAACACCCTAAAACCTATAGGTTTAGTTTCTTTGAATATTAGTTACCTAATCGTATGATTTTACATTAATTTATCAACATTTCCAAAAAAAATATTCATACAATAATATTTTTAGATTCTTCATGCATAATACACATCATAATTTCGTAGGGAATATTGAAATAATAAATAGGATATCTCAGAAGGGTAAAAATAATATATATTAATTTTAGAAAATAACTAAACATAATAAGAACATATGTGTATTAGAATATAAATAAGGTTCATGAAAAAATAAAAACATGAGTCATGATATAAGGCTTTTAGTATAACATAATACATGAGTCTTTAGAGTGTTTAAACAATTTTCATTAAAAATAATACCTAATAACAAATCATAAAAATGTTTCATAACATAAAGATAAAATATAAGAATGATAAGTATACATGATAAAAGAAACTCATTTGATATTTCATGGATCACTTCCAAAACCATTATCACATAATGGAAAGAGTCTCTTAGGTGTTTGGGTATTCTACACATTCCAAAAAACATATTGGGATTAATCCCTTTGTGTTGTCGGTTCACACCCCATTCCTATAATCAAAGTTGAAAAATTTTCTTATGGGTTTTGGCTCACTCCCCATTCCCATGAGAATAGTGGAAATAGTCTCTTGGGGGTTTAGAATCACACCCTCTTCCTATAAACATAGAAGACAGTGTCGCTTAGGGGTTTTTGTTTACTCTTTATTCCCATAAATATAGTGTATAGAGTCTCTTAGGGGTTTTGGTTCACTATACATTCTTATAAACATAGTGGATAGTGTCCCTTAAGGGATTGGTTTGACTCACAATTCCCTATGATCTGATTAGATATAAATAATTTCCCAATTCATTAGAGGGATATATAATTTTTGTACAACTTATCATATAATAAAAAATAATAAATATATGTGTCACATGAAAAAATATATAATTCCACCGTTACATAATTAATCCATCAAAAAGAAATAGGTTTCATGAAAATTTTCATAACATGTGGCAAGAAGCTCTCCAGAGGAAGAAGGTGTATGGTATCATTATAGTATATTTATTGTGAAGACTAAGTTACATTAAAGGAAATTAAAATGGGTGAAAAAAATTATAAGATCCTTAGATATTTTATTTAAAAAATTTAAATAAATATCCTTTATATTTTTATGAAATTTATTTTTAAAATAAACCAGCTTGAAAAACAAATTATTTAAAAAAATAAAGCTAAAGGAATTCAAAATTACTTTGAGGAAGTATGAAAATATAAAATTCTATCTTTATAAAGGATATTAAAAAATATTTGAATAAAATAATTGAATAAAAAACATTATAAAAGATTTATTTCACAATCTTTTAATGAATGTAAAGGTTTATAGGGAAAAACAAATGCAATAATAGAAGTTGGGATAAGTACAACAATAATGGAATATGAGAGATATGGAAATCGTTGAATATATATTTCTAATTGAAAATAATGGATAAGATCAAATCTAATTACATGAACCCTTTAGTTGAATTTTAAACCAAATGAAGGTGAAATTTTATGGTGACATGAAAACCCCCATTAAAAAACAGGTGGATAAGAAAATATATGTGGTTCGCAGAGAATGAGTATAAATTATCCTTCAATGGAAATTTTTCATAAATAACTTCAATTTCTTGGTGATATGAGAATGAAACACTTATGTCTATAGTAACTTTTAAAGTTAGATACATTAAGAGAGATAATGGGAGATTTATTTTTCAATCCCATAAATGATATTAAACTTATGATATAAGAAAACAATGGGGTATTATTTTAATTTTCCAATTCTTTATGAACTATTCCTTTGTTTTTTTGTGTGATTGGAGGTACAAGGTAAATTATGGAAGAGTAGAAGTGCAGTTGGAGATGGAAATTCAGTTGGAGGAGGGGATTTGAAGTGTGGTTAGGTATATTGTAGCTTGGTTTAGTAATAATAATTTGTTTAATTTGTAATAATGGACCCTGTTGCATGGTCATGGCCTCGACACCATGGAGCCTTGGGTGACCCGTTTTTTGGTTTTTCTATTTTAGATACCTCTTTTTTTGGGTTATGGGGTTGTTCCATATGTAACGACCTTGGTTTTTATGAAGCATATTCTTTCCAAAAACTCTTTTTTATAATTATAAACTTTTTCCCTATTTATTCAAAATAAAAAAAATAGATTAGGTAATAATTTATACAAGAATTAAATTAATATCACAATAATTTAAAAAAACATAGTAAAATGTTAAAACATAAGAACATAAAACTATGTATTACACCCCATGGATTATTACTCATAATGGATTACTTTATCCTTTAAAATATAGATAATTAAGATGCTGTAATAAATATGAAAAAAATAAAATATTCATTTTTAAGAGATATCAGGGATCATCTTTAACCTTGAGGATCACCAATAGAAAAATTAAACCTGTAATGAGGAATAAAATTTTGAAAGGATAATTAATATTGTGTGATTAAAAAATGTAGACTATGGAAATAATAAGTGTGACTTAAGATGATTGAATGGAATAGATGTGTTTAAAAATTCTATATATTAGAATGAAACATGGTCATAATAAATATTTTCATCAGAAATATTGACATTAGATATAATTTTATCCAATAGGTATAACTAATATGGGTATTTTTTGTAGTAAATTTTAAATAATATAATTCATTAATAATGAATAATTAAACAAGCATGTAATATTAATATATTCTATATATATATATATTATGTGTTAACATTATTATATTAATATATGATATGATGTATTTCTTAAATACAAAGAAAGTTATTAATATTAATGGATTACTATAATTGAAATTTTAGAATATAAATAATTAATTTTTTTTGGTATTTGGTAAAGTTTATTTGATATAGAAATGATATTTTTTTTAAAAAACACTTATTTCAAATTTTAATATATGCTATCCTAAAAAAATTTGAACAGATTAAAAATATTTTTACACGTGAACTAATATATTTAAAATATTTAAATTAGATATAGATATGAATTTTTATTATAAATACTTAATGTTTAAAAACATAATTTTTTTAATAAACATAGTTTTCATTATATACATTGATTTGTCATTTAAGAGATAAATTTATAAATATTTTAATTTTAATTTTATAAAATCATATTAATTTTCTGATCCATCATTTCAAAAATATCTTAGAATTAACTTTTTGTATTTTTTCTAAAATTATTGATATTTAGGTGAATAGTGAAAATAGAATTTTTACGAAAATAGTATCATTTATGAATTTATCAAGAAGAAATTATAAATAAAATACATATTTATAAATTTAATGATTCAAATTTTATTTATTCATAAAAATTAATAATTTAAAAATATTATTTTAAATATAGAAAACATTTTATTGAAATTTTCAAGACTGAAGTAATATTTTCTTACAAAAAAAATATTTGTGGTCTTTTATTTCAATTTAATATTATTTTAGTAAAATTAAAAAAAAAATTCTTTATTTTTATCCAAATAATTTATTTAACCTAATAAATAATTAACATTTTCATTTATATTGAATAAATAAACTTTAATCTTAAAATACATTGTTTCTAAAAACTATCGTTATGGGCTATGTGTGTTTATTTTGAAATTAAATTTTCTCAACCATTGAAACATTTTGTGATAAAAATTAATTACATATTATTTATTAGGATGTTATATTTATATAATAATTTTAATTTATATTTTTGGTAATTAACGTTAATTATCATGGATAAAAATTGGTTACCTTGGTAAAAGTATATTAGGATAAATGTTAAAAAGTTAAAAAAAAAGACTAAAATTACACCATTTTGTCTCCATAAAAAGTTGTGGAAAGAAGGCTGTGCCCAACAACTATATCAACTGGAGATTTTCCATTTTTTTATCTTTTTACCATTTAATTTTAATATTTAATTATTTAAAATTAATGGGAACTCGAAAAATTACCCTTCACTTCACTTATTAATGGGGAATAATTCCATCCCTTCCTTCCACCCTTATTCCTTCAAATTTATTCATGAAACTATGTCATTTTACCTCCCCTAGAAAACTATCAGGTATTATTGATCCTATATTTTTGTTACTATGTTTTATTTTTTTTTATATTAATGTAACAACCTTAATTTAATCATCCTATCCACTTAAAAAACAAAATAATCTTGATCATGTGTACGTACAGACTACTTCACTACGAAAAAACATTCTTGATTTCCCATATTGATTAACATTTGGTATCCAAACTATCTCAAATATGATCAAAAATGTAAATTTATCTATATAATATCATTATTCATCTATTAGGGTGATATTATTCAATTTATTAAACATAATCACCCGTTGAGATATAGTGTGTTGTTGTTTGAGTCTGTTTAACCACCAACACAAACAATGTTATAATACGATATCATGTATGACTATGGGAAAAAAATATTAATATTATTATATGTTAATTATAAAATAATTATTATATTATGATTCAATAATGTTTATATTAAGTATTTAACATTTTATTAAAATATTTCCACTAGTCTCAAAAATTAATAAAATATGACGACACGGAAAACATTTTCATGAAAGATAATTTAAGCACTAATAGAATGAGATGATAGATCTATAAAAAATTATATGTTTTATATTCATGTAACTTAAATGATCTATAAATGGTAAACATTGTAACAAATAATGGGTAATGAAATTGATAACATAAAGTATGTACAAAACCATTAAACTTACTTACACCTAATGGTTAAAAAATAAGCTATAATTATCTAATGTATTCAAAATAAATGATCATAAAAGAAGTATATAAAATATAATTTGTATTACAATGGTTATGAAATATAATTTTATTATAGTCAGGTATTTTTTATAGGAACATAGAGTGAATTCGACAAAATGAGGAAACAATGTAGGGGTTATTTACCTTGAATTTGAAATCCCTGAGAAACTTTTATGTTATACACCGTATTTTATATTTATAATTAAATTAATAAACTATTTTCATATTATATAATTATTATTTTATATTTCCTGATTTTTATTTTTTTATTCCATGTGATTTCTCTCATTAGGTTTTGAATCATATCTTACAAATGATCAAATTTTTTTTCTATAAAAATTTCCTTCCATTGAGTTTTAATATTTCTTATTGAACTCTAATGTTCTATGTTAGAATTATTATATATAATGAATAAATTATAATTTATTTACTGAATATTTAGGGTATTAAGATTCTTTCTCATAACTTAATTATAAAATGATTCATACCTTAAGGATTACGTTACATGAAAGGGTTTATTGGTCTCGATTCCTATTTCTTGATACATTATTCTCATGGTGAAACAATTTACATTCATATGGTGTATATAATGCCTATTTTTCATATTATATTAATATTTTTCATTTATTCATAGTATTTTAAGCTTAATTTCATGATTTTTCTCCATCATGGTTTTTGATAAGAAAAATTACATAAGATATAGGGATTCTTATCCCAACCTCATTTTATAGTCGAGATCTATCAAATATGATAACCTATATGTGTATTTTATTATTCTTTAATTCCAAAATCAATATAATTTTATTCGCCATAGGTTATCCTTAGTGATATTTTTTTGGATATACAAAATTCCCATATACTATTTTGGTATTTTAAACTCGTTGAAGTCCATTATTGCCTTTTTATTTTCTATTCATCGAATGTTTGTGATTTTTATCTTAATTAATTTCATTTTTAACACTATTAAATTCCATTTATGTAATGGTATTCACATAGATTCTATACATAAATTAATTCAGAAAAATTTCAACTTAATTATATCCTATTTATCCATACATTGTAAATACCATATACTTTATTATCCTAATTGAAGGTTATTTACCGAGAAAGCTGATAAATTTCATTGGATAACTATTGGTTTTCTATAGGTATATCATGTAACGATTATTGATGGAATTAGGAAGGTTTTCCTTACATTTTTCAATATTAAAATGATATAAAACCTATATTATTTACATGAATTCTTTGTAAAATAATGAATTAATTGATTTTAAGTGGAACTCAAATATATTGATCATGATGGGTGAGGTTTAATATCTCCTTCTGTTTAATTTTTTAAGGATTTATATCTCATGAGATAATTATGTGTGGAAATAAATGGATTTATTTATAATATAAAGGGTGGACATACGTAGATTTTTCCAAACTATTCTCCTATTCTTTTTTGGGTTCCATAATATTAAACTTATTCATATGAATATGTAATTACCTCATTGATGATGTATAGTGATGCATATTGACACACTCACGTTGTTTATTTCTTATGTTATGTCATTTTTTATGCCAAGACTTATTTTTTATGATTTAGGCATTATTGGGTATGATATTCATATATATACTGATTATACTCATATATTTATCTTATTCTTGCATATGATATCTAATTTTATCTCATATGATTACCCATACTAATCACTTGATCTCACCCCTTATGTTTCCATTTCCAGATATTATGATGATTGGAAAAGAGTAAAATGTCAGAATATTAACTTATGTGGAGAATTAGTGGGAGATGAGGAAGGCTTGTTTTGGAATAAATAGTTTCTTATATGGTGGAAAATAATTTCTATTTGTTAAATAAGAAGTGAGTTTTGTTAGTTAATTTTATTCCTAATTCTCTAAAGCACTAAATCGTATTGATTTTGGTAAAGTATTATAATGAAATATTTTATTTAATTTGTGTATTTTAGATTCTCTTATCTATGGGGAATTATAGATGGTATCAGAATAGGGTTCTGATATCTTTAGATATTATGATATTATCATTTGAGGATATTTTAGGAGTTATAAATATCAAAAAGGTTCATAAGTCAAGGTCAATCATAATATCAAAGTTATAGATAATCCTTTAGATTAGTTGATATAATATTAAATATTTTATGTTGTTTAGTTATTAGGATAAAATAAAATTATTAATTATAATGTATAAGACTAAGTATATGGTACCATATCTAGTATTAGGTATGGTAGTGATTATATGATTCTCTAAGAAATTATATTCTAGATTGGATATTAGAATGTTGATGTGACTATGGAGAAGATGCATTGTGGGGTAATCACCATGAAAAAAGCCTAGTTGAGTATCAACTGAATCTTCACTTTGGTGCATGATGAGTGGGTATATGTCTACACACATGGATCTAAAGTCCTTTGTGATACGATTTTCTTAATCAGATTCTATCCATAATCCATTATAAAAGATTTATTTTCTAATTACTTTAATGAATTGTGTTAAGTAGTAGAAGGAACAAAACATAAAGTAATCCTGGTTAAACCAAGGGAGTAATGGGATGGGATAAGTGTGACATAGTTGAAATGAAAGTATCATAGGTTGAAATTATGGTGTCATAGGGAAGGTAACATATGCTCTGTATTTCATATTAATATGATCATTAACTATAATTATATTGGTTATTATCGTATTCATTTTGGTTTTAATATTTTTTTTGAATTATGTATATGAAAATGAATTTGTAGATGGTATGTCTCCAAAAACTCTGAATTCTTAGAAATAGAGGAATGTAGGGAATAAAAGGTTGATAGTCTTAATATGTGCCTATTTTGAGGGGGAAGATATGATACTCAGTCTTCCTTGTGATAGAATCATATTTATCGCTTAAAATTTTTATCTTGTTTCGTGATTATATATGGATACCAATAGGGATTGTTATTAGTAAGTGATAATTAATATTGTGAGTATTTAATTTATTTTAAGGGTTAATATAACACCACATGTTATTAAGAAGCATATTCTTTCCATATATTATATGTTTTAATAGTATAGACTTTTTCTCAATTTATTCAAATGAATTCAAATAGATACAGTAATAAGTTATATAGGATATGTATTAAACTAGCGACAGTTTATTACTTCATAGTAATACAATACAATAAAATAACATGAAACTATGTATTACATACCACGTATTAATGCTCACCATTTTTAATTACATCCTTTAAAATTTCATAAATTAAGAGGGGATAATGAATATAAAAAAAATAAAATATTCAACACTAGGAAATCTCCTTTAGCATATTCACCCTTGAGAATCACCAAAATCCAATGAAAACCTATAATGATGAATAATATCATGAAATGAGAAATAATATTGCGTGATCCAAATTTTTAAACTATGGTAATGAGAAGTGTGACTTTACACATGTGAATTGATTGAATTTGTTTAGTAAGGCTATATAAAGGAATGATGTATGGATGTTATAAATATATTCATTAGATATGTAATTGTAAATATACTTGTTTAATATATTATTATTTAATAGGTATACAAAAATTATGTATTTTAAGTAGTAAGTTTAAAATAATATAATACAAAAATTATAAATAATTAAATAAAAAAATAAAAAAATATTATAAATATATATATATATATATCCATATTTATTAACATTATTATTTTTAATGTATAATATGATGTATTTTTAAATTAAAAAAATGATATTAATATAAAGGGATATGAAAAATTTATATTTCAGAATATAAATAATTACTTTTAATGGTATTTTGTAATGGTTATTTATATAAAATAAATATTTTTTAAGAAAAATACAATTTTTAAATGATATATATTTTATCCTAATAAATTAAAATAACCAATTTTAAAATATTATTATTTATTAACTAATATATCAAATTCCTTTATTTTAATTATTGAGATAAAATAATATTAAGAACATTTGATGTTTAAAAACATAACTTTCTTAATAAAAGTAGTTTTTATTTCTATTTTAATTTCTCTTTTGAAAAACAAATTTACCAATATTTTAATTTGAAGATTACAAATTGATTATCATTTTTCAATTCGTAACATAAATATTAATTTATGGTGGATTTTATGATTTTTTCAAAAAATTCATTTTTATGTGAATAGTGTAAAATATAGTTTTTACTAAAACTATTGAATTTAAGACTATATAAAAATTAAAGTATATCATAAAAATATATCAAACATTTTTCAGGATCCAAAATTTAATTAATTAGTAAATCTATTTATTAAAAAATTAATATTTTAAATTTACAAAACTTGTGATTAACATTTTATGTACTAAAGTAATATTTTAAGATGAAAAACTATTTTTGGTCTTTTATTTCAATTACATATTATTTTGTTAATTTTAAATTTTAACATTATTTTTAAGATAGAAAAAATTTATTTGTTTTATTACAAAAAATATTTCATGAAATAAATATCATTTAAAATTTTAACGAATACATAAATATTTGGAATAAAAACATACTTTTCTTGATAACTATTTGTACGTTCAATGTGTGATTGTTTTGAAATTATATTTACTAAATAATATAAATTTTATTTTATATTAGGGATCATAATTTTCAAAATATATAATAATTTCAATTTAAATTTTGGTAATTAAAGTTAATTATCAAGGTTAAAAATTAGTTTCCAATGTAAAAGTACATTCGGGTAAATGTTAAAAAGAAATAAAAGTCAAAGGAATTAAATTGCACCATGTTTTCTAAAAAATAAATTTAAGAGAGTAATATAGTCCCAATAACTCTCTAAACGTAATATTTTCAAATTTTTTAACCTTTTACCTTTGAAAAGTAACATTCCATATTGAAAAGTAATGGGCAATCCCCAAAATTACTCTTCTCTTCACCTATAAAAGGGGAACTCTTATACCATTCAAGACACCCATATTCAAAAAAAATATTATTTAAACTCTTCAATTTCACATCCCTTATAAACCAATCTCTTGTTATTTATCTTTTTGGTCCTTATGATTTCCCAAACCCCTTTAACAATAAAGGATACTTCCAAAATAATATTAGTTTCTTCGATGTAAGTGTCTTGGTCCTATATAGTTTTAAATAAATTCATTATTATTTTACCACCACCACAAAATAAATTATAAAATAATTACTTTAGTGTTATTAATATTCTAAAATTTTATTATATTAACTGAACAACCATTATTTATTCTTCCCCATCCACTTAAAAAAAGAAAATAATGTCAATCATGTGTTTTTGTGGACAATCATCTCCAGGAAATAATGTTTTTCATTATTCATCCTATTTTCATTATTTATCCAACAATATTAAAATAAAATTATCCAACATAAAAGCATCTTTATAATTTTATTATTATTATACTATATTTATATTATACACTTCTTTAATGATACTCTCCCATTGAGGTAAAGCATGTTCTTGATTGTGTTGGTTTAACAACCAACAGGAATGATGCTAAAAAACACTATCATTGATTGATATGGGAGTATAAATACTAATATTATTATAAGATAATAAGCTAATCCTTAATTTTTTATGATACAAGAATATTAATATTTTTTATTTTACTTATTATTTAAATATTATCATAGATCGTAAAATTTACCAAAATAAGTCGTCATAAATTCATTTTCATGCAACATAACTAAAATACATATAGAATGAGATAAAATATTTATTAATAAATATTAGTTTTCTATTAAAATTTTATAAATTATATATTAATGATAAACATGGTATCAATGAATAGGTACAAAAATCGATATCATAAATAATGAATGTAACCATTAATGTTACTTACACATGATGGTAAACAAATAATCTATAACAAATTAATGTATTAATAATAAATGATCATAAATGAATTATATAAAAGTTAATTTATAATATTAATTTAATGAAAAAAATTAATATATTTATGTTTTTAATATAGGACCTTATATTATATTTAGCTTAGGTGGAACAAGGTAAGGGTTCTTTGTATTAAATTTGAATTCCTTGATACATTTTTATGATGTACATCATGTTTTATTTTATATGGTTCACTTACTTCTCCATTTCCATATTATATCATCATTATCTTATATTTCATGATACTAAATTTTTTTCCATGTTCATTATTACAGGGAGTTTTGGATCAATGTTACAAAAGTTGTAAAGGTTTTTGCTAACTCAATTTTATTGCATTGTGTGACAAGATTTCTTATTGAACTATATTTTTCTAAGTTTGATTTATTCTACTTAATTAATACATTATAATGTTTTACTCCTTATTTTTTTAATAATTATTCTATATAAAATCATTATCAAATGATTCATACCTCAAATATTATGTTACTCGTAATGGTTTCTAGATCTCAATTCTTATTTCATGAGACATTATTCTTGTTATGAAAAGAATTTAATTTTATATAGTTTATATAATAACTATGTTTCATATTATATCATGATTTATATTATGTTAAAAGTATTTTGGGTTCAATTTAATTCTCTTTCCCCATCAATATTTTTTATTAAAATGGTCCTTAATATGTAATGTTTCTTTTTTCCAATCTCATTTAAAAATTGAGATCTCTAAATTGGGATAAACCATTTGGGGTATTAGTATATTCTTTTATGAATGTATTAGAATCCTTTTTATATCCATTGGTTATCCATCATGGTATTTGTTTTCCTATTTATCTCAAATTGATTTATTTTCATGGAAATTTCCTATCATTAAATACCCTCTAAGATCACTTATACTATTTGGGGGGATTAATCTCATGGAAATAAATTATTTCTTTTTTCATTCCAATTTATTTAATGTTTAATATTTCTTAAAAAATTCATTTAATCTATAAATATGATATATTTATTTCTATTCATTGATGGGGTTTAACCTAGATGTCATATATTAATTGATTGGGGGTATTATTAACTTAAGTGTATAACCTTAATCTATCTGAAAAAAATACCATATGCCCTTTTATAATAATTAAAGTGTATTTGACTATAATGTTATAGAATATATTTAGATACCCATTTATTTTTAGGGTTATATCATGTCACATTTATTTATGGAATTTGAATATTTTCCTTACGTGATTCCATTTGAAAAGATATCAAACCAATTTCATTTCAATTTGTCCTTTATGATATTATTAATCAATTTATTTTAAGAGGCACTCATATGTATAGATAATGGTGGGTGGTATCTTATATTTCCATCCAATTCATTAGTTATGGATTTATATCTTATAAAATAATGTTTCATAGATATACTTGACTTCGGTCACAACTAAAAGGGTGGAAATAATAGGATTTTTTACAATAAAATGTGTATCCATACTTGGATTTGTTCACAATTTGTTTATATGCTTATGGTTATTCAACAGACTTATACTTATTCTTATGATTGTTTTATGATATAAGGGGTCATGTTTATTGAATCATGTTTCCACACTATCTTAATTAATTTCTTATTTTATTCCATATTATATTCCATGACTCATGTTTCATGATCTCAAATTTATTGGGTATGTATTTTTAATGTTTCTTCATTATACCCATATGATTATATTATTCTCACTTATAATCTTTGATTGCTATCAATTATGGTTACCCTTGTTGTGGATTTGATCTCACCGCTTCCATATGTTTCCATTTCCCAAGGTTATGAACATAAAAAAAGTATGAAATACATAGAAGAGTATCTTATATAGAGATTTAATGGGACATGTTGAAGAAATGTTATAGATTAACAGCGTTATTATATAGTGTAAAAAATTATCATTAGTTAAAAAATATATGAGTTTTTTCAACGATATTTTTTTTCTAATTCTATAAAACTAGAAATATAAAAGATCATGGGAATGTATTATAATGAAATTATTTATTTATATCATGTAATAGATATTTTATAGACTTTTGTAGTCATACTATATAGCTCAAGTGGTCATTCTTCGTATATCTTCTTTATTTAGTGTCTTTATGGTAGGTTACTACGCAATGTAGTCCTTGATGTTAGTATCCTTCACCCTAATAAAATGAGGACTACTATAGCATGGTTTCGTGGTTGTGTCGTGGTATTTCTTGAATTCATTGGATGTGGGTGTTGAAAAAATCAAATTTTGGGGATTTTTGTCTTGATTTCTAGATGTAGGTTTGAAACTGACCCATTACAGCATGGATACTCCTACTACACCATACTTTTGGTGGCAAACTAGACTATTGTTTTTTGGTCAAACTAGTTGGTCCATGGTGTCATTAAAATATAAGATTTTAAAAATTCAAAAGTCACCTAGAATTCCACTTATTTCCACACTCTAATTTCAAACCCTAGGATACCAAATTGCCTCTTTCAGAGATTCACATGCCTATTTTCTTAGCCCCATCCCCCATCTTCAATAAATCAATTAATGGGTTATCTACCATGATTTTTATTCTTCCTTCATGGTTCTTGATCTCTCTCATTCCTATTACATCTTACATATTATGGAATCATGGGTTTATTTAATTATTGTGGTTTTTTATCAGTGATTTATGATGGATTATTGGTGGAATGTTATCCTTAAGAATCATGGGTTCCTCATAAGAGATTTTTTGGAGACCTATATCTATTATTATTATTTTATTTTGGGTAATGTTGAAGGTTTCATATTGAAGTATAGGATTTGTAACTTCTACATTATTATTATTATTATTATATGTGTAATTAACCTGATTTTTCTTCAAGGGATAAATGTTTGATATTGAAACTAATAATAATAATTAACTGGAAGTTAAATAATTGAATGAATTGGAAAAATGTTGTGAACACATGTGGTTTATGATATGTTTTAATTATACCTCATGATATTTACTAAATATTTTACAGAAAGATTTCTGTATAAAATTTACTTACTTGGATTATTAACATGTTTGAATTGGTTAAACAGTTAATATATATTAAGATAAAGTGAAAAAGTAATGGAACATGTGAATTGATTTTATTCCTCCTCTTTAAAACATCTTGACATTAAAAATGATTCATTGATAATTTTTATTGTTTGAATATAGTTTTTTAACGATATATAAATTATGATTATTATTACTAAAACCTATTTATAATGAATCATTTAATTTAAGATATTAATTGGGTAATGATTATTTATAAATTTAAATTTTTAGATTTTCCATGAACCCAACAATGTTACTATTACCTTTCTTGTATCATCTTACATGCTAGATGTGATAAACATAGCTTCCTCTTGAATAATATATATTAAAAATATGATTTTATATCATATATATATGCCTTAAATTTGTGGTTATATTGGTGAGAAATTAAGTGTAACCCAATATAGATTATTTTTTGGGTAGTGGTTGAGTGATGGGAATTTCTATTTATTGGATTTTGTGAAGTTGGGTCTCTTGATATGGGTTGAGAGTTGGGATTTACCATTTTATTTTTCTTATTGGTTATTTCTTATTTTTGTTCTTAAATTTTTTTTTTGAGAAATTTTTTCTTTCTTTCAATTATATCCCTCCCTTGAGATTCTTGGGTTGATTTATATAATACTAAGAATTATGGAATAATAATGTAATAATAATTAATTAATGTTACTAGGTGATGATGGAAAAAATGAAACATTAAATGGAGATTGAGATTTGGATGGGATAACACACCATGAGCATTGGATGAACCTATAAATTGAATTGATGTTTCTAAAATCACCATGGATTTTGGAAATAATTTTAATGGTTAACAAGAATTTAGGATATGATTAATAAAGTGAATAGGAATTATTAAATTTATAAATGAAAAATGATGATTATTCAAGGTGCTTGTGTGCTTTGGATTCATAGTTTTCTAGTTATAGTGGTATTAGTTGGGTTTTTAATGGGTACATTAGCTATATTTCATATTTATGGTAGGAAAGTTTCAATTAGATTGGATTATGTCTATGTTACCATTATGACTTATTATTTCATACGCAACAACACTTGAGTCATTCGGGTAACTAATGCCCATGTGGACTTATATTTGGGGTTTTTTCCAATATCTAGGATGTTGAGGATATAGATTTTTGAATAATCATTCACCATGCCTCTCTTCTAGACATAGAATAGCATATTGTAATATTTGGGCTATAGTTTCTTAACATATAGTGGATGTGCTCATATGATCTATGGATAATTTGGAAATTAATATTTGGTTATGTTTTATGATGGGATGTGGCATTGTTTAGTGTAATTTGGTGTAGGATGATATGAGGACGTGTCTTTGATTTTATTTCTTGGATGGGCAGGATTACTTATAGTAAGGAACTTGAGAGGTATTTTTTTATGTGGTTATTTTAAACCATTTTTTCATCCATTCCTATGTTTTCATTTAATTTTCAATAAGGAGATTCTATAGAGAGGTATCTAATGTAAGGTAGTGTTCTTTCAGGACACCTTCCTTTTTTTGGGTTATTTGATGTATTAGGGAAAGGATACCATAGTATGAGTAAATATGGTTCTATAAATTTAGCTATAGGAGGGGATTTTTTGTGTGGTTTAATCTTGAGGAGTTTGTTTAATTTCATTAAATTACCCTAGATGTGTGGTTATGGCCTCTGAATCATTGATCCTTAGGTGGAAGGTTTGGCGATTTTCCATGTTGGAGACCTATATATCATGGTTATTAGTATTTATCATGGTTGTTTATGGGTTAATTTACTTTTATATACCTTTTTAGGTGCCCTATGACATGGTTAATGGTATTTTTCAAGTATTCTTGAATATTGTAACCATTGTATTTTCCAATTTTTGGATCAATGGGGTGTGGTGTCTTTGTTTCACCATGGTGTTTTCTAGAATATATCAAAGGATGGGGTTAATAGATTTAAATATGGTATTTTTGGGGAGGGGTTTCTTATACTATGGTTTCAAGAGGGAGGTTATACTTGAACCCATTTTGGTGTGGCCATCCCTACTGCACTGCGGTTTTCATTGAAAACCAAGCCATTGTGGCATGGAAAGACTGATTTTATCAAGTTATCGTTAATATTTTCCCATATATAAATTAATAATTCTTCTTGAGTTATTTTTATTTATTCCTCTTCCTTAGAACCTTACAAAACCAAAGGGTCTATTTTGAATCCTCTTGATCCCATTTTTGTGGCCTTATCCCCTAACTTTATTGATTTATCCATGGGTGATGTGATATGAGTTTTCATATTCTCTATTGGTTCTCTCTCACCCCCCTCCCTATTTCCAGGGTATGGTTTCCTAGGTACCATAAAGTTTTTTAGTTTTCTATAAGTTATTAATGAAGTATTATTAATGGAATGTTACCCATAGAAATCATGGATTCCTCTCAAGAGAGGTGATGGGAGAACCCTGTTTATTATTCTATTCTTGTTTGGGGAACATTTAATATTTTATATCAACTTAGGGGATTCATAACTTATCCTATATTATATTTCTATGTGGGATTAATATTCTTTATCTTCAACTGATAACTGATTAAGATTGACCCTAATTAAGATAATTAACTAAAAATAAGAGAATTGTGATAATTATAAGTGTGTTGTGATCGCATGTGGTTTATCATATATTTTGATGATTCCGCATTATATTTACTAGATAATGTGTTAAATATTTTTTTATTTTATATGTTTATTTGGATTCTTAACATGTTGAAATTGGTTAAATAGTGTAAATCTAGAAATACTATGTGAATAAGGAATAAAAAATGAATTGAGTTGATTATCCATATTAAAATTTCCTAATATGTAAATAGTTATATTGAGAATATTTAATGGTTGATTATGGATGTTTTTAGCCATCAATATTGGGATTATCATTAAAAAATCATTCTCAAAATTAATCAATTAATTTATGATAGTAATGGGTAATGATAATTAATGGATTTTAACATTTATGATTTTTATGGACACACCCTTTATATTATTATTTTTTTTATTTAACATATTTTATGGATGTGATGGCCTTAGATACACCTGTATATTATATCCAAAAAATGTGAATATTTCATGAACCAATTGGGGGTTCAACACTAAATTGGTAAACTGAGTAGGCCTATGGAAGGGCCTGAAGGGTATTCTTGATCCCTATGGTCAGGTGGCAAGTTTTTGGGCATCCAAAAACTACCTTTCGGAATAATTTCTCCCATAAAAGAAATAAATACTAGGATCTATCAAGAAGTAGAAAATAAACAACACCCATGATATATAATAAATAAAATCAAGATTAATTAAGAACATAGCATGAAACTAAATATCCAATTACAAAATAAAGTAAATGGGATGTGTTCCAATAAGTATAAGTAATATAAAAAAATGTTGAATAAAAGGTGAAATAAATAGGGGAAAAAGTTCTACCAAGTGTCCATGTGAAAGTGAGGCAAAAACAAAACGAACCGACACCAACCTAGAACCAATAGATCCAAGATTTTACACTATATTCGAACATATTTCTAAACCTATAATGATATAGGAATAATCTCAACATCCCTGTAGGTCTCCATCTATCGACCCATTGCATAATCCTTTAAAAGAAATGTTATAACATGTTTATTTGAATATAAGGATATAGAATAGATATTTATGGTTACCTCCTTTAAAATAATCTTCATGTAGTTTTCTTGAAAACAAACCATTTTCAAAAATCCTAGATTCATTCTAAATTAGCTGCAATTTATATTACATTGAAAAGATAATTATACATTGTTGTTAAAATAGCTTTATAGAAAATTTTAAATTAAATCAAAATATCATTTATAAAACTGTAAAATATCCATACTATAAAAATATAATGACTTAATGGAATCTTAGGTGCTCATGGAACACTATATAGTAAATAGAAACATGTTCTTCAATGAATGTCTGCATGCTTGAAAACAAATAGATAGAAATCAACACTCCTGAACACCTAATCATACCCATCTCGACCTAACTAAGGTGAAATATCCCATAGGATATCCTAAGACCTATCCTAGGTAAACTACCCATAACATAAATCAAAACTACTGTGAATGTGTACCCATAATTCCTACTTAGATAAATAGATCTTCCCATGAGAAATAAATTTAGTTGACACATTCATGTAATAAGAAAACATGATAATTATAACATAAAAAACATTTATATCCCTTACACACATTAACACCCTAATTAGAGCATCCCCTTTATCCTAGCATAAAAAATAAATTCATCAACCATCAATAGGGATACTTACTATAAAAAATTAAACATCCATAATTTTTATCACATAAAAAGGTGCATGCCCATTGGGTTTTCATTTACTATAAATAATTAAAAGCAACAACCAGATTATGGGACCGTTGTTTTAGGATAAAATCAATGAAAATATTTTAGGGAAACTAACCACCTAATTTATCACTTAATCACTTCAATAAATATTAGTTTCAAAATAATTATTGAAAGGTCCAACATAATCGATATAAGAAAAAACTTATTTTCCCATAATTTTGTAAATTTTATTCATATAAATTTTAAAAATAAAATCATCAAAGAGTATATGAGGAATATATGTTTCTAAAATTATGATAGGATGAATAAAATAGATTTAAATTTCCGTACATGCAAAAAAACACTTTTATATTTTTTGAAAAACTCAATAAAAAATAGTCATTGATATAATTACCTAAATATAAGTGGTAGCATTAAAGAGGAATTTGAAATCTATAAAAAATAAAATAATCATATTTCAAACATAAAAGAGAGATGTATGGAACACCTACCTTAAATATCATATATTTTATTAACCATGATGTTAATCTGCAATAACACAACCTATGAATACCTTGGAATCCCAGAAAAATCCATAAAATACCTTATATCATGAAATCCAAAATTGTAAATCTATTGTAATTAATCCCTAGGTCATCAAGACCATTATAGGAAAATAATGAGGATCAGGTATAATAAAGTCAAGTGAGGAAAAGTTTTTTATGGATTTACCATGAATAACCTACCTCCAACATTAATTAATCCCATGGTGATCTCTAGAGAGGAGGGATAAGATGAGAGGATACATTCATGGGGTTAAGTCACTAAAAATGGGGGTAAATAATACCCTTAAAGGGTCTTCATTTGAAATGATTAGTTAGGAATTTATTAAAAATGGATAATCTGACTTGGACCATTTATTTTGTGAAACACCCTTAGAGTCTGTGAATAGTCTACCACTAAAATTTTCATGGGTGAACTCCCAATTAAAATGGAGATGTACTATTGGATTAAAACTATATCTTCATGAAACCTTCTAAACCATCTATGAAACAACCAAGACACTTGGGAACTCCAATGTAACCTAAAAATATAATTAATAAAAATAAAAGGAAGGTTAGTTGTAAAAAATATATGATGTATATGATTTAGAATTATGAGGCTCTTTCTGAGAAATTATATCGAACCTAGTATGGTCATATAGCTGGGAAGAGTTTGAGATTGAAGTGTTCCTATTTATCAAATTTTCTAACATTGGGTTGGATGAAATGGGTTGAGATCTAGACTTACTCATTTTATTTTACTTGATTCTTATTTCTTAATTTTTTTGGATTACTTTCCACATGTTATGGAATTCTTATTTCCTTTGGGTGTATCTTTTCCATGATTTTTTTAGGTCAAATATTCCAAAAATTATTGAATGATAATTTAATGGTAATGAATTAATAGGACTTGATGATGGTGGTAGTAAAGAAATATTAAAAGTAAACTGAGAATTTGTTGGGATAATACATATTGGACCCAAATATATTTATAGTGTTGTATTTTTTTCAATCAATATTATGCATGAAAATGGACAGTATGGTTATTGATCATGAACCCGATCGACATTTTAAGACTGTGATATTCTTTTAAGATTCATAATTTGAACTAAAAATGGTATGAAGATAAAATAGAATATTTCTAGTGTTGATTCATTCCAACAAAGATGTGGACTAAAGTATTAAAAGGCATCAATTCAGAATGCCCAAAGAAGAATTTATGAAGTAATAATTTCCTAGAGTTTTCAATATTTTGAGGCTCTAAATAAAGATAAATATAAGTAAAAACTTATAAGACATAAAAATTTACATAATCACATAAAAAATAAAGGATAATGTGACTGTCTATGTGTGTAAGAAATAAATTACCCCATCAACCTATATTTATCATGAAACATCATCATAATTGATAAGTGGGATGGTAAACATAATCTTGAATGTTTAAAGAGGAAAATTCAAGTGGAATCTAGGATTATGATCTAATCAAATAATGAATATAGAACTTAATCATAATGAAGTTAGCCGCATCATGTAAGATTATACTAGTTTTATGATCGTGTAATTTCAAATAGATAATGTGATTGCATAATCTCAATAGAATCACACTTATGGAGTCATGTAGACTGCATATTTGAAAAATGGAATCATGAAACATGAACATGATAATTACATAAAATTAGTGACCATATTCGAGGGGGAGTGGTCTAATAATTTACATATTCTTTTGGAGTGTGTATAAACTAGTAATGATCACATGAAATTGGTTTACATGAATAAACTATAAAAAGTTATAACAATTTTGAAAAAGGATAGGTGATTAAATGAGATCAAATATATCAGATAATGTGGTTATGTGTAGCATGTGAAGGGAGGTCCACATCAAATGATGAATGTATTTTGTGTCATAGGATTACATGGATCACGTAATCATGAATGGGTCATGTGAACATGTAAGGAGATGTAAAATATTTAAATTAGTTAGGTAATCCCAAAATATTTAAGAGATCACATGATCATATATTTCAAATTTCAATAACACATTACATGATTGAATTTCATGAATTACATAGGGTACTTTATAAAATTTAGTGATTTCATGTCACTGGATGATACTGAGCAGTGTGAGTTTTATAAAAAAGGTGTTACATGAGCAGAACTCATGAAAATATGATTACAAGAATGATTTCGTGTGACTTGAGTAAAGATAGGGATTCAATATATCACAGTTAAATTCCATTAGTGAGGCATGTAAAATTTGTGTGGTGGTCGAATAAATGAAAAGTATCGATTTTTTATTTAAGTTGGAGAAATTTTCTTATAAACGCTGAATGTTTATCATTAGAAGGGGAGGATAAAAAACTATGTGTGAATCTAGAGAAAAATTAATTCACATATGGAGTTATGTGAATGATTTATATTTTAAGAAATTTGTGATTCCCTAGAACTACAATCCTAGTTCTAGTTCCATAAACACATATGTTACATACTCCCTTTAGTATCATATATAAAATCCTAGATATAAACATCCTTTTAAAAAAATTAAAAAATTACATATCATACATTCTAAGGATATTTTTTGGGTTTTGATATTTATAGAATTTTGAAAAAAACATAAACTAACAAAACCAATGTTCTTTGTATCAAAAATAAAAAATTACCATTATAAATGAAAGTAGTGTATTCAAGATAACTCTTCAATATCTCCCATAAATTCTCCACACAAGAAATCTTGGTTGGAATATCATGTGTAATAATTTTCTTTATAAGATAGGTAAATGGAAACATATGAAGGAGAGAGGTGAACTTTTGAATAAGGGAAAATATATAATGGATATAAGGATTTCATAAACAAGGAATAAATATTATGGAAAGAATAAGTAATCAATATGAAGCTATAATAAACTTTAAAATAAGAGCCTACTATATCCATGAAAATAAATGAAAACATGGATATCAGAAATGTTGATCTCATACTAATGGAATTCAATGTTGGACATCAAAAACCAATTTTCAAGGCCTTTTTTTAATATTCTATCACGTTGTGGAAAGTGATACACACTAAAATCCAACATGTTTTGTTTGATGATATATGTTGATGCATCGACGGTTTATAAAATTATGGGCCCCACCCATCTCATGTTTAAGTCTATTACGTTCACCATAAATGTCAACAAAAAATTTCATATCATTCCCTAAATAACCTATTAGTAAATAAAACATGGATATTTATCTATTGAAAGATAATAAATTTTAATGCATTATCAACCTACATTATTAGTCAATAATCATAAATAATATCAATTTATTTCATCATGTCAATAAAAATGATAACATTGTCATAACCCATATAGAGGAAAGAAGTGTATAATTACACAATACAGAGTCAAATTTCAAATAATTATCTATATTGTAATAACAACATAAAAATCCCAATAATTTCCCCCATCTCAATCGAATAACATTCTTTCCAGGTGAACATCATCCAATCTGGAATTAATAAAAATATAATATTCACACTGCATAGAACAATTAGTATATGGCTAAGTCAATACTATAATAACAGGATCATAAGATATTTCAATAAGTAATGTGGATGGATTCAAAATAACATAACCTCGGTTCAATAAAATAAAACATTTAAGGGTGTTGAAATAAATGAAAACACTCTCGCATAGAGTATGCTTTGAATGATATCATAAAATAAGTGATCAAGAATCAAAAAAATATTATACTATAAGATTAGCCCTCCAAATGATAGAATATATATATAAGATTAAAAATAAGGAAACATAATGCCCATTAGGGTAAATAATTTTTAAAATATAAATTGAATTGGAAATTAAAACATAAAAGATAACTTATAAATCATTTTTAGAATTGATGTAAAATAAAAATTTAAATGTTTTTTTCAAAGGTAAATTTTTAAAAGTGGATTTGAATTCATTTTAAAACCTTTACATTTAAGAATAATCTATAATAATTATCCTTGAGTAAACATAATTTTTATCTTGGATAAATGTGGAGTAGAGGACAAAACCTTTGAGAGTGAAAAGATAAACCCTATTTATTAAATTCAAAATAACATTGGTAAAAACTAAAATTTCAAGAATATTGAAAAAAATTAATTTGTTTTAAAATATCATTTTAATAAATTATATTATAAAATACCATATAACAAAATATTATGTGGGGTATAACCCAATAATATAATAAATAAGTAAATTAAGAAACAATATAACTCAAGGATAGAAGATATGAGTTATCAATATCCCTTATAGGAAACATACTCCATGAGGAATGAAACATTTGAAAAAAGATTTATGTATTAATTTTTTTTAAAATGATATAATGAAGAATAATAAAGTCAAATGGAATAATTT
This sequence comes from Viscum album, assembly GCA_963277665.1. Classification (NCBI taxonomy): domain Eukaryota; kingdom Viridiplantae; phylum Streptophyta; class Magnoliopsida; order Santalales; family Viscaceae; genus Viscum; species Viscum album. The sequence continues at coordinate 602,089,900 of OY728128.1, forward strand.
ACCCAACTTATATGAAATAACTCAATGAATGAAAATTTAGTTACTAAAAACTTTTTTCACTTGGGTAACAATTGAGTAAGAAGGAATTTAGAGAAAATATCTTTATTCTGATAAGTTTATCCCCTTAATTAAAAGTAAATAAAGTATATAAAATTTGTTTGATATTAAATTAATAGAACACCATACAGAGAAACATGGTGAATAACATGGAACATGTCTCATAGAATCAAAATTAAGACCATGAAAACCCTTACAACTTGAGTAACACTTTAATCAAAACCCATTGAAAAATTGGTCTTGTAATTTAATATAAAATAACATGATTAAAAAATAATTCTTGTTATGATATCTCAAATAGTATGTATATACACCACATAAATAATATTTGGTGTATAATACCAACCATGTCCCATATAGAAGAATTTGTGAATAAAACTCTTACCTCGATCCTGATTCATTCTGAACATGCACCAAATTTCCTGAAAAATTAAATTAAGTTCATTAAATACATAATAAAGAACCTTATTCATAAATATAAACATATATAATACTCAATTATAATCATTATATATATATATATATGTTATTTTTTTAATTATTTTCATCATTGGGTGCACATAATCATTATTGCTTTGAACTAGATTCATAAAAGTGGTGTTAGTATCTATTATTTTTACAAATATCATCATTATTAGATAATATAAGGTACTAGAATATATTTTATACATATTTTTAATTCATTAATCACATTCGAAATCATTTTTGGTTATGATCCATGAGGATGAAATCGGTGATGATCATGTTTTTTTATTCTTAATGAACAATGGGTGACTTCTTAATTAATGATTTAAGTGTTGATATAGACTTATAAGAACCAAATATACATTATTTAAATATTTATATCATATTATAAGATTAATTATATTCTCATATTCATTCATGTTATAAATTTATATTATTGTTGATATAGGTGGTTAAACTGACCAAAATATGAACCTCCCATGATTGATGGATGATATGAGGTGGTTTAGTTGTAATACAATAATTAAAAAAGCATAATTATCGTATTATATAATTATTAGTGAGATATATCATAATTATTAATAATTATAAAAATAATATAATTTATAAAATGTCATTACATAGATATAATAGATCATTTTTCAATTAATTCACTCATTTTAAATCATTTTACTAATGATAATCATTTTTTTATTATATCATTAATAGTTTATAAAATTTTCTATACCATAACCATAATGATATAATAAAAATAATATTTATCCATTAGTCCCATCCTCATAACTATCCATCTAAATTAGTGATGAAAATAAATATGAAAATAAATCGTTCTACAGAGATAGTAATCCACAGGAACATATGTTTAACAATTTCATTTTTCATAGAGTAAGATGAAAGATTAATATGGTTTATTATTTCAAAAATATAAAAATGATATATATATATATATAATTTTTATTTTCTAAATTCCAATTTTATAATATCCTTTTAATTTAGTGAAGAAAAATGAAGTGCCCCACAAGCGCAGCTTAGTGGTTGCATTCTATGGCGGTGCTTGGGAGGTCTCGGTTTAGAGTCTCCCAATATGAAATTAGGTAGGTTTTGTTTTTTTATTCCCCATCCCCTGAATGATGAAATAGTGAAGTAAAATAGAACAAATTCCATCGTGGAGTTTTTAGTTTGGAAAACACAATAATACCTATTTCAATTTTATTAATAGAAAATAGAAAAGGGGTTAAATATTATTCCAATAGAATAATAAAATTCAATATATAAAAAATATTGATGTCATTATATAAGGAATTTAAAATTAGAATTGGAAAAAATATATAAAAGAAATATGTTGATTAAAAAAATTATTGTAATGGACCAATATTTTATAAATGAAATTCTCATTTGAACGAATAAATGTCTTATTAAGTTCTGTAGTTATAGAAAACAATTGCACTACTTTGATCATTTTAGAACATTTTAAAATATATACTAACATATTTAAATGATCATTAAGAATCATGACCACTAATAATATTGTAATTTTATATTGACCATTGATATTAGTATATATTAAGGGTTATGATAATGTATAATTAACATAGATAGAATAGGTGATATCCTCAACCTGTAGGGTCTTACCCAATGAATCCAATTTATCATAGATATCAAAGGAGATGAAATTAGTTCTCTTTAACCATGGCCAATTCCAATCACATATTAAAGTATTGAATATTGAGAGATACCATTTATGGGATATGTTCAAGCTTATAGAGATCACGACCCAAACTATGTTTGTCGAACCACCCTAGGAAATAAATACCATGACACATTTTACTCTTAGTTTGTATGCTGGTGTAATAATGGGTTGTGTATCTAAACCCTAGTAACATTAAATTTTTTTAATTAAATTAATATTATATTTATACCTTAATATTATTTATTTATAAATTATTATATAATTAGTTTGATAAAATAATAATTTTGATATAAAGAAATAAAAATTGTATTTTTTCAGAAATATATAGTTTTAAATAAAACATTTTTTTAATAAATTAAATAATTTTTTAAATAAATATTAATTTCATAAAACATTATTATTGAATAATATTTATTTATATATAAATGATTAAATAATTTAATAAAGTCCAATGTTATTTTCATAGGGGTTAGAAATATGTTATTTTCATACAAACAATTATTTTCTAGGGCATAAGTATTTTTACTTAAAAGTTCAAATTATAATAATTAGAGAATTATTTTTATATAATAATTTTTTTTTGAAATTATCAACTCTAAATTACCCAGTGGAGAATCATTCATAATTTTCTAAAATAGTCAAATTTTTGGGTAAAAATTAAATACGATATAAATATACAGTATCTATTATGACATAATTGTCAGGAACCTACCTAGGTCAACCATAAACTGGTCACCCTAGTTGGTCTGCATTGTGGCCCAAAGGTTATTCTTGATCTCCATGGGTTGGAAACTATTTTCGGGTATCTAAACTAAACAAGTGGGAATTATTTGTCCCATAATTAAAAGATAAGAAAATAAATAATGACTAAAAATAAAAATGAAAACTAGGAGAGAAAGAAAAAAATAATGTTGAACATGCCTTCATGTGGCCCAAAGGGTCACCACCGACCTCAAACAAACATCGCCCTATGGCGACTGAATCCAAGAAATGCATATAACCCGAAGCAAAAACAAAGATAAAACTATAGGAATCAGTATTAAAACATAGTAGGCATTCCCAAAAAATTTATTCTCATATGCATTTCCTTTAAATAAAAGATCCATCAATTTGATGTTTGAAATGCAATTTATAAAACTAATATTTCACGCATTTTCTTCTTAAAACAAATCAAGGATCACTACCTTTTTTCAATTAGAAATATGATTCCCTTTTTAAGAAGCAGACAATGGTATTTTAAAGGAGGTAATGATTACACTAAAAAGGGAGGAAGAAAGTGTAAAACATTTTCAAAACCTTTTTCTAGAAACACTTGAAACCATTTTATCACCTTTATTAAAAATCTAAACTATGCAAGGAAACAATATTAATAAACATACAATGTGGGAAATGGATAAACACCACACAATAGAAACCAATTATCATATGAATCATAATCATCTATCACAGAATACTATGTACCAGACAACATGGGAGAACTTTGGAGCTCAGGAATAATCTAGAACGTACTATACAAGTGACTCATCCCGAAGCTATTCCCTACCTGATGATTTGATAACTCCCAAAGGTTCGATCATTGCCCTACCTGGCTTGACTAAGGGTCCCAATCCCAAAACAATGATAACAAAGTAACCCCCTATTATAGGCCACTATCAATCCAAACAATTGCAGCATTCGTTCATCAAAAAATTGATCACTATGCTAGATTCCCTTCTTTAGACTAAAAGGGGGTGTTCCAACCAATGTCAACAGAACATCCAATCACTAGCACATATATATATATATATATCACATATAAGAAAATCACACAACAATTCACCACTGAGTCACACTAAGGAACAAGTCCTTTTAAATTCAACAATTTGACCTCAATGCAGTCCTACAAGGTGGACCTGCCAACATACAACATGACCAAGGCAAGAGGACCATCCAAGGAGAGTTTTTAATATAAAACTTTTTATAAAAATTCTAACTCCGCCTCATGTGATTTTTTTCATGCCAAAACATTTCTTAATGAATCACATGCATGCCACTTTGAAAACCATAAACACACTTAGAAACCCATTTAAGAAACCCAATTCACCAATTTAAATCTAATGAACATTTATATGGGTGAAAGGGGAATTTCATCAAACACTTAGTAATAACATTTAATAAAAAAGTTTCATGTAATTAAAATTCAAAGAGGGTCATACATTATTTCACAATAATCAATTATTCTAAAAACCATAAATTACTAACTAGCACTAAATAAAAGTGTTAAAAAAATAAATAAATAATTGTTTAATTTAAAGGCTAATGTATAGGGAAACATACCTCAAACATGATGCTATTTTTTTAAGACCACTCAAATTGGCCCTTCGCGCTTACACGCACATGCATTTAGACACACACACACACACACACACACACACACACATATATATATATATATATATATATATATATATTCCCCTAGATTCAATGCACATATTCCCTATGACATGAGGGAATTTGTATAATGAGGGAATATATATTTATATATATAAATGTCTTACCCTATGGATATACATGTAGGCATTCTTGACACCCACATCTCGAAACCATAAAGAAGAGTTAAACACACTACACCACCAATACTAAAAACCTTAAAAGAAATAAAGACCCTAATTAAGATGGTTTGAAACCAAACAATAGTATGAAATCTAAACCTCGGATGGAGAAAGTGAACTGAAACATCCCAAACCCCCTCGCCTTCAGCGGCAGTTGACAGAATCCATAAGAATAGGTCCCATGGGAGCATTCCCACAACCCTAAACCACAAGAAACCACAAAACCTAAATCAAACCCTAACCTAAGGTTTCAATTAATAAATTAATATATCATTCTATCATTTAATAAATCAAGGGTAAATCAATATCACATCACATGTGACAATTGGGCCTTCACTCATATCAAAAACATTTGGAAATTCCTTTCAAAAAAATTTGACGTTTAGTTACAATTTCAAGGGAAATAATACACACCATAAAGAAAAACCAAATAAGTCAAGGTAACTCCATTTTCTCTTTATAAAACCAAAACACCCTATTAAGATAAGGAAACCACTTTAAACCCAAAGGAATCACACTCAAAAATCCATTTGACCTAAATCCCAATGATCAATTTTATTTCACAATGAAAAAATTCATTGTAATTTTTATCAATCATAAAGAATGTATAAAACAACATTTTAATACCATGGTGCATTGTGCAAAGAAATCCACCATTCCATAAAAGGAAAATCTCTCCCAAGGATTCAAAACATTGTTAAACCACTTGGAACACACATGGATATCATTATTTGAAAACCAAAATAAGGCCCAATTCTACCAATTTCCATCAAACAACTTTTAAAGAGTCCAATTGAGCATTTCTAAAATGGTGAGACCACTATCCCTTTTCAAACCCCCATTGGTAAAAAATTGAAAGATCCCATTTTAAAATCATTTGAGGTCACACCCAATTTAAAACACAATTCTAATTAAAAGAAAATTTTCACCCAATGAAAACTCAACCATCCAAGACCCATTTCCCCATTTCAAAACCATTAGAAATAACAAAATTCATTTCATGGAAATAAAAGGAAAATTAAATTTTCCAACTTAAATCATAAAACGAGGAATCAAGAAACCAACTATTTATGCAATGTCAAAAGAATAAAATAGATTTAAATCAATATAAGGCTATAAAATATATTTATACTTGCATAAAAGGGAAATAAAGTAGAAGTATATTATAATTATAGTGTTCAGCCAATTTAGAAACCCCACAATGAAACCCTTGATGTCAAGAGAAAAAGGAGAGGAAACTCACCGTAGAGGGATTTTCCCATAAAGATGAGAGGAGATGTGGTCGTCGGAGGGAAGGAGGGATGGCACACTATAGGCCTTCAGCTAGTGGGGGTCTCATGCAAGGGTTATTTGGAGGGAGGTGCACTGCTGGTGGGGGAGTCGGCTCAAGAGAGGGGTAGTTGTCTAGTTCAATGGAGAGGGAAGGGGCAGGGGAAGCCAGCTGGCGTGATGGAGAGGGAAGGGAATGGGGGAGGCCGGGAGGATAGATGGCATGATGGAGAGGCAGGGGGATTTGTGTGTCGCAACGAAGAGGGAGTAGGGGGTCACGAACCCCCTTAGGGTTTCTCAAAAAAATCAAAAATTATACATATAATAATTATTATTATTATTATAACATGATAATAATAATAATAAAACTAATAATATAATAATACTAATCTTAAAAATAATAATAGTGTAAATAATAATAATATAACAAAATTAATAATAATGATAATGATAATAATAATAATAATACCCATCACATTAACAAAATTCATTTCATGTTAAATAATAATATTATTAAAACCAAATTTAATAATAATAATAATAAAACAATTTAAAAATAATATTATTATAAATAATAATTTAATATGATAATAATAATATCTAAAATAATAATAATATTATTATTAAGGTTTAAAAATTTATAAAATTTATTTATTTTATGAATCGGGTAGTCGCACGGTCACCTGGGCAGACCATACAGTTACAACTAACCGGGTGGTACGTGTGCACCGGCCAAAAACCCAATAAATTATCAAACTTCAAAAAACAATTAAATTGGAACCCAAACCCAAAAATCAACCAAATATTAATCATTTAAAACTAAGAGAAACTCATGGTCGGGGGGCGACAGTTCTCTCCACCACGGACACTTTCTGCCCCCAAAAAGTCACCTAGCCAAAGGATAATAAAAAATTGAGTCCATGCCAAAACACAACCAGAAGAAATAAGGAATTCTAGGGAGACTATTCATTCCACAAGTCACACCAAATCGATCTAGAAAAACCACAACCCAAAACTAGGGGATAACATGAGGGGGTTCTCCCCTCCATAAAGATTATAATAGAATGGAATCCTAAAAACCCAACCAGTAACACCGGAACCTTAATGGGAAACCCACTATGAGAAAAACATGTAAAACATGGACACCGAGTTGAGAGAACCCACACAAAACTTTATTCACGTTAACCAGAAAAAACACCCCCAACAAGGTTGGGAACTCCCGATATGAACATCATCCAACTCCCCTAACATGAATGGAACCACACCATCACCAGAATTAGATTTCAAATACCAGGGAAAACCCACAAAAAGATATTTGAACCAAATATCAGACCCAAACACACCTTCAAATATCAATCTTCCCAAACACTTACCTCTCCAAACAAGCACAACTAGAACCAAAAGTAAAATCAACCAATTTCAGTGCCAAACACATGATAATAATAACAAACGGTTCTAGAATCCACATTCAGATAAATAGGTATTATTTAATTACAATAGAACATGTCCATCATAACTTCTCAATGAGACCATGATCTTAAACAATGGCACAACTTTAATAGTAGAAAAAAATGAATGAAAAGACTTTAAATGTTCCAATCCCAACACAAAACTCAAACCCCGAACCGAGGATTCACACCTATGGTAACTCCTGATTGTGTGAAAGATTCATCCGGAGATTTGAGGCTGGGGATCTGATGGATGAAGCATCTCCTGCCTCACAGTCCGGTATGACCATTCCTTGGTTGAAACTCCTTCTTCAAGCAAAGATTTCAGTAGGACCTTACCAGAACGGCCACATCATGTGAAGGACTTTGGAGGGATGAGACAGGATTTTCGACTCCTTATAAACAGGTTCTTTTGGCACACATTTCTTTCCATATAAGGAACCCTTATGAACAAAAGGATGTGTCAGATTTCCAACCACCACTAACTGTACCTAGGAACCAGCTCTCTAAAGGGGTCAACATAAACTTTTACTAACTTTTTACCCTACCAAACATCCTGCAACCCTACCATCTCCGTCAACATCACCTTTTTAGGCATGAACACTTGGATGAATGTATCCTTGATCATTTCTCATGTCACCCGAGCTCCTATTGAATATGTGACAACCAACTTCCACTGGTCTAAAAATAGAGTCTCGAACAAGTCCAAAATAGTACGAACACTCATAGCCTCGGGAGTTTCGAACACTCTCAATACACGCTCTATCTCTTCAATCCATATATCCACCTCTAGAGAACTTCTAAAAATACAAAATATAGGCGACACCCAAGAAAACTAAGGAAATAGGCATGAATCATTAAAACATTGCGGTACCTTTTGGGAGGCCCATTCTGAACAACAATAAAAACCCAGTCCAAAATCGACATCAAATCGAAGTATAATTAAAATCCATATCCTGAGTCGAAACTACCCGCTCCAAACCCAAAAAAATACAAACAAAACCAAATAATTTCATTCAAAGGCATTAATTTTCATTTAAATTCCGAAACTTCCTTCATCTAAGTCCACTATCCAAATACCAAACCCCTCTTTTTAAACCAAATTAAATTTCAAAAGTCATTTCTCCTTTTCAAAATCACCATAGAAAAACAAGACCAAGCCTTTAATTTCAAATACACACCCAAGTGATCCCATGAACTATTGAACATGTGTTCATATGATTTCATATATATGTATCAACATGTACTCTCCATACATACCCTCACATGTGAAAATGTTCATAAAGAGTACCCAAGGTTGCACCCAAATCACTTCTTTACCAATTTAAATCCATTTAAGGAAAACTTTTTTATTTCAAAACCATTTTCATTTTCAAAAACCCCCTTACACTAACCAAGACAAAGATAAGGCATAGCTTAGAACAAACTATTAGAAGGAGGGACTAGCATCTATGCCAAAACCAGTGACATGGTTGTGGGTTATGCCCCTAGTATGTCTTAAAGATAAGAGGAACTTGAACCATGTGCTTGGACTTCATGTGGGTCACCACTCCATATAGGGACACAACGTGACACTAGATCAACTCTGTTTTCATCCCTCAATCCAAAATAAAGACAAAAGACTAAAATACCATACAAAATTTCGTATCTCGAGGATCGGTGCAAGAAAGAGTTTGTGAAGGTATTCATACACCTACCTCCCAAGTCCCAAAAGTCCTAATTTCCATCTACCAGACACCCCAAATAAAAATGGTCACCTATGATACCATTTTTTCATGAACCAACCCAGGTCGACCCTGAACTAGTCACCCGAACCAGTATGTGGCATTGACCGAAGGGTATTCACGATCCCCATTGGTTGGAAACTAGCACCGGGCATAAAAACTAAACAAGTCGGAACGATTTGGACAATAAATGAAATACAAAAAGATAAATAAAGTCTAACAATAAAAATAATAAGTAGCAATAGAAGGAAAAAATAAAGCTTCACATACCTCCATGTGACCTTGCGGGTGACCACCCACTTCAAACCAACATTTCACTATGGGGACCGAATCTAAGAATGTCATAGCATCCAAAGCAAAAAAACAAAGATAAACTATAGGCGTGAGTTTTAAAACGTAGTAGGTTTTCCCAAACAATCTATTATTTCTTAAATTTACTTTAAATAAAATATCCATAAAATAAATGTTCAAAATAAAATGTATAAAACTAGTTTTTCACACATTTACTTCTTAAAACAAATCATGGTTCATTTCCCTTTTTCAATTAGAAATTAGATTCCCTTTTTAAGAAGTAGGCATTGGAAATTTGAAAGAGGTTATGATTACACTAATGAGGGAGGAAGGAATTGTAAAATATTTTCAAAACCATTTTCCATAAACACTTGAAACTATTTTATCACCATTAGAAAGATGCTACACTACGCAAGGAAAAAATATCAACAAATATACAACATGGGGAATGGAGAAACACAACACAAGAGAAAAAAAATAATCATATGCATCAAAACCATCTTCAGTAGAATAATAAGTACCAGAAAACATGGGAGAACCTCAGATCTCATGAATAATATAGAACAAAATATACATGTGACTCATCCCAAATTTCTACCCCAACTGATGACTAAATAACTCCCAAACTCATGATCATCTACCTACTTGACATAACTTAGGGGCCTAATCCCATAGAAATGAAAACAAAATAACCCCTTCTATGGGCCACTAGCAAGTACATAATCTAAACTAGTGTAGAAATCATTCACCAAAAAATTGCTCGCTATTCTAGGTTCCCATTTTCAAACCAAAATGGGTGTGAGACAACCAATTTCAACAAAACATCCAGTCACAAGAACACATATATATATAAAGCACATATGACAAACTCACACAATAAGTCACCCCTGAGTCACCCGAAGGAACAATTATTTTGAATTTAAACTATTTTACCACAAGGGATTCCTTCTCGAATGACCTCCCAATATAAAATATAACCAAGGTAAGAGGACCATCCAATGAGAGTTTTTAAGATAACCAGTTTTATAAAAATTCCAACCGGACCTCATATGATTTTCGCATGCTAAAACATTTCTTAAAGAATCACACACACACCAATTTGAAAACCAGAAACACACTTGGAATCCTATTTAAGAAACCAAATTAATTACTTTAAATGCTTTGAACATTTATATGTGTCGAAGGGGAATTTCATCATACCCTTAGTATACACATTTAATAAAATAGTTTCATTCAATTCAAATACAAAAGAGGGTGTTAATTTATTTCACAAAAATCAATTATTCTAAAACCCGTAAAATACTAACTATCATTAAATAAAAGTTCAAACAATAATATATCAATAATTATTTAATTTAAAGTCTAGCACGTAGGAAAACCTACCTCAAACATGCCGCTTTATGATGAAGATCACTCGAACTGACCCTTTTCTCTTACACGTGCATGCATTTATACATATATATATATATATATCTTCCACATGCTCCATTGCATATATTCCCCGAACCATGAGAGAATATGTACAAAGAGGGAATATATATATATATATATATGTATATATATATATTACCTTATGCATATACAAGAAGGCGTTCTTGATAGATGCAGTTCGAAACCACAAAGAAGAGTTCAACGTACTACACCACAAATTCTACAAACCTTAAAAAAATAAAGACCATAATAATGATGGTGTGAAACCAAAAATGGTATAAAATCCGTACCTCGGATGGTGGCAGAAAACCTAAACATCTGGAACCTCCTCGCCTTCGGTAGTGGTCGATGTAATCTATAAGAATAGGTCTCGAGGGACCATTCTCACAATCCTAAACCACAAGAAACCACAAAACCCAAATCAACCCCTAACCTAGCCTATCAATTAATTAATCATTCTATCATTTAATAAATCCTGGTAAAATCAATATCACATCACAAGTGACAACCAGGCCTTCAATCATATCAAATACATTTGGAAATTCCTTTTAAAAAAATTTGATGTTCGGATACAATTCTAAGGAAAAGCATACACAACCTCAAGAATAACCAAATAAGTCAACAAATATCCATTTTCTATTTATAAAACCAAAACACCCCTTTAAGACAAGGAATCCCCTTTAAACACAAAGTAAGCCCACTCATAAACCCATTTGGACAAAATCCCAATGATCAAGTGTATTTCATAATGAAAACATTCATTGGAATTTTTATAAAACATAACAAATGCATAAACCCCAATTTCAAAACCAAGTTCCATTGCGCAAACCAAACCTCCATTCCATCTAAGGAAAACCCCACCCAAGATTTCAAAACATTACAAAACCACCTGACACACACATGGTACTCATTCTTTGAAAACCAAAACAAGGCCAAAGGACACCCATTTCCATCAAACCACTTTCAAAGATGCCAACTTGCCATTTTTACAAGGGATAGCCCACTCTCCAATTTTAAGCCCCCATTAGAATAAAATTGAATGACCCCATTTTAAAACCATTTTAGTACACACATCAATTTAAAAACCAGTTAACTTTAAAAGAACATTTTCACCCCATGAAAACACAACCTTACAACACCCATTTACCCACTTTAAACCCATTAGAATGACCCAAATTTATTTCATGGAAATCCTAGAATAATTAAATGTTCTGATTTAAATCATAAAATGAGGACTCAGGAAACTAACAATTTATTCCAAGGAAAAGTACTAAAATGGATTCAAATAAACACAAGGATATCAAATATATATATACTTGCATGAAAGGTAAATAAAGAACAAGCATAGTAGAATTCTAGGGTTCGGACAACTTTGAAACCCCACAAGGAAACCCTAGGAATAAAGAAAAGGGAAGAAATTCACCATAGAGGGATTCTCCCATGAAGACAATAGGATATGTGGCCGATGGAGGGAAGGAAAGGTAGCGCGCTGGAGGCCTTCAGTTAGTGGGGGGTCGCACGCGAGGGCATTCTGGAGGGAGGTGGGTTGTCGGTGGGAGGGCTGTTCGGAGAGAGGGGTGTTCGGCTAGTACGATGGAGAGGTAAGGGGGTGGGGGAGGTCGGATGGTGTGAAGGAGGGGGAAGGGAGTGGGGGAGGTTGGCTGGTGTGATGGATAGGTGGGGGAGTTGTGCACCGCACAGAGGAGGGAGCAAGGGGGGCATGACCACCCTTAGGTTTCTCCAAAAAATTATTCCTATAATAATAATACTAATAATATAAGAATACTAATCATAATAATAACAATATATAAATAATAATAAAAATATAAAAAAATTAACAATAATAATAATGATACCCATCACATTAACAACATTCATTTCATTTTAAAAAATAATAATATTAAAAAAATTAATAATAATAATACTAATACTAATAATTTAATAATCTTATTATTAATAATAAAAATTTAATAATATTATTATTATTATTTACAAAAATATTATTATTATTATTATTAAGGTTTAAACATTTATATTATTTATTTATTTTAAGAATCAGGTAGACGTACGGTCACCTGGGCCGACCGTACGATTACTAAAAACTATGTGGTGCCCCTTCATTACCCGAAACCCATAAATATTATCAAAATTCAAAAAAAATTAAATCGGGACCCAAAACAGAACATTAACCAAAGATTCAAAATTGTAAAATAATTTAAAATAGGAGAAAGTCATGTTCGGGGTGTGACAATAATAATAACTAAAGAGTGATGTAAATAATACTTTAAAGTGTATCCATGACCAAAAATATATTCCCCTTTAAAATAATGCATTTTTAAATTTATTTTATTAATTTTAAAAACCTTAATGAATCCTCCAAAACATATAATATATTTTAAGTTTTTAAAATCAATTCGTTTGGAACATGGATCACTTCCACATAAACAATGGTATTGTTTTATTATTTTAGGTTCTTAGCCATATAAAATATTTAAAACCACTATTATTTGGAATATAAAATGGAAAAAATGATGTGAATGTTTGTGGTTTTTATTATTTTATTATATATAATTCAAAGCCTATGTTTTGAAATTAATAAAGAAATTCCCTCTCTTTTGTATTAAATACAAATCCATCCTCCCCTTCTATACTCTCAAAACACATTGAGCCCAAATTTCCTCTCCCTATACCACATAATTTCCTCCTGAGGTTTTCTCTGGCTCTTAAAAATATCCTCCTAATCTTTTATAAGTGCTCTCTCATGGTAAGGGGTCTCTCTCTCTCTATTCTATCACATTATTTATCTTTATCCTTTTGAATCTCAATTGATTTTGTTTTCATGTATTTATAAATATCCCTTTTTCCAATTGATGTTCTATGAATGAGATATAATGTATCCCCTATCTTTATAACCTTTACCTAAGTTGTAACTATGTTGAATTATGGGTATTATCTCCTCCTTTTGATTCAATAACTTTCTTTGAGTTATGGATTTTATAATTCCAATTGTTCTTATTAACATATGTTTTACACATTCCTATAATATCCTCATGATTCCGATGGAATGGGAGGCCAAATTTCACTTTCATTAAACCCTTCTATATACCTTTATACACACTCATTATGCTACCAAAATTATCTCATGATTTTCCAGGTCAAACATTTGTGTTCTGTATACCCATTACCATTTACACTCATGGTTATTCACCTAGATGTACATGTTCATCATTTATTGGGTACTCCCATGTATATAACCCACACTTCGTAAATCATGGGATTAAAATTAATGAAATATATCCATATGTTGTATGATCTATGTGGCACACAAAGGAATGTATGTGATGTGAATTTGATGAGTGGGCCCAGAATTATATGTCCCTCCAATACATTGGTTAATATTTTTATATCATGAGATACCATGTATTATACATGTGAGGTTATCGTAAGAACAACATATTATATGTCCTAGTAGTAAGCCTTGACTTATAATTATGATGTCATATTTTATTTTTTTGTCACATTAATATGTTTCCATGATATTACCTTATTATATCATGCCTCAATGTTCATGATAATGATTTTCACCCTTTTATGTCACATTGGTATGACTCTTGACTCACATGTATTACTTTAATATTGTTATACATTGATTATTACCTTAAAAGCCTTTATATCTCACCCCTATATTATGTATGTATCCAAGTTATCTAAAGAAATATTAAAAGATCAATTAATGTTTTTGGGAAATATGTGGAGTTTTAAATAGTTTCTTTGTATAATTTCTTCAAGTTAATGTTCTATATATCTAATTTACCAAAGAAACTAGGCCATTCAATATTCTACAATTGGATGTGGCTTTAGAATAATTGTACCTTGGGGTAATAACCCTAAAAATGGATGATTTTATATTAACTAGATCATCATCTGGTTCGTGTAAAATAGGCCTTATGGTACGCCTGGTTTGACACTCCTACAGGATATGCTTTGATAAATTTGCAAGCTCATTATTAAACATTAGGAAGGGAATAAAAATTCATATGAGATTTTATATTAGGAAATTGTCCATGGTTAACTTATATTTAAACCTATAAATTCATTGTTTAAATAATACATGTGATTTATGTGTTATCCCTTCAATGTTTATAGTTTTCCTTTTATTGTTTAATAGTTCAAAAATTATCATCACCTTGCCAATTTTGGATGAGGTAATAATTAAAACAAGAATCAAATAGTGAAATATCATCTTATCATATATTCATTAAAATCAAATTTCCTATGTGAATGTGGACCTACACATACATTCATACCATGAAATTTTATTAGAATTATTCAAATACAACCATAAAACATGGATGTCTGGCTATTGGTGAAAGTGAAAAGGCGGGAAATTATTACATCCCAAGTATATAAATCCTCTCATATCTATATTTTTGGTATGGATTGATCATAAAACTATGATATACTCTCTTTACTATAATTTGATTCAATTATTAGTCTATATTAGCATTCCTTGTATAGAGTAAACATAAATTGTTAGGAGAAGTAAATCACTGTTTGTATCACAAACATCCCTTGGGTTCTATAAAAGTGAAAGGTGTAGGATGAACCTCCTTTAGAATAACAATCTCAATCAGGTATATTAATACCTTAAGATAAATTTTATTTATCTCAAATGATTGGTACTAAGGAAAAGATCATCCTTGATGATATAACCATTATGACGTAATATGTTGATGTGTTTTCCAAAGAATTTCCCTATCGTCCTCCTAACTGAGAGGTTTATTTCTCAATGAAACTTATCATAAAATATTTTCCAATATCCAAGACTCCATATAGAATAGACACTATTTAACTTGAATATATTAGAAGAAACTAGAGGATAATCTATATAAATGGTTTATATTCCCAAGTGTCTCATCATGGTGTGTTTCATTCCTCTTCATCAATAAAAATGATGGTTCAATGCACTTATTCATTGATTATAATTAGCTCAACAAGATCATGATAAATAATACATGACCTATATCAGGAATTGATGTCTTGTTCGATTAGATACATGGAGCCTGATACTTTTCTAAGGTGGATCTTCGGACATGATATTATTAACTAATAGTGAAAAAAGAGGATATCCCTAAGAATTCTCTTCATACAAGGTACAGGTACTATGAGTTTAATGTGGTTAAATTTGGACTCACTAATACTCCATATATATTAATAGGCTTAATGAATTAGGTATTTAATAACTATGTATAGAATGTTTTGGTAATCATTATATATGATATTCTAATCTACTCTAAAAGAAAAAGGGATATTAGGACCATTTGAATAATGTACTAAAGACCTTTAAAATGGAAAATTTATATGTGAATTATAGTAAATGTGATTTATAGATGGAGAAACTAAAATTTCTAGGGAATGTTATCTATATAAAGGTTATATTTGCGGACTCTTCAAAAATAGAGACAATTGAAGGATAGACCAAACCAAAATCTATGATGGAGATTTATAGATTCCTTGATTAGCCAGGTACTATCATCGATTTTTGAGATACTTATCATGCATTTCAATCCCACTAACCATGATAATTGTAGAGACCTATTTTTACCTTGTATGAACTCAAAATATTTCTAAATATATTTTCAGAGCTATGTGTTGAGACGACATGCGATTCTGAGGCCCGATATGCTTGAATTAATTTATTAAAAATATTAAATATATTTTATATTGTTCGCATGAAGTTAATTAAATAAAATTTGATAACTATTAATTTTTTGATCGTATTAGAAATTTGAGACGATGGTAGGGTCCTAAATACAATTTTTACCCTAGGCGTGAAATAAAATGAGTTGGTGTGGGATCTCTGGACCCCTCACTCATTGGCGGTGCATTTAAGTGAACTAATTAATTAAAATCTGACCAAATAAAAAGTTTAAAAATATGTCATTATGTAGAATTGGAAATTTTGGTCTCATAATTATCCTATCTTCTAGTATGATCTCCCCCCTCCTCCATTTGCGATCGATGAAAAACCTCTAGATTAAGTCGAATTGAAGCCCGATAAGCCCCTCAACTTCTTCCAGACATTGTGTGGGCATGTTCTTCACCAAACATTGATCCAAAATAGATTTAGGACTTGTCTTTGGTGATTTTTATGCATTGGATTAAATTTTTTGAGTGTATCATTCTTCTTTCTATGGCTTTCACCTCGTTTGGACTTTACATATGCCCAAGTATTGGATTAAATATTATTTAAACAACTGTTATCTAACCTAGTGCCATGTTCTCAAATTTCAACCAGGAACGTTTGGCCAGAGATATTATAAAAGAATTCTTGGTAACCCCCCATTCTTCACATTCTTCATCGAAATAATCTCATGGTTCTCAGTTTAATATATTTCCGGACAACCTAAGCCCAATCGAGTACCTGAATTAACGAACAATTAGCGAAGCAGTGATGGATCGATGAAGAAAATTCAGATCTAGAAAGCTTACAAGTTTTGGGTGGTATTGTTTTATGAATGATTCACGAGGAATCATCCATGAAATAACTGAAACAAGTGGTGTAATTCCAAAATGAACAACCCAATTGAAGATCGGTTTCCACCCATAGAAAAATCCAAATTGGTAGATCTGGACTAGATCTGACATTCATGGAAAGATTGAAGGTGATATCTATAGTGAAATGGGATGAAATTGAAAGATCTACCAAGTGGATTACATATATAGATATCCTTCAGAAACCAGAATACACGCTGTGTTAAACTAAGAACCAACATCATGTAGCCCATTCCAGTGATTGTACTAGGGTTTCAGAAACCCATAAGGATGGAACGGCGTGTACTCCCAATGACATGATGTGTATTTCCTATCCATGTGGGGAAGTTATGTGATGGATCACATAGAAAGGCACATGTAATGTGTTGAGTACACTGACACATCGTGGCCACACAGGCAACATCCTATGTTAATACATACACTCTATACCAATGTTCACAGACACAACCACATGACATGGCCCTGGTCCCAGTTAGTCAGGACACTGCATGTAGTCAACCTACACCGTTTTTTATACTACATGGGTTGGATTCGTGTAGTGCCCAAAGAAATTTCTAGGCTATAGAGAGGGACCAAAGACCATGTGGTTCCCCTCACATGTTGTGTTCCCCTTGATCCCTTCTAAGAAATTTTTGAACATCCGTATCTCCTTAATTTGAATATGTATTTTGTACCGTGAGATGCCCATCCAAGGTTTTTCTTCTTGTAGAACATGATAATTCTTTTGATAGTATAGTTTTAGATATAGTTTTAAATTTTCCATGTTTGACATGTATTGAGGTGACACCCGATGATGGCAGTAATCATACAAAATCACCAGAGAATCTCAGGTGTAACCCTCCATCTCAGCTAGGCAGTGGTATTACCTAAAGATAATATCAGTCTCACCCTCCAGCTGGGCTCGGCAGTGGCATTCCCCAAATGCAGTAATGGGATTACCCTCCAACTGGGCTGTGTAGTTTTGTTCCCAGAAGAAAGTATCAGGTTCTCCCTCCTGATGGGTTGGGCACTATCGATCTTTGTTGATCGTTCCGAGTTACCCTCTAGAAGGATTGGGATGTGGAGCTCATTAATGTTATGTTATTACCATCTATTTAGTCTAAGAAGTGGTGTTCCTTAAAGATATCTTCCAGGAATAACCCTCTAGCCGAGCTGGCAGTGGAGTTCCCTGACCACTCACGGGGCATACCCTCTAGTAGGACTAGGAAATGGCATTCCTCGATTACATCTTTAAGGTATAACTCACCAGGATAGTTGTGTATTGGAATTCCCTAGACATTCATTGGGATTACCCTCTAATTGGATTGGGAAGTGGTGTTCCAAAATGACATTCCCAATCATAACCCTCCTTCTTGGTTGGGTAATGGAGTTCCTCGGTGACTATTAGAGTATTACCCTCCATTCATACATGTGTATAAGATCCTTCTTAGAATATGTGGCCCCTCAACTGTTCTTCATGGTGAAAATACACGGTTTGATGCATCATTGGACTCACAAGGAAGAGGGATGGTTTCCCCATAGAGACACATCCTTGTGATGCAGCCTAAAATCATGCAGGTGAGTTAGTGTCACCCAAAGAGAATAGTATCAAGGTGCAATGATTTATTTCATTAGAGTTATGTGTTTTGGGTAGACACATGATATGTTGGGCTAATTGATGGAATTATTTTGGAAAGTTTTTGTAATCTTCTTCTTGAACTAAGTTGTGATATTGAGATCCCATTAGTCTCATATTTGGGATTCTTTGACTGAGTGTATATATATATATACTAATTTACTTCCCACTCTATGAGAATAGTTACTCTCATTATAGGAGAGGAGAAGACATGTCGGGTATGCCATGTGCATTCCGTGTTTATCTTATTATCATTGGATGAGTTCACTCTCCTACTATAGGTAGAGAATACTCGATGAGAAGTTTATCTTATCACTGTGTTGAGTTCCTTTTGATTGAATGAGTTCACTTTCACTCTCCTGTTGGGTTGAGTTGTACTCCCTTATTTTACCTTGTTCTATCTACTTATTCCCTATTAAGTTTTTTCTCTGAAAACTCTCCCTTCACCTTTTTGGGGCATTCTACTTGGTATGTATATACTCACCCCTATATCAACTTTTCCCAACATGTGTCATGTCTTTTATAGATGGTAGATAGGTCAATCGTGACTTCAATGGAGCTTAGGGAAATGGGGTGATTAAATAGTGTACAATGGTCATGGTTTGAGATATAGGAGCTGGGCTCTCTCAACTATTTACTATTTTCTAGTTTTGTCAGGTTGGGACATATTTTTGGTTTGGGTGTACATTTTTTCCATTTTACTTTTTAGTATACACAACCGTACATGGTTCTGTTTAGTGTTCCATGATAATTTAGTATATTTATAGAAGGGTGTCATACTCCATTTCATTCCCTCTACACCTTTTCATTGATTTGGATATATGCATGTGTATAGGTTCTTAGTAAAATGCCACCCATGTTATTTATGCCTTACACACTTGTCTCCACCCCTACCCTATGGAGACAGGCTTCATGTAGTTACGGATCAAGCCTCAACTTGGTTCAGGTCGTGACAGATTAGTATCAAATGTGGTTCAATCCATGAGATGTTGTGTAGATGTTCCCTAAAAAAGATTTGGTTGGGATTAGGGAATAATTGAAATATATTCTTGAGTGTGGCTCTTAGTCTAGGGAGTCCAGTGATGGTATGGAGGCTAACGTAGCCATTCACCAAAACCATGACTACCTGCTTGATGACTCGGCATGCCAAGACATTTTTTAAATGAATCAATAGTACACACATCATATGGGATTGATTCATTAATTTTACTTCTTGAGTTAGATCTCCATTTTTGTGGATATATATGTATATTATCATCTGACCAGAGTACTCCTTGATAACGTTCAGGATGCCTCTGTGAAGATAGTCAGCAGTAACACTAGATCTGGTTTGTCACAAAAACCTTATGAGAAACAAGGCCTCGGTTTAGGGTCCATCTCATGAGATCCTTCCTCCAAGTGGGCAGGTAGCAGCACCTCCACCTACTGATCATTATATCATCCTAGCAAAGTAGGATGAGGACGTGTGTAGGTTGAGCGCCCTCCACAAGTTCCAGCATCCGAGACCACTGAGGTTCTACGGTGAGCCAGATCCTTAGGAAACAACAGATTGGCTTGAGTTAGTGGTTTGTATCTTCATGATTTTTTGTACACCAACCGGTCAAATAGTGTCTTTGGAAGATATCCTTTTTCACATAGTTGTTGGAGATTGTTGGATCCTTGTTATACAGATGCATGATGAGTCGACACTCTCATGGGATGACTTCCAACTGCTCTTCTGTGAGGAGTACTACCCCTCCTTCATATGTTCAATTTGAATCTAGAAGCTTTTTGAGCTTCATTAGGGAGGTATGGTAGTGTATGAGTATGTGGATAGGTTTACAGACCTTACATGGTACTCTCTCGATATGATCCACAATGGCTACTTCAAATCACAAAATTTTGAGAAGGGACTCTGCAGAGAGATCTGAGATAGAAAAGTGCCTTTCTCCATCCCCACCTATGATGGGGTGCTGGAGTAGGAACTAGTGATAGGGAATATTCTATCATAAGTATGATACGTAGCTAGATCTGGTTTTGGTCACAATAGATTTGAGTCATCTACAATATTATGCAGGCGTCAGAGATCTCGGAATAGGAGACCCTTCCATAATTAGGCTCATGCACATGATCGTATGGGGACAAGATAACATAGGGGACCAAAGAATCCCAGAGATGGGAGGTTCTTTACTTGTTATGCTCGAGGACACATGGAATGGGAATGCCCGACCAGTTATACTAAGTAGTCCATATAGATACCTTATGGACCACTATGGTAGAGACTGTGCCATGATGAGGGATCTCCCAAGCATAGGCAGGGTAATTCCCAAGCAGACAATGTTGGTAGAGGATATGGAGGAGCTACATGTGGAGGATTGTGGTAGGATATACTTCCACCCCCACCACCAGGTGTACCATGTCGGGCTCAGGGTGCTGGTGGTTGGGGTCGCGGATAGCTGCAATCTTTGGACTTCTATGATCTTACAGCGCATGAGATGATGCATGGTATGATGTCTGATTATTCTATTATTTCCTAAGTATTAGTATATGTAGGTTCCAACCATAATTTTATCTCAATAATATAGGTAGGTATTTATAGCTCCCAATGGTGACTCTAGTGCAACATGTTTGTCTCGAGGTTCCCATATGGAACACTTCTTCTATGTCATTTATCTACCGTCAGTGCGAGCTATCACTTGGTGGAGGGAGGTTCATGTGGGACCTTATGGTTGTCATGATGGAAACCTATAATTTCATCTTGGTCATTGATTATATTTCCATGGTCCAAGCCTGGATTGATTGTCACTGTATACTAGTCAGATGCTTTCACACTAATGGGACAAGGATCTCCTTTATGGCGATAGAGACCTCGTAGCAGGACCAGTGGATGCTAAGAACAAGAGTTTGTATCCTATCACCCATCAGTTATAGAGTGTAACCCATAGTGTAGCAGAATCATCAGGAATCTCGATTCCTTTAGTTATAGAGGACTATATGGATTCCTTCTCTGAATACATTATGGGACTACCTCTGAGGTGGGAAATGGATTTTTTCATAGATTTGCATCGTGGGATTATTTGGATATCTTCTGTGGAATATTGAATGGCATCTATAAAGCTTCAGGAGATATGATTATAGTTGGAGGACCTTCATCCGAAAGGTTTCATCAGACCTAGTGTGTCCTCCTAGGAATATATAGTTATGTTTGTGAAAATGGAAGACAAGAGCTTAGGGATTTGCATGGATTCTCATCACTAGAACCAGGAAATGTTAAAGAAAAAATACCCATTTACGAGGATTTATGTACAATTTGATCAGTTTCAAGGTGATATATGGTTATCTAAGATCAATTTTGGGTATGGCTATCACCAATAATAGGTTTTTGAGGGTGATATTCCAATGTTGGAATTCTGATGTCACTATGGATACTATGAGTTCCTTTTGATCCATGTGGTGTGACAAATTTCATTACCATCTTTATGGATTTGATGAACCAGGTTTTCTATCTGTACTTGGACCAAATTTTACGATCTTCATCAATGACATACACATATACTCTGTGATTGATTTGGAGCATGCAGAGCACCTAAGGATGGTCCTAGATTTACTTTGAGAGAATCATCTTAATAGAATGCTCTCAAAGTGCCAACTCAAGATACATGAACTTCACTTTCTAGGGAATGTCTTCTCTAAACAAGGTTTATCCATGGATCTAGAAAGTATTTAAGCATTTATTTCTTGGGATTCACCCAATAATGTGTTAGAGGTGTTGATTTTTTTATCTTGGAGGGGTATTCTAGTATATTTATGGCGGACATCTCTAGAATTGGGGACCTTTAGATCACCATCATGTATAAGGGACAACCATTTACTTACTATGAGTTGTGCCAGGGGGCTTTGAGGATTTGAGGCAGAGGTTGATGGGCGTTCTAGTGTTGAGACTACTAGAGGAAGGCATTGAGTTTGTAGTTTATTGTGATACATCAAGAGCTGGGCTCGGTTCCATGTTGATGAAGTAAAAGATAGTCATTGTATATGGGTTACGGTTTTTGGGAACCCATGAGAGGAACTATGTGATCCATGAACTAGATATATCAGTGGTTGTCTTTGCCTTGAAGATTTGAAAGCACTACCTCCTTGTAGATCACTTCTTAGTTTACTCAAATCACCAGAGTCTCGGGTACGTCTTCACCCAAAGAGACCAGAACCAGATCCAACAACACTGGTTGAAGTTCATACTGGACTAAAACATCGAGATATTCTATACTCAAGGAAATGGAAATTTTGTATGGATTCATATTTTAGGAAGTACAAGGCTTCCTAGTGTGGGAATAATTCGAGTAGTTAGGTTCCATGTAGCAGCCCCTAGTGGAACAAGAGGGTACATCTTTTCTACAGTTGATGGTGTTGACTCCTTCGCTTCTCAAGCGTCTGAGAGAGTCTTAGTTGGTAGAAGTCATATGCAATGACTTTTGTGATCAAATATACATGAGAAACATACCATATGGATATTCTGAAAGAGGTAATCATGACATTTAGTTCCCATAGATAATAGTGGTTCCAGTGATGATGTAGGAGGAAGTGATGTGGGAGTTCCACACTTATCCCTTAGTTTTACATCCCAATGTGAGGAAGATGTACATAGACCTTTAGTGGTAGTTTTGGTGGTCTAGAATGTGATAAATAGTAGCTTATTTTTTCTTTGGGTGCCTCACCTATTAGCAGGTGAAAGTTGATTACCATGTTATGGTGGGTTTGTTGAAGCCTCTCAAAATCATGTAGTGGAAAATGGATAGCATATTCCTGGATTTTTTTCATGGGGAATACAAGCACATAAAAGGTCTATGATAACATCTGGTGATAATTGACTGACTCGTGAAGTTGTCTCACTTCTTTACCATTAGGGAGCAAAGTGTGGTGGAAATTTTGGGGAAGTTGTATGTGTGGGAGATCGTCTGCCTTCATAGGGTACCCCTGATGATTATCCACAATCGTGATGTGCGGTTTGTGTCATGATTATGGAGAGGTCTACATGAGGAATTTAGGACCTAGATGGGTATGAGTACATCCTTTCACCCCCAAACTATTTAGAATACCTAGAGAACTAACCAGGTCTTATAGGATATGCTGAGGGATTGCATGTTGGACTTCGAATAGACCCAGGAGATTCATCTACCCTTGGAAGAGTTTGCGTACAACAATAGATACCACTCTACCATCATCATGGCTCCTTTTGAGGTCCTATATTAGAGACCTTGTAGGTCACCCTTATGCTAGACAGATATTGGTGAGTTATATCTTGTGGGCCTGGAGTTGGTGCAGGCGACAATGGAGAAAGTGTAGGTCATCCATGAATGGATGGGGACATCCCAGAGTAGACAAAAATCTTATGCAAATCATCATCATAGGCCCTGGAGTTCGAACATGGATACTAGAACTTCTTGAGAGTCTCCCCATGATGAGGAATGTGGAGGTATATTCAAGGAGGCAAGCTATCCCCGAGATTCATTAGGCGATTCGAGATCATGCAGAGGGTTGGAAAGGTTGGCTACTGCCTCTCCATACCTCTAAACTTGGATTGGGTGCATGATGACTACCATGTATTACAGTTGAGGAAATACATGCATGAACTAACACATGTAATTGACTGGGGAGAGTAGGACATCTAGGATGGAGCCACCTTTGTTGATCATCTATTGGTGATCGAGGACCAATAGAATCAGGACTTGTGGGGATGAAATATTCCTTTGTTTTTTGTCTTGTGGAAACACAAAAACATGTAGGAGGGTTCTTAAGAGCGGGAGAGCCAGATGAGGGCTCATTATCCTGAGTTTTTTTCTTATATTTTCACAAAAATCATGAAGGAGGGAAAGATGTAGAGGCCCATTTTTTCCTTGTAAGACCATGAAATATTTCTTAATATATTTCTATATATAGTTGCTAAGATAGAGTGTTTTTACGAGGCCCGGTGTTCCTAGAATTAGTTTTATAAAAATATTAAATATATTATATATTGTGTGCACGTATTTTATTAAATAAAATGGGATAAATTTTAAATAGTTGATCAGATTGGAAATATAATACTGTGATTGGTTCTAAAATGCGGTGTTTACCATAATAGTGACATAAAATGAGTCGGTGTGGGACGTTCAGACCCCTTTCCCATTGGAAGTGCGTTTAAGTGAATTAATTAATTGATTGATTGATAGATTAATTAAACTTTGACCTAATAAAATGTTTATAAATAGGTAGTTAGGGATAATTTTAAATTTTTTTATCATAATTCTCCCATACACTAGTGAGATCTCCCCCCCCCCCCATTGTAGATCGACAAAAAACCCCTAGATCAAGATGAATCGAAGGACGACGAATGCATCAGCTACTTCCGAGCATTGTGCAGGTGCGTTCTTCACCAAAGATTGATCTAAATTAGTGGCGGGACTCATATTTTGTGATTTTTATTCCTTTTATTAAATTTACTAGAGGATCATTCTTATTTCCTTGATTTTTTGAACCATTTGGCATTTTCATGCACCCAAGTACCAGATTAAATATTATTTAAACAATTTTTATCTAAAAATGTGCGAGTTTCTTGATTGTTTTCAAAGAACTCATTATTTTTTGTGTTCAAAACCATTTTAATTGGTGATTACCCCACTTCCATTTCTTTTTGTTCTTCACTGATGGAATCTCATTGTTCCAGGTTTGACAGATTTTTTTGGAAAACCGAGCCCGATCGGGTACCTAGATTCTCAAAATATCCGCAAAGAAACGACGGATTGATGTAGAGAATTCAAATGTGGAAATATTACAAGTTTTGGGAGAACTTTTATATGAATGATTCAGTAAGAATTAATCATGGATGAACCGAGATGTATGGTGGTGTTAGGGAATGCAAAACCCAATCGGATATCAGTTTCCATCCATCTGAGAGCCGGAAATGGTAGATCTAGACTAGATTTGACATTCATAGGAAGATTGGAGGCAAGATATGCTGAAAAATGGGATGAAATAGCTAGATATACCATGTAGATCATGGATCTCGATATCTATCAGAAACCCAACTACAGTCTATGATAAATTAATAACACCCTACACATATCCCTTTGTAGTGGTTGTGCTAGGGTTTTGGAACCCCATAATGACGGCATGGCATGTACTCCCCTTGACACATCATGTATCACATATCCGTGTGGGGTAGCTATTTGATGGATCACATGGCCAGGAACATTCTATATGTCGATTACATGAACATGGATAGGCCATACTAGTGGCATCCCATGTTAATCCACCTTTCGTATACCATTGTACATGAACACATCCATAGGACATAGCCACATGCCCTATTATTTAGGAAATGGTATGTAGACCACCTATACAACATGTTCGATAAAATGGGGTCAAGTCATGTGTTGGATAAGGACATGAAAAATATGTGGATAGGGACCACACACTTTGTGGTTCTCCTCAAACTTCGTGTTCCCCTTGAACTCTTCTAGTTGATTTTTGAACATCCATATCTCCTTCATTTGAAATCGGATTTTGGCCCATGAGATGCCTATCCTGAGTGTTTTTTTATATAGAACATGATGGATCCCTTGGATGTGGATTTCAAGATATGGTGTGAAATTTTATAGGTTTTACATGTGTAGAGGCGACACCCAATGACGGAAGTAATCATACAGAATCACCAGTGAATCCTGGGAATAACCCTCTAGCTAGTCTGGGTAGTGGAGTTCCCCAAATATAGTACTGGGATTACCCTCCATCTAGGATGGGTAGTGGTGTTCCCTGAAGAAAATACTAGTCTTACCCTCCTATTGGGATGGGTTGTGGCATTACCCAAATATAGTATCTGGCTTACTCTCCATCTAGTTAAGGTAGTGGTATTCACTGATGATACTTCTGAGTTACCCTCTAGTAAGACTAGTACGTGGAGTTCCTCAACATGTTGGGCTTACCCACTAGCTATGTTAGGAATTGGAATTCCCTAATGAAATATTCCAGGAATAACCCTTCAGCTGAACTAGGCAGCGGAGTTCACTGAAAACTCATTGGTCTTACCATTTAGTAGGACTGGGTAGTGGCATTCCCCGATGACATCTTCCAAGAATAACCTTCAAGTCGGGCTGGGAAGTGGAGTTCCCTGATGACTCATTGGGCTTACCCTCTAGTAGGACCAGGTAGTGGTGTTCCCTAATGACTTTCCGAAGTGTAACCCTCCAAAAAAAATGGTTATTGGAGTTCCTTAGTGACTATCAGAGTAGAACCCACCTATTGTACAAGGTTATGGGATCCTTATTATAATTTACGGCTCCTCGACTTTGAGGCATAATGAAGAGACATGGTTTTGCATAGTATTAGAGTGACGAGGAAAACCGATTCTTTCCTCATCCAGATGTTCCCTTGTGATGCAACCTAAAACTATCCAAGAATTTTTTTACAGAAGTAATCAAATAGTATCAAGTTGTTGTGACTGATTCCCTTAGACTTATGTGTTCTAGGAAGATGTGTGAGATGTTGGTAATCCTTTATGGACTTATTTTGGAACTTTTGGTTACACTTCTTCTTAGCCTGAGCTGTGAGATAAAGATTCATTTACTCTCTCATTTGGTATTCTTTGACTAATCATATATATATATATATATATATCCTACTTCAGTACCTACTCTTTAGGTATAGATACTCTCATTCTATTAGAGGCGTAGACGCACGGGGTATGCCACGTGATTTTTGTGATTAACTTCTTATGGTTGGATGATTCCACTATCCTACTATAGGTGGAAAAGTATCGAAAAGAAGTTTATCTTATCACCCTGTTGAGCTCCTTGTGTTTGGATGAGTTCAATTTCACTCTATTATTAGGTTGATTTGTATTCTCTTACTATACCATGTTCTATCTACTTATTCCTTCTTTAATTGTATCTATTACTACTCCACGTTCACCTTTATGGGGAGGTCTATTGGGTATGTATATACTCACACCTATAAGGGATTTTCCCAAAACATGTTGTTTATTTTGAATATGGAAGACAGGTTAATCTTGAAATTAGAGGAGCTTAGGAATATAGGCTGATTGAACCACGTACGGTGGTCGCAGCTTAGCATACAAGAGCTCGGCTCTCTCAACTTTTTACTCTTTTATAGTTTTTTTAGTTTGAGACATATTTCTTGTTTGGGAATGTATTTTTACACTTTTACTCTTTAGTATACACTGATTTTCTACATTTTGTTTAGTGTTCCTACATATTTGGTATATTTATAGCATTTTTTAATCCTTGGTTTCTTTCCCTCTACACTTTTACATTGAGTTAGTTGTGAGTGTGTGTACAGGTTCTTAGGCAAAGGCATAACCAAGTTAGTTATTCCTTTGGTGCTTATTTCCACCCCGTGTAATATGGAGGTGGGATTGGGGTAGTTGCAGCTCAAGCCCCATCTTGGGTTGGGTCGTGAAAATAACTCGGAAGGGAGTGATGTTTTTCTATACTGATGAATGTTAATGTAGCTTTAAAGTGTTAAATAAGAGGAAACTTGTTGCACCTTTTTTCACATTACCCACTAGTGGGGAAGGATTTGTGATCTATAGTGATGAATCAAAAAAAATAATGGGTTTTGTACTCATCCAAGATGCTAAAGTGATGACCTATACCTCCCACTAATTAAAGATCCATGATCCCAACTACCCAACACATAATCTAGAATTACGTATAGTTATCTTTTCATTGAATGTTTGGATATATTATCTCTATGGGGATAAGTTTGAAATATATAAGGATCAGAAAGTCTCAAGTATATATTCTCAAAAAAGGAGATCAATATGATCCAACAAAGGTCATTGAATCTAATTATGGAATATGCTTTTTCTATTCATTTCCATCTTAGAATGGTGAACAAATTGGCAGATGGACTGAGTAGAAAGGATCTAAAAACCCTATCCATGATGGGGATTAAAATAGATCCAACATTATTAGACATTCAAATGATAGAATTGGTAATCATAAAACGGAATTCATCCTTCCTTTATCAAATAATTTCTCAATCATACATTCTTGATAGGATCAAGGAGGCCCAAAAAGATGGTAATGAGCTACAATGAAATGTAACTACTATTCTATAGTTAGACTTTTTTAAAGATAGTTTAGTAATATTTGGAACTCATATATGTGTCCCATAAAACCCAAATCTGAAGAGGAAACTTATGGATGATGTTCATAGCTCATCCTTCTCTATACGTCTAGAAATTGCTAGCTTGTATAGAGATCTAAAGTAGAACTTCTGGTGGGATAACATGAAGAGAGAGATTGTATAATTTATATCTAGATGGTTTATATTGTAAGAATTCAGGGATAAATGATATAATTTTAAGGTTATAATATAGAAATTTCCCATATTAGTATGTAAATGGGAAATCATAACTAGGGATTTTGTCATAGGAATACCCATGAAATCTAAAGGAAATAACAACATCTGGGTGGTAGTTGATCACCTTACAAAGTCAAAACAATTCATTACTATCAAGGACGATTTATTTCTTATCCAACTCACTGAGATATACATAAATTATGTTATAAGACTACATGTAGTGTCATTTTCCTATTTTATTTGTATGATATCTAAGGTTTACCTTGAGGTTTTATAGAATTCATTAGCAAGCATTAGATACATATCTATGTTTCAGTACTACTAATCACCCTCAAACGGATGTTCAATCTTAATGAAATACTAAAACTCTATAGGATGATTTGAGATTGTGTTAAATATACTTCCAAGGATATAGAGATAAATATATTCCCCAAGGGTAGTTATCATCTTTCAATAGTTTCCATTCTAGCTTTTAAATGGTTCCTTGTGAGGCTCTATATGGGATGACGTTTCAGACTTCGACATTCAAAGATGAATTTGGAGTGTTGAATCTTATTGTACCTAATCATATCCAAGTGATGATAGAAAAGGTTGAGACCATTAAACATCTTATAAAATATACAAAAAATTGAGATAAAATCTATGTATAGAATCCTCAATGAGACCAAGTGTTTTAGGTCATAGATAAGATGTTCTTTCATATATAACCTTGGAAGAAACTCATAAGGTTTTGGAAGAAGGGAAATCCTAGTCCTAGATACATCATCCCCTTTGAGAACATTAATCAAATCAGAGCTATGAACTATTAACTAGTACTCCCGCATAACATATCTCATGTACATTATGCATTCCATCAATCCCTATTGAGGAAGTTCATACCAGACCCCTTACATCTACTGAATCTATAGGTGATAGCATTGGAGAACTATATTTCATACAACGTATAGTTAGTAAATATCATAGAGCATAAAGATAAAGTTCTACAAAACAAGACAAAAAATCTGGTTTAAGTGTTGGTTTAGAACCAAAAGTTTAAGGAGGAAACATGGGAACCAGAATATGAAAAGAAATAGAAGTACTGATATTTTTTTTAAGTGTAAAAAATGAAAATTTAAGGGTGAAATTTATAAAGGGGGTAATAATTTAATGGACTAAAATATTATATATGAAATTAAATTCTAAATGAGTAAATTATTTATTAAATAATGTAGTTATAGAAAAAACATGCACTACTTTAATTATTTTAGAACCTTATAAAATATTGATTTTTGTATTTAAAATATCATTAATAAACATAACCGTTGATAATATAGTTTTTTTATATTGATCATTTAGATTAGTATATATTAATCGTTATGATATAGTCTAATGGTAAAATATAGAAGAAATGCTGGCCTCTAGTTATAAGAGTGTGCACTATAAATTATATTTATCAAAGATTTAATGGGTGATGTCATCATTGGGATTTTCCCTTAACAAAATATAAGAATATATTCAATAATTGAAGCTCATGAAAAAACCATTTATGGGATAATTTCAGGCCTATCGATATCATGCACCAAACCATGTTCGTCGAACCATGCTATGAAAGCACAACAATCACACACCTTTCCCATAGGGATTACACTGGTGAAATAAGAGTTTATATATCTATACCTTAGTGATATGAATTTTTATATTTTCTTTTTACTTAAATAGTGGTTATATTTATCCCTTTTTATTATTACTTTGTAGATTATTATATAATGGTTTTGATAAATTTTTTATTCTGATTTAGAGAAATAAAAATTGTATTTATAGAGAATATATATTTTTAATAAAATAACTCTTATAATAAATTCAAAAAAATTAGATATATATTTTTTTATAAAAAACATAATTTTAAATAGAATATATTTATATGTAAATGATAAAATAATATAATGAAGTCCATTGTGACTTTTATATTGGTTATAAATATGTTAGTATCGTAGAAGAATGTATTTTACAATAAAAAAGGATATTATTTAAAAGTGTAAATTCATATATTTAGAGAATTATTATTAAAAAATAAATATTATTTTTGAAATCAGTACATATAAATTATCAAATAGATAAAGTTTCATAATTTTATGAGAAAAAAGAATTTTTGGATAGAAATTAAATACGGTATAAATATAAGGTATCTATTATGAAATTAAAATATAAAAAAATGATTTAATAAATAATATAAATGTAAAACAATACCAAAAAATAAATTCCCTAGTAAAATAATGTGCTTTTTTGTTATTTGGTTAATTTTATAAGTCTTTAATGATTCTTCAAAAACTTATTTTATATTTTAAGGTTTTATAATCAATTTGTTATGAACATGACCCACTTCTACTTCATCAATGGTTCTATTTTAATATGGTGAGTTAATTTCATTATAAAATATTTAAAACCAATCTTATTTTTGATAAACCATGTCCAAGAACTATGGTAAGGATTTTGGTTGTGAATGTTTTATTATATAGAGTCTGAAACCTATGTTTAGAATTTAATAAATAATTCTCCTCTATTTTACTATAAATTCACACCCATCCTCCCACTTCTCTTCAATAAAAACTCATTTAGAATTATTTTATCTATATATACCTCTATAAATCCCTCCAAATTTGTTCTGAGGCTCTTATAAATCCTCTCCCAATCTTTTAGAGTCACCCACTCAAAGTAAGATATCTCCCTCTCTCTCTTTTCTTTTCCAATCAAGTTATTTCTTTCTCTTTATCATTTTAAATCTAAATTTATTAGGTTTTCATGTATTTATTAATTTCACTTTACTATAAAATTTATGTTTTATTTGTTATATGTCATTTATCCCCTCTCGTTATAACCATTACCTTAGTGGTTACTATGTCGAAGTTAGGGGATTCTCTTCCCCTCTTCTTTATTGAAGTATTTTCCTTGACTTATGCCTTTTGATTTCCAATTGTTCATATTGGAATAATTTTTTACACATCCCTTTAATATCATCATGATTACCAAGTCATTATTGACTGCCTTTCACTCTTATTAAACCCTTATATAAATCTTCATGTACACCAGTTATGTTTCTGAAATTATATCATAATTTTTTATTCCAAACATATGTGTTGTGTATACCCATCCAATTTACATTTTGGGGTATTCCCTAAAATGTACAATTCCTTCATTGATTGGGTACTCTTATTAATTTAAAACAAAATCGTTTATCATGGTATCTAAAATGATAAAATACATCCTTATGTTTAATGATCTATGTCACACACAAATACGTGTACATTATAGGAATGTGATAGGTAGGCCTGAAATTATATAGCCTTACAATGCATTGGGTAAGTTTTTTATCTCATTAGAAACCATGTATGGTTCATAGTAGGTTATACTAAGCACATAATGTTACTATTTCTTAGCATTTATCATTTTCTTATTCTTTTGATTTTAGGTTTTATGTTGTAATCACATTCTTATGTTTCCTTGATATTATCATCTTATACCATCGTCAAATGTTCTTCTTTATGATTATCACCATTTTATATCACCGTGATAGGAATATTGACTCACATTTAATACTTTAATAATTTTACACTTTTATATTCCCTTACTAGGATTTATAGATATCCCCTTTATTATGTACATCCCAAGTAATCCCATGAAATATTAGAAGATCAATGGATTTTTAAGGTCATGTTATAGAGTTTTAATATCATTTTATCCCTTCATCAAGATAATGTGTTGTGTATATAATTTCCCAATGAAACTGGGAATATCGATCATTTGGGATTGTATTATCTATATCATTATATAATAAATCCTGAAACATGATGTATAAAATATATGAGTTGTCATAATTAATCACGCTAAGAACATTGATATTTCCATAGATGATCCCTTAGAAATAAATGGAATTGGATAATATATTTTCACTAGAATCTCAATAGAGTAAAATATTTTGATAGGTGATGTAAAAAAGTTGATATATTTTTAACTAATCATAAATTTTAGGAGTTCCTTGAAGGGGTTCATGGAGGCCCCTTTTAAAGTGGTGAGAATGACATTTCTATAAATATTTCAACTTAGTATAAAGGGGGCTGATGTTAAACATGTCAAGTGGATCCAAAATAGATATATAATTTAGTTTGTAAGAGATAATATCAATACAAACCTCAGACACTAAATTCAATTCATGAATTATCATGTTTCAATCCCTTTACCCAAAGAATTATTTCTTTTACCCATTTAAATTTATACCATTGTAACTAGTTTTTACCTATGGAAATTTAATATTTACAACTAAAAATAAATTGGTAATTATTAGAAATCTTTGACCCACTAATTCAAAATTTTAAATCCATTTAATTTGATAATATTTATTAAAGTAACAAATTTAATTTTAAAATAATAATGTATATTTTATTAAAAACAATATTTGAGAAAATATTACTTATGTTCTAAAATAAAAAATATTAATTTTTAAATTAAAACCAATATTTTTAAAATTATAATTTCACATATAAAAAAATATTTTTCTTTATAAAAATTAATCATGAATTTCTAATTCGAAATTATATAATAATAATTTCATAAAGTCATGTTACTTATAAAAATGTAATTTTTTATTATTCATTAAAAAATCGTTCTTTTAGAAAAATAAAAAACTTATAATTATATTATTATTATTAATAAAAACTATATTAATTTTTAAAAATTAAATTCATAAAATTTTATAATTGAATATTTCAATAAAATCCTAAAATATAGTGGAAAATTTTTTATATCAAAAAATCAATTTTTAAAATGTTAACCATTATTTATTATTACTTACTTTCAATTACTAGTTAATTTATTGGTAATATATTATTTATATTATAAATATATTTCATTATTATGTTTTCATAATATACATAGTTTATTTAAATAAAAAAATAATTTTAGAAATATATATTTTTAAGTATAAAATGATTTTCAATGTTTTTTTAACTATCCTAATTATATTTCATTTATATTAAAAGTAAACATTATTCTATTTATATACATATTTCATAAAGTGGTTACTCTTATTCATTATGGATAATTTATTGGATAGGTTATAATGGTCATACTTAATATTTATATTTTTAAATAAATTTAGCATGGTTTCACTTATGTTTGGTGTTGTGTGTGGAGAAAGCTATTGAACACATTGACGTGTTCAAAGGTAATCGAAAATTAAAATTTCAAGGTGTTAAATTCTCCCCATTAAATAAATTTATTCCTAAAGTTTTTAATTAGTAATCTCTAATGAATATATGTGAGGGTATTATTAATATATTCATCATTTTTTATATAACTTCTAATATGACATTTATCTTACTCTCTTAGGCTATATCAAGTTACCTATCAATCCTCGATCAAACCTTAATGATTCTGAAAATAATATACCCAAGAATGCATATAACCTAATCATATGTTATCCATAACATACCTTTCCCAAAAATATTTAAATTTATAATCTAATAAACTATAATGATGTTATATATACGATAAAAATTAACTCTATCATTAACCCTCAATGGTACTAACCACTAGTTCATATGGTCACACAATAGTCAATTTATATCATAATCCTAAAAATGTGTTGAGATTGACCAAAAATACCCAAAATCAATCATAAATTATAAGGTTAAGAAAACTATCTAACTTTCTTTTCTCGAAATCAAACAACACTTTATTAAATCAACATCAATTATGAATTAGACCTAAAAAATATTTATACAAAAATAATGTTTTTTCAATAGTTTTCCTCAAAATAAAACCATGTCATGAAGTCACATTTCAATGTTATTAATGCCATTTAACATACATTTCCATACATTTAAAGAAAAACTAATGAATATTAATCATAAGATGCTTACATATTTCACATAAATTTTAAAAAATACCATAATTTCACCAATAAATATCACTCGCTAATCATAACATCATATATATTAATGATTCAATTTTTATTAGAATATCAAAATCACTAAAATAGGTAAGACTGGGAGACTCACTCTTTCTATCATAATATTTATATACTAAAATTATTTAAAATTTACGTATGTTCCCTTATTTAGTTATAAGACATAGTGGTTTCAAGATAAAATGCATTCTCACTATCATCTTCAGGATCCTATTTCAGCCAAATACTAAATCCAAAATGGTTATGATAATATCCAAAATATGAATATGAAAACATTAATTTTAATATGGTTTCCCTTATTGTATATTTTTTTAACATATAATTCTTTCATATCAACTTATTATATTATTTATTTAATCATTGGTTATACATTGTCATTTTTCTATTATGTTCTATAACCTAATTAGGTAAATTTATTCATAAATCATTTGTAGTGTTTCGTGAAGAAAATTTGAATTAACCAATTCATATCACCCAAGAGTGTCAAACAACGTGTGAAGTTAGG
Organism: Viscum album; assembly: GCA_963277665.1. Lineage (NCBI taxonomy): Eukaryota > Viridiplantae > Streptophyta > Magnoliopsida > Santalales > Viscaceae > Viscum > Viscum album. The sequence continues at coordinate 602,125,823 of OY728128.1, forward strand.
TATCTTTTTCATACACCAGGTGATAATTGAGTTAATACCCAATCCACCATTTTTATGTTTATTAAGCCTAGGTACATATTTTATAGACCCTTTATCCATTTTTAATATCTTGTAAGGAAGGTAATTACTATAAGAATCTAAAATCCCTACTGTATCAAAACATCAAGATGTTATCCTATACTTGGAATTCCCTTTAGACTTATCCTTAGGAGTTTCATAAAATGTATATTATAAAAATTACAAAATAAAATGTGCATTACGACCTTAAAAATATATCATAAACTTAATCCAAAGGGTTATTTATACCATTCAACTTATGATAAATCATAACTTATCAACCCTTAAATTATCCTCAACTAACATTATAAACTCCAAATATATCTAAAAATTTCCTTTTATACAAACTCTAACTCTTATGCATTGTAACCTTAATAAAAAAATCATATACTTGTCCCAAAGTGTTCTCTATACCTTTCAAATTATTATCAACCACAACTTATCAACCCTTTAATTATCCTCAACTAACATCCTAACCTCCATATGTATCTAAACCTGTCCTTTTATACAAAATATGATACCTAATACCCCATAAAAATATTGATAACTCATTTTCAATCATTCATCAATTGATTGAATTCAGTAGTTGAAAATTTTCAGGAGCCACTCATACATAGGCTAACCGAAAAAAATCTAGTTGGCCTCTTTCAATTAGTTGCACGTTATTTAATTCAATGCATGAACAATGTAATGTCCTTATAAATACCATCCAAATGATTTCCCCCTACTTCATCAGTTGATTATTCTTGGTATATTCTAATTTTTGTTAATTTTATTACTTTTTCACACTCACACTCACACAAATATTCATTCTCATCACTACTTAATCACTATTCCCACTATCATCACCCCATTTTTCTATTTTCTTTTGTTTTTTTCTGTTTATCATCTTGGTTACACACAAACACATTTTCGTGATTACATCCCTATGGATCAACCCTTATTTAAAAATAAAATAGTTTCAAGTATAAATATAAATAATTAACTTTCATGAGACTATATATATTATATTATGTTTTTTATTTTTATTTTATTTTTTTTATTTTTTTATTTTTTTCTTTTTTTCATTATTTTTCTTCTCTATCATGGGTATTTATCTTAAGGGGTAAGCTAGTTCATGGAAATATTAGTCCAGTATAACCTTATTCAATCAAACAAACAATGGAGGGTATTGGGATTTATCATCTATGGTTTCACACATCAGTGGGGTATTTTCATCAACGGTGGTGGCATGGTGGCTGGCAGTGTGACTTCTTCCTAAATTGCAGCTCTATTCGGATTGAATCATCTGTTTCTCCCATAAATCTTATAATCACACTAAATATTCCATACATATCCAATATTTAATCATTATAAGATGGGTCTTCTTCATTGTCTTCAGTGTATTAGATCTAGGATTGGTCCAGGATTACAGTAAATGGATTCAGTATTGTGGTGGCTTTCATATACGGTTCTTGTATAGTAGAGTTTAAGTTTCATCTTCCATTGATGTTTACAGAATCAAATTGTAAATATTAGTATATGTTTATCTTTCTCCATCTTCTAATTTGATCACTTATAAATTATGTCCTATTTCATCAATTAATTCGGCATCACGTCATACCATGGTGGTATATCTTGGCTTGTCCTGAGTTCTTCCATGGAACGATGCCTCTATAGTCTATAGAGGTTGATTTTATGGTGGTAGATTGATATGGGTATGTTATATATGGATGTTTACAATAGTTGTTGTTGATGTTGGATGGTGAAGAGATGTTATATCAATGGGGTGATGGTGGTAGGTGTTGTTGATGGTAGATCACTAGATGGGTGGAGGTAGATAATTGAGAGATGTGGGTGGTTGATTTGTTGTAGTGTTAGTGGGAATGGTATCTTGGAACATGGTAGAAACACAATGTAAGGGTTAAATAATCAATAAATTTTAATGGTATCAAGGGAGTGAAGGGGGATGGCGGTAGTTGTTTTGGGAGATGTGGTGGTAGAAAATGGGAACTATAGTAGGGGTGATAGTATATGGATGTTTCAAAAGGAGAATTTGGGATAGTAGATTGTGGTTTGAATGGGAGAAATGGGAAACGATAGTAGATCATGGTATTAGGGTAGTGATGGTGTCACCCTAGTGGTAGATCAACCTAAAAGTTAATAAATTTTAATTTCATTTTAAAAAGTGATTACAATAAAAATTTATCAATGATTTAACCAAAATAAAACTGAACGCCATATGAGATGATTGAAATAAAATCAAATAATTACAATAGACAATGAAAAATGGTTATGAAACATTTAGATTCAATCACTAATAAATATTTTTCAATAACATTTCTTTTGAGAATAACTACAAATTTCATAAAAATAAATTGAAATTTTTATTTCAGAATCAAATTTCCAAAAAATGTAAATTCCAATAAAAATTATTGAATGGAATGAAATGAATTAATTAATTTCATAAAAATTATGTCCATTTAAAAATATTTATGTTTAATCCCTAAAATCAACATTTAAATAATATATCAATAGAATGTTCATTCTAGTGAAAAAAATCATCAAATGTAAAATATTTTCAAATTAAAGATCATATTTATAAACAATTATCAATTATTAAACCAAAAAGGATACGGAAAAGTGTGTAAACATGGGACACATAAAACACCCCCACACTTAAATTTTTATCTATCCTCAAACAATTTCATTCCCTTTATGTATTTATAAAATAGTAGAAAAGAAATGTCATAGTCTTCTCAAAATGAAGCATGTTGATAAATTAAATTTTTTTGAAACAAATTTCTAATATGGTCTAGAATTTTCAAAGTGTTTTCTTCATTATAAGTCCTTCCTAGATTTAAATACACATTAAAAAGTTACATAGACACGTTCTCCATTAAAAAATTCCTGCCTCCTAAATAAAGTCACCCACTTCCCTACTTTAACTCTAATTCAAGATCCAACTCTAAGATTGATGATATCAATGCTTTAACTGGAAATAAAATCCTAATATGAGGTATCTTCAATTTTAACTCTTTCTTAAGTTCCAAAAATCATTCAAAAATACATTATTCACATCATTGATATAACTCACATAATTTTTTTATAATTTATTTGTCCTCTTATACATTGTTTTAATATTTACCTCAAATTAATCAACTCATTTTTTTATTGTTAAACACTTTATTGATTTTTTATCAAATTTACCTATACATCCATGTGTAAAGAACTATGAAAATGGTGTTTTTTGATATGTACATAGGGATTACACACACACCCAATGCATTCACCATCGGATTTCAATTGCCCATTTTACTCCAAATTCAAAATACTTATATGATTATCATTTGATTTAGAACAACAAGGTTTTTTATTTTAAAAAAGGTGATCCCCCTAGGTTTTAGTTAAAATTTCATGTTTCCTTAATCTAAAATTAGAATTCATAAAAATATATTCTATCTCCATCCTTTTCTAAGTTTATATGGATAGAAACCATAAAAATAGTGTGTAACATCGCTTAGTAATCATACACCCTCAAAATTTTCAGAATCAATGTAAACACTAGTAACCATCATGTTATTATCCTCTTAGAAGGATAGAATTTAGGTGAAAATACATCCTAAAGACCCTCAATGTTTGAAATGATTTGAAAAAATTGATAAATAATTTTGACCTTTTTTTACCAGAATATGAAATAAATTAAGGGGGATTTTTTATGAGTTTAGACTTGAAGTACAACATATCCTAGAGAAATAATCCTCTCTCTCGCATTTAAAAACAAAAATTTTACCCAATTTTGAAGAATAATATGAGAGAAAGTTTTTATTCAAAACCTATTTTAAGATCAGTAGTATATAGAATGTTTAAGGGGTTCATAGGAATATATTTTAATCCTTTTTTCCACATTTCCAAATCGATTTTTGTGTTTCTTTATTGAAAATTTCATATTGTTAGTTATTATATAAAGATAAATAATTTCCCAATATTAGGTTAGAAAGAAGAATAATAACCAATGATGAAGCAGAAAAGATCATTTTGAAGGAAGAGGCATGTTGGGGGAGCTAGCCTGATTTTAAAAAAATACAACTCAACTAAATTTTAAAAAAACTAGATATTAACAAGATTATGAACTTGTTAAGAATATAAATTCACAATTCAACTCAAAAAAGGTGAATTACCTAAAACTTTATCATGATCATCATGTAATAAATAGGATTAGAGTATTGAAATGGAAAAATAAAAACAAAAATTCCTTAAATATGTGTTATTTGAATATTTATGTTCATTTATAACCGTTATCCTTGTGGCCTTGAGAGAAGTCCTCTGGGTGATCCTTTTAATTTCATGAAAGGTTAATAAAAAGGAAATAAATATCTATAATTTAAATTTCAGGAAAAAATCAACCAAAGGTTGAGTGAAGGAGTTTTTTTTCAATATTATCCAATTTATTTCTTCCTTATTTTTCCCTTACTATGTTTTTGGTAGAGATAACATGTCATGTAATGACAATAGATATGAGTGATATTAGAAAGGTGAATCAGGAAACAAGATTTAACATTATTGGTCAAAAGAAATAATAAAAATTGACAACAACCATGGGTTTGTTCCCATGAAACACTAAATTTATAGTCATCATTTAGACATGAGACACATTCATCAATCATGAAAGGAGATAACAGCCTTGCCCTTTGGCTGACCCTCAAAGAAGTGTCTGATTATTTAGTTAGTGACCAAAAATTTTCTTTTTTCTTCCTCAACAAGCTCTAAATCCCCACTAAAAACACTCTTTAAATTTTGAATGGTCCTGAACTTTTGTTTAGTTTTCCCATGAAAGGTTTCAACCTAGAATTCAATAAAACGACCCTTTTACCAACCTTCAAATCCTTATTCGGGATGATTGATTCAGAAAATGATTTTGTTTTCTCTTTGTAAATTTCATCATTCTAACACGATTCACTCCTAATTTCTACCATCTCACTCAGTTCCATAAATCATCCTCTCATTGATATACTTGAATTCAAATTTTAAGGCCTTCACTGCCCATAATGAATTTTGATGTTGTTCCACAGGCAGATGAAACTATTTTCCAAGAGTATCCAGTAAGGATTAATCCCTATGGAAGTATTATAAGTAGTTATATAAGACCATAGAGCTTCATCCAACTTTATAGACCAATCCGTTATTGGGATAGAAACTCTTATTTCCAAAATCTATTTTATCTCCCAATTATATATTATATCATGGACACTTGATTGTGGGTGGTAGTCTATAACAATTCTATGATAATACTCATACTTATCTATTAAAGTTTATACTTTATAATTATTTAAATGGATTCTGTTATCTATTATGAATTATTTTTGAACTCCAAGCCTATAAAATATGTTCTTCTTGAATAATTTAACAACACGATCATCGATATTATTAGGAAGATCCACTACCACAACGCACTTGGACAAATAGTACACAACCACAAAAATATGTTCATTTACATAAGAATATGGGAAAGGTCCCATGAAATTTAGTGCCCATACATCAAAAAATTTAACCTCCAGAATTCCATTATTTTTTATATCATTCCTTATACATACATTTCTAAGAATTTGTAACTTTTCATATCCAATCACGAAACTCCTAGTATCCTTGAACAGTGTTGGCCAATAGAACCCCACCTGTAAAAAAGTCTATGTATTTATTCCTCCTACATGGTGTCCACCCCAAGGTTATGAATGGAATATTTAAATATTGGGGATCATTTCCTTCTCATCCATGTACCTCCCCAAAATAAAATCAATACATATTTCAAAAAGAAGAGGGACATCACAAAAGTAGTATTTCAACTCAGATATCAATCACTTCCATTGGTTCAATGATAGTTCCTTTTCTTTAAATACTAAATCTAGGAAATTATAATAATCTACAAACTAAGAATATTACATTACAAAATCATAAATTATTTCTCATCTGATAATGATGTATTAAACTCTCTTGGCTCATCAATTTGGGTGTTGAGAAGCCTAGACAAATCATCTGCAACCACATCTCCATCCCCCTTTTATTTTTTATTTGAAAATAAATCTCCTACAACTAAAAATTCAACCTCATGAACCGTGGCTTTGATTATTTCTTAGCTAGTAGTAAATTTTTAGCTAAATGTTAATTGAAAATAATAACCTAAAACCCTATCATGTATTGTTTAATTTTTTCAACATAAATGATAATAGCATCCATATACTTTTTAGTGGGGGTATAATTCTTTAGGTTTTAATCCAGTAGCTTACTGGAATAATAAATAGTATGTATCCTCTTATCCTTGCTCTACTACAAAAACAATCACCCAAATCTAAATCCCTAGCATCACACATAACCTCAAATGGGAACATTCAGTCTCGGTCAGTGATAATGGGTGAATATGTAATATTATCCTTAAGAAAATTAAATTATTCTAGTAATTTATCCTAAAATATAAAGGTTGTGTCCTCAAAAATCATGGAACATAGTGGCCTAGTTATTTTATATAAATCCTTGATGAACTTCATATAAAATTTAGTATATCCTAAAAGGCTTCTAATTCCCAAGACATTCTCAGGTGGTTTTAACTTTTGGATTACCTCTATTTTATAATTGTTAAACAATAATCCTTTCATATTAACATTATGGCACAAGAAAATTCCGTCAGTTATAATGAACTAACATTTCTCCCAATTTAATTAAATGTTTGTCTCTTCACACATAAGTAATATAGTTTCTAGATTTTTCAAACAGCCTTCAAAATCATAACCATCTATGGAAAATTCATCCATAAACACTTAAATATATATCTCAATAATATCATAAAATATTTCCATCAAACACATTTGAATCATGGAAAGAACACAACATAATCCAAAGGAAATTCCACTGTAGAAAAATGTCCCAAATGAACAAGTGAAAGTGGTTTTTTCCTAGTCTTCTAAGACTATGGGAATTTGTTTGAAACAAGAATAACCATCTCAAAAATAGAAAAAATTATTTACAACCAACCTTTTATGTTTATAATAAATAAATTAAATTATAAAATAATCTATTTTAGTTGAAGAGTAAATTTTTCTTAATAATTGTAGAGTATCCACTTGGTCTCTTCCCTAAATTAATTTTTTTTTTATAATTAGTAACAATTGTGAAACCTCCTTTATTAGGGAAAAATTATATCAGACTAACCCATGGACTATAAAAAATAAGGAAAATTAATCCACCATTAATAAAATTAATGACTTCCTCTTTAAATATCACATTCATGTTTGGTTTAAGCCTTTTATGTGCATCCACTCTTGGTTTACACTATGGTTCCATGAGGATTTTATTCATGTAGTATGATACAATTATACCATTAATATCAGCAATATACCATCCAATGACTTACTTGAACTTTCTCAAGACACCAAAAAAGCATATCCTCATGACTTAATTGTAAATTAGATGATAGTATTATAGGCATTTTAGAGAACTCACCAAAAACATGAATACTTCAAATGAGCGGGTAAGGACATGAGTACCAGATTGGGTGGTTCTTGGCTCGAGGGAAGACACTTTGGTCTAGGAGGTCCATGGTCCTAATGTTGTGTCTTAAATAAGGTAGTGTATAAAACAACCAATTTATTACTAATTTTTCAAAAAAATCTTTATATGTAGATTCCATTATTGGGGTCAAAATGTGTTCGAAAGAAAACTCATCTATGTGTTCTAGGAATTCATGCTTAAGCTCATCTAAAGGAACCTTCTCTAATCTAGAGAAAATCCACATGTAGGTTTCATCATTAATCTCATGTTCACTATTAATTTATTTCAACATCCTCAAAAAACTATTCTTCCTCCTCATCAATAGATTCTTTAGCTCCTAAAAGATCATCTTCAGTATATATTTGGTCTTGGGTGGGTTCTTTTATTTTATTGAAAACATTAAATTCTTCTCTCTATTCATGGAGATTAAAAATTAATTTTACCTCTGAAAATTTAATGACAACTCCACCTATAAAAATAAAGGGTCTAACAAGAATGATATGATCCTCTTGGTCACATTGGATATTTGGTTTCAAAAAATAAAAAAGAAAAAAAATAGCCTTCCTACTCATATTAACATATCTCTACCCTACTAACTAAGTGAGTAATGGATTGATATAAAAGTTTTAAAATAATAGTGGTGGCTTGTGGAACTCCTAATCTAAACTGTTTAAATAAGGAAAATTGAATTATATTAATTCAGTCTCTAAGATCACATTGATAATTAAACTGTCCACCTATATCTCCAAATGTGAAAGGGATGAAGAACTCCCTGGATCATGAAGTTCGGGATTTATCATATTTTATAAAATAGTACTACACTTATTTGAGAGAATGTTAATAGAAAATTCTTCAATGTTTTTCTTGTTAGAATAGATTTTATTGAGTGATTTATGATAATATTGGACTTGAATTAAGGTCTCTAAGAAAGGAATTTCAATGTTTAGTTTCATAACACCCTTTAGAAATTTTAAGAATTCATAATCCCAGTTTCATTTTTAATTATGTATGAAAAAGTATTTACTGGATCGATATTCGTCACATTTTTTGGAAACCCTTCAAATTCCTCTTCAATATTTTTCTCCTTTATTTTAATTGTTTTTTATGCTATTTTCTTGATGTTTTTAGATAGAATTGGTTGAATTAGATTTTTTTCAATACTACTATCCAAAATAACAGTTTCAATATTTCCTAAATTCGAATTTCCATATTCATCACATTTTTTAATCAATTTGTGTACTTTCCTATCTTCCTGTTGGGTTTTTAGACCACTTCTAGTTGTCACATCCATGAAATTTTGTCTAGAGCTCACTTCAATGCTTCTTGGAATCATACCGTTGTCTCTACCACCAATATTTATAGCTAACTACCCCATTTGTTTCTATATTTTTCAACCTAGAATTAATTTTCACTTTATCAAAATCATTATTGGACTTCTATTCATCAAAACTACCTACCATAAAATAGATCATACACCTTACTTCCTCTTTGGAGTTAGAGGATCCATCATTTGGATGGGTTGTGAATTTTTACATTGGTTATTTCTAAAAGATATGGGTACAGTACGTCAAAGCATCCAAACTCTTTTCAATATAGATTCATATGGATTCAATACCACTGATTATAAGTTTTTTGAATGGTTCATCCCTATTGTGTATCCTAGGAAAATAACGAGAAAATTTTTCATTCTTCGGATCTTGGGTAGGCATATCAAAATTAAGAAAACATAATTTTAAATTCCCAAAAATTCCATAGTTGTGAAATTGATCTCTCAGAGTGTATTGAGGATTTTCATTAGAAATCCATAAGATTGTGTTTCAGCTTGTAGAATAGGATTGGGTTCTTTCCTCATAATGGTTCTTCTTCTATATCATTTCCCTTTTTATTTTTGTGACAATGTGTTAAAAAAAATTCTCTCCTTAGTAATTTTATCACTAAAATCCCCATCATCAGATTGGTCCACCAATGTTTGGTGGTAAGGGGTGAGGCTACTGTAGGATGTAACTATGAGGAATTGGAGAGTGAATTGGTGGTTCGGTAACTTTCTAAGAATTACCCAAATTCTATCCCAAAATTTATAAAATAATTGTCCCTCATCATGTAATAATCTAATGATTTTGTGTCCGATTTTAAATGTCATTTTCCATGGGTAAAATTTCATAGTGAAAGCATTGTGAAGATGATCCCCAAGTGTCAAAACATTCCTCTTCCAATTTATAATACCAATACCAGGCATTTACCTTGAGGAAAAATGGGAAAAGTCTTATTTTAAGATCTTTTTCACTCAGTCCTATTAGTGATAGCTACTGGATACTATAGTATAATTCCCTAATGAAGACAAGTGAGTATTCACTAGGAATTTCATTGATGGTGGGTAGTTTTGAAAAAATGGATTGTTTTATTTCATAATTACTAGTCCTTGTAAATGCATAATTAATTATTTATTATTATAAATAGAAAGTAATAAGAATTACCTCAAGCTATGCCTCTTCATTATCTGATTTCCAGATAGATTTACATTTCTAGGTTGTTGGTTATTCTAGTTCATGGTTTCTCTATTATCATCCATTTTAATTTGTTGTTTCTTCTTTTTTAAATCACTAAGGTCCCTCTAAATTTTTGTTAAATTGGTATTTCTATTTTCAATTTATGATCACATGTGAATTCACCAACAACTTCATCTATTTTTTTTTGAATTTTATTGCATACTTTTTTAACAATTTTTATATGTAATATGGTTTTTTTATATTGTTTGCTTTTTATTTTATTTTTTTATATATTGATAGTTTCATTAGTATCACATGACCTCCGTGAAAATGGAAAAAAAATTATTCCACCCTAGGTCATTAGCAAGTCTCGTTCAAATTAATTACTTATAACCATACATAAAACTAGTATTGTGATGAGTGAGGTTAAAACCATAGGGAATGACTCATAGAAAAGTGTTTTTATGAAACAAAGATGAAAAATAGAATAAAAACAAAGAAAATGTAAATATATATTGATGAAAATGTGATGGTGATGAAATAGTGGTTAGAATAAATATTTGTGTGAGTGTGAGTGTGAGTAAACAACATGAGCAACAATAATCAGAAGCTAGCGAGAACAATCGATATATTAAGTCGGGGCGAATTTACAAGATGGTTTTTATAAAAAATTACTCTATTCATGTATTAAATTAAATATCATTGAACATATTGAAATAGGATAACTAGATTTTTCATTACATAAACTAGGGAATGAATAATACCTATAGCTTTTTAACAGTAAAAGTCACATGATCATTGAATGAGAAAAAAATAGTTATCACTAAGTTCAATTTGTCATTTGAAATAAATTTTATACTCGCCCTTAATATTAATTAATAATTTAGTGAAGTGATCATATTGAAGAATATTTTGAAATGAATTTTGATCAAGATCATATTTCATTGATACTTGATGTTTTTCAAAAAAATAACTATCTAAAAAGAAGTAGATAGATACATCTAGTTAGATAAATTAATGAATGAATTAAAATTGATTAACAATCCCAAAATATTACCCTAAGATTGTTTATCCAATGATCATGATTTTATAAAACATATTCAAAGATTTAAATATATAATTATTCATGCATAAATAATCATGAAATAGGGTAAGAGAGAAAATTAATCTTCTCTATCCCGTAGCTCCTACTCAATATCCCCACAGTGATCTCCAGTAGATCTCAATGTGCCTCTAGTTGTGCTTTTACTCTCATATGTTCTTGGTCTGGGGTTATTTCTCATTCCATATTCATATAACAAGATAAATATAGATTTTGTTTTCTTAAACCCATCATGATCTCACAACCATAGTTTTGATATGATCCTTATTTCCAACATGTGGCACATTCACTGTTTATTTTCCTTCATTCCAATGATAAGATCACAAATCCCTCTAATATAATCTATAACTCCTCAAATCTTTTAATCATGTAGTGACCATAATTCCACATCTCAGATTCATTCCACATGGAATTAACAATGGTCATGGTCACTGAGTAAGGAAGCTCTAATCTTCCTTCCCATGATCTCATACACTTGTAATCATCTTACTTAATTCAACCATGTAATCATGAGAATGTCAAGTTTCATTCAAAGGTGAGAACCTCCAATTTTTAAGAAATTGTTTTCACGAATAACAATTTTAGGCCACGGTCTAGTATGATCAATTTTTTGGGCCTCTATCGCACCTTGGTCCCTTACAATGTTGAGCCCACGAACTTGCATTTTAAATACATTATTATTATTATTTTGGGCTTGATGTTGCTAATAGACATCCGAGTATAAATAAATATATTACTTTTCCATTTTTATTATTATTTATAAATTTATATATTTGTGTGTGTTTTATATTTATAAACTTATTATTATTATATATTATTTTTACTATTTGTATTATTTTATAGTTTATGTTTTTTTTTTGTTTTTTTATTTTTTTATTTTTTTCTTTTTTTTATCATGGGTCTTTATCTTCAAGGGGTAGTGTCATCTGTGATAGCACTAGTGTGGTGGTTTACTCTTCAATCCAATAACTAATGGTCAAATTAAGGCTTTTTCATCCCCACCTATATACATTAGTAGGGCATTTTCATCAATAGAGGTGGAAGGGTTCTATTTGATGTGGTTTCTTCTTCAACTGCTTCTCTATAAAGCTCAAGGTCTCTTATTTTCCCATATATCAGAGAATCATATAGTGTATTCCTCGCATATCCTCTATAGAATCATCAAGTGAGGGATCATATTCATCAGCTTCAGCATCTTCAATCTACGACTAGTTTGGTATTGCACCAACTGGATTCAACATTATGGTGGCATTCAGATCTATTTCCCACACAATGGAGTTTGGGTTTCTTATTCCAGTTATGTTTGTGGCATAGGCTTGGGAATCTGAGTCTAGGTTTTATTTCTTAATATTCTCTATTGATCACCTATAAATCATGTCTTGGTGCATCATTAGCCTCATCTTCACCTTGTAGAATGAAATTATATCTTGTCTTGTCCTGAGTTCTTTTACGGGGAGGTTCCTCTGTAGTCTATGATGGTGTTTTTTGTGGTGGTATACTAAGTTGGGGATTATAGATGTGGATGATTCTAGTAATAGTGGAGAATTGTAGATGGGTAAGTTATTGTATATCCATGGAGTTCTAGAGGTAAGTGTTGTTGGTGATAGATCATTGTATGGGTTGTAATAGACGGTGTAGATGGAGGATGTTAGATCTGTAGTGGTGGAAATGTGAACGGTAGCATGGAACCCAGTGGTGGAATAGTAGAAAGGATAAATGGTAGAAAAACTTTTATGGTATAAAGGGTATAAAGGGGGTATAATAGAATATTTTTTGGGAGTTGTGGTAGTAGAAACTGGGAATGGTAGCATAGGAGAGAGTAGATGGTAGTGGTGGTAAGAGAATTGAGATAATAGACTATAGATGGTGTAGTAGAAATGGGAAATTGTAATAGTTTGTGGTAATAGGGAAGTGATGGTAGCAACCTCATAGTAGATCAACCAAAAAATATATAAAATTAAATTCCATATGAAAAAGTTATTAGAATAAAAAATTATCAATCAATTAACCAAAAAAATTGAACTCGAGAAACAAATGATTGAAATAAATTCAAGGAATGTCTTTCGAAAATGAAACAATGGTTCCAAAACATTTTAATTCAATCACTGATAAATATTTTCCAATAAAAATTCCTTTTAGAATAACTTCCAAATTCAAAAAAAATTGCAATCACTATTTATGAATCTAATTTCCATTAAATGTAAATTCCACTAAAAATTATTAAATTGAATAAAATGAAATAATTAATTTCATGAAAATAATTTTTATTCAAAAATATATATGACAAATCCCCAAAAACACATTTTAATATTATATTCATATAATTCACATTCTATTGAAAATTATATTCAAATATCAAATATTTTCCAATTAAATATCATATTCATAACAAATTATCAATTATTCTACAAAAAATTATGTAAAAAAGTGTGTAAACATAGGCCACAGAAAGCTCCCCCAAAATTAAATGTTTTTTTCCCTTAAACAAAATCATTCCCTTATTTTATTTGTAAAACAAACAATAATAAATTTCACAATCGTCTCAAAATGAATCATGTTAATACATTAATTTTCAGAAGAATAAATTTTTCATATGGTCCATACTTTCCAAAGGATTTTTTCACTGTAATTCCTTCCTAGATTTAAATTATCATTAGAAAACAAAGTGGAACAGAACCATTCATCATTGAAAAATTGATGCCTCTAATATAAAGTCACTCACTTCCCTTTCAAATCAAATTTAAGATCCAAATCTAAGAGTGATGACAGAAAATATTTAAGGGGAAATAAAATATTAACAAGAGAAACCTTCAATTATTACTCTTTAATAGGTTCCAAAAATCATTCAAAAATCCATTTTTCACCTCTTTGAGACAAAAATAATAAATTTATTATAATTTAATTTCCCCCTTTTTCATTTGGGTTCATTATTCACCTCACCTTAGTGAACTCATTTTTAATATTCACCCCATGGTGGGTGGCCCAAAATTTGATGTAACCCTTGGTCATTAAATTACTACAAAATAGGCATTTAATATCATTGGTATTTACCAATGCTAGAAAAAATCGCTGATAAATGGAATTTTTATTAGTGCTAATGAAAGCGCTAATAAATTCAACCCTTTATCAATACTTTTTTTAGCGTTGATAAAAGGACCATTTATCAGCACTTTATTTTTTAGCATAGATAAAGGGTACCCCTTATCGGTGCATTATTTTTAGAGCTGATAAAGGGTACCCTTTATCATCACTATATTTTTAGCACTCAAAAAGATATCCTTTATCAGTTATTTTTTAGTTCTAATAGAGGTCTGAATAAATAAAATGAAATAATTAAAATAAAAAATAAAAAAATGGGTTTATTAAAAAAACTACAAATATTATTAATTAAATAATTATTGATAAAAATCAATAAATTGATTATACAATATATAGATTATAAATAAAAATAAATAATATGTATTAAATATATAGATATATGAAAAATGAAAATTAAAAAAATATATTAAAAATAAGTAAATTTAGAAAAATATTAAACGTTTTATTAATTAGATGATTATTGATAATGTTATTAAATAGTATATATTAAATATATAGATATATATTAATGTATATAAATATGATTTATATAATAAAAAATATTATTTATGATTTATAATAAATAGTAATATATTTAGTGAATAGAGGTTTATAATTAAAAATTAATATGAATTAAAAACTCGGAATAATTACATCGAGTAATGGGCATAACTGAATGTCGTATGATTTTTCAATTTATAACATAGATCAAATGTATTATATTTATTTCACATATACAAAATTAATGCATTTTTATATAAATACGCACACACAGAAATATTTTTTTTTGTAATTTAATCAATTTATATTATTATATATATATACTATGTTTTAATGTTTTTAATATGTATTCATCTTTATTTAAATATATACACATTTTTAAATAAATTATATTCATTAAACTTTTCCAAATTTTCAATATTTTACTCATTTTTAATTAATCAATTTTACTCATATTTAATATGCATGCACTTGAGATTAAATATTCATTAATAATGATAAAAATAAATTTGTAAAAAAGTATCAATAAATAAATATATTTATAAATGTATATTTACTATTTTATTTATAATTATAAATAAATAAATGATATTTTTTTAAGTACTTATATAATTATTAATAAATAATTATAAAATTATAATAAATTTATTTAAATAATGAATATTTTTAATATTTTTATATATATAATTATATAAATATATATAATGATATAAATATTATTCTTTAAAAATGCATTATATAATAATAAATAAATATTTATATATTCAAAGAATTATAAAATTATAATTTTATAAAAAGAATTATTATAATGATTATAATTATATATAATAATTATACTTTTTAAAAAAAATATTGTAAGTATTTATCAGCGATTTTTTTAACACTCATAAAAATATTCATTTATCAGCACTAAAATATTAGCGTTGATAATGATTTATTTCATCAGCGTTTATTAACATAGCACTAATGAAAGCTATATTTATCAGATATTTTTTTGAATCACTGATAAAAGTGTCACAATCTATTTTATGAACTATAACAATCATGAACTAGTTCGTGAAATCCAAAGCTCTCCATAGAAGAGACTTGCTATTAGTGCTCCTCATTATCTAATCCATGCTCAAATCTAGGCTAGAATCAAGGCTCTATTTATTTAAAGGCTCGAATCCATGTCTCGAGCAATTTAAGGGTTGAACACAACCACATCTTGAATGAAATCTAGGTTTTTTTATATCTCTAATTTCCCTTGGTTATCCATTGAACCTTCTCATCCCACACCCATATATCTTAAAAAGTCTAGTTTCACTATCCTATAACAAAACAACCTGAAATTCATTATGTTTTAGATATATTGAAGTATCATCATTCCCAATATCATGTGGTTCTCCATAGGAAAAGATAGGTATTGTGCAACTTGAAATATATCAAACCCAATGTGGGGTCATTTAGTTGTGTGGTTTAATAGGCTCCCAATACATATATTCCATGACATCTACATCTTTTCAATTGAGAACTTTTGAAAAAATCATCCATATTATTGTCATTGTTGTCATTGGTTTGAAATATTATATTAAAAGGCACTTGGATGATGAAACATATGACATCATTGGAGCCTTATATTATGTCATGCATCAATTGGAACTAATAGGATTGAGTGAGGATGAACTGAAATATAGGGTTATCTCCTTCTATTTGAATGGAAATTCTATAAGTTTTTAAAAAAAATGGATGATGAAATATTTGACACATGAGAACAACTATATAATGATTTTTTCATGAAATTGTTTCCTATGATAATGAGCACTAAAATATGGTGTACAATTAATGGATATATTTAGGATGACTATGAACTATTTTAGGAGGCTTGAGATAGATTTAGGGGTCACTTATGAAATGTAACAATCAAATTATTCTGATTAATCTATAAAATCAGATGATAAAAACATTATATATGTTTAATTTGTTGTCTTATTTATTTAAATACTTCTTGAAAAAATGTAATGTTTTCAGTTATTATTTTTGAAAAAATTTTATTTGAATTTAAATAATATTACTTAAATGTTATAAAAATAAAAAACAAATAGTTTTAAGGTTCTATAATCCTTATACTGTATTATATAGGAAAAACATATTTTGAGATAAAATGAAATTGATATTTTTATTTTTATTGTTAAAATATAGTCCAAAAAAACAATTTGAATGAGTCATTTTCTAGGAAAAACTGCAGCATCATGGTGTTTTAAGAAATAAAATATTTTTTCATTATATTCTGTAGAATAAGATTACATTATTGATAGAATTTATTGTTCACAATCCTTTGGTATTGATCAAATTTTTTCTAAATTAGATCTTTTCTTTGAAAAGTAACTTATTTAACAAGAAAAGTATTCTATTATTTTAATATTAAAGAATATTTTAAATCATTCAAGAATAAATCTCATTCCACTGGACATAACTAATTTTTATAAAATAAAATATTATCATTTATGGATTTAAATTTAATAAATATGTTTTACTATAAGATATTTTTTGAAATAAAAATTATTTTTTATAGAAAAAATCATTACACCTTTAGAATCCCACTTCATGTCAACTTTAATAGTTTGGATTTAACAATTTAATAACATGATATTTTCACTATGGATTCTTAATTATATTGAATTTTATAGTTTACTTACATAATGTTAAATTCATTTTTTATGTCCCTCTAGTGGTAATATGATGCCCCACAGATGTGACTATCTCA
The DNA here is from genome assembly GCA_963277665.1 of Viscum album. Lineage (NCBI taxonomy): Eukaryota > Viridiplantae > Streptophyta > Magnoliopsida > Santalales > Viscaceae > Viscum > Viscum album. Next base: position 602,143,314 of record OY728128.1, read on the forward strand.
ATTACTTGACATAAAAAAAAATTCATTACAATACATTATCATGACCTTCTATGTTAATAGTTTTACAAAATGAGGAAAAACATTAACTAAAACACTCATATATTTTTAAAATATTGGACATTTTTTGGAAAAATATATGCAAAAAAATGATCCATAAGAATATTTTATTGTTCTTATTCAGATCAAATTCCTCATGTCACGTTGTTCTTACTTAGATCAGGCTCCTCATTCATAGATTTGATCTAATTATCATCCTTCTCAGCCTCTCCAAATTATTTAGGCTCTACTTGGGAAAAATTAGGTTTTTCATAGAGTCTAAATCCTTCAAGTTTTCACCAAAACTTTCCAATCAACAATGACTTTTTATTTATTGATTTCAGCCTTGTTTGTATTTCTTGAATTTGATAAAAAATTCCATCATTGAAATGATAACCCACTCATTAATTCTTCTTAAAAATCACATCATTTCTCTCATCATACATCTAATAAAAAATATGTTTCCTATAATTTAATCCATCTAAAAATATATCATTATTTAGCATTGCATTTTGGTTCCACCCTTAGGAATATATGATTACCATCCAGGTAATTATCAAAAAGGGGAGACATTCACCTTTGATAATGAATATCTTATGTGTATTTATTTATTTATTGTACAAAATAAATATTTTACAAACCCAGAATGATATATTTACTTTATCTCAGATGATTCAAAGATTCAATCTAATGTATCTTATTTTCTCCCCATCCTCCGCACTCATTGATTGATTGTTTGTAGAGATCTATTTCTGTTTTTTTATCATCATTATTCTTTTACTGTCAGTATATCCCTAGGGTCAAAATTGTTTTCATAGTAAAATCATTATCCACATAATTTATGTATTGTTTCATATTTATGTTTAATTTTTTTCTTTCTAGCATTACTTATATAATATTTGATTTTTGGTACAAGTGGATTCTTATGTTTGATTTGGGGTGGTTTTTTCGAAGCTTCTCGTGCTCTTGATGGATTGGACTTCAAGCCTCTAACTATGATAATGACACCAATAAAATGCTTCAAGAATGCATGAAACCATTAGGAAAATCTGAATTCCTACAACTTATTTAATTTATTTTTTCATAATTTTATCTATTATTTGTAAGTTAATTTCCTTATCAGTTTTATCTTATACGTATTTATCTTTTTTCACATATTATTTTGGAAGTTTTCATTTTCATTCAACTATCTGCAACAATCCAAAAAAGAGATAAAATGATTCTTTGGGTCAATACTAAAACGTTTTCCATTTTCTTTTCCTTTCTTTGTCGAACTTCCAACACTACTTAATAATTTGATGTTATTATTTAATATACCTTTCGTGTTGTCTAATTCCTCTGGTCTTCTGACTTTCAACAATGAGAAAGGTTTTTCAGCTAAGATCATCGATTCAATAGGCAGTGTTAGCAGTTCGAAATATAAAGACAATGGAAATGTTGTAACATTAGAATTTAGTTTCTATTAAGACTTTAGGATGTGTAGAAATCATCCACACCTAAATCCAACACATGGTGGGACTGGTATGACTCCATGTGCTTCTTTTTATTTAAAATTCACATTAGTTTTAGTAAAAACTACAACTAACGTACTCAAAACCAATAAAAAACATTCTGATTGTTTTGATACTTTGGGGAAATGATCTATAAGCCATTTGAGATGTGTAGGAATTATTCTTACATCAATTTGGTGCATGGTGTGACTATTATGACTCAATGTGTCTGTTATCAGTTTAAATTGAGATTTTTGTTCAAAAAATGTCACTCAATAAAAAAAATAAAACACACTCATATTTTCTTGATAATATAGTAAATCTATTCATAAGTTATTTTTTATGTGTAGTAATTTTTCTCACATCAAACCAATACATGATGTGATCAGAATATGTCAAATATTGTGTTTCCAGTTTAAAAAAACATTTTCTTAAAAAAACAAGTGATGTACTCAAAATCAAGAAAATGAATTCATATTTTTTTAATACTTTAATAAAATGATCTATATGTCATTTGAGATGTTTAGAAATTACAAATACCTCAATCTTTCAGACGATGTGACTGGTATGACTCCAAGTACATTTTTTATTTAAAAATGACAACAATTTTAATAAAAAATGTCAATTAACCTACTCAAAAACTGAGAAAACGCATTTATATTGTTTTGATGCCTAAATAAAACAATCCATAAGTCATTTGAGATGTGTATGAATCAGTCGTACCTCAATTTGACACACGGTGGGAATGGTGTAACTCTAAGTGAATCTTTTTATTTAAAAATAACATCGATTTTAATAAAAAGGGAAATTGACCTACTCAAAACCAAAAAAAATGCATTCATATTGTTTTGATACATTAGTAAAACAATAGATAAGTCATTTTTTATTTTTTAGGAATCATAAACACCTCATTCTGATACATGATTTTCCCGGTATGACTCAATGTGTCTGTTATCAGTTTAAAATTGATAGTTTAATTCAAAAAATGTCACTCACAGAAAACTAAGAAAAGGTTCTTGTATTTTATTGATAATTTAGGAAATTGATTGATAATTCATTTTTTGACATGTAGGAATTAGTCTCACATCAAACTGAAACACGATGTGATCAGTATGACTAAATGTGTGTGTTTTATGTTTAAAGTGTCATTTAAGTATAAAAGACAAGGGACATACTCAGAACTGAGTAAACAAATTTGGAGTGTTTTGATAAATTATAAAATTGACCCATAACCAATTTGGGATGTTTAAGAATTATCCACACCTCATTCCGAAGCATGGTGTGACTGATATGACTCCATGTGGATCTTTTTATTTAAAATTGATATCAGTTTTAGTAAAAAGGACAACTCACCTACTCAAAACTGAGAAAACTTAATCGTATTGTTTTGATAATTCCATAAAATGGTCCATAAGTCATTTTTTTATGTGTAGGAATCAATTGAACTACAATATGATACATGATGTGTTTGGTATGACTCAATGTGTCTGTTATTAGTTTAAAATAATCATTTTTGTTCAAAAAGTGTCTGTCACTAAAAACTGAGCAAACATGTCAAGATTATCATTATAATTTAGGATAGAAATTCATAAGTCATTTGTGACATGTAGAAATTGGTATCGCATCAAATCGACACAAGATGTGACCAGTATGATTCGAAGTGCATGTTTCCAGTTTAAAATGACATTTCAGTAAAAAAGACAAGCAACGTACTCATAATAGAGTAAACACATTCAGATTGTTTTGATACTGTAAAAAAAAACAATCCATAAGTCATTTGAGATGTGTAAGAATCAACTTCACCTCAATCCAATGCATGGGGTGACAGTTATGTCTCCAAGTGCATTTTTTCAACATATAAGTATTATTTTAGTTTAAAACACACTCCATGTTTCCAAAACTATGAAAATGAGTATAGATTGTTTTCTCTTCATTTAAATTTTGTATTCATACTTTATTTTTCATATTTCATGATATTTTTGGTTTTTTAGTATTCTATTACAACATACTTCACTGGTGCTACAGTGTGTTCTTACACCAAACTACAGTATGCCCCTTTATAAGTTCTTTTATAAGAACTGATAAAAGACTTGGGATTTTAATCTCGCTCTTGTAGTAAACGTTTCTCTAGTGCTGATAAAGGCCATTTGAATCACTATTAAAGTAAAATTTTGTAGTAGTGTAAGCTATTCCCATGAAAATTAAATATCTATAACCAAAATTTAAACAAGTTTATTAATGAGTTGGGTTCAAACCATTGGGAAGGACTCATAGAAAAGTTTTTTTTATAACCAAGATATAAAATAGAAAAAAAAAGTGGGTGATCATAATGAGAATAGTGATGATATAGTCATGAATTAGTGATGAGAATGAAGATTTTTGTGAGTGTGATTGTGAGAGTGAGAAAGAAACAGTAGATTCAATAATTAAAATCTTGAAAGAACAATCAATTGATGATGTAGGGGGAATTGGATAACTGGTTTTTATAATGATTTTCCTTTATTCATGCATTGAATTAAATATCTTGGAACTAATTGAAATAGGTTAACCAGATTTTTCATCAGGTCAATCTTTGAATGAATAGATCCTATAGATTTTCAATTATAGAAGTCACTCGATCACTAAATGAGAACAAATTAGTTATCACTAAGTTCAATTTATTAATTGAACTCAATGTGCAATTCGTTTTTAAGCTTGATTTACTATTTTGTAAAATTCTCATATTGAATAGCAGTTTGAAATGATGTTTTATCAATATCATTTTTCATTGATACTAGATGTTTTGAAAAAAAAATTGTCTAAACAGATATAGAGAGAAGCATTCAGATTGATAAATGCATGAAAAAAATAAAATTAATTAACTAGCTCAAACTATTCCCCTAAGAGTGTTTACCCAAAATATCGTGATTATATAAATCATATTAAATGATTTTAATAAAGAATAATTCATATAGATTGAATAAAAAGATATATGGGAAAGAGAAAATGAATCTTCTCTATCCCATAGCTCTTACATCGGCTCCTTGTTGTGATCTCTAGTATCTCCAGATGTGCCTCTGGTTGTGAATGTTTGCTCATGTGTGCCTAATCCGAGATTATTTATCATTCTAGATTATTTAAACATAATAAATCGATATTTATGATCCAAATCGGCATGATCTCACAGTCAGAGCTCTGAGATGATCATTCTCACCTCCATATACCACATTCACAATGTACATTCTTTCTTACTGGTGATAAGAGATCAAACCCCTCTAACAGAATGTGAAAATCCTAAAATCCCAATTCCATGCAGCGACCGTGATCCCATGCATTGGATGATCTCCATGTTAAATGATCATTGGTATTTATCTCTAAGTGAGGATTCTTGAAACTTCCTTCCCATGATCTCTTTCACTTTTAATCATTTTACCTGATTCAACCAACTAATCAGAATAATTTTAAGATCCTTTCAATGTAGAGCACCACTAAATTTGGGAAATTATTTTCCTCAATTCCAATTTTAGGTCGTGGTCCAGTTTCAACAATTATTTGTCTTGTTCTGCATCATAGACCCTTGCGGTGCTGAGATTGCATGACTGCATCCTAAATCTATTATTTGGGGGGCTCTGATATCACTAGTTAACATACCATCATTTTTTTATTATATATAGTTCTTTACTTATTTATTTATTTGATTTTAGTTCATTATTGGTTATTATTAATATATATATGTGGGTATATGTATTTTTATACTTATATACTTATTATATATATATATATATATACATATTATTCATTATTATTATTATTATATTTTTTTATTTTTTTTTATTTTTTTTCCTTTTCTTTATCTTCTATGGTGTGGGTCGTCATCCTCAAGGGGTGGGATCATCTATAGAAGCACCAGTATGGCAGTGTGTTCTTCAATCCAATAAGAGATGGAAATCTTCATTATCCATGACTACACACATCAGCAGAGGACTTCATCAACGGCGGTGGAATGGTGCATCGGCGGCCTCAGATTCACCTCGTGGCATGGCCGTAGATCTTGGCATTGCATGATTTCTTGGGAGGCAAGGAGATCGGTAATTTGTGGCAGTGGATGTTTTGGTGAGAGTATATGGGGAATTGATGGTAGATCCATGGCAGTATATCATTTGATGGGTGATGGTAGATGGTGGATAAACTCATTAATGAATTAACAAAAATAAAATTGAATTCCATAATAAAAAAATAATTGAAATAAATTCAATGAATATCTTTAGACAGTGAAACGATGGTTTCTTAAAAAAACAATTCAATCAATGAGAAATATTTTCTAATAACAATTCTTCTAAAACTAAATTACAAATTCTTAAAAATAAATTTATATTTCTATTTGAAAATCAAATTTTTGGGAAATGTAAATTCCCCTAAAAATTATTCAATGGAATAAAATTAAAGAATTAATTACATCCAAAATATGTTCATTCAAAAATATGTACATTTATTCCCCAGAAGCATAATTTTAATAGTATATTCACAAAATGTACTTTCCATCACAAAAATCATCAAATGTCAAATATTTCCCATTAAAGATCATATTCCCAAGAAATTCTAAAATATTCAGCCAAAAGGGATGTGAAAAATTGTGTAAACATAGGTCACATCAACCAACAATCCCAAATCTCATGCCATAAAAACATAATTCGCATACATACATCGATACCAGTTGTAAAATCCTTATTATAATCATCCTTAATTAATACATAAAAAAATTTATTTCATCTCTTACATTTTGAGGATATTTTCATGTTTAGAGCTTTAGGGAATTATGAAAAAATATAAACTAACAAAACCCACATTCTTTGTATTAAAAAGACATTTTTTCATTATATATGAAACAATATAATTCATAAAAATATTTGATGCATCTCATAAATTCTCCACACTGGATATATTTTTAGGCATAGCATGTGTGATACTTCATAACCTATGTAAATGGAAATATAAGAATGGATGATCTCAAAATATCAATAAGGGAAAAAATAAAATTGAGTTAGTCATGAAATCAACAAGGAATAAATAATATTTCAAGAGTATGTAATTAACATTGAAGCCCCAATCAACTTGAAACTGAGAGATTTCATTATCCCTAATAATAAATGGAAACATGGATATCGATAATACTGATCTTATATTGATGAAATTCATAAAGTCAGGCATTAAAAACATTCTTTCACGACCTTATTCCGAGTTGTTATCATGTTATAGGAAGAGGCAGACACTAAAACTCAATATTATTTTTCTCATGAGAATTGTTGATGCATGGAAAGACTATATAATTCATAACCCCACCCTTCACTTGTATAATTCCAATGAATTCACCATAAGAGTAAACAAGACTTTTACTATCATTCTATAAAGAACCTCCTACTAAATAAAACATGGCTATCTATATAATGAAAGATACATAATTTCAATAAACGATCTACCTGAATTAGAAATCAATAATCACTAAGAATATATATATTTTCCCACATATCAATAAAATGGATAACATAGTCATAACCCATCTAGATAAATAAGTTTCAAGGTCAAACAATACATATTGAACATGATAATAATTATACATATTAGAATAACATCATATGGAATACCAATACTTTTCCTCATGTTAATAGAATTAAATTCTTTCTATGTGGGCATCATCCAATCTCAATTACAAAAAAATGTGATGTTCAGACCATATATAACAATGAGTATCCAGCTAATTCGATACTGGAATAACTTGATCATAAGTCATGGTTTGAAAAAGAAACATAACCTCAATGAATTAAAGGAATCATAGAATAGTGTTTACAAAAATTAAAAATACACTTGTAAAAATAATTCCATGAACAGTATCATAAATTAAGGGTGTAACATCCCGACCTAGCTCACCTCTAAGACAGTGGTCGGACCTGTGTGTCACAAGACCTCAATCACATCTCCCCTAACGCTAGAGGCTGTCGACTAGCAGTGAGTGCCTTTTTGTGTCTGAGGGGGAGACTAGGCCCTCATAGGTAATAGGTATTATCATAATGAAAGTAAACAACAATTAATAATAACGAGAGGAAGCATAGAAATGAGTAAACTACTACAGAAGAAATATGAATAATCAAACTGAATAAGAATCAAATGTGGAAGCTAATAAATAAAACCATGTACAAAATTATGTTATGATATGATGTCTATATGAAAGTAATGGTTCAAAAAAACAATAATATATGTATTCTATCAACTAAAATGAAAAGACAAAAAGTGTGAAAACTGCATCACGAGAAAGGCTCGGTCCTCTGCCCCCAATCTCCATCCTAAGAAACAAGAAAAAATCAATCATCGGAAGAAACACTTTTCTCTTTGCCAAAACCTGCAAGCATATAATCTACACGGGTGTCAACGACGCCCGAGTAAGGTGTGAGATAAAATCCCAGTAGGCCAGCACCCAAGGAGTCTAAACCATTCCATTTCGTGCAATGATAAAATGCAATGTGCCATTATATAACAATTTCAGATAATTAATTAAGTGTAATGGAAAAAATAAGTCGTCCCGGGTTCCAAACGACACCGGTGCCTAATCACCTACTTCAGCCTAAGCTGGGAGTCTGAAAACAGTACCTCCATGTAGAATACACATATGCATATATATGATGCCAGGAAGAGTAAGGTAAAACAAGGAAGATCTATATCCCCAAGCCTGTGCTTTAATTTGGGGTCTAAGTCATGTTTCAACCATGTGTGCTTCAACATAACATAAAATATCTCAAAACTCAAGAGACTAAAAGTGACATTAATATAAATCATTAACGCATCATTATTAAGGATCAATTTGAGAGTTGGAGTCTGAGCTCATCCTGAAGGTATCGATACGGAACATCCTTCAATTATAAAATAACACCGATCCCATACAAGGTAATCTTTTGAAAGAACAAGGATTGGTTGTGGCATGGCATTACCCTAAGTCCGTCCTGATCTCGAAAAAGGGGGTCGAGTGTCATCCGAGGCTGGATTAGCAACATTGTCAATGGATTCGTCCCGATGGACCCTTTTCGAACCGGTATCACTCATAAGTATTAGAAATCCCAGGGAAGTCTCGGTCCGGCAATGCCAAGAACACTGCCCCCCAGCACATAGAGGTAACTGTCAGGAACGAATGGTCTAAGCGTAACCCTTAATATGGGACCTACCTCCTTTCCCCGCCCTAAATTTAATTAATGTTCTCACAACCTAAGAAATGATATCAACATATGTAATTTTAGCTTGTAACCAAATAGGTACACCCGTGCATCACACAGTGAAAATCAAATATTTCAGCATTGGAATCTTAACAAGGCAAGGTACCACATCAACAAAAGCAGACAAATGCACCTTTAAATAAATAAATAAATTAGACGAACCAACTTCCAAGATCCAACAATTCTAATGTTCATAATAAATTTAATTTATTATTTTAAATTAAATACAACAAAATAGGTTGTCAAAAACATGCAGATAAAGACACTTTTTAATAATAAATAAACCAGCACAACGAACTACCAAATATTCAACAATTCAATATTTATAAATAATCTAAATTAATTATTTAAATTGAACACAAAAAATAGGCTGCACAACACATGAAATTAAATAAATTAAAAGTCTGTGCTAACATAAATTATACTGACCAGGTCGGCATGCCCCAAGGGGTGTCCGACCATGTTGCAAAAAAATTAAACAAATTAATTCATGATCAATATAGCAGAAAAAACTTGGTGATACAAATTAATTAATTAATTTGGGTGAATTTTCCCAAATCCGGTAGGCACCGACTAACGGCACAACGGTGCATTTTTATAAATTGCAACGAATAGGATGGAAAGATAGTAGACACCCTACCTTATGGTTGTAGATGATCTTATGATCTGCGGTAGGCTTTGATTTTACATAAAATGGAAGAAATAGATGATTTCGTAAAAAGATCCCAAAATAAGACAAAATCATTCTGCGGTGAACTGCGCAATGGATTTGGAATGAGATCACACGACTCTTAGTGAGTGAGATAAGCCTTACCGATAGGTTCAAAGCGCACCTAACGGCGAAAGAAATGGATGAAGAATGGAAGCGCGACGATCTTCTGAAGGGAGGCGAAGGTGGTGCGCACCACCTAGGGAGGAGAGTTGTGCCACGCATAGTAGAGGAGGAGGAGAGGAGGAGAGTAAAAAAATAAATAAAAAGGAAAGGAATTAAAATAAAAAGGAAAAAATAAAAAGATGATAAATAAATAAAGTAGTGGAATAATTAAATAAATAATTAAAATAGGTTTACCTCATTTTAATTATTTTTAATTTCTCTCCAACCGTATCTATTTATTTATTTATTTTTATCCCTCTTTAAATTCCATTAATTTCCTTTAATATGTTTTAATTATTTTTAACCAGAACGTTGCACTATGGCGCGACGTAATATTATACATAAAGCCTGATCAATCATTTAATAAATTTTAATAGTCGTCTGGAACCCGCAACAAGGTGCACAGGGGCACGCCCTTGGTCGCTTTAAAGATTTGGATTAAAAACTTAAAAGTCCACAACTTGATTTAAGTCGACATGTTAAATTAATTTATGTAGGTAATTAATAATATTTTATCTAACCTAACAATAAATATCCCTCTATGTATATATGTGTTATATATATATATATATATATATATACACTTCTGCATATTCATGTATATACACTCACACATGTATATATAAATATATATATATATATATATATATATTTAATCCCATATATATATATACCTCATATATATATATACATCAATGTTTTTGTCCTAATATAATAATAATAACAATAAGTAAAATAATAATTATTATTTAATTCAACCCATCAATGACACCATTAATATTTTAATGACAACAGCCATTAATAAAAATTATAACAGTTATTAAATAAATATTGATTGTGCATTTGTATTTAATTGGAACAATTAATAATATCTTATTTATTACTTTACCTAGTTATTATTTACACCGCAACACAATTTATTAATTGTGGTAGTGCATTTCCATTTGTTGACATCATGGAAAATAATAATATTAATAATAAAATTATTATTTTTATTTCTAACACCCAAGAAAAATATTTAACACAATTAAATTACCTTCAGGTGAAATATGACCAAACGTCCGATTTTTGGAAATGTTATACCCTGCCTAGGGTAAACCCCGTGTCCGAAAACTATCAGTGGTCTCAGATTTCTCATTCGACGCACTGTTTGTGAGAAAATAATTATTTATTATATAAAAACGGAATAATTAACTAATTAAAAATAAAAATGGAATTATCATGTGTGAGGGTTCCAAACAACCGATACGAATCAAGGTTTTACCCTACCTAGAGTAAAACCGACATTCCGGACCTAACGGTGGTCTCTGATTTCTCATACGACGCACCATTTTAGAATTATTTCAATTTATTTTAATGAAAAAAACACATGTATTAATAAAATAAACTTAATATTTTTATTCTATCAACGTCGTAGTGTCATCTATCGGAAAAAAAGTTCTGACACTCGGTTTTTAAAACCGACATGCCCAGTTAACGGAAAAAAATTATTTTCTGTATTTTTTTCATCCGGTTCAAAACACAGAACGTTAAAACCTTCCCACTTTATAACTTCTGATCCCTGAGAAGCCTTCAAGAACAACAAAACTCTCACCCGGTCTAAAAGGTCATCCAGTCTCATACAAAAGGTCGCGGTGTGTATCTAAATGCCCAACACACGCTTAACATTGGTTAGGAAAGCAACACAAGAACCATTAAGATTTCAGTCAACTCTCATTCTCCAACTGAAAACACCGAGACAATATTTACCCAAACCATTTTTTCTAGAGACATGACCATGTCATTGTCTTTCGAAACATCGGGTCAAACCTACTTCCCACCTTAGGTCATAAAGTTATAAAGGGAACATTCTGAGTCACAACACCTTCCAGCATCGTAATTTCCTACAAGAGACAACCTTAAGCGTTCTAGCGACACTTTTTTCTTGATTTCCAAAACAGATAAAATGGTTGATTCACCATCGCCCTTAAAACCCAAGTTGAGTTTGCTTTTTATGAAAATCCCTGGTTGACATAAACTACACTCGTCTCACTTGACAACATGCCAAAAAATGGTCCTTCACTGACCACTTCATTGAGAATGATAGAGAACTAGTCATGCCACTGTGGCTGACCATTTAAGAAGGCATCCAGCATAAAATTTTTGAATTTTAGGAACTGAACTGTGAGGTATTCTTCAAATGAATCTCGCATTTACCGCGAACACGTCTACTAAAGTTCATACCTGACCTCCAATGACGTTACTTGATTTAGGCATCACTGAGCTTGACGATAAGTATAGGGTAAACATAGATTGGCACAACATGAGTGAATGGAACTAATGTTAGGTAGTCCAAACTCCATGTTTACGAGTGAAACATTGGTACAAGGGAATGATTCCCATATCAAAACATTGACCGAAGCCAGAGAGACATCAAACTGGCAGTCAAGTTAGATGAAACGGTTGGTGTAGAAAAGTCCTTCATTAATTACCACACAGAAATCCAAAGGTCACTCAAGACTGAACAAGTCTTGATAAGAATGGCGCATCAAAGTGAAACACTGAGGAAAACCACCCTAACAAATCCCTACAACTTTTAAAGCTTTAGTATGGCGTAATATCGATGCTCTCTTAGTGCATCAAGGACGAAGGAAAGATAAGGGACATGCTCGTCACTAATGGAAAAGTACACTAAGAGAATTAGAAGATTAACAGAAGGAAATTTTTTAAAAAAAAGGCATGAAAACCTGTAACACCCCAAGATTTCATAGTGTGTTATTTCTTCAAAATAATTCAATAACTTTCACTACACGCAACACCGAGTTCAAGCGCACCATGACTTACCAAACAAGCTGTTCAAAAAAGGTTATGAATAGTATTAACTAAATTTTAAACTTTATATAATCCTTATAATTTTAGAATCCATATTATGAGTTTCTTAGACATAATGTAAGAACAAATTCATCTTCAGTATTGTAGTTTTACCAACTTTTAATAGTGAACCCTTTTTAAATAAAATATTTTAAACTTTTTGACTAAATGGGGACATCAAAAAATTTAAAATAAAACATCCCAAGCTTCCACGGTACGCTTTCCTTTGAATAAAACAGTAGCGTGTGTTGTACGAAACTTCGAGTTTTAACACACACCACAACCGATCAAACTAGCCGCTATGAATAGTAATACTTAATTTTTTGAAATTATATATATTTTATATTTCAAAATTGACTTCATTTTTGGATTCGGAATATCAAATTTAGCCTAAGGTGAAATTTTGGTACTTTTCGGATAACTTTCATATTTTGATGAATAGTAAAAATTACTAAATTTTAATTAAAAACAACTTTTTTAATCAAAATAATTAATAGTGATAAATTATGAATTTGAGTGGTTTTAAAGTATATTTAGAATATATTTTTACCATTTAATATAATTTTGGTCATTGGACATAATTTTACAATTAAACCGAACATAAACAAGTGTCAATCTTTTGATAGTTATTATCTCTTAAAAACACGCTTTTTGTTTTGACAGCGGGAATTAATTTTAAATTAATTTCTGCCACTTCTGTGTTTTGAATTTAGAAAAATGGATTCTATATTTGTAATCAGGATGTTCAAATTGTGTAAATAGGTAACTTTTATTTTTAGACATTTTGAATAATTACTGCGGTAAATATTTTATTTACCATGGTTAAGGGTAAATCCGGTAAATAAGGGTTAAAATAATATTATAATAATACTAAATTACCCTAAAACGTGTCTTAACCCTATTGGTTGATACATGGTCGACCATGGGCATCTTTGGGTCAATTTTGGGACCCCATTGATCCACTTGTAAGTGATAATGACACTTTATTTTAATTAAGTTAAAATGAATACAAAAAATGGCATAAGCTTACATCTTTTAAAAGAACAATTTTTACTTAGGGTTATACATGTTAGATTTTCGATTATAAATATTCATTAGAAATCTAAAAAGATTTCCTACATAATGATATTTTATTTATAATTTTTAGACATCAAATAATTTAAATTATTAATGACACAATAATGATGCAATGTTTACCTCATTAATAAATCATTTAAATAAATAAGATTATAATGATTAAAATATTATCTAAAACCTGTCCAATTCTTATTGGTTGATGTTATTTAGAATATGAGTCATTTTATCTTCGACCTCAATGATTTTTGGACCATTATAAACCGAATATAATTATATTATAAAGTAATACTTTCACTCTTTCCTAAAGAGCCCCTCCTCTCCCTTATAAAAGGAGACCACTTCTACTCATTCCTCACACCTCTCAAGCCACTTGGCTCGTCCAAACTCTGCCCAACTAAGCTCCCCACATCCCTCTCCTCCTCCTTGAAGCTTCCCCTTAGGCAGAAAGCATTTCAAGAAGTCCTTTGGTTCCAACCAAAGTGAGTTACCTAAATTAAAGGTAACATTTTTCTCTAAAATTATTTTCAATTATTTTGCTTCTCCATCCCCCAAACTATTTTTATTTCCTTTCTTTTGTAACAACACCAGTATCCACAATATACTAGGATGTTGTTATAAGAAGGATTCAAACTACACATTCACACAACTCCATCTAATGGATGATGAACATAATTTTTCTGTGGATGGAAAACTAACGCCTCACGAAACAATGATTGTTCAAATACATCTTACCGCCTCTCATGGTGGCCATTAGGATGGCACTGTAATTAAATATGATATTAATGATATATATTTTATATATAATCTTCTGTAATTCCATTTTATTTCATACAATTATTCGTTTCATGTTGTATATACATACGATAATTTCATTTGAGGAAGTGCGGACTACCGCCCCCTTAAAATGATATGACTCGTTCATACCACACATGGAACGTATAAAGGATGGTGTTAATGAACTTAAGTAACATATATATAATATTATATTTTACTGGAATAGTAATATACCTATGTATCATTTGGATTCGATTCTTTTAAAATAAAAATTAAATGGAAGTAGCATTCGTGTGTACGTACGGACTACCGTCTCCACGAACGCGATGTGATTCATTCTCCATCGTATCCATTCAAGTATAATTATCATTTGATGATTTAAAAATGATGTTTAAGGACTTTATACCATTCTGGATATTAATAATATACATCCCATTAATAACGAATATGGCTCACATAACAAAGAATATAAAGTAAAATGAACCCGTTAACACCTGAAATGACGATAATTCTAAGATATTATTAACAAATCAATGTTAAAAGATCATATATGATATCATATTAAAGTAACTGATTCTTGAATTATTCAATAACAATTATTTCACCATTATACAGGAGGTAAACCTACCATCGACCAAGGAAAAAGTACAAAGTAAGGGCTTCTCTTATCTCACTTTCAATTCCATGAGATTTCCATTGTTCGCTACTAAATTATTGAAAGTGGTGTATTGTGTACTTCCATGATTCACTTTATATTCATGTTATTCTGTAAATCATTTGGTGGTTATTAACTTTTGTCCATGCGACTCACTTGATTAACGTGGTAAGGGGTTTCTTGTCTCACTTTTAATTCCGTGAGAATTCCATTGATCACCACTTAATTATTGCATGTTGTGTATGTGTACTACCCATGATTGTATTCATTGTGTAATATACTTTATTTTATGGGTATTTACATCATCATGGTATGATCTTTCTTTCATGGGTGTTTGTTTCTTAAGTTACCTAATCAATAAGGGAATTTGAGATTTCAATTTCCACTCATTTGGCTTTACGCATATTTCATTTATTATATTACCCCAAGATTATGTGTGGAATCACTATTCATTTGATTATGTGATAATTTCCACTCCCCTTACTGTGGATATACTTTTGATACACATAATCACTCCATTGAATATTCTCAAGTCATTGATATGAATTTGATAAGAGTAATTTTAACTCTTTCACCATTTGTTGAGTTAAACATCCAATTCGTTGGTGTTGTTTTTACAGGAATATGTGTGAATATACTTTGATTGTTTTACACTGAATATCCAATCATATTTAGTGTATTTATATTTTTCACACATAATTATGTTGTTGATTTATCCTTAACCTAAGGATATGGCCTTTATGAGAGATTTCATCTCAACTTACATTCCATTGAGACTTCTTTGTTGATATACACCAAATCACTTTTATGTGGTGTATATAATGTACTTTGACATAGTATGTCATGAATTCCCTTTATTCTCATGATATTACAAATTTTTGATTACCTCAATTATTTTCATTCAAGTGTCTCTCTTTTGGTTAGAATCTCTAACTAAAATACCATTTTTAAATGTTTTAAAGACTTATTCATCTAAATCTTTCTCATTAATGTCCATGTTTTAAAAATGGTTTTAGGGATTTATTTATATGGACATTAAAGTTTAGAAATTAAAAATACTTTTAAAAAGTTTCAAAGTGGTATGGGTCACTTTGATTCAAAAATCTATTTTTAAATGGCTTCTTGACAAATAGTGTGACTTTTAAATGATTTCATGAAAAAGGAGGATATTTCTCTCAAATAGTTTTGATGATTATTTTCATCTATGTCAACATCCTTCATTATTCTTGATTGAGGTTAATGTGATACAATACAATCTTCCATATTGTATCGAATGAGTTATGTTTGACTATGGATGTGCTATTTTTATACCATTCATGGTTTGTGGTAGAAGTATTGACATTTCGTATGCTAGTTTTAATATGAATGTTTATGTTATGTTTAAACCTGTTCATATGAGGAATGCATTGGACTTAATAAGTGACGGGTGGAGCCCGCTATAGCTCCTCGATGCATCGGTAGGTCTCATGAGACAAACTAGTGTCTTGGCACAAGGCCTTGGCAAAATCTTATTTGTAGTCTTGGCACGAGGCCTTGGCTATGTGGTTATGATAGTCTGGCATTATGCATTCCATCATTATGAAAGTGGTTATTGATATTGCATGTGATCATTCGACTAGTAGAATATCCATGTGAGTAAGTAAATGGCATTATTTCATTTTATTTATGCCATACCATGTTGAAAGTTCAAGTTTCAAAGGCTTTTGTTTTAGTTATAAATTGCCTTAAGTGTTTATGATTATTTATGAAAGCTTCTGCTATAATGTTATCCTTACTGAGCATCCGAGCTCACCCCTTTCAATGTTTTTTTTTTCCAGGATTATGAAGAAGTAATTTATGAATGACCTGCAGGGATAGTATGAGGGGATATGAAGACAAAATGTTTTTTTTATGATGTAATGTAAAAATTTATGGATATATCTAGTTATTTTAAGGCTACTAAACTAATTGGTCTTTCGAGACTTGATCTTTCTCATGATCATGCCAATGTTATGTAATAATGCACCGACTCTGGGTAACTAGGGTCGGGGCGTTACAGTTGGTATCAGAGGAAGTTTAGTACAAACCTTGGTAGCTAGATTTAGATAAACTCTGATTAGAGCACGTAGACCTAAGATGAACTTTGAGGATTAGTATAAAATAACTTCCTAGAATTTTGGTATTGTAGAGATTTTGTGAGTTTTCCGAGCAATACATCCCTGTCTGGATACGAGCAGGTAGAGGCGGCTCTGGAACAGATGTACCTAGGGGTAAAACCCGAAAACACCGCTTTGAGCTAGACTCGAACGGGAACTGGTGCACGACAACGGGCCTTGCTGCACTCTTGGTTACGACACTCCCGGGGGATATGCTTAGGATAATTTACATTTTCTTTACAAACCGATTTAAGTAATATATACATAAGATGAGAGTAAATGACCTTGGTTAATCCTAATATGTTTCAAATTGAGAATATGGTGACATTTTAATCTCTAAATGATTTTACGACTACTATTACTCACACAATGCTTTCTGGTTTTAGTCAATGGCTGGATTACAAGGAAGTCATAGTGACTTTGAGAATGATGTACAAGGTGGGAACGGTGGTGGAAATGAGCAAAAAAATGGAATGTTGATAGGCGTAAAAGATATCGTCTTTATGCCAAATCAGTTTTCCAAAAATATGATCAACAACATATATATTAACCAACTCCCAGACTCAACAAGGAAGAGAAAGGTGATAAATGATAAGATCTCCAGTAATGGAGACCATGGAGAAAAGAAAACTCAATTTTCATCATGCAGGAATTGTGGAAAGAGACACCCAGGAAAGTGTCTCAATGGGACAACGAAATGTTTTACGTGCGGGAAGGAAGGACATAAAGTGAAGAATTGCCGAAGAAAAATGAATAGTACTATGGAAGAAGATAAAAATGGTCCCAAGAGTCCATTTACAGTCATTTGCCGTAAATGTAGGGGACCTGGCCATTACCCGAGTGAATGTCCTATTTTATAGGATATTTTCTTTCTCAAAGAAGAAGCTATTTGGAAATAAATGGTTGGAGAAAAATTTAAAAGTATTAGCACTCCTTGTTGATGGGTTTACTTTGGAATAATTTTCTCTTGTATTTGTAACCCCTCAGTTTGCCATGTGAGAATGATATTTGAGGAATAATTGTCTCTTCTCTTGTGGATATAGGTATAAATAACCATTTGGTTTTATATGATCATTGGGGTTTGAGAAAATGATAAGTTATTATAATTTGGGATGAAAATTCAAAGTATGATATAACATTTGTGGTTAAATTATGTTATTTTGAAAAATTTATCTCATTTTGGTAATATTATAGAATATAGTTTTTGAAAAAGGACAACACGTAGACCGTGTGACAACCCGTCGCGTCGGACAAAGCTTTGGGAATCGAACCCACAAACAAAGTGCGATTGGGATTTATCGCCTACCACTGGACTACGTGAAGTCCCTGGTTAGTATGACTTTTTTTTTTGTTAAATGATTTTATTGATCAATAATAAGATGATTTGGGTTCTTATGTCTTATCAAATGAATACCCTTGGTATAGGAAAATGATTTGGTGATTAAGTGATAAATGTTATTTTGGAAGATGTTCGTTTTGTTAGGAACACTATATGCCCAAGGAAAATAGAATACAATGAGGTTTCATTTGTAGAGTAATGGTGGATTTTTATCTACATTTTTATTGTTGATTTATAGTGATTTGGGTTATTTATGGAAATGATTAACCTATAACAGAGAATATGTGATGATGTTAATTACTTTTAAGTATGTGACTTTAAGAGTATTTGATGTCATTTGGAGATACAATGTAACATGGGAGACTACATAATCAAATTCTTCTATGATTTGGGTTTCAATATTAGTTTGGATTATATTAAAGGATTTTTAAGGACAATTGGTTATTGAATGGTATCTATTTAACTTTTGGGTATTGTTGGTTTAATTTTAGAAATTAAGATTAGTGCATATTTATCTCAATGAATATCCTTTTGGGGGATCATTAGATCTTCACTAAACATTTTGGTTTTGATTAATCTTCAAAGACAATGTAAATATATGGTTTATCCTGCATGGATCATGTGATTCTATAGAAGTTTATTCTAGCTCTTCCAGTGTGACCAAGTCTTCTTGAATACTCATCGTTTAAAAAAAATTGAGTTAGTGGTGGAAATTTATTAAAGAATGAAAATCTACTTAAAATTTATGTATATCTCATAATGTTCTCAGTCAATATCATAAATGAATTCCTCTTCCTTATGTAATGTAACTTTAAAAAAAATGTTGTCCTAGATGGTACCTTAAATCATCACTAATTTATGGCTTTGGGATTGTTGGCCTTTTCATAGCCATGTTCTCTACCACTCTCCATCAGATAATTGATGGTTAGATTTCTCCTCCATATCCATATTTTCCTACATGGAACCCTAGTATGTGTTATTTTCGGTAATCTTCATACTTTCCACTCTTTATTTTAAATAGAGGCCTCATTAATTCATTTTTCGATGTGGGATTTCAACTAAGATATTTTGAAATGTCAAAAATGTGTGATCCCAATACCCTATATTTTGTTGAACCGATGGTACTTCAAATCATCATAGATTGATGAGTTTAAGGACCTCAATTTTATACTTGTTTGTGATTGATGACCTCAACCACTACCTATAAATATTTACGTTTTTCCTCCAATTATATGTCTCTAATTTCCACCAATGTTCTCCTAATCGAGATCATAATTTGGTGGTGACCCTTTCATTTCTCTTTTCCTCATATTAAGACTAAATTTTAGTAAACCAATTTCCGATGTGGGTTTTCCCACAAATATATTTTCTATTTTCAACCTTTTATTTTCGAAGAACAATTTCAAATTGCGAGGACGCAATTTATTGAAGGAGCGGAGAATGTAACACCCCAAGATTTCATAGTGTGTTATTTCTTCAAAATAATTCAATAACTTTCACTACACGCAACACCGAGTTCAAGCGCACCATGACTTACCAAACAAGCCGTTCAAAAAAGGTTATGAATAGTATTAACTAAATTTTAAACTTTATATAATCCTTATAATTTTAGAATCCATATTATGAGTTTCTTAGACATAATGTAAGAACAAATTCATCTTCAGTATTGTAGTTTTACCAACTTTTAAGAGTGAACCCTTTTTAAATAAAATATTTTAAACTTTTTGACTAAATGGGGACATCAAAAAATTTAAAATAAAACATCCCAAGCTTCCACAGTACGCTTTCCTTTGAATAAAACAGTAGCGTGTGTTGTATGCAACTTCGAGTTTTAACACACACCACAACCGATCAAACTAGCCGTTATGAATAGTAATACTTAATTTTTTGAAATTATATATATTTTATATTTCAAAATGGACTTCATTTTTGGATTCGGAATATCAAATTTAGCCTAAGGTGAAATTTTGGTACTTTTCGGATAACTTTCATATTTTGATGAATAGTAAAAATTACTAAACTTTAATTAAAAACAACTTTTTTAATCAAAATAATTAATAGTGATAAATTATGAATTTGAGTGGTTTTAAAGTATATTTAGAATATATTTTTACCATTTAATATAATTTTGGTCATTGGACATAATTTTACAATTAAACCGAACATAAACAAGTGTCAATCTTTTGATAGTTATTATCTCTTAAAAACACGCTTTTTGTTTTGACAGCGGGAATTAATTTTAAATTAATTTCTGCCACTTCTGTGTTTTGAATTTAGAAAAATGGATTCCATATTTGGAATAAGGATGTTCAAATTGTGTAAATAGGTAACTTTTATTTTTAGACATTTTGAATAATTACTGCGGTAAATATTTTATTTACCATGGTTAAGGGTAAATCCGGTAAATAAGGGTTAAAAAATAATATTATAATAATACTAAATTACCCTAAAACGTGTCTTAACCCTATTGGTTGATACATGGTCGACCATGGGCATCTTTGGGTCAATTTTTGGACCCCATTGATCCACTTGTAAGTGATAATGACACTTTATTTTAATTAAGTTAAAATGAATACAAAAATGGCATAAGCTTACATCCTTTAAAAGAACAATTTTTACATAGGGTTATACATGTTGGATTTTCGATTATAAATATTCATTAGAAAGCTAAAAGGTTTTCCTACATAATGATATTTTATTTATAATTTTTATACATTAAATAATTTAAATTATTAATGACACAATAATGATGAAATGTTTACCTCATTAATAAATCATTTAAATAAATAAGATTATAATGATTAAAATATTATCTAAAACCTGTCCAATTCTTATTGGTTGATGTTATTTAGAATATGAGTCATCTTATCTTCGACCTCAATGATTTTTGGACCATTATAAACCGAATATAATTATATTATAATGTAATACTTTCACTCTTTCCTAAAGAGC
Organism: Viscum album; assembly: GCA_963277665.1. Lineage (NCBI taxonomy): Eukaryota > Viridiplantae > Streptophyta > Magnoliopsida > Santalales > Viscaceae > Viscum > Viscum album. Next base: position 602,164,734 of record OY728128.1, read on the forward strand.
CCCTCCTCTCCCTTATAAAAGGAGACCACTTCTACTCATTCCTCACACCTCTCAAGCCACTTGGCTCGTCCAAACTCTGCACAACTAAGCTCCCCACATCCCTCTCCTCCTCCTTGAAGCTTCCCCTTAGGTAGAAAGCATTTCAAGAAGTCCTTTGGTTCCAACCAAAGTGAGTTACCTAAATTAAAGGTAACATTTTTCTCTTAAATTATTTTCAATTATTTTGCTTCTCCAACCCCCAAACTCTTTTTATTTCCTTTCTTTTGTAACAACACCAGTATCCACAATATACTAGGATGTTGTTATAAGAAGGATTCAAACTACACATTCACACAACTCCATCTAATGGATGATGAACATAATGTTTCTGTGGATGGAAAACTAACGCATCACGAAACAATGATTGTTCAAATACATCTTACCGCCTCTCATGGTGGCCATTAGGATGGCACTGTAATTAAATATGATATTAATGGTATATATTTTATATATAAGCTTCTGTAATTCCATTTTATTTCATACAATTATCCGTTTCATGTTGTATATACATACGATAATTTCATTTGAGGAAGTGTGGACTACCGCCCCCTTAAAATGATATGACTCGTTCATACCACACATGGAACGTATAAAGGATGGTGTTAATGAACTTAAGTAACATATATAGAATATTATATTTTACTGGAATAGTAATATACCTATGTATCATTTGGATTCGATTCTTTTAAAATAAAAATTAAATGGAAGTAGCATTCGTGCGTACGTACGGACTACCGTCTCCACGAACGCGATGTGATTCATTCTCCATCGTATCCATTCAAGTATAATTATCATTTGATGATTTAAAAATGATGTTTAAGGACTTGATACCATTCTAGATATTAATAATATACATCCCATTAATAACGAATATGGCTCACATAACAAAGAATATAAAGTAAAATGAACCCGTTAACACCTGAAATGACGATAATTCTAAGATATTATTAACAAATCAATGTTAAAAGATCATATATTATATCATATTAAAGTAACTGATTCTTGTATTATTCAATAACAATTATTTCACCATTATACAGGAGGTAAACCTACCATCGACCAAGGAAAAAGTACAAAGTAAGGGATTCTCTTATCTCACTTTCAATTCCATGAGATTTCCATTGTTCGCTACTAAATTATTGAAAGTGGTGTATTGTGTACTTCCATGATTCACTTTATATTCATGTTATTCTGTAAATCATTTGGTGGTTATTAACTTTTGGCCATGCGACTCAGTTGATTAACGTGGTAAGGGGTTTCTTGTCTCACTTTTAATTCCGTGAAAATTCCATTGATCACCACTTAATTATTGCATGTGGTGTATGTGTACTACCCATGATTATATTCATTGTGTAATATACTTTATTTTTTGGGTATTTACATCATCATGGTATGATCTTTCTTTCATGGGTGTTTGTTTCTTAAGTTACCTAATCAATAAGGGAATTTGAGATTTCAATTTCCACTCATTTGGCTTTACGCATATTTCATTGATTATATTACCCCAAGATTATGTGTGGAATCACTATTCATTTGATTATGTCATAATTTCCACTCCCATTCCTATGGATATACTTTTGATACACATAATCACTCCATTGAAAATTCTCAAGTCATTGATATGAATTTGATAAGAGTAATTTTAACTCTTTCACCATTTGTTGAGTTAAACATCCAATTCGTTGGTGTTGTTTTTACAGGAATATGTGTGAATATACTTGATTGTTTTACACTGAATATCCAATAATATTTAGTGTATTTATATTTTTCAAACATAATTATGTTGTTGATTTATCCTTAACCTAAGTATATGGCCTTTATGAGAGATTTCATCTCAACTTACATTCCATTGAGACTTCTTTGTTGATATACACCAAATCACTTTTATGTGGTGTATATAATGTACTTTGAAATAGTATGTCATGAATTCCCTTTATTCTCATGATATTACAAAGTTTTGATTACCTTAATTATTTCCATTCAAGTGTCTCTCTTTTGGTTAGAATCTCTAACTAAAATACCATTTTTAAATGTTTTAAAGACTTATTCATCTAAATCTTTCTCATTAATGACCATGTTTTAAAAATGGTTTTAGGGATTTATTTATATGGACATTAAAGTTTAGAAATTTAAAATCCTTTTAAAAAGTTTCAAAGTGGTATGGGACACTTTGATTCAAAAATCTATTTTGAAATGGCTTCTTGACAAATAGTGTGACTTTTAAATGATTTCAAGAAAAAGGGGGATATTTCTCTCAAATAGTTTTGATGATTATTTTTATCTATGTCAACATCCTTCATTATTCTTGATTGAGGTTAATGTGATACAATACAATCTTCCATATTGTATCGAATGAGTTATGTTTGACTATGGATGTGCTATTTTTATACCATTCATGGTTTGTGGTAGAAGTATTGACATTTCGTATGCTAGTTTTAATATGAATGTTTATGTTATGTTTAAACCTGTTCATATGAGGAATGCATTGGACTTAATAAGTGACGGGTGGAGCCCGCTATAGCTCCTAGATGCATCGGTAGGTCTCATGAGACAAACTAGTGTCTTGGCACAAGGCCTTGGTAAAATCTTATTTGTAGTCTTGGCACGAGGCCTTGGCTATGTGGTTATGATAGTCTGGCATTATGCATTCCATCATTATGAAAGTGGTTATTGATATTGCATGTGATCATTCGACTAGTAGAATATCCATTTGAGTAATTAAATGTCATTATTTCATTTTATTTATGTCATACCATGTTGAAAGTTCAAGTTTCAAAGGCTTTTGTTTTAGTTATAAATTGCCTTAAGTGTTTATGATTATTTATGAAAGCTTCTGCTATAATGTTATCCTTACTGAGCATCCGAGCTCACCCCTTTCAATGTTTTTTTCCAGGATTATGAAGAAGTAATTTATGAATGACCTGCAGGGATAGTATGAGGGGATATGAAGACAAAATGTTTTTTTTATGATGTAATGTAAAAATTTATGGATGTATCTAGTTATTCCAAGGCTACTAAACTAATCGGTCTTTCGAGACTTGATCTTTCTCATGATCATGCCAATGTTATGTAATAAGGCACCGACTCTGGGTAACTAGGGTCGGGGCGTTACAAAATCCAACCAAACTGACCAGTGTGTCAAAGCACCCGAGTCTCTGGAAGTCATCCTGAGCATTGGAAAAACTTGATTCCATTAACACGGAAGTCATTGTACTACAGAGATTAATCGAAACATATTTAACAGTTCAACACTTGATGATTTCACTGAACTCAACCGGTTCATCACAATGTTAAGCACTTGGCGGCACCACGTACGTGAACGCATACTACCCCAAGGTGATACAGAAACAAGATGACTTTTAACTCAGAGGACGACGTACAAAGACATCCATCGCTGTGGAGAAGAAAGGGTCGAACAACCTATGAAGAAACTGACAATTCTTAAGGAATTCCTAACCTGAAGGAAATGAGCAATATCGATGCTCAAGCCCGAAACAAAAGTCAAGGGAAACATGACTACTCATCCGAACAAGGGTGTCATTTTACGAAAGGTGGTCCGACTAGGGACAACCACAAGAAAAAGGTTTTGTTCCAAAACAACTCAAGGAGAAACTCAAACTACTCTTATATCAGGGTCTTAATCAGAGGTCATCGCTACATGTTCCATATCCAAGCCCTTTATATTTAATTACATTTAATCTTAAATCCTCAAAATATTTAATCAAAACATCAAGTACCATTTTTCAAAACAAAACACAATGTACAAGATCTTAAAAAACACCTCAAGGGAAAACATGAATGTTTTATAAAACTCAATTTTAAAACATTTTATATTAATTGACATCATGTCCTTAATTAGGAATTCTATCAAATAAATTCTTTTTAAGTGGATAATGTGACCTACAAGGGTCACACTAAGTTGACATGAGTTCATTTCAATGTGTAACACCCTGATATTTTATGAGAAGTATATTTTTTTATGTATAATGTTATACGCAAAGAAATCATTCACTGTACACAACACTAGGATGGCTTGTGTTACACGCAATCACGACCTTTCTCGATAGCGTGTGCAGTACGCAATACCGAGTTTCCCTAAACTACGATATATTATTATAATATTATAAACTAGAAGTTATGAATATTATTAACTACATTTTTAATTTTATAACATTATTATTCATCTTACACATTTTCTAGAACATGGTATGAGAACAAAATAATTTTTTTGGGTAAAATAAGTATTTTTAAAAAAATGCAGTTTTGCAGCCTTTTGATGGTGTACCCACATTAAATCAAGTTTATTAGATGTTTATAAGTCCAATTTGACAAAATAAAATTCTTCTTTTAAATCCTGATATAAAAACTTACTTTGCATAAATTTTTGATAATTTTCTGATAACTTTCATATTTTGATTAATAGTAAAAATACTATAATTTTTAATTAAAAAAATCTTTTTTCATTGAGATAATTTATATTGTTAAATTTTAATACTGAATGGTTTTAAAGTATAAATAGAATATATTTTAACCATTTAATTTAATTTATATCATTATCATTAATTTCACATTGAATTCATTGTTAAAAACATTTCAATCTTTGGCAATGTTTTAACATCTAAAACCTGTTTTCTTAACAACGGGATTAATTTTTAATTAATTACTACAACTTATGTGTTTTGAATTTCGAAAAATGGATTCCATATTTGGAATCAGTGGGTCGAAATTATGTTAATAAACTACTTTTTATTTTTGGGCATTATGAATACTGACTACGGTAAATTTTATTTACCATAGTTAATGGTAAATCGGGTAATTAAGGGTAAATATAAGATTATAAAATTACCCTAACACCTGCCAAAATCATATTGGATGACTAAAAATCGACCCATATCACCTAAGGGTCGGCTTAGATTCACTAAATGGACTTTTTTCCATGCATATAATTTAATTATTATTAAAACCAAAGAAAGTGGCAACTGTAACTTTCTTAAATCTTATAAGTATAATAATTTTAATTTAGTGATAAATTAATGAAACATCGATAAATGAATAGTATCTAGAAATATAATACAATTATCTACATCATATGAATTTATTTATTATTTTTAGGGATTAAATAATTATCATAAATTATGACACAATAATGATGTTGAAATTATTTTATTGATTAAAATATCAAATAAATGATCTTAAAAATATTAAAATAAATATTATATGAACTATTTAATGTTCTCCACTAATTTTATAGATACATATGACATTTTATGAATATATTAAATCTTTTAGTTTGAACATATCTTCTGTATATATTTTATTTTAATTAAAATAAATGAATTGTGTCAAAATTGACACTATTGTTATTTTATAAAAATAACATATTATAAAACTGTTTAAAAATCACAAAAATATTTAAAAATTATAAATTAAAATTTATATGGTCTAAAATGTCATAAAGTGTCAAATTATGGAAAATTCACAACACATATGTAATTATTTATTATAATTTAAAATTTAGAATATTATTAACACAAATACAATTAAATTGATAAATAAGGATAAATCAAGTTGAAAATGTTTAAAATAAATTCCTAACATATCTAAAATTTTTTGGTTGATGAGATTAAAACTCTGTCTCATCTAATATTCGGATATGAGTCATTTTGGATGTTTTTATGTGGGGATTGTATTTAATATAAACTAATATTTCTTATATTTCCAATGGTGCCCCTCTCCTCCATTATAAAAGGGTACCTCCTCCCTCTCCTCCTCACACCAGTTTGAGCCTTCAATCTCAGCCAAATCCTACCCATTTCTCTTCCTCACATACTTAGAAACCTACTGGAGGAACTGGCCTCCTCAAAAGACCAACTTTAGTTCCCTAAGAGAATGTTTAACGGAGGCACTTCGAGAAAGAGGTAATACCTTCTACAGTTTTCTTCAAGTTCCATTCATCATATACTCCCTCTTCTTTAGATGTTTCATTATGAAGTAATAAAATCATTATACCTCATATACTGATATGTAATTATAAATATGAAACAACCCTATTTCACCTCTTGTCCATCCTACGGTAAACAAAATCACCACACGTGCGTACGTACAGAATACCATCTCCACGCCGTGGTGTAATATGTTTTCCACCACCACCTTACTTGGATGGGTATAATGGTGCAAATAAATAACTATATATGATTATTTTAAAGTGTTATTGATTCTGAAATATTATACATACACTTCAATACAATTCCACGATCCTGGGAATGATATCATCGCTCGTGCGTACGTACGGCCTACCGTCTCCACGATGTGATGTGACTTGTTCTATATGATATTAATTGAATAATGATTATATAAATGAATGGAATTAATTAATATGATATATGTTACACTAATACCATTATTTAAATTATGTATCTATATCATATAATGTGTAATAAGAATTTATTCAACAAAACACGCATAAGAACAATAAGCAATAAACACTCAAATAACAAGTAGCAATGAAATATTACTACTATGAAGATACAAATATGACCATGTATGATATCATAATAGTGAATATGATTCTCTAATAAGTAAATTGACAATATTTAAACCATATTACAGGAGGTTTGGATTCATATGAAGCATATCAGAACTAAGGTAAGGGAAAATCTTGCAATCTCATTTTTACCCGAGATAGTTTATACTTCCGAAGTTACTGGGGAATATTTATCATCCACATACATGTTTCCTCAATATGTAATATTATATCAATCCTCCTAAAAAATTTTAAATACAATTTTACCATTCGGTGAGTTTTTAGTAAAAGATATGAACGGAATCTTTTGTCGTATTTCGTACGAGGCACTTTTTGACTTTTCCGACCAAAGTATGAGAAGAATGTTTCTTTAAATTATATGGAATGAATGGATTTTTAGAACATTATTTCCAAGAATCTTTCTTTACAAGTTTTCAAGTTTATTTTTAATCAACTTTTTTTAGTTTAAAATTGTATGACATGTTATGAAAGGAAAATTGTTTTTGAAGTAGAAAAGATATTTTCCTCAAGAATGGAGTTCAAGTGTTTTATCAAAATTATTTTCCAACTAAGATAATATAGTGTTATGTTTCTATCCCTATTTTTACATTGATTTGATTATGTTATGATGGAATTATTTTTATGTTGTCCTTTTATATTATATGGATTATGTTATGATGGAATGATGTTTAAGATTCCCTTTTTTATTACATGGGTTATGCTATGATGTATGATGTATGATTTTGTGGCACACATAAGAATGGTTTCATAATGAGATGGGTGAGACCAATATCTCCCTCCAATGCATTGGGTAAATATTTATATCTCATGAGATAGACCTAGCTGGAACGGCTGGTTAAACCGGTTAAGTGAAACAGGACTGAAACGAGGAGTGAACTTGGTTCAGAAATAGACTTTGTCCGCTAAGATAGACTTGGAAATGAGTCTTGACTACTAAGAAATGATTTTCTATGATTATGCGTGTATTCCAAAAATCATTATGTTTAATGTTATGATTATTGGGATTACATTTCACTTCTATGGTTTATCCCATGTTATGGTCTCTTTTGCCGGATAAGATTTTCAAAATGTTATGTTCTTATGAATATGATATATTAGATATTTCTTTTTTTTACCCTTACTGAGAATTTGAGTTCACCCTTTTGTATGTTTTCTTTTCCCCGGGTCAGGGAGAAGGATATTAAGTAGGATATGCCAAAAAGGGACTCTAGATATGATTAAATAAATGGGAGACAACGTAGATGATTTATGAACCATTTCTTTGTGTTTCCCAGTTTCTAAAGACACTATACATGTACGGTCCTTTCATGGTTTTGTTATATGTTGTAATAAGTATGGTTCAATTTTGAAGTAATTACCATGTATATAAAGTATGGGTCGTTATAGATGGTATCAGAGGAAAGTTATAGTCAACCATTGGAAACTATGATGTGAAAGCCTTAGTAAGAACCCTAAGGATAAGTCTAAGCATAGAACACAATCTTAGTATTTTAGAAATGGCAATGAACAACCTATGATAAGACCTTAAGTGTGAAATTTTATTCTTGATTATGTGGTTTTCCTATTATAATTAGTGTTGCTCACACTATTATTCTTGGTTTTTGTCAATGGATGGAACCCGAAGGAACCGTGTTAATGCAGAATGTGAAGGGAAATGCAATGATTGTCCCCCTGAGCAACCAAACGTTATGGGAGATGGAATGAAAAATCTTGTAGCCATTCTCACACAACATTCTCAAGCTATGAACCATGATGGACTTCCAAATGAGAAAAATAAGGAGCAACATTCTGTTGACTCCTTCATGTGGCAGCGTCCACCTTCATTCAGCGGGTCTTCTGATCCATTAGTAGCTAAACAATCGATTAGTACCACTAAAAAGATATTTTCAATTCTACAATGTTCTGAACATGAAAAAGTCATCTTAACAGTGTATCGATTGGAAGGTGATGCTGATCAATGGTTGAATCTTATCAATAATATGAGGCAAAGAGATGAAATTGAGTCCATGGAATGGGATGAGTTCAAGAACTTATTTTTCAATAAGTACTTCCCTCATATTCTTTGAGCAAAGGTGGAGAATGAGTTTCTTGAACAAAAGCAAAAAGATGATGAATCTGTTGGTACCTACGAAGCAAATTTTACAAGACTTGCAAGGTACGCTTCTGGAATTATTATCCAACCTGAGAGTAATATCGATCGATTCTTTAGTGGCTTAAAACCAAGTCATTTAAGGGTGTTATCCATAAGGGAATTCAATAGCTATGAGGAAATTGTTCGATGTGATCTCAAGGTTGAGATGGAGATTGGAGTAACCCATCAGTCACATAGGTTTGATAAGAAGAGGAAAATGGAATTTAAAGGAAAATCTAAAGACCACACTGAATAGAAGATGAGTTTTCACTTATGCTCAAAGTGTGGAAAGAAACATGGAGGAAATTGTCTTAAGGTGACAAGAAAATGTTATAAGTGTGTAAAAGAAGGTCATCGGGAAATTGAATGTTGAAATAATGGGAAGAATATATCTAATGATTCAAACAAAGGAAGGGATACACAGAATACACCTACTACACTTCAATGTTTCAAGTGCAAGGAGATGGGGAATTATGCCAGTCAATGCAGAAATCCTAGGGTTGATGATGATGATCGACATCAAAAAACTCTTAAGGCCAAAGGCAAAGGAAAGTCACATGAAATTACTATCGGTGATGTGGTGTACGACAAAGAAGTGGTGAGAGGTACACTTACCATCCACTCTAATGTATCAAATGTTTTATTTGACTCTGGATCCACCAACTCTTTTATTTCTAATGAATTTTCTATGGGTATCGCAGTATTACCTCAACAATTAGATGTTGAGTTAGTTGTGACAACCCCTAATGGCACAACGGTTGCATCAAAAGTTTACAATTCTTCTCTGATTGAAGTTTGTTGGAAAGTGCTTCTTGAAAATCTTTTGATCCGTACTATAGTGGAATTTAATGTGATTCTTGGCATGGATTGGCTTTCTTTATATGGAGCTCATATGAATTGCCAAATAAGGGAAGTCACATTTCATATTCCAGATCAATCTATGATCGTCTATCGATGCAAGGATGAACCTAACCTTCCAGTGAAAATTTCTTCCATCTTATGGGTCTTGATTCCACTAAATGAAGGTTATTCATCTCAAATGGTTTGATAGAAACTCACGATTAATAATATTCCCATTGTACGGGAGTTTGATGATGTATTTCAGGAGGAATTTCTAGGTCTTCTACCAAATCCTGAAGTTGAGTTTTCAATAGAACTCATATTGGGTGCTATGCCCATTTCAAAGACACGTTATAGAATGGCCCCAATTGAGTGGAAGGAATTGAAGAAGAAACTCGAACAGAATTATGATAATGGATTCATATGCTCTAGTGAGTCACCTTGGGGAGCACCTGTTCTGTTTGTTAAGAAGAATGAAGGATCAATGAGACTCTGCATTGATTATTGAGAACTTAACAAGATCAATATCAAGAACAAATATCATGTCCCATGAATTGATGACTTATTTGAACAACTACGTGGAGCTAGATACTTTTCCAAGATTGATCTTCGTTCAGGGTATCATCAATTAAGGGTCAAAAGGGAGGATATACCAAATACGGATTTCTGTTCAAGGTATGGACACTATGAATTTATAGTGATTCCATTTAGTCTTACTAATGCCCCTGCTCTCTTCATGGATCTGATGAATAGAGTCTTTAGAGACTATCTTGATCAGGTTGTGGTGGTCTTTATAGAATATATTCTTGTCTCTTTAATGATAATGGAAGAACATGAATATCACTTAAGAATTGTATTGAAGACCCTAAGAAAGGATAATATTTATGCCAAATATACCAAGTGTGAATTTTGTCTTCAAAAAGTTTCATTATTTGGTCACATAATCTCAAAAGAGTGGATATCTGTGGATCCAGCAAATACAGAGGTTATCGAAAGATGGTCAAGACTAACAAAAGTAACTGAGATCCAAAGTTCTCTTGGTTTGGATGGATATTACCGACGTTTTGTGAATGATTTTTTGAGGTTATCTAACCCACTCGCCATGTTTACTCGGAAAGGCGTTAAGTTTGTTTGGACAGAGGAATGTGAAGAGATTTTCAACGAGCTAAAAATAAGGTTAGCCAGTACACCTGTCCTCACACTGCCTTGTAGTGTAGAAAGGTTTTTGATCAACAGTGATGCATCCAAGAAGGGACTGGGGTGTGTTTTCATGCAAAATGATATGGTGATAGCTTATGCCTCATGACAGTTGGAAATCCATGAGCAAAATTACCCAAATCATGATTTGGAGTTAGATGCTGTAATATTTGCATTAAATATTTGGAGGCATTACCTTTATGGTTAAAGGTGTGATATTTATACTAATCATATAAGTTTAAAGTATATTTTCACACAAAAGGAGCTGAATATGCGTCAAAGAAGATGGTTGGAGCTGATTAAGGATTATGACTGCTCAATTCATTACCACCCCTGGAAATCAAACAAGGTGGAGGACGCATTAAATCGACAAGATCATGCTTGCTTATCCATGATGTGGATAAAAAAGATCCAATATTTATGGATTTACAAAGGATGGATCTTCGAATTATAATGGAAGTGGAGAAATATTATATTTCTCAGATGAATGTTCAACCATCTATACACGTGAGGATTAAAGAGGCACAGAAAGAAGATGTAGAGTTACAAAAGAAGGTGAGAAATGTTCCTGAATTCAGCCTTGATTGTGATGGGATAATAAGGTTCAGGAACCTTGTCTGTATTCCTCCCATACAAGAATTAATGAAAGAGTTGTTGGATGAGGTTCATAGTTCTTCATTTTCTATTCATCCTGGAAGTACAAAGATGTACAAGGACCTAAAAGAGTACTTCTAGTGGGATGGCATGATAAGAGTTGTCGCTGAATATGTCTCTCAATGCTTGGTCTGTCAGCAAGTTAAAGCTGAGAGAAAAAAGTCTATGGAGATGTTACAACCATTACCTATACTTGAATGTAAATGGAAAAACATCACTATGTACTTTGTCACCAGACTTCCAAAAACATCCAAAAGCAATAATGCTATCTGGGTTATAGTTGATCGTCTTACGAAGTCGGCACACTTCATTTCTATTAGGGAAGATTTCTCTCGGGATCAGATTTCCAGGATATATGTAAAGGAAGTGGTATGATTGCATTGAGTACCACATTCCATTATATCTGATCGGGATCTGAGGTTTACCTCGAAGTTCTAGCGATGTCTTCAGCATACTCTAGATACAGAGTTGAGTTTCAGCACTGCTTAGCATCCTCAGACGGACGGTCAGTCTGAGAGGAAAATTCAAACTCTAGAAGACATGTTTAGAGCTTTCTCTATGTATTTCAAAGGTGTTTGACATCAACACCTACCTTTGTTGGAATTTTCCTATAATAATATCTTTCACTCCATTATTCAGATGGCTCCTTATGAAGCTCTCTATGGAAAGAAATGCAGAACTCCAACTTGCTGGGATGAAGTTGGGGAAATAAAGCTATTAGGACCTGATCTTGTTGATGATATGGTAGAAAAAGTCTGATCTATTCAACAACAAATAAGGGCATCTCACAGTGGAAAAAAAAGGTATTCCAACAACCGAAGAAAAGACTTATAGTTTGATGTGGGTGATAAAGTGTTCTTACGAATATCTCCTTGGTAGAGAGTAATGATATTTGGGAAGAAGGGAAAGCTGAGCCCTAGGTATATCGATCCTTTCGAAATACTTGATCGTGTTGGGAAGGTAGCTTATCGATTGGCACTTCCACTGAATCTCTCTCAAGTTCATGATGTGCTCCACGTATCTCTCCTAAGAAAGTACATACCTGATCCTTCACATGTACTAAGCTCAGAAGTTGTATCGTTAGAGCAAGATGTTTCTTATGAAGAACAACCGATAGAGATTCTGAATCATAGCGAACAATTTCTACGAAACAAGACCACTCTCATAGTGAAATTATTATGGAGGAACCACCAATTAAAAGAAGCTACATGGGAGCTTGAGGATATGATGAGGGAGAGGTATCCTCTTCTATTTATTATGAAGTGGAGAATTTTGAGGGTGAAATTCATTTTAAGGGGGTAGAATGTAACACCTTGATATTTTATGAGAAGTATATTTTTTTATGTATTATTTTATACGCAAAGGAATTTTTCATTGCACACAACACTATCTTTCCTTGTGTTACACGCAATCACGACCTTTCTTGATAGCGTGTGTATAATGCAATACCAAGTTTCAATAAACAACGATATATTATAATAATATTATAAACTAGCCGTTATGAATAATATTAAATAAATTTTTAATTTTATAACATTATTATTCATCTTACACATTTTCTAGAACATGGTAAGAGAACAAAATAAATTTGTCGGGTAAAATAAGTATTTTTCAAAAAATGAAGTTTTACGACCTTTTGATGGTGCCCCCACATTAAATCTAGTTTCTGACATGCTTATAAGTTCAATTTGACAAAATAAAATTCTTATTTGAAATTAGGATATAAAAATTTACTTTGGATAAATTTTTGATACATTTCTGATAACTTTCAGATTTTGATGAATAGTAAAAATACGCTAATTTTAAATTAAAAACAACTTTTTTCATTTAGATATTTTATACTATTAAATTATAATATTGAATGGTTTTAAAGTATAATTAGAATATATTTTTACCATTTAATATAATGTATGTCATTATCATTAATTTCACATTGAATTCATAGGTAAAAACATTTCAATCTTTGGCAATGTTTTAACATCTAAAACCCGTTTTCCTAACAATGAGATTGATTTTAAATTAATTACTGAAACTTATGTGTTTCTAATTTTGAAAATTGGATTCCATATTTGGAATTTTTGGGTCCAAATTATGTTAATAGGCTACTTTTTATTTTTGGACATTATGAATAGTAACTACGGTAAATTTTATTTACCATAGTTAAAGGTAAATCGGGTAATTAAGGGTAAATATAAGATTATAAAATTACCCTAACACCTACCAAAGTCCTATGGGATGACTGAGAGTCGACCCACATCACCTAAAGGTCGGATTATATTCAATTAGTGGATTTTGTTTCCGTGAAAAATAATTTAATTATTATTAAAACCAAAGAAAGTGACAACATGTCACTTTCTTAAATATTATAAGTATAATAATTTTAATTTTGTTATAAACTTAATGAAACGTTGAACATGAATAGTATCCAGGAAGCTAATACAATTATCTAAATCATATGAATTTATTTATAATTTTTAGGGATTAAATAATTATCATAAATTATGACACAATAGTGATGTTGAAATTATTTTTTTGATTGAAATATAAAATAAATGATCTTAAAAATATTAAAATAAATAATATATGAACTATTTAATGTTCTCCACTAATTTTATAGATACATATGAAATTTTATGAATCTATTAATTCTTTTATTTCAAACATATATTCTGTATATATTTTATTTAAATTCAAATAAATGAATACTGTCAAAATTGACACTATTGTTATTTTATAAAAATAACATATTATAAAATTGTTTAAAAATCACAAATATATTTAAAATTTATAAATTAAAATTTATATGGTCGAAAATGTAATAAAGTGTCAAATTTTAGAAAATTCACTACACATATGTAGTTATTTATAATAATTTAAAAATTAGTATACTATTACCACAAAGAAAATTAAATTGATAAATAAGGATAAATAAAATTGATAATGTTTAAAATAAATTCCTAACATGTCTAAATTTTATTGGTTGATGAGATTACAACCCTATCTAATCTAATATTTTGATATGAGTCATTTTCGATGTTTTTATGTGGGGTTCGGATTTAATATAAACTAATATTTCTTATATTTCCAAAGGTTCCCCTCTCCTCCCATATAAAAGGGAACCACCTCCCTCTCCTCCTCACACCAATTTGAACATTCAATATCGGCCAACTCCTGCCCATTGCACTTCTTCACTTCCTTAGAAACCTACTAGAGGTACTGGTCTCCTCAAAAGACCAACTCTAGTGCCCAAAGAGAATGTTTAAAGAGGCACTTCGAGAAAGAGGTAATACCTTCTACCGTTTTTTTCAAGTTTCATTCTTCTTCTACTAACTCTTATTTAGTTGTTTCATTATGAATTAATAACATAAGTATCCCTCATATACTGATATGTTATTATAAATATTAAAAAACTCTATTTCACCTCTTATCCATCCTACGGTAAACAAAGTCGCCGCGCGTGCGTACGTACGGAATACCGTCTCCACGCCGTGGTGTAATATGTTTTCCACCACTACCTTACTTGGATGGGTATAATGGTGAAAATAAATAACTATATATTATTATTGTAAAGTGTTATTGATTCTGAAATATTATACATACACTTCAATTCAATTCCACGATCATGGGAACGATATCATCGCTCGTGCGTACGTACGACCTACCGTCTCCATGATGTGATGCGACTCATTCTATATGATCTTAATTGAATAATGATTATATAAATGAATTTAATGAATTAATATGATATATATTACACTAATACCATTCTGTAAATGATATATCTATTTCCTATAAAGTGTAATAAGAATTTATTCGACAAAACCCGCATAAGAACAATAAGAAATAAACACCCAAATAACAAGTAGCAATGAAATATTACTACTAAGATGATACAAATATGACCATATATGATATCATAACAATGAATATGATTAGGTAATAAGTCAATTGACATTATTTAAACCATATTACAGAAATTTTGGATTCATACGAAGCATATCAGACCTAAGGTAAGGAAAAATCTTGCAATCTCTTTTTTATCCGAGATTGTTTATACTTCCGAATTTACTGGAGTATATTTATCATCCAAATCCATGTTTCCTTAATATTTAATATTATATATATCCTCCTAAAATTATTTAAATCCAATTTTACCCTTCGGTGAGTTTTTAGTAAAAGATATGAACGGAATCTTTTGTCGTATTTCATACGAGTTACTTTTTGAATTTTCCAGACAAAGTACGAGAAGAATGTTTTTTAACTTATACGGAATGAATGGATTTTTAGAAAAATATTTCCAAGAAGCTTCCTTTACAAGTTTTCAAGTTTATTTTTAATCAACTTATTTTATTTTAAAATTTTATGACATGTTAAGAAAGGAAAATTGTTTTTGAAGTAGAAAGGATATTTTCCTTAAGAATGGAGTTCAAGTGTTTTATCAAAATTATTTTCCATCTAAGATAATATAGGGTTCTATTTCTATCCCTATTTTTTCATTGATTGGATTATGTTATGATGGAATTATTTATATGATGTCCTTTTATCTTATATGGATTATGTTATGATGGAATGATGTTTAAGATTCCCATTTTTATTACATGGGTTATGCTATGATGTATGATTTATGATTTTGTGGCACACATAAGAATGGTTTCATTATGAGATGGGTGGGACCTAGATCTCCCTCCAATTAAATGGGTAATGATTTATATCTCATGAAATAGACATGGATGGAATGGCAGGTTAAACCGGTTCAGTGAAATAGGACTGCAACGAGGAGTGAACTCGGTTCAGAAATGGACATTGTCCGCTAAGATAGTCTCGGCAATGAGTCTTGACTACTAAGAAATTATTTTCAATGATTATGTGTGTATTCCAAAAAGATTCATGTTTTATTTTATGATTATTGGGATTAAATTTCACTTCAATGGTTTATCCCATCTTATGAACTCTTTTTCAGGATAAGATTTTCATAATGTTATGTTCTTATGAATATGATATGTTTTATATTTCTTTTGTTTACCCATACTGAGCATTTGAGCTCACCCTTTTGTATGTTTTCTTTTCCCCAGGTCAGGAAGAAAGATATTAAGTAGGATATGCCAAAAAGGGACTCTAGATATGATGAAATAAATGGGAGACAACATAGATGATTTATGAACCAGTTGTTTATGTTTCCCAGTTTCTAAATACACTATACCTATACGGTCCTTTCATGGTTTTGTTATATGTTGTAATAACTATGCTTCAATTTTGAGGTAATAACCATGTATGCAAAGTATGGTTTGTTATGGAATGCAATCCAAAAAAATCATGTGTTTAATTTTTAAGAGCCACAACACTCATATCTGGTTATCTAATAAGGAGTGTGCACCAATTAGCCTACTTGGTCCTAGTGGTTCTTTTAGGTAGTTAATCAATTAATTTTAAAACATAACATGCTCAAAAAAATTACCATCCTAGATATACGGGTGGCTATCAAAATAATAATAAACTATAAACTTTATAGTTTTTGGCATTTGGCTCCCATTCAAAGGCAACCAATAAATTTTTGCACAGAAACCAATTACATAGAAAAAACAAGCTAGAAGGTTACTACAATAATCAAATAGAGAGAGACATGTTGTAATCACATAAGAATAACATTTTAATCACAAAGACAAGCTAATTGGCATAAAATCATGATACAAGGAAAACATGGTATTAAACAGGCATCATGGCAATAGACTAGCATGCTAAATATAATGATGAAACATGGTATCTAAAAATGAATTCTAAATAATTATAGGACATGAAATACTACAAATACAGGCATTAAAAGCGATAAAAACGGGTTTCAATAGATCTAAAAAAGAGATGTAAAGCTCAGCGCTGATAAAGGGGTTCGTTATCAGTCCTAAAAAACTGCAGATAAATGAAACCTTTATCAACACTAAACACACACTGCTAAAGGTTGAATTTATCAGTGCTAAAAGAGTGCTGATAAAACAACCCTTTATCAGTGCTAAAAGAGTGCTGATAAATGAGTGTTTTATCAGTGATCCTTTATCACTGATAAACACATCCTTTATCAGGGATTTTTTTAGTGCTAATAAAGGTGTAGTTTATAATCGTTTTTTAGCGCTGATAAAATCACGATTTATCAGTTCTTTTTTAGCGCTGATAAATGCCCTCTCTGCTGCTACGAAAAAATCTACAGCAGGACACCCAAACACCTACAAAAAAATCAGCATCTTAATAAGCTAATTAAATCAAGTATACCCATAAAAAATAACACATAAACCATATGCTAATTAGAACAGGTATACCAATATTACAAGTATACCCATACACCATTAACAAATAATTCGTAATATAATTAAGTACGTAATGAATTAAATTCAGAATTCAAGGGGTTGGGGGCTGTCCAAGGGTTTGGGGTGGCTGTCCAAGGGGGTGTAGGCAGTGTCTGGGGGGATTTCCAGTGGGTGGGTTGGTGTCCAAGGTGTCAGGGGGGGTTTACAGGGGGTGGGGGTGTCCAGAGGGGTGGGGGTGTCCAGGGGGGTGGGTGCGGTCTAGGGTGTGGATTGGTGTTCGGGGGGGCTTTCCAGTGGGGTGGGATGGTGTCCAAGGTGTTGGGGGGTATTTACAGGGCATGGGGGTGTCCATAGGGGTGGGGGTGTCCAGGGGGTGGGGGCGGTCTAGGGGGTGGATTGGTGTCTGGGGGGCTTTCCATGGGGTGGGCTGCTGTCCAAGGTGTCGGGGGGGGGGGGGGGGGGGGGGCTTTATAGGGGGTGGGGGTGTCCAAGGAGGGGGGTGGATTGGTGGTCAAGGGGGTGGGGGCAGTCCAAGGGTGGATTGGCATTTGGGGGGGCCTTCCTAGGGGGTGGGCTGGTGTCCAAGGTGTCGGGGGGCTTTACAGGGGGTGGGGGTGTCCAGAGGGGTGGGGGTGTCCGGGGGGTGGATTGGTGTCCAGGGGGAGGGGCGGTCTAGGGGGTTGGTGGGGTTGAATTGTACACATCACCAATGACCCATGGATAGTTCTTATAAAATATATAGGCAATCCAACTGCGTTTGGTAAGATTTTCATAGGTCTGTTGTTGTCTTCAATTAAAATTGTGTCCATTTTAAACAAAAGAGAGACCCTTTGAATGATAGCGGCCACACAATACCTCGGATTGAGGCGGGGTTGACTTTTACACGTCAAAAAGGACCCATAGATCATTCTCCTAAAGTATCATGACAATCCAAATGTGTTTGGTCAGATTTTCATAGGTCAGTTGTTGTTTTCAATTAAAATTGTGTCCATTTGAAACAAAAGAGAGACCCATTGAGTGCTAGCAGCCACACCATGCCTCGGATTGAGTCGGGGTTGGCTCGTACACATCACCAAGTACCCTTGGATCGTTCTACTTAAGGATCAAGGCAATCCTAATGCGTTTGGTTGGATTTTCGTAGGCCAGTTTTTTTTTCACATTAAATTATGTCTATTTTAAACAAAATAGAGACCCTTTGAGTGATAGTGGTCAAACCGTGCCTCATATTGAGGCAGGTTTGACTCATAAATGTCACAAAATAACCTTTTATCGTTCTCCAAAAGGATCAACACAATCCTAATGCATTTGGACAGATTTCCGTAGGTCAGTTGTTGATTTCACTTAAACTCGTGTCTATTTTAAACAAAATAGACACCCTTTGAGTGGTAGCGGTCAAACCATGCCTCGGATTGAGGCGGTGTTGGCTCGTACACATCACCAAGGACCCTTGGATCTTTCTCCTAAATGATCAAGGGAATCTTAATGTGTTTGGTTGGATTTTTGTAGGTCAGTTTTTGTTGTCACTTAAAATCGTGTCCATTTTAAACAAAAGAGGGACCCTTTGAGTGGTACTGGCCCCATCGTGCCTTAAATTGAGGCGGGGTTGAATTTTACACATCACCAAGGACCCCTGGATCATTCTTATAAAATATCAAGGCAATCTGAATGCGTTTGGTTGGATTTTCGTAGGTCAGTTGTTGTTTTCAATTGAAATTGTGTCCATTTTAAACAAGAGAGACCCTTTGAGTGCTAGTGGTCACACCGTGCCTTGGATTTAGAAAAGGATTACACATACACATCACAAAGGACCTGAGGATCATTATCCTAAAATATCAACACAATCTGATTGTGTTTGGTCGAATTTTTGTATGCCAGTTGTTGTTTTCACTTAAAATCGTGCCCATTTTAGACAAAATAGAGACCCTTTGAGTGGTACCGGCCACACTGTGCCTCATATTGAGGCGGGGTTGGCTCATACACGTCACCAAGGACTCTTGGGTCGTTATAATAAAATATCAAGGCAATATAAATGTGTTTGGTCGGATTTTCGTAGGTCATTTGTTGTTTTCAATTAAAATCGTGTCCATTTTAAACAAGAGAGACCCTTTGAGTGATATCGGTCTCAACGTGCCTTAGATTGAGGTGGGTTTTACTCATACACGTCAAAAAGGACATTTGGATCATTCTCCTAAATGAACAACACAATCCTAATGTGTTTGGTCAGATTTACGTACGTCAGTTGTTGTTTTCACTTAAAATTGTGTCCATTTTAAACAAAAGAGAGACCATTTGAGTGGTACCTGCCACAACGTGCCTTTTATTGAGGTGGGGTTGGGTCGTACGCATCACCATGGTCCCTTTTATTGTTCTCCTAAATTATCAAGGCAATCCTAATGCGTTTGTTCATATTTTCATAGGTCAGTTGTGGTTTTCACTTAAAATCGTGTCCATTTTAAACAAAAGTGAGACCCTTTGAGTGCTAGTGGTTAAACCGTGCCTCAGATTGAGGAGGTGTTGACTCTTAAACATCACCAAGGACCCATGAATCATTCTCTAAAAGGTTCAACACAATCCAAATCCGTTTGGATGGATTTATGTAGGTCAGTTGTTGTCTTCACTTAAAATCGTGTCCATTTTAAACAAAAGAGAGACCCTTTGAGTGCTAGCGGTCCCACCGTGCCTCGGATTGAGGCAGTGTTGACTCTTAAATGTCACAAAAGAACCCTTGGATAATTATCCTAAAGGATCAACAATATTCTAATTCCTTTGGTTGTCTTTCCATAGGTTAGTTGTTGTTTTCACTTAAAATCAGGTCCATTTTAAACAAAAGAGAGAACCTTTGAGTGGTACTGGCCACATCGTACCTCATATTGAGGTGGGGTTGACTCTTACACATCACCAACGACTTTTTTATCGTTTTTATAAAAGTTCAATGCAATCTTAATGCATTTGGTTAGATTTCCATTAGTCAGTTGTTGTTTTCAATTAAAATTGTGTGCATTTTAAACAAGAGAGACCCTTTGAGTGGTACCGGCCACACCGTTCCTCAGATTGAGGCAGGGGTGACTCATACACGTTACAAAGGACCCTTGGATTGTTCTCCTAAAGGATCAACACAATTCGTATGTGTTTGGTCAGATTTCAGTAGGTCAGTTGTTGTTTTCACTTAAAATCGGGTCCATTTTAAACAAAATAGAGACCCTTTGAGTGGTACCGGCTACACCGTGCCTAGGATTGAGGAGGGGATGACTCATACATGTCACCAAGGACCCTTGGATCATTCTCCTAAATGATCAAGTCAATCAAGATGTGTTTGGTCAGATTTTCGTAGGTCAGTTGTCGTTTTCACTTAAGGTTGTGTCCTTTTAAAACAAAAGAGAGACCCTTTGAGTGATAGCGCTCACACAGTTCCTCGGATTGAGGCAGGATTGACTCTTACGCATTACCAAGGAGCCGTGGATTGTTCTCCTATAGGATCAACACAATCATAATGCGTTTGGTCGGATTTTCATAGGTCAGTTGTTGTTTTCAATTAAAATTGTGTCAATTTTAAAAAAGAGAGACCCTTTCAGTGGTATCAGTCACACCATGCCTTGAATTTCAGTGGGGTTGACTCTTACACATCACAAAGGACTCATGGATCATTATACTAAACGATCAACACAATCCGAGTGTGTTTGGTTGGATTTCCATAGGTCAGTTTTTGTTTTCACTGAAAATCGGGTCCATTTTAAACAAAAGAGAGAACCTTTGGGTGGTACCGACCACACCATGCCACAGCTTGAGGTGGGGATGGCTTGCACATGTCACCAAGGACCCTTGGATCATTTTACTAAAGGATAAAGGTAATCCTAATGTGTTTGGTCGGATATCTGTAGGTCAATTGTTGTTTTCACTTAAAATCATGTCCATTTTAAACAAAAGAGAGACCTTTTGAGTGGTATCGGTCACACTGTGCCTCAGATTGAGGTAGGGTTGACTATTACACATCACAAAGGACTCTTGGATAGTTCTCCTAAAGGATCAACACAATACGAAAGCGTTTGGTCGGATTTCCGTAGGTCAGTTGTTGTTTTCACTTAAAATCATGTCCATTTTAAACAAAAGAGAGACCCTTTGACTGGTACCAGCCACACAGTACCTCAGATTGAGGCGGGGATGACTCTTAAATGTCACTAAGGACCTGTGGATCATTATTATAAAATATCAAGGCAATACGAATACATTTGGTCGATTTTTTGTAGGTCAGTTGTGGTTTTAAATTAAAATTGTGTCCATTTTAAACAAAAGAGAGATTGTTTGAGTGGTACCGGCCACACCGTGCCTCGTATTGAGGCGGGGTTGACTCTTACACATCAAAAATGACCCTTGTATCATTCTCCTAAAGTATCAACACAATCTGAATGCATTGGTTAAGATTTCCGTAGATCAGTTGTTGTTTTCACATAAAATCGTGTCCATTTTAAACAAAAGAGATACGCTTTGAGTGGTTCGGCATTCTTGAATTTTGCTGGTGCATATCATCTGTTAAAATGGGAAAAATACTCATTGGATAAAGGATGTTTTGTTTAATAACAATTACAATTTTCCTACGAACATTTACATACTACATGGTTTCATCTTTTGATCCCCTTAACCCCTCTCAAAAATGACCACCAATTGTACATGTCCCCAAGACCGATCTTCATTGTATTTGTGTACAATCTTCCATCAGGTATGTGGACCACTTGTTTATGAAAACATCTATAGCATCTTGTGAGTATGAGGCTTTTCAGCAGTCAGAGTAGTACTTCAAAATATAAAAATAAATAACTGAAAAATAACTTAAACAAATTAGTTGATGTTTTTGAAAATACCTTTTTAGGGATGCTAGTTTGCTGATGAAAAATGATCTCTTTCATAAATTTACAAACATAATAACCACAATCATTATCGTTTGTTTGTTTTGGACACCGCAAAAAAATTGATGATTAGGAGAATAATTAACTTGTGTTGAGATGTGTTTGGATAGTGAAATTTTATTATATATACCCTGATATTTTTCCAGACGTTGTACTTGCTCACCTCCCTATGCTTATCCCCTGTCTTCATTCCTTTTTTAGACGATAATGATACACCTCTGTATCAAAACATAATCCTTAGTAAAAGATAATACAAATTATATTACATGATGTTTAGACCTAAAATGTAAGATGTAGTGTCTTACAGATTCACAAACTCCATCGTGTGTGGTCGGTTTGATGGATATCCTAGCTTTGAATCCAGAAAATAAATCTTCGGAGTATCCAAGTTCATCACAATATGCAACCAATGTTTCCTAAAAACACAAAATGGTAAAATTAATAAAAGAAGTGAAAATATAATTGATATTCTTTAATCTTAGAGTATTACCCCTGTATGGTTGGTATTAGGAAAGTCAGTCATCTGTAATCTTGCTTTCAAATTTTTTCAGCAAGCCGTTCAATATTGCATCCCTTTTTGATGGCTCTATTTTTGTTAGTTGTGTTGATGTTATATGAGTACTAACAAGTCCAAATCATGTCTCATGGGAAAATCCCTTCAACTGTTTTTCATAAATTCGTCTGTCGACAATATAAAATGCATTTAGTCCTAATTTGCACAGTAGATCAGCTTTTAGAAAATCAATTCATGGAAACATACCTCATATATACATTTACAACTGTGACTCCTAGCCAACCGTTTTCAAGGATTTCATTTACATTTTCAGCAGCAATGAAATCTTGACTTTCCTCTCCGTATATATTCTCTCCGAAAACCACTAGATGACTATTACCATCTTTTAGCATAGTATCCACATGAGACTTCAATGCTAGTAAATGTGGATAGAGAAAAGGTGGTGTTAGTGTGCTTTAAGTAGCTCCTTGGGATCAGTTGGTTGATCCATTAGATGGTTTTGAGTCGACGTTTGTCACCCCCTTCCCTTTATCCATCTATAACAGAAATCATTGGTTCAGACCGTTTTTTCAATAATTGGTAAGGGTTTAGCTTGAAAAAATGGAAATAAATACCTCTTTTCCGCATGTACTCTTACAAGTTGTGACAGCCATGCAATGAATGTCCCAATATCCTTTTGGACCGTATGAATATCATCGTCATCAAGTGGAATAGGTATCTTTGCATTTGGCTCATGAGCTACAATAATCGTCAATTTTAGATGATCTTTCAGAAGTGGTCTATTATGCAGTGTGGCATATGGTATATTGAACACTATAGCCCTCTCTACAAGGTGATAGGTGGTTGTTGACAGATATAAATAACAATAATTATCACCCTGTAGAAGAAAAGTGCAGAAAAATTATCATTTTTTGTCTGATTCACATTTCATGGGAATGATTATTAGAATTTTGATTACCACTGCTAAGATATTTCTTTGAGGCGAATGGCTTGCTTCAAAGCTGGTGGTGGTGGGGCGGGATGTTCACGCACTGGTTGTTCCTGAGTTGTGTCTTCCCTTTTCTTCCCACCCATAAAAGTTTCTAGCAACTCTCCCTGCCATTACAATTGTTCTTCAAGGGTTGCTATTTTTTCGCTCATTTGTTCCAATTTTTAATCTGTATAATCTATTTTTTTCTTCTTCTCAAAATATACTCGGGGTGTCACCCCAAACCCTGCACCTCTGACACAACCGTATTTTTTTGGCTACTTCAAAGCCATCGATAATAGGTCTGTATCCTCTATAGGAGTACCCGATTCCTGTGACTGTCTCATATAGGAAAATAACAAATTATTTTTATGTAATAGAAATTTTAAACAAATCTGTTTATCGTCATGTCATACTTACACATATTTCCCACACATTCTATGTGTTCTCAACTACTAACTTCCCTTTTTTTTCACACGTACCTCCTTCCATATCACATGACGTGGGATGGAAGTGCATTTGGTTTTAGACTCATAAATCTACATATAAACATAGAAATATAATTATGATGTTGTTTATTGGCACCTAAAAATATTACTGTATATTTAAAATACTTACCATTTTCTTTTCTAATGAAGCGTACCCCATCCATTCTTTATGATAGGGGTATGTTGGTTTTGATGCACGTTCCTTATTTTCAGTAAAGAGTTTCTGTTTCATAAATGAAATATTTACAATCAATGTGATTAATAAAGGTATCATCAAATAACGTATTATCACCCACAATGTACCTAAAACTTATAATCCCTAGGACGGCCAATAAATTCATCACATGCTTCTTGGGATATCAGGTGAGCATAGATAATGGGTGGGTGCGGGTTTATTTTACATTTAGAATCTTTCAGGTGGTATCTTGTTAAAATAGTGTGAAAACCTCGATGAATCATTCATGCAAGCCTTAGTACAAAATCCTTGTGTGAATCATCTACTATAAATATACTCTGCAAGATATTGAGAAGAGTAATACATTGTTTCATTATTTTATTTTCTAGTAAATTAAAGAAATAAATTCATAATGTTAATGTAATTACTTCCCATATCACATCCTTCAGCCTGGACCCAACATGGTGCCATGAATCTATGTCAATCGACACGTGTTTCTATGTGACAACTCCAATGTAGCTTCTAAACATATCCTTGATTCGATTCACATATTTTCCTCGTGCATTCCATCCGACTTCAAATTTGATGCCTATGCTTTTCGCCTTAAGAATTTTGGCTAACACCGTCAAACTACGACGCACCTGTGTTTTCTACGATGTTGGTTCTTCATTCCCGACCATTTAATTGATATCAAAATCATCTATATGTTCATCTGGAATGGTATAAAAGGAATGTGCTGATGGTTGTTGGACCTCAACACTAGGAGCAGCAGGAGCCGCAGCAGCAGGAGCAGCAGTAGCCGCAACAGGAGCAGCAGGTGTCGCAGCAGGAGGAGCAGTAGGAGCAACAGGAGCCGCATCAGGAGCAACAGTAGTAGCAGCATGAGCTGCAGGAGCAGAAAGAGCAGCAGTAGCTATAGTAGGAGCAGCAGGAGTCGCAGTAGGAGGAGCAGTAGGAGCAACATGAGCCGCAACAAGAGCAATAACAGTATCAGCATGAGCTGTAGGAGCAGCAGGAGCAGCAGCAGCCGCATCAGCAGCAACTTGAGTGACTTGTTCAGCCTCAAGGTTAGGAGCACCAAAATGTGCAAAAGACATTATCTGCAAAAGTGGTTGAACAATTAATTCATATTACATAAATTCAGTAATGATAAAATAATAACATGAGATAACAAGATCTAAATTACAAACAAAATATAACATGTTTACTGAACTCTCTTTTTTACAAAGGTTGAGGGGATTTGACACCTCTATCGACTATCCAAATCCCTTCATTGTGGTCTCTTTTAACATACAAAACATCATCTACATTGGGACCGCTCCGAAATGATTGCGTCGTATCACTAAAAGGATCATCCTCAACTAAATTTTCACCGGAACTTTCAGTAGTTTTGGACGATAACAGAACAATCGACCATTTTCGGTTTTCAGGATTTGGAAGATAAAAAACTTGTATCGCTTGTGATGCCATTATAAAATGTTCGTCTTTGTAACTTTATTTAATAAATTCAACTTTCACAAATCCCCATTCATCTAATTTAACACCATTGTTGTTATCATTCCATTTTCATTGAAAAATCATAAATTGGAATGTTGTATAATCCAACTCTCATATTAGTTTGATAATGCCAAAGTATGACATATTTTCAGAAATTGGATTTCTGTCCATACTACCAGAAACATGCATCGCTCCAGCCACTAGTGTAACTCCACAATTTTTCATGGTACTATCTTCATCATGTTCATCTGTATAGAATGTATAACCATTAATTACATAACCACTGTAAGATAATACATACACAATTGGTCCAGTGGCCATCCATCGAACTCGTTCTGAAATTGAATTCAGATTTTCATCCAACTGCTTAAAAATATGGTCCTGAAACCATCCTATAAACTAGTGATTATGTGTATCTGATAACCATTTTTCATCCCTTGATGGATTCAACTTCCTAAGAATTTCTTTGTGAGTTTCAATATGTGTAGAAACCTCCCAAATGTTATGAAAAACATAAATATGAGCCTTCTCCTGATCTATAATACTGATTGTCACAACTTCTCTTCCAGAAATTCCATCACCCTCAGTGCGTCCAGTGTGATGAGATTTCGAGAGACCAATGCTTTCCGCTTCAGATAGGTTTTCAGTACAAAATTCGATGGCTTCCTCGACAATATATCTCTACACTATACAACCCTCTGACCGACTTCGATTTTTGACATACCATTTCAAAATCATCATATACCGTTCAACATGATACATCCATCTATAGTGCACAGGACCAAAAAGTCGAATCTCGATCACCAAGTGAATCATCAAATGAACCATCAAATTAATGAATGTTGGTGGGAAGAATATTTCGAATTCACATAATATGATGACAATTTCTTTTTCCATAGCTGGCATTTTCCCTGGGTCTAAAACATTGCTATATATAGCATTGAAAAAGATACAATGTTTAGTTAATGTATGATGAACATTCTTGGTCAAAATGCAACGTAGATCTATAGGAATTATATCTTGCATCAAAACATGGAAATCATGTGATTCCAAACCTTTTAATGTCAAATAATTTATTGACACAGTTTTCTTGATAATTTATGAGTACCCCTCTGGAACCTTTACATCATTGAATAAGTTTCAAAACTGATATCTCTCCTCCCTAGAAAGAGTATAAGAAGCAGGAGGAAGAAACATTCGATTTTCACCCTTCAAGGGAGCCAACTCTTCTCATATTCCCATGTCAACCATGTCCAACCATGCCTGAATTCCATCTTTTGATTTGCCAAGGGAATTTAGCAACGTTCGGATAACACTATCACATAAATTTTTTCCACATGCATTACATGAAGAAAATTTCTGACATACAAACAATTCCAGTATGGTAATTCAAAAGAAAACTGATCTCTTTTTCCAACCAATTTTTGTAAGGTTTTTTGAAAATGTTTTACCAAAAATACTGTTCAGATCTTTTACTTTCTCAAACAGCTGATCACCTGTTAGTGTAGATGGTGTTCTGCATTTTTCTGAACATCCATTGAATAATGTCATCCAAGATCAGTATATAGGACAATGAGGTAGAAATATATGATGTCCTAGAAGCATAGATTTCGATGAATGTTTAAACCTAATTGATTCTATATATTTTTCGAAAACGGGAAACCCTTGAGTTCCATTAATGCTATAGCCTAACAAATTTCCATAAGCAGTGAAATCATTTATTGTCCCATATAACATCGCTCTCAATG
This sequence comes from Viscum album, assembly GCA_963277665.1. Classification (NCBI taxonomy): domain Eukaryota; kingdom Viridiplantae; phylum Streptophyta; class Magnoliopsida; order Santalales; family Viscaceae; genus Viscum; species Viscum album. The sequence goes on from OY728128.1 coordinate 602,192,725, forward strand.
TGAAGTATTAACTTTTATAAGCATCATAAAACATTACACCTGAGTCCCACAATAACTCAAATCCTCGATCAAAGGAACCAAGTAAATATCAATATCATTACCTGGTTGTTTTGGTCCTAATATAAGCATAGATAAGATGATGAATTTCTGCTTCATGCATAACCAGGGAGTAAAGTTATAATTTATCAACATAAGAGGCCATGTACTATGAGTGTTGGTTTGAAAACCAGAAGGATTCACTCCATCTGTAGATAACGCAAGACGAATGTTTCCCGAATCTTTTCCAAATTTAGTATACTCATGATCCATTTTCTTTCATTGTGGAGAGTCGGCCGGATGACATAATCACCCATCTTTATTTCTTTTATCTGCATGCCACGACAATTGTCTTGCAGTTTCATCACTTCTATATAGACACCTAAACCTTGGAATGTTTGGAAAGTACCATACAACTTTCATAGGATTGGATTTATTTTTATTTTATTGAGAAGAACCACATATTGGTCATTCTATAAGTGATTATTTTTCCTTGAGAAACAATATACAGTCTTTTGGGCAGGCATGTATTCTTTCAGAAATCATTCCCATCGAGCGTAGTATTCGTCTAGCTTTATATGTCCGGCTTGGGAGCTCATTATCTTCCGGGCGCATGTCATTCAAGAGAACAAGTAGTTCCGTAAAAATGAAATCACTCCATCCGTTGCCTAATTTCAATTTATAAAACTTGATTATAGATGACAATGTTTTATAGTTAGTGCAAGCAGTATACAATGGCTTCTTTGCACAACTCTTTAACTTTTCCAACAATTTTGGGTAATCATGGAGTTCATCATGAATTGTCTTTGTCATTTCCTCAATACGATATTCATCATCATTGACATCTATAATCACATCCTCCATACAGTCTTCTTCATTATCCATATTTTTATTCATATCTGATGATCCATAAAACACAGTTTGATCCCAACCAGTATCTACATTCACTTTTTCTCCATGTTTATTCCAACATTTATAACTCCGATCAATTCCATGACATATCAAATGTTCTTCCAACTCCTTTGGAGTAAGTAGTCTAGAATAACAACAACGTAAACACAGACAAAGAATTTGAGAAGGATCCTTTGCGTCATCCTTTGCAAACTTGATGAACTATTTCACTTCGTTCTCGTACTCTATTGTTAAATGATTAGAATCCATCCAATCTTTTTTCATCTTCATCCTGTTTGAATCTCAAATATTAGTATTTATGGTTCAAGTACACAAAAAAAGACTTCCAAATATAGTAGAAGAGAACCAATTCCTTATAAAAGAAGTGATTAAATGATCCTAACCATTATTATTTATTCATCTACATTAAATATAATTAATTTATATTCATTATAGATTCCTCAAATCACCCCAGACCAAACACAAGAATAATCAAGAATGATACATCTACCACTCCTAGGTCTCTTCCCTACATTCAATATCATAATTCCTAAGTACCCATATATCCACACATACATATGTCACAAACACATAAAATACCATATCCACATCAGAACCAAAGTACTAATATGGATTTCAATCAGGTTACTCGACTCAAGTGGTGGCGTGTAAGAAATAAATAGAAAATATAATAAGTATATAGTCACACATAAATCTTAGTAAAATGTACCAATATGGTATCTTAGTATTTACATATTTCCAACATCACATACTTTCATAATCAAAAATATGGAAGATATATAAAAAATGACTTAAATTAATAATGTATATAAAATTCTTATATAAATTAGATTGCATGAACAAAATAGTTCTATAATCAATTTCATGTAATAATAATAAAAATTATATCATAGAAACATGTATCAAACACTATGGTATGTTAGTTTCTAGTAATATGATACATACACAACTCAATCAGTGATCTTGGCTCAATGTGTGATCACATCCCATGACTCAGGTCATCGGGACTCAAATTCCCATTGGGGAAAAATTCATGTCATAGTATGTTTAAGTTAGTATTTTCATCATAAATCTAGTGCTATGAGATTATATTCTAACATTATTTTCCAAATTACCACTAAATATCCTGGCTTCATATACTTGAAATCAAATAATCAACCAAACATGGTAAAATCAATCATTACAAATAATTTCATTTATTACTTTCAAATACCCAATTTTAGTTTTCAACGTGAATTTTCATTTCAAAACCAAATCAAAGGTCTTCATAAAATCTATTCCATTTTAAAATCATATTATATTCTATTCATTTTTTTCTGAAATCAAGGATAATTATTTTATAAAATATTCCCACTAAAATATATAGTTTCTCAAATCATTCCATGACACAAAAAACAACTAAGAAGGGGATTTATTTCAAAAATACCTACCTATAAAATCAAAAATAAAATCCACTCTAATTCAAATCATATTAAATTATTTTTATAATTCATATCTAATAAATCAAGAAAAAAAGTTTCAATTGTGTGGAAGAAACTTTGTGGAACCACCTGCATTTAATTAGTGATCAACCCAACTTAACACCAATAATGGGATCTGTCAATGAATAATGATTGTGTAGGAGATCAAGTAGTCTAACCTATAATCAAGATTCATAAAAAAGAATAATAGATTCACTAAAAAGATGATGATCTGTCACTCTATAAAGAGGATATAATATGAGATTGTGGATTTCTAGTCGATGAGAGATCCCCTTATCAGAGAGAAACCAAATGCTTACACTGGAGCTTCTATCTGAGAAGAAGGGAGTTTAGAGGAGTTAAAATGAATCTTGTAAGCCTTAATGAATCATGATATAAAATGAGAGTTTTGTATGAGAAAAAAGAATATAATATGGGGCTCATGGAATTTAAGACAATAAAAAAGATACCACGTTGCAACCTCCCATAGACAGAGTACAGAAAGGATCTAGACAGCCATACTATGGTGTAGACTTCTTGTCATGAATTAGGCCAGGTTGTCATCCCACTTGACACCTAACCCAACTTGTTGGAAGGTCCAAAGGGAATTACCAATCCCCATGGGTTGTAACTAGTGCCTAGGCATTGAGTAACACCTTTGGTAATGTTGTTTTCAAGTAAAAAACGATAAATATTAAATAATAAACAAACACCATATCATAACCAAATTTCACAATATAATAGACCAAAATATAAATTTGCAATAGGGGATAATAATTTTAGAATTTCAACAAAAACCAAAATAATAAAAAAAAGGTAAGGGAACTAACAATACAACCAAGCCTCTATGAAACATGAGGGTCAACATCCCCATTCCACAACCAATAACAGTCACCAAAAGGGGAACTAATAGAAAATATATCCACCACCACCATCAAGGGAACTTTGCCTTTAACTAGGTAAAACATAATAAGGTCTACATAAACCTGGGGGTGTATATAAGGTGTGGGCCAACATACCTAATATGATACAACAAAAATAGATTCCATGTAATGGAATTATGATAAACATTAACATGTTATTTTTTAATAAAAAATAAGATACAATTTAAATAAAACATTCATTGAAATAAAAGAGAAAGTAAATACGACAAGATAATGGTAAGAATAGTATGAGAACTATAGAAAATATCTAAGGTATTAGGGTTACTATGGTCCTAGGATCCTCGTACTCTTGGTGATCACATCTCTTAGACATGAAGGTCCTATTTGAGCCTCCAATCCCTCGCACATGAATGTTTAGTTAGTGTTGTTATGTATATCCTTATTAAGGAGACCAATCATCGGTCTGACTAATTCACCCAATATACTAGACCTAGTCTACCCACCTAGATAACTAGGATTCCATTGTGCTCAATTCCACACCCTATATAAAATTATATCTATTTTATACAATCACACTTCCAATAATAGAAACACACATGACAAACAAAAATTTACAATAGTCAAATCATTACCAAACCCTTAAACACAACAAAATAATTGGAAAACATGTTTCCCACAACCCAGAAAATTTATAAAACCATTTTAGAACCAAATAAATCATATTAAACACCGAAAACAATGTCAAATAATGGAACAACCACCCTATTTCTTGATATCTTCACAAAACCATAATGAAACAACCAACTGAACTAAGGAAAGGCCCTAAGGATGCAATTAAACACCATAACCATAGAGATTTAACCCAAATAAATGATACTAAATCTAACCTAGGTCAAAACCATTTCTATAAAAAAATTACCCAAGAGGGAAAAAATTAGTGACCAAGAAAAGAGAATAAAAAAGAATATGAGATTCTTACTTAGAGATTCATTGTAGATTAAAGGCCAAATCACCCTAAAAATGGATCCCTAGGGAAGAGAGAAAGGGTGGGAGTTTCACCTTGGGATAGAGGGTCAAATGGGAAGATTCAGTGAATAGGGGACCACTACGAAAAAATTAAAATGAACAGATAACCAATATTCCCAATAACCCATAATGTATATCCTCCAAGAACATCATACAACTCCAAATGACATGTCTACATCAATATGAAGAGAGAAAATCCCAATATTGTCTAGATACCTAGCATAGTTCACCCAACCATTTAAATTTTCACTAAAATGGTGGTACATAAGATGGAAATATACTAAAAACGCGTCCCTTCACCCGAATAAGAGACTACAACCACTAACCATGAAGAACCACTAAGAGCATAATTCTAAACCTAAGGAAAGGTACACCCAAAACATACCAATGAATCCAAATGAATAAACACAATCAATATTCGTCAATGATTCAACCAAAAAAAGAACAATATTAAAAAAAATATTTGGAAAAAAATCCTTAAAGGGAGCTCTGGCCAACTGAAGAGGGCGTTGTGGGCGGCAGAGGTCCGGCAAACCGAAGAGGGCATTATGGGCTGCAGAGGTCCGAAAACGAGAAGCGAGGGCGGAGGAGGTCCGGCTATGAGAAGCGAGGGCGGCGGAGGTCCAACAACGATAAGTGATGTTGGAGGAGGTCCGGCAACGCGAAATCAGCGGGCGGTAGAGGGGATTCGCAGGGTTCCAGTACTGCGGGAGCTTTAGGTCACAATAAAATGAGGGCACTGTGCGACCAACTTTATAAAAAATGGACTAAGGTTTTATCAACGCTAAAAAAGTGATGATAAAGACTACCTTTATCTGCGCTAACATTTTATCTCTAATAAAGTTATCATTTATCAGCACTTTTTCAGCGCTCATGATGGTATTATTTATCAACGCTATAAAAGCGCAGATAAATCATTCTTGTATCAACGCTAAAATTTTAGCGCTGATAAAGGGTTGTTTTATCAGCGCTTTTTCTTAGCACTGATATAAGGGGGAGCTTCCCTTGCCCATTATTGTAGTAGTGATGGAATACATTCAAGGCACACAATTTGAATCAGTATGCATCCTAAACTGAAACTACATGGCATGAAAATATACATGGCATGTGAATTCCTATGTGCCTATTATGATGCATGAAATGCGTCATCCTTACCTTAACAGGCCAAAGGTAAAATACCATAAATTCCCTTAATTTATAAGCAACAAAAATTAAACCAATCACTCAAGGTGAAATCATATCAACTGTAATATCAAAAAGCATGAACATCAATCCCAACCCTGACCACTTGGTCATTTTCCGTACATGGGGTGATCAGTCCCACGCACGACAATTAACCAAGCGCCGACACATTCCTAGTCTCTTGTCTACCAACCCAAAATAGTAAGACAAAGGGAAAATGCCACCTATGATACCACATTGTAACATCCTGACCCGGCTCACCTCTAAGATGGTGTCTAGACCGGTGCGTCACAAGTCCTCAAGCGCATCTCCCCGAATGCCAGAGGCTGACGACTAACAACAAGGGCTTTTTGTGTCCAAGGGGGAGAATATATCCGCATAGGTAATAGGTATTATCATAGCAGAAGTAAACATGAATTAATAATAAATAGAGGAATCATATAAAGGATTAAACTACAACAAAAGCAATATGAATAATCAAACTAAATAAGAATCAAGTGTTGAAGCTGATAAATAAAACCATGTACAAAATTATGTTATGCTATGATGTTTATACAAAAGTAAAAGTTCAAAAAAACAAGAATACAAGAATTATATCAACTGAAATGAAAAGACATAAAGTGTGAAAACTGCATCAAGAGAAAGGCTCGGACCTCTGCCCCCAATCTCCATACTAAGAAGCAAGACAAAATCAAGCGTCGGAAGCAGCACACTTCCCTTTTTCAATACCTGAAAGCTTATAATGTACTCGGGTGTCAACGACTCCCGAGCAGGGTGTGAGATAAAATCCCAGTAGGCCGGAACCCATGGTGTCTAGACCTTTCCATATTGTGCAATGATAAAATGCAGTGTTCCATTATATAATAATTTCAGATAATTAATAAAGTGCAACGGAATAAATAAGTCGGCCCGGGTTCCAAATGACACCCATGCCTAATCACCTGCTTCGGACTAAGCCGAAAGTCTGAAAATAGTACCTCTAAGTAGAATACACATATTCATATATATGAAGTGTAACACTCCAAGATTCTATGGTACGTTTCCCTTTGAATAATGTAATAGCGTGTGTTGTACGCAACATCGAGTTCTAACACACACCAAAACTAATCAAACTAGCCGTTATGAATAGTAACACCTAATTTTTAAAATTATATATATATTATATTTCAAAATAGACTTCATTTTTGGATTCAGAATATCGAAATTATCCTAAGTTGAATTTTTTTTATTTTTCTGAGAACGTCCAATTTTTATGAATAGTGAAAAATACTTAAAAACAACTTTTTTAATAGAAATAAGTTATAGTGATAAATTATATTATATAGTGGTTTTAAATTTTATTTATAATATATTTTTAAATTTTAATACAATGTTGGTCATTGGACATAATTCCACAATTAAACCGAATATAAACAAATATCAATCTTTTGATAGTTTTTATATCTTAAAAACACGCTTTTTGTTTGGACAGCGGGAATTAATTTTAAATTAATTTATGCCACTTATGTGTTTTGAATTTGGAAAAATGGATTCCATATTTGGAATTAGGATGTTAAAATTCAGTAAATATGTAACTTTTATTTTTAGACATTTTGAATAATTACTTCGGTAAATATTTTATTTACCGCGGTTAAAGGGTAAATCTGGTAAATAATGGTTAACAAATAATATTATAATAATAAAAAATTACCATAAAACGTGTCCTAACCTTATTGGTTGATACATTCTCGACCATGGGAATCTTTGGGTCGATTTTGGGACCCCATGATGCCACTTGTAAGTGATAGGGACACTTTATTTTAATTAAGTTAAAATGAATACAAAAATGACACAAGAATATATCTTTTAGAAAAAAAAATTTACATAGGGTTATATATGTTGTATTTTCGACTATAAATATCCATTATAAAGATAAAGAGATTTTCCACATAATGGTATTTTATTTATAATTTTTAGACATTAAATAATATAATTTATATATCACACAATGCTGATGCGGTAATTACAATAATAGTGAACAATTAAAATGATTGATACTGTAGATACCCAAATAAATATAATTTGAGACTTTTGATGAATTAAACTAATTTTATAGGTTAACATGACATGTTTGGATTTATTTAATTAAATTGTTTCTAATTAATAATTCTGTTATGATTTTTTAAAAAATCAATTATTGAATTTTGTCATAATTGACAAAAAAGAGTTTTTAAAACAAATATTATATTATTAATTGATATTAAATTCCTAAAAATTTAAGGTTCGGCCAAGAGAATTATATCATGATATTTTTATCATTAATGGAACACTTGGGGGTCTCTTGGATGTTTATAGTAAGTTTATTAACCATATAATATAAAAATACAAAGAGACATTGTAAAAGTGAAACTAATTAACTAAGAGTTAATACTTAAAGATATGGTTAATATAGTAATCAAAACCTCTCTAAATTATATTGGTTGAGTGGATTTCGACATATCCCCACCTTAGAATTTAAATAATCCACTTTGGAGCCATTATAAACCGAATATGAATTTATTATAAAATAGTATTTCAAGCTTTTCCAAAGGTGCCCCTCACCCCTCTTATAAAAGGGAACTCTCCCTTCTTAATAACTCACACCTTAAAAGCCTTTTTGTTCGGCCAACCTTTACCCAAATACTCTATCAACTTCCCTAACGTAATCCTAGAGGCCTTCCTTTAGTCAGAATGCCAACTTAAGGATCCCTTTTGGTCAAATCAAAAGGAAGAACCCGAAGAAGAGGTAATGATTTCACCACCCTTTTTCAAGTTCCTTTCTTCTTCCACTTCTTCTTTCGTTGTTATTACCATTCTAAAATAATAACTCCAGTATATTATATATAATATGATGTTATTATAAATATGGTTCAATAATATTCAGTATTCTATCTATCCTTTGAATAACATGTCACCATACGTGCGTACGTACGGCTTACCGTCTCCACGTCGTGGTGTAATTGTTATTCAATAAATTATTATTTGGATAGGTATAATAATGATGTGTAATTAATGTAAATAATGAATATAACATGATAATGATTATTTATATATGATATACCATCGAATTAAATATTATTTTAATATAAAAATAATGATATTGTCGCCCGTGCGTACGTACGGACTACCGTCTCCACGAACGCGATGGGATTCATTCTCCATCGTATCCATTCAAGTATAATTCTCATTTTATGATTAATAATAGTATATAAGGGATTGATATAATTCTAGATATGATTAATATACAACCTATCCATGAAAAACACAGCTTACGTAACAAAACATATAAAAGAAAATGAGTAAGTTAACACCCGAAACAACGATAATTCTAAAATAATATTAACAAAGCAATGTTAAAAGATCATATATGATATATTATTAATATATATGACTCTTGTATAATTTAATAACAATTATTTCACCATTATATAAGAGGTTAACCTACTCCCAACAAAGGAAAAGAACAAGGTAAGGGTTATTTCACAATCTCTTCATTATCCGAGGTTGTTTATACGTAATAATCTATTGGGATCTCTTTATCATCCACATTCATGTTTCTTAAAAATGAATTTCAAAACATTTTTACTATTTAATAGAATATGGTTTAAATTCATTTATACCCCTGTTTTACTTTTTATAATAGTTTTATACAGTAATCTTTCCGTCATTTTCCAAACAAGGAGCTTTTTAACCTTTCCGAAAGAATTAAGGTAAGAAGGTTTCTTTAACTTATATGGAGGGTGCGGCTATTTTCCGCCGTTATAAAATCTTTGAAGCATCCCTTACAAGCTTATAAGAATATTTTCAGAGAAAATTTTTTATTTTATAAATATATGACTCTTAAATGATTTCAAAATAGAAATAGATATTTCTATAAAAAGAGTTTTGATTTCATCTATGTCAACATCCTTTGATGGATTTTACGCTTCTTTAAAGTTGATTTATTATGATAAAAAACTTCTAAATTGTATTGAAGTTTTTGTGATATGTTTGAATGTGAATGTTCTATTTTTATACCAATCATTGTTTATGGTGATTGTATTGACATTTCGTATACTAGTTTTAATATGAATGTTTATGTTATGTTTAAACCTTTTCATATGGGAATGAATTGGACTTAATATGTGACGGGTGGAGCCCGCTATAGTTCCTCGATGCATCGGTAGGTCTCATTAGACAAATTAGTGTCTTGGCACAAGGCCTTGATAAAATCTTATTTGTAGTCTTGGCACGAGGCCTTGGATCTCTGGATATGATAGTCTGGCATTATGCATTCCATCATTATGAAAGTGGTTATTGATATTGCATGTGATTATTCGATTAGTAGAATATCCATGTAAGTAAGTAAATGGCATTATTTCATTTTATTTTTTCCATACTATGTTGAAGTTAATGTTTAAAAGTCTTTTGTTTTAGTTATACATTGCCTTAAATGTTTATTTTTAATTATGAAAGTTTCTGCTAAATTGTTATCCTTAATGAGCATTTGAGCTCACCCCTTTTCTATGTTTTATTTTTCCCAAGATATGAAGAAGTAAATTATGAATGACCTGTAGGGATATTATGAGGGGATAATAGTGTGGTCTATGGAGAAAATATTTTGTTGTTGTAGTTTTTCACTTTAGGATGTAATGTAAAACATTATGAATATATCTAGTGTTTCCAAGGCTACTAAACCAATCGGTATTTCGAGATTTGATCTTTCTTGTGATCATGACAATGTTATGTAATAATGCACCGACTCTAGGTAACTGGGGTCGGGGCATTACAGTTGGTATCAGAGGGAGGTTTAGTACAAACCTTGGAATCTAGATTTAGATAAAATCTGATTAGAGCACATAGACCTAAGATAGACTTTGAGGATTAGTATAGAAGAACTTCCTAGAATTTTGGTATTGTAGAGATTTTGTGAGTTTTCCGAGCAATACATCCCTGTCTGGATATGAGCAGGTAGAGGTGGCTCTGGCACAGATGTACCTAGAGGTAAAACCCAAAAACACTTCTTTGAGCTAGACTCAAACAAGAACTGGTGCACGACAACGGGCCTTGCTGCACTTTTAGTTACGACACTCCTGGGGGATATGCTTAGGATAACTCCAATTTTCTTTACAAATCATTATGAATGGTTTATGAGTATATACTTCCTCAAAGAAAACATTTTTATGATTATGGATTATATCCTTAAATATTTCAATTTATGTTAAGTGTTTTATAATTATGGAATTATGTATTTTGATTCATAAACTGATCTAGTTTATGCCATTGTTTAGAAATGGTTCCTAGTGGAAGAAATGGAAACTGTATCAATGAACACACTCCATGTAGGGATTTCTCTCCTACTCAAGATAATTATAGTGGAGCTGGTGATGAAACTGGTGACGATCAGATAATCACCATACTGGGACAACTCACTCAGGTTATGAATAATAACCTTACCCGTATGGAGCACCCTGATCTGTAGCATGGAGGATCAATGTTAGATCGATTCATGAGGAAACAACCACCAATGTTCAATGGGAGTACAAATCCCTTAGTAGCTGAGAAATTGATAAATTTCTTAGAGAAAATGTTTCAGGCTTTGTGGAGTAGTGAAAGGGAAAAAGTTATCATGGTATTTTACCGCCTCACTGGAGATGTTGATCAATGGTGGTCATTGATTTAAAACATGAAATAAGATGATGAAGTATCAAATATGGAATGGCGGGAGGTCAAAGAATTGTTTTTAAAAAAATACTTTCCTTGTGACCATCGAGCAGATATGGAAAGGCAATTTCTGAGTCTGAGACTGAAGGAGGATGATAATGTCGCAAAGTATGAGGCTAACTTTACAAGGTTAGAAAGGTATGCTGGAGATTATATATGTAACCCAAGAAGTAATATTGATCGTTTCTTTGATGGGATAAAACCATTTCTCCATCGAGCATTAGTCTCACAATCCTTCTCGTCGTATGAAGACATTGTCTCATTTGCTATCAAGATAGAAAAGAAATTCTCTAAGTCTTATGACTTTAAAGAAAAGCAAGAGAATAAGAGATCTACTGATCAATATGGGAATGGAAATAAGGGGAAGAAGGGAATGGTTGAATATCCATCCTGTGGAAAATGTGGGAAGAAACACCCTGGTACTTGCTTAAAGGGAATGGGCGTCTATTACAAATGTGGTGAAAAGGCCACCAAGCTCGTGATTGCAAAGGGAAGAAGGAAGTTACCAATGTTCAGTGCTACAATTGCAGGGAGATGGAACATTATGCAAATGAATTTCCTAATCGTCAGGGGAAAATACCTCAGAAAAGGCCAACGGATCAAGGCCAAGCTTTTGTTATCACTACTACTGAGGTAGAAGCTCTAAAAGACATGGTAGTAGGTAATTTAATGGCTTCCTCAAGTTTAGAAAATGCATTATTTGATTCTGGATCAACGCATTGTTTCATATATTCCCAGTTTGCTAAGAAAATTAGATATTTCCAATTTTATTTAACAAGGGAGTTGTCAGTTAATACTTCTAAGGGAAGTATCATTGCAACAATTTTTTGTGAATCTGTCCCCATTAGAGCAAATAAATGTTCTTTATCCACTGATCTCATTGTCATACCTATGATTGAATTTGAAATAATCCTCAGTATGGATTGGCTTTCAGATTATGATGCGATGATTTATTGTAAGAATAAGGAGATTACGATTTTTGATGATGATGATAAGGAACACCTTATCTTTAGAGCAGAATCGTCACCACCTAATTCTTATCTAGATCCACCCCTATTAGGTCACCTAAATTCAATTATTAGGGAGGAAGAAAATGAAATAACTGTGGGTGAGGAAAGGAATGTTCAAATAGAGGATGTACCTGTTGTGAATGAATATGTAGATGTATTTCTGGAATATTTACCTAGACATCCTCCAGAACGAGAAGTTGAGTTTTCCATTGATTTAATTCCTAGATCAAGGCCTATATCGAATACCCCTTATAGAATGGACACATTAGAATTAGTCGAACTAAAGAAACAACTAGAGGAATTGAGTAATAAAGAATTTATTCGGCCTAGTGTTTCTCCATGGGGAGCCCCTGTTCTTTTTGTTAAAAAGAAAGATGGATCTATGAGGTTATGTATCGACTATAGGGAGATCAATGCTATAACAATAAAGAACAAGTATCCCCTACCTAGAATTGATGATTTATTTGACCAACTACATGGAGCTCAATACTTTTCAAAGATTGACCTTCGATCTGGATACCATCAGTTATGTGTAAAGAAGGAAGACATTCCGAAGATAGCATTTCGAACCAGGTATGGGCATTACGAGTTTACTTTAATGCCTTTTGGATTGACTAATGAGCCCTCTGTATTCATGGATCTGATGAATAGAGTTTTCAAGGAATATCTCTATGAATTTATGGTGGTATTTATTGATGATATCTTGGTATACTCCAAAAGCTACGAAGATCATGAAAATCACTTGCGCATTATCCTGAAGACTCTGAGAAGACATGAATTATATGGGACGTTAAGCAAGTGTGAATTCGGGCTTCATGATATTTCTTTTCTTGGCCATATTGTCTCTAAAGATGGAATCTCTGTTGATCCTTCTAAGACCAAGGAAATCCAAGAATGTCCAGCACCTATGAATATAACTGATGTATGTAGTTTTATTGGTTTAGCAGGATATTATCGACGTTTCATCCAGAAATTTTCCCAATTGGCTAACCCATTAACGAAGCTCACATGTAAAGGGGTTAAATTTTTTTGGACAAAAGAGTGTGAAGAATTTTTCTAAGAACTGAAGAGAAGATTAGTCAATGCTCCTATATTGACTCTATCATTGGGGAATGATGGGTTTGTTATTTATAGTGATGCATCGAAGAAAAGACTTGGTTGTGTCCTTATGCAGAATGATAGGGTTATTGCCTATGCATCACGACAGTTGAAAATTCATGAAAAAAACTATCCTACTCATTATCCTGTGTTAGCAGCTATGATCTTTTCTTTCAAGATAAGAAGGCATTACCTCTATGGTGAAAAATGTGAGATTTATACTAATCACAAGAGTTTGAAGTATATTTTATCACAAAAAGAACTCAACATGAGGCAAAGGAGATGGCTTGAATTACTCAAGGATTATGATTGTATGATACACTACCACCCGGGGAAAGCAAACAAGGTGGCAGATACTTTGAGCAGAAAAGATCATGGAGTTTTGAACAACATGAGAATTGAAAGGGATCCAATTTTCTTGGATCTAGTGAAGATGGACATGGGAATAACCAGGGAAGGTGAAACATCAATGCTTTTTCAAATGGATTCCAAACGATCTTTACTAGAAAGTATTAAGAGTTCTCAGACTAATGATGAAGAATTTCAAAAGAATATTAAATCTGTGAATGATGGGAGATTGAGAGACTTTGTGTATGAAGATGGAATTTTGAAATACGGAAAGAGACTTTGTGTTCCCGATATACCTGATCTAAAAAGAGAATTTTTTGATGATTCTCATAGTTCCAATTTCATTATACACCCTGGGAGCACCAAAATGTATAGAGATTTGAAGGAACATTTTTGGTGGGACAACATTAAGAGGGAGATTGCTGATTTTGTGTCAAGATGTATGGTTTTTCAACAAGTGAAAGCTGGAAGGCAACAGCCTGGAGGAGTCATGCAACCTCTTCCCGTACTGGAGTGGAAATGGGACAATATTACAATGGACTTTGTCATGGGGCTACCAAAGACTCATAGAAGGAACGATGAAATATGGGTTATTGTTGATCGTCTTACCAAGTCAGCACATTTTCTTGCTATAAGAGAAGATCTACCACTGGAACGTCTAGCAAGACTATATATTAATGAAGTTGTGAGGCTTCATGGAGTACCCCTATCGATTGTTTCAGATCGTGATCCCCATTTTACTTCATGATTCTGGAAGAGTCTTCAGAAATCCCTGGATACTGAACTTCATTTGAGCACTTCCAACCACCCTCAGATAGACGGACAATCAGAACAGACTATTCAAACCATAGAAGACATGTTGAGATCCTGCGCACTTGACTTTTAGGGTATGTGGGATCAATATTTACCTTTGGTAGAATTTTCCTATAACAATAGCTTCCATTCGAGTATTCAGATGGCACCATATGAAGCGTTATATGGAAAGAGATGTCATACATCAACCTGTTGGGATTTCGTTGGTGAAAGAAAACTTGTAGGCCCAGAACTGGTGGCGGAAATGATGGAAAAGGTGAAAGTAATCCAAAATCACATCAAAGCAGCTCAAAGTATGCAGAACATCTATGACGATAATCGAAGGAAGGATTTGGAATTTCAATTCGGTGATCATGTTTTCCTGAAGGTATCTCCATGGAAGTGAGTCATACGTTTTGGTATGAAAGGTAAATTGTGTCCCAGGTACATCAGACCTTTCGAAATTCTAGAACGAAATGGGGCTGTAGCTTACCGATTGGCAATGCCGCCAAGTCTCTCCAAAGATCACGATGTGTTCCACGTATCTCTATTGAGGAAATACATGTCTGACCAAACGCATGTACTCAACTATGAGGAATTAGAACTGGAACCCGATCTGTCTTATTGCGAAGAGCCCGTCAAGATTCTTGAAACGAGAGAACAAGTACTGAGAAACCGGATGACGCATCTGGTAAAAGTTTTGTGGAGAAACCATAAGATGGAAGAGGCAACATGGGAACCCGAGCAACTTATGATGAAGAACCACCCGAGTCTTTTAATGCGGTAGTATTTTAGAAATTTTGAGGACGAAATTATTTGAAGGAGGGGAGAATTTAACATCCCAAGCTTCTACAGTACGTTTCCCTTTGAATAATGTAATAGCGTGTGTTGTATGCAACATCAAGTTCTAACCCACACAACAACCGATCAAACTAGCCATTATGAATAGTAATACCTAGTTTTTGAAATTATATATATTTTATATTTCAAAATGGACTTCATTTTTGGATTCAGAATATCGAAATTATCTTAAGTTGAGTTTTTGGTATTTTTCTGAGAACGTCCAATTTTTATGAATAGTGAAAAATACTGAAAAACAACATTTTTAATCAAAATAATTTATAGTGATAAATTATATTATTTAGTGGTTTAAAAGAATATTTAGAATATATTTTTACCATATAATACAATGTTGGTCATTGGACATAATTCCAAAATTAAACCGAACATAAACAAGTATCAATCTTTTGATAGTTATTATATCTTAAAAACACGCTTTATATTTTGACAACGGGAATTAATTTTAAATTAATTTCTGCCACTTCTCTGTTTTGAATTTGGAAAAATGGATTCCATATTTGGAATCAAGATATTAAAATTGTGTAAATAGGTAACTTTTATTTTTAGACATTTTGAATAATTTTTCAGTAAATATTTTAATTACCATGGTTAAAGGGTAAATCCGGTAAATAAGGGTTAAAAAATAATATTATAATAATAATGAATTATGATAAAACATTTCCTAACCTTATTAGTTGATACATGTCCGACCATGTGCATCTTTGGGTCGATTTTGGGACCCCATGGTGCCACTTGTAAGTGATAGGGACACTTTATTTTAATTAAGTTAAAATGAATACAAAATGACACAAGCATATATCTTTTAGAAAAACAATTTTTACATAGGGTTATATATGTTGGATTTTAGACTATAAATATTAATTAGAAAGATAAAACGATTTCCTACATAATGGTTCTTTATTTATAATTTTTGGACATTAAATAATATATTTTATTTATGACACAATGGTGATGCAGTAATTATAATAATAGTGAAAAATTAAAATGATTGATATTGTTGATACACAAATAAATATAATCTGAGACCTTTTATGAATTACACTAATTTTCTAGGTTAATAAGACGTTTTAGAATTGATGTAATTAACTTATTTAGAATTAATCATTCTGTTATGATTTTTACAAAAATCAATTATCGAATAGTGTCAAAATTGACATAAAAGAGTTTTCAAAACAAATATTATATTATTAATTGATATTAAATTCCTAAAAATCTATGGTTCGGCCAAGAGACTTATATCGTGATAGGTGTATCATTAATGGACCACTTGGTTGTCTCTTTGATGTTTATATTATGTTTATTAACCATATAATATAAAAATACAAAGAGATCTTGTAAAAGTGAAACTAATTAACTAAGAGTTAATACTTAATGATAAGGTTAATATAGTAACCCAAACCTATCTGAATTCTATTGGTTGAGCGGTTTTCGACCGATATCCACCTTAAAATTTAAATAATCCACTTTGGATCCATTAAAAACGAATATGAATTTATTATAAAATAATATTTCTAGCTTTTCCAAAGGTGCCCCTCACCCCTCTCATAAAAGTGCACTCTCCCTTCTCATTAACTCACACCTTCAAAGCCTTTTGGTTTGGCCAAAATCTGCCCAAATACTCTCTAAAAATCCCTAAATTCGTCCTAGAGGCCTTCCTTTAGTCATAAAGCCAAATTAAGTATCCCTTTTGGTCAAATCAAAAGGAAGAACCCGAAGAAGAGGTAATGATTTCACCACCCTTTTTCAAGTTCCTTTCTTCTTCCACTTCTTCATTCTTTGTTATTACTATTCAAAAATAATAACTCCGGTATCTTATATATACTGTGATGTTATTATAAATTTGGTAAAATCATATTCAGTATTATATCCATCCTTTGAATAACATGTCAGCATATGTGCGTACGTACGGATTACCATCTCCACATCGTGGTGTAATTGTTATTCCATAAATTATTAATTGGATGAGTATAATAATGATGTTTAATTCATTTAAATAATAAATATAACATGATAATTATTCTTTATATATGATATACCATCCAATTTAATATTATTTTAATATCAAAAGAATGATATTGTCGCTCGTGCGTACGTACGGACTACCGTCTCCACAAACGCGATGGGATTCATTCTCCATCGTATCCATTCAAGTATAATTCTCATTTGATGATTAATAATAGTATATAAGGACTTGATATCATTCTGGATATGATTAAGATACAACCTATCCCTGACAAACACAGCTTATGTAACAAAACATATTAAAGAAAATGAGTAAGTTAACACCCAAAACAACTATAATTCTAAAATATTATTGACAAAGAAATGTTAAAAGATCATATATGATATCATATTAATATATATGATTCTTTTATAATTTAATAACAATTATTTCACCATTATAAAGGAGGTTAAACTACCCCCAACCAAGGAAATTTACAAGGTAAGGGTTATTTCACAGTCTCTTCATTATCTGAGGTTGTTTATACGTAATAATCTACCGGGATCTCTTTATCATCCACATCCATATTTCTTAAAAATGTATTTCAAAACATTTTAACTATTTAAAAGAATTTGGGTTAAAGTCATTTATACCCTTTTTTTAATTTTTATATGAGTTTTATAAAGGAATCTTTCCGTCGTTTTCCAAACAAGGTGCTTTTTAACAATTTCGACAGAATTAAGGGAAGAATTTTTTTTAACTTATACGGCGGGTGTGGCTATTTTCCGCCATTACAAAATCATCGAAGCTTCCCTTACAAGAATATAAGAATATTTTCAAAGAAAATGTTTTATTTTATAAATATATTACTCTTAAATGATTTCATAATAGAAAGATATATTTCTCTAAAAAGACTTTTGATTTCATCTATGTCAACTTCCTTTGATGGATTTTACGCTTATTTGAAGTTGATTTATTATGATACAAAACATATATATTATATTGAAGGTTTTGTGATTTGTTTGAATGTAAATGTGCTATTTTTATTCCAATCATGGTTTATGGTGAAAGTATTGACATTTCGTATGCTAGTTTTAATATAAATTTTTATGTTATGTTTAATCCTTTTCATATGAGAATGCAATGGACTTAATATGTGACGGGTGGAGCCCGCTATATCTCCACGATGCATCAGTAGGTCTCATGAGACAAATTAGTGTCTTGGCACAAGGCCTTGACAAAATCTTTTTTGTAGTTTTTGCACGAGGCCTTGGCTCTGTGGTTATGATAGTCTAGCATTATGCATTCCATCATTATGAAAGTGGTTATTGATATTGTAGGTGATTATTCGATTAGTATAATATCCATGTAAATAAGTAAATGGCATTATTTCATTTTATTTTTTCCATACTATGTTGAAGTTCAAGTTAAAAAGGCTTTTGTTTAAGTTATACATTGCCTTAAATGTTTATTCTTATTTATGAAAGTTTCCGCTAAATTGTTGTCCTTACTGAGCATTTGAGCACACCCATTTTCTATGCTTTATTTTCCTAGGATGTGATGAAGTAAATTATGAATGACCTGCAGGGATATTATGAGGGGATAATAGTGCGGCCTATGGAGACAATATGTTTTTGTAGTAGTTTTTCACTTTATGATGTAATGTAAAACTTTATGAATATATCTAGTGTTTCCAAGGCTACTAAACCATTCAGTCTTTCGAGATTTGATCATTCTTGTGATCATGCTAATGTTATTTAATAATGCACCGAATTTAGGTAACTGGGGTCGGGGTGTTACATGAAGCCTAGAAGAGTAAGCTAAATCAAGGAAGAGGTATACCCCCAAGCTTGTGCTTTTTCTTGGGGTCTAAGTCATGGGTCAACTAGGTGTGCTTCAATATACCAGAAAAAATCTAAAATCTCAAGAGACTACCATCGAAATTAATATAAACCTTCAGTGCATCATTTTTAAGGTTCAAGATGAGAGTTGGAGTCTGAGCCCGTCCCGAAGTTATCCTTACGGAACATCCTTCAATTATGCAATACCATTGAGCCCGTCCAAGGCAATCTTTCGAAAGACAAAGTATCACTTGTGGCATGGAATTACCCTGATTCTGTCCTGATCTCACAAAAAAGGGGTTGAGTGTCATCTGAGGATGACTTAGCCACATTGCCAACGGATCTGTCCCGATGGGCCCTTTTTAAACTGGTATCACTCATAAGTATTTGAAATCCTGGGGAATTCTCGGTTTGGGAAAGACAAGAACACCGCCCCCCTACACATAGAGGTAACTGTCAGGAACAAAGGGTCTAAGCATGACCCTTAATACAAGACCCACCTCCATCCCCCACCCTGAATTTAATTAATATTCTCATAGCAGTAAATATAATATCAACATATGTAATTTCAGCTTGAAACCAAACAGGTAAACTCGTGCATCACAGAGTGCATATTAAATATTTCAGTATTGAAATATTAAAAAGGTAAGATACCGCACTAACATAAGAAGACAAATGCACCTTTAAATAAATAAATAAATTGGACCAACTAACTACCAAGATCCAACAATTCCAAAGTTCATAATTAATCTGAATTATTTATTTTAAAATTAACAAAAAAAATATATTGTGCCAAAAATGAAGATAAAGACATTTTTTAATAATAAATAAACCAGCACAACCAACTACCAATGATTCAACAATTCAATATTTATAATTAATCTAAATTGATTATTTAAATTGAATACAACAAAAATAGGTTGTGCAACACATGCAATTAAATAAATTAAGAGTTTGGGCTAACAAAAATTATACTGACCACATCGGCATGCCCCAAGGGGTGTATAACCTTGTTACAATAAATTAAAAAAATTAATTCATGATCAATACGGCTGAAAAAACTAGGCGAAACAAATTAATTAATGAATTTGGATGAAATTTCACAAAGCCGGTAAGCACTGACTAACGGAACAATGGTGCGTTTTTATAAATTTCAACGAACCAGAGGTAAAGAGAGTAGACGCCCTACCTTATGGATTTAGATGATATTATGATTCGTGGTAGGCTTTGATTTGACCTAAAAAGGAAGAAATATATGATTTTAGAAAAAACCCCAAAATAGGGTAAAATCCTTCTACGGCGAACTGCGCAAAGGATTTGGAATGAGATCGCACGATTCATGGTGCGTGGGATAAGACTTATCGATAGGTTCACAACACACTAGATGATGAGGAAAATAGATGATGAACAGAGGTGCGACGAGCTTCCGAAGAGAGGAGAAGGTGGTGCACACCACCTAGGGAGGAGAGGTTCGTCATGCACAGGAGAGGAGAAGGAGAGGAGGAGAGAAAAAAAAAGAAATAATATGGTAAGTAAAGAGAAGAAAAAGGAATAAATAAAAAGAAGATAAATAAATAAAATAATAAAAATAAAATGGTAGAAGAAATGAAATAAATAATTAAAATAGGGTTACCTCATTTTAATTATTTTTAATTTCTCCCCAACCGTATAAATTTTATTATTTATTTTTATCCTTCTTTAAATTATATTTATTTCCTTTAACCCCTTTTAATTATTTTTAACCTGAATGTTGCACTATGGAATGATGTAATATTTTACATAAAGCCTGAACAATCATTTAATTATTTTTAATAGCTGTTTGGGACCCGCAACAGGGTGTATATGCGTGCGCCCTGCGTCTCTTTAAAGATCTGGATTAAAAACATAAAAGTTCACAACTTGATTTAAGTCGACATGTTCATTTATGTAGGTAATTAATAATATTTTATCTAACCAAACAATAAATATCCACCCATGTATATAGGTGTTATATATATATATATATATATATATATATATATATATTCATCTGCATATTCATGTATATACACCCACACACATATATATAACTATATATATATGTTTAATCCCATATATATATATATATTCCTCATATATATATATACATCAATGTTTTTGTCCCAATATAATAATAATAACAATAATTAAAATAATAATTATTATTTAATTCAACCCATCAATGACACCATTAATATTTTAATGACAACAACCATTAATAAAAAGGATAAGGATTATTAAATAAATATTTATTGTGCATTTTTATTTAATTGGAACAATTAATAATATCATATTTATTACATTACCCAGTTATTATTTACAGCGCAACACAATTTATTAATTGTGGTAGTGAATTTCCATTTGCTGACATCAATGAAAATAATAATAATAATAATAAAATAATTATTATTATTTCTAATAGCCAAAAAAATATTTAACCCAATTAAATTACCTTCTGGTGCGATATGACCAAACGTCTGATGCTCGCAAATGTTATACCCTACCTAGGGTAAATCACATTTCCCAGAACTATCAGTGGTCTCAAATTTCTCATTTGACGCACCGTTTGTGAGAAAATAATTATTTGTTATATTAAAATGGAATAATTAATTAATTAAAAATAATGATGTAATTATCATGTGAGACGGTACCAAACACTCGATGTGAATCAAGGTTATACCTTTCCTAAGGTAATCCTGGTGTTCCGGACCTAACAGTGGTCTCAGATTTCTTTTACGATGCAACGTTTGAGAGTTATTTTATTTTTTTTCAAAAGAAACAAAAACATGTATTAATAAAATAAACTTAATATTTTTATTCTATGAACACTGCAGTGTCAGCTATCGGAAAAATGGTTTTGTCGCTCGGTTTTTAAAACCGGCATGCCCAGTTAACAGAAAAATTTTATTTCCTGCGTTTTTTTCATCCGGTTCAAAACACAGAACGTCACAAAGGGATCAAGAATAGAATTTTTGGAAATTGTGTGTTCAATACCCCAAATGATGTCATATGTATATATATATATATTACACAAAAAATATTTATACACAAACCCCATTAACGTAAATTATATTGAAAATAAAAAGGGACGTATAAATGAAAACTTAAAAGAGCTGTTAGAAAACAGTATTAAAAATGATGTAAAATACAAATTTTCATGTTTATTTCAAAGGTAAATTTTAAAATAGTGACATAAAATAATTTTAAAACCATTAATTAAAAAAAATCCTTAATAATGGATCTTTGAAAAGACATAAAATCTATCTTGGATGAATGAGGAGAGGTTTACAAAACTAATAAAAGTGAAAGGAGGAATCCTTTTTTTATTACTTTTATAATACCTTTGTTCAAAACTTGCATTCTATAAAGAGTAAAAAATATTCATGTGTATTAAAACTTCATTTTACAAGAGTGGATTGTAAAATATCATATAATAAAATATTATGGTGTGAGAACCAAAGAATTGAAGAAAGAAATTTGTGAAGAAACAATATAACCCAAGGAAAGGATATTAGAGTTATCAATATACCTTATGGGAAACATACTCCATGAGGATTGAAACATTTAAAATGGCTGTTATTTTGTAAGAAAATATTCAATGTTGGAATAAAACATAATAAAATTAATGGTCAAGAATATACCCAACTTATATGAAATAATTCAAATAATGAAAATTGAGTTACCAAAAACTATTACAACTAGGGTAACAATTGATTCAAAAGACATTTGAAGAAAAGAAAATGATTTTCCTTATATTATACCATGAATTACAAGGAAATATATTATATAACATTCATGGGATAGTAAATCAATAAAAATCCATATAATGGTCACACGGTCATAACATGTAACATGTCTCAAAAAACTAGAATTGAGACAAAGAAAAGTCTTGTGGCTTGAGTAACACTTTAATAAAAAAATCTTAGAAAGAGTGGTCTTATAATTTAACTAAAAGTAAAAGTATTAAAAGATAATTCATGATATTATATCTCAAATTGGTAATATACACATCACATAAATAATGGTAGGTTCATAATACTAAATATGTATCAAAGAGATAATTTTGAGATGAAAACCCTTACCTCGGTCCTGGTTCATTCTGCACTTTCTCAAAATGTACCTAATAATTCAATTTAATTTATAAAATACATAATGAATAACATTATTCGTATCTATAACCATTTGTAGACCTCATTTATAATCATTATATACATATATATTAGTTATTTTTTTATGTATTTTCATTATTGAGTGTATCTAATCTTTATCACTTTGAACATGTTTCATAAAAGAGGTGTTTGTATCTATTATTTGGGAAATGAAATCTCTATTATATCATTTATGTTACTGTAATATATTATCCAATATAGTTTATAAATATATTATCTCATTTCATTGAATTTTTTGTTATGGTCTATGAGGATGATATCAGTGATATCATGTTTCAGTAAGAAGCCGAAAATGCGAGGGCAAAACAACGCACTGCACGCGCTGAACGATTTTTAAATTTTCCGGACTGTTAGACCTCCAGTGAGCCTTCCGCCGGCCCCTTTGGCAATGTCTCCCTTCGTCCCCAACTCTGGTTCCGTCCCAGGGGGTTCTCCTAGTCCTCTGGAGGATGGCGGCCCCCCCTCAAGTCCTTGTAACAGAGTGCTCTCCTTCAAAGATGTATTGTGCGGCCCTATCTGCTCCTCCCAGCTTCCTTGTTTTCCGGCGGCCCCCTAGCGGCTCCGGCGGTCTTGCGGGATGGTTCGGGTATGTCCCTCGACTTCTCAGCGGAAAAGTTTTATGGGGCTGTGGCTGGTTTGAAATAGACGCTTGTGGCTCGGTTTGGTGCCGTTAAACCTCCTATTCAGGCCATAAAACGCTTGGTGGACTCCTGAGGACTTAATGCTCAGGTTCGGATTTTTGTGCTTCATCGTCTCTCCTACGGCATGGTTTTCTCCTCGGAGGAGGACTTTGTCCATGCGTGGTGTCGAGATCCCCGACGTGAGGGTCAGTGGTAGTTTATCCTGGAGCGGTGGTCGATGGAGGCCCACAAAGGCAAGGAATGTCCGAAGGCGGCGGTCTGGATCAGTCTCCCTGGGCTCCCTCTTCCCTTTCAGAACGGAGCTATCCTCAAAGCTATAGAAGACTCCCTTGAAGGTTTCCTATGCATGGACGAGCGCACTTGGAGTGGTGCGGATCTCTCGGCCGCCCATTTGTGCGTAAAGATTGTCCTATCCTCTCCCTGAATGTTCAGGGATCAGTGGTGTGGTCCCAAGACGTGGTGTTCCCGGTGTTCCCTAGGTTCTGCTCCTCCTGCCTCCTCCAAGGGCACTCCCTGCATATGTGCAAATACCGGCACCACGTTTTCCCCCGTGAAGACGTCAGGCCCATACAGGGGCGCGGTGCTCCTGTCCGAAGGTTGGCAGGACCCTCCCCTAGCTCCCAGTCGGCTGTTCAGGCTTTTATTTCTCCTTTGGCTCCGGTTCAGTCAGAGTGTTGCCTTTGCCCATCCTCTACGGAGGCTGGCGCCTCGCCCTACAATGACCTGGACTGTCGACCCCAAAGGGTCTCCAATGCATGGTTGAAGGGGGTGGCTAGGTGGATACTCGACACTCACCTGCTGCTTTTGACGGGCGGGCTTTTGGAATCCGTAATTCGGGGTTCGCCTAGAAAGATGGCTCCCTTGGCACTTCTCTCCTCGCTCCCACAGTTGGAATTTGAAGCTACTGATCTGCTGGAATTGGGGGTCAAGCCTGTGGTCTCCTCCCCATTGTTGGAAGGGGTTGGTATGAATGATGTGGTCTTCACCACAAGGCCAGTGGTGTTAACCAACCAGTCACTGCCTGAGGAAGGACATCGTCCTCTGATGATGTCCTCCCCCAGTGCGGCTAGGGGAGAGGTTCTAAAGCTCAAATCTCCCCTGCATGCCTCTTCACCCGGCTTTGAGGATACCGGCTTAGGGGTGTGTTCACAGTCAATGCCAATTCTACAAAGGCCAGTGGAGCTAAACATCCGTCTTCGCGGGAGAATGGAAAACATCCTATGATGTTGTCTCCCCACAGTACGGCTAGGGGAAAGACTCTAAAGCTCAAATCTCACCTGCATATCTCTTCTGCTGGCCTTTAGGATACTGGAACGGGGGTGTGCACCCGATCAAAATCTAATCAATAAAGGGCTCAGACTCGGGAATGTTGCTTTTTCACGCTTGAGACCAAGTCTCCTGGGGCCAAACTCGGGCTGGAGGGGATCTAATGTTTCCCATTCTTATCTGGAATGCTCACGGGATTAGGGCAAGAGTTAAAACCGACGTCATGTCTTCGGAGATCAAGAAGCATAAAGCTCTTGTTTCGGTGGTTCTAGAACACAAACAAAACCTGAGTAAAATACAACAGTGTGCAAAACTGATCAAAATGCAGGGGTTCATGCAAGCTGCTCCAACTAACCAGAACATTTGGATTTTTTGGAAAGGAGACGTTGACGTGAATCTCATATAGGCAAGGTACCAATATATCACGTTGAGGGTGAAGACAGGCCTATACTCTGTCTTAGTTTCCTTTGTTTACGGAAGCTTTGACACTTCGATGAGAGAATCTCTGTGGAAAGAGCTGAGTGGTTTCGACCCAGGAGAGGACACCTGCTTAGTTGGTGGGGGGACTTCAATATCATCACTGAACAAGATGAGAAAAAGGGACGTGGGGCGTTTCAACGTCGAGCTAGTGTAGATTTTGTCTAGTTCATGGCAAGTAAGGGTCTTATGGATACGGGGTACTCCGTGGATCCCTCCACATGGTGCAATAATCAAAGAGGCAAGATACGTTGTTGGAGACGGATTGATAGATGCCTAGCGAACTTACACGCCATCGATGCGTTTCCAAACGCCAAGGTGATCCATCTGGTCCGAGGTATATCTGATCACTCTCCACTAATTTTATCTTTGAACTCCTAGCATGTTTCCTCAAAAAGGTTCAGATTTTATGACAACTAGACGTGCCATCCCGACTTCCTCAACCTTGTAAGGACCTTATGGGGGGAACCAGTGCAAGGGCTCCACTGGGTGGGCATTCATAATAAACTCATACACCTAAAACAGGGGCTTAAATCATGGGTAGAATCCCTCCCCCCTATCGACCAAGATATGGATGATCTTAAGCGTCAGATCGGGCAACTGGAAGGTGAGCTGGAGGAAAATTGGAACAATCTGATTTTTGAATAACTTTCAGGAAAGAAGGACCATTTGGCAGAGTTACTTCTTAAACATGAACGTATGGCCCATGAAAGAACTAGGATTAAGTGGTTACATGATGTAGATAAGAACACGGAATTCTTCCATGCATGCATCAGGGAGAAACGTCAACCTATCATCCCCAACATCAGGATGGAAGACGACATGTACTCAGATGATAGCGACATAGGGGGTGGGATGGCATCCTCCTACTTTGAAGACCTTCTTTCTGGACGGAACCCGAGGATGGATGGAGGGTACCCGAGCGGGGGTGCTAATCTGTGGGATGTCATTCCCAACCAATTATCTAATGAAGAAAATGCATGCTTGGAAAGAACTCCAGACGAGCCATAGGTTCATGCGGAAATGCTGAATCGTGATCCGGGTAGTGCTCCGGGGCCGAACTGCATCCCTGGATCTTTCTTCAGAGCTTCGTGGGATGTTGTCAAGGAGGATATCGTTTCAGCTATCCAAGATTTTTTTCGAGGAGGTGCTCTACCTCGGGTGGCTAGCTCAACGACCCTGGTTCTCATCCCGAAGTAAAGCCTCCTACCTCCTTACTCCAATACCATCCAGTGAGAATGTGTAATTTCACTTATAAGATTCTTCCGAGTATCATCAACATGAGGTTGGCCAAGTGTTCGCCTCGGTGGGTATCCATTGAACATGACGGCTTTGTATGGGGGAGGTCAATACAGGGGGCGATTGCTCTGGCACAAGAGATGTTCAAGGACCTGAATAACAAGACACATGGTTCAAATATGGTCCTGAAACTGGACATGAGAAAGGCGTACGACAGAGTGGAATGGGGATTTATTAATAGGGTCTTCACGTTCACGGGTGTATCTCCCAAGGACTTATACATTCTTTTCAGATGCTTTAGCTCACTGTGGATGATTGTGTCCTTTATGGGGAAAAATCGAGGTTTCTTCAAGGCTACCCGAGGCTTACGGCAAGGTGATCTAATTTATCCGAGTATTTTCATTCTTATGCAGGACACTATTAGAAGGCTTCATAACAGAGGGATTTCCAATGGAAGTATTACTCCTTTCCGGAGGAAAGGGAACCAGCCTCACACATCGCACTTGATGTTTGCAGACGACATAATTATTTTCTCGAATGCTGGGAGGAGGTCTATGCAGCCCATCAGGAGGATTCTAGAGGAGTACTGCCATTTGAGTGGGCAGTTGATTAACCATGAAAAAAATCAACTCGTACATCTCCAAATAATTCATGACAAGGCGAGTTGATGACCTTTGTAGGAGGATGGGCATTCAGGTCGGATCTCTTCCAATAGAATATCTTGGATCTCCAATTTCTTCATGAAGAATGCGAGTACGAGACTACGATAAGTTAGTGATAAGGATCACTAGCTGGGTTCTAAATTGGAAAAGACACATTCATTCTTTCGGGGGATGCATCGCCGTCATCAACAGCATTCTGACGTCCATACCAGTGTATGCTATGGATTCCTCTTCAGTGCCAAAAGGGGTTCTCAGAGCCATTTATACGGTACTGGAAGGGTTCCTTTGGGATGCGGTTGGGGAAGGGAAGAGGCACTGGGTCTCGTGGGGGAGAATGGCTCGACCGATACAGGCGGGGGGCATTAACGTGAGGAGCGTCGAGGGCACAGTCCACTGCATGCATGACAAGCTGGCTTGGGAGATTGTGGAAAATCAGACCCTCTGGGTGAGGATCATGTGCCACAACTACATCAAGTTTACAGAAAGAAGAAGAGTACATGGATCCTCTTATGGAAGATGATTTTTCCTCTAGTCTCGAACCTTCAGCAACATTATCGATGTATCGTAGGAGATGGTAGTATCCCTTTATGGAGCAGCAACTAGGCAGGCTCTGAACATAGCTTCCTGGGATGCCCGACTCCCTCGATCACCTTCAAGGAGGCGAGCTTGTTCCCAAATTTTTTCAAAGCCGTTCTGGACAAGGATCAGAAAGACATTTTCTATTCTATCTGCATCATCTCAGAGCCGAAAAATGCGTGTTTACTCCTTCCATATCAGGGAAGTTCACCGCAAAGGACTTCCGCAAGATCTCGACTCCTCAGGCTCAGCACGACAACTGGTTGGAATGAATGTGGTGAAAAAACATACCATCCAAATACAACATTCTTGTCTGGAGAGTGAGGAACACAATGTTCCCTTCTGATGAGTGCATCAGGAAAATGGGCATCTGCATCGCCTCTTGGTGCCAGTGTTGCAGCAAAATAGGTGAGGAGACCACCAACAACATATTTTTTTATAGTGAATGGGCTAAGGCCGTCTGGAAGTATTATGGTGTTTATAGAGTAGAACCCCCCATGGAGCTCTGAGGGTTAGCAATCCTTGAGAGATGGTTCCAAGGGACACCAGAAAAAGGACCAGAGTGGATGGCGCGTTCGGCTGTTTTCAGTGCTGTTTGATGGTGTCTTTGGCAGGCACGGAACAAAGAAAGATACGAGGGGTGGAGCTCATCAAGGAGGTCCATCATCAAGTGATCTAAATTCTTGCTCATGGATATGGTTCCCTTTCTCAAGGGATGGCAGGAAGCATCATGTCTTCTCAATCTGCAGGCTTTCCCAAAGAAGGCTATCCTCATGTTGGGTCTGCAAGGACTGTGGGTAAAATAGAACCCCCCAGCTGAAGTTCTCAAACATAACACTGATGGCTCTTGCAACTTAGCAATAATTTGAGGAGTAAGAGTGGTCCATAATTTGTAAGGAGGTGTACTTATCACTTTCACGGCACACTTCGGTAAAAAATGCTCACTTCAAGAGGAGGCCAAGGCTCTCCTCAAAGGGATTAACCTGTGTAACCAGAAAACTATGGACATCTCCCATGTGGAAACCGACTCGAAGATCATCCACGACTCCCTGCTGTATAGAGGATCCACTCCCTGGTTAGTAATGTATATCATTATGAGATGTAAGGACCTTCTTAAGAGAAACATGCAAGTTACACATACATGGAGAGAGGGGAATAATGTCGCGGATTATATGGCCTCCCTTTCCATCCATGGTTTTGATGTCACCTGCCTATTCAATTCCATCTCCATGAAGCCGGAGGTGGTGAATTTAATTCGCAATGACGCCCTAGGTATTCATTATTTTAGACCCCCTTGGCCGGTGATGCATGAACTCACTCTCTTGGCCACAATATTTTGTTCTCTTGTATTCTCTCTTGAATAAATATATAACAATGATGATGATGATGATCATGTTTCAGTGATTCATAACTAAGAAATTGTGGTTTCTTAATTAATAAGTTAAATGATGATATAAAATTACTTGAACCAAAAAATATATTATTTAGATATTTATATAAAATTATACCATTAAATAAGTTCTCATAGTCATCCATGATATAAATTCATAGTATTGTTCAAGTATATGGTTAAAGAAACCCAAACATGAACCTACCATGTTTAATAGATGATTATGGGGTAGTTTATTTGTAATATCATCATACCCTAAGAATAATAATAATAAATGATAATTAATAGTGTTTTATACCATTATTTTATTGAATTATAAAGATAATATAATTTATATATAGTCACTACTAGAAAGAAGATATCATTTTCCTCTTAATTCACTTGTTTAAAAAGATTGAATTAATGATAATTATTGATCAATCATATCATTAATATGTTCAAAAAATTTACATAAATGAACATTAATTACATAATAAATATCATATTTATCATTTAATATCATCCCCATTATCAAGAATGTAATGTGGTAATGAAAATAAAACCATGCGTCAATTGTTCCTTGAAGGTGATAGTTCACATGTACACATGGTGGATGATTTTTTTCCATAGAACATGAAAAAGGGGTAATATAGATTACAGATTGAGAATAATAAAAATGATATAAATATAACAATTATTTAACAACTTTTACTTTTAGTTAATCCTTTTCAAGTGGTGAAGGAAGATTAACCATGTTGGATAATGGAGGTGGTGGTCCATACAACACACGAATGTTGGTTTCACTTTTCATAAAAGAAAATTGAAAAGGTGATTAATGATTATTCCCATAGAATAATAAAATTAATAATAAAACCAATACTGATGTTATTACATAGGTATTTGAAAATTATAATTGTAAAATAAGGATATAAAATAAACACATTTATTAAAAATAACTACTCAAATTGATTTCCTTTGAAGATCCCTTGAAAATGGATGGCATAAGTTAGTCAATAATAACCAGGAGATCAAGAGAGTGAAATATTATTCTATAGGAATGAAAAAGGGTATTGAATTAGTTGTAAACCAAATTTTTAGGAGTTCTGTGAATGGGTGGTGAGAGGCCCCTCTTATAAGTTGTGAGAATGGAATTTAGGTTAAAATTTCAACTTAATATAAAGGGAGCACCTGTTAAACATGTCAATTGGATCTAAAATTTAAAAATAATCTATTTTGGAAGATATAAGGTCAATAAACACCTCATCCACTAAATTTTAAATATGTTTTTTATCATGTTTCGAGCTCTTTACCCTTGAATTCTTACTTTTACCCTTCCAACTTTTACCACGGTAACTAGTTTTTACCTAAGGTAACATTATATTTATAACTAAAAATGAAGTGGTCCTTATTAGATAATTTGGAAAAACATATGAAATTCTTTAAATCCATTATATTTTATAAAATTAATAAAAGTGATAAAAATTATTTTAAAATAAAAATATATAATGTATTAAAAACAATTTTTTAGAAAATATTACTTATGTTCTAAAATATAAAATATGGGATTTTAAATTAAAAAAACATTCTTAAAATTATAAAATCACATATAAAATATATATTTTATCTTATAAAATGTTATCATAAACTTGTAATTCAAACTTATATACTAATAATGTCATAAAGGAGTGTTATTTGTAAAATGATTATTTTCAATATTGACCTAAAAATCAATAATTTTAGAAAAATCACAAAAAATAATCTTAATATTATATTTTTATATGTAATCCAAAAATGATGTTATTTTTTCAAATTAAATGTCTATAATTTTATTATTCAATTTTTAAATAAAATCCTAAAATATAGTGGAAAACTACCCATATCAGAAAATATATTTTTAAAATGCTAATTATTCTTTGTTATTATTTCATATTAAATACAAGTTAATTTATTAGTAATTTATTATTTATATTATCAATCTATTTTATTATTATATAATCTTAATATAATTTTTATTAAAAAATAGTATTTTATATAAGTATATTTTTAAGCATAAAATGGTTTTCTTAGTTTTTAACCTATACTAATTGAATTTAATTCATATTAATATTTTTCATTATTTTATTTCAATAAATTTTTCATAATGTTGTTACATCTATTTATTCCTACCAATTAAGTGGCTAGGTTTTAACATTTATACATAATATTTATATTTTTAACTAAATATATCATCTTTTTTTAAGTTTCGTGTTGCATGTGGAGAAAGCTATCAAACACATTGGATTATTAAAATGTAATAATATATTAAAATTTTGGGGTGTTACAAGAGTCTTGAAATTATCCGGTGTCCATCCTATATAAGGAGTTACGTGATCTATGTAAACTCTTAAGGGATACATGATTGTGTGTATATGGAGGAGTTTGGAGATCACATAACAAGTGAAGAGATACATTTTTGGATCTCATACTCAAGCACTTATGACTAGGGAGATACCCACATGGTCCATGTACTCTGGTTCTTGTGACTAGATTCTTTCACTTAAGGAGATGGAGTATCATGAAAATAGATACACACCATGGTTTATAGGAATTAGGTCTTATGTTTGGTGTTGTGCAGACAGGGTTATATGATTCAGTTCATGAAATAAAGTATATGTGACTTGAATTTATAGTGAATAGTGGTCAATAATGCAATTTTCATACAATGTATTTATACATGAAAAGAAAGAATTGAATGTATGTATATAGTTAATAAATGATCTTGAATATTTATGTTCTAGATTAAAGAGTTTAAAAATATGAATTTGAGTGACAGATCTGATTATTGAATGGAAGGAAGAAATCATGAAAATTTCATAGTTTAATTATTCCCATCCAAAGAAGAAGTGTTGTTAAGATTGTGTTGTAGAAGAAAAATACTTAACTCTATCATTTAACAGTTGATACCATCTAGCATAGTGGAATATATTGGAAACATTCATTGATCTTCCACTCTCTCACTTAGTCAAATCGTGTTTGTTACAGGACCTCAAGCACACCTCCGTGTTTTCCAGAGGACACCGACTAGCATCAGGGGTGTGATAAGTATACTAGAGGGAATATAATCCCTATTAAATATTTATAACACAATAAAATAATCCAATAATAAATAAATTTTAGATTATCACAAATAATGGAAATAATACAAAATAGTGGAATAACCAAATAATAAAAGACCACTGAATAATATAATAAATAATAAAGGGATAATGTTATTTTGTAATTTAATTTACTGAATTTCATTATATAATTAAAAAAAATAAAATACTAGCATACTCAAACAAACATAAAGACCCCAGTCTCGATCCCCATGTCAGTCCCATCTCCAAACTCTAGCCCACCTAATAATAAATAATCAATAGAAAGGTCATTTAACATTGTCCAATCCTACACCCATGTAATATACTCGAGTACCAAATGGTGGTCGGAATAGGGTATAAGTATAACTTAGTAGATCCACACCATCGTGTCTAAGCATAACCAGTATAATAATAAGTTTATAGAATAATGAAATAAACAAGTGTATTAATTAATTAAACAATTAAATTAATACCACGTCAACCTGATTCGAACCATGCTGGAATATCTCTAAGCATGTCTCATGACCATGCTAACCATAACCATATAACCATGGTAAAACATAACCTACCTTAACACCATGTTAGAAAATATTTGAGTATATCTCACAACCATTCCAACCATAACCATATAACCATGGTAAAGCATCACACAAAACTGGGTCAAAACCACTATGTAATAATTTAAGCAATGAATTAGGGTCAAGCCCAATATATAAGAATTTTAGAATTTAACATGGCCAACCCCAGTGTATAATTATTTAAGTATTAATCCCTAGGAATATCCCATTATATAATCATTTAAACAGGTTTCATAGCTAATTCTAGTATATTATAATTACAAAATATATCAGAGAAAATCCTAGTATATAAGAATTACCAAATATATCAGGGCCTAGCTCGATATATAAGCATTAAAATCATGTATAACTAGGAATAGTATCAAGGATATCATTAACATCATATCATAAGGCTCAATGGTTAATTATGAAAATTACCATTTATAATTCAATTTCACATTTCATTTACTATTTGGTCATAAACAATAACATTCTAGTTATTTCAATTATCAATACAATACATGGTGAATATATCACCATAAATCACCCAAACTCATGTCATGCTAAAAACACATTAAGCCATTATTCAAATCATTTATACTCAAGGGTTCTCTCACCTGAATGGCAGCTATAAGCCCAATCAATAACCAATTGGATCCAAAGGGATTCCAGGTAATAATACAATTTATCATTTACTTTAATTAGTTTCATGTTATGTCGGTGTAATTAAAATAATTCACATACTTGAAAAATATCAGACCAAAAGGTTAAGGGTTAGACCACTCACCTTCAACTGATGATCAACCAATGCTTCTAACAAGATTCTCTAATAAGAACGAAGGCATATATGATCAAAATATGGATCCAAGATCATAAACATTCAAGATCAAAACCAATAATGACCATGATCAAGATATTACACCACATCATCTGGAGAACAAAGGAAGATAAGGGAAAAGTGAAGAAAACCCACTTAATAGGGATCATGTGCGCAATTTGGATGTCCGGAAGGGACGATGGAACTCTAAAATCACTTGGAAGATAACCAAGGGTCGAGATGATGAAGATAAATGTAAGGGAATGAGAAAAATTTCCTAGATGGAACCCTTTAAAAATATATTATGGAAATTACATGGCGTGTAATCGATTTTCACATCAAGTATTTATTTTTAGAGGGATACAATAAAAAACCCATTTCCCCAGGTTAATATTTATCATGATTGACTATTACACAACATGTAATTTAATTGCACGACATGTACTATTTTCAGGTTTTGAATCTATTCATGGCCTATAATGTCACGACCCACCTTCACCAAGATGAAAGAAGGGAAAACAGGTTTCCAGAACCTTCTTTCTTCAAGTTGAAGGAGAGATAATGACCCCCGAGACCCGCCTTCAATAGGTCCCAGAGTGACGTCTTGCACCAAGGGTATAAAATCACACATTATATGGAAGCCATTACCCTTTTTATTTAATAGGATCAAGTGATAAGATAGTAAATCCCAACAAAACCAAAAGTGGAAGTACAGGTAAAGCCAAAACAAACCATTCTCATATGCATGTTCCAAAAGTAAATGCCAAAAAGTCCAAGGAGACTACAAAGGTAAAGTACCAAAGAAATAAAAACAGCAACTGCAAATGTCCCAACGTCTGAGCTAGTACGGTCCTGCACTATCCCTGAAGTCCTCATGGAAACATGAAAGTAGTTTTATACACGTAGGGTGAGCATACAATTATACTCAGTAGGGAAAACCAAAGACTATCGTGCACAAGTCGGGATTCATTCTAATGACATGTGAGAAAAGAGATAGCCCAATCACCTAGCATGGAAAAACTATCCACCCAAGCCTCACCCAGTGCACACAATTTCTAAATAACGCAAGTCAAGTAATGTATATTAATAGAACATCGATATTTGGGTACCTTGCGCCACTTTCCAACTGGTTATTGAAGACATCCTATGCATCGAACCTCTCCAGTCATTCTCACTGTAGTCCCACTGCCACACCCCACTCGCACAAAACTGGGCCACAACCACACATCCCACCCGCAAACACCTAGGCCACAACAGCCATGCGTAACCACGCCTGCAAACACCTAGGCCAGAACAACTACTGCCACGCCCGCAGACACCTGGGCCTCATCCCGAAGACTCTTGGGAAACAACCAGCCTGCACACACCTGGGCCAACCACCACAACTACCCTGCCCGAAGAAGCTTGTGCTATAATGGACCTTAGTCCATCACAGCCTACCTGAAGAGTCTTGGGATATTTGGGAAAGGGAGAAGAAAAATATCTAATAACCAGCCACTCATAGGAGTGTTGGTAAAAACACCCTCCACCATGAAATGGGGGTGTTCGGCACAAAGTACTCAACATGGGAGGGGTGAAAATAAGAAACATAAGAAATAAAATTATATGTATAGGTGACAAGCACTAATCCCAACATAGGGTTTCCAAATCCAACTTAAGAACAAACACCATCATTACCATTCATTCATAAGAAACACCGAACCCACGACCATGTCACCACTCATCCTGGAAAACAATTCCCCATTGAGCCTATTCTAGTTTTCATATTCAAGTGATCCCATTTAAGTACATTCTGCACTATTGGGCAACTAACATGCATAACCATAAGCCAGAGAAAAAGAAACACCCAAATATAAATTTAAGCATTCACACCCAGTTCTCTTGTAAAGCCACAACAAAAAAGGGATTCGTGAGATCCCTCAAAGTACTGGAACCAAACCAAGCCTCGAGATACAACCCCACATAGCTTCAGATTCACAACCAAAAACCATGCCATAACAGAGGATCCCATCCCTTTCCACATCAACCCATAAGCATCAAACAGAACAACACACCTGTTACCCAGATAGAGTAGGGAAACTTCCAGGTTCAAGAACATCATTCAATAGGCTCTTCTTTCTGTTGGTTAACCAGTGTGACCACAAAAGGATTTATGTTCACTGAGTATCCATTTAACCAACCGAGTTTAGGTGATTAACCAATTTCCATGTTACAATTATTTAATCATCACAGAAGACAAGGGTTCCTTAGTGTGCATAGAAAGACCACCAACGACCATTATTTTCATTGAGCATAATTCCATATAGTTCACAACATATATAAATGTAAAAGAGTACAACAGAATTTTCAGATGCACCCCATCATTCTTTAACAGTTTGATTATTATCATTGTTAAGGTTTGTTTCCATCCAATCCCATAGAAACAATAGCATACCCACCCCGCATGATACATAGTAAGGAGATACGGAGAAAAACCCTACCTGGTTGATCAAGGATCATAGTTCTTCTCCATGCGCCATGAATTGGGGATGCGCGAATTGCAGGGGAGGAACGTCAGGGACTCCAAGGGTGGTTAGAAAGGCTCCGACATAGGCGCACCACTTGCCTTGGGAAGTGGAACTCCAAACGCACCAGGAAGAAAAGGAGACCGACCAAGAGGAGGAAGAAGAAGGAATTCCCATGCGATATAAGTATAAGATCCCATTTTTACTGGATAAGTATATTTGAATGGGTTTAAAGTCAGATCGTGGTTCCCCATGCCGTTGGGAAGTTACGCACGATGGAATTAATTTTCATTTAACAATTCTCCTGGGAGGGGCAGTAATAACGGCTATGTGTAAACTAGTTTTCTTTAATCATAAGGAAACGTGTAATAGTGGCATATCTGGAAGGTGTGGGGAAGAGCATGACACTGAGGAAAAACCACACATTTTGGTAAGTTAAGGGTTTCCCGACTCTTAGGGGATTTTTGATATTATTTATGGGCTTTAAATTGCTTGAAATAGGGCATTAAATCATCTTTACATCAAAAGATATGTTGTAATAGTGGAATGGTCGGGAGATGGAAGGTGAGGACACGATGCCATCATCACGATGCCACCCTCATGGTGCCACCATCACGGTGTCACCCTTACGGTGCCACTGTCACCAGTGCCACCGTGGCTTCTGTACGACCATCACGGCACCACCGTGACCGATGCCACCATCACAGTTCCACCGTGACTGGTGTTCGACCGTCACGGTGCCACCATAACCGGTGCCCCCATCACCGGTGCCACCATTTTGGTGGATCCGTGTTTTGGTAGAGTAATGGACTAGGTGGGTCCGGGTCATTAAATCATATACCTCTCAAAGAATTCTCGCCCTTGAGAGTCAAAACTAGACCTGAGTAAAAGAGGGGTTCCGAACAACCACCTCGAATTATACCTCTAAGGAGTGAACCTCATCGACATCTAGGAGCACCTCTTCCTCAAGTAACCAGGAATCACTCAAGGGTAAAACTATCCAGTCATATTGGTTAGAGTGTTTCTTCCTCCATGCCAAGATACTATCCGCTTTGGGTGGCACTGACTCACCCGCATGGGTTTAATTGCATCCACATTAATTTATCTTGATAAGGGATCAGGTCCTCCCCTCCCTATAGTCAGGACTCTTCACACACATCCACAGAATAAGGAAAACTACACGTTTGATAGTTAACAAAGTAAAGCGTTCCATCACAATCAAGTACATAGAAAATAGAACAAAACTCAAAACCGCTCTTGGTACTAGGCGCGCATCTGCGTCTCCCATTCCCAAGTACTTTCCTCGAGACTACCATGCCTCCAAAACACACAACCCAAAGGAATGGTCTATCCGTAGAGCACCTTCTCCTCCAGATCCTCAATCCTCACTGGTATTTCCACAAACATCACATTGTCCTTGATATCCAGATTTCCCCATTCGAGGACGCGTGAATTGTCGTGTAGATATCGTCAGGGTTGTGACACATGGAAGATTTCATGTATTCTTAGTAGCAGTGGTGGTAGTGCTAGGTGATAAGCCACTTCTCCGACCCGCCGCAACACTTCGAATGGTTCGATCAACCTAGGAGAAAGCTTACTCCCCCAGTCGAACCTCTGTTTCCCATGCCGAGGGGAGACCTTCAAGAACATGTGGTCCCCAACCTCGAACTCCAAGGGTCTCCTCCTATTATCAGCATATGATTTTTTTTGGTCTTGGGCTGCCTTCATCCTCTCTCGTATAAGCTGAACCTTCTCTGTGATGCTCTACACCATTTCCAGGCCAAGAACACCCGCCTCCCCGACCTCTGTCCAAAACACGGGTGAGCAACACGGCCTCCCATGCAAATCCTTGAATGGAGCCATTCCAATGGTAGAGTGATATATATTGTTTTAGGAATACTCCACCAGAGGCAAGTTCCATTCCCGCGATACCCCAGTGTCCATAATACATGATCGTAGCATATCCTTCAATGTCTGGATGGTGCGCTCTGCCTCTCCATCTGTCTAGGGATGGAAAGCAGTTCTAAGAGGTAGCTGGTTGCCAAAAGCATGTTGCAATCCCCTCTAGACTCTTGAGGTAAACCGTGCATCCCTATCCGAGACTATGGACCTCAGAACTCCATGAAGCCGCACCACCTCATCCATGTACCTTTGTGCTAAGGCAACCACTACACCTGACTCCTTGATCGCCATAAAGTGAGCCTATTTTTTCAACCGGTCCACCACTTCCCAGATAGCGTCGTAGCCTCATTGAACCTTGGGTATCCCTATGACGAAATCCATCGAGATGTCATCCCACTTACACTCAGGGATGTTTAAAGGCTGCAACAAACCGCCTGGAACACTGTTTTCAGCCTTCACTTGTTGACACACTAGGCACCTGGCCACGAACTCTACCAACACCCACATTACCCGGGGCCACCAAAACTGACCACTCAAGCCCTGATACATTTTGGAAGCTCCCGGGTGTATTGCCAGGGGTGATTTGTGGAACTCACCAAGAACTCTCTTGTGCATCGCCTCTAGAAAAAACATCTTCCCTCAGAAAAGCATCTGATTCTGACCATCCTCTATCCACCCTTCCGGAGCATCACCTTGGTTGACCCGGTCACACATCACTTCACCTTCCGAGTCTCCCCTTTAAGAATCCCCTACCTACCGCAATAGAGAAGAATACACTGTCATCTGATATAGGAAGCCTCTACCACCATCCATCCTTGCATCTAGGTGCAGGGCAACCAACTCCTCCATCACCTTCCAAGCATCTTCGGACTCTCGAACCATATCCTTTTGCGACTTCCTGATCAAGGCATCAGACACCACATTACCTTTTCTTGAGGTGTAGTAAATATCAAAGTCATAGACCTGAAGGAACTCTATCCACCTTCACTGCCATAAGTTCAGGTCCTGCTGGGAGAAGATATACTTCAAGATTTTGTGATCTGTGAAGACCACGAAGCACTCCTCAATGTGGTATTTCTGCCACAACTTTAGTGCGAACACGACCACTACAAGATCCATATCGTGGGTGGAATAATTACTCTCATGAGGATGTAACTATCTAGACCCATAAGAGATTACCCCTTATAGTTACATCAGCACACAATTGTGGCCTTGTCCTGAAGCATCACAGAACACATCATACACCGCCCCTTCTTCTGGAAACCTCAGCACTGGGGAACTTACCAAATTTTCCTTCAAATAGTTGAAGGGTGCTTCACACTACACATTCCACTCGAAAGCCTGGTCCTTCTTGGTCAAAGCAGTCAAAGGTGTTGCAACTCGGTATATGTTGGGCACGCACCTCCGATAGTAGACTGATAGTCCAAGGAAACTACAAACTTATGTCACGTTATTGGGCGCTTCCCAAGAAACAACCACCTCGAGCTTCGATGGGTCCACCGATATTACCTGCTCGGACACCACGTGCCCATGGAAGCACACTTCTCATATCCATAACATTAACTTGGACAATTTCCCATATAGGTGGTGCTGTTGGAGGCCCTCTAAAACTATTCTCAGGTGCTCAGCATGATCCTCCTCTGATCTTGAGTAGATCAGGATGTCATCAATAAACACGACTACGAACCAATCCAGGTATTCCCAGAAGACAAAGATCATGAGTCCCATGAACACAGTTGGTGCATTTGTAACGCCGAACAACATGACCACAAACTCAAAGTGCCCATATCTGCACATGAAGGCAGTATTCGAGATGTCACCCACTGTCACCCTCAAATAGTGATATCCAGACTGTAGATCGATCTTAGAGAACCAACCTGCTCCCCTTAGCTGGTCAAAGAGATCGTCTATCCTTGGGAGGGGGTAACAGTTTTTTACGGTTACCTGGTTCAGTCTCTGGTAGTCTATGCACAGCCTGAGACCACTATCTAACATCTTTTCGAATAAGACCGGAGCACCCCATTGTGATGCACTTGGTCGAACAAAACCCTTCTTCATCAGATCATCAATCTGAATCTGCAACTCCTATAACGTGGAAGGTGTCATCCGGTAGGGAGCCATCGAAATCGGACGAGCACCAGGTTGCAAGTCTATCCTGAACTCAACATCATGTCGAGGGGGTAGAGTCGCCACCTCTTCCGGGAAGACGTCCATAAACCCATGACGATCCCTGGAACTTCCACCATTTCTACATCCACCGATTCCACTGATAGTTCAGATAATAAGGAAAGGAGGGGCTCCTCTCTCCCACTGGTTTTATAGCAACCCCGCTCGCTGATGGAAGTTACACATCTGCCACCCAAATATGAAAACACGACCCTTCCTCAGAAGCAATCAGTGATGAAACATATTGAGAATAGCTACTCAATTCCTAGGATGACATCGTATGGATGTATCAGCAACAGTAGAAGATCCATGATCGACTGATGTGGCCCTATCATCAGTCTACACCCTCAGACAACATAAAACAAGTTGGTCTGACCTCCGACTGGCGTGCTCTGCACCAGGGGCACTGGAAGTCTATCAGTGTCTAAACCTAGAGCGCGGGCCAATCTAGTTGTAACAAAGGAGTGCGGAGCTCTTGTATCGAACAAGTCAGCGACAAGAGTACTAAACAAGATGATCGTACCTTAAACGACATCCGACCCTACTGGAACCGCTGCCTCCGCGGTGTGTAACTGTACACGCCCAGCTCCCCTACCCCTCGGCTATCGACCACCTCCCCGACTTCACCCTGGTCGAGGTCCCTGAGGAGCGCTCTGAGGTCGGCCCCCTCTTGCAACGCCTTCCCTCGGAGGAGCGGGAGATTGCTGCCCCTGCTATTGCTGCTGAAAGGTCCTAGTAGGAAACTGCTGCTGCAAAGGTGGGCGTTGAACCTGCCCACCCCCACCGAACTGTACTCTCTCCGGGAACTGATTCCGAAGGTTCCCAAGGCTTCCACAGATTAAGCATCTCATCCCTTGGCCCGAAAGAAAAGGGCGAGGGCCGAGAGATCGAATCTGGAACTGCTGAGGCCTGCTTCATACTGGTCAAAATCTAGAGGGCCATGATGTTGGATTCCTGCTGCTGACGGCCTTCCCCTTGGACGAGCCTAGCTGGATTCTCTCTCTTGATACACCTCCCAGCATGTGCATCCTCTCTACCACTTTAGCATTCTTCTGGACCTCTAAGTACGTTGGTAGGGTGAAGGAAGTGACATCATACTTGAGAGAAGGTCGAAGTGCCTCCTCCAAACATCTCGTCCGAGACTCCTCATCTGGAAAGAGGTTCGTAGAAAAGCAGAGGAGATCCTTGAACATCATCCCCAACTCTCTCTCACTGACATGATCCCCTGCTGGAGGGAGAGTAGCTCCTGTCTCTTCGTATCCTTCATCATGGAAGAGAGGAATTCCACCCAGAACACCCTCTTGAAGTCAGCCCACGTCACCTCAGCATCCCTCTTCTCCCCAAGATAAAG
The DNA here is from genome assembly GCA_963277665.1 of Viscum album. Lineage (NCBI taxonomy): Eukaryota > Viridiplantae > Streptophyta > Magnoliopsida > Santalales > Viscaceae > Viscum > Viscum album. The sequence goes on from OY728128.1 coordinate 602,234,668, forward strand.
CATCCACCACTGACGTGCTGCTCCCCGTATCTGGTTTACAACGAAAGGAACCCAGTACTCTACCGGATCCCGGATCAAGATGAAATCTATCACCAGATCATCTATCCAACTCTCTGTCTCCACGTTAGAGATGTTTCCCTCGTACTTCCCAAGGGTCTGCCGCTGAAAGGCACAAAGAGTCTTCTTCCACTAATCATCCTCCTCCTCTCGGTCAGCCCTCGGTCGATCAGCCATGTCAACCTCCTGGGCCACGATCTCCCATATAACTCGCGGTCATCTCCCAGGCTCCATAGTTGTATGGTAAATAAAGAATGCCTAAGCCCGATTAGTTTATAATATTATTCAAAAAATTTCTTAGACTTCTTATTCATCTTTAAATACTCAAAAAATACTGATGAAACAAAAGAACACAAGTCATTATGATGCATGTACCTTTCCTAGGGTCTCTACCCTGCAAACAGTGTAGCCTCACTTAGTCTTTCGGTAGGCCCATAGTCCTTACATCAGATCACGGGGGGCCCTAAAATCCCATGTCCTAGCCAGTCTTCCCTGGCCTATTTCACACACTACGATCACCCAACACTATTTCCCTACCATCCCATGAAATCATTACTGTGCCTAACCCTAGACACCATCTTATCTCTCAACCCCACTGCCTTTGATACCATTCTGTAAAGACCCACCTTCGCCGAGATGAGAGAAGGGACAACAGGTTCCCAGACCCTTACTTCATCAAGTTGAAGGAGAGATAATGACCCCTGAGACTCGCCTTCAATAGGTCCTGGAGTGGAAACTAGCACCAAGGGTATAGAATCACACACAAGATGGAAGGAATTACCATTTTTATTTAATAGGATCTCGTGATAAGATAGTAAATCCCAACAACCCCAAAAGTGGATGTATAGGTAAAGCCAAAAACAAAACCATTCTCATATGCATGTTCCAAAAGTAAATTCCACAAAGTAAAAGGAGACAACAAAGATAAATTACCAAAGAATGAAAAATAACAACTGCAACTATCCCAACGTCTGAGCTAGTATTGCCCTGCATGATCCCTGAAGTCCTCCTAGAAACCTGAAAGCAGTTTTATATACGTAGGGTGAGAATACAAGTATACTCAGTAGGGAAAACCAAAGACTCTTGTTCACTAGTGGGGTGGAATTCTAATGCCATGTGAGAAAAGGGATCACCAAAGCACCTAGCAAGGAAAAGCTATCCACCCAAGCCTCACCCAGGGAACACTCCCCAAATAACGCAAGTCATGTAATGTATAGTAATAGTACATCGATATTTGGGTACCCCGTGCCACATTCCCACTGGTTATTGAAGACATTCTACGCATCAATCCTCTCCCACCATTCTCACTGCAGTCCCACTGCCACACCCCACCCGCACACACCTAGGCCACAACAACACATCCCGCCTGCAAACACCTGGGCCACAACAACCATGTGTAACCAAACCCACAAAAACCTGGGCCAGAACAACTACTGCCATGCCCACAGACACCTGGGCCTCATCCCGAAGACCCTTGAGAAACAACCTTCCCTCACACACATGGGACAACCATCACAACTACTTTTCCCAAAGAATCATGGGCTATAATGTACCTCTGGTCATCACAGCCTTCCTGAAGATTCTTGGGCTGTTCAGGAAAGGGAACATAAAGGAGATAATAACCAGCAACTCATTTGAGTGTTGGGGAAAACACCCTCCCCCATGAAATGGGGTTGTTTGAACTAAGTGCTCAACTTGGGTGCGGCGTGAATAAGAAACAGAAGAACTAAAATTATATGTATAGGTAACAAGCACTCATCCCAACCTAGGGTTTCCAAAGCCATCCTAAACAGAAACACACTCGTTACTATTCATTCATAAGAAACACCGAACCCACGACCATGTAACCACTCATCCTAGAAAACAATTCCCCATTGAGCCCATTCTTATTTTCATGTTAAATTGATCCCATTTAAGTAAATTCTACACTAATGGGCAACTAACAGGAATAACCACAAGCCATAGAAAGAGAAACAACCAAACAGAAATTTAAGCATTCACACCCGGTTCTCTTGTAAAGTAACAACAACAAAGGGATCTGTGAGATCCCTCAAAGTACTGGAACCAAGAAAAGCCTCAAGATACATCCCCACACATCTTTAGATTCACAACCAACAACCGTTCCACAACAGAGGATCCCATCCCCATCCACATCACCCCATAAGCATCAAACATAACAACACACCTACTACCAAGACAAAGTAGGGGATCTTCCAGGTTCAAGCACATCATTCATTTGGTTCTTCTTTCTGTTGGTTAACCGGGGTGAACACACAAGGAATGATGTTCACTGGGTATCCATTTAATCAACTGAGTTTAGGTGACTAACCAATTTCCATGTTACAGTTATTTAATCATCATAGAAGACGAGGGTTCATTAGTGCGCAAGGAAAGACCACCAATGGCCATTTTTTAGTGAGGATAAGCCCATACAGTTCACATCATATAGCAATATAAAATAGTACAACATAATTTTCAAACACACCCCATCATTCTTTAACAGTCTGTTTATTATCATTGTTATGGTTTGGTTTGATCCATTCCCACAGAAATAGTAGCGTACCCACCCCGCATGATACACAATAAGGAGAGACAAAAGAAAAACCGTACCTGGTTAATCAAGGATCGAAGTTCTTCTCTACGCCCCAAGAACTGGGGATGCGCTACTTGCAAGGGAGGAATGTAAGGCACTCCAAGGGTGAGCATAAAGGCTCCAGCATAGGCACACCACTTGCCTCAGGAAGTGGAACTCCAAACGCACCAGGAAGAAAAGGAGACCAGCCATGAGGAGGAAGAAGAAGGAATTCCCGTGCGATATAAGGATAAGATCCCGTTGTTACAGGATATGGAAATTTGAATGAATTTAATGTCGGATCATGGTTCCCCACGTTGTTGGGCAGTTACTCATGATGGAATTAATTGTAGTTTAACAATTCTCCTCATAGGGGTGTTCATAACGGCTATGCGCTAAACAATTTTCTTTAATCATAAAGAAACCTGTAATAGGGGCGGATCTGGAAGGTATGGGGAAGGGCGTGACACCGAGGAAAAACCACACATTTTGGTAAGTTAAGGGTTGCCTAACTCTTGCGGATTTTTATATTATTTATGGGCTTTAAATGGCTTGAAAGAGAAAATTAAATCATCTTTACTTCACCATCACGGTGCCACCGTGACCGGTGTGCAACCGTCATGGTGTCACCTTAACCGGTGCCCCTGTGACTTGTGCCACCATTTCGGTGGAGCCATGTTTTGGAAAATTAATGGACTGGGTGGGTCAAGGACGTTACATATAACCATTCACAACATGTTTCTGAAAACAGTTACATGTCGTGTAATACATTTACATGATGTGTAAATGTTATGAAGACAGTGTTCAACCCAGTTTCTTGTACAAGGATCAGAATCACCTAAAAATCCTTCCAAAGCATGGAAAACCCTCATAAAACCCTTTTAAATGATTATATCTAAGATCAATTAATTAAAACTAACATATATCCCCAGAAAATTGGTCATTTACCCAAAAAATGCTCTCTCTCTCTCTCTCCGAACAAGACTTAGCCACCAAGGCTCAAATGAAAAACTCAGAGGAACATACCTAGAAAAGGAAAAGATATTAAAAGAACCCTACCATATAACATTTCATTCCCAAGATGATCTAAGAATCACTATGGGGTCTTGGAGAACAAGTCTTGCCACTGTGCTTGCATATCAGACTCCCTCTTGAAGTTCTCTCCTTGAACCCACCCTTGCTTCCACTGCACTCAAACCAAAGGAATCTCCCTACCCCAGAGTTACTTTAATTTATGCACTAATACAAAATATGCCTTTAACAATGCTGTTATATATTAGCGTTAGAAGAAAAAATAGATAAAGGACATTTTTTAGTGCTAAAGAAAACGCTGATAAATTCAACCTTTTATCAACCCTTTTATTTTAGTGCTGATAAAGGAAACCTTCATCTGTGCTTTATTTTTAGCACTGATAAAGGGTATCCTTTATCAACGCTTTATTTTTAGTGCTGATAAAGTGTATTCTTTATCAGGAATTTATGTTTAGCGCTGAGAAATATTTCTTTCATCAAAGCATTTTTAGCACTAATAAAATGAAATAATTAAATAAATAAAAAAGGAAAAATGTGTTTATTAGGAAAATATTACAAATTTTATTCATTAAATAATTATTGATAAAAATAAATTGATTGATTACACATTATTAAATATTAAACATTTTATTAATTTGAAAATTATGATAATTAATGTTATTAAATTATATATATTAAATATATAGATATATATTAATGTATAAAAATATGATTTATATATTAAAAAATATTTATCTACTTTGCATTAAATTTTCATATATTTATTGAATAATGGTATATAATTAAAAATTAATATGAATTAAAAAAATGACTAATTGCATAATACTCGACATATAATTGAATGTCGTTTGTTTTTTCAATTTAATATAGATTATATGTATGTTATATTGATTTCACATATATGTAATTTATGCATTTTTATATACAATATGCACACACACATAACTTATCTAATTTTTCAATTTTATTAAAGTGTACATATATTCATAATTTATTCACTCATTTTGTACATATATGTAGTTGGGGTTTGGCTTAGTGGTAAGCACCCCGTAATCCTACATGAAAAATGGGGGTTCAAAACCCATTGGGTGTAGGAACTGTAGCAGTACTGTAGCAGCAGTGGCACTGTAGATCATTAGATACTGTTGTGGCAGCATGCACTGTAGCGGTGGCGGTACTATGTGGGTACTGTAATAGTTAGGTTACTATTCACAGAATGGGCATTGGGCAAAAAGTTTTGGCCTACGGGCTATGTAATGGGATACAAGCCCACTGGACCTTCGGGCTATGTAATGGGTCTCCCTCTACCCAGTTAAAAGAGGTATTTGCTTTACTTTAATAATAAAATGAGGCTTCGGCCCCAACCTTAAAAAAACTCATTTTGTATATATATGCATGCACTCAAAATTAGATATTCATTAATAAGGTTAAAAAATATTTATAAAAGATTATTTATAAATAAATTATTTATAAATAAATATATTTACAAATGTGCATTCACAATATTTATACAATTATATATTTATAATTATAAATAAATAAATATTTTTTAAAAGTATTTATATAATTATAAATAATTAATTATGTATATTTAAATAATTATTAAATTTATATCAAAATTTACTTAAATAATTAATATATTTAGTATATATATATTTATATATATTTATTAAATATATATATGGGTAATTATATAAATATATATAATAATATAAATAATATTTTTAAAAATATTTCTATAATTAAAAATAAATAATTATAAAATTATAATAAATATATTTAAAAAGAAATCTATTTATTATATTTTTATTTTTATTTATTTATTATTTGTTTATAAATATTTACAATTTTTATTTATAGTTATAATTATATATCTTTTTACAACACTTTAGTAATTAGCACCGATAAAATAATCTTTATCAGTGATTTTTTTAAACTAATAAAGATGAGGATTTATCAGCGCTAAAAAATGATTATAAAATGAACATATATTAGCACTATAAGTTTAGTGATGATAAATAGGCCTTTTATCAGTACTTATATAATAAACACTGAAAAAGGGATCCTTATCAGTTCTTAATGGTAAGCGCTGATAAAAGTGTCCTGATCTATTTTAAAAACCATAACCATTTGTGAACCTGTTGTGATATAGAATCTTTCAGAAGAAGAAACCCACTATTCGTGCTCCTCCTCAGTGAATTCAAGGTCGAATCGTACCACTCGACTGCCTGCAAACATCTTGTCTGACATCCGAAGAGGGTCTCAGATTTTCTTCAACATAGCGAGGTATGACTTCTGATTTTCTTTGTGTATTTTTGGTTATGTTTTTGATTTCTTCTTCTACAAATTTTTATGGTATATTTTTTACAATCCATTGTTTACGATTTGTTTGTGATCGGTTGTTTAAGGAATTATTTGTGGTCCATTGATTGTATTGATTGCCGATGTATGATTTGTTTTTTATATCTGACTCTAAACCTTGGATTTATTCCTTGTTTTTTACTGCTATGTTTTATATCTTCTTACTGAATAATTTTTTCATATATGTATATAAAAGTGGAGAAATTTTCGTGTATATTCCTATTTAATGACATCTGATTTGAGTCACATTGGTGGTTCCCTAAGGATTATATGTATGTTGGCAACTTTCATGGAAACCTCTATGGACATGAAGCTCCAGAAGCTATTTTCAAGAACCAAGTTAGTGAAGTGATGTATGTTACTCTACTGGTTATATGTATCATGGGATCTATTTCCACTTTGAATTCACTATGGTACTTAGTTTTCTTATGGATCGTATTCAAAGGGCCCATCCCCAGTTAAGCACATGAGGTTTTATCACATCAATCCTTCACTTTTTGAATCATTATGGTGCCTTTAGTTCAGATTATGTTTGAATATCATGTTTTTAACTATTTGATATTTCATATAGACTATAATTGAGTGAGGTTTTATACTAGTGTGACATGTATTTGTGTCTATATATCTATGTCATCATTTATTTCCATAGTTGTTTGTTTAACAGGTATGCCTATATCAAGTAATGATGACTTTGGGTCTGCATGTCCATTGACCCCAAGGCTCAAGCTAGAATTTTGTTCAAACTCTAGTACTAATTTTTTCTATTTTGATGGGGCCACCTCCCATTTATGGTTTTTAAACACAAAGATTAAACCATCCTTTAGTGACTTTGAGGTTTGTTAAAGGTCATTAGATGATCTGACCTGGTGTTATTTGGGTAATTCAGGCTAGGGTCAATACACTATCAATCTTCTGGTTTACACCTATAAATTTTAGTGATAATATCATTTATTATCTGACTTTATCTCCATTTATTTTTTTTCAAATTTTGACATCCGATATTATTTTATTTGGAATATCTTGGTGGTAGATATTCTAATAGAAATGATCCAAATTTCCCTTTTTAAAATTTTCTATAAATTTTACTTTTGAGAATGAATATATTATGTGTGTTTAATTATATATATTATATAAAATTAATCTTTTATAAACCCAATAGGATGGATATGAATCAAAAATGGATGCACGCTAATCGTTTTACAAAGGAATATGAATATATAGTTAAATATTTCATCATGCTTGCAAGAGAGCATGCAGATGACTGTTATAAAATCCACTGTCTGTGTTTATTTTGTTGTTATTCAAGAGAAATTAGTCTAGAAGAGTTGGATAAACATTTGATTTGTCATGGAATAGATCAAATCAATAAATTTTGGAATAATAATGGGTAAAAACCGAATGTGGACATCGATTGTGATGATACTTTGGTTTATGAATCATTTGATATGAATACCTTTGAAAAAGATGATGGAGATCATATGGAAGAAAAGATAATGAAAATTGAATATGACCTTTGTGATAGTACAATGTTTTTTGAGGAGTTAAATAGTTGTTACTAGAAACTATTTTATACCAGTTATACTGAATACACAATATTTTCAGCTATATTGAAGTGATATAATTTGAAAGATGGAAACAGAAGAAGTGACACCAGCATTACATAACTACTTGTTCTTCTGAAAGTATGCTACTAGAAGAAAGTGAACTTCCTTTCCTAACAATTGATGCTAAAGGAATGTTACATTCAATGGGAATGATCTCTAAAAAAATACATACTTGTCTATTTGATTTCATATTATTTCGCAAGGACCATGAATCACTCATCAAATGACCTAAGTGTGGGGAAGATCGATACAAGAAAAATTAATCAAGTACATCAAAATCTATATGGTACTTTCCTATAATTCCATTATTTAGAAGATTAAATGGTTTTCAGGAAACTACAAGATAATTAACATAGCATGCATATATAATAATTAAATATGGGAACCTACGTCATCTAGAAGATTCTCTTATGTAGATGAAAATCGATTATGAGTTTCTTGAATTTGGAGATAAGCCAAGAAAATTTCATCATGCGTTATCTACAGATGGAATGAATCCATTTGGTGTATATAATTGTACTCATAGAACATGGCCTATCATGTTGGTAAATTATAATTTACTGCCATGTTTATGCATGAAGCACAAATACATTATGTTGTCTCTACTAATATCTAGACCAAAGCAATCTGTTAATGATATTGATGTCTATTTGACTCCATTGATCGATGATCTATAATTTATGTGGGATATAAGTGTTACAATGTATGATTATTATAGAAGTGAAGAATTTACATTTATTTCTATATTGTATGGAATGATAAATTACTTATCCGCTTATGGAAATTTATCAGGATATAGCATTAAAGGCATGTTGGGGTGTCCCATTTTTAAAAAACACACATACTCATTTTGGTTGAAACATTCCTCAAAAACTGTTTTTTAGGTCATTGAAAATGTTTTACTCAATGAAATAAATACTGATCCTAGATGACAAAATTTAATGGGAATATCAAACATCGTACAACACTATCTCCAGCAATGCATAATCAATAGTAAAAAGAATTAAAAAATATTGACACTATTTTTGGAAAACCATTTTCAAAAAACCTTACAAAATTAGGTTGTAGGAAGTGATCAATTTTATTTGAATTTTTGTATTGGAATTGTTTGTACGTTAGACATTTTCTTGTTGTCATGCATGTAGAAAAAAATGAATTTGATAGTGTTATTTTCATGTTACTAAATGTTTCTATAAAAAATAAGGATGGCATCAAGGTTAGGTTGGACTTGATTGAAATGGGGATAAGTGAAGAGTTAGCACCAGTGAAGGGTAAAAGGCATACTTTTCTTCTTCCAGAAGCTTGCAATCTATCCAGATAGGAAGAATTTCAATTTTTTATTTTCCTTATGAGTGTAAAATTTATATATGGGTATTTATATAATATTAATAATGACGTGTCAATGACTAATTTTAAGTTACAAGGACTAAAATCACACGACTGTCATGTTTTTATGCAAGATTTAATGCATGTTTCTTTTCATTATATTCTACCTCAAAATGTATGACATACATTAACCGGACTCTGATTCTTTTTCAAATCCATATGTAGTAAATTTGTATACTTAATAAAGATTCCCATCATGGATAAGAACATTTCAATCATATTATGTGAATTAAAAATGTTCTTCCCACCATCATTCTCTGATATAATGGTCCACCTGATGGTTCAATTGGTCCGAGATGTTCAACTATGTGGTCCTGTCTATTACAGATGGATGTACCCCATTGAATGGAATATGAATTTTTTGAAAGGGTGTGCCAATAATTGATGTCTCCCAGAAGGTCGTATTGCAGAACGATATATTTTTGAAGAATCTATTGAATTTTGTTCTGATTACCTATTATATGTTGAATGAATCGGTCTCCCAAAATCTTTTCACAGTGAATGCCTTATGGGAGAAGGGATTTCTAGAAGATATGTACATACAATTACCTTGACAAAGTGGGAGTAATCACATCTTTGCATATTATATAATAGTGAAGATGTTGATCCATACATTGAAGCCGGTAAAAAAATTCATTGAGATTTGAATCCATCATGGGTTGAAAGATGGATATCAGATACACATAATCAATAGTTTGTAGGATGGTTTAGAAATCAAATTTATAAGGAGTAATACAAATATCCGAATTTAATTACTGGATGACTTCAATGGCTAACCAGAGGATCAAATACAAATTTTATATCTTACACTAGGTTTGTAATAAATGGTTATACATTCTATACAAAAAAAACATGATGACTTTAGTATGATGTAAAACATTGGTTTTACTCTTGTGGATGATGTGACACACATATGTGGTTCTAATGATGGAAATATAATTTATGTAAATATTTCATATTTTAGCATTATCAAATAGATATATGTGTTGGATTATAAAACATTTCAAGTGACTATTTTCCATTTCTAATGGGTTGACAATATCAATGGAGTGAAAGATGATGAAATGGAATTTATGAAGGTTAATTTCAGTGTTGAAGGGGAAAAAGATGATCCATTCATAATGAATTCACAATAAGTGAATGTATTTTATTTATCTAATACAATAAAAAATAATTTGTCGATTTTCCTGTTAGAGACTAAAACAAATGTCGAGTCACATGAAAATTCAATCGAGGATGACCCTTTAATAAGGACATCACAATCAGTTCATTTCAGTCCCAATTGAGATAATGTCTTTACCATTAATGTTGACCACAATGAGGAGATCTTGATTCTCTAAATAGGAACAAAATCCTTGAATCCTTTTAAAAATAAATAGAGTTCAATGATAAGGTAAAATTGTTTTTTAATATATTATTTTTTCCTTATAATATTATATGTTCTCTACTACATTAACATAATCTAAATTAAATGTTTGAATACTAATGTAGACAACATCTTTTTCATATGACGATGTTACCAATCCCTCAAAAGAAAAAACAATAATGATGGAAACCCTTTGGATATATGCAAAGGTAATGCTATGATATACTTTATCTATTTTACATAAAATTATATAATCGAACATTGATTTAATTTTCATTATTCTGTGAAGATTTAATTTCTTTTAAAATATTTATGTTCATGTGTCACACCTTTATAAGAAGAGAAATGAATTTTTCTCTACTCAATCACATATAAAATATTTATGTTTTCATAGTAAAATCATTATCCATACAAATAATTTATTTTTTTATATTTATGTTTAATTTATTTCTTTTTAGTATTACTCACATAATAGTTGTTTTCTGATACAGGTAGATTATTTTATTAGAGTTTGCGTGCTCTATCCAATATTAATTCTCTTTCTCCTTTAAAATATTATAACTCTACAGTGGTGAATTTTTCACTTTCTTTCAAGTTACCTCCACTGACTTTGCAGGAAAATCAACAACACATCATGTGCTCAATCATAGAGGTAATATTGATGTTTTTATAGTAAAATATTTATCAATAGAATTAATTTTTTTTTCATATCTATATTTAATTTATTTCTTTTCAATATTACTCCCATAACAATTATTTTCCTATACAGGTGGATTATTTTGTTCGAGTTGGGGAGCTATTTCAAACATCCATGCTCCTTTCCCCTTAAAACCTTTTTACCCCTATAGTGGTACATTTATCATTTTCTTTCAAGCTACCTCGACTTACTTTACAAGAAGAGAAATGATACTTCCTTTTCTCAATTAAAGATGTAGTCTTTATGTTTTCATAGGAAAATAATTTTCTATAGAATTAATGTATTGTTTCATATGTATGATTAATTTATTTCTTTTTAGTATTACTCACAGAATAATTGTTTTTTATATAAGTGGATTATTATTTTTTGAGTTAGGGTGCTCTGTCCATATCTCACACTCCTTCTCCCATAAAAACTTTTCACCCCTATAGTGGTGCATTTGTCACTATCATTCAAGTTACCTCCACTCACATTGTAGGAAAGCAATGACGTTGTCCCTACTCAATCACAAATTTAATATTGATGTTTTCACAGTAAAATCATTATTCATATGAATTAATGTATGATTTCATATGTATGTTTCATTTTACTTTTTTTAGTATTACTCAAATAATAATTATTTTATTATACAAATGGATTATTTTGTTCAAGTTTGGGTGCTCTATCCATCTTTCATCTCTTTTTACACCAAAACATCCATAGAATTATTCCCTTACAAAACATTTCACTCCTGTAGTGTTTAAATTTATCACTTTCTTTCATGTTCCCTCTACCTAATCAATCACATACGTAATCTTGATATTTTCACAATAAAATAATTATCCATAGAATTAATGTAATATTTCATATTTATGTTTAATTTATTTTTTTAGTATTACTCAAAACAATTTTTTTCTTATATAGGTGGATTCTTGTTTTTGAGTTGAGGTTGTTTGTTCAGAACTACTCCTGAAATGATGGATGTTAGACAAAACAACTCAATGGAAATCATGGTAGCATTGACAGTTAAGATTTTTTTAATGTATATAATAATTTTTATTTATGTAATTGTATAAATCAATGTTTGAAATGTCTATAATATAGTATTTTTTATTTGTGTTCTAAATTTCATTTCATTTAAATTGTGTATTGGGACTTTTTTGTAGATATCTGATGTGTTTCTGGTGCTCCAGTGTTCTGTTATAGCACACTACAGGGGTGCTGCAATGTGATGTAATAACATAATGATGTATGACCCTTTATCAACACTTTTAAAAGCATAGATAAAAAATAACTTTATTAGTGCTTCTACAAGCCCTGATAAAAGGCCTTTATCACCACTTTTAAAAGCCCTGATAAAGGTTTCCTTTGAAGGCACTAAATTAAAGCATTAATACATGGGTTGGTTATCAGTTCTTTTAAAATCACTGATAAAGGTCCTATTTATTAGTATTTTTTTAGTGCTGATAAATGACCCCTTTATCTGTGATTTTTTGATGTTGATAAAAGTAATTGGCTTTGAACAACACTCATATTGTTAGCTCTTTTCTAGTGCTGATAAAGTCCATTTATAGTGCTGTTAAAGGCCTATTTTGTAGTAGTTATAGTTCACAGTTATAATCAGATGCTCTTCAAAGGATGTATCAACACTAAGCTCAATGCCTACTATATCTATCACATGATAATGGTATATATAATATCTAAGAAGTTTCAACACATGAAAAAAATCGTTCATGGCTTTGTATCACTATGGAAGGGATATTAGGTATACTACTAGACCAACTATATCCACTATCTCAAAGGACCCAACAAACCTAGGTTCTAGCTTCCCCTATTTCCTGCTATGGCGTTACCCTAACCATGGTGACACCTGAAGGAAAACATGATGACCAACCTCAAACTCTATAGTTTATCTATAATAGTCATCATAAGATTTATTTCTTCTCTACACAATCATTAACTACTCCCTGATCAACTGAACCTAGTCATATGTATCCTGCATGATACAAGGCCCAAAAAGTGATGACTCAAGTACCTCCAACCAAAAAAGAAGTGAGCGGAACAAACATACATAAAAGGCCTCAAAATGTTCTATCTGGATGGATACCTATAATCTATTATTATAAGAAATCTCCATGAGTTCCATACAATACTCCCATGAACCACAAAAATCTAAAACATAGGCTCGTAACATATCCTCTAAAACTTGAATAGTCTGCTCATATTGACCATCAATCGGAGGATGATAGGTTGTTCTCAAATGAACATAAAATCCTAAAACCTTTTAAACACCCTTCTAGAACTGTGATGTGAAACAAGTATCTCTATCAGAAACAATACTCCTCACAAAACTATACAGCCAAACTATCTCGCACACAAAAATACTGCCGATATCATCAACTGTGAAGGTCTCCCTGATTAGAAATAAATGGTATACCTTCATTATAATATCCAAAATCACCCAAAAAATTCATTCTTATGGGTTTCCGAGGGTAATACTATCACAAAATCCATAGTGAAATCATTCCATTTCCACTCAAGAATGGGAAATGGTTGAAAAAGAACCAAATGGTCTATGATGCTTAGCATTCACCTATTATCAAGGGAAAAATATTTCCATAAATCTTGCTACCTACTTATTCATTCAAAACTACCGGTATTATCTATGGATATCATGATAAATCTTTGTCAATCCATGATATACTACCCATATAGAAGCATGAATCTCTTTTATCATCTCCTCACATAATCTTATTGGAACCCATACTCGGCCACATTAAAGAAGATAATTTCCACTTCCAAGAGACCATCCTGATGGGGTCTCCCCAACATATAATTTGTCTCTTAGAACTAATTACTTAGAAATAGATAACTTATCTTTCTTGATCCAATCCAAAAGTATGGGTATAATAGATGTTGAAGTCATAGCTACTCATACCTAGAACTCTTGAACATCTAGATGCATGTTTTAAAAATATGCCATCATACACCACTCATTATAAGATTCCCACAATTCCTCTATCCACATATTCTAACTTAATACATTGGTAATGAAGTTTCCAATTCCGAATTTATAATCTAACTCAATTTCAAAGTACTTCAGATACTTCACCCACCTCCTCTGATGAAGGTTCAGGTCTCGCTGATAAAAGATGCACCTGAGGCTCCTATGGTTCATTTATACCAAAAACCTATCACCTGTGATTTAATTCATCTAGAATCTCAGGGCATGTACCACTACTTCTAACTCAAAATAATGGTTAGGGTAATTCCTATAATGTAGTGTTAGTTGTATGGAGGCATAAACAACCACTTGATCCTCCTACATCAAAATTTCTCTGAGTCCAACTTCAGATGCATCATATTACACAGTATATTATTTACCCAACATAGGTAAAGCAATGATAGATGCTAAGTTCATCCTGCCTTTCAACTCCTGAAAATATCTATTGCAAGCATCTGACCAAACAAACTCAACCCCTTTCTTGTTTATCCTAGACATCGGTGCTTCCAAATGGGATAATTCTTGGATAAAGTACTGATAATAACCCACTATACCCAGAAAGATAAAAATTTCAATGTCATTATTCAGTTTCTCCCAAGATACCTTGGTTGTAACTTTCTCTGGGTCTACTAACACTCCTACCTCTGAGGTGACATGGCCCCATAATTGAACTTTATCAAACCAAAAACTACATTTGGTTATATTGACTTAAATCTAATGATCTCTTAATATAATAAAAATATTGTCAATATATTGGACAAGGTCATCTACTAAATGGGACTACACTAACATACAATCAAAAAAACACCACTAAATAGTCCAAAAAATAATGGAAGATCTAATTTATGATGTCCGTGAATACCTCTGGAGCATTGGTCAAACCAAATGAAATTTAATTGGCCCTGTAAGACCATCCTAAAGATGTCACACACCCTGGTGAGAATAACTACCTCTTTCTAATAATAGAAAGGTAAATCATCTCTGGTAACATTCAATATGCACCTGATATATAACCAACTAATCTATACCAAGAATCAAATAAAATATTTTCATATCTATCATGAATGGTTCACAAAAAAACGGTAACAACAAATCTCTAGAGAACACACCTTGCAACATTTGATATTCTCTAACCGCAATCCCAATGGTGTTTTGATGGTAAAAAACCACCAAATAATTCTACATCCAATCCCAAAATGTTTAAAAAAAATACCAGATAAAAAGGAATTTGATTCTCTTGAACCAAAAAAAAACAAGCAAGCATAGTAGATACAAGAATCATACCTCTTATAGTTGACAGTACTGTATCCACACTAGCTAGAGTAGTCTAAATAACATGCAGCTGGCCAAACCCTCTACCTTGGGATCCAACCTTACTCCCTTTAGTTATAACCTCTTCCTGGTAATTTTGTTTCTACAATGGGGTACCACATCCCCTTCCTCGACCAGAACGTCCTATGGAACTCCATCTACCTTCCTATTAAGGTGTACCTAAGTCTTTCCCAGACTTTGGTGCCTATCGTATTATTAATCCACTTCTCTATTGATTTATTCCCCTACAAAACCATAACAGGTTTCCTAATATGCTACAAGAAAAACACTCCAATTTGGGGTATAGATACTAAGTACACTTGTGGCCCATCTTTACACACTGATAACACTGCAATGGAACACAGTCCTGAGATGGTTTCCCACTACCTTGATGACTCTAATAGGTACTCCCTTAGTGAAAACTATCGTAGAGATGCTTCCTTCCACTAGAATAAGAGTTCACATTTCACCCTTCTAAAACATCATGGTCTCTTCCTAGGGACTCTCTCATATCCCCTTTCGTGATGAGTGTTTGGTTTATCATATCCACAAAACTGCTCAATCGGAACACATTCATCCACGAACTGATCTCACAGTGAAGAACTTTATAAAAACATCACACCCAACATATCTCATTATCTACCAAATAGAGTGAAAAGAACTGTATTTTGGTGAAACATTTAGTGTAGTCCAGCACTGATATGATCTCTTATGTCAAGTGCATGAAATCATGAGGCTTATCATCCCTCAACATCTCAAGATAGAAATGGCTCAATAACATCATTTATATTTCTTTACATGATAACTCCTCTTCTTTCCTAACCTACTATATAAAATCCCATAAACACTTGGAAGGTCAATGAAACATATAAGCAACAATATTTAACCTCATATTTGTGGGTGTCTCAAGATTCATAAAGATCATACAGACTGACTCGGTCTAGAACTCGACTTCATAGGGAAATCCCTACCCAATGAATGTAGGAAAATTCTATATATACATCTCTCTATTAATATCATACAAATAAGGGAATGAATTAAAATTCTACCTTTCCATGTATCTCATGACCCTTAAGAAGCTCTCGTGAATTTGAACATCCATCTGATCCTCAGGAACTACATGAAGCACTAGTTCATCTATGTTAGGAGAATACTGATTTTTACTCTCCTGAAACTTAACTCAAAGACGACAAGGAGGTGTTTTCTCTACAAAAAAACTCACTACATAAAACACTTTCTATAACAATGAGTTCAACCTCAATAGGTGAAAACTATAGTCAACCACTGACTCCTGACCTATCTAATCATGGATTACATGTATTTTAGCATGACCTGTGTAATTCCCTAACCCTAGTTACCCATAGTAAGTGCATTATTACATAACATTGGAATGATCACAGGATATCTTGTAGAGGCCCAAATCCTGACATACATGGACATTACATTAGTTTTGCAGAATAATTAATACATAACAAAAACAGACACACAAGGACCGTAATATTTTAGGGTCATTGGAAACACATAACATAATCTTCTAATCGTGGTGAAAGATCTTCAACATCTACCATAAAGATCTTCCCCTTTTGGTTTTCTTACCTAAAAACTTTCTTTAAATCCAGGGGAAAAGAAAACATATAAAGGATGAGCTCAAATTCTCAATAAGGGTAAGCATGGATAAAATAAAGCAAACCATATAAATTTGAACATAAAAACATGAACATAATGTTTAAACATCAAAATCTTGGGCAAATACATAAAACATGGTAGTAAATAAGTCATAGTTCATAAAGAAAAATTAATCATGATAAAATAGCATGGGGATAAATCATGGGATTGTGGAAACCATTAATCACATGATATGATTTCCATAGTAGCCAAGGCATTTCTTCCAAGACCATCTTAGTGGACAAAGTCCCTTTCTCAATCGAGTTCACTCATCATTCCAGTCCTGTATTACTAAACCAGATTAACTTACCATTCCAGCCAAGTCAATCTCATGAGATATAAATCTTTACCCAATACATTAGAGTGAGATATAGGTCCCACCCATCTCATAATGAAATAATTCTTACTTTTTCCACAAAATAAACATACATCATTCATAATAACGCAACGAATAAAATTGGTTTCAAAAACATCATCCCATAATCACATAATCCATATAAAATAAATGGATATTATTTCATAATAAGAAGACTGAAACAATGTAAATCATAGATACATTATACTTGAAACATAAACATATGAAATAATGTCATCTTCGATTGAAAATAGTATTGATAAAACACTTGAAATTAATTCTTGAGGAAAATATCATTTCTTCTTCAAAATAATTTTATTTTCACCAAATTCCATGCAATTATAAAAGAAAAGGGTTTTGTTGAAAATAGTCATGAAATATTTTGGAGGAATCTTCATGAAAATAATTTTTTATAAAACAGTAAAAATCCTTTCAGGTCATATATGTTAAAAAAACATTCTTCTCGTTCTTTTGCCGGAAAAGTTAAAAAAGTACCTCGTAACGTAAACAAAAGAAAGATTCCTTACATACCATGTAGTAAAAGTCAAAAATGGGTAAAAAAGACTTTAAACATACATGAAATTTTTTTTATAAAACTTTGAAATGGATGATAAATATAACCCCAGTAAATACTTACGTATAAGCAATCTCGGATAGAAAACAATTGAGATTGCAACATTATCCCTTACCTTAGGTCTGATTTGCTTCGTACGTATCCAAACCTCCTGTATAATGATTTAAATAATGACATTGACTTATTAAAGAATCATATTCGTTTTTATTATATCATATATGGTTTACTTATGACTTTATATTACCCGTTCTTTTGTAAATCCCATGTTAAAGCAATGTTTTGGGTAAAATCGTTTTATTTATCATACATGTTTGGACTTGTTGTTCTTGATATTATTACTTATATCCTGATATAATTAATTACAGAATGTAAAACATGATTTATATGTAATATATTTTCAGAATATACATATATTTATAGGATAGATTGATAAATGGAATGAAATAAACCGTTCATGGAGACGATAGGCCGTACGTACCCATGAATGCTGTTTTTGTTTCCTTATTGAATTGAATGGAATTAAGTACATGAAATACATATATATATATATATACCTAAATCAAGTATCATTATTATGTAATATCTTTAATTATTACTTATTATATATACTTTATAATCATTCATGAATGGTTTACATGGAGAATGAATCTCATCGCGTCGTGGAGACGGTAGTCCGTACGTACGCATGTGCCGTGATTTCGTTTTCCGTAGAATGGATAGAAGGTGAAATAGGGTTTTTTCATATTTATAATAACATATAAGTATATAATTAATACTTATGTTATTACTTTATAAGGAGACAACTAAAGAAGAAGAAGTAGGAGTAGAAATAAAGTTGAAAGAATCAGTAACAGACATTACCTCTTCTTTGAAGAGCCTCTTCTTAACCTCCTCTTAGGGAACTAAAGTTGGTCTTTGAAGAAGACCAGGACCTCTAGGACGTTTCTAGGGAAGTGTAGAAGAGAAATTGGTAGGGTTTGTCTGAGCATGAAGGCTTAATGTGGTGTGAGGAAGAGAGGGAGGAGGTTCCCTTTTATAAGGGAGGAGAGGGGCACCTTAGGAAAACTTATAATATTATTTTATTATAAAGTCGTATTCGGTTTTTAATAGATCCAAATTTATTTATTTCTAAGATAAGGTGTGTATGGGTCGAAATACTCTCAACCAATAGATTTTAGACATTTTTGGGTCATTATATTAACATTATCTTTTAGTTTTAACTCTTAGTTATTTAGATTGACATTTACCATGTCACTTTGTATTTTTATATAATATAGTTAATAAACTTACCATATACATCCTAGCGACCCCAAAGTGTTCCATTAATAATACACCTATCATGATATAAGTATCTTTTCCAAACATTAGATTTTTAGGCATATAATATCAATTAATAATATAATATTTGTTTTAATAACTATTTTTTTTGTCAATTTTGACACTATTTGGTAATGGATTTTTGTGAAAATCATAATAGCATGATTAGTTGGAAAAAAGTTAATTAATTCAATAATAAAATTTCATATTAACCCAAATTTTTTTTCCAGTCATATGAAGTCTCAAATTAAATTTATTTGGGTAATTATAACATCAATTATTTTAATATTTCATTATTTAGGTAATTACTGCATCATAATTGTGTCATAAATACCTTAAATTAATTAATGTCTAAAAATTATAAATAAAATACCATTAGGTAGGAAATATTTTTATCTTTCTAATCTATATTTATAGTCGAATTTATCTTATGTATAACCCTATATTAAAAATGATTTTGTTATTAAACCTTGATTTTAACCATTTTAACCCTTCTTTAAATAAATTAATAATAAATGTTCTAATCTAATCCAAGTGGACCTAAATGGTCATATTTTATTCCTAAGGTTGTTTTTGGTCGAATTAGACTTATCAAATAGAATTAGGACATGTGTTAGGATAATAATAATATCATTTTTACCGTTAATTACCCTATTTACTTTTAACCGTGGTAAATAAAAGTGAAAAGTTACTATTCACAACAAATTATTTTCATCTGATTGAACCTCATTTTAGTCCTTGATATTAACCATGTCTCTTAGATTTTCGAAATTACTCTCACAGAAGCGGTTAAATTAAGTTTTATGTGATTTTTCAAATTCTCCTAAGAGATGGGTAAAAGACAGTGAAAAGTTCAATAAAATTTTTATATATCTATAATTACTATAAAATGACTCCAATTAATTACATTGAACTTATATAGGTATTATGTATCAATTTTTATATAAAATAAATTTAAATAAAATAAATAAATATTTAAATAAAAAGTCGGTTTTTAAATAGTAACCCAGTGTTTTCACTATTAATCAAAAATTGAAATTTTTCAGAAAAATACCAAAAATTCACCCAAAGATAATATCGATATTCCGAATCAAAAAATTAAGTCCATTTTGAAAGATAAAATTTATATTGTTTCAAAAAGTGGGTATTACTATTCATAACGTCTAGTTTATATAATATTTTAATAACATGTCGTTGTTTAGTGAAACTCAATATTGCGTACAACACACGCTATCGTGGAAGGTCGCAATTGCATGTAAAGAAAGACAAGTCAGGGATGCATGTAGTGCAAGCTCCTCTTGGCGTAGCGTACAACAAAAGACATCAATGAGATTAAAAACAATATTTTTCATAAAATCTCGGGGTGTTACATTCTACCCCCATTAAAATGCATTTCACCCTCGAAATTTGTCGGGGTTATAATTGGTTTACTACTTGAAAGTTTCTTTCATAGAAACCCACTTCGTAAAATGGAATACCATAACTTGACTTTAAAAACTAAAGTATGAAACATAACGCTTACCCAAATTAACTAATCATTGGGTTTCCAAATATGAGAACATAGATGAAAATATGGATATGGAAGAGAAATATAACAATCAAGTTCTGATGGAGAGTGGTAGAGACCATAGATATGAAAAAGACAACTATCACAAAGCCATAAATTTGTGATGATCTAAGGTACCATATAATTCATCAGATATGAGAGCACTAGGAAATATATTTTTTTGTTTTCAAGATCATTTCCCTAAAGTTGAAGAATTTAAATTAGAATAAATACATACTTTATTTTGTTATCATCTCACCGTTTCTCATGTCTTGAACAATTTCCACTTAATCTATTTAATAAATGAAGTTGAATTTGACATCTGTGAAGTGTTAGCAGATTATGCGATAGAATGATAGGTCATTCCATCTATTTCTATCACAAATATTTTAGAACAATTTATTAAATATACAGAAGTCCATCTATGCTGAGATTAATTGTATATAGTTGCTAAAATGGACATATACTTCAGCTATCATAGCTCTTAATAAAATAAAACTAGTTTCTACTAACCAGTGACTTCCTGTAGGCCAGTGGCAGGTGATGAAGGCATGTCGTACTTCGGTTGTGGATTTGATTCCCGCAAACTTGTCCGACACGATGGGTTGTCACCCATCTTGTAGGTTGTCCTTTTTCTAGAACTACATTCTTATAACATTATATAATTAATATCGAGGAAAAAATTCCTAGCCTTAAATAATACTAACTTATGTTCAACATAATCCATTCAAATCTTTAGGCTTATCCAAAATACTTCTTTCCAAACTCATGGTATAAAGAGAACAATTACTAAAAAGGTCATATAACAAGCATGTGAATACCATCATTTATCCCTTATATATCTTGTTGGTCACATTCCAATCATGTGAATACCTTAATCATGTATTCTCTTGAAAAATGAATTACCATTTAACCTTAATGAAAACATGAATGCTATCAAAATTGAACTCTTTCCAGATACCAAAATCCCAAAAATTCTATATACTCAAACCATGATATCACTTAGTCCTTATATCAATCATGAGATCATGAATACTATCAAACATTTTATTTTCTCCATATCTATACATTATTCACATACAATCTACTTTCCAAAAATATTTCAGTCACTTTTCATGGTTACTAGTACCATATTCTTATTGAAAACCACAATTGACCAATACATAGATATTCCAATATACAATAAAAGTACCTCAACAACATTATTCTTCAATACCAATATATAAACACTTCAATCCATCCTCTTCAATGATTGTCATGGAATAATTCCATCCTTGATTTAGAAGTAACCTCTTAAGTTAGGGCATTGAGTTGGGTAATGCCCATGTTCTCCAAAGATAAGACATTGAACTCAATAACAATCGGTTACTCTATGACCCTTCTCTACACAAAGATAACAGCTTCCCCTCCATTTGATGTATTCATCAAGGTTCTTCTTCCCTTCTTTAGAAATCTCAATATTCCTTTATTTATGCTCCTCAACATGCTAACATTCATAAAAGTATATCTTCCACTCATTTGATGAATTAGGAATACCACTAAATTTCACCTTATTAATCATATATCGCGATGACTGATTCGGCATAATCACAATATCTTTCTCTCTATGCAGTACGCAATTTCGTTGTCCATAGTCACCAATTTTTCCATTGGATTCAATGTTAACCGAATTCCATCTGGTTCCCTCCATTGACTAAAACACAAAAACAATTTTATGAGAGGCAAAAATCATACAAGGAAAATAACATAATCAAGGGGGAACACCTTCGACATCTTACATATTAGGTTCAATTATAATATTGTTACCATAATTCTAGGACTATAACCTATACTTATACTTAACCTTACGGAAATCCCTATACATACCATAGAAATATCCCTAGGGATCTCACTAAATTATTCACACCCTAGTTTCCAAAGGTTTACTAAACCATTCCTTTGATACCAACTGTAGAGACCCAAATCCTGACATACATGTACATTACATTACATTTGAGGAATACTTAATACATAACAAAAACAGACACACAAGGACCGTAATAGTTTAGTGTCTTTGGAAACTCGAAACGTAATCTTCTCATCATGGTGAAAGATCTTCAACATCTCCCATAAAGATCTTCCTCTTCTGGTTTTCTTACCAGAAGACTTTATTTAAATCCTGTGGAGAAGAAAACATATAAAGGATGAGCTCAAATGCTCAGTAAGTGTAAGCATGGATAAAATAAACAATATGATATACATTTGAACTTAGAAACATGAACATAATGTTTAAACATCAAAATCTTGTGCAAAGACATAAAACAAGGCAATACATAAGGCATAGTTCATAAAGATAAATTAATCATTATAAAATAGCATGGGAATAAAACATGGGATTATGGTAACCATTAAGCACATTATATGATTTCCATAGCAGCAAAGGCATTGCTGCCAAGACCATCTTAGTGGACAAATTCCCTTTCTGAATAGAGTTCACTCCTCGTTCCAGTCATGTATTACTGAACCATATTAACTTACCATTACAGCCATGACTATCTCATGAGATATAAATCTTTACCCAATGCATTGGAGTGAGATATAGGTCCCACCCATCTCATAATGAAATCATTCTTACTTGTGCCACAAAATAAACATACATCATTCATAATAACCCAACGAATAAAATGGGTTTCATAAACATCATCCCGTCATTACATAATCCATATAAAAGAAATGGATATCATTTCATAATAAGAAGAGTGAAACCATGTAAATCATAGAGACATTTTACTTGAAACAAACACATATGAAATAATGTCATCTTAGAGTGAAAATGGTTTTGATAAAACACTTGAAATGAATTATTGCGGAAAATATACTTTCTTCTTCAAAATCATTTTATTTTCACAAAATTCCATGAAATTTTAAAAGAAATGGATTTTTTTGAAAATAGTCATGAAATATTTTGGAGGAATCTTCATGAAAATAATTCTTTATAAAACCATAAAAATCCTTTCATGTCTTATAAGTTAAAAAACATTTTTCTTGTTCTTTTTTCGGAAAAGTTAAAAAAGTACCTTGTAACGTAAACAAAAGAAGGATTCCTTACATACCATGTAGTAAAAGTCAAAATGGGTAAAAAGGTCATTAAACATACATGAAAACATTTTTATAAAACATTGACATTGATGATAAATATAACCCCAGTAAATACATAGGTATAAGTAATCTCGGATAGAAAACAATTGAGATTGCAACATTATCCCTTACCTTAGTTCCGATATGCTTCATACGTATCCAAACCTCCTATATAATGATTAAAATAATTTCATTGACTTATTAAAGAATAATTTTTATTTTTATTATAACATATATGGTTTACTTGTGAAATTATATTACCCGTTCTTTTGTAAATCCCATGTTAAAGAAACCTTTTGGGTAAAATCGTTATATTAATCGTACATGTTTGGAATTGTTGTACTTGATATTATTACTTATATCCTGATTTAATTAATTCCAAAATGTAAAACAAGATTTATATGTAATATATATTCAGCATATACATATATATATGATAGATCGATAAATGGAATGAAATACACTGTTCATCGAGACGGTAGGTCGTACGTACGCATGAACGCTGTTTTCGTTTCCTTATTGAATTGAATGGAATTAAGTAGATGAAATTCATATATATATACATAAATCCAGTATCATTATTATGTCATATATTTCATCATTTCTTATTATACATACTTTATAATAATTCATGAATGGTTAACATGGAGAATGAATCTCATCGCATCGTGGAGACGGTAGTCCGTACGTACGCATGCGCGATGATTTCATTTACCATAGGATGGATAGAAGGCGAAATAGGTTTGTTTCATATTTATAATAACATATAAGTATATAATTAATACTTCTGTTATTACTTTATAATGAGACAACTAAAGAAGAATAAGTATAGGAAGACCGAAAGTTGAAAGAATGGGTAACAAACATTACCTCTTCTTTGAAGCGCCTCTTCTTAACCTCCCCTTAAGGCACTAAATATGGTCTTTGAAGAAGACCAGGACCTCTAGGATGTTTATAGGGATGTGGAGAAGATAAATTGTTAGGGGTTTTCCGAGCTTGAAGGCTCAATGTGGTGTGAGGAAGATAGGGAGGGGGTGCCCTTTTATAATGGATGAGAGGGGCACCTTAGGAAAACTTAAAATATTATTTTATTATAAAGTCATATTCAGTTTTTAATAGCTCCAAATTGATTTATTTCTAAAATAAGGTGGGTATGGTTGTAAATACTCTCAGAAAATATATTTTAGATAGGTTTGGGTCATTATATTAACCTTACCTTTTAGTTTTAACTCTTAGTTAATTAGATTGACATTTACCATGTCACTTTTTATTTTAATATTATATAGTTAATAAACATACCATATACATCCAAGAGACCCACCAAGTGTTCCATTAATGATAAAACTATCATGATATAAGTTTCTTGGCGAACCTTATATTTTTAGGAATATAATAAAAATTAATAATATAATATTTGTTTTAAATACAATGTTTTTTCAATTTTGACACAATTTGGTAATGGATTTTTGTGAAAATCATAACAGCATGATTCGTTCCAAAAATTTAATTAATTCAATAATAAAATTTCATATTAACCTAGAAAAGTTTTTTAATTCATAAAAAGTCTCAAATTATATTTATTTGGGTATTTATAACATCAATTATTTTAGTATTTCATTATTTGTGTAATTACTGCATCACAATTGTGTCATAAATAACATAAGTTATATAATGTATAAAAATTATAAATAAAATACCATTAGGTAGTAAATACTTTTATCTTCATAATGAATATTTATAGTCGAATTTATCTTATGTATAACCCTATATTAAATATAATTTAGTTATTAAACTTTGATTTTAACAATTTTAACCCTTCTTTAAATAAATTAATAATAAATGTCCTAATCTAATCCATGTGGACCTAAATGGTCATATTTTATTCCTAAGGTTGTTTTTGGTCGAATTAAACTTATACAATAGAATTAGGAAATGTTTTATTGTAATAATAATATCATTTTTACCCTTAATTATCCTATTTACTTTTAACCGTGGTAAATAAAAGTAAAAAGTTACTATTCACCAAAAATTATTTTCATCTCATCGAACCACATTTTAGTCGTTGATATTAACCGTGTGTCTCGGATTTTCGAAATTCCACTCACAGAAAAGTTAAAATTATGTTTTATGTGAATTTCCAAATTCTCCTATGAGATGGGTAAAAGACGGTGAAAAGTTCAATAAAATTTTTATATATATATATAATTACTATAAAATGACTCCAATTAATTACATTGAACTTATATAGGTATTATGTATCAATTTGGAACTAAAATTAATTTAAATAAAATAAATATTTATTTAAATAAAAAGTCGGTTTTTAAATAGTAACCCAGTGTTTTCACTATTCATCAAAAAATTGAATGTTTTCAGAAAAATACCAAAAATTCACCCTAGGTAATTTCAATATTCTGAATCCAAAAATGAAGTCCATTTTGAAAGATAAAATTTATTAAATTTCAAAAAGTGGGTATTACTATTCATAACGGCTAGTTTATATAATATTTTAATAACATATCATTGTTTAATAAAACTCGAAATTGTGTACAACACACGCTATCGTGGAAGGTCGCGATTGCGTGTAAAGCAAGCCAAGTCAAGGATGAGTGTAGTGCAGGATCCTTTTGGTGTAGCGTACAACAAAAGAAATCAATGAAA
The DNA here is from genome assembly GCA_963277665.1 of Viscum album. Taxonomy (NCBI): domain Eukaryota; kingdom Viridiplantae; phylum Streptophyta; class Magnoliopsida; order Santalales; family Viscaceae; genus Viscum; species Viscum album. Next base: position 602,261,269 of record OY728128.1, read on the forward strand.
TAAAAAATAATATTTTTCATAAGATCTCGTGTTGTTACAGATCAAGTCTCGAAAGACTTATTATTTTAGTATCCTTGGAAGTGCTAGATACATACCTAAGTTTTATATTACATCATGAAATAAAAAAAAATAACATCGTGTCCCATTTGAACACACTCATATCCTTTGGGCTATCCCTGTAGGTTAATCATAATATACTTCTTCACATCATGGGAAAAATAAAACATTAGAAAGGGGTGAGCTCAGATGCTCAATAAGGATAACAATATAGCAGAAACTATCATAAATAAGATTAAACATTTAAGGCAATGTATAAGACTAAAAAAAGACTTTTAAACTTAAAATTCATCATAATATGGAAAAGATAAATCAAATCGTGCAATTTAATTATTCACATGGATATTCTACTAGTCGAACAATCACAAGTAATATCAATAGCTAATTTCATAATGATGGAATGCATAATACTGGACATCATATCCACATAGTAAAGGCCTCGTGCCAAGATGAAAAATAAGATTTTGTAAAGGCATTGTGCCAAAACACTAGTTTGTCTCATGATACCTACCAATGAATCGTGGAGCTATAACGGGCTCCATCCATCACTTACTAAGTCCAATTCATTCATTATATGAAAAGGTTGAAACATAACATAAACATTAATATTAAAACTATCATACAAAATGTTAAAACTTTAACCATAAACCATGAATGGTATAAAAATAACACATCCATAGTAAAACATATCACAAAACCTTAAATACAATATGGAAGATTGTATCATAATAAATAAACTTCAAATAAGTATAAAATCCATCCAAGGATGTTGACATAGATAAAATCAAAACTTTTTGAGAGAAATATATCTTTCTATTTTGAAATTATTTAAAAGAAACATAATTATAAATGAAAAAATTTATTTTAAAAATATTCTTATAATCTTTTAAGGGAAGCTCCGATGTTGTTATAATGGAGGAAAATAGTCTCACCGGCCATATAAGTTAAAAAAACATTCTTACCTTAATTTGCCGAAAATTTCATAAAGAACCTTGTTTGGAAAATGATGGAAATATTCCTTTCAAAACATTTTATAAAAATTCAAGCAATGGTATAAAAGACATTAAGACATATTCTTTGAAATTGTAAATTTTTTTGAAATAAGTTTTTAAGGAACACAGATGAGGATGATAAAGAATTCTGAGTAGAGGCTTACGTATAAACAACCTCGGATAAAAAAGAGATTGTAAATTTAACCCTAAACTATTAATTTTCCTTAGTCAAAGGTTTGATAACCAGATATATAATAGTTAAATAATGTTTATTAAATTATTCAATAACCACATATATATATATGATATCATATATGATCTTCAAATATTTCTTTGTTAATAATATTTCAGTAGTATCATTGTTTCGGGTGTTAACTGATTCATTTTCCTTTATATGTTTTGTTATGTAAGTCATGTTTGTTATGGATAGGATGTATTTGTTACATATATATAATGATATTAAGTTCTTACACATTATTTTAAATCATAAAATGAAAATTATCCTTGAATGGTTATGATGGGGAATGATACTCATCGCGTTCGTGGAGACGGTAATCCGTACATACGCATGAGCGAAAATATCACTCTATTGATAGTGAAATAGTCTGTAATTTTATGTTATATCATATATAAAGAATAATTAATATGTTATATTTATTATTTACATAAATTATACTCATTATTATACCCATCTAAATAATTAAGTGTTGAATAAGAAACTACACCATGACGTGGAGACGGTAAGCCATACGTACGCACGCATGGTGACTTTGTAATTCATAGGATGGATTGAATAATGAATCTGGCTGTACCATATTTATAACAACATCATATTATTTATAATGTACTGGAGTTATTGTTTTGTTATGTAGACAATAAAGAAAGAATATGTGGAAGAAGAAAAGAACTTTGAAAGAGGTAATGAAATTAATACCCCTTCTTCAGTTGCATCCTTTTTTATTTTATCAAAAGGTCTCCTTTGGTTGAATTTATGATCAAAGTAAGGTCTCTAGGTTTAATTTAGGGTAGTTGGGAATATATCTGTTTAGGGGTTGTCTGAGACAAATGGATTTGGAGGTGTGATTTTTAGATAGGGGGAAGTACCCTTTTATAAGAGAGAGGTGAGGGTCACTTTAGGAAAATCTTGAAATATTATTTTATTATAAAATAATTTTCGGTTTATAGTGGATAAAAATGGATTTATTTCAAGGATAAGGTTGGGATGTATCTAAATACTCTCAACCAATATATTTTAGAAATGTTTAGGCCACCATATTAACCATATCTTTTAGATTTAACTCTTAGTTAAATAGTTTAACTTTTACAATGTCTTCTTGTATTTTTATATTACATGGTTAACAAACATACTGTAAAATGACTAGATAACCTCAAGTTGTTCATTAATGACATATCTATAATTATACAAGTCCTTTATTTGAACCTTATATATTTAGTAATATTATATCATTTAATATTATAGTATTTGTTTTAAAAACTCATTTAAGTCAATTATGACACTATTTAGTATTTGGTTTTTGTGAAAGTCAAAAAAACTTTATTACTTTGAAAAAATACATTAAATAAACCCTAACATGTCATATTAACCTATAAAATTATTGTAATGCCTCCAAATTCTTAATTTACATTTATTTTGACATTTATAATATCAATTATTTTAATCTTTCATTAATAAGGTAATTACTACATCATCGTTGTGTCATAAATAACTTTAAATATTTAAATTATAAAAATTATAAATAAAATACCATGATTTATTTAATATTTTTTGATTTTTAATGAATATTTATAGTCGAATTTATCTTATTTATAACCCTATATTAAAAATGGTTTAGTTAATAAAATTTGAATTTAACACTTTTAACTCTTTTTTAAATAAAATAATAATAAATGTCCTAATATAATCCTAGTGGATCAAAGAGGGTCATATTTTATTCATTATTTTACTTATGGTCTAAAAAACACTTATAAAATAGAATTAGGACATGTTTTAGGGTAATTATAATATCATTTTTACCTTTAATTACCCAATTTACTTTTAACTGTTGTAAATAAAATTCAAAAGTTACAATCAAAATAAATTATATTCATCATATTGAACCAAAATTTACTTACTTATTTCAATCATGTCTCTCATATTTTTTAAATTAAACTCACAAAATCGATTAAATTATGTTTTATGCAAATTTGCAAATGTGCCTAGAAGGTGGGTAAAAGATGTTAAAAAGTTTAATAAAATTTTATGTCTAATATTATTATAAAATGTCTCTAATGAATTAAATTGGAAATATATATATATATATATATATATATATATATTATGTATCTATTTTGACTTTAATATAATTTTTTATTTAAAAATAATTATTTAAATGAAAATGATTGTTTTTATCTACAACGTAGTGTTTTTCACTATTCATCAAAAATTGAATGTTTTCAAAAAAATCCCAAAAATTCACCCAAAGGTAATTTTAATATTAGAAATTTAAAAATGATGTCTATTTTACCAAATTAAAAACATGTGAGTTTCATTAATTAATTTAAAATTAATTCCTATTGTCAAAACCAGAAAGCGAGTTTTTGAGAAGTAAAAACTATCAAAAGATTGATATGTGTTTATGTCCAATTTAAATGTGAAATTACTTCAAATGAACTATATTTAATTAAATGATAAAAATATATTCTAATTATACTTCAAAACCACTCAAATTTATAATTTAACACTATAAATTATTTTGATTAAAAAAACATGTTTTCAATTAAAATTTAGTATCTTTCAATATTCATCAAAATATTAAAGTTACCAGAAGAACACAAAAAAAATTATCCAAACTAAATTTTTATGTCCTATTTCTAAAGAAAAGTTTATTTTGTCTAATTTAATATATAGTAGTTTCAAATATTTTATTTAAAAATGGTTTTCCATTAAAAGGTGGTAAATTTTCATTTTTTGAAAAAATCTTATTTTATCTGAAAAATTGAATTTGTTCTTATAATGTGTCTAAGAAACCCATAATATGGATGTTAAAATATTATGGAGTATATTAAATTCAAAATTATGTTAATACTATTCATAACTGCTTTTTGAATGGCTAGTTTGATAAGTCGTGGTGTGTTCGAACATAGTGTTGCATGTAGCGCAACCTATTGAATTACATTAAAGAGATAAAGTAATATAAAATACTGTGGTGTTACATTCTCCCATCCTATAATAAATTTCATCCTCTCAATTTGAAATTTTTCTTTGAAAATAAATAGTTTACAATAGAAAATACCTTTGTTGAAAACCCACATGGAAAATAGGGTTAATACAATTTAGTATTAATAATTGGGAAAGGGAAATGAAAAAGTCACCACCAAATTAGGATTATGAATAGGAAAACATTGGGGGAAATTTGAGACACATAATTGGAGGAAAAAACATATAAATTTATAGGGAGTTATTCAGTCATCAATCACAAACAAGTGTACAATAAATAGAAAATTGAGGGCCTCAAAGCAATAAATCTATGATGATTAAAATATTGTTGGTTTATCAAAAAATAAGGTATTTAGAAAACACATTTTTGGTCTTAAGATCCTTTCCCTAAATTTTAAGAAATAATTTCTTCATAGAATAACAAAAAAATAATTGACAAGTGTAGTTCCATCCATAAACTAATTTCTACCACAAACTCATCTTTCACTCCAAAAGATAATAGAACTAAAATATATTCTATTTATCCTAATCGTATATGGTTTAAAAAAATGAATTTATAATTCATATATCATATCATTAAAAAATTAAATTATATAAAACATGACATCATATAGGCTAGCGGTAGGTGATTCACCCATGTCGTCGTTCAGTTTCAGGTTCAAGTCTCACGACCTTGCTGGACGCGACGGGTTGTCTCCCGACCATTGGGTTGTCATTTTTATAAAAAATCAAAAAATAATCTTTATAAATGTTTTATCCCTAAACTATAGTATTCAATGTCTAACTTAATTCCTTATAACCTTTATAATTATCCAAAATACTTGTGTCCAAACTCATAGTCCAAAAAAATATAAGGAAGGTCCACATAACATAATTAAGATATCATTTTTCCACATTATATCATGTGATTACCTTCATAATGTATACTCTTAAAACATGGTAACACTCTGAATTACTATAAAACATTATTGATAACATTCATGATCCCCTTTTCTTTATATTATACTAGATATATTTCTTATATCCAAAAAAATTGAATACTCCAACAATGATGGAATAAACAAACCATTAATCAGTTCTAAGGTAGTCAAGAATATCCAATATAATTTATCAAAATCAACCATCTCTTATTCCAAAATCACTACCTTAGTATTAGGACCATATTAATATTTATCTTTTATTCAACCATGTATTTTCCAATAAGTTTAACTTGTTGTTGAGTCACTTTTCATAGTACTATATAATCTCAAATCCTCAATGAAATAGTACTGCAGTACAATCCTTATTTATTTAAATAATTAATATAACCAGTACATCATTGATACAACAGTTAAATGACATAATTCATTAATAAAAAAATATAAGGGCAGTAATTATTCCTCTTCATATATAGTAGTATCATAACTTGATTATTATCCAATAACATCATTTGGGGTATACTTTGATGAATGAGACATTGATTCGTATAGTGTCCCAACTCCTTGCAGATGAAGCACTGTATATTTGAATCACTTTTCTTAACCTTTAAATCATGTACATAGTGTCCTTTTTCTCCACACACATAACAAACTCACATTCTCTTCATCCATTTTCCAAGGTGATTCTTTCCATAGTTATCACATATAGTAAAATCTTTCTTTACCTTCTTCCCTTTATCCATCTTTCTCTCTACCATACTTTTCTTCTATGGCTTCCCATCAAAGCCATAGGACTCAAGGGATTATTTACTTATCTTTTTAGCACATGATAATATTTCTCTATATGATGAGAATACGTGGGTGAATATTTCCCTTCTATATATTGGATTAAGAGCATGAAATATATGATCCTTCTTACTCATTGGATCATGCATATTGTTGGAGTTCTCATTCCTTCTAATGGGCACCATTTCTAAACAATGGCATATACTATGTAATTTTATGAATCACAATTCATAATTACAAACTTGTAAAATACCTAACGTAAATTGAAAAGTGTATGCATATAATCCATAGTCATAAAAATGTTTTCTTTGAGGAAGTATTTACTCATAAATCATTCATAATGGTTTGTAAAGAAAATGTGAATTATCCTAAGTATATCCCCAGAGATAGTAAATACCAAGAGTGCAAAAAGGCCCATTTTCATGTACCATGATACCCTGGGTCATGCCCAAAACTCCTTGTCTATGTTTTTACTCTTAGGTACATCTGTACCGGAGCCACCTCTACCTGTTTATATCTAGAAATGGATGTATTTTCTTGGAAAACCCACATATTATTTACCCTAAATTTTTTTTGGATGTTCTTCTGTATTAATCCTCAAAGTTTATATTAGGGTAATGTTCTCTAATTAGAGTTTATCTAAATATAGTTTCTGAAGTTTTTACTAATCTTCTCTGATACCATCTGTAACGCCCTGACCCTAGTCAACCAGATTTGGTGCATTATTACATAACATTGGCATGATCACCAAAGATCAATTCTCTAAAGACCAATTAGTTTAGTATCCTTTGAAGTACTAGATACATACATATGTTTTACATTACATCATGAAATAAAAAAACAACATAGTTTCTCCTTTTAAAACACTCATATCCTTTGTCTTACCCCTATAGGTTAATCATAATATACTTCTTCACTTCTTGGGAAAAATAAAACATTAGAAAGAGTGAGATCAGATGCTCAGTAAGGACAACAATATAGTAGAAACTATCATAAATAAGCATAAACATTTAAGGAAATGTATAATTCTAAAACAAAAGCCTTTTGAACATAAAATTAAGCATAATATGGAAATGATAAATCAAATAATTCCATTTACTTATTCACATGGATATTCTACTTGTCGAATAATCACATGTAATATCAATAGCTAATTTCAAAATATTTGAATGCCTAATGTCGAACATCATAACCAAATAGTCATGGCCTTGTGCCAAGACTAAAAATAATATTTTTCAAGGCCTTGTTCCAAGAAACTAGTTTGTCTCATGAGACCTACCAATTCATTAAGGAGCTATAGTGGGCTCCACACATCACATACTAAGTCCAATGCATTCTTCATATGAAAAGGTTGAAACATAACATAAACATTCGTTTTAAAACTATCATATGAAATGTTCCTACATTAACCATAAACCATGAATGCAATAAAAATAACACATCCATAGAAAAATATATCAAAAAACCTTCAATAAAATATGGAAGATTGTATCATAATAAATCAACTTAAAACAAGTACAAAATTCATCAAAGGATATTGACATAGATGAAATCAAAACTATTTGAGAGAAATATCTCTTTCTATTTTGAAATCATTTAAAAGTAATGTAATTATAAAATAAAAAATTTATTTTGAAAATATTCTTATAAGATTTTAAGGGAAGACTCTAAAGTGTTATAACGGTAGAAAATAGCCTCACCTGCCGTATAAGTTAAAAAACATTCTTACCTTAATTTGTCAAAAAGGTCATAAAGTACCTTGTTTGGAAAATGACAGACAGATTTCTTTCAAAACATTTTATAAAAAGTCAAAAAAGGGTATAAATGACATTAACATATATTTTATTAAATGTAAAAATGTTTTGAAATACATTTTTAAGAAACACAAATGAGGACAATAAAGAATTCCGAGTAGATGCTTACGTTTAATCAACCTCAGATAATAAAGATATTGTAAAATTAACCCTTACCTTGTACTTTTACTTAGTCTAAGGTATGTTTACATCATTTATAATAGTTAAATAATGGTTATTAAATTATAAAAGTACCACATGAATACATATGATATCATATATGATCTTCTAATATTGTTGTGTTAATAATATTTCAATAGTATCATTAATTTGGGTGTTAACTGATTTTTTTCCTTTATATGTGTTGTTACATAAGTCATGTTTGTTATGGATAGGATGTATTTGATCATATAAAGAATGATATTATGTTCTTATACATTATTGTAAATCATAAAATAATAATTATTCATGAATGGTTACGATGGGGAATGATACTCATCACGGTTGTGGAGATAGTAATTCGTACGTATGCACGAGTAAAAATATCATTCTATTACTTGTGAAATAATTTTTAATTGGATGTTATATCATATATAATGAATAATTAACATGTAATATTTATTATTTACATAAATTATACTCATTATTATACCCATATAAATAATAAAGTTTTGAATAAAAAACTACACCATGACATGGAGACAGTAAGCCGTACATACACATGTATGGTGACTTTGTCATTCATTGGATAGATAGAATAATTAATATGGTTGTACCACATTTATAATAAAATTAAAGTATGTAGAAGGTACTGTATTTATTATTTTTTGTATGTAAACAACAAAGAAATAAGAAGTGGAAGAAGAAAATAACTTTGAAAGAGGTGATTAAATTATTACCTCTTCTCCGGGTGCTTCCTTTTTCATTTGATCAAAAGGGCTCCATAGGTTGAATTTATGATCAAATTAAGGCCTATAGGTTGAATTTTTGGTTGTTAGGAAGATATTTGAGCAGGGTTTGGATGATACAAATGGATTTGGAGGTGTGATTTGGAGAGAAGGGTATGTACCCTTTTATAAGAGAGGTGAGGGTCACTTTTAGAATAGCTTGAAATATTATATTATTATAAAATCATGCTCGGTTTATAATGACTTAAAATGGATTTATTTATAGTATAAGGTGGGGATGAGTGGAAATCCTATCAACCAATAAGTTTTAGACAAGTTTAGGTTACCTTATTAACCATATCATTTAGATTTAACTCTTAGTTAAATAGTGTAACTTTTACAATGTCTTCTAGTATTTTTATATTAAATGGTTAATAAAATTACTATAAAATTCCAAGAGAACATAAATAGGTTCATTAATTAGATATATATAATTATATAAGTCATTTGTCTAAACCTTATATTTTTATGAATATTATATCATTTAGTAATATAGTATTTGTTTTAAAATGTCATTTATGTTAATTTTGTGACTATTTAGTCTTTGGTTTTTGTGGAAGTAAAAAAAATTATTACTTCAAAAAAATACATTAAATCAACCCGAACATGTCATATTAACCTAGAAAATTAGTAGAATTCATCAAAAGTCTCAATTTACATTTATTTTGACATTTATAATATCAATTATTTTAATATTTCATTAATAAGGTTATTACTACATCATCATTGTGTCATAAATAAATTTAATTATTTAATGTATAAAAATTATAAATAAATTACCATGATATATGAAATCCTTTTATATTTCTAATTAATATTTATAGTCAAATTTATCTTATGTATAACCCTATATAAAAATTGGTTTAGTAATTAAAGTTCGAATTTAACACTTTTAACTCTTCTTTAAATAAAATAATAATAAATGTACTAATATAAATCAAGTTGATAAAAAAGGATAATATTTTATTCCTATGATTTATTTTTGTCGAAAAAACACTTATCCAATATAATTTGGACATGTTTTAGGGTAATTATAACACATTTTTCCCTTTAATTACCCTATTTACTTATAACCGTGGTAAATAAAATTTAAAAGATATTATTCAACAAAAAATTATTGTCATATTATTTGACCACATTTTACTTACTGATGTCAATAATGTCTCTTGTATTTTTTAAATTCAATTCACATAAGTTGTAAAATTACGTTTTATGAAAACTTTCAAATGCGCCTAGAAGGTAGGTAAAAGATGTTAAAAAGTTTAACAAAATTTTATATGTCTAATATTATTAGAAATGGTCTCTAATGAATTAAAGTTAAATAATATATGTATTATGTAACTATTTTGACTTTAAGATAAATTTTTATTTGAAAATAATTAATTAAATTAAAAAGTCTATTTTTATCTATAACGTAGTGTTTTCACTATTCATCAGAAATTGAATGTTTTCTGAAAAATAAAAAAAATTCATCCAAAGTTAATTTTGATATTCAAAATTCAAAAATGATTTCTATTTTAAAAAATTGAAAACAGAGTAGTTTCATTAATTAATTTAAATTTAATTCTCCAGGTCAAAACCGTGAAGCAAGTTTTTGGGAAGTAAAAACTATCAACAGATAGATATGTGTTTATATCCAATTTAATTGTGAAATTACTTCCAATGACCAATATTGGATTAAATGATAAAAATATAATATAATTATACTTCAAACCCATTCAAATTTATAATTTAAAACTATAAATAATTTTGATTAAAAAAGTTGTTTTCAATTAAAATTTAGTATCTTTCACTATTCATCAAAATATGAAAGTTATCAGAAAAACATAAAAAATTTATCCATACTAAATTTTTATGTCATGCTTCTAAATAAGAAGTCTATTTTGTAAAACTGAATATATAAAAGTGTCAAATATTGGATTTAAAAATGGTTCTCCATTAAAATGTGGTTAAACTGCAATTTAAAAAAATACTTATTTAATCTAAAAAATTCCATTTGTTCTAATATTATGTCTAAGAAAATAATAATATGGATCTTAAAATTATATGGAGTATATAAAATTTAAAATATAGTTAATACTATTCATAACTGCTTTTTGAATGGCTATTTTGGTAAGTCATGGTGCGTTCGAACTCAGTGTTGCGTGTAATACAAGGTATCAAATTACTTTAAAGAGATAATGTACTATAAAATTATGAGGCGTTACAACATAACATTTAATTTATTTCATTTCATAGATATAATATGTATCTCATATCATATTTCAAAAAGTAAAGTATATATCTCATGCAACAAATATGTATCTATCATGAACAATGCATTTAAATATATATCCCTATGTGCCTATCATGATGCATACATAATCATCCTGCGCCATACCAATACATGAGTATAATTCTCAATAACTAATAACATGACGAAATAATAACCTCATAGAACATGTGAATCACCCAATGTGAAATAATATCAACTGTAATAAGGGAACAGTATAAACAAAAATTTCATCCCTAGGAACTTGTATTTTTTCCCATACATGGGTTAGCTACTCCCATGCACAAGGTCATTACCAAGCCATAACTCATCCTATTATCCTTTCTACCATTCCCAAATAGTAAATAAAGGGAAAAAGACACATGGGGCATCTGATACCACTTTGTAACGTCACCTGATTTGGCACTCTCCCACAAGAATGAATCAGGTTGGTTATGGGACCTCAAGTGTGCCTCCACGTATTCTAGAGGCTACTGACTAGCAGTGAGGGTGTGATAAGTTTAGTGAGAAGATAATACCCTCTGTTATAGAGTTAGAACATAGAAAAATAACCCAATAATAAATAAATATTAGAGTAGCAGAAATAATGGAAACAATACAAAAAGCAGAATAACAAAATAATAAAATCTAGGTGAATAATACAATAAATAATAATGGAATAATGGAATTTCATTCAGTAATTTATAAAATTTAATTCTAGAATATATAAAAATAAAATACCACCAAGCCCAAACAAACTGAAAGACCCTGGTCATGATCCCAATGTCAGTCCTATCTCAAAACTATGTCCCACACTTCATGTTATAATCAACAGCAAGGTCATTTTCCCTTGTCCAATATTGCATCTATGTAACCTGCTCAAGTACCAAGTGATGTCCCAAATAGGGTGCGAAAATAACACATTAGGTTGACACCACTCCGTCTAAACATAAACAGTATTATAATAAGTGTATGCTATAATTCAATAAAACTGTGTGTTAATTAATTAAATAATTAAATTAATTCCACATCAACCTGCTTCAACGCCATGTAATAATATCTTTGAGCATGTATCAAAACCATGCCAACCATAACCATATAACCATGGTAAAACATAAACTACCTCAGTGTAATGCCAAAATGTCTCTGAGCATGTCTCACAACGACGCCAACTATAACCATATAACCATGGTAAAGTTTCACACAAAACATGGTCAAACCCACAATATAATCATTTCAGCAACCAATTAGGGTCAAGCCTAATATATATGTATTTCAACATTTAACAAGTCCAGTCTTGGTATGTAAGAGTTTCATCATTTATCACTAGGAATAGCCCACTATATAATCATTTTAGCATGTATTAGGGCCAAGACCAGTATATAAGAATTACAACATGTATCAGGGTTAAGCCTAATATATAATCATTGCAACATATATTTGGGCCGATCCCAGAATATAATCATTTTAACATGTATCAATAAGAATAATAGTAATGATTTCATAACATTATGTCACAAGGATCAATGGTTAATTTTAAAAATCACCATTTATCTTTAAATTTCACATTTCAATTACTATTTTTTTATAACCAATAACATTCTAGCCATTTCAATATACAATCCAATCCATGGTGAATCTAAAACAACCAATCACCCCAACTCATGTCCTGCTAAACACACTTTAATCCATTAGTTAAATAATTTATACTCAAGGATTAACTCACATAGATGGTATCCATAATCTAAGTCAATAAATAATTATATACAAGGTGATCTCAAGTAATAATCCAATTCATCATTTAATTTATTTATGTTCACATAATGTTGGTACAACTGCAATATTTCACATAATAAAAAAATATCAAACCATAATGTTAAGGTTTAGAGCCCATACATATAAATAATGATCAACCAATTATTGCATCTAGATTATCCAACAAGAAAAAATGCACAGATGATCACAAGATAGATCTCAGATCATAACCAATCGATATCAAAACCAAAAATGATCACAATAAAAATATTACACCATGTTAGATGGAGAACAAAGAGAGAGAAGGGAAAACAGAATCAAAACCACATAACAGGAATCAAATGAATGATTAAGATGTATGGAAGGGAGGATGGAACACTAAAATCACATGGTAGCTACCCTAGGGTCTAGAGGAGGATGCTGGAAAAATGGAATGAGAACAATCTCATGCATAACACCCATTAAAAATCTTCTCAATAAATTACACAGTGTGTAATCCATTTACACATCGTTTATTTCTATTTAGAGGGATACACTAAAAAAGTATTCACGTTGGGTTAATATTTATCTTGATCAGTTATTACATGATTATAATTTAATTTCACGATGTGTACTCTTTTCATGTTTTGAATTAGTTCATGACCTATAAACATTCAAGACATGTGTCTAGAAACATTTATATTTCCTGTAATATATTTACATGGCATGAAAATGTTCTGAAGACATTTTTCATCCCATTTTCCCAAAAAAGAATCAAAATCACCTCCAAAGCCTCCGAAATCATAGAAAACCCTTGTAAACCCTTGTAAACCAATTTAACACTTTTATACCTAGACTCTATTAATTAAGAAAAACATATATACCCAAACATTAAGACATTTTCTCCTACAAAGGATCTCTGTCTCCGAACAAGTCTCAAACACTAAGGATGAAATGAAAAACTCAAAGAGGAACGTACAAGGAAAATTATGAGATATTATAAGATCAATGAAAAAAAGAGAAACATAGCATGGGATAAAGAGTTAGATTCAATCAGAGTCTCTTGATGAATAAATATATACCAACAAGTTCTTTATCTATTGAAGAGACCTAAAATTATTTAAATTATGTAATAATATTCACAAAAGTAATGAATGTAAGTGAATAATAGGTAGTGCACTTTGAGTGAGGTGTAGCCAAAACCTAAAATTTGTAATGGTAGTGCACCAAGAATGGGTTGACTATAAAAATAATATTTTATCCATAAAACTAGTGAATAATAGTGGATTATGTAACATTAACACATTGTTAGTGTAACGACCTGAAATTTTATAAATAAAATTTCCATTTTGATTTAATTAAATGTATTATTATATACTGTTATTGAAAACACATGAAATTATTTTATTTTATTATATCCAATTAGATTTAAAATACCATTATCTAGTATTACCATTGAAAATATAGTTGTTGAGCAATGATCATATGATTAGTATAAGTATAGGGTTTTAAAAAACCCAATTGACACATAAAAAGGAAGTGATGGCCTCAACCTGTAGTATCATACCCTATGAATCCCATTTATCAGATATTCCAAGTGAGATATCAATTCTGGTATTTTATATGACCACGACCAATCGGAGATCCAATAACTTAAGCATGAGTGAAACCGTTTATTGGAGAAGTTCAAGCTCATCGAGATCATAGCCCAAACCATGTTCGCCGAACCACCCCATGAAAGTCTCACCATTATGCACCTTACTCATAGGGAGTATGTTTACATATTAATGTGATATGCATCAATGCCCTAGCAATATGAATATATACATTATTTTTTATAGAATAATGAATATATTTCCATCCTATTATTGTTACTTTATAAATGATCTTTATTTCGATCCAATAAAACATACATAGTATTTTTGGTTAATATTAAAATTAAATTATGGAATTTATTTTGATGAATTAATGGATTTTTTAATAAAATATTATTATTAAATAATTTTTATTAAATATAAATTATCATATAATTTTTATAATGGAAAATGTAATTTTTATAAGAGTTCGAAAACTGTTATTGTAAAAAAAATAATTTTCAAAAAATGTTGGTTATTATTTGAAAATTGTAAATTCACATATTTAGAAGTATATTTAAATAAAATGAATATTATTTTTGAAATCATAAAATCTAAATTATCCAATAGTTAATTTTTCATAATTTTCTAAGACAGTTGAATTTTCGGGTATGAAATTAAATACCATATATATACATTGTGTATTATGACTTCACAGTGACCCCAAAGTGATGTAATGAATAATATAGTGTATAAACGACAGAATATATGTTTTCAATTTAAAATAATTTTATTTTGAGGTTATTTTATTTATTTTTTAAATACATTATGAACCTTCCAAAACCTATACTGTATTTTATGGTTTTAAAATAATTTCTTCAAGAGTTTGACTCACCTCCACATAAGAAAGGGAATTGTTTTAATAATTTTGGCCCTTGTTATTATAAAATAATTTTAACCACCCCTTTTTGGAAAAAACCATGGGATGGTTTTTGGTTTTGGATATTTTATTATGTAGTGTCCAAAACCTAACTAATAAAGAAACCTCCTCTTTTCCTATATAAACCCACCAAAACTCCCATTTTTCATCACTATATCTCTTTTTACCATTACTAAAATATACCCCCACTACTTATAGTCCTACCAAGGTTCCCCCAATCTCTCAATAAGCCCCTACCAAGCCTTTGGTGTCACACACTCAATTAATGAATCCTCCAAACTCCAATTTTAGCAAGCACTCCTTTTATATTAAGTATTTTAATTCCAATTTTCATATATTGGTATATTTTATTCCAAATTCCCATTACCTACCATTTAATTTATAAATTATGATATCCCCTTTCACTCACACTACCCCCCCTTACGAACCTTTATTCACACCTGTTACCATGATGAATGTTTTTAAGGGTTCTTTCCTTTTTCTTCATTATTAATGTTTATTCAATATCGTATTCCTTATATTTACAATTAATCATGTTGGGACATGTCATTACATATACCTATTACTTTAAATTTCATTTCTAAATGACTATAGACCCCATTCTCTCTCATAAATCCATTTTATGAATTCTTATTTGACGTCGTTTTGATGCTGAAATGTCACTTCCATTTTTCAATGCCAAAACAATAGCATGGTGAATACCATAACAATTTCCTATCAAGGTTATTAAAAATAATGCACATTTTTTATTAGGGATTTAAATCTATGTATCCCACACTCATTAATCATGGAATAAAATATGATGATGAATTGATCCATGTTGTGTGATCTATGTGGTACACTTAAGCATGAGTAGAAATGAATTTAATGGGTGCTCCCAGATAGTGATCCAATGCATTGGGTAATGTTTAGTATCATGATACATAATTTTGGGACTAAGAGTGAACTAGATTTCATTATGTTACTTTTTACACCATGATTTCATGGTAGTTTTTTCCTTGGAATATTTTAATGATCCATTTTTTTAAATTTTTGCCACATTTCCCATGTTATTATTTTCATGTTATATCACGTCTCTTTGTTCAAGATTATGATTCCTATTTTTTTTATGTCTCATTGGTATACATATTGTTTAACATTTATTATACTCTCCATGTTATTCCATGCTTATGCCCGTATTGGGATTTATAGCTCACTCCTTTCTTATGTTTGTCCAGAGGTTATATCTTATAGTTTTAAGTATGAAGAAATATTGTGAATATGTTATGAAGGTTTTAAACAAATATAATGTATTTTCATGTTTTAGGATGTTATTTCATGTACCTAATTCCCAAATACACTAGAAATATTGATTTTTTGGTTTGTATTAAGTGTAATAATATGAAATAAATCAATTAATAATGTGAAATAAAGATCAAGGTTGGTATAGATGGTTTCAGATAAAATTTTTACTTATTTTTGGGATTAGGATTGTAGAACCATAGATAAATCCTTAGGGATAAGAATAAGTATAAGAAAAAATCCCTAAATTTTGGTTAATATAAATTAATTAGTTTATCAAGAAAATACATCTATATCTGGATACTACACGTAGATGTGGTTCGGTCTTGGATGTACCTAGGAGTAACAACTCCGAAAAGGTGTTTCAGGCACGACTTGAGGTAACTTGGTACATGACAAAAGGCCTCACTGCATAGATATTTTAACAGTACTAGGGGATATGCTTTGAAAATTTCATAATATCATTTTTAAACATCATTAAGGGAATAAAAAATCCCATAATAATTTATTTAGGAAATAGAACATGAATAAAATAGATTAAATCCTATAAATTCATAAGTTAGGGAAATAAGTGTAGATTATATGTTTTCCCTTTAATTTCATTGGATTCCCCTTTATGTGTTTAATAGTTTAAAATACTCATCACTGACTTTCCTTTTAGTCTAGACAATGATCGGAAATAGGAGGAATCAGGTAAACAATCAATTTGATGGGCGATGTGATGACTTCCCCAATGGGATGTCAAACCCAATGTGAGCAATAATCATGAACATCATGATGATAATATCTCAAATGACTTGAGTTCTAAACAGAAACTCGAATCATTTGATTTATCCAAACACCCCTGATATAGAACATGACACAATCGAGATCTTCATTCGACAAAGTCCTCCAATTTTCAATGGATAATTTGATCCCTTAATCACAAAATAATGTATCAACTCCATTGAAAATATCTTATCCATACATAAATGATCCAAACAATAGAATATTCTTCTACATATATATCGTATGAAGGGAGAAGCTTATGAGTGGTCGACATTGATCATGAATAAAAAGCCTAAGGAAGAGATCAAAGTAATGGAGTGGAAGGAATTCAAAAAATGTTTTTTTGATAAATATTTTCCACGAACTATCCATATTAAAATGGAACGTTATTTCCTTGAAATCAAGAAAAAAAGTGAATAATCTATTGGGAATATGATGGAAACATCACAATACTTGCATGATATGCCTCCGGTTTTGTAGTTACCCTCGAATGTAAGGTTGAACGGTTCTTTAGTGGGATAAAACATAGTCTACAAAAATAATTGGTGATCCATGACTTTGATAGCTATAATGAAATTGTTAGATATTCCCTAAAAGTTGAGATGGATATTAGTGAATATCAAGTGTATCATGGGGATAATAAGTGTAAAGTGGAGTTTAATTCTAGCTATCTGATGTAGAAATCAAATGATTCCAAAAAATTACAATATCCCACTTGTCAAAGGTGTATAAAGAAGCACCCCAAAAATTTACAAAAGGTTATGAATAAATTATTTAGGAATAGGAAGGAAACCTAGATAATGATTTAGGATAGGAGAAACATTTTAATGCAACAGAGGTAAAGAATTCTCTAAACAACCCTCAGTGCATTGTTCATTGATTCAACTTCAAGGAACCAGGGCACTTTTAAAATTAATTCCCTAAGCCAAGGGTTTTTCATGAAAACCAAAAATCTCCATGGTAGAAAGGGAGATCTTTTTACATCACAATCTCTAGGTTGGATCCCAACAATTTTGTGGTGATATGTACAAAAAATATTCATTCAAGAATTGATAATATAATTTTTTATTCTGGTTCTACGCATTCCTTTAAATCCTGAATGTTTATTATAACTATTCAAACACCACCACAAATATTGTAAGTTGATCTATCCATGAAAATGATTAATGTGGAAATTATATCATCCCATGTATATAAATCATCCCATGTCAAAAAATTTAGGATGAAATTCCAATGGAATATTTCCATACAACATTTAGCATAATTTGATGCAATTATAGGCATGGACTGGCTTTCCCTATATAGAGAAAACATAAATTTCCACAAGAAGGAAATCACTCTTTGTATGGATAATCGACCCCTGATTCTATACAAGTCAAAGGAGGAGGATGAATATTATTTAGATCCATCATCCCAATAATGGATATTATTTCCCTATCATAAATAAAATCTACCTCAAATTATTAATTCTAAGGAAAGGATCATCCTCGAAGACATTCCTTATAACGTCCATGACCAGGGATCCACTAATCTTGTGACCCATGCCATGTCATTACATGACCTAAAATATGCCTCCCTATATGCAAGAGGTTGACAACTAGTAGTTATGGTCTAATAGGTCATGTGGGGAGACTATACCCTCATTACTAGAGTAAGCCACAAAAAATGACCATTTAAATAATGGAAACAATAGGAAACAATCAATAACATGCATAAATATCCAATTACCAAAATTGGGTACAACCACATACAACCACAAATATGTCATGATATTATATAGCTTCAAGTGTAAAAATCCCCAAAGAAAGGAAAATAGTAGTATCCCTAAAATGGTCCATACTCTAATTCTGGAACCTCGCCCTTACATGTCCCATGTCCAACTCAACTCCCTATCATAGGGCTCTTTCCCTTGTCCTGACCTGCAAGCATGAAGTCTACTCAAGTACCCAATTGAGGCTTGGGCATGGTGTGAGTATAACTCAGTAGGTAACCACCAATAGTGTCTACATATTATCCAGCAAAACTAGATAGTGCATGAAAGTGATAAATAAAAGTATGTAAAGATTAACAGTTCAATATGCCATTCTAGACTGTGTTCCTTTGAATATACTACCTTTGAATCTGGGTTCACCAATTATAAATTTCATGATTTAATCTACATTTTTCATGTATTAAATGGATTAGGCGTATTCAATGTTCTCAAGAATATGGGAATAAAATCATGCCCTATCTCTCTAGGAATCACATTATAACAATCTCATAATCCTCACCTTAAAGCCTCAGTCCGGGTGGAATGCAATCGTTAGGGGAATAGAACTCGGTCCCCTTCCCTAACCCGTGCATTTAGGGGTGCATCTAGATCCTCGGTCAAACTCGACCCGTAGGCATAGAACATCAAGTCTATACCCCACACGACCAATCCATGTGCACATTCTTATTTATCAATCATCACAATTAACCATATCATAACAAGCCTAGAAAATATCATTTACAACATCACAAAAATATCAATAAATGGGAAATAAAAATTATTTCCTCAATCCATTAAAAAATTCATCATTTATATTACTTAACCCTTTAGCCCCATTTCCCATTTCCAATGCCTATGTCGCTAAGAATATTCAAGTATAAATCTAATCCCCCAACATTTTCCCATTAATCCATTTAACACTTTTTCATTCCAACCAAACAACCCCTTAGCCCATTACCCAACCTAGTGTATTACTAAACACCAATTACTCATCCTTATATCATATTAACATACTCATCCTGGGATCTATGTTCTCTCACAATGGACTTACACTTACATAGCTAAACTTTAAGCCCAGGGAATATCGGCACACCCCATGTGTGGCCCTAATCTCATTTGGCCATCCTCCATGTATCCTAAAGGGGTCATGAGGAGTTCAATTAACCATTTATACTACCACTATATCCAAATAAATTGATGTAACCAAGAACAAAAAAACGGAAAATTAAGAACATAACTATACATACACAAATCCACTTAACCCCAAGGGATACAACTTGTAGACCACATACCTTGAATCGGTTTGTGAACGCACTCTCAATCGAAGAATTAGATCCTGATTTAACCAACCCTTGAAGACCCAACCTAAATCTCACCAAAAAAGATGGTTTTTAGAGCTTCGGATGGATAGAAGTAATAAATACAAACCCAAAACCAAAAAGAGAAGAACGGGTAGGATTAGCCTTACCTGGATCCTCAATTTGTGACCAACGTCACTCAAAATGGCCCTAATTTGATGGAGATTGATCCATGGAAGCTCTTGAAGATTTTGGGGTGTCACTAGAGTTCAAGGTAGTACAAAGGAGAAAAATATCAAGTGGAACTTAATATACCGTAATGTCATTTTTGTAATTTTTTTAAAAGTTTGTAGGACGCATGGTTTACCCGCACAGTTTTCCAAACCGTGCACAAACTATAGGGAGGCTACTGCCTGCATGCCCTTCTCTCACAGGGTTTTCCAGACTCTGAGAAAAAGTGCATATTTCTACCACCTACATGGTATCCTCTCACATTGTTTTTCAAACCATGCATAAGCCATGCATATTTACTAGAAAGCCCCCTTTCCCCCTTTTTCATGTCTTAAACCCTAGAACACCCCCTTGCCTTCTCAAAGACTTGGTAAAACACTTGATTAACCACAAAGGGGACTTAAACTTAAAAATAAACAAGAATATACCTTACGATGAAATATGGGATCTTACAAACTCCCCACTTTATAACATCTTGTCCCCATGCTGCTTTTCCTGAGCTTCATTTAGATCCCAAAGAAAAGTGATCGGGCCACTTGGCACACATATCTGATTCTCATTCCCAAGTTTCTTTCAGAATGTTTCCATGTTTCCATAGAACATGAACTAAGGGCAAAAACTTTCCCCACAAAACGTTTTCACTATGATCCACAATACGAACCGGGTGCTCCTCAAAGGATGCATCAGACTCAAGCTTGAAATCCATGAAATTTATCACATCATATGGATCAGTACGATACTGTCAAAATTTTGAAACAAGGAAAACATTGTGCATCCCACTATACCACTGTGGGAGACTCAATCAGTAAGCCACTGGTCCAATCCTCTCCACAATCTTAAATGGGCCCACATATTTAGGTGCCAACTTTCCCTGCTTCCAAATTCGACGGTGACCCAACCTTGGTGACACCCAAAGAAACACACTATCACCCAGCCTGAAATCCAGAGGTCTACGATGCCGATCCATGTAATAATTCTTCCTACTATGTGTTGTCTCCATATGCCTCTAAATCAAACGAACCTTCTCGGACATCTCCTGTACAAGACTCATTCCTAACAGCTCAGACTCTCTGACCTCTAACCAACACAAAGGTGATCTACACGGCCTCCCATAAAGTTACTCAAAACATGCCATCTAAACTGTAGCCTGAAAGTTGTTGTTGTATGATAACTAAACAAGCGACATGTGTTTCTCCCAAGAACCACCAAAATCCAGAACACGTGATCTAGACACGTCCTCTAATACCTGAATTGTATGATCTGACTGTCCATCAATCTGTGGGTGGTAAAACATACTCAAAAACACCTAGGTACCATCTGACTTCTGTAGTCCCATCCAGAAGCATGAGTTGAATTGCAGGTCTAGATCGAAACTATGGTTCTCAGCAAGAAATGCAACCATACTATTTCTTGAACATACTATTCCACAAATGGTCGACTGTATAGGTCTCTTGAATTGGAAAAAAATGTGCCACTTTGGCCATCCGATCTACCACCAACCAAATTGCATCATTCTTCCGAGTCATACTTGGAAGACCCACCATGAATTCCATCATGACTTCATTCCACTTCCACTCTAGGATTGGAAATGACTACAACAACCAACTTAGATGCTGATGTTCAGCCTTCACCAGCTGATAGGTAAGGCATCATTCCACAAAACTCGCAAATTCTTTCTTCATTCCAGGCCACAAAAACTGCCTTCAATGATCATGGTACATCTTACTGAAGCCTAGATGAACTTCCCACTTCAACATGCAGAACTACCGCATGAAATACCCCAATACATCTGTTGACACCACAACACGAGCATGAACATAAGAAACCCCATTAGAACTGAAAGTCCAACCAGAAGGTGACTCCCAACCTTTAATACTTTTCTTTATAGCCAAACACTCTGGATCCACCAGCTGAATCTCTTTAACTCAACTCAAGTGTGGACACAGTAGCTAAATATGCAAGGGATATATTCCCATGCACATCATGTACCTCCAAATTCATCTCAGAAAATAGGACCATCATCACCCACTCTGAACTAAATTCTTAAACTACCGGATTATGAGTCTTTTAACTCAGGAAATTAGTGACACTATTCACATTACCTCGTGTGTACACCTGCTCAAAATCAAAACACTACAGGTAATCAACCCCCCATCACTGTTGAAGATTCAAATCCAACTGAGAGAAGATGTATTTGAGACTTTTATAGTTGGTGAACACCGTGAAAGGTTCTCCCAATAGTCAATTCTTCCAACACGTTAAGGCATGTACCACAACAGCTAGCTCCACATCGTGAGTTGGAAAATTCCTTTCATGTGGCCTAAAATGTATTGACCCATAAGATACAACCTGATCATCCTATATTAACACTACCTCAATTCCAACACCATATGCATCACCGAACAAGGTGAACGTCTTACCTAGTTCAATTATGATCAAAATCGATGCAGTGGTCAACTACTTCTTCAGCTCTGGAAAATATTTCTCACATGACTTTTACCAATCAAACATAACCCCCTTCATGGTTAGGCCTATGAGCAACACTTCCAAATGATAAAAATATCTAATAAACATTCAATAATAAGCATCCAAACCAATAAACCTCTAAATATCAGAGTCATTCTTGGGATGATCCCAAGACACCACGACCTGCACCTTTTCTGGATCCACCAACACACCTGACTCAGAAATGATGTGTCCTAGAAAGTGCATCTCACCAATACAAAACTGACCTTTAGATAACTTGCCATAAATCCTATGCTCTCATAGTGTACTCAAGATGATTTCAAGATGTTTGGAATTATTTTCATGAGTTATATAGTACACCATGATTTCATCAACAAAGATAACTAAAAACTGCTCTAGATATAGGTGGAATATCTGGTTCATCAAGGCCATGAACACTATTGGTGCATTGGTCAAACGAAACAGAATCACTAGAAATTCATTCAACTTATACCTACTTTGGAAAGTTGTCTAGGGTATTTCAGATGGTCTCACCCTCAACCAAGGGTATCCAAATCTAAAATCAATCTTATAAAACATTGAGGTGCCTCTAAACTGATCAAACATGTCATCGATTCTAGGAAGAGGGTATCAGTTCCTAACTGTCATCTGGTTCAGCTTGATATAATCGACACATATCCTAAGTGATCTTTCAGACTTCATAGGAAACAAAACTGGAGATCCCCATGGTGATTTACTAGGATATATAAACCCCTTACACTCTAATTACTCTAACTAAACGTTTAGTTCTTGGAGCTCTTCTAGCACCATTCGATAGGGTGGAATAGAAATTGGCTTTTCTCCCGAAAGAAATCTGATCATAAACTCAACATCTCTCTCAGGTGGTAACCTTGAGAAGTCATCTAAAAACACAACCTGAAACTATTCCAAAACAAAAGAGAATAGTTTTTGTCCTTTCACCCCGTTATCTAAAATATTGTTTTCCACTTGGGCTATGAGTTCTCTTAATTTTTGTAATAGCGGACATGCACACCCCCTAGACAATCCCACTCACCATAAAGGATATAAGTTCTCCCATAGAGAGATGTGAACATTACCCATCACCGGTAATAATCGATATGGTCTTGATATACTGACAACCAATCTATTCCAAATATTAGGTCAAACCAGAAATCTCTAGGATAAACAGATCACATAGAAAAAGTTACCCACCAACCTCTAGAGCATAACCCTTACACCGCATGATTTCCTCAACTTGTACCCATAACAGAGTATCAAGTGACATTACCCCACATGCAGTATCCACAGTTATACCCAACACAACAATGAACTGAGCATAAATAAATGAATGTGTAACACATGTATCAAATAAAGAACTAAAAATCATGGAAGCCATACGAAATGTACCTTGAACAATATATATTCATGAATCATCCCCTTTAGGTGTATCTTGAACTTCATGAAAATGACCTACCCCTTTACACTAGGCTGCATCCTGAGTACCCTACACTGCACTTCTCTGTTGGTAAGGATGATCTCACCCCAGAGTTCCACGTCCAATGCCTCTACTAGTATATCCCATGGAGATCCTACTGCCTTCCTGATATGGGGTTACCAACCCCTACCCACAATCGACATCTAATTTTGACCTCCACCATTACCTGACTGTCGCGGGTTCTTGGAGAACTTCTGCATGTGGCCTAACCTACCACAGGCACGACACTCGATCAGTGAGCGGGGACACTAGTCATTCTTGTGACCTGAACTGTCATACTAATAACAGAAGACCTGGTCTCCACCCTGAGAAGCTGACCCCTTCTTCTGACTTCCCTGTGCGCTTCCACCATGCTGAAAAATCCCAAAACGGTGCTTCCTACAATTATAATCTCCAATACTTGCTTTCCCAGCCGGCGCCATAAGTCTGCTGCCCAAATCTCCCTTCAAGTTCCCCTACAATATAAAGGCTTTATCCACTAATTCAACAAACCTTTTCAGAAAAAAGATATTCACCTAAGATATGATCTCATTTCATAGCTCATCCTGGTAGCATTTCTCCACGGTTTCCTCATCTCCTCTCAACGTCAGAATGAAGTCGCCTCAAATCAGTGAAATGACTAGCATAGTCAATCACCGACATTGTCCCCTGAGTTAATCTCATGAAATCCACAGACTTCTCCAACCTCAAGGATTCTAGGTAAAAGTTCTTGAGAAACTTCTTCTAAAAATACTTCCACATCATTCGTTCAGCCTGCTCTGTTTGTACCATGATGTCCCACCAACATTTTTCCCGAACCCTCAGCATATAGGCCTCTAACATGACTCACATATCTAGAGGAGTCTCTAAATGGTTGAGAATAGTTTGGATGGACTCTATTCAAAACTCTTCTTCTTCTAACTCACCCTACCTAGTAATGATAAGAGGGTGTTACAACTAAAACTCTCTAGTCAGTTCAAACAAACTCAATGCAACCCACCCTAGGTCTTGATCCATCATCTGCATAAAATGAGAAATTTTCTCACATAACTGCTCTTCCATATTTTCCTAGATCACCACATTCTCCTACTCTACTACTAGAGGAGCATTATCAGCAACGTCCTCATGTCTCCCAACTGGCGCACATCTTCAAGGTGGCATTTCTCTACAATTCCAAACATAATATTTAGCACACAACCATAACTCTCTTACAAAAGGGAAAATATATAGGTAGTATCATCACTCTCCACAACCCAACCTGTTATCATACACTAGCCAAAAGAGCCCACTCGCAACCGGATCACAACCCTTGGCCATCTCTCCTAAGGCCATCGCTAACACGGTATCTAATTCACATAGTCAATAGTCTTATCTTTCACACCAATTGAAAACCATTACTGTAGAGACACGTATCTTGACGTACATGAACATTACATTACTTTTGCGGAATACTTTATACATAAAAAAACACACACACACAAGGATCGTAATAGTTTAGTGTCTTTGGAAACTCGGAATGTAATCTTCTAATCGTGGTGATAGATCTTCAATATATCCCATAAGGATCTTCCCTTTTTTTACCTAAAACCTTTCTTTATATCCTGGGGAAAAGAAAACATAAAAGGGTGAGCTCAAATTCTCAGCAAGGGCAAATAAAGGAAATAAAAATCATATCATATCTTTTTGAAAATCATAACCTGCAAAAGAGATCAGAATATCTTAACATGGAACAAATCATAGAAGTGAAAATGAGATCCCCATAATCATAACATGAAACTTGAATCATTGTTTCATGCGCACATAATCATGGAAAATCATTTCTTGTTAGTCACGACTCATTGCCAAGACTATCTTAGTGGACAAAGTCCCTTTCTGAACCGAGTCACCCTCGTTCCAGTCCTGTTTCACTGAACCGGTATAACCTACCATTCCAGCCATGTCTATCTCATGAGATATAAAATCTTTACCCAATTCATTGGAGGGAGATATAGGTCCCACCCATCTTATAATGAATCCTTTCTTATGTGTGCCACATAATCATAAACCATACATCATAGCGTAACCCATGTAATAAAAATGGGATTCTTAAACAACATGACATCATAAAACAATTCATATAAGATAAAGGAATTCATAAAAATATTTCCATCACAACATAATAAAATCCATGTAATAATAGGGATAAAAACAGAACCCTTTTATTATCTTAGATGGAAAATAATTTTGATAAAATACTTGAACTCCATTCTTGAGGAAAATATCCTTTCAACTTCAAAAACACTTTTCCTTTCTTAACATGTCATAAAATTTTAAAATAAAAGAAGTTGATTAAAAATAAACTTGAATACTTGTAATGTAAGCTTCTTGGAAATAATGTTTTAATAATCCATTCATGCCATATAAGTTAAAAAAACATTCTTCGTACTTTTGTCGGAAAAGTCAAAAAGTTCCTCGTACGAAAAACGACAAAAGATTCCTTTCATATTATTTACTAAAAACTCACCGAAGGGTAAATTTGGATTTAAACAATTGTAGGTGGATAGAAATAACATTACATATTGAGGAAAAATGGATGTGGATGATAAAATACACCCCAGTAAATTTAAAAATATAAACAATCTCGGATAAAAATGAGATTGTGATATTTCCCTTACCTTAGGTCCGATTTGCTTCGTATGTGTCCGAACCTCCTGTATAATGATTTAAATAATGTCATTGACTTATTACAGAATCATATTCACTGTTATGATATCATATATGGTTCACTTATGACTTTATATTACCCGTTCTTTTGTAAATTCCATGTTAAAGAAGCGTTTTGGGTAAAATCGTTTCATTTATCGTAGGTGTTTTGACTTGTTGTTCTTGACATTATTATTACTTATATAATGATTTACTTACTTCCAGAATATAAAATATGATTTATATATCATATATATTCTGTATATATATATATATAATAGATAGATAAATGAAATGAAAAACACCGTTCATGGAGACGGTAGTCCGTACGTACGCATGAACGCTGTTTTCCTTTCCTTATTGTCTTGAATGGAAGTAAGTAGATGACATACATATATATATATATACATAAATCCAGTAGATTTATAATTTCATATATTTCATTATTATTTCTTATATATACTTTATAATCATTCTTAAATGGTTAACATGGAGAATGAATCTCATCGCGTCGTGGAGACGGTAGTCCGTACGTACGCACGAGCGATGATATCCTTCCCATGGTCGTGGAATTGTGTTGAAGTGTATGTATACTATTTAAGTATCAATATAACTATATAATAATCATATATAGTTACTCATTACACCATTATACCCATCCAATTAATGTGGTGGAGGAAAATAGATTACACCACGGCGTGGAGACGGTATTCCGTACGTACGCACGCACGATGATTTCATTTTTCCGTAGGATGGATAGAAGGTGAATTAGGGTTGTTTCATATTTATAATAACATATCACTATGTAAGTAATACTGATGTTATTACTTTATCATGAAACAACTAAAGAAGAAGAAGTTGAAGAAGAAAGAAATTGAAAAGATCGGTAATGGATATTACCTCTTCTTTGAAATGCCTCTTTGAATCCTTCACTTAGGGAACTAAGATTGGTCTTCGAAGAAGACCAGGACCTCTAGGATTATTCTAGGGAAGTGGAGAAGGGATTTTGGCAGGGGTTGGCCGATCTTGAGTGCTCAAATTGGTGTGAGGAGGAGGGGGAGGAGGTGCCCTTTTATAAGGGAGGAGAGGGGCACCATAGGAATATCTCAAAATATTATTTTAGATTAACGTCAAAATAGGTTTATAATGGTTCCAAAGGGTCATATTTCGAATATAAAGTGGGGATGGGTCGAACGCCTATCATCCAATAGGATTTAGACAAGTTTAGGGTATTATTTTAACCTTATCAATTAGATTTAACTCTAAGTTAAATAATTTAACTTTTACCGTGTCTTTTTGTTTTCTTTCACTATATGGTTAATACACTTACTATAACATGCCAAAAGAACCCCAAATTGTATATTAATAATAAATATATCCTTATATAAGTCATTTGACCGAACCTTAGATTTTTAGGAATAAAATAACAATTAATAATATAATATTTGATTTAAAAACAATTTTGTGTCAATTTTGACACTATTTGATATATGATTTTTTTGAAAGTCATAAAAGAATTATATGTTCAAACCATGTTTATTAAATCAACAATAATATATCATAGTAACCTATAAAATTAGTGTAATTCATAAAAAGTCTTAAATTACATTTATGTTGGTGTTTATAACATCAATTATGTCAATATTTCATAAATAAGATAATTACTGCATCATCGTTGTGTCATAATTAAATTAAATTATTTAATGTCTAAAAATTATAAATAAAATACCATTATGTAGAAAATCTTTTTATATTTCTAATGAATATTTACAATATAATTTATCTTATTTACAACCCTATATTAAAAATGTTTTAGTAAATATACTTTGATTTTAACTCTTTTAACTCTTCTTTGAATTAAATAATAATAAATGTCCTAATCTAGTCCAAGTGGGCCTAAATGATAATATTTTACACTTAAGGTTGTTTTTGGTCGAGATACACTTGTACAATAGAATTAGGACATGTGTTAGGGTAATATTAATATCATTCTTACCCTTAATTACCCTGTTTACTTTTAACCGTGGTAAATAAATGTAAAAAGTTACTATTCACCAAAAATTATTTTTATCTCATTGAACCACATTTTACTTACTGACATCATCCATGTCTCTCGGATTTTTGAAATTCCATTCACAGAAGCGGTAAAATTATGTTTTATGAAAAATTCAGTTTTTTAACTACCACTTAGTAGTTTCACTATTCATCAAAAATTGATGTTTTTCAGATCAATGCCAAAATTTCATCCTAAGCTATATTTCATATTCCGAATTCAAAAATGAAGTCTATTTTACTAAATTCATAACATATAAGTTTCATTAATTAATTTTATAATTAAATCCCACTGTTAAAAAAAATAGCGTTTTTTTAAGAAACAATATCTATCAAAAGATTGACACTCGATTATGTCTGGTTTAAATGTGAAATTACATTCAATGACCAACATTGTATTAAATTGTAAAAATATATTCTAAATATACTTTAAAACCACTCAAATTAATAATTTATCACTATTTATTATTTCGATTAAAAAAGTTGTTTTTAATTATAATTTAGTAATTTTCACTATTCATCAGAATATGAAAGTTATCCGAAAAGTACCAAAATTTAACCTTAGGCTAAATTGGATACTCCGAATCCAAAAATGATGTCCATTTTGAGAGCTAATATTTCTAAAATTTTAAAAGGTGGTTATTACTATTCATAACGGCTAGTTATGATAATATTTTAATAGCATATCGTTGTTTAGTGAAACTCGGTATTGCGTACTACACACGCTATCGAGGAAGGTCGAGATTGCGTGTAATGCAAGGCAAGTCAAGGATGTGTGTTGTGCAAGATCATTTTGGTGTAGCGTACAACACAAGAAATTAATAAAATTAAAAATAATATTTTTCATAAAATCTCGGGCTGTTACATTCTACCCCCCATTAAAATGAATTTCGCCCTCGAAATTCATCGGGGTTATAAATGGTTTACTATTCGAATGTTTATTTAATAGAAACCCACATCGTAAAAAAAGAATACCAAAACATGGCTTTAAAAACTAAAGTATGAAATCTAACGATTACCCAAATAAACTAATCACTGGGTTTCCACATTGGTGAAAATATGGATATGGAAGAGAAATCTAACCATCATGTTCTGATGGAGAGTGGTAGAGAACATGGCTATGGAAAATCCAGTAATCACAAATCCATATATTTGTGATGATATAAGGTACCATCTGATTCATCAGGTATAAGATCAGTAGGACAACATTTTTGGTTTTCAAGATCATTTCCCTAAAGTTGAAAATTTTCTTAGAATAAATACTAACATTATTTTGGTACAATCTCACTATTGTTCGTGCCTTGAACAATTTCCACTTCATCTCTTAAATAAATGAAGTTGAATTTGTTATTCGTGAAGTGTTAGCAGATCATGTGATAGAATGACGGGTCATTCCATCTGTCTCAAACAAAAGGTTAGAAAAAAATTATATACATAAGTCGATCTATAGTGAGATTAATCATATATGGTTCCTAAAATGGACTTATACTTCATATATCATACTGCTTAATATAATAAAACTAGTTTCTACTAAACATGGACTTCCTGTAGGCTAGTGGTAGGCGATAAAGGCCAGTCGCACTTCGGTTGTGGGTTCGATTCCCACAGCCTTGTCCGACGCGATGGGCTGTCGCCCGTCCTGCAGGTTTTCTTTTTTCTAAAACTATATTACTATAACATCCCATCAATAATATCGAAAAAAAATTCTATCCTTAAACAATAATAACTTATGTCCAACATAATCCATTCCAATCTTTAGGCTTATCCATAATACTGCAATCCACTCTCATAACATAGTGAAAACGATTACCAAAGATTTAATACCATCGTCGATCCCCATATATCATAAGATATGTTTTTTTGGGTCCCATTCCAAACATTCAAAGTCCTTAATCATGTATTCTCTTGAATACCTTAGTGAAAACATGAATGCGGTTAAAAGTTAACACCTTCCACATACCAAAATCCTCAAAATTCTATATACTCAAACCATGATATCACTTAGTCCTTATATCAATCATGAGCTCATGAATATTTTTAAACATTTCGTTTTCTCGTTTTCCCTTCATTATGCGCATAACATCTTATTTCCAAAAAAATCTCAATTACTTTGAATACCACATTAGACCAATACATAAATATTCCAATACTTCATGATACAATATTATTTTGGAATCCCATTACATAAACACTTAATCATTCCACCACATCGTTGTCATATTCAACATTGCCAATAGTGATCGCATGTGACTTCCCTTTGTCCTTTGCCTTCAGTGGTTGCTCATGTTGATCATCACTAACCCTTGGATTAGGGCATTTATTATCATAATTCCCCATTTCCTTGCACTTGAAGCATTGAAGTGTTGGTGGTGCGTTCTCTGCAGTGTTTTCTTTATTCACAACATTAGAAACCCTTTTTCCATTACTTCTACACTCAGCTGCTCGATGACCTTATTTTACACACTTAAAACATTTTCTATTCCCTTTAAGACAATCTCCACCATGCTTCTTTCCACACATTGAGCATAAGGAAACATTCATCTTCTTTTCACCATTATTCTGAGATTTCTCCTTGAACTCCATCTTTCGTTTCTTGTCAAAACCATGAGATGGATATGTAACACCAACTTCCATTTCTACCTTGATAGCACAACGCACAATTTCTTCATATCTACTAAAGCCTCTTATAGATAATGACCTTAGAAGACTTGGTTTTAAGCCACTGAAAAATCGATCAACTTTACTTTCAGGTTGGATGATAATGCCAGATGCATACCTTGAAAGTCTTGTAAAATTTGCTTCATATATACCAACAGATTCATCATCCTTCTGATTCAGCTCAAGAAACTCCTTTTCCATCTTTGTTCGAAGAATACAAGGGAAGTACTTACTGAAAAACACGTTCTTGAACTCGTCCCATTCCATGGACTCAATTTCATCTATTGGCCTCGTATTCTTGATAAGATTCCACCTTTGATCAGCTTCACCTTCCAAATGATATACTGCTAAGATGACTTTATCATGCTCAGAACATTGAAGAACTGAAAATATCTTTTCAGTGGTACTGATCCATTGTTCAGCAACAAGTGGATCAGAAGACCCACTGAAAGAAGGTGGACGTTGCCTCATGAAGGACTCAATAGAATATTGTTCCCTTCTTTGCTCATTTGGAAGTCCAGAATGATTCATAGCTTGTGTAAGTATAGAAATAAGATTTTTCACTCCATATCCCATAACATTTGTTTGTTCAGGAGGACAATCATTGCATTGTCCATTGCATTGATCAACACGGTTCCTTTGGGTTCCAGCCATCGTCTAAAACCCAAAAAGAATAGTGTGAGAGGAAAAAATCATGCTAGGGAAAACAACATAATAAAGGGGGATTACATTCAATATCTAACATCTTAGGTTTAATTCTATGATCGTTAGAATAATTCTAGTACTATAACCTATACGTATACTTAACCTTAGGGACATACCTAGACATACCTTAGAAATATCTCTAGGGATCTCACTAAAGTTCTCGCATCCTAGTTTCCAAAGGTTGACTAAACCTTTCCTCTAATACCAACTGTAGAGACCCGTATCTTGACGTACATGAACATTACATTACTTTTGAGGAATACTTTGTACATAAAAACACACACACACAAGGATCGTAATAGTTTAGTGTCTTTGGAAACTCGGAATGTAATCTTCTAATCGTGGTGAAATATCTTCAATATCTCCCATAAGGATCTTCCCTTTTTTTTAACTAAAACCTTTCTTTATATCATGGGGAAAAGAAAACATAAAAGGGTGAGCTCAAATGCTCAGCAAGGGCAAATAAAGGAAATAAAAATCATATCATATCTTTTTGAAAATCATAACCTGCAAAAGAGATCAGAATATCTTAACATGGAACAAATCATAGAAGTGAAAATGATATCCCCATAATCATAACATGAAACTTGAATCATTTTGGCATGCACACATAATCATGGAAAATTATTTCTTGTTAGTCATGACTCATTGCCAAGACTATCTTAGTGGACAAAGTCCCTTTCTGAACCGAGTCACCCTCGTTCCAGTCCTGTTTCACTGAACCGGTATAACCTACCGTTCCAGCCATGTCTATCTCATGAGATATAAAATCTTTACCCAATGCATTGGAGGGAGATATAGGTCCCACCCATCTTATAATGAATCCTTTCTTATGTGTTCCACATAATCATAAACCATACATCATAGCGTAACCCATGTAATAAAAATGGGATTCATAAACAACATGACATCATAAAACAATTCATATAAGATAAAGGAATTCATAAAAATATTTCCATCACAACATAATCAAATCCATGTAATAATAAGGATAAAAACATAACCCTTTTATTATCTTAGATGGAAAATAATTTTGATAAAATACTTGAACTCCATTCTTGAGGAAAATAACCTTTCAACTTCAAAAACACTTTTCCTTTTTTAACATGTCATAAAATTTTAAACTAAAAGAAGTTGATTAAAAATAAACTTGAATACTTGTAAAGGAAGCTTCTTGGAAATAATGTTTTAAGAATCCATTCATGCCGTATAAGTTAAAAAAAACATTCTTCGTACTTTTGTCGGAAAAGTCAAAAAGTACCTCGTACAAAAAACGACAAAAGATTCCTTTCATATTCTTTACTAAAAACTCACCGAAGGGTAAATTTGGATTTAAACAATTGTAGTTGTATGGAAATAACATTACATATTGAGGAAAAATGGATGTGGATGATAAAATACACCCCAGTAAATTTCAAAATATAAACAATCTCGGATAAAAATGAGATTGTGATATTTCCCTTACCTTAGGTCCGATTTGCTTCGTATGTGTCCGAACCTCCTGTATAATGATTTAAATAATGTCATTGACTTATTACAGAATCATATTCACTGTTATGATATCATATATGGTTCACTTATGACTTTATATTACCCGTTCATTTGTAAATTCCATGTTAAAGAAGCGTTTTGGGTAAAATCGTTTCATTTATCGTAGGTGTTTTGACTTGTTGTTCTTGACATTATTATTACTTATATCATGATTTACTTACTTCCAGAATATAAAATATGATTTATATATCATATATATTCAGTATATATATATATATAATAGATAGATAAATGAAATGAAAAACACCGTTCATGGAGATCGTAGTCCGTACGTACGCATGAACGCTGTTTTCCTTTCCTTATTGTCTTGAATGGAAGTAAGTAGATGACATACATATATATATATATACATAAATCCAGTAGCTTTATAATGTCATATATTTCAATATTATTTCTTATATATACTTTATAATCATTCTTAAATGGTTAACATGGAGAATGAATCTCATCGCGTCATGGAGACGGTAGTCCGTACGTACGCACGAGCGATGATATCGTTCCCATGGTCGTGGAATTGTGTTGAAGTGTATGTATACTATTTCAGTAACAATATAACTTTATAATAATAATATATAGTTACTCATTATACAATTATACCCATCCAATTAATGTGGTGTAGGAAAATAGATTACACCACGACGTGGAGACGGTATTCCGTACGTACGCACGCGCGGTGATTTCATTTTTCCGTAGGATGGATAGAAGGTGAATTAGGGTTGTTTCATATTTATAATAACATATCAGTATGTAAGTAATACTGATGTTATTACTTTATCATGAAACAACTAAAGAAGAAGAAGTTGAAGAAGAAAGAAATTGAAAAGATCGGTAATGGATATTACCTCTTCTTTGAAACGACTCTTTGAATCCTTCACTTAGTGAACTAATATTGGTCTTTGAAGAAGACCAGGACCTCTAGGATTATTCTAGGGAAGTGGAGAATGGATTTTGGCAGGGGTTTTCCGAGCTTGAGTGCTCAAATTGGTGTGAGGTGGAGGGGGGGGGAGGTGCCCTTTTATAAGGGAGGAGAGGGGCACCTTAGGAATATCTCAAAATATTATTTTAGATTAAAGTCAAAATCGGTTTATAATGGTTCCAAAGGGTCATATTTAGAAGATAAAGTGGGGATGGGTCGAAATACTATCATCCAATAGGATTTAGACAAGTTTAGGGTATTATTATAACCTTATCAATTAGATTTAACTCTAAGTTAAATAATTTAACTTTTACCGTGTCTTTTTGTTTTCTTTCACTATATGGTTAATATACTTACTATAACATGCCAAAAGAACCCCAAATTGTATATTATTAATACATATATCCTTATCTAAGTCATTTGGCCGAACCTTAGATTTTTAGGAATAAAATAACAATTAATAATATAATATTTGATTTAGAAACAATTTTGTGTCAATTTTGACACTATTTGATATATGATTTTTGTGAAAGTCATAAAAGAATTATATGTTCGAACCAAGTTGATTAAATCAACACTAATATATCATAGTAACCTAGAAAATTAGTGTAATTCATAAAAAGACTTAAATTACATTTATGTTGGTGTTTATAACATCAATTATGTCAATATTTCCTAAATAAGATAATTACTGCATCATCGTTGTGTCATAATTAAATTAAATTATTTAATGTCTAAAAATTATAAATAAAATACCATTATGTAGGAAAGCCTTTTATATTTCTAATGAATATTTACAATCGAATATATCTTCTGTACAACCCTATATTAAAAATGTTTTAGTAAATATACTTTGATTTTAACTCTTTTAACTCTTCTTTGAATTAAATAATAATAAATGTCCTAATCTAGTCCAAGTGGGCCTAAATGATAATATTTTACACTTAAGATTGTTTTTGGTCGAGATACACTTGTACAATAGAATTAGTACATGTGTTAGGGTAATATTAATATCATTTCTACCCTTAATTACCCTATTTACTTTTAACCGTGGTAAATAAAAGTAATAAGTTACTATTCACCAAAAATTATTTTCATCTCATTGAACCACATTTTACTTACTGACATCAACCGTGTCTCTCGGATTTTTGAAATTCCATTCACAGAAGTGGTAAAATTAAGTTTTATGAAAAATTCAGTTTTTTAACTACCACTTAGTAGTTTCACTATTCATCAAAAATTGATGTTTTTCAGATCAATGCCAAAATTTCATCCTAAGCTATATTTCATATTCCGAATTCAAAAATGAAGTCTATTTTACTAAATTCATAACATAGAAGTTTCATTAATTAATTTTATAATTAAATCCCGCTGTTAAAACAAATAGCGTTTTTTAAGAAACAATATCTATCAAAAGATTGACACTCGATTATGTCTGGTTTAAATGTGAAATTACATTCAATGACCAACATTGTATTAAATTGTAAAAATATATTCTAAATATACTTTAAAACCACTCAAATTAATAATTTATCACTATTTATTATTTCGATTAAAAAAGTTGTTTTTAATTATAATTTAGTAATTTTCACTATTCATTAGAATATGAAAGTTATCCGAAAAGTACCAAAATTTCACCTTAGGCTAAATTGGATACTCCGAATCCAAAAATGAAGTCCATTTTGAGAGCTAATATTTCTAAAATTTTAAAAGGTGGTTATTACTATTCAGAACGGCTAGTTATAATAATATTTTAATAGCATATCGTTGTTTAGTGAAACTCGGTATTGCGTACTACACACGCTATCGAGGAAGGTCGAGATTGCGTGTAATGCAAGGCAAGTCAAGGATGTGTGTTGTGAAAGCTCATTTTGGTGTAGCGTACAACACAAGACATTAATAAAATTAAAAAGATTATTTTTCATAAAATCTCGGGCTGTTACAATTACCATATCCCCATTTACCCTTATGATAGGTTAACCCACTTTTCTTCTTTATTAGGAACAATTTTCTAATTACTACTTACCCTTTTGACTTCCCTTTTTACACATTCATACCATCCCATTAGGCACAATTTCATTACTTTTATGAAAACATATGCATCCTAACCATTATATCATGCACACCCATCCCGTTTTTTTTCCTATCAGGATGCATGCCACTTACCTATATAGGTTACAAGAATTATGCATGAATGAACAATCTAATACCCTTCTATCCATGAGATAAATATCAAAAAACCATCGAATCACACAACAAGTGCATCACCTAATGGTGAAATATCATCTAATATAACAACACACAATAAGAACAACAATCCCCTCCCACGGTGACTTGGTTTTCCCCCCATACAAGGGTTAGATACTCTCAAGAACGAGTGAATTACCATGTCCCAACAAATTCCTACCCTCGTATATACCACCCCCAAATAGTAAGAAAGAGAAAAGAAATTCTTTGATACCACATTGTAACATCCCCGACTAGGGAGCCACTAATCTGGTGCCCTGAGCTGGGTCGCTACATGACCTCAAGCGTGCCTCCCATTACACCATAATTTTCCGACTAGCAGTAATGGTCTAATAGGTCACATGGGGAGACTATACCCTCATTACCAGAGTAAGCCACATCAGATGATAATTTGAATAATATAAACAATAGGAAATAATCAATAACATTCATAAATAACAAATTCTCAAAAACATGGTACAACCATATACAACTGTAAATATTACATGCTATGTTATAGTTCCAAGTGAACAAAACCACAAAGAAAGTAAAACATAAGGATCCCAAAAATTGTCGGAATCCATGTTTGGAACCTCACCCAAAAATGTCCTATGTGAAACTCAACTCCATAGCATAGGGCTCTTTCCCTTTTCCTGACCTTCAAGCATGAAGTCTTCTCAGGTACCCAATGGTGGCCCGAGCAGGGTCTGAGTATAACTCAGTAGGCCACCATCAATGGTGTCCAAAAAATATCAAGCAAAATTATATTGTGCATGTAAGTGATAAATAAAAGAAACTAAAGATTAGTAGTTCAATAGGCCATTCTAGACTATGTTACATTGACTATACAACCATTGAAGTCTGGTTCACTACTTAGGCCTTTCATAATTTAATCTACCTTTTCATGTGTTCAATAGATTAGTCATATTCAATGTTCTGAAGAATATGGGGATAAAATCAAGACCTATCTCACTAGGAATCATGTTACAACAATCTCATAATCCTCACCTATAAGTCTCAGTCTAGGTGGACTACAACCATTAGGGGAATCAAACTATGTCCCCTTACATAACCCATGCATTTAGGGTTGGATCTAGATGCCCGGTCCAACTCAACCCGTGGGTGTAGAACCTCATGTCTATACCCCATACTACCAAGACATGTGCACATTCTTATTTATCATTCACCACAATTATCCATATCACAATAACCCTAGACAATATCATTTACAACATCACAACAATATCAAAAAATTGGAAATTAACATTATTTTCTCAATCCATTAACACATTCATCATTTATATTACTTAACCCTTTATCCCCATTTCCCATTTCTCATTCCAATCTCACGAAACATATTCATTTATAAATCTAATCCTCTAACATTTTCTCATTAATATATTTAACCCTTTTTCATGCCGACCAAACAACCCCTTAGGCCATTACCCAAACTAATTGTATTACTAAACACCAATTACACATCCTTCGAGAATATGATCATATTCATCATGGGCTCTATGTTCTCGCGCAATTCCATTACACTTACATAGTTAAACTCTAAGTCTGGGGAATATTGACACACCCCGTGGGTGGACCTAATCTCCTTAGGCCATCCTCCATGCATCATGAGGGTATCATGAGGAGTTAAATTAACTATTTAGACACCCACTATATCAAAATAAATTAAGGTAACCAAGAACACAAAAATGGAAAATAATTAACATAACCCTACATGAACAAATACACTTGAAACCCGAGGTATACAACTTTTAGACCACCTTCCTTGAATCCATTGGTGAACACATGCTCATCCAAAGCCTTAAATCCCGAGTCAACCAACCTTTGAAGCCCCAACCTAAATCTAATCGAAAAAGATGGGTTTGAGAGATTCATATGGGGAGAAGGAAGAGATACAAACCCTAAACCAAAAATAGAAGTAAGAGTATGATTAGCCTTACTTGGATCTTCAATATGTGACCAAAAACACTCCAAACATCCCTAATAAGTGGAAGGTTGATCCATGGAATATCTTTAAAGATTTTGGGGCGTCACTTGTTTTCAAGGGGGGATAAAGGAGGAAATTCCTAAGTGGAACTTAAAATCCCGTAATGGTATTTTTGTAATTTTTTTAAAAGTTTCCAGGCTGCATGGTTTACCCACACAGTTTTCCAAACCGTGCGTAAACCATGCGGAGGCTACTTCCCACACACCCTTCTCTTACATGGTTTTCCAGGCCTTGTGCAAACCGTGCGGATTGCTACTTCCCACATGGTCTCCTCTCTCATGTTTTTCCTAACCGTGCACAAACCATGTGGATTTCCTAGAAAGCCTCCTTTTCAACTTTTTCATGTCCTAAATCCCCAAAACACCCCTGATGCTTCTCAATAACTTTGGAAAAATCTTTGTTAACCTCAACAGGGACTTAAACTAAAACATAAATAAGAACATTACTTACAAATAAATCTAGGATCTTACATTCTTATTGTGAGGAAATATATTGATGTGTTTCTTAAGAAATTATCAGGTCTTCCTCCTAGTCAAGAGGTTGAATTTTTTATCATTATTATACCTAGGAAATTTCCAATATTGAAGAATCTATATAGGATGGATGTTGTGGAACTTTAGGTTCAAAAGAGAAACTATAGAATAATATTGATAAAGGGTTTATACGCCCAAGTGACTCACCATGGGGTGCACCATTCCTCTTTGACAAGAAGAAGAGTGTGTCAATGCGCCTTTTCATTGATTATTGTGAGCTCAACAAGATCATGATAGAGAACAAGTATCCTATTCCATGGATTGATGATTTGTTTGATCATCAATGTGGAGCGCAATACTTCTCCAAGGTGGATCTATAGTCAGGATATTAACATGTTAGGGTGAAGAAGGTGGATATCCCCAAGACTGCTTTTTGTACAAGGTACGAGCACTATGAGTTCATAATAATGCCATTCAGACTCACTAATGCTCCAATAATCTTCATGGAATTGATGAATATCATCATTAGATATTAACTCAAGATATTTGTGGTCATTTTTATAGATGATACTAAAATATACACCAAAACCAAGGAGGATAATGATGAGTATCTGAGCACTATACTAAAGACCTTGCAAAAGGAGAAGCTTTATGCAAAGTGTAGAAAGTGTGAGTTCTGGTTGAAGGAAGTCTCATTCTTATAGAATATCATCACAAACAATGGGATATTTTTGGATCATTCACATAAAAAAAAGTAATGATTCATAAGGCCAACATCTGTGATAGATATTCATAGTTTTTTTGGGTTAGATGGATATTATCGCTAATTTTTGAGAAATTTTTCATGATTTTTGAACACTCTTTACATGATAGATTAGAATAGAGTCAAGATTTCTTGGAATGATGAATGTGAATAAATCCTCAATGAGTTGAAAATGATACTAATCATTAACCATATTCTCACACTAACCAAATGTTGAGAACCATTCGTAATATTCAAAAATTCTTCGAATAATGTATTGGTATATTTTTTTATGAGATATGACATAGTCATAGTCTATGCTACAAGAAATTTGATGTTTCAAGGCAGTTGAAACTATCCAATGCATGATCTAGAGTTTTTTGTAGTGATCTTCGATTTGAAAATATGGTGGAATTATCTATTTGGGTAGAAGTGTGAAATATATATGGATCACAAAAGTCCCAAATATAAATTAACATAGAAAGAGATTAATATGAACCAATGGATATGGTTTGAGCTGATCAAGGACTATGGATGTTCAATTAACTACCATCCTAGTAAAGAAAATAAATTGATGAATGCTCTATGTATGAAGGATCCAACAACTTTATCACTGAAGATAATTGATAAAGATTTAATCTTCTTATAATTGAAGAGGATAGACATGGGAATCACAATGGAAGGAATATCATAAATAATTTCACAAATTATTTCTCTACCAAATCATCATGAAAGGTTCAAGGATGCTAAAAAATTTGATGTGGGAATTGAGTAGAAAGTGGAATATGTAAGAAAAGGGGAATCCTTGGAG
The DNA here is from genome assembly GCA_963277665.1 of Viscum album. NCBI lineage: Eukaryota > Viridiplantae > Streptophyta > Magnoliopsida > Santalales > Viscaceae > Viscum > Viscum album. The sequence continues at coordinate 602,302,566 of OY728128.1, forward strand.
TTCAATGTTAATGGAGAAGGAATTGTGAGATTTGGTTCAAAACATTGTGTTCCATCAAATCCTGAGTTATATTGGGAACTATTGGATGATGTAAATAGTTAGAATTTCTCCACTCACTTAGGAAACACAACTATGTATCGAGATATCTAAGAGCACTATTAGTCGGAAAATATGAAGAAGAAGATCATTGAAAGTACATTAATGTTCCCGGTATTTCATCAAGTCAAGGTTGAAAGGAAAAAGTTTAAGGTATGATGCAACCATTACCCATAACAACATGGAAAGGAGAAACATAACCATGGACTTTGTCACTAGACTTCCAAAGAATTACAACAAAAATAATGTTATCTAGGTTGTTTTGGATCATTTTATAAATACTACACACTTCATTGTGATTTGAGGTGATTTATCATTGGATTGACTTTCATGGATATAAATTAGAGAAGTGGTGAGGTTACATGGAGTACCAATATTGATTGTGTCCAATTGAGATCCATGATTCACCTCTAAGTTTTGGAAAAGTCTCCAGCATGCTCTAAATATTGAGCTGAACATCAATATGGTGTATCACCCTCAAACTGATGTCCAATCTTACTGGACTATAATAACGCATTAGGACATGTTGATAGAATTATCAGTTGAGTCCAAAGGAGGACAGGACCAATATCTCCCTCTAGTTGAGTTCTCTTACAAAAATAGTTTTCACTTGAGCATCCAAATGAATCCTTATGAAGATATTTATGGTATGAGGTGCATAAAACCTTCATGTTAGGATGAAGTTGGGGAACACAAACTACTCGTTCCTAAAATGGTTAAGGAAATGGTGGAAAATGTTAAAGCCATTATGCAGTGTATCCAAAATGCTCAGTGTTGATAAAAGAGCTATGTTGACAATCATCAATGAGACCTATAGTTTAATGTTGGTGAAATGATATTCCTCTACATATATCCATGGAAAAAGTGATGAAATTTTGGAATATGGGAATATTACAACCCCTCTCTTTATTATACACTTAGACATGATTTATTACATTAAAATCACTTGATACAATATAGAATATGGATATGTATAGTGTCTTTGGGGCTTAGTATCATTAAAAAACAACATTAAACATGAAATACAACATCTTTATTGAAAACATCCTTTACATGACGACTACATTCCCTCGTACATAGAATTTAATGGGATAACCTAAGAACATGCATAAGAAAAGGGTGAGCAATAAAGCCTAGAAAGGGAGTAAACATGGAATAACATGAGGAATAAAATACCTATTAGATAATAGGAATATCAATAGATCACAAGAGAAACATGAATATAATGTCATGATAAAACATGATAATCATAACATGGATATGTGGCAAAAACACTTAACATTGAATTAGTATAAGCCAAAGATCATTGCACATGGAGAATGAGTAAACCCATATTGCACATGATGCACAAGTAAACCCTCATTGAAAATGAATTATCATTAGTCAACAGTCTTTTCACATTACGTATCATGATACTATACTTCACCCAATGCATTGGAGTGCTATTAGGGCGCACCCTTCTTAAGCATTTTATTTCATGCATCAGTGTGCCACATGGATCATAAAACATGGATTCATTAAACATTATGATTTATTCCATGATAAAGGAGTGTAGAATTCATAAATTAAAATTTTTAAACAATAAGTAAATGTGCATAAAGGTGAATACACTTGATATAGAAATGGTCATGGTAATCAATACACAATGACTTTGTCTTGGAAAAGCATGGTGTAATTTCGGAAGTGTAATGATGTGACATAAGAATTCATAAAAATGGTTACTGAGAGAGAAAGGGGTGTCTCATAATATGTACATGAAATGATAGTAATGGGGTAATATATATTCACGTCCCAAAAATTGTAATGGAATTAAGACTCATGATACAAAAGAATTACTTGAATGTAAATGAGGTGAGGGAAATTCCTTAAGGAATTTTGTCATGGAAATAGGTATACATAGAAGGCATTAATGAGAGAGAAATGGGATATATAATTATTTAAAAATGAATAGGGGAGTATGGGGTAGGTGATAAATCATACACCAACATTTATAATTGAAAATAAAAGGTCATAACAATATAATGAAACTTGGACATAAATAAGGAAAGTGAGAATCCCTTACTTGGAAGTGTGATCCCAAAAACTTGGTAGAGGCTTGAGAGAGGCTTATTGGGAGCTTGGGGTGACTTGGGAGGATTATAGAGAGAAGATAAAGAACTCCAATGGCTTTTAGTTTAGAGGAAGTGGGAGATTGTGTGGGTTTATATAGGAAAGTATAGGGAATTCTTTATTATTTTGGTTTGGGTCACCACACATTAAAATAATCAATAACAAAAAAACGCCCATGCTTTTTTCCCATGGGTTTTCCCAAAGGGGAGTAAAAACAATATTTTATAAGAAAAATGGCCTAAAATCTTAATATAATAGGGTTTATTATGTGGAGGTGAGTCACACTCTCCCAGAAAACAATTTAAAAAGACAAAATGTTTTAAAAGCCTTGAAGGGTCCACCAAAGCTTTGTAAAATTAATTAATCAAATCCCAAATCATATTATTTTAATGGAAAAACATATATTTTCCAAAAATAATGTTTATATTATTTTATTACATCACTATTAGGTAATTATGATGTATAAAACACATTATATATTTCAAAGGTATTTAATTTTTACCCAAAAATTTGATTATCTCAAAAAATTATGAAAAATTAACCATTGGATAATTTCGATGTCCTGATTCCAAAAATAATATTCATTTTATATAAATTTTTTTATAAATATATGAATTTTTACTTTTAAAATAAAAACTGACATTTATAAAAAATTCATGGGTTTTGACAAAAAAAACTTTCAGACATTAATAAAAATTACAATTGCATTCATAAAATTATTTGATCGTTTATATTTAATAAAAAATAATTTAATAATAATAATAGTTTATTAAAATATTATTTAACTCAAAAATAAATTAATTCATAAAAATATATTTATTAGTTGAATATTAACTAAAAATACTATTTACGCTTTAAAAAACTATTTACAAAGTAAAAATAATAAAATGAATGAACATTATTTATACAAAAATAATGTACATAGTCATAGTTCTAGGGTCTTGTTACAGAACCATTTATAACACCCACATTAGACCGAAGGGTAAGGTGTGCAACGGTGATAGACTCTTTGGGTGGCTCAGATAACATCACTCGGGTGGTAATCTCTATTATCATCAACTAATCCCATAGTCGGTTATGCTCATACTTAACATGTTCAAGCTCGGCTTGGGCTTGGTCAAGAGCGAAGCCCAATAAAGCTGCCTCCTTTCCAATCTCTGACTAATGTACTTCATACATGGTGAACGCATGCTCATCCAAAGCCTTAAATCCCGAGTCAACCAACCTTTGAATCCCCAACCTAAATCAAATTGAAAAAGAGGGGTTTGAGAGATTCATATGGAGAGAAGGAAGAGATACAAACCCTAAAACAAAAATAGATGTAAGAGTGGGATTAACCTTACTTGGATCTTCAATCTGTGACCAAAAACACTCCAAATATCCCTAATAAGAGGAAGGTTGATCCATGGAAGATCTTTGAAGATTTTGGGGCGTCACTTGTTTTCAAGGGGTGATAAAGGAGGAAATTCCTAAGTGGAAATTAAAATCCCGTAATGGAATTTTTGTAATTTTTTTAAAATTTTCCAGGCTGCATGGTTTACCCACACAGTTTTCCAAACCGTGCGTAAACCATGCGGAGGATACTTCCCACACACCATTCTCTTACATGGTTTTCCAGACCATGTGCAAACCGTGTGGATTGATACTGCCGACATGGTCTCCTCTCTCATGGTTTTCCTAACCGTGCACAAACCATGTGGATTGCCTAGAAAGCCTCCTTTTCCACTTTTTCATGTCCTAAATCCCCAAAACACTCATGATCCTTCTCAATAACTTTGGAAAAAACTTTATTAACCACAATAGGGACTTAAACTGAAACATAAATAAGAACATAACTTACAGATAAATCTAGGATCTTACATTCTTATTGTGAGGAAATATATTGATGTGTTTCTTGAGAAATTATCAGGTCTTCCTCCTAGCCAAGAGGTTGAATTTTTAATCATTCTTATACCTAGGAAATTTACAATATCGAATAATCTATATAGGATGGATGTTGTGGAACTTTAGGTTCCAAAGAGAAACTATAGAAGAATATTGATAAAGGGTTTACACGCCCAAGTGACTCACCATGGGGTGCACCATTCCTCTTCGGCAAGAAGAAGAGTGTGTCAATGCGCCTTTTCATTGATTATCGTGAGCTCAACAAGATCATGATAGAGAACAAGTATCCTTTTCCCTGGATTGATGATTTGTTCGATCATCAATGTGGAGCACAATACTTCTCCAAGGTGGATCTACAGTTGGGATATTAACATGTTAGGGTGAAGAAGGTGGATATCCCCAAGACTGCTTTTTGTACAAGGTACGAGCACTATGAGTTCATAGTAATGCCATTCATAATCACTAATTCTCCAATAATCTTCATGGAATTGATGAATATCATCATTGGATATTAACTCAAGATATTTTTGGTCATTTTTATAGATGATATTAAAATATACTCCAAAACCAAGGAGGATATGATGAGTATCTGAGCACTATACTAAAGACCTTGAAAAAGGAGATGCTTTATGCAAAGTGTAGAATATGTGATTTCTGGTTGAATGAAGTCTCCTTCTTATAGAATATCATCACAAACAATGGGATATTTTTGGATCATTCACAGAAAAAATAAATTTATGGATTCATGAGGCCAACATCTGTGATATATATTCATAGTTTCCTTGGGTTATATGGATATTATCGCTAATTTTTGAGAAATTTTTCATGATTTTTGAACACTCTTTCCATGATAGATTGGAATAGAGTCAAGATTTCTTGGAATGATGAATGTGAATAAATCCTCAATGAGTTTAAAATGATACAAATCATTTCCCATATTCTCACACTACCCAAATGTGGAGAACCATTCGTAATATTCATAAATGCTTCGAATAATGTATTGGGATATGTGTTTATGAGATATGACATAGTCATAGTCTATGCTACAAGGAATTTGAAGTTTCAAGGCATTTGAAACTATCCAATGAATGATCTAGAGTTTGTTGTAGTGATCTTCGATTTGAAAATATGGTGGAATTATCTATTTGCGTAGAAGTGTGAAATATATATGGATCAAAAAAGTCCCAAATATAAATTAACATAGAAAGAGATTAATATGAACCAATGAATATGGTTTGAGCTGATCAAGGACTATGGATGTTCAATTAACTACCATCCTAGTAAAGAAAATAAAGTGATGAATGCTCTATGTATGAAGGATCTAACAACTTTATCATTGAAGATAACTGATAAGGATATAATCTTCTTATAATTGAAGAGGATAGACATGGGAATCACAATGGAAGGAATATCATAAATAATTTCACAAATTATTTCTCTACCAAATCATCTTGAAAGGTTCAAGGCTGCTAAAAAATTTGATTTGGGAATTCAGAAGAAAGTGGAATATGTAAGAAAAGGGGAATCCTTTGAGTTCAATGTTAATGAAGAAGGAATTGTGAGATTTGGTTCAAAACTATGTGTTCCATCAAATCCTGAGTTATATTTGGAACTATTGGATGATGTACATAGTTAGAATTTCACCACTCACTTAGGAAACACAACTATGTATCGAGATATCTAAGATTACTATTAGTTGGAAAATATGAAGAAGGAGATCATTGAAAGTACATTAAAGTTCCCGGTATGTCATCAAGTCAAGGTTGAAAGGAAAAAGTTTAAGGTATGATGCAACCATTACCCATAACAACATGGAATGGAGAAACATAACCATGGACTTCGTCACTATACTTCCAAAAAATTACAACAGAAATAATGTTATCTAGGTTGTTTTGGATCGTTTTATAAATACTACACACTTCATTGTGATTTGAGGTGATTTCTCATTGGATTGACTTTCATGGATATAAATTAGAGAAGTGGTGAGGATACATGGAGTACCACTATTTATTGTGTCCAATTGAGATCCATGATTCACCACTATGTTTTGGAAAAGTCTCCAGCATGCTCTAAATATTGAGCTGAACATCAATATGGTGTATCACCCTCAAACTGATGTCCAATCTGACTGGACTATAAAAACACATTAGGAAATGTTGATAGAATTATCAATTGAGCCCAAAGGAGGACGGGACCAATATCTCCCTCTAGTTGAGTTCTCTTACAAAAATAGTTTTCACTTGAGCATCCAAATGAATCCTTATGAAGATATTTATGGTATGAGGTGCATAACACCTTCATGTTAGGATGAAGATGGGGAACACAAACTACTCGTTCCTAAAATGGTTAAGGAAATGGTGGAAAATGTTAAATCCATTAAGCAGTGCATCCAAACTGCTAAGAGTTGATAAAAGAGATATGTTGACAATCATAAATGAGACCTATAGTTTTATGTTGGTGACATGATATTCCTCTACATATATCAATGGAAAAAAGTGATGAAATTTTGGAATAAGGGAATATTACAACCTCTCTCTTTATTATACAATTAGACATGATTTATTACAATTAAATCACTTGATACAATATAGAAGATTGATATGTATAGTGTCTTTGGGGCTTAGTATCATTACATAACAACATTAAACATGAAATACAACATCTTTCTTGAAAACATCCTTTACATGACAACTACATTCCCTCGTACATAGTATTTCATGGGATAACCTAAGAACATGCATATGAAAAGGGTGAGCTATAAAGCCTAGAAAGTGAATAAACATGGAATAACATGAGGAATAAAATACCCGTTAGATAATAGGAATATCAATAGATCACAAGAGAAACATGAATATAAAGTCATGATAAAACATGATAATCATAACATGGAAATGTGGAAAAAACACTTAACATTGAATTAGTATGAGCCAAAGATCATTGCACATGGAGAATGAGTAAACCCATATTGCACATGATGCACAAGTAAACCCTCTTTGAAAATGAATTATCATTAGTCAACACTCTTTTCACATGACATATCATGATACTATACTTCACCCAATTCATTGGAGTGCTATTAGGGAGCACCCTTCTTAAGCATTTTATTTCATGCATCAGTGTGCCACATGGATCAAAAAACATGGATTCATTAAACATTATAATTTAATACATGATAAAGGATTGTAGAATTCATACATTAAACGTTTTAAACAATAAGTAAATGTGCATAAAGGTGAATACACTTGATATAGAAATGGTCATGGTAATCAATACACACTGACTTTGTCTTGGAAAAGCATGGTGTAATTTCGGCAGCGTAATGATGTGACATAAGAATTCATAAAAATTGTTACTGAGAGAGAAAGGGGTGCCTCATAATATGTACATGAAATGATAGTAAGGGTTAATATATATTCACGTCCCAAAAATTGTAATGGAATTAAGAATCATGATACAAAAGAATTACTTGAATGTAAATGAGGTGAGAGAAATTCCTTAAGGAATTTTGTCATGGTAATAGGTATACATAGAAGGAATTAATGAGAGAGAAATGGGATATATCGTTATTTAAAAATGAATAGGGGAGTATGGGGTAGGTGATAAATCATACACCAACATTTATAATTGAAAATAAAAGGTCATAACAATATAATGAAACTTGGACATAAATAAGGAAAGTGAGAATACCTTACTGGGAAGTGTGATCCCAAAAACTTGGTAGAGGCTTGAGAGAGGCTAATTGGGAGCTTGGGGTGCCTTGGGAGGATTATAGAGAGAGGAGGAAGAACTCCAATGGCTTTTAGTTTAGAGGAAGTGGTAGATTGTGTGGGTTTATATAGGAAAGTATAGAGAATTCTTTATTATTTTGGTTTGGGTCACCACACATTAAACTAATCAATAACACAAAAACGCCCATGCTTTTTTCCCATGGGTTTTCCCAAAGGGGAGTAAAAAACAATATTTTATAAGAAAAATTATCACGACCCGTCCTCGGGGCCCGTGCCGTGACTACCCCAAGCCTGCCTTCCATAGGCCAGGGGATGGCGACTAGCACCAAAGGCATAAATCCCGATAACTGGGAAGACATTGCCTTTATAAAAGTAAACAAAACACCACAAAGTACAAGTGGAAATACTGAAAGGTAAATGGGCCAGAATACAAACCCAATGGAAAGTACAACTACAACTGAACAAAGTACAACAGAAAAAGACAACAGCTGGTAGGATGGAAATGGCTCCTGGTTTGTCCTCCTCGGATCCTACCTGAAGGGTAGGTACAGATGGCGTAGCTCCTGGATCATCCACCACGGATCCTACCTGAAGGGTAGGTACAGATAGCTTCCACAATGCTCTCGCCCGTCAACCTCCTCCGAGTGTCGTCTCGCCGTGAAGTCCACCTCCAGATACATACTCGTCGTGTAGTCCACCTCCGGGTACTGACTCGTCGTGTAGTCCACCTCCGGGTACCATCCAGTCCTCGAACACTCAGCCTCCGTCAGTACTGCCCATCGTCTGCAACCAACACAACGAGGTGCAGGAATATCCCATGCAAGGGTGAGTATAACGATACTCAGTAGGGACCCCGAGACCCTCAAGGTCTCACTAAAACCGACATGGATAACCACAAATAAGATCTCAATAGATAACCTCTACTTAGGTATATGCCCATACATATACCTAAGTTATCAAGTAACCCATCTCAATCACGAGGAAACACAAGGATTATGAAATCAACGGATAACCACTACCCAGGTATATGCCCATTCATATAGCTAAGTTATCAAGTAAACCATCTCAATCATGAGGAAACACAAAGGTCATAGACTCACCTCAAACCAGGATTTTCATATTGAAACCGTAACTGCAGAAGAGCCCCGTCTCTGGAGTGTATGGTGGTCCTGTCACGACTCCGAGGTACTGCTCACTAACCTAATACTACTGAGTTACTCCTCCTGTCAAGTACTGTGGCCTGCCACTACAACCAAGAACATCCCACCATGGGTCTACCGCTACAACCAAGTGCTCCCCCTCATAGCCTCAAGAGGTACTCCTTCTGTTGATTACGGCGGGTCTGCCGCTACAACCAAGTGCTCCTCCGCCGTGGGTCTGCTGCTACAACCAAGCCCTCCCTCTCATAGCCTCCAGAGGTACTCCTTATGTTGAGTACCGTGGGTCTGCCGCTACAACCAAGCGCTCCTCCGCTTTGGGTCTTCCGCTACAACCAAGCGCTCCCCACTGGGCTATCCGAAACACACCGAGTCGATCGGTCAAGCAGTTGTCAGGTCTCAACTGGCTAAACGGTCTCCGTATTCTGCACACTCGTCTCCGGGGGGGGGGGGTCCGCTCCAGGAGCTTCTAGTCGATACTATACGTATCACAAGGTCCCACGAAGAAGTATCTCGAGGGACCACCTTGTCACATGGATCTCAACACAACAGACAGTGCGTCAATCGGACGCCCGGTCTGTGAGTTACTATCCTTTTCGTCCCAGGTGCCCGGTTTGTTTCATTAGTGAACCAATACCAGCCGTATCTCAACCTTACCCCGAACTACCATAGGGTATACTCAAAGGGACCGTTTCTCAACGTGATCACCAACGCCGCTGACGGTTCGTCAAATAGATGTCCAGTCTGAAAGATATCAATTTTTCCGTTCCAGGGGCCCGGTTGGATTTTTGGGACAATCCAACCCGGACACTATCCAACAACAACCAAAACTCGGGCAAAGTATTCCAAATGTTCCGTCTCATCAATAGGAAATCAACGAGACAGACGGCGCGTCAATCGGACGCCCGGTCTGTGAGTTATTGGCGTTTTCGTTCCAGGGGCCCGGTTGGTTTCGTGAGCGAACCAACCCGACCGCACTCCGACGACATCCAAACCTCAAGCAGAGTAAGCCAAAAGATCCATCTCACTTAGAGGGAAGCATCAAAGTCGACATCACGTCAATCGGACGTCCGAAGCTCAAGATATGAGCGTTTCTGCTTAGAGGGCCCGGTTGGTTTCGTATCCGAACCAACCCGGCCGAACCCAAAGTGTTTCGAACCTTCGAGTGCGATATACCAAAACGACTGTCCTGATCCAAGGATCATGTTGCCGCTTACGGCGCGTCAATCAGAGTCACGTAGCACATGTTACGGGCAAAAGACCGAATTGGTCCGAAGACGGGGGGTCTAGGCCCGGGCTGACCCGGGCCGACCCCCCTGGTTCGGCCGAACTGGGTCGACCCGAACCGGGTCCGGGTCGGACCCTGTTCGGCGTGGCCCGGTCCGGCCATGGCGCGACCCGGCCGGTCGCGCCGGCCCGGCTCAGCTCGGCCGAGCGGCCGAGCGAGGCAGCCGCGGGGCCCTGCCCCCGCGGAATGGTGGTGTCGCGGCCCCGCGTGGGGCCGCGCTGGAGACAGCGGACACGGCAGAAGCCGCATCCAGTGCATGTGAGCCGGACCCGCGCGGCCGCGGCAGCCCTGTCCGGTTGCGCGCCAGGACGCCGCCGCCTCCGGCTGCCGGCGCCGCCGCGCCGCCGGAGGCTTCCGCGGGCCACCAGAGTTGCTCCGATGGTCCGTTTTCCTTCCCGTCTGCGCCGGTGCTCCTCCCGGGTTCCGTTCTTCACTGCGGAAACATCAAATCCCCCTTGCGTCACGTTTTGTCGTCACCCGCCAAATCTGTACAACAACGAAGATCAACGGAGGGTTGTCGGGCCGTGTTCGTTTGGCCCGCACCCTCCGCGTTAGGCGATAACAACCGGGAAGAGAAATCAACATATCAAACAACAATTTTAATAAATTAAAATTGTTCTTATTAAACCGGGTTCTTTATTTTAAAAGAAACGATCCCGGGAATATAAATTATTTCACAACAACCCCTACAGATTTCCCGCAAGCAAGAATACTCATCCCATAACCAAACATCCCGCGGATCAACTTAATATTGATTTGATCCACGTTCTTTATTTTCAAAAGGAAATATCCGAGGAAAAATTGTATTATTATCCTCAGTTAAAAACCCTACCTCGTCAAGTCGTCGCACGCGCGTTCTTCGCGGAAATTGATCGTCGCGGAAGGAGGGGATCGTCGCGTCGTCGTGGTATCTGGCGTTGCGTCGACGAACTCAAGCAGTTGATGACAGGAGATCGGGGCAGGGAAGAACGTCTCGGATGAAGCGTCGTCAATCTTTGAGGGTGACGATGTTCTTCGCGTTCTTCGCGTTCTTTGCGAAGGAGGATGAAGAACTTGAGGTATGTCAAATCCTCTCAACGAGCATTTTTCCAGAAGTTGTGCGTTGGTCTTATTTTATTATTACGCCAACGGATTTCAAACAGGTTAAGAAACAAATAAATTATTTCGTAGAATTAATTCAAGGAATAAAACCACCCAATTAATTGGTGCGTTAAGAATTTAAGAAAACGCGTCAATTGACATTCATAATGACGGGTTTTCACGGGTTCGTTACTTAGCGGAAAAGAAACGGTGGGGCTCGTGCGGGTCCCACCTCACAAATATCATACCAAGGGGGTAAGATATTTTTGGATAGCGCCCTATCCGTATCAACTCCGCTTAAGAAGCATTAAGTGGCTTTCAATTGGCATTAAGTGAAATAAAATAAAGTTTGTCATACAAATTATTTTATTTCTTAACTTTAAGCCCAAAAAAATTAAAAACCACACCTAAGGAAATGAAACTCCGGAAGAGGTGTTTCTAAGAAAATACCGGTGCTACGATTCCAATGGTGCCCTTAGAATTCGATTACGGGGACCGGTTCAAAAGGTAGAAAAACCCGCTCGTCCGTTCACTGAACGTACCCAAGCCAAACTTCGGAAGATGATTCTGGGCACACCGGGCCTCGGAATCAGGTGTCGTCAGAAACTGCGTTCTTGGAAAATTCCAAAGAAAATTTAGAAAGAAATTTCACTTGAAATTTCTGGGTCTTTACAAAAATGACCGAACATCTTAAAATAACATGGTTTATTATGTGGAGGTGAGTCACACTCTCCTGGAAAACAATTTAAAAAGACAAAATGTTTTAAAAGCCTTGAAGGGTCCACCAAAGCATTGTAAAATTAATCAATCAGACCCCAAATCATGTTATATTAATGGAAAAACATATATTTTCCAAAAATAATGTTTATATTATTTTATTACATCACTATTGGGTCATTATGATGTATAAAACACATTATATATTTCAAAGGTATTTAATTTTTACCCAAAAATTCGATTGTCTTAGAAAATTATGAAAAATTAACAATTCGATAATTTCGATGTCCTGATTCCAAAAATAATATTCATTTTATATAATTTTTTTTATAAATATGTGAATTTTTACTTTTAAAATAAAAACTGACATTTACCAAAAATTAATGGGTTTTGATAAAATCAACTTTCAGACATTAATAAAAATTACAATTGCATTCATAAAATTATATGATCGTTTATATTTAATAAATATTAATTTAATAATAATAATAGTTTATTAAAATATTATTTAACTCAAAAATCCATTAATTTGTCAAAATATATTTCTTAGTTGAATATTAACTAAAAATACTATTTACGCTTTAAATTTTTTTTTACAAAGTAACAATAATAAAATGAATGAATATTATTTATATAAAAATAATGTACATAGTCATAGTTCTAGGGTCTTGTTACAGAACCATTTATAACACCCACATTAGACTGAAGGGTAAGGTGTGCGACGGTGATATACTCTTTGGGTGGCTCAAATAACATCACTCGGGTGGTAATCTCTATTATCTTCAACTAATCCCATAGTCAGTTATGCTCATACTTAATATGTTCAGGCTCGGCTTGGGCTTGGTCAAGAGAGAAGCCCAATAAAGCCACCTCCTTTCCGATCTCTGACAAATGGACTTCATACATGGCAAGTCTACTAGATGAGGCCATTACTTCCTTTTTCTATGTAAATTGTATTTGTTAAAGCCCTATATTTATACTAATCATGTGATCTCTGTTCACTAGCTATATTAGCAACGATCACGATTCATAAAAGTATTTTAAAATCCTGAAACAAAAAACCACTGAGGTTGAAATTTTATATAACCATAATAATACATTTAATTAGATCAAGAGGAACATTCATTAATGAAAGTTTGGGTCATTACAATCTTCCCCCCTTATGAAATTTCATCTTCGAAATTTCCTTTTCCCACATTAAAACAGATGTGGGTAACCTTACTTCATCACTTCCTATGATTCCCACATCACTTCTTCGAACTAGTGGTTTCTCCATAACACCTTGATGAGGGGCATTGACTTATTTCGTAGAACATTTTCTCTATGATATAAGATCTTCTTTGGTTTCTCCTCATAAGAAAGGACATCCTCTAACTGTTACACCTAGGAAGTGATTACATGTGAAGGGTCTGGTATGTACTTCCTTAAGAGGGATAAATGAAAGGCATCATGTACTTTGGCCATGGTAGGTGGAAGTGCTAGTCGATAGGCCACAACCCCGACATCATCACGAATCATGAAGAGGCCATTGTACCTAGGACTTAAATTCTGATTCTTTCAAAACCTCATGACCTTCTTCCATGGGGATATGTGTAGAAATACCATTTCTCCAACTTTAAACTCAAGGTCTTGTCGACGGTTATCTTGCCAACTCTTCTGTCAACTCTGGGCTGCCTTGATATGCAGCTGCATGGTTTTCACCTTCTCTACCATTTCATCAACCATTTCTAGTCCTAGAAACTTACAACCACCAACTTCATCCCTACACGCCGGTGTTCTACACCATTTCCCATAAAGGGCTTCATATGGTGCCATTTGGATGCTCGAGTGGAAACTTTTATTATAGGAGAATTAAACCAGAGGAAGATATTGATCCCATACTCCTTTAATGTCCATTGACCATGCTCTCAACATATCGTCAAGTGTATGGATAGTCTGCTCAGATAGGCCATCATTTTGAGGATGATAAGCTGTACTGATGTTCAACTCAATATCTAGAGCATGTTGAAGACTTTTCCAAAATGTAGAGGTGAACATTGTATCTCGATTGGATACAATAGATAGTGGTACTCCATGCAGCCTTACCAATTCCCTGATATATATCTGTTCCAGTTTATCCAATGATAAATCCTCCTAAATTGAAATAAAGTGTGTAGACACTGTAAGATGATCCTCAATAACCCACATTACATTTTTTCCTTTGGATATCTTCAGAATTCTGTTAACAAATTCAAAGGTGATGTTCTACCATTCCCATACTGGTATGGGTAATGGTTGCATCACCCCCTTAGACTTCTAACTCTCATTCTTCACATGCTGACACACCATGCACTTTGATGTAAATTCCAAAATCTCCTTCTTCATATTATCCCACCAATAATGCTCTCAGAGATATCGATACATCTTTGTGTATCCTGGGTGAATAGATAAATTTGAACTATGTTCATCATCCAAAAGTCCCTTCTTCAGATCTAAACTTGATGGAACACATAGTCTTTTCTCAAACCACACAATTCTTTCTTCATTAACATTTAACTCCAAGGATTTCCCTTTTCTGATAGCTTCAACTTTCTTCTGAATTCTCAGGTCATCCTTTTGAGCATCCTTTAACCTCTCCAAAAGAGATGGTTGAACAATCATTTGTGAAAGGATTGATGGTGTTCCCTTCTTTATGATTCCCATGCCCATCTTTATAAAATCTAAAAATATTGGATCCTTCTCAATTCTCATCAATGATAGAATCACTGGGTCCTTTCTACTTAGAGAATTCTCCACCTTGTTCACTTTCCTAGGGTGGTAATTGATTGAGCAGTAATAGTATTTGATCATCTCTAACCATCTTCATTGGTTCATGTTCAACTCTTTCTATGTGAATATATACTTGAGGCTTTTGTGGTCCATATATATTTCACACTTATCCCCAAAGAGATAATGCCGCCAAATCTTTAAGCTGAAGATCACCAGAACCAACTCTTGATCATGTGTTGGATAATTATGCTAATGAAATTTCAATTTTTTTGAGGCATAGGCAATGAGTTTGTCATTTTTCATCAACACCCATCCCAGGCCCTTCTTTGAAGCAGCACTGAATATCACAAAGATTTATCCACTTGTGGGTAAATTGATCATGGGCGCAGTGATAAGCCTTTCTTTAAACTCCTTGAATCATTCTTTCTATTCATCATTCCATGATAACTTTATTCCTTTACGATTTTTCTTGGTAATAGGGTTGGAAAATCGTGAGAAATTTCATACAAATCTTCGATAATATCCAGCTAACCCCAAGAAGCTATGGATATCGGTTACGGATGTTGGAATCAGCCATCCCTTAATTGCATATGTTTTGGAGGGATCCATATATATCCCATTGTTTGTGATTATATGGCCCAAGAATGAGACATCCATCAACCAGAATTCACACTTGTTGTACTTTTCACAGAGCATCTCCTTATGTAAGGTCTCTAGTATAGTTCTTAGATGCTCCTCACGATTCTCCTTGGTTTTAGAGTATATTATAATATCATATATAAAGAAAACCAAAAATTTGTTGACGTATACCCTAAACACTCTATTCATCAAGTCCATGAAGATTGATGGTGAATTAGTGAGTCTGAAAGGCAATACTGTGAATTCATAGTGTTCGTATCTTGGACGAAAAGCAGTCTTGGGGATATCTTCCTTCTTCACCCTTACTTGATAATATCCTGACCAAAAATCCACCTTGGATAAGTATTATTTTCAATGAAACTAATCTAACAAGTAATCAATTCATGGGAGAGGGTACATGTTCTTTATCATGATTTTTTTATGCTCACAATAATCGATGCAAAGGTGCATTGACACATCCTTCTTCTTGATGAAGAGGACTGGTGCACCCCATGGTGACGCACTTGGTCATATAAATCCTTTATCCAGATTATCCTCTAGTTGTTTCTTAATCTCCTCAATCTCCATAATAACCATTCTATACAGAGTCTTGGATATTGGCAACACCCAAGGTATATGATCAATTGAGAATTCAACATCTCTTCTAGGAGGAAGATAAGGAAATTCCTAGGGAAACACTTTAGTGAATTCCCTCACAATAAGTGTAACACCCGAGAATTTTATGTTATATAAATCATCAAAGGAATCTTTTTCTACACAACACTTGCTTGGCTTGCTTTACACGCAATCGCGACCTTCCTCAATAGCTTGCGTCGTACGCAATACCGAGTTTCACTAAACAACAATATGCTATTAAAACTAGCCGTTATGAATAGTAATAACCACTTTTTGAAATTTTATAAATTTTATTTTTCAAAATGGACTTCATTTTTGGACTCAGAATATCGAAATTAGCCTAGGGTGAAATTTTGGTATTTTTCTGAAAACTTTCAATTTTTGATGAATAGTGAAACCACTAAGTGGTAGGTTAAAAACTGAATTTTGCATAAAACTTAATTTTACCGCTTCTGTGAATGGAATTTCGAAAATCCGAGAGACACAATTAATATCAAGGACTAAAATGTGGTTCAATGAGATGAAAATAATTTTTTGGTGAATAGTAACTTTTTACTTTTTTTACCGCGGTTAATAGTAAATAGGGTAACTAAGGGTAAATATGATATTACTATTACCCTAACACAAGTCCTAATTCTATTGGACAAGAGTAATTCGACCAAAAACAAACTTAGGAATAAAATATGACCATTTAGGCCCACTTGGATTAGATTAGGACATTTATTATTAATTTATTTAAAGAAGGGTTAAAATAGTTAAAATCAAAGTTTAATAAGTAAATAATTTTTAATATGGGGTTATACATAAGATAAATTCGACTATAAATACTAATTAGAAAGCTAAAAATATTTCCTACATGATGATATTTTATTTGTAATTTTTAGACATCAAATAATTTAATTTATTTATGACACAATGATGATGCAGTAATTATCTTATTAATGAAATATTGACATAATTGATAATATAAATACCAAAATAAATGTAATTTGAGACTTTTTTGAATTTAACTAATTTTCTAGGTTACTATGATATATTAGTGTTGATTTAATCAACTTGGTTCGAACATATAATTCTGTTATGACTTTCACAAAAATCATATATCAAATAGTGTCAAAATTGACACAAAATAGTTTTTAAATCAAATATTATATTACTAATTGTTATTTTATTCCTAAAAATCTAAGGTTCGGCCAAATGACTTAGATAAGGATATATATATTAATAATAAACAATTTGGGGTTCGTTTGGCATGTTATAGTAAGTGTATTAACCATATAGTGAAAGAAAACAAAAAGACACGGTAAAAGTTAAATTAATTAACTTAGAGTTAAATCTAATTGATAAGGTTAAAATAATACCCTAAACTTGTCTAAATCCTATTGGTTGACAGGATTTCGACCCATACCCACTTTAGCTTCGAAATAAGACACTTTGGAACCATTATAAACCGATTTTGACTTTAATATAAAATAATATTTTGAGATATTCCTAAGGTGCCCCTCTCCTCCCTTATAAAAGGGAACCTCCTCCCCCTCCTCCTCACACCAATTTGAGCACTCAAGCTTGGCCAAACCCTACCATTTTCTCCTCTCCACTTACCTAGAATAATCCTAGAGGTCCTGGTCTTCTCCAAATACCAATCTTAGTTCCTTAAGTGGAGGATTCAAAGAGGCGTTCCAAAGAAGAGGTAATATCCATTGCCGATCTTTTCAATTTCTTTCTTCTTCAACTTCTTCTTCTTTAGTTGTTTCATGATAAAGTAATAACACCAGTATTACTTACATACTGATATGTTATTATAAATATGAAACAACCCTAATTCACCTTCTATCCATCCTACGGAAAAAATGAAATCACCGCGCGTGCGTACGTACGGAATACCGTCTCCACGCCGTGGTGTAATCTATTTTCCACCATCACCTTACAAGGATGGGTATAATGGTGTAATGAGTAACTATATATGATTATTATGAAGTAATATTGATACTGAAATAATATATATATACTCCAATACAATTACACGATCATAGGAATGATATCATCACTCGTGCGTACGTACGGAATACCGTCTCCACGATGTGATGCGACTCGTTCTACATGATCTTCATTTCATAATGATTATATAAATTGAATGAATGAATATGGTATATACCACAATAATAGAATTCTGGAAATGAATTATCTATAACCTAAAGATAAGAATAAGAATTTATTCGACAAAACATGCATAAGAACAAAAAGTTATAAAGACCCGAGTAACAAGTAACAATGAAATATTACTATCAAGAAGCTAAGAATATGACCATATATGATATCATATCAATATGTATGATTCTGGAATAAGTCAATAACATTATTTAAACCATTATATAGGAGCTTCGGACATGTACAAAGCAAATTGGACCTAAGGTAAGGGAAATATCACAATCTCATTTTTATCCGAGATTGTTTATTCGTAAGTATTTACTGGGGTGTATTTTATCATCCACATCCATGTTCCCTCAATATGTAATATTGTTTCCATCCACTTGCAATAGTTTAAATCCAATTTTACCCTTAGGTGAGTTTTTAGTAAAGAATATGAAAGGAATCTTTTGTTGTTTTGCCGTACGAGGTACTTTTTGACTTTTCCGACAAAAGTACGAAGAATGTTTTTTTTAACTTATACGGCATGAATGGATTTTTAAGAAGCTTCCTTTACAAGTTTTCAAGTTTATTTTTAATCAACTTCTTTTAGTTTAAAGTTTTATGACATGTTAAGAAAGGAAAAATGTTTTTAAAGAATAAAGGATATTTTCCTCAAGA
The DNA here is from genome assembly GCA_963277665.1 of Viscum album. Lineage (NCBI taxonomy): Eukaryota > Viridiplantae > Streptophyta > Magnoliopsida > Santalales > Viscaceae > Viscum > Viscum album. Next base: position 602,321,435 of record OY728128.1, read on the forward strand.
ATTCATTTCAAGTGTTTTATCAAAATAATTTTCCATCTAAGATAATAAAGGGTTCTGTTTTTATCCCTATTATTACATTGATTTGATCATGTTGTGATGGAATTATCTTTATGAATTCCTTTATCTTATATGAATTGTTTTATGATGTCATGTTGTTTAAGAATCCCATTTTTATTACATGGGTTACGCTATGATGTATGGTTTATGATTATGTGGCACACATAAGAAAGGATTCATTATAAGATGGGTGGGACCTATATCTCCCTCCAATGCATTGGGTAAAGATTTTATATCTCATGAGATAGACATGGCTGGAACGGAAGGTTATTTCGGTTCAGTGATACAGGACTGAAACGAGGAATGAACTCGGTTCCGAAAGGGACTTTGTCCACTAAGATAGTCTTGGCAATGAGTCATGACTAACAAGAAATGATTTTCCATGATTATGTGTGCATGACACAATGTTTCAAGTTTCATGTTATGATTATGGGGATCTCATTTTCACTTCTATGATTTGTTCCATGTTAAGATATTATGATCTCTTTTGCAGGTTTTGATTTTCAAAAAGATATGATATGATTTTTATTTCCTTTATTTGCCTTGCTGAGCATTTGAGCTCACCCTTTTATGTTTTCTTTTCCCCAGGTCAGGAAGATGGATATTAAGTAGAATATGCTAAAAGGGACCCTAGATATGATGAAATAAATGGGAGACACTGTAGAAGATTTATGAACCAGTTGTTTATGTTTCCCAGCTTCTAAAGACACTATACCTATATGGTCCTTTGTGGTTTTGTCATATGTTGTAATAAGTGTGCTTCAATTTTGAAGTATTAACAATGTATGTAAAGTATGGGTAATTATAAGTTGGTATCAGAGGAAAGGTATAGTCAACCTTTGGAAACTAGGATGTGAAAGCCTTAGTAAGAACCCTAAGGATAAGTCTAAGCATAGAACACAATCTTAGTGTTTTAGAAATGGACTTGAATAACCTAGGATAATACCTTAAGCATGAAAATTTTATTCTTGAATTATGTGGTTTCCTATTATAATTAGTGTTGCTCACACTATTCTTCTTGGTTTTAGTCAATGGCTGGAACACGAAGGAACCGTGTTAATGCGGAATGCGATGGGCAATGCAATGATTGTCCCCCTGAGCAACCAAACGATATGGGAGCTGGAATGCAAAATCTTATAGCCATGCTCACACAACTTTCTCAAGCTATGAATCATGTAGGATTTCCAAACGAGCAAAGGAGGGAGCAAAATTCTGTTGAATCCTTCATGAGGCAGCGTCCACCTTCTTTCAGCGGGTCTACTGATCCATTAGTTGCTGAACAATGGATTAGTACTACTGAAAAGATATTTTCAGTTCTTCAATGTTCTGAACATGATAAAGTCATCCTAGCAGTATATCGTTTGGAAGGAGATGCTGATCAATGGTGGAATCTTGTTAAGAATACGAGGTAAAGGGATGAAATTGAGTCTATGGAATGGGACGAGTTCAAGAACTTATTTTTCAATAAGTACTTCCCTCGTATTCTCCAAACAAAGATGGAGAAAAAGTTCCTTGAACTGAAGCAAAGGTATGATGAATCTGTTAGTACGTATGAAGCAAATTTTACAAGACTTGCAAGGTACGCTTCTGGTTTTATTATCCAACCTGAGAGTAAGATCGATCGATTCTTTAGTGGCTTAAAAACAAGTCTTCGAAGGGCGTTAGCCATAAGAGACTTCAATAGCTACGAGGAAATCGTTCGATGTGCTCTCAAAGTCGAGATGGAGATTGGAATAACCCATCAGTCACATGGGTTTGATAAGAAGAGGAAGATGGAATTCAAAGAAAAATCTAAAGAGCACACTGAAAAGAAGATGAACTTTCCATTATGCTCAAAGTGTGGAAAGAAACATGGAGGGAGTTGTCTTAAAGGGACAAGTAAATGTTTTAAATGTGGAAAAGAAGGTCATCGGGCATTTGAATGCCGTGATAATGGGAAGAAGATGTCTAATGATGCAAACAAAGGAAGGGATACACAGAATGAACCTACTACACTTCAATGTTTCAAGTGCAAGGAGATGGGGCATTATGCCAATCAATGCCCAAATCCAAGGGTTGATGATGATGGTCGACGTCAACAAAATCTTAAGGCTAAAGACAAAGGAAAGTCGCATGCAATTTCTATCAGCGATGTGGAGTACGATAACGAAGTGGTGAAAGGTACACTTACCATCCACTCTAAAGTAGCAAATGTTTTATTTGATTCTGGATCCACCCACTCTTTTATTTCTGAAGACTTTTCTAAGGGTATCACCGTATTACCTCAAAAATTAGATGTTGAGTTAGCTGTGACAACACCTAATGGCACATCAATCGCATCAAAAGTTTATAATTCTTCTCCGATCGAAGTTTGTGGGAAAGTGCTTCCTGCAAATCTTGTGATCCTTCCTTTAGTGGAATTTGATGTGATTCTTGGCATGGATTGGCTTTCTCTACATGGAGCTCATATCAATTGCCAAATAAGGGAAGTCACATTTCATACTCTAGATCAATCTACGATCGTCTATCAATGCAAGGATGAACATAACCTTCCAGTGGAAATTTCTTCCATCTTATGGGTATTGATTCCACTAAATGAAGGTTATTTATCTCAAATGGTTGGTGAGAAACTCACGATTAAGAATATGCCCATTGTACGGGAGTTTGATGATGTCTTTCCAGAGGAATTACCAGGTCTTCCACCAAATCGTGAAGTTGAGTTTTCAATAGAACTCGTACCCGGTGCTTTGCCTATTTCAAAGACACCTTATAGAATGGCCCCAATTGAGTTGCAGGAATTGAAAAAGCAACTCCAAGAGAATCTTGATAAGGGATTCATACGCCCTAGTGCGTCACCTTGGGGAGCACCTGTTCTATTTGTTAAGAAGAAAGATGGATCAATGAGACTCTGCATTGATTATCGAGAACTTAACAAGATCACTATCAAGAACAAATATCCTCTCCCACGCATTGATGACTTATTTGACCAACTATGCGGAGCTCAATACTTTTCCATGATTGATCTTCGTTCAGGGTATCATCAATTAAGGGTCAAAAGGGAGGATATACCAAAGACGGCTTTCCGTACAAGGTATGGACACTATGAATTTATAGTGATGCCATTTGGTCTTACTAATTCCCCTGCTATCTTCATGGATCTAATGAATAGAGTCTTTAGAGACTATCTTGATCAATTTGTGGTAGTATTTATAGACGATATTCTTGTCTATTCAAAGATCAAGGAAGAGCATGAAGATCACTTGAGAATTATATTGAAGACCCTGAGAAAGGAGAAGCTTTATGCCAAATTTACCAAGTGTGAATTTTGGCTTCAAAAAGTTGCATTTTTGGGTCATATAATCTCAAAAGAGGGGATATCTGTGGATCCAGCAAAAACAGAGGTTATCGAAAGATGTTCAAGACCAACAACAGTAACTGAGATCCGAAGTTTTCTTGGTTTGGATGGATATTATCGACGTTTTGTAAAAGATTTTTCACGATTATCTAATCCACTCACCAAGTTGACTCGGAAAGGAGTTAAGTTTGTCTGGACAGAGGAATGTGAAGAGAATTTCAAGGAGTTGAAAAGAAGGTTATCCAGTGCACCTGTGCTCACACTACCTTGTAGTGGAGAAAGGTTTGTGATCTACAGTGAAGCATCCAAGAAGGGATTGGGGTGTGTTCTTATGCAAAATGATATGGTGATAGCTTATGCCTCACGACAGTTGAAAATCCATGAGCAAAATTACCCAACACATGATTTGGAGTTGGCTGCGGTAATATTTGCATTAAAGATTTGGAGGCATTACCTTTATGGTGAAAGGTGTGATATTTATACTGATCATAAAAGTTTAAAGTATATTTTCACACAAAAGGAGTTGAATATGCGTCAAAGAAGATGGTTGGAGCTGATTAAGGATTATGACTGCTCAATCCATTACCACCCTGGGAAAGCAAACAAGGTGGCAGATGCATTAAGTCGACAAGACCATGCTAGTTTATCCATGATGAGGATCACAAAAGATCCAATATTTATGGATTTACAAAGGATGGATCTTGGAATTATAATGGAAGGGGTAAAATCCTATCTTTCTCAAATGAATGTTCAACCATCTATACATGTGAAGATTAAAGAGGCACAGAAAGAAGATGTAGAGTTACAAAAGAAGGTGAGAAATGTTCCTGAATTCAACCTTGATTGTGATGGGATAATAAAGTTCAGGAATCGGGTTTGCGTTCCTCCCATCCCTGAATTAAAGAATGAGCTGCTGGATGAGGCTCATAGTTCATCATTCTCTATTCATCCTGGAAGCACGAAGATGTATAGGGACCTGAAAGAGTACTTTTGGTGGGATGGCATGAAAAGAGATGTTGCTGAATATGTCTCTCGATGCTTGGTTTGTCAACAAGTAAATGCTGAGAGACAGAAGCCTAAGGGGATGTTACAACCATTACCCATACCCGAATGGAAATGGGAAAACATCACTATGGACTTTGTCACAGGACTTCCTAAAACATCCAAAGGCAATAATGCTATCTGGGTCATAGTTGATCGTCTTACAAAGTCTGCACACTTCATTGCTATTAGAGAGGATTTCTCTCTAGATCAGCTTGCCAGGATATATGTAAAGGAAGTTGTAAGATTGCATGGAGTACCACTTTCTATTATATCTGATCGAGATCCGAGATTTACCTCGATGTTCTGGCGAAGTCTTCAGCATACTCTGGATACAGAGTTGAGTTTCAGCACTGCTTATCATCCCCAGACAGACGGTCAGTCTGAGAGAACAATTCAAACCCTAGAAGATATGTTGAGAGCTTGCTCTATGGATTTCAAAGGGGGTTGGGATCAACACCTACCTTTGGTGGAATTTTCTTATAATAATAGCTTTCACTCCAGTATTCAGATGGCTCCTTATGAAGCTCTCTATGGAAAGAAATGCAGGACTCCAACTTGCTGGGATGAAGTTGGGGAAAGAAAGCTATTAGGACCTGATCTCGTTGATGAAATGGCAGAAAAGGTCAGATCTATTCAACAACACATAAGAGCAGCTCAGAGTCGACAGAAAAGTTATGCCGACAACCGAAGAAAAGACCTAGAGTTTGAAGTGGGTGATAAAGTGTTCTTACGAATATCTCCCTGGAAGAGGGTTATGAGATTTGGAAAGAAGGGGAAGTTGAGCCCTTGATATATCGGTCCTTTCGAAATACTGGATCGTGTTGGGAAGGTAGCTTACCGATTGGCGCTTCCACCGAATCTCTCTCAAGTTCACGATGTGTTCCATGTATCTCTCCTGAGAAAGTACATACCAGATCCTTCACTTGTACTCAGCTCAGAAGTTGTACCGCTGGAGCAAGATCTTTCTTATGAAGAACAGCCGATAGAGATTCTGGATCGTAGCGAAAAGTCCTACATAACAAGACAACTCGCTTGGTGAATGTTTTATGGAGGAACCACCAACTTGAAGAAGCTACATGGGAGCTTGAGGATATGATGAGGGAGAAGTATCCTCATCTATTTGTTACAAAGTGACGAATTTCGAGGGCGAAATTCTTTTTAAGGGGGGTAGAATGTAACACCCGAGACTTTTATGTTATATAAATCATCAAAGGAATCTTTTTCTACACAACACTTGCTTGGCTTGCTTTACACGCAATCGCGACCTTCCTCAATATCTTGCGTCGTACGCAATACCGAGTTTCACTAAACAACAATATGCTATTAAAACTAGCCGTTATGAATAGTAATAACCACTTTTTGAAATTTTATAAATTTTATTTTTCAAAATGGACTTCATTTTTGGACTCAGAATATCGAAATTAGACTAGGGTGAAATTTTGGTATTTTTCTGAAAACTTTCAATTTTTGATGAATAGTGAAACCACTAAGTGGTAGGTTAAAAACTGAATTTTGCATAAAACTTAATTTTACCGCTTCTGTGAATGGAATTTCGAAAATCCGAGAGACACGGTTAATATCAAGGACTAAAATGTGGTTCAATGAGATGAAAATAATTTTTTGGTGAATAGTAACTTTTTACTTTTTTTACCGCGGTTAATAGTAAATAGGGTAACTAAGGGTAAATATGATATTACTATTACCCTAACACATGTACTAATTCTATTGGACAAGTGTAATTCGATCACAAACAAACTTAGGAATAAAATATGACCATTTAGGCCCACTTGGATTAGATTAGGACATTTGTTATTAATTTATTTAAAGAAGGGTTAAAATAGTTAAAATCAAAGTTTAATAAGTAAATAATTATTAATATGGGGTTATACATAAGATAAATTCGACTATAAATATTCATTAGAAAGATAAAAATATTTCCTACATGATGATATTTTATTTGTAATTTGTAGAATCAAATAATTTAATTTATTTATGACACAAAGATGATGCAGTTATTATCTTATTAATGAAATATTGACATAATTGATAATATAAATACCAAAATAAATGAAATTTGAGACTTTTTATGAATTTAACTAATTTTCTAGGTTACTATGATATATTAGTGTTGATTTAATCAACTTGGTTCGAACATATAATTCTGTTATGACTTTCACAAAAATCATATATCAAATAGTTTCAAAATTGACACAAAATAGTTTTTAAATCAAATATTATATTACTAATTGTTATTTTATTCCTAAAAATCTAAGGTTCGGCCACATGACTTAGATAAGGATATATATATTAATAATAAACAATTTGGGGTTCGTTTGGCATGTTATAGTAAGTGTATTAGCCATATAGTGAAAGAAAACAAAAAGACACGGTAAAAGTTAAATTAATTAACTTAGAGTTAAATCTAATTGATAAGGTTAAAATAATACCCTAAACTTGTCTAAATCCTATTGGTTGATAGGATTTCGACCCATCCCCACTTTAGCTTCGAAATAAGACACTTTGGAACCATTATAAACCGATTTTGACTTTAATATAAAATAATATTTTGAGATATTCCTAAGGTGCCCCTCTCCTCCCTTATAAAAGGGCACCTCCTCCCCCTCCTCCTCACACCAATTTGAGCACTCAAGCTCGGCCAACCCCTGCCATTTTCTCCTCTCCACTTCCCTAGAATAATCCTAGAGGTCCTGGTATTCTCCAAAGACCAATCTTAGTTCCTTAAGTGGAGGATTCAAAGAGGCGTTCCAAAGAAGAGGTAATATCCATTACCGATCTTTTCAATTTCTTTCTTCTTCAACTTCTTCTTCTTTAGTTGTTTCATGATAAAGTAATAACATAAGTATTACTTACATACTGATATGTTATTATAAATATGAAACAACTCTAATTCACCTTCTATCCATCCTACGGAAAAAATGAAATCATCGCGCGTGCGTACGTACGGAATACCGTCTCCACGCCGTGGTGTAATCTATTTTCCACCATCACCTTACAAGGATGGGTATAATGGTGTAATGAGTAACTATATATGATTATTATGAAGTAATATTGATACTGAAATAATATATATATACTCCAATACAATTACACGATCATAGGAATGATATCATCACTCGTGCGTACGTACGGAATACCGTCTCCACGATGTGATGCGACTCGTTCTACATGATCTTCATTTCATAATGATTATATAAATTGAATGAATGAATATGGTATATACCACACTAATAGCATTATGAAAATGAATTATCTATAACCTAAATATAAGAATAAGAATTTATTCGACAAAACATGCATAAGAACAAAAAGTTATAAATACCCGAGTAACAAGTAACAATGAAATATTACTATCAAGAAGCTAAGAATATGACCATATATGATATCATATCAATATGTATGATTCTGGAATAAGTCAATAACATTATTTAAACCATTATACAGGAGCTTCGGACACGTACAAAGCAAATTGGACCTAAGGTAAGGGAAATATCACAATCTCATTTTTATCCGAGATTGTTTATTCGTAAGTATTTACTGGGGTGTATTTTATCATCCACATCCATGTTCCCTCAATATGTAATATTGTTTCCATCCACTTGCAATAGTTTAAATCCAATTTTACCCTTAGGTGAGTTTTTAGTAACGAATATGAAATGAATCTTTTGTCGTTTTTCCGTACGAGGTACTTTTTGACTTTTCCGACAAAAGTACGAAGAATGTTTTTTTTAACTTATACGGCATGAATGGATTTTTAAGAAGCTTCCTTTACAAGTTTTCAAGTTTATTTTTAATCAACTTCTTTTAGTTTAAAGTTTTATGACATGTTAAGAAAGGAAAAATGTTTTTAAAGAAGAAAGGATATTTTCCTCAAGAATTCATTTCAAGTGTTTTATCAAAATAATTTTCCATCTAAGATAATAAAGGGTTCTGTTTTTATCCCTATTATTACATTGATTTGATCATGTTGTGATGGAATTATTTTTATGAATTCCTTTATCTTATATGAATTGTTTTATGATGTCATGTTGTTTAAGAATCCCATTTTTATTACATGGGTTACGCTATGATGTATGGTTTATGATTATGTGGCACACATAAGAAAGGATTCATTATAAGATGGGTGGGACCTATATCTCCCTCCAATGCATTGGGTAAAGATTTTATATCTCATGAGATAGACATGGCTGGAACGGAAGGTTATTTCGGTTCAGTGATACAAGACTGAAACGAGGAATGAACTCGGTTCAGAAAGGGACTTTGTCCACTAAGATAGTCTTGGAAATGAGTCATGACTAACAAGAAATGATTTTCCATGATTATGTGTGCATGCCACAATGTTTCAAGTTTCATGTTATGATTATGGGGATCTCATTTTCACTTCTATGATTTGTTCCATGTTAAGATATTATGATCTCTTTTGCAGGTTTTGATTTTCAAAAAGATATGATATGATTTTTATTTCCTTTATTTGCCTTGCTGAGCATTTGAGCTCACCCTTTTATGTTTTCTTTTCCCCAGGTCAGGAAGATGGATATTAAGTAGAATATGCTAAAAGGGACCCTAGATATGATGAAATAAATGGGAGACACTGTAGAAGATTTATGAACCTGTTGTTTATGTTTTCCAGCTTCTAAATACACTATACCTATACGGTCCTTTGTGGTTTTGTCATATGTTGTAATAAGTGTGCTTCAATTTTGAAGTATTAACAATGTATGTAAAGTATGGGTCTTTATAATAAGCATGAATTCAAGGATAGTTTCCTCCTTAAACTCAATCATCTAAGACAGATGCGCATGCTAATAGGGCCATAATATCCACGCTTGAGATAATGGAGATAAATAAGATTCATCTACCTCCTTGCACTTTTATAGAATCTGAGGTTGATTCTCCACATGGAGAGTGATTCCCCTCTCACAACAATCTATATTGGCTCTATATAAGGAAAGCCATTCAATTCCATGAATTGCATCAAATTCCACTAGAGGGAGTATGATGAGGTTCATGTCACGACTTTTCCCCCAGAGCTCGTGTCGTGACTACCCCAATCCCACCTTCTATAGGCCAGAGGCTGGCGACTAGCACTGAAAGGTGCATTCCCTAAAAACCGGGAAGGCATTGACTTTTTAACCTGTAAACTCACAAAACTAATAATGAAGTAGGATAAAAGATAAAATTAACCTATAATGTAAACAAGGTTTTTATAGAAAGTAAAGGGGTCCAAAATACAAGCCCAACTAAAAAGAAAAAGTAAAATTAGAATGTAGAGTAAACAGAAAATTACATGTATAATTGAAAACAGCTGTTGTGAACACCCGCTAAGGATCCTACCTGAAGGGTAGGTACAACTATCGAACAGTCATCTCTGCGGAATGCCTCATCTAATTTCCACCTCAAAAATACCTCTAGTTCTGGTACTCTCTCCCTTAGTAAGCACTATCTGTTGTCCGCACCAAACACAAATTGTTGCGGGCATAGCCCATGTAGGGTTGAGTATAACGATACTTAGTAGGGACCCTGAGACCCTCGAAGGTCTCAAAAAATCCATAAAGGATAAACCAAATATAATGAAATCATCTGAAAACCCTACATAGGTATATTACCATACATATACCTAATTTGTCGAGTATACCCATCTCAATCATGAAGAAACACATGGCCCAACTCAAATCCCAAAGCTCAACTGTTCCACGAAGGAAGGAATACCACGAAGGTGAGTACCACAAAGGTAGTACCACATAGGTAATGCCACACAGAAAAAGAAAAATACCACAAGGCATCATCACATAGGAGTGTACCACAAATATAAAGACTCAACTCACACTTGGTATAACTTAGGTACGGTAGTAAATATGATTATATGTAACTACTAAATCGTCTTACTCTATTGAGAGGAAGACCCACGTAGGATTCTAAATCATCAGATCCACGTAGTATCCTAGTACAACAGACCCATGTCGGATCCAAGAGTAGTCCCACATGGATTCCTAGAGCGGATCCATGTGGGATCCTGGAAGACAAACCTATGTAGGATCCCAAAGAACATAACCATGTAGGATCCCAAGGCACAGACCCACATAGGATCCCTTTATCATGTTACAACTAGCCACAGGGTTCCCACACTAAGCTCGCTTGATTCCGAGAGGGTCTGCTCCACAATCCAAATGTATATACTCCAACTTCCATGACTTCCCATGATGAAGTATACCAAAGTTCCTCCATGTGAAAGGGGTCTTAACACAATAGATGACGCGTCAATCGAACGACTGATCTGTAAGTTATTCACCTTTTAGTCTAGAGGGCCCAGTTGAATTCGTGTTTGATCCAACCTGAACATACCCGAACATTATCCAAAACTCAAGTGGGGTATACCAAAAGGACCATATCGATCCAAGGTTTCTGGGGCCGCAAACAGTTCATCAAACAGACGCCCGTAGGTCATGTTATAGCTGAAAGATTGAAAAGGGGTCGAAGCTGGTCCGGGTCTGGTCTGACCCGGTCGGATCGACCCGACCCGCTGGGTCCGGCCCAGCCTACTAGCATGACCCATCCCGTTGGCGTGGCCCAGCCAACTGGGCGGCCCGTTGTGGCCCGCAGCTAGGTATCCCCGCGATAGGGTCCACCCCAGCTGCCACCCAAGGGGGAGGCACCCCCTGGGTACCCCAAACGACTGGGTCGTTCTGGTTGGGTGGCCGACTAGCTGGTGCCACATGGCACCGACAGCTGGCATGCAGGACCTGGGGTCCCGCTTGGCTCCCCAGATGGCCGGATGGCTAGCCCACCTACGCAGCAGATTCGCGCACCACGCCACCATCGACAACAAATAGCGAGCCAGCCGCCCCTCCTTCACCGCCGCGACCTCGTGCCGCGGTCCCTACACGCCCAGCGACACAGACGCGCACTGCCACCCCCTTCACGCAACCGTCCGAGCGTCGGCCGCGGCCCTTGCTCCGCTATGTCCGATGGGCCACACTCCTTCTCCAGTGGCATGGTCGTGCTGCTGCCACCATCTCATCAAGCTAAAGTGTATGCAACCACTCCTGATCCATTCTGACACCGGTCACTGACATCAGTTGTTGGAATGATTCCTTAGGGCACCAGGCTCGCCCCCGTGGCCCGTTATTCATTCTGTAGACTCCCACACTCATCATGGGACATCGCCATCGGTTCAAGACCACCACGGTTAGAAATTTCTCCACCAAAAAATGAGCCGCGAAGAACACAAAAATCCACAAGGGTTGCGGAGAGGTCGGGTCAGATTCATTTGGCCCACACTCTCCAAATTAGAATGGTAGAAAGTGGCATAGTTGTTCTTGAATCGAGAAGAATGACAAGAATGGGTAAGGGGTATACCAAAGGAAAGATACTTTCTTCAAATATTCATTGACGTTAGTGAGGAGAGGGAAAGACGGACGTCAGTTCGTCATCATTGAAGATGTTCCTCGTTAGCATCCTTCGATGGAGTTCTTCGTTGGAGGAATTCCTTTATTGGAGAATGTTCTGCAAATCTCTCCCCAATTCCCCCTCTACCAAAACTTTCCCCCAAACACAATAAAATAAGAATCTAACCTATTAAATTAAGTTTATTAATTTAATTAGAGTTGGAACATTAATTAATTTGATATTTGCACAATTAATTGGAAAATAAATAGAGAGTCGCCTCCCTCATTAAAGAGGGAGTTCATGGGATGGGTGGTCCCCACCACTGAATTCAAATTGGGATGATTAAATTTCAAAAATAAAATAAAGCTATTTTATTTAATTTTCTCCCACGAAAAGTACAAAAACTAAGTTCCTCCCTAGAATTACTATGGTCGAGTAGATGTTCTCCTTAAGCAAATATCGGTGCTATGATCTCAACGATGTCCTTGGATTTCAATTCTGAGCACCAGTTCAAAAGTTACAAAAACCCGCTCGCACGTTTACTGAACGTACCCAAAAAAAGTTCAAAAATTCATTCTGGGCACTCCGGGCCCCAAAATCACATTCCTTCAATTTTCACTGACTCATAATATTCTCTTATAATAAAAAAGTCACATGGAAAACCTGGGTCATTACATTCTCCCCACCTCAGGGCATTGCGTCCTCGAAAGCAACAATACAAACTAACGAAATAAGTGGGAGTACTAAGCATTTATTTGTGCCTCCTGCACCAAAGTGCTCTCTTGAAGGTTCTCATGCTTCCATTGGACGCGTACCAGAGGTATCAACTCCCACGAAATACCCGCTCCTATCGATACTCAATCTCTACTGGAACCTCCATAAACGTCTCCCTATCATCAATGTCCATATCGCCTTGTTCAATGATGTGAGATGGGTCGTGCATGTATCTCTTTGACTAGGATACATGGAAAATGTCGTGCAACTGGTGCAACTGAGGTGGAAGAGCTAAACGGTATGACACCCCACCATCTCTGCTGAGGACCTGAAAGGGTCCGATGAACATTAGAGATAACTTGTCGCCCTAGCCAAATCTCTGCAAACCTCATTATGGTGAGACTCATAGAAAGACGTGGTCACCATCCTTGAACTCTAGAGGTCTCTGTCTCCCATCAGCATAAGACTTCTACCTGCTCTGTACATTCTTCATCCACTCCTGGATGATCTACACCTTCTCAGTGGTAGCCTGTATCATCTCTGGTCCCATGAGTGCTGATTACCTTGGGTTAGTCCAACACAAAGGTGATCAGCAAGGTCAGTCATATAGAGCCTCAAAAGGTGCCATCCTTATGGTGGATTGGTAGATGTAATTGAATGAAAACTCCACCATGGGAAAGTGATCCTCCCAGCTGTGACCGAAGTCGAGGATGTATGCACACAACATATCCTCAAGGGTCTCTATAGTGTGCTCAGTCTGGCCATCTGTCTGAGGATGGAAGGCAGTGCTCAAATGAAGGTTCATCCTAAAAGCCTCTTACAACTCCTTCCATAGCTGGGAAGTGAAACATGAATCATGATCAGAGACAATCATCGAGGGTACTCCATGTAGCCGCACAATCTCCTGCACATAGTGGTGTCTCATGCTCTCTACCGAACCCTTCTCTTTGATAGGTTGGAAGTGGGCCAACATGGTGAGTTGGTCGACGATCACCTAGATAGAATCATAATCCCTGGATGTAAGTGGAAGTCCTATCACGATGTACATGGTTATCTCATCCCACTTCCACAATATGTCCTTTAAAGTCTGAACTAATCCTGCTGGTACCTGATGCTCCGCCTTCACTTGCTGAAAAGTGAGGCACCAAGAGACAAACTCTACAACTACTTTCTTCATTCCCGGCCACCAGTGCTATTGTCGGAGGTCCTAGTACATCTTCACCACTCTTGGATGTACCGATAGAAGGGATGTGTGGAACTCCCTCAACACTTCCTCCCGAAGTGACACGGGTACCATGGTACGTTCTCTGAAAAGGATGATGTGCTCCCCACCTTTAGAAAATGCATAAGGTGCCTGTCCTATAAATATATGAGCATGTCGATCCTCGCAGTCAGTGTCCCCATGTTGCACCTCCCTAACTCGCTGAAGGAGTGGGGGAGGAACTATAAGAGGCAGAAGAAAAGTTTCTCCATCTCGATCTACAAAGAATATCTGCAAAGCAGCCAACTACTCCATCACCTCACTTAGCAGCTGTATACCTGATCTCCTACTGGGTGCATCTTCTACAACGTTCCCCTTCCCAGGAGATAGACTCTCTCGAAGATATAACTCAGGAGGAACTCAATCCAACGTCTCTATCTCATGTTCAGGTACTTCTGTGAGAAGATATACCTGAGACTCTGGAGATCAGAGTAGACCATAAAACACTCACCCATCAGATTGTGTCTCCATATCATCAAAGAGAAGACCATTGTTGCTAACTCAAGGTCATGGGTAGTTTAGTTCTACTCATGTTGTCTCAGCTGTTGATAACTAAATGTGATAACATCTCGATCCTTCATTAGGACAAATCCGAGCCTAGTCCCTGATGCATTGCAGTAGACTACGTACCCAACGCCTTCCTACGGAAGCCTCAAGATGGGTGCACTTGTCAGCCTATGCCTCAGCTCCTGAAAATTCCACTAGAATCTCTCCGACCACAGGATGGGTTGCCCCTTCTTCATCAACGCTGATAAAGGTGCTGCAACTCTGGGGAAATATGGCACAAATCTCCGATAGTATCCAGCCAAACCCAGGAAACTCCGTACCTCTATCACTCTTTTAGGTCGCTCCCAAGAAAGTATTAGCTCAATATTCACTTGATCCATTGCAAATCTAGCCTCTGAGATGACATGTCCCAGAAAGTGAACGTCTTGTAACCAAGACTAGCACTTCAAGAGCTTACCATAAAGATAGTGCTCTTGGAGTGTGTCCAGAACTACCTGAAAATGATATGCATGCTCCTCCTCGGTAGCCAAGTATATTAAAATGTATTTGATGAAGACTACTAAAAATCAATCTAGGTATGTCTGAAAGATCCTGTTCATGAGTCCCATGAACACATCTAGAGCATTGGTCATGTCGAATGACATGACCAAAAACTCCTAATGGTCGTACCGACATCTGAAATTCATCTTCTACACATCCTCATCTCGTACTCTTTGCTTGTGATAGACTGACATGAGGTATATCTTTGAGAACCACCATGCTCCCTTAAATTGATCAATGCATTCATTATTCCTTGGAAGTAAGTACTTGTTCTTCACGGTCACCTAGTTCAGGCGCTAATAGTTAACACAAGGTATCAAGCTCCCATCTGCCTTCTTGGGGAACAAAATCAGGGTTGCCCAAGGTGAAACACTGGGCCAGATGAACCCCTTCCCCTATAAGTCTTTCAGCTATACCCACAGCTCACAAAACTCTACAGGAGCCATATGATAAGCTGGTGTAGATATCAGTGTCATCCTATGGTACACATCAATGTAAAAGTCCACCGCTCTACGAGGAGTTAGACCCAAAACAATATCAGGGAAGACATCCGCATACTGGTCCACCACTATAGGATATCTCAGAATCTCCACATCAACTGCTCTGAGGGTAAGGCTAGCCAACTAATGAGTGATCGACTGAACTCTCCTCGAGGTAAGTCCATCATGTGCTCCAAAGTCTTCCTTCTCATCGATGATGGTAAACCTAGACCCATCCTCACAGATACTCCACACTTTTCTCTTAATGTAGTCGATTAAGGAATGGATTGTAGATAACCAATCCATACCCAAGATGAATTCGTAAGGCCTCGACGCTACTACTAGAAGATCCCAACTGAAGCTCTCACCTCCTAGAGTAAGCTCACATTTGCAGAACTAGTGTGTAATAGTCGAATCCTCTCTCGTACGAGTACTTAGCAGTAAGGATCGAGCCAACGGCTCCACCGAAATCTCCAATCTTCGAATGAGGGTAGTGGAAATAAAAGAATGACTTGAACCTGTGTCAATAAGTAATGTCGCTAATGTGGAGTAGACCCAGATCATACCTCGTATCATCTCCCGAGCACCATGATTGCAGGCCTCAGCTGGCTGGATCAGAGCACGCCCATATCCACCTGCTCCCTATGGTCGGGGTGGACCACCTGGTGGTGGTGATGGTAACACCGCGAATCATCTCCCACCACTAGCCGCACAGAAAACTCCTCTGCCACTTCCACTTGATCCCTACAGACCTCCATGGTTGAGCCTATGTCTCTACCTGGGCGGTCCTTCAACCATCTATTGATCATCCATATGGTGGGTTGGGTAGTCACGAGCCACGTGACCCAGCCTGATGCATGCGTAACACTGCCTACTCCACGCATGACTGGATCTGTCATATGTTCCATACACAATCGACCATGAATCCTACGGTCGTCCATTTATAGGTCTAGTCCTTTTGGGCCTCTATGACATCTGTTTACTTCCAGCTGTAGAAGACTCCACTATGTGACACCCGGTGGTGGGTCTCGTTGCTGGTGACTGCTCAGCAAGAAAACTCTCCCCTAAAGGGCTCTCTCTAACACCCCCACATGCGCCAGGATGCTGAGAGGAAACATCGAAGCCCTGATCTCCCCCCTGAGTCCATGGATGAAGGTTCGAGCCCTGAAGAATTGATCCCGCACCATATCAGTGGAGTAGTGTTAGAGGTTGATGAACTTTGTTGAGTACTGAGACATAGTCATGCTGCCCCACATCAGACGAAGAAGCTCTTGTATGTGAACTACGTGAAGGGTCACTGGGAAAAACTCTGCCCGATACAGGCCCTCAAAGTCTTCCCAGATAAGTGTCACCTCGTTGTGAACCTAGAGCATCAAGCTCCACAGTCAATAAGTTTTACATGGTGAGTTGACTCAAAGAGATCACAAATAAAACTTTTCAAAACACACACACATAATTAGTGTTTTCATGCACTGATTCAGAAATCAGAAGTCAGGGTCCTAGTGTATGGATACATCGACCTCGCACCAACACTGAATTCCCTAAACTAATAACTAGACTCATAACACATAACACTATTACTATTAAAAGATTAGAGTCCAATGTTCTATGGTAGAACTGACTCCTATGATACCAATTTGTCACGACCCATCCCCCGGGGCCCATGTCGTGACTACCCCAAGCTCGTCTTCACTAGGCCAGGGGCTGACAACTTGCACCGAAAGGTGTATTCCCTAAAAATCGGGAAGGCATTGACTTTTTAACCTATAAACTCACCCAACTAAGCGTGAAGTAGGATACAAGCACAAAGTAACCTATAATGTAAACAAGCTATGTAAATAATGTAAATGGGTCCAGAATACAAGCCCAACTGAAATGAACAAGTAAAACTGGAAAGTAAAAATAAACTAAAAAGTACAAGTATAACTGAAAACAGCTCCTGTTAACACCCTCCAAGGATCCTAGCTGAAGGGGAGGTACAGATCTCGAACATTCGTCTTTGCAAAACACCTCTCCTAATATCCACCTCTGAGATACCTCCAGTCCTGGTACTCTCGTCCTCAGTTAGCACTGTCTGTCATCTGCACCAAACACAACAAGGTGCAGGCATAGCCCGTGCAGGGGTGAGTATAACGATACACAGTAGGGACCCTGAGACCCTCAATGGTCTCACAAAATCCACAAAGGATAAAACACAAAGCATGAAAACAACTGACAACCCTACTTAGTTATAGGCCAATACATATACCTAAGTTTTAGAGTATACCCATCTCAATCATGAGGAAACACATGGCCCAACTCAAAGACCAAATATCAACTGTTCCATGAAGGAAGGAATACCATGAAGGTGAGTACCACAAAGGAAGTACCACATAGGTAACACCACACAGAAAAATAAAAATACCACAATGAATCATCACACATAATTGTTCCAAAAAGGAAAGGAATCAAATCACACCAGGTATTACTTAGGTACGGTAGTAAAGATGATTAGATGTAACTACTATGTCAACTTACTCTATTGAGAGGCAGACCCAAGTAGGATCCTAAATCATCAGACCCACATAGGATCCTAATACAGTAGACCCACGTAGGATCCTATAGTAGGCCCATGTGGATTCCTAGAGTGGATCCATGTGGGATCCTGGAACACAGACCCACGTAGGATCCCAAAGCATAGACCCATGTTGGATTCCAAGGCACAGACCCACATAGAATACCTTTCTCATGTTACATCCAGCCATAGGTTTCCCACACTAAGATCGCTTGATTCCGGGAGGGTCTGCTCCTTAAGCCACATGTCGATACTCCAAATTCCACGAAGTCCCATGAAGAATAATTACAAAGGACCTCCATGTAAAATGGGTCTCAACTCAATAGACAATGCGTCAATAAAACTCCCGATCTATATATTATTGGCCTTTTAGTCCCGAGGGCCCGTTTGGATTCATGTTCGATCCAACCTGAATAAACCCAAACTTTATTCAAAACTCAAGTGGTGTATACCAATGATAAATGTCTCCATCCAAGGTCTCTGATGCCGTATACGGTTCATCTAACAGACACCCGTAGGTCAAGTTATAGGTGAATGAGTGAAAAGGGGTCAAGCTAGTCAGGGTCCGGTCCGACCCGGTCGGACCGACCCGGACCGACCCGGGTCCAGCCCTGTGTCCAACCAAGCCCACTAGGTCTGGCTTGCCTGTTGGGTTCGACCTGGCCTGTTGGTGTGACCAGGCCCGCTTGGCTACCCAATGGGCGGCCCGTTGGACGGCCCGCGATGCGGCCCGCGTTGGGCGGCCTACTATGGCCCGCAGCTGGGTGGCCCCGCGCTGGGCTCTACCATAGCCGCCACCCAAGGGGGAGGAACCCCCTGGGTACCCCGAACAACTGGGATGCTCAGGTTGGGTAGCCGACCGGCTGGCACCGGCAGCTGGCACGCGGGACCCGGGGTCCCGATCAGCTGCCCGGCTGGCCGGACGGCCAGCCCACCTGCATAGCGCGGTCATACGTCGTGCCACCACTAGCAGCCAACAACGAGCCGACCACCCCTCCTTCGCCATCGTGGCCTCGTATTGCAGCCCCTGCATGCCCGACGGTGCAGACATGCACCGCCACCCCTTCACGCTGTCGTCCGAGTTCCTGCCACCGCCCTTGATCAGCTGCGGCCGACGGGCCGCGGACCTTCTCCGACGGTGCGGTCGCGCAGCTGCCTCTGTCACGGTCGTGCCACCACCGTCATCGCGGTCGGCCGGAGTGACGGTCATTGGCACCGGTTTCTGGAAACGTTCCTCAGGTCACCGATCACGCCCCAGTGCCCCGTTCTTCATTCCGTAGACCCCCACACTCATCTCTGGACGTTTCCATCAACTCAAGACCACCACGATTAAAAATTGTTCAACCCGAAAATGAGCCGCAAGAAACACCAAAATCCACAGGGGTTGCAGAGAGGTTGGGACGTGTTGGTTTGGTCCGCAATCTCTACATTAGAATGGTAGAAAGTGGAATGGTTGTTCTTGAATCGAGAGGAACGAAAAGAATGGGTAAGGGGTATACAAAAGCAACAATCCCTAACTCAAAGATTCGTTGACGTCAGTGAGGAGAGGGAAAGACAGACGTCGATTCGTCATCATTGAAGATGTTCCACACTAGAGATCCTTCGAAGGAGTTCTTAGTTGGAGGACTTCCTTTTTTGGAGAATGTTCTCCAAATCTCTACCCAATTCCCCCTTTTCCAACACTTTCCACCAAACTCAAGAAAATTAGAAGCCAACCTATTAAATTAATTTTACTTATTTAATTAGAGTTGGCACATTAATTAATATGATGTTGGCACAATTAATTGGAAAAGAATCCAAGAGTCACCTCCCTCATTAAATAGGGAGTTCAAGGGTCAGGTGGTCCCCACCACTGAATTCAAATTGGGAGGATTAAATTTCAAAAATAAAATAAAGAAATTTTATTTTATTTTCTCCCACGAAAAGTAAAAAAACTAAATTCCTCCCTCGACCTACTGCGGTCGAGGTAAATGTATCCTTAAGTGAATACCAGTGCTGCTAGCTTGATGGTGTCCTTAGATTTCAATTCCGTGAACTCGTTCAAAAGATACAAAAACCCGCTCGCACGTTTACATAACATACCCGATAAAAGTTCAGAAATTCATTCCAGGCACTCTAGGCCTCGGAATCATGCACCGTCAATTTTTTCGGACTTGTAATATTCCCATATAATAGAAACCTCCCATGGAAAATTCAGGTCATTAAAGTTCACCGGGAATTTAAATCCACAGATTATGATAGGGGAGGAGTTATATTCATGGGATGCAATTATTTCCACATTTTCCATACTCACCAACATATTCACTTCCATGATTTTTGGTGGTTCTGGGATTGTTATATTAAACTTTCAGGATATAAAAAAATGCGTAGAACCAGAATCAAAATGTATGTTCACTATTATTTAATCAATAACTGGCGTACATGTCACCACTTTGTTGTCGGGGTTCACTTCGGTAGTAGTGATAGAAAAATCATTCCCTTACTGCCTTGGAGGTTGTTGGTTGCCTCCAGAATCCCTTGGATTTGGGAACAGGATTGCAATGTGCCCCAGTTATTTATAGTTGAAGCAATGAACAATATGTTGAGGATCGAGCAGAGCATTCCAATCCTCTCATGCAACCGCGGTTTTTTTCTTGTTGATAGTTATTTTCCAGATTCCCTTCTCTTCTACACCTAAAGCATTTCCTCATCCCCATTAGGCAATTTATGGGGTGCTTCTTTCCTCACCTTTGGCAAGTGGGGTATCAGATCATCTTTTCACTATTGGATTTACCCATCGGACCACCAGAATTGAATTCCACCTTGCTATTATTATCCCCATGATACCACTGAGATTCTCTGATCAGAATTTCGACCTTGAGGGAAAATCATACAATTTATTCATAGCCCTCGAAGTCATGGATTGCTATCACTTAAGGCAGGCTTGGTTTCATCCCACCAAAGAAGCAGTCAACCTTGCATTCAGGGGTAATGAAAAATCCAGAGGAATATCGTGCAAGCCTTGTGATGTTTTCCTCGTACGCTCCGATAGATTCGTCATCTTTTTTCATGAGGGCAAGGAAGTCCCTTTCCATATTAAGTCATAGGGTGCACATAATATTTTTATCAATAAAATATCTTCTGGAAATCCTTCCATTCCAATTCCTCGATCTCCTCCTCAGGCTTTGTATTTTTGATCAACATCCACCATTGATCAGCTTCACCCTCCATGTGATAATCATCCAGGAGAACATTCTCTTGTTTAGAACATTGAAGGATAGAGAATATTTTTTCAATGGAGTTGATCCATTGTTTGGTGATTGAGGGATCAGATGATCCATTTAAATTAGGAGTTCTCTATATCATGAATCACTCAATAGCAACAGGTTCTTTCTTCGGGGGGGGGGGGGGGGATGGGGTTGAATGTTCCTCTTGAAACATGTTTTTATTAAAATCATGAGTTTACTAATAGATATGTTTGAAAAAGTTCACGATTTACGCTCCCATTGGATTAGTAATCTCATTTGCACAGCCATCACATTGATATTCACATTGTTTGTTAGCCCAAGTCCTCTTATTATTGGCCATTGGATGGAATAAGAGGAAAGTTAGGGGTAACACTTAAAGGGTAATCCAAGGAAAAAACTGATGAATTATAAATAGCTTTTTTTTCCTTAACTTATGAATCTATAGGCTTCAATCTATTCTATTCATGATCTACATTCTAACATATATTCTTAGGGGTAATTTTTTTAATTCCCATAATAAGGGTTCATACTATGCTTGTAAATTTACAAAAGCATATCCTCAGGGAGTGTCATAACTAAGAGTGCAGTAAGACCCATTTTCATGTACCAGGATACCCTAGGTCAATCCTGAAACACCTTGTCGGGGTTTTCAACCCTAGGTACATTTGTTCCAGAGAAACCAATACCTGCTCATATCCAGACAGGGATTTATTTTCTTGATAAAACACTTACTCAATACCCACAAAAACTTAGGGATGTTTTTATTATAATTATTCTTGTCTCTAAGGATTCACATGGGTTTTCTAATCCTAATCCCAAAAATAACTAAACTTATCCTCTGATACCAACTATGAAAACCCCACTCTTTATTACACACTTAGAAACGATTTACTATATTAACTTCACTTGATACAATATAGAAGATTGAGAGTTCTAGTGTCTCTGTAGATTAGGATCATTACATAACAACTTAAAAAATGAAATACAATATTTTTATTGAAAACATCCTTTACATGAACACGACATTCCCTCATACTTAGCATTGAATGGGATAACCTGATAATATGCCTAAGAAAAGGGTGAGCTATAAAGCCTAGTAAGGGAATAGAAATGGAATAACATGAGGAATAAAATACATCTTAGACAATAGGAATATCAATGGTGAACAAGAGAAACATGAACATAAAGGCAAGATAAAGTAAGATAATCATAACATGGAAATGTGGAAACAACACTTAACATTGAATTAGCATGAGCCAAGGCTCATTGCACATGGAGCATGAGTAAACCCTCATTGCACATGAAGCTTGATTTAACTCTCACTGCACTTGAATTATCATGAGTCAAAACTAATTTCACATGATGTATCATGATACTATACTTCACCCAATGCATTGGAGCACTATTAGGGGGAACCCTTCTTAAACATTTCATTTCATGCATAAGTGTGCCACATGGATCATAAAACATGGATAAATTAATCATCATCATTTATTATATGATAAAAGAGTGTGGAATTCATACATGAATCTCTTTAAAAAATAAGTAAATGTTAATTAAGGTGAATACCTTTGATAGAGAAATGGGCATGGTATTCAATACACAATGACTATGGCTTAGAAATGCGTGGTGCAATTTCAGAAACGTAACAGCGTGACATAAGAATTCATAAAAATGGTTCATGAGAGAGAAAGGTGTGTATCATCATATGTACATTAAATGACTCCAAGGGGTAATATATATACATTTCCCAACAATTTTAATGGAATTTAGAGTCATGATAAAAAAATAATTACTTGAATGTAAATGAGGTTAGAGAAATTCATTACGGAATTTCAGCATGGTAATGGGTATACATAGAAGGAATTAATGAGAGATAAGGGGATATATCATTATTCAAACATTAATAGGGAATTATGGGGGAGGTTCAAAATCATACCCCAACATTTATATTTGAAAATAAAAGGTCATAATAATATAAGGAAACTTGGACATACATTAGGAAAGTGAGAATCCCTTACTTGGAATTATGATACCAAAGGATTGGGAGAGTCTTGAGAGAGTCTTCTTGGGAGCTAGGGGCACCTTGGGAGGATTATAGGGAAAGTATGAAAGAGATTGTATGAACTACAAAGGCTTTGAGTGAAGAGGAAGTGGGAGCTTGGGTGGGATTATATAGGAAAGGAGAGGGAATTATTTATTATTTTGGTTTGGGTCACCACACATTAAACTAATCTATACCACTAACCATCCCATGGTTCTTTACTATGGTTTTAGAAAAAGGGGAGTGGAAAATAATAATTTATAAGGCCAATGGCTGAACATCTTAAAATAATAGGGTTTCTTATGTGGAGGTGAGTCACACTCTCAAGGAAAACAATTTAAAATACAAAATTTTTTATAAGCCTTGAAGGGATAATGTTTACAGTATTTTATTACATCATTATTGGGTCATTATTATGTCAAAAAACACATTATATATTTAAACAGCATTTAATTTTTACCCAAAAAATCAACTGTGTCAGAAAATTATGAAAAATTTACCATTGGAAAATTTCGACACCCAGATTCCTAAAATAATATTAATTTATTCTAAATAATTTTTTAATTATGTTATTCTTTACTTTTAATATAAAGTCGAACATTTATCGAAAATTCATGGGTTTTGACAAAAACAGCTTTCAAACCTTAATAAAAATTACAATTTCATTCATAAAACTATATGATAATTTATATTTAATAAAAATAAATTTAATAATAATAATAAAATTTTATTAAAATATTTTTTAACTAAAAAATCCATTAATTCGTCAAAATTGATTTCTTAGTTGAATATTAACTAAAAATACTATTTTCACTTTGAAAACTATTTACAAAGTAATAATAATAAAATGAATGCACATTCTTTAAACAAAAATAATTTACATAGTAATAATGCTACAGTCTTGTTACATAACCCCTTATAACACCCACATAAGACCAAAGGGTAAGGTGTGTGATGGGGATAGAATCTTGGGGTGGCTCAGATAACATCACTCGAGTGGTAATCTCTATTAAATTACACTTCTCCCATAGTCGGTTCCGCTCAAGCTTAACATGTTCAAGCTTGGCTTGGTCTTGGTCAAGAGCGAAGCCCAATGAAGCCACCTCCTTTCTGAGATTTAAAAAATAGGCTTCGTATGGGGAAAGTCTATCAGATGAGGCCAACACTTCCTTTTTCTGAGTAAATTGGATTTGTTAAATCCCTATATTTATACAAATCATGTGATCACTATTAAAAGACTATATTAGCAATGTTCACCATTCTTAATAGTATTTTAAAATCCAGAAACATAAAACCAACAATTGTCACATTTTATATAACCATAATAATGAATTTAATTAGATCAAGATAAATTTTCATTAATAAAAGTTTGGGTTGTTACAGGAAAAGTTTAGTCCAAGGTACATCGACCCTTTTGAGATCCTTGATCGCATCAAAATGGTGGCATATCGACTAGCAATATGACTGAACCTATGTCAAGTATATTATGTATTCCATGTATCCCTATTGAGGAAGTGCATACTATACCCATCATTTGAACTTAATCTAGAGGTGGTACCATTGAAGAATTACCTTTCCTATGAGAGCAGTTAGTGAAAATACTATATCATAGAGAAAACGTTATATGTCATAAGACAATGCACCTTATCAAAGTGTTGTGGAGAAACAAAATGTTTTAAGAATAAATGTGGTAACTAGAGGAGGTGATGAAGAAGAGTTACCCTCATCTGTTTTAGTGTGTAAAATGAAAATTTCAAGGGAGATTTTTGAGAATATTGTAATAACCTGAACTGCTATAAATAAAATTTCCCTTTTGATTTAATTAAAGTATTATAATATATTGTTATAGAAAACACATTCACTTCTCTTATTTTATTGTATCCAATTATATTTAAAATAAAATTAATTATCATTAACATTGATAATATAGTTGTTGAATAGTGATCACATGATTAGTATAAATATAAGGTTTTAACAAATCTAGTTAACACAGACAAAGTCATTCCTCAACCAGTATGATCATACCCTATGAAGACCATTTATCAGAACATCCAAGGTAGATAGTGTCTCTAATATTTTCCTTGACCGAAACCAAGTTTAGATCCAACAAATTAATCATGAGTGAAACCATTTACGAAAGAATTTCAAGCCCATCGAGATCACGATCCAAACCATGTTCGATGAACTGCCCCATGAAGGTACCACCATAGCGCTCCTTACTCGTAGGTCATATACTGTCATATTAAATTGATATATATCAAGACCCTAGAAATATGAATATTTTAATTACTTTTTAAATAATAATGAATATATTTTCATCCTACTATTTTTACTTTTTAAATTATTTTTCTTTTGATTTAATAAAACAAAAATAGTATTTTTTGTTAATATTCAAATTCAATTAAGGAATTTATTTGGAAGAATTAATAGATTTTTTAATAAAATATTATTATTAAATAATTTTTATTAAATATAAATGATCATATAATTTTTATGAAGTCAAATGTAATTTTTATAATGGTTCAAAAATTATTATTTTCAAAAAAACATTAATTTTAAATAAATGTCGATTATTATTTTAAAATTGAAAATTCACATATTTAGAAAATTATTTAGATAAAATGATTATTATTTTTGGAATTATATCTTTGAAATTATCCAATAGTGAATTTTTCATAATATTCTAAGGTAGTCAAATTTAAAGGTAAAAAAATAAATACCATATAAATATACTTTGTGTATTATGACATCATAATGACCCAAAACTGATGTAATAAATACTATGAATGTTATCCAAAAGAACAAATATATGTTTTCCATTTAAAATAATTTTATTTTAATTTAATTTTATTTTATTTATTTTATAAATACACTATGAACCTTCACAAACCTATTATATATATTTCTAAGGTTTTAAAATAATTTATTTAAAAATGTGACTCACCTCCACATATGAAAGGGAATTATTTTAATAAGTTTAAACCTTAGCCTTGTAAAATAATGGTAACAAACCCATTTTGATAAAAACCATTTGCAAAAACCCTGGGATGGTTTGTGGTTTTGGATATTTTATTATGTAGAATCGAAAACCAACAAAATAATGAAATCACCCTATTTTCCTATATAAACCCACCCAAGATTCCATTTCTATTCACAAAAACTAAATTTAGCATGAAAAAACTCTCCCCTACACTCCATATTGTTATCCCAAGGCACCCTATGCTATCAAAAAGCCCCTCCCAAGCCTTTGGAGTCACACACTCAAGTAAAGGATCCTCCACTATCTTGTTTGGAATAATTTTATTTTTTATTTTAATGAAAACACTTTTAAGGAAAAAAGTGATAATCCATACACGAATTCACCACATCCTACCTTCTCCACATCACCAATTCACCAATTCACCACTTAAAACCATACAAGCACAATGGATGAATAATATATTCAAGCATTTATACTAACAAACCATCACAGCTGTAGTCGAAATCACCAAGAGAAGGCCGAGGTACAACTAAACAGGGAATAGGAACATCAAAAATGCTAGAAAAACCTCAGAACCAGTCTCCTCAAATTCCCATCAGTGCGACTATCGACACCATCAAAAATCTAAAAACCAGCAAGTGGACTCCAGTGGGAGTTCCCCAAACCCTCCAGCGATGTGAGATGGACCCTGAAAAGAGCACATCCACAAAGGGTGATGAAGAAAATAGATCTAGGAAGAACATGTCATTCGGATGCTACACTCTAATCCATAGACAACCGCAGCACAACCTTGAACCAGTTGAAACTCCACTGACCCCTTTCCAGCATTACCGAAGTAGTGGACACCCAAATCCAAGAGAACACAGCAGATCAAACTCATCCAAAAAAAACATGAACCATCCACAACCACAACCAAACCTAATTAAAAGGATCAAAAAATCAAGGAAAAACAAGAACCACAATGGAATACACGAGGCCAAGATACAAAAAGAACTAGATCCTTTCTCTGCTTTCATGTTCACAATCAGAGACCACCTCGACCCACCGCAAGCGCAACCAACTCGGAACAGAACCGCACGGCAGCCACACCTGTGAAGAAGATGCCCCCTAGGAGAAGAACTGCATTCAATAAGTGCTTAGTTGAGGTGATAAAGAGAATATCTGAAGATGAACCATGTTTTAAGATAGGTTAAGACCTACTCAACCAATCACCGAACACCAACACACTAGAAGAATGGTCCACCGCAAACTATAACTGAACTCCTATCACTGCCTCTAAGACCTCACTTGAATCCCATAGTGAACCTCCCAATGCACCCAGAGAATCCAAAAATGCAACCCAATTACACAAAACACGGCCTTCAATCCTTCACTACACCACCATGAAAATCCCTGTCAAGTTCAAGGATAGGGCAAGGAGGCAGGTCGACAATGATGGATTCATTGGAAGGAGAGCCCCAAAGTCATGAGCCACAACCTGATTCGCCAAGCTGAAATGCCTAGGGATGAAACCATCAGATAGATCTATAGAAGAGGATGTGGTAGTAGGGGGAAACACTAGCTTTGGGGTGCCCCTTACGGGATCGTCCTCTCCCTTGATTCTTCTCACATAATACATCACCTATCCTTTTTTATCAATCATTCCTTTTATGTTATGTATTTTAATTTCAATTTTTATGTATTGGGATATGATATTCAATATTTATCTTAGTTTCAATTATATGTATAAATTATTGTATCCCCTTTCAATCTCATTTCTCACCCTTATAAACCCTTATGTACACATGTTGCCATGCCAAATATTTTCAAGGGTTCTTTATTTTCTCTTCTTTATTAAAGATTCTTCAATATCGTATGCCTTCTATTTTCAATTACTCATGTTGGGACATGTATATAAATTTCCTCATTACATTAAATTTCTTTTCTAAATTAAGAAAGACCCCTTTCTCCCTCATTAACCCATTTTATGAATTTTCATGTGATGTTGTTATGCTACCAAAATGTCACTCCAATTTTCCATGACAAAATTAATGTGTAGTGAATACCATACTAATTTCCTATCATAAGTATTAACAATTATGCACTTGTATTTTTTTTATTTTGGACTTATGTGTGTGTATTCTAAACTCCTTGATATTGTAATAAATTATGATGATGAATGAATCCTTGTTTTATGATCTATGTAGAACACTTAATGATGAGTTTTAAATGAATCTGATTGGTGTTCCCAGATAACGCTCCAATGGATTGGGTAATGTTTAGTGTCTAGATACGTCATGTTGGGATAGGGAGTGAACCTAATCCCTTCATTGGAATTTTTCCACCATTATGTCTTGGGGGGTTTAGCTTTGGAATATGGTTATGATGCAGTTTTTTAAGTTGTTTCCACATTTCCAATGTTATGATTATCATCATATATCATGTATCTTTTTTCATGTTTATGATTCCTTCTCTTTATTATGACAAATTGATATGCCTATTTTTTAACATGTATTATCGTCCCATGTTAATCCGTGTTTATTCCCTTACTAGGCTTTATAGCTCACCTCTTTCTTATTTCTGTCCCTATGTTATCCTATGCAGTTTTAAGTACGATGGAATATTATTAATATTTTAAGGAATTTTTCAATAAATATGATGTATTTTTATGTTTTAAGTTGGTATGTAAGGTACCTAATTCCCAATACACTATAATTATTGAGATTTTGGGTTGTATTATGTGTAATATTATGAAATAAATCAGGTATTAATGTGAAATAAATATTAGTGTTGTTATAGTTGATGTGTGATCCTTGGGTATATCCCTTTGTGGTAGAACAAGAAAATTTTGTTTTTTTCTATTTCTTATTTATTGTCCTACATATATGTGATTATTAAAGTGGTTTTTTAATCCAATGATATAGGTTAAACATAGTTCCTACCAAAATGGGAAAAGATCATAAAATAATGATTAACAATGTAATGAAATAAATTATTTTGAGGACCACCCAGATTCAACCCTTCACAAAGTCTCTCTTATTATAAAAAATTGAAATGATTCATTTTCATTTTCATTTTTATAAGGATAAAAATATTTTTATAAAACCATTTTAAAACTGAAATATGAATCATTAAAAATAATAATTCTCATAATAATGAATGAATAAATTCAACTAGAAAACATTAAAAATAGATTCATTAGTTTTAATGACACATATAAAAAAATTAAATCAAGATTTCAAGATTTTTTAAAGAAAAAAATATATTATAAAAAGTCCTTAATAAATTATATAATCATTGATAAATACATATATAAAATGAATTTGGACATAGAGGAAGAATATTTTTGACTGAAAAGAAAAGGTCAGGTTAGTTTTCCCTACACGCACCACCTTGGGTAAATTATGTATCAAGGAGAAATTATAAATTGATATTACATATAAATCATCAATAATAATTACAATATTATAAATAAATTGGGTATTAAGAGGTATAATAACCATATTCTTTCCTTGGATGGATTATCACTTAAAAAGAGTTTTGATTTCTCAATAAGATTGGATGTATGGACCTTTAGACTTTGGTAAAAATTTAATCAATAAGCATGAAAGATATAAATTTAAAATAATCATTAAATAAATTTAATTTATTGAAAAAATGATAAAATTATATAAATTGGAAATATTTACACCATAAAAAAATTAAATAAGTAGTGTATATGGCTTAAGTCACAATGAATGAAAATTGGGAAGAGAATCCCTTACCTTAATTCTTGGATTCCATGGAAGAACATTTACCTCCTATATAAAAAAATTAACCTTCATAATATCCATTTTTGAGAAAATTATTCATATCTATAACCTTTTTTACCCTTATTTATAATCATTTATTATACATTCATTATTCAGTTATCACCAATTTTCATTATCTGAGGTCATAATTCCAATTATTTTGCATATATATTGTAATGATGATGTTTAACCCTTTTCATTGATAAAAATTTCATCATTAAAAATTATGAATATATATTGAAATTATTTTTAATGATGTGCATATCCCCAAGTTCATATTGTGGGAACTATGGGAAGGATTTGAGAGAGTGAGATCTATGACAAGCTTGTTTCAGGTAATCTATAAATAACATTAGATTACTTCATATTGATCCTATGTTTTTTGATACCATAAGAAATATATTCATAATATATATATATATGACCATTTGATATCATATATATTAATCAAGTATTTTTTATAACCTTCTATGTAAGGTGGTGACGAAAAATAAAACACATCTCCCCATAGAGAATGGAGTCCTCACATACACGTGGATGAGTACTCATTTTCAATAAAACTATAGGAAGGTAAGAAGTGGTTTAGCTTTTAATAATCATAGTAATTCTATAAAACTCATGTTTATTTTTTATATTCCCATTTTGAACAATCCAGGAAAGTATTTTATGGAAAACAAAACATGTCTCTTTGTAGAGGTAGTCGTCTGTATGTATGCACATGTTATATTTTCATTTTTCTAATGGGGAATGGTAAAATTTATTTAATGAAAACTCCATAAACATTCATTCATGTTCTAATGGTTGAGATAGTTTTAGAGGATAAATGTATATAACTACAAAGATTATATATTGATTAGTACTTATGTAGAGAATTTGAACTTTCTCTTCAAGTACTCCTTGGAAGTAAAGGAATTAGGAGAACATCATATGATAAGAGGTGGAAGGAAGCAGAAAAGGATTATTGGGTAATTAAAATAGGAAAATTTTCAAGGGATCTTATAATTTTTTGGGATTATTTGGAGGGGTGGTGGAAGGATCCTTTTATAAGTGGATGTAATGTCATTTTTCTAAACATAACTTCTTAATATGAAGGGAGAACATGTTCCACATGGAAAGTAGACTCTAAAGATGATAATAATTGATTTTTGATATTTTTTATTAGATAAACACCATAAATACTCATTCTTATAATTTTTTATCAAGTTTTATCTATTTTATACTTGGTTAATTACATTTTACCTAATTTTACCTTTATCTTGGTGACTACATTTATAACCTCAATAAATAATTTTTATGAATATAAAGTTAAAGGAACCTTATTATATAATTTTAAAATTTAAATTTAAATTTTGGAAAATATTTATCACATTAAATTTCTAAGGGTGAGAATAATTAATTTTAATATTAGTGAACATTACATGTAAATATCATTTTTAGAAAAAAATTGTATTTTTAAGAAAAAAAATAAGGCTTAGGATAAAATTACCATATTTTTTGATTTAAATGAAATTTATTGGATTATTATTACAAATTTAAAAAGTTGTGTGGCCCTTAAACTAATAAAGAACTAAATTACACCATCAAAATATTTAATAAAATTAAAATACAAAAATAGTTTTTATTGGAATAAAATAGTACATCAGTTCCAAAATGATAAACATGTAGTTGATTATTTATACATAATATTTTAAATATATAATTTCAATTATAAAAAAAATATATTTTATTATTAATTATTTTTAATTAATTTTATATTTATGTTAATATCCTAATGATGGCATAAAAATCCCGTTATTTATAAAAAGAGTATTTTACAGTATTCACCTAAAAATAAATCTTTTTTGAAAAGAATAAAAAATAATCCAAATCTAATATTGAAATTAAAAATGAAAAAAATTAATTTTATTATATTAAAATAGAATAATAAAATTACTTAATTATATTTTTAAAAGGAAATAAAAAATATAATGAAAAATTATTTTTAATAGGAAAATAAATTTTTAGAAATTAAATGTAATTAATATTATTTCCCATCAAATAATGGTTAAATTACTATTAATATATTATTCATATCAAAAATATATGTTAACATCATTAAAATAAAATATATTTAGTTTGTTAAAATAAAAATACATAGCACCTAAAAAAATATTTAGGAAAATACACTTATAAGAATAAAATGGTCTTATTTTTTATTTAAATAAACTATTTTAATTTTATAAATGAATTGGTATTAAATATAACCCCTTTATTTCCCTTTATATATAAATTTCAAATTTAGTAACTTTCATTTATCCTCTCCAATTCAATGGCTGCATTATGATGACTATATTTACAATTAAATTTTTTTTGTTAATATAATGTATCATAGTTTTTTTAGATTGGTGTTGCATTTAAATAATGCAGTCGAACACATTAGATTATTTTAATGGAAATAAAAAAGTAATATATTTGGGGGTGTTACATTGTGTTTTTATGATTATTTAACCAATTATCATTTATATAATGAATTCAAAATTATAAAAACATGTTGTATATTTTTCTTAAAAAATATATTCATGTTAGTATATAATTATTCATATTTATATTAGGGGTGTATTTTTTATTTCTTCTCATGAATACATTTTTAATTAATTTTTTGATCTAATTTGAAATGAATTTTAAATGAGGTTTACTATATATTTAATGTTCATCCCTAGTTTGTAAAATTTTAAAAATAAAGAAGATATATTTCCAGACAATAAAAATAAAACAAAATTAATATTATAATAATTTTTCATAGATCTCATTAACTAACGAAATACACCAATGATTACTTATTATTAGAAGGCATTAGATTATTCCTATAAAATTAGAGGGAATATTATTTATAGGGATGTGATAGTGGGTCCTCTTTATCTTACAACAACCTCATCAAACATTATATTTAGTGTATGGATTTGTTCTATATTTTAAGAATGATAATGAATATAATTTAAATCCATCAAAATTATATTCCAATATCTTTTAGAAATTAAAAAAATATAATATAGTTGTATAAAAAGATGATTATTTTGAATATATTTTGTTTTAAAATTCAAATATTAATGCAAGTGAATTAGATAAGAAATATATAAGTGGGAAATGTCACTTATTGGAAAATGTCAGAAACCAACCTGGGTTCCCTGATAAACTGATAACTGAACTAGCTCTGATAAGACTCAACGGGCATTCTCGATCCTAATGGGCTGGAATCTATCACCTAGCACCATACAACATAAAGTTGGGAACAATTTTTCCACATGAATGAAGAAGAAAAATATAGAAGATAGTATGGATATTAATAGAAAACTTCACTAGGAATAAATGTACCAAAATACAATGAGGAATAAAATCCAAAGTAGTAAAACCCAAAGTACTGAACAAGAAAAACATCCCCCAAGGTCCCTAAGGACACAACTCACCAATTCAAAATCTCTATAGCTGGATCCACCTCCAAGATATCCCTTCCCTTTTCTTGAGTCTGGAAGGAGAAAGTATACAAACACATGATGGAAAAAGTATGGTGTGAGCCTAAGACCAGCAGGATACCACAAAATATTTCCTAATAGATTCCAAATATAGATTATCCAAAGAAAATATTTCAAATTTTCAGAACCAATATGTTTGGAAATTTAAAATCATATTTTGATAAAACATGCTATACATTTTCAAAATGATGGAAAATGCATTAAAAGCACACGATTTACTTTACAAGAGATGGAATATTTCTAAAACAATGGATTATGTAAAACATTTATAAAAAATAGTTCATATAAATTTTGCAGGCATGTAAATAAGTTCAAACAATATTGAAAAAAATTTATATCTCAAATATAAATAAACAAGTGAGGAACATGGTCATCTTCTAAAAGGTACAATAGTATTAACCAAATATAGGATTTCAAAAACTCTATGTGAACTCAAAAAATGTGTATACACACATCCCTATGACATTGACCAAATGAGACTCGTCACAAACCCATCGAGGATGTGACCCACTGGCTGTATGTCTTAGAACGTTGTAATAGCGTATAGTGTATCCAAATAACTCACTAACTACCTATGTATTGCATGACCCCTTTCATGATGGGAAAAATATTTTAAGACAACTTAAAATAAGATCAATACCATTATTCCATTTCAAAAATTCCAATTTCTTTCCATTTAAAACCAAAATAGGTTTTATTAAAAAACATGCCTTTTTCACAAGATAAAACCACTAGGTTTCTATCAAATCATTTTAAGCCATTTTAATGAGTTTGAAATCCCTTCAAAACCAATTCAATCCTTTTCATAATTCATTTTCACAATTAAATTAAAAAATTTAATTGAAATAATTTTCATCAAAATACACCATTTAAATTCAACAATTTACATCAACCAACTTTCCGAAAACCCACCTCAATTCATTGGAATTGGTGGTTTTCCAAATTTCTATACCAAAACCATTTCAAATCATCAAATTCATTGTAATTGGGTTTCATTCAGGAAATTGAAATAAATTTTGAGAAATTGAATTTAAATCAACAATGGAAATAAACCAAGCAAAAAAACATTAATAAATTTGGAAAATCAGAATGAAACCACCTACCTCTTTCTTGAAGAACAACACACGCAATGACACCCGTAAATGAGAACGAAGGTGAAGGAGATATTGAAACACAACCAAGAATAAATATCCAACACCACAAGGCATAGATCTATAAATACCTATATAATCCATTCAAAAACTAAGATGATAGAAGGAGATAAACTTGATGAACAAGGGAGAAAACATACCGGGGAATCACACCACATATGGAATGAATATCTGATGTCGATCAGATCGACCCGGAAGGTGGGGAACCTTTGAAAATCACCTAGGGAGAGTCTAGGGTAGATATCCAAGTGGTCTGGGAATAATAGATTGAGCGGTACTGCCAAAGGCACTACTTAAGGCTGGGTGCGAGTCGAGTCACAAAATTTACCCAGGGGTCACGACGTGTAGGACACA
Organism: Viscum album; assembly: GCA_963277665.1. Lineage (NCBI taxonomy): Eukaryota > Viridiplantae > Streptophyta > Magnoliopsida > Santalales > Viscaceae > Viscum > Viscum album. The sequence continues at coordinate 602,356,364 of OY728128.1, forward strand.
TTGGATAAGTATGCTGAAAAACCTGTCACCTCGGGTTGAAAAAACCTTTATTTAACCCCTACATTATGTGTTACATAGGTACACAACTTGTACCAGCTCATGGAATAATCTCCCAATACACGACATGATCTCCCAGTCCACAACATGCAACCAGCACCAAGTACACAACGTGTACCTCAGGTACACGTGTGTACCTGTTCTACAGTCTGCAGTAAACCCAGAAAAATCACATTAAAAGATTTTTAACAAAAGGGAACTTATAAAATCTATAAAAATTTCCATATTAAGGTAACGGGATGTTACAACCTCCTCGCCAAAAAAAATTCTACCCCCAGAAATCCTATGAAGAAGCTTCCTTGACAAAAAGATAAGGCCACTACACTCTCATTGGTGCCTCGTGTTCCCACAACTCATTACTATCAGATCCATTTTTACATAGTACATGAATCAATGTTATTATCTTCCCACGAAGAACCTTAGTCTCAAAATCAACTATCCTAACTGGTTTCTGAGTCAAAGATAAATTATTCTCAATATCAAGATAACTCCCGCTCAAAACGTGTTATAGATCAGATAGATAATTTCTCATCTGTGATACATGGAACTCGTTATGTATCAACGTCAGCGGTGGTGAAAGTTCTAGATATTACGCAACCTTCCACACCTTCTCAAAAACCTTGAAAGGTCCCACAAAGCAAGGAGAAATATTCCCTTGCCTCCCAAGTTGTTGATGACCCAACCAGGGTGAAACCTTTAAGAACACCTGATCACCAACTGAAAAATCAAAATTTCTATGAAGTCGATCTGCATAAGATGTATGTCGACTTTTTGAAATCAACATCTTTTTATATCTCAGCTGAATATTTGATATCATATACTGCACCAAGCTTGGTCCAACCAATGAAATTTAACCAACCTCCGACCAATATAATGGAGATTTACAAGGCCAACGATACAAGTCCTCGAAAGGTGCCATTCTGATTTCAAACTAGTAAATGTTGTCGTAAGGAAACTCAAATAGCCATTACTGATCATTCTAAGCTCTGTCGAAGTTGAGAACCTAGGTATGAATAATATCCTTATGAATCTGTATTTCTCTTTCTATCTGGCCATCTAACTGTGGATGGTAAGTCGTTCTCAAATGACATTGAGATCCTAGTGCCTCCTGAAGGCATATACAAAAGAAAGAAGTGAACCAAGGATCCCAATAAGATAATATAGCAGATGGAACTTCTTGCAAGTGAACAATCTCTTCTTCATAGACATTTCTCCACTCATCAACTTTGGCCAAATCACGAATGGGTATAAACTGAGCCAACTTGGTCAGTCTGTCAATCACAACCAATATTGCATTCTTCTTTCTTTGGGTATAAGGAAACCCAACAAAAAATTCCATAGAGATATCATCCCCTTCGAAGTAGGGACGGGAAGTGTTTGAAGAAAATCGAAAGGTTTCTGGTGCTTATCTTTCACTTGTTGACACATATAATAATGAGAGAGAAACTCAACAATGTCCCATATCGTACCTAGACACCAAAACTATAGACACATGTCATAGAATTTTTTTTTGTTTCCTAGGTGCATAGCCCACTGAGAATTGTGGAAATCCCCCATCACTACCTTTATAGTTTCTAATTGCACAATGAAGCAGTTTTGATATCATAGAACACTTTCTTTAGAGAACAACCACTAGGAAAATGTCTCCCCACCATAAAATGATTCTCTAATGCTATTGAACTCATCATCAAGCTTTAGATCTTGAAGAATCATCTCAAAAAGAGTAGACATCAAATGAACACTAGCTAATGAAACATCATCACCTTCCTCCAAAATTCCAATATGAAAATATGCAAAGAGATCCATCAAATTACAATCTTTTTAATACTCCTTCCCTGCTTGGGTTGGTAGTTTCCTACTCAAAGCATTTGCAACAACATTCCCTTTCCCTGGGGTATAGGAAATGTAGATGTCTAAATACTGCAAGTACTCCACCCAATTCCTCAATCAAAGATTCAAATATTTTTAAGAGAAGATATAACTCTGGATTTTGTGGTCTTATTACACCATAAATTTTTCACCAAAAGGTAGTTCCACAAACCTTTAAGCTCATGCATCATAGCTGCAAGTTCTAGATTATGGGTAGGATAATTCTCCTATTGTGTCATAAGATAAAGAGATCCATAAGCCACTACATGATCCCCCAGTATAAGAACACCACCCAAGCCAGAACTAAATGCATCACAAAACACCACATATCCCTACCCAGCTTCTGAAAGAGTCAACACTAGTGTATTAGTCAACAGATGTTTCAAATCAACAAAAAAACTCTAATATTTATCATCCCATGAAAACTTTACCCCCTTCTGAGTCATATTAGCGGCCATATAAGTGATCATCGATAAGTCTTTCACAAACTTGCGGTAGTATCTAGCTAAGCCCAAGAAGCTCTGGATCTCAAAGAAATTTTGTGGTTGTTCCCAGTAATAATTGACTTCATCTTCTCAGGATCAACTGATACACCCTATTCATAAACCACATGTCCCATTAATTTTACTTCCTGAATCCAGAAATCACACTTGGAAAGCTTGTAATAATGGTGGTGATTTCTTAGCAGACTCAGAACTGTTATATGATGTTGCACATGATCCTCCTTGGACTTGGAGTAATAAGAATTTCATCCACAAAGACTACCAAAAAGGCATCAAAATACTCATTGAAAATTGTATTCATTAAATCCATAAAAACAATAAGAGAATTTGTAGAACCAAAGGGAATAAAAAGGTCTTCAAAGTTCCCATACCTACTTAGAAAGTCTGTATTCTGATTTTCATATTCTTTTATCCTCAACTGACAGTAACCAGATCAAAGGTCAATCATTGAAAACCAATTTTACCATTTTAGCTGATCAAATAGACCATCAATACATGGAAATGGATATTTATTCTTTATCATAACTCTATTGATATTTCGATAATCAACACATAAGCAAAGGGAACCATCAGACTTCATATCAAAAAGAACCAGTGCTGCCCAAGATGACACACTTGGACGAATAAACCCTATAATTCCCCGACCATAGAAGCATAGAACCAGTGCAATATTTTAATAAATTGGAATGATTACAAGGAATCATGTCCCAAAGGACCGATCAGTTTAGTATTATTAGAAAATATATTACATACATGAACGTTACATTACACATTTAAACATAAAACACAACATAAATAATCCATTGATAATTCCATTATTGCCCTATCTTATCCTTGTATATAAAACATAATACTCTTCTTGGAATCTTGGGAAAACAAAACATAAGAAAGGGGTGAGCTTAGATGCTCAGTAATGGTAAATAATTTTACAGAAGCTATAAACTTTTAAGGCAAGATGTGTAATAAAAACAACATGCTTTCAAACATAAACTTGAACATAATATGGAGAAAATAAATCGAACATTACCATATAAACAGGCACATGGATATTCTACTAGTTGAATAATAACATTTAATAATTAATTTCATAACAAGAGAATGCCTAACGTCGGAAATCATTACCATATAGTCAAGGCCTCGTGCCAAAAATACAAAGAACCTTTTGTCAAGGCCTTATTCCAAGATAGTAATTTGTCTCATTAGACCTACCAATGCATAGAGGGCTATAGTGGTCCCCTCCCATCACATACTATGTCCATTTCATTCCTCATATGAAAATTTTTAATCATAACATAAACATTCATATTAAAACTATAATACGAAATTTCAATACGTTAGCCACAAACCATGAATGGTATAAAAATATCAAATCCATAGTAAAACATATCATAACTCAATAAAAACAATTGGATGATTTTATTATAATAAATAAACCTCAATCAAGAATAATATCGAATAAATTATTTTGATATAGTTTAAAATGATTAGTAAAACCCTTTGAGTGAAATATTATTTTTTCATGAAATCATTTAAAAGTCACACAATTTATAAAGGAATAAATTTAAAAGATATTTTTTAATCAATGTTTCCCATACCAATTTGAAAATTTTTAAATTAATTAACATTTTAAAACATTCATGTTCATATAAATAAATCTCTAAACCCATTTTGAAAACATATAAATTAATGAGATATATTTAGAAGAATAAATATTTAGAACATTTAAAATGATGTTTTAGTTAAAGAGTACCTTAAAAATAATACTTTTTAAAACTCATTTTTGAATCTTTGGAATGGATAATATGTATTTCCCAGTAAAAACATTCACATAAATAATCTCGGATAATAATGAGATCGAGGAATTAACCCTTACCTTGCACTTTCCTTTGGTCGAGGGTACGTTTAACCTCATTTATAATGACCATAGTATGTTATTAAATTATACCAAAACCATATTCATATTTATTATATCATACATGATTCATTTATGACTTTATACTACCCATTTAATAATGATTTCCAAGTAAAATTAACATTTCAGGTAACAATCAATTTCTTTATCGTACATGTTTTAACTTATTATTCTTGATCGTATCATTTAGATAATTATTTAAATACATACATAATAAAAAACATTATCTATATATCAAATATATTTTTAATATAAATATGTATAATAGATAGATATATGAAATGGAAAACACCATTTACGGAGATGGTAGGTCGTACATATGCATAAATGTTGTTTCTCTTTTCATATCGTATTGAACGGAAGTAAGTGAATAAGATATATGTAAGTATATACATACATTAATTCATACATACATACATAAATATATATATAAAATATAATTATTATATCATATATTACATACTCATTAATAATTTATATTTTTATAATCATCGTTGAATGGTGAACATGGAAATGAATCTCATCGCATCATGGAGACGGTAAGCTGTACATACACACGAGTGATGATATCATTTCCTTAATGATTATAATGTGTGGAATTGGATGGTATATTAATTTTATGGAGAAATTAGCTTGTTATTTTGATTATTTATGTGCATATTACTCATCATTAAATCCATCCAAATAACATAATGTTGAATAACAAATTACACCACAGTGTGGAGACGGTAAGCCATACGTACGCACACATGGTGACATTATCATTCATAGGATGGATAAAATAATTAATATGGTTTTACCATATTTATAATAACCTCATAGTATGTAGATGTTATAGGAGTTATTATTTTGGTATTGAAATAGAAAATAAAGAGAAAGTAGAAGAAGAAATAAACTTTTAAAGAGGTGGTAAAATAATGACCTCTTCTTAGGGTGTTTCCTTTTGATTTGAACAAAAGGGATCCTTAGGTTGGCTTTATACTCAAGGTAATTCCTCTAGGATAAATTGAGGGAAGTTAGAAGGAGATTTGGGTAGGGTTTGGCCGATCCAAATGGATTTGGTGGGGTGATTTTGAGATAAGGGGAAGTACCCTTTTATAAGAGAGGTGAGGGTCACTTTAGGAAATGTTTGAAATATTATTTTATTATAAAATAATTTTCGGTTTATAATGGCTAAAAATATATTAATATATAAAATAATGTGGGGTGGGTCGAAATACTTTGAATGAATAGTTTTTAGACATGTTTATGTCACCATATTAACCCTATCTTTTAGATATAACTCTTAGTTAAATAATTTAACTTTTACCATATCCTATTGTATTATTATAATAAAGGGATAATAAACATACCATAAAAATCCAAGAGAAACTCAAGTGGTTCATTAATGAAAAATATATCATTATATAAGTCCTTTCGCTGAACCTTATATTGTTAGGATTTTTATATCATTTAATAATATAGTATATGTTTTAAAAATCCATTTATGTCTATTTCGACACTATTTGGTATTTGGTTTTTGTAAAAGTCATAAAAAGTTCATTACTTCAAAAAAAAATATTAAATCAACCCTAAAATTTTTTATTCACCTATAAAATTCTTGGATGTCGTCAAAAATCTCAATTTACATTTATTTTGATATTTATAATATCAATTATTTCAATCTTTCATTAATAAGTTAATTACCGTATCATCATTGTGTCATAAATAAATTTAGTTATTTAATTTCTAGAAATTATAAATAAAATAACATGAAGTATGAAATATTTTTTTCTTTATAATTAATATTTATAGTCAAATTTATCTTATGTATAACCCTATATTAAAAATAGATTAGTTATTAAACTTTGAATTTAACACTTTCTTTAAATAAAATAATAATAAATGTCCTAATCTTACCCAAGCTGACCAAAAGGATCATATTTTATTTGTAAGGTTGATTTTGTTCTAAATAAACATATCAAATAGAGTTATGACACATTATAGGGTAATTATCATATCATTTTTACCTTTAATTACCCTATTTACTTATAACCGGGGTAAATAAATTTCAAAAGTTACTATTCACCAAAAAATATATTCATCCTATTGATCCTCATTTTACATAATAATATCAAACGTGTCTATTATATTTTTTTATTTCAATTTACATAAGTAGTAAAATTACTTTTTATGCAAATTTGTAAATGTGCCTAGAAGGTGGGTAAAAGACGTTAAAAAGTTCAATAACATTTTATACATCTAATTTTATTATAAAATAAATCCAATGAATTACATTGAACTTATATAGGTATTATATATCTATTTTAACATAAAATAAATTTAAATAAAATAAAATATTATTTAAATAAAAAGTTGGTTTTAAACAATAACGCATTGTTTTTCACTATTCATCAAAAATTGAAAGTTTTCAGAAAAATACCAAAAATTAAACCTAAGATAATTTTGATATTATAAATTCAAAAATGAATTCAATTTTCCTAAATTTAAAGCATAGATGCTTAATTAATTATTTTAACATTAATTCCTGTCATCAAAACCAAAAATGCGTGTTTTTAAAAAAAAGTAAAGACTATCAAAATATTGACATGTGTTTATGTAAAATTTAAATGTTAAATTACTTATAATGACCTAAATTGTATTAAATTATAAAAAATATAATATAATTATAATTATAAACTATTAAAATGCATAATTTTACACAATAAATTATTTTGATTAAAAAAGTTGTTTTCAATTAAAATTTAGTATTTTTCACTATTCATTAAAATATGAAAGTTGTTGGAAAAGTACCAAAAAATTATACAAACTAAATTTTTATGTCCCGATTCTAAAGAATAATTTAATTTCATTAATTTTTTTATATAAAAGTGTCAAATATTTTTTTAAAAAAGCGTATTCCATTAAAAGGCTGTAAAATTTCATTTTTTTAAAAATACTTCTTTTATTTGAAAAAAAAGAATTTGTTCTTATATTATATTTAAGAAACACATAATATGGATTATAAATTTATATGGACTATAAAAAATTCAAAATTTAGTTAATACTATTCATAACTACTTTTTGAACGGCTTGTTAAGTAAGTCGTGGTGCGCTCGAACTCGGTGTTGCATGTAGCGCAAGTTATTGAATTACATTGAAGAGATAACATACTATGAAATCTTGGGGTGTTACAAAGCCTTTCTCAATAAGATCATACAACTAAGACTTTGTCCTTTTCAGCTCATCTGGTGACATGTGGTAAGAGGGGATAGATAGCGGTTGAGTACTAGGCATTAAGTCAATAGAAAACTCAACCTATCTCACCAGTGGAAGACTAGATAAATCTAAAGGGAACACATTAGAAAACTCAGAAAAAACTACCGGGATATCACCACCCATTAAATATTTCTCTAGGTCAAAATAAAAAACCAATATCACTTTCCCAAACTCTGGATAAGAAGGTCCAACTCTACTTGACCTTGGGTCCCATTCTCCTTGAAAAACAAGAGTCATACAATTGGGTTTAGTAATGTAGACTCGTTGAAGATGAAAATAATTTTGGGAACTGTTGGAAATGAGCCAATCCATCACAAATATGATATAATGATATTTCATATCAATTACTAGAAAAATACAAGCTATCTCAACATCTGATAGAGAGAAGACACATGCAAGACTACAGGGACCCTACTCTCTTTGTGTACCAAGGGGTGTAGTAATATCCATTACACATGATAGTTTATCCATAGGAAGATTTAGAAAATTAATGGTATGGGTTGAAATAAAAGAGTGAGATAAATCAGTATCAAAAAGATTATTCAATAATGATGAAGTAATGGTAATGGTACCTCTCACAGTCACTAGACCCATGTTTGCTTCCATTGGAGACTCTTACACTGCATGAAGAATATTTGTTCAAGATGCCTGTGGATGGAACCCTTTTGTCATCGAATAATTTGATTTCTCCATAGTTTTAGGAAGAGGTAATGATCTTTTCCCACTACGAAAAGTAGAGAAGTAATGGAAGAACCTCTAAAAGTGCTCGGAACGTCCGTGGATGTTATAGTTCTTGGGTACCTCAGTGCAAACTCTCCTAGAATGTCCTGACTATCCACATTGATAACAAGTCAATGAACTTCCTCCCAGATCTATAGGAGGTCTATAATGACTTTGTGATCTAGAACAACTATTAGGATCATCACACTTCAGTTTTCCTTTGAAGGAAACAATGCTAACACTTGGATAAAAAGGAACTCCTCTCAACCCTGACTTCCCAGCCAAGTCCATATAAACCATCATTTCCCTATTCAGCACATCAACATAAGTGGGAAGCTTCATCACGAAAACCTAATAACAGATATCTAATCGAATTCCCAACTTGAAAAGTTAATCCTTAATCCTCTCATTAGATACTATCTTAGGAGCAGACTACACCAACTTGGAAAAGTGATTTGAATACTCGGTCACAGTTTTGTCGGTCTTCTCAAGATTGAAGAACTCTATAACCTTAGCCAACACCATCAACTCTAGATAGAACTGATTGGTAAAAATAACCTTGAAGTATTTCCACTATAAACCCTCATGTTTATCTACTATCACCATCATGTCCCACCATCTCCTGCTCATCCCCTCCATCCCAAAAGCGGAGAACTTCACCCTGATCACATTCGGAGTCTCCAAGAACTCAAACAAACATTCTATATTGCTCAACCTTTCCTCATCATATTTAGGTTCAGTAGAGCCTTTGAATACTGTTGGATTCTGGTGAAGTAACTCTTAAGAGTGATTCTATAGAACATCCCCATGATGATACAAAGTCGGATCCTAAGCAAGAACTAGAGGTGGTGCATGTACAAGAGCTTGGGTTGTGTGCACAATTACCTCAACCATATTCAGATCAATAATATGGGTTTCCTTCTAAAGTTCAATAAAATCATTTTCTTTTATTTTATTCACGTGTCTTCTCAGAGCCATAATTCCCCACAACATTAGAAGATAAAAGGAGGAAATTATATTAACACTCAAATTGAGTAGAAAGATAAAATATTTTCAATAAAAAAGACAAACAAGATTTGGATATCATCCTATCTAAATATACTTAGGGAAAATTATATAACTAATCCATAATATGTCCTTCCCTATCCACCCCTAGTGACTTAAGATTCATTGCAGTGAGATCTAGCCTGGAACTCAATTGCAAATACCTCCAAATTCATGATCAGATTTCAAAAATACATACTAACTTTTATGAAAAAAATATATCAATAGCCTCATTTGATACCAATTTTTCACGAACCAACTCGGGTACCCTGGTAACCCAATAACCAAGACAAACCTAACAAGACCCAGATGGTGTCCCCAATCCCCATGGTTTAGCAACAAGAAACTATCACCATACAATATACAAGTGGGAATGATTTTTCCACCAGAATGCATAAGAAAAATATATAAGATAGTATGTATAACAATAGGAAAACTCCACTGGGAATAAATGTACCAGAATACAACGAGGCATAAAAGACAATGTACTACAACCAAAATTATTAATAGGAGAAACAACCCCAAGGTCCCTAAGGACACAACTCACCATGTCCAAAGCTCAATAGATTTGTCCACCTCTATAAGACCCCTTACATTTGCTAAGGCTTGGAAGAAGAAAGTCTACAAGCATATGAAGAAAAAATTAGGGTGTGAGCCTAATCATAGTAAGATACCACCAAAGATTCCATAACAGATTCAATATATATACTATCTAAAGAAAATATTTCAAATTTTCAGAACCAAAAGGTTTGGAAATTTAAAATCATATTTAAACAAAACTTGAAATACATTTTCAAAATAATGGAAAATACATTCAAAGCATAGGATTTACTTTATAAGAGATGGAGTATTTCTAAAACAATGGATCATGTAAAATAGTTATATAAAATAGTTTATATAAATTCAGTCGGTAGATAGATAAGTTCAAACAATATTGGCATACATTTATATCTCAAATATAAATAAACAAGAACCATGGTCATCTGCCAAAAGGTACGGTAGTATTAACCAGCTATAGGATTCAGAACTCTCTAAGTGAACACAACAAAATTTGTATACACAATTCCCTATAACACTGGACAAATGAGACTTATCACTAACCCTTAGAATATGTGACCCACTGCATGTGTGTTTTAGAACGTTGTAATTGCGTAGAGTGTATCCAATTAACTAACTAACATGATAATGCATGCATGCGCCCTATCATGATGGGAGGTCTATTTTTAGACTACATAAAATATGATCAATCCCATTCTTCTATTTAAAAAATTCCAATTTCTTTTGATTTAAAACCAGAACAAGTTTCATTCAAAAATATTCCTTTTCACAAGATAAAATCACTAGGTTTCTATCAAATCATTTTAATCCATTTTCATGAGTTTGAAATCCCTTCAAAACCAATTCCATCCTTTTCACTATTAACTTCTACAGTTAAATTAAACAATTTAATTGAAATCATTTCCATAAAAATCCACTATTTAAATTAAACAATTTAAATCGACCAACATTCCACAAAACCACCCCAATTCATTAGAATTGGGGGTTTTCAAAAATTATATTCCAAAACCATTTCAAAACATCCAATTAATTTGAATTAGGTTTCATTCAAGAAATTGAAATCATGTTTGAGCAATTTAATTTGAAATAAACCAATAAAATCAAAGTTAATCAATTTGGAAAATCAGAACAAAGCCACCGACAACTTTCCTGAAGAAAGACACTTGCAATGACGCCTGTCAACAAGAAAAAATGTTGAGAAGTTCTTCAAACTTAACCTAGAAGAAAGATACAACACCACATGGAATATATCAATCAATACCTATATGATCCATTGAAAAACTAAGAGGATAGAAGAAGAGAAACTAGAAGAACAAGGGAGAGAACTTACCCAAGAATTGCACCGTAGATGCAACGAAGATCTAAAGCTAATCAAATCGAACAAGACATGGAGCCTCTGAAAATCACCTAGGGAGAGTCTAGGGTTGAGATGAAAGAGGTCTAGGAATAATATACTGAGCGGTACTACCAAACTCAGTACTTAAGTATGGGCATGGGATGATTCTCGATGTGTACCTATAATTCACGATATGTAGTCCACAATGGATAAGTATGTTGAAAAACCCATCACCTTAGGTTGAAAAACACTATTTAACCCCTACATGACATATAACTCAGGTACATGAGGTGTACCAGCTAACAGTATGATCTCCCAGTACATGACATGATCTCCCAGTCCATGACATGCTACCAGCACCAAGTAAATGATGTGTACTTCTGGTACACGGTGTGTACCTATTATACAGTCTATTGTAAACAATGAAAAATAATATAAAATAATTTTTAACAGAAAAGGAGATTATAAAAGGTCTAAAACATACCTAATCAAGGTAATGTGATGTTATATAAAATCTTTAACCAATTGAATTAATAAGAATAAATATCCACATTCTTTATTTATATTTGAAGTCAAATATATATAGTCATTATTGGTTATTGCACCAAAATTATTTTTAGGAAAATTACATTCTAAGACTATCATCTAAATTATTTTAGCAATCTCATCAACTGTGAAAATATAAATACCCTTTTCATTTCTCAAGATCCATATCAATACTCCTAATCTAAGAAAATTGACCATAAGCATAACATTTTACGGATAAAATTTCAATTGGAGATATAAAAGATGGACTTATAATAACATATCATTAATTTCTAGATATCTTTCCAAAATCACCTATATATAATCCTTTTTAATTTTGTAAAGGGTATTTTAGGTTTTTACAGTTTGTACATACTAACAGGGGAAAATTTTAATTTATATCATAATATAATTTATCAAAATATTTTTCAATTAATTTAAATATGTTCTTTGAGTATGCCATGTGAAACGAAATTACATTAGTTTTTATTTCAAAATGAATTAATTTATTATATTACATAATAATTATATAAATCATCGTTAAAAGTGTATTTTATTTTCTAATTTAATAAAATTATATATTAATTTTTGGTTATTTTTTTCATTATCTATATATTTTATAATTGTATTTAAATATATTTTTTAATTATTATATTTTTTAATTTTTTTTAAAATTGTATTTGATTTTTGGTTACCAAAGTGACGTATACAGTAAGACACTGGGGACTCTATAATCTAAACAAAAGGTCCCATCTTCTTTTTTTATACTGTGTACTAGATGGTGTTATATAAGGTAGTTTGTAGTGGAATTGGCCTTAATTAAAAGACCATAGAGTTTTGATTTTTCTAATTTAATTTCAAATCCTCCACATATTCCCTTAGTTTTCACTATATCAATACATTTCAAGCATTTATTTTATCTATTTTCCTTTGATTTCTTGATTTTGGAAACCCTCGTCCTTCATTTAACCCCTCCCCCTTCTATATTTATTTTTTTTCAATCTCATTTCACATGGGTACTATTTGTTTTTTATAAACCTCTATATTTATATTTTTATTTTGAATCCTTTATTTTTATGTATTCTCATTAAAAATTCCTAAAAAATCTCATGCATTTAACACCAAAGGAAAAAATAAATGCTAGTGTATCCATAATTAAGAACATTATTTATAAAATGAATAATATATGGATGGATAAGACTAGAATCCATTGATATATTATTTACTCTTATTTAACAATACATCACATCATAAGGTAAATATAATTATTAGTTACCCATGATGGCATTTATTTTTTGAACTACAACTGAAGGATGAGTTTTATCCTTCCATACATGAATAATTTTATACATTTTTTTATCATGAGATCAATATTAATATTATGAAAAATATAGTTAATAATTTATCTTACACCATTTCCTCACTGAATATTTCAAATTATTGGGAAATATTTCTCATTATTTTATATATATTTATTCATGGGAATTTATTCATGGTCATTTATTTTTATGTCACCATTGATGTTTCAATATTTTTTTGGTTAATTTGAATCATCATTGCTAATTTTGGATAAACTAAATCTTAGATCATCACATAATTATTTGAATCATCTAAATATTATAACCTCACAATATGTTGATCATGATGCTATTATGTTTATTGATAGTTATAATCTCAATTTTATTATTCATAATAATCATGAAAATTATATATGCTCAATTTTCTTGTAAATTTATTATATCACTCCCCATCCTCATCGATCAAGGGTATTACCTATAGGTTAATTAATTTTCCAACTTCTTTAGGAAATTCATGTAAATAATAAGAGTATATTGATTTAGATTCCACCAATGGATAACCAAAAAAATAATTTACAGGTAGAAGCTATTTATTCAATATAATCCCTTGAGTAAATAATATATTAAGAATCCTTCATGGATCCTCTGGTATTAATCACACTATATTGATAATGTTCAACCTGAGATAGAAATTATTCCTATTATATAATTATATATTCCAATTAATGAAGAAAAATTTAAATCTAAAGTATAATCTTAAGGATATGCTTATCAGGAAGCAATGGAAAATGAGGAGGAGGCTTCTCGTATAAATATGATATTTCCTTTATTATGTTAGATGATATTTCTTCTAAGGTTAATTTGTATGAGAAGATCATAGATGTATTCCATACATGGATTGAGTTAGTCATGGGAAAAATGTCTCATTTGAACTTTTAGTTTTTGATCATCTAAAAAAATATTTTTATTTATGGTATTACTCTCATAATTCCAAGGATTGAATGTATATTTTATTTTCGGGTTGTGTTGTATTTATCTACTTAGCACATTTATTTAACTAAGGTTGGATATAAATTTTTTCTTTATTATTTAGACACTTAATGTTTTATTTTTCATGAATTCCCTCTATTTTACTATCTTAAACTAGCGTGGCTCGACCTACCATGTCATCCAACTCAACTCCAAACAAGTCCAAAAGCACATTACTGGTCACTAAATGATACCAATGACAACCAGGGAATAAAATAAAAACCAACTGGAAATGGTTTCTCCATAATCAATTATAGCATTTAAAAATTCTACTTACAACCCCATGACCTGATTCTTAGATTAACAAGAGAGTATATAATGAAATTTCCCACTCTATAGATTTGAGACAACCAAAATTAAATTTCTTTATAATAGATAAGGGAATATTCTTAATCCACAACACGTCTTTAATAGGGATAGGAATTCCCAAGATTTATGTCATATACAATGGATGATGAGTCCATTTTAAGACAAATTATTCTCCAATTAATAAATCTAGAAATATAAATTTCTATAATGACTCACTCCATCTATTATTCATAAGAAACCATCATCCCATAATATTTAAAGAAGAATGAGACTCCTCTTCCATGACCATCCCTGAAGATTACTCTATACCCATCTGGTCCCATATTACCTTTTGAGACACCATCTGCATTAATTTTTTTCTAACCTATAATTTTAGGTTTCTAAAAAATGGTAATAAAAAAATTATGCATTTTTAAATTACCATGAATATTTAATCTCTACTAAACTGAAAGCACTTTTATAAAGCTCCCATACCAACCAATATTTATAAATATAGGCATTTTGGTGACATAAAGGTTTTTTTCATACCCAAGATAATATCCATATCCTTCCTGTCATGATTAAAAATGTTTTCATTCCAAAAAATGATATTCTCAACCTTCTTCATAAGCTCTCTTAATAGATTTTTAATGTAAAAAGATTCATCCATAGAGATACGGTGTTCCAACAATGAATTGGTTTCATTTAATTAATTTCCCTCTACTTCAATGAGATTAAAAATGATACTCAAATGGACTTAGAAATAGAATAGTGAAATAAAGTGTGAGGGATGTCTCTTCTTAATCTTCATAGACATTATATATAAAAGATAAATGCATTCCATTTTTCTTAATTAAGTAATTAGTTGGTAACCTTTTGGGAAAATCCTGAAACAAAAGGAATAACCTAGAGTTAGATATTTAGTGTTTATAGAAGGGATAAAGGAAAGTGAAAATTTCTAGCAGTTTACCCATGAAATATCTAGAGTATATATTATATGTGATAGTTACATGACTGGAAGGTTCCCCAAGAAGAGTGTTTTTCATAGGCATAAAAGAATAAGAAATTACTTAATCCCTCAAATATTAGGTATGATAGTCCTAAGGGAGATAGATTTTATATTTAATAGAAATATCTATGTTATCAATCTGTTCATGGAAATGATCAGACGGAGAGAGACCCAATAATCTATCATTCCAAAATTTAGTATTAGAATTGAGGTAGGGTTTTCACCTACAATCTTTCATCACAGCAGCATATGTTTTACTGATAGATGAAGAAATGGAGGGGTAATGATAGTAATAACTTCCATAAGAAAGTCTAGAAAATAAAATTCACTTCAATAAATTATTGTTGTTAGAATATTTAATGAGATATTAGATGTACTAGGATTAAGGAGTGTCATTAAATAAAGGAAAAAGTCCTAACTTCTATCCCTCTATCCTTTAGGTGATTACTAAAATTCTTCTAGTTTACAGGAAAAACAGCCCTCAAAAATATTATTTCACCCTAGAATAAATATTAAAGAATTTATTTAGACTTTTAATAAAATTGGATGGCAATTTGTAAACCGTAAGGGAATAAATAAGCATATGAATTTCCATACCATTCATAAGAGAGATCCTTCCATTAAGGGAGATAAAGTTCCCTTTCAATGATCAAGTTTTATCCATAATACTATCAAATATGGGATTGAAATGAGATGTCATATACATTTCCTAGAATAGAGGTATGAATAAATATGAGAAAGGAAAATATCCTTAATATCCAACAACCTTTTTATTTCTATCCTCATGTGATGATTAAGGTTGCAATTAAAAAAAAATATTTTTATTACTACTAATGTGTTGATTGGAAATAAAACCATATTTCTAAACAACTTCATTAAAAGATTTAATATTCTACCAATTATTGACAATAACGTCATTAAAATCATGAAAATTTATTATTTATTAACTCTACCTACTACTGGTAAGATGATGAGTGGGGTATCATATCCACTAGGAAGGTGAATGGTGTGTGAAATAAGAAAACAAAAATTAAAAATAATCAAAATAATTTTCAAAGTAAGAGGTGAATTGTGATATGGTGATGTGAAGAGTGTGATAATGAATGGATAATTATAAGGTAAATAAAAAAAAGAGACTAAGACAAGTGAGTTGATGAAACTAGGGTTTTGGGATGTTTTGAACTAAATAAAAATAATATTCTCTAATCCTACTCAAGTTGATTACTATCATTCAGTCCTGAGAGAAAATGTAAAGCATCACTGAGCAATCAATTCAGTGAACTTCTATATCTTATTGAACTTTATTTAATTTTGATAACTATATCAATATTTAATAATTAATCTATTCATAATGAAGAAGTGATATATTTGCCTTTCCCAAATTTTGGTACTTTTGTCGATGATGAAGTCTTTATTAATTCACTAACATCACCCATAAATTCTTAAGTTATGGATAATGATACTAATAATTCATTGAAAACTAACACTAAAATTAAAATAAAGTAATCAATTTTATTAACCAAAACCATAATGGATTAAATTATTTTAACTCATTGCATTTTTAATTCCCTATGAAATTTAGTTAAACATGAAATGAATAAAAATGAAAAAAGGTAGAATAAATAGAAGAGTAAACATCTCTGGTTAGATCCCATCCTTCCACATAACTTTATCTCTAGATTAGGTCATTCTACTAGCTCATTCATATCCTCTACTATATTCTCCCATGTTAAATGATTCTAGATGGTGGATCCTCTTTTTTAACCACTTCTAAATTAGTCAATTATTAGTTTCACTGCTATTATCATGATATCGTCTCTTTGAATTCCATGTGGTACCCATGAGTGTTAACAATAACCTTATTTAAAACTTGAATAAAATATTATAACTATTCACAAAATACCCACATCAAGCTTCCTTCATCATCATGTGTGATGAATCAATTTTTTAAAACTCTGGTAATTTTCTATAAGTTTCCAAAATCTTATGACCATTACCATGCTCCATCTTTATGTTTTATTTTGATTTCCCAATTAAGAATTATTTTAAGAGCATGTTGAATCTTATTTGTCTTTGAATACCTCAAGGCATGTAACCCTCATGTGGCCTCGACACGACTTCACTGATGAATATTCTTTATATCTGTAGACTCAATCAAACAATTCCCAGTTGATCAATTAATTTCTGGACATTATCTTAATAATTGTATACCCAAATAAATACACGGTTTCACTAAGTTATCTAAATTCTTCACCCATCACCGAATATAGTGACTCCACATCCTCTCACTCAAATCATAAAGCACCTACCATGAACACATGTATGGAGTTGTAGCCACATAAATAGGGAACTCTGAGGCCCCCACCATCTTCCTTGTTCATACATACATAGGGACTATATATTATTTCACTCTTAATTAAATCAGAGGTTATGATTTAGTGAATGAATCTCCGATAAACATTCATTATCATAAATCAGATTTCTAATATCTGATGCATAAATTTTGACCATAAATCCCTAATCGATATGCATCTACTAATGGTTTCATCATTTAAACACATCACAGCTTTAATCGGGCTTCATCATATGAAGTTACCATCATCGATCACTCTATAAATGGATTATAATGAAATATATAAGAATCTTCATAAAAACATAGCATCATTTAATATCAATCTTCATTCATAGATGACCATTTCTAATCCCAAACCATAAGAACCTTCCAATATTGATTGATTGATCGACTTAGTCTTCACTTGGTTCAGTGCAAGTTCATTGGACTTATTTCATGAGGCTATAAAATTATATTACTCTTAAAAGGGTATAAGATTTAGAATTTGCTAAATAATTTTACTTTCTTATAGATGAATGAAAATTCATCACAACATTCAATTGAACACTCATCATGCACCCTTCTACAATACTACAAGTAAATAATTGAGGGGAAAGGAGGACCTATCAATTCTTAAATCATTAAAATATAATAAACCAACAAATATAATGAAAACCTTCATCAATATCTAATATATTTATCATCTCTTGATCTTCATCCCTTAACAAAATTTTGGGTTGGTCAAGTCTGGGTCAGAATATTCAACCATGATATTCAGAGACAACCTCAACTTCTGTTTCAGTTTCTATTATTCATCAAAATATATTTCAACCCACGTTATGATGATTTTTCATTTGGTGGTGAGCTTTAGTGGCTGTGATATTATTCATCCTCAATGATATTGAGAGATCTCATTAATGTAATGAAAAATCTTCAACAGTATTCATGGGTTACAAAGACGGGTTTCAGTCCAATCTTCTCCTACTCATCAGTGAGTATCAGGGGCTTAGGCTTCATCAATCGGTGGGAGAGAGATTTTTTCCTCTTTATAGAAGCTCAGTAAGGGTGAGGTATACATAATGACAATTAATTATAGTAATTTGAAGGATACAGTATTGAAAATTGATGAGATAAATGTTAGCACGAACAGTTAAGAGGAGAACATAATTTATGTTAGGTTATGGTGAGGGTGTGGAAACTTTTGGAATTTTTTCTTCAAAAATCTCATGCATGGTCACTCGCCATGTGGCATGGTAGGTCTGAAGGTAAGGCATTGAATATTTATTTCTAAAACTCATGGTTTTTCAAAACCACAATTATGTTAAGTAATAAATAGGCATGGTAGGTCGGGGAAAGCAGCAATGGTCGGTTATTGGTTCACACATAGTCACTTGATTTTGTGGTGTCATGGTCACATGGATTAAAATATGGAATTTCCATTTATCTATGGTCATGCATGGTCTCTCGAGTGACCATGGCTCTTTGTATGGAAGATAGAATTTGGATTCTTGTGGTGACTTCAATGTCATATCTTACAGACACTTTCTCACTGCCATGGGCACAATTACTTAAGTGACCATGAGCATTCAACTTGTGGTTAGTTGCAAATTTATACCACGTGGTATTTTGGAACTTTTCCCATTAGTCACATTGAAAAGTTTCTTAATTGGCCATTTTTAACATGAATGTTAACTTATTCTTCATTTTTTTCACATTAGTGATTGTAAAAGCGTTTCACTTGAAAAAAATCATAAAAAATAGTATGTTAAATTAAATATAAAAAAAACAAAAAAATAGTAATTAAATTTGACTAAAAAGAAACGGTAAATGGAATAATTACAAAAAACATGTAAAGATTAAATTTAAATATGTGATTTTATAATATTTAAATACAAATGAAAATGAAATAAATAAAATTAATTAATGAAATTAAATAATTTTAACATAAAATTGAGAATAAAAATAATGGTCGACACTAATTTACTCATTCAATCATAAATTAACTATGAAATCAATAAATAACCAATAATTATATATTTTAACATAAAATTAAGAGTTCAATAACTTAACACCAGATTAACATCAATACTGAATTAATCAATCAAAATTATTATTTCGATAATAAAATTAAAATAATTTAAATAAATAATGTGTAAAAAATAAAAAAATTAAAGTCGCATCAAATTCCCGACACTTAATCAATTACACTCATGGTAAATTAAATACATTTTATTTATTTACAAACATATTAAAAACAAGTGGTTATCCTTCAAATGTTTTTAAGGACACTAAAATTAATGAAAATTATAAATCCCTACATTTATTGAAAACAAAATACCTATTATGTGTGACTCACTCATTCCATGTAGGATACACAATTAATCATTTTGAGTCAAACAGATTAGGAAAATATCATAGAAAATAATTTTTTTAAGGGATGATAGGGAATCTAATAAAAAAATCACAATACTAAATAATAATAAAATTTTCCAAGACTTGAAAAAAAATATCCCTAATAGAAAATTATTATAATTTAATTCACATCAAAAATAAATTTAAAAATCATTTATTCTACAAATGAATTATAATAATGACTTTTATAAGAGAACCAAAATTTTGAATGCAATTTCATAAAAAAAACAGATGAAAAATGAACTATGATAGTGATTAATCAAAGCTTAAGAACATATTCTATCATCAAAGAAATAAAATTATAAATAAATTTAAATTAGTGAATTCTATGACACTAACAAGATAATTAAAAAAAATATTAATAAATAAATTATAAAAATTACTCCCAATATATGTGGAATATTTTCTCACTTTTTTACAAAAAATTTGTAACAACCCTTATAGTCATTGAATGAGTTCTCTGGTTTCATGATCAAGTTCCTAAAAGATGAATAGATCATCATAAGTTTACAAAAAAATAAATAGAGTTAAAATTTTTATCCACTTTTCTTTAACAAGTAGCTCCTTTTGGCATTACAGTTCAAAATGACTCTGCCACTGATAAGAAAATCTCACAATTAACCATGAACCCTTCCTGTGTCCAATTATCCTACCACAAATCCACTTTTCATGGTAACAACACTTATGTAAAAACAACTTCACCTCATGGTCAGTAGACCTAGACACATTAAATAATGAAACAAATCATGAGTGAGAGTATCCATTAAAAACTCCAATATTTTTGGTTTCAGAACTTTTTGAGATATAAAAATGATTGAGAAACATTTATTTAAATAAAACATAAAATATAATAACTATAAAATCATGGGTTCCCTACCATTTAATACTAAATGTGTAGTTCATAGACAAACTAATCTCTTTAATGATTATATCCAAGATCATTCAGTGGGTAAGAATTATTTTTAATTGAGTCCTCATTATTTTATAAAATTTAACAAGTTCACACATGACCTCAAGTAACTTAACAACCTAAATAATTTCATATAAAAAATCCAAAACACTAGGACAAATCATTATTACATAAAAAGCTTAAAACCAAAATTTCCATTCAAGGAATCAAGAAAATAAGAATAAATATTAGAAAAAAATTAGAATAACTAGACTTTCTTTTCATTTTCTCACCTTTACTCTCCCCACACATAAGACACTCACTAGATAAAAAAATGATATGCAGTTACTACAACTACATAACTAACTACTTTAGAATGACTCTTTGAAAAAACATCCTTGGGTGAAGCAAGATAAGCATCCTTAAGTTCTTCTAATAAATTCTCAATTTCATGGATAAATGTCTTATTATATAAAAAAAATACATATGTATTGATACACTATTTAAACCTAGTAAAATTTCTAAATACTCTTCTAACTAACTCTTTACATATTAGAAAAAGTCATTTTTAACACCATGTTGAGTAGAACTAACTACATACTTAGCCTCATTCTGAGAACATACATTTTCTAAAATTAAAGTATCATTAACACACTTACTCTCCTCAATTTTGTTGGAACATGGAGAATAATTAGGGTTTGGTTCATAGGAGGGTGGTACACTTTGAATAGATTTATAAATGATATCAGCAAGATAAATTTTTTTAGTATAGACCACTTAATAGTCTTGAAAAATTTATTTCCTAATTTTTTTCTCAATTTTCTCTGATCTTTCTAGTTCTTGTGTAGAATCAGACTCAATAAATTTTTCTTAAAAATGTTTACTGACAGATTTTGTGATAAAATCATCAAAGGGATGATGGTTTTCCTTTAAAACCTTATCTTTAAAAACCTCATATTTGACATTATTCATCTTAATGCTTTCCAAAAGAGGTTACTCTTTATAAACATGAAATTATTCTTGGTCCTCAATATTGTGATGGGTTATCTTACCCTTCAACACATCAATGATATCCCGAATAAAGAAAAATAATTGTCGAAATAAAATTACTTGAGATTTTTTGTCACACACCATATCTATAATAAAGAAGTCTATGTTCAAATATATTTTTACAAATTCATTAAATAATTAATCTACTCTCCCATAAGGAAAAGAATGATACATGTCGGTAAGATTTAGGGAAATAGAAGTCAAATTTATCTCTTTAAAATGATATTTTTGAATAAGGAGTAAGGAATAAGGTTAATACTTGCACCAAAGTCACAAAGGTACCTAATCTCATCACTCTCACCAATTACAAAAAAAATGAAAATAATACTGGGGTCTTTCAGTTTTGGATGAATATTCTTTTGAACTATCGAACTACACTCCTTATTCATGTTTATTATTAAACTCTCACCTAAATACCTCTTGTTAACCAATAAACTTTTTATAATTTTTAGATAAAATGGGACATTTTTCAAAATTCCATAAATATAATGTTTGCATTGATGATCCTAAATATTTTAAGGAATTTTAGGTTATAAAGTTTGTTATTATTTTTAAGCCTTTATAGAAAAGGTATGGAAGAGTAATAATTCTTCAAGACTAGATATTAATTCTCATCATCCTAAAATATCACTTTCTTATTTCCCTCTTTACTGATTTCTCACTACATTGTATTCAATTAAATTTTCTTTTCATGTGATGATTTATTATTTTTCTCATATTCTTCAGATATATTCAAGTTTCCAATTTTAGATTTTTCTATATTTTTATTTCAAAATTCGACATGAAAAATTATTTTATCATCCCTAGATAGTTCTTTTGGTGTTTTTTTTCTAAACATGATGTGGTTGCTACTTCAATTACAAGTTCCCTATTATTTGTTTCAATTATACAAAAAAAAAACTTTAGTGTTCTCTCTTATCAAAATCTATTTCCATTTGACCTGATTAAACTTGAAAAATATTGATGCAAGTATATTGTGAATCTAAATTAGGGATAAATTTCCTAACCACTACATCTAAATCAGAAATGGAATTTAATGATACCACATTATTTTGAAATTGATTTATGGGCTGATTTGAATAAATAGGGGAAATAACAGGTTTCATGACACTTTGTTATCTCTAAGGAATATTGGGGTGAATTTATATCTATAATTATACTAATTAAAGAATGGATAATTATCCCCTTGATTCATAGCTATGTAATTTAAAAACAACACATTTTTCTCAAGCTAGATAGGGAGGTCAAAATTTGGACAACACATTTTATTGTAACTATAAATCCCACGGTGACAACACAATTCCCTAAGAACACCATCATCAACAACCATAACTTGGGTGTTTGATTAAAATCTATAAATGACACTCTTTATTGTTCACTTGTTCTGTGTTTTTTTGGATATTTTATCCAAAATTTATTTGATCTTATCAGTAGTTAAGTTGGATTAATCATGCCCACAAGATTTTTCCCCTCAGTTCTGGTTGTAATGAATAAAATAATTGTAATAGGTATCCATGAGAGGGTGGGTGGCTAACTGATGGTTAGGAAATTATATAATTAGGGATATAAACCTATCCCAAGATTTATAAATTAAATATCTCTCATCTAGGATGAATCCAATAATCATATGTCTAACCTTGGTAGTGTTGTTCTAATGATAGAATTTGGAAACATAGTGATTCAAAAGTTCATCCCCAGATTCAAAGAGTTCCTCATACATGATATGGAACTAAGTCTTTTTCCTCCCCTTCTGAAAGAATAGAAAAATTATCATCCTCAACTCCTCATCACTAAGACCTCACAGAGGAAATTATTGGATAAAACCATCAAAATATCTAAAAAAATCTAAAGATTCTTTTTTGGGAAAGACATTGAATGATGGAATCATGGAGAGATGATATTTCTTGATCTTATATTTCCTAGAACCAGGAAAAAACCGGATTTAATATAGATTACTTGAAACATTAGGTATTTGAAAATCTCTAAGTTTGTCTCCTTGGGGTAGGATCTAAGGGTCGTGGAAGGTTTAAATATTTATTTTCAACTCTGTTTTCCAGATTTTCCATATTCTAAATATTGAATTGTTTTTCTATGTATAGAGAAATGATTCTTGATTTATATAATTAGAGTTACAATGCATCTATTAGAAGTTTGTGTGGGAATATAGGATTATTAGAAATGGATTTTCAAGGAAATCACACAGTACACTTAAAAAATCTAAGAATACTTCTTTATATTAATTTTTTTGAATGTTTTTTTTGAATTGGTTGCACATAACATCCCCGGAAATGGAAACAAAATTTGGCATAAATTGCATTGAAATCATGGAAATTAATTATTTATTTACTCTACTTAATTATATTAATGTGATGAGTGGGGTATCAAGTGCGCATGGAATGAAAATGGTGTGTGAGGGACCAAAACAAAAATTAAAAACAATCAAATGAAACTATGAAAGTAATAGGTGAATATTGAAATATAGAAGTGAAGTGTGTGAGAATAAATATATAAGTACAAGGAAAACATCAAAAAGTTATTGAGACTATTGAATTGATGAAATTAGGGTTTTATTACTATTTTTAACTAAAAATAATAATATTCTCTGATCCTACTCAAAATGATAACTATCATTCTGTGCTGATAGAAAAGGTAAATATTACTAGAGTTTTTGATTTAGTGAACTTTCAAATATAGATGAAAATTATTTAATATTTATCTCTCAATAAAGATTTCATAATTAATCTATTCATTATGGAGAATAGATACACATTCCTTTTCCAATTTTTGGTACTTCGGTCTATGATCAAGAGTCTATTGATTCACCATATTATACTATAGGTTCTTGAGTAGTGAGAAAAGATAGTCATAATTGAATGAATAAGAACATCTAACATAAAATTCACCAAATAATTTTATTAACCAAAATTATAATGGATAACATTATATCATCTCATCAAAGTAAGGATCCCCTAATAAATTTAATTACACATTGTAGGATCAAAAAACCAAAAAAACATGAATAAATAGAAGAATAAATATCTTTGGTGTCATCCCTTCCATCCTAAAACTCCAACTCTAAATTAGCTTATACTACAAGATCAGTCATATCTTATATTTTATTCTCCTATGATAAATGATTTTGGATAGTGGGTATTTTTTTAACTACTTCTTGAGCAGTCACAATTCTGTTTCACCGCCAGCACTATGAGATCCTCTATTCGACTACCTTGGGTAACCCATGGATATTAACCATCAACTTAATTGTAACTTCAATAAAATATTTTAACTATTTGAAATAGACCCACGTGCAGATTCCTTCATCATTAAGTGTTATGGATAAAATTTCCAAAAATCTAGTAATTTTTTAGAAGTTTCCCTAATATTTTCACATTCACCAAGATCCAACCCCTAAATTTGATTTCAATCTCTCAATTAAGATTTATTTTAATAGTGTTGTGAATTTTATTTTAATTGTAATACCTCAAGGAATGTAACCCTCTCCTGGAATCAACATGACATTACTAGAGTACATTCTTCTTATCGATATAATCTGTCAAACAAGTCTCAACTGCTCAAATGATTTCTAGAATTCTGTTTAATAAGTGAAATCTCAAAGAAAGATATAATTTATCCAAGTTATCAAAAATATTTACCCATCACATAGCATGGTGAGTCCTAATCCTCTCATAAAAATCATAGATCACCTAGCATGCACATATACCTGATGTAGTAGACACAAAAATAGTTATATTTAACACCCTAACCATCATTCTATTTTAAACCTGTATATGAACAAAAAGAAAGTACACGGGGTGTAATTTCCTTCACCGACCCCCAAATTAAGCGGTCTCCAGGTCACCACACATGGCTGTGTGCACGGCTGCTACATGGCCAGTGCCTGGCTACCCACGGTAACTGAGTACATGGTGTGTACATAAAAAATTTCAAAAAACTCCTCTTTTTCTCAAAAACACCAAAAAAAGAAAAACATACCTGAAAAAAAAGATCTGGGTTCTTAAAAACATCCCCCCTTAAATAAACTCATCTCTGAATTTCCCTAGCAAGGCGGTGCAGAAGAAGAAACCTCGAATAGCTCCGGCCACTGTGCTCGTACATTAGCCTCCCTATCCAAAGTATCATCTTGTACCCACCCATGCTGCCATAGAACTCATACCGGAGGGACATAACAACCATGGATAACCTTCATACTTTGATCGACAATCTGGAGAGGATGTTCCTCAAATGATGCAACCACTTCCGACTCAACCTCCTCAGGTTGGAAGATATGAGACAGGTCTGAGAAGTAATATCGAAGATGAGAAATATGGAAGACGTAGTGCATAGACCGGTACCTCTGAGGTAACTGCAACCAATGATCAATTGGCCCAACTATCTCCAACACCTCAAACAGACATGCGTACCTCAGAAAAAGCTTACCCAGTCTCCAAATCCTCTTGTGCCCCAACCATGGTGTGACAAGCATGAAAACCTGATCTCTAACCTCGAACTCCATAGGTCATCTCTCATGATTATCGTAAGACTTTTGTCGAGACTGTATAGTACCCATCCTCTTCTGAATCAACTCAATCTACTCTTTGTTCTCATAAACAAGATGAGGTCCTAGCATAGCTACCTCTCCTACCACCGGCCAACATAAAGGTGATCGGTATGGCCTACCATACAATTCATCATAAGGTTCCATCTGAATAGTTTCTTGAAAACTATTGTTGTAGGAAAACTCAAAAAGAAGTATATGATTCTCCCAAGAACCTCCAAAATCCAGTATGCATGCATGAAGAATGTCCTCAAGCACCTGAATCTACGCTTGGACTGGGCATCTGTCTGGGGGTGGTAAGCTGTACTCAAAAGTACCTTTGTACCCAAAGCCTTCTAAATCCCCTTCCTGACCCGAGAAGTAAAACGTGCATCCCTATCTGAAACAATGGATTGTGGAACCCCAGGTAGACGTACAATCCCTTGGATGTAAAACCTTCCAAGCTCATAATAACTAAAGGTCTCCTTGATTGAAAAGAAGTGAACAACCATCATGAGTCTATAAATGAAAACCTAAAATACATCATTCCCTCGAGGTGACCTCAGTAAACCTGTCATGAAATCCATTGTGACATCATTCCACTTCCACTCGGGAATGGGTAACTTCTTCGAAAGACCATATGGTCGATGATGTTCCGCCTTCACCTGCTGACCGGTGGAACACTTCATGACAAAACCAAAAACATATCTCTTCATACTTGGACACCAATACTGATGGTATAGATCATGATAAATCTTGGTGACACCATGATGAACTTCCCAAACTGATAAATTAAATTCCTACATCAGCTCCCCACATTTGTCTGATGGCACCCATACGCACCCTTGTAAATGAAATATCTCATCCTCACCTATCGTCCATCCCAGAATAGGGTCCTCTCTTAACATTTTCTCCCGTAGGACTACGCCTTCTTAATCCGATAGCTTCCTAAATCACACTCGATCAAGAAGAGTAGAGGTAATAGCTATAGAAGAATGAAACGTCTTCCCCTTCTTGTCATGCACCTCCAAATTCATCTCAATGAACAGAACCATACATTTCCACTCACTCCTGGCCATATAAACTGACTGTATCTGAGTCCTCCTGCTCAACGGATCAGCCACTGCATTGCCTTTCCCAGGCGTATAGTCAAGTTCAATGTCAAAAGACTGAAGGTACTCAACCCACCTTCGATATCTCAGAATCAGATCATGCTGAGTGAAGATGTACTTGAGACACTTATGGTTAGTGAAAAAGAAAAAATGATCTCCTAGAGGATAATGTATCCAATAGCGTAAGGCATGAACAACTACAACCAAATCAAGATCGCGTGTCTGGTAATTCCTCTCATGTGGCCTCAACTGTCGAGACCCGTACGTAACGACTCCTACCAACTGCATAAGAAGAGATCCCAACCTGATATTTGAAGCATTACTGTAGACCATATAGATCTTTCTTAGCTTTAGAAATTCTAGTATAGGTGCTGAAATCAACTTCCCTTTTATCTCATGAAAGGCTAACTCACAAAAATCTGACCACAAGAACTTCACACCCTTCTTAGTCAGACTCGTCAGTGGTGCTAGTAAGAATGAAAAGTATTAAATGAAACATCTGTAGTATCCAGTCATCCCTAGAAAACTCTATACCTCAACGAAGTTCTTTGGATGCTCCCAGGAAACTACTGCTCTCTATTTTTCTGGGTTGACTGATACTCTTGTCTTTGAGATAACATGACCCAATAAAGGAATCTGGTCCATACAAAAGTATCATTTTGGGAGCTTAGCATATAACTGATTCTCTCCCAGTGTACTCAAAACAATATCAAGATGTGTGTCATGGTCTTGTTGAGTGTAATAGTACAGAAAGATTTCATCGACAAAGACCACCACAAAGAAATCCAGGTATGGATGGAACACTCAGTTCATCATTGCCATGAAAACCACAGGTGCGTTAGTGAGACCGAACTGCATAACCATATACTAGTATAGACAATACCTTCTCTAGAAAGCTACAAGAGGTATATCAGATGTTCTAATGAAAAACTAATGATAACCGGATCTCAAGTCAATCTTTGAGAACACTTGGGCTCCTCAAACTGTAGAAGGTCCAAGATCCTGCTCTTATTGGGTCTGCTCCACTACAAAAGTATGACATGTACAATGACCCTATGACCCTGCCTGACCACTCTGACCTGATCTACCCTGATGTTGCTGAAAACTGGGAAACTGGCTACCATGACCACAACCTCCACCTCGGCCTGAATGGCCACAAGAAATATAGTTCCCAAACTAGTGAGAAACTACTTGTGTTGCTCCTGAACAAGGAGTCATAGAAGAACCCTTGTCACTAGCTGTTGGTGAGAAGGTATGACAGAATCACTAAAAATGACCCATCTTTCCACAAGATCAGCACTCCACTGGGTCTCTCAAGTAATGTGGCCTCATATGCCAACTCTTTTCGCACTATTATCACACCACCTAGCTACCAGAATAAGTGTCTCATCTCCCTGAATCACTGCATGAAGTCTCCCTACAGCACTTCTGATGCACCCAATTTGTGTATACATTTCCATATATATTATTGAAAATAAAAACATTTTTTCAGCAAATATCTGTTGTTTCATGAACATATTCTTTGATTTTGGTGATTCTATTTACTTTCAAGAACTGTCTGGAAAACATACACAAATCCAGGGAAGTATATTGAAATTTTAAAACTACACAGCGTGTACTTTGTATACACGCAGTGTACTTCCAGACAGGGACATAGATCAAGGAGGGAGTTTCGGCCCATGTCTCCGGCTAAAGCTACATGCAGTGTGAGGTGGCACAACACGCCGTGTACTACTTTTTAGAAGCGGTTGTTTATAAGAAATGTCTACATTCCCATGTGGCCGTTGAAGAAGACATGGTGTGTTCCATTTTCTGCATGCCATGTCTACTATTCTTGAAGGGAATTGGTGGCCAAATTTTGATACTACATGCCCTGTATGGCAGCCCTACACGCCGTGTACCCTCAACTACCAGGAGGCGCCATGCCAAAGTCAAAGACAGCGTGTTAGGGAACCTGACAGCGTAGAATAATGGGCACCAAACTGTGTTTACGGAAGTACACGATGTGTACTTTCTATACACACTGTGTACTTTATTTTTCTATAACAAGAGACCATGTCCTTTGGATTTTGGAGTTCAAAAGCATTGGAGGAGAGAAGAAGATCTAATGATGCCATTCCAAATCCACCGTAGTGCCGTAGTTTCACCATTCCACCTACCGACACCACTCCTCGAAGCTTACATGATGACTTCATCAGGTATCAAGTGCGTTGTTCCTATTATTTCTTTCATGTGTAACTAAACCCCTTGTGTTGGGGAAGTGGGAGAAGAAGGATTTTATTATGTTGTATTAATTTAGATAGTTGTGTTTATTTTATTAATTCTTCTTACTCATCTTAAATCATTACTAAATATTACTGAGAATTCAGATCCAGGACAAGGGAAGAATTATCAGTGATATAATAGAAGAGTAACGGTGAAAGCTTTCATGACCATTGAAAAGGTTTCACTGATTCATAAATGGACTGAACCAAATTATGAATTGAGAAACACTGACTACCGGACCAAGGAGTCAATTTATTCAATTCCAAAGAAGAGGAACTGGACCAAGGAAATATTGTGATAAAAAGGAATCCAAAATGACGAATTATCATGAACAACAAAAACATTTAAGAAATCTGCATAAGAACTCCATAATCACCACATCCTCGACACGTCTTTTCTTCCTATTTTAAACTCTTCAAATTCACTCACTGTTTTCTTTAAAACTGTTAATCATTTCTTCAAAGTAAAACAATATAGTTTTAATCCAAAACCAAAATCAAACTAATCAACTCTAAATTCTGCATACTTCACCTAATTAATTATTAACTCAATTGAATTCATGCACGCCATAGTTCCCTGTGGATCGACCCCGAACTTATGACATTCTAAAGTTTTAAGAACGGGTAACTAAATTTTGGCACCGTTTCCGAGGAATGATGGTTTTTTTGCTAAGATTTAAATTCTTTTAATAAATGATTTAAGTGGAAATAAAAATAAAAAATTATCAAAAATCATTTTCTAATTCCATTTCAAATTTTCCCTTTTGTTTTTCCCTCTTACGCCTGGTTTTTTTGTGTTGGGATGAATCTAAAGTGTATGATCAGACGTCCTACACTATCCAGGAGCACCGAGTCATCGGAACTAATTCCTCTTGACCCAGAAATCGAACAGACTGTAACGCCCCGACCCCAGCTACCCATAGTCGGTGCATTAATTACATAACAATGGCATGATCACAAGAAAGATCAAATCCCGAAAGACCGATTGGTTTAGTAGCCTTGGAAACACTAGATATAATCATAAAGTTTTACATTACATTTCAAAGTGAAAAACTACTACAACAACAAAGTCTTCATATCCACACTATTAACCCCTCATAATATCCCTGCAAGTCATTCATAAATTACTTCTTCACTACCTGGGAAAAATAAAACATAAAAAAGGGGTGAGCTCAGATGCCCAGTAAGGATAACAATATAGCGGAACATTCAAAATAAGCATAAACATTTAAGGCAATGAATTACTAAAACAAAAGTCTTTTAAAATTGAACTTCAACATAGTATGGCAAAAGTAAAATGAAATAATTCCATTTACTTGTTCACATGGATATTCTACTAATCGAATAATCACATGCAATATCAATAACCACTTTCATAATGTTGGAATGCATAATGCCAGACTATCATAACCACAAAGCCAAGGCCTCGTGCCAAGACTACAAATAAGATTTTGTCAAGGCCTTGTGCCAAGACACTAGTTTGTCTCATGAGACCTACCGATGCATCGAGGATCTATAGCGGGCTCCACCCGTCACTTATTAAGTCCAATGCATTCCCATATGAAAAGGTTTAAACATAACATAAACATTCGTATTAAAACTAGCATACGAAATGTCAATAATTTCACCATAAACTATGAATGGTATAAAAATAGGACATCCACAGTCAAACATATCACAAAACCTTCAATAAAATATAGAAGTTTTGTATCATAATAAATCAACTTCAAATAATCTTAAAATCCATCAAAGGATGTTAACATAAATGAAATCAAAATTCTTTTTAAAGAAGTATCTCCTTTTATTTTGAAATCATTTAAGATCCATATAAAATAAAACATTTTCTTTAAAAATATTCTTATAAGCTTGTTTGGAAAGCTTCGACGATTTTATAACGGCGGAAAATAACCGCACCCGCCGTATAAGTTAAAAAAAACATTCTTACCTCAATTCTGTCGAAAAGGTTAAAAAGGACCTTGTTTTGAAAACGACGGAAAGATTCCTTTATAAACCTCTTATAAAAAGTCAAACAAGGGTATAAATGACTTTAACCCATATTCTTGTAAATAGTAAAAATGTTTTGAAATACATTTCGAAAAAACATGGATGTGGATGATAAAGAGATCCCAGTAGATTATTACGTATAATACAACCTCGGATAATGAAGATATTGTGAAATAACCCTTACCTTGTACTTTTCCTTGGTTGTGGTAGGTTAACCTCCTGTATAATGGTGAAATAATTGTTATTAAATTATACAAGAGTCATATACATTAATATGATATCATATATGATCTTTTAATATTGATTTGATAATAATATCTTAGTATTATCGTTGTTTCGGGTGTTAACTTACTTGTTTTCTTTTGTATGTTTTGTTACGTAAGACATGTATGTAAAGGATAGGTTGTATATTATTCATATCCAGAATTATATCAAGTCCTTAAACATCATTTTTTAAATCATTAAATTATACTTGGATGGATACGATGGAGAATGAATCTCATCGCGTTCGTGGAGACGGTAGTCCGTACGTACGCACGAGCGAAAATATCATTCTTTTGATATTAAAATAATATATAAAAGGATGGTATATCATATATAAAGAATCATTAACATGTTAGATTTATTATTTACATGAGTTACACATCATTATTATACCCATCCAAATAATATTATATTGAATAACAATTACACCACGACGTGGAGACGGTAAGCCGTACGTACGCACGTATGGTGACATGTTATTCAAAGGGTGGATAGGATAATGAATATGGTTGTACCATATTTATAATAACATCACAGTATATGTGAGATACTGGAGTTATTATTTTAGAATGGTAAGAATAAAGGAAGAAGAAGTGGAAGAAGAAATGAACTTAGAAAAGGGTGGTGAAATCATTACCTCTTCTTCGGGTTCTTCCTTTTGATTTGATCAAAAGGGCTCCTTAGGTTGGCTTTCTGATCAAACTAAGGCCTCTAGGTTGTATTGAGGGATGTTGGGAGAGTATTTGGGCAGAGTTTGGCCGAACCAAAAGGCTTTAGAGGTGTGAAGAAATGAGAAGGAGGAGTGCCTTTTTATAAGAGGGGTGAGGGGCACCTTTGGAAAAGCTAGAAATATTAATTTATAATAAATTCATATTCGGTTTCTAATGGCTCCAAAATTGACTATTAAAAGGTTAAGGTGGGGATAGGTCGAAAAAAACTCAACCAATAGAATTTAGACAGGTTTGGGTACTTATATTAACCTTATCTTTAAGTATTAACTCTAAGTTAATTAGTTTCACTTTTACAATGTCTCTTTGTATTTTTATATTATATGGTTAATAGACTTACCATATACACACAAGCGACCCCCAAGTGGTCCATTAATGATTAACCTATCATAATATAAGTCTCTTGGCCGAACCTTAGATTTTTAGGAATTTAATATCAATTAATAATATAATATTTGTTTTAAGAACTCTTTTATGTCAATTTTGACACTATTCAATAGTTGATTTTTGTGAAACTCATAACAGATTGATTACTTCGAACAAAGTCAATTAAATCAATCCTAATATATCATATTATCCTAGAAAATTAGTGTAATTCATTAAAAGTTTCATATTATATTTATTTGGGTATTTATAATATCAATTATGTTAATTTTTTTACTATTTTAGTAATTACTGCATCATCATTGTGTCATAAATAAAATAAATTATTTAATGTCTAAAAATTATAAATAAAACATCATTATGTAGGAAATCTTTTTAGCTTTCTAATGAATATTTATAATCGAAAATCCAACATGTATAACCCTATGTAAAAATTGTTCTTCTAAAAGATGTAAGCTTATGCCATTTTTATTTTTATTTTAACTTTATTAATATAATGTGTCCCTACCACATACAATGGCTCCAAGGGGTCCCCAAATTGACCCAAGGATGCCCATGGTCGGGTATGTGTCCACCAATAAGGTTAGGACACGTTCTAGGGTAATTTTGTATTATTATAATATTATTTTTTTTAACCCTTATTTACCGGATTTACCCTTTAACCATGGTAAATAAAATATTTACCGCAGTAATTATTCAAAATGTGTAAAAATAAAAGTTACCTATTTACATAATTTGGACATCCTGATTCCAAATATGGAATCCATTTTCCTAAATTCAAAACACAGAAGTGGCAGAAATTAATTTAAAATTAATTCCCGCTGTCAAAACAAAAAGCGTGTTTTTAAGAGATAATAACTATCAAAAGATTGACACTTGTTTATGTTCGGTTTAATTGTAAAATTATGTCCAATGATAAACATTAAATTGAATGGTAAAAATATATTCTAAATATACTTTAAAACCACTCAAATTCATAATTTATCACTATTAATTATTTTGATTAAAAAAGTTTTTTTTAATTAAAATTTAGAAATTTTCACTATTCATCAAAATATGAAAGTTATCCGAAATGTACCAAAATTTCACCTTAGGCTAAATTCAATATTCCGAATCCAAAAATGAAGTCCATTTTCAAATATAAAATATATATAATTTCAAAAAGTAGGTATTACTATTCATAACGGCTAGTTTGATTAGTTATGGTGTGTTAGAACTCGGTGTTGCGTACAACACACGCTATCACATTATTCAAAGAGAAGCGTACCGTAGAAGCTTGGGGTGTTACATTCTCCCCTCCTTCAAATAATTGCGTCCTCGCAATTTCTAGGGTATTACTGCATAAAAAGACTCGGGTGGTTCTTCATCATAAGTTCCTCGGGTTCCCACGTTGCCTCTTCCATCTTATGATTTCTCCACAAAACTTTTACCAGACGCGTCGTCCGGTTTCTCAGTACTTGTTCTCTTGTATCAAGAATCCTGACGGGCTCTTCGCAATAATACAGATCGGGTTCCAGTTCTAATTCCTCATAGGTGAGTACATGCGTCGGATCAGGCATGTATTTCCTCAATAGAGATACATGGAACACATCGTGAACTTTGGAGAGACTTGGCGGCATTGCCAATCGGTAAGCTACAGCCCCAATTCGTTCTAGAATTTCGAAAGGTCCGATGTATCTGGGACTCAATTTACCTTTCTTACCAAAACGTATGACTCCCTTCCACGGAGATACCTTCAGGAAAACATGATCACCGACTTGAAATTCCAAATCCTTCCTTCGATTATCGGCATAGCTCTTCTGCCTACTTTGAGCTGCTTTGATGTGATTTTGGATTACTTTCACCTTTTCCACCGTTTCCTCCACCAGTTCTGGGCCTACAAGTTTTCTTTCACCAACGTCATCCCAACAGGTTGGTGTACGACATCTCTTTCCGTATAACGCTTCATATGGTGCCATCTGAATACTCGAATGGAAGCTATTGTTATAGGAAAATTCTACTAGTGGTAAATATTGATCCCACATACCCTGAAAATCATGTGAGCAAGATCTCAACATGTCTTCTAAGGTCTGAATAGTCCGTTCTGATTGTCCGTCTGTCTGAGGGTGGTAAGCAGTGCTCAAATGAAGTTCAGTATCCAGGGATTTCTGAAGACTTTTCCAAAATCTTGAAGTAAAACGGGGATCACGATCAGAAACAATCGATAGGGGTACTCCATGAAGTCTCACAACTTCATTAATGTATAGTCTTGCTAGACGTTCCAGGGGTAGATCTTCTCTTATAGCAAGAAAATGTGCTGACTTGGTAAGACGATCAACAATAACCCATATTGCGTCGTTCCTTCTAGGAGTCTTTGGTAGCCCCATGACAAAGTCCATCGTAATATTGTCCCATTTCCACTCCGGTATGGGAAGAGGTTGCATGACTCCTCCAGGCTGTTGCCTTCCAGCTTTGACTTGTTGACAAACCATACATCTTGACACAAAATCAGCAATCTCCCTCTTCATGTTGTCCCACCAAAAATGTTCCTTCAAATCTCTATACATTTTGGTGCTCCCAGGGTGTATAGAGAAATTGGAACTATGAGCATCATCCAGCAATTCCCTTTTTAGATCAGGTAAATCGGGAACACAAAGTCTCTTCCCGAATTTCAAAATTCCATCTTCATACACAAAGTCTCTCAATCTCCCATCATTCACAGCTTTAATCTTCTTTTGGAATTCTTCATCATCGGTCTGAGAACTCTTAATCCTTTCTAGTAAAGATGGTTTGGCAACCATTTGAAAAAGCATTGATGATTCACCTTCCCTGGTTATTCCCATGTCCATCTTCTCTAGATCCATGAAAATTGGGTCCCTTTCAATTCTCATCATGTTCAGAACTCCATGGTCTTTTCTGCTCAAAGCATCTGCTACTTTGTTTGCCTTCCCCGGGTGGTAGTGTATCGTGCAATCATAATCCTTGAGTAATTCAAGCCATCTCCTTTGCCTCATGTTGAGTTCTTTTTGTGAGAAAATATACTTCAAACTCTTGTGATCAGTATAAATCACACATTTTTCACCATAGAGGTAGTGCCTCCATATCTTCAAAGCAAAGATCACAGATGCTAACTCAAGATCATGAGTAGGATAGTTTTGTTCATGAATTTTCAACTGTCGTGATGCATAGGCAATAACTCTATCATTCTGCATAAGGACACAACCAAGTCCTTTCTTTGATGCATCACTATAAATAACGAACCCATCATTCCCCGATGGTAGAGTCAATATAGGAGCATTGACTAATCTTTTCTTCAATTATTCGAAACATTCTTCACACTCTTTTGTCCAAACAAATTTAACCCCTTTACGTGTGAGCTTCGTTAATGGGTTAGCCAATCGGGCAAAATTCTGGACGAAACGTCGATAATAACCTGCCAAGCCAATAAAACTACGTACCTCAGTTATACTCGTAGGTGCTGGACATTCTTGGATTGCCTTGGTCTTAGAAGGATCAATAGAGATTCCATCTTTAGAGACAATATGGCCAAGAAAAGAAATCTCCTGAAGCCAGAATTCACACTTTCTAAACTTTCCATATAATTCATGCCTCCTCAGAGTCTTCAAGATAATGCGCAAGTGATTTTCATGATCTTCGTAGGTTTTGGAGTATACCAAGATATCATCAATAAATACCACCACAAATTCATCGAGATACTCCTTGAAAACTCTATTCATTAGATCCCGGAATACAGAGGGTGCATTAGTCAATCCAAACGGCATTACAGTAAACTCGTAATGCCCGTACCTGGTTCGAAATGCTGTTTTCGGAATGTCTTCCTTCTTCACACACAACTGATGGTATCCAGATCGAAGGTCAATCTTTGAAAAGTATTGAGCTCCATGCAGTTGGTCAAATAAATCATCAATACGAGGTAGGGGATACTTGTTCTTTATCGTTATAGCATTGATCTCCCTGTAATCGATACATAACCTCATAGATCCATCTTTCTTTTTAACAAAAAGAACAGGGGCTCCCCACGGAGAAACACTAGGGCGAATAAATCCCTTATTACTCAATTCCTCTAGTTGTTTCTTTAGTTCGACTAGCTCTACAGTGGCCATTCTATAAGGGGTCTTCGATATAGGCCTTGATCCAGGAATCAAATCAATAGAAAACTCAATTTCTCGTTCTGGAGGATGTCCAGGTAAATCTTCTGGAAATACATCTACAAATTCTTTCACAACAGGTACATCCTATATTTGAACATTCCTTTCCTCACCGATAGTTACTTCATTCTCTTCCTCCCCAATAATTGAATTAAGTTGAGCTACTGGGGGTGGGTCTAAATAAGAATTAAGTGGTGACGATTCTGCTCTAAAAATAAGGTGTTCCTTATCATTATCATCAAGAATCGTAACCTCTTTCTTCTTACAATAAATATTCGCATGATAGTCCGAAAGCCAGTCCATACCGAGGATTATATCAAACTCAATCATAGGTATGACGATGAAATCAGCAGATAAAGAAAATTTATGTTCTCTAATGGGGACTGATTCACAAAACTTTGTTGCAACGATACTTCCCTTAGGAGTTTTAACTGACAACTCCCTTATTAAATCAAATTGGAAATATCTAATTTTATTAGCAAACTGGGAAGATATGAAACAATGCGATGATCCAGAATCAAATAATGCATTTGCTAAACTTGAGGAAACCATTAAATTACCTGCCACCACGTCTTTCGGAGCTTCTACCTCAGCAGTAGTGATAGCATAAGCCTGGCCTTGATCCCTTGGCCTTTTCTGAGGTAAGTTCTCCTGACGCTTAGGACATGCATTTGCATAATGCCCCATCTCCCTGCAATTGTAGCACTGAACGTTGGTAGCTTCCTTCTTCCCCTTGCAATCATGAGCTTGGTGGCCTTTTTCACCACACTTGTAACAGACTCCCATTCCCTTCAGGCAAGCACCGGGGTGTTTCTTCCTGCACTTACCACAAGATGGATATTCAACCTTTCCCTTCTTCCCCTTATTTCCATTCCCAGATTGATCAGTAGGTCTCTTCTTCTCTTGCTTTGCTTTAAAGTCATAAGACTTAGAGAATTCCTTTTCGGTCTTGATAGCACATGAGACAATGTCTTCGTACGATGAAAAGGATTGTGAGACTAATGCTCGACGGAGAAATGGTTTTAACCCATCAAAGAAACGATCAATCTTACTTCTTGGGTTGCGAATATAATCACCAGCGTACCTCGCTAACCTTGTAAAGTTAGCCTCATACTTTGTGACATTCTCATCCTCCTTTTGTCTCAGACTCAGAAATTGTCTTTCCATATCTGCTCGATGGTCGCGAGGAAAGTATTTTTCTAAAAACAGATCTTTGAACTCCATCCATTCCATGTTTGATACTTCATCATCTTCCTTCATGTTTTGAATCAATGACCACCATTGATCAGCATCTCCAGTGAGGCGGTAAACTGCCATGATAACTTTTTCCCTTTCACTGCTCCCCAAAGCCTGAAATATTTTCTCTAGGGAATTTATCCATTGCTCAGCTACTAAGGGAATTGTACTCCCATTGAACGTTGGTGGTTGTTGCCTCATGAATCGATCTAACATTGATCCTCCACGCTGCGGATCATGGTGCTCCATACGGGTAAGGTTATTATTCATAACCTGAGTAAGTTGTCCCAGTATGGTGATTAGCTGATCAGCACCAGTTGCATCTCCAGCCCCACTATAATTATCTTGAGCAGGAGGGAAATCCCTACATGGAGTGCGTGCATTGATACGGTTTCCATTTCTTCCACTAGGCGCCATTTCTAAACAATGGCATAAACTAGATCAGTTTATGAATCAAAATACATAATCCCATACTTATAAAATACTTAACATAAATTGAACTATTTATGGATATAATCCATAATCATAAAAATGTTTTTCTTTGAGGAAGTATATACTCATAAACCCTTCATAATGATTTGTAAAGATAATGAGAGTTATCCTAAGCATATCCCCCGGGAGTGTCGTAACCAAGAGTGCAGCAAGGCCCGTTGTCGTGCACCAGTTCCCGTTCGAGTCTAGCTCAAAGCGGTGTTTTCGGGTTTTACCCCTAGGTACATCTGTGCCAGAGCCGCCTCTACCTGCTCGTATCCAGACAGGGATGTATTGCTCGGAAAACTCACAAAATATCTACAATACCAAAATTCTAGGAAGTTCTTCTATACTAATCCTCAAAGTTCATCTTAGATCTACGTGCTCTAATCAGAGTTTATCTAAATCTAGCTTCCAAGGTTTGTACTAAACTTTCTCTGATACCAACTGTAACGCCCCGACCCCAGCTACCCAGAGTCGGTGCATTAATTACATAACAATGGCATGATCACAAGAAAGATCAAATCCCGAAAGACCGATTGGTTTAGTAGCCTTGGAAACACTAGATATAATCATAATGTTTTACATTACATTTCAAAGTGAAAAACTACTACAACAACAAAGTCTTCATATCCACACTATTAACCCCTCATAATATCCCTGCAAGTCATTCATAAATTACTTCTTCACTACCTGGGAAAAATAAAACATAGAAAAGGGGTGAGCTCAAATGCCCAGTAAGGATAACAATATAGCGGAACATTCAAAATAAGCATAAACATTTAAGGCAATGAATTACTAAAACAAAAGTCTTTTAAAATTGAACTTCAACATAGTATGGAAAAAGTAAAATGAAATAATGCCATTTACTTGTTCACATGGATATTCTACTAATCGAATAATCACATGCAATATCAATAACCACTTTCATAATGTTGGAATGCATAATGCCAGACTATCATAACCACATAGCCAAGGCCTCGTGCCAAGACTACAAATAAGATTTTGTCAAGGCCTTGTGCCAAGACACTAGTTTGTATCATGAGACCTACCGATGCATCGAGGATCTATAGCGGGCTCCACCCGTCACTTATTAAGTCCAATGCATTCCCATATGAAAAGGTTTAAACATAACATAAACATTCGTATTAAAACTAGCATACGAAATGTCAATAATTTCACCATAAACTATGAATGGTATAAAAATAGCACATCCACAGTCAAACATATCACAAAACCTTCAATAAAATATAGAAGTTTTGTATCATAATAAATCAACTTCAAATAATCTTAAAATCCATCAAAGGATGTTGACATAAATGAAATCAAAATTCTTTTTAAAGAAGTATCTCCTTTTATTTTGAAATCATTTAAGATCCATATAAAATAAAACATTTTCTTTGAAAATATTCTTATAAGCTTGTTTGGAAAGCTTCAACGATTTTATAACGGCGGAAAATAACCGCACCCGCCGTATAAGTTAAAAAAAACATTCTTACCTCAATTCTGTCGAAAAGGTTAAAAAGGACCTTGTTTTGAAAACGACGGAAAGATTCCTTTATAAACCTCTTATAAAAAGTCAAACAAGGGTATAAATGACTTTAACCCATATTCTTGTAAATAGTAAAAATGTTTTGAAATACATTTCGAAGAAACATGGATGTGGATGATAAAGAGATCCCAGTAGATTATTACGTATAATACAACCTCGGATAATGAAGAGATTGTGAAATAACCCTTACCTTGTACTTTTCCTTGGTTGTGGTAGGTTAACCTCCTGTATAATGGTGAAATAATTGTTATTAAATTATACAAGAGTCATATACATTAATATGATATCATATATGATCTTTTAATATTGATTTGATAATAATATCTTAGTATTATCGTTGTTTCGGGTGTTAACTTACTTGTTTTATTTTGTATGTTTTGTTACGTAAGACATGTATGTAAAGGATAGGTTGTATATTATTCATATCCAGAATGATATCAAGTCCTTAAACATCATTTTTTAAATCATTAAATTATACTTGAATGGATACGATGGAGAATGAATCTCATCGCGTTCGTGGAGACGGTAGTCCGTACGTACGCACGAGCGACAATATCATTCTTTTGATATTAAAATAATATATAAAAGGATGGTATATCATATATAAAGAATCATTAACATGTTAGATTTATTATTTACATGAGTTACACATCATTATTATACCCATCCAAATAATATTATATTGAATAACAATTACACCACGACGTGGAGACGGTAAGCCGTACGTACGCACGTATGGTGACATGTTATTCAAAGGGTGGATAGGATAATGAATATGGTTGTACCATATTTATAATAACATCACAGTATATGTGAGATACTGGAGTTATTATTTTAGAATGGTAAGAATAAAGGAAGAAGAAGTGGAAGAAGAAATGAACTTAGAAAAGGGTGGTGAAATCATTACCTCTTCTTCGGGTTCTTCCTTTTGATTTGATCAAAAGGGCTCCTTAGGTTGGCTTTCTGATCAAACTAAGGCCTCTAGGTTGTATTGAGGGATGTTGGGAGAGTATTTGGGCAGAGTTTGGCCGAACCAAAAGGCTTTAGAGGTGTGAAGAAATGAGAAGGAGGAGTGCCTTTTTATAAGAGGGGTGAGGGGCACCTTTGGAAAAGCTAGAAATATTAATTTATAATAAATTCATATTCGGTTTCTAATGTCTCCAAAATTGACTATTCAAAGGTTAAGGTGGGGATAGGTCGAAAAAAACTCAACCAATAGAATTTAGACAGGTTTGGGTACTTATATTAACCTTATCTTTAAGTATTAACTCTAAGTTAATTAGTTTCACTTTTACAATGTCTCTTTGTATTTTTATATTATATGGTTAATATACTTACCATATACATACAAGCGACCCCCAAGTGGTCCATTAATGATTAACCTATCATAATATAAGTCTCTTGGCCGAACCTTAGATTTTTAGGAATTTAATATCAATTAATAATATAATATTTGTTTTAAGAACTCTTTTATGTCAATTTTGACACTATTCAATAGTTGATTTTTGTGAAACTCATAACAGATTGATTACTTCGAACAAAGTCAATTAAATCAATCCTAATATATCATATTATCCTAGAAAATTAGTGTAATTCATTAAAAGTTTCATATTATATTTATTTGGGTATTTATAATATCAATTATGTTAATTTTTTTACTATTTTAGTAATTACTGCATCATCATTGTGTCATAAATAAAATAAATTATTTAATGTCTAAAAATTATAAATAAAACATCATTATGTAGGAAATCGTTTTAGCTTTCTAATGAATATTTATAATCGAAAATCCAACATGTATAACCCTATGTAAAAATTGTTCTTCTAAAAGATGTAAGCTTATGCCATTTTTATTTTTATTTTAACTTTATTAATATAATGTGTCCCTACCACATACAAGTGGCTCCAAGGGGTCCCCAAATTGACCCAAGGATGCCCATGGTCAGGTATGTGTCCACCAATAAGGTTAGGACACGTTCTAGGGTAATTTTGTATTATTATAATATTATTTTTTTTAACCCTTATTTACCGGATTTACCCTTTAACCATGGTAAATAAAATATTTACCGCAGTAATTATTCAAAATGTGTAAAAATAAAAGTTACCTATTTACATAATTTGGACATCCTGATTCCAAATATGGAATCCATTTTCCTAAATTCAAAACACAGAAG
The DNA here is from genome assembly GCA_963277665.1 of Viscum album. NCBI lineage: Eukaryota > Viridiplantae > Streptophyta > Magnoliopsida > Santalales > Viscaceae > Viscum > Viscum album. The sequence goes on from OY728128.1 coordinate 602,399,324, forward strand.
TGGCAGAAATTAATTTAAAATTAATTCCCGCTGTCAAAACAAAAAGCGTGTTTTTAAGAGACAATAACTATCAAAAGATTGACACTTGTTTATGTTCGGTTTAATTGTAAAATTATGTCCAATGATAAACATTAAATTGAATGGTAAAAATATATTCTAAATATACTTTAAAACCACTCAAATTCATAATTTATCACTATTAATTATTTGGATTAAAAAAGTTGTTTTTAATTAAAATTTAGAAATTTTCACTATTCATCAAAATATGAAAGTTATCCGAAATGTACAAAAATTTCACCTTAGGCTAAATTCAATATTCCGAATCCAAAAATGAAGTCCATTTTCAAATATAAAATATATATAATTTCAAAAAGTAGGTATTACTATTCATAACGGCTAGTTTGATTAGTTATGATGTGTTAGAACTCGGTGTTGCGTACAACACACGCTATCACATTATTCAAAGAGAAGCTTACCGTAGAAGCTTGGGGTGTTACACAGACTCTGCTTCGTTGTCGATGTGAACTAAAATAAACTCACAACCAGCAACCCTCTACCATGGCAAACATAGAAGAGGGAGCACCAGCCGTGGATGATGCAGCTGAGAATCAGTACCAGGATCATCAGCCTCCCGCTGCTGGTCTACCAGAGAAGGTGCTCGGGGCATTCCTGGAATTCCTCCCAAGGTATTACCAATGGTCGTCGCAGCAACCTCCTCCGACATACGACCAACTCCAACAACCGCATCAACTTTTCCCACGGCCATACTTCCCCCTCAGGAGCATTTCATGCAAGCTCCACCCCCTCAGCAGCAACCTCCAAGACGTACCCTTATGGAGTACAATCATCCTTTAATCCAAGGTGCTGATACGGGCATCGTCCATCCTCCAGTCCAGGACCAGCACTTCGAGATCAAGCTTGCTATCATGCAGCTGATTTAGAACACTATCCAATTCGGTGGCTTGCCCAGTGAAGACCCGAACGCCCATCTCTCCAACTTTCTGGAGATCTGCGACACATTTTTTTACCATGGCGTGTCCGAGGATGCCATCCGTCTTCACCTATTTCCCTTTTATTTACGGGACAAGGAAAAAGACTGGATCAAGAGGCTGCCACAACGATCTATGCTCACCTAGGAGGAGCTAGCCCAAGCATTCCTATCCAAGTACTTTCCACCATAAAAGATAGTGACACTCCGCAATGAGATCCATAATTTCGAGCTGCACGACTCCGATTCGTTGTACGATTCCTTAGAACGCTTCAGAGAAATGTTAAGAAAATTCCCCCACAATGAACTCCAAGTCTGGATACAAGTCCAGACCTTCTACGGAGTACATAAAACAAATACCAAGTCTGTGGTGGATGCTGATGTTGGAGGTACGGTGATGTGGAAATCACCCGAAGATCTATTCGAACTAATGGAAGACATGTCAGCCAACAGCTTCCAGTGGCACTCTAAGTAGGGGACTGAAAAGAAAGGTATGCACAATATTGATGCTACCACTATGTTAGCTGCTCAGTTGGATGATGTGTCCAAGAAAATCGACACATTGAACCTAAAAGGATCAACTCCAGTTCATGCGGAGAACCATCCAGCATGCGGTGACTGTGGTGATAACCACATCATGGGAGAATTCCCATGTTCGTCTGGAGGCCCTTCGACGAGCGAGGTGAGTTATGTTGCCCAAAATCGAGGGCCCAACTAGTACCAACAGTACCAAAACCTGGCATGGTGAGATCAATAGAACACAGGCTGGGGCCAACAATAGTAGAATCCTCTACCCCAATGACCACCCAGTTACAACCAACCTCCATACCAGAACCAATACCAAAGGCTGAAACAACCCCAGAAGGGTCCTTTTCAGTAACAAGGGTATCAAAAACCTCACACACATCAGCCACGGCATCCACCTCCTCCACTGGCTCATCATCCACCTCCACAGGAGAACACTTCAAGGTTAGAGGATCTGATGACTAAATTCATATCTACTACAGAGAGTCGTTTCCAAAATGAGTATGCTTCGATTCAAGGCTTGGATAATTAGATTGGCCAGCTGGCAAATCAACTCTCAAGAAGGCAGCCTGGTACACTACCAGGAAACACATAGAATAATCCAAGGGAGGACACCCATGCTGTCATGCTCCGAAGTGGCAAAGAGATCCAACGGACCCAACCAACACAGCCAGGTGTACCCACACCCCCTGATAATGAAGAACGTACTAGTACCGACCCCTCCTCATCCAAAAGCCTGCATAAGGAGGCATTGCAGAATAAAGGAAAGGAGGTAGTCTAACCATTCAAGCCTACATTACCTTTTCCAGAGAGAATGAAGCAAAGCAAGCTGGACCACCAGTTCAGAAAATTCATGGATGTGTTCAAGAAGCTCTACATCAACATACCATTTGCTGTGGCCCTAACACAAATACCTACATATTCCAAATTCATGAAGGAAATCATCTCAAATAAGAGGAATATGGAATATTTTGGTGTTATTTCACTAACAAAGGAGTTCTCCGTGGTGGTTCAACAATCCATTCCTCCAAAGCTTTAGGATCCAGGTAGTTTCACCATTCCTTGTACAATTGGATCCTGTGAGTTTGGGAAGTCCCTCTGTGACTTAGGGGCCAGCGTGAAACTCATGCCCCTTGGAGTTTTCAAGAAGCTGGGACACAACGAGCTCAAGCCTACCCATGTAGCCCTTCAACTTGTTGATTGATCCATCAAACATCTGAAGGGACTATAGGATGACGTACTGGTCAATGTGGGTAGCTAGATCCTCCCCACTAATTTCATCATCCTCGACATGGGGGATGACTAGGAAGCACCTCTTATACATGGAAGACCTTTCTTGGCAACATGGAAGGTATTGACCGATGTAAACCAAGGAGAGCTTATTTTCTGGGTAGGGGATGAAAGAGTTTCCTACAACGTCCATAAGGATGTAACACATTCTTCCTTGTCAGAGCATGAGGACTGTTATGCAGTGTCCACCATGGTGACTCCTTTTAGAGAAACCAAGGATGATTTGGTATGTTCTTTTACTTCAAATAAATTAACTTTTCTAGATATTCTATTAGAAGAAGTTCCAGAAGACTTGAAATTCATAGAAGGCCAGGGCGGCCACTATTGGCAATGTGCAGTTGTTCCTGATAGTTTGGAAATAGACAAGGTGCAACCACTTGTGCCTTCGATTTTAAAGGCTCCTGAACTCGAAATGATGCCTCTTCCATCTTCTCTCAATTATGGGTATTTAGGACCCAATAAAACTTTTCCTATTATAATTAATTCATAACAGTCATTGGAACAGAAATATTCACTTTTACAGGTTCTCAAATAGTGGATGCACGCTATTGGGTGGACAATCACTGATCTGAAGGGAATCAACCCTACCATTTGCACTCACAAGGTGCTACTTGAAGAAGGTGCCAAGAAATATCTGCAACCACAACGATGCTAGAATCCTCCCATGAAGGAAGTTGTAAAAAAAGAGGTGATCAAATTATTAGATGCAGGCATCATCTGTCCCATCTGAGATAGTCTGTGGGTGAGTCCTCTCCAAGTGGTACTTAAAAAGGGGGGTATCACTGTGATTTTAAATTAAAATAACGAGCTCATCCCTACACGCACTATCACGGGATGAAAAGTTTGTGTGGATTACCAAAATCTAAACGTTTCCACAAGAAAGGATCATTTCCCCTTTCCATTCATGGATCAAATTCTAGAGTGACTAGTAGGGCACAACTTCTATTGCTTCCTCGACAGTTTCTCCAGCAACAACAAAATCTACACTGCACTAGAGGATCAGGAAAAAAGCACATTCACTTGCCCCTACCACACATTTTATTATTGAAGGATGTCTTTTGGCATTTGCAATGCCCCCACCACCTTCCAGCATTGTATGCTGGCCATCTTCCAAGACATGGCGGAATGAATCCTGGAGGTAATCATGGATGATTTTTTTCTTTACGGAAAATCTTTCAACATTTGTTTACGACACCTGGAGCTAGTTTTGGAACGATGTGAGCACACTAACATAGTCTTGAACTGGGAAAAGTGTCATTTCATGGTGCAAAGAGGAATAGTCCTTGGCCACGGAATTTCAGAAAAGGGGATAGAGGTGGACCCAGTGAAGATCGAAGTCATTTCACGACTACCTATACCGACTTCCGTTCACTCCATCCGCAGCTTCCTGGGGCATACAGGTTTTTACAGGCAGTTTGTCCATGACTTCTCCAGAATATCCCAGCCCCTCACGAATCTTCTAACCAAGGATGCCATATTTGAGTTCGATGAGACATCTGTCAGATCTTTTGAGCATTTAAAGCAGCGCCTGGTGGAAGCTCCAGTTATGATTTCTCCCAACTTGGAGGAACAATTTGAGGTCATGTGAGATGCGAGTGACTACACAGTTGGAGCAGTCTTGGGATAGCGACTTGACCGGATTTTCTGACCTATCTATTATGCCATCAGGATGATCAATGAGGCACAGATCAACTATAGCACCACAGAAAAGGAGATTCTTGCAGTGGTTTTTGCATTTGACAGGTTTCGTTCTTACTTAGTGTTGTCTAAAGTTATTGATTATACTGACAATGCAGAACTAAAGTACCTACTCAATAAGAAAGATGTGAAGCCCCGATTGATCCGCTGGGTACTCCTCCTACAAGAATTCGATCTTGAGATCTGAGATAAGAAAGGGAGTGAGAACTTCATTGCTGACCATCTCTCCCACCTCGAGCTACCTCATTTGGAGAAGTAAGAAGATCAGGAGATTAGTGAGGATTTTCCTGATGGGAACCTCTTTTCGATCAACAAAACACCTAGACCATGTTTTAATGATATCGCTAATTTTCTAGTTACAGCTGTCGTTCACCCCGACCTCTCCTTCCAGCAAAGGAATAGATTTTTCTCTGATGTGAAAAGGTACTTCTGGGAGGATCCTCTACTATTCCGATCCTGTGCAGATGGATTGATCCACCGTTGTATCCCAGAGAATGAAGTTCACTGTGTCCTGGAGTTCTGTCACGACTCACCAGTAGGAGGAAATCATGGGTTGGATCGTACCATAGATGAGATCATGCGGTCTAGATTTTTCTGGCCCACCATGCATAAAGATGATCGGGCCTTTGTTTCATGTTGCGATCGGTGCCATAGGATAGGTAATGTGGGATGTAGAGCCGAGATTCCCCAGCACCCCATCCTAGAGGTCGAGATTTTTGACGTCTGGGGTATAGATTTCATTGGTCCTTTTCCCCCATCTTTTGGGAACACTTACATCCTGGTCTACATTGACTACGTCTCCATGTGGGTGGAAGCCAATGCTACGGCACACGACATATCCAAGGTAGTCATGAATTTCTTAAAGAAAAATATTTTTAGCAGGTTTGGGGTTCCACGAGTACTGTTCAGCGATAGTGGGACCCACTTCGACAACACACTGATGAGAGGGATACTGTCGAAGTATGGAGTAAAGTATCATATGGGGACACCATATCATCCCCAGTCCAGCGGGCAAGTCAAGCTCTCCAACCGTGAGCTCAAGAAGATCCTGGGGAAAACAGTGAGCACTTCGTGGAAGGACTGGTCCACGAAGTTAGATGATGTCTTGTGGGCATATCGGACTGCTTTCAAAACACCACTGGGAATGTCCCCATTCCACCTCGTCTATGGAAAGCCCTTCCATCTACCATTTGAATTGGAAGACAAAGCCTACTGGGCCGTCAATGCCTTAAATTTTGATCTGAAGGTAGCTGAAGAGAAATAGAAGTTCCAACTGTCAGAACTATATGAAATCATATTAGAGGTGTATGAGAATTCCAAGCTGTACAAGGAGAAGAAAAGAGACTTTCACAACCTAATGATATCACGAAAATCTTCCCAACCCGGTGATCAGGTACTTCTCTTTAATTCTCGTCTTTGCTTATTCCCAGGGAAGTTGAAGTCACGATGGTCGGGACCATTCCACGTTGTACGCGTATTCCATCATGGAGCGGTAGAAATTTCTAGAGAAGATGGTCAACTATTCAAGGTAAACAGGTAGCGGTTGAAATCTTACCATCCTACAGACAACAGGGTGGGAATGTTGTCCACCATACAGCTCAGGTAAGCAAGGTAAGTAGGTCGAGCCAACGACCTAAAACAAAGGAGCTTTCTGGGAGGCAACCCAGAAAATACACACCGTATACCACTTTTATACACGACTTGTACTTTTTCATTTTTATATATTTTCTAACTATTATAACTATATAGATTAAGTAGGTAATAAACAGGGATGATGCTGATGCCGATGGTACGGTCACTGGAGTTTATCCGAGCCGTCGCCGGTTCGAATCCCTCCAGACCTACTTTCAGAACGGAGTTCATCCTTTTTCTACTCGTGTTTATTTACACAGCGTGTGTGGTATTTTTCATGTATATATATATATATAAATGTGTTTAAATATAATAAAACCCATGATGGTGATGGGATGGTTGGCTAGAATCCTACCACGATTCCAAAAGGCTTGGGTTCGAATCCAGAAAACCGTCCCATTTCCATAATTTCTTCTTTTAATAAAACCACATGATGTGCATTTCAATATAAACCGTTTGTGCCATAATTGTTTCACTATAAAGTAAATTTTTTTAAAAAAAATAAGAAATAACAAGCGGGTGAAGTTGGAGGATTGTCAATGTCTCGGCACTGGGTTCAAAAGGCCTGAGTTCGAATCGCGCTAATCTCCCCACTTCATCCCCATCCTTTCCTAAATAAAAACCACATGCCGTGCATTTATTTCTTCTCGTGTGTATAGGATGTATAGAATAAATATATATATAATAAATATGAACAGCAGAACAACCTTTGCTCCAGTGGTTGAGGGCATCCATTCGGAACAGTCGATCGCCGGTTCAAATCCCGCCCCAGGCACCAGATCAAAGGTTGTAGTACTCTTTTTCTAATTTTAAATTACACAGCATGTATTTTCCAATATACATCATGTATAGGTTTATTTGTAACAGAATTTATCAATATAACTATTTTATTTTAATTAATAATAACAAATATTATATAGTTTACTATAATAATTATATATTTATATATATAGTTTAAATAAAAATGGTAATACACGGCGTGTATTCCAAACATACACGCCGTGTACCTCGCCTATATAGGCTGTGGGCCACCCAAAATGAGCCCGTGTCGGGTGGGCTCCCCATTTCCTCCCCTCTTCCCATTTTCTTCTCCCAAACACGACCCCAATCCCCATTGCCAGATCTATCATTTTGGAGCTTTTAAAGCTCTGATTCTTCTTGCATTGTGATCCTCGGTCAAGGTACACCGTGCTTCAACACCTATTTCAGATTTTTAGAGTCGTTTAGGGTGTTTTCCGGATTGACCGACTGTTCGGATTCCGCCTGTACACAGCCACGAAATGAAGAACACACGCCGTGAAGTTCTGTACATGGCCACACACCAAATATTTCGAAATTTGAATATACATGGTGTGTATGTTCGGTACACACCGTGCCCACGTACACCTTTGCACATGGCCTCACGCACAATTTTCACATACATGGCGTGTGTGTTTGGTAAATGCCATGTATGTCATTCCCTTGGGCCCCTCCATGTGTGGCACATAACACGACCTCTCACCCCATGTTCCCGTACACAGCGTGTGTGTTTAGTACACGCCGTGTGTTTTAGTTCATTCGTTCGGCCCATGTCTCGCCCCTTATACAGCCATGTACCTCGCGAAAATGACACGATGTGTCGTTACACTACATGGCATGTAGTTTTTTTGAACTGATAAAGACATGGCCGTGTCATTTTTAACACACGACCAGCTACACTTTGAGTGAACACGGCGTGTATGTTCGGTACACGCCGTGTACTTTTACATGGTCTATTTTTCACCCTCGGCGTGTCTATCTAGAGAACACGAGATACTCCACATTTTTTACTACATGTTGTGTACTCTAGAATACACGCCGTGTAGTTTTATTTTCCATTTTTCTCACATTTTTATTGTTTTGTTTTTTTTTTCTTTCTTTTTATTTTGTTTTGTTTTCTTTTTCATTCTATTTCAGGATATAGAAATCATGATCCTTCCCAAGGGAAGCGACCAACCTCTGCCACTGAGGGCAAGAGGCCCATCTATCGTCGGATCTGACTCTGCCCACCTACGCAGCCGGACCCAGATGCTCCAGTCTTAGAGCTCCCTCCATTGGCCATTCTGCTACCACTCACTCCCTTAGTAGAGTCCAGGTCTCCTTCTGCTGCCCCTCCACCATCCCTCACCGAGATTCCATGCACCACCATTTCTACTGTACCGGCTGCAACTTTCCCTGCGCTATCGTCATCAGCAGCTGGTCCCTCTTCGAGCACATCATCCACCGAGCCACCCCCTACTTCGGCAGATCCACCCATAAAGCCAGCCACTACTGCTGCACCGGCACCTAGGCCAGGACCTATAGGTACTCCCTATCCTTTCAAGGTATTCCTAGTCACCGATCTAGCATATGATAGGGTCTGACGCTTCTCTCGTCGGCTGATACCATTGCATGGCTGGTACCTCGAAAGCAGCATTCCGCAGCAGCTCGGTATTTGGGAGGAGTTGGAGGCACTTCTTGGGCACAACTCACTCCTCGATATTTTCCAGGTTAGCACTCCTGTGTTCAGTGATTTATTTTTGGAGTTTGCAGCCTCATTTGCGTTTGATAGAGCGGAGTACCAGGAGGCACCTGGAAATGCGGTACCCGTAGTTTGATTCTGGCTAGGTGGTTGACGTTTCTCTCTTACCATGACAGAGTTTGGCCGAGGGTGAGAATTTTACCCCCATCCTATCACCCCCCCTGTTACTACCTTGACCCGACCTGAGCGCTCTGACCTCGTTTCCATGTGGCAGGAGATCGTTGGGCCTAACCACCGATACTCCCCAACTTCCCAAAAGAGAACTCTTATTACTGACCCCATCATTCGCTTCTCCCACCGATGCTTCAGCGCCATCCTTTTCCCCTGCCATGAGGATATGGGGGTCGTGACCGGCCATGACATGGAGCTTCTTACCTATGTCATCCGGCACGACTACCCGGATCTCCCCCTTTTAGCCGCCTCCTATTTCCACTCTATGTTTATCGGCCGTCAGGGAAACCTGAATGTCGGGTTTTACACCACCCATCTTGCCCACCATCTAGAGGTATTCGAGCCCTCTTTACCTCATGACTTGATAGGTTTACCCCAGCGTATGGAATTTCTCATGCTCATTCTTATGGGATTGGTCCCGAAGCTGGGGGGTGCCTACATCATTGCTCAGGCTCGAGCCCAACCACCCGCTGACCCTCCTGCCCCAGATGATGCCCCTGCTCCTCCTTCCCCACCCCCTCCCACTTCTCCACCTCAACCACTTCCTATTGACCCCACTTCTTCTAACCCTCCTTCTTCTGTCCCATCCCCCATCCAACCTACCCCCGCAGCCTCAGTCGATCCGACCTTTTCCCTCTGCCTAGACAAGATGGAACAGTAGTTAGTTCGTATCATCGGCCGCCTGGACACCATTGCGTGACATTTTATTCGTCTTGATGGCCGCCAGGACCGGATGGAGCATCTGTTGGTGCATATTGCTCAGCATCTCGGTGTTCCACTACCTCAGCCACCAGCCTCTCCCTCCGTTCCTAGCCCTTCTGATGCTGCTCCATAGCCATCTCCTACCCAGGCAATGGATTCTGTTCTGCTATCTACAATGGGCCCTGCTGCTACCACTTCTTCCGGACTAGGGCCTGTTGCTGAGCTTCCTTTCCTGATTCCTGCACCTGTGGATCCTACTTCTCCAGCTTCCCTTCCCGATGCAGAGACTGAGTATCCCACTTCCACACCTCATGCGCCGTCTTTACCCGACGATTCTGTACTGGATGTGCCGTCCCCTGAGGCGACCCCATTATAGTGACATTTTTCTTTCTCTTATATATCTCTTTTGCCATTTTCTGTGCTGTCATGTTATGCTTGTTTGTCGTTTTTTTTCTCAACAGTCACAAGTATCATGGAGAACCTTGGGCATCACTTTTCACAAGGGGAGTATTTTTCCATTTCTATTTTCTTTATTTTTGGATTTACTTCTTCCACTACATTCCCTCATTTTTCCCCCATATCCACTCTTTCCCACCCATTACTTTATTATTTCACTTGGTGGACCATGTGGCGTATTCAGTGTGGGGTAGCATCTATCTCTTTCACCTTAGTCATTGCCCTTGAACTAATCTATAAGACATCATTATTAGATTATATATTTGCAAATGTAATGCAATTTTTGTTAATCATTCTTATAAATTCTAGAGTTATCAGTAGGAACTTTTGGAAAGGTTGCATGATTATTTTAGTTTCTATGTATTTTAAATTGATTGTTGATATAGTTTCAAATTTCAACTTTTCATCCTTGATTAATTACGTTGATTAGGCTAATCAGGTATATGCATGTCATGACCTAATTGTCCCTTTATTATTTTTCCACTCCTGAGTGGTATTCAAAACCCTTTTTCATATTTCTTTTCTAATACCCTCTTTCTTGAGAGATTCTTTGGAAATGCATCACTACCAGAATTTGCAAGTGTTCTTTTCGAAACATGGAGACATTTTTGAATAACAGAAAAATGATTTAGGCATTAGATTGTTTCAACCCCTTTATCTTGATACCTACTCTACTTTTGATCTTCTTTAAGCCCATAGAAGCCATGAACAACCTTTATAGGAAGCCACATTATAATCCTATTTCCCTTCCTACCTTATTTCTTTTTAAACATTGCATTATTATTCATTTGAGCTTTAAAGAGGGAGTTGGAAATACATGGAATATTTTTTTGCACATTCATGAAATGAAGTGTGTGGGTGTATCTCTTGATTATTTGGGGCAGAATGGGTTCCAAACATCTACTCATTGTATTCATAAGTGTTTCCCTTCTTAAAAAAACAAAAAAACAAACAAAGAAACAAACAAAGGGACCTTAGGCTTATTTTCTCATGAACCCTACTTCCCAAAAGGAAGATGGTGACAATTTCAAAAGCATTTGACTGAGCTTGTGATGGAAGCATTTTCATAGAGCTTTACTTTGAATATCATGCAATGTTGTCTAAAGGAATTTGCCTTCCTTTTTCAAGCCTCCGAATTCATTTTTCATCTGAACCTACCAACCCTTAGCCACAGAGTCATCTGAACCATATGGATAAAGCCCTCATGATTTTTTTAAATCACTTTATTTCTGAAGTAGAGAATAACATAACATGAAAACCTATGGATAGAGTGTGTATACCTTAGATTGAGCATAACTTTTAATAAAAACATCTTGAGTGTGAAGTGTGATTTTAAATGGTAAGTTAAATCACCAAGTGGCATGCTTATTTTTGAAAGGTTGAAAAATGTGTGGAAAGAGGATGAGAGTAGTTAATTGCATTATATATGAGGCATGATTTTAATATCTTATGAATTGAATTTGTTTGTGCCTTTTAGAATCTTTCCCCTGTAACTTTATCTTTTATATGTTTGATTAATTTAATGCCTTCCATTTAAAAGTATAGGATCTTTTAATTAGATGTTGAGAATTTTCTTGAGAGTAAGAAAATGACTAAGTGTGGGGGAATTTGATGCACCTAATTTGTGTATATATTTCCATATATATTATTGAAAATAAAAACATGTTTTCACCAAAAATCGGTTGTTTCATGAACATATTCTTTGATTTGGGTGTTTCAGTTTACTTTCATGAACTTTCTTGATAAAATACCCAAATCAAGAGATGTTTGTTGAAATTTTAAAACTACATGGAGTGTACTTTATATACATCTCGTGTACATCCAGAAAGGGACACAGATCAAAGGAGGGAGTACACGCCCATGTTTCCAGGCTAAAGCTACACGCCATGTGAGGTGGCACAACATGACATGTACTACTTTCTAGAGGCAGTTGTTGCTGAGAAAAGTCTACACGGCCATGTGTCCATTGAATAAGACACGGCGTGTTCCATTCTCTACACGCCGTGTCTACTATTCTAGAATGGGATTGGTTGCCAAATTTTGATACTACATGCCATGTATGGCAGCCCTACACGTCGTGTACCCTCAACAACCAGGAGACGTCATGCCAATGTCAAAGATGACGTGTTTGGACGCCTACCAGTGGAGAAAAATGGGTGCTAAAGCGCATTGACAGAAGTACACGGTGTGTACTTTCGATACATGCCGTGCAATTTATTTTTCTATAAAAAGTGGCCTTGGCCTTCGAATTTTGGAGTTCAAAACCATTGGAGGATAGAAGAAGCTCTGCAGCTGCCATTCCCTATCCACTGTAGTGTCGTAGTTTCACCATTCCACCTACCTACACCACTCCTCAAAGCATGCACGATGAATTCATCAGGTATCGAGTGTGTTGTTCCTATTAAGTCTTTCATGTGTAACTAAACCCCTTGTGTTGGGGCCGTGGGAGATGAAGGATTGTATTATGTTGTATTAACTTAGATAGTTGTGTTTGTTCTTCTTAATTATTCTATTTCCTCTTAAATCATTTCTAAATATTACTGAGAATTATGAGCCGGACCAAGGGAAGAATTATCAGCGATATAAAAGACGAGTAATGGTGAAAGCTTTCATGACCATTGAAAAGGTTTCACTGATTCATAAATGGACTGAACGAAATTAATAATTGAGAAACACTGACTACCAGACCAAGGAGTCAATTTCTTCATTTCCAAACAAGAGGAACTGGACCAAGGAAATCTTGTGATAAAAGGGAATTCAAAATGACGAATTATCATGAACAACAAAACCATTTATGCAATCTGAATAAGAACTCCATAATCACCACAACCCCAACACGTCTTTTCTTCCTGTTTTAAACTCTTTAAATTCACTCATTATTTTCTTTAAAACTGTTAATCATTTCTTCAAAGTAAAACAATATAGTTTTAATCCAAAACCAAAATCAAACCAATCAACTCTAAATTATTCCTATTTCACTTAATTAGGTATTAACTCAATTGAATTCACGCATGTCATAGTTCCTTGTGGATAGACCCCGAACATAGGCTATACTAAAGTTTTAAGAACGAGTAATAAATTTGGGACGCATATAACTTCATCCATAACAACAAGCGACACCAACTCCCTACTGTCATTAGGATGGATACTAATTCCAGATGCTGAGCCGCTCCGGCTCACAAATCTAGAATCCCTCAAATTGTGCTTAGTGATCAATGTATGGTTGATGATTGAAGTGATAGAGGTCAGCCGAAAGATGTTCACCTGCGATTGTATGTCGTGCCTTAAACCATACTCGAACATCCTTTCCAAGAATAATCGATCACCTCCTAAAATAGGCATGAAACATAGCATCTCGGTAAAATGAGAGGAATACTCCATAACCGAATGAGTACACTTCTCCAGACTCATAAACTCTCATGCTCAATTGGGCCTTAAGGTCTCTGGATAGAAGTAGTCATATAAGATATTCTAGAACTCCTCCCAAGTCAACACCTGCTGGTGTCCCACCTGTGAGATCACATCCCACAATCTCTTGGTGGAATCCCAAAGCATACATATAGTGAGATTAACCCACCTCTCTGGAGGCGTCTCTAGATGCTCAAGGATCATCAACATGGATTCTAGCCATGACTCTGTAGCCTGGGGTCCTCCATCCCCTAAGAAAGTTGGAGGATGCTGATGCTAAAAGACCCATGTCAATTCATCCATCGACGAGGTAGGAGTTGGTCCTCCCTGAATGTTCTGCATCATCCTTATAAAGCCATCCCTGAACTATGCATCAGCACCTGCATACGATATAACGGCTGGTGCTAAGACTGGTACAACAGGAGGATATGTAGGTAGTCCCCTATCAGCCATATCTGGTGTCCGATCACTACCCTACAACTAGAATACAACCGGAGGAAATCTCAGCAACAAGACTGTATAAGGTCAAATGCACTCCTTAGATCAAGATTATAAAGGACCAAAAAATGAAAATGTAAGAAGGGAACGAGAGAACGAACACATTCAATTGTTAAAAAACATGACTACATGGTGTGTATAACACCTACACGGAGTGTTCCCTTCATCAATTCACATGGGCATGTACTGCTGCCAGATCGGGTCGTATAACACCCCAAACACACGGCGTGTTGTCCTTACACCTGGCGTGTACTTAAATTTTCTTTCCCTACCAGAGTCCTTATACACGATTAAGCCACACAGTTCTCCTTAGAACAAAGGTACACAACATGTTTGTGCAAGACACGACATGTACTAGACGATCCTCACTGACCCATGTAGTTTGTGACACAACCGGATACTCGGCTGACACTACACAACATGTTCCATATGGTCACGACATGTACTAGGAGAGATAACATAGACTCAAGTTGTTAGTTACACCACCGGATTCCAAGATTACACTACACGACCTGTTTATAACTAACATGGCATGTATAACCTAAGATTTCTCCTTATTTTTTGTTAGTCACACGGGCGGACATAGGTTCAACACGACACAACATGTAAAACTGGTACATGGTGTGTTCCCACAAGAACCTCCCTATCCCATGTCTCTTCCCACATAGCCTATGATACGGTTAGAGACTACACGACATGTACATAAGCTACACAGAGTGTACTTAAGAAAAATAGTTTCTTCCTGAGCATAAGAACACATGGAATGTATTCAAAACTACACAACATGTATTCTTGGTTTTTACAGACAGTAAGCCTCAGAAACTACTCCGAAGAATAGAAAACCACTGAAATGAACATCAAAGTTCCAAATTATGATCTTTGAGAGGAAATACTCCCTGCGAATCAAATCTTGGCATCATATACATTTTATAACAAGGAAAACAAGGCAATGATCCACCAAATTCCAGTCTATGAGGGCCCATAAAACCTCAAGAACCATAGTTTGGCGTTCATTCCAACAAACCTTACACAAATAATACCCTATCAATAATAGGTATTTTTTATCAAGGAATATATCACAACATCATGAATATCAAGAACAACACCTATCAAAACAACATGCAATCACTAATGCACCCTAAATGTCATGGAAAGTATGCATAACATGTGATTTCTAAAAGGTTCCTATATGATTCAGGAGAAGGCATACCCTCATCTCATCTGGTTGAAATAGAAATAGAACTCCAATTACATCAACAATAACAACAAAAAACATATGAATCACTGAGGGTGAAATCAAATCAACTTTAATAATTGAAAAACCGAAAAAATTACAATACGAGGTAAATTGGATTTTCCCTATAGACGGGTTAGCTACTCCTCAACACAGCTTATTACCAACTTCTTATTCTGTCCTATCCCTAATTATAAGCTCCAAACATAAATTCAAGAAGAAAAAGAAACCCTTTGATACCACTTTGTCTCGTACGGGTTCTGGAAGCCACCCAGAGGCGCCCCGTACCCAGTTGGTCACATGACCTCAAGCGCATTTCCCAGAATTCCAGAGGCTGTCGACTAGTAGCGAGGGCCTTGGGTGTGATAGTGGAGAAAATATTACCTTATTGTCAAAGTAACACAGTGGAAGAATTTAAAAACAAAAGAGAAATAAGGAATAATCCTTACTAAAGTAACGAGTAGAAGACTGGAATATAAATAACTGGGGCACACATATATATATGAATGATGCATAATACATATGTCTAAGAAAATAGCCAAACAAATCAAAATGCTGGAATACAACATTACTAAACCCAAGCACAAAAGAAATAAAGTAAACAACTCCTCAGCATCATAAGCCATACTTGGTCCCTTGCTCTCCAACTCCACAGAAAGTCAAGTACCTAAAGTAGAAGGGTGATTTCCCTTATCTATACTTACAGAAATATAATCTTTTTGGGACAAAAAACATGGCCCAAAAAGGGTGTGAGACTAAATCCCAGTAGGAAAACACCACAAGATCTATTCCTAATATTCAGTTAAGATATGGTGGAAAGCAAGAAAATAAACACAATAAATAAGGATGTAACCACGGTAAACAATTCACAATTTCAATGCATTTAGATACCACATATCAAGTAAGCAGGAAAACACAACAGGTAACCCTCCAGGATATACTCATAGTCTATCCCCTATGGTCCTACCTTCCAGCAAGAAAGCAAGTAACACAATAGGTAACCATCTAGAAAGTACTCACAACCTATCCCCTCTGGTCCTACCTAGAAACACAAGCAATCATCTAGGTAACACACTTAGTATAACCCCTCTATTTCAGATTAAGCATAGACTCTCTGAGGAAGAACTCACCATCATTTTCTCCTATAGTCTCATATCAGTAACTAAAGGCTCTCTAGGGAAGGAATCAACATATATTCCCCCTATGGACCACGTCAAGGATCTACAGACAATCTGAGGAAGCACTCAACATCAATTCCCTCTATGGGCTTCCATTGTATGTTATAAAGACACTCTAGAGAAGCCCTTACATCCATTCTCTCTATGGTCTATACACTAGGTTATCACGGCCCTGTATAAGTCAAGCAAGTATATCAGCGTATATTGGCCAAAAGTAAGCTTTAGGAACTACTTGGCTAGCAGTCTACAGCATAACAACATGTAGGGATACAACCCCTCATCCTACTATACTAGTCATGGAAAGTAAACAGTAGCCTAACAGGAAAAGGAGACCAAGCGGTCGAAACAAGAAACATCCATGGGAAAACACTTCCAAAGCCTAGCAAATTCACCCTATTCACATTCAATTATACTCTACTCAAGCATACACGCATAGCAGGAAAACAATAGGGCTAAAATGGTAAATGTGTAATACCTCGTTCATGGGTATTGGTGATTTTGAACATATAACTCAAATAATTTATACGGAAATGCACAAACCACCTACCTCATCATTGGGAGATCGATATACTTGAGTCTCAGGACTTGAATAACTTTATAACACTGATGATCTATAAAAATGTCTAAAATGTTCAATTGAGGATAACATGAGAAGGATGAGGAATTGGGAACCGAAGATCAAGCAGAAGAGAGAGCTTAACGAGGAGATCCCAACTCAATTGATCGTGGTTGAATTGGAGTACGGATGCTCGGTCGGGGGATCAGAAGAAAATCATAGCCGTACAAGAGCTCTCGGCCGAATGAAACCTAGAAGAATATAGTTCTGGTGATTAGATGCAACCCTGATACGTTTAATGAAAAAAATAAAGAACACAATCTGTACTTGTCTTCACTAGTCCCCACATTTAGCGGTCTCTATGTCACCACACACAGCCATGTGAATGGCTGCTACACGGCTAGCACCCGACTACCCACGGTAACTGAGTACACGTTGTGTACTCATAAAGTACATGGTGTGTACTTCAAAAATTTCCAAAACTCCTCTTTTTCTCAAAAACACAAGAAAAGAAAAAACATACCTGAAAAATAAGATCCGGGTTCTTACAAGAACTCCAAGGTAAAGGTTATTTTTAGCACATAAATGTGGGGTGATTAAATTCAATAAGGAAGAGGAAGAGAGAAAATCATTGAATAAAAAAAACTTAAAAGAAATTAATAAACATTTAGATAGTGAGAAATGACATACAATAAATCCATTTGATACTCTTTTGGATCAACCCATAAAATATTTATCCCTCCATTGATGACATGTTCTCAACAGAAGCAATAAGTAGACTTACGAGGATAGAATTTAATAAGTAAAAAAAACAAAATAACGATTACTCAATCATTGTATGATAAATTTCAAAAGATTTGGTGTGAATAAATTCCCACCTTGAGGAAACAGTATCAATGTGATATTATGAAAAATATTATATAATGAGAGGAAGAAATTTTATTAATAAACTAAGGTGAATTGAAAAACATACATGAGAAAGAAATGTGATTACAAACATAAAGCGGTGGAATAACATTATAATGAAACCAAGAAAAAAATGATCAAATAAATACACACCAAAAACATAAATAGTAATTTTTTAATCCTTGGGTCGAGCCTCCAATATTTGAAGTCACTTCAATTAATGGTTGTGGTCCTAGGTGGGTGGAAAGTTAAGGGCGAGTGGAGTTTTCTACCCTTGACCAAAAAATATGATCCAACATGCATGAATTCGTGTGGTGTGTCCAAAAAAGCATCTATATTGCCATATTTTTGTAGTACATAGAAGAAAAATATTAATATACAAATTTTCCTTGATTTTCTGTAAAACTACATCTGAAAAGAATTTATGTTTTTTGAGATATGATTTAAATGGTGGACTGTTTTTCTGTACTGTAGAATATGGCCCAGAATTTCATCTTCAACTTGGGCCACTAGGAACTCCATTAAAATAAAAAATAACTTGGTCCACTGTTGAATTAAACTTTCCCCATGATTTTTTATATCTCTAATTAAATTTTTAGAATCATTGGGATTGATTATTGGTCTTTACAATACTTTTATTGGGATGATGTCCAGTTTACTTTTCCCAGAATGTGTTGGCATGAAATCCCACTTTGGTCATCTTCCAATGTGAATTTAAAAGTAATTAAAAATAATTAATTATTCCTTATATCACGGGATACTTAAAAATAAAATATGAAAAAAAAATCTTGACTATTTGTTTAGGATGTCTTCAAATATGTATCATGTAATAGTTCACTTTAACAAAGAATTACAATAATAATGTGAAACAATGTTCAAATTGTACAATGCACTAAAAATAGTGTGTATGAATAATGAATCATATGAATATTATAATATATTTCTATTTTAGGGTCTAATAACCCCCCCCCCCCACCAACTTGAGTTTTTTTAGTCCCTAGAAAAATATATCTCAAAAATAGGAAATTTGAATTCCCTTTTCCAAAAAAATTATTACACATTTCTCACCCCAAGACCTCATACCAAAAAATTATGAAACCCATCAAACTAATTTAAATTATGTCAGTTCTAGATTCATATCCCAAGCCCAATCCCATTCCTTTGTTCAAATTCATCACCACAATTCATCCAATTTCAATAAAGCATCATGATGTGTTGTGTGTCACAATAGACATGGGGGTTCATCTTTATTCATGGGAGAAATGATGGAAGTGCAAGGTGGAATAACATTTTAATATTAATATGATTATTCCTTTATTATTATTATTATTTTCAATTTTTCCATGGTAATTGAAATTTAACTCAATCGAGTCAACCCTATAGTGAGACATTGCCGATAACTCCCAGGCTCGAAGACCTTAGGGAACCAAGTGAATCCCACATACTCAGGAATCATCTCGAGTTTACTCATTCTAAGGAAATTCAAATTACCACAAATAGAGATAAAGTATCAAACTCTAGTCTAGAAAACTTTAGATTTATGATCCCCATGTGATGAAAGCCATACATTAGTTCAATCCATTTCTCTACATGCAATTCATTTTTTGTTTGATTTTTTTTCTTGGGTTTTTTTTTTATTTTTTTGAATACTCATGTTAAAATTTAAATGATCACAAAAACTATTACATTAATTATGGGACCCCAAGAACTCAAACTAACACCCCACAATCCAATGTACATGCATTGTTTTTTTAAATGGATAAAAATGTAAATGGTGGAGAATCACAACAGACAACCGCACCTTCCAAAATCTATACTCATGAACATAAAATTTCATTAAAATAAAAATCAAGGCATGTAAAATTATTTGATATTAAATTTCAATGTGTGAAATTTTTATTATCATGTTCAAGTTTAAAGTAATTTCCCATTCCATGATTTTTTTTAATTTCAAAACATTTTTTGTTTATTTTATGCACACAAAATCAATTTTTTTATTTCACCTCCCCCAACTTAAAATAACATTATACCCAATGTTTAAAGAAAAGAAAATTTAAAAGGGGATATAGGTAGTAGAGAATAGTTCTAAAAAGAAATTGAAATATTTAACATGGAGAAAAGTGAACTGGTGGTTGAAGTTGAAGTTCATGATGCCCCTAATTACTATTTTGGTCTCCTTGCCACTCAGATAAGCTTCTTTAATGATGACAGTTGTGTTTTTACACCTATGATTTTCCTAAAAATCCATCAATCTCAACAGCCCTTGAATCTTATAAACCAACACAATTAGAACACAATGGTAACCCCTTGAGGTTCCTTTAACTAAAAATAAACAAAAACAAAAGGTAAGGGAAAAATGTATGTGTTTATTTTAGTATACTAAAGACCGATTCTAGGAACAAGTAAATATTATATATATATATATATATATATATATCTGTGTGTGTGTGTATTTATATAAATTTTAAATATAAGTATATATATAATGAATATAGAATAAGTAAGCACTATAAGCCATAGGTCAGTGGTAGGCGCACTCCCACGTCTTCCTTCGGCCACAGGTTTGAGTCCCATGGCTTCGCATATCACGACGGGGTTGTCCCTCTGACCTAAATTGTGGCCTTTGTGCAAAAAAAAATTAATTTTTTTGCCTTTGAATTTTAAAACCTTGAAACACACAAAAATAAAATAAAATAAAATCAACATAGAAGTCGGGTTGCCTCCCAAAAAGAGCCTATTTTAATGTTGTTAGCTCGATATGAATCCCCCCAACTTACCCAACACCAACATTCAAAATCTTAAGGATTATATTTTTCAACACTAACATTAGATAATTATTGAGTCTCCATTGGGTTTGGTG
Organism: Viscum album; assembly: GCA_963277665.1. NCBI lineage: Eukaryota > Viridiplantae > Streptophyta > Magnoliopsida > Santalales > Viscaceae > Viscum > Viscum album. The sequence goes on from OY728128.1 coordinate 602,419,965, forward strand.
GGAATATTTAGAAATTGATTCAAGAATAATATAGGTCACATTGAATAGGATAATCCCAAGAATATCAAAAAGGGTCAATCCAATTGAATTTTTAATCTTTATTAAGAAATCTGGATAATTTTCCTATCATTAGAATTGAGATAGGTTAAAATGATGAAAAACTGTTTTTGATTATCCCCTATAAAGAAGAATTGATAAGGATGTATGGACATTGAATTTGAGCTCGGGCTCGCTAATAGATTCAAATGCAGGTTAGGAAATTGAATTAAATTCATTTTCATTTTCAAAATTTCTAAACCTAATTGGTTTATTTTGAACAGAATATTCAACCAATAAATTGGAAATATCAATTTTAGAAAGGGATATGGTGTCACGACACGACCCTACCCGGGATCGAGCCGCAACTACCCCAAGCCCGCCTCCATAGGCCAGGGGCAGGCGACCAGCGCCGAAGGCACAATAATTCAGGGAGGCCTTTTCCTAAGTACCTGTACACACACATGCGGAACACTTGATGAAAAAGTGCATAGTAAAATAAGAACAAACCTAGTAAAAGAGAAATGGCCATATATATATAAACCACAGATGTGCATCGCCCTCTAAATAGTAAAAAGTACAAGTTTCAGGTAAACTGAAAAGAAAAGGGGAAAAACACGCACCCAACCAAAAGTGCCACAACCCTGCAACAGGTAAAATAAAAGAAACAACTAGAAGGGTTCCCCACCTGGAACCCGACTACAACCACCGCACGCGGTCCAAGCTCTCGGCTCCAAAGCTCCTCTGACATCACGACCAACTTGTCCATCGTCTGCAAGGTCACACCAAGTGCGGGAAAAGACCAAACAGGGGTGGGTATGAAAATACTCAGTAGGATACCCCGAAGGCTCGAGGGAGCAACAAAGGAGGTACCGAAGAGTGAGCAGTAGAGCGAAAAGAAAAAGTAAAGGAGTACAACCAAGAGTGCAGTGAAAATTTACAATATAGGGTCCAACTCAACCCAACAAGAGGAAAGAAGGTAGATTCGTCCAGACACAAGGAGCTGGAAACGGTGAGAAGATGAACTTCCCATCGAGTCTTTGCTACCTATAGCAGGAGAGTAGACTCATCCAACCACTATAATCTAGACATGGAAAGCAGGTGGCATACCCCGCGAATCTTCGCCTCTCCGGGAAGAAGAGTAACCAAACCCAAGAAGTGGGTACTAGAACAAGGTATATACAAGTCCATATTCTCAATCAAGAAGCCCAAAATAGATCATATGGGATCTCCATCCCATAGCTCAGCCCAAGAAAATAGAGTCTCCAACAGTCCCAGAAGAAAACACCATTGATGCCCAGCATCTCACATGTCTTCCCTGATCTACAAGTCAAGGTCCCAATCACCGCACTTCGACACTATCCACTTTGGGCGGCACTGACTCTCCTACATGGTTTTAGGTCACGTCACAAGGACGCGTCTCGGTGGGGGAAAGCTCTCCTCATACTTGAGAGTCCTGGGGGAAGGTCAAACCACAGCTCATCACTACCCCGTAGTCTAAAGGTCTGCTTTAAGTCGACAGGCTGTCCCATGCCCAACCCTGATAGAGGGTCCCTGGAAGTCAACAGAATCCCACTACAGGGAGACCCGTCAAGAGTCGACAGGTGCCACATTACCCAGTCCTATAACATGGTAATCCACTGGAGGGCGACCCAGCTAAAGTAGGTGACGATACCACTGCCCAGCCCAGCTGAAGGTAACCCGGCATCGGGGACTACTACCCAGCCCAGATGGAGGTAAGCCCGACATCAGTACCACTGCCGAGCCCAGCTGGAGGTAAGTCAGGCATCGGGGACCACTACCCAACCCCGCTAGAGGTAAGCCCGACATCGGGGACCACTACCCAGCCCCGCTGGAGGTAAAATCGGAACTGCTCTGGTCATCCCTGCTGGATGGGACTGCTTGGTGAACACCGCGGTACTGGCCATCCCTGCTGGATGGTAACCCACTGGCGAGCCCTGCTTGAAACAACCTCATATCTGTTGTAAAAAACCTTAGACCTACTGGAAACAACCTCATCCCTACTGGTAACAACCTCAGCCCTGCTGGAAACAACCTCAGCATTGCTGGTAACAACCTCATCCCTGCTGGTAACAACCTCCTGGGTAGAGGATCAGTTCCCGCGTAATGTGTTGGTCACACTGAAACCTCCAGGACTCTACCAGGGAACACAAAGCAAAGGGAGAAACTCTGTAGGCCTCTCAAGGCGATCACACTCCAATCCGCTGAGTCACAATCGAAGTGAACTGAGAAAACTCATTCCAGAATGTGGGGAAAACACCCACACTATATGAACACCCGTAGTCACAAATGGTTCCATAGTCCAGTGATGGGGCACGGTACTGTAACCCCTCACAACTGAAGAAACAGAGGAACAAACCATCTCTGTCGGCCAAATGAGAATAGGACCAGTGGAAAACTCAACCCTGCTGGCCAAACAAATGAGCACCAAGCCAGGGGAAGTCTCAACCCTGCTGGTCAACAAACAAGAACAGAGGAACCCTCTACATCACGAGTTGTCAAAAGTACGTAAACCAGAGAACAACATGCACATGGGGCCCACAGGACGTGTGGCCCCATGTCAAACCCAACCAAGCGCACAAACATTCTTAGGTACCAACATCCACATGTACCTCCCAGTGCTCCCGTATACTCCAGAGTATACCACGTCTTCAGCCCAAAGGCTAACGTACACACGGCACCCAACGTCAACGCGAAGGTGTGAATGTAACAACTCCACCACAAAGGGCTCGTCACGACCAACCACATCTTGTGAATCATTTATATCACTCTCCCAAGAGTGCACGATCACACGCCAAGGGTCCTCTACAAACATGGTAGGACGAACCACAACTAGAGCACCTTTCATGCTTCCACATTTAACAAGATCATGCAAGAGGCTCCGCACACCCAAACGGATCGCACCGTTGTAATCCTCGCGGAAAAAAACACGAGAACAACTACATACTCACCTCCAACAGATATCTTACGGAAAAGTCACCAACACCGCCACACGCCCGAACGATGTCCCGTGATCCCGAGCCTCGGCCCCGAAAACAGTCGGGCACATCGCACCATTGTGATCCCCTTGGGAAAACACATCAAAAAGACTACTCACTTGATCACAACAGATAACCGGAGAAAAAGATACATTCCGGTGCACCGGACACGAGCGGTGCTATGTGGGACCCGCATCTCGATCCCGAAACTCAACGGACGGATCGCACCATTGCGATACTCTCAAAAAAGCACACAGGATGGACTAATCACTTGTCCAGAATGGAAACCCGGTGATAAAGATGGAAAATCACCGTCAACGCCCAAATGGCCCTCGCGGGGCCCGCAACATCGTGCAGAATTACAGCGGGCATACTGCGCCAACACGATGCCCTCGTAAAAACACCCAACATCGGCTGCTCGCACGCCCCGAACGGACGTCCGATGAAAAAGTCGCTAAAAGCTATCGTAGCTCAAAAGACAGGTCACGAGGCCCATGCCTCAACTCCAGCTTCAATGCCTGAAACCACCCTGGAATGCTTCGCCCCAACACCAGGGTCCCAACACCGCTGACGACGCTCAGAACGGACGTCGAACACGTCTGCGCCGTCCAAAACAAAATCCCCTTGAAAATGTGAAAACACTTAAAGACGCGTCGCGCCTCCAAGGCCCCTCGTTTCGGGAATTATAAATTCCCGAAACCATCTCAAAAAAATTTCCTTGACACGTGCTCTGCGCTGCCATAGACGGCGCTCAAAACGGACACCCGTAGCGGAAAATACGGGCGTCCGAAAACTGAGGGGGCAAGGCCCCTTGGGCTGGACCGGCCTTGACCAGCCGGTCCGCCCGGCCTGGGCCAGCCCACCGCTTAGCCGCATGGTCCGGCTGTGGACTCGCGGTCTGTGCGCATACCAACCACGAGGGTCGGTTGTGGCAGCTGCGGGAAGACCCGCGCGGCGCTGGTCTTTGTCGCCGCACGAGGGTCGCGCGCCGCGATCCAGCGGTCGCTGCTACCTGGCGACCCGCCGCTGCGCCGAGGCGCTCCGCCTGGCCCCAGCCTCCCCCGCTGCTAAAGGCTCGCCCTGACCCGGCCTCGCCTGGCCGCTCCACCGGACACCTGCACCGCCGTCCTAGAGCCCCTCTGCCGCGCCAAGCGCCTCCGCCGCCGTGCCATCCGCCAGAGCCGCCTAGAAGACCCGCAAATTTCGACGATCAACCTCAGCCTCCTCCGAACTCGAATTTCGATTCCGAAAGATGCGTTGGAAGGGGAAAAAAATTCTACTACACATTCATGGGATTTTCTCAATAATTAGATAGAGGATCAATAAAAAAATTTGAGCTCTATGTAGGTTCCGGAAAAGAAAATGCAAAAGACAAATCCTACCTCGTGGAGCTTCACCAGAAGCTTCGTGACGATCCGCTAGTCGCCACTCCATGGAGAGGATGGAGATGGGAGGAGGAGCTTGAAGGATAGATCCTTGGGTTGCTGCCTTCCACCAGAGGATGCAGGGGGAGGAGGAGGGAGAGGGGTGTTTGATTCTTTAAGGGAAATTAATTAAATTTTAATTAATTAAAAACCCCAAATATCACCCGCGTCTAAAACATCCGACGGGGTCGAGGTTAAGCCTCCCATTGGGTAAACACCACACCCAGAGCATAATGGAGGTCTCAGAATTTGATTCTGAGATTCCGTTCAAATGTTATAAGACTGAACACCTAAATCCGCCAAATTACGAAAACACCCCTGGGGCCATTTTTCACTGACGGCCCGCGCCCACAAAACATACACCCATCATAGGGTAAACGACATGCTCCGAACTCAACAGAGCCCTTGGTTTTCCATTCCGAGCCACCATTTAAGAGATACTTGTGTTTCAACATTAAACAAATTAATTAATTAATTAATTTATCCGTTTAACATTCCGAAACCGAGCGAGTGGTCCAAACATCCCTCGCCGACATGTTTTATGTCGTTCCTAGGGTAAACACCCCATTCCGGACCCATCCGTACACTCGGATCACTATTCTGAAGCATTTTTTATGAGTTATGCCATTTATTTTGCGTTTCCAGTGTTAACGCACTGAAAATTTAATTCCGGCCACTCTGGGGCTCGGAATTGCACGCCATCTGAAGGCGCTGCTCTGGAATAACATGAAGAATATTCCAAAGTGTTTCACAGAAAAACTTGGGTTCTTACATCATTCCCTCCTTCAATAATTTCGTTCCAAAAAAGCAAAACAAGGGAAAAACTCAGGGTACTCAGCCTGCTCCCGGCTCCTCCGTACCCAGAAGAACTCTTGCACAGCTCTGCGCCACTGCACATAGACCAAAGGATTGATCTATTCACGCGAGGTCGGCCCTTGCCAATGACGTTCATAGGAGCACGCACACCTCTTCTCGGGTGAGTCACGTGGGAGACGTCATGCACCCAAACCAGCCTCTGGGGTTAGGGAAAGGCGGTAGGGAACCTCGCCATCCCTTTGCACGGTCTCAAACGGCCTGAAGGCTCTCGGGGGGGGGGGGGTAGCTCACGTCCTCGACCAAACCTCTACGGCGCACGCTGCAACTGGAATTATTGCCCGTACCTGGAAAAAGGGCTGGTGATCCCCTTCTTCAGAATATCCATATGGTGAAACACCCAAGGTTATCTAGTCACACAAGATTCCACAGCCGATGTACCACAAACAAGACTCTCTTACATGCTCGAAATGCGAAGGAGTCTCTACCATTGATGAAAGAGATAGGTTCCATGCCTTCTACTTTTCTGACACAGGGCTATACTGACGCCCCACGTCACCCCGATAACACGTCAAGCATGGAGTAGGGAGAAAAGCATTACACACACAGAGTCTAACAATTCTACTACAAAAAGGTAGAAGAGTTGTAGAGCATACCTCTTATCACCTCATGCTCCGCATGATCATTGACATCCAAAGCTCACGGCTGTCTGCGATCCCAACTGTCAGCTCCCAGAGCCTGACGTGGACCGCCTAGTGGTGATGGGAATACCTCGTAAAGCCGTCCCCCACTACCAGCTCCTCCTGCTCCTCTGCTAGCACCACCTCAATGGGTACTACTCCGATCATGGTACTGCCTCCGTCGTGGTGGTACACCTGCTGCCTGCCCGAAGCTCTCTGCATGCCTGGTCGGGCAGTCCCGTGCCAGGTGACCTCGCCCATCGCAAGCATATCACCGACTCTATCTGGGATACACTGGTGCCCTCTAGTGCCACTGTGGTGTATGACCACGCCGCTATGTCTGGTTTTCAGAAAGCTACCTGCGTCGAGGTTCTGCTTGCCGACGCCCACTAGCTGCGTCAGACATCTTGGCTCCAACGTGACTGCTGCCACCACCAACTCCAGAACGTGACAGGAATCTCTCTGTCAACAGTGCCTACTATAGCACCCAGGAATATGTGGAAATGCCCAAGGATAATATGAAAAAATGAATCTCTCGGTGGAGACCCTGCTCAAACTTCCACGCTCGGAGGCTATCATCCTGGACCATGTCCGGGTAAAAGCGTGCAAGGTCTGCGAAACTAGTTGCATACACGGCCACCGTCATCCCTCTCTACTGAAACTGCAGGAGCTCCTGAATCCGAAAGGAGCGCAAGCAGGAGGTGAAAAACTCCTCATGGAACAACAACTGAAATTCTCCCCACAAAAGCGACGACTCGTCAAGAAACTGAGTCACCAGACTCCACTAACGCCGATCTTCTCCACAAAAAAGGTCGGCTGCCAAAGCCACCATAAGATCTGTCAGCATCTGTACAAGCCTGAAAAGGCGTACCACTGTCTCTACCCATCCCTCTACTGCCTGAGGGTCTGGCTCACCACTGAACCTCATCGGTCTCTGCCGTTGGAACTCACGGAGCGCGCTCAACCTTCGCTCAAGCTCAGACTTCTATACTGAAACTGTATGCTGCACAATAGGTGGGGGTGCTCCTACCGGCCCACCTGGAAAAAGGGGCTCGCATGATGGGTCCTGGATTATGGCCTCGTAGATCATAGGGTCGTCGTCACACACCAAAGATGGTATCTGGGCTGGCTGTCTTCACGGAGACATCCTGAATATTATCAAGGAGTGCCGCGGTCAGATGAACATATATGTATGTACCAATAACAACAACGATGGGGAGATGACTCAAGAAGGATAGTAAAGACTCAGTCATGTGTGATTCACAAAAAAATTTCCCTCCAACCAGTGCCTCATCATGCCGAGTCGACAAGACGTTTATCAGGGTCCTGTTGAATGGATACGTCGGTCGCCGCACCAGCACTGGACTCCCTGGACCGAGAGCCGCTCTCGAGACATGTTAAAACCGTTGCCCTAAATCCCAACCAATTACTATTATTTTAGGGACTTCCGAACAACGTCCCAAGTAAAGAACCAGCTCTGATACCACTTTTTCACTACCCGACCCTACCCGGGCTCGAGCCGCAACTACCCCAAGCCTGCCTCCATAGGCCAGGGGCTGGCGACCAGCGTCGAAGGCACAACAACTCATGGAGGCCTTTGCCTAAGTACTTGTACACACACACGCGGAACACTCGATGAAAAATTACAGAGTAAAAGAAAGAACAAACAGATTAAAAGAGAAACTGCCATATATATATAAACAACAGATGTTCATCAACCTCTAAACATTAAAATGTACGAGCTAAAGGTAAACTGAAAAGAAAAGGGGCAAAACACGCACCCAACCAAAAGTGCCACAACCTGGCAACAGGTAAAACAAAAGAAACAACTGTAAGGGTTCCCCACATGGAACCCGACTACGACCACCACACGTGGTCCAAGCTCCGGGCTCCTATGCTCCTCTGACATCACGACTAACCTTTCTGTCGTCTGCAAGGGTACACCAAGTGTGGGTAAAGCCCAATAAGGGGTGAGTATAAAAATACTCAGTAGGATACCCCGAAGGCTCGAGGGAGCAACAAAAGAGGTACCGAATGGTGAGTAGTAGAGCAAACAGGAAAAGTAAAGGAGTATAATCAAGAGTGCAATAAAGAGTAATAGTAGAGTGTCCAGCTCAACCCAACAAGAGGATAGAAGGTAGACTCATCCAAACCCAAGGATATGGAAATGGTGACAAGATGAAATTCTCATTGAGTCTTCGCTACCTATAGCCGGAGTGTATACTCGTCCAACCACGAGAAGCTAGACACAGAAAGCACGTGGCATACCCCGCACGTCTTCACCTCTCATAGAAGGAGAGTAACCAAACCCATGAAGTGGGTACTAGAATAAGGTATATACAATTCCATATGCTCAATAAAGAAGCCCAATGAAGATCGTAGGGCATCTCCATCCTGTAGCTCAGCAGAAGAATAGTGAGTCGCCAATAGTCCCAGAAGAAAACACCATCGATGCCCAACATCCCACACGTCTGCCCCAAACTACAAGTCAAGGGCTCAATCACCGCACCTGGAAATACAGTATTTCCCAACATTTTAGAACTGCTGGGAATGGCTGTAGAACCATTGGTATATGTTGTACCAACGGTTCTGCAAACCGTAGGGAAGGAAACCATTGGGTAAGCTTTTCCCAACTGTTTACAGTGAACCCTTGGGATAGGGTGGAGAAAAATTACCCTATCCCAACGGTTCGGCCAAACCGTTTGGAAATCCTTTCCCAACAGTTTACAACCGTTGGGATAGGGTCGAGAAAAATAACCCTATCCCAACGGTTCTGCATAACCTTTGGGAATAATCCAATATATCCTATTTCCCAACGGTTTCTAAACCGTTGGGAAAAGTGTTTTACTAACGGTTCATGGAACCGTTGGTAAAATAGAACTCAGAGATGTTATTCCAATAGTTTCAAACCATTGGCATAGCCTATGCTGGGAAAATTTCACAGCAACTCTGCAATTTTCCCAGTAGCTCTCCAATTTTCCCACCAATTTTCCCACCAGGTCTCATTTTGTGGGTTCCCTCTCATTTTCAATCCAATTATTATACCTGAAATAAACTAACACATACATATAAAATATTTTACCTGCAATAACCAACTAAGACACACATATAGAGAACAAATTAATACACATTTATCATATAATGCTGGAACTATACACATCCATAATTAAATTAGAATTCATAATGTAATTATAGACATACGTAATTCATTTATAATTCAATTTAAAATTTTGATGACAACTATATGTGGAATCCGGAATTCAATTCATAATTTGATCGGTTTTTTGTATACCATATATTTTTACCTGAAATGATGACCATTTTAAACAAAATACAAAAACCTGGAGTGCTACCGGCCACATCGTGCCTCAGATTGAGGCGGGGTTGACTCTTACACGTCACTTATGACCCATGGATTGTTCTCATAATGTTTCAACAGAAACCGAATGCATTTGGTCAGTTTTCCGTATGCCAGTTAATGATTTTCAATTAAAATGACATCCTTTTGAAACAAAAGGCAGACACTTTGAGTGGTTCTGGCCACACTGCATCTTAGATTGAGGAAAGGTTGATTTGTACACGTCACATAAGACCCATGAATTGTTCTCCTAATGTTTCAATGGATACCGAATGTGTTTGGTCAGTTTTTCGTATGTACTTAAATTGTTGTCCATTTTAAACAAATGAGAGACACTTAGAGTGATTCTGGCCACACCGTGCCTCCAATTAAGGCAGGGTTGACTCGTACACATCGAATATGACCCATGGATCGTTTTTCTAAAGTATCGAAACAATACGAATGTGTTTGGTCAGTTTTCTATATGCCAGTTGATGTTTTTCACTTAAAATGATGTCCTTTTGAAACAAAAGGCAAAAATTTTCAGTGGTGGCAGCCACACCGCGCCTCGAATTGAGGCGGGGTTGACTCATACATGTCACATATGACCCATAGATCGTTCTACTAAAGTATCAACACAATCAGAATGCGTTTGGTCAGTTTTCTATATTCCAATTGATGTTTTTCAATTAAAATGATGTCCTTTTGAAACAAAACGTAGAAACTTTGAGTGGTTCCCACCACAATGCATCTCAGATTGAGGCGGGGTTGATTCATACACATCAAATATGACCCATGAATCGTTCTCCTAAAGTTTCAATGGAAACCGAATGCGTTTGGTCGGTTTTCCGTATGTACTTAAAATGTTGTCCATTTTGAACAAAAGATATCCACTTCGAGTGATTCTGGCCACACTGTGCCTCCGATTAAGACGGGTTTGACGGGTAAACGTCACATTTGACCCACGGATTGTCGTACTAATGTATCGACACAATACGAATTCATTTCATCGGTTTTCCGTATGCCTGTTGATGTTTTTCATTTCAAATGACGTCCTTTTAAAAAAAAGATAGACACTTTGAGTGTTGGCGGCCACACCGCGCCTCGGATTGAGGTGGGGTTGACTAATACATGTCACATATGACCCATGGATCGTTGTGATAAAGTATATACACAATCCGAATTTGTTTGGTCAGTTTTCCATATGCCAGTTGATGTTTTTCAATTAAAATGATGTCCTTTTGAAACAAAAGGCAGACACTTTGAGTGGTGGCTGCTACACCGCACCACGGATTGAGGCGGGGTTGACTCGTACATGTCACATATGACCCATGGATCGTTGTGCTAATGTATCAACACAATCCGAATGCATTTGTTCAGTTTTCCATATTCCAGTTGATGTTTTTCAACTAAAATGATGTCCTTTTGAAACAGAAGACAAACACTTTGAGTGGTTCCAGCCACACCATGCCTCGGATTGAGGCGGGGTTGACTCGTACACGTCACATATGACCCATGGATCGTTTTTCGAATGTTTCAATGGAAACTGAATGCGTTTGGTCGGTTTTCCGTATGTACTTAAAATTTTGTCCATTTTAAACAAGAGAGAGCCATTTAGAGTTATTCCGGCCACATAGTGCCTCCGATTAAGGTGGGGTTGACTTGTACATGTCACATATGACTCATGGATCGTTGTGCTAATGTATCGACACAATCCGAATGCGTTTGGACACATTTCTGTATGCCAGTTGATATTTTTCACTTCAAATGGTGTCCTTTTGAAACAAAAGATAGGCTCTTTGAGTGGTGGCGGCCACACCACACCTCGTATTGAGGCAGGGTTGACTTGTACATGTCACATACAACCCATGGATCGTTGTGCTAAAGTATCGACACAATCTGAATGTGTTTGTCAGTTTTCCGTATGCCTGTTGATGTTTTTCAATAAAAATGGCGTCCTTTTGAAACAAAAGGCCGACATATTGAGTGGTGGCAGCCACACTGTGCCTCGGATTGAGGCAGGGTTGACTCGTACACATCATATATGACCCATGGATCGTTGTTCTAATGTATTGACACAATACGAATGTGTTTGGTCAGTTTTCCATATACCAGTTGATGTTTTCAATTAAAATGACGTCATTTTGAAACAGAAGAAAGACACATTGAGAGGTGCCGGCCAAACTGCGCCTTGGATTGATCCGGGGTTGACTTTTACATGTCGCATATGACCCATGGATCATTTTTCTAAAGTATCAACACAATCCGAATGCGTTTGGTCAGTTTTCCGTATGTCTGTTGATGTTTTTCAATTAAAATGACATCTTTTTGAAAAAAGGTCGACACATTGAGGGGTGGTGGCCACACCGTGCCTTGTATTGAGGCGGGGTTGACTTGTACATGTCACATATGACCCATGGATCATTGTGCTAAATTATCGACACGATCCGAATGCGTTTGGTCAGTTTTCCGTATGTCAGTTGATGTTTTTCAATTAAAATGACGTCCTTTTGAAACAAAAGGCAAACCCTTTGAGTGGTTCCAGGAAAACCACGTCTCAGATTGAGGCAGGGTTGATTCTTACATGTCACATATGAACCATGAATCATTCTCCTAATTTTTCGACAAAAACCGAATGCGTTTGGTCGGTTTTCCGTATGTACTTAAAATGTTGTCCATTTTAAACAAAAGAGAGCCAGTTAAAGTGATTCTGGCCACACCATGCCTCTGATTAAGACGGGGTTGACTCATACACGTCACATTTGACCCATGTATCGTTGTTCTAATGTATCGACACAATCCGAATGCGTTTGATCGGTTTTCCGTATGTCAGTTGATGTTTTTCAATTAAAATGACGTCCTTTTGAAAACAAAAGGCTGACACATTGAGTGATGTCAGCCACACCATGCCTCATATTGAGGCAGGGATGACTCGTACACATCACATATGACCCATGGATCGTTTTTCTAATGCATCGACACAATTCGAATGCATTTGGTCAGTTTTTCGTATGCCAGTTGATGTTTTTCAAATAAAATGACGTCCTTTTGAAACAAATGGTAGACACTTAGAGTGGTGCTGGCCACAGCGCGTCTCAGATTGAGTCGGGGTTGATTTGTACACATCAAATATTACCCACGAATCATTCTCATAATGTTTCAATGGAAACCGAATGTGTTTGGTCGGTTTTTCATATGTACTTAAAATGTTGTCCATTTTAAACAAAATAGATCCACTTAGAGTGATTCTGGCCACACCGTGCCTCTGATTAAGACGAGGTTGACTTGTACACGTCACATATGACCCATGGATCGTTGTGCTAAATTATCAACACAATCTGAATGCCTTTGGTTGCTTTTCCGTATGCCGGTTGATATTTTTCACTTAAAATGACGTCCTTTTGAAACAAAAGATAGGCACTTTGAGTGGTGGCGGCCACACCGCACCTCGGATTGAGGCGGGGTTGACTCGTACACATCACATATGACCCATGTATCATTGTGCTAAAGTGTCGACACAATCTGAATGTGTTTGTCGGTTTTTCGTATGCCAGTTGATGTTTTTCTATTAAAATGACATCTTTTTGAAACAAAAGGCAGACACTTTGAGTGGTGGCGGCCACAATGCACCTCAAATTGAGGCAGGGTTGACTCGTACACGTCACATATGACCCATGGATCATTTTTCTAATGTATCGACACAATACGAATTCGTTTGGTCGGTTTTCCGTATGCCAGTTGATGTTTTTCAATTAAAATGACATCGTTTTGAAACAGAAGATAGACACTTTGAGTGGTGCTGGCCACACCGCACCTCAGATTTAGGCGGGGTTGTCTCGTACATGTCACATATGACCCATGGATCTATGTGCTAATGTATCAACACAATCCGAATGTGTTTGTTGGTTTTCCGTATGCCATTTGATGTTTTTCAATTAAAATGACATCCTTTTGAAACAAAAGGCAGACACTTTGAGTGGTGCCGACCACACTGCGTCTCAAATTGAGGCGGGTTTTACTCATACACGTCACATTTGACCCATGGATCGTTGTGCTAATGTATCGACACAATCCGAATGCGTTTGGTCAGTTTTCCGTATGCCAGTTGATGTTTTTCAATTAAAATGACGTCGTTTTGAAATAGAAGACAGACACTTTGAGGGGTGTCATCCACACCACACCTCATATTGAGGTGGGGTTGACTTTTACACATCACATATGACCCATGGATCGTTGTGCTAATGTATCGAAATAATACGAATGCGTTTGCTTAGTTTTCCGTATGCCAGTTGAGGTTTTTCAATTAAAATGATGTCCTTTTGAAAAAATAGGCCGAAACTTTGAGTGGTGGCAGCCACACCGTGCTCAGATTGAGGCGAGGTTGACTTTTACACGTCACATATGACCCATGGATCATTGTGCTAAAGTATCCACACAATCCGAATGCATTTGTTCAGTTTTCTGTTTTCCAGTTTATGTTTTTTAATTAAAATGATGTCCTTTTGAAACAAAAGGTAGACACTTTGAGTGGTTTCGGCCACACCGCCTCTGAGATTGAGGTGGGGTTGATTCATACACATCACATATGACCAATGAATCTTCTCCTAATGTTTCAATGGAAACCGAATGCATTTGGTCAATTTTCCGTATGTACTTAATATGTTGTCCATTTTAAACAAAAGAGAACCAATTAGAGTAATTCTGGCCACACCGTGCCTCTGATTAAGACGGGGTTGACATGTACATGTCACATATGACCCATAGATCATTGTGCTAAAGTATCGACACAATTTGAATGTGTTTGGTTAGTTTTCCGCGTTCCAGTTGATGTTTTCACTTCAAATGGGGTCCTTTTGAAACAAAAGTCAAACACTTTGAGTGGTGGCAGCCACTCTGAGCCTCGGATTGAGGCGGGGTTGACTCGTACATGTCACATATGACCCATGGATAGTTGTGCTAAAGTATAGCCACAATCCGAATGCGTTTGGTCGGTTTTCCGTATGCCAGTTGATGTTTTTCAATTAAAATGACGTCCTTTTAAAACAAAAGGCAGACACTTTGAGTGGTGGCGGCCACACCGCACCTCGGATTGAGGTGGGGTTGACTCATACACGTCACATATGACCCATGGATCACTGTGCTAATGTATCAACAAAATACGAATGTGTTAGGTTGTTTTTCCGTATGACAGTTGATGTTTTTCAATTAAAATGACATTCTTTTGAAACAAAAGACAGACACTTTGAGTGGTGGCGGCCACACCGTGCCTCAGATTGAGGCGAGGTTGATTCGTACACATCACATATGACCCATGTATTGTTCTTCTAAAGTTTCAATAGAATCCAAATGCGTTTGGTCAGTTTTTCGTATGTACTTAAAATTTTGTCCATTTTATGAGAATCCTCATGTGTCTATTAGTGGAATGGTATTTACTTAAAATATTGTGGATATTTACATAAAATATTTTTATATCATTCTTAGTATGGATTAGATTTTAGTTTATAATGCTATGAAACATTTCCGAGATAACAATGTCATGCCCAATGAATACAACTCTTTTATAACATACCAAGAATCTATGATATTGGTTAGATTTGTAAATGTGATTTACATCGATTATCATGATGAAAATAAATAAAATATATATTATAGATTTTATAGTATTAAATGAAATCAAGGAGGCTGGGGGGCTGTCCAGCGGGGCTGTCTGGGGGGCTGTCAGGTGGGTGCCCGGGGGGGTATCCGGGGACCAAGGAGGAGGGTGGGGGGGGGGGGGGGGGCTGTGCGGGGGGTTGTCTGGGGTCCAAGGAAGAGGGTGGGGGGCTATCCGGGGGGCTATCTGGGGGGCTGTCTGGGGGGCTGTCTGGGGTCCAGAGAGGAGGGTGGGGGGTTGTGTGGGGGGTTGTCCAAGGGGTGTTCGGGGGGTTGTCTGGGGTCCAAGGAGGAGGTAGGGGGGATGTCTGGGGGGCTGTCTAGGGTCTAGGGAGGAGGGTGGGGGGCTGTCCGGGGGGCTGTTCGGTGGGATATCCAGGGGCTGTCCGGGGGTCTTCGGGGGGTTGTACGGGGTCCAAGGAAGAGGCTGGGGGCTGTCCAGGGGGATGTATGGGGGGCTGTCCGAGGGGTCGTCTGGGGTCCAGGGAGGAGGGTGGGGGGGGCTATCCGAGGGGCTGTTAAGGGGGCTATTCGGGGGTGTTCGGGGGGGGGGGGGGGGGGGGGTTGTACGGGGTACACGGAAGAGGGTGGGGGGATGTTCGCGGGGGGGGGGGGGGGGGCTATCTGGGGGGATGTTAGGGGGGATGTCTGGAGTCTAGGGAGGAGGGTGGGGGGGGGGCTGTCCGTGGGGCTGTTTGGGTGGCCGTCTGGGGTCTGTCTGGGGGGTGTTCGGGGGGTTTCCTGGGGTCCATGGAAGAGGGTGGGGGGGGGGGGCTCTCTGGGGGGCTGTCTAGGGGGCTGTCCGGCGGGGCTGTCCGGGGTCCAAGGAGGAGGGTGGGGAGTTTTCCACGGTCTAGGAAGGAGGGGGTTCCCAAACACACAACCACTAAAAGACAACAACATCCATATAAATAGATAATATATAAAAATAACTCAACTCTAATACTATACTACGAGTCTAGATAAAACCAACAACTTGAATAGATTAAATATCAAATCTCAGTAATATCAGTAAAAAATTTAATGGATCAACTTGTCCCACATCACCATCACCATCATCACCATCATCATCACCCTCGTCCTCATCCCCATCATCGCCCTCACCCTCCTCGCCCTCTCCCTCCTCTTCTTCCTCGCCCTCCTCCTCGCCTTCGCCACCCGCCTCACACTCCTCCTCTCCCTCCTCTTCCGCATCAGACTCCTCGACATCATCATCGTCAAGCTGGAAATCATCCTGACCACCACTAGAACTGCCGCCTGGTGCACCGTATATAGAACTTATCGACGAAATATACTCATCAAAATCTGGGCTGGCCTATACTAGAAGTGTAGGACGTAGAACATTAATACATTTCATAAACGCACTGTTTCCCCTAGAAGACTGTTCTGCAGTCTCTGTGGCCCTTTTCTCAGCCTGTTATACCCATGCCCTAACTTGCTGCAGCTCGGTGGCACTACAGTTCATACCTGAGGAGGGCTAATACCTCGTCAGGGCTGTCCTAGGTCGGCAGCGTACTCTTCCAGAATGCTTCTCTCCCAACACCTGGTGTAAGTGATCTGTTGGCCCAAAATTGTCTAGTTCTTAGGCATCGAGGGCCTCTAAAGAAGCCTATTACAAATATAAATATATCATTAAGTTACAAAATAGATATTAAAATATAAATTCAACAGATTAAAACATACAATCTGCTGCTGAGTCGCTTCATTGAGGGCACTTCCATCCTTTTTCCGTCTATTTGAGAAAAACAGGTTTTCTCCAGGAACACGTCCTTCAATATTTTGTATTTACCTCTAAAATGACATTGAAAACTAATGTTTTATGAATAATTTATCAAACTATTAAATAATTTCGGATACAAAAAAAAGTTTAAGTCGTAATGAAAACTTATAATCAATTGTCATACCTGCTTCCTCTCATGATCAAGCACCGTAGTGCGTCCAAGTGTGTGGAGGTATTTTTTTGCATCAATGTTCTTTTTATTTTTTCCAGATGATTCCTCAATAAAATTCGAAAATGCAACAGATAGTATTAATGAAAAACAAGAAAGTTATTATTTAAATACCTCAAATGTTATTAATACCTTAAACTGGGTACTCGTCCAATGAGTAATCATCTGAAGATACTGCTCTATAGGACAATAATCCACCACTGGTACTGCCTCTAACTTAGTGCCAACTCTAGAAACCCAGACAATATACAACTCATGCTTGTAGGCTCTCCAAAGCTCACCTAAATCATTTAGACGTTTCGGTCATGCACCCTCACCATCGAGAAAATTAAATCGAAGCTGAAATCAAAATATTAATTCATATTAATACAAAAATAATTCATGGAATTAAATAGAATAGATTTTTTTACCCATATCTCTGCCCAAGCTATATACATGACCTCAGTAGATGTATCTGTCATGAAATAAAAAGAAATATTTTATCAAAACATGTTATAATGAAAACAAATATTTCTATAAAAACTTGTTAGGGTTCTATAAATATACCTGTGCCGGTCTGATCGCTGAGCGCTGCTAGATCAACAGAAACAGATGGAACACCCTGTGGTGGAACAGGAGTCGAAGATGATGGAATATAGAAGCTCAAAGAGATAGAAGTATAAGAAAAAGAAGATGGGACAACTGTCTGACTGGATGTTGACTGGGGAGTGGGAATCATCATGGGATGTGAAAATGATGGGCCCGAAGATGCAGAATGTAGTGAAAACATGCGAGGCCTAAACATCCCGTGTGTCCCTAACGACACACCGGGATCAGAATGTGGGAAGGATGACATGTCAATGGGAGGGGCAGGGTCTAGTCGGGTACGCGCAACTGCTCGTCCACCTCTGGTACGAACCCTCCTCGTACCACCGACCCGAGTACTTGGACCAGTACTAGGCTCCTCATCGAATAACTATTGACGTATAGGTGGATCCTACAAAAATGTTTACAAAAAAATTAATCAAATGAAATTATATATTCATTAAATATATCAATTTGAAATAAAGTACTCACTACAGGCACTAATGATGGAATTCCCAACTCCTTCATTCGACGATTGTTCTCCAACATTTTTTTTCCTTCGTCTCTCTTCAATTGGCTTCATTTCCTGCTTTTGAAAACAAATATGTAATTAATTAGAAAAAGAAAACTGATGTGTAACCCAACAAACTAAGTATATGAGGGAATAGGGGGATTCATTGGTAATTTCGCTATCATTTGTTTTAGAAGAGCTTGAATGGATTTAATAAATCATACAAGTTGTAATGTAAACCAAGTTAGAAATATTGTTTGACTATTTTTGAATAAAGTTCAATTCAAAATTAGAAAATGCAATTCAAATAAATGTGCAACCCATAAACATTGAAAATTTACCTAATGGTCAAGTCAGATATCAATATTTTTAGAAGAGCTTGAATGGATTTAATAAATCATACTAGTTGTAATGTTCACAAAGTTAGAAATATTGTTTGACTATGTTTGAATACAGTTCAATTTCAAATTAGAAAATGCAATTAAAATAAAACTGCAACCAATAATCATTAAAAATTCACATAACGGTCAATTCAGTTATCAATTGTTTTAGAAGAGATTGAATGAATTTAATAATTCATACAATTTGTAATGTTCACCAAGTTAGAAATATTGTCTGACTATGTTTGAATACAGTTCAATTCCAAATATGAAAATGCAATTTAAATAAATCTTCAACCAATAATCATTGAAAATTCACATAACGGTCAATTCAACTATCAGTTGTTTTAGAAGAGCTTGAATAGATTTAATAAATCATACAAGTTTTAATGTTCACCAAGTTAGAAATATTGTTTGACTATGTTTTAATAAAGTTCAATTCCAAATTAGAAAATTCATTTCAAATAAAACTACAACCAATAAAAATTGAATATTCACATAATGGTCAAGTCTGCTAAAACATTTTTGTGATCAATACTAAATCAATTTGAATATTTCCAACCTTAACAACCCAACTCGAGGTAAACCAAAAGAATTGATAACATGGATGAATGATTCTATATATTTTCATCCATAAATTCAGATTCACAATCAACTCTGACAAGTGAGCTATTTGAGTCATCAAAAGAAATAAATGGATTGGGTCTAATGGAACTAGGGACAGTGTCAATTACATCATCACCATCATCAAAAATACCTTGGAATTACTTCAACTATTACACCAAATTCAGGTTGAAGTTGGTCTTTGACATAAAAAACTTGTTTATCCATTGATGCCAACACATATGGTTCTTCGGTAGCAAGAGTGCGAGTCATATAAATTACTCAAAATCCACAATCATCAATAAATGTTCCATGTCTCGTCATCGAATCAAACCAATGGCATTTCATCATTGTGACTCGTCTATGATAATAATAATACAATATTATTATTTTCCCCAAAACTCCACAATAACCCCCATTTTCAAATCTCAGTCTACTATCTGATGCACTGGCATAATAATCTGTTGTGGAAGTAACCATAACACCATCATGTTTTGTTATAATGTTCTTTTCCCATTCAATGACAATAAATTTGTACCCATTGATAACAATTTATTTACAGTCACGAACCACAATATTAGGACCAAAATCTAAAGCTCTTATTTACTCAAAGACAGAGTCAATAGACATACTCAATACCTGAAATATAAATGACTATTAAACATAATTAAATATTTATATAATTATTTTAAACATTAATTTTTTATAACATCAATTTTAACCAAGCAGAAAAATATTTGCTATGCAAAGTCTCTCTCTTTCTCAAAGATAAAGAACGATGATTCCTATTAATCATTGTTTTATGTTCCTTGTAGATAAAAAATATGAATAGTTTAACAGATATATATGTATGATATACATAATCAATTTAGTTACCAGATATAGTCATCAAAAAAAATCATAGTTGAACAAAACCGTGCGATGTGCCATCTCCCGCTCTTCATGGCTTAATGTCTTCAATGTATATGATCCAGGAATTACTCCTATTTGAGGAAGTGATGGAAAACTGGGTTCAATTTTCTCATACTATTTTTCTTCATTTCTCATTGGTCTGTTCAATCTTTTAGTAACACCAGAAAAATACATCGAGTAGAAAACCATACATTCTTGTTCCAAGTAACCGTTCACGATAGAACCTTTGGGATGATTTCTGTTTTGTACATAAGACGTTAATGTGAACATATTTCTTTTAGTTGGATACATCCAACGAAAAGAAAAATGTCCACCGAGAAGTATTTCAGCGGGAATATGGACAGTTAGATGCAGAATGCATGTGAAAAATGATGGAGGAAATATTTTCTCCATCTCACACAAAATTAATGGGGCATCTATCAACATTTTTTGATAGAAAGACTTGGACAACTTCCTAGCACTATTATCTCTAAACAAATGGCACAACCAAATAATATCCACCCTTACATTGTTGGAAAAAAGATGAAAAATTGCTATTGGAAGCAACTCATGTAGTAGAACGTGGTAATCATGAGTCTTTGAATATTTTAGCTTCAAATATCTTCTGTTGACCCATTTAGATATGTTGCTTAAATAGCCATCAGGAAATCTAATAGTGTCTAATACTTCCAGAATTTTTTTTCGTAGGTGTCATCACATAAGAAGCACATGGAAGTTTCCATTTATTTTCACTGATACGCACAGGATATAATTCTGGTCTGATGTCCCAATCCACCAAGTCACACCGAGATCATAAATCATCTTTTTCCTTCCCCTTGACATTTAGAAGAACCAAAAGAAAAATTTCACATATATTCTTTTCAATATGCATTACGTCTAATCAATGACGTAAAAAATTGGTTGACTAATAAGGCAAATAAAAAAAGATACTTCTCTTCCTCAAATTGTAACAGGTTTTAGTGGAAACATTATTTCTCTTTCTAGATTTCATTTGACCCTTCCCGAACGAAAAACTTAAATCCTTCAATTCATTAAGCATGTTAGTTCCAAACATACGCTGAGGTGGATCATCAGTCTCTATGGTATTATAAAATCTTCGATGATTCATTATATATGGATGATCCTTTGGCAAGAATCGTCGGTGTCCCATAAAACTGAAACTACAACGATGTTTTAGTCTTCTGGATCATGTATTATTCATACAAACTGGACATGACAATTTTCCTTTCATGCTCCATCCAGACATCATTGCATAAGCTGGAAAATCATTGATCGTCCACATAAGCGCAACACGCATCTGAAATATTTCTTTCGAACATGCATCGTATGTGCGCACACCCACATCCCAAAGAAGTTTCAACTCTTTTATTAAAGGTTGCATGTAGACATCAATATCAATGACGGGATCAGAAGGACCAGATATGAGTATACTCATGAAAGTGAAAGGTTTTTTCATAACCAACCATGGGGGATGATTATAAATGTTTATAAAAACTGGACATGTGATGTGCGAAGTAAGCATCTGCCCAAATGGATTAAAACTGTCACATGAAAGACCCAGCCTCACATTACGCACGTCAGCTGCAAAATCATGATGTTGAGCATCAAATCTCTGCCATGAAAATCCATCTGCAGGATGAACCAACTCATCATTAGTCTTATTTCTCTTGGTATCATGCCATCTCATTTTTATTGATATGTCATTAGACATAAAATAATTCTGGAGTCTTGGGATCAATATAATGTGACACATTACTTTATGTGGAACGTGGGATGGTGTTCCATCAGATTTTGACTTCCAGCGGGATGTGCCAAATTTTATATAATCATTTTATTCAACGGTTTCCTCCCAGAATAAACTGAAATCTTTCGGGCAAGCATGAATTTTTTTTCTTGAAAATTCATGTTCCTGAACTAACTTTCAGGCCATATAGTGGTTTGAGGGAATATCTGCATCATCTGGAAGTAAATACTTCAAGAGGGTAAGAATTTAATCGATTTATGTATTAGAAATCCCATACATCATTTTCGCATGAAATAATTGGATTAAAAATTCCAGCCTTTTCATTTTATCGCATTGTCGATATACTGGAGTCGTGGCAGCATCATTCAATTTTTACACCCTATCAATATCATCATTTTCACTAGATGCATCAGTTGTGCTCATATAGAAGTCTTGCTGAGTAGAAATCCTTTCTTTTTCATGATGACGAATAAACAGAAACCGATCATCTAACAAATTCTCCATTCCAGTCTTTTCATTTCGATCATCACCAATTTGAGTATTCATTTTCTCCCCATTTTGATACCACACAAAGTATTTTGCTTGAAAACCATTTTTGGTTATGTGGTAGCTGACTTCTTCATGGCTCAACCAAGGTCTACCAACACAATTGGAACATGGGAAGTGTATGCGACCACTATCTGAAGCATTGTGAAATGAAAAATCTATGAAGCTCTCCAAATGGTTTTGAAAATCGCTTGATATCTGATCCGTTTCATACATCCAACTTCTTTATATTCTATAAAAAGAATTTATATAAGTCATTTTGTCATAAAATATTTAATAGGATTGAAATTTAATAGAAAATACATTTATGTAAACGATAAAGGAAAATGTTTCTAGTCGATGTAGTGAACTTTTAAAATAATGTAAAGAACAAGTACTCATAAATTAAATTAAAATTTATTTATATTCATTTTCATTAGGTCTATAAGAGGCACATGCCTCAAGTCCCATCATGTGTTATAGGCATCCCAAATCATTCACTCATGTTCAATAACTAATTATTGACACCTAGCCATACCTTTCATTACCCAATTACTTCCCCAAGTCAAGCACACCCCATGGGAGAATAAATTTTAGGCTTCTACACTAATAGGTTGTTCATGACCTGTAAAAAGATTTAATTTCATTAAGTATAGAGAAAAACATTTATTTTTAAATTTTAAATTCTTAGTAAAGTATGTCAATGATAACAACATTACTAAATTAAACTGGTGACTTATCTAACATTTTTGTCGTTGTCCACACATACCGAAATGGGTAATGAAAAGCACCCCGCCCTCATTAAAGTGATTATTGGCCAAGAAGGACACATAATATACAACGTACAATTAGAACCATATTTAGTTGACCCAAAAGTTATATTAGTATAGTCATCTAGGGGGAAATTGAATATATGATCCTGTTTAACTGATTAATTCAAAAGCTCGTATTCCATATGTTGGACACTATCTAAGGAAAGAAATCATGTGAGGGTGGGTTTACATCATTCAATTTCTTACATGATAGTGAGAATGAAGGCTTAAATTAATGACTTGAGTTCACTGATACCATGTCAACCATTATACACACCATGTGAACCATTATACACACCATATGAACCCTTATACCATATCGTTATTATTACAACCATTAATAATAACTTATTAAATAACATAACCTGTTAAAGATAATAAAATTGAACATAAATCAATAATAATGTTGGATATATCAAGTAAAATGAATTCATACTATATTACATCATAAATTAACACCCACAACCATGATTAATGACCACAATGCTCCCCTTTCAGCCAAATCAAAAGTGAAAACAAAAACACATGGTTGTAGAAAAATAATTCATTTGTGGGAAGAATAATAATCTCATGGTCCTCATGATATTTGAACCACGTAGTCATGATTTTCAAGATGATCATTTATCCATGAAAACATATGAGAAACACGATTCAATACATGCATTTTTTTTATTTTCCCAAGCATTTTGAGGAACCGCAAATTAGTGAAAATGGTCATTGTGTTTTAAAAAGGTGACTGAATAACACATGTACGATGTCGAAGGTAGAATGATTAATGGTTATATTAGAAAAACTAATATTCACTAATATTGCGAATTTGACATTATGTGAATTAGTTTCATGAAGAAAGAAGAAGTACTAATTAGGGACCACATACTATTTGGAAAAGTTCATGAATATACTCCATATGTTCTATTGTGCAAAGGATAAGTGAACAGTGTGTCATTATATATATATATATATGTATATATAGATTTTGATAGAAACATGATACATACTTGTTATGTAATACAAAAAGTGTACAAAAATTAAGATGAACAAGATCTTCATGTTTTTCATGATATTAATGAAAGGAGTGATTTTCATGAAATAATATCAATAAATATTACAAACAATTTCTTATTAGTTCCTATACATGAAGCTATAATATTTGAAGCATATTAAAAAAAAATATGAATCGTCAAAATTAGAACACAATAAAGAGACACCATGCCCTTTTAAATGTAAATGTGTAATGAAAACATTAATTGTACATACACTGAAATAGGGATTTGAGTACACAATTCGTGGAACAATCATAAAATTTTACAAAAAGCCTAAAAATTGGGAATAACGAAATCATTGGGAATAGAATGATATGCTTTATAATAGGTGGAACTATATCCTTGATAAAATATAGAAGGATTCTAACCTGGTAGCTACTGATCCGATGGAAGATGTGGGGATTCAGAAGTGCTTCTGCTAAGGAATCACTTCTGGAGACGAGCAGAAGGCTTCTGGAATCGTGGGGAGGCCATTTCCAGCATTTGGAGAATTTGGGGCTTTTTTTTCCTAACGGTTTTTAAAAACTGTTGGGAAAACCCAATATTTCCCAAAAGTTTTATGAAACAGTTGGGAAAACTATGTTTTTCCCCATCCTTCCAAACGGTTTGAGGAAATTGTTTTGAAAAGTGATTTTCCCCACTTTTCCCAATGGTTTCATAAAACCATTGGGAAAAGTCAGTTTTTCAAGGTCTTTACCAACGGTTTATATAAAATATTGGGAAAGGCAACATATACCAACGGTTCTTTGAACTGTTGGTATACAAGTGTTGGGAAAATTCCCCTTTCCAGTAGTGCCTCGACACTATCCACTTTGGGCGGCACTAACTCGCCTGCACGGTTTTAGGTCGCGTCACAAGGATGCGTCTCAGTGGGGAAAGCGCACCTCGTACTTCAGAGTCCTGGGGGAATGTCAATCCACAACTCGTCATTGCCCCATAATCGATAGGTCTTCTCAAAGTTGACAGGCGACCCCCTGCCCAGCCCCGTTGCAGGGTCCCTGGAAGTCAACGGGTTCCCACTACAGAGAGACCCCGCAAGAGTCGACGGGCGCTACACTACCTAGTCCCGTAACAGGGTAATCCACTGGAGGGTGACTCGGCTAAGCCTGGCATCGGGGACCACTTCCCACCCCAGCTGGAGGTAAGCTGACATCGGGGACCACTGCCCAGCCCAGCTGGAGGTAAGCCCAGCATCGGGGACCACTGCCCAACCCAGCTAGAGTTAAGCCCGGAATCGGGGACCACTGCTCAGCCCCATCGGAGGTAAGACCAGCATTGGGGACCACTGCCCAGCCCTGCTTAAGGTAAACCTGGAACTGCTCAGGTCATCCTTGCGGGATGGTACTGATCGGTGAACACCGCTGTACTGGCCATCCCTACTGGATGGTAAC
Source organism: Viscum album (assembly GCA_963277665.1). Taxonomy (NCBI): domain Eukaryota; kingdom Viridiplantae; phylum Streptophyta; class Magnoliopsida; order Santalales; family Viscaceae; genus Viscum; species Viscum album. Next base: position 602,445,340 of record OY728128.1, read on the forward strand.
CCACTGGCGAGCCCTGCTCGAAATAACCTCATCCCTGGTGGAAACAACCTCAGCCCTGCTGGAAATAACCTCAGCCCTTCTCGTAACAAACTCATCCCTGATAGAAACAATCTCAGCCTTGCTGGTAACAACCTCAGCTCTGCTGGTAACAACCTCCAGGGTAGAGGATCGGTGCCCACGTAAAGTGTTGGTCACACTAGAAACCACCAGGACTCTACCAGGGAAAACAAAGAAATGGGAGAAACTCCCCAGTCCTCTCAAGGAAATCACGCTCCAATACGTTGAGTCACTGTCGAAGAAGACTGAGACAACTCATTCCAGAAAGTGGGGAAAACACCCACACTGTATGTACACCCGTAGTCGCAAACGGTGCCGTAGTCCGATGAAAGGGCATGATACTTGAACACCCCACAGATGAAGAAACAGAGGAACAAACCATCTCTGTCGGCCAAACGAGAATAGGACCAGGGGAAAACTCAACCCTGCTGGCCAAACAAACGAGCACCAAGCCAGGGGAAGTCTCAACCCTGCTGGCCAACAAACAAGAACAGAGGAACCCTCTACGTCGCAAGAGGTCAAAAGTACTTAAAGGAGAGAATGAAGCGCACATGGGGCCCACACGACGTGTGGCCCCAAGTCAACCCCAACCAAGCGCACAAACATTATCAGGTACCAACATCCACATGTACCTCCCAGCGCTCCTGTATACTCCCAGAGTATACCACGTCTCCAGCCCAAAGGCTAATGTGCACACGACACCCAACGTCAACGCGAAGGCGTGAACATAACAACTGCACCTCAAAGGCCCAGGCATGACCAACCACATATTGTGAATCATTTATATCACTCTCTCAAGAGTGCGCGATCACACGCCAAGGGTCCACTACAAACATGGTAGGACGAACCACCACTGGAGCACCTTTCATTCTTACACATTTAACAAGATCACATAAGAGGCTCCACAAAACCAAACGGATTGCACCATTGTAATCCTCGCAGAAAAAAATGAGATATCAACTACTACTCACCTCCAACGGATATCCGACGGAAAAGTCACCAACACCGCCTCACGTCTGAACAGTGTCCCATGATCCTGTGCCTTGGCCCCGAAAACAGTCGGGCGCATCGCACCATTCTTATCCCCTCAGGAAAACACGTCAAAAAGACTTCTCACTTGAGTGCAATAGATATCCAGAGACAAAGATACATTCTAGCACCCCGGACATGAGTGTTGCTACGTGGGACCCACATCCCGGTCCCGAAACTCAACAGACGGATCGCACCGTTCAGATCCTCTCGAAAAAGCACGCAGGTTGGACTAATCACTTGTCTAAAACAGACACCCAGTGATAATGATGGAAAATCATCGTCAACGACCAAACGGCCCTCGCGGGACCCGCACCATCGTGCAGAATTACAGCGGACAGACTGCGCCAACACGATGCCCTCAGAAAAACACCCAACATCGACTGCTCGCACGCCCCGAACGGACGTCCGATGAAAAATTCGCTAAAAGCTGCACGTAGCTCAAAAGACGGGCCATGGGGCCCACACCTCAACTCCGACTTCAACGCCCGAAACCACCCTGGAATGCTTCTCCCCGGCGCTAGGGTTCCAACGCCGCTGACGGTGCTCAAAATGGACGTCGAACGCATCCGCGCCGTCCAAAACAAAATCCCCCAGAAAAACGTCAAAACACTTAAAGACACGTCGCACCTCCGAGTTGCATCGTTTCGGGAATTAAAAATTCCCAAAACCATCTCTAAAACTTCATCTTGACACGAGCTCTGCGATTCCGCATACATCGCTCAAAACGGACACCCGTAGCTGAAAATACGGGCGTCCAAAAACCGAGGGGGCAAGGCCCCTTGGGCTGGACAGGCCTGCGGCTTAGCCGCGTGGGCCGGCCACAGAATCTTGTTTCGCGCGCATACCGGCCATGAGGGCCGGTCGCGGCAGCCGCATGAAGACCCAGGAAGCGCGGATCTTTGTCGCCGCACGGGGGTCGCGCGCCGCGACCCCATGGTCGCCGCTCCCTGGCGACCCGCTGCCGTGCCGAGGCGCTCCGCCTGGCCTCGGCCACCCCCACTACTGAAGGCTCGTCGTGCTCCAACCTCGCCTGGCCGCTCCACCGGACACCAGCGCCGCCATCCGAAAGCCCCGCTGCCACGCCCAGTGCCTCCACCGCCGCGCCATCTGCTTGAGCTGCCTGGAAGACCCACAAACATCAACGATCAACCCCAGCCTCCTCCGAACTCATATTTTGATTCCGAAAGATGCGTTGGACAGGTAAAAAATCTCTACTACGCATTCATGGGATTTTCGTGAAAATTAGACAATGTTTCGATCCAAAAATTTGAGCTCGAAGTAGGTGCGGGAAAAGAAAATGCAAACGACAAATCCTACCTCGTGGGGCTTCACCCGAAGCTTCGCGACGATCCACCGGCCACCCCGCCTTGGAGAGGATGGAGATGGGAGGAGGATCTTGAATGAGAGCTCCTTGGGTTGCTGCCTTACACCAGAGGATGCAAGGGGAGGAGGAGGGAGATGAGTGTTCGTTTATTTAAGGGAAAATTAATTAAATTTTAATTAATTAAAAACCCCCAAATTTAACCCGCATCTGAAACATCCGACGAGGTCAAGGTTAAGCCTCCCCTAGGGTAAAAACAATGCCCTGAGCGCAACGGAGGTCTCAGAATTTTATTCTGAGCTTCCGTTCAAAATTTATAAGACTAAACGCCCAAATCCACCAAATTACGAAAATGCCCCTGGCGCCATTTTTCAGTGACGGCCCACTCCTGCAAAACTTACACCCCTCCTAGGGTAAATGACATGCTCTAAACTCAACGAAACCCTCGGTTTTCCAATCTGAGCTACTGTTTAAGATATAATTTCATTTCAACATTAAACGAATAAATAAATTTATTAATTTATCCGTTTAACGTTCCAAAAGCGAGCGAGGGGTCCAAACATCCTGTGCCGATATATTATATGTCGTTACTAGGGTAAACTCCCCATTTCGGACGCATACGTACACTCAGATCTATGTTCTGAAGCACCATTTAGGAGTTATAACATTTATTTTGCATTTCCAGTGTGAACGCACTGAAAATTCAATTCCGGCCACTCCAGGGCTCGGAATCGCATGCCGTCGGAAGGCACTGCTCTGGAAGAACATGAAGAATATTCCATAGTGTTTCGCAGCAAAACTGGGTTCTTACATATGGACTTGATGTCTTTTATTTATCTCAATGGTTCATTGATTTTTGGTTCTGAAAAATCATCAATAGAGAAATATTCAGTTCACTCAATCCATGATGTCATATTTCCCTCTTGTTAATAAAAAAAATAAGTTTCCTCTTAATTTAAACACCCATCTACAATATATTCATGTTCTTCAGGTCTGTTATATTTAAAGGATGATTCTTTATCATTTTCAGGTGAATTTTTTGTGTAACATGATTCTTCTATGAATGATGAGGAATGGACAACCTGACTGGGAATGAGTTTCATAACTGTTTCAATTCTTTGTAGTTCTAATATAAAGGATGTAACCTTATAAGTAATTATGTCCATTTATTAACACAATTTCTCAAGTAATGGTTTTGGATCAGGATGATCAAGGGGTTAAGAAAGATGGTCTATTAGAGGAGGATAATTAAGTTGTTGTAATTCCACAGGAGGATATTCTGATTGGCCTTGTTGAGATTAGAACTCATTATAGGTTGGAATGTTTTGTAAATTATAGGATTTAAAAAAATTAGATCAAAATATTGTTTATTTTCCCACCAATAGAAACTAGTATGGTCATTGTACATCACACTTGGGATAGGGTAGACAAAGTAGGGAGAGGTTCCCCATGTTTGTATTTGTTCAAAAGGGATTTCTATAGGAGTGAAATCAGGGATGAGAATAGATATTTGGGGTGTGAAAATGATGGTAGTGTCTAAGATAACTTACTTAGGTCCTTGGAAACGACACCAAAGTTTGGTCTCTCCCAAAATTACCCAAGTTTTTATGGTTAAGTGGTCTCTTGTAGTTTATCTTGGGTTATCGAATCCTCATAGACCTAAGAAAAAACCTATAGGCTCGTACATTCTATGGACTATTTTTGGCTATGAAGTGGCCAACCGTGGGTTGATTTTAGATAGTTTTATGTGAAAAATAAAATATCTAAGTGATTTCTATTTATGTTGAAGGGTTGATCCTAGGTTATTACAAGGTATGGATTGGATGAAATTAATTTTCTTTTAATGATTTCAATTTTCTTAACTCGATAAGGATTCATTCAATGAATTCAAAATAACCTAATCACTTACTGGTTAAACACCTTAACAAACACATGATAATAACCTATAAATTGTTGGATCATTTTCATGATCACTCCAAGGTAAAGGATTTTATTATCATATAAAAGTGGGGAGATTAAATTCAATAAGAGGAAGAGAGAAAATCATCGAATAAAAAAACTCAAATAAATGAAATTAATAAAAATTTAGAGAGTGAGAAATAACATCCAATCCAGCCCCTTGATAATCCCTTGGATAAACCCATAAAATAGATATCCCTCCATTGATGTTATGTTCTCAATGGAAGTTGAAGTTGACTTACAAGGACATAATTAAAGAAGTAAAAACATGAAAATAACGATCACTCCACAATTGTGTGATAAATTTCACAAGGTTAGGTATGAATAAATTCACACCATGAGAAAATGGTATCAATGTGACATGAAGAAGAATATAAGAGGAGTAAAGGAAAAACTTTTATTAAGAAACTAAGGTGAATTGAACAACTTACATGAGGAAGAAATCTGATTAGACACATAAAGTGGAAGCATAACATTACAATGAAACTAAGAAAAAAATATTATCAACTCCATCACCACCACAACCTTAAATAGTAATTTTTGATGCCTTGGATCGATCATCCAATAGTGTAAGTCACCTGAATTAATGGTGGTGGGCTAAGGTGGGTGGAATGTTTTGGGGGAGTGGACTTTTCCACCCATGACAATAAATCTAAGACAACTTGCATGACTTTGATAGGTGTGTCCAAAGGAGCATTAAGATGGCCTAATTTTGTTGGTCCATAGAAGAAAAAAATGAATATAAATATTTCTCCTAACCGTTCGAAAAAATTCATCCCAAAATAATTTATATTTTTCTAAATATGATTTAAATGGTGGGATATTTTTCTTGTCCCCAGAATATGGCCTCGAATACCATCTTCGACATAGGCCACCTAGAACTAAATTAAAATTTATGATTTATCATGGTCTAATATTTAATGAAAATTTCCCCATGATGTATTATATCTTTAGTTATGTTTTTAGAATCACTGGGATTTGATCTTGGTCACTACAATAATTTTATTAGGTTGTTGTCCTATTTACATTTCCTAGAATGTGTTGGAATGAATTCCCACTTTGGAAATATTAAAATGTGAATTTAAAAGTTATCCAAAAGAATTAATTGTTCTTTATAGCGTGTGATACCTGAAAATAAAATATGAAAATAAAATAATGAACATTTTTTGTTTTAGGAGGATCTCAAATATGTACCAAGTAATAGTTCACTTTAACACGGAATTAAAATCATAATTTGAAATAATGATCAAATTGTAAAATGAAATAAAAATAGTGTTTCTGAATAATGAAGAACAAGAATATCAAAAAATAAAAAACTAATATTATCCTATTTCAGCGGGTAATCAGCTTCACTTAGTTTGGAATAAGTTCCAAGGTATTATATGATGGACACAATCATTATACTATTCCTCAAAGGGGTGAAGCTTCGATCTCCACTAAAGACTTCAAATCTCTAATAGATAGATGAAAATTCATTGCATCATTAAATGGAACAACTATAAGTCACCCCACTACAATAATTAAATTGAATAATTGGGGAGAAAGGGGGACCGCACCCTTTAGTAATAGTTTACCTAAAATCAACCAACAACTAATATGAAAACTTTTATAGAGATCCTAGATATTGATCGGATCTTGATATTCATCCCTTGAGAAAATTTCATCTTGTTCAAGCCTAGGTCTGTATCTTCAATCATGAGCTTCAGTGATAACCTCAAATTTTTGTTTGTTTTCTATTATTCTTCAAATCGAACTTATCCCCTTGAACTAATGATTTCTCCTTCCTTGTTGAGCTTCAATTTCTTTGATATTCCTCATCCCTAATGAGATTAGGGGATCTTTATGGTGGCATGGTGAATCTTCATCAGCTCTCATGGGTTATGGTGGTGGGTTTGGGTCTCATCTTCTGAAATAATCACTAATATAAATCATACCAATACCAACATATCTATAACAATGGTTTATAAAAAAATTGTTTTAGGTCCCCTTTCCCAATGGTTTTTCAAAAACCATTAGTAAAGGGTACTTCAAGACCACTTTTCGAAGCCTAAACCATTAGGAAAGGGTACTTTAAGACCAATTTCCCCAATGGTTTGGGAAAACCGTATGGAAAGGGTACTTTGAAACCACATTTACCAATGATTTTTCCAAACCATTGGGAAATGGTCCACTTTTCCCAATGGGTTGGGAAAGGGTCTAGTTTTACCAATGGTTTCAGAAAACCATTCAGAAAGGGTATTTGACACAATTTTTTCCCTTGTTTTGGGAAAAATGTTTGGAAAGGTTGGGTACCTATCCCAAAAGTTCTCAAAACCTTTGAGATAGTCCTTTAGCAATGGTTTTGAGAACCATTAGGATAGGTACCCTTATTTTATATGAATAATTTTGTCGAATATCATCATATAAATCAACATGTAAATTAAATATAAATATATATATATATATATATATATCCAAAATATATTGCAAGATAGTGGTAAAATATTTGATATATAACATGTAGGTTTTGGGTTCAAACCTCCATTAGAACCTTTTTTTTATACTTACCTATCCCAACGGTTTTCTCCAAACCTTTGGGATAAGTCTTTCCCAATTCCAAATTACCCAACAGCTTCCCAAACCACTAGTATAGGCTATACCAATGGTTTGTGGATGTAGACCAACAGTAAAAAACTATTGGTATAGGAAATCTTTCAATTAGTGAACTATCAAGCATTGGGGTATTAGGCTTCTAAATCAGTGGTGATACTGTAGTTCCACTTCTTTGAAATATCATCTATTGTGAGGGAAAATAGTGGTGTGACAGGATGAAGGTGTTTGTAACACCCCAACCTTATTTTCCCGGATCCTGTGCATTATTTCATTACATTATCATGTTTAAAATAAAGTTTTATCTGGAAGGACCAAGTATTTTAGTAGTTTTGGAAATCCAGATACATACATAGGTTCAACATTACAACTAGAAATGAAATAGAACAAATAAGTTTTATGGGGAACATTCATAACTCTAAGTTTATCCTTACAGGTTATTCATAATAAACATTTTCATTTTTTGAGAAAATAAATCATAATAAAGGGGTGATATTAGATTCTTAGTAAGGGTATGAAATATAAATTAAGATATCTTAAATATATACATTAGTCAAGGTGAATAACTAAAAACACATGCATTTTAAAAATAAACTTGAACACATTATGGTAGGAATAAGAGGTTAATAAATAATACGATAATAAATCATAATCATGAGTATTGTACTAGTTGAATAACCACATGAAATTTCAATTACTAGTTTCATAATGAGGGAATTCATAATGCGGGACATCATAACCATACAGTCAAGGTCTCATGCCAAGACCATAAACATTCATGTTCTTAAGGCCACATGCCAAGACCATAGTTTGTCTCATGATACCTATCGATGCACTGGGGGGCTATAGCAGGCCACACCCAACACTTACTAAGTCTAGTGAATTCCTAATATGAATATGGATAAACATAAACAACATATAAATTCATATTTAAACTAACATATGAAATATAAATAACTTTCTCCATATATTAAACATAAACACTAACCATTCAAAGTAAATTTGTGAATGGTATCAAGATAGAAAATACACATTAAAACTATCCATAAAACCTTAAACAAAATATTATAGATGAAATCATAAGATATTAAACCTATATGAAATAAAATATTCATCAAATTATGTTGACATAAATAAATATACATTTAAATGATACTATTGAGAAATTCTTGAGAAAATAATCCTTAAACATTTGAAAGTGTCTCATACCACCATGAAACATTCAAATAATAATACCTTATAATATCATGAGGATAATGAGACTCTTGATATGATATAAAAAAGGGAATTACATACACCACATGCAATTAATAAGTGGTGAACAAGTTCTATATCTTATAAAGGTTAAAGTGAGGTGAGAAAATCTTTTTTACTTTGGAAAGAAGAGTTCTTTTGGAAAATAATATTTATTTGTCATAAATATGGTTTTAAACATGTATATCCCAAAAAGAAAATGGAAGGACATTGAGATTACATTTTAGGAATAAATGATGTCCCACTTAAGTGAAATCATATAAAATATGTTTCTAAATAATCTTTAGAATTACAAGTTTTTTGAACGGTTTAAGGAATTCATTAAAGAGATATTAAAGCACAAAGGCATGTTTGATTTAATAAGACCTTAGATTAACTAAAATAAATTATTTATGTTAAATTTTGTGACTTTAGAAAGATAAATCTGGTGTAAAACAGATTATATAGGGATCTTCAAAATAGGTAATAATTTGAGAAGTTCCTTGAATCGGTCCACAATTTCGGAACAATTTTTTAAATATTCTTTTAAAACATGTAACTCCCCACAAAATAAAGAAGAATTATGATTGGTAAAAATATATGGAACATTAAAAAATAATTTATTATCATTAGATAAGAATTAATAATAATTTAATTGAGTTGAGTATATTATAAGAGAAACTTGAATGAAAATGGAGGTTCAGGTAGAAAATACTTAAAACTTGGTAATAAATTGAATCATATACCCCAAAATAAATAATAATCAGATGATACATTGAATAAAATGAAAATAAATAGTTTTATGATTTGAAACATGAATGGGAAGTATACATAAACCATACACAAGTAATAATAGTGAATATAGAATATCTCACAAAAATGGAAGTGTTATGAAGAAACATTTACCTTAAGTCTAAAGGTGTTCTCCACTTGATCTTAATGACCTGAATAATAAAATTTAAGTTAACTAATTAATAACTCCAAAGACTCATATACATGTAATTTATTTATTATAACCTTATTAAGTTCATTCAGGGACTTTTTGAGGGGTTAATATGTTCAATTTCTTTGTTCGGGTTCATTTGTTTCATGATCTGTATACTTATATACATGAACAAAGAATCATGTAAAATGAGGATGGTTGTATAGAACTGATGTTATATTTTATTATTGAACATCTATATGGATACATGGTTGTAAATTTCATTTGGTTACTTAGAGTGAATATGAATCATTATATAAATTATTTAATGATAATTGTTTGGGTTAATTGATGGTTTTTGAACACAACGAAGTCATTTTGCTTTATAAATCAAAACCTTGTGTAAAAAAAATTCAAGAACCATAGAAGATAAATAATACATTAATTATAGACTCATTTAACTATATGAACGGTTTGATGACCATAATTAAATATGGTAATAGAAATTAAAAACTCGTTGTCCTTAAATGTGGTAAATTAGCACATCTCGGATGGTGTTTTTTACAAATAGCATAAAATAATGGTAAAAGAGAGATGATAATAAATTATTAAATAATAATAATAAACTACAATAAATGTATGGTACTAGAGTTTTCATAACATTTGGATGAGGATAAGTGAGGATATAAATGAAAAAAGGGAACTTGAAAAAAAAGTAAAAGAATTGAAAAGAGGAATTTACCTCCTGAATTAATCTTCCTTAAGAGCATCTTTAGGGGAGAGGATTTGGTCTTTTTATGAGAAAAATGGCTAATGGACGTGGGGGATGAGATTTTGATGATATTTTATCTGAATTTAAACAAATCATAAGGGTTTAGAGGAGTAAAGAGAAGGGGGGAGTGTGGGTGGTTTTTATAGTGGAGGAGAGGTGGGTTTTCTTAATATTTTAATCATTAGTTTATTATTTTTCCATAGGATAAGAAATAGTGATTATTACATGACCAAAAATAGTAATAAGTGCATTTGAGTTCTAAAAAAGGGTTATTACATCAATGATGATTCTATGAATAGTGTAATTAACTCATAATGTATATATACGGTAAATTACTTATTTCACTATTCATAAAAAATTAATGTATTTTAGAAAAATAACAAAAATTAACCCTAACCATATTTCGACGTGTAGATCCAAATATGAACTCCATTTTATCAAAATAATTTTCTAAATATGTGAAATTTAATTTTTAAATAAAATCATCATTTACTCATAAATTATAGTTTCAAAACTAAAACAAATTTTGTAATTCCATGAAAATTAACTAAGGTTTTTTAAAATACACCAAAATAATTGGAGAACAATATTTGGATTTAGGAATACATTTTCGGAAAAATTATTTTTATTTCAAATCAATTTATTAATTCTATAATTATAATTAAATATTTACTACTCACAAAAATACAGACACTTAATTATTAATTTTTAAAATATTCACTATCATTTATAATGGGCCTAAATTTTATTTATACTTACATGGGTGATGTTAATATTCATAAGGGTACATTACTATTCATAAGTGTCATGTTACTATTCATAAGGTTATATTACTATTCATAAAGGTCAACTTACTATTCATAATGGTACATTTCTATTCATAAGGATCATGTTTCTATTTATAACGGTACGTTACTATTCATAAGGATATGTTACTGTCAATTAAAAATTATTTTTTTTCTATCAGACTCCAAAAATCGGCGTAAATACTATCGTGTATGTCATATTTTTGATATTCAAAATACAGAAGTGGAAAAAATTTGTTCATTGGATAAGTTATAAAAAAGTGTTGTTTTGTAGAGACTCAGTGTTTCATGCATTCAATAATAAATTTATTTTTAAATCCTTAGGGGGTTACATTCTCCACTCCTTATAAAAATCTCATCCTAAAAATTTAAAATTTAACTTCAAAATTTAATGGTTGATACTAGAAAATTCCCTTCTTGGAAACCCATATCAGAAATATAGATAAAATATCCGATTAATAAGAGGTAAAGGGAAATTCATTAGTTACTAAAAAACTATGCACTCTAATTGGAAAAAATTTTCATGGAAGAATAATCAATTGAACTTGTTCTAATGGAAATTTATAGAGAACATGATCAGATGAAATATCATTACCACAAAACCATAAACTAAGGTTTTGAAAAATTTCATTGATACCATGAAAAAAATGACAATAGAATAACATTTTTATTTATTCATCTTTTCCTAGATTTGAGGAATTATTCCAATCTAATAAGAGTATAAATATACATTTCTATTTCATAATCATAATCATATCCTTTGTTTGTTCTTTAAACTATCTATACTTCATCTCTTACCATAGTTTGAATCATGTGGCGACATTAATCTCAACAACCTCATACAATGATCAACATAAACCATTTTATATATTGTTTAACTTTCTAAAATATCATAATACAATACTTTAGAGTAATTATGATATCCATACTGTCTAGATCCATGTAGATGGGGTCCTTGGTAATCCTCATTTTATTTATAAAATCATGATTTATCCTGCCCAATACATCTGTCATCTTATTTTCCTTTAATCAACATAAATCAAACCTAAATTTTCACATTCCAAAAATGTGAATATCTTTATCATGTGTCCACCTAAAATATGGTAATAACCCAAATTACCATAAAACCATATTGGAAACATGAATTCATCATTGCACATGCTATTGGATATATTCCTTATATCCAAAAATTTTGTAGACTCCATTAATGATAGAGTAGACCACTTTTTAACAAGACAATAATTAGTTTTGAGTTAGTCAGTACCAATCAAAATCAATCATTTCTTTATCATTACCTTAATCATTAAAAATTTATTTAGTTTTTCCTTTCCCTCAACCATATACTTTCCCAAGATATTAAATTTCAACTGAGTCACTTATCCTTGGTAGAATTCATCATACGACCACAAATACTTAATGAAATATTACTGCATTACAATCCTTATATATTCCACAATTCTTATAACCATTACATTTCTGAAAAAATATTAAAATGACATGATTCTTAAAGAGGCATATTAATCCTTCCACTTCATATATGATATTATCATTACATGATCATTATTTAGTAACACCATTTGGGGTATATTTCTTTGACGCTTGGGAAATTGATTCGTATAGTGTCCCATCTCCTTATAGTAGAAGAATTATACATAAAAAACCTATTTCTTACCCTTGAAATCACGAAATTGGTGTCCTTTTTCTCCATACTTAAAAGAAATCCCATTCCCTTCACGCATTTACCAGCATTATTCTTTCCATAGTTATCTCATGTGGGAAAACCCATCTTTCCCCTTATCCATTTTTTCTTTGTTATCTTCTTCTTTTCTTAATTCATCAAATCCATAGGACTCAGAGAATTATTTATATATCTTTTTAATATATGATACTATTTCCTCATATGATGAGGATACTTGGGAGACTATCTTCCTTAAAAATAATATCTTAAGACCATAAGATATATGATCATTCCTACTATTTTCATCATATGCATTGGTGAAGTTATCATTCCTTTTTCTAGGTGACATTTCTATATAACTACATACAATAGATTAGTTTATAAATTAAAATGTATTATCTCAACATAGAAAAATACTTAGAATAAATTGAAATCCAATGAATAGCTAATCTCATAATCATAAACATGTTTTCTTTGAGGAAAAATTTACATTTAAATCTTTCATAATGGATGGAAAAGAAAATGTGAATTATCCTAAGCATATCCCCCAGTAGTGTCAAACCAGTTGTGCAGTAAGGCTCGTTGTCGTGTACAAGGATACCCCAGGTCAAGCCTGAAACTGCTTGTCATATTTGTTACTCCTAGGTACATATATTCTAGAACCAAATCCACTTGTAGTATCCAGACATGGGTGTTTTTTCTAGAAAAATCTATATAATCTATTCCTTACAAAAATTTGAGGATGTTCTTGAATGTTTATCCTCAAAGACTATCATAGGGATTTGTTCCCTAATCTATGTTTTCTAAATCTAGTTACTAATTTTTCTACTAAACTTCCTTTGATACCAATTGTAATTCCCTAACCCCAGTAGCCCAGAGCCGGTGCATTATTTCATTACATTGGCATTCTTACAAGAAATTTGTATCCTAAAAACTGAGTAGTTTGGTAGTTTTTGGAATACCACATACATACATATGTTCAACATTACTACATGAAATGAAATATAACATATAATTGTTTTTAGGAACATCCAAAACATTAAGTTTATCCCTGTAGTCCATTCATAAAAAACTTCTTCATGTCTTGATAAAATGAAACATAATAAAGGGGTGAGTTCAGATGCTTAGTAAGGATAATAAATACAGCGGACGATATCATAAACATAAAAATTATTCATGATCAATAACTAAAAACACATTCCTTTAAAAAAATAAACTGGAACACGTTATGGTAGGAATAAGAGGGGACTAAATAATGCCATATTAAAGAATAATCATGTGTAGTCTACTAGCCGAATAACCACATTAACTTTCAATTACCATTTTCATAATGATGGAATGCATAATACGGGACATCATAACCATACCGTTAAGCCCTCATACCAAGACCAAAAATATCTATTTTGTCAAGGCCTCGTTCCAAGACCATATTTTGTCTCATGAGACCTACTGATGCACCGAGAGGATATAGAGGGGCCCACATGACACTTAAAAAGTCCAATTACTTCCTCATATGAATGGGTATAAACATAAAGAATATATATATTCATATTGAAACTAACTTATGAAATATAAATCACTTTCCCCACTCATTAAATATAAACACTAACCATTCGAAGTAATTTGGTGAATCGTATCAAGATAGAACATCAAAATTCAAACTAATAATAAACCCTTCAAAAAAATATTTTATATGATATTATAAAATATAATCCTCTATGAAATAAAAGATTCATAGGATTTTTGACATAAATAAAGATACTTTTAAATGATACCATTGATACATTCTTAAGGAAATAATCCTTAAACATTCCAAAGTGTCCCATACAACCTTGAAATATTCAAATAATAATAAATTAAAATATCATGAGGATACATAGACTCTTGATATGATATACGAAGGGGTGGTGGATATTCCACATTCAAGTAATAAGTTCTGAATAAAGAATATATCACATATGAGTTAAAGTGAGGTGAGAAAAATCTATTTTACATTTGAAAGAAAATTTATTTTGGAAAATAATTTGTATTTGTCATAAATATGGTTTTAATCATGTATATTAGAGAAATGAAAAGGGAAGTACATTTATATTACATTTGAGGCAAGAATGATGTCCCACTGAAGTGAAATCATGTAAAATGTGTTTTTAAAGCAGCTTTAGAATTAAAACATTTTAGTGCGGTTTAAGGAATTCATTAAAGAGATTTTAAAGTGAAAAGTCATGTTTTCTATAATAAAACAATAATCTAACCAAAATACTTTTTCCATGTTATAATGTGTTATTTTGGAAAGATTAATCTGGCTTAAAACAAATTGTAGAGTGAACTTCAAAATAGGAAAGAATTCGAGAAGTTCCTTGAATCAGGATAACATTTCAGATGAATTTTTGAAAGATTATTTTAAAATGTGTAACTACCGATAAAATAAAGAAGGATTCTAATTTGTGAACATATATGGAACCATCACAAATAATTTATGATTATTACACGAGAATAAATAATAATTTCATTGAGGTGAGTAGAGACTAAGAGAAATCCAAATGAAAATGGAGGTTCAGGTAGAAAATACTCACAATATTGTAATCAATTGAATCATATGCCCAAAAATTAATAATCATCAAATGATACATTTAATATCATTAAAATAAATAGATTCATGACATGAGACATCAATGGGTAGTATACATACACCATACAAAGGTAATATTAGCGAATACAGAATATCTCCCAAAAATGGAAGTAAGATAAAGAAACTCTTACCTTAAGTATGAAGGTTTTCTCCACTTGATCTTAATGACCTGAATAATCAAATTTAAGTTCATTAATTAATAATTCAAAAACCCCCACTCCATTTAATTGATTTATTATAACCTTATTAAGATCATTCATGGCCTTTTTGATGGGTTAATATGTTCAATTTCATTGTTTGAGTCCGTTTGTTTCATGATCGGTATACTTATATACATGAACGAAGAATTGTGTAAAATGAGTATGGTTGTCCAGAATTAAAGTTATCTATTATTAGAGAACATATAGATGGTTATATAGTTGTAAATTTTATTAGATTACTTGGACTAAAGATGAATCATTATATAAATTATTTAATGATAACTGTTTGGGTTAATAGGCGGTTTTTGAACACAACTAACTCATTTTTATTTATAATTCAAAACCATGTGTACAAAAATATTATGGAACCATATATGATACATAATACATATATTATATTTCTTTTCATCCCTAATAATGGTTTTATGTCAAGAATTTAATATGATAATAGAAACTGAAAACACGTAGTCCTTGAATGTGGTAAATTAGTATATCTTGAAGGGTGTTTTTTACTACTCACATAAAAGAAAGGTAAAGGAGATATGACAATAAATTATTTCATAATCGTAACAAAATTACAGTACATGTAAGGTAATGTATTTTTCATAAAATTTGGATGATGATGGGTGAAGATAGAAAATAAAACAAAGGAACTTGAAAAAAAGTAAATTAATTGAAACGGGGAATTTACCTCTTGAATTAATCTTCCTTGAGAGCCTCTTTAGGTGAAAAGAATTGGTCTTTTTATGATACCAAGGGCTGATGGACATGGGGGGATATTGGGAGAATATTTGAACATAATTTAGACAAGGTATAAGGCTTTAGTGGAGAGAAGAGAATAGTGGAGTGTGGGTGGTTTTTATAGTGGAGGAGAGGAGGGTTTTCTTAATATTTTAATCATTAGTTCATTATCTTTCCATAAGACATGAAATAATGATTATTCCATTACGAAAAATAGTAATAAATTCATTTAGGATATAAATAGGGGTTATTACATCATCTATGATGCTAGTAATAGTGTATTAAACTCATAATGTATATATACGATAAATTACCATATTTCACTATTCATACAAAATTCATGTATTTTAGAAAAATCCCAAAAATTCACCCTAACCATTTATTGATGTGTAGAATCCAAATATGAACTCCATATTATCAAAATTATTTTCTAGATATGTGAAATTTAATTTTTAAATAAAAACATCATTTAGTCGTAAAAAAATTAAAACTAAAAATGATTTTTTAATGCATTGAAAATTTAAATAAGGTTTTATTAATTTACCCCAAAATCACAGGGCAACAAAATTTTGATTTAGGAATACATTTTATGAAAATTATTTTTCTTTTAAATCAATTTATTATTTATAAAATTATAATTTAATATTATCTTCTCACAAAAATACCAACACTTTATTATTAATTTTTAAAATATTCACTCTCATTTATAAGGTGCCAAAATTTTATTTATACTTACATGGATGATTTTAATATTCATAAGGGTATATTAATATTCATAAGGGTCAACTTATTATTCATAATGGTAAATTACTATTCATAAGTGTCAATTTACTAATCATAAGGGTATGTTTCTATTCATAAGGGTAAGTTACTATTCATCAAAAATTTAGTTTGTTATATCAGACTCCAAATATCAACCTGAACACAACTGTGTATATCAGATTTTTGAAATTCAAAACACAGAAGTTAAAAAATTAGGTTTCATGGCTAGGTTTTAACAAAGTGTTGTTTTGTAGAGATTGAGTGTTTCATGCATTCAATATTAAATTTATTTGCAAATACTTGGGGTGTTACAGTGTTTATATGGTACTTTGAGGAGATGAGTAGCCAAAAAATCACTTAGTATGAGAAAATAATTTCCAGTAGGTTTTGGTGAGTGTTAGGTAGCTTCAGGTAAGGTTGCTTCAAAAATATCAGGCATGGTCACTCATCATATGAAATTATAGGTCTGATGGAGAGGATGAAAACTTTATTTTTTAAACTTAATGTCAGTCAAACTCCACTTTTTGATTGTTAAGGAATATGCACTGTTGGTTGGTAAAATGCATGGTAGTTTGGGAAAAGTAGGCATGGTTAGTTGTTGGTCCACACAAGGTCACTTGATTTTGTGGGTTCCATAGTCACTTGGATGAAACCTTGGTATGTTCAATTATCCGTGGTCACAAACAGTCACATAGGTGATCATGGAACTTTATACATCAGGTAGAAGTTAACTTCTTATGGTGACTTCAATTTCATGCATTGCAGTCACTTTTTGGATTCCATGGGTATGGTCGCTTAAGTAACCATGAGCTTTCATCATGTAGTCAGTTGAAAATTTGGATCATGTGGTATGGTTTCCCTTTTCCATGTGGTTACTTGGCATGGTATCTTAAGTGAATGTGCTTATTCTTACACATGGTCAAATTTTCATTGCATGCGGTCACTTAAGTGACTATAATAGCTCTTCTCTTGAAAGAAATAAATATGAATAAACAGTTAATAAAATCAAAAATAAAAAACACAAGAAAACAGAAATTTAATTAGAATAAAATCAATAGTAAATTAATTAATTATAAAACAAATAATGTGAGTATCCAAAGAGTGGGTACTGTAATAGGATGAATATATATATATATATATATATATTCTTGGTCAAAGAAGCCCAATCGAGAGAGTAAGGGGATCTCCATCTCATAGCTTAGCCCAAGAAAGTGAGTAGTCAACAGTTCCATGTAAAGCTATATGTGATTCCCAAAACCTCATCGCATCTGCCCAAGAGACACAAGTCAATGGGGGTCAAATCACAACACCTTGATACTATCCTCTTTGGGCAGCACTGACTCACCCACATGGTTTTCGGTTGCATCAAAAGGATGTGTCTCAGTGCAGAAAGCACACTTATTTCTCATGAGACCTAAGGTATGTCGAACCATGCCTCACCATTGTGCCGCACAGTTGAGGGTATTCTATGAATAATTGGGGACTAAACTGCCCATCCCAACTGGAGGGTCATCTTGATATCTCATCATTAGGTTCTACACTTCCCAGCCAACCTAGAGGGTCATACCAATATCTTGTTGCTGGGGAATATACCACCCAACCTAGCTAGAGAGTCAGCCTAGTATCTCATCATCGAGGACTACACTACCCAGACCAGCTATAGTGTCATCCTAGAATCCTATCTTCAGGGACTACACTACCCAATCCATCTAGAGGGTCAGCCTAGTGTCATTGAGGACTATGCTAACCAGCCCATCTAGAGGGTCATCCTGGTATCTCTGGTAAGCCAATCTAATTGTTGACATCATTGGGTGTCGTCTCTATTTGTTCCTACCTGGAACATGCACATAATATCTTGAAAGCCACTTCTAATGGAACCATCATGTTATACACAGGAAAACACTCATGATAGGCATCTCGTGGGCTGAAATTCAAGATAAACCAAAGGATATACAAAGGATTGATGTTTTCTTGATGGTACTCAAAAAGTACATGGCATGTCAGGGGGCCACAAGGCGTATGGCCCCTATTCGTTTCTTGGCTGTGTATGTCTGACACACGGTTTCCATCTCATATAGGAGAACACACCATGTAGGTGGACTACACAACGTGTCATACCTATACAGGGACTGAGCCATGTCCGTTGGCCGTGTTCGTATACTCGGACTCTGTGTCTGTATACTTCGGTATGCAACATGTTGGTCTACACAAGATGTTGCCTGTGTGACCAATATGTGTCCATGTACTTGAAATAGAGTTTGTTCCTATCCATATCTCCTTCACATGGATTTTCTCACATGGAGGGGAGGTACACGACGTGTCAAGGGGGGTGCAAGTCATGTCATCCTTATCTTTTCCCAAACCCTAGCATCACCGTTAAGGGAGGCCACACAACGTTTGTTCTTCATTGAACATGACATGTAGGCGAGATTTTTTATAGAATCTCTAATTTCTCCCAATTACTATTTCTCACTCCAAATATAATCTTTCCATAGTCAATGTCACAAAAATATACTTCGAAAACTCTGGATCTGGCCTAAGAATAGGGGATCTCTTCGTCGTTCATCATGAATAAACCTCGTTAAAAAATGAGGGTTTGGAGAGATCTTTTTCTCGCCACTACAACTTCATTTCTCATCATATTGATGTGAAATAATTAAATTTTTCATCCTTTCATCACTCTGTTTCCATATCTATTCCTCGCTCACCAAATCGTTGATGCTCTATGATTTTGTCTCATTTCTGAGCGCCCGATCAAGCTCGGGTCACCTTAAAATCATCAAACCTGGATCCACAGGGATTTCATAGTGAGGAACGTTCCAAAATAGAGGGGGTAAAGGCACAAAAACAAGGTTTTGGATCATTTTACAAGTTTTCTTGACCAACCAATCTCAATTGGGTGATTTGGGTTAGATCAATTGATAAAGAATAATAAACTGGTACCTTGGCTCATGAAATGTTTTAATTCAAATGTTCATAGTAAATAATAAATTAACAATTTGATCAAAAATTTAATTCAATGTGTAATAACACTAAAAACTAGTCCTACCTAGATTAGATCATTTTCTATTGATGAAGGAGGAGGATCCACTGTGCTTTGATCCATCTAGATCCTAGGGTTTGTCATTCATTGTTCATTGTTCGTCAACAGAATGGAGAGAGAGGAGAGGTCATCATTGGAAAAAAACTAGGATTATGAGGCAAAATTCACATAATTAGGTTTATATATCCATTTATTTGGTAAAAGGATTTTAATTTATTAAATAAATTAATTAATCTAACCACTTACAACACACCACCAACGAGCGAGGGATCTGAATGTCCCATGCCAACTCCTTTTATGTCGTTATTAGGGGAAACACCATGATTCGAACCCAACCATTGTCTCTGATTTATAATATGATAAACCACATAAGAGTTATCGTGTTTTCATTAATTAACCACATGTGTGCAAAATACAATATATTTAATAATTTTAAAAAATTAATTTTGGGCACACCGGGCCTTATAATTTTACATCATCTCAGCAACTAGCTTTGAAATAATATCTACAAATATTTCAAATACTTATTTGGAAAAAATTGGGTATCTAAATCATTCTCACATTTAGTATTTTCATTCCTGAAAAGAAAAAGTAATCAAAAAACTAAGGATACCGATCTCAAATCTGGCTCTCCCGCTGCCAGGAATTCTCCTACACATTTTCATACTTCCACAACACTCGAACCAAGGGGATGACTCATATTCATAGGTTATGCTCATGTTAGTCCTCGATCACCATCAGGTGATCCATAAAGGTGGGTCTGTGCTCGATGATCATCTCATCCCAGTTGATAATGTCTGTGGGTTCATGCACATATCTCCTCAACAGTGACATATTGAAAAAATCAAGCACCCACTCCATCTGTGGGGTGGGTGGGTGGGGTAAGGCATGGTGGTAGGAAACCATGGTGATCGTCAACATGATGTCAAATGACCTAATAAAGCTAATGGATTTATTGGTCCCTTGGCCAAACCTCCGCATTCCATGTCATGGGGAGAATCTCAAGAAGATGTGGTCTCCCTACTCTAACTCCAAGGGCCTATGAAGGAAATTTTCATAGTACTTCTATATACTCTAGGTCATCTTCATCCATACATAGTTGAACTGAACCTTCTCTGTCATCGACTGCACCAACACTGGGCCCATAATAGACGACTCTCCAATCTCTATCCACCACAAGGGTAACCTGCATGATCTCCTATATAGGTCCTCAAATGGTTCCATGCCAATGGTGGAGTGGTAAATATTGTCTTACAAAAACTCCACTGAAGGTAGGTGATCCTCCCATATCAGTCCAAAATCTAGTTTTCACGCTCTCAGCATATCCTCTATCACTTGGATAGTGCACACGGTCAACCCATTTGTCTGGGAGTGGAAGGATGTACTCATCTGCAAATGGATCCCAAATTTCTTCTGAAGGCCTCTCCATAATTGTGACATAAACTAAGCATCACAATTAGAGACAATCATATAGGGTATCCCATGAAGGAATACAATCTATTGTAGTAAAAATTCCCTAAACTCTCCACTGAAATATTCTTCCTGATGGAAAGGAAGTGCGCTGATTTTTTGTGTCAGTCAACTATCACCCAAATAATGTCATGACACTTTGTTGTGTGTGGAATCCCATGATGAAGTCCATGGATATTCCATCTCACTTCCACTCTCACATATCATGAGACCGTAACAAAGCTTCTGAAACATAGTGCTCATCCTTCTCATGCTGATAGATAAGGCATCGTGAGATGAACATGTTTATGATTCGTCTCTTTCTGGAACACTAAAACTACTTCTAAATATTCTTGTACATCTTCCCCACTTTTGTATGTACAACTAAGGTAGAATTTTGTAACTCCGACATCACCTCCTCTTGTAGCGCAACTGGAATCACTATTCTCCCCTAGAATAGGATCTCATGATTCCCTCCATAAAAATATCGATATAGTGTGTCACCTATAAATATCAGATCACATAGAACATCACAATAAATTTATCTTCTATGGGACACTTTCACCTACTCATGGAGTGTGGGATTCAACACCATCAACTAAAGGAAAACTGTACCTCTTGATTTATCAGGGTCAGCTGTAGGGAAGCTAACTACCCCAAAGCATACCACACAAGGAAAGCCTGGTAATTCTTGCTAAGTTAATGTACTAAAACATTTCCCTTCCTTAGAGTAAAGAATATCTCTTAGTCATAGTCCTGAAATAATTTCCAACCTGCATCATTGTCTAAGGGTCAAGTCTCTCGGGGTGAAGACGTACCCAAAACTATGGTGGTATAAATAATCCCCAAATCGCTCTCACAGAAGATATTGTCTCCACATCCTCAGAGAGAATACTACCACTACCAGCACCAGATAGTAATTTGTGTAGGTTTATTCATAGGGTCTCCATCACCTCGGCCAATACATGATAACTGCAGTATTAAGATTGACGTTGAGCACGCAAGGTTCCAATGAACATGGTAGGTGAGTAAACTCATCCAAAAACTAGAAGCTAGACATGGAATGAACATTAAATAACCTACATGTATTCACATCCATTATAAGAAGAGTAATACCAAACCAAAAACTGAATCACACCCATTAGTAGAATTCTAAACATATTTAGGTCAACAAGAAAAACTCCACTAGTAAATCCATGACCTTCTTCAACACTCCATCATACAACCTCACCCCAAACATACAAGTTAGAGGGAATCATCCACCATAGCTTGATACTATCCACTTTGAGTGGCAATGAGTAACCCTCACAATTTTTCTAACATCACAAAAACATGTCTCGGTGAGGTAATAAACCTTCTTCCTCATGCATTCAGAGCTATATCAAACAACACTGACAAAAGGTTACACTGACACCCCACATCACCCTAAAAACACCTCGAGCAAGAAGTACGGAGAAGCGAGTACCTCAAAAAGTGCCAAACCATTTATGCTATAAAAATTATCAAAGACACAAGGTGTACCTATTATCATCTCATGAGTTGTAGGATCATAGATATCTAAATCATGTGGCTTTCCACGACCCCATTTTCCAACTCCCTGAGCCTGATGTGGTCCACCTAGTGGTGGTAAAAAGACCTCGTGGCATCTTCCCCCACCCTGAGATTCTTCTTATCCTATTCTAGAACTAATTCCCTATAAAACAACTTTTCCCCATCTAGGAGATACCTGATCATGGCAATGTATCTACTATGGTGGTCAACCTGTTGTCTGCCTGAGATTCTCAGCATGCACGGTCGGGTAGTCACATGCCATGTGACTTCACCTATAACAAGTATAACACTGGACCTCCCTATGATTTCCCCCTGATTTGAGTTGCCTCTTCCCCATAAGAATACATGCCTAAGACCGATTATAGGGAGGCCTCCTACATTTAGATATTATAATACGATAGTTGTTAGTTGTGGAAAACGACTTAGCTCTATTGCACCCACTACAACAACTAGTTGTATGGCTTCCCTCCGAAAAAAATTTATCTATCAATGGTGCCTTCTCCAGCACCCTGGAATAGGTGGGGATGAACAAGGGTACTATTATAGCATGAATCTCTCTATAGATTCCTTCTCAAACATAAGTTCTCAAAATTCACTATCATAGATCATGTCTAGAGAGTGGTGTGTATGGTCTGTGAGACTAGTCACATACTCATACTCCATCATCCCTCGCTACAGAAACTGATGGGGATCTTGTATTCGAATGTAGAGCAAGAAAGATGGGTAATACTCATCACAGAGTAGTAGATGGAAGTTATCCTATGAGAGTGTTGACTCATCGAGTATCTAAGTAACCCGAATCCACCATTGCCTAACTGCTCTGTAGAAAAAGATGTATTCCAAATACATCATCTGATCTGTCATTGTACGTGCATGCTTTAAGAGGCATAACACCGAATCTTGCCCAACCTATGCAGCCTAAGGGTCTAGCTCACCATGAAAACTCAGTGGTCTCTGGAACTGGAACTCTCAGAGTGTGCTTAGACTATGCACGTCCTCAAACTACTCTATTAGAGATATCTACTACTCAATGGGTGGGGTTCTTATACCATCCCACTTGGAGGAAGGGGATCACATGATGGATTCTAAACTGAGGCCTCATCACTCACAGGATCATCATCATGAACCGAAGCTAGTATCCTGGCAAGTTGTCTTTATAGAGACATCCTGAATGTTATCAAGGAATACCAATGTCAGATGAGCATATATATATATACCAAAAAAAGAATGGGGTACTGACTCAAGAAGTAAAGTCAAAGACTAAATCCTATATAATTCATATACCATTGTTCCCAACAACAAATGTCTCAGAGTGCTGAGTCGAAAAGCGGGTAATCAAGATCCTAGTGAATGGATATTTCATCCACCCATACCATCATTAGACTCCTTGTCCTGAGAGACACTCTCGAGACACTTTGACACTAGTTTCCTTATCCCAACTAATCATCTTTAAGGGGTAACATCTGAACAATGTCCCAAGGAATGAAGTTACTCTGATACCGCTTTTTTACAAACCGACCCAAGGAAAGGCTCAATACATAAGTACCCCAATCCCACCTCCATAAGCAACGGGTTGGAGACCAGTGTCGAAGGAACAAAAAACTCAGGGAGGCCTTTTCCTAAGAACCTGTACACACGCACACAGTCAACTCGATGCACAAGTGCAGAGGGAATGTAGAGAAATGTGCAACTAATGTAAAGTAAATTAAACATGCATGAACCTCTAGAGAGCAGAAGGGTATGATAGTGAACACTGAAATGTAAAGGGTAAAATATATGCTCAAATTAAAAATTGGTCCCAAACTGAAGAAAACTCGAAAATAGTATCCATTGAGAGATCCCAGCTCCTGTATCCCAACTATGACCACCGTACCTGGTCTAAGCACAATGTATCCCTAAGATCTTCATAATTCACGATCAAAATGTCTGTCATCTTCCAAATACATGACATGTGTTGGGAAAATCCCATGCATGGTTTAGTACATACATACCCAGTAAAATGCCCTGAAAATTTGAAGGGGGCAGTAAGAGATAAAACTAAGGAGAAGTAGTAAATGGAATAAGTTACAGTCAAATAGAATGATGAGAGTACAACTCAACCCAATATGAGTGTCAAATTAGACTCATCTAAACACAAAGAGCCCGATACGGTGAAGAAATGAACTTCTCATTGAGTTTTCACTACTTATAGCTAGAGATTAGACCCATCCAAACATGAGAATCTAGACACGGAAAACACATGTCATACCCCGCACCTCTTCGCCTCTCCTAGAAGGAGTGTAACCAAGACACAAGGTGTGGGTACTGAAACAATATATATATATATATATATATTCATAGTCAAAGAATAAAAAATGAGAGAGTAAGGGGATCTCCATTTCCAAGCTCAACCCAAGAAAGTGAGTAGCTAATTGTGTCAAATAAATCCATCTTTGATGCCTACAACCTCGTTCTATCTACCCAGGACACACATGTCAAATGGGCTCAAATCACCACTCCTAGATACTATCCAATTTGGGAAGTACTAACTCGCATGCACAGCTTTAGGTCACATCACAAGGAAGAGTCTTGATGGGGAAATCCCCCCTCTTCCTCATGATTCCTTACGTATATCGAATAACACCTCGCCACTATGTCGCATAGTCGAGGGTATTCCATAAATTATTAGGGACTACACTACCTAGCCCTGTTGGAAGGTCAGCTTGATATCATCAGGGAGTACACTACCCATCCCAGCTAGAGGGTCAGTCCAATATCTCATCATAGGGGACTACACTATCTAACACAATTGGAGGGTCAACTCAGTATATCTTTGTTTGGGACTATACTACCTAGCCTAGCTAGAGGATCGTGCTGGTATCTTGTTATCGTAGACTATACTACCCAGCCCGTCTAGAGGATTAGCCTGGTATCTCATCATCAGGGACTACACCACCCAACCCAGCTAGAGGGTCAACTTGGTATCTCATCATCCGGGACTACACTACCCATACTAGTGGGTGGGTCAGCCTAGTATCATTGGGGACTACACTACCCTACCCAACTGGAGGGTCAGCCCAATATCTTTGGATAGCCTGTCTGATCAATATTTTCATTGCATGTCCTTTATGTACATTCAAACCCATAACGTCCACTTTGTATCTAAAAATATACAATCAAGGGAACCATTGCGTTCTATACAAAAAACACTAGATAGGTATCTCATGGGCCGAAATCTGAGTTAGAATGAAGGAGATACAAATGTATAAAGTTTTCTTGAAGGTACTAAAAAAGTACATGGCATGTGAGGGGTCCCACACGGCATGTGGCCACTATTCATTATGTGGACATGTCTGAATGGTACATGGGTCTCATCCCCTATAGGGGAACATGCCTTTTAGGGGGAATACATGGCTTTTTCTGCCTATCTAGGGATCGGGCTATGTTCACTGGTCGTGTCCATGTACTAGAACTTCGTGTCCATGTACTTTGGTATAAGACGTGTTGGTTCACATGGGTTACTGACCATGTGACCAGCTCATGTCCATGTGCTTAGCACAGAGCATGTGTCTGCCCATGTCTCCATCACAAAGATCATCTCACATGTAGAGGAGGTACACATAGTGTCCATGGGAGTACACATGGTGTTATCCTTATCTTTTCCCAAATCCTAGCATCGCCACTGTGGGAGGATACAAACCATGTGTTCTTCATTGAACATAGCATGTAGTTAGGATTTTTCCCAGAATCTCCAGTTTCTCCTAATTATTTATCTGCACTCCAAATTTTCTCTAGACACTGTCAACATCACTTGAATCTACTTCAAAAACTATAGATCTTGTGGAAGAACACAGGCTGTCTTCTTCGTTTTTCATGAATCATCCTTGTTAGAAAATGAGGGTTTGGACAGATCTTCTACTTGCCGGTGCAATTTTGTTTCCCATCAAATGGAAATTAAATATTTGGATTGTTCATACTCTCATCATTTAATTTTCAAATCTATTCCTCTCTCAAAAAAATTTTGTCGCTCCACAATTCTGTATCATTTCTAGGCACGCAATCGAACCCGGGTTTCCCGAAAATTGTGCAACTCAGATCCACAGGGATTCCATGGTGAAGAACATGTATAAATAGAGATGGAGAAGCAAAAAAAAACAAGGTTTTGGATTGTTAGAAAATCATTCCTATCCAACCAATAATAATTGTGAAATTCGAGTTAGATCAACTGATAAAAAATAATAAACTGGTTCTTAGACACATACGTTGTTTAAATTCAAAGACGCGGGTTGAAGATTCAATTAACAACATGATCAAACATTTAATTTAGGGTGTTATAAAACCAAAAACGAGTCCTAACTAGATTGGATCATTCACTATTGATGAAAGAGGAGGATTCGTTGAGCTTTGATCCATCTAGAACAGGGGGTTCATCATTCGTTCTTCATTATTCATCAACAGAAGTGAGAAGAGAGGAGAGGTGAGTTCATCATTGTAACAAAACCAGGATTAAGCATCCAATTCTTCATAATTAGGTTTATATAATCATTTATTAGTTTAAAGGATTTTAATTAATTAATTAAATTAATTAATCGAATAACTTAAATCTGTCTCCAATGAGGTAGGGATCTAAATGTCTCACACCGACTCATTTTATATCGCACCTAGTGGAAACACTGCATTTTCGACCCAATTGTGGTCTCCTATTTCCAATCTGATCAACCTCTTAAGAGTTGTCCTATTTTCATTTATTAATTACACATGTACAATATAAAATATATTTGATATTTCTGTAAACCTAATTTTGGACACACTAGGCCTCAAAATCGCACGTCGCCTCAATTCCTACCTCTACAATAATATATAGAAATATTTCAAAGTCTTATTAAGAAAAATCCATGTCTCTATAATAACATCTCTAAAATTTCCAGTGCTAACAAAATAACCTTATTAAATAACTCTATAAAATACTAAACTATGATATAATTTATATCCTTTGTACCTGTAATGATTTAATTAAAATTAATCAATTAGGTATTAGGTCTAGAATACATTTTGATCCTCTACATATTATTGAATAAATAATTGTTTAACCCATTATTTCGTCAATTTAATCCAGAATTCTCCTTATAAATAGCCTCTATTATGTAGATATTCTCATGGATTTTTTCTAAGATCTACACCACTATATTAAAGTGATTAAATTAAATGACTTGATCATGCCCATTTTAAATATCCTATAGTTCCTTTTCAAAACGCATGATATCATCATAAATTACAAGAAAACATATTCTTTCTCCAAACCATCAATATCTTTTTGAGCTACTTGAATTTGGAAACACAAGCATGAATATCATCAATGCATTAATAGTTATTCCAAACCTCTTTAAGAATCCCCCTATAATCTGGGTGTTTAACCCATGAATTATTAAATCATATGGGAAAGGATTCCCTATCCATATCTTTAATATAAGTTGTCACGATTGGATGATGATAAAAATTTCTATTCAAAAGGGTCTCGTAAGGGATTACTTATCACATATAGAGAGTATATAGATAAATAATATAGAAATCAAGTTTACAAGTCACAAATATATTCACAACCTTATTATATAAATTGAATCTATAACCATGAAAAGATACCTCCACCAAATCATTAGAGCCAATGCATTCTTAGAATTATCTAATGGAAATGTTTAGGTTTGTTTTCCACTTATCCCATGTGAACCCCGAACAACATTAAAGTCCCCAGTAAGCACCCATATCCCTCAAATATCAATCTTTAGATTTCTAATTTCATCCCATAAGTCCCTTTCCCCTAATAATCAAAAATGGAATAAATTATTTTAACACCCTAGACTATAATGTAGTAGGTATATATCGTATCATGAACTATTACACAAATGCACCCTTTAAAGACCCTTCATTCAATAATTTCATTGAAATTTAAATTTTAGACTTTTAAATTTAGAAAAATAATTCCATTTTTGAATTCATCATATGTAAATTAGATTATTATGAATTTGTTAAATTTTTCTAAAAAGGTTTGTTTTTAGTCTAAAATTATATTTTTCATGAAACTTGAAATTTTTATGACTTTACCTTTATAGAAAAATGACATAGAAGTTAAAAAAGGCTTTAAGAAATCAATTATTAATTTTATGAATAAAATTATATATTTTATAATATTAATTGAACTTATAAGGCTTATGGGAAACATTTTTTGATCTAATTAAAATTTTATAGAAATTAAAAAACCATTTCTCAGCATTTTCATTGAATAAATTATTTCCAAGGGTGATTTAGTTTTGGATTTCCTGAAAAGCCTCCTAAAATTTATTACATTTTTAATAAATAAATTTATATCATTAAAATGAGTAACCAAAATAATTTTACAATATATATATATATATTTAATTCTTATAAATGTTATTTTTCTAAAAATAGTCTTTATGAGATTAAGCGTATTTATTTAAAATTTAAAATTCCATGTTATTAGAAATTTTATTGGATAAAATGATTTTGAAATATGAAATTAAAAGTATAAAATTAGGTAAAATCGTCAATCTTAATCTTTTTCATCAAAATTAATCACTAAGATTTGAAATTAATTATGAATGTATAGGTAAATGGGGTAAATTATGTTTAACCTAGTGTAAAAGAACTAATTTTTTTTAAAAATATGACTATAATTGAATGTTTGAAGATTTTATCAACCAATAACTATTTCCCCTACAATCTTGTTTATATTGAACCATTTACCATTTAATACTTCCATGGAATTATTGAAAACTATAAAGGGGTTTCCAAAACAACCATTCCCTTCACTTATAAAAGGGTAAGATATTCACCACTTCCATAAAAACATCATATTAGAATTTATCCATGAAAAACTAAAATTTTTATCTCCCTAGAAATATATTCCATGAATATAATATTATTGATAATCATAATTATCTTAATCCCTTAAAATTCAAGGATACTTTCAAGGAAAAACCAAGTCCCCAATGTGAGTATTATCAACTACGTTGTTTTCTTCTTATTTATCATCCATAAAATTTATTATGTCAACAATAATATAATGATATTATTATAATTTTTAAATATTAATTTTAATATATTAATGGTTTTATCATTGTTTATTCACATACCCCATCTATTAAGAAAAAATATTATTGTTTGTGTGTTGTACAGACTACCACCCCCACAAAGTAAAATGTTTCATTTTCCTTCAAATTATTACAAGGTTGGATATAAGGATAGTATTAAAGGATAAATATTATTTTAACAATATAATTAATATTTTTTTTGTGTTGAATTTATGAACCTATTAATTATATGACAAACAAACAATCACTGTTAGTTTAATCATTTAAAATAAGTGTACTAAGAGGATAATACATTATTCAAATTGTGTAATGTTTTCATATACATTAATTATTCTTTTATATACTTACAATTCAAATATTTCACACTATGAAATAATAAATAATATCATTTTACTCACATTATAATTACATTACAACTAAACCATCACATAATCATCCATTAGTCATGGTAGTTTCATGTTTGAGTCGGTTTAACCACCTACTTGAAAAATACTATACATTTATGTCATGGATGACTATGAGAACTTATTTAATTGTATAATTTCATGTAAATATTAAAATAAAAATTGTCTTGGTTATAGATATATTATATAAATATCTAATTTATCAATTAAGGAAACACCCAATGTTAATCAAGAAATCACCAAAACATTCTTATTATCCACTTTATTTTCAAGGATAAGGTATAAAACACTAATTAAAGGAATTTTAAACATCATAAATTATTATAAATTTTCCATAATAGTATATTTAATTACCTGTTAAAAATTTAATTTGGAAAAAGAGTGAATAAAAATACTTTTATTATGAAACTAGTTCAAATGATCAAAACTATAAACACCGTTGTGGAAAATTAGAATAATTTCTATAGAGAATGACCATTTATGAAGATTATAAATGAAAATGGATATGATTATGGTTATAAATTATGTTATTAATATATATATGTTTATGATACAGGATTTTAATGTATGTTCATGAAATTCACGATGAGATGTAAGGGTTTTCCATCTCAAATTCCTATCCTTGAGACATGTTTTGTAATATGCACCTAATTTCATTTATGTGGTATATATAATACATATTTGAGATATTATATGATGATATTATTTTATTCATGGTATTTAATGATTATTTATAAGAGACTCGAGTTTTAATTTCCACCTATTTTGTGTGGTGTATACAGTGTCATCGAAGAATTTTTTCATCTTACACATGAAATTTAAGGGATTTATAAGTCTATATTAATATCCATTTCTCATATTACATTGATTTGAGATTCACATTATCCATGGTGTAAACATTTTCTGTAATTTTGGTAAGGTGAAAGTGTGTTTAATTTCAAAGGAAATTCGTCCCTTTCTAGATATTGGCAAGTGGATGTGGTTGTGACACATATGTACCTTGAGGTAACCACCCCAAAAAGGATTAGTTGAGAATTGAATCAATAATCACCATAATGTACAATTAGTGTGCCAAATAATACACACCTAGAAATACACTCTTGAAATATATGATATGGAATATTCCAAAACTCTTAATGAACCATAATAAAGGATTTTTCTTACCATTTCCTTAGTCTCCTTCAAATGAAATCTATTTAATCAAATTATTGACTTACATGGATAACATAACACATTTTAAGTACCCTCTCTTATATAATTATTTGATAAGGTCACTTCATGTAAATTTTATAATACCCTAGGGATTCCATGTTTATTCTGTTATATTCTCCTAGACACCCAAATTATTCTATTGAATGGTGGAGTATTTTACATCTATATTTCTCATTATAGTGACACCTAAGTTTTGTTTTGTAAGAGGTTCCTCAGGGATGAATATGAAAGGTATTGATGACTCTTATAGTGAATGCATTGGTATTGATCAAGTGATGAGTAGGTCTTGTAATTATATATCCTCTCGATTCATAAACAGGTCTCATGATAAAAAATAGGATGGGTATTGGAATATGACTTTTCACGTAATAGAATAATGTCTTTATTGTTACGTTGATGACAAGTAAAGTGTGTTCAAACAAGGACTTTACAATAGTTTTCTTATGTCTGGAATTATTTATTCCATTATTATAATACCAATGACTATTGTTATACATGTTTTCATTTATTATCATTGATATTGTATTCCCTTAGTTTTAGTTGATTGTGACATCGTTTTGTTCATTTATTCTTTCCATATCACTTATTCCATGTTTATTTTATGAAAAATTCTATTTTATTATACTCCTTATTAATCATCTATGATAATAGTTATTTGTTTTCCTTTACCTAATAAACCTAGACGAGGATTATGTGTAATTTTTTGAGATATGATGGAAGTTATAATCATGTTCTTGTAATATGTGCATATTATATCATATATTTTTCAAGTGTAATATATATTTGTATCTTGTCTTACAATACTAAAAAATGGTTTGATCATCTGGGAACTCTTTTACTTTTTACCTATAATGTAATGTAACTATAATTTTTGAGTTTCAAGTGTCTGGGATATTACAATCCGAATAAAATTAATCTTATTAGTGACCTTGGATATTAGATTTAGATAAACCAAGTATGGTATAACAAGTATTATAGAATTCTATCAATATTTATAAGGAACACTCTAGAAAAATTAGTAGGAATTGTATTTTATAATTCAATATCATGAGCTAATTATGTGTGTGTTATTATAGAAATATAGAAACAAATGTGGGTAATGGGAAACATATCAACACTTGAATTCAGTGTAGGGATGTTCTCCCTAAGGAAGTAAATGAAGTAAGAGTCAAGGATAATCAGATTATATCCACATTAGAGAAGTTGACCTAGGTTATGAAAAATAATCTCACCCACATATAGTGACCTACTAATCCACAACATGGTGCAGCTATGCTAGATCAATTCATGTTACAATGGCCTTTGGTATTCAGTGGAAATACTAATACAATGGTAGTTTAACAATGAACCATGTCCCTAGAGAATATCTATCTCATTATGGGAAGTAGTGAAGATGAAAATTTATCATGTCAGTCTATCAATTTAAAGGAGATAATTCACTACGCAAGTATTTTCTAGACTCACTTCCCCCTAGTGGCTCTACTTAAAGAAATTTTGGGTAAATATGAAGATTGAGAGTGATCTATGGATGAGGAATCTATCCTAATAATATAGACTCTATAATATTTAATTATTAAATATGTAGACACTGCGTCTATTATGAAATATGAATTATATATATAGAGTATAAGAGATTGAAGTATATATTATCTCAAAAGGATCTCAGTATGAGTGAAAGAAGATAGTTGGAACTATGCAAGGACTTTGATTTATCAATACACTACCCCCAAGTAAGGGGAAAAAGGTGGATAATGCATTGAATGGGAGGTATAATGTATTTTTAACCATGATGATTATTAAAAAGTTTCCAATATATATCAATGTGGTAGATATAGATTTGGTGATTTATTTTAAAGTGGATCCATCATTCCTTTTCCAAGTAACTATTAAACCTTCCAAAATAGAAAGGATAGAGATGTCCCAACATGATGATGAGAACATAAAACATAAATATTAAACCATTTAATGATGGTAAATTTAAAGAATTAATTTATAGTGATAGAGTGTTGATGTTTGGAAAGAGGCTATGTGTTCCATATATACCGAAGTTGAAGTGGGATCAACTAGATAAAACACATAGCTCAAATTTTTCTACACACCCTAGTATATCAAATATTTATAATGTTTTAAGAGAACACTGTTGGTGATAAGGAATTAATTGGAAAATCATAGATTATGTGCTCGGATGATTAGTATCCTAGTGGGTAAAGGTTTAAAGACAACATCCTAAGGGATTCATGTAACATATTTCTATACCTATATGGAAGTGGGTCAATGCTATAATATATATTTTCAATAGAATACCAATACTGTAAAGAATAATGATTTTATACGGTTCATTATTTATTTTCATATTACGTATTCTCATTTATAAGTGATTTTATATGGTTCATCATTTATATAGGTTAGATCTGGGTTTTGAGCGTTGCGACTTTATTCTACAGTGGTTGTGAGTGCTTTGGGTGTTTGATGATGTCTTATTTGGCAGGATCAAAGGTGGCGATGGGTTCTGGTTTTTTCTCGATTTTGGTGTGGCGAGGATCCCTTCTGGAATTTCTTTTTTCAATGAGAATGTTCTTGTGGTGATGGATTTTAAGTTTTTATTTTTCATATGTGCGAATCTCTTTCTTGTTGTGATTATCCTTATTGTTGTGAATCTATTGTGAAAATCTAGTATGCTGAATTCTGTTATGTGGTTTGGGGTTCATGTGTTCATGCTTCCAGATCTACTTTAAGGGATACTCCATATGTGGTTTAGAGCTGTGAATTTTCACCAGATCATGGCTATCTTAAATTGGATGTTTGAGAGGGTATGGCTATTTTAATCGGTACCATGCCCATGCAACTCGGCACGAGACAACTAGCTGAGAAGTGATGAAATGGGGGAAGCTGGACTTATTGTTTTTTATAATAGGGTTGGTATTCCCTTGTTTATGTGATCTGGTTTTATTTCTTTTTTCCCTTTGGGGAACAATTTAAAGTTGTAAGTCCTTGAAGTCATGTTGGGTTCCCCCACATCCCTTAAAAGGGGGTTATGAAAATAATAAAAATTTAATTTTCAGTAATGGAGAACCTTTATCCATTGTATCTTACTATAACCCTTGGTTCACATTGAAACTCTGAAAGAGTTTTCAATGGGTTCTCAACACTAAGATTCATTTAAGCATTATCCATCATCCTCATATGGATGGAAACATTTAAATAACTAACCAAACTTTGGAATACATGACGAAATCATGTTCTATTGACTCCAAGGTATGTGGGATCAGTATATACCATTAGTGGAATTTCTATACAACAATATATTTCATTATATAATCTATATAGAAATATATAAAGCATGGTATTAAAATAAATTTTGTACTCCAACCTATCGAGAATAGGTTGGATAAAGAACATTAGTTGGCCCAGAGCTTATGGAGGACACCACTGATAAAGTGTAAATTATTCAGGATCACACTAAAGTATCCTAAAGAAAAAAATAGCTATGAAGTAAAATAAATACATGTAATTTTAGGTTGGGGATCATGTATCCTTCACCATGGAAATATGTTTTAAAATTTGGTAGAAAGTTAAAGTTAATACCTATGTACATTGGTCTATTGGAAATATTCGAAATAATTGGTGTTGTTGCTTATCAATTGACTATTCCGAACAAAATTTATAAATTACACAATGTATTCCACATTCCCATTCTGAGGAAGTACATTATATATCCAACAAATGTGATCACATCTATGGGAATAGATTTGAGTCCATATTTTTCTAATAATGAGGATCTTGTCCATATTATTGATGCGAGAGAGAATGTTTTGTGGAATCAGAAAACTCATTTGGTGAATGTCCTTTGGAGAAATCATAAACTAGGAGGGGAAACGTGGGATACTAAAGAATCTATAAGAATGGATTTTCCACATATGTCAAATATCTTATATATACCCTAATTTTAAGGAAAAATTATTTAAGGCCAGAGAATGTAACACCTGAGACTCTACTATAGTAGGTAACAACCATTTCATGAACTATTGCACAAATACACCCTTAAAATATCCATTATTCAAAATATTAATCAAAACAGAAATTTTTGAATTTTAAATTTTATAAACTAATTCTATTTTTGAATACATCGTATTAAAATTATCTTAGTAAGAATTTTTGGCTTTCTTTAAAAGGTGGGAAGAAGTTTAAAATTATTTTTTTCACAAAACTTGTAATTTATATGTCTTCACCATTATATAGGAACAATCTATAAGTTTATAAACCCATTTATGTAACTAAATATTAATTTAAGGAATAAAATTATTCATTTTACAATTTTCTTTGATCTTAAAAAACCGATAGAAGTTTTTTTATCTAATTAAAATGTTACTTTAATATAATAATCATTTTTTGGTTTTTTCATTGTATTATATACATAAAATGGAGATTTAGTTTTGGATTTCCATTAATTCCTCATAATTATTCTTATTTTATATTAAATAAATTTAGGTCATTAAAATCAATAGCCAAAATAATTTTACATTATATATTAATTAAAATCCTAAAAATGTTTTTTTCTTTAGAAACGATGTTTACATGATTAAGCTTATTTATTTTAAAAATAACTTTTCACACATTTGTAAATATTATTTTATAAAATTATTTTTAGATATGAATTTATAAATATATAATAGCGTAAAACTTTTAATCTCAATTATTTTATTAGAATTATTACTAATATTAGAAAATAATTTTCATGGTAAAAGTAGAAGGCGTAAATAGGGATTAACCAAGTGTAAAAGTCATAAAACATTTTTAAAAATGTTCATTGAATTGTATTTTTGATATTTGGATAAATAAATATATTTTTATCCAACATTTTTTATATTTTTTTTATGAATTTCCCCTTTAATAGTTCCATTTAATTGTTGAAAAATGTAATTGTGTCCCCAAAACTACAATTTCCATCACTTATTAAAGGGGAACATCTTCACCAATCCAAGATATGAAACCTATAAAAATTTCTCATTTAAACAATTATATTTTTATATCCTGAAATCCCTCTCATAAGAATATAATACCTTATAGACTCATATTTATCCTAATACCTTCAAATTCAACCAGACTCAATAGAAAAATCAAGTCCCTGGTGTTTGTATTAACAACTACATAGTTTTTTTCATAATTATATTCATTAAAATTTGTTCTATAAACAATAATATAGTGATATTATTATATTTTACATACAATAATGTTTCTATAATAATGGTATTGACATTATGTATTCATATACCAAATCCATTAAGAAAAACAAAATTGTTGTTTGTGCGTTGTGTGGAGTACAAACTCGATCACAAAACTTGTTTTGTTTTACTTAGCCACCTCACAAGGATAGTATTAAAGGAAAAATATTAGGTTTATATTATCATTATGTTTATGCTGTAAATTTTTTAATAATATATTAATGATATTTCCAACAAACAATCATCATTAATTTAATAATTTATAATATTCATACTAAGAGGATAATTTTTTATTCAAATTTTATAATGTTTTCATATCCATAAATTAATCTTATAATTACATATAGTTATGATATATTATTCTAATAAAAAAAATATTATAATTAAAGTCTTTTTATAATGATATTACAACTAAACAATCTCATAATAATTCACTAATCATGGTAGGTTCAGGTTTGGGTCAGTTTGACCACCTAGTTGAACAATACTTTACCTTTTTTTGCATGGATGACAATGTGAACTTATTTAATAATATAATATGATATAATTTTTTAAATAATATTTTTTATTAAGATATTTTATGTTAATATATAATCTATCAATTAAGGAAACACCCTCTATTCATCAAAAAATCACCAAAATATGCTTATTCAACACTTCATCTTGAAGGATTAGGTCTAAAACACTCATGAAAAGAATTTGAAGCATAAGAAATTTTTATAAATTATCTATAAAAGTATATTTCATGTCTTATTAATAAATAACATTAGAATAATATTTAATAAAAACATCATTATTATAAAATTAATACAAATGATTAAAACTATAAAAACCAATGTGGAAAATCGGAAGAATTCTTGTAGAAAATCTGCATTTTTGAAGCGTATAAATGAAAATGGATGTTAGTAAGATTCATAACTAATTTATCTAGATAGATATTTTAATGATACATTATGTTAATGTACTTTCATGGAATTTAGGACAAAAGGTAAGGGTTTTTTGTCTCAAATTTCTCCCCTTGAGACATGTTTTGTAATATGCACATAATATCCCTTATGTGGTTTATATTATACAAAATTGAGATGTTATAACATGAAATTATTTTATTCATGATATTTTAATATCAATTTTATGTCTATTTTATTTATATTTTATGATTTAATTTTACGATGTCCATAAGTGGGGTTATCCATCACAATTTTCATTATTTGGGACTCGTGTTGTTATCACCACCTATTTTATTTTGTGTGGTGCATACATTGACATGGAATACTTTAACCACATTATTGATGAAATTTAAGGAATTTAAAATTATATATTTTTATCCCTCTCTTATATTCCTTTGATTCAAGAGTTATCTTTTCTATTGTGAAAAACTCATATTATGTTTTGGTAAGGTAAAATTTTATGAAATTTCCAAGAAAATACATCCCTATCTAGATACTAATATAGATATGGAATAGATACAACTAGGGTAAATCACCTCGAAAAGGGTTGGATGAGAATTGAATCATTCATCACCCTAATTCATGATGAGTGGTCATAAGGATACACACCTGTAAATACACTCCCAAGGAATATGTTTTGGAATATTCATAAGATCTTAATGAACAATGATGAAGGATTTTCACTACCATTTCAGTTCTCTCCTACTAATAAAATATATTGAATCCAATTACCATATTACATGGATAACCTATTATATTTTAAGTACCCTCTCCAATAATATTATTTTATAAGGTTAATTCATGTTACATTAATGATACCCCACATCTTCCATGTTTATTAAGGGATGTTCTCCTAAACATATATATTATTTTATTTAATGGGGAAATATTTGATATCCCTGTTTCTCATTATATGGATGGACATATTTTATTTAGTAATAGGTTATTCATGTAATGATATAAAAGGTCTTGATGAATCCTATGATGAATTTATAAGACTTAATCAAGTGATGGGTGTCGAATAGAATTATATATCCCCTCGATGCACAAACAAGTCTCATGACACAAAACTTCTTGAGTTTTTGTTTATTCCTCTTCCCTTAATATGATAATGTATTTATTGTGGTATCGATGACATGTAATGTGTCTTGGAACTAGGCCTTGATATCATGTTTTTTATATTCTACATCATTCATTCAATCAGTATGATATCAATGACTATTTTTATCCATGTTTTCATTTATTGTCATGGATATAGATTTCCCTAAGTTTCAGTTAATTATGGATTCATATTGTTTATTTATTCTTACCATATCACTCATTCCATGTTTATGTAATATAATCTTTCCTTGTATGATACTTCTTACTCTATCATATGAGCTCACCTTTATTTGTTTTCCACTACCTAGGAAACCAAGAGGAGGACGGTGTGTCATTTTCAAGGATATGATTGAAGTGATAATCATGTTCTCTCAATTTTTTCATTATGTATCTTATGCTTTTCAAGTGTAATGTATGTTTGTATCTGGTATTATACGACTTCTAAACAATCAAACAATTTAGGTACTCTTTTACTTTATATTAATAATGTAATATAACTACCAAATCTTGGTTTCTAGAGTCCAGGATGTTATAATAATGGAGAAAAATAAGCTCCTACCATTTATGGTAAATATAGTAGTGATAATTTTCTCAATGGTTTTTATCAAGGAAAATATTTAAACCTTCCTAAAAACCAAAACCCAAATATTTTCAACATTTTTTGTGTGAGGATTTATCCAAATAGTGTTGTAGCTCAAAAATTTTCAATTTTAAACTTTGATGTGGTTATGCTTAGCATATGGTTCAGTAATCACTATCATTGTAGGGTGACGATTAAAGATAATAACATTTAGGTTATTATACACATATATATTAACAATAATTTAACAATTCCAGAAAAAATATACATTTTTAATTTTTATTTTATTCTAAACAATTTTCACTTAGGGCAGTCCTCTTGGAGTTGCATGCTTCTTTTGGCTTACCCTTCCTTTTCACATGTTGTGTTAGATTGGTCTTTTTATATGAATAACCACCATCCTTATTTTAGATATCATCTACTTTGATAAAAACCGGTTAATTCCCGCTATATTTGGGATAGGTTAACTGGAAGCCATCAACCCATCCCCTTGACAAGGTACATCCTGCCTAAAGGATTCATGAAGTTGAGGTTTAATCCCATAGTAATCTAAGTTCCCCTTGGTATATACTACCTCATTTTGAGATCCCTTCCATATATCCTTAGTATTTAAAATTGAGTATTTTGTTTTCTAAAAACATTTATTGGAAAAGTGAGAACCCAAGAAGTACAAAAAACAAAGCATCTAATACCATATGAACTAAATCCAAATAGGAAAAACCTTTAGGCTCTCCATGTGAACAATATCCTTAGAGAGGGACTCTACTCTAACAAATTTAAAAGGCTCACATAAATACACCTAGTTTCTCTCATCCTCTATAGAAAGCATAACCCACTCCATCCCAACCATAGATTCATATCTTTCTATAATATTCATTTGTGAATATGTGGTGAGATCTGAGAAGACCCGGGGTCATCCCCTTCTTTTCCACCCTTTTGATTGACTATATACTTGGTATCAGGGAGGTCCTAAATAGCATAGTCATCCTCCTTATACTTTCCTTTGTATCCCACAAGAATGATAACCTACTGGTACTTTTATGATCCTAGAACTACTTCCATATCTAGGACCAATGGATGTTTTGGACCATTTTCCTTCTATTTTGAAGGGCACTATTTCTCTCTTATTGCCTTCATACCTACTTGGAGATTAAGACTACATGAAAAATGATTTTTCACAAGTTACACATGGGTGGAATGAATTGATATTCAAATTCCACTTCAATATTGATTCTATCTACTAAAAGGGTGGAATTATTTGGTCCAGGCTTTAGAATATCAACATCAACAATGACCCTTTCATAATGTCCTATCTTTCCTTCAATGGTGAGCTCATATAGTTTTTTGGTTCCCCCAATACATGATGCAATTTTCATTCTCATCCAATTGATTCCATAATACTCAACTATGGCCATGCATTCTAACCCATATCTGAGAAATAGTATGCTTCAGATTATGAAGATTAAAATCCATTTCCAAATATGAGATCCTGAAAACACTAGGTTTTAGATTATAGATACTAAAATACCAACTAGTAGATCTATGTAATTTAGATTCAAAAATAAGATGAAAATATCTATTTCCAATTAAAATTATTTTACAATTTATAAATCTATATTTCCAATAAAGTTTCAATTTCAAGTCAACCTTGTTCAAAAGTTTGTCACATTTTTCCAGATGATTCATCCAGAAATAGAAAACCTACAAAGTGAAAGCCTCTCCTTTAGTGCATCATAATTAACATGGATAAATAATCCATCATCCCCATTTTTAGAAAATCATGTCTTATGGGAGGCCTTATTATTAAACTCTTTTTGAATGTTAGCTACATTTAATATGACCTCAATAAATTTTATTTCTTTCCTCAATTTCATTTGTGCTTTCTAGGGATACTCATGAGCTAAAACCAGAACCTTCAGAGATCAATTAGCCACTATGATTATAATTCATTCATGGAATAAGGTTAAGATTTTAAAATCTTCAAATCCACTGAATCTCCATGAGATATCACTCCATATGAATCTATTATAATTCCAAATATTATTCCATATCATTTCATAATTTTGTATTGTCTACATATAACATAAATAGTTTTAAATAATAAAGAATACTGAAAAGGGAATTATCAAAACAATCATAAAAATATTTTTTAAAAATATGACATCAAACTAAATACA
Organism: Viscum album; assembly: GCA_963277665.1. Taxonomy (NCBI): domain Eukaryota; kingdom Viridiplantae; phylum Streptophyta; class Magnoliopsida; order Santalales; family Viscaceae; genus Viscum; species Viscum album. The sequence continues at coordinate 602,486,812 of OY728128.1, forward strand.
AAACATGTACTGAAAAAATATAAAATTGATATATGAGGTCTGACCATGTTGGTAGATATAGAAAAATCCTTATATAAACCAAAAACTAGATCCATCACTAGATTAACTCCATATGACTTGTGATCAACAATAAATTCTATATCATCCATCAATAGAACAACAATAATATCATTAAATATGATAATCATAACCAGATCAGCGATGTTAAAATATTACATGTTCTATCTATATATACATTTTTGTAAATTATTTAATATTCTATTTTCAACTTGAAATATTATATATTGAGTTATTTTTATTTGATAAATTTCAATTGAATATGTTCTTTATTTTTAAATCATCAAAATAGTGTTTCTTTCATGTGTTAAAATGCTAGATTTTCTTTGGGATTTATTGTCAAAGATTTTATGGTCTATTCATTCAATGAATTTGAAAAATATTTAAGGAATAAAATATTAATTTCTTTTAAATAGTGAGAATAAAATTTTGAATTTCCAATTATATTTTTAATGGTAAATAAATTATGTATAAATTGTAAAATTAAAAATAAAATTGAAAATATCGTTATTAATTGATTGTGTTAAATCTTTTTAATAATGTAATTGAGAAATAATTTTTAAAATAAAATTTAATTATTCGATTTAATTTATAAGAAAGGTATTTTGCATTTTTTTTGTAATTTAATTTTATAGATCAAAAAGGGATCGATGCCAATAGGGTTAGTGCATCATGTTGGATAATTTCATGTTGGTACTTCGAGGATCTTATATTATTTATAATCGAATAAACGTGGTGATGTGAAATATTGGGATAGTGGGTTTTAATAGATTATATAAAATCATTGAGATTAAAACAATACATCCATTGGTGGTTCTCCACTAATGTTCTAGTTTCACTATAGTTATTGTTCTCAAGTTAATCTCAATCGAATATGGTACTCATAAGTTTTCTATAATTAAGAACATAAAAGAGGGGTTCGTTTTCAGGGGTTTTTGTACAAGGCCAGCTATATGAATCCATAGTTCAATAAATATTATAAACAAAAACAATTTAAATCTTTCAGTGATTTCTAGACTCTTTAAAGTTGTTTTGATATGGTAGATGTAGTTTATTTCTGTCCGTATCACATTGTTATTATTCTACCTTTTTATCAGAGTTGGGGATTAGTATATTCATACTAATATAGATCATGTTAAGGAGGTTTGTCATGTGATATAGAGACCACCATTTGGTGTTCGCTCAGTTCAAGACATTTTAAATTATTTTTTTTGGTACTAGTTCATGTGATGGAGGTCCAATGACATACGCAGGCCACTACAGAGAAACACAAAGGTCTTGTTTATCATCCATTCCATTACTATTGAGGATGGAGATTAAAATATATATTTTCTTAAACACATTCAAAAAATTATTTCGAAGGGATAAGGATAATCTAGGTTGCTATGTGATTATTATATCCTTCAATTGGATGATTCAAAAATAGGATGATGAAGAAGTCATTTCTTTTCATTATAAAATATAACACATAGACTAGTTGTAGTGGTTCACAAGATAATTGAAAAAGGAGAGAGGTGGAACATTTTTGAATTCTTGTGGTTATAAAATTTAGGAATCCTGACCTATCTTCTAACACACACTTCATGAATTTTAACCAAGGATCTCTAGAACAATATTCAAGTGGTAGTTAGGGTAGGTTTTATGGATTAAAATTGGCTCTTCAAGGGAAGGCTCTATCATTTCTATAAATAAATTTTGAATTATCTCATTCTTGTTTCAAATATTCAGCGGTAAAAATAATGGGATGTTATTTATAATATAAATCATGTGTAATCAAGCATAGGGAAATTTTATTCTTATACATATTTTAATTATTTTAAACATTTATAAACTCAACTGTGATTAATTAATTTGTTATTTTTTAAGGTTTTTGGTGTAGAAAAAGGTCCTCAATGGGCGTAAAATAAAAAAAATATTATTGATATGATGGATCATATTAAATATTTCCAATTATTTTAACTCCATGAATAATAAAATTTACCCATAATATATTGATGTTATGAAACCCAAGAACATAGTGAAGATCTTTTCACATTAAATTTATAATTAATTTATTTAATATTGAAAGAATGGGCTTCCTTGGTTTAAGTTCGTTCTTCTATGAAGATGTTTATATTATAAAAAAACCCTTTCGGATAACCTCTATTTAATTTGTATAATACAAGTGTAAAATAAATCAGGTAATGTTCGACATGTGCAACTTTAATATTTTAACAACCAACATTGGAATGCTGAGTTCTATCATAGAATATCAATCATCTTGTGTTATTCACCGTTATCACTCATCCTTTAAGCCTGAAGTATTTCTTATCATTATTGAGAAGATGATAGGAATAGGAGTTGAGAGAGAAATCTGTCATGCACAACTATTCTAAATTCTTGATTACGCTACATAATTTACATAACCATACATTTATAGAGATAGAGTTTAGGTTAAAATAATATTTAATTTCATACCTCCCAATAAATAATATAATAATATAAAAGAGATGGATTATCTCACTACTGGAGAGTCTCTCTCTCTTTTATATTCTGGTCATCGTCCAATTGATCGCTTGAAATTTCTCATCTCTGAGCATGGTCAAGGACATCTTGATGTTGTTGGGAGCTTTGATCTTGATCCAATCTACTGACTAGGAAATAGGGAGAATCTATATAAGTCAGATATGATGGTTGGAACTCCTAAATCAATAAAGGGTGATTCTGATGAATCTAAAAAAATAAAGGTAATAAAAATACTCGGATCTCATATAAGGAGTTTAATATGAATTGTGACCCAATTACAGAACCCCAACAACAAAAAATGGATAGAAACCAATGATGATGGTTCAAATTGGTCACAGGAGTGCCTTCTCATTGGTGGAAAAGGTCATTAATTTTGTATAGATACTTGTGAAGAAATGCCACACACAACGATGGATTGTCTCACTTAGTGATGGTTTGGAAAGTAGATTATGATCATCGAGTCTTCTCAGAGTTTGTTAGAGGTGAAATCGGTGCAGATATTGAATCATGTTGGCAATGGGTGGCCTATAGTGGCGGTGGTGACTGATATCAGTGGGATTTGTGTTATTATATTACAAGGATACCTCCAATCTGTGGGGATGTTCTAAAAAAAAGAGATTCTAATAATGAACATAGTGTGCTATTGGAGGATGGAGGTGCTGGAATTCACTGGCCAGTGATGGGAATGGAGAAAGTGAGTTGTTGATGAAGATTCGGTGCTCGAGTTTTAGGAGCTAGCTAAATATGGAGGCACTTATAGTTGATAGCAACAGATGCAAGTGGGATCAGTCTGAGGATGACCTCAGGTGATGGTGACAGGCTAGAGAGCAGGGTTCACGGTCACCTTGGGATGGGTGTTTGATACAGGATGGTCTTGCGATGTGGGTGATGACTCTATCATGGAGCAGTCATGTGGATACAGGTTGGTATGAGTGAATGTTTACATTGAAGGGAGAGATCAGGAATTTTTTCATGGTGGTGGTGGGAGGGTTGTTATTTATTCTTAGGTCATTTGACCCTTTTAATTTTAGTAGGTGTTTTCCTTCAATTGTTTTGGGTGGTATTTGTTTGGATACATTTATGTCTCAGTGTCATTTGGTGTACTATGATTTGTTTTTTTTTTTGTACTTTTCTTTCCATTTATAATTTTTTAGGGGATGAGTACGCTTGGTTCCTAAACATTCTTGTTATTATAATAATACTTATCAAACCCCATTAAAAAATACTATTATTATTATTATTATTATTTTTTTATAGTGTTCACCTAACTTTATAAATAAAAAATATTATCTTACTAGATTGTAAAACAATATTTATCACCAGACATTATCTTGGTCTAATCGAAATCCTTGGCATTTATTGAATACCTAAATAAAAATTTAGTTAAATATCTCATTCAGAAATAAACATTTTCGATTGATAAAGCATGATTAAAATTATTCCTCAATCTTGATAATAATATTTATTATGTGAATTAAATTCAAATGGAATTTAATTGACATCACTAGAAACACTCAGTGTGACAACCACTTAGTGTGTCCCTCTAGGATTATTTTTCATTGGAATAGGGGGGGATTCTTGAAGTCTAATATTACTATCTATAAATTGGTAAAGGAACCCAAGAGAAAGAACTTAAAATCCAAATGATGACAACCACGTATTAATGCTTTTTGTGTAATATAATACCTTTATCATAATATCTCACTAAGTAAGTTGTGCATCCCTATCACCAACCAATATGGTCGATACATCTTTCTTTGAATATCTAAAATAAACATGTAATTACACCATGTCCATGGAATTTATTGTGATAGTTTTATTCCAATAAAGTGATGAGATATCCACTTCATTAAATATATAATGGTAAACCCTTCTTTGACTTATTCATTAATAACACATCACTCCTGACCCAAAAAATATTTCTAACTTCAATATGAACTGTATCGTCTTGGTTAATGAAATAAATTTATGTGTATGAGTCAAAATATGAATTACTAATAACATTAAAATCAAAGAATCATTACACATGCTTGTAGATAAGAATATATAATGACACCAATACATGTGAAATTCCTATTGGCAGGTCCATTATCATTATCTCATGTCTTAGAGATTACCAAGTAAAAAATTCATGAGAAGAACTCTCATCCACATATGATTACTCAATTCGGACAATCACATTATATATATCCCATCATAGAATGATATTTGGCCATATAACTATATTTAAGAATATCTTCATGGTATTTCAAGGTTCTTATCATAGAAAGGAACTACTATAACTTTATCAATGCATCGTATACTCTAAGAAATTATTATATAAATGTAATGTTGAACAATGAAAAATATGTAATAAGATATTTTATTATTATTAAAATCACAGTATATATATTTAATCAAGGTATAAAAAGTTAGTCCAAAGACACTAATTCCAAAAAACTCCCACATAGACTAGATCCAACTATCTACGACTTTCAGTTTGCTTGACCTCATTTGAAGATCATGTTTTTGATAACTCGAGGATTTAGTCAAAGGGTCTTCCATGTTTTCTTCCATATAAATACTAATAACTGCAGCCACACTTCTCTAAGAAAAACCCCTTAATAGATTAGACTTTCAAAGTAAGTGCTTCACCCACTGATGTGACATGGGCTCTTTTTTTAGAACCACAATTATAGCATAATCACAATAGAGTGTTATATGATATTTACTACTAGGTATCAAGTAAATATATTGGATAATGTTTTATATCCATAATACATTACTTAACTCAGAAGTTGCAATATACTTGAGCCCTACTATAGAATATGTGACCATTACCTTCTTTAAACTCTTCCATCTCACAAAACCTTTATTTAAAGTGAATATATAACTTGTCTAAGATTTAATATCATATTGACCTATTTAGAAAATAGAATCTACATATCCTATAGTGATTAGTTCCTCATATCATCCATAGACCAATAACATATCCTTAGTAAGCCTCAGATACTTAAGGATAGTCTTACCTACCATCCAATGGTGGTCACCTAACTCAGCATGATATCTACCTACTGCACTCAAGGGGTAGGCAACATCTATTCTAGTATATATTATATCAAACATGAATGATCCAATATTTTATGCATATGGAATCCTTTCCATTATTTTTCTTTCATCGTGTTTTTAAGGACACATTTTCATGGAAATATGAATGTCTTGTGACATTGGAAACAATCCCGTCTTAGATTTTTCCGTATTCATCCTCTTCATTATATTGATAATATATATACTTTTACTTAGGCCAAGAAGAAACATAGATCAACCATGATGAATCTTGATCCAAATAATATCTTATGATTCTCTTATTTTCTTCATGGAGAAGAATTTAATTAACCATCCCTTAATATACTATAAGGCTGGTATTTAATTTTCAATAAGGAATATATCATCAACATATAATATTAATAAAATGATTTTTCTACCACTAAATCATTTATAGACACAAGTCTTGAATTCATTATCTATGAAACTAAATTCCATTATGGACCCATCAAATCGAATATTCCATAACTAGATTCTTTATTTAATCCATATATGGATTTTTTCAATTTTTATATCTTGTTGGAATCCAGTAGAGTCATAAGATTTTAAGGTTGTTTCATATAGACATCTTCCTAAAGGTTCTCATTAAAGAATTAGATTTTAAAATAGATTTTCCAAATCTCACATTCATGGATAGCCATAATTGAAATTAGAATTATAGTGGTGTTTAGTATAGAAACTGGTGAAAAAAATCATAGTTAATGCCTTAATTTTATTTAAACCCTTCTTCAACCATACATGTATTATAGTTACAGAATTTACTTACCATTTCCATTTTATTATTGAATACCCATTTACAACTAATCGGATTTATATCCATTATAGGATCTACCAAAATCCATTCTTGGATTGGTACATGGAATTTATTTCATAGTTCATGGATTCTTGCCACATAACATCAAATATTCTCTTTAAAACATTAATTTAGGTTATAGGATCATTATTATCAAATATTAATGAGTAGATATACTTATTTACTAGAAAAAAAATACTATTATGGTTTTATAACCTCTCTTTTACTCCTACACAATATTTTTTTTCTCTGGAACATCTTCTTACTTGTGGCTTTATATATTTGTTTTCTTATACCAACACTTATATATCTTGATCTTATAATTAATTGAAGTCTATCTCACTTCAACTATCTATTTTATAGATATGATCCTTCTCAAGAAGTATGGGACATCTGTCAACCACAACCACTTTGTTTGAAGGATTTTATAGGTATTATCCCTTTATATCCATGGGATATCCTATAAAGAAACACTTTTTTCCATGAGGTACAAGATTATTACCTGAAGGGGCCATAACAAATGCTTAACATCCCCCGACATGTAGGTATTATAACATGAGTTTCTTTTGCAATCTATAATTGGTATATAATACCATTTTTCTCTTTACTTAGAACTTTCTTTTTATGTATTTTTAAGTTTATAACAAGAATCCCCAAAATCATAATAGATGATTCACTGGAGTCATGATTGATCTCACCATGTCTAACAAGGTGTGGTTAGTTCTTTTAATTAGCCCATTCAATTGAGGTGTATTAGTAGGACTAATTTGAGAAAAAATCCCAAAATCCCATAAATAATCAGTGATGTCTTGATTAAGATATTCTCCAACATGGTCTGAGGGGAGTTTCTTAATCTTATTACCAATATGGTTCTCAAATTAATTATTTTTTCAATAAATTTATCAAGGGGATCAAGTTTATACCACATCAACTAGACATATTCAAATCTATTAAAATAATCAGTAAAAGTTATGAAGTATTAGTACCCACCCCTTGCATCAATTGGAAAAGGTCCACACACATCAGTATGAATTAATTCAATAATATCCTTGGAACTTTCACCTTTTACCATAAATATTTCTTTAGTTATTTTCCTTGTAAATATTATTGACATTCACCAAGTGGTTTTAGTTAATATGATTCTAAATATCTATCTTTATGTAATTTAGTGAAATGTTTTTTGTTTACATGACCAATCCGGTGATACCATAGTTAGATCTGGTATGTGTCATGTAAATAAGTGTCGTTATTGATTTCCATTACGTAGTTAATGTAACCCAACACATAAAGACCAATATTTAAATGTTCCTTACAATTAAAAATTATATATTTATAGAAGAAGAAAAACTTATCCCAATGGATGAAAATAAATCCATCTATATTGTGTCTAGATACCAGTATAATTTTTTTGGTAGTTGCTGATACATAATAAAAAACTTTAAAAACCAAGATCATACCCTTTGGAAATGTGTTGTGGTAGTCACTGATAGCTAAAGTGGTATGTTTATCTCTGTTGGATGATCATAAATCTATATACCCTTGGACAATATTTCTAAATCTACTTGGTTTCTATATTTGAATAATAATTTTATTTCCATAAGATATATCTTATACTAAATTTTTATAAATAGAAAATTTCACTCAATAAGAAATGCACCAGAAGCTTTCCCTAGCTTCTTTAGCTGGTTATAGTATTTCTCCCAGTGGCCCTTCTTTTAATATGTGAAACATATAGTATCATGTTCCAATGTTTTCCCCTTGATCTTTCTCTTATTAGAAGAGTGTTTAAAAAAATCTTTGGGATCAGAGATCTTATCTTGGGATTTCATTTTTTTACCATAAGAATGGAAGTGTTTTTAAGATTTATTTCCTTATCTACTTGGTAAAGAAGAGTAATAAGATCAAGGTGATACTTCTCAATGTTTTTCATGTTAAAATAAATTGAAAATCTAAATAATCTATGATGGTGGGAAGTAATAATGATTTTTATTCACAATTCATTATGAAGTTTAAACCATAGAACCTTTAGTCACACAATGTATCCAATGATCATGATTACATAAGGCCCAACTGGTGCACCCTCTCCAAGATTGCTCTAAAAAAGATCCATGGATATCTCAAACCATTATTGTCTTGATCTCTCCTGGAAAATACCACAAAGATGTCTGATCAAGATTTTGGCATCCATGTTTTCATGAGACTTCATGAGTTCACTAGACATAGATGATATCTTGAAAAATATATTTTTGACCATATCTTTCAATTTTTTTTCATAGAGAGTGAACTATTAATTCCTAACCTCCTTAGTAGGCTGAACAAGTATTCAAGATTATAGTATGTAATATTTTCTTTCACAGCACAACACAACCTAAATAATTCTGAACCACTCTTGGAAGTTACTGCTAGTGAGGAAATGTTATTTATCTAATATATATCACAAGGATGGGATGGATTATGAGACTTCTATTTATTTATAAAATTTAAATTAACATATTATTATTACTTTTATTGATTATAAATTAGGTAAGAAATAATAATAATTAATTTTATTAAATATCTCACTATTTTATCAAGTCTCAATAGCCCTCACCATTTAACATGGAATTTCTAGTTGGCTTGAACTTTTAGTAACAAGGATCCATATTTCCCTTTTTAATGATTCAATAATTGTCCATGAAAACTATTGAAAGTTATCTAGGTCGGAGGGATTTATAATAGTGGGTTTACAGTTCTTTAATGCATTGAGTGGACTCCATGATCCATAAATCCCAACTTGGATTTCCTCAACACTTACCTACAAATTTTTATTTAATAGACTTTGTCCGTTACATTCAATATAAATTTAGTTAATTCAAACCATTATCTTAGATTACATTTTCATGATAACTAAAAGTGCCCCCAACATTGTCTGAACTGACAATTTCACTACAGGTTCATCTTAAGTCAGATGATGGATGGAAAATGACTTCATATAATCTTAAGAGTTTTAAATTTATTATATATAAATTTAATTTTTCTTTTTCCTTTACATGTCTTATTAAAATTAAGTGTATTTTACTTAATTAATTAAACTTGATGGATTAAACATTAATGCATAATTAATTTATTTATATTCCATACTTTCACATTAATTCATTTATTTATATGATCTCAATATTACATATGTGAAAAAAATAATTCATAATATATATATATAAATAAAAAATAAATAACCTCATCATGATCTTATCAAATGGATGATTAATTGAGGGGATGATAAATTAACCTTTGACATAGGGGAATATTCAATTATTCATCTCCACATATCCACATGTGTATCACCTGGATTAGAATCGTCTTGGTTTTGTCTTGAACTATCTCCACACACCATTGGATTCTCCATTTATTATAAGTATCTATAACTCGCATGTAGGTGAGGGGTGAAAAGGATTTGTTAAGGGGAATTACATAAATATCCTTGCACACATATGTCCTATATAATAATGGAGGAAGGGATGACTCATAGGCCATCAAATTTAATTCAATAATAAATAATTTCAAATCTATAAATTAAATTATATTAAGTAATTTTATCACATACACTAGTCATGGTTAATATCAGGATTGGCCATAAACATGAAATGATTATTCATTTAAAATAATTATTTATCATTCATTTCAATTCATTAATTAATAATATAAAATATGAACGAATTAATCTGATTATTTATATTATTAATCAATCAATTAATTTTATCTAATTTCATCAAATCATCCAAAAAATCCCATCTTCTTTGATTTTAAATATTATAAATAATTTTATTTTATTCAAAACGTAATAAAAACAATACACAAATTTGTACTTGGAAGTAACCTAGTTATTACCTATCTACAAAACATAGTATGTTTTAATTTTAATAATGTACTCATATAATATATTGTTCACACGAAATGTTTTATAATTTCACAGCTTGTACTATCAACTTAATGATCCGTGGAACATATGAAAAATGTGTATCTAGAAAAATTTAATGCATTGGTTTTTTAATATAAAATAACCATACATGATTCATAGTCTCGAATATTATGAGAAATTTGTCAAAATTTTAATCTAATATAAAACCAAATATCTGATATGTGATTTCAACTTAATGACCCATGGAACTCAAGTCAATAATGTTTAAGGAGTATTTAATTAATTTTAATATTTCTATGTAAACATGTAAATTACATAGTTTGTAAAAGCTAGCTATATGGTGTGTACTTATCTTCACCGAATATCCATAGTACATGACCAGGTCCTGGAGTTTACTTCTCATGAACATTTATAAAATGCATGCATTTATAGAGGATACATGGTGTGTATATCTAGTTATAAATATTCTAGTATTTACACAATATGTGTTAATTACATGTGGTGTATTAATTACATGATTTGTTTTGGCCCTTTGTTTTCAGTATTAAAAGCATGTGGACTACACGAGGTGAACTTCAGAAAATTTTTGTTCCCAACTATCTAGTTTATATGTTTTGAATTTATTAAATTTGGAATTTAATAATTACAAAAAGAACCAGAATCCACACGAGAATCCTTGTGTAATGAATAAGTATACATGGTGTTTAATGAAGGAGTACATATCATGTAGTCTTGTATTATCCAACCAGGATCCTTGGAAATTATAGAAGGGATCTTCATATGTAAAAATCATTAATCATTAACCAATATTGGTAATATTAGTGAGAAACTATGATATAGAAGAATAGATTTTGATGATAGATCAAGAATTAATTAAACCTTGAAATGAATCTTAACTTTTAAATGCAAAGTGATCAACTATAAAATAAATAAATATAAATTTGAATGTGAAACCTTTTATACCACTTAAAGGTTTTGAGTATAGTGAATATTCCTCTATGTCCATAAAATAAATAAAATATTATCTATCTGATGGATCATTCACAATATTGTCAATGACATGAACACCATGAACAATAAAATTTATCCATCATATATTGATGTTAAGAAACATAGAACCATGTGAGGGTATTTTCACATTAAATTAATAATTAATTTATTTAATATTAGAATAATATATTACCTTGGAATAGTTTCTTTCTTTGATGATGATTTTGATCTTCTAAAAAACCATTTCAGATTACCCTCATTGAATTTGTAGGATCCATGTGTAGAATCATTCTAGCGTTGATCCATAGGTGTGCCATTGATATCTAAATAATCACTACTGTAACATCAAGATCCATAACAATAGATTGTTCATCTTGTGTTGTTCTCCTTGATCTCTCATCCTTTAATCTTTAAGGATTTATTCTCATTCTTAAGAAGATGAGATCCATATGAGTCGAGAGAAAAATATTTTCTGTGAAACAAGTCTAAATTCTCAATTACCCTATATAGTATAAATAACCATCTATATATAGAGTTAGGGTTTAGGTTAAAATTTGATTTAATTGAATAATATCCCTTAAATAATATAATAATACATAACAAAACCCATGATATAATAATAATAATAATATTATTATTTTCTGGTGTGATCGCTAACTTTCCCAAAAATAAATATTATTTTATCGACTTATAAATTATTATTTATCACCGGACAAGATATTGGTCTGATTGAACTCATTAGCATTTATTGAATATGAAAATAAATATTTTATTAAATAATTTATTTATCAATAAAAAATTTTAATTAATAAAACATGAATAAAATTATTCATTAGTATTGAGAATAATATTTATTCTATTAATTAAATTCAAATAGATTTCAATTGAGATCATTGGAAATTATTAGTGTGTGACCCTCTAGGATTCTTTCTCATTGGCATTAGGTGACTTGCCTAAATTCAAATACTGTTTCCTAGAAATGGGCCAAGGCACCCAAGAGAAAGAACTTAATATCTTAATGATGATAACCATTTATGAACACTCGTTGTGTAAAATAATCTCATTATCACAATATCTCATCAATAAAGTTTCACATATGTGTCACCCACCTATATACTCAATATGTCTTTATTTAACAATATGAAATAAACACATTGTTACACCATGGAATTTGAATGTATTGTGATACTGATATTCTAATCAAAGGGTCGAGATATCAACTTCCATAAATATGGAATGGAAAAATCCTTCCTCAACTTATTCATTAATAAAACATTACTCATGTTTCACCTAATGTATCTAACATCTAAATTAACAATATCATCATAGTTTGTTAAATAAATCTAAGTGTGTGAGTAATAATATGCATTAATATTAATATTTAAGTTAAAGTATCATTACACACACTCGCTTATAGGAGTATATGATGATACAAAAAAATGAAAAATTCCTACTAGTGGGTATGTTATAATAATCTTTCATCCTTGATATTACCAAGGGTGAAATTCATGAGAAGTGGTCTCAAATGCTTATAAGTACCCACACTTGATAGTCACATTATTTGTGTCCCATTGTAGAATGATATCCAATCATAGAACTATATTTAATAATATCTTCATTTAATTTCAATGTTCTCATCATTGTGGGGAGTTTCAATGACCCCATCAATACAATAGATACTCTAGGACATTATTATATTTAAGTCATGTATCACAATGAACAATATATAATAAGATATTTTATTAATATTCAAATAATTGAATATCCATGTAATCATTGTACAAATAGGTAGACCTTGGACACAAACACCAATAATTTTTACAATACATTAGATATTTAAACACTGTGAGATAAACTAATTATTTGATAGATGAATATTTTGTTTCAATTTCATTGATCGACTTAAATCATTTCTGAGATGAATTAATTTTTAGATAAAGATGATGTATCTTGGGATGAAATTCTTAATCCAATTACTTATTTCAATTATATGAACTATTTTATCATCTATAATTGTGGAAATTCATTGTAATTGAATGAATTAGAATAAAACCATCATGGAATATAAAAATGCGACTACGATAATACCTATGCAATTTATAAAAAATTTAGTGTTTTTAGTTTTATTAGACACATTCAGTGGTGGTATATTCTTTCTCATAATTGGTTTTTTTTCTATCTTGAGGTGAATGATTTTTTTACATGACTCTATAGAATCAATTGTTTAATATATTTTCATTTATATTTTTAAAACATGTATCTTTGAAAAAAAAATTGATTATTTTTAACATTTTTATAATACTTCACTCATTGGGCCTCGCCTGGTAGGTGATAATCTATGTGTGATACCCTAATCTCTCCTACAATAAGCCAAAGGTTGGAAACTAGCACTGAGTAGGCTTATCACACACATGGGAGGCCTTATCCTAAATTATATGTACAAATGAATACATCTTCATATCCTCGTACATCGATGAAAGGTAAATATAAAAATGATACTCAAATGAATTCATACATATAAATACCACTATCAAAGTACGAAAAATATACTAGAATGCATAATGGGACAAATAAAAGCCCATAAAAACTATAAAATAATTCTAACCTACTAGAAGGGGGGATTCAAGTAAAATGTAACACCTAGTATGAACCATTGTTTATCTAACTCAATCGTGATCTATTTTCTCCTAGTCTACCTAATACCCTATCAAACAGTCTATCCTCTGTATATGACACAACATGTGTACGAAGAGCTTATGCATGTGTGATCATATTAATACCCAATAAGAGACCTCAAATACACCAAACATAAAGCATCAAGTAGGTATCCATATCATCTTAAAGGAACGTCAATAAGTATATGATACATATCGATAGTGACCATGATATGATCAATATAGAAACAAATCCTCAAGGTAAGGTTAATACTGCACTTCTAACCAAGGATTATTCTTGATATTTAAAAGTAATTATCATCTGGGATAACTCACACCATGAGCCTTTTATTGCTGATGGTGCTCATTCGAGAGGTCATGCTCATTAGTCCTCCCCATGAATAAGTACATGCTAGAACATAGAGGAGACTGATGCAAAAATATGGGTTCACACATAGAGAACAAGAGGGAGACTAAAAACCCTATTGGAATAAACTTCTATGTAGGTGATCAATGCCTGAGTAAAATTCCTAACATTCTACCTAGGTAAGAAGATATAATAATGAATCCAACCCTGATCCACATTGAGGGATTCCTGAAACTCTATATAAAACTAATCCCACATAGGGAATTGTGTCATGTGATCAATATGTGATGCTTCACTATACCCCCTTGGGGATGATTGAGGGATCTCACACTAGAGAAACAGGTTTATACTAAATTGAAAAGTGTCTCAACCTATATTTTGAAAAGTAAAATTCAACTATTGGTCATATATAGCATGCCTTTTTTTCCTTGGGATTTCTCATTTTCTATGATCTATTCCTATGTACTTTAGTTTGTTCCCATGTACTCCGGTCATTCCTATTTATCTGGTCATTTATGAGTACCCTTGTCATGTTCAAGTACATGTTTATGCCCATGTTTCTGTTCTTGTGTGTCCCCATGTACCCAAGGAGTACACACTGAGTCACCAACACCATGTTACATGACGTGTGGTAGGTCTCACATAGTGTGTGATATTTAATTTTCTCAGAAATCCTCACCATTGCAACCAGGTCCCTACATGTTGTGTGTTCTTCTAACTACAAGTAATGTAATTAGGATTTTTTTCAAAACCCAGGGGTTCTTCAAGAGGTTCTGCTCAGACATCCATCACCACTATATCCACTACAAGACATGTTGTATACCCCAGATCTGGTTGAACTCACCTGCAACACTGTCAATAGTCAAATTCAGTCACTCTAAACTATATGAGAATCACGTCTTATCGCACCAAGCCACTGCCACATGATAATCCATGAATATCAAGTCCTTGATCCACTGTTGAATATCTTTTTACACTCCTACACCTTCATCATGTCACATACCGCAAACCAGAACTAGTAGCATTGATATATTTTTCCAAATAATGGGTTTACAATTACTGGATACCAAGTATTTATCAAACCACCTACCAAATAAAATAGGGGTGATTATCATGTAATGAATGGGGGAAATAAATGAAAAAACCCAAAAAATAGGAATAAACCTCATCCATTTTTTAGTTTGGCCTCAATCTATTTCTATTAGAACAATAAATGAATAAAGATTTATCAAATGTCATCAAATTCCTATTTCTATGAATTCAAAGAATCAATAATGAATCAAACGTCAACCCAAAAATCAAATTGTAATTCGAATTGATTCATGTTCAATTGGGGACAATAAAAAACATGATAAAATCCAAAAATCAACATCTTACCTCAATTTTGGAACAATCATTGATGAAGGACGGTCCAACTCCATCTTCATTAGTGAGATGCACCTACTCTCTTGGCAAAGACAACCCTTTGGAAATAAATCATTCTTCTCAATCCATTATCATTTAAAAAAATCTCATTCATGATATCTTATAAAATCCCTAGGGATATGAGGATAACACTAGGTATTTTCTATAAGTTTGTTTAAATAGGGTATGTAAGGTCTAGAAAATTAAATAAATAAATAAATTTAATAATCTTCCCACAACCACACTTAAATGAACCAACTAATGTCGATAAATATTATGTCACTCCTAGGGTAAAACCTACATTTTTATTTAATGGTAGTCTCATATTTCTATTCTGAGACTCCGTTTGGGAGATATTCTATTATTTTAGAAAAATTGTGTGCGTGTGATGTTATATATTTAATATTTTTATTATATCAATACCAGGCCCCAGAATCCCATGCTAACTCGACACATGGACATAAAAATCTTCTCTTAAATATTTCAATTCCCTAAAAAGAAAAAACAAGGTCATTACATTCTTCCAACCATAGGTATTTTTTTCTTGAAAATAATAAGCCTAGTCAGACAAATGAGGTTATTAAGATCACATCCGGTTCTCCAGATCCTAGGTTCTCTCTTGATTATGATTTTATTTTCACCAAACACACTCTAATGTAATTTATATCTAATGGAGGATATTCCTTTACTGATCCTTGATCACTACATGGTACATTACAAAGGTATCTCCATACTTGATGTCCATCTCACCCCAATAGATAAAATGTGAAAAGTCATGAACAGACCTCTTCATCCATGACACATGGAAGACATATTGTGCTTGGTCTAACTGTGGTGTTAGGGCCAAGTGGTATGATTCCATTTTGAACCTATGTAGTATCTTGAAAATGACTGATGAACCTTGAAGATAGATTTCTACCTCAACCAAATATCCACAACCCTTACTAAGTTGAGACCTTCAAGGACACTTGATCTCCCTCATTGAACTCTAAAGGCCTTCATCATCACTCAACATAAGAATTATGACGAGTTTGGGCAGTCCACATTCTCTCCTAAATGATCTGCACCATCTCTATTATCACTAGAACCAACCATGGACCCTTGTGTGGATACTCCCATAGGTTATTCCAACATAGTTGTGACCTAAAAGGTCTCCCACAAAGGCTTTAAATAGTTGAATTCAGATGGTTTAATGTTAGATATTGTTTTAGGAAAGCTCTAGTAAGGGTAGGTAATCCTCATAACTATAGACAAATTCCAACATGCAAGATCACAACATGTCCTCCATAACCTGAATGGTCTTCTCAGTTTGGTTATCTGTATGGGGGTGAAATTTCATGCTAAAATTAAACTAAGTCCCAAATGACTCATTTAGACCTCTCCATAATCATTATATGAATAAATCATCATGGTCTAAAATGACAATCGAGGGAACTCCATGAATCTTGAATATCTCCAACATGTAAAGGAATCTTAGTCTCTCAACTAAACTCTACTATAAAATAACTAAGAAGTTGTCTGACTTTGTGAGTCATCCTATGATCAACCAAAAGGAATTTTCTCTTATATATAATCATGGAAGCCTAGTCATAGATTCAATAGATATATCATCCCACTTTATCTTTGAAACCTAAAGGGGTTGATCCAAACTCATTGGAACAAGGTTATCTTTCTTCACATGCAGACAACTGAGGCATCGAGAGACAAACTCAGCTACATACTTCTTCATTCATGGCCACTAGAACTGATGTTGAAGGTCCTGATACATATTTTCTACCCTTGGATATATTACCAAGGGGGTGTATGAAGCTACCTCAAAACCTCCTCTTACAAAATCATTTGTATTATCTTCCACCTATTGAAAAGGATTAGTTACTCCCCACCTTTAGAAAATCCATCGGGATCATGTACAGTGGATATATAAATATCCAAGGTCTCACAATTGGTTTATCTGATTAGATCCTACATAAAATTTTGTAGAAGTATATGGGTAGAAACCATAAAATGGAGCTAATCTTGACAATCCTAATCCACTATGAACAACTAAAATGAGGCTAACTTCCCTGACTCATCACTCAACAACTTTGAAAAAAAACTCCTACTGAGAGTATTTTCCACAGAATTCCCCTTTCTAGGTGTATAGACTATCTCGATGTCATAATCTGGTGGAACTCTAGTCATCAATTCTATCAGATGTTGAGATAATTTTGCAAGACGATATGTTTATGACACTTATGTTCCTAATAGATGATAAATCACTCACCTATAAGATAGTGTCACCACATATTCAGAGTGAATACCACTACTTCAATATCTAGAACAAGGGTCTTGTAGTTTTACTCATGTGGTCTCAACATCCAAGATCCATGGGTGATCACTGCCAACCTATGCATTAGAAAACAACTAATCCTAGTTCTAAAGGCATCATAGAACACTATGTACTCAACACCCTCCTCCAACAGTTTTAGGATGGGTCATTCATCAAACTTTGTCGAAGCATTTGAAAATATCATTGGAAACTTTCCATCTACATTAATTATTACCCATTTAGGTCAAAAGAGTTGAGGGTGCCACAATCTAGGAGAAATTGGGTAAAAATATTCTATAGTATCCTGCTGACCCAAGGAAGATTTGTGCCTCATCCACTCTCTTGGATGGGTTCCAAGATAGAATTGATTCAACCTTTTTCGGGTCCACTACTACTCTTTATATGATGGTATGTCCTAGTATGTATACCTATCAAATATATAACTAAGTCATTAAGATCGTCCTAAAAGTTTGTTGCTCTCTAAGTATGTCTAGGACCATCCCTAACTGTCTCATTTTCTCCTCCTCTAGTGATAAGTAAATCAGGATGTCATCGATGAAGACCACCATGAACTAATTTAAAAAGGGTTGAATGATGTGGTCCATGAGTCCCACGCACACAGTTGAGGAATTTATTACATGGAAATGCATCATCAAGTAATCATAGTGACTATAGTGACATCAAAATGTCATCTTCTTTATGTCCCCAAAGATAGTGATAACCATATCTGAGGTCAATCTATGAGAACCATCTTTACTACTTCATATAGCCAAATAGGTCATTTATCCTTGGTAGTGGATGCTTATTACTCAGGGTCACCAGGTTTAGGTGATGATAATCCACACATGACCACAAGCTCACATCCACCTTCTTGGCAAAAAAAATTGAGGCTCCCTAGGGTGACACACTAGGTCTGACAAATCCCGTTTTTTTAAATTCCTCCAACTGCACTTTTAGCTCATGAAGCTTTGAAATATAAATCCAATATACTAGTGAAGATATCATAGTAATCCCTGGGTGATTATATACGTGGAATTATATCTATCAGCAGGGATTCAATCCTATAACGTCTTCAGGGAAGATGTCCTCATACTCTGCCACCACTGTAGGATGATGAAACCTCATAGCATATACTAATCAAAGGGTAATACTATACAAATAGTGATTAATAATCTATATAATCCAATATATGAGATCATCCTAATCCATTAGTGTTTCCTTCTCAACAATTAATGAAAACCTCATCCCATCTATGTGGTCACACCATATCCTCTTCCTAAAACAATCAATTTATACTTGAATTTTGTATAGCTAGTCCATTCATTGTATGATGTTGTAAGACCTACTTATCACTAAAAATAGATCCCAAAGGAATCCATCTCCTCCAAGAGTTAGTTCATGCTACTAGAAGAAGCATTTGATCATTTAATCTCCTCCAGTATGAGTCTCTAAAAACAAGGGTTAAGCCAAAGTCTTGACTAGAATATCTAGGTCTTCGACTAGGGAGGTAGCAAGGAAAGAGTGGGTCATGTAATTATTTATCATTAATTCCAAAAAGGTATAAAATACATATATTATGCCTCTAATCATCGTTGGAGTCACTGGGATAAAGGTCTCCCCTGCCTACATATATCCTCATCCCTATCAAGTAGCTCCCTAAGCCCGGCGGGGACCACCTAGGGGTGGTGGTGGAAACATGTCAAACTATTATCCACATATAGTTTTTCTCTCTCCTCCTCTTCGAAGTATTCAAAAATATGTACATATTTAATATATCATTTATCACTACTTTTGAGGTCCACCAACTATCTATCATTCAACTTTATAATGGGTTATATAATATCATGAAAGATATCTCCAACCGTTGAAGGAGTAGCACTGCCTCTACCTATGCTAACTAGAACCCTCTTGAGATCCCTAAACCATATACCCTCTATCATGAGGTTGTCTAGTAAATTTTTTCACACAACCGTATCCCTATTCGTACTATCAACTACCAACTTTTGAACTCTAGACTTATGTGTTCCCACTAATAGCACCAAATGTCAGCGTATTATCTATCAGAAATCTATCTGCTACCAAAGAAAACTCTAGCAATCCAGAATAGGTATAAGTGAAAAGTGGAATCACACTTACCTAGATATCTCTATCGACACCATGCATGAAATTTTGTTCCCAAAATAATTCATATTAAACCATATCCATGGAGTGTCACAAAATGTTAATAAACTATGATGAATACTTAACTATTATAATGATTCCTTACTGAAGCTACAAAATCTCTTATATACACAATACTCACAACATAGATGGATATAAATCCTATCAAAAACGATTATAAAACTCTTCACATGAAATATTTTTCGCATTGTATGACAGAGTCAATAGACTCCCCCATCGCTCGGATGATCCATGAAGATGGATCACTGTTAGGACCACCATCTAGTTTGGATGTTTTTTAACAATGTGAAAAACTTGGGTAAGTGCCTCAATATAGTCCTCAACTTCTTGGGGATCTGGATAACTCCGAAATCTGAGGGTTCACTACCTATAAAACTCATTAAGTGAACTCAACATGAATTCCTCATCTTCTAGTATTGTTGGTACAATATACTTCTCATTGGGTGGTGGTAAGACTAGAAAACCTCCCAAATGTACCACCTCCTAAACAGATCCATTTATCAAAGCCTCATCACTAGGTTGGTCATCCTCATGATCCTGCTATGAAATAATTGCTGGAAATCATCATGGATGTATCCTAGAAAAGACAAGATATATCATTTTCAAGAGTATATTTGAGGAGATTACTAAAGACTGACTTGTTAATCATAATTGATCTAAACTTAGATAAGAGTGTGAAAAAATAAAAGACTTTTATTGGCTGTAAAAATATTGTTACAATAGAAAAATATTAAGAACTAAAAGAAAAGGGGAAAATGGATATTAATAAGGTAAAGGATGGAAAATCCCCTAGAAGTGGTTGTTTTTCAAGGCCTAAGGTTGTATTCTCCCATCTAATCAATAGATTCTACTTAAAACAATTCATACCCCTTCATAATAGTAGGACCTACCAATTTATTATCCCCACACACCGGCTAACAGACCTGATAGAAAACCCTTTTCAAACAATTACTAAACAACCTTTGGTAGTTAATGATTACTCCCAACCTACCCCGAATACATCTGCATCCCAGGACACCCCTCCCCCTATTTAGTAGCTCTCTATCCCACCTTCCTATCATTCCCACCATCCTTAAAAAATTACTTATCCTCATTGTGTTTATTAGGTTGACCATCTTCTTAAGATGTGAACCGAAACTCCATAGAATACTTTTCCATTGTGGTGGCTTTGGCAGTGGGCTTAGAAACTAAACAACTCCACTCACTAAATGATTCCTTGCCCTAGATAGTTGGGAAAAAATTAGTTTAATTTTTGAATCACTAGAAATTAATCTTCTCTACTTGTCTATATAAGAACTAGGATTAAAAATATGAATTTCTATCTGAACAAGACTGAATTCAAAAAACACCTTGTAAAACCTTACTCAATCAATATGTAAAAGATTAATTCTGGTAAAAATATTCTCTATGAATGATATCTATACCAGAAAAAATTGGCATACTATCAAGTAAGTGTTATCCTTTGGATGCTCTTGTAACACACACTTCAGTTGTTCTAAAAGATCTACAACAACCTACACCTACACTACCACTATCATTAGTGTCTCTTCATATGGTTGTATAGTTCTAGAAATTTACAACTCCTCTGCACATGATACTTTTCCAGATTGCACCTTAAACTCTTTGAAATTTTCCACAACTTCAGTAAACGTAGCTTTTGTTTCCTTTTCAATAATGATTATGAATATAATAAAGAATGCTTCTTCAAATTGCATCTAGTTATGCCTATTCTTATTTGGTTCCAAAAAAATAAAAAACCCATTTCATACTGTATATACATAATTCTTCCATTGTTACCACCATCTCTTCCAGAATTTAGTGAAGTGAAAAATATGCCCGAGCTTCTCTGATCAAGGTCTTCAGATCATTTTACAAGAAAATTGGCATCTTTTTCCTCAATATATCTTCCAAATTTATTCTCATTCAAGAAAGTGACATCCAAATATCCATAATATTATCTATCCTAATCTCCAAGATCATTCAATACTAGGTTGATTGTTGATCCACTATGTGTTAGGTAATTCTTTAACACTGTATGTACTACTACAGAATAAATATTGTGTGTACCTAGTTACTATATCCAATTTTGTTGCATCTTAGGAAATAATATCCAATTCCATCACTTTCTTAATAATTGTGTCTTGGGTTAATAATCACTATTGTGTTATTTCTTCATTACAATGTGTTTTTTCCACGTAAATGATTCCTATATTATATTATAAAAGAGTTTGGTTTCATCTATCATGGTTGCCTCATCCATAGAATTTGACTTGTTTATATCAGCCAACCAAGAACATTCCCACGTAGAACTCTTCACTATTTCATGACTAAGTTGTATCTGGTGTGTTTGATGCATAGAAGGAAGGGGAATGAATTAAGTTGTATTTTCTTCCCCAACTAAATTTGAGCGAATATTTTTTCTTCCATGTCAAATTCAGAACTATCATGTAAAATTCTTTGTGTCAACCTTCTTCCATTTTTGTGTAAGGATCAACACTATCGATCATGTAATTATAATGGAAAAATCATTTCATTCTTGAAGGATCAATAACTATATTTCCAATATCCTACCTCACATGTTTATCTACTTTGGCTATATCCTTTCTAGAACTTCTCACTTCAAGAATATATCTCTTTATATTCTCCCTCTAGATTATCTATAAAACTATCTTAATTAAAGAACCAATTTGATAGGATCTTAGATGAGATAGTGGTAAAATCATATAATTATATTAGTTTTAGTGATATTTTTACAATAGAAATTGATAAATAAAGAAAATAAAATGATAAAATTGAGAAGAATAGATTAGATGGAGAACTCCCCTAGAAGTGGATACTTCTTGAGGCCTAAGTTCATATCCCCTTGTCAGCTCAACAAATTCTACATTAAACAATTTTTACCCATTTCTAATAGAAGCTACTCCCAATTTATTAGCCCCACCCACCACTTAAAAAAACTTATAGCTAACCATTTTTAATACATTACTAAACTAACCCTGGAAGTTAATGATTACTCTAAACCTTCCCTTAATACATCATCACCCCAAGACCCCCCCCGTCACCATAGCTCTCAATCCCACCATCATGTAAACAACTCATTCTTATATGATTCATGTACTAGTTCTTTCTCTGAAACTAGTTCTTACATGTAATTAATTAACAAGAAGGTTCTCAAGGATCTGATCAATGGATATATTGGCGGCCGCACCAAAACTAGATTCCCTAATTTGAGAGTCGAACTCAAAACAGTATAACACTATTTCCCAAATTCCCAAACCAACCTTACAACAAGACAATCTCCAAACCCTAGTCCAAGGATAAAACTCCTCTAATACCACCCTATCATGAACAAACCCACTGGTTCCTTCCTGGTTGGCAGTAATCCAAATGTGACACCCAAGCCCACTTCTAATAGGGCATGGGATGGCGACCAGTGTTGAGTATACATATCATACACATGGGAGTAATTATTCTAAGGTGTCTTGACACACACACACAAATCTCTAAATTCAAATATAATTCATAAAGGTAAAAATAAAATTGATACCCAAATTCATTCATACATCAAAATCCCAACATCATAATATGAAAATAATGCTGGAAATCGTAAAGAGACAAGTAAAATCCAACAAAAAATTCAAAATAAGTACAACCTGAGAAAAGAAGCGGAATGAATTCAAATACAACATGTGGTATGAATCATGGTCTTTCTAGATCAACTATACTATGTGTACTCCTGGTTCACATTGGAACTTGTCAAATAGCCTTTCATATACATAATAAATAACATGTTCAGGAAGATACCCTGCAAGGGTGAGTATAACAGTACCCAGTAGGACATCCTAAAAACATAAAATATAAAGCATCAAGAGAGTAGTCAGCTCATAATCACAAATACATGTCAATAATAATATAATACATATCAATAATAACCCAAACATACTCAAAATATACACTATGTCTCAAGGTAAGGTCATAACTACATTGCCAACCTAGGATATTGCTTAAAATTTAAAATTAATGCTCATCTAGAAGAACTCACTCCATAATCCTATTAACATTGATCATGCTCATCCGAGAGGTTGTTCTCATATGTCCTCACCATGAAGAATTACATGTTTAAACTTAAAATAGATTGATAAACTAATAGGGTATCACACCCAAAGCTCATGGGGGACACCGAAATCCCAACAAGAATAACCCATTAAGTAGGGGATCAATGCTTGGGTATATTGGTAATGCTGATTCCTAAAACCCTACCTAGTGGAGAAGACATGATAAAATATCCCACCATAATCCATAAGGACTGATTCTTGAAACTCTCTATAAAACTTATCTTTTATAGGGGATCACATTATATTCTTATTATGTGATGCCTCACTATACCCACTTGGGTATGTTTGAGGGAATGTTCCCTACAGAAAAAGGTATATATTGAATAGAATGAGGGTCTAAAAAAATCATGATAAATTTATATGATGTGTACTTGTAGTACATGATGTGTCTTGTCTACCCTGGGTCAGCCTGTGAGCTATATCCCATGATTGTGTACTTTGGTTCATGCCTGTGTACTCTAGCCATGTATGTGTATCTAGTTGTGTCTGAGTACCCTGTCCATGTCTGAGTACATGGATATGACCATGTGTCTGGAAATTACCATTCCCATGTACACTAGGTGTACATGTCAAGTCTCTATCAATGGGTCACATGATGTGTGGTTGGTTTGACACAACATTTGATATTTTATTTTCACCAGAATCCTAGTTTTCATAGACAACACCCCAAATGACATGTGTGATTCGGAACACATGTCATGTAGTTGGGATTTTTCAAAAACATGAAATTTATTCATGTGGTTCTAATTGCACCTCCACCTATATTGGATCCGCTACAAGACCTATCATAGATCCCAAATCTGGTTGACAATGATTTCCTCACCATCAATGATCAGATTTTAGCCATCTAAATGCTCAATAATCGCTTCCCATCAAACCATGCCACCATTTCATGCTAATCTAGGAATATCAAGACCTTAATATGCTCCCAAACATCCATAATCACTCTTGCACCTTGAATATGACATTAATACTTATCTCCATATGAAAACATTGATCTATTACACCAAAGAACCATTGCACAATTACAGATTACTAGGTATTTTTCAAACTGTTACCCAAATAAAATACTGGGGATGATATTGTAAAGTGCAGGGGAAAGAAATGAAAAAATACTAACAATATAAATAAACCATTTCAATTTTTTGGGTTGGCCTCAATCCATTTCTACTAGAATGAAGAATTAAAAATAAATTTTCAAATGATATCAAATTCGTATTTCTAGGAAGATAAAACATCAACCAAAAATCATTCATCAACCTCTAAATCAAACTATTATAAGAATTAATTTATGTTTTTTATGGAATAATAAAAAAATTGATAAAATTCAAGAAGAAAAACCCTACCTAAATTTTTGATCGATCACTAATGAAGGACCACCCTATGTCATTGTCATTGGAGAGATCCATAAACTCCATTGGTGAAGATGACCCTTTAGAAATCGATCAAGATCCCTGATCTGTTGTCATTCAACAAGCTCCCCTTCATTCTCTCCTCTCAAATCCCTAGGGTTATGTGGCTAACTATATGGCTTTACCCTAATCATTTTAAAATAGGGGAGGTTAGGTCCAGTGAAATAAATAAATAAATAAATAAATTAATTAATTAATTAATTAACAAAATTTTCAATGACCACACTTCAATGAACCACACGATCTCGACAAAAATTATGTTGCATCTAGGGAAAAACCCACATTTAAAATTTAAAGTCAGTCTTCAATTTCTTTTCCAAGACTATGTTAATGAGTTATATCATTATTTTAGAAAACAATTATGCATGTGCGAAATTATATATTAAATAATTTTATTATAACAATATCGGGACTTCCCAAACCCTGAAATTTCATGCTAACATGACCCATACCCTCAAAGATATTATCTAAAATATTACAAATCTTTACAAGGAAAACATAAAGTAATAACTGTGTTAATAAAATTTTTATTTCTTGATTAGTTTTAAAGTTATATGTTTTGAATTAAAATGAACTAAAAATGAACTACTTATACTGTTTGAGATTTTTTTAATAATTGAATTAGTGAAATTATGTTGTCCTATTGATTATTAAACTCACTCATCCATCAGTTCTCTCAAATTATGCTTAGATGTAAATTATGTGTGTTTATCACCCAAGATTAAAATAAAATATTGAAAGATTGATAGAATAAAGAATGAGGTTTGTTACATTCCTTTAATAATTTTTAAAGTTGATCATATTTATTAAAATTGAAACCATCTTCTAGTCAAACATTTTATTTTTGAGATAGAAATAATATATTTTACTAAAGAGAGTCCAAGAATTACATTTAAAAATTGATTCTTGGTTTTCACTAACATTCCTCCATTTTTGAGATAAATAGGATTTAAATAAATGTTTTAAAATAATTACTAGTGGACAATTGATATCTTCAGTGTGGGGGAATTTGATCTGATAATATTTTTTATATTCTATATATAATTTATATTTAATCATTAAATATTCTATTTTTAATTAAGAATCAAATATTTTGAATTAATTTTTTTAAGAAAGTTTAATTAAATGTCCCCTTTAATACCAATTTATAAAGATTTTATTTTTTATGCTTCAAAAAATCTAAAATCTATTTGTTATTTATTTTCAAATATTATGTGGGTTATTCATTGAATTTTTTTATAAAATTTATGTTCAATGAAATTTTGATTTATTTTTTAATTATTAAAATATAGATTTAAAATTTCATTTATATTTCAACTAGGCTATATATTATATGTGGAACTTGTAAAATGAAAATTTAAACTCTAAATATTTTCATATATTCATAGAAACATTAATATTTAAAATGAAAATTTATTTTAAATTCTCTTTTATTTTTGAATTTTGTTTTTGAAAATTAAATTTTTAATATAGGATTTGAATTTAATTTTGTCAGCTAGATGTGGGACTGATTCCTTCACATAAAAAAGTGAATTATGAATCATTTTCCTAAAGTATTAAGACAATATGAGTATTTTTCTTAGTTTTTAGGGAGTGACACATGTTTCTAAAATATAAATTTTAAACTGATAACATACACTTTGATTCATACTAGGAACATTGTGTGTTAGATTAATTTGAAACTAATTCCTAAACATACAAAATGATATATGGATCATTTTCCTGAAGTATAAAAATAATATAAATGTGTTTTCTTGGTTTTGAATAGGTGGTATGTTTTTTGAAATAAAATGTTCATTTTAGATAAAAACACACTTTTATTCATACTAGTCACACCATGCATCAGATTGATGAGCAGTTGATTAATATAAGTCATAAATAACATAAGGATTTTTTTCCTAAAGTATAAAAATAATACAAATTCCTTTTCTAGGTTTTGATTATGTAACGTTCCTTTTTTATTGAAATGTCAATTTATATTGAATACATGAAATATAAGTAATATTGGTCTCATAGTGTGTGGGATTGACTTTTTATTTATTTCTATATATCAAAATTGAATTACGAATCATTTTCCTAAATTATGAAAAACATTTGAGTGTGTTTTCTTAGTTTTTAGTGGGTGCCACATGTTTTGAACTAAAATGTCAATTTTAAACTGATAACAAATTCTTTGAGTCATACTGGACACACCGTGTATCAGATTGAGGTATAAATGATTCCTACACACCAAAATGATTTATGGATAGTTTTGTTAATGTTTCAAAACAATTCCAATGTTTTTTCCTAGTATGGAGTATGTGAATTGTGTTTTGAACTAAAATGAAAATTTTAAATAAAAACACACTTTCAATCATACTATTTAATTCATGAGTCAGATTGATGTGTGGTTGAATCTTACATGTCACAAATCACTTATTGATCATTTTCCTAAAGTATCAGAATGATCTAAATATGTTTTCTCATTTTTGATTATGACACCTTTCTTTTTATTAAAATGCCAATTTAAACTAAGGACACGCACTTTAAGTCATTTCAGTCACATCATATATCAGTTTGATCTGAGATTGATTTAAAAAAATCACAAATGTCTTGTGGATAATTTTACTAAAGTATCAAGGCAATCCAAGATTTGTTCTCATTTTTTAGTGAGTGACACATGCTTGGAACTGAAATAATAATTTTAAAATTCAATTCATACACTTTGTGTCATATTGGGCACACCACACATCAAATTGGGGTGTGGATGATTGTTACTTGTCAAAAATGACATATGAATCATTTTTCTAAATTATCAAAACAATTTTAATGTGTTTGACTAGTTTTGAGTATGTGGATTGTGTTTTGAAATAAAATGTAAATTTTATATAAAATCCCACATTGTGTCCAATAGGTCACACCATGCATTACATTGATCTGTGGTTGATAGTTAAACATCAAAAATGACTAATGACTCATTTTATTAAAGTATAAAAATAATAAAAATTCATTATCTCAGTTTTAAGTATGACATGTGTATTTTTTACAAAAATTTCAATTAAAAAATAAAACATGCACTTTGAGTCTTATTTTCATAGTTTTCAGTGAGTGGCACAAGTTTTGAACTAAAATATAAATTTTAAACTGATAAGAGACACTTTGAGTTATATCGAGAAACCATGTATCAGATTAAGGTGAGAATAATTCATACACATCAAAAATTACTTTTGGATAATTTTCCTAAGGTATCAAAATAATATAAATGTTGTATCTTGGTTCTGACAATATGAAATGTGTTTAAAACTAAAATTTTTATTTTAAACTGAAAACATGTTCTTTGAGATATACTAGGCACACTGTGAATCATATTGAGGTCCTGCATGTCAAAAATGACTTATGGATGGTTTTATTAATGTATAAAAACAATATGAATGAATTTTATCAGTTTTGAGTATGTGATATGTGTTTTGAACTAAAATATAAATTATAAACTAAAAAATACACATTGAGTCATAATGATCTCATAGTATCAGATTGAGGTATGAGTGACTAAGGTAAGGTTTATTACTACATAATTAAGGAAAATATTCATCAAATATCTTTTGATAAATCATACTTTTCCGTTCAACTATTGTAAAATCTCTTGGTAGATGTATACTTATGATTAAATTCACATTTTAGGTAGCATGTGGTTTCCTCTTCCATCCAAAAGGAATATAATCCCTATTTTTTGGCTTATTGTAGATAGTTGAAAGAAGAATATTACTTTCCAAAATATTAGTTAAGAAAACTAAAAAAGTATCAGATAATAATTGCAAGGATATTAACTTAAAAAATGTAGATAAAATGATGATAGAATTAACTAAATAATTTTTAGGAATTAGCCTTTTCACGATGTATGTATACATTATTAACCTATTTACCTATTTCTATTATCTCAGTTTCATCCTTTAAGGCCAATATCTCAGATAATGAACAACTATGAACATGTTACAAGTTATTTTATACTAGGAACAATTTGTATTGTATTGTGGTGTGATTATTATTTCACATAATCAATGACTTATGAATCATTTTACTAAAATTTAAAAATAATTTGAAAGTGTTTTCTCAATTTTGTGTATGTAACATGTGTGTTGAACTAAAATTTTAATTTTAATATAAAATTATAAACATTGATCCATATTTGGAATACCTTGAATAGTATTGAGTTTTGGTAGATTCCTACACATCACACCATGACTTTTTATTTTTCAATGCATTTATTATTTAGGGTTATCTATCAATATTACTGTTTGATAATCTAGAATATTGATTGCATTGAAGAATAAAAATAAAATTCCATCAAATTTAGTGAATCATACTTGTTGAGTGCATGATATATTTGAAAATTAATTAAATAAATATCATATAAAAAATAATAATGCAATTAAATAAAATATTTAGAGAAAATTATGAGAAAATTAACTAAATAAGTACTATGAAGTAACCCCTTCATGATGTTTATATTGAATATGACACCATGTATTCTTCCCATTAATTTCAAAAAAATTATATTTCCTATTTTTAATATGATGAATTCCAAAACTCATGATAATAATAGAAAAATATAAATAAAAAAATGATTAATAAATAGTTTAAATGAAATTTTAAGGAAATACATCTTAAGGGATAGAAGTTTGTTGATGGAATACAATATATTTCATACATTTTGAAAAATAATAACCATAATATTTACCATTAGTTTGTTTTAAGAACTAAAGAAACATTTATAGAAATAAATATTTTATTCTAATATATGTTTTGATAGTGGAATATTATTATATATACCCTAATAATTATCCATTTTTAGAAGTCGATAGGATTTTTTTGCTCATAGACCATCCTCATGAAATGATTTTGATGATATTTAAATATCTCCCTATCATATTATAGTTTTCAATAAAACATATTATAAAATGTATAAACTGAATTTTATTTGTAAAATGTTTCATGTAGTGTATTTAAAATTGATAAACGTCATTATGTGCGGTCAGTTTTTGGGGTATACATAAATTAAATTAATAAAATAAATCATTAGAGTATTCAAATTTATTGTAATGAGTAACCAATATTTCCTAAACAACAAAAAAAGTAATGAGGGATTAATGGAATGAAAATATATTTAATATGATTAAATTTTATTGTTTTACCCCTACATCATGGGTATTAAGAATATTCTTTCATCTGTAAATTTTATTTCAAGCATTGTGGCTAGTTTTTCTAATATTATGTGATATTTTTTTGGTTCTAATGAGAATAGTTTTGTAGAACTGATTTGAGGACTAATGAGTCCAAATTTATGTTTGAAAAAATTTCCATTTAAATAGTATTGAAATATATGCCTAATAAATTATGAATAGTATTTATTCATAATTAACATAGTAGATCAACTGTTGAAAAAATAAATCATGAAAAAACACCTCATGTATACATTTACGACTAAGACTCCTAGTTATTCGTTTTTGAGGATTTAATTTGCATTATTAATACCAATATAGTCTATAATGGCCTCACTACACATTTATTATTCAATATCAATTATGGTCGTATCGCTAGTTTTTATCATTTTATCTTCATAAATGTTTAATTTTAGTAAATTATGAAGATGAATGGGTGGGGTAAAGGTAATTTATGAAGATATTTTTTATTGGTTGGTTGATTTATTAGATTTCATTGATCCCACATTATGTTTCACACCTTCCCATTGCCTATCTATTATAACATTCATTGGTTCATGACTTTTTTCATTAATTGTTAATTTTTTTCATAAAAACTTAATTGGAAATAAATAACTCATAGTCGAAATATATTTTTAACATATAAAATTGTCATGCTATGAAAGTTCCAATGGTAATATCAGTTATATAAATATCTACGTCATCAAGTGGAATAGGTAGCATAGAACTCAACTCATGGGCTATGAGAATCCCCGCACTCACATGACCTATTGGAAGTTTTTTGTGTGTGTAGAATATATCCTTGTATATTGTACACGGTACCCCTCTCAACAAGTTGATAGGTGGGTTAACCTTGTAAAATATTAGTATAGAAATGTTATTAGTGTCTTCATAATTCAAATTACATATAAAAAGTTATGAAAATATTGATTACCTCTTCTAAGATAGCCTTTTGATGGGAATGGGTCATCTAAAAGATGGGGGTGGGGGATCATCATGTAGTGGTTATTTTTTTGTTTCTTCTATTTTAATCCTTACCATAAAATTTTCTAACTAATCCTACTAATTTAATTGTTCTTCTAGAGTAAATAATCATGCCTTCATATCTTCTATTTTATTATATTTATCTCCCTATTCACTTATTTCTCAAAATATTTTCTAGGAAACACTCAAAAACCCACACCTCTAACGTGACCATATTATTCTAACCACTTCACGGCCACCAATGGTAGATATTCATCAGGTACAGCTGATGATGATTTTTATGTCTAAGTAAGATAAAAATAAAGTAAAATAATTTATCATTATTATGTAATACCAATTTAATGAAAAAAATTATTATGTCATACTTACACATGTTTCCCACACTTTTTTTGTGTTTTCATCTATTAGTATCTTGTATTTATTTACACATGACTCCTT
The DNA here is from genome assembly GCA_963277665.1 of Viscum album. Lineage (NCBI taxonomy): Eukaryota > Viridiplantae > Streptophyta > Magnoliopsida > Santalales > Viscaceae > Viscum > Viscum album. Next base: position 602,519,197 of record OY728128.1, read on the forward strand.
CCATAACACATGACATGGGATGGAAGTGAATTTTTATTTTGAATCATCAATTTGTATATAAAAAAAGTAACATAATTATTTTGTTGTCTCATATCACAAAAAATTATTACTAAATATTTAAAATATGTACAATTTGTTTTCAAGTGAATCATACCCCATAATTGCTTTATGGTAGGGGTACGTTAGTTTTGCTATGTGTTTCTTATTTTTAGTACTATATTATTATTTCATTAATTAACATTTATTAATCAAAGTGATTAATATTCATATTATCAAGTAATGTATTAAAAATCACAATGTACTTGAAAAGATATCTGCACATGATATCCAATAAATGCATTCAATGTTTTTTGGTTTATTGGGTGTGTATACATCTGTGGTGGGTGTGGGTTTATTTTAAATTCAGTATCATTGAGATAATAATTTTTAAGAATTATCTAAAACCCCCTATTATCATTTCTAGTGAACATTATTAAAAATTTCATTTGGGAGTAATCTACTATAAATTCACTCTACAGGGGATAATGAAGAGTAAATTAATGTTTTTTTTGTACAATAAAAAAAATTATTCCATAATTTTTCCCAAATACCTTCCCAAATTAGTGACTTAAGAATGTGAATAACATTGTAATAAAAATATATATCAAATTGCACATGAATTAAAGTGTTGATACCAATGTAACAAATGAACATGGTCTTTTTGGGGTTAACAGGCAGACCGTATGAATTCCATCCAACATTGAATTTGTTGCCTTTTTTTCATGCCTTAATAATTTTTTCTAAAAATTTCACACTATAAGGGTCCTATTTTTTGGGACATAGGTTATTCATAATCTACCATTTCCTCAACTTCAAAGTCACCAATATATTATTCATCTGGATTGGAATCATTGGAATGTGTATAAGCTTGTTGTTCCTCTAAATTGGGAGCGTTAGTATGTTGAGAAACCAATTGTTCATTATGATTGAGAGCATCATCTTGTGTATAAGTCATTATATTTATAAGTGGATGAACATTTAATTTATATTATTTAAATTTAGAATTTAATATATGATAATATTATATTACTCAATGTATATATAAAAAACTAAACTGATTATTGAGATTTATTTTTTTAAGGTTGAATACATTTGACCCCTCTATCGAGTATCCAAATCTCATCATTGTGATATCCTCTAACATAAAAAACCTCATCTATATTGGTACCATTTATAAATTATTGAGAAATATCAATGAAAGGGTCATCCTAAATTGAATTGACATCTGACCCTTCAGGGGTTTTGGTGGATAACAGAATAATTGACCACTTTTGTTTTATAGGATCAAGAATATAAAATAATTATACTACCTATAATGGTATTATAAATAGTTCATCTTTGTACCCTTATTTCCTGAAATCCACTTTCATAAATCCCAATTCATATATTCTAATTTCACTCCTCTTATCAACCAACTTACATTGAAAAATAAGTACTATTAATGTTGTATAATAAAACTCACATATTTGTTTGATGGTGCCAAAGTATGAAATATTCACATAAATTGGATTTCTATTATTGGTACAAGATACATTCATCACTTCAGCCACAAGTGTAACTCTGCTATTTGTTATGGTACGATGTTCATCATGTTCATGTGTATATAATATATAACCATTAATTGCACAACCATTATAAGATAATACTTGCACACTTTCTCCTCTATCTAGTAATTTAATTCGTTCTAATATTGAATCTGAATTTGAAATTGACTCCTTAATAATATGGTCTTAAAACCATCCTACAACTATTTATTATTCATATTTTACAACCATATTTCATCCATTTATGGATTCAAATGCCTAATAATTACTTTATAGGTTTCAATATATGGCACGACCTCTAAAATGTTATGAAAATTGTAAATGTGATCTTTCTCCTACTTTGTGATAGTAATTGTGATAACATCTATTCCAAAAATTCCTTCACCAACAAGTCATCTAATGTGATGATATTTCAATAGAACAATGTTTTCCACATCAAATAGGCAATTGATGTATAATTCAATAACTTCCTCAACAACATATTTCTCGACAATACAATAATTTAGATGAATTGAATTTTTCAAATAAAGTTTCAAAATAATCATATATAATTCAATGGGGTAAATTAACCTATAATGTACCATAAAACATATTCTAATCTCTCTTACCAAGTGAACAATCAAGTGAACCGTTATATCAAAGAATTTCGGTGGGATGAAAATCACCAAATCTGATAATATGATAGAAAGTTTCTTTTCTATAGTTGGTAATTTCATCAAGTCTATAAAGTTTAAGTATGTATCTTTGAAAAAGAAATGGATATTAGTTAATTTATGAAATAAATTCTTAGGTAAAATGGAATATAAGGATACAAGTATTAGATATTGCATCAAAACATGATAGAAATTTTATTTTAGACTTGTTAACTTTAAATAAGTCATTTACATGATATTATTGATATTTTATGAGTGCCCCCATAAAACCTTTACATCATTCAGTAAGTTGAAAATTTGATATCTCTCTTGCTGAAAAGTGTGTCGGATGCTGGTAGAAAAAAATTGATTTTTCACTCTTCATTAGTTCCAAATTTCCCTATATCCCCATGTCAATCATTTTCAACCTAGCCTAAAGTACATATTTTATTTTTTCAAGTAAATTTAGTCACATTACAATGAAAATATCATATATATTTTGTTTCCACATACATAAAATCAAAAAAAATTATAACATATAAATAATTCCATTATTGTAATTCAAAAAAAACTGATCTCATTTTCCAACTGATTTTTTTAATGTTTTTCAAAAAAAATTTACCAAAATCAGTGTCCATACCTTTTACTTTCTCAAACAAATGATCAATTTTAGTCAATATGATGTTGTACCTTCTTCTAAAAATCCATTGAATGGTGTCATCCAAATAAGGTATTTATGTTTCTGGGGTAGAAATATATATTATTATAGAATCACAATATTTGATGAATGTTTCAACCTAATTGATCATGTAGCTTTTTTAAAAATTGGACACCATTAAGTTCCTTTAATGATATATCATGACAAATTTCCATAACCAGGAAAGTCATTTATCATCCAGTACAACATGGATCTCAATATGAAATCCTCATTATTATATGAATCACACAATGTAGAACCTAAATCCCATAATAATTTCAATTCATCAATCAATGGATCCAAATAAACCTAAATACCATTACTAGATTGTTTTTTTCATGATATAAGAAGAGAAAACATTATGTATTTTCATTTCATGCATAAACATGGTTTAAATTTATAATTTTCCAATATTATAATGCATATACTACAAGTGCTTCTTAGAAAACCAAAATGATTCACTCCATTTATAGATAGTGCTAGATGAAGCTTTATAGACTCATTTTAAAATTCAAGGTACTCATGATAAATTTCTTTCCATTGAGGAGAGTCTGTTGGGTGATGAAGTTTCCCACCTTTAATTCTTGTATTTGTGTTCCATGTCAATAACCTTATAATCTCCACACTTCCAAATGGGCACCTAAACCTTATAATGATTGGAAGGTTAGATACAATGAATTATAAGACTTGATTCATCTTTCTTGTATCAAGATTCACCAAACTTTGGGAATTTTTTATGTGATTCTTTGTCCTTGAGAAATAGTATAGAGTAATTTGGACAGGCATGTGTTCTTTTAGAGACATACCCATTGAATATAGCATTCGTTTATCATCATATATCTGGCAAGGAAGAACATTATCTTCTTATATAATGTCATTGAAGAGATCAATTAGTTAAGTAATACTTTCATTAATCTATCTGTTGTCAGATTTTATATTATATAACTTCAGTATGGATGAAAATGTTGTATATTTAGTATAACCATCATACAATGGTGTCCTTGCATAAATATTTAACTTCATAATTAATTTTGGAAAGTCATGTAGTTTATATTCAATTTTCATTATCATTTCCTCAATATGATCTTTATCATCATTTACTCATGTAATCATATCATCGATACAATATTCTTCATTATTCACAATTATAATCATATCAAATTATCCATAAAATGATGTGTTATCTAGATCAATAGATAAATTCACTTTTCTATGTGTTTAGTCCAATATTTATAACTTAAATCTATTCTATAAAAAATCAAGTGTTCTTCCAAATCCCCTGGACTAATTAGTATATAATAACAACATCATAAACATGGATAAATGATTTGAGAAGTATCATATACATTATCTTTTTAAAATATTATGAACTCTTTCACTCCATCCTCATACTATTTTTTCATATGACTGCAATAAATCCATTTCTATTCATATCCATCCTATTTGATCCAGAAATATTAATATTTAATAAAATGAATAAATATACAAAAAGTATGATCTTAGAACCCACAAAAGGTAATTCTTAAAGAATTGTTTAAGCTATATGAAGTCATTGTTCAAAGATAATAAGAGTATAATGATGTGTATTGAGATTCTTTTTTGGTGGTGTAAGTCATTGAAGGAAATAAATTTGGGATATATAAAAATTTATAAAAAATCTAATTAAATTTTCATCTATTTCAAGACACAGAGATTAAGAAATGTTTATGTAACTTTGTTAGGTGGGATTAAAAAATGAGGGAGTAGTTGATGTTTTTTTATTTCTTCACTTGTTAAATATCAGTTAAAGTGGTGTTTTAGTGATTTGATTTGTAGGATTCAATGTTTATATTTTTTTATATGATGAAAATTTTGATAGGGCCGAATCACATGGCCTTGACAACCCAATGTTTTAAGAAACTCTTGAATTTAAATCCAATGAACCAGAAGTCTCAAGATGGGGATATCAAGCTACTATTAAAGTTGATGAATAATATAATTTGGGTTTCATTAATGTTTCAATTTTAAACAATTTTAATTGATGGGATTAAGAATCAAATAATAGAAATGAAAATTATTATTGGGGTCAAAAGGAACAATCAAATTTAACACTAGTTAAAGAAGTGCCATAGTGGGATCAATAGAAATCCTCATATCACAATAATTATTGGAGTATAACCCCAAATACCTGGGATTACCTAAAAAAACATAGCCTTCAAGGAACCAACAAATAGAATCAATTCATTAAAAATCCTAAGTAAAAACAGGGGTAAAGAGAAAGGATGAGCTAAAATGAAAGACTCGCTTGCAAATTGGAATCTATGATGAAATGAAAGTGGAAGGAATCCTCAATGGATTTAGAAAGGGGAAGAAATTATTATTATTGAAATTATACAGAAATATGGCACTCTAAATGAAAAGGTAGATGATTTAACCTACTTAATAATGATCTGAAACATTCTATTATGTGAACTCACTTGTTGTATCATTCTTATAAGAATTAATTTTGAAAATAACATGAGAATAGTGATTTTTATAAATTTTACTATTGATTATTTTCATGGGAATGAAAATATTAAAAATATATGGGTTCTTCTAGCCGGTAATAGAAGAAAATAGGCAGAATTGTTTTATTTTAATTCATGGGAGCCTGACTGATACATGTACCTTGGATCAGATTACTATCTATGTATTATAAAAACCATTCCTACTTATCATTTTAAAACACCACTCTTCCTGATAAGTTTCCAGAGTTTTTGCAATTCATAGATCGTCCTTTTATACACATCCTCATTTATTCATGAGATCTATACAATCACACTGAGAAATTTATAAAAGAATATCTTGTGTAGGATTAATTCAATGATATTTCATATGATTAAATAGATATACAAGATATAGAAAAAGCATCGAGCAACTAAAATCAACAAGAGAGAGGAGTTTATGTTGATTCCTTTCTTCACTTGGTATGTGGTGGTTAAGGTGGTGTTTCAATGATTAGATTCTTAGGAGATGAGGTTGGTCTTTTAAGATAATGAAAATGTTGATAGGCCCCAGTCACATGGTATATAGAACCCAAAATATGAATAAAATCTTGAATTTAAATAAAATAAACTAGACGTATCAGCTTGGGATTCCGATTTTCCATTCCCATTTCAAATAGATCACATTTTATCAAATGGTCCTTTCAAAAACCCATGTTATGCAATGAAATTCATTAAACACCACATGCCACTTTAAAACATTACATTTCTTAAATCGAAGTAAAAAAATTAAACAACCCAAGAGACATAAAAAACCATCACTGTTATAATAACAAGGATTTAATAAATTAAATCATCTTTTATAAAACATGGTATAAATGTAAAAAAATACAACTAGGGCATTGTAATTTGAATGTGATGCCAAATTTTGAAAATTCCATTTGGAGAATCCTATGTTTAAGAACAACATTTAAAACCCAATTTCTAGATATAGAATTTGAGTTCTTGAACCACCCTTTTTACTTACACATGTATGAATTTGTAAATATAGATACCACTCATATCATTTCAAATATTCACACGTCATTATGTGAAGATATTAAATAATGTATATATATTTATATCTATTTATACGTGTATAAGTACAAAAAATATCATGAAATAATTTTTTATCAAGAACTATAAATATAAAAAATTAGAACAAATCATACAAACTAAATTAAATCCACTTCATAATTCAAATAAAAATCATAATCAAATCAGGAGATATTAAAATGATTGGGGTTCTTATGCTTGGTAATAGATGAAAATGGGTAGAACTATTTGGTTGTAATATATGGGATCTGGAAGGATACATGGAACTTGTATCAGATTACCATCTATGCATTTTAAAAAGTCTGTGTGTATATCATTTTATGTCACCACCTTACGTGATAAGTGGGTAGAGTTTTTTAGTACAAAGTTAGGTGATCCATGCAATTTGAGTGAATAATTATGATGAATGAGTGAAATGGATGTGAGGGAGAGGGAGAGGGTGAAGAAACAATGGCTCGAGGTGAGGGAGACTGGGTGGAGAATCTGCAAGATGGACCAAGGAAAAATAAGATCGCTCACACACACCATTCAGACCCTTTGGGAAAATTAAAAACAAACAATGATTTTTAGGGTATGTGATGGATCAAAAATCAGATACCATAGTTTTTGAAAGTGAGGATTCATTCAAGATGTTCGAGGGAGGTTGACGACAAAGATTTAGTTCCGTGAGAGCTTGAATAGTGCGATGATGCAGAACTCTATTAGGGTTCTATTTAAAATATTAGGAAGAGTTTTATTAGCACTTTTAAAAAGGCTCTGATAAAAAGTGGTTTTATCATTGTTAAAATAATAAGCATAGATAAATCCCCCTTTTATCAATGCTATAATTTTTTCACTAATAAAGATATGTTCTATCAGCACATTATAATTATGTCTAATAAAGATAATTCTTTATCAGTGCTATGAATACATTAATAAAGACCTATATAATTAATTTTAATAATTTAATTAATATAAAAAAAATTAAATGTATATAATTATTAATAAATATAAATATATATAATTATAAATATATTTAAAGAATTGTAAATATTTTTTTAATATAATTATAAATAAATATAAATAAATATAATTATAAAAAATAATTATTTATATAATTAAAAATATATTAAAATAATTGTAAATATGTGTTTATAAATATAATTATAGATATATATTTATAAATATATTTATATATTTATATAATTATATATATTTATTAATATATAATTATATATAATTCTAAGTATAATAAATGTATTTATTATTTAAATATTTTTATTATAATTTTATAATTATTTAAATATATATATTTAATTATTTAAATAATTTTTAAATATGTTTATATAATTATCCAAGATGGCTCAGCCACAGACCTAGAGACCCAATCCCAAGACACCAAAAGTTTATTAAAACAGAAAGGATAATAAAGAAGAGATAGGGTCAAAATAGACAAACAATGCCCTCATCAAAAGTAAGGCGTATATAGGAAATCAATTCCTATAATTCCATTTTGATCCAAATTTTCTAGGATATCAGCCTCTTCCCTTTGAATGTCGACCTCTCCATCATGCCCTGGTGCTTTGAATAGTTTCATCATCCTCATCCGATGAAGTGTCAAAGGAGTCTTATTGAACGGTACAAGTCTTTTATTTCTAAGATAGATCCTGAAAATCCATCTCTAAGTTGGAATGAAAGTTGTCTTCAATGATAATTGATAAAAAATTCTGAACATTAAGGTAATCCCTATATCTAAAAACAGTTGGCTCTATTAATGAAAAAGTAACTTCAATATGTGAGTCAAACCAATATTCAATGTTCTTCATAAGTCATTTAGGAGGCCTCTCACCTTCACGGACCTACATAGGAACTTTGACATTGGAATTTTTCACCCTTACATTATCAATTTCCAAGTCAGAGGCCTTTCAAGAAATATCATATGAAGTTTTCATAATATCATAAAAATTAGATGGATAAATTCAATCCATGACCCCAAATCTCACATTATTCATCCTATAAGAAGGGGGATGCACCGCCAGGAGAGAGAATATCTACAGATACATGTCACCCAAGGGGATTTTTGTATCCAACCCATCCTCACCAAAAAATATACAAATATTGATATATAAATATAAATATATTTATTTAAAAAAATTTATTTGAAAAAATATATTTATAAATATATTTTTAACATTATTAATGAATATATAAACATAAATGCATGAATGTTAAAAATGAGTGAAATTGAATAATTAAAAATGAAGAGACATCAAAAATATTAAAAAAATTGATAAGTTTTATTAATTATTCAAATTATTAAAAAATAGAAATGCATATATATTAAAATGAAGTTGAATACATATTGAAAATATTAAAAATTATTAAATAAATATGTATAAATTTTTAAAAATGAATAAATTCCAAAAATATAAAAAATTAATAAATATCAAAAAAGAAAAAAATATATTAACTGAAATAATGTTAAAAATGATTAAATAAAAATAAATAAATTGAAAAAATATTAACTATTTAAATTAAAATATTATTTAAAAAAATTAAATAGATTAATCATATAAATTCCAAACATATTTTAAATGTTAAAACATAATAAAAATGAATAAATATTATTTATAAATCTTACATGTATAGTAAATAAATATATATATATATTTATTACAAAATGTTTAAATTCCAAAAAATATAAATAACATTATTTATTAAAAATGAATAAATAATATAAAATAAAGGCAATATTAAAAAATGAATAAATAGAATTTAATAGTCAAAACTATTTTAAAAAATTATTTCAAATAAGATTAACTACATGAATTGTAAGCACATACAGAAATGAAGGAAAAACTAAAAAATGCATTTAAATAGCTTAATTATATAAATTTAAAACATTTTAAAAATATTGTAGCTTAATAAATAAAATTTAATAAATGCTAATAATTGTTTTACAAACTTAATAAAAATGATACTTAGTAAAATATAAATATATAAAAAAATGAATAATTTCCAAAAATATTATATCAAAAATGAAAAAATACACAACAAATGTGAAATAAGTACATACCATACATATAAATGTACACGTATTCTATACACATATATTTACATCCCACATACATGTGAACATGTAGGTACACATACAACTTCTATATATACACATACACAAAACACACACACACACACCATAATGTATTCTCATATGTGCACATAAACATTAATATAAATATATAAACTCAACTATAACATATTAACAATACATCATTTATACTTATATAATTTTATAAATTATATATATGTATATAAATTATTGAATCATATTTATATTAATTATATACATGCATTTTGACATTAGTATATATAAATAAACAATATTTTTTGAATGCAAATATGATAATTTTATATATAGTAATAATAAATTTTTGTTAAAATTTGTTATCAACACTATTAAAGATTCACCTTTATCAGTGATAAAAAATATTTTGATAAAGGGTATAGATTTATCAATGATTTTTTAGTTCTGATAAATGTTTCCTTTATCAGAACATTTATCTAGCACTAATAAATGTTACCCTTTTATCCGAACATTATGTTTAGCGCTAATAAAATATAGCATTGGATAAAGCATGATATATGGTAGTTGGGGTATATGACTACTCTTAATCTATTATTGATGAAATACCTTCCAATTAGAGATGGAGATATGTTTTTTGGTCTATTAATACTAATCTAGTACATTTTATATAAGTTTCTCATGTGATTTTGAGACCACTATTCGATGCTGGATCAGTTTGATATATGATGAGCTATTTGGTTCACTGCTACGTCAAGTGAATGAGGTACAAGTCTATGTATGGACTACGGTAGAAAAACACATCGACACAACTTTTGGTCCTTCTGATAATGACTGAGGATACCAGTTCAAATCGAGGTTTCCTTCAAAGCGTTTGACAAATTGTTTCAAGGAGGAATTGTAAACTTGGTGGATATTTGTGTGTTATGTCTTGTAGGTTTCCAAGTCACATGCTTGAAGTTGTGGAAATAAAGTATTGAAAACATAAAGGATTACACATAGACTTTATTAATAATTGTATAGTCTTATTAAAAAAAGGATACAAGCAGATAATTTTGGTATTTATGGGATTCTGAAATTAGGGATTCCTAACCAAAATTCTAAGAAAAAATCACCATCATCATAATAGGGACCACTATATCTAATTTTGAGTGGGATTTGAGTGAGTTTAGAGGAATTTTAAGCATCTATTCAGGAGAACTTTTCATCTATTTTCTAAATTAATATTGAATCCTATCATTCTAATTTAAAATATGCACTGAGAATTGAAGCTAAATGTCATTTTTACCATTCAACTTGTTTTTATATTCCTTGGTTATTCTTATTCTTGTAAATATTTTATTTATTTTCATAATTTATAAAATCAAAGTTCATGAATCAATTTTTTATTTCCATATTAAATTACTTTAGTATTATATGTGATCTAAACAAAGGATTCAATGTTTGAAGGATTAATTTCCTATCAGTTTATCATTTCACATAATTTCTAAGATGAATTCCATTATGGATAAAGATGAACACTAATTGGATGAAAACTTTAATCTAATTAAATGACTAATTTTGAAGAATAGTTTCATCGTCTATAATTATTGAAATACTTTTCTATATATTGAATTCAAAAAAACCCATCAAAGATTGTGAAAATATGATAATGTTGATGTCATGGGTGGTCTTTTTTTTCTTGTTCTCTTACTCAAAAGTGGAGAGTCTATTTCAATTGAATGGGTATCTACTCAACATAGGTTTCACTAATTTTATTACTAGTTAATTTCTTTACAACATACTTTTTTTAAGAATGAAACTACAAATTTATTAAGAAATATCAACAATGATTTCTTGATAATCATTTTACTGGTTGCATAATTATTTTTCCAACTCCTGAACTCTTTTGTTTGAAACTATCCATACATCACATGCTCCCCTTTTATTCCTCTTATGCTAAAATTTTTCACCTTACTCTTCAATATTGTTATTATATTTCTATTATTTTCATCAATTAAAAAATGGTAATTCCACTAGAATACTCACCCTCTTTTATTTGCGTATGAACCTACATTGTTATTCTATTGTATGATATAAAAATGAATTTATGACAGGAATGAATACCTATATATTTAAAAAATGTTCTTCTATTTCAAAGGAATGGTAATAGTTGAATGTATTTAGGTCATAGAAAACAAAAAAAAATTAGATATTTTGAGTGTATTGTTTCATTGGTTGAGGATAAAGACAAAAATTAGAATTGAAATTCAAAAAAAACATCAGGATATTTATATGAAATATTAACTAATGATATAGAGCTATATTTTGGGGAATTTATGGAAGAAACACATCGTATATAATGTTTTAATGTTTAAAATTTTAAAACTGCATTCAAATGTGATATTACCTATTTTAAAAGTCAAAACCCAACAATTTATCAACTAGTTCTTGATTAAAAGGATGAAAAAGTGCATATTAATAAAATGTTAATTGGTGAGGATCCATTCCTTGATTTAATAAGAAATTATTTTCCTATTGAATTATGTGATGGATTAGAATAAATTATTAATAAATTAGGTAAGTATTATATAAATCTAGAAATTTTATTCTTTTTCAATTGAACTGAAATTGAGTTCTCCTTATATAAGGATGATATAGATAGTGTAAATTTTATTTATTCTTCCATAGATGATAATTTTTTTGAAATAGAACTTAATTCTGAATACAAATAGTTATATTTATATTGAAATGAGTGTTTAGGAGAAGTGAAAACATGTTTCCTTTTTCAGTTGTGTAAGTTTTATAAAAAAATCATAGTTTAACAAAACATGAATTGTAATGACTTCGTAATGAATAAAAATAAACTCTTCCCAATTATTCAATGTTTTTATTAACTGTTTTAGGTTCTGAATGTCATATAATATTTGAGGGTAATTTGAAAGAGGATTCATTTTTTATACCATGGACACAATAAATTCTTGAAGGATTATTAAAAACCTCTTCCTGAATCTATATTTCAAGAAACATCCAAGTATAGATTTCATTTTGAGAACATAGAGGTGGAAAATGAGAAGGAGAGATGTAAGGATCATGCCGCACCTTTAGAAACACTATATATTATATGTTTCCCTCATGAAGGCTTGAAATTAATTATTTTTGAATCATTTTCCCAAGTAGAAAACAACCTATCCAAAACTATTAAGGGGTGCCTTCAAGGGAATTTTCTAACCTTGATGTGATTTTATTGTTTACCTAGAAGTTTAGGTGCCTATAAAATCTATTTATCAAATAAAATCTTATGGCCCATTAACATGTTTTGGTTTATGGATAATATTCCACACCCACTATTTTATTATGTATATTATTCTAAGAAGTAGTCTGGCAAGGGACTTAAAACCTAATACTTAATGGGAGGAAACCCATTATTTTCATGCCATTAATAAATCAAATTATGAGATTTTGAATAAAAAATTTCTTTTTCAAAAAGCTAGTATTTGAAAATAAAACTATCTCAAACCATGTTTTTTTATTTTTATTAAGAACCTTTCATTGGTATATAGTAGATTTTAAGATGTAACATACAATTTCTTATACTACACTCCAACAACCACCATCTATATTGGAGCTTAAGTACAATTCCCTTCACACCTTAGACTTTTTTTTTATTTTTCTTCAACATTAATGAATGACTCTAATATTTATTTTGATACTTTTTAGGTAATCTAAAGTGATAAATATGGTTGACTATAATTTAGAAAGAAAAGGTTGGATAGATCATCTAATAGAATAAGACAAAATAGTATCATTATATATGAGTATTCTATTCAATTGATTTTTTTTTATTTTATTCAGATATATCCAAGCATTGTAATTTTTTTTGAAAATAATTTTACATGTATGATATTTTTTTTGAAAATACATATTGTTCATATAACACCCCGACCCAATTTTCCACTGAATCTATGCTCCGGGCCGATTGGCTATTAGGCCGTAGGCATGCCTCCTCGTACGCCAAAGGATGTCAACTAGTAGTGAGGTTTGGATTACATAATAATAGGGAGATAATACCCTCTAGTGATGAGGATAATAATGGTACATATATATATATAACACATCAAAAGAAGGACCATAATAACAGACTTAATATAATACAAACAACAAAAGTGTATACAACAGTAGATTTAATAATAATCCCAAAGGCATAATACCATTTTCAAATGAAAACGCATGCCATGATAGGTCATAAACAAATATAGACATGTAGGGTCACCCATGGTCTACCATATAATAGTATATATATATATATACCCAAAAGAATGTCTGGATCGATGTAGAGGAACCACTTGGTCCACTACCATCCATCCCATGCAAAAGCGGTACATCCCTAATCACTAAGGTTTAGATCCCAATCATGATCTCTTACCTAATCTCAAAACCAAAAGTCTACACATGTCCCGAGGGGCCATTGTAAGGTGTGATTATGAAATTAGTAGTCCACCACCAAAGTTTTTCTTTATTACATCCATAATTAAATAGTGTATGTGTATATAAATAAATACTATCAACCAACAAATAAAAAATAACTTGCACCACTTGTGCTCAACATCCACAAGTTAGCATTTCACCTACTTCGGCCAACACTGGAGTGGAATGATATATCCATAGTCATTCATATCATAAGTACCTAGTTATCTCATCACAAACATGCCACCCGACACCTTGTGCCATCCAACACCTCACATTCCCCCAATAAAGTAATTGACATTCCAATGTCATAACCATCAATATGTATCAGGTCCCTTGGACCTCTATTAAAAATATCAACATCGAATCAATAGCCCAATTAATAGGGTACAATGATATTCAACCTTCAATATATAATGAATCACTACCAGCTCAACTTCTTGATGCCATGAAGCATGGTGATATTTATCCCCGAATAATCAAGACCCATCAGACTCAAGTATAATATAAATCATCAGCCCCCAACTGATGGTCTCTTTACCATCTTCTAATGGTCCATCACCATCAATGTATAATTCTATGTTGATCACCTCCTCCATAATTAATGGTCAACACTATCCCCTAATCTACAATATCTATGGAGGCCTCTTCCAACAATGAGTGGTCAACACCACCTCCAATGAGTCCTATCTTTGTGAAAATGACTCAAATAGAGCATTGACCAACAACGGTGAGTAGAAATCACAAAAATTTCCTAATCCAAAACATCTTGAAACATCATTGCCACATGTGACCACGTCACCGAAGTCCTGATGGTCAACAACATCTCAAATCCTATAGGCCATGCACTCATCTTTACAACCTCATCACCTTAATCCAATGAACCGTGCTACCTCAACCTGGTGATCATCATCACCCCATATATCTTAGGACATTACTTTATCCTGATGAACCATATCACATTAGTCCCAGTGATCAACATCACCTTAACACATCAAACCATGCTTGTCAGGTTCCCAAGGAACCAATTCAATCATATCATGTTTAATTAATTTAAATTAGACAATAACCCCAACCCTCCTAGATGGTATAAATCCCAATTACTAGATTATAATATAAAAATATACTAGGACAAGTGGTTGCGCCCAAATTTACCCTACTGGTAAAATCGGTCAATGTAGTACGTGTAGGGGTCGAATCCACAGGGACCGAAGAAGAAACCTTAAGACAATAAGATTGGATACGGGATTGGCTATGTAGTGGCCAACTTTGGATTGAATTGATTTCAAGAAAAATTGATTTAATTTAAAGAAAAAAAACAAATAAAATTACCTGAATTAAAACAACTAATTAAGGTGAGTCGATCCTAGGTTGTCTCTTGGGCTTGATTGGATGTATTTGTTTTTCATTTGATTTTCTGTTCATCGGTTCAAGACGTATCCATTAAATGAAATAATTCCTCAATATCATTCTCCAATTTAATCCACACACAATTTCAAGGCTAATCACCAATTAACTTAGAGGATCAATTTAATGAGAACTCCAAGGAATTGGATTGTACTAGCACTCAAAATGTGTCATCGTTAAATTCGGTGAAGACAAAGAAGACGATAAATCAAAGAAAGGAACTCTTAAAATAAAGAACAAATTTAAGAATTTAAGAACATCAAATAACATTCAATCCAACTCATGCAACTCCCTAGGATCAACCCATAATAGGTTATCCCTCCATTGATGCTATTCTATCAATGGGAGCAGGTAATTGACTTAAAGAAGCGGGATTGAAGAAGAAAGGAAAAAAACATTAATCCAAATGAACACTCCACTGTTGTGTGATGAACTCACAAGTGCGGGTGTGAATAAATTCACACTACGATTCAACGGTATCAACGTGTGAAGAAAAGGAAAATAATAAGTGAAGAAGAAGAAATTTTATTAAAATACTAAATTTGAATGAAAAACTTACATTAGAGAAATTGACGATGCCATTACAACACGAAAGCGGGAAATTACAATTGAAAGAAAAACATGGATTCAAAGGAAAATGTTAGATGATTATTCCCTTCACCACCAGCTTCTTATATAGGCATATTAGGAGCCTTATGTCCACCCCCAACAATAAATTCACCCCCAACAATAAATTCACCCCCAACAATTAAGAGAGTCAAAAGAAGGGTGAAGAATCAAAAGGAAATTGACGTTTCGAAGTTGACCCGGAAAACTGTCCAGATTCGTCCTCCATTTTTACGTGTGCGTTTGACACATCATATGGCAGAATACGAAGGTGTCATAAATATAAAATATCTTCATCCATGTGTCTTCTAGAATCTCTCAAAATTTCAGGAAATTTTTCTTGGCAGTATGAATGTTATGGTCGAAATGGTGGGATGAATTTCTGTCCATTAATGACGAGTCCACCATTTAAATCTCAACTTCAGATCCCTTTATCATCATGAAAACATCAGAATTAGCTCTGGCCACAGTTGAATAAAATGATCCTCATATTTGTATCTTTCTACTGTATAAATTTTATCTTCATTGGCCTTGGTTTCTGGGGCCCACATTTGTTTGATGGGCCTTAGGCCCATTATGCGTTTTCCAGCAAGTTTCTACCTTCAGGCGCAAAATTATCCTTCTTCCATTGGGATTCATCAAGTGGACCGAAAAGATAAAATGTTCAAAACAAAGTGTTAAATAATATCCCAAAATTTCAAATTCAGAAAATGAATATAATATTGTCAACAAACAAATGAATGATTGGGCCCAAATTTTCATTTTAAACATGAATTGCATTTTTGATGAGAAATGAAGTTCTATTTATGTAATGCACTAAAAAAAATGTTTATGGACTTTGGAACAATGAATATAAAGATATTAACAATTAATATTAGCCACTTTCAGTGACTAATCACACCCCCCAACTTGAGTTTTTCTAGTCCCGAACAAAATAAATTACAAATATGAAATTCAAATCCCCTTTTCCAAAAACATTTTAATACACATTGCCCACTCAAAAGACCTCATACCAAAAAAAATTATGGAACCCATCAAAATCAATTAAAACAAGATAGGTCCATAAGCATATCCCAAGCCCAAGCCCATTCCTTTGTTCAAATTCACTACCACATTTCATCCAATTCCAATTAAGCATGATAAAGTGGTGTGCATCATAAAAGATATGGGGCCCATTTTATAGTTCAAGGGGAAAAAATGGAAGCGCTAGGTGGGAATCACATTAAAGCTTAAGATGAGTATCCCCTTTTTTTATTTTTTTTATTTTATTTTTTTAACCACAATAGATATGAAAAGACTAACTCTGGGCAAGACAACTATGGAGTCACGATCCCCAAGTGCCGGACGCCACTCATATTGTCAATTTCATGCTCTACAATAGAGATATAAAGCCTAACTCTGGGCAAGACAACCATTGAGTCACGATCCCCAAGTGTCGGACGCCACGAATTTGGACAAAACTTTGCTCTATGTGGTCATTTTTTTTGTTTTTGTTTTGTTTTTTTTCTGTTTTTTTTATACTCAAATTAAACTAAAAGTGACCCCAGAACCCTATGCTATAATGAAAGGGATCCAAGAACTCAAATTTACACCCAAAATCCATAAGACATGCATTGTGGCATTTTTATTAAGAGGATGAAATTGTAAACATTGAAAAATCACATCAGACAACCGCACTTTCCAAAAACTATGCTCATGAACTTAAACTTGCATTAAAATCAGAATCAAGGCATACAAAATTATTTGATATCCAATTTCAGAGTTTGCAATGTGTGTTATCATGTTCAAGGTTAATGGAATTTTTTCTTTTCAGGCATGTTCTTATTGAAAAAAAAAATCATATTTTTATCCCCCCCCCCCCCCCAACTTAGAATGACACTGTCCCCAGTGTTTAAAGAAAAGAAAAGTTAGAAGTGGGTAGGAGAGGAGTTCAAAGATGAAATTGAGAATGATAAACATGGAACAAATTCACCTGGTGGTTGATGATGATAGTACATGCCACAGTCTTCCTTGAATCTTGGATTTGAGTCTCAGTGGCTTGGATGGTGGTGAATGGATTTTCCTTATGACATATGACATGTCCTTTTATTTTTTTAACCTATAAAAACATAAAAATAAAACAAAACAAAATAAACTGATGATACGTTGTCTTCTTTATATTTTCTGGGTAAGGTATTACTCAGAGATCGCACCCCGTGGCACGGATGAATATGGCGCACCCCGTTCATACCCATCCTTACTCAAAAAAGAAGAACAGGTCAACGACTTATGATAATTTATTATATGAAAAATAAAATGATTCAAAATAATTAGAAAACATGAAAACCATGGGTTTCCTCCCATGCAGTGCTTTAGTTTAACGTTGTTGGCTTGATTTTTACCCCCCAACTTATCCAATTCCAACTTTCAGCATTTTAATTAACCCATCTTTTTTCACTTCAACAAGATTGAGATTGATTGTTTTTTTGAAATTTTTTTCGTATGAAATCCTATTTTCTACAATGATTGGTAAAATCCAAGGAATATCTAAAATGGTTGATCGTGTTTTATCTGGATTATTTCCTATGATTTCAAGGTTCATTCCTACATAGTGAGATTCTTGATGAAGAGTGATGATAATTGAATGGTCTTGGTTATCATAAATAGAGGGATTATTTATTAGGGAAGTAAGTATTAAAACATCGAGTTCAGTTTGATTGAATTTTCCTAAAGAAGAATGATAATTTGAATAAAAAATGGTTTCTTATTTAAAAACATTTGAAAGAATTGGTTCCTTTTGAAAAGATGATTCGTCCACAAAATTTTCCATTTGAATTTCATGAGTGGGTATAGACACAATATTCGTTATATCTCCCAATGGTTCAATGATCGGTGATTATAAAAAAAATTTATTGGAGCAATATTCCGAACACTCAATCCATGAAGACAAATTTTCCCCTTTTGAATCCAAAAAATTAATTTCCTCTTGATTTAAATACCCTTCAACATTTCTTTGATCTTGTTCAGTTATCCCATATCCATAGGTTAGTTCTTTTTTAAATTCATGGGAGATTTTTGGGATAAAAGATTCATCTATCAATGATGAGGAATGAACATCTTGAGTGGGAACGGGTTCCTCAAAAGTCTTAAATCTTTGTAGTTCTAATCTGAAAGATGAAACTTCTGAATTCATTTTATCCATTTGTTCACACAATTGTTCAAGAATTTTTTCAGGATTAGGGTTGATATATGTTTTTACATCATGGACTACCTCATTATTTATCTTTTCAATCATTCTTGATAGGTATGGAAATTGATCTTGTAAATATTCGGCATCCCATTGATTGTACATCTCATCTGGTGTGGTGTATTCAATTAAGGATTGGTTAATGAAATTCCCTATGTGAGGTGTTTCCCAATATTGATTTCCTACTTGATTAAAACATTGATTTATGAAGGGGTATTTTGGAGGATAATCCATTGGAATTGATTAAAAATTAGTTTTGGGGTTTTTTTGGACACACAGAAATAGAAAGGGGAAAGAGAAAGGGAAATTAGGGTGAGAAAAGAAGATGCGGGTCTAAGATACTTACTTGGGTCCCCGGCAATGGCACCAAAATTTGGTTGCGCCCAAATTTACCCTACTGGTAAAAGCGGTCGATGTAGTACGTGTAGGGGTCGAATCCACAGGGACTGAGAAGAAACCTTAAGACACTAAGATTGGATACAGGATTGGATATGTAGTGGCCAACTTTGAATTGAATTGATTTGAAGAAAAATTGATTTAATTTAAAGAAAAAAAATAAATAAAATTACATGAATTAAAACAACTAATTAAGGTGAGTCGATCCTAGGTTGTCTCTTGGCTTGATTGGATGTATTTTTTTTCATTTGATTTTCTGTTCATCGGTTCAAGAGGTATCCATTAAATGAAATAATTCCTCAATATCATTCTCCAATTTAATCCACACACAATTTCAAGGCGAATCACCAATTCACTTAGAGGATCAATTTAATGAGCACTCCAAGGAATTGGATTGTACTAGCACTCAAAATGGCTCGTCGTTAAATTCGGTGAAGACAAAGAAGACGATAAATCAAAGAAAGGAACTCTTAAAATAAAGATCAAATTTAAGAATTTAAGAACATAAAATAACATTCAATCCAACTCATGAAACTCCCTAGGATCAACCCATAATAGGTTAGCCCTCCATTGATGCTATTCTATCAATGGAAGCGGGTAATTGACTTAAAGAAGCGGGATTGAAGAAGAAAGGAAAAAATCATTAATCAAAATGAACACTCCACCGTTGTGTGATGAACTCACAAGTGCGGGTGTGAATAAATTCACACTACGATTCAACGGTATCAACGTGTGAAGAAAAGGAAAATAATAAGTGAAGAAGAATAAGAAATTTTATTAAAATACTAAATGTGAATGAAAAACTTACATTAGAGAAATTGACGATGCCATTACAACACGAAAGCGGGAAATTACAATTGAAAGAAAAACATGGATTCAAAGGAAAATGTTAGATGATTATTCCCTTCACCACCAGATTATTATATAGGCATATTAGGAGCCTTATGTCCACCCCCAACAATAAATTCACCCCCAACAATTAAGAGAGTCAAAAGGAGGGTGAAGAATCAAAAGGAAATTGACGTTTCGAAGTTGACCCGGAAAACTGTCCAGATTCGTCCTCCATTTTTACGTGTGCGTTGTACACTTCATATGGCCGAATAAGAAGGTGTCATAAATATAAAATATCTTCGTCCATGTGTCTTCTAGAATCTCTCAAAATTTCATGAAATTTGGCTTGGCCGTTTGAATGTTATGGTCGAAATGGTGGGACAAATATCTGTGCATTAATGACGAGTCCACCATTTAAATCTCAACTTCAGATGCCTTTATCATCAGGAAAACATCAGAATTAGCTCTGGACACAGTTGAATAAAATGATCCTCATATTTTTATATTTCTACTGTATAAATTTGAGCTTCATTGGACTTGGTTTCTGGGGCCCACATTTGTTTGATGGGCCTTAGACCCATTATGCTTTTTCCAGAAAGTTTTTGCCTTCAGGCGCAAAATTCTCCATCTTCCTTTGGGATTCATCAAGTGGACCTAAAAGATAAAATGTTCAAAAAAAAGTTTTCAATCATATCCCAAGATTTCAAATTCAGAAAATGAATATAATATTGTCAACAAACAAATGAATGATTGGGCCCAAATTTGTATTTTAAACATGAATTGCATTTTTGATGAGAAATGAAGTTCTATTTATGTAATGCAATAAAAAAATGTTTATGGACATTGAAACAATGAATATAATGATATTAACAATTAATATTAGCCACTTTCAGTGACTAATCACACCCCCCAACTTGAGTTTTGCTAGTCCCGAGCAAAATAAATTACAAATATGAAATTCAAATCCCCTTTTCCAAAAACATTTTAATACACATTGCTCACTCAAAAGACCTCATACCAAAAACAATTATGGAACCCATCAAAATCATTTAAAACAAGCTAGGTCCATAAGCATATCCCAAGCCCAAGCTCATTCCTTTGTTCAAATTCATTGCCACATTTCATCCAATTCCAATTAAGCATGATAAAGTGTTGTGCATCATAAAAGATATGGGGCCCATTTTATAGTTCAAGGGGAAAAAATGAAAGAGCTAGGTGGAAATCACATTAAAAGTTAAGATGAGTATCCCCTTTTTTTATTTTTTTTATTTTATTTTTTTAACCACAATAGATATGAAAAGACTAACTCTGGGCAAGACAACTATGGAGTCACGATCCCCAAGTGCCGGACACCACACATATTGTCAATTTCATGCTCTACAATAGAGATATAAAACCTAACTCTGGGCAAGACAACCATGGAGTCACGATCCCCAAGTGCTGGACGCCACGCATTTGGACAAAACATTGCTCTATGTGGTCATTTTTTTTGTTTTTGTTTTGTTTTTTTTTCTGTTTTTTTTATACTCAAATTAAACTAAAAGTGACCCCAGAACCCTATGCTATAATGAAAGGGACCCAAGAACTCAAATTTACACCCAAAATCCAGAAGACGTGCATTGTGGAATTTTTATTAAGAGGATGAAATTGTAAACATTGAAAAACCACATCGGACAACCGCACTTTCCAAAAACTATGCTCATGAACTTAAACTTGCATTAAAATCAGAATCAAGGCATACAAAATTATTTGATATCCAATTTCAGAGTTTGCAATGTGTGTGATCATGTTCAAGGTTAATGGAATTTTTTATTTTCATGCATGTTCTTATTGAAAAAAAAATCATATTTTTATCCCCCCCCCCAACTTAGAATGACACTGTCCCCAGTGTTTAAAGAAATGAAAAGTTAGAAGTGGGTAGGAGAGGAGTTCAAAGATGAAATTGAGAATGATAAACATGGAACAAATTCACCAAGTGGTTGATGATGATAGTACATGCCGCAGTCTTCCTTCAATCTTGGATTTGAGTCTCAGTGGCTTGGATGGTGGTGAATGGATTTTCCTTATGACATATGACATGTCCTTTTATTTTTTTAACCTATAAAATCATAAAAATAAAACAAAACAAAATAAACTGATGATACATTGTCTTCTTTATATTTTCTGGGTAAGGTATTACTCAGAGATCACACCACGTGACACGGATGAATATGGAACTCCCCGTTCATACCCATCCTTACTCATATAAGAAGAACAGATCAACAGCTTATGGTAATTTATTATATGAAAAATAAAATGATTCAAAATAATTAGAAAACATGCAAACCATGGGTTGCCTCCCATGCAGCGCTTTTGTTTAACGTCGTTGGCTCGACTTTTACCCCCCAACATATCCAATTCCAACTTTCAGCATTTTAATTAAACCATCTTTTTTCACTTCAACAAGATTGAGATTGATTGTTTTTTTGAAATTTTTTTCATATGAAATCCTATTTTCTACAATGATTGGTAAAATCCAAGGAATATCTAAAATGGTTGATCGTGTTTTATGTGGATTATTTCCTATGATTTCATGGTTCATTCCTACATGGTGAGATTCTTGATGAAGAGTGATGATAATTGAATGGTCTTGGTTATCATAAATAGAGGGATTATTGAGTAGGGAAGGATGTATTAAAACATCGAGTTCAGTTTGATTGAATTTTCCTAAAGAAGAATGATAATTTGAATCAAAAATTGTTTCTCCTTTAAAAACATTTGAAAGAATTGGTTCCTTTTGAAAAGATGATTCATCCACAAAATTTTCCATTTGAATTTCATGAGTGGGTATAGACACAATATTCGTTATATCTCCCAATGGTTCAATGATCGGTGATTCTAAAAAATTGTTATTGGAGCAATATTCCAAACACTCAATCCATGAAGACAAATTTTCCCCTTGTGAATCCAAAATATTAATTTCCTCTTGATTTAAATACCCTTCAACATTTCTTTGATCTTGTTCAGTTATCCCATATCCAAAGGATAGTTCTTTTTTCAATTCATGGGAGGTTTTTGGGATAAAAGATTCATCTATCAATGATGATGAAAGAACATCTTGAGCGGGAACGGGTTCCTCAAAAGTCTTAAAGCCTTTTTGTTCTAATCTGATAGATGAAACTTCTGAATTCATTTTATCCATTTGTTCACACAATTGTTCAAGAATTTTTTCAGGATTAGGGTTGATATATGTTTTTACATCATGGACATCCTCATTATTTATCTTTTCAATCATTCTTGATAGGTATGGAAATTGATCTTGTAAATATTCAGCATCCCATTGATTGTACATCTCATCTGGTGTGGTGTATTCAATTAAGGATTGGTTAATGAAATTCCCTATGTGAGGTGTTTCCCAATATTGATTTCCTACTTGATTAAAACATTGATTTATGAAGGGGTATTTTGGAGGATAATCCATTGGAATTGATTGAAAATTAGTTTTGGGGTTTTTTTGGACACACAGAAATAGAAAGGGGAAAGAGAAGAGAAATTAGGGTGAGAAAAGAAGATACGGGTCTAAGATACTTACTTGGGTCCCTGGCAACGGCGCCAAAATTTGGTTGCGCCCAAATTTACCCTACTGGTAAAAGCGGTCGATGTAGTACGTGTAGGGGTCGAATCCACAGGGACTGAGAAGAAACCTTAAGACACTAAGATTAGATACGGGATTGGCTATGTAGTGGCCAACTTTGGATTGAATTGATTTGAAGAAAAATTGATTTAATTTAAAGAAAAAAAACAAATAAAATTACTTGAATTAAAACAACTAATTAAGGTGAGTCGATCCTAGGTTGTCTCTTGGGCTTGATTGGATGTATTTTTTTTCATTTGATTTTCTGTTCATCGGTTCAAGAGGTATCCATTAAATGAAATAATTCCTCAATATCATTCTCCAATTTAATCCACACACAATTTCAAGGCTAATCACCAATTCACTTAGAGGATTGTTGGGCAAAAATCCATCAAGGTATCATTGAAGCCTTTTTGAGGTGATTGTGTTTGTTGACAAAGTGGACATCTGAGTTGTGATTGTTGACAAAGAGGATTTCATGATGGAATGTCGAGTTCAAGAGCTGAGGTCAACGATCCATGTTTGATTCAAGAACGTCGATAAAAGGAATGGAAGATCTGGAGGCGGTACAAAAGAACAGATACAAGGTGACGCCGTTTTCCAGTGTTTGCCAAATTTTTGGGCCTGAAAATCGGCAAATGAAGAAAAGTGTTTTTGGCAAAGGGACTTGCGCGCCGTGGACTTGGAGTATAGGAAACTTGCGTGCCACATGTTTTTCAAGATCAGAAGATCAAAATATGGCTAAGGAAATAGGTTCGCGCAAGTTTGGGAGTTGGTCGCGCAAGTGTCTAAGGGAGAGGAGACTTGCGCGCCGAAATTGGGTCGCGCAGGTGACTTGCGCGCCGTCGCGCAGGGTGGTCAGATTGCCTATAAATACAGGACCACCCCTCCTCATTTCTAACCGGAGTTCAAGATGAGAGCTCCCGTCGCGCAGGTGTGGTGGTCGCGCAAGTGGTGTGTGTGGTCGCGCAGGTGGGACTTGCGCGCCAGTGGTTGAAGTTGTGCGCCAGTGTTAGAAGTTGCGCGCCGGTTTGCAGTTGCGCACCAATGGTGGTTTGGGCGTAAAGGGAAGAGAGTCGAGGAAGTTTGGAGTAGAGGAATCTTGTGTCGCGCAAGTGTCAGAGGAGGACTTGCGCGCCCGTTGTGACTTGCGCGCCGATACTTGCGCGCCGAGCTTGACTTGCGCGCCAAGTAAGGTTTTGTTCCCGCAGTGATTTTCAAACTGTGTGGAAGCTGGAAGTTTGCCCGATACCTTCGGTGCAAAGAGATATTCATCAACGGGTTAAAGTTAAACTTCAACAGAGCATCTACATACAAGAGAAGATGCATTCTTTCAGGAAAATGAAGAGACCTACAGGTCTATAAACTGTGAGTGGATTCCATCCAAGAGCAGTGAGCTCAGGAAGAGGAAGAAGGTGATCCTCTCCACCGGCAGTGAGCCAGAGAGAGAGAAACAGGGAGTGACCCTTGGGAACGCAGTGAGCTGACCCTAAACATTGTAAAGGCAGTGAGCCTGGGCATAGAAGTGATCTAGCCCGAATCTTGTAATCCACAGCTAGTGAAGATTAGTGGAATTTGGTACGACCGGCAACCTGTCGGCGTATGCTCCTTGGACGTAGCCCTTAGCGGTGAACCAAGTAAAATTTCTGTGTCCTGTGCTTGCTTTACATTCTGTTTATATCGTGCAACAGGGAAAAGAGAGAAGAGTGTTTTGCTTAACAGCGAAACAAGATCAGAACGGGCATTAATTTTTAATTAGTCATACCCTGATTCACCCCCCCTCTCAGGGTATCCAGCCTAGTGGACCTAACAAGGATCAATTTAATGAGCACTCCAAGGAATTGGATTGTACTAGCACTCAAAATGTGTCGTCGTTAAATTCGGTGAAGACAAAGAAGACAATAAATCAAAGAAAGGAACTCTTAAAATAAAGAACAAATTTAAGAATTTAAGAACATCAAATAACATTCAATCCAACTCATGAAACTCCCTAGGATCAACCCATAATAGGTTAGCACTCCATTGATGCTATTCTATCAATGGAAGCGGGTAATTGACTTAAAGAAGATGGATTGAAGAAGAAAGGAAAAAAACATTAATCAAAATGAACACTGCACCGTTGTGTGATGAACTCACAAGTGCGGGTGTGAATAAATTCACACTACGATTCAACGGTATCAACGTGTGAAGAAAAGGAAAATAATAAGTGAAGAAGAAGAAGAAATTTTATTAAAATACTAAATGTGAATGAAAAACTTACATTAGAGAAATTGACGATGTCATTACAACACGAAAGCGGGAAATTACAATTGAAAGAAAAACATGGATTCAAAGGAAAATGTTAGATTATTATTCCCTTCACCACCAGCTTCTTATATAGGCATATTAGGAGCCTTATGTCCACCCTCAACAATAAATTCACCCCTAACAATAAATTCACCCCCAACAATTAAGAGAGTCAAAAGGAGGGTGAAGAATCAAAAGGAAATTGACGTTTCGAAGTTGACCCGGAAAACTGTCCAGATTCGTCCTCCATTTTGACGTGTGCGTTTGACACTTCATATGGCCTAATCCGAAGGTGTCATAAATATAAAATATCTTCGTCAATGTGTCTTCTAGAAGCTCTCAAATTTTCAGGAAAGTTGTCTTGGCCGTTTGAATGTTATGGTCGAAATGGTGGGACTAATTTCTGTGAATTAATGACGAGTCCACCATTTAAATCTCAACTTCAGATCCCTTTATCATCATGAAAACATCAGAATTAGCTCTCGCCACAGTTGAATAAAATGATCTTATTATTTTTATATTTCTACTGTATAAATTTGAGCTTCATTGGCCTTGGTTTCTGGGCCCACATTTGTTTGATGGGCCTTAGGCCCATTATGCTTTTTCCAGCAAGTTTCTGCCTTCATGCGCAAAATTCTCCTTCTTCCTTTGGGATTCATCAAGTGGACCTAAAAGATAAAATGTTCAAAAAAAAGTGGTCAATAATATCCCAAAATTTAAAATTTTCATAAAATGAATATAATATTTTCAACAAACAAATGAATGATTGGGCCCAAATTTTCATTTTAAACATGAATTGCATTTTTGATGAGAAATGAAGTTCTATTTATGTAATGCACTAAAAACAATGTTTATGGAATTTGGAACAATGAATATAAAGATATTAACAATTAATATTAGCCACTTTCAGTGACTAATCACACCCCCAACTTGAGTTTTTCTAGTAACGAGCAAAATAAATTACAAATATGAAATTCAAATCCCCTTTTCCAAAAACATTTTAATACACATTACCCACTCAAAAGACCTCATACCAAAAAAAATTATGGAACCCATCAAAATCATTTAAAACAAGCTAGGTCCATAAGAATATCTCAACCCCAAGCTCATTCCTTTGTTCAAATTCATTGCCACATTTCATCCAATTCCAATTAAGCATGATAAAGTGTTGTGCATCATAAAAGATATGGGGCCCATTTTATAGTTCAAGGTGAAAAATGGAAGCGCTAGGTGGAAATCACATTAAACCTTAAGATGAGTATCCCCTTTTTTTATTTTTTTTATTTTATTTTTTTAACCACAATAGATATGAAAAGACTAACTCTGGGCAAGACAACTATGGAGTCACGATCCCCAAGTGCCGGACGCCACACATATTGTCAATTTCATGCTCTACAATAGAGATATAAAGCCTAACTCTGGGAAAGACAACCATGGAGTCATGATCCCCAAGTGCCGGACGCCATGCATTTGGACAAAACATTGCTCTATGTGGTCATTTTGTTTTTGTTTTTGTTTTGTTTTTTTTTCTGTTTTTTTTATACTCAAATTAAACTAAAAGTGACCCCAGAACCCTATGCTATAATGAAAGGGACCCAAGAACTCAAATTTACACCCACAATCCAGAAGACGTGCATTGTGGCATTTTTATTAAGAGGATGAAATTGTAAACATTGAAAAATCACATCGGACAACCACACTTTCCAAAAACTATGATCATGAACTTAAACTTGCATTTAAATCAGAATCAAGGCATACAAAATTATTTGATATCCAATTTCAGAGTTTGCAATGTGTGTTATCATATTCAAGGTTAATGGAATTTTTTCTTTTCATGCATGTTCTTATTGAAAAAAAAATCATATTTTTATCCCCCCCCCAACTTAGAATGACAATGTCCCCAGTGTTTAAAGAAATGAAAAGTTAGAAGTGAGTAGAAGAGGAGTTCAAAGATGAAATTTAGAATGATAAACATGGAACAAATTCACCTGGTGGTTGATGATGATAGTACATGCCGCAGTCTTCCTTCAATCTTGGATTTGAGTCTCAGTGGCTTGGATGGTGGTGAATGTATTTTCCTTATGACATATGACATGTGCTTTTATTTTTTTAACCTATAAAAACATAAAAATAAAACAAAACAAAATAAACTGATGATACATTGTCTTCTTTATATTTTCTGGGTAAGGTATTACTCAGAGATCACACCACGTGACACAGATGAATATGGCGCTCCCCGTTCATACCCATCCTTACTCATAAAAGAAGAACAGGTCAACAGCTTATGGTAATTTATTATATGAAAAATAAAATGATTCAAAATAATTAGAAAACATGAAAACCATGGGTTGCCTCCCATGCAGTGCTTTTGTTTAACGTCGTTGGCTCGACTTTTACTCCCCAACTTATCCAATTCCAAATTTCAGCATTTTAAATAACCCAGCTTTTTTCACTTCAACAAGATTGAGATTGATTGTTTTTATGAAATTTTTTTCGTATGAAATCCTATTTTCTATAATGATTGGTAAAATCCAAGGAATATCTAAAATGGTTGATCGTGTTTTATCTGGATTATTTCCTATGATTTCAAGGTTCATTCCTACATGGTGAGATTCTTGATGAAGAGTGATGATAATTGAATGGTCTTGGTTATCATAAATAGAGGGATTATTGAGTAGGTAAGGAAGTATTAAAACATCGAGTTAAGTTTGATTGAATTTTCCTAAAGAAGAATTATAATTTGAATCAAAAATTGTTTCTTCTTTAAAAACATTTGAAAGAATTGGTTCCTTTTGAAAAGATGATTCATCCACAAAATTTTCCATTTGAATTTCATGAGTGGGTATAGACACAATATTCATTATATCTCCCAATGGTTCAATGATCGGTGATTCTAAAAAATTGTTATTGGCGCAATATTCCGAACACTCAATCCATGAAGACAAATTTTCCCCTTGTGAGTCCAAAAAATTAATTTCCTCTTGATTTAAATACCCTTCAACATTTCTTTGATCTTGTTCAGTTATCCCATATCCAAAGGTTAGTTCTTTTTTCAATTAATGGGAGGTTTTTGGGATAAAAGATTCATCTATCAATGATGAGGAAAGAACATCTTGAGTGGGAACGGGTTCCTCAAAAGTCTTAAAGCTTTGTAGTTCTAATCTGAATGATGAAACTTCTGAATTCATTTTATCCATTTGTTCACACAATTTTTCAAGAATTTTTTCAGGATTAGGGTTGATATATGTTTTTACATCATGTAATTCCCCATTATTTATCTTTTCAATCATTCTTGATAGGTATGGAAATTGATCTTGTAAATATTCAGCATCCCATTGATTGTACATCTCATCTGGTGTGGTGTATTCAATTAAGGATTGGTTAATGAAATTCCCTATGTGAGGTGTTTCCCAATATTGATTTCCTACTTCATTAAAACATTGATTTATGAAGGGGTATTTTGGAGGATAATCCAATGGAATTGATTGAAAATTAGTTTTGGGTTTTTTTTGGACACACAGAAATAGAAAGGGGAAAGAGAAGAGAAATTAGGGTGAGAAAAGAAGATACGGGTCTAAGATACTTACTTGGGTCCCCGGTAACGGCGCCAAAATTTGGTTGCGCCCAAATTTACCCTACTGGTAAAAGCGGTCAATTTAGTACCTGTAGGGGTCGAATCCACAGGGACTGAGAAGAAACCTTAAGACACTAAGATTTGATACGGGATTGGCTATGTAGTGGCCAACTTTGGATTGAATTGATTTGAAGAAAAATTGATTTAATTTAAAGAAAAAAAAACAAATAAAATTACTTGAATTAAAACAACTAATTAAGGTGAGTCGATCCTAGGATGTCTCTTGGGCTTGATTGGATGTATTTGTTTTTCATTTGATTTTCTGTTCATCGGTTCAAGAGGTATCCATTAAATGAAATAATTCCTCAATATCATTCTCCAATTTAATCCACACACAATTTCAAGGCTAATCACCAATTAAATTAGAGGATCAATTTAATGAGCACTCTAAGGAATTGGATTGTACTAGCACTCAAAATGTGTCTTCATTAAATTCGGTGAAGACAAAGAAGACGACAAATCAAAGAAAGGAACTCTTAAAATAAAGAACAAATTTAAGAATTTAAGAACATCAAATAACATTCAATCCAACACATGCAACTCCCTAGGATCAACCCATAATATGTTAGCCCTCCATTGATGCTATTCTATCAATGGAAGCGGGTAATTGACTTAAAGAAGCGGGATTGAAAAAGAAAGGAAAAAAACATTAATCAAAATGAACACTCCACCGTTGTGTGATGAACTCACAAGTGCGGGTGTGAATAAATTCACACTACGATTCAACGGTATCAACGAGTGAAGAAAAGGAAAATAATAAGTGAAGAAGAAGAAGAAATTTTATTAAAATACTAAATGTGAATGAAAAACTTACATTAGAGAAATTGACGATGCCATTACAAAACGAAAGCGGAAAATTACAATTGAAAGAAAAACATGGATTCAAAGGAAAATGTTAGATGATTATTCTCGTCACCACCAGCTTCTTATATAGGAATATTAGGAGCCTTATGTCCACCCACAACAATAAATTCACCCCAACAATAAATTCACCCCCAACAATTAAGAGAGTCAAAATGAGGGTGAAGAATCAAAAGGAAATTGACGTTTCGAAGTTGACCCGAAAAACTGTCCAGATTCGTCCTCCATTTTGACGTGTGCGTTTGACACTTCATATGGCAGAATCCGAAGGTGTCATAATTATAAAATATCTTCCTCCATGTGTCTTCTAGAATCTCTCAAAATTTAAGAAAATTTGGCTCGGCCGTTTGAATGTTATGGTCGAAATGGTGGGACGAATATCTGTGCATTAATGACGAGTCCACCATTTAAATCTCAACTTTAGATCCCTTTATCATCATGAAAACATCAGAATTAGCTCTGGCCACAGTTGAATAAAATGATCCTCATATTTTTATCTTTCTACTGTATAAATTTTAGCTTCATTGGCCTTTGTTTCTGGGGCCCACATTTGTTTGATGGGCCTTAGGCCCATTATGCTTTTTCCAGCAAGTTTCTGCCTTCAGGCACAAAATTATCCTTCTTACTTTGGGATTCATCAAGTGGACCTAAAAGATAAAATGTTCAAAACAAAGTGGTAAATCATATCCCAAAATTTCAAATTCATAAAATTAATATAATATTGTCAACAAACAAATGAATGATTGGGCCCAAATTTGCATTTTAAACATGAATTGCATTTTTGATGAGAGATGAAGTTCTATTTATGTAATGCACTAAAAATAATGTTTATGGACTTTGGAACAATGAATATAAAGATATTAACAATTAATATTAGCCACTTTCAGTGACTAATCACACCCCCCAACTTGAGTTTTTCTAGTCCCGAGCAAAATAAATTACAAATATGAAATTCAAATCCCCTTTTCCAAAAACATTTTAATACACATTTCCCACTCAAAAGACCTCATACCAAAAAAAATTATGGAACCCATCAAAATCATTTAAAAAAAGCTAGGTCCATAAGAATATCCCAAGCCCAAGCCCATTCCTTTGTTCAAATTCATTGCCACATTTCATCCAATTCCAATTAAGCTTGATAAAGTGTTGTGCATCATAAAAGATATGGGGCCCATTTTATTGTTCAAGGGGAAAAAATGGAAGCGCTAGGTGGGAATCACATTAAACCTTAAGATGAGTATCCACTTTTTTTATTTTTTTTATTTTATTTTTTTAACCACAATAGATATGAAAAGACTAACTCTGGGCAAGACAACTATGGAGTCACGATCCCCAAGTGTCGGACGCCACACATATTTTCAATTTCATGCTCTACAATAGAGATATAAAGCCTAACTCTGGGCAAGACAACCATGGAGTCACGATCCCCAAGTGTCGGACGCCACGCATTTGGAAAAAACATTGCTCTATGTGGTCATTTTTTTTGTTTTTGTTTTGTTTTTTTTTTTCTGTTTTTCTTATACTCAAATTAAACTAAAAGTGACCCCAGAACCCTATGCTATAATGAAAGGGACCCAAGATCTCAAATTTACACCCACAATCCAGAAGACGTGCATTGTGGCATTTTTATTAAGAGGATGAAATTGTAAACATTGAAAAATCACATCGGACAACCGCACTTTCCAAAAACTATGCTCATGAACATAAACTTGCATTAAAATCAGAATCAAGGCATACAAAATTATTTGATATCCAATTTCAGAGTTTGCAATGTGTGTTATCATGTTCAAGGTTAATGGAATTTTTTCTTTTCATGCATGTTCTTATTGAAAAAAAAATCATATTTTTATCCCCCCCCCAACTTAGAATGACAATGTCCCTAGTGTTTATAGAAAAGAAAAGTTAGAAGTGGGTAGGAGAGGAGTTCAAAGATGAAATTGAGAATGATAAACATGGAACAAATTCACCTGGTGGTTGATGATGATAGTACATGCCACAGTCTTCCTTCAATCTTGGATTTGAGTCTTAGTGGCTTGGATGGTGGTGAATGGATTTTCCTTATGACATATGACATGTCCTTTTATTTTTTTGACCTATACAAACATAAAAACAAAACAAAACAAAATAAACTGATGATACATTGTCATCTTTATATTTTCTGGGTAAGGTATTACTCAGAGATCACACCACGTGACACAGATGAATATGGCGCTCCCCGTTCATACCCATCCTTACTCATAAAAGAAGAACATGTCAACATCTTATTGTAATTTATTATATGAAAAATAAAATGATTCAAAATAATTAGAAAACATGAAAACCATGGGTTGCCTCCCATGCATCGCTTTTGTTTAACGTCGTTGGCTCATCTTTTACCCCCCAACTTATCCAATTCCAACTTTCAGCATTTTAACTAACCCATCTTTTTTCACTTCAACAAGATTGAGATTGATTGCTTTTTTGAAATTTTTTTCGTATGAAATCCTATTTTCTACAATGATTGGTAAAATCCAAGGAATATCTAAAATGGTTGATCGTGTTTTATCTGGATTATTTCTTATGATTTCAAGGTTCATTCCTACATGGTGAGATTCTTGATGAAGAGTGATGATAATTGAATGGTCTTGGTTATCATAAATAGAGGGATTATTGAGTAGGGAAGGAAGTATTAAAACATCGAGTTCTGTTTGATTGAATTTTCCTAAAGAAGAATGATAATTTGAATCAAAAATTGTTTCTTCTTTAAAAACATTTGAAAGAATTGGTTCCTTTTGAAAAGATGATTCATCCACAAAATTTTCCATTTGAATTTCATGAGTGGGTATAGACACAATATTCGTTATATCTCCCAATGGTTCAATGATCGGTGATTCTAAAAAATTGTTATTGGAGCAATATTCCGAACACTCAATCCATGAAGACAAATTTTCCCCTTATGAATCCAAAAAATTAATTTCCTCTTGATTTAAATACCCTTCAACATTTCTTTGATCTTGTTCAGTTATCCCATATCCAAAGGTTAGTTCCTTTTTCAATTCATGGGAGGTTTTTGGGATAAAATATTCATCTATCAATGATGAGGAAAGAACATCTTGAGTGGGAACGGGTTCCTCAAAAGTCTTAAAGCTTTGTAGTTCTAATCTGAATGATGAAACTTCTGAATTCATTTTATCCATTTGTTCACACAATTGTTCAAGAATTTTTTCAGGATTAGGGTTGATATATGTTTGTACATCATGGACTTCCTCATTATTTATCTTTTCAATCATTCTTGATAGGTATGGAAATTGATCTTGTAAATATTCAGCATCCCATTGATTGTACATCTCATCTGGTGTGGTGTATTCAATTAAGGATTGGTTAATGAAATTCCCTATGTGATGTGTTTCCCAATATTGATTTCCTACTTGATTAAAACATTGATTTATGAAGGGGTATTTTGGAGGATAATCCATTGGAATTGATTGAAAATTATTTTTGGGGTTTTTTTGGACACACAGAAATAGAAAGGGGAAAGAGAAGAGAAATTAGGGTGAGAAAAGAAGATGCGGGTCTAAGATACTTACTTGGGTCCCTGGAAACGACACCAAAATTTGGTTGCGCCCAAATTTACCCTACTGGTAAAAGCGGTCGATGTAGTACGTGTAGGGGTCGAATCCACAGGGACTGAGAAGAAACCTTAAGACACTAAGATTGGATACGGGATTGGATATGTAGTGGCCAACTTTGGATGGAATTGATTTGAAGAAAAATTGATTTAATTTAAAGAAAAAAAACAAATAAAATTACTTGAATTAAAACAAATAATTAAGGTGAGTCGATCCTAGGTTGTCTCTTGGTCTTGATTGGATGTATTTGTTTTTCATTTGATTTTCTGTTCATCGGTTCAAGAGGTATCCATTAAATGAAATAATTCCTCAATATCATTATCCAATATAATCCATACACAATTTCAAGTCTAATAACCAATTCACTTAGAGGATCAATTTAATGAGCACTCCAAGTAATTGGATTGTACTAGCACTCAAAATGTGTCGTCGTTAAATTCGGTGAAGACAAAGAAGACGATAAATCAAAGAAAGGAACTCTTAAAATAAAGAACAAATTTAAGAATTTAAGAACATCAAATAACATTCAATCCAACTCATGAAACTCCCTAGGATCAACCCATAATAGTTTAGCCCTCCATTGATACTATTCTATCAATGGAAGCGGGTAATTGACTTAAAGAAGCGGGATTGAAGAAGAAAGGAAAAAAACATTAATCAAAATGAACACTCCACCGTTGTGTGATGAACTCACAAGTGCGGATGTGAATAAATTCACACTACGATTCAATGGTATCAACGTGTGAAGAAAAGGAAAATAATAAGTGAAGAAGAAGAATAAGTTTTATTAAAATACTAAATGTTAATGAAAAACATACATTAGAGAAATTGACGATGCCATTACAACACGAAAGCGGGAAATTACAATTGAAAGAAAAACATGGATTCAACGGAAAATGTTAGATGATTATTCCCTTCACCACCAGCTTCTTATATAGGAATATTAGGAGCCTTATGTCCACACCCAACAATAAATTCACCCCCAACAATAAATTCACCCCCAAAAATTAAGAGAGTCAAAAGGAGGGTGAAGAATCAAAAGGAAATTGACGTTTCGAAGTTGACCCGGAAAACTGTCTAGATTCGTCCTCCATTTTGACGTGTGTGTTTGACACATCATATGGCCGAATCCGGAGGTGTCATGAATATAAACTATCTTCATAAATGTGTCTTATAGAAGATCTCAAAATATCAGGAAATTTGGATTGGCCGTTTGAATGTTATGGTCGAAATGGTGGGACGGATTTCTATGCATTAATGACGAGTCCACCATTTAAATCTCAACTTCAGATCCCTTTATCATCATGAAAACATGAGAATTAGCTCTGGCCACAGTTGAATAAAATGATCCTAATATTTTTATCTTTATACTGTATAAATTTTAGCTTCATTGGCCTTGGTTTCTGGGGCCCACATTTGTTTGATGGGCCTTAGGCCCATTATGCTTTTTCCAGCAAGTTTCTGCCTTCAGGCACAAAATTCTCCTTCTTCCTTTGGGATTCATCAAGCGGACCTAAAAGATAAAATGTTAAAAACAAAGTAATCAATCATATCCCAAAATTTAAATTTCATAATATGAATATAATATTGTCAACAAACAAATGAATGATTGGGCCCAAATTTGCATTTTAAGCATGAATTGCATTTTTGATGAGAAATGACGTTCTATTTATGTAATGCACTAAAAACAATGTTTATGGACTTTGGAACAATGAATATAAAGATATTAACAATTAATATTAGCCACTTTCAGTGACTAATCAACAAGTTTAGTGGAATCCCATAATAATAATAAATCAATTTAAAGGCAATTATTAATTATTTAAATATTTTCCTCAAACAAAACAATTCGCGTATTTAATAATTCACCCCATAGAACCAATAAAATTAAGGATAAAGCTATGAAACTCCAAAAATATACTCATAGGTTCTCTCTCATTGAATATTGGCCTCAAGCTTAAGCTGAAATATGAAAAATTGGGATTTTAGACAAATTCCCTGAAAATAGTAAAAAGAGATCACATAGATTTTTCATTATAAACGTGGAGATAAATAAAGAAAATAATCTAGTGTATTGAAGGACATGTTAATAGAAATTGATATCCCCAAATGTATCATGATTAGGAGCTCAAACAAAGATTGCGACTCAAATAATTGGGGAGGAGAAAAGGGATAGCTCCATGGATGGGAAGCAGTGTTGTGCATGGGATAAGAGAAAAGAGTAGAAAACCTCTTATAGATGAAGGGGTAAATATTAATTTTCCACATTTTTAATAGGCTTATGGTTAGGTCGTATGGTTTGGATAACCGTGCGCCAACCATGCATACTCATTGTCCAAAGGGTTACCCCATTAAAACAAGTCACACGGTTTGGCCAGACCATGTGCCAACCATGTGCACCCTCTATGAAGAGCGTCAAACTTACCACAAAGTTTCCCATTATGGCCACAGAGTTGAATCAAACCATTTCCTTTTAAAAATAGGTTGTAAGGATTGGTCCACACGACTAGACACATCGTGCGTCAATCCTGTGCCTTATCCTACCTTTTGTGAAACTAGGCTTTTGAAGATTGATGCTTTTGAAACCCATTCAAACGCTCTAGACACTCCCCTAGTCACAAAAACCAACCAAAAACAATGCATTAAAGATTTAAAACTCTCAAAATTGGGTTATGAATCCTAGAATTCATGTTGGTTCATCGACCAAACTCAAAATTCAATTTTACCTGGAAACAATGACATGTTCAAAAAACTAAGACATTATAGTCTACCAACCTTAAGAAAGTTCATCCCCAAAATATAAGTTTTTTACATCGAGATGGTACCAAAAATACCCATATTATAAACATCACCCTTGTATATACTACTTATTAGTCATGGTCAATTCCCCTTGTGGCGCTCCCCACCTTAGAAATTAGCTACCAATTCACTTCCCAACCCAAAAAATTAAACAATCCAATGATTCCATAGACCATCCGGGTACATACAAGTACTAATATGTCACACCATAATTCTTTCAGCTCATCAGGTACTAAATTCATACTTCTTCCATACATGAAAACCAACAAGTTATGCATATCATTAAATAATCATTATTACCTATATCATAAATGTCACTCATAAGTCATGCATCTCATCAGATTCCCAAATATTTTACATCATATTTTATGATAAAAATTAATTCTATAACATATATATATATTCATGTTCATCATAGTCCCGATTCCTATACACCATATACAAATAATGAATCACACTGGATTCCCACATACTAGCCAGCACCTGGTTAGTCTAAAAACAACACATGCACCTCATGAACCAAAATCGGACATGCCAAAAAATAGAAGGTCACACCAAAATCAATGAATTCCTCTCAATTTCATCGGCTCGATGGCCTACACTGAACCTACCAGATCAACATATTGCACCTTGCATAAAGCCTGATTACCTAAGGTATGACCTCCCTATAGAGCTACACTATCCACCGGCCATTGAACCCACTACTCTCACTCCCTACCATAACCTACATGTGTATCAAAATCCTAGATACCATCTCTTGGTACTACTCCCAATTCTACCTTAGATCACTGATTCTGACTCGGCCCCTGGCACATGAGCCCCATCTATAAGGCCCCATCCTTATACCTTACTTAATCTTGAGTTATTACAAGATTACACTTTGAGGATCTTTTCAGGTTTAGAGTTTTAGAGAATTAGATCATAAAACAAGCATTACATTCCACATTTAAACAAAGTTGTTACATAAAAGATAGTATTTGTTTTTCCCATCAATGGAAACATATTTAAAATAAAACATGGATTCTTTCTTGACACTTCCTTGACACTATGATCATATCATGTACCTTTCCCTTGACCTATGAAAAAGCTTTCAAAAACATGGGATGAGCATAAAAAGCTCAGTAAGGGATATAAAAATATGGAAAGGAAACATGAGTACATATATATATAAGAATGAAATAATACTTTACCCATAAAACATAAGCACTTTAACATACCTCATCAAATCATGAATAAATCATTGAAATCATAAGATATAAAGGTAACTTGAGGCATTCATAACATTCTTACATAGGGAGTAACCCTCTTGGTTACGTTTGGAATACCCATCATAGTATATTCCCTAAATCTCTTCGGAGAAACCTTAACGTTTAACTCATTCGCGTTACCCAATGAATTGGAGAGCTATATCGGGCTCACCCGCCCTTAGTTTATCACAGAACCACCCGTCTTCATAATAATGCCCAAGAACCATAACATAATCGTATCACATAAAACATACATAAAGGAAAAATAAAATTTCCATATTTCAATCACAAGATATCAATAAAACACATTGATATAATAAAAACATTATGAAAACCATTTTCAATACCAAAACAAAAGAAAACTAAAACAGGGTATTTATTTTTCTTTAAAAAAACGGTATGACTTATAAAGGAATCCGAAACTCAAATAATGGTCACGGCGGCGGAGAAGTCGCTGTCGCCGAATATGTATTATAAAAACATTCCCTTTTGTCGTTTACTCAATGGTTCCTATAAAAAATATTCCTTTTGAATAAACGTAAAAGTCAAAGGGGTTTATACACCGTACAAAAGAAGTTTGTGTATAAAACAAAATATGCCTCAATGAAAGGAGATTGAGATGAAGTCCCATACAATGATCATTTATAAAATAAAATAGATCTATTATGTGTATTCACTATAAGTACACATAAAAAAGTGAAAATACAAGATATGACATAATAATATCATGACATACTTTGAAACTAGGAGATTAACCCAAAGAACGGAAATTGGGTTAAGAAGTTCCCTTACATCAGGTCCGACTTGACTTGATCATTCTTTAACCTCCTGAATAATAAACTTGATTTAATTTATACTTGATTAAAAACCTTTTTCAAGTTCATTATTCCATTTATATAACTTATTACCATGTCATGAACAATATGTTATTATTTAAGTTAACAACGGTCGTTTTAACGATCATTGGTACTTGAGTCAAAAATAAACTCTTTATAATTACAAGTTTTTCATGTGGTAAAATAGCCATTATATCCAGAATTTTATTCATGATGTAGGTATCATATATATAATATATATCTAGTACATTCATTCATTTATAATATTACATAACATTTAGAGATAAGAAATGAAATGCACCGTTCATGGAGACGATAAGCCGTACGTACGCATGAACGCTACTTCTATTTTTATTTCATATTTAATGGAATTAAAACATAATGATACATAATAGTATATTAATTACAGTATGGTATCATATATAATATTATTAAATATATACTTTATACGTACCACATATGGTATTAACGAATCAAATCACTTTGAGGGGGCGGTAGTCCGCACTTCCTAAAATGAAGATATCACGTTTACCCATAATGGAAACCATAAAGGTATGCCATAAATGAAAAATACAGAAGCTTAAGTAAAACATAAACAAATTATATATCATATATAAATATAGTTACATCTTAATGGCCACCTTTTAAGGTGTTATATGAGTTTTGAACAATCATTGTTTCGTGAGGCAGAAATTCGCTATCCACGGAAACTGTATGTTCTTTTTCCATTAGATGTAGGTGTGTGTAAGTGTAGCTCAAATATTTCTTATAAAAACATCCTAGTATATTGGAGATACTGGAGTTGTTACAAAAGAAATGAATAAAAATATTTTATGGGGTTGTAGAAGAAAAATAAAAAAAGGACTCAAGTGAAGACATTATCTTAAAATCGAGTAACTCCATTTGGTTTGAGCTCGAAGGCTTACTTGGGAAGACTTCTGCCCAATGTGAGGCTTCTAAGAGTTATAGAGGGATGTGTAGAGAGAAAATGAGCAGGGTTTGGCTGAGCCAAAGGCTTTGGAATTGTGGGTAAGGTGGTAGAGGTGGGGGCCTTTTATAAGAGGAGAGGAGGGGCACTCTTGGAAAGTAAAGAAATGTTACTTTATTTTAAAATGAGTTTCGGATTTAAAAGGACCCAAATTGATATAATTCGAGGATAATGTGATAACGGTTGGAAATATACCCAACCAATAGGTTTTTGAAAAGTCTAGGTCTTATATTTTACATTATTTTTTCATTTTATTTAAATCGTTAAATAATGAGGTAATCGATGCATCATCATGATGTCATAAATAATTTAATTTATTTAATGCCTAAAAATTATAAAAAAAATACTATGATGTAGGAAATATTTTTATCTTTCCAATTACTATTTATAGTCAAAAATCAGACGTGTATAACCCTATTTAAAAATTGTTTTAGTAAAATAACTCATGATTGTGTTATTTTAACTTTTACATTAAATTAAAATATATTAATGTCATTTTCCTTCCAAAGTGGCTCCATGGGGTCCCCAAGTTGTCCCATGGATTATCATGGTCCGCCATGACACATCCAATAATGGTAGGACATGTTTCAATCTCACCTCATATTATTAAAACATTATTTTTACCTTAAACTACACTAATTACCTCTAATCGCGATTAAGAACTTAAAAGTTACTATTCACCAAAAAATTATTTTATTCTCATTGAACCACATTTTACTTCTTAATTACAACCATGTTTGTTGGATTTTTTGAAAATCAAATAACAGAAGTGGAAAAGTTTCATTTAAATGAAAAATCAATTTCTTTAATTACCACTTAGTGGTTTCACTATTCATCAAAAATTGAAGTTTTTCAGAAAAATACCAAAACTTCACCCTAAGATATATTTGATATTCCGAATTCAAAAATGATTTCTATTTTAAAAAATTTAAAACATATAAGTTTTATTAATTAATTTAATAATTAATTCCCGTTGTCAGAGCAAATAGCGTGTTTTTTATGAAACAATAAGTATCAAAATATTGACACTAGTTTAAGTCCAATTTCAAGGTGAAAATAATTCCAACATCCACCATTGGATTAAATGATAAAAATATATTCTAATTTCACTTTAAAACCAATTCAAAAGATAATATAATCATATAAATAAATTAGATTAAAAAGAGGTTTTGAATTAAAATACAACATTTTTCATTATTCATTAAAAAATGAACTTTATCGGAAAAATACCACAAATTCACACAAAGTAAATTTTGATGTCCCAATCATAAAGAATATGGTTATTTTGAAAAACATAGCATATAAAATTGTCAAAAGATAGATTTAAAAATGGTTTTCCATAAAAAAGAAGTAAAATAATCATTTAAAAATATTAGTGTATTTCATGCTTAAGATTGGATTTATTCTCATTTTAAGCCTCTAAAACACTATCTAATTAATTAGTAGACATAGATAAAAATATCTATTATTCATTAGTTACATGGGATGTTACATCCTCCCCCCCTTTAGAAAATTGCATCCCCGCAATTTATTTACTTATCGAATAAGTGAGGGTATTTATCCCTCATTGCATTTTCAGATTCCCA
Organism: Viscum album; assembly: GCA_963277665.1. Taxonomy (NCBI): domain Eukaryota; kingdom Viridiplantae; phylum Streptophyta; class Magnoliopsida; order Santalales; family Viscaceae; genus Viscum; species Viscum album. The sequence goes on from OY728128.1 coordinate 602,561,097, forward strand.
TGTTGCCTCTTCAACCATGTGGTTTTTCCACAAAACCTTTAGCTGACGAATAACCTTATTTCATAACACTTTCTCCCTATGGTCAAGAATCTGGACCGGTTATTCCTCATAAGATAGGTTCTCTTCCAACTGAACTACCTCTAGACTCAAAACATGAGATGGGTCTGGCATGTACTTTCTCTGCATCGAAACATGAAAAACATTGTGTACCTGAAATAAACTCGGAGGTAAAGCCACTCGGTATAAAACTAATCCAACTCTCTCTAGAATTTCATATAGTCCAATGAACCTTGGACTGAGCTTTCCTTTCTTACCAAATCACATCACACATTTCCATTGAGAAAAACATGATCATCTACCTCAACAGAGAGATCATTCCTCCTATTGTCCACATAACTCTTCTGCCTGCTCTGAGCTTTTCTCATGTGTTCCTGTATCAGCTGAACTTTTTCTGCCATCTCTTCTACCAATTCTGGTCCCATCAGCTTCCTTTCACCCACCTCATCCCAAAAAGCTGGAGTTCGACACCGCTACCCATATAATGCCTCAAATGGTGCCATCTTTATACTAGAATGAGAAATGTTATTATAAGAAAACTCGACCAAAGAAAGATGTTGGTACAAACTTCCCTGATAATCCATCAAACAAGCACGTAGAATATCTTCCAAAGTCCGAATTGTTCGTTCTGGCTGCCCATCTGATTGAGGATGAAAAGCTGTACTAAAATTTAATTCAGTACCCAATGACTTCTGAAGGCCTTTCAAAAATTTAGAAGTAAACCTGGGATCATGATCAGATACAATGGATAGAGGAACTCCATGAAACCTGACTATCTCTTTAAGGTACAAACGGGGAAGTTTATCTAGGGAAAAAGTGTCTCGTATAGCATGGAAATGAGCATATTTAGTCAAACGATCAACGATAACCCAGATTGCATTATTACCTCGAGATGTCTTCAGCAATCCCACAATGAAATCAATGGATATATTTTCCCATTTCCATTCTGGTACTGGTAAAGGCTGAAGCATCCCTTTCGGTAACTGCCACTCTGCTTTTACCCTTATGAACCAGCTCTACCTTTTTCAGCAACTCACTGTCTTGCTTCTGTGCTTGCTTGATTCTGTCTAATAGAGATGATTTCACTGATACCTGAAACAAAATAGAAGGACATTCTTTACCAACAACTTCTATGCCAAAGTTCATAAAATCCTTAACCAAAGGATCACGTTCCAAACGCAACATTGTTAATGAAGCATTACTTTTTCGACTCAAAGAATCAGGCACTTTATTTTCTTTTCCCGGATGGTAATGAATTGAACAATCCTAATCCTTGATTAATTCCATCCATCTCCTCTGTCTCATTTCAATTATTTATAAGTGAATATATACTTTAAACTTTTGTGATCAGTATATATTTCATACTTTACTCCATAAAACTGATGCCTCCAAATTTTTAAAGCGAAAACAACAACAGCCAATTCCAAATCATGTGTAGGGTAATTTACCTCATGATTTTTTGACTGTCGTGAAACATAAGAAATTACCTGATCATTCCGCATTAGGACACAACCAAGTCGTTTCAATGAAGCATCACTGTAGATAACAAACTCACAATTCCTGAAAGGTAGTGCCAAAACTGAAGTTTTCACCAATCTTCTTTTCATTTCCTGAAAACAATCATCACATTCTTTTGTCCAGATAAACTTAACACCCTTCCGAGTTAGCTTCGTCATTGGACTAGATAACCGTGAAATTTTTTCAATAATACTTCAGTAGTAACCTTCCAAACCAAGGAAACTACAGATCTCGGTTACATTGGTTGGTCTTGGCCATTCTTCAACAACCTTTGTTTTTGTAGGATCAACAGTTATCCCATATTTTGAAACAATGTGACCAAGGAAAGAAATTTGTTGCAACCAATACTCACAGTTACTAAATTTCCCATACAATTTCTTTTATTTTAAGGTTTGTAAAATAACCCTTAAATGTCTTTCATGCACCTCTTTACTTTTAGAAAACACCAAAAATAATCAATAACACAACCACCATTTGTCACCTAATTCAACTGAGCCATCACTGTAGTAAACTGCGCAATTCTGATTCTGACCATCTCAGTATGCAGATTTGGATGGTCCTTTCCCTCAGTATTCCTTCCCAAAAAAAGCTTCTCTGTTTCCTCTATGAAAAACCATTCTGAACATAGAAATATCTCAGGTGAAGCAACATGGTTATCTTTAAATGCTATATCATTTCAATCATACCATAAATTAATTTATAATTTAACAATTTTGTAACTCCTAATGTTGTCTAAACCGACCTCTGATACCAACTATAAGGCCCCAGCCTTATACCTTACTTAATCTTGAGTTATTACAAGATTACACCTAGTGGAACTTTTCAGGTTTAGAGTTTTAGAGAATTAGATCATAAAACATGCATTACATTCCACATTTAAACAAAGTGGTTTCATAAAAGATAGTATTCATTTTTCCTATCAATGGAAAAATATTTAAAATAAAACATGGTTTCTTTCTTGACACTTCCTTGAAACTATCATCATATCATGTACCTTTCCCTTGACCTGTGAAAAACATTTCAAAAACATGGGATTAACATAAAAAGCTCAGTAAGGGATATAAAAATATGGAAAGGAAACATGAGTACATATATACATAAGAATGAAATCATACTTTACCCATAAAACATAAGCACTTTAACATTACTCATCAAATCATGAATAAATTATAGAAATCATAAGACATAAAGGTAACTTGAGGCATTCATAACATTCTTACGTATGGAGTAACCCTCTTGGTTACGTTTGGAATACCCATCACAATATATTCCCTAATTCTCTTCGGAGAAACCTTAATGTTTAACTCCTTCACGTTAACCAATGCATTGGAGAGCTATATCGGGCTTACTCAACCTTAGTTTATCACGAAACCACCCGTCTTCATAATAATGCCCAAGAACCATAATATAATTGTATCACATAAAACATACATAAAAGAAACATAACATTTACAAATTTCAATCACAAGATATCAATAAAATACATTTATATAATAAAAACATTATGAAAACCATTTTCAATACAAAAATAAAAGAAAAGTAAAACAAGGTATTTATTTTTCTTTTAAAAAAACAGTATGGCTTGTAGAGGAAGCTGAAACTCAAATAATGGTCACGGCGGCAGAGAAGTCATTGTCGCCGCATACGTATGACAAAAACATTCCCTTCTGTTGTTTAGTAAACGCTTCGTATAAAAAAGATTCCTTTTGAGTAAACGTAAAAGTCAAAGGGGTTTATACACCGTATAAAAGAAGGTTGTGTATAAAACAAAATATGCCTCAATTAAAGGAGATTGAGACGAAGTCCCATACAAAGATCATTTCTAAAATAAAATTGATCTATTATGTGTATTCACTATAAGTACACATAAATAACGTGAAAATACACGATAGGACATAATTATATCATGACATAATTTGAAACTAGGAGATTAACCCAAAGAACGGAAATTGGGTTAAGAAGTTCCCTTACCTCGGGTCCGACTTGACTCGATCGTTCTTTAACCTCCTGAATAATAAACGTGAGTTAATTTATACTTTATTAAGTAACTTTTTCAAGTTCATTATTCGTTTTATATCACTTATTACCATTTCATGAACACTATGTTATTAGTTAAGTTAATAATGGTCGTTTTAACGATCATTGGTACTTGAGTAAAAAATAAACTCTTTATAATTACAAGTTGTTCATGTGGTAAAATATCCATTATATACAGAATTTTATTCTTGATGTAGATATCATATATATCATATATATCCAGTAAATTCATGCATTTATAATATTACATTACATTTAGAGGTAAGAAATGAAATGCGTCGTTCATGGAGACGGTAAGCCGTACGTACGCATGAACGCTACGTCCATTTCTATTTCATATTTAATGGAATTAGAACATAATGATACATAATAGTATTTTAATTCCAGTATGGTATCATATATAATATCATTAAATATATCCTTTATACATACCACATATGGTATTAACGAATCAAATCACTTTGAGGGGGCGGTAGTCCGCACTTCCTAAAATGATGATATCGTGTTTACCCATAATGGAAACCATAAAGGTATGCCATAAATGAAAAATACATAAGCTTAAGTAAAACATAAACATATTATATATCATATATAAATTTATTGACATTTTATTGGCAACCATTGAAGGTGTTATATGAGTGTTGAATAATCATCGTTTCATGAGGCAGAAATTCACCATCCACTGAAACAGTATGTTCTTTAGGCATTAGATGTAGGTGTGTGTAAATTTAGCTCGAATATTTCTTATAAAAACATCCTAGTATATTTAAGATACTAGATTTGTTACAAAATAAATGAATAAAAAGATTTTAGGGGGTTGTATAAGAAAAATAATAAAAAAGGACTCAAGTGAAGACATTACCTTAAAATCGGGTAACTCCCATTGGATTGAGCTCAAAGGCTTCCTTGGGAAGACTTCTGCCCAATGTGAGGCTTATAAGAGTTAGATAGGGATGTGGAGAGACAAAATGGGCAGGGTTTGGCCGAGCAAAAGGCTTTGGAATTGTGGTTAAGGAGGTAGAGGTGGGGGCCTTTTATAAGAGGATAGGAGGGGCACTCTTGGAAAGTAAAGAAATATTACTTTATTTTAAAATGAGTTTCGGATTTAAAAGGTCCCACATTGATATAATTCGAGGTTAAAGTGATAAGGGTTAGAAATATACCTAACCAATAGGTTTTTGACAAGTTTAGGTCTTAGATTTTACATTATCTTTTCATTTTATTTAAATTGTTAAATAATGAGGTAATCGATGCATCATCATGATGTTATAAATAATTTAATTTATTTAATGTCTAAAAATTATAAAAAAAATACTATGATGTAGTAAATCTTTTTAGATTTCCTATTTTTATTTATAGTAAAAAATCGGACTTGTATAACCCTATTTAAAAATTGTTTTAGTAAAACAACTCATGTTTGTGTCATTTTAACTTTTACATTAAATTAAAAGATATTAATGTCATTTTCCTTCCCAAATGGATCCATGGGGTCCCCAAGTTGACCCATGGATTTTCCTCATCGGCCATGACACATCCAATAAGGGTAGGACATGTGTCAAGCTCATCTCATATTATTAAAACATTATTTTTACCTTAATCTACACTAATTACCTCTAATCGGGATTAAGAACTTAAAAGTTACTATTCACCAAAAAATTATTTTAATCTCATTGAACCAAATTTTACTTCTTAATGACAACAATGTATGTCGGATTTTTTAAAATCAAATCACAGAAGTGAAAAAGTTTCCTTTAAACGAAAAATTAGTTTCTTTAACTACCACTTAGTGGTTTCACTATTCATCAAAAATTGAAGTTTTTCAGAAAAATACCAAAAATTCACCCTAAGCTATATTTGATATTCTAAATTCAAAAATGATGTCTATTTTAAAAAATTCAAAACATATTATTTGCATTAATTAATTTAATAATTAATTCCTGATGTCAGAGCAAATAGCATGTTTTTTATGAAACAATAAGTATCAAAAGATTGACACTAGTTTTAGCCCAATTTCATGGTGAAATTAATTCCAACGACCACCATTGGATTAAATGGTAAAAATATATTCTAATTTTACTTTAAAACCAATTCAAAAGATAATATAATAATATAAATAAATTATATTAAAAAGAGGTTTTGAATTAAAATACAACATTTTTCACTAATCATTAAAAAATGAACTTTATCGGAAAAATACCACAAATTCACACACAGTAAAATTTGATGTCGCAATCATAAAGAATAAGTTTATTTTGACAAAAATAGCATAATTTTTTTTTTCAAAAGATAGATTTAAAAATGGTTTTACATCAAAGAGCAGTAAAACAATCTTTTAAGAATATTAGTGTATTCCATGATTAAGATTGGATTTATTCTCATTTTAAACCTCTAAAACACTATCTAATTAATTAGTATACATAGATAAAAATATCTATTATTCATTACTTATTGGGGATGTTACACCAGCCTAGTTGGTGAGGACTCTTAAGTACATCCAGGAAACCCAGGATCAAATCTAGAAAGAGACATAATTTTTGAGGGATATTTTAGATGTAGTGTAGCTGTACTGTACAGGAACTTTATCAATACTGTGCATGCATTGTAGTTGTACTTTAGCAGGTACTATAGAGAGAATTTTAGAAGACACTGTTTTTCACTGTAGCAGCAGAGAATTTTCCCCCATTTGGGCCTTTGGGCCACCAATTTTGTCCCTGATTACTTTAAGGCCTTTGAGCCACCCCAATCCTTTGGGCCAGTAAGGACTTTGGGCCACCTCATGGACTTCGGGCCTCATTCAGTGAAGATGAAAACCAAACAACCTACAAGGAAAAAGCTCTATAATGAGGATGAGCAAGGAGCTTTCACCACAGTAGAAGCAACACAAATTGCAAGAATGAGAGGGTATGGAACCTGCCATCGAGACAAGCATGTGTATGCACAAGATAGCCTAGATGAATAGCCATGTGAAGGTGGAGATCAGATTCACGAAGATGATGTTAGGGAGGAGCAGTTCCAAGTAGTTAGTCTCAGTTGTATGTAATGTTTAAAGCCTACGGGCAATGAATTCCTCTAAGGCCTACAGGCTAGGTAATTCTTATGATACAAGCCTTGTAAGGGATCGACCTCACCCCTTGAAAGGCGGGTTATCAAAAATCAATAAAAAATGAAGGCCTTCCGGCCATTGGATGGATGGACTTGGTCCATGGCTCTCAGCTACCCGAGAAGACTTCTTGTAGAACCTATCCAAATTCCGCATCTGAACACATGCCTTTCACTTCATAAAAACCCAATCACAATGAGTATTAACATGCCATGGCTTCCTGCACTAGAATTAAACTATCAAATAACCACTCCTTAATGGCCTACTCAAGTATCGAGCCTAACTTCCCTACTGAGACTCCCCACAATCTCTCTTCCATCTATTTTAAGCATCATTGCTAAAATCACTTGAGACCATAATACGACTCGAATATGACTAGTCCATCAAGTTTCAATAAGATATCAATGCATAATCCACCACCTATAACAATTAGTTAAGTCTAAATATGTTTAACTACACCCTAATTTCATGTCATAAACCATCCTTAAAATGCCTCAACCTGGCGATGCCATCACCTTCCATGGAATGTTTAAATCGGGAAAAGTCCATGATGTTCTCCACATAATCCATAACAGATGTATCTCCCTACTATATTTTCATGAACTCATAGTCTATATAAAACCTCATGGTCTCTAAGAAAAATTACTCAATGAACCTATCCTTGAAATCATTATATTCCAGTCTCTCATGCCTCCTGACCTGCACCTATACATCCCATCATTGATTTTGTGGTTCTCTTAGCATATAAGTATCCAGCTTCACCCTCCAACCTAATAGAATATAAATTTGGTCAAAAATCATCTTCACATACATGATCTAGTTATCCACTTCCAACGGTCCACCCTCCCCCTAAAATAATGGGGGGGTGTTGATACTAGAACTCATGAGTCAGATATTCCATGGATGGCTTAGCTCCCTAAGCTCCCTGGTCAATACCCTATATGGCTCATACCAAGCTCACCCTAAGATGATTGTCTACCCATGGCCCAAAATCATTAGTGGATCATCCTGACCCTCAAAGGCCTCATCTTGAGCACACTCATGAAGCACCAAATCTCCTCCCTCCTGACGCTACACTGAAATCCATCTAGGTGGCATTACACTGAAGACCAACTCCATGGTAAAAAACCACGAAAATAATATATATATATATATATTTATATATATCACAGACAGGGATAGATGTAATAGGCAATGCATTTAACCACCCTTACACACCCCTACCACACCCATTCCACATGACATCTAGCCTCACGACCCCTAACCAACCCATAACAAAGTCAGGTATCATTTGTAAGAACTCAGATCTTCATTTTAGTTGTGGATCTTGATATTGGGATGTTTTTTAGGAAAAAGGTAGAAAATATGATTTTTGGAGTACACACCATGTAATTCCATGTACATGTCATGTACCCAGTAGTCACATACAGCCGCATATTGATCGTGTAATGGCTGAGTACTTGGTCGTGTGGTGAGTTGGCTTACTCGCTTAAGTCAGGGGTCAGTTAAGGCTACTACACAACATGTAGTTTCAAATAACACATTGTGTAGTTTTATTTTTATTTGATAAATCCAATTAGGTTCAAGTCTCATATCTGAAAACACCTTATTCTCCCCATGTTTCATACAAGAGCACTCTAGACCAACGAACAAAGTTCTATCTCCCGATTATTTGTCAGAGCTCTGATTGAGACATCGTCTGGTGCGTTGGAATCCCACTGGTGAGTTCTCGAACCATCTTTATCCCTTCTTCCTGATTCATCCTCTCTTGTGAGTTATTCAAGGTTGGTTGATTCTGACCATTTTTTAGATCAATGACATTCTAGGCTGATTCAAGGGTCAACGTTCAAGTATTTGGTTCATACGACATTGAGGTAGGTGGTGTGTTCATGTTGTTGTTTGTATTTTGATTATATATTCTAAAAGAGTTTAATGCCCATGTTTAGGGTATTTATTGATTTCTAATTTTACCCTCTTATTACCTTCTATGGATTGGTTGGTTGATAAAGGGTTGTTTCTTGTGTGTAAGGTTTGATACCTTGCATAAGGGACACCCCATGGGTGAATTTCCCTTGATTGATTGTTTATGACCATTTATTATAGGTTTCCTATGATCCTTACCTTGTTTTCCAAAACATTTTTGAGTAGGATGGAGTTTGATTGATTATATGAAATGCCTATGATATTCATTGTGAATGTTTAGTCATGTAGTAGTTTTAGATTACATGATTTTTTTTGATATGATATGTGCATTATATTTTTTCAATGGACTGTGAGAACCTTAGACCAATAAAACTATGGGGGTTTCCATATATTTCCAAAGGACCATGAGAGCCTTTGTCTTCGAAAACTATGGTGGTTTTAATATTTATTTATAAAGTACTGTGAGAGCCTTGGTTTAGAATGTTTGACCTAGGGGTTTATACTCTGAGATCTTTCCCAGGTGGTCAGTTATAAGTGATTAATGGCATGTTGGACCAAATGTGATAGAATGTGAGATATTTACTAGATGGGGTTTATGAATAATTGAATTACTGTGATTCGTCTAGTAAGATAAAGCACAAGCTTGGATTCGATCTTACTTGTTTATTTAGATGGTCTTCTGAGACATCTGTTTTGTAACATTGCATAGGGTATACAGAGCATAGGCTAAATCCTGGGGTTACTTGATTCAATGTAATTAATAATTGATAAATGTAAATGAATTTAATTGAAAATAGTACGTTTGTTTTTCTTTTTAGTACTTCCAAGTTTATTGCTTCATTTTTTTCATATTACCTACTATATATATTCACTGATATTTAGGCACATATCTTTTGGTGGTTGCCTATTGGGATTCATCTCACACCCTATTTGGGTGATTATTTTGCACCCAAATAGATTATATGATTTCAAATATATATTTTGGAAATCTCCCTTCTCCATCAGGTACTTGATTACAGATGGAGCTGGAGAGAAAGGGACCAATCTGAGGCTTATGATGCTGCTGGATTTTAATTGTTTCTTTTGTAATTTGGTTTCTATATTTATTTACATCATTGTGACTTATTTGGATTTTTCTTAAATACTTATTCCATGCATCATATATATATATATGTATATATATATATTGTGGCTTCTATTGGATTTACTTTTATTCTTCTACTGTTTACTTTTTGTGGTACTACTACTTCTTATTTTTTTTATATTTAGATTTAATTGTGTGTACTTTTCTAATAATGGAATAGATTCCCCAATGTCTTACATTATCCCTTTCTTCTAGTTTTCATCCTCACGTATTTGGGGAAATTCACTAGAGGTTATGTGACAAATTGGGTTTGGGGCACTTTTGGGTGGTATCTGGATCCGGGATGGTACAAAGTGGTATCAAAGGGAAAAGGCTTTGTTTTCTAGATTTACATACTATTTCGTGACATTATAAAGGGATAAGATGTAAATGGGGTTTGGTAATTAGTTTTTCCCAGGAGTAGCTACCCTGTGTACAAGGAAATCCAATTTACCATGAATATTTCAATTTTTCTAGTTTTGCGTTAGTTACAATTGATTTGATTTCATTGTTGGATGAATGACATGTATTGTGCTATAATAATTAATAATATTTGAGGTTTTATTATGCTTGAACCTGATGATATAAGGGTATTCCATCTAATGAATCATATAAGCACTGGTTAGAAATCACATTTCATGCATTATTTCCATGCCATTTAGAGAGCATTACTAATTGCATGTTCTTGTGATAGATTTTGTGCTAGATATACATGTTGTTGTGATAGATATCATGATATAAATAACTGATATTTTCTTTATTGGGTATTGGTATGTGTAAAGTTTCAATTGGATGGATGAAAAGCTTTGTTCTTTGAGGTGTTATGGTCCCTCTTGGATCGGAAATTGGTGAATTGTGTTTGAATTATAATTGAATTCTATTAAGATATGAAATGAATAAGGATTCCAAACTTTTATTCATAGGGATTATGGAATATCAAAGATCGAAACTTGTCATGCCTTGGCCAGAAATTAAAACTTTGGGGTTCCGGATAAGATTCAGAGACTTGTTGTCCAGAAAATCCCGAAAAAACGGCGTGTGATGTTATGGACACATTCCGTGTGTTCATATGTTTTAGAAGAAATGACTTTGATTAAATACACACCACATATTGTATGTACACACAGTGTAGTTTTTGACCATGTGACTAACTTCTTGAGAATATACACAGGGTTGGTAAACTTTTGGTAGAACACACCGTGTATTGGGATTACATGTCATGTTTTAGTCGACTGTGTATACGTCCATGTGACTAACAACACAGGTGGATGTAATTTTTTGTACATGTCATTTCTATATTGTTCAAACTATGTAGTTTTACACCAGTACAACCATGTATTTCTAGATATGTAGATGTACTTGGGTTGGAGGGAATATTCAAGTACACACTGTGTCTCAGGAGAATCACGCCGTGTGTATGGGGTGTTACACGACCAGGTTGGAAGAAGTACACACCCATGTTAAGGCTTAAGGTAACACGATGTATAGTGGTTACACATGCCGTGTAACCCTATTTTGAAAAATTTAATTATTTCCTTCACCGATCCCATTTTCGCACTTCTGAGTTACAATTTTTTTAATCATGTACTAAGGTGTGCGCTTGACCATGTAGTGTTATTCCACCAAGACATCCTCTGTTTGTATGCTAAGTACAGGGAGATGACCAGACACTGGAAATGGTAGATCAAGGAATACCATTAAATCCTCTCATTATAATCATCCTGGAACCATCTATTATACCAGATGCAGGTTTAGATGCACAATTCCGTGAAGGATTTATGAGGATGTTGAAAACTTTTAAGGAGCAGCACGTCCAACCTCAACTATAGAAGAGTTGACACAGGTGTCATAGAATAATCATCCTCTCACTTTTTTAGGTGATGGAGGACCACAAGCTGTATCGTCATGGTTTGAGGCCATGATTTCTATCTTCAAGCATCTGGAGATGCCTCCTTTGAGGAGTGTGAAGCTTGCAACTTACATGATACGTGATTCCTCCAAGAGATAGTAGGATGTTATCTCACATGTTGGATTTCATTGGGATATGACTTGGGAAGAGTTCCAAAGGACTTTATATGATTAATTCAACCCTGATACATTAATGTCTGATAAAGCTTGAGAGTTCATGCATTTGCAGTAGGGGTATCTTTCAATGATGGATTACACTTCTCATTTTATAGATCTTCAATGCTTCGCACTTGTTCTAGGGGGTGATGATTTATCACTGGCTAGGAAATTTGAGGATGGCCTCAGGTAAGATATTTGAACTTAGGTGAATGTTTTAAGGTTAAAATCAGTGACTACTATAGTAAACCAAGACCTAATTACCACGCACAATTTGAGGGAGTTTGGAGTTTCAATTCAGGGTAGTTCATCATCCAGGGTTGGTACCCCTTCAGCTGATAGAATGAATCACCATAGGGAGCCTTCATGTGGTGATTCCAATAGAAGGGGTGTATCTTAAGGTAGCTTGGAGAGGTGATACCAGTGCAGGAAGAGTGGTAATATGAGACCACAGTGACCGAGAGACCCAGTCCAGTGCCAATCGTGTGGAAAGATGTGCCAACTTTAGCGTTATTGTAGGATTCTCTCACCAGAAGATAGTGATAGGGGATCTATTATGACTCCACATATAAAATTAGGGCCACTAATTCCTCATCAAAATGTGGAATGTGGTTTTTTCTGGCCATTTAGGCCGAAGAGGTGGTCATGGCTATGGTATCCAAGGGACATGTTTTCAATGACAACATGGTGGATTATCTCATGGTAGCCAGGTAGGGTCACATGTCTTTGGTATAGGAGAAATTTTTCATTAGAGAAGACTCGTCAAGAGTAGGATTTAGGACACTCTGTGGTTAGAGGTATGATTCTAGTTGCCTCAGTTTTAGATTCTACTATTTTTGATATAGGGGATTCCCATAGTTTTATATTTGGTTCCATTTGGGAGATCCTTGGGATCTGTATATTTACTTCTAATGATGTTATGACACAAGAGAGTCTATTGGGGATTAGGATAGATAGTGTACATAAGTGCAAGGAGTGCCCTTTTGAGATTGGTGGGTGTCACTTCTTATGGAATCTCTATGTATTAGAGATTATAGGCTTTAATTCAATACTCAGAATAGACTAATTGGTCTCCTTTTAGGCCTTTGTTGACTTCTATCTCTGTAAGGTGAGTTTCACATCACTATAGTGTGGATCTATTATACACAAGGGATAATGGGATGTCTAGGTGAGAAGAGAAGGACTCGAATATCATTGGTTGGGAAGAATTATAGCCCAGATTGCTAGTTTATATCTGGATGACTAGGGGACTTCACAGATATACTTTCCTCCAGTGGTGGATCGTTTCAAAGATGCCCATACAGACGAATTTTTAGGTTTACCTCTAGAGTGAGAGGTGGATTTATCTATTAAGCATGTGGCAAGAGTGACACTGGTGTCCATTACTTTTTATAGGATGACTTCACCATAATTACAGGATCTCAAGAATCAGTTAGAGGAGTTTCAGGAAAAGGGTTTCATCTGACCCATTACTTCCCCTTGGGGTTCTTCTGTCCTTTTTATGAAGAAGGCAGACAGTACCTTCAAACATTATGTGGATTATAGAAAGTTGAACTAGTTTATGATCAAGAACTAATATCCCTTGTCAAGGATTGATTATCTCTTTGATCATATTCAAGTATCCCGGGTGTTCTCAAAGATTTAATTGATTTCCGATTATCATCAGTTGCACGTTGGAGCATCATATATACCTCTTAAAGACTTTCGGGGTAGGTATGGTATATATGTGTATTTTGTTATATTCTTCGGTCTCACTAATGCACTGGAAGTTTTCATGGCACTGATGAACTGAGTGTTTTATCCTTACTTGGATTATTTTGTGTTAGTATTCATGGATGATATATTGGTGTACAATCACACTGAACATGACCATTCTTGACATATTGAGTTTCTTTTGAGTAAACTAAGAGATAATTAATCATATACAAGGCTCACAAAATACAACTTCTGGATGGATCAGATTCGCATCCTGGGTCACGTTATCTCAGAGACAGGATTATCAGTAGAACCAGTGTAGGTGAGAGTTGTAGTTTCCTGGGAGTATCGAAATAATGTATTTGTGGTATGGAGTTTTATAGGGTTTTCTGGTTACTACAAACACCTTATTCCAGACCTTTCATGCTTAACAATGCCACTGATGGGTTTGACTAAGAAGGGTGTGAAGTACTTGTGGACAAATTATTATGATTTATCCTTTTAGGCGATAAAGGGGAGATTGACTTCTTCACAAATACAGATTTTTCCAGAACTGGGTAAGAGTTACACTATTTACTATGATGCATCAGGTATGGAATTGGGATAAGTTCTTATGAAGGGGGGGAGTTGTTACGTACGAGTCTCGACAATTGAGGCCACATGAGAGGAATTAACTGATGTATGATCTCAAGTTATTTGTAGTTGTGAACACTTTTCATTGTTAGAGACATTATCTTTTGAGAGAGTGTTTTTTGGTGTACACAAAGAAAAAAATACTAAATTATATCTTTACTCAGTGAGATCTTAATTTGAGACAACAAAGGTGGGTTGAGTACCTTCAGTATTTTGACTTTCAGCTTACCTAAATGCCTAGAAAAGGTAACACAATGGCTGATGTGTTGAGAAGGAGGATTTAGATAAAGGTAGTTTATGAGGCAAGTAGTGAGTGGAAACTTATGGATCAGTTCTCTAATAATCATTTAGAGGTGCACAATAGACAGGGTTTGAGTTTTATTTATTCTATAGTTGTTACCTCTACTCTTTTGGATCGAGTGCGAATGAGGAAGATATCAGATTCCAATGTCCTAGTTCTATAGGAGAGTGTGTCAGTATAGGTCACTACTACTATATGGACTATAGGAAAGGATGAGGTTTTTTGTTTTCATGGGTGTGTATGGGTGCCAGAAAACATAGCCGAAGAGTTGTTGCGATATTTTCATGCCTCAGTATGGGCAGTTCATCTCGGTGTCAGCAAGATGTATCGAGAACTACATCATCGGTATTGGTGTCTAGGAATTAAGAGGGATGTTGCTGGTTTCATTATGATAGGTTACACCTGTCAATAGGTGTAGGAGGAGCATCAGTGACTAGCAGGTTTATTAAAATAGTTACCAATTCCCGAGTGCAAATAGAATGATTTCACAATGGATTTTATGATGGGTTTACCAAGTTCTCCTTGAGGAAATGATTTTGTATGGGTTTTGTTGATAGAATCACGAAGGTTGTACATTTCCTTGAAATTAGGAAACCTTTAATGTTTATCAGATTGTAAATTTATACATCCTAAAAATAGTTCTTTTTCATGGGGTTCTACACTCTATCACTTTAAACAGGGACACACGGTTTAATTCTCGTGTCTGGTAGGGACTACAGAGGGATTTGGGTACATAGTTACATATGAGTATAGTTTACCATCCCCAAACAGATGGCTAGTCTAAATGTATGATTCAGGTTTTGGAGGACATGCTACGAGCATGCATCATGGATTTCATGGGCTCTTGGGAGAGACACATACCCCTAGAGGAGTTTAACCGCAATAATAGTTTTCATGAAACAATTCATATGGAACCTTATGAGGATTTTTAAAATAGGAAATAATGATCACCCTTATTTTGGTTGAAGGCGGGAGAGGTAGCTAAGATGGGACCTCATCTTGTCCTGGAGACCACTAAGCAGGTGGAGTTTATTCAGAAGAGGATGGTTGCAGCACAATCTCAACAGAAATATTATGTTGATTGAGGAAGACGGCCTCTGGAGTTTGAGGTTAGAGATTAGGTTTTCCAACATGTCACATTGAGGTTACGACACTGGAGGATTAGGAGAAAGGGGAAACTTTCACCGAGATATGTTGGGCAATTTGAGGTTTTGGAGAGAGTCGGGCCGGTTTCCTATCAGATACATTTACCTCAGAGGTACTGGGTTATGCATGATGTCTTTCATGATTCTCATTTATGGAATTTCTTTTTAGACATGTACCAAGTTTTTCAACACATGGAGGTTGAGTTGGAGGTGGATGCATCCTTTGAGGATAACTCCATTCAGATTATAGATCGTATCCAAAAGGTTCTTTGTAACCGGTCTATTCCTTTGGTTTTAGTATTATGGAAGCATGGGTGAGTGCATGATGATACTTGGGAGAGGGAGGCCAATATGCGATCGCAATGGACGGAGTTATTTGCAGATTCTTCTTCACCTCCCTTGGAAGGGTAATTCAGATATGAATTTCTTTAAGGGGGGATGTTTGTAATAATGTAAATCTTCATTTCCGGTATAGATCTTGATTTCGGGTTGTTTTTTATGAAAAGGTAAGAAAAGATTATTTTCTATGTACATGTCATGAACTTCCATGTACACGTTGTATACCCAGTAGTCATGCATAGTTGCGTACTGACCATGTACCGGCTGAGTACTTGGCCGTGTGGTGAGCTGGCAGACCCTCTTAAGTCAGGGGTCATTTAAGGCAACTATACAATGTGTAATTTCAAAGAACACTCCGCAATGTTTTCTTTTTATTTGATATATTGGAGCGGGGTCATGTCTTATATCCGGAAACACCTTCTTCTTCCCATGTTTCATACATGAGAACTCCATAACGATGAACAAAGTTCTATATCCCAATTCTCAATTTGAGCTCTGATTGAGACACTTTCAGGTGAGTTGGAATCCCACCGATGAGTTCCCAAACCCTCTTGAGCCCTTATTTCTGATTCATCGATTCTTATGAGTTATTAAAGGTTGGTAATTTTTGTTTTTTTGGTAGATCAATGATATTTTAGGCCAATTCAAGGGATAACTTTCATGTATATCAATCATAAGACATCGAGGTAGGTGGTTTGTGATTTTTGATGTTTTTATTTGGATTATATATGATAAAAGTGCCGCATGCCAACATTTTGGGTATCGATTGATTTGGAATTTAACCCTTTTAATACATGTTATGGTTTGGTAGATTGATAATGGTTTCTTTCTTATGCATATGGTTTGATGCCCTATATAAGGTACATGCCATGGGTGTGTTTCCCTTGATTGATTTTTTATGACTGTTTAGTCTATGTTGCTTATGAGGCGTACCTTGATTTTCATGCCTTGTTTGTGTATGATGGAGTTTTTTTATTAGATGAAATGTTTATGATATGCATTTTGAATGTTTATCCATGTAGTAGTTTTAGATTACATGAGCTATTTTGGTATAATATGTGTAGCATATTTTTCCAATGGGCCATGAGATCCTTGGACTAGAAAAATTGTAGGGGTTTTCATGTATTTCCAAAGGATCGTGTGAGCCTTTTGCCTAGAAAATTATGGGGGTTTCTATATTTATTTACAGAGGACCATGAGATACTTAGTGTATAATGTTTGACCTAGGGGTTTAAACTATGAGAGCCTGCCCAGGTGGTCGGTTATAATTGATTAATGGCATGTTGGAATAAAGGGGTTCGACTGTGGGATCTTTCCTAGAGGTTCATTATGAATAATTAAATAATTTTGACACATATAAAGCACAAGCTTGTATTTGATATTACTTGATTATTTAGATGGTATTCTATGAAATATATTTTTTTACTTTACATGAGGGATATAGAGCGTAGGATAGATCTTGGGGTTACCTAATTCAATGGAATAGATAATTGATAAATGTAAATGAATGTAATTGAAAATTGTAGAATTGTTTTCTTTTTAGTACTTCCTAGTCTATTGCTTCATTTTTTACATATTACCTACAATATATATTCACATGTAGTTAGGCATATATATTTTGGTGGTTTCCTACTTGGATTCATCTCACGCCCTATTTAGGTCATGTTTTTAGACCCAAATAGATTATATGATTGTAGGTATAGATATGGTAAATCGCTCTTATTCATCAAGTACTTGATTGCGGTTGGAGCTGGAGAGCATGGGACCAATATGAGGATTGTGATGCTACTAGAGTTTACATGTTTCATTTTTTACTTGGGTTTCTATATAGCCTTCCAGAATTATCACTTGTTTGGATATTTTCTTAGATACATATTCCATTCATCATATATATATATATTATGGATTCTGTTGGATTTACTTTCAGTCTTCTGCTATTTACTTTTTTTGGTACTCCTACTTCAATTTTTTTTATATTTAGATTCCATTGAGTATACTCTACCAAGGAGGGGATAGTTTCCCCAATGTCGTACCTTATCCCTTGCTACTAGTCAGTAGCCTCTAGAATTTGGGGAAATGCGCTTGAGGTTATGTGACTAATCAGGTTCGGAGCACATTCGGGTGGTACTCAGATCTGAGATGTTGCATCATGTGTCATCCATCCTCATAGCCCCCTACTAACCCATATCAGATCCAAGAATCACATATTATCCACATTAGATATCATCATTCTAGGTGGCTGGGTAGAATGCCACTAAAAGGACATGTAGGAAAAATCTAGATAGATTTTTGTTTACAATTTAAATAGCTCACCATCTTTAATTAATCTTACCTAGAAATAACATATTTCTTCCTACATATCATACACATATAATCACATATATGTATCATTAAGAACCAAATACATTGGCTAGATGAGTACACTTCCAGTAAAAATTCTAAGTAGGAAAACACTGATTAGATTTTTACAGACACATTAAACAGCCCAACCCCTCATAGAACATTCTTGGTTCCCAATCAATTATTTACAAGCACATACATATATCATGTCACCATATGTGCTTATATGATACACAAACAATCCTCCCTTTCAATACCAGTCCAAGGTTACAAATCTCATAATATAATAACATCACACCCAAATGTGCTACTCGAGGTGAAAATCAATCAACTATAAATGAGAAAATCATAACATATATTTCCCACCCCTGGAAACATTGTCTATACCCCATGAATGGAGATGCATGTAACATCCCATTACATTATTTTAGGTAATTCCCATATTTTTTATTGTTTTTTACATTACTTGGGTGTATATTGGAACTCCCACATTTGGAGAGAATATTTTTGGGACAATGACTTAATGTTCTGGGATGGATGTTTTTTTGAATTAATGGCATCTAAGTATAAACATTGTAATGGTTTTTTGGGGTTCTCCCTAAGTTTAGAGGATGCCTGAGGTGTTTTAGGTTTTCATGTAAGAATCTGCATTTTTCACAGTAAGGAGGAGAAATACACACTGTGTAATGGGAGTACATGATGTGTAAGTTATACTGGGAAGACTTTGTGAATCTGGTACAAAAAATTAAGTGAGTATACATCATGTAAATATTACACATTTTGTAATAGTAAGAGATAATTTTTTAATAAAAAGGTGACATGTTTTTTATAATATGTGATCCATGAGGATTACACAACGTGTAAAGGGATTAAACGCCATATAAATGCAACAAAAAAGGATTTTTAGGGAGGTTTGTGAGTGATATGTTATTTCTTTCTTCAATATATCCTTTGGATCTTGACCTTGAAGGCTTCTCTAGTAATTTTGGCAGTCTCCATTCGATCTAGATTGATCTGTTCAGTGCTCGATCACTATTGCGGTCGGTTTGAGTCTCTTATGGTGAGTAATTATTTTTTATTCTTCATTTCTTTGATCATGGTAACATAATTGAATTTTGTCATAATATATGTTGACACATGGTGATGTTTCTTATTATTTCCTTCTATATATATGTTGTGATATTTTTCGGAGATTTGTTTCCTTTTTTGGTTGTGGTGTGGTGTGTGTGTGTTTGTTAGGTATGTTGTTTACTATTAAATGCTATCACTTTTGTTAAATCGAATCAATTCTAAGATGTGTATATTGATTATAGGTCCTCATTTGTTATTGGTGAATCACTTCTTGTGTTGGGTTTCGTTGTGGGTCTGTGCGGCCCCAAGATTTATGGTGGGTGGTTCCGTCTCTATCCTGTGTTGGGTAACTACATTGATCTTATTTTGATAAGTTGTTTTATTAAATGATAGGGAATGATATAAATGATCTTCTTTGTGTGTGTGGAAATGATTTTTTGATAAAATATGGGTTTCCCCTAGTTTTGGTAAATGGGAAACGGTTTTCAAATAAATTTAAATGATTTTTGAAATAGTTTTCTAAGCATGAAATGATGAAAAGGGTTTGATGAATTGATTTGGATAACAGAGAACATGGGAATCCTTTGGTACTTAAGTGGAAGGTATAGTAATAGGTATCATCCACTGTTGAGGTATTTGGTCATGGGTCTAATATCTACTCCCTAGTCCTATTGTTCTTGGGACTTGTTTGATTTTTTGGGGGGGGCAGTTATTATGGTGTTCCTCTACTCTTTATACTTAATGCATATGTCTAGTGGCATGATGCGTATGTGTAAAGACCTCATATCTAGTATCCTAATATTAGTGGGTACTTTATTACATTGGTAATAAGTATAAGTTATCACATCCTAAATTTCCAAATAGTTTTATGGATTTATAAAACTAGATTCAAATATAAGTATTACATTACAACTTGTAATGAAATAAAACATTTTAATACTATTAGAAACACCCATATACTCCAAGATTATCCCTACATGTAAATTATAATATATATCTTGGAATGTTGGAGAAAAATAAAACGTAATAAAGGGGTGAGATCATATACTCATTAAAGGTATGCATGCATTGTAATCTATCATAAATAATCACAAATAATAATTAAAGGTGAATTCCATTAAAACATAATCATGAGAATAATATGGAAGGAATAAAATTGGATCAAATAATGTCATATAAAGTATCACATGAGAATAAAACTTAACCATGGATACTCTACTAGTAGAATAATAACATGTATTATCAATAACTATTCTCATAATGAGGGAATTCATAATATGGGACATCATAAACATTCGGTCAAGGCTTCGTCCAATACACAATACATAATCGGGTATGGAATTAGGCAATACTCAAACTAGTTTGTATCATGAGACCTACCAATGAATCAAGGATATAGTAGACCCCTCCCATCATTTACTATGTCCAATTCATTTATCACATGAAATGGGTGAAACATAACAAACATATACATTCTTAATAAAAATAGTATATGGAATTTTAATAACTTCCATAAACATTAAACATAGTTATAAGCCATCAATTGTAATACGATGAATGGTATCAAAATAGAACATACATAGTCATAATAATCATAAACAATTAAATAAAATAAGGTTGGTGGTATCATAATATATCAACCACAATTAATCATAATATCCAACAAATGGTGTTGATATATAGATGAAAATACTCTAAAAAAATCATTGAGGAATTTTTGAGATAAATACCACATTATTTTCAAATAATTTATTTAAGAAAAACTATGAAATTATAAAATAAAAAATTTCCATTGAAAATAATATTATAAACTTGTAAAATATTCTTCATGAAATTAAGGTATCATAAAATTAGAAAAATATTCTCATTCCCAACAAGTTTAAAAACATTCCTTTTAAATTTTGAAAAAGAAATATTTAAAAGAGTATTTTTTAAATAAAGTGTAAGAATTAACCAAATGATTTTATTATATGTATTAGTTATAAATAAACATAAAATAATTTTAAATAAAATATAATATAAAAAAATTCGCATAATAATAGCATGACATAATCAATGGAGTAGAAGTTTAACCCAAATAATGGAAATTGGGTTAATAATTCCCTTGCCACTTTGTAATCAATCGAACCGTATACCCCATAAAATTAAAGACCATCAAATGAAACATTTAATTCCATGAAGATAAATATATTCATGATATGATATATTAAATGGTATTATGTACACTGCACATAATAAATAATGGTTGAATAAGAAATATATCTCACAGAACCCTTACCTTATGTATGAAAGCATTCTACACTTGTACTTAATGCAAAGGATGATAAAATTATATTCATTAATTAATTAATCCATATCCATTTAAACATATATTTTATTTATTATAAATTTATTAAGTTCATTTATGTCTATTTAGATGAGTTATAATGTTTAATTTCATTGTTCTGGGAGCATTTGTTTCATGGCTTTATGGTTGGTTCCCTTGAGTATGAGTGTGGGAGTTCTTGTAAAATGGGAATAACTTCTCCATAAGTGAAATTATATAGTATTAATGAACTTAAATATTTTTAAATTCTATTATATATCATATTTTATATGGTATGGGGATGATTCATCAAATAAAATGTTGATAAAAATTTCTTAATTTATTTTGGTGGTTTTTACGATGATCACAAACTTGTGTCATTTTATTTAATATTATGTTTATATATTGGTTATGTAAAATTATATAAATTATAATATGTATATTAAAATTTTATTAAACCATAATAATGGTTTTATGACCATCCTTGAAGGCGGTAAAGGAAAATGAAAACTCATCATTCATCAAGGCGGTGAATTGACACATCACGGACAATGTTTTCATGTTTAAAATAAAAGGAGAAGAGAAGGGATTTGATGATGTATAATCTATTTTCATAATAAAATAATATTATATATATGATAACAGGATTACCATTCCACTTTGGATAAAGTATGTGAGGAGAGGATAAGCAAATAAAATAAATTAAAAGAGAAAAAAGGAGGATTTTACCTATTTAATATCATCTCCTTGGGAATCTCCTTAAGACACTTGGATTTGGTTTTTTTGTTAGATAATCAGGTTTTTTAAGTGGGTAATACGATTTTCAAGGTAATTGGGAAAGAATTTATACAATATTAAATACTTATAATATGTGAGGTGAAAGGGTGGCGAGGGGTGGTATTTACAGAGGTGGAGAGGGGTGTTTTTTGATTATTTTATTTATTTATTTATTATTTTGGACCAAGACTATCAATAGTGTTGATTATTATGATTAATTACTATAACTTGTACATGAAAATTCAAACTAATGGGTGATTATATCATAAATGACTAAAAAATTCATGTATTTAACTTATAATATTAAGTACCCTAAACTATTGTATTTCACTATTCATCAAAAATTCAACTATTATAGAAAAATCCAAAAAATTAACCCTATTTTTTTTGATGTGTAGATTTTAATAATGGAATATATTTTCATAAAATAATTATATAAATACTAGAAATTTAATTTTTAAATATAATCATCATTTATTCAAAACATATCGATTTTAATATTATAACTGATTTTGCGATACTTTGAAAAAAATTAATTATGGTCTCATAAAATTATCTTATAAATACAATGAAGAAAAATATTAATTTATGGATCTATTTTATGAAAATAAATTTTGTTTAAATTGTTATATTAATTATAAAATTATAAATAAACATTTACATTTCACAAAAAGACAAACACTTAATTTATCATTTTTAAAATATTTATTGACTTATCCATGATATAAATATATCATATTTTCATTTTTGAGATACCTAAATTTTATTTATACTTTTATTGGTGATGTAATTATTATGGTGTCTAGATTACTATTCCTAACTGCCACATTACTATTCTAATGATCATCTAAATATTTAATAGTATATCATGGTTCATTTAAGCTCAGTGTGCAACGTTAGCTATCAAATAAATCGAATATATTTAAGAAGATATATATCATAAAATATTGGGGTGTTGTATGCTTCCCTCCATAAAAAAATTTCAACCTCAAAATTTTCATGTGGATTACCTTCTAAAAAAATTAGGATGGTTATTCTTCACAACAACATAAAGTTTCCACATTGCTTCTTCCATTTTATGGTTTCTCCAATGAAATTTTACCAATTGAATCATTCAATTTCTCAATAATTTCTATCTAGTGTCGAGAATCTATATAGGATAAACTCATTAAGAAAAATTATTTCCCAATTCCATTTCTTCATAAGAGAGTACATACATTGGGTTTGGCATGTACTTTTTTAATAAAGAGATATTGAACACATCTTGTACTTTTGAGAAGTTAGGTGGAATCTCCAAATTATAAGACACATCAATTTATATAATATCAAATGGTATGATGTACCTAGGGATCATTTTACCCTTCTTAATGAACCTTATGACACCTTTCATGTAGATACTTTTATAAATACATGATCTCACACTTGAAAATCCAAATCCTTTCTCTGGTTGTCAACATAACTATTTTTCCTACTTTGAGCTGCTCTAATATAAGCCTGAATAGTATTTACCTTTTAAAATGTCTCTTTAACAAGTTCTGGGCCTATGAATTCCCTATCACCAACTTCATCACAACAAGTTGGATTATGACATCTCTTTATATATAATGCTTTATATAGTTCCATTTGAATAATATAATGAAAATTATTATTGTAAAAAAACTCTAAAAAATGTAAATATTGATACCACATACCTTGAAAGTCAAGTGATCATGATCTCAAAATTTCTTTTAATGTTTGAAGAGTCCTTTTAGACTATCCATCAGTTTGTTTGTGATAAGAAGTACTGAAATGGAGCTCAATATCCAAAGTCTTCTAAAGAGTCGTCCAGAATTTTGATGTAAAATGGGTATCTTGATGAAATGATATCGATAGAGTTGAACCATGAAGTGTTACCACTTAATTAATATATATTCATTCACGAAGATTCAGTGGGAAATCCTCCCTTATAATGATGAAATGTGCAGATTTGGTATGTCGATCAACAATTACCCATATTTTATCATTATTTCATAGATTATTTGATAATATAGTGATCAAATCCATAGTAATGTCATCCTATTTTCATATAGGAATATGTAGAGGTTACATTAAACCTATAGGATATTTTCATCTACACTTAACCTATTGAAAAAATAAACATCTTGATACATAATCAGTAATTTCCCACTTCATATTATACCACCAAAAATCTTCCATCAAATATCCATACATTTATGTGCTACTGGTTTGTATAGATAAATTCAATATTTGAGAATCATTCAATAATTCCTTTCTTATTTAGAGTATAGAGGGTACACGATGCCTCTTCCCAAATTTCAAAATTCCATCTTCATATACAAATTCTACCAATTTTCCATCATTAATAGATTTAATTTTCTTATGAAATTTCTCATCTTCAGATAAATAACTTTTTATCATTTCTAATAAATATGGTTTGGATAGAATTTGAAAAAGTAATGATGTTTAACCTTCCTTGATAATTAACATATATATCTTTACTAAATCCATGTACATAGGATCCCTGTCAATCCTGATTTTTTTCAAAACTCCATGATCCTTCTTGGTCAATGCATCTGTTGCCTTATTTTCCTTCCCTGGGTGGTAGTTTATTAAAAAATCATAATCCTTGAGTAGCTCGAGCCATCTCCTTTGCCTCATGTTGAGCTCTTTCTGTGAGAAGAAATATTTCAAATCTTGTGATGTGTACATATATCACATATTTCACCATAGAGATAGTGTCTTCATATCTACAGTGCAAAGATTGTATATGCTAACATATCATGAGTTGGATGGTTATTTTCATGATTTTTTTACTTCCTTGATGCATAGTAAATAACTTTATCATTATTCATAAGGACAAAACCAATTAATTTTTTTGATGCATCACTTTAAATCACAAATCCATTATTTCGTGATAGTAGATTCAAGATCATAGAATTCACTAATCTGTTTTTCAATTATTCAAATAATTCTTCACATTCCTTTGTCTAAATAAACTTCACCCCTTTACAAATAATCTTGGTTAACGAGTTAGCTAATCAGAAAAAATAATGAATGAAACATTGATATTAACCTACTATGCCAATGAAACCATGTACCTAAATTAAGTTTTTTGGTGTAGGCTATTCATGGATTATCATTTTGATTATAGGATCAACTAGGATTCCATCCTTGGAGACAATATGTATAAGAAAAGAAACTATTTTAAGCTAGAATTCAATCTTTCTAAATTTCCTATATAACTATTTTCTTCTAATAGTATCCAGAAAAATATGTAACTGGTTATCATGGTCCTCATAGATTTTTGGATTAATCCAATATATCATAAATAAATACAACAACAAAATTATTAATATATTTTTTGAAAACTCTGTTAATTATATTTATTAAAATAAAGTGTACATTAGTCAGTCCAAATGGAAGTACTGTAAAATTATAATGTCGATACCTTATCTAAAATGTTATCTTTGGAATATCTTTCATTTTTACTTGAAATTGATAATATCCATAATAAATATCAATCTTTGAAAAATAATTATATCTTTGAATTTGGTCAAATAATTCACAAATGCGAAGAATAAGATACTTTTTATTTATCATAATAGCATTTATCTCCCTATAGTCAACAAACAGGCTCATAGATCTATATTTCTTCTTGATAAAAATAATAGGATCTTTCCAATGTGAGACACTTGGGCATATAAATCCATTAATACTCAATTACTCTAGTTTTTTTCTTTAACTCTATTAAATCCACTATGGACATTCTATAGGGTGTTATTGATATAGGTCTTACATTAGGAGTTAAGTCAATAGAAAACTAAACTTCCATATCTGGAGTATTTACAAGTAATTCCCTTGGAAATACATTAATGTATTATTTTATAATAGGTACATCCTCAATTTTAAGATCATCTTTTTCATTAGTACGTTTTATCTTCTCTTATTCTCTAAGACTCTCATTTATAAGAGGTACTAGATTTGGATCCAGATGTGAATCAGAATATGACATCTTCCCTCTAATGATAAGAAATTATATATCTTCATCCTGAATCATAATTTCCTTCTCTTTATAATAAATTTTTGAATTATATTTTTAAATTCAATCCATTAGAATTATTATATCAAAATCAATCATATGTATGATAATAAAATCAGAAATTATTGCATGTTTATGTGTCATAATAGGAACTTATTAACATATATTTGTTTCAATAAGGTTTACACTATGAGTTTTTACTAATAATTCCCTTGTTAAAGTGAATTAGAAATATCTATTTTTTATAGAAAACTATAAATAAAACAATATGATGATCCAGAATCAAATAAATCATTGGCTAAATTTTAGGGGATGTTTAAAGTACCTTCCACCACATTATTAGGAACATAAACCTAAACTTTTTTGACTGCATAAGAATGGACTTTTTACCGTGTCCATTTAGGGAAAGTTTCCTTATCATCTTGGAAAATCATGTGCATAGTGTCCCAGATCCTTACATCTGAAGCATTGCACATTGTTGAATTCATTATTTCCCTTGCAATCATGGGCCTAATGGCCTTTTTCTCCACACTTGTAACAAACTACCATTCCCATAGGAATGTTCCATGATATTTCTTTCCAATTTTATTGCAAGTTGGAAATTATATTCTTCCTTTTTTCCTTTTTTCCTTTTTCCATAGTTCTCAAAATCCCTCTTCTTATCGTACTTCCCTTCAAAGCCACGTGGCTTGGAAAATTCATTCTTTGCCCTAATAAAACATGATACTATATCATAATATGATGATAATGTTTTGGAGACTATTTCCCTTCATATACTTGACTTCATTCCATTACATAAATGGTCAATATTACTCTTTGGATTGCGTATGTTGTCTGTTATATTCATTGATTAACTTGTAAATTTGGCTTCCTACTTAGTAATGTTTTCATACTCCTTTTGTCTCAGACTCAAGAATTTCTCTCCATATTTGTTCATTGTTCATAATGGAAATATCATTCTAATAAAATTTCCATTAAACCCTTCCATTCTATATTTTAAATTTCCTCTCCCTGTTTTTTTTGAATTAATTACCAACATTGATCCCCATCTCTCGAGATATGATAATATTCTATGAGAACCTTCTCCCTATCATTAATTCCCAAAGTGAGAAATGTATTCTCTAGAGAACTCATCCATTGATTAGATACAAATGTGTTTGTAGTCCAATTGAATTATGGAGGTTGTTGTCCGATTATGTTATCTAACATTGTTACACCATGTTTTGGATCGGGATGCTCCATGTGAGTAAGTTATTTCTCATAAATTGAGTCAGTTGTCCTAGTATAGTTATAAATTTTTAGCTCCAATTTTAGCTCTAACATCATTATATTTCATAGGAGGGAAATCCCTACTTGGAATATGTGTGTTGACCCAGTTTCCATTCCTTCCACTAGGTTCTATTTATAAAAAATTTCATACACTATATTAGATTATGAAAATTTAAAAGTAGTGAAAAATATAAAGAAATTTATGTAAAAATAATCTCAAAATCATAACATTGGTTACCTTGGTAATATTCTCAAAGTTAATAATAGGCTTATATTCCCATAATCTATGTTTTACTAAATCTAGTTTCCAAAGTTTCTACTAAACTTCCTTTAAAACCAACTGTAGAGACCAAATCCCATGTAGCCAAGACTTGGTGGTTAATTTATTATATTGGTACTATATACAAGTGATTTCATCCCAAAGGATAAAATAGTTTAGTTGATTTGGAAAAATAGAAACAAAAATAAGTATTTCATTACAAATTGAAATAAAATACAATATAATAACACTATTGGAAACACCCCAATTCTCCAATATTATCCATGCATATCAATCATAATATAAATCTTCGAATCCTAGGGAAAAATAAAACATAATAAAGGGATGATATCTGATTCTCAGTAAGGGTAAGAATACAGTGGAATATATCATAAATAAACATAAACAACAAGGAAATGTTAATTCCATTATAATATAATCTTGATCATAATATGGGATGAATAAAATCCAATCAAATAATACCATATAAATAATCACATCAGAAAGACACTTAACCATGAATACTCTAATAGTTGAATAATCACATGGATTATCAATAACTAATCTCATAATAAGGTAATGCATAATATGAGACATCATAAACATATCATTCGGGCTTCATCTAAGACACCATACATAATCAGGTAAGACATCATCCAATACCAAAACTAGTTTGTCTCATGAATCCTACTGATGCATCAAGGGGATATTGTGGGATCCACCAATCACATAAAATTATAATTAATTTCACATATGAAATGGGTGAAACATAATAAACATATAGATTCATATTTAAACTATCATGTGAAATTTTAATAACTTCCCCAAACAATAAATATAATCATAAACCATCCATTTTAATATGATGAATGGTATAAAAAAACATATACACAGTTAGAATACTCATTAAAAAATCAATAAAATATGTTAGGTGGTATCATAATATATCAACATCAATTAATAATAAGATCTAACAAAATGTGTTGACATAGATTAAAATACTCTAATAAAATCACAGAAAAATTATTGAGATAAATAACACTTTACTTTGATATAATTTATTTAAAAAAATACACACTTGTAAAAAAAGGAAATTTATTCAGATAAACCCTTGAAAACATATAATGTATTCCTCAAGAGATTAAGGTATCATGAAAGCAGGAAAGTCCACTCATGCTATATAAGTTTAAAAAAAATTCCTTTTAAAATTTTAAAAATAAACATTTAAAAAAGTAATTTAAAAAAAATTTGAGTGTTAACTAAATGAATCGATTATGTGCATCATCAATAAATCTACATAAAACAAGTTTAATTAAAAAATAAGATAATAAAATGTCGTTTCACAAATAATAATATCATGACATATTCATTGAAGTATAATTTTAACCCAAAGAATGGAAATTGGGTTAAGAATTCTCTTACCACTTTTTAATGAGTAAAACCGTATGCCCCATAAAATTAATGATCATAAAATGATAAATTTAATGACATGAAAATAAATATATTAATGATATTATATGTTAAAGGTTAGTATGTAAAACACACACAATAAATAAGGGTTGAATAAGAAATCTATCTTATAGAAGTAAAAGTGATATGAGAAATTCTTAACTTATGTCCAAAATCATTCTTCACCTATACTTAATATCATGGATAATAAAAATATATTAATTAATTAATTAATTAATAACCTATTAAGAATTTATTTTATTTATTATAATTTAATTATGTTCATTTATGGCTATTTCAATAAGTTATAATGATTAATTTTGTTGTTCTGGGAGTGTTTGTTTCATGGTTCTATGGGCGGTTCTCATGAGTATAAATATGGGAATTCTTGTAAAATGGGAATAACATCACCAGATGTGAAATTATTTAGTATTATCGAATTTTTAAAATTTTAAATGGTATAATATATAATTTGGTTATATGGTATGAGGATGATTCATTAGATAGTTGATGAAAATGTTTTAATTTATTTTGGTGTTTTTTACGACCATCATGAACTTGTGTCATTTTATTTAATATTATGTATATATATTGGTTCCATGACATGATATTTCCTATAATATTTATATTGAAATCTTATTTAAACATAATAATTATTTATGACCAGCCATGAATGTGGAAATGGAAAATTAAAACTCATCATCCATGGAGGCGGTGAATCGACACATCAGGGGTGAAGTTTTCATTTATAAAATTAAAGGAGTGAATATGGAATTTGATGATAGATAACATGATATAAAAAATAATATTCCAGTATATATATGATACTAGAGTTAACATGTCACTTTGTATAGGGGGTGAGGAGAGGATAAGAAAACAAAACGAAATTAAAAGAGAAAAAAGGGGGGTTTTATCTCTTAAATATCATCTCCTTAGGAACCTCATTAAGACACTTGGATTTGGTATTTTGGTGAGTAAAAAA
This sequence comes from Viscum album, assembly GCA_963277665.1. Lineage (NCBI taxonomy): Eukaryota > Viridiplantae > Streptophyta > Magnoliopsida > Santalales > Viscaceae > Viscum > Viscum album. Next base: position 602,591,523 of record OY728128.1, read on the forward strand.
GGTCTTGGACATGGGTAAGAGGCTTGTTAATGTAATTGGGTAGAATTTAGACAATCATCAAATCTTATAAGGTGTGATGAGAAGGGGTGGTGCTTATAGGGGAAGATATGGGTGTTTTTTTATTATTTTATTCAATTATTTATTATTTTGGATCAAGACTACAAATATTGTTGATTCTTGTGAATAAGTACAATAACTAGTACATGTGAGTTCTAAATAATGGGTTATTTCAACATCAATGACTCAAAAATTCCTTTATTTAACTTATAATTTTAAATATTGTAAATTATCATTTTTCATTATTCATAAAAAATTCAACTACATTAAAAAGAACCCAAAAAAATCACCCAAACCATTTTTCAATGTGTATATTTAATAAAAGGACTCAACATTATGAATAAAATTTTCTAAATATATAAAAAAAAATTTTAAATAAAATCATCATTTATTCAAAAAATACCTATTTTAATAATATAATCGATTTTAATATTATAACCGATATTAAAAAAATATGAAAAAAAAATAATTATGGTCACATAAAACTATATTATAATTATAATGAAACAATATTAATTTATAAATATATTTTATGAAAATAAATTTTCTTTTAAATCATTATATTAATTATAAAATTGTAAATAAACATTTACATTTCACAAAAATACGGACACTTAAATTATAATTTTTAAAATATTTATTTACATATTCCATGATATAAATATATCATATTTTCATTTATGAGATACCTAAATTTTATATATACTTCCATTGGTGAGGTTATTATTGTAATGTATTGATTATTATTCCTAATTGTTAAATTACTATTCCAATGGTTATGTTGATATTTAATAGTATATCATGGTTTATTTAAGATCATTTTAAAACATAAGCTATCGAATAAATTGAATTTATTTAAGATGATACATAACATAAAATACTAGGGTGTCATTTTATGTGATTTTTTAGGTCGGGTATGAGTGTCATAGCTATTTTGGATTAGTGTGATCCATGGTATGATGTTACCTATTGGGATCAAGTTGGTTGTAGAAGGTTTTTTAAGTGGAAAGAACATTGTATTTCAAGTGTTTTATTTTTCTATAAAAGAAGAAATCAATCAACCAACTTTGTAAAAGTTGACAATCAGACTGACCATCATATTTAGGAAATTTGACTCGCAATGCTTTGGAAATTCCATCATATTGAGAAGATGTTTTTTGGGAGGAATGGGTTCATTAGACTCAACCCAAGTCCAAAATGGAAGAAAAGATCACAATGAGGTGCTGCTTCAATGTCTGATTGACTCTGATATAAATTTGATGATAATTTACTATTTTTTATTTTGAAAAAGTCAAAAGTTGTCAAAGAACTTATGATACAATCTTTATGAATAAAAGAAGAAGTGGTCCCAATAATATTGTGCTTTAGTAGGAAATTATGAAGTAGATGAAAGGATGGGAAGTTACAATACTTCCCAATGTAAGTCAGATGATATTGATGCTAATCTTAAATGAATTAAAAGTTATGAAGATGCCACAATACAAGAAAACTTTTTTGGAAGAAGAAGTTTCTTTCTAATCCCAGACCATCAGTATGAGATTATCATAATCAAATTTATTTATAGACTGGGAAGTTTGATCATAACATGTGAAGATAAAGATGTTGGTTTTCTGTTAGAATAATAATCCAAAAGAAACAAATCTTCAGAAGAGGATGTTTATTGGAATCATATACATAAAAGAAAAGAAACTATTAAAGTCAAAGCAACTAGAACTAGTCCATCAGACTCAGAGTTATACCAATCATCGGTGATAGAATTGTTTTCATTGGGTATTTGTTGGTACTAATGAAAAATAAATAAATTATGTTGATGTTTTTGCGGGAATAAATGCATAAAATTAACAGATCAATCATCTTGATGAACATAAAAAATGTAGTCATCCATTTTCATCAAGATAAATGATTTTTTTTCAAGTGGGCGTAGAAATAAAGAATAATTTTCTTAAACAAGTGGGTTGAATGAAAGAAGAAAGATATGGTTTTTTTTCAAGGGTATTTATTAGTTGTATCAAGGGAAATTGTATTGGAGTTGACGGTGATTAATTGGAGTTAAGGAAATATCATAATTAGAAGTGACCTAACACAAATAACTTAATCAGATGTAGGAACATCAGTTTGGAGAAAAGAAGAAGCATAATTTTTTTTGGATATTTTTGGAAATGTTTTCAAAGGGGGACATGAAGCATTCTTGAAGAGTTTCAAGATAATTCAAAAGTACTTTTAATGTGAGATTGAAGTTTTTAGAATGTGTTTACTTTCATCAAATTTTACGGAGCATTGTAATGGGAATACATACGTTTTAAATTTTTCACATTTGGTATAGAGAAATGTATTGAATAATATTATATCTTTATTGTAATGAAAAATAGAATGGGTAGATAGTCATTCAATTGGTGCGGGGAAACATAATGAGATGTCTTCAGTTCATATTTGTTTACAAGTGGAGTGACCAAATACCTTCATCATAATGATGAAATCATATTGGAAAATCAGAATTAGAATCATAATCTAACTAAGGTTTGTTAAGAAGTTTGATGCGAGTTAAATTTGAGAGAAGATTCAAGAAGGTTCAAGAATAGTTGAGAAGAATCACAGAAGTCATAAATGCATCCATATTTCATGGGAAATAGAGATTTTGGGAAATTTGGATGATCTTGAAAAGATTTCAAAATCCCACCACAACAATTTTAGAATTCCTATAAAAGGAAGAAGAACTTATTACTTTCCAGAAATGGATGTATTATTGATAAGAAGAGAGAGAATCTCTATGTCACGACCCGTCCTCGGGGCCCGTGCCGTGACTACCCCAAGCCCGCCTTCCATAGGCCGGGGGCTGGCGACTAGCACCAAGGCGTAAATCCCGGAAAAAGGGAAGGCATTGCCTTTGAAAAGTAAACAAGAACCACAGAGTAAGAAAGAGGAAAAGTAAACACTAAGTAAAAACTGTAACAAGCTGTGCTGAAAGTAAAGGGGCCGGAAATACAATCCCAACTGTAATGTACAACTGAAAGGGGAAAACAACAACTGAAAAGAAAAGCCGCAGTGCCGAGCCGTCCTCTGGAAGTCCCACCTGAAGGGTGGGTACAGATAGCCTCCACTACTCCTCGGTCCACCTGACCGCTCCGTGTACGTCTCGCCCAGTGGTCCACCTCCAGGTGCCGTCGTGCTCCACAAGCCTCCACCATGATCAGCGCTATCCATCATCTGCAACCAACACAACGTAGTGCGGGCATAGCCCATGCAGGGGTGAGGATAAGCTACTCAGTAGGGACCCCGAGACCCCCAACGGTCTCCCAAAATCCACAAATGATAAACCACAATGGAAAGATACAATCACCAAGTAACAACCGACACTGCTTAGGTATATGCCCATACATATACCTAAGTCATCAATTCTTGTTTGGCTCCAACGTCCGAGCCCAAGCACAACCCAGTCCACACCGGAAAGCAAACGTATACCCACACAGGATAGCACAACACAATCCACAAAGGAGAGTAAACAGTAATCCACATAGAATAGCTCAACACAATCCACAAAGGAGAGTAAACAGTAAACCCACACAGGATAGCTCAACACAATCCACAAAGGAGAGTAACACAGGATTCAGCTCACACAGGTATACTTCCTGTATGAAGATAAAGATGATCACTGATCCATCTAAGTCGTCGGACCCACAAAGGATCGATTGGTAACTAACCCCCGCAATGACCCACACAGGATCGGGCCCACACAGGACCTGTAGGCGCTGGCTCACACAGAACCGCTGAGCGCTGACCCACACAGGATCGGACCCACACAAGATTGGGCCCACACAGGACCTGTAGCACTGATCCACATAGGATCACTGAGTGCAGTAGTCGTCACAGTCCACTGAGGATCTCTGCACAGTCGTCATGGCAGTCCACTGAGGATCTCTGCACGGTCGTCGCCGCAGTCCACTGAGGATCTCTGCACGGTCGTCGCTGTCGAAGTAGCAGTCGCAGCCAGCACTAGGGTTCCCACACACAGTAAGCTCGTTCGGGAGGGTCCGCTCCACGAGCCGACAGGCTGATACATCAACTGTCACAAAGTCCGAAGTTGATGTATCCAAAAGTTCTATATCGTCAACAGGAACTCAACGTCGCAGACGGCGCGTCAATCAGACGCCCGGTCTGAGAGTTATTGGCTTCTTCGTCCCAGGGGCCCGGTTGGTTTTTAAGGAAAAACCAACCCGACCGTACTCCACCTACGTCCAAACCTCGGGCGGAGTATGAAAAAAGATCCGTCTCACTTAGAGGAATTCAACAAAGTCGACGACACGTCGATCGGACGTCCGTAGCTCAAGATATGAGCGTTTCTGCTCTGAGGACCCGGTTGGTTTCGTGTACAAACCAACCCGTCCAAACTCAAAATATTCCAAAACCTTGAGTGCGATATAACGAAACGACCATCTCGATCCAAGGATCGCGTTGCCAGTGACGGCGCGTCGTTTGGAGGTCCGTAGCTCAAGTTACCGGCATTTTACTGAAAATGGTCCGAAGACGGGGGGTCCGGGCCCGGGCCGACCCGGCCCGCCCCCCCTGGGTCGGCCGAACCGGGTCGACCCGACCCAGTCCAACCTAGCCGGACCCGGTCCGGTCCGGCCTGGGTGCGGCCCGACCGGTCGGACTGGCTTGGCTCGGCTCGGCGGAGCGGCCGAGCGCCTGGGCGCCGCGGGGCGCTGCCCCCGCGGTCTGGAGATGTCGCGGCCCCGCGTGGGCCGCGCTGGAGAACCACGGACGTGGCTTCTTCCGCGTCCCGTGCGGGCAAACCGAACCTGCATGGCCGTGGGTCCATTGGCCGCCACCGCCGTGGCTGAAGCCTCGGCGGCCTCGTCCGGCGGCGCGCCGGGGCGCTACCGCCTCCGGCTGCCGGCACCGCCGCGCCGTCGACCCGCGCCACCGGAATCCTCCGCGGGCCACCCGAGTTGCTCCGGTGGTCCGTTTTCCTTCCCGTCTGCGCCGGTGCTCCTCCTGGGTTCCGTTCTTCACTGCAGAATTAACAAACAGCCCTTGCGTCACGATTTTCCATCGCCCGCCAAATCTGCAGAACCACGAAGAACGACGGAGGGTTGTCAGGCCGTGTTCGTTTGGCCCGCACCGTCCGCGTTAGATAAAACAACGATTGAAAAATAATTCAACACATGAAACAACAATTTTAATAAATTAAAATTTTTCATTTGCAATCGGTTCTTTAATTTTAAAGAAACATTCACGGGAAAATGGCATTCCAAAACATAATCCCTACCTCGCCAATTCGTCGCCGCGGGTTCTTCGTGGATTGAGGATCGTCGCGTCGTCGCGGTATCCGGCGTCGCGTCGTCGCGGAAGCGGGGTCGCGTCGACGAACTCCGAGGTTCAAGAACAAAAAGATTTAATTAATAATAATTAAATATTTCTTGAGTTAAAAAACACAAAGGAAAAATTAAAAGAAATCTGAAACCCTCACCTCAACGGATGATCGAAGGTTCTTGTTGCGGATTAAGGAACGTTGCCGAAGAACGTCGCGGGAGAGGAAACGTCGGCGTCGCGGCACACGGCGTCGCTTCATCAATTTCCACGGGTTCGGCGTTCTTCGTCGGAGGCCGGCATTCTTCGCGTTCTTCGCGTTCTTCGCATTCTTCGTGAAGGAGGATGAAGGCCCAAGAACTCTGACAAAACCTCTAAAGAAGTAATCCTCCAAATGTCGTGTTGGTCTTATTTTATTGTTACGCCAACGAACGAAAAAGAGGTAAGTAACGACCCATTAATTTGTAGAATTAATTCAACGAAAGAAACTGCCCATTTAATTCATGAAATAAACCACCCAATTAAATTGTGCGTTAAGAATTTAAGAAAACGCATTAGTTGACTTTCATAATGACGGGTTTTCGCGGGTGCGTTACTTAGTGGAAAAGAAACGGTGGGGCTCATGCGGGCCCCACCTCGCAAATATCCTTCCAAGAGGGTAGGATATTTTTAGATAGTACCCTGTCTGTTGCAATTCAGTTTAAGTGGTTTTCATGTGGCTTCAAGTGGCTTAAGAGAAATAAAATAAAGTTTGTCGAACAAATATTTTATTTCTTAACTTTAAGCTTGAAAATTAAAAACCACACCCAAGCAAACGCAACTCCGGAAGAGGCGTTTCTAAGAAAATACTGGCGCTGTGATTTCATCGGTGCCCTCAGAATTCGATTCCGGGCACCGGTTTAAAAGTTAGAAAAACCAGCTCGTCCGTTCACTGAACGTACCCGAGCCAAACTTCGGAAAATGATTCCGGGCACACCGGGCCTCGGAATCAGGTTCCGTTAGAAACTGCGTTCTTTTAAAATTCCAAAGAAAATTAAGAAAAAAATTTCCTTGAAATTTACGGGTCTTTAAATTACTCCCACCTTAGGTCTTTACGTCCCCGTAAAGATACATAAAACACTAGGGAAACAAATGTGGGTACTGAGCACGCATCTGAGCCTCTCACTCCCATGTGCTCTCCTGGAGGTTCCCATGCTGCCATCTGATGTGCACTAGAGGAATCGATCATCCATGTAGGACCCGCTCCTGTTGATCCCCGATCTCCACCAGGACTTCCGCAAAAGTCTCCCCATCATCCACGTCTAGCTCCCCGTAGTCAATGATGTGTGTCGGGTCGTGCACGTATCTTCTCAGCTGAGATACGTGGAAGACGTCGTGCACCAGGTGCAATTGAGGTGGTAGAGCCAGGCGATAAGCCACCTTGACAATCCTGCTGAGGACCTAGAAAGGTCCAATGAAGTGTGGAGACAACTTGCCGCCTTGGCCAAATATCCGTAAACCACGTCGAGGTGAGACCCTCAAGAAGACGTGGTCACCATCCTCGAACTCTAGTAGTCTCCGCCTCCTGTCAGCATATGACTTCTACCGGCTCTGAGCTGTCCTCATCTTCTCCTAGATGACCTGGACCTTCTCTGTCGTAGCCTAGACCATCTCTGGTCCCACAAGTGCTGACTCCCCAGGGTCTGTCCAGCACAAAGGAGATCTGCAAGGTCTGCCGTACAACGCCTCGTATGGTGCCATCCCGATGGTGGAGTGGTAGCTGTTGTTGTACGCGAACTCCACCAAGGGTAGGTGGTCCTCCCAGCTGTGACCAATGTTGAGGACACATGCGCGGAGCATGTCATCGAGAGTCTGAATGGTCCTCTCCATATGACCATCCGTCTGAGGGTGAAAGGTGGTGCTCAGACATAGCCACGTCCCGAACGCCTCCTGCAACCCCTTCCAAAGCCGTGTAGTAAAACGAGCTTCCCGATCGGAGACGATAGTCGATGGCACACCGTGAAGCCGTACAATCTCCTGAACGTAGAGATGCCCCAAGCTCTCCACTAATATCTGCTCTCGGATGGGTAAGAAGTGTGCCGAATTGGTGAGTCGGTCAATAATCACCCAAATGGAGTCGTGACCTCTGGAAGTGCGTGGAAGTCCAGTCACGAAGTCTATAGATATACCATCCCACTTCCACTCTGGGACCTCCAAGGGATGTTCCAAGCCTGCTAGTACCTGATGCTCTGCCTTCACCTGCTGGCAAGTGAGGCACCGTGAAACGAACTCTGCCACAGCCTTCTTCATGCCCGGCCACCAGTGCTGTCGTCTGAGATCCTAGTACATCTTCGCCACTCCTGGATGTACCGCCAAAGGAGAAGTGTGAAACTCTCTCAGCACCTCCTCTCGTAAAGCGACTGGTACCAAGGTACGTCCTCTGAAAAGGACGTCGTTCTCTGCTCCAAGGGAGAAACCATCAGGTGCCTGTCCCGAGGATATCTATGCACGCCACGTCTCACAGTCAGCATCCTCACGTTGTGCCTCTCTGACCCGCTTCAGTAGTGGAGGGGTGACTGCGAGAGACTGAAAGAAGGCTTCTCTATCTCTATCCACGAAGGATATCTGTAAGGCGGCTAGCTGCTCTGTCTCCTCCTCAAGTAGCTGAATTCCCATCCTCCTGCTGAGGGCATCAGCTACTACGTTCCCCTTCCCAGGAGTATAGACTATCTCAAATTCATAGTCCTGGAGGAACTCAAGCCATCGCCGCTGTCTCAGGATCAGGTCCTTCTGAGAGAAGATGTACCTAAGACTCTGGTGGTCAGAAAAGACTGTAATGTTCTCGCCCATCAGATAGTGCCGCCATGTCTTCAGAGCGAAGACCACTGCTGCTAACTCCAGGTCATGGGTAGCATAGTTCTACTCATACGGCCTCAACTGACGTGATCCATAGGAAATAACGGCCCGCTCCTGCATCAAGACACACCCAAGTCCGGTCCCTGATGCATCGCAGTAGACTACATAACCAACTCCCTCCTCAAAAAACCTCAAGATAGGTGCGCTGGTCAATCTCTGCCTCAGCTCCTGGAAGCTCTGCTGACATCTACCTGACCACACGAAGGGTTTCCCCTTCTTCGTCAACGCTGAGAGTGGCGCTGCAACTCTGGAGAATTCTAGCACGAATCTCCGATAGTATCCGGTGAGACCCAAGAAACTATGAACCTCCGTCACGCTCCTGGGTGGCTCCCAAGCTAGCACTGCCTCAATCTTCGTGGGATCCACTACAACTCCCGCCTCAGAAATGACGTACCCCAAGAACTGGACCTCACGTAACCAGAACTGGCACTTCAAGAGCTTTCCATAAAGATGATGCTCTCGAAGTGTGTCTAGTACAACCCGCAAATGGTATGCGTGCTCCTCCTCTGTGGTCGAGTACATCAAAATGTTGTCGATAAAGACCACGACAAGTCGATCAAGGTATGGCTGGAAGATCCTGTTCATGAGGACCATGAACACTGCTAAAGCATTGGTTGCGCCGAAGGGCATAAAAAAGAACTCATAGTGGCCATACCGACACCTGAAGGCCGTCTTCTGCACGTCCACGTCTCGAACTCTAAGCTAATGATAGCCTGACCTGAGGTCTATCTTCGAGAACCACCGTGCTCCTTTGAGCTGATCAAAGAGGTCATCAATCCTCGGTAGCAGATACTTGTTCCTCACTGTCACCTGGTACAGGAGACGATAATCGACACACAGTCGCAAGCTCCCGTCCGCCTTCTTGGCGAACAAAATCGGCGAAACCCAGGGTGAAACGCTGGGTCGGATGAACCCCTTGCCATGCAAGTCCTCCAACTGTACCCGCAGCTCTTAAAGCACAGCGGGGGCCATCCGATATGCTGGAGTGGATATCGGGGCTGTCCTGGGGTAAAAATAAATATAAAAGTATACCTCTCTGCGAGGAGGTAGCCCTGGAACATCGTCGGGGAAGACATCCAAATACTGATCCACCACTGCAGGAAAACTAGGACTCCGCACATCCACTACTCCAAGGATGAGGATAGCCAACTGATGATTGATGGGTTTTCCTCTCCTCTGCATGAGTCCATCCTATGCTGATAAGGCTCCCTTCTCGTCGATGAAGGTGAACCTGCTCCTGTCGGTGCGCACACATCGCACCTTGCGCCTAAAACAGTCAATCTGAGCATGGACTGTAGATAACCAATCCACGCCCAAGATGACGTCGTAAGGCCTCGACGCTGCTACAAGAAGATCCCAGCCGAAGCTCTCACCTCCTAGAGTAAGCTCACACTGCCGGCACCAGTGTGTAATCATCGAGTCTGCTCCCGTAGGAATCTCTAGCCATAAGGATCGAGCCAACGACTCTTTCGGAATCTCAGAGCTCCGAACAAGGGCAACAACTATGAAAGAGTGACTCGCTCCTGTGTCTATAAGAACTACAACATGGGTGTAATATACACATATCGTACCTAGAATCATCTCTGGAAGACCGTGGTTGTAGGCCTCTGCTGCCTGGAGCTGTGCCTATCTCTGCCCGCCAGCTCCCTGTGGTCGGGGCGGACCTCCTGGTGGTGGTGGTGGAAGAGCCTCAAAGCGTCGCCCACCACCTACTGCTCGGCCAGCTCCTCTGCCTCGTCCGACTCCTCCCTGCAGACCTCCACGGTCGACCCTATACCTTTTCCTAGGTGGCCCCTCCACAGTCTGCTGCTCCTCGGTACAACAGGTCGGGAAGTCACGAGCCATGTGGCTCTACCCGCCGCACTCATAGCACTGCCTACCTCTCAGAAGACTGGCTCCGCGCTGTGTTCCCCGCACTGCTGAGCCAGTGTCCTAAGGTCATCTACGAGAGGGTTTGGTCTGCCTGGAACCCTGAGTCATCCGTCGGCTACCTGCTGCCGAAGACTCCGCTATCTGCCGCCCTACGGTGGGTCTCACTGTGGACTCGGCCAGAAAGCTCTCGATCAGAAGGGCTCGATCTAGCACTCCTGCCTGGGTCGGTATACTTAGGGAGATCAGCGATGCCCTGATCTCGTGTCTCAATCCCTACTCGAAGGTCCGGGCCCGGATGAAGGGGTCCCGTACCATGTCGGTCGAGTAGTGAAAAAGATCGGTGAACCTCACCACGTACTGGGCGACTGTCAAGCTGTCGTGCCGCAGGTGAAGAAGCTCCGGAATGCGCATCGCACGGAGGGTGGACGGGACGAACTCTGAGCGGAAGAGGCTCTCGAAGTCCATCCAGATGAGAGAGGCCTCATCGTGCACCTGGAGCATCAAGCTCCAACATCGTCCCGCTGCTTCGTGCAGTAGGCTCGCCGTGAGGATCACCATGAGGTCTGCTGGTGTCCTCACTAGCCTGAAAACTCGAACGACCACCTCCAGCCAGTCCTCAGCTGCCAGGGGATCCGTCTCCCCACGAAACCTGGGTGGTCGCTGGTGCTGGAACTCGTGCAGAGCTCTGAGGCGTCGTGCATCGTCAGCGGTCGGCGCTGGAAGCATCAGGGGCTCAGCGGGTAAAGGTACCGCCGGTGCCTCTGCTGTCAACGAGCCCTGTACAGGGGCCTCGTCGCTCGGCGGGCTGTCGTCGCGCTCTACTCTCGGAACCCTACCTGGCTGCTGTCGTCGGGCCATCCTGAAAGGAAACAAGTGTTCCACAGTCAGAACAGTATACCTGGTGAGCTGACACAAGTAATCACAAAGAAAACTTCAAACACACATGAAATCATTGTTTTCGTGCATTAAGTCGGAAATCAGAAGTCAGGGTCCTGGTGTACGGATACGTCGGCCGCCGCACCAACACAGGAATCCCTGGACTAATAACCACACCCAATACGCTAAACACTATTGCTTCATATCGAAGAAAGATCAGAGTCTGTGGTAGAACTAACACCATCTGATACCAATTTGTCACGACCCGTCCTTGGGGCCCGTGCCGTGACTACCCCAAGCCCGCCTTCCATAGGCCAGGGGCTGGCGACTAGCACCAAGGCGTAAATCCTGGAAAAAGGGAAGGAATTTCCTTTGAAAAGTAAACAAGCACCAAAGAGTAAGAAAGCGGAAAAGTAAACACTAAGTAAAAACTGTAACAAGCTGTGCTGAAATTAAAGGGGCCAGAAATACAAGCCCAACTGTAAAGTACAACTGAAAGGGGAAAACAACAACTGAAAAGAAAAGCCGCAGCGCCGAGACAACCTCTGGAAGTCCCACCTGAATGGTGGGAACAGATAGCCTCCACTGCTCCTCGGTCCACCTGACAGCTCCGTGTACGTCCCTCCCAGTGGTCCACCTCCAGGTACCGTCCTACTCCGCAAGCCTCCACCACGATTAGTGCTGTCCGTCGTCTGCAACCAACACAACGTAGTGCGGGCATAGCCCGTGTAGGGGTGAGTATAAGCTACTCAGTAGGGACCCTAATACACCCGAAGGTCTCCCGAAATCCACAAAGGATAAACCACAACAGAAAGATACAATCACAAAGTAACAACCGACACTGCTTAGGTATATGCCCATACATATATCTAAGTCATCAATTCTTGTTCGGCTCCAACGTCCAAGCCCAAGCACAACCTAGTCCACACCGGAAATCAAAGGTATACCCACACAGGATAACACAACATAATCCAAAAAGAAGAGTAAACAGTAATCCGCATAGAATAGCTCAACACAATCCACAAAGGAGAGTAAATAGTAAACCCACACAGGATAGCTCAACACAATCCAAAAAGGAGAGTAACACAGGATTCATCTCACACAGGTATATTTCTTGTATGACGATAAAGATGATCACTGATCCATCTAAGTCATCGGACCCACAAAGGATTGATTGGTAACTAACCCACGCAATGACCCACACAGGATCGGGCCCACACAGGACCTGTAGCACTGATCCACATAGGATCGTTGAGTGCAGTAGTCGTCGCAGTCCACTGAGGATCTCTGCACACTCATCGTCACAGTCCACTGAGAATCTCTGCACGGTCGTCGCCGCAGTCCACTGAGGATCTCTGCACGGTCGTCGCTGTCGAAGTAGCATTCGTAGCCAGCACTAGGGTTCCCACACACAACAAGCTCATTCGGGAGGGTCCGCTCCACGAGCCGAGAGGCTGATACATCAACTGTCACAATGTCCGAATTTGATGTATCCAAAAGTTTCGTATCGTCAACAGGAACTCAACGTCGCAGACGGCGCGTCAATCGGACGCCCGGTCTGAGAGTTATTGGTTTTTTCGTCCTAGGGGCCCGGTTGGTTTTTCAGGCAAAACCAACTCGACCGTACTCCACCTGCGTCCAAACCTCGGGCGGAGTATGCCAAAAGATCTGTCTCACTTAGAGGAATTCAACGAAGTCGAAGGAACGTCGATCAGACGTCCGTAGCTCAAGATATGAGCGTTTCCGCTCCGAGGGCCCGGTTAGTTTCGTGTACGAACCAACCCGGCCGAACACAAAGTATTCCGAAACCTTGAGTGCGATATACCGAAACGACCGTCTCGATCCAAGGATCGCGTTTCCGCTGACGGAACGTCGTTTGGAGGCCCGTAGCTCATGTTATGGGAATTTGACCGAAAATAGTCCGAAGATGGGGGGTCCTGGCCCCAGCCGACCCGGGCCGAACCCCCCTGGGTCGGCTGAACCGGGTCGCCCCGACCCGATCCAACCCGGCCGGACCCGGTCCGGTCCGGCCTGGGCATGGCCCGACCGGTCGGACTGGCCTGGCTCGGCTCAGCCGAGCGGCCGAGCGCCTGGGCGCCGCGGGGCGCTGCCCCCGCGGTCTGGAGATGCCGCGGCCCCACGTGGGCCGTGCTGGAGAACCGCATACGCGGCTTCTGCCACGTCCTGTGTGGGAGAACTGGACCCGCGCGGCCGCGGTTCTGTTGGCCACCGCCGGAATCCTCCGCGGGCCACCGGAGTTGCTCCGGTGGTCTGTTTTCCTTCCCGTCTGCACCTGTGCTCCTCCCGGGTTCCATTATTCACTGCGGAATCAACAAACTGCCCTTGCGTCACGATTTTCCGTCACCCGCCAAATCCGCATAACCACGAAGAGTGGCAGAGGGTCGTCGGGCCGTGTTTGTTTGGCCTGCACCCTCCGCGTTAGATAAAACAACGGGAGAAAAATAATTCAACACATGAAACAACAATTTTAATAAATTAAAATTGTTCATTTGCAACCAGTTCTTTAATTTTAAAGAAATGTTCATGGGAAAAGGGAATTCCAAAACATAATCCCTACCTCTCCATGTTGTCGCCGCGGGTTCTTCGCGGATTGAGGATCGTCGCGTCGTCGTGGTATCCGGCATCGCGTCGTCGCGGAAGGGTGGTCGCGTCGACGAACTCTGAGGTTCAAGAACAAAAATATTTAATTAATAATAATTAAATCTTTCTTGAGTTAAAAACCACAAAGGAAAAATTAAAAGAAATCCAAAACCCTCACCTCAACGAATTATCAAAGGTTTTTGTTGCGGATTAAGGAACGTCGCCGAAGAACGTCGCGGGAGAGGAAACATCGGCGTCGCGGCACATGGCGTCATGTCGTTGATTTACGAGGGTTCGGTGTTCTTCGTCAGAGGCCGACGTTCTTCGCGTTCTTCACGTTCTTCGCATTCTTCGCGTTCTTCGCGTTCTTCGCGAAGGAGGATGAAGGACCAAGAACTCTGACAAAACCTCTCAACGAGTAATCCTCCAAATTTCATGTTGGTCTTATTTTATTATTACACCAATGAACGAAAAATAGGTAAGTAATGACCCATTAATTTGTAGAATTAATTCAACCAAAGAAACCTCCCAATTAAATGGTTCGTTAAGAATTTAAGAAAACGTGTCAGTTGAATTTCATAATGACGGGTTTTCACGGGTGCGTTACTTAGCGGAAAAGAAATGGCGGGGCTCGTGCGGGCCCCACCTTGAAAATATCCTACCAAGAGGGTAGGATATTATTGGATAGTACCCTATCCATTGCAACTCAGTTTAAGTGGCTTTAAAGTGGCTTAAGAGAAATAAAATAAAGTTTGTCGAACAAATATTTTATTTCATAACTTTAAGCCCGAAAATTAAAAACCACACCCGAGCAAACGCAACTCCGGAAGAGGCGTTTCTAAGAAAATACCGGCGCTTCAATTTTATCAGTGCCCTCAAAATTCGATTCCGGGCACCGGTTCAAAAGTTAGAAAAACTCGCTCGTCCGTTCACTGAACGTACCTGAGCCAAACTTCGTAAAATGATTCCGGGCACACCGGGCCTCAGAATCAGGTTCCATCAGAAACTGCGTTCTTGTAAAATTCCAAAGAAAATTAAAAAAAAATATTTCCTTGAAATTTACGGGTCTTTACACTCTAAATCTATAAAGAGAAGATATTTTCAGATTGAGCATTCTTGAAGAAGTTTTGCAGATAGAAGAAGAAAGAATGAGATATAATATCTGATTCAGTTGATCATCATACTATAATGTATTATTGGATTGGGAAAATTATATTGAGATTTCTAGATTGAGGGATAATATGTTCATAATTTTTCAGCAATATTCTGACAAAGTATTATTTCCATATTGGGAAATTAGACTTGGGAATCAAATTGATAAATCAGAATAATTGACATTACAAAGTCCAGAGGAAGTTCTTTCCAATTCTAGGTAATATTGTGAAGAATTTTTTTGAATGTATTATTTGTGAAAATTGATCAAGCAGCACTGTAATATGTTTATTACAAAAACGTTGCATTATATCATCACGCTATTTTAAGAACATGCACTTTTGTATTGAACATAGTTCTAAATGAGTGTAAGGTAATATCCTACTAATTTTATTCCACACAAAAGCATTTTTTCTAGTGGATCATGTGGTATTTTATTTTTTCCAAACTATACTAAGGACATAGCTACTCTTTTTGAGTAGTGATCCTTGTAATTTCTTATGTTCCTATGGATATATCATTGTTTTATTTTCATCATGTTGATAACTCATTAATAGGAGGAAAATGTTCTTTCAAAAAGGGTAAACATAAAAGGGAAATGATAACACTAATTCTCCTCATCCCCTTCTCAGGGATACACCAATCTTGACTGGGAAATTACATTCCCTATGCTACTTCTTCGATGATTTGGGCTACTGATTTTGGTTTGTAATTATTTTTTGTAATACCATAGGATTGATATGAGAAATGATGCATGATTTTTTTGTTTTGACTTGATATACATGTTCAGTTATATGGATATGAAATGATTTGAAATTTATTTACCTACTTTATTTGGAAATACGGAAAAAGGGGAAATTAACCTGTTTTTCTATGATTTTAATATAAAAACTATTACAATGATATCATTCCTTATTTTATATAAAGAGTAGAATGACTACATTATTGTTTGGAGACTTGATATGGAACATATGGGTGATCCCATACATAGCCTGTTAGCACACACCCAACATACAACTTTGGTGGTGCGTAGACCGGGTTATATCTTTCGATGTAGGTAATGTTAAGGTGTCATAGCGTGGCGGTGATGTTTTCCATCAACTGGGATGGATATATGGTGGTGAGATAGTGAAAGTCTTTCTACGCTATCATATAGAGTAGTTTTTTTTCTTATTTTGGTAGTTATTTATGGTTGAACATGTACATGAATATTGTTTCTACTCTTGAGAATTTTTTCTTTCCACTATTTTGTTTTAGTTATGGAATTTATTTATCTTTTTTGTTGTTGTCTTTGTTATGTATATGTTTCATTTTATTACTTTTGGTTGGGAGAAATAATTCCATATAGTTGTTGTTTAATGATTTTGTGCTAGTCATTGGCCCATAGGGATCAGGAACGCCCTTTCGGTATGTGATGGCTTGGGTCAGGTACTCGTTCAAGAGGGTATTCAGGTCGGGTTCATCATAGTTTTGTATAAAAGGTTATTTTTCCTCAAGATTCTTATATTGGGATGTCTGATAGACAAGAGATATGATTTTTGGGACTTGAGAGGAATATTTTAGTGAGTTCTTGGCCAAATCATACTATGATGAGACTCATGTTTCCATGGGATTTTGGGATGTGTGTCTCCTGTTAGAGTTCTTATTGTTGATCTTACTTTTTACTTATGGGTTTTATTGTTTGAACAGAGATATTTCCCTTTCCTGGTCATTTATTTTGTTTTGGTGTACAGGAGTATGCCTTCGAGGCATGTTTTGTGAGTTCCTTATGAGGGTGTAGCTGATGGAACTAAATATAATACTCTAATGGATTAGAAATTTATTGAGGAAATTGTGCCATTAGTCTATTCTATTGACCAAAATTTACTACAAGCTCCGAACATGGTTGTTGATGTATAGCCATGAGTGGTAGGAGAAATGGATTGGTCATGGGAGTTCGTTCATGAGAATCCATCATCCATTAAAAGTATGAATGAACCTCAAGAGTTAGAGAATCTACTTGATAGTATCTATCAAATATTTGAATTCTTGGATACATTTGAGATTATCAAAGTGAAGTGTATAACAATCAGACTTGAGGGTCCTAGAAAGAATTAGTTGGATTCTATGGTGCAGTTAGGTAGGTATGTGGGCTTAAAAAAGATGTATTTTAAGACTCACTTCTTCCAAAAGTTTTTCAAGAGTCACTGATGATGTAAAAGTATTCATAGTTATTCTCTTTTCAATATAGAGAGCATTCAATGTCGAAATACACCAATTGGTTTACTGATCTTGTTGATTTTTCACTATAGGCTATAAAGAATGACTAGTTAAAATATTAGAAGTACCTGTAAGTTTTGCGATTAGATATCATATCACATGTATTTATGATGAATACTTTGACCTATATGGAGATAGTGGACATGGATATTATTGAAGAGATTAATATGATGGGAAATGTTGGATATTACACCCCTTATCTTCCACCTAGTGGTAGCTTTAGTGGGATGACAAGGAATAAGAAAAAGTGGTAGGATCCCTGCATGCGTGGTAGAGCTGATTCTCAACAACAAGCCTCTCCAACACCTCTAATTGTAGGTAGTCGTGTTCCAATGACTTTATATTAGTTTGGTAAGGTCAGACAAACACATAATTTATTTCCTTCACTGGAAAATATGTGTAACAACTGTTAATGTTATGATCATCTGTAATTTTTCTATCATGCTATGTATAATCCTCAACATGGTCAGAATTTTTTTTCTCAAAACCCTACAACAACACAGTCAGATTCTTCAAAGACTAGGAGGCTCCAGTCATAGGCCTTAAAAGTGAAGCACCTTTATGCAATAGATGAGTTACAATAGAGGTAGATGTGGGTATAGTGATAGTGAGAGGTTCTGTCTTTATTGCATCCTCAGTAGTGATTTTTTTATTTGATATTGGTGCTTCTCACTTATTTATATCTCGTCATTCTTTTGGTATGATTAACCTTCTAATGGAAATCATTTCTTTTGTTATGGAGTTAGCGACACCTCTTTGGAAGAGGAAATAGTAGGGGTTTCAATTTCCTTATGTGTTATCGATAACTGATGCAGATTTAATCTAGGCTTTTCTTATTCGCAATTTAGATCTTTTTTATGTCATCATCAGGATGGATTGGATTGTTTCTCATCTTGATGAGGTTGATTATTATCATCGGAATGTCTTGTTTCTTACAGTATATGGTATTTCAAGGTTATTTATGGAGAGTGGGATCTGAGGTCTGGACGTGAAGGACCTTACTTCCTATATCTTGATTTTTTTGTCTATTGTTTTAGTTAAACCCAATTATGTTTCTTTTGTTGTTGATATTCCCAACTATGTTTTATTTTTTCCTTTCATTTTCCGAGACAATTTACCCAAGCTTCCTCCAGAGAGGGAGGTCAAGTTTACTATTGATATGATGTTTGGGATGTGGCCAATATCGATACCTTATTATCATATAGAACCACAAAAGTTGAAATATATCAAGATTCAGTTGGAAAACTTAGTGAGAATGGGTTTTTTCTCCCTGGAATTTCACCTTGGGTATCCCATTGCTCTTTTCCAAGAACGAAGATAGTTCACTATGGTTGTGTGTGGATTATTGGAAGTTGAATCAGACAATATTTATGAAAAATTATCATTTTCCTCATGTGGGTGATTTGTTTGATCATTTAAATGGGGACAGTGGTTTTTAATGGTTGATCTTATGTTAGGTTATCATCAACTCAGAGTTTGGAATCTTGATATACAAAATATGGATTCGAGGAGTGGGTATAGCCATTATGAATATATTGTGATGTCATTTGGTTTGATTAATGATCCTTCAGTTTTCATTAATTTTATGAATCCGATATTTCATTAGCATATTGACACTTTTGTGGTAGTTTTCATAGATTCCATTTTTCTTTATTAAAAATCTATGTGCAAGCACGAGCACCATCTAATGTGGGTTTTAGAAATCCTAAGTAGTAACCATTTGTATGGAAATTTTTTAAAATAAAACTTTTTGATTGAATAAGTTAAATTATTAGGGAACATGTTTTGTGAGCATGGATTATCAATTTATCCTAAGAAGGTTAAGGTTTTCTGGTCGTGGGAGGATCCATGGGATGTTTTTGAGATTTGATGTTTCCTTGGTTTTGCTGGATACTACCAACAATTTTTCAATTATTTCTAATAAACATCATCACCTATGACTTATCTTACTAGGAAATGAGTTAAATTTGCATGTGATGTAAATTTTCGGCCATCTTTTGATGATATGAATATACGTATAACATCGGCTCCTATTTTGATCTTAACTAATCTCAGTAAAGGATATTTTTTTATGATGGTTCGGGTGTTGGTTTGGGTTGTGTGCTCATGTAGGAATATCATGTGGTGGATTGCAGTTTTCATCAGCTTAAACAACATGAGAATAATTACCCAACTCATTATTTAGAGCATTCCTTATTATGTATGTTTGTAAGTGCTGGTGGTATTATATTTTTGGGTAATGGTTTAATGTCTTTTCTGATCATAAGAGTTTGATTTATTTCTTTTATTAAAAGGAATTGAATCTTAGATAGAAGCGGTGGATGGAATAACTTAAGGCATTTGAATTCAATATCACCCACACCATGGGGAAGTGGAATTTCATTGCAGACGCTATTAGTAAGAAAGTTTCATTCCAAGCTATTCAGGAATCAAAGGAAGAGTGGAACCATATGAGCATTTTTTCTCAGTTGCATCTAGATGATCACGAAGATGTTCTGGGTATGGTTCTGATTAGTTTTTAGTTATCATCATCCCTCCATGAGTGTATTCTGTAGAATCATTATAAAGATAAAGAGTTTTGAGGAATTTGAGAAACCCTATATGGCGGGGAGATGGTTTCGGGTTGGTCTTCCTCTTTTGATGGTATTATCGGTTTTTGGGATTGGTGTTTCATACCAGTATCGGTGAGAAGCTTTGTTTTTTTTGATTTTCATAGTTCATTGTGGGTTTTTCATCCAAACACTATAAAAATGTATCGTTATATGAGATTGGGATTCTGACAGCTGTGTATGAAGCGTGGAATTGCTGATTTTGTGTCCCATTGTTACACCTTCCAAAAAATAAAGGTAGAAAATTTGAAACCTTCCAGTTTTCTTCAGCCCATTCAAGTTCTAGTTTGGAAATGGGATGAGGTTTCCATGGATTTTATTTGTTTGATTACCATAAACTCTCTATGGGAGGAATGTTATCTGGGTGGTAATTGATCAGTTGAAAAAGTAAACCCATTTCACTCTAACTAATGACACTAAAAATGTTGAAGATCCAGGTCAGATGTATGTGTATGAAATTATGAGGTTACATGCGGTTTCATCGTCTGTTGTTTCAGATAGGGATCCTAGATTTACTTCATGGTTCTAGAGAAGTCTTCATGTAGTGATGGGAACTCATTTTAGTTTTACTATAGCTTATTACCACATATTGATGGTTAAATGGAGATTTATATTTAGGTTCTATATGATATTATTCATTCCTGTGTCTTTTATTTTGATAGATCTTAGAATATCCATACGGGACTGATTGAGTTTTCTTATAACAAATGTTATCACTCATCAATAATAATGGATCCGTTTAATGATTTTTATAGTCTACCATGCTGATCAATTCATTATTGGGAATTGGTGGGTGAATATTCTTTGGTGGGACCAAGTGTGGTTTAGGATACAATGAAGAGTTGGTAGTAATTTTAGAAAGATCAGAAACACCATCCTTTGAAATATTCCATGGTTGACTATGTTTTCTAGAAATTTTCTCCTCATTTAGGCCATTATCATCTTGGAAAATAGTTAAAATTTGATTTGAGATATGTGGGACCATTTGAGGTCACTAGAAGCTTGGGAAGGTTTCCTATCGATTGGAATTTCAAGTTTAGTTGATAGGCATTCATGATGTTTTCCACATATTACAGCTTAGAAAATACCATCATGATCCTTCCAATGTTCTGATCTAGGAAGAGATTGAGTTAGCACCAGATGTTTCTTTTATTGATAATCTAGTTTATATCATTGACTCTCAAGTGAATGTATTTCATGGGGTTCCATTATATTGGTTATAGTGTTATGGTGGCATGGATCATATTCTCATGAGACTTGAGAGCACGAGTCATTGATGAGGGATTAGTAGCCTTACATTTTTAATAGATTTCATTCTTCCACATGACTTCCTGGGGATGGAAATTCTTATATTGGGGGTTTTATAACACCCCATTACCTAATTTCAGGTAATTGACTTCTCTTTTCTTGGTTTCTACTTTAATTGGGTGTGTCTTTGGACTCCTGATGATAAAGAGCATTTATTTGTGAAAATGACTTAATGTTTTGGGATGGATTTTTTTTAATTAATGTAGTTTGGGTATAAAATTGTTAATGTTTTTTAGGGTTCTCCCCATGTTCAGAGGACGCCTAAGGTGTTTTGGGTTTCTAGTAATAATCTTCAATTTTCACAGTTTTTAAAAGAAATACACACTATATAATGGGCGTACATGACATGCATGTTCTGCAAGAAAGATGTCAGGAATATGGTACATAGTGTAAAGTGAGTAAACTCCATGTAATGATTACACATCATGTAATAATAAAAGATCAGTTTTTAATAAAAAGGTGAAATGTTTTTCGACATATGTGATCCATG
Organism: Viscum album; assembly: GCA_963277665.1. NCBI lineage: Eukaryota > Viridiplantae > Streptophyta > Magnoliopsida > Santalales > Viscaceae > Viscum > Viscum album. Next base: position 602,612,949 of record OY728128.1, read on the forward strand.
AGGATTAAAGGACTTGTATATTCCCTGTAAATTTCATGAACAATGATTTTAGGGCAGCATGCTAGTGATATGATATTTCATTATTTTTCATATCTTTTGGATCTCAACCTAGAAGGCCTCTCTAGTAATTTTGGTAGTATCTATTCAGTCTGGATTGATCCTTTCAATGTTCGATCATTATTATGGTTGGTTTGCATCATTCTGGGAGAGTAGGTATTTCTGATTATTCATTGTTTTGATATATTTAATGTTGTTTCATTTCATTATCAAATCCCTTGATCCCTGGTGATTTTTTCCATCTATATTTGTGTTGCAATATTTTTTCAGGGGCCATTTCCTTTGATAGATATAGTGTGGCAGGTGTGCGGTCATAAGGTATGTCATTTTCTATTTTCCACAAACACCTTTGTTAAATTGGATCAATTATTATATCTGTAAATTTATTCTAGGTCCTCCATTTTCATTGGATAATCTCTTATTGTAGTGGGTTCTATTTTGGGCGTGTGCGACCCTATGTTTTGAGGTAAGTGTTTCCATCTCTAGCATGTGTTGGTGAACTGCATTGATCATGTTTTGATAAGTTGTTTTATTAAATGAAATTTCATGATATAAATGATTTTATTTGTGTGTTTGGAAATTGGTTTTGGATAAAATATTGTTTTCCCTTGGTTTTGGTAAATGAAAAAGGATTTTCAAAGCATTGTGAAAGGAGTTGTTAATAATTTTGAAAGCATGAAATAATGGAAATGGTTTGATGAATTGATTTGGATAATGGTGCACATGGGAATCCTTGGGTACATAGGTGGAATATATAGTAAAAGGTCTCATCCACTATTGTGGGATTTACACATGGAGCTTATCTATGCTCCCTAGGTCTGTTGTTCTAGGAACTTGTTAGACTTGTTAGGGGTTCACTTATTGGGTTGTTCCTCTACTCTATAGACTCGATGCATATGTCTATTGTCTTGATGCGTACATAATTTTCTATGTTAGGTATGAATTTCCTAGTTATCCTGACCTAGTGTGATCTCTGGCATGTTGTTACCTATGCTACTTCTTGGCCAATTTGGGATTCTGCTTTTGGTTTATACTATTAGGTTGTACTTTTATAAGCTTGATATGATAAATGATGCATTTTTTGTTTTGTTTTTTTCTTGGAATATAAGATGAGAAATATGGAAATGAAATGATTTGAAATTGATTTATCTTTTTTATTTGGAAATGTGGAAAAGGGAGAAAATAATCTGTTTTGCAATGCTTTTGATATAAAAACTATTAAATAGTTATTATTCCTTGTTTTATTTAAAGTTAACCATGCTTGAATTATTGTTCAAAGACTTGATATGAAACATTTGGGTGAGAACCTATGTCATGTACTGGCCTAAATACCCTAGTATCCTGATACTTAAGCCAACATTGACATGGCTCGACCAGCGTTATCGATCCCCATGGGTTGGAAACTAACACCTAGCATCATACAAGACAAAGAGAGAATGATTATTTCCACAAAAACATTGTATGAAATATATATCAGTATTCTCAAAAGAAAACGCCAGAATAGTAACATAATTCAAATAGGTATATAAACCCATATTACAACCACAAAGTACATGAAAGATCCTGAAAAAAACCAAAGTCCCAATAGATGCAACACTCTAGGTGTAAAGGATCAACAACAAGAACAACCACCAAGTGGTTCTTTCCCCTTTCTCGAACATGGAATAATATAAACTACAAAATACCAAAGGAAAAGGTAGGGTGTGAGATAAAATCCCAGTAGGGTCTCTCCAAGTGTTCTATAAATAGATACCACAAATAATTAACCAAAAAATGATTTTAATTTTAAATAAAACTGTTATGGGAGTACAATATCATATTTAAAAAAATAAATATTTTCATTTAAATTGATCGAAACATTACAAAATAATGTCGAAATAAAAATATTATATAAAATAGTTTATATAAATTCACAAGGCATATGCAAATCAGTTTTACAACTAATGGGATATATATCAGAATAATTCACAAATGAGAAAAATTGTCATTTTCCAAGAGGTATGATAGTTCCAGGTTATGGGATCCTCACACACTCATAGAGTGATAATAGAAATGTGAAAACACATCCCTTAAACACTAGTCAAAGATGACTCATCAACATCCTACCGAGGATAAGATCTGTCAAGGTATGTTTTTGTTAGAGTTGTAAAGCGTCAATCCATTGCTAGTGAAATTCAAACCTAGAATTCCCCCCCAAATAACTCACTAACTAACTAGGCTTTCATGTTCTTAAACAATAATCAATAATGGTTAAATTATTTCAAAACTATTTAAAGTAAATTTTCCCCATTTTCCAATTTCAATATGCCAATTTCTCTTTAAAATCCAAAATATGGGTTTTAATAAATTAATGCCTTTTTTAGGATAAAACCAATACAAGGTTCTTATGAAATCAATTTAATCCATTTTTTCTCAAATATATATTTCAAATAAATTTTCCAAATCAATTTCAAATCACACCCAAAATCTCTATTTCCATTGGAATTGGGGGTTTTCCCAAAATCTCGTGCCAAATCCATTTCAAATACTAATTCACACAGAATTCGGTTTTCAAAATACAATTGAAAGAAATTTAATTTCAATCATACAATTGAAGGTTAAATCAATTGTCCAATATTAAATGGAACCACCTACCTTGGGATCATGGGATTACACAATACAACTTTCGCAATGGGATTCACCAATGAATAAGTTTATAATAGAGATCAAGAAATCAAACCAAAATTCAATATCCATAAAAAATGATATTAGATTCCTCAATAATAAGATGATCCAATGAGTCCTAGTGATGAGAGATGGAGAGAGATGGATAGAGGGAATAAGAGAAGAAGTCTTACCGGTGACACTACTTGAAAATTAGGCTATAGCCATGGACCAATAGCCACGGTTTTCCAAAAATATGGATATTGGAATTTATAACAAGGATATAGCCATGGTTTTATATAAAAACATGGATATAGGATATATTGTTGATGTCTATAGCCATGGTTTTGTGAAACATGTCTATAGTGTTGTTTCTTCAAAATAGAAAGCCACAGTTCTGTAAAATCGTGGCTTTATAGTGTTTCTGTGGGGGCTATAGCCACGGTTTGTGTTAAACTATGGCTATAGGGTCATTTTACTAGACCCATAACAACAGTTTATATAAGACCATGGCTATAGAGTTTTTAAAAAGGGATATAGCCATGGTTTGAGTAAAATCGTGGTTGTATAGTTTTTTAAGGGATATATACACATTTTGTGTAAAACCAGGGCTATTGAGTTTTTTAGGACTATAGCCAAGGTTTCTCAAAACCGTGGCTATAGGTCTCTTTCCCTTACATGGGAAAAAAATAACCCAAAAATGGTGGGAATATATATCGACACAATATACATTTTATAGCCCCATTTTTAAATAATATACATCACAAGATATATCAATATATACCCAAAGGTGTCTCTGGTGTAGTGGTAAGGTTGTAGGTGCACATCGCGGAGGTACAAATATCAAATATGGTTTGGAAAACATTATTTTTGTTCTATAGCCATGGTTTACATGGGATATAGCCATGATTAAAAATTTTGGCTATATCCATGTTTCCATGGTGGAAAACTATGGCTATAGACCAATGTCCAAGGTGGACAACTATGGGGACTATAACCATAGTTTGTAAAAACATGAAAATATATCTACTTCCATAGTGGACAACTGTGGCTATAGCCCAAGAAAACAATGTCTATATCATTTATCTCTATCCAGACCAATACATACCATGACCAACTAGAACCATGGATATAGCTTATAGCCATAGTTTTGACCCCTATAGCCATGGTTTTTTACTACAGTTATAGCCAATATTTCTACTTCTGAGAGGAATCTAATGACGTTCTCCAATAATTGATCTACATTGGAAGGGGTTTCTTGGAGAAAAAATGGGTCCTTGAGATCTCAAAAGACCTAAGAGGACATCAAATCATTTTTTAGGTTGAGAGAGTGTTAATATGTGGGGTTCAGGAATATTTAAAACATTCTCCAAAAATAAAAAAGTTCACAAACATAGTTTCCAAGAGGGGGCTATACAATTTCTCAAACTATTCACCCTAACTGTGAACCCCTATGATTGGGTGAATGGTTTTTCAAACCATTCCCAATATGTGAAAACCCACACTACATGGGTTTTCATAGTTTACCTTGGGTGGGCACACGATTTGGGTAAATAGTGTGCGAACCATGAACATCTTATAAAGTTCCAAAAAATCTCCGAAATTACATTCAAAACACCAAAAAATGAGACCCAACTAGACAATGATAAAAATAAGGTAAAGGATTACTATTTAAAATTAACATTATGTTACCACCACCCCACCATAGAAAATTTCTATCCCCAGAAAGCCTTTCAAGAAGTCTCCATGTCAAAAAGATGAGGCCATTTCTCTCTCATTAGTGCCTATCTGACCCAAGTATAATGAGTATTAGAATCATGCTGCCATAGAACTCGAATAAAAGATATCGTCCTCCCATGATGTACCTTGGTTTATGAATAAACTATCCTGACTGGATTCTTAGTCCTGGATAAATCAGGATCAATGTAAAGATCACTCCAACTCATAACATGAGATTGATTCAAAAGATACTTTCATTGCTATGATATGTGGAACAAGTTATGCATTGATGTCAAATGTGGTAAAATTTATAAATGATAGATCAGTTTCCCATTCTGACCAATACCCTCAAAAGGTCCCACAAAACATGGAGCAATATTCCCTTACCTCCTCAACTGGCGATGACCCGAATGAGGTGAAATATTCAAGAACACCTGTTCACTAACTGAAAACTCCAAAATTTGATGATGATGATAAACATATGACTTATATTGGATTTGTGTCATGAAAATTATATAACGATGAAATTAAATATTTATTGTCATATCTTGAACTAAACATTGTCCAACCAAGAAAGTTTCACTAATCTCCACCCAACACAACAGAGACTTAGAAGGTCGATTATACAATGCCTCAAAAAGAGTCACCGTGATTGTGAACCAGTATCTATTATTATAAGAAAACTCAACCCATCCCAAATTTTCATCCCACCCTCCACTAAAATCAAGGACACAATCGTGAATCATATCCTCAAGATTATTTATCACCCTCTTAGTCTTGCCATCCGACTATGGATAGTATGCCATAATCAAACAAACCTAACATCCCAACACCTCCTAATGGCCTCTCCAAAAGTGAGAAGTAAATTGGGGATCTCTATCACAGACTATAGAAGATGGAACTCCATGTAAATGAAAAATATCTCTCACATAGATATTTCCCAACTCCTAAAATTTGATTGTATCATGAATGGTTATAAAGTGGTCTGATTTGGTCAGCCTATTGATCACAACCCATGCCACATTATTCTATTTATAGGTACATGGAAACCCAACAACAAAGTCCATAGAGATTTCATACCACTTCGAAGTCAGCACTGGAAGTGGATGAAGAAGGATTGAAGGTCTCTGGTGCTCAGTCTTGACATGTTGGGAAATATAACAATTAGAGAAAAAAATCAGTAATTCCACATCTCACACCTGTCCACTGGAATTATTGTAGCATGACATATAATATCTTTTATTTTACGGGAGCACTACACATTGGGAATTAGGTAAATACACATCACATCTTTTCTCATGGAAAAAGGTACAATTTACCAGTTCCGAAAACATAGAATAACCTCTATGGAGAATGACCACTCAGCAATGGTCTCCCCACTATATATAGAGTTCATACTTCCACATAATTCATCATTAAAATGTTGTTCATAAAAAATAATCTCTAGAAGAGTAGAGGTCAACTGAAAACTAGCCAAGACAACCTTGGACCCTATTTTCTAGACTCTAATATTAAACTGTGCAAAAATATCAATCAAGTTCCACTCTTCTGATGATTCATTCACAATCTATGTCGAATGATTCAATCTCAAATCATCTACAATGTCATTCTCTTTCCTCATGGTAAAGACAATGTAGAATTAAATATATTATAGATATTATACCCAATTCTTCTAGTAGAGAGTCAAATAATTTTGAGATGAGATATAACTAATGTTATTGTGGTCGTAATACATGGTAAACCTTCCTAAAAAAGTTCATGTTGCCAAATATTATGTGCATGCATCAAAGATGCAACTTCAAGGTCATGGGTTGGGTAATTCTGCTCATGTGGCCTAATATTAAGAGATCCATAAGTGACGATGTGATCACCGTATTTAATAACACAAACCGAACAAAAACTTGATGTATCACAAAAGAACAATATACCTACCCGAACTCTGGAAGAGTCAACACCGATATAGTAGTCAAAAGATATTTCATCTCAATAAAAGAACTCTGACATTTCTCATCCTAAGAAAACTTCACTCCCTTCCAGGTTGGAGTAGTCATCGAAGTATCCAACTTTGATAAGTCCTTTACAAACATGTGATAGTATCTAGCTAAAACCAAGAATATTTGAATCTCGAAAACATTACACGGTTTCTCAAATATTATAACAGCTTTCACCTATCTCAAATAAAATAAAATACCATGTTCCAAAATCATGTGTCCTAAGAAATTCACTTCCCGCATCCAAAAATTACATTTTTAATGCTTGGCATAAACTTAGAGGTTTCTCAACAATTCCATAACTACTCTTCGATTATGCTCATGATCGTCATCAGACTGAGAGTAAACAAGGATGTCATCCACAAAGACTATCACAATGGTATCAACATACTCATGGAAAATCCTAATAATTAAATCCATAAATACTACAGGATCACTGGTTAGACCAAATGGAATTACAAGTTACTCATAATGTCCATACATTCCCTGGAAGGTGATTTTTTAAACATCAAATTATTTTATTCTCAACATGTGATAACCAGATCAACGATCAATCATTGAAACCCACTTCCCCCCTTTCAACTATTCAAATTGATCATCATTACATGGAAACATATAACTTTTCTTTTCTGTGACTCGATTGAGTTTCTAGTAATCAACAAAAAGGCGGAGTGACCCATTATCTTTCTTAGAAAAGTGAACATGAACTGCCCAAGGTGACACACTCAGGTTTATAAAGCCATTCTCTAAAAGATAATCCAACTGAGTTTTCAAATATTTCATTTTATCTATTGATATTCGGTAATATGGAATAGATTTTGGCTGAGTACTAGGTAATAAATCTATAGAAAACTCTACCTCCCTCCCTAGAAGAAAAATAGAGAAGTCGTAAGGGAAAACATTAGGAAACTCAATGAAAATTAGAGGGATATAATCACTAAGGATTCTCACTCTCAGTTAAAAGAAAACAAAAATATTAATTTACCTAAATCTTGATAAGAAGGTATACCCTACTCGACCTCGGGTCTCATTCCCCCTGAAAGATATGGCTAACCCAATCGGGTGACACAAAGGATACCCGTGAAAGATAACAATCAATTCGAACATTATTATCATTGACCCTATCCATCCCAAATATGACATCAAGAGGTTTCATGTTGGGAACCATAAAATCCCAAGTAAGATCAATCTATGATAAAGATAAAACACAAGTATGATAATAATGACCATGCCCTCTCTTCATTTTGAGGGGTGTATTAATATCCATAACATATGATAAATGATCCATAGGAAGATTTAGAATATTTACAATACAAGTTGAAATTAATGAGTGAGATGCAACCATTTCAAATAAGGCAGTCACTAAAGATGAAAGAATTGTGATGGTACCTATCAAAATCATTAGACCTATATCTTCTTCCTCTAGAGACTCTTCCACTACGTGAAGAAGCTTATTTCCAAATGTTTATGGGTGGAAACCCTTTGTTCATGAAGAATATAACTTCACCATCATATATTTTTTCATTGATAATCCTATGCCACTACATAGAGTATAATAGATATGAAAAAACTTCTATAAGTGACCTATGTGTTTGCAGGAACAACATATCTTGGGTCTGTCAGTGAAAACCCATTTCGAGTGCCCAGTCTTGCCACACTGGTATCAAAACAAAGGGCCTCTTCTAGGTACTACAGGAGGTATAAAAGCACCATATTTTAATGAAACACCACGAGACTCATCACACTTCCTCTTTCCATTAATGGAACTATCAAAGCTTATACATGGAGAAAAAGTAATCCCTATCAATCCTAAATTTCCAGCTAGGTCATCTTATTCATCAATGCTCTATCCAACACATCAGTATAAAAAGGTATTTTTAACAAGAATACTTGAGAACTAATATCCTATCAATTCCCATATCTAACCATTGAGTCTTAATCTTTTAATTTGATACAATATTTGGGGAAAACTACACAATCTCAGAAAAGTGATTTTTATATTCTATCATGGTCCTATCAACCTACTTGAGTTTAAAAAACACTATAGCCTTAACTAATTCCATCAACTCTAGATAGTGATATTGCCCTGCCAGGATCAATGTGTCATTGAGAGGTGGTTGAATCAGTGATATATTTTTCTTTTATGTTTCCTTTCTTTTTAAACAACATTTTCCTCTTATTAAAAATTTATAACATTAATGAAAAAAATAAAACATATATAAGTGAATAGTTATTTACAAGGTTCAATACTCAACAAGAGTATATATGTCCTATGAATTGGTTTGAAACAATCCAATACCACACAATATACTAGAAATCAATCCTTTTGGGTGGATAAAAACAAGTATGATATACCTTTAAACTTGTGTAGCACTATGATCAATACAATATTGCATGTGATTCGCTTAGCAAAAATGATGTAATAAAATTTTTGTAATAATTAATGAAACCTTCACAAGTTGGTTCAAAACATGTTACTATGTTTCCTTATAAAATTTCAATTTAGATGACATTCAAAAAAAATATTCACTTTCCTACCTAGTAGCACATAAGAGCTTATTTGGACTTCATAATGATACTCAATTTGATGTCTCAGTCTGATTCCTCTATCTGATACCTTAGTCTTGAAAACATATAATAAATAATACCTTTGAAACAATTCTGAACCACTTGAAACTTTCCCCGTAAATTTTTTCCCTATGTCTCAGTCCGATATGGTAAATTTGTATATGATCTTATTTATTTTTCTTCTGTTCGGAAAACTTCTTTAGGAAATCCCTATCTAGAAACTACTTCATTATTCCAATACTTTCTTCACTTTCTCTCTTCACATGTGAATAGTACATGTGTCATTTAAAAGTACAATGTACTTTATACTATTCATATGTGCGCCAAAAGTTGTTTTTGTATGAATATGAAATGTTTTATTACTTAACCAAAGTTCTTGAATCTCAAGCTTATCATTTATTTAGGATCCATATTTGACTTCTTAAACTCATCTCAATTCTTCAAAAAATTCTTGAAACATCTCAAAACATCAACATGCTTTATAATTTCTAACACTTCTTCAGTCTGATACCAATTTTTACTCTGATGTTGTTCTTATTACAATGAATACATATCAAAACTAAATACATCTCATTAGGATAATCCATAACAATTTTAAGACATAAAATAATTCGAATCTCTTCACCATTTGAAAACAAATAAATTAATTCTCATTAGGAGGATCTATACCAACTGAAAAAACATACAAATTTGAAATCATTACTCTATAAACATAGATTCAACTTCTGAAGCTGTTGAAAATATCCTTTGAAAATACTTTAGCAACAAACACTCACTTGACAAAACATCTTCAAAACTATTTAAACAACACTTCTTTTACTTATTTTTCTCATAACATTTTTCCTACAACTTATGATGTCCAAAATTCAATGAATTATCAGTTCCATCATGAATTTGAAGAATCGGTCTTTACTTCACCCCAATGGATTGGTGTCAACTCTAGTCCGATGAGTTAGGACCACATTATGAGTAAAAAACAATAATTTTGTTATTTTTTCTCTTGACTCAGATGTAACAATACAAAAAATAGTTCTCTTTTATCTTGACCCAATTTAAATACAATTCATCCTTATGAAAATGGTTGTCTACATAGTTGATCATCTTATGGTTAATAGGTATCTGATCTAATACCGTTCCTCAGTCCCAAAAACCTCCCACTATCTTATCAGTCCCAACAAACTCCACATACAAATATATGTCAAAAAACCTTTCTGCCTCTGAAAAATTGTTGGAATATAACATCCGATGGACTGATATTAACAGAAACTTCTTTCCTTTTTTTAATATTTTTCAAAAAGACTTCTGGAAAACACCAACTTATTTCTCTAATGATTTGTATTTTGTGGATTATTGGTCTGACTAAAAACAATCATCTTCATATTCCCACATTTCAAATAACACTTCCTAGTCTTCAAATAATTCGACATTCGGTGATCCTCACACCGATGAACTAATACCGGAAAATTTTTACATTATAGTTTTTTTCTTCCAAAGACTTCTCTTGAAATCATGACTTCCTCGTGACTTTGAGAACTTTAGGGTCAATATATAATCTTCAAACTTACTTTGGAATGTTTTATAGCTTTCCATCCCTTCGACATATTCTATCATTCCAACCAAACCTCAAATTCGTTAGAAAAACTTGTTCACCCCTTTCCTCAATAAGGCATGCATCACATGTTTCCTAGACAACTTATGATTTATGAGAACTCCAAGATCAGAAAATCATCATCAGATTTAGTTTGGAGACTTTCATACTCTAATACACTTTCTCATACCAATGAAAAAAATTCTTTTCAGATACAATGTGAGTTCGAAAAACAACTTCATTCACAAAACATCTTCAGAACAGAAAACTGAAACCATGGAAATTTCTTATAAAAAATGTGTCCAATTTTATGATAACCTTTCAAAATTTAATTATTATTATTTTGGTCACCAAAACTTAAAAATTAATGTGGATTCATTTTATTAAAAAAAATTACAAAATAATCAGCACACATTTCAATCATCCAAAAACCTACTTTAGTAAACTTGGTCCCAATGATATCCTCTTTTGTATATTATTATCATCCAAGATTCATAAATCACTAAACATTGAATCCTCAAATTATGGATTACTTATCAACAATTCTAAGCCTCCATGAGAAAAATTATTGTAGGAAACGAGATTCATTGATAGTAAATCTATGTTGTCTATAAAAGTGACTCATGAAACTTATTCATCTTTCCATCTTTTCATTATGCCTTTATTCACTTATTTCACATCCATATAATAATAAATTTCCAACAACCACTCCAACAAACTATAATAATATCTCACACACTTACATGCTATGTTCACAACATACCCACAACTCCCCCTATATACACGCTTCATAAAAGGTTTAGCACATATAAAGGGATAGATTTATGAAACATGGTTTTTATCCCCCTTGAAAACACCATCTAAATACTAGATGAGAGGGGGGAAAACACATACCTCACCCTTGTAGAGAATGAGGTTTTATGACCATGTTCAAACTCATCTGGAAAATTATTCCTTCTATAATGGTTTTGTGTATATGTCACAAACTTATTCCGATGTAGAAACATACTCTAGATTCCATTAATTATTCTCCACATGATAATTAATTAAATGATATTTTATATCAATATGTGCTGAATGAGGATATTATACTGAGTTTCTTGTAATGTTTATGGAACTCTGATTATCATTTCCCAAGAGAAAGGGTAAATTTTCTTCAATAAGTAAGTCTTCCAACTGAGTCTTCATCCACATAAGTTGGGTAATAGATTGAGTGGCTGAAACATACTCATATTAAGTCATGATAAGAGTTACTTAATTGATTTTACTAGTATAAAAACTTTCAAAACATTTCCCTAGAAAGAAAACTCCACCAGATGTGGATATTTTATCATCAATAATTCTTTCCCAACCAGCATTTAAATACCCAAACAGGTAAATTCTTTCTAAGATTTCATACCTCATTCTTAAATCTATTGTGCCATTGATATATCTAATAATTATTTTTCCATCCAATAGGTGTGATTCTTTAGGGGAACATTGGAATCCTGAAAATAAGGTATCAACATAACAAATATTTGGTCATGAGGTAGACCAATATAACAAACTTCCAATAAGATTCTGAAACTCTATGGTGCCAAATTCCTTTATATATTTTTAAGAAGCTCCTTAGCATACTTTTATAGAGAATGAAATATGTTTTTCTTATTTTGTGAAACATTAAACCCAATAATGTATTTTTTTCACCTAGTATAGACATTTCAAACAACTCTTTCATCTCTTTAACAAACCTTTCCGGAGTTCTTTCATCATTACTAGAAAATATTATATCAACAACATACGTGATTTAAATGAGGGAAATCTTCTGATTTTATTTAATTTATATATTACTATCAACCCTTCCTTTCATGATGTTAAAATTCCTTAAGAAAGTATCCAATTTTAAATACCATTCCCTTAGAGATTTATTTATCCCATACAAGGATTTATTCAACTTACAAACATAAATTTAATCCTTTCCAATAATAAATCCATATGTTTTTTCAATATAAACATTTTCATCAAGATCTTCATTCAAAAATTATGACTTCACATCCATATAAAATATTTTGTAACTTCATTGTGGAAAAATAGGGAGAATGATTTGAATTGTTTATAACCATTCCCCTCGATAAAAAGTCTCATCAAATTCAATGCCTTAAATCTATGAGTGACCTTTTCACACTAACCTTTCTTTGTTTCTTATCACTTCACCAGCTTCATTCAACTTGTTTTGGAACAACCACTTTGTACCAATAATATTTTTTTCATTTATATTAATTATATGTTCCCAAGTATCATTCTTATTAATCTAATCTAACTCATAATTCATATCCTAAATCCATTATGGATTCTCAAAATCTTTTATAAAATCTTTTGGATTAACTTTTGAATTCAAATAAGTATGTGTAATAACTTTTTATGTTCTTCTTATTTTAAGATTTTGAGGTTGATCACCGATTATATTTTGAGATTGTTCTTACCTCCTAATCCTAGAATGATATACTTGATATTATTCCTCATCACTAGAAATAGTTGAGTCTGGTTCATTTTATTATGTTGGATTATAATTTTTTTCATCCTTATCAGAACTCTTAACAAAAAATCTTTCATCATATTCATCTTACTTATCTATAGTAGTTTGTTTAACATCTTCCTCAGCCATTTCAATAACATTCACATAAATAGATTCAAATAATATTCATATTCTTTTGTTGAAACATATATATATCCTCTTAAATCTAGATCATATCTAAGAAATAGTTTATCTTCTCCTCACTGATCAAGATTTCTATTATTTCCACCATTGTTCTTTAAGATGTAGGGACTCCCAAAAATTTCAAGTGTTTCAAACTTTGCAATATTTCATAAAAAATTTCATAATGATTCATATCAGAAGTTGGAATATAGAAACATTGGTTCAAGATATAAAGATTTGTACTCATGGATTGCCTCTAAATATAATTAGAGAAACCACGTTCAAATAACATAGTTCTCACTAATTCAACCAAAATTATATTCTTTCATTCAAAAATTACATTTTGTTATGGTGTGTATAGTGTAATGAACTCATATAGAATTCCATGTTTTTAGAGATAAATTTTGAAATCTTTATTCTTATATTCACCACTATTATATGTTCTCAACTTCTTTACATATTAACCACATTTATTCTTAGTTTTTCTCCTAAAACTTGTAAACATCTTCAATGCATCTGACTTATGTTTTAATACAAAGCATAATTAATTGATTAAAATAATAAATAAAAGTAATGAAGTACTTATCCATGTGAGTTTATTGTTTTCTCATTGGCCAAAAAATATCAAAATGAATAAGTTCCATGGGCTGTTTTGAACTAATATCAACTTTATTATGCACAGAGTTTGTAATCTTACATTTTTTAAAAATCGTGCAACACCAATATATTCTTATTGATATTTCAGGAATTCCACAAACACTATATCTCATTTAGAATGTAATCATGTTTCTCTAACACATATGTCCCAAAATTTTATTCCACAACTTATTTTCTTCTATCACGCTTATGTAACCTGATTTTCTCACTTCACCAAAATGAAACATGTTTCCTTTTTTTTATTGGAATCTTGTAACAAATTTTCCATTTTCCTCTCTCTTCACAAAAAAGCATATTTTCTGAAGAAAAAAATTACCCTCATCAAAATGTTGTGAAACACTTACCAAGTTTTGTTTCAACGCATCAACAAATATGTATTTCTTGGATTTCAATTTTTCTTCCCCAATAATAGTGGATCCAACACGGTCGATTCTAATGGATTCAACATTGAAAGATTTTACTATTACTTCTTTGAAGTCTTTCACATTCTTAAACAATTTTAAGTCTCATTTAATATGAGAAGAGAACTCACTATCCCAGATCCAAGGTCATTCTTCTTTTGTACCTTTGTGAGTGGTTTCTACAAATAAAATTTATTTTCATTTCTCTTTCTCCACTTATGGATTATGAGAAATGTAGTAAAAAAAATTTGTGCCAGTAATAACACAATACATCCATTTTCAATATATATAAGTTGTTCACATATTTCATGTAATGCCCTGACCCCAGAAGCCCAGAGTCGGTGCATTATTACATATCATTGGAATGATCACAAATAATCAAGTCTCGAAAGAACGATTAGTTTAGCAGCTTTGGAAGTAATAGATACATTCATAAGGTTTATATTACATCATAAAATAGAAAACTACAACAACATTTTTCCATAGACAACACAGAGATCCCATAGACTATGCCTACATGTTAGTCATCATATACTTCTTCGCATCATGGTAAAAATAAAACATTGAAAGGGGTGAGCTCAAATGCATAGTAAGGGTAAGCAATATAGTGGAAGATACCATAAATATTAATCATGGTGAATAATTAAAAACACATTCTTAATAAATAAATTAAATGGTCACTTTATGGTAGGAATATGATCTGAGTAAATAATTGCATAATAAAACATAGTCATGGGTATTCTACTAGTCAAATAACCACATGAAATACCAATAGATAATCTCATAATGACATAATGCATAATTTCAGACATCATAACAACAAATTCAAGGCCTCGTTCCAAGAATACAAATAATATTTGGTCAAGGCCTTGTGCCAAGACAATAGTTTGTCTCATGAGACCTACCAATTCATCGATGAGCTATATCATGCTCCACCCGTCACTTACTACATCCAATGAATTCCTCATATGAAAATTTTGATACATAACATAAACATTCATATTAAAACTACCATAAAAAATTTCAATACTTTATCCACAAACCTTGACTGGTATAAAAAATAGAACATCCACGGTCAAACATTAACATTCAATACAATATGGAAGATTGTTTTGTTACATATTAACCTCAATCGAAAATAATGATGGATGTTGACATAGATGAAAATAATCATCAAAACTATTTGAGTGAAATATCCCACGTTTCCTTGAAAAAATTTAAAAGTATAACTATTTATCATGAAGCCGCTTAAAATAGATATTTGAATCAATGTGTCCCATACCAATTTGAAACTTTTAAAAGTAATTTTAATTTTAAAACATTAATGTCCATATAAATAAATAGTTTAAACCATTTTTAATACATGGATGTTGATGAGAATGATTTATAATAATAAATCATTAAAACATTTAAAATGATATTTTAGATAGAGTTCCTAACCAAAAGAGAGACACTTGAATAAAAATAATTGAGGTAATCAAAAATTTATAATATCATGATAATAAAGGGATTCGTGATATACTATGTCAAAGTAAATTATATACAGCATATAATAGTGAATTGGTGTATAACAACAAAGAAGTCTCAATGGAATGTAAATTGAGATGAAATCTCTTATAAAGATCATATTCTTAAGTTAAGGATAAATCACCAACATAATTATGTGTGAAAAATATAAATACACTAAATATTATTGGATATTCAATGTAAATCAATCATAGTAAATTCACACAAATTCTTATAAAAACAACACTAATGAATTGGATGTTTAACTCAATAAATAGAGATTGAGTTAAAATTACTCTTATAAAGTTCATATCAATGACTTGAGAATTTATCAATGGAGTGATTATGTGTATTAAAATTATATACAGAGAAAGGGTAGTGGAAATTATTACAAAAATAATAAATAGTGATTCCAAAAATAATCATGGAGTAAAATAATCAATGAAGTATGAGTAAAGCCGAATGAGTGGAAATTGAAATTTGTATTTCCCTTACCAATTTGGTAACTTACAAAACAAACATCCCAAGAATGATGGATCAAAAAATGAATATGTAATTAATCATAAATAAAATTATATTACAAAAAGAATATAATCATTGGGCAGTACATACACCACACACAAAAAATAGTGGCATTATGACATGAATCTCACAGAAATAGGATGTTAGATGAAAACCCTTACTTCATTGTAATCAATTGAGTCGTATGGAAATAAGTTAATAATAACCAGTTGAATCATAGAATACGATGAATATAAAGAGACTCCTGATAATATATATATCAAATGATAGTACACAATACACCTTATTTAATAAATAACTGGCGAACAATGGAAATCTCACGGAATTAAATGTGAGATAAGAAACCCCTTACTTTCTACTTTTCTTTGGACTATGGAAGGTTAAACTCCTATATAATGGTGAAATAATTGTTATTAAATTATAAAATAATCATTTACATTAAAATGAGGTTATATAGGATCTTTTAATATTTCATTGTTAATAATATTTTAGTATTATCATCTTTTCGGGTGTTAACTGATTCGTTTTCCTTTGTATGATTTGTTTCGTAAGAAGTGTTTATTATGAATAGGATGTATCTTATTCATATTAAGATTGATATCAAGTCTTTAAACATTATTTTTAATCATAAAATGAAAAATATTCTTGAATAGATTACGATGGGGAATGAAACTCATCACGTTCGTGGAGACAGTAATCCGTACGTACGCACAAGCGACAATATCATTGTTTTTATATTAAAATAATATATAATTGGATGTTATATCATATATAAAGAATAATTATAATTTTATATTTATTATTTACATCAATTACTCATCATTATTAGACCCATCCAAATAATAATGTATTGAATAACAATTACACCACGACGTGGAGCCAGTAAGTCGTACGTACAAACGTACGGTGACTTGTCATTCAAAGGATGGAAATAATAATGAATATGGTTTTACCATATTTATAATAAAATCAAAATATATAGAAGATATTGGATTTATTATTTTAGAATGGAAACATTAAATAAAGAGGAAGTGGAAGAAGAATGGAACTTGAAAGAGGTGATGAAATATTTACCTCTTCTCTGGGTTCTTCCTTTTGATATGATCAAAAGGGACCCTTAAGTTGGATTTCTGACTAAAAGAAGGGCTCTAAGATGAAGGGAGGAAAATTGAGAGGGTATTTTTGTAGGGTTTGGACGAGACAAAAGGCTTTGAGCGTGTGAATTTTAGGGAAGGGGGAGTTCCCTTTTATAAGAGGGGTGAGGGGCACCTTAGGAAAAGCTAGAAATATTGTTTTATAATAAAATAATTTTTGGTTAATAATGGCTCAAAAATGAATTACTTAAATTATATGGTGGTGATGGGTCGAAATCCACTCAACCAATAGGTTTTAGATAGGTTTGGATCACTATATTAACCTTATCTTTTAGATTTAACTCTTAGTTAACTAGTTTGCCATTTACCATGTCTCTTTGTATTATTATATTATATGGTTAATAAACTTACTATATACCTCTAAGAGAACCCCAAATGGTTCATTAATGATACACATATCAATATATAAGTCTTTTGGACGAACCTTATATTTTTATGAATAGAATATCAATTAATTATATATTATTTTTTAAAAAACTCTTGTATGTCAATTTTGACACTATTTGGTATTTTGTTTTTGCTAAATTCATAACAACATCATTAATTAAAAAAATCATAAAACCAACCCTAATATTTCTTATTAACCTATAAAATTATTTTAATTCATAAAAAGTATCAAATTACATTTATTTGGATATTTATAATGTTAATTATTTTATTCTTTCATTAATTATGTAATTACTACATCATCATTGTGTCATAATTAAATTAATTTATTTAATGTCAAAAAATATAAATAAAATTAAATTATGTTGTAAATATTTTTATATTTCTAATGAATATTTATAATCTACTTTACCTTATTTATAACCCATTTAAAAAATGGTTTAGTTATTATGCTTTGAATTTAACACTTTAAACTCTTCTTTGAATTAAAAGATAATAAATGTCCTAATCTAATACAAGTGGACCTAAATGATCATATTATATTCCTAAGGTTGGTTTTCATCGAATTAATCTTATAAAATTGAATTAGTAAATGTGTTAGAGTAATAATAATATCATTTTTAAACTTAATTACACTATTATCTTTTAACAGTGGTAAATAAAAGTCAACAGTTACTATTCACCACAATTATTTTTATCTTATTGAAACAAATTTTTCTTACTGATATAAACCATGGCTCTCGGAGATTTGAAATTCAATTCAAAAAATTGTTAAAATTATGTTTTATTCAAATTGGCAAATGATCCTAAGAGGTGGGTAAAAGACGCTTAAAAAGTTAAATAAAATTTATGTATATATAAAATTATAATAAAACAACTCCAATGAATTACATTAAACTTATATAGGTATTGTGTATCTATTTTAAACTAAAATAAATTTAAATAAAATAGATAATTATTTAAATAAAAATTTATTTTTAAACTGTAACTCAGTGTTTTTCACTATTCTTAAAAAATCGAAACATTTCTGAAAAATACCAAAAATTCACCCTAAGTTAATATCCATATTCCGAATCCAAAAATGAAGTAAATTTTGAATGAGAAAATAAATAACATTTCAAAAAGTGGGTATTACTATTCATAACAGCTAGATTGATTGGTCGTTGTGTGTTTGAATCACGAAGTTGCGTACAATGTAAGCTATTACATTATTCAAAGGGAAAAGTATCATGGAAGCTTGGGGTGTTACATTATACAACCATTTTGGAAATTATGTCCTCAAAATTTTTAAAATTGGGATTGGGAACACAATTGAAAGTCCCACATCGGAAAAAGAGTCAATAAAACTATCACTTTAAAAGAAAAAAAGTGAAGTACAAAGGTCACATGAGAGAACCCATACTAGGATTCTATGTAGGAATACATGGATATGGGAGATAAACTAAGTGTCATGTTCTGATGGAGAGGGATATAAAACACGATCAGGAGAAAGTTAACAACAAGAAAACCACAACCTTGTGATGGGACAAACGATCATTAGTTTTCTAGTAGGAAAAGTAACCAAACAACATTTTTTTTGTTTTAAGTTACATTTCATAAATATGGGGAACTTATTTATGAGATTGACTATGAACATAAAGAGATATAATTACTTTTTATGTAGAGTTTCATTCATTAATAACTTTCAGCCACTAACTCATTTTTTTTTCAAATGATGAGTATTCAAGATGACATGGTCACACCTGAAGAGCTAGAATAAACTTCTAGAGAATCACATGACCCATAAAAGATAAACTATATATTTACCTTTTCTATAGAGATTAATCCAATCCAAAATGGTTAGTACATGATCATATGATCCCCCAAATGGATATGCCTTTAGAGAAATAAACATTAATCATAATTTATAAAATTAAACCAACAATACCCCAAAGTTTAATAAATACCATTCAATAAAAAATTTTCTTTAAAATCCTTCAATATGATCCAAACTAATATTGAAACCCAAAATATAAAATAATTTTGTTATGTAGTCTTCCATATTAAATTGTCTTTTCCAAATGACATCGACTACTCTTAAAGTCACATACTTCAAAGTAATTAACCTAATCACATATTCAAAAATATATGTTAATCATTTAAATAAATTACCTAAATCATTATAAACCCACAATAAATACCTAGATAAAAATAAACCATTAATCCTCAAATTAAATCCCATAGTATTCCATTTTCCTTAGGCATATAGTGTTCCCAACAGAGCAAACGTCTTCCAAAATAACATTTTTCACTTTATCACCAAATCATTTTCCTATACTAAGGGTATTAATTTGATAAGAAATAAAATAAAAAATCAACTTATTATTGATCAATAAAATTATTTAACTAAAAATAATTAGTCACACTAACAAGGGACTTCATGTAGACAAGTGGTAGGCAATAAATCCCAATCACACTCTGGTTGTGTGTTCGATTCCCACAGCTTTGTCCGACGCAATGGGTTGTCACACGGTTTGCGTGTTGTCCTTTTTCAAATACAAAATTTTATAACATTACCAAAATGATGTAAATTCCTCAAAATAACCATAACATAATTTATCAACAAATGTTATCTCATACTGTGCAATTTCATCCCAAAATATAATAACAGGTAATTTCCTCAAACTCAATGATCATATAAAACCAAATGGTTATTTATAACTATATCCACAAGATAAAAGATAATTCTTCCTCAAATATCATTTTCACATAAAAACTGTACATTTACATATACTAGTGAAAATTATTCCAATGTAATCCCATCAACAAAAAGGACTAATACTTTTAAACATTTCTCCAACCATTTATTTCCACATAGCTTCTCCTTTGATGAAAGAAAATATCATATAGAATAGGAAATTCACTCAGGTAATAGACATGTCCCCTACACTTATGGAAAATGAATGTAAATGGATTCTTGGGACCATTTTTATTTTCTTCCATATTAATCTTAATTTTTCCTCAGAAATTCTTTAATTTATGTCCTTATTTCCCACACATAAAGAATTTCTTTGTTTCATTGATACACTTTCGTAAGTGACTCCTTCCACATATCCACCATGATGGAAATTGAGGTTTATTTTCTCCATGGTATCCACTACTATATATCTTATCACTCATCAACATTATCTTCTTTGATGACTCAGGGAGTTTATTAATATATATATTGTTGATGTCATGAACAACTTGGGTCAACCCTGAACTGGTCACCCGAGCCGGCCCGTGACATGGCCCGAGAGGTGTTCCCGATCATCCCGAGATGGCGACAAAGCGCCAGGGCATCAACAGAGGTTATGGGAACGATTTTTTCCAATATAAATAGATAAAGTAGTAGAAATAAAACAGAGGAATGAAAAATAAACAAACTAAATAAAAATACTAAATAGGAAGAAAATGAAATAAAACTAACCGAAAGAGAACCACTATCTCTGTGTGACCTTGTGGGTCACTCTCCAACTCGCGACCAAACGTCGGCCAAGGAAAACACACCCAAGATGTAGCCTACAAAAACACTAAAAATAGAAAAGAACTATAGGAATGAGTATTAAAACTCAGTAGGATATCCTGATATCTATTCCCAATGCACTTCCACTAAATAAAGAAATTTACTAATTCTAGGTTTGAACTAAATTATATAAAATTTTATTTTTCACACACAGGTTAATTTCTAAAACAAGTATCATTACATTGACCTTTTTAATTTATAAAAAAGTTTAATGTTTGAAAGGAACATGTGTATAGCATTTTAAAACATTTCTGCATGCAATTTAGAAATTCAAATTTTAGTTTCTAGTCAAAGGGAAAACCGTACACAACACACCACACACACTAAGGGAAATGGAAAATAAGTGGAACACAGGGGCCAACTACTGATCTAGACCTCTCAATCGTCCACCACATACAAATAAATAGTAAAAGAAACATGGGTCGAACCTAGGAGATCGTGAACAATCTAGAACGTACTATACAAGTGATTTATCCTCAAGGCATGCCCTAACTCGATTACATCATAACACCCTATTGCTCGGCATATCCCTAGATGGACTAACTGAGGGGCCCAATCCCCATAGCATCAATAACTCAGTATTCCCCTGCTATGGGGCCACTAGCCTATGCATATTCTGAACTAGTGCAACAATCATTCTCAGAAGATTCACTCAATATGCTAGGTTCTCATGTCAACACATTCAATAAAAAGGGGTGCGTCCACAATGTAATCAATTAGTCATGGTGAACTAATATCACACACAACTTACGCAATCAACGCACACCAAAGATCACCCCAGAGTGGGTTTTTAAAAATAATTTCTTTTATTAAAGTTCCAAATGGGCCTTCACCAATTTTAAAGCAAAACCTCATTTCTCGAGAAAACCCAAAACCCTTGTTCAGAATAAATCATTTATCTTTAAAACTTGAAGTACATTTGGAATTCCGTGAATTAAGTTTAAATCCCAAATGAGAATTCTTTCAATACTAGGCATCCATTCATCAAGAAAATGTTTCAAGTGTTCAGTATAAAATTAACGGCCCTTCCACACCAAATAATCATTTAAAAATTAATTATCTTATATTATTTCTCATTCATCAAAATTAATAAGACATCAAGAAATTAATAAATTCTAAATTTAATGGTGAGTGCAGTGGGGGACCTACCTCGACCCATAGCTCGGTTACGACAACGATGCAGTGTGTCCCAACTTGCGCACAAGCATGTGCCACTTGTAAACGACCGAAATATCACAGAAAAACTGTGCCAATGCGCTGCAACAATGAAAAGTATCTAGAAACATAGAAACACTATCTTAAAATAATCAAAATGAATAATCAAAGTAAAACCCACCTCAACACCGGTGCAGATGAAAGAAAATGAACCCAAAAAAAACAATCAAGATACGATTCAAAAACCAACTCTATAGAAATCACCAAGTTCACAAGTAAAACCCAAATCACATCTTCACCATTTTTATAAAACAAAACTAAGGCCAATACCCCCAAAATCACATCAACTAACATTAACATAACATAATTAAACAATAAAAAAAGACCAATTTTAACCAATTCCAAAACATCATAATAAGATAGACGAGAATAGCATAGGGATTTGAATTACATTTTAAAAATGACCAAAATAAGATTTGGAACCTAAAAAATGACTCATCGTAGACACATGAAGACGTGAACCAGGAACTCAGCCCAAAATTATTTTTTAAGAACATAAAAAATATTCAAAAACAAAATAGAATGCTAATTAAAGGCATACAGATGATGTGAACCCAGTTTTAAAACTAAATGATAGAGCGAGAGCATTGGTAGAGTTCTCCGAAAATGAAATACAAAAATTCTACTACCTTAGAGGTGCGCGAACACAATAAAACTTCAATGGTATGAAGAATAAACACTGAGGAACAATCTGCATCACCGGAGGGGGAAGAGAGGAGGTCGTCGGCTTGCTGTGGGTCAAGGGAGCAAGGATGAGTGCATGGTGTGGGCAGGGGCCGACCAAAGGTGCTGTTCGAGGCTGGCTTGTGTGGGAGAGTGGGCTATCGTCGGTAGATCATGCCATGAAAAAAAGAAAAGTGGGAAATGGGATGCTTCCAGGGGGGTCGCACCAAACCGAAGGGGGAGGGGTGGTGCAAGGAGGTCCAGCGTGAGGAGGGAGCCTTTGGGGAGATGTCAGAACAAAAGTGGGAGTACGGCCAAAGAACGTGAGCTAGGCGGAGGCCGGAACAGGGGGGTCGTGGCTGCTGGAATTGTTAGACCATGAAGGAAGGAGGTCGGGATGTTGATGCTAGTTGGAGCAGGACGAATGGAGGGCGACAACTTCACAGCTTCCGGACAGAGGGAAGGGGGACAGTTGAGGAGCGACGACCATGTGAGAAGGTGAACGAGGTGAGGAGGCTGGTGCGTTGTGTTGCGCTGTGGTGGAAGGGAGACAACGGTGGCTACCGCGTAGCATGCCGAGCAGGAGGGGTAAAGGGGGATATCGACGTCGGATGGGAGAAGGAAGCCGCGCCAGACTGGGAAACCTGGGTAGGGAAATCACATGGTGGAACATGCCGATGAAGGGGGAGGGGGCGGCGGCTCACGCGAGGCACAAGATTGGGGTGCGTGAAAAAGGATATTAGGGTTATATATATATATATATAATAACAATAATGTAATAATAATTATAATAACAAATAAACCAAAAAATATTGATAAACCCAATATATATTTGGTTCTTATCCATTTTATTTTATGTAATAATAATAATAATATCAATGCTACAATAATAATAATAACAACAACAATAACAACAATATTATAAATTATTGTTATTATTATTATTATTAAACATTTTATAAAATTCCATTTAATTAAATTTATTCTTTTAATATTATTATTTATTTAAACATTTGGGCAACGGCGCACTCACCGGTTTCGAACGCACGATCTCCGCTAGCGGTGCGGTGACCATGCACCCACCCGGACCGAATGCACGATGATCGCTACCAGCACGGTTACTGCGCACTAGCCCGAAACCCAACGAAAAGATCAACGCTTTGAAAGAAAAAAAATTCAATCCCGGACCAAAACCCGACTCTATCCAGAGTCATGAGACTGAGAAATGAATAAAAACATGGGCGTATGTTGTCGAGGGGTGTGAAAATTCTTCCCACCACAGACACTTTCTGCCCCCAGAAAGTCACCAGGCCAACAGATGACACAACTTGAGTTTGTTCCCCGAAAAAACAAAAAGAACCGAGAGCTTCAGGGTGACCATTCCAAACAAACATCACACCCGACCCATTCAAAAAAAAAATCACTGCTAGAGATTGAGGGGAGAACATGAGAGGGCTCTCCCCACCACCAGAATTCACTAATTCAATAACCCTTGAAACCCGTACAAACCACCCCCAAGGGGGGACAACGTGGGAACTCCCAGACCGAACCCAGTTAATTTCTCCACATGGACAGAACAAAACCTAGATACTTAAATGAAAATCTTGCTACAAAACGACCCAACAACCCGAGGATAAGGGGTTAACTCAACCCATCACACACTGACAAAATAAAATCCCCACCACAACCATACACTAGGTAATTTCTATCCCGAACTCAAAAAGGACCCCGAAACACCGCCCGTTAGTTTTGTGAAACCAAACATCCCCCTGACGAACACAATTGAGACCCAACTCAAAATTAGAATGACCAGTTTATTTGTGGGCCCAACACCCTTCATGGAAATCCGAATGATTTGAAAACACACTAAGAACTGATAAGACCGCTTAGACTGCAGTAGAACAAGTTCATCACATCACCACAACTATGATGATCTTATAATAGTGACAAGAAAAAAACAAGGAAACTTTGGATATTTCCCTCCCAAAGACGAAAACATTACTTGGACTGAGGTTCCACACAACCTCAGCAACTCCTGACTGTGCGTGAGCTTCACCCCGAGAACTGTGGCTGGGGCCCTGATGGCTGAAGCATCTCCTGCCTCACAGTCAGGCATTTTCATCTTCTGGTCTCTAACTCCTTCCGTTTGATGGTTCAAACAGTAACGATGGGAATACATTTTCAAATTAATGTAACATGATGACTTAGAATGTCTGGTCATTCCATACTGGCGGTGCACAAGAGAGCGGTCCAATGAACTAGGTGCCGGTACCGACGAGGATGGTTTCTTGGAGACAGGTTCCACCGGCCCGCACTCCTTACCAGGTGGAGAACATTCGCGAAAGTCGAACAACATTAATCACACCCATGACTCTAACGACGATGAGACATTTCATCTTTACTAGTCCAGAACTAAACCCTCAAATAGCTCTAGGGCGGTACGAACATTAACTACCATGGGAGTTCCCAATAACCCGAAGACACACTATCTTTTATAACTATACAACTACCTCTAACAGCCTTCACTTACCTCAAAAAGCAAGAAACACAAAAAGGGATTTGAGAACTGGGCATAACTCATTAAAAACTTTTGGAGTCTTTCTGGGCGGCATACTCATGACAACACAAAAAACACCATCGAAACTGGCATCAAGACAAAACTCAATCAAAGAAACAACACAAGACAAGGAAGAAAAAGCCCATAATCCAATAATACACAAACAGAAGGAAAAATCAATTTTCCAAAACCATCATTTAATAAAAAATTTAAAACTAACCTATGGAACCTTATAAACTGTCACATGTGTGTTCATTCAATCTCGCTCACATCAACTGCGAACAAGTTCCCATGCACACTCTTCGTACATACCCATGTACGTGTGACCCTCCATAAGGAGTGCCAAGGTTCAAGAAATTCTTTTCCTTACCCAACCCAAACACACAACATGTTTTTCCAAAACAATACACTTTCTCTTTAAAAAAGACCCCTCTTTACTAATTTCAAAAACAATTTTGAAGTAAAACTTTTTTTCATTTCAAAATCACATTCATTTTCAATACACAATCACATCGATCGAGTTCAAAACAAAACATAACCAACTATAAACCATTGGAATGAGGAACTAGTTAATTTCCCTAACTCGATGACATGGTGGTGAGTCATGCCCCAAGTAAGGAATAACAATATGAGGAACTTAAACTAGGTACTTGGACTCCACATGGGTCACCACCCCATGTGAGGCCGCAAAGTGAACCGATTCACCTCCATTGTAATCCCTCAATCCAAAATAACCATAGAAGAAAGACTCAAATCCCGGACTACCCTTGGTAACTCAGGTCTCGTCACGAACGGTGGTGATCATGCACTAGCCCGTAACCTACCTCCTGAGCACCAATAGTCCTAATCTTCATCTACTGAGCATCCCAAATAACAAAGGGTGCTCTAAAAAGTGAGGTTCGCTAAGGGCCGACCTTCTCTGATACCATTTTGTCACGAACCAACCTTGGTCAACCCTGAACAGGTCACCCGAGCCAACCCGCGACATGGCCCGAGAGGCGTTCCCAATCCTCCCGGGCTGGCGACAAGCTCCAGGACATCAACAGAGGCTGTGGGAACGATTTCACCTAATATAAATAAATAAACCAGCAGAAATAAAATATAGAATCTCAAAATAAACAAACTAAAAAAATAGACTAAACATGAACAAACGGAAATAAAACTAACCGAAAGAGAACCACTATCTCTGTGTGACCTCGTGGGTCACTCTCCAACTCTCGACCAAATGTTTCCCAAGGAAAACGAACCCAAGCTGTAGCCTGTAGAAACACTAAAAATAAAAAATAACTATAGGTGTGAGTATTAAAACATAGTAGACTTTCCCGATATCTATTCCCAATGCACAACCATTAAATAAAAAAAATTACTAATTCCAGGTTTGAACTAAATAATATAAAATTTTAGTTTTCACACACTCTTTAATTTCTAAAACTAGTATCAGTCCATTTCCATTTTTAATTTATAAACAAGTTTAATGTTTGAAAGGAACAGGTGTATAGCATTTTATAACATTTCTGTGGGCAATTTAGAAATTCAAATTTTAGTTTCTAGTCAATGGGAAAACCACACACAACTCACCACATGCACTAAGGGAAATGGAAATGAAGTGGCACATAGGGTCGAGCTACCTAAATAGACCTCTCAATCGTCTGCCACATACAAATAAACACTAAAAGAAACATGGGTCGAACCTAGGAGTTCATGAACAATCCAAAACAAACTATACATGTGACTCATCCTGAAGGCATGCCCTAACTCGATGACGTCATAACGCCCTAACGCTCGGCATATCCCTACATGGCCTAACCGAGGTGCCCAATCCCAATAGCAGCAATAACTCAGTATTACCCTACTATGGGGCCACTAGCAAGTGTGTATTTTAAACTAGTGCAACAATCATTCTCAGAAGATTCACTAAATATGCCAGGTTCCCATGTCAACACATACAATAAAAAGGGGTGCATCCATAATGTAAATTAATCATTCATGATGCACAAATATCACACACAACTCACGCAATCAACGTACACCAAACATCACCCCTGAGTAGATTTTACAAAATAATTTATTTTATTAAATTTCCAAATGGGCCTTCACCAATTTTTAGACAAAATCTTATTTCTTGAGAAAACCCGAAACCTTTGTCCGGAAAAAATAATTTATCATTAAAAATAGAAGTACATTTGAAATTCCTAGAATTATGTTTAAATCCCAAATAGATGTTATATCAATACTATGTATCCGCTCGTCAAGAAAATGTTTCAAGTGTTTGGTATAAAATAAACGGCTCTTTCCACACCAAATAATAAATTAAAAATTAATTATATTATATTATTTATCATTCATAAAAATTAATAATAAATCACGAAAATAATAAATTCTAAATTTAAAGGTGAGTGTAGTGGGGGACCTGTAACACCCCGAGCATCCACGATACGCTTCTCATCCAATAATGCAATAGCTTGCATTGTACGCAACTTCGAGTTCTAAAACACCATGACTAATCAAAGTAGCCGTTATGAATAGTAATAACCACTTTTTAAAATTATAGAAATTTTATATTTCAAAATGGACTTCATTTTTTTATTCGTAATATCGAAATTATCCTAAGTTGAATTTTTTGTAACTTTCTGAGAACATCCAATTTTTTTATGAATAGTGAAAAATACTTAAAACAACTTTTTTAATCAAAATAATTTATTGTGATAAATTATACTATTTAGTGGTTTTAAAGTATAATTAGAATATATTTTTACCATTTCATCCAATGGTGGTCATTATAATTAATTTAACATTGAAATTGGACATAAACAATTGCCAATCTTTTGATATAAATTGTTTCTTAAAAACACGCTATTTGTTGTGACAGCGGGAATTAATTATAAAATTAATTAATTCAAATTATATGTTTGGAATTTGGTAAAATAGACATCATTTTTGAATTCGTAATATCAATTATAGCTTAGGGTGAAATTTTGGCATTGTTCTGAAAAACTTCAGTTTTTGATGAATAGTGAAACCACTAAGTGGTAGTTAAATAACTGACTTTTCGTTTAAATGAAATATTACCACTTCTGTGATTTGATTTTAAAAAATCCGAAATACATGGTTGTCATTAAGAAGTAAAATGTGGTTCAATGAGATTAAAATAATTTTTTGGTGAATAGAAACTTTTAAGTTCTTAATCGCGATTAGAGGTAATTAGTGCAGTTTAAGGTAAAAATAATGTTTTAATAATATGAGATGAGCTTGAAAGTTGTCCTAATACTATTGGATGAGTCATGGACGAACACGAAAACCCATGGGTCAACTTGGGGACCCCATGGTGCCACTTTGGTTGGAAAATGACATTAATATATATTTATTTAATGTTAAAATTAAATTGACACAAACATGAGTTGTTTTACTAAAAAAAAATTAAGTGGGGTTACACAAGTCCAAATTTTGACTCTAAATATTCATTAGAAATATAAAAATATTTACTACATCATAGTATTTTTTTTATAATTTTTAGACATTAATTAAATTAAATTATTTATGACATCATTATGATGCAGCGATGACCTCATCATTTAACGATTTAAATAAAATGAGAAGATAATGCAAAATACAAGGCTTACACTTGTCCAAAGCCTATTGGATGAGGAGATTTCGAAACCTTATCACCTTAGACACGAATTATATTAGTGTGGGACCTTTAGAATCCGAAAAGCATTGTATAATAATGTAACATTTCAATCTTTCCAAAAGAGCCCCTCCTCTCCAATTATAAAAGGCCCCCACCTCTCCCACCTCATTTACACTTTCAAGCCATTTGGCTCGGCCAACCTCTGCCCAAATACTCTCCCAACTTCCCCCTCTTACTCCTAGAATCCTCACATTGGGCAGAACTCTTCCCAAGGAAGCCTTTGGCTCTAATCAAAAAGAGTTACCAGATTTTGAGGTAATGTCTTCTCTAATGTTGTTTTATTTTATTTTTCTTCTCCAACCCCCTAAACTCTTTTTATTCATTTCTTTTGTAACAACACCAGTATCCTCAATATACTAGGATGTTGTTATAATATGGATTCTAGCTACACTTACACACACCTACATCTAATGGTTAAAGAACATACGGTTTCTGTGGATGGCGAATTTCTGCCTCACGAAACGATGATTGTTCAACACTCATATAACACCTTCAAAGGTGGATATTAAGATGTCACTATTTTTATATATGATATATAATATTTTTATGTTTTACTTATGCTTCTGTATTTCTCATTTATGGCATACTTTATGATTTCCATTATGGGTAAAACGCGATAATTTCATTTTAGGAAGTGCAGACTACCGCCCCCTCAAAGTGATTTGAATTGTTAATGCCATATGTGGGATGTATAAAGGATGGAGTAAATGGTATTATACACTATATTATACTGGAATTATATTATAAATTTATATCATTATGATTTCGTTCCATTAAATATGAAATTGAAATGAAAGTAGCGTTCATGCGTACGTACGACTTACCGTCTCCATGAACGGTGCATTTCATTTCTTACCTCTAAATGTTATGTAATATTATAAATGCATTTATATACTGGATTTATAAGAGATATATGATATCTATATCATGAATATAGTTCTGTATATAATGGATACATCACCACATGAACAACTTGTAATTATAAGAAGTTTATTTTTGACTCAAGTACCAAAGATCAACAAAATGACCGTTATTAACTTAAATAATTTCATAATGTTCATAACATTGTAATAAGTGATATAAAAAGGATAATGAAATTGAAAATGGTTCTTAATAAGGTATATATTAACTCTAGTTTATTATTCAGGAGGTTAAAGAACGGTTGAGTCAAGTCGGACACGAAGTAAGGGAACTTCTTCACCCAATTTCCATTCTTTGGGTTAATCTCCTACTTTCAAATTATGTCATGATATTATTATGTCCTATTTTGTATTTTTACTTTCTTTATGTGTACCTATAGTGAATACACATAATAGATCTATTTTATTTTAAAAATTATCTTTTTAAGGACTTCGTCTCAATCTCCTTTCATTGAGGCATATTTGGCTTTATACACAACTTTCTTTTATACGGTGTATAAACCCCTTTGACATTTATGTTTATTCAAAATGAATCTTTTTTATACGAAGCGTTTTACTAAACGACAAAAAGGGAATGTTTTTCTTTCCGTACTTATGCGGCGACAACGACTTATCCGCCGCCGTGACCGTTATTTCAGTTTCGGCTTCCTCTACAAGCCATTATTTTTTTAATGAAAAATAAATACAATGTTTTAACGTTCTTTTATTTTGGTATTGAAAATGGTTTTGAAAGCATTTTTATTATATCAATGTGTTGTATTGATATCTTGTGATTGAAATGTGGAAATGTTATGTTTCCTTTATGCATGTTTTATGTGATACGATCATGTTATGGTTTATGATATGTTTAAACCTATTCATATGAGGAATGCATTGGACTTAATAAGTGACGGGTGGAGCCCGCTATAGCTCCTCGATGCATCGGCAGGTCTCATGAGACAAACTAGTGTCTTGGCACGAGGCCTTGAAAAAATATAATTTTTGGACTTGGCACGAGGCCTTGGCTACGTGGTTATGATGCTCTGGCATTATGCATTCCATCATTATGAAAGTGGTTATTGATATTGCATGTGATTATTCGACCAGTAGAATATCCATGTGAGTATGTAAATGGAATTATCTCATTTTACTTTTTCCATATTATGTTGAAGTTCATGTTTAAAAGGCTTTTGTTTTAGTTATACATTGCCTTAAATGTTAATGTTTATTTATGAAAGCTTCTGCATTATTGTTATCCTTACTGAGCATCTGAGCTCACCCCTTTCAATGTTTTTATATTTTCCAGGATGTGAAGAAGTATTTTATGAATGACCTGCAGGGATTGTCATAAGTGGATATGAGTGTGGACTATGGAGACTTTTTATTGTAGTTTTTCACTTTATGATGTAATGTAACGTTTACGAATGTATCTAGTGTTTCCAAGGCTACTAAACTAATCGGTCTTTCGAGACTTGATCTTTTGTGATCATGCCAATGTTACGAAGTAATGCACCGGCTCTGGGCAGCTGGGGTCGGGGCGTTACAGTTGGTATCAAAGGCAGTTTAGTACTAACCTTGGAAGCTAGATTTAGATAAACTCTGATTAGAGCACATAGCCCAAATATAGACTTTGAGATTAGTATAGAAGAACTTCCTAGAATTTTGGTATTATAGAGATTTTATGAGTTTTCCGAGCAATACATCCCTGTCTGGATACGAGAAGGTAGAGGCGGCTCTGGCACAGATGTACCTAGGGGTAAAACCCGAAAACACCGCTTTGAGCTAGACTCGAACGGGAACTGGTGCACGACAACGGGCCTTGATACACTCTTGGTTACGACACTCCCGAGGGATATGCTTAGGATAATTCTCATTTTCTTTACAAACCACTATGAAGGGTTATGAGTATATACTTCCTCAAAGAAAACTTTTTTTTATGATTATGGATTATATCCCTAAATAGTTAAATTAGTGTTAAGTGTTTTACAAGTATGGAATTATGTATTTTGATTCGTAAACTAATCTAGTTTATGCCATTGTTTAGAAATGGCGCCTAGTGGAAGGAATGGAAACCGTATCAATGCACGCACTCCATGTAGGGATTTCCCTCCTGCTCAAGATAATTATTGTGGATCTGGAGATACAACTGGTGCGGATCAACTTATTACCATACTAGGACAACTCACTCAGGTTATGAATAATAACCTTACTCGTATGGAGCACCCTGATCCGAAACGTGGAGGATCAATGTTAGACCGCTTCATGAGGCAACAACCACCAACATTTAATGGGGGTACAAATCCATTAGTAGCTGAGCAATGGATAAAATCCTTAGAGAAAATATTCCATGCCTTGGGGAGTAGTGAAAGGGAGAAGGTTGTCATGGCAGTTTACCGCCTCACTGGAGATGCTGATCAATGGTGGTCATTGATTCAAAACATGAAGGAAGATGATGAAGTATCAAATATGGAATGGAGGGAGTTCAAAGATCTGTTTTTAGAAAAATACTTTCCTCGCAACCATCGAGCAGATATGGAAAGGCAATTTCTGAGTTTGAAGCAGAAGGAGGATGAAAATGTCGCAAATTATGAGGCTAACTTTACAAGGTTAGCGAGGCATGCTGCCGATTATATACGTAACCCAAGGAGTAATATTGATCGTTTCTTTGATGGGTTAAATCCATTTCTCCATCGAGCTTTAGTATCACAATCCTTCTCATCATACGAAGATATTGTCTCGTGTGCTATCATGACAGAAAATGAATTCTCTAATTCTTATGACAACAAAGTAAAGCAAGAGAAGAAGAGAACGGGGGAACAAGAGATAGATAAAGGGAAAAAGGGAAATAAGGATTTTCCATTATGTGATAATTGTGGGAAGAATCACCCTGGTACTTGCCTAAAAGGAATGGGAGTTTGTTACAAATGTGGAGAAAAAGGTCACCAGGCACGTGATTATAAGGGAAAGAAAGAGGCTGTCAATGTTGAATTCTATAATTGTAGGGAAATGGGTCATTATGCAAATGAATGTCCTAAGCATCAGGGAAACTTACCTCAAAAAAGGCCAAGGGATCAAGGCCAATCTTATGTTGTGACTACAGTTGAAGAGGAATGATAATGTATTGGTGCTTTTGGACTCATGAATTATATTATGGTTATTAGAATAATGTGATATATATATAAGGATTGTACTGCAGTACTTGTTGATTTCATTAAGGTTTTAATATGAAGAAGGTAATTATATTTTTAGTATGTGACAATAAGAGAAACTTTACTTTGTTTGGGGAATCTGATAAATTGATATTGGAATTAAGTGACCTTTTAGAGAAAGTCTGGACAGAGGTATTTTGGATAACTATAAAGGTTGGAGTGGATTAAGCTGATCTTTGGATAGTATTGTTTAAGGTTAAAAAATTTATGAAGATTATTTTTGGAATATTATGATACTATAGTTTTAGGAAAAGGACAACCTGCAGGGTGGGGCATAACCCGTCGCGTCGGACAAAGCTGCATGAATCGAACCCACAATCATAGTGCGACAGACCTTTATTTCCTACCACCAGCCTACAGGAAGTCCCTGGTTATTACAAAATAATTTTACTAATCTAAATGGTATGTGTTAACATTTGTAACCTTATACAATTAGGATAAATAGAATATTTTTGAGTTCTGTTACCATTTGGAGTAAAAGTTGGGTTTGTGGTAAAAATTTATTAACGAATGAAAGTATACATAACAAGTATGTATATTCCCTTACGTTCTTAGTAAATCTCCTAAATAAATTCCTCAACATTATAAAAGGTAACTTAAAACAAAAATGTTGTCGGTTAACTTTTCCAAATGGGGATTCAATGACCGTTTAACCAATCACATGTTTGTGATTATCTTGTAGTTAAACTTTCTCCTAATACCGTTTTCTATAACTCTCCATCAGACCTTGATGGTTTGTTTCTCCTCCATATCAATATTTTCATAGAATCCTAGAATGGGCTATCTCGGGTGACCTTTTTACTTATCTTGCTTTCTTTTAATGTTATATATTTATTAACCTTATTTACGATGTGGGTTTTCCTCAAAGGTATTTTCTCTTTTCAAACTTTTATTTTCAAAGAAAAATTTCAAATTGTGAGGACGCAATTTATTGAAGGAGGGGAGAATGTAACACCCCGAGAATCCACGATACGCTTCTCATCCAATAATGCAATAGCTTGCATTGTACGCAACATTGAGTTCTAAAACACCGTGACTAATCAAAGTAGCCATTATGAATAGTAATAACCAATTTTTAAAATTATAGAAATTTTATATTTCAAAATGGACTTCATTTTTTTATTCGTAATATTGAAATTATCCTATGTTGAATTTTTTGTAACTTTCTGAGAACATCCAATTTTTTATGAATAGTGAAAAATACTTAAAACAACTTTTTTAATCAAAATAATTTATTGTGATAAATTATACTATTTAGTGGGTTTAAAGTATAATTAGAATATATTTTTACCATTTCATCCAATTTTGGTCATTAGAATTAATTTAACATTGAAATAGGACATAAACAATTGCCAATCTTTTGATATAAATTGTTTCTTAAAAACACGCTATTTGTTGTGACAGCAGGAATTAATTATAAAATTAATTAATTCAACTTATATGTTTGGAATTTGGTAAAATAGACATCATTTTTGAATTCGGAATATCAATTATAGCTTAGGGTGAAATTTTGGCATTGTTCTGAAAAACTTCAGTTTTTGATGAATAGTGAAACCACTAAGTGGTAGTTAAATAACTGATTTTTCGTTTAAATGAAATATTACCACTTCTGTGATTTGATTTTCAAAAATCAGACATACATGGTTTTCATTAAGAAGTAAAATGTGGTTCAATGAGATTAAAATAATTTTTTGGTGAATAGTAACTTTTAAGTTCTTAATCGCGATTACAGGTAATTAGTGTAGTTTAAGGTAAAAATAATGTTTTAATAATATGAGATGAGCTTGAAACTTGTCCTACTACTATTGGATGAGTCATGGCCGACCGAGACAACCCATGGGTCAACTTGGGGACCCCATGGAGCCACTTTGGTTGGAAAATGACATTAATATATATTTATTTAATGTTAAAATTAAATTGACACAAACATGAGTTGTTTTACTAAAAAAGTTTTTAAGTGGGGTTACACAAGTACAAATTTTTACTATAAATATTCATTAGGAAGATAAAAAGATTTACTACATCATAGTATTTTTTTTAATAATTTTTAGATATTAAATAAATTAAATTATTTACGACATCATTATGATGCAGCGATGACCTCATTATTTAACGATTTAAATAAAATGAGATGATAATGCAAAATCAAAGGCTTACACTTGTTCAAAGCATATTGGATGAGGATATTTCGAACCCTTATCACCGTAGCCACGAATTATATAAGTGTGGGACCTTTAGAATCCGAAAAGCATTGTATAATAATGTAACATTTCAATCTTTCCAAAAGAGCCCCTCCTCTCCAATTATAAAAGGCCCCCACCTCTCCCACCTCATTTACACTTTCAAGCCATTTGGCTCTGCCAACCTCTGCCCAAATACTCTCCCAACTTCCCCCTCTTACTCCTTGAAGCCTCAATTTGGGCAGAACGCTTCCCAAAGAAGCCTTTGTCTCTAATCAAAAAGAGTTACCCGATTTTGAGGTAATGTCTTCTCTAATGTTGTTTTGTTTTATTTTTCTTCTCCAACCCCCTAAACTCTTTTTATTAATTTCTTTTGTAACAACACCAGTATCCTCAATATACTAGGATGTTGTTATAAGAAGGATTCTAGCTACACTTACACACACCTACATCTAATGGTTAAAGAACATACGGTTTCTGTGGATGGCGAATTTCTGCCTCACGAAATGATGATTGTTCAACACTCATATAACACCTTCAAAGGTGGCCATTAAGATGTAACTATTTTTATATATGATATATAATATGTATATGTTTTACTTATGCTTCTGTATTTCTCATTTATGGCATACTTTATGATTTCCATTATGGGTAAAACGCGATAATTTCATTTTAGGAAGTGCGGACAACCGCCCCCTCAAAGTGATTTGAATCGTTAATGCCATATGTGGGATGTATAAAGGATGGATTAAATGGTATTATACACTATATTATACTGGAATTATATTATACATTTATATAATTATGATTTCGTTCCATTAAATATGAAATTGAAATGAAATTAGCGTTCATGCGTACGTACGGCTTACCGTCTCAATGAACGGTGCATTTCATTTCTTACCTCTAAATGTTATGTAATATAATAAATGCATTTATATACTGGATTTATAAGAGATATATGATATCTATATCATGAATATAGTTCTGGATATAATTGATACATCACCACATGAACAACTTGTAATTATAAGAAGTTTATTTTTGACTCAAGTACCAAAGATCAACAAAATGACCGTTATTAACTTAAATAATTTCATAATGTTCATAACATTGTAATAAGTGATATAAAAAAGATAATGAAATTGAAAATGGTTCTTAATAAGGTATATATTAACTCTAGTTTATTATTCAGGAGGTTAATGAACGGTTGAGTCAAGTCGGACACGAGGTAAGGGAACTTCTTCACCCAATTTCCATTCTTTGGGTTAATCTCCTACTTTCAAATTATGTCATGATATTATTATGTCCTATTTTGAATTTTTACTTTCTTTAAGTGTACCTATAGTGAATACACATAATAGATCTATTTTATTTTAAAAATGATCTTTTTAAGGACTTCGTCTCAATCTCCTTTCATTGAGGCATATTTGGCTTTATACACAACTTTCTTTTATACGGTGTATAAACCCCTTTGAATTTTATTTTTATTCAAAAGGAATCTTTTTTATATGAAGCGTTTTACTAAACGACAAAAAGGGAATGTTTTTCTTTCCGTACTTATGCGGCGACAACGACTTCTCCGCCGCCGTGACCGTTATTTGAGTTTCAGCTTCCTCTACAAGCCATCATTTTTTTTAATGAAAAATAAATACAAAGTTTTAACTTTCCTTTATTTTGGTATTGAAAATGGTTTTGAAAGCGTTTTTATTATATCAATGTGTTGTATTGATATCTTGTGATTGAAATGTGGAAATGTTATGTTTCCTTTATGCATGTTTTATGTGATACGATTATGTTATGGTTTATGATATGTTTAAACCTATTCATATGAGGAATGCATTGGACTTAATAAATGACGGGTGGAGCCCGCTATAGCTCCTCGATGCATCGGCAGGTCTCATGGGACAAACTAGTGTCTTGGCACGAGGCCTTGACAAAATCTAATTTGTGGACTTGGCACGAGGCCTTGGCTACGTGGTTATGATAGTCTGGCATTAGGCATTCCATCATTATGAAAGTGGTTATTGATATTGCATTTGATTATTCGACCAGTAGAATATCCATGTGAATAAGTAAATGGAATTATCTCATTTTACTTTTGCCATATTATATTTAAGTTCATGTTTAAAAGGCTTTTGTTTTAGTTATACATTGCCTTAAATGTTAATGTTTATTTATGAAAGCTTCCGCATTATTGTTATCCTTACTGAGCATCTGAGCTCACCCCTTTCAATGTTTTAATATTTTCCAGGATGTGAAGAAGTATTTTATGAATGACCTGCAGGGATTGTCAGAAGTGGATATGAGTGTGGACTATGGAGACTTTGTTATTGTAGTTTTTCACTTTATGATGTAATGTAACGTTTACAAATGTATCTAGTGTTTCCAAGGCTACTAAACTAATCGGTCATTCGAGACATGATCTTTTGTGATCATGCCAATGTTACGAAGTAATGCACCGGCTCTGGGCAGCTGGGGTCGGGGCGTTACAGGACCTACCTCAACTCGCAGCTCGGTTATGATGACGATGCGATATGTCCCAACTTGTGCACAAGCACGCGCCACTTGCCGATGTCCAAAATATCACAGAAAAACCCTTCCAATGTGCTGCAACAACGCAAAGTATCTAATAACATATAAAAAATGTCTTAAAATAATCCAAATGAATTAACAGAGTAAAACCCACCGTGACACCGGTGCTGATGAAACAAAACAAACCCAAAACAAAGAAATAATGATACGATTCAAAAACAAACTCTATAGAAATCACCAAGTTCACAAGTAAAACCCAAATCACACCTTCACCATTTTTATAAAACAAAACTAAGACCAATAACCACAAAATCACTTCAACTGACTTTAACATAACATAATTAAACAATCACAACAAAGACCAATTTTAACCAATTCCACCAATACCAAAACATCATAAAAAGATAGATGAGAATAGAATAGGGATTTGAATTACATTTTAAAAATTACCAACATAAGATGTTGCACCTAAACAAAAAAATCATCGCAGAGACATGCAGACGTGAACCAGGAATTCACTCATAAAATATTTTTTAACAACATCAAAAATATTCAAAAACATTATACTGGGATAATTAAAGTTATAAAGATGATGTGAAACAAGTTTAAAAACTAAATAATAGTGTGCGGGCATTAACAGAGTTCTCCTGAAAAGAAATACAAAAATTCTCCTACCTCAGAGGTGTGTGAACACAATAAAACTTCAACGGTAGGAAGAATACACACCGAGGAACAATCTGCATCACTGAAGGGGGAATATACAAGGTCTTCGGCTTGCTGCAGGTCAAGGGAGCAAGGATGAGTGTTGGGAGTGGGCAAGGGCCGACCAAAGGTGCTGTTCGAGGCTTGGCGGAGCGGGAGAGTGGGCTGTCGTCGGTAGATCACGCCATGAAAAAAAATAAAAGAGGGAAATAGGAAGCTACCAGGGGGGTCTCACCAAACTGAAGGGGTAGGGGTCGTGCAAGGAGGTCGGCATGAGGAGGGTGCCTTCAGGGATATGTCTGAACAAAAGAGGGAGTCCGGGCAGAGAAAGTGGGAAAGGCAGAGGCTGGAACATGGGGGTCACGACTGCTGGAATTGTTCAACCATGAATGAAGGTGGTCGGGATGCCGATGCTAGTTAAAGCCGAACGAATGGAGGGCAATGAATTCATGGCTACCAGATAGAGGGAATGGGGATAGTTGAGGAACGTCGGACGTGCGAGAAGGTGAGCAGGGTGAAGAGGCTGGTGCGTTGTGTGGATGGGAGACATCAGCGGTTGCCGCACAACAGTTCGAGAAGGAGGGGTAAATGGGTTTGTCAATATTGGACAGGATAAGGGAGCCGCGCCGGACTTGGAAAATTGGGCAGGGGAATCGCGTGGCAGAACATGCCGATGAAGGGGGAGGGGGCGGAAGCTCACGCGGGGCACAAGAATGGGGTGCGGGAAATGGGATATTAGGGTTAAATATATATATATATATATAATATCAATAATGTAATAATAATTATAATAACAAAAAAACCAACAAATATTGATAAACCCATTAAATATAATTGGTTCATATCCATTTTATTTTAAGTAATAATAATAATAATATCAATGCTACAATAATGATAATAATAATAATAACAACAACAAAAATATTATAAATTATTGTTATTAATATTATTAAACATTTTATAAATTTCCTTTTAATTTAATTTATTCTTTTAATATTATTATTTATCTAAACAGTTGGGCAACCGCGCACTCATCGGGTTCGAACGCACGATCGCCGCTAGCGGTGCGGTGACCATGCACCCACCCGGACCAAATGCACGTTGACCGCTAGCAGTGTAGTGACTGCACACTGGCCTGAAACCCACCGAAAACATAAACGCTTTGAAAGAAAAAAATCAATCCCAGACCCAAAACCGACTATATCCAGAGTCAGGGGACCAAGAAAAGAATAAAAACATTGGCATCCATGGTCGAGGTGTGACAGTTGATCATATTTTTGGAAACCTAGTTTGGTATTAACATGATATCTTTTACGCCTATCAATATTCCATTTTGTTTCTAATTTCAACCATTGTTCCCACCTTGTATATCATGCTCAAAGTAAATATGACTTCCTTGGAATCCTCCCATTTAATAA
This sequence comes from Viscum album, assembly GCA_963277665.1. Lineage (NCBI taxonomy): Eukaryota > Viridiplantae > Streptophyta > Magnoliopsida > Santalales > Viscaceae > Viscum > Viscum album. The sequence continues at coordinate 602,653,426 of OY728128.1, forward strand.
AACCAGATAGCATTGTGTGAGTAACAATAGACAGAAAATCATTTAAAGAATATCATGACACCATATTTTCATTTTGAAAAACCTTAGGATTAACCATGGTCATTTATTCTCATCTTATGTTAAAATATTTCAAATCGGTTTGTAAAGAAAATGTAAATTATCCGAATAATATCCCTCGGGAGTGTTGTAACCAAGAGTGCAGCAATTCTCATTGTCGTGCACCAGTTCCCGTTCGATTCTAGCTCAAAGCGGTGTTTTCGGGTTTTACCCCTAGGTACATTTGTTCCAGAGCTGTCTCTACCAGCTCATATCCAGATAAGGATGCATTGCATAGAAAACTCAAAAAATCACTACAATACCAAAATTCAAGGAAGATATTATATACAAATCCTATAATTCTATCTTAGGGCTATGTGATCTAATTAGAGTTTATCTAAATCTAGTTTCTAAGGGTTGTACTAAACTTCCTCTGATACCAACTGTAATGCCCCAACCCTAGAAGTCCAGAGTCGGTGCATTATTACGTATCATTAGAGTGATCACAAAAGATCAAGTATCAAAAGCCCAATTAGTTTAGTATCCTTGGATGTACTAGATACATTAATATGGTTTACATTACATCATAAAATGGAAAACTACAACAACAATGTTTCTTTATACAACACTGAGATCCCATAGACTATCCCTGAAGGTCAGCCATAATATACTTCTTCGCATCCTGGAAAAAATAAAACATTGAAAGGGGTGAGCTCAAACACTCAGTTAGGGTAAGAAATACAGCGGAAGATACCATAAATATTAATCATGGTGAATCATTGAAAACAAATGCCTTAATGAATAATAAACATGAGCACTTTATGTTTGGAATATGAGCTGAGTAAATAATTCCATAATAATACATATTCATGGGTATTCTACTAGTCGAATAACCACATGAAATATCAATAGCTAATCTCATTATTATGGAATTCATAATTCCGGACGTCATAACCGCATAGTCAAGGCCTCGTACCAAGACTAAAAATAAGATTTTATCAATGCCTTGTGCCAAGACACTAGTTTGTCTCATGAGACCTTCCGATGCATCGATGAGCTATAACGGGCTCCACTCGTCACTTACTAAGTCCAATACATTCCTCATATGAAAAGTTTGAAACATAACATAAACCTTCATATTAAAACTAGCGTACGAAATGTAAATACTTTATCCACAAACCATGAATTGTGTAAAAAATAGCACATCTACAGTCAAACATAACTCATTCAATACAATATGGAATATTTTATTATAATAAATTAACATCAATCGAAAATAATGAAGGATGTTTCCATGGATGAAAATAATCATCAAAACTATTTGATAGAAATATCCACCCTTTTCTTGAAAACATTTAAATGTCTCACTATTTATCAAGAAGCTCTTTAAAATGGATTTTTGAATAAAAGTGTCTCATACCAGTTTGAAACTTTTAAAAGGAATTTTAATTTTAAAACTTTAATGTCCGTATAAATTAATCCTTAAAACCATTTTTAAAACATGGACATTAATGAGAATTATTTATAATAATAAATCTTTAAAACATTTAAAATAATATTTTAGTAAAAGATCCCAACCACAAGAGAGACACTTGAATAAAAATAATTTAGGTAATAAAAACATTATAATATCATGAGAATAAACGTATTCATGATATACTATGTCAATGTACATTATATACACCATATAAAAGTGAAACGGTGTATAACAACAAAGATGTCTAAATGGAATTTAAATTGAGATGAATTCTTTTATAATGACTATATACTTAGGTTAAGGATAAATTAATGACATAATTACGTGTGAAGAATATAAATACAATCAATATAATTGTATATTCATTGTAAATCAATCATAGGAAATTCACACATATTCTTTTAAAAACAACACCAATGAATTGGATGTTTAACTCAATAAATGGAGACTGAGTTAAAATTACTCTAATCATGTTCGTATCGATGACTGTCGAATTTATTAATGTAGTGTTTTGTGTATTAAAAGTATATTCAGAGAATGGGGTGTGTGAATTACTACATACATAATAATTAGTGATTCCACACATAATCATGGTGTAAAATAATCAATGAATTTTGCGTAAAGCCGAATGAGTGGAAATTCAAATTTGAAATTCCCTTACCAATTTGATAACTTACGATAGAAACATCCAATGAAATATGGATCATAAAATGAAGATGTAATTACTCATAAGTAAAAGTATATTACACAAATAATAAAATAATTAGGTAGTACATACACCACACAAATGGAAATAGTGTCTGTATGGCATTAATCTCACGGAAATAAGAAGTGAGATGAAAACCCTTCGTTGTAATCAATCAAGTCATATGGCCAAAAGTTAATAAATACCAAATGAATCACAGAATAACTTGAATATAAAGAAAATAATGATAATATATATATCAAATGATAGTACACAATACACCATATTTAATAAATAAGTGGCGAACAATGGAATTCTCACGGAATTAAAAGTGAGATAAGAAACACTTTACTTTGTAATTTTCCTTGGTCGAGGGTAGGTTTACCTCCTCTATAATGGTGAAATAATTGTTATTAAATTATACAAGAATCATATAAATTAATATTATATCATATATGATCTTTTCATATTTCTTTGTTAATAATATTTTATTATTATCATCATTTCGGGTGTTAACGGATTTTTTCCATTATATTCATCATTTCGTAAGTAGTGTTTATTTTGAATATAATGTATCTTATTGATATTAAGAATAAAATTAAGTATTTGAACATTATTTTTAATCATCTAATGAAAATTAGTCTTTAATAGATTACGATGGGGAATGAATCTCATCGAGTTCGTTGAGATGGTAATCTATACGTACGAATGAGTGACAATATCAATCTTTTGATATTAAAATAATATATAATTGGATGGTATATCATATATACAGAATCATTATTGTGTTATATTAATTATTTAAATCAATTACACATCATTATTAGACCCATCAAAATAATAATGTATTGAATAACAATTACACCACTATGTGGAGACAGTAAGCCGTACGTACGCATGTATGGTGTCATGTCATTAAAAGGATGGATAGAATAATCAATATGGTTGTACCATATTTATAATAACATAATAGTATATAGAAGATACTGTATTTATTATTTTATAATGGAAAAAATAAATAAAGACGAAGTGGAAGAAGAAAGGAACGTGAAAGAGGCGATAGAATATTTACCTCTTCTTCAGGTTCTTCCTTCTGATTTGATCAAAAGGGCCCCATAGGATGACTTTATGAATAAAGGAAGGACTATAGGATTAATATAGGATAGTTGAGATGGTATTTGGGAAGGGGTTGATCGAGAAAAAAGGCTTTCAAGGTGTTAATTTTTGGTAAGGTGGAGTACCCTTTTATAAGAGGGGTGAGGGGTACCTTATTAAAACTAGAAATATTATTTTATAATAAAATACGTTTCGGTTTATAATGGCTCCAAAATTAATTATTTAAAGCATAAGTTGGGTATGGGTCTAAAAACACTCAACCAATAGGTTTTAGATTGGTTTGGTCACTATATTAACTTTGTCTTTTAGATTTAACTCTTAGTGAAATAGTTTGACATTTTCCATGTCTCTTTGTATTTTTATATTATATGGTTAATAAACATAATATATACTTACAAGAGAACACAAAATGGTACATTAATGATACACCTGAAATTAAAAAAGTCTTTTGGTTGAACCGTATATTTTTACGAATAGAATATCAACTAATAATATAATATTTGTTTTAAAAACTCTTTTATGTCAATTTTGACACTATTTGGTATTTTGTTTTTTCAAAATTCATAACAGCATTATAACTTCAAAAACGATTCATCTAACCAACCCTAATATGTCATATTAACCTATAAAATTTATATAATTCATAAAAAGTCTCTAATTACATTTATTTGGATATTTATAATGTCAATTATTTTAATCTTTCATTAATTAGGTAATTACTACATCATCATTATGTCATAAATAAATTAAATTATTTAATGTCTAAATATATAAATAAAATACCATTATGTAGGAAAAATTTTTATATTTCTAATTAATTTTTATAATAAAATTTATCTAATGTATAACCCCGTATTATAAATGGTTTATTTATTAAGCTTTGAATTTAACACATTTAACTCTTCTTTGAATTAAATAATAATAATTTTCCTAATCTAATACAAGTGGACCTAAAGGATCATATTTTATTCATAAGGTTGTTTTTGGTATAATTATACTTATCCAATAGAATTAGTACATGTTCTAGGGTAATAATAATATCATTTTTACCCTTAATTACCCTATTAACTTTTAACTGTTGTAAATAAAAGTCAAAGGTTACTATTCCCAAAAAAATTATTTTTATCTTATTAAACCTCATTTTACATAATGATATCAACCATGTCTCTCATATTTCTGAAATTTAATTCACAGAAGTGGTAAAATTATGTTTTATTCAAATTTGAAAATGCTCCTAGGAAGTGGGTAAAAGATCGTTAAAAAGTTCAATAAACTTTTTATATATCTAAAGTTATTATAAACTGACTCCAGAGAATTACATTAAACTTATATTGGTATTATGTATCTATTTTGACCTAAAATAAATTTAAATAAAATAATTAATTATATAAATAAAAATTCTTTATTAAACTATAACTTAGTGTTTTTCACTATTCATCAAAAATTGAATGATTTCTGAAAAATACCAAAAATTCACCCTAAGATAATTTCGATATTCAGAATCCAAAAATGAAGTCTATTTTGAAAGATAAAATTTATAAAATTTCAAAAATTTTGTATTACTCTTCATAACATCTAGTTTGATTGGTCGTAGTGTGTTTGAATCTCGAAGTTGCGTACAATGCTAGCTATTACATTATTCAATGGGAAACATACCATGGAAGCATGGGGTGTAAAATTTCACAAATAGATTCCAAATGTTGTAATCTATTTATAACTTTCAAAACACCCTTCTTAGATTTCTTCAATACATCCTTATCATACTTCTTCCTTTAAAGGGATTGAATCCCCCTCAAACTTTTCCTTATATAACTCATGAGATATTTTTAATGTTGTTTATTAAACCAACATATATTTTCCATATGTCCAAATCCACCACAATACCAACAGTATCCATAGAAGGAATACATTCTTCTATAACCTCTATATTGTCAGGAATTGTGAACATGTTTATCAGTGACTTTCTGATCTTTCAAATAATCACTTTGTTGAGCCCTAAAATGTAACACCCCAATATTTTATGGTATGACTCTTGTTAAATAAAATCATTTTATTCAATAGTTTACATTGCACGCAACACCTAGCTTATGAAAACAAATATATATTATTATATTCTATCCTTTAAATTAATGGTAATGAATGATATTAACACAATTAATAAATTTATATATAATAAATCCAATATAATGTATAAAATTCATCTTATGTGTTTTCTAGACATGGTAAAAAAATTCCACTTTTACACATAAAAAGCTATATTATTCTAAAGGTAGTTTTGCCGACTTTTGATGATGCACTTATATTAAAACTAAATTTAGAAAATTTTGTAAATTTAATTTGAAAAAATAATCCTATTTTGATAAATAAGGGTATAAAGATTTACTTTCGTTGAATTTTTGGTATTTTTCTAATAAGTTACATTTTTTATGAATAGTAAAAAATACAACGTTTTAATTGACAACTGTTTTTTGTCAAATTTATTTATATTGTTAGATTATATTTTTAATTTTTTTTAATGTATAAATAGTAAAATTATATATAAATAAATCCAATTTAGGTAATTAGAATCAATTTTACCTCTGAATTGTATATTAAAATATTTCAAACTTTGGAACATTTTAACTTTAAAAACACGTTGTTTCGTCCTGTTTGTGGGATTAATTATAAATTAGTTTCTAAAAATATTGTGAATTTAGTTTTGAAAAATAGATTCAAAATTTTTAATAATGAATTCAAAATTTAGTAAATATATCCCACATATTACATAACAATATTTATAGTAAACTTAGTAATTTTAATTACCACGGTTAAGGGTAAATCGGGTAATTATGTGAAAATATAATATTATAAAGAAAATAAATTAACCCTAAAACATGATAAAAATTTATTTTATGAGTTATTTTAGTTAATAAGAGATTAGGTTTTGGATATATGTCCATTTTTCATTAGAAAGTGATTATGACCCTTATGATATTATATTTAATAAATATTCATAGTTATCATATCCATGATTTTAATAACAATAACATTTTTTATATGGTGTTATCCTAATGTTATTTTCTACTATAAATAGTAATCGGAAATATAAAATTTTTATATTCATCATAGAAATTTATTTTTAATTTTTATGACATATGGAATTACTTTAAAGACATGCACAATGATGATGTAGTAATTTTTTAATTAATGGAAATATTACATAAATGATATTATAAATATTAAAATAAATATAATTTAACATAATTAATATCATAAATGAATTTTATGGATTCCGTTGACATATTAGTGATTAATTAAAAGATTTTATTCTACTTTATTTAGTGTATATATATTTTTTAAAAGTTAATGTAATGAATGGTGTCAAAATAGACATTCCTGATATTTGAAAATAAATAATATTTTATAAAATTATAGAAAAATAATAAAAATAAAAAAATTCTTAAAACTTGTGAGGATAAGGATTAAAATGTCACACATGGTCCATTTATGGGTGTTTTTACATTTTATAGTAACAATATTGAATATTAAATAGTAAATTTCATATTGTAATGGTAAGTGTCAAAGGGGTTAAATAAGTGTTATAACCAAACGATAAGGCTATAACCAGGACCTAAACTTGTTAAAAAAATTGTTGGATAAATAATATCCTACCCTTATCACCTTAATATCTAATTTGAGTCATTTAATGGACATATGTTTATGAAAATAACTTATATATTATTTAAATCAAAGATAGTTACAAAATGGAACTCTCTTTGTGTTAAATATCATTTATGTGTCCACATAGGAAAAAAATCATGATTTGATTGAAAATAAATGTGTATTATTATATTAATGAAATTATTTTAATTATATAAATTTATTTTCAATTTTTATAAATTATATAATTACCTTAAATTCTTCTTCAATGATAAAATAATATTTATTAAATTAACATAACAAAAATAATTGATTTTAAAAATATTACTTTTGATATATTTTGGATGATTTGATGTGTATAACGAATTTTATAGATCTATAATATATATTAGATATTTTTTGAATAATTATATTCAGATTTAAACTTTTTATTGATGTATTTAAAGTCAAATTAAATGAATAGTATCAAATTTGACAATCGTGATATTTTATTGAATTAATATTTTATTAAATTTTTGAAAAATAATAAAAATATTAAATAAATACAAATAGGATAATATATAGTCAAAAATGTAATCCAATATTCCTTTATATCCAATTTTTATGTCTTTGTCTCTAGAATAACCATATTATATTTTAATATTTTGAGTGTCATAAAGTTCCCCTCACAACAATTATAAAAGGGCACATCTCCCTAACTTCCTCACATCAATTTGAGACATATATCATGAAAAAAATCTTCCAATTTATCTTATATACATCATTATTAAATTTATATATGTTCTGTTCCATCCAAAATATCAAACATAGATCTCTTAAAAATAGATTAAATGAATTCCTCCGAAGAATAGGTAATTCTCTTTATCAACTCTTTTAATTTTATTTCTTTTTCTACTAACTATTCATGTGTTGTTTCCATTATAAATTAATAAATATTATATTATATTTATTATGAGATTTTTTTATGAATATGGTTCATCCATATTCCACCTTTTATCCGTCCAATGAAAAAATAAAGCTCCGGACATGCGTATGTACAACTTACCGTCTCTACGCCATGGTGTAATATGTTTTTCATCACCACTTTACTTGGGTGGGTATAATGATGGAAATAATGGGTATATATAATAAATATTACGTGATATTTTTTTTAAAAATAATAGACCATAAAATTATTTCTCCTTTCACCATTAATGGAATGATATCGTCGCTCATGTGTACATACGACCTACCATTTCCACGACACGATGTGATTCATTTCTCATGTTCACCATTCAATAATGATTATAAGAATGTATATAATGAATAAATATAATATATATTACCTTAATATAATTATGTATATAATGAAACAATATTCTATTCCCATGTACTAGGACATACATGACAAAACATGCTTAAGAAAATGAAGCAGTTAACACCTGAAACAAGGGTAATAAAAAAATATTATTAACAGGTGATAAAATGATAAAATAAGATCATATATGATATAATAAATATGGATATGGTTATATTATAAATTAATAAGATGATTTTTACCATTATATGGGATTTAAAATCAATTTCACCTAAATGAAAGCACAAGGTAAGGGATTTTTATCTAACTTTTATTTCTATGCGGTACATGCCTTATTCACCACTGATTTCTTTGTGTGGTGTATATACTATACCTTTAATATAATATCATTAATCTACATATATTAATGGTATTTAAATTTTTACGTAATGTTATGGGGCATATGATTTGAACTGATTAATAATTGGTAAGGGTTTATTTTGAAATCTCATCATTAATCAATACTATTTCTATTTAAGTCTCCAATGGGGAATATTTTTCTTCCATGTCACTATTTTGTAAAAAAATAGAATTTTTTTTCTATTCTAAAATAATTGTTTAATATCATTTTTAACACTTTTTAACTTTTTACAAAATTATTTTAAAGGTATTTTTTTCTAAATAATGTTTGTCGAGACTGTTCAAACCAAAATACGAAAGGAATGTTTTTTAAACTTTTATGGTGTGAGATGATTTTCCTTCCATCATGAAACCTTGATACTTTATAACTTCTCTTACATATTTTCTTAATTATTTTCAAAGAATATGTTTTCTTTTATAATTTCACTATATTTTAAAAATAATTGATTTTCAATGTGAAAAATTTATTTTCCTTAATTAATTTTCAATGATTTTATTAGAGTATTTTTGTTTATATCAACACTCTTTGTTTAATATTATACTCTATTGAGATTGATATCTTATAATACCATATATCATTTTTTATTAAATTATTTATGATGAGTTTGGCTGTGGTGTACTATTTTAATACCATTCATGGTTTATGGTTAATGTATTCACATTTTGTATGCTAGTTTTTCAATACGAATATTTATGTTGTTTATGTTTCTCCCCTTTCATATAAGGAATGCATTGGACTTAGTAGCTGATAAACACGGCCTTCTATATCACCTCGATTCATTGGTAGGTCTCATGAGACAAACTAGATTGTGTTTTGGGAAAATACTTACATATTTATTAGATTCTTGGTACTAATCCTTGATGATGTTAGATTCTTGGAACAAAGATTTGGAAATTTTATATTCGTGACAGGAATACTTGATGGTATATTTTAGATGTTCAACATTATGCATTCCATCATTATGATAATAGTTATTTATTTCTATGTGATTATTTTATTAGTATAATATTATTGACTATGTTTTATATCTATTGTGATTATTTATACAGAATTATTTGATCATATTTTATTCGATCCATATTATGATTAAGTTATTGATTAAATGACATGTATTAAGTTATTTTCGTTTCCATATTATTTATAATTATTGATTCAGGATAGCTTCAACTGTACTTAACCCTTACTGATCATTTATGATCACCCTTTTCTTATGTTTTATTTTTCCACAGGATGCTAAGAGGTTTATTATGATTGATATATAGGGTTACAAAGAGGGGGTATAATGGAACTCTCAAAGAAGTTATATTTATATTTTATTTTTTAAAATGTAATGTGAATTTCAAATATGTATTTAGTTTACCAAGACTACTAAACTATTTTTCATTTGGTATGAAATTTATTGTATCTTATTGTAATGTAATAAATTGAGGCACCAGCTTTGGGATACTAGGGTTGGGGTATTTACACAAACTTTCTGTTATCACCTGAAATATTATCTTTCAACTCATATTTCTTTCTATCCTTATCTGAACTATAAGTAGTAGAAAATTTTTTAGACTCATAATTTTTATGAACTTGAAACTTCTCCACTTTGTTGGTTTTGGCCACATACAAGACTTTCCCAACTTTATTTTTATAATTAACAAATTCAACTTTCTTGTAAACCTTTTAAGGTAAATTTTGATCATTCTGAATTTTATCCTTTCTACAACCTTTACCAACTTTAGCGATAAAGTTCTTGAAACTTGTAACTCTCTAATTAGCTTTAGAAGGTTTTTTTTGTGCAATTTCCAAATCATCTTCCTTTTCCTTCAACTTAACTTTATGATTATCATTTTAATTATTTTATTTCTAAAGATACTTTATCAGACAATCTACTTCTTTAAGTAACATAACTTTATCGTTAGGAGTAAATTATTGAATGATTGTTTCAGGACATTATTTTTTAAACATATTTTTTTTTCAAGTCATAAAATCTTCTTGATATTTTCTTTCAATTCTATCTTTGTATGAAATTCAATCTTGATCTCTTCTTCTTTAGAACTACTGCTTCTGAATTTTTCTTAATTAACTATTTCAATGAAATTATTTTCTCTAGAAAACTATGTAAACTTTTCATATTCAAATTCAGGGAATTTATCTTCATTATCTTAAGAAAAAAAATATTCTCCTTTTATATTTGTAGAACTTTTTATCCTTACCCTTTTAAAAGGATATAGACTTATCATAATGTTTCTTCAAAGATGTTCTCTTCCTTATATCATCTTTATCACTGTTGTCTTCATTATTTCTTCAGGTGAAATTTACAGAAAAGTGCCCAACAAATCCACATTCATAACATTTCAAGGGAAGTTTCCCTTTATAATTTCTTATACCTCTTTTCACATTTTCAGAAAAAAGGATAAAAACTCATAAATATTGTTACATACCTCATTTTTAGATTTAGAATCATTATCCTCTACTTCATCAAAAGCCTTCTTATACCTTCCTTACATGGTAACCGTAGAGGAAATTTCTTCATCAAATTTTAATTTTCCTTTCATAATTTTCTTCCTTCTCGTCTCATAAGTAATGAGAGTACTATAATGATCATCCAAAGATAAACATTTAAGATATCTATATTCCATGGATGAAACTCTGGAATCAGTCTTATTAGTAATAAATCTTAAGATATATTCAAAAATAGTTAAGTCTTACAACTTTTCACCAAGACATATTACGGTAATTACAATATCATTCACCGTTGTAAAGAAGTAACCAAAATATTCATAGTCACCCATTTTTATATATTTATAATTCATCCTCCAGATTTATCGATTGGATTTCTTTACCTTTTTATTGCCTTCATAAATGTTCTTTAACGTTTCCAAGATACCTTTGGATGTATTAACTCCCTTCACTCTTAGAAACTCAATTTTAGAAAGTGATTAGGGTAGAGAATTATTAGATCTTCCATCATTATAAAAATAACTTTAATCCACAGATGTGAGAGAAAATCTATCTATAACAACTTCCAAAACATCATACCCAAGATACATAAGAAAATTCAATATTCTATCTTTCCAGATATGATTGTTCTTTCCATCAAATAATAGAATCACATTATATTTCAGACAATTCAAATTATCCACAACAAATTATCTTCAAAAACGTAAGCAAATAGTAAACAAAGGGAATATTCTCTATGATACTAATTGATATTACTCATCCAGGATCAATGTATCACTGAGAGGTGGAGGGGTGAATCAATGATATATTTTTCATTTAAGTTTCTTCTATTTTGAAACAACCTTCACCTCCTATTAAATATTGGTCACTTTGATAAAAACAAAATAATCACAAATCCATATGAACATATATTCAGAAGGTCCACTACTAAAAAGGAGTATATATATCCTATGAATTGTTTAGAAACAATCTAATACCACACAATCCACTTGAAAATAATCCACTTGTGTGGATACAGACAAGTAGGATATGCCCTTATACTTGTGTAGAACTATGATCAATTCAATGGTTCATGTGATTCTCTTAGAACAAATTATTAAATAAAATATTGTGTAATAAATAATGAAACCTTCACCAATTCATTCAAAACATGTAACTGTGATGCCTTATCAACATTCACTTCTGATAAAATTTTAAAAAAATTCTTCAATTTCGTACCTAGAAGTAAATAAGAACTTCTCCAGAATTTATAATGATACTTAGTATGATGGATCAGTTTGATTCCTCTTTCTAATACCTCGGTTTTGAAAATAGATAAGAAATAATACCCTGGAAACAATTCTAAATCAGTTGAAAATTTCCCCATAAATCTATGTCTGATGTCTCAGACTGAACCACTAACATTGAATATGATCTTCCTACTTATTTTATCTGGAAAAATTATTCAAGAAAACCCTATCTGAAAAATATTTATTTATTCCAATAATTTCATCACTTTATCTCTTCGTATGTTAATAATAAAAGTGTTAGTTAAACGTACAATGTACTTTTTACTATTTATAGGTGTGTCAAAAGTGTTTTGGGCAAGAATTTGAAATGTTTTCTCACGTAAACAAATTACCTAAAATAAAAATTTCTCCTTCAATTTGGATCCATCTTTGAATTCTTCAACTCTTATAAATTCTACTCAAAACTTATCAAATATTCTCAAAATTTCAACTTACTTCAGGATTTCTAACACTTCTTCAGTCAGATACCAATTTCTAATCTGATGTTGTTCTCATTATGATGAAAAAATATAATAACTAAATACTACTCAATTTTATTCTCCATACCACATGTAAGAAATATAATATTCTGAATCTCTACACCATTTGAAAAAAATTAAATGAATTTTCATTCCGATGCTTTGTACCAACTGAAAAAACAAACAACTTTAGAAACATTATGCCATAATCATAGTTGCAAATTTTGAAGAATTTGAAACCCTCCATCATTAATACTTTGGTAGAAAAAACTCATTTGACAAAAAATCTACAAAAATCATTAGAAACTCTTATTTTGATTTTTTTTCTCAGATCATTGTTCTTTCATCTGATTATGTACAGTATCTAGGGAGTTATTGATGTTAGCATGCATCTGATAAATCAGTCTCTACTTAACCCTGATGGATCAGTGTCAACTAGAGTCAGATGATTCAGTGAAACTTATTGAGAGACAAATAATACTTCTTTTCTTTTTCTCTTGCACTAGATATAGTTAAACAAAACATATTACCCTTTTCTCTTGATCCAATTGAAATACAATTCAACCTTATAAAAATGGTTGACTAAATTATTGATCATCATAGGGTTGATTGGTCACTTGTATCATATGGTTGTTTAGTACCAACAACTACCACTTTACTAATGGTCCCAAAAACACTACATATAAATACATTTCATTAAAATTTTCTACATTTGATGGATCGATTTCATACCGTATCTGATGGACTGGTATCTGCAACAACGTTTTTATTTTTTGATTATGGTACAAAAATACTTTCATAAAATTACAACTTTTTTCTCAAATCAGTTGTATCTCATGGGTTATTTGTTTGACTAAAAACCACTATATTTTTCTTCTCATGTTTCAGACAAAACTTCTAAACCTTCAAACAATTCCATATTCACCGATCATCACACCGATCAATTGATACCGAAATTTTTTTACCTTTTATATTTCATTGTTCCATAAAATTCTACTAGTTATCATGACTTCCTCATGAATTTGACAACTTTAGGGTCATCATAGAATCAGATGAATAACATTGTAAAATTTTATAACTTCCCTTCATTTCATCACCTTCTATATTTCCAACCAAAACTCAAAATGATTGGCAACACTTGTTCTCCCCCTTTTCTTCATATGGATTTCATCACATGTTTCCCAAAAAAACATATGATTTACGAAAACTCTATGATCATTAAAGCATCATCATATTTATTATAGATACATTCATACTCTAATACACCCTCTTATACCAATCAAAATATTCATTCCAGAAACTTGGTGAGTCTGAAAAACTACTTATTCCTCCAAACATCATTAGAACCGAAAACTGAAAACAAGGAACTTTATTATAAAAAATGATTCCAATTTTTTGATAACTTTACATACATTAATTATTTTCATAAAATCACCAGAACCTAAAAAGTAATTTTATTTCCTTTTCATAACAAAAAAATACAAAACAATCAACACAAATTTATTTTATCCAAAAACCATTAGAAAACATGGTCCCAAAAAATAGATTTTTTCGGTGAAAATCACCTAAAATTCATTCCACTATAATCCCTCATCCTTCTTCACCATTTCCATTGTGTCCCAACATATCCTTTTATATCCCTAAATCTTTAATGTGGCACACTTCTTTGTGAATGAATCAAGAATTTCCAAGAACTCAAATAAAATCACAACATTTCACAACCAATCCTCAACTTCTTGTGTATTTTTTGAGCCTTAAAATGATAATGGATTCTGTAAAAGGGATTTTGGAGAAAAAATCCGGAATTTTTCCCATTGAGGTTCCAAAGCTGGATCCTAAATGGGAAAGAGTGTAGGTGACTATCCTAGAGCTTGGATTTCATGGACAATAACCTCAATCGTATTCTGGTCCACAAGAGTATTTTCTCACTATGATTCATCATCAAATTCCTCCTGGATCATATTTTCACATCTTCTCAGAGTCTTGAAGCAACACAACATCAATAAAAAAACATTGAAGTCATTAGAAAGGTTACTCAAATAGACACTCAAACAACCACAACAGGGAAATTATTCCCATAATATAGATATAAAATATTTATATTTCAAATACCAAAATTTAAAGCAGGTAAAATCCGAGAAATAATCCTCAAGATATCTTTCCTAAACTTCCCAAGGTGACTTAAGGATCATTATGAAGAGATCTATCCAGGAACTCACTCATAACTACCTCCTAAGTCCCAAAAATATTTTAGACTGTATACTGACTTCATGGGAATATTATTAAAGAAAACCTTTGACAAAACTTTTTCATAAACTATCCTGGATACCCTGATACCCTGACACTTGAGCTGAAACTGATATAGCCCGAACGGTGTTCCCAATCCACATAGGCTGGAGACTATCACCAAACAAAATATAATATAAAGAGGGAATAATTTTTTCCATGATTATAGTGGAAGAAACAACTATATATCAGTATTCTCAAAAAAATCCATAGGGAGAACAATAATAGAAATCAAATAGGTATATTTTCCCAAAGTACAACAACAAAGTACCAGAATGAATAAGAAAAACAACCCAAGTCCCAATAGACACAACACTACATATCCAAAGAATTAACAATAAAAACCACCTCCATGTGGAACTTTCCCCTTACTTGAACATGGAAGAAGATAATCTATACACACCTAAAGTCAAAGATAAGGTGTGACCTAAAATCCCAGTAGGGTCTCACCAAGTGTTCCACAAATAGATGCCACAATAATTAACCAAATAATGCTTTAAATTTTAAATAAAATAGGAATGCTAGTATGAGATGATATTAAAAAAAATAATGCTTTTAATTTCAATTGATGAAAACATTACAAAACTATGTCTTAATAAATATTTGATATAAAAAAGTTTATATAAATTCACAAAAAAATATATAAATTAGTTTTATAACCAATGAAATTAATATAAAAATAATTCACAAATGAGAAAAATGGTCATCTTCTAAGAGGTACAACAGTTCCATGTTATGGGAACCTCACACACTCATATACTGATAATGGAATTGTGCACACACATCCCTCAGACACTGGTAAAATAGGACTAATCAACATCCTACTAGGGGTAAGATCTTCCAACGTATATTTTTGTTAGAGTTGTAAAGCATCAATCTATTGCTAATGAAATACCAACCTAGCATACTTTCCCAAATAAATCACTTACTACCCACCCTTTCATATTCTCAATCAAAAATCAATAATGTGAATATTATTTCCCAACTGTTTAAAATAAAAATTCCCCATGTTCCAATTTCAAAATGTCAATTAATTTTTAAAAATAAAAACATAGGTTTTTTATCAATTCATTTCCTTTTTGGCATAAAACAGATCCAATGTTCTTATCAGAAAAATTTAAGATATTTTTCTCAAATACCAATTTCAAATCAATTTTTCAAATCAATTTCACAATTCCATCAATTTAAAATCACATCCCAAATCTCCAATTCCAATTAAATTGGGGGTTTTCCCAAAATATCATGCCAAATCTATTTAAAATAAAAATTAATATTGAATCGGGTTTTCAAAATTCAATAGAAATAAATTTAATTTAAATCAATCAATTTATGTCTAAATTAATTGTCCATGATTATATGGAACCACCTACCTTAGGATCATGAGATCACGCCACACAACATCCACAATAGGATTTGCCAACAAAGAAAATTGGAAATAGAGATCAAAAAATCAAACCTAAATTCAAGATCCACGACAAAGTATTTTAGATCCATCAATAATAATATGATCTATAAAAACTAGGGAAGATATATAGAGAGAGGAGGAGAGAGGGAATGGGAGAATTACTCTTATCATAGAGGAATCAAATGACATTCTCCAAGTTTCAATTCACCATGTAAGTGGTTTGGAGGATCCAAAATGGCTCCTTAAAAGCTCCAAAGACTTAGGAGGATGTCCAATCCTGAGTTAAGTTGAGTGGGTGTTCATAGGGGTTTGGGAATTTTTAAAACATTATTTGGAATTAGAAAATTATATGTACATAGTTTCCTAAAGGGGGCTGCATGGTTTCCCATACCATTTTCCCTAATCGTGAACCCCTATGATGGGGGCAAGGATTCTACTAGGTGGGATCATGGTTTTTCAATTCGTATGCCAGCCATGCAAACCCCCATTGTTTTGGTTTTCATGGTTTACCTTGGGTTGGTGCACAGTTTTGGAAAACCGTGCACAACCCAAAATTTTCCAAAATTTCACTAGAGGAAACCCTAAATGAGACCCAACCAATGAAAGATGAAATGATGGTAGAGGAGTACCTAAAAATAGTGACTGGATGTTACACCCTACTAATCCAGTTAGCTCGCACCGTATGTACCACTTTAGTGGTTTGTAGACCTGGTTATGTCTTTCGATACAGGTAAAGGCAAGGTGCTACAATGAGGTGGTGAGGTTTTCTACCAGCTAGGATGGTTAACTTGTGGTGAGATGGTGGGATTCTAACCATGATATCATAAGGGATTGGTTTTTCCTATTTTTTAATCCTTTGTGGTTGTAATTGTACTTGGATATTTCTTCTACTATTGGGTTGTTTTCTTTCCATTGTTTCGTTTTAGTTATGGAATATATTTATCTTTTACATTTTTATCTTTTTTATATATATGTGTCATGTCATTGATTTAGATTGGGAGAAATCATTCCTTGTGGGTGTTATTTGATTCCTAGGTGTTTTTCTCCAAACCATGGGGATTGGGAATTCCCTTCGGGTGCTTGATGACTTGGGTTGGGTACCAGGTCGAGAGGGTATTCAGGTCGGGTTCGTCACACTGGAGACACCCAAACGTAATTTCATTACCCAATTCCGACTACATTTAAATAATCAATGTGCCATAGGCTAAATAGTAAGACCAAAAAACGAAAATAAAATCCTTTGATACAATTTAGAGAACCTTTACCCAGTTTCCACTGAATTTTTGCTCTGGGTCGGTTGGCTATTGAGCCTTAGGCGTGCCTCCCCATATGCCAAAGACAAATAGGGAGGGACTGATTAGGTGATAGTAGGAAAACTATATCCTCTGATGATGATGATGATAATGGTCCATATTTATACATAACACAGTGGAAGAAGGACTATAAAAATAGAAATAATAAAATAAACACAAAGGAAGCATATACAACAGTAGCAGTAATAATAAGTCTAATGGCATAAGACCATTTATAGATAAAAACACATGGCATAACAGGTCATACAAAAATATAGACAAGAAGGGTTGCCTATGGATAACCATATAAGAGTGCATGTATATATATATATACCCCAAATAAGGCCTTTCTCATTGCAGAGGAACCACCTAGTCCACTACTATCCATCCCATAATAATGTGGTACATCCCTGATCACTATGGTCCATCTCTTGATCATGATCCCTTACTAGATCTGAAAACCATAAAATCTACACGCATCCCAAGGGTCCCATGTAGGGTGTTATTAGGATCTCATTAGGCCACCAGTATCATGTCTCTGTCTTATATCCATAAATATATAGTGTATGTGTATGTAAATAATAACCAGCAACATACACATAATAAAAAATAAATAACTCACTCCACTTGTTCTCAACAACCATAAGAGAGTGTTTCTTCTGCTTCATCCAAAACCAGAGTGAAATGAAATATCCATGTTTAGTTATACCATAAGTAACTTGGTATCTCATCAAAAAACATGTCACCTGACACACTATGTCATCTTAAACCTCATGTGCCCACAACCAAGTAACCAACATCCCAATGTCCCGCCCGTCAATATGTCACTGGTCCCTCAGACCCCCATTCAAAATATCACTATCGGCTCAACAAACCGACATCTCAAGGCAAGATGATATCCATCCTCTAATATATAATGAATCACCATCATCTCAACAAACCGATGTCACAAGGCACATTGATACACATCATACAATAAGTCCAACCCATTTTCCTCAAGTATAACGAGAGAACCATCCCCCAACCGATGGTCTCAACACCATGTCCTGATGGTCCATCACCAAAAATGTAGATTTCTATGGTGATCACCTCCTCCATAAATGATGTTCAACCCCATTCTGTAAGAAAAATTTTCTACAGAGGCTTCCACCCACAACGAGTGGTCAACACCACCTCAATTAAGTCATATCTATGTGCACATGACTCCAATGATGCATCAACCCACAATAATGAGGGAAAATCACCAAAATTTCTTATACCATCCCATATGGTAACCTCATTACCACATGATACCACATCACCCAAGTCCCAATGGTCAACAACATCTCAAGTCTTATGGTTCATGCCCTCAGCCTGACGACCTCATCACCTCAACCCGATAAACCATGTTACCTCAACCTGGTGATCATCATCACCCCATATATCCCGATACATGCCCTCAACCTGAAAAACCATGTCACCTTAGTCCTTGTGACCGAAATTGCCTCAATACCTTAGGCCATTCCTATCACATTACCATGGAACCAATTCAATAATAGCATGTTTAATTAATTTAAATCAGAAAACCGGCCTAACATGATCTGTTAGACAAAATCCTTTTAATTGTCTTAGAATATAATAATAGACTAATGCATGATCAATGAAATCTCATAACATAAATTAATCAATTTAATGGAAATAATTAATTAATTAAATGTTTCCCTCAGACTACCCAAAATGCATATTTAATAATTCACCTCATAGAACCCATAAAATTAAGGAGAATGTAAGGAATCATCTGCCTTATACTCGTTGGCACTCACTTGTTGAATAATGGACTTTAACTCGAGCTAAAATGATAGAAATCATGATTTTAGAAAAATTACATAAAAATAGATAAAAAGATATTGAATGAATTTAGAATTTTTTATCGTGATATAAATTAAGAAAATAAGCTAATGGATTGATGAACTTGTCGAGAGGAATTAGTATCCACCAACTGATCATTATTCCGAGCTCAAACAAAGATAAAGGCACAAATCCTAGGGGAGTAGAAAAAGGAGATATCCATAGATGGGAAGGAGTGGTTCACATAGGAGAATAGAAAAGAGGAGAAAACCACTTAAATATGAATGGGGGAAAAGATATTTACCACCTTTTAAATGGGTGCATGGTTAGGTCGCCGGGTTTGGCTAACCGTATGCCAAATGTGCGCACTCACTATCCAAAGGATCACCCCTTTAGAATAGGTCACATGATTTGGAGGCACCATTTGGATAGACCATTTTTCAACCTTGAACACCCTATGCGAATAGCTGTAGACAACTCGCACGGTTTCCCCCAAAGTTCATATGGTTAAATCAAATTGTGTACCTTTGAAAACATGTTGCATGGCTTAGGCCGCACGGTTAGACGAGCCTTGCACCAACCATTCACATCAGCCTACCTTTCTTAAAACTAGGATTTTAGAGTTTGATGCTTCCAAAACCCATTCAAACTCTCAAGACACTCATCGAGTCCCAAAACTTCTCAAAAAACAATGTAATTAAGATTTCTAACTCTCAAAATTAGGTTCTAAATCCTATAATTCAAGTTGTTCCATCCCCTAAACTCAAAATTCTTGTTTTCTCAAGAAGAATGACCCGTTGAAAAACCCAAGATGCTGGAGTTCACTTGTGATATATTTCTGGAATACAATACATACTAATGTTAATTGCATTAAATTTTTATATACTGGTTATTTTTTTAAACTTCATGGTTAAGTGTACAATAGGTTGGTTGTTCACTCTAAATTCATTCTAGTTTTATTGTGTCATGTATATTGAACAGTTTTTTTTGTTCACAAAATATTTTAATATTAATTGGTTATATTCACATACAACATGAAATAGATGCCTAAAATATTTTAAAGAAACATAGTATGCGGAATTAATATTGGTTGCATTTTAAATAGTGTTTATTTCATGTTTAATCCCTACCTGTTAAAAAAAATTAAAACATGTAATGATGAAAATAAATTATACATCATAAAGTATTAATTTTTTTAATATTTATTTAAACTTAATGTTAAAGATGATTAATATTATAACATTATTGGTTTCACATTATTTATATAGTATTGAAAAAGAAAACAATACGTTGATTTTGTGGGTTACAGAACATTGGGATACTCCAAAAAATAACCTTAGATGGATTGGGAGGATACATTTTCATTACATTTTTTTATATTTTAACAATGGTTATACTTTCAAAAAATTATAGTTACCAGAGATTAATTTTGAATTCTAATATAATGTATAGGTTCTTCAGTGGAATCAATTGGTTTCTTTTTCATTAGGGTGGAAAAAGTTTTGGTTAGTTGAGGGAAAATTGATTATTTCCAGGGGAGTTCCACTTCCACTTATTTAATAAATATTTGAATTGAATTATAAGAAAATATTGAACTTTATATCCTTGTTTCTGATAAATTTTTTAATATATGCTAAAAATTGTTAACAAACTAAAATTATTACATTACATATTGTTATATGAGTTTAGTTGAAATATTTTTGTGAGATGCCAATGTAAAATGCATGTTCATCAAAAATTGTGTGTTGAATGGTTAATTAAAAAAAATTTCTAACTCAAAGTTAAGGTAATAAATGAATCTTTATGGTTTGAATTCATCGATTTTTAAGCTTTATTTGCACCATTTTACATGATTTTTACTATTGTATCGTAAATCATTTCTGAATAGTAAGTGTATAATTACACCTAAACCATAGTAATTTATCATTGTGGCAAATGTTGGGTTATAAGTCTGGGGGATGATCCTTTTTTGTTTCAAACAATACTTCATGAAGTACACATCAAAATAATCATAACTGTTTTCAAATTGAATGTTTCTTAGCTTTAGTTAACTCATTCAACAGTTTAAATTTTTTCTTAATATTTGATATTACTTTTCTAATTTGATATACTTACATTTTCCCATTTATCAATCAATTCAATTAAGTAAAATATTTTTATTACTCTTTTAGACCCATTTTTTATCGTAAATTGTTTTGCGATATGCTTTACTACATTAATTGAATATTAACTTATTGATTATATTTAAAAAAATATGTTTTTCTTTAAGATTAACCTAAAGTTAACTCTTAATCTTGGTTAAGATTTTTTTTTATTAAAAACAATTTGATAAGAATAATTATGATTTCCTATTAACTATTGATACCACTCATTCTGCAGAGTCCCAGTTTTTTCCTTGTAAGACTTTGAAATATTTTTATATAAGTTTCCAAAGCTAGGTGTTGAGATATCATGTGATTCCAAGGCCCAGTGTGCCCAAAATTAATTTTATAAAAATATTAAATATATTTTATATTGCGTGCATATGATACATCATGGAAAATAAAATAACTTCTAAATAGTTTATTGTATCGAACATTTGATACCCCAATTGTGTTTGGAATGTGGTGTTTACCCTATACATGACATAAAATGAGTCGGTGTGGGACATTCAGACCCCTTTCTCATTGGTGGTGTTCTTAGGTGGATTAATTAAATAATTAATTAATTAAATTCATCAAAACTAATCATAAATGTCTATAATTTCATATATATGAAAATTTAGCTAGGGTTGGGTTATAATTTTCTATAATCCACCAGCAAGAGCTCCACCCTTCTCACTTTTCCAAATGATGATGAATCTCTATATTAGATCAGATAAAGATGAAATGAATGCAAAAGATTCTCCCTTCTATGTTAATGAATGTTTTCTAATTTGCGATAAATCCAAAAAAAATTAGGACTCAACATAGGTGATTTTACGTCTTGGATTAAATGTTTGATCAGATCGAATGTTGTCCTTCGATTTGGGCCTTTGTCTAACCTCTGCATATGCCCACATATAGAAATATAATTAATTTAAATTTTTTATCTAAACGTGGATCACATTCTTGATTTTCGGCCAATAATTCATGTCCAACTATCATTCAAAACCTTAATATGGTGCTTTTCTCCATCATTTCTATACGATTTCTTCACCGATTGGATCCTCGAGGTCCGAATTCGACAATTGTTGGGAAACCCGAGCTCGATTGGGCACCTAAATACACAGTGAATCAATGAAATGTTAATGGTTTTTCAAACAAAGAATAGATCTATAAAGCTTTCAAGGTGACAAATTTGATGGTTAATCTTCATGATCATGATGAATGAATATGCGGTGACTTGAAGAACGAACGATGGTTCATTGAATCTTCACTAGAGCTGTTTTTTTGTGAATGATGTCCAATGAGAACGAGTTTCAGCTAGATCTAAAGATTTCAGATCGATTACAAGTGATATTAGCAGCGGTTAGTGAAAATTTGAAGTGGCAGATCAGATCTAGGGTTTCTGGAATAATTGCAACTACCTTTCAAGTACAATAATGAACAAGCATCGTGTATCCCCTTCTAGTTGTGATTCTATTGTTTTGGAAACCCATTAGAATAGAACAATGTGTATATCCCTAACAATCCATGTAACACCTTCCCGTTTGAGTGATCCATGTGGAGTATCTCCTGAACATGGACACACCATGTGCCAAGTACAATACATGGGAAGACTACATAGGCGGAATGTTGTTTGGCCCAACATGCTATGTACTAGAATATGCATACATGGATTCTAAGAACACAGTCACGACCAGCAGCACATGGACCAGTCCCCATATAGGTTTTACGTGTCGTGTAGTCCACCTATATGGTGTGTACCCCTACGCGGTTAGGATCCATGTGCTATCTAGAGACATGGGAAGGCTATGAAGTAGGACCACATTCCATGTGGGTCCCCTCAAATTCCTTGTACTCCTTAGATCCCATGTGGTAAACTTATGATCATCATATCTCCTTTGTATAAACTCATATTTTAGACCATGAGTATCCTATTATAAGTTTTTTTACGTGCAGAACATGATGGTTCCCTCGATAGAGTCTTTCAAGATTTGATGTGAAATGTTCTGGGCAAGGTCACTGATTAGGCGATGCTCAACGACAGTAGTGATCAGGAATGATCACCAGAGACCTTCATAGGTGTTACCCTCTTGGGAGGCTGGGTATTGGAGTTTCCAGATGATCATTCCAGGTGTTTTCCTCCAGTAGGGATAGGCAGTGGAGTTTCCTGTCGATGACCTTCTTTTGGGAGTTTCCCTCCAACAGAGCTGGGTAGTGGAGTTCCATGACATTCCGAGTGTTACCCTCCAACAGGGTTGGGAAGTGGAGTTCCCTACCATCTTCTTCCATGAATAACCCTCCAACAAGGCTAATTAGTGGAGTTCATCGATGGACTTTCATAAGAGTTACCCTCCAACAGGGATTGGAAGTGGAGTTCCTCATTGACTATCTACAGAGGACCATACTGAGTTACCAGGAAATGAAATCCTTACATAGAGATTGTAAATCTTGACTATGTGGTTGTGTGATATGAAGTGTTTTGATGTATCGTTGAACTCATGATGAAGAGGAATGTTTTTCCCACTGAGACATGTTCTTGTGATGCAACCTAAAACCATGAGGTTGTGTCAGTGTTGCCCAAAGAATATAGTATCAAGGTGTAGTGATTTAGTTCCTTAGACTTGAGTAGTCAGGGCAGACACGTGGGATGTTGGGAATTATTGATGGACTACTTTTGGAACTATTTGATACCCTTATTATGGGGATTAGTTGTGAGATAGATATCCCCTTACTCCCTCATTTGATATTCTTTGACTGAGAATATATATATTCATTCTTTTAGATTCACACCTTGGATTTGGATACTCTTCTTCTAGGAGAGGCAAAGACATGTGGGGTATACCATGTTCTTTCTATGTTTAGATTATAATGGTTAAATGAGTCTGCTCTCCTTCTATGGGTGGTGAAGGATCAATAGGTAATTTATTTAATCATCGTTTTTAGCACCTTATGCTTAGATGAGCTTATTTTTACTCTTGGTTGGGTTGAGAAATACTTATTTACAATAACTTGTTCTATCAAATTATTTTCTCTTTGATTTTATCTCTTACTTCTCCCCCTTCATCCTTTTGGATCATTTTAATAGGTATGAATAAACTCACCCTTATATGGTATTTACCACACATGTCATTCCTTTTATATATGATGGATAGGTTAACTGTGACATTGGAGGAGCTTAGGTATGTTGGGTGATTAGACTGCGTATGGTGTCTGTAGCTTGGGATTTAGGAGTAGGTATCTCTTAGATATTTACTTTTCCATTTTTCAATTATGTTGAGACGTAGTTCTAGTTGGGTATGTATTTTTCCCTTTACTTTTCATATACACTACCGTACTCTTGTTCTATTTGGAGGTTCATTCATGCTTGGATTCCTTTATAGAAATGTTGTATATTTTGTACATTCCCTCTACACTTTTGCATTGAGTTGGTTGTGTGTGTGTACATGTTCCTAGTCAAAGACCTCCCTAAGTTAGTTATACCTTCAGTGATTGTCACCACCCCCTAGACTATAGAGTCTGGTGTGTGGTAGTTGTGGCTTGAGTCCCATCTTGGATTGGTCCATGAAAGATTGGTATTAGAGGAAGTTCATTCCTTGGTACAAGGTTCAGACATTACCCTTTAAGAGGTTTTGGTTGGGTTTAGGGAAACAGTGTCAAAGTGTCTCAATTGTAGTTCTTGATCCAGATTGTTCAGTGATGGTATAGGTAGCCGACGTAGCCATTCAACAGGACCTTGACTACCTCGTTGTCGACTCGGCATGCTGATACATTTGTTACAGGTATCAATGGTACATGCATCATATAGGACTGAGTATTTGATTTTACTTCTTGAGTCAGCTCCCCATTATTGTGGATATATTATATATTCTCATATGACCACGGTAATCCTTGATAACTTTTAAGATGTATCCACGATGAGATCTAGCCAGGATACCAACTCTAGTTCGTGACGACAACCCTATAAGTGATGAGGCCTCAGTTCAGGGGTCATCTTATGTCCCCCTTATTCTAGGTGGGAAGGTAGAATCACCTATACCTATTGAGTATCAGATCATCCCAGCAGATCCGTATGAGGATGCACATAGTCTTAACACACTTTGGGAGATCTAACGTCAGAGACTTCTAATGTCCATAGCGAGCCAGATCCTTAGGTAGTAGAGGATTGGCTAGAATCGGTGCTCTATGACTTCAGGCTCATTGAAACACAGACGGATCAGGTGGTGAAACTGGCATCCAGACTTTTCCAAGAAGCAAATGGGTGTTGGTGGAGACTTGTTACACAGATCCACGATGAGTCGACACTCTTATGGGATGATTTCTAGTATTTGTTCTGTGAGGAGTACTATCCCTCATGCTTACGATCAGTCTGGATTCATGAGATTATGGAGCTTCAAAAAAGAGGGATTATGGTGGTTTGGTACGCAGAAAGGTTCACAGACCTTACGCGCTACTCCACTGACATGATCTGGGATGGCTACTTCTGAGCATGAATGATTAAGCTGGGACTCAATAGAGAGATTCGATCCTGTTTTATGCCCTTATGCATCCCTGACTATGACAAGATACTAGAGTGATAACTTGTGATAGATATATTTCTATCATAGGGACACCAGATAGCTGCAGATAGTAGTGGTGCAACAAGTTTGATTCATCTGCTGTAGTTAAAAGACAATAGGAGTCAGGATCTTGGAGTAAGAGACCCTTTTGCAAGCAGGCTCAGGCATATGGTCATATGGGATCAAGGAAGAATAAAGTACCATAGCATCCCATAGTGGGGTTGTGCTTTTATTGTAATGGATGAGGTCACATGGCATGTGACTGCCCAACCAGATGTGTCGATCAGCCCAGGAAGATATCTAATGGACTGCCACGACAGAGGCAACGATGTGACCAGGGATCTCTCAAGTGTGGAAAGGATGGTTTCCCGGGAGGTAGAGATTGAAGAGGGTTAGGATGATGACTCTATTGTATCCTTCCACCACTGCCACCTGGAGACCCATGTCAGGATTAGGGGGATGGCAGTCAGGGTCAAGAACAGCTGTAGGATTTGGAGTCTTATGACCCCACAATGCACAACATGGTCAGAGGAGAGATCTGTGTTTATTATTTTATTACTTCAGTACTAGTAGACACAGGTTCCAACCATCATTTCTTCTCTCTACTTATAGTCATAGAGTTGGAGCTCTTAGTTGAGGTGCAAGGAAAAAAGATCTTTCTTGATGTTCTTATAGGTAAAGATTCTTCTATATATTTCATCTTTTGATAGTGCGAGCTATGTCTTGGTGGAGAGAGATTCACATGGGACCATTTGGTCATTATG
The DNA here is from genome assembly GCA_963277665.1 of Viscum album. Lineage (NCBI taxonomy): Eukaryota > Viridiplantae > Streptophyta > Magnoliopsida > Santalales > Viscaceae > Viscum > Viscum album. The sequence goes on from OY728128.1 coordinate 602,680,527, forward strand.
ATGGAACCCTATGAAGTCATCTTGGGTATGGATTAGTTATCGATTGTCCAATCCTGGATCTACTGTCACTGTAGACAAGTCATATGCCTACACACCGATGGGACACAATTCTCCTTTTTCTTGAGAGAGAGATCTCATGACATGGTAAGTTGGTTATGCAAATAGGTTGTTGTAGACCATCACCCATCAGTTGGAAAGTTTAGCCCTTGGTTCAGCCGGCTCTTTAGGCATCTAGGTTCCTTCAGTTGTAGAAGATTATATGTACGTCTTCCCCAAGGATGTTTCGGCACTACCTATGAGGCGGGATATGGATTTTTACATCAACATGCATCATGGGACTACCCTGATATATTTTATGGAATATCATATGAAACATACCAAGATCCCAGAGATATAGTTACAATTGAAGGACCTTCGTGAGAAAGGTTTCATCATAACAAGTGTGTCCACTTGGGTGGCTCTAGTTTTGTTTGTGAAAAAGGAGAATAAGAGCTTACATATTTGCATGGATTATCACCACCAGAACTAGGCCATAATAAAGAACAAGTACCCATTTCCAAGTATTGAAGACATATTTGACTAGTTGTGAGGTGCGAGATGGTACTCAAAAATCAAACACAAGTCCAGCTACCACCATTGCAGGTTCGCGAGAATGATATTCCAAAGTCGGCATTCTTTTGCTGTTAAGGACACTATGAGTTCTTAGTGATTCCATTTTGTGTGAAAAATTATCCTTCCATGATTATAGATTTGATGAACCAGGTTTTTTGGTCATACTTGGACTAGTTTGTTGTGGTCTTAATTGATGACACACTCCTATACTCTGCATTAGAGGAGAAGCATACAGAGCACTTAAGGATGGTCCTAGACTTGCTTCAATAGAACTAGTTTTAGGTAATGCTCTCAAAGTGCTAGTTTAGGATACATGAGGATCGCTTTCTAGGTAATGTCATTTATGAACTTGGTTTAACCATAAATCCATCTAAGATCAATGCAGTTCTTTCATGGGATCCACCCAATAATGTGTCAGAGGTTTGGAACTTCCTTGGCTTGGAAGGGTACGACATGAGGCTTGTGGGAGTCATCTCAAGAATTTAAGCCCATTTAACTTCCCTAATGAAGAAAAGTAATATTTTTACCTTGTATGAGATGTGCCAAAGGGACTTTGTAGAGTTGAGGCAGAGGATGATGAGTGATCCAGTGTTGAGAATATAAGAGGGAGGCATTGAGTTCACAATGTATTGGGATGCCTCAGAATATGGGTTCAGTTGTGTGTTGATACAACATCATGAAGTCATCATATATGAGAATAATTACATGACTCACAACCTAGATTTATCAGTGGTATTATTCATCCTATGTATGTGGAGGCACTAAATTTTGTGAGATCCCTTTTTGGTTTACTTTGACCTCCAAACTCTCAAGTACGTATTCACCCAGAGAGACTTAAAACTGAGAAAATAATGATGATTGGCATTCTTGAAGGATTATAACTTAAATATAGCTAACACTCACAGGAAGGGTAGCATTGTATAATATTCCATTAACAGGAAGTCCCAGATTATATTAGTATGATATGTTTCGAAGTAGTTAGCTTCCCTACAACTGACCATGATGGAGCGGGAGGGTACACATTTTCTTTAGTTGACGGTGTTGTACATATTGGTGTAGGAAATATGTATAGATACCTTCAATGGTAGTTTTGGTGGTTCATCATGAGATAGAGTGTAGGTGATTTCATACCTCAATGTCTCATTTTCGGTAGGTGAAGGCTGAGCACCAAGTTCTAGAATGTTTTTTGTAGCCTCTTGAGATCCCGAAGTGGAAGTGGGATGACATATCCATGGATTGTTTTCATAGGTATTCTATGAAAATCAATGGTTCATGATGGAATTTGGGTGCTAGTTGAAAAACTCATGAAGTATTCACACTTCCTTTCAATCAGGGATCAGAGTTCGGGGGAGAGTCTAGGTTAGTTATATGTACGGGAAATCATTCACCTTCACTGGGCACCCTCGATGATTGTCTCTAATCGTGATGTGTGGTTTTTTTCATGATTTGGGAGAGGAATGTAGGAAGAAATTGGTATCCAATTACATATGAGTACATCCTTTATCCCCCATACTGATGGACAGACAAAGCGCACTATCCAGGTGCAGGAGGATACGCTGAGAGCATGTGTGTTGGACTTGAGTCAGAATTGGGAGGATAACCATACCTTGGTATTGTTTGCATACTACAACAACTACCAATCTAAAATTAGCATGGTACCTATTGAGACTTTGTATGGGATACCTTGTATGTCACCTTTGTGCTGGAGAGTGATCGATGAGTCATCTTTGGTGGGCCTATAGTTGGTCCATCTTACAATAGAGAAAGTGCAGGTCATCCGTGTGAAGATGAAGATGATCGAGAGCAGACAAAAATCCTATGTAGATCATCGTCATAGGCCCTTGTAGTTTGAGTAGGGAGAACAGATTTTCTTGAGAGTCTCCTCATGATAAGTATTTTGATGGTTTAGCTGGGGAGGTAAGTTATCCCTAAGATTCATTGGGTCGTTCGAGATCATGCAGTGGGTTGGTGAGGTTACTTACCACATTTCCCTACCCCCACAGCTAGAGCGGATGCATGACATCTTCCAAATGTCATAGATAAGGAGATACATGCATGTTCTTATGCACATCATTGACTGGTGTGAGCTGGACATTTAGGATGGATCCACCTTTGTAGAGCACCTGGGGGTGATCGAGGATTAACAATAGCAGACCCTATATCGATTGACCATCCCTTTGGTTTGCGTGTTGTGATAGTATGAAAAGGTGCAGGAGAGTTCCTGGGAGTGGTAGAGAAATGTGTGGGCTTATTAACCTGAGTTATTTTACCTATTTTTTCTTTTAGAGGATGAAAATATTGAAGGAGGGAATGAAATAGAGACTCGTTTTTCTCCTTGTAAGGCTTTGAAAAAATTCTATATATATTTCTAGAGCTAGATGCTGAGACAATGTGTGATTCTGAGACCCGGTGTGTACAGAAATAATTTTATAAAAATATTAAATATATTTTATTTTATGCATGCATGATACCTCTTGTAAAATTGGATAACTTTGAATAATATGTTCATATCAGAAATCTGAAAATGTGGTTGTATATGGAATGTTGTGTTTACCGTAGGTGCGATGTAATGTTAGTCGACATGGGACTTTCATACCCCTCACTCATTGGCGGTGTGATTAAGTTGATTAATCAATCAATCAATCAATCAATCAATTATTTAAATAAATTAAACCTAAACTGAAATGTCTATAAGTTCATCGTTATGGCATTATGGCCTAGTTTGGTTCATAATTTTCTGGAATTTGCTGATAAGAGTTCCTCCCTCCTCTCTTTGGAAAACAACAACAAATCTCCTGATCAGATCAGATCAAGATGTGGTGAATGCAAAAGATTCTCCCTTCAATATTGGAGAATGAATTATTCATTAGTTATCAATCCTAAATAGAGGTTGGACTCATCTTTGGTTATTTTATTCCTTGGATTAAATGTTTTAGTAGACTGAATACTGTACTTTGATATGTGCCTTTGTGTAACCTTTCCATGTGCCAGCGTACAGAAATCTAATTTATTTCAATTGGTTTTCTATTCCTGGATCACGTTATTCATTTTTGACCAAGAAATATGGTCCAATTATTGTTCAAAACCTTGTTGTGGTGCTTTTCTCCATTGTTTCTATACGCATTATTCACCGATTGTATCCTCGGGGTACCAGTTCGACAATTGTTAGGCGACCCGAGCTCGATCAGGCACCTGAATACATGGTGGATTGATGAAACTGTAATAGTTTTATGAATTGAGCATAGATTTGGAAAGGTTTCAAGGGGAGGATGACCGTTCAGATGGTTAATCTTAAAGATCCTGAAAAACAAATATGCAATGGCATGAAGAACAAATAATGGTTTACTAAATCTTCATCAAACCCATTTTTTAGCAAACGATGGCCAGTGAATGTGATTTTTGGCCAGATCTGAAGATTTCAGATCAATTCTAGGGGATATTAGTAGTGTTTGGAGCATACTTGAAGTGGTAGGTCGGATATAGAGTTTCTGAAAAAATCACGACTACACACCAGACACAATGAAGAGAACACGTCATGTAGCCCCTTTCAGTAGTGTCACTAGGGTTTTGGAAACCCATAAAGATGGTACAATATGTGTATCCCTAAAATGCTTTGTAACAACTTCTCATCTGAGTGAGTCATGTGGTGAACCACACGGCCATGCACATGTCATGTGCCAAGTACACGACACTGGAAGATTTCATGGGTGGCATCTCGTGTCAGCCAACATGTCATATACTAGAATTCAAGGACATGAGGTCTGAGAACATGGACACAACCATCAATACACAACCCAATCCCGGAAAGGTTGGGCACACCATATAATCCACCTACATGATGTGCACCCCTACACCGTTGGGAGCAGTTTGTCATCTAGGGACACTGGTAGGTTGTGAAGTGAGACCACATGTCGTGTGGGTCCACTATTGGAAATCCGAGTATTTTTGATGGGTCCTTTGTGACAGGGTAACGTTAAAAATGACCGATTGCGGAAAAGGGCATCACAAATAGCTTTCCCGAGGTTTTTTAAATACCCTATTGTGAAGTCCAGTTACAAAAATTATTCATGACGGGTCCACATCCCATCAAAAATATTTTTCCTGACATTTAAAAAAAAACCTATTATGATGTCCCATTGCAAAAGAGTCCATTGCAAATAACATTAAAAAAATTGAATAAAATAATATTAATAATAATAATAAAATAATACTAATATTAATGAAATAATAATATTAATATTAGTAAAATAAAAAAGTAAAAAATAATAATATAATAATAATAATATAATAATAATATAATAATAATAATAATATAATATTAATAATAAAATAATATTAAAAATATAATAATAATAATATTTTTATTATTAATGAAATAATAATAATATTATTATTATTAATGAAATAATAATAATAATATTAATAAAATAATAAAAATTTATAAAATAATCAAACCCTCAATATTTGTAAAAATATAAAAAAATAATAACAAAATAATAACAAATAAAAAATAAAAAATTAAATAAATTAAATAAATTAAATAAATAAAAATAAAAATAATAATCATAATAATATAAAAAATGCGCTGTATATAAAAATGTAAATAGTTAAAATTTAAAAAATATTCAAATCTTTTATCATAAAAAATAAATTCATCACTGAGGGGGATTATCTTCTGGTAGAACTGGAGGAGATAGTGGGGGGGACTTCATCCCTAAACTATGAGTCAGACGTCGCATGTACTCTATCTACTTGTGGTGCTGCTACTTCCATTGAAAAATATCCTCTTGTTGTTACTAATACTATCGTCAGGGCTCTTCTGGTTGTTGTTGCATCCATTGATGCATCTCTTCCTGCTCCCTACACATACTCTCTATAAACTCACCATAAGCTCGTAGCTGCTCCTGATACTATACAGAAAGTGATGATGACTCTCCATGAGTTCCTCTTGTTTTGGACGTCAATATCGCAATGATACCATAATAACTCTCAGGCGTCAATAGAGTGTCGATAACAACAAATCTGCTTTTTCTCAAAGGTATACTGGGTCATCTGTATTTATTTTGCCTCATAAAATCAGTGGGCGCTGGTATGATCATCAGTCTTGGCCTGAATCTTAGTCTGTGTTAAAGACGTCGTAGCCTCATATGACTCATTATATTTCAATTTAAAATTAAAATATTTAAAATATTATTTGTAGTTAATTTGAAAACAAAAAAAGATATTATTTTGACCATAATCTAACATTGGCGATCACCTCTAATCTCTCTAGTGATAAGATCATTGTATATCCTCTTATAAAGGTCGAACACCCTAATATCGGGATGTTCGACTGCCTATATGAATATAAAATAAACCTTTTATATTTAAACTTATATAAATTATTTAAAATAACTATTTACCATATGTTCTCTATGCATACTGAATATATGACTACTGGATCGATGTGTCACCTCCTGTCTCCCTTATTTTTATCTACCTACCGATGATCACCTCAAAAAATGAACACCCTACTAGTGTGAACATAATCTATCTCAAAACTGATATGAAATGTAATCAGGTTTGTGGGTGTGACAAGAATCGTCAAACTTTGTTGCTCCTACTTTTATCATTGATTTCCTTATCAAATTGTGAAAAAATTGTTGGCAACGTTCATGCATAAACCTCTCTCATACCTTCCAGATAACGTCACACATGCTTTAATCAATGGGATACCATAAACCCTATAAATAATTTATAATATCACGTTATTAATTAGATTAATTTAAAAATAAATATTATTTCTTTACATACCATCCAATGATTGAACATGCAGTGTTGAACATCAATGGGAATCTGATCCCATATGAACCATGCTTCAAAAAAATAATTTCACAATATTGCACTCCCTTTTCCTACAACTATTTGCAAAATGTTGTGAAAAAAGAACAAATAATCAAATAAATAGTTTATAAATAAATTAATGAAAGCTAACTAAAATACAGAGGTAAACATACCTTTACATGCATGGATCGAAGTCAAGACATGGAAATTGCTCGAGGATAGGTTCAGGAATCATCAACCACACAAGACCACACCCTCTCCGAGTACTCCTTGAACCACCAGTAGTTTTAGGTTCAGATGATCCAACATCCAATTTATCCAAAGGATGACCAACATCCTACAACTGACAAAACATATCCTCATCCATCTGAAACACAAAATGACTATTATTATAAAACAGTTGAAAACAACTATTGTATATAGATATATATTATATATGATTATAATCAGTATTTAACTATGTTAATGATCATCTTTATCCTCATATTCATATCTAATGATGTCAATGTCTTCATATTCCTCATCATCATCATTAGTTTCCATATTAGTTTGAGTCTCAACATCTCTTGTCATTTAAAATTGATTTTTAACATCATTAACATCGTCGTCACCATCGACCCTTAACTGCGGGGTTCCATCATCAAAATTCATGTTTGTTTATGAAAAATTTGAATTTAGAGTAGTATCTTGAGAAATTTCAATTTATTGTACTCAATGGAACAACATTCAATTTGAGTAAACTGATTTTCCCAAGATTTAATTTTTATTATGCTCCACCAATCACCCAACTCGTTCGATGTAGCACAGTAATTTACATACTAAATTTGATGTTCCTAATGAGCTAATTAAAATGGTTTATTTACTTCAAGAAAACTTTTATATTTTATATCAATGATTAAATGGGTCGGATGAATATGCAAGCCTCTCTCATTATCTAACCACTGACATTTAAACATCATAATATAACTCTGTCCTAGATAACACAGTTCAATAATTTCTTCCAGCATACAGTAAAAGTCAATTTTAGTTTCTCTATGATGATATCCTCTCAAGAAACCACAAATATTAATTTTTTTTATTCATTATATGCACATGTATGAAATCAAAAATCATTCACCACATATTCATTTTACGATTTAAACATTTTGGATGGTGGCTTACTCAATACACACAATCGATTATCAATTTTATCTACATGTTGAGATACCTAAAAATTTTGTAAAATAATTATCAATATAATAAGTAATAAATTGATTTTTTATGTTAAACCATAATTAATTTATGTTACTAGTTTTTGAAACTTGTAGGAAAAATTATTTTGTCGACGTTTTTCAAGAGCAGCTGTTGTAATTTTTGGAAGTTGTTTGATGATATGAATATCATGTAACCTACATTTAAAATAAGATTAATTTACAATAAAAATATATTATAAAATAAGTGATAGTGTCACTCATAACACAAATGGTTTCCTTTATTAAAAATTGAGTAGAACATATGTATGAGCTCTAGGATGTTCATCATCTAAAAGCCGTCGTTCGTAAACTCCACTAAAGCTATGTTCGGGCTAAGTAAAAACTGATAATTGATTTCTCATTTCATCATTAATATTTCCCTCATTACAACCCATACATTTTTGTTTTGATGGATATTCGGATTGAAAAAAATGAGAGTATATAAAAAGAAATTTTCTCTTATAAATAAACTTCGACAATTGATACTTCAACTAATGCTTTCTTACATACTTTTTTCTTAAATTTCAACATGAATCTCTCGAATGGGTACATCCATCAGAACTATACTGGACATCCATGATTTTCTTCATGTGGAAAATGTAATAGTAATTGTTCCATTGAGTTAATGAAAGATGGTGGGATGATTTTTCTAGTTTACGTAAAATTAAAACAACATCTTCTTGCAGTATGTTTAGTGCATCATAGTGTTTTATCACTGCAGAAATATCTCAAAAAATATGACATGTTATTTATCGCATCTCAAATAATATAACTCAAAAAACCTCTTAATAAAATCGAAAAAAGTCTTTCTATTATAACATGAAATTAATGACTTTTTAATCCAATAATATGACCATTTCTAACACATCTGCCCAAATTCAATGCATAACCATCTAGTAGTATCAAATCTGAAATCCATTGGAAAAATAATAATCGATTTTCTTTGGATAGTGTATAAGATACTTATGGCTTCATTAAATTCTGTGATCTAATATTTTCAAAAAGTTTAAGATCTGTTCGCATGAAAATTTTAGAAAGATCAAATCATGTCTTTATATTATTTTTTGTCTTACATGGTGTATCCAAAACTATATGAAATAAATTATCAAAATAGTTCTTCTCAATATGCATGACATCTAACATTTGATAGACCAAAAAATCAGTCCAATATGGTAGATCCCAAAAAAATGCTTTGTTTTATCCAATTATGTTCCTTCTCAAAGCCATCAATTTTCTATTGGTTTATTGTTGGTCAAAATATGATAGTAGGTAATAAAGATACAATTGATTTTAACTCTATACCTGATATCATTATTGGAGGTTAATCACTTTCAATTTTTCCTTATTAAATGATATTTATTCCTTCGAAAAGGATGATCATTTGGAAGGAATCTGTGATGATAGTCGAAAAAAGGTTTATTTTCATTGTTGAGCATAAATGTTTTGTTTTCTATCATACATTACGAACATGATTTTTTACCATGTGTACTCCATCTAGAAAATATGTCATATGGTGTAAAGTCATTAACTGTCCACATGAATGCATATTTTAGTAGGAAATTTTATTTCACTGCAACATTATATATACTGACACCATTACTTCACAATGAATTTAACTCATCAATCAATAGTTCCAAATAAACATCAATATTCTTTTAAAGATGTCCTGAAATTAATAATTTCAAAAAAGATATATTGATCCTTCATCAACATCCAAGCAGGAAAATCATACAGGGTTATAAAGATAGACCAACATGAATACTGACTACTCTAAGAACCAAATGGATATAAAACATTAGTAGAATGACCCAATCACACATTTCAGGATTATAAAGAAAAATACAGATGTACTTGTTCAATAACTTTCCATGAATCACCATCAGAGGGATTATTTACATGTTTACAAGTAGAAATATTTGTTTTATTTCCTGAAATAAATGTCATAGTTTTATTTGGAATAAATAAACGTTGCAATCTAGGTGTAAGCGGGAAATATCTCAACTGTTTTACAAGAATCAATCCAGACTTCCTTAGTTGAGCCTCTTAATACCTTGATTGTCCACTAGTGGGACAACTATCCAACGACTTGTTTTCACCATAATATATGATGCAATCATTTGAACATGCACAAATCTTCTGGAAACCGAGACCAAGATTATGAACTAACCTCTTGCTCTTATAGAAATTTGTAGGAAATGCATTTAATTCAGGTAACAGTGTTTTAACCAAAGAGAATATTTTTTCAAAACAGCTATTTGACATTCCATTATCTGATTTAATATCCATACATTTTTCAACCACTTTAAATTTGTTTATCTTTAAACTATGATATAATGCATCCTCAGTAGACCTCAACAACTTATAAAATTGATATGGTTCCAACTCAACAGTTAAATCAATATCAATCCTGAGTTTTTGTTTGTTGAAAAGATGGACCTTCTGCATCATGTACTTAATTTTGAAACCACGATAGATCCAGAACCAAATTATTAGAATTTTCTCTAGAACTACGTATACCATGTTGATACCAAAAAAACATAATCGGGATGAATAACAAAATGTAATACATAACACTCAACATTGTCAAATGTGTCAAAAGTCCTCAGTGTACATTTTTTACAAGGAAACTTAATTTTCCCTTCTGAAATAAATTTTTGTTTTGATGATGCAAATGATAAGAATTCTTCAACACTCTCAATATATACAAGACTTAAACCATAAGAGTTTTGATTCTTGTGTTGATTTATCTATGCACTGTCATCTAATAATGACTATTGTTGACTTCTTTGTTTCATATTTCTCTAAAAAATATAAAATAATTAGTTTTTTTGAATAATTTGATATAATAAAGACACTATACAAAAAGAGAAGAAAAGTAAATTCAATTTTCTAGAAATTTATAATAATTTATATGATTTCATAGTTATTTATAGTATTTGTTTTAAAATTTCTACTAATATAAAGTAATTTATAATAATTTATACTAATTAACACTAATTATTAGTAATTACTGCTAATTTATTCTAATTTCCACTAGTTATGAGCATCACAATTTCTAGTAGATTGGCGACAACTATTTTTCCCAACGGCTCATCTCCTTACAACTTTCTCCCACTAAAATCACTATGAAAAATCTGCTCTGACGTATAAATACTCATTTTCCTATGCTCGAGAATGGAGAACAGGGAAGACTCACCATGCTGCTCTCCATTATCATGCACATGAAAATGGAAATCTATATATTAGAGCAGATTTCTCATAACAATTTCAGTGGGAGGAAGTTGTAAAGAGATGATTCATCAAGAAAAAGAGTCTCTTTTTTCCAATGGCTCATCTCCTTGCAACATTCTCTGACTAAAATTAGTATAAAAAATATGCTTCGATGTACGCAAATCCATTCTCGTGCAATCAAAAAAGGATATCCGTACGCTGGAACAAATCTTTCGTAGTGATTTTTGTGGGAGAAATTTGAAAGGAGATGAGTCATTGGGAAAAATAGTTGTCGCCATTCTACTAGAAATTATGTCAATTTATTACAATTTATTACAAATTATTACGAATTATTACAATTTATTTCTAATTATTACATTTTATTATAATTATTAAAATTTATTACTAATTATAAAAATTTATGACTAATTATAAAAATTTATTACTAATTATTACTAATTATTACAATCTATTACTAATTATTAGTAATTATTATAATTTATTACTAATTATTATAATTTATTACTATTTATTACTAATTATTAAAATTATTAAAATTTATTATAATTTATTACCAATTATTACTAATTATTACTAATTATTACTAGTTATTACTAATTATTACTAGTTATTACTAATTATTACTAACTATTGCAATTTATTACAATTTATTTCTATTTATTAATATTTATTACTAGTTATTACTGTTCATTACTATTTATTATTATTTATCACTATTTATTACAATTTTTTACTAATTATTAAAATTATTTACTAATTATTAATAATTATTAAAATGTATTACTAATTATTAAAATTTAATACAAATTATTAAAATTTATTACAAAGTAATAGTATTTATTACGATTCATTATAAATTAATATTAATTATTAGAATTTATAACTAATTATTACAATTCATTACTAATTATTACTAATTATTACAATCTATGACAAATTATTAACAATTATTAAGATTTATTAACAATTGTTTCAATTTATTACTATTTATTGCCAATTATTGCTAATTATTACAATTGATTACAATTTATTACAATTTATAACTAATGATTTATAATCATTACTAATCATTATTAATCATTATTAATCATTACTAATCATTACTAATCATTCCTAATCATTACTAATAATTTCTAATTATTATTGATCATTACTAATTATTGCTAATCATTACAATTTATTACTAATTATTACAATTTATTACTAATTATTACGAATTATTACTAATTATTAAAATTTGTTACAGATTATTACTATTTAAAAAAATTTATTACAAATTATTTAAATTTATTACTAATTATTATAATTTATTATTAAATATCACGAATTATTACTTATTCTTAATAAATATTACCTATTCCCGCTAATTATTACTTGCTCCTGTTAATTATTACTTATTATTAAAATTTTATACAATTTATTACTAATCATTACAATTTATTGCTAATTATTAAAAAATAATATTAATTATAATAATTTATTACAATTTATTACTAATTATTACAATTTATTACTAATTATGACAACTTATTACTAATTATTACAATTGATTACTATGTCTTACTAATTTTTACAATTTATTAGTAATTTTTTACTAATTATAACAATTGTTTACTAATTATTACAATGTTTTACAATTTATAACAATTTATTACTAATTATTACAATTTATTACTAATTATTACTAATTATTGATAATTAGTACTAATTGTTACTAATTATTAAAATTTATTACCATTTCTTACTAGTTATTAAAATTTATTTCAATTTATTACTAATTAGTAAAATTTATTAAAATTTATTAATAATTATTTATAATTATTACTAATTATTAAAATTCATTACTAATTATTACAATTTATTACCAATTACTGCTAATTATTACTTATTTCTGCTAATTATTACGAATTATTACAAATTTCTACTGGTTACCACTAATTATTTCTAATTATCAATAATTATTACTAATTATTATTTATAAATATTTATTCCAATTTATTACTAATTATCGAAAATTATAACTACTTATTAATAATTTTTATAATTAATACTAATTACTACTAATTAATAATAATCAGTATAATAACTATTAATTAATACTAATTAATACTAATCTCGCCTAATTATTGGTAAAAATAAATAATGGTAAATAAAACTATCTAATTCTAATTTAATTTAATTGCAGCTAATTGACAATAATTATAACTAATATAAAATAAAATAAATTAACTAAAAAATAATTGAAATAGAGAAATACTTTAAAACTGAATATTTTGGAGAATATAAGCCTTGAATATTGCTCCGATTTAGAATTTTATACTTTGAAAAAATAATTAGAGAAAAAATAAAAGTAGAGAGGGAGAGAGGGGTAGAGAAATGAGTGGAATGGGAGAAAATAGAGGGGGCATATATAGGTTATATTATTTGCGATGGGACCCATCGCAAATGACTACCTGTTGACATACTAATTACGACGGGAGATAAATCTCATCCCAAATAGTAAAAAATGTCGTTAGGTGTTTGTGACGAACATTTATGCACGTCGTAAATACCCCTCTCGTGGTTTGGAACGCAACTCGCGCCAAACCTATTTTGATGGGGAACATCTCCCCATCGTAAATAGTCTGTCCCCACAAACTATTTGCATTGAGACCCTTCTCCATCGCAAATACCCCTTCGAAAATATCATTTCTTCCCGTAGTGGTCCCCTCACACGCTATGTACCCCTTACCCCCCTTGTTGGAAACTTCTTATGTCAGTATCATCTTCATTTAAACATGAATTTTGACATGTGAGTAGCCTATCCTGAGTGTTTTTCATGTAGAAAACTATGGTGCACTCGGTAGCGGCTTTCAAGATATGATGTGAAATGTTTCAAGCATGATGCTTGATTTGGTGATGCTCAACGATGTCAGTGATCAGGTGTGACCTCCATAAACCTTCCCAGTCATTACCCTCTACCAGAGTTGGGCAGTGGAGTTTCCTGATGTTCTTTTCGGGTGTTACCCTCCAACATGGATAGGCAGTGGAGTTCCCCAACGACAACCTTCTTTCGGGTGTTACCCCCCTGCTGGGTTGGATAGTGGAGTTATCAGATGATATTTCTGAGTTACTCTCCACCCGGATTGGGCAATGATGTTCCTCAGTAACTATCAGAGTATGACCCTCCTATTCTACTAGGGAATGAGATACTTACCTAAAGATTTTGTCTCTCAACCATGTGACACAGTGAAGAGACATGGTTTGGCGTAACCTTGGACTCATGAGGAAGAAGAACGCTTTCTGCACCGAGATGCGTTTTTGTGACATGACCTAAAACTGTGAGGAAAAGTTAGTGCCCCTAAAAGCAGATAGTATCAAGGTGTGGTGATTGAGTTCCTTAGGCTTGTGTGTTCAGGGCAGACACATGGGATGTTGGGCATTGTTGGTGGACTACTTTTGAAACTATTGGCTACTCTTCTTTTTTTATTGATTTGTGAGATGATGATCCCTTTACTCCCTCGTTTGAGCTTCTTTTGACTAAGCATGTATATATATATATATTCATTCTTCTGGATTCATACCTTGGATTTCATTACTCTCCTTCCAGGAGATGCAAAGATGCACAAGTTATGTCACATGATTTCTGTCTTTAGCTTCTTATGGTTGGATGAGTCTACTCTCCTTCTTCGAGTGGTTAAGGCTCGATCGGTAGTTTATCTACTCAATTTTTTTATCCCCTTATGCTTGAATGAGCTAACTTTCACTCTTGGTTGGGTTGAGATGTACTTCTTCACCGTACCGTGTTTTATCTACTCCTTTTCTATTGAATAATATCTCTTACTTCTCCCCAATCACCCTTTCAGGATGTTCTACTGATTATGTATTTACTCACCCATGCATGGGATTTGATCACACATGTTGTGTCGTTTGAAGATAGTGGATAGGTTGACCATGACTTCGGAGGATCATTGGGATATTGGGTGTTTGGACCGCATACTGTGGTTGTACCTTGGGATTCAGGAGTTGGGCCCTCTCAGCTATTTATATATTTAATATTTTGTCAGGTTTGGATGCATTTCTGGTTGGGCATGTATTTTGTCCTTTTACTTTTCAGTATACACTACCATACTATTTTTTTTCTTAGAGTTTCATGAATGTTTTATTTTATTTATAATAGTGTTGCATCTTTTCTACTGTCCTTCTGTACTTTTTCAATGAGTTGACTGTGTGATTATATACAAGTGTCATGAACCAACTTGGGTACACAAGTATCCTAATAACCGAGCCGACCTTGACATAGCCCGAAGGGCATTCCCAATCCCCACAGGTCGGTGGCTAGCATCTGGAATCATACGACATACAAGTGGGAATGATTTTTTCCAAAATAATGAGAAAGAAAAATAAAACAAAATAGTATGCATAACAAAAGTAACTCCTCTGGGAGTGATGTACTAGAATACAAGACGGCATGAAAAACCAATGTAATACAACCTAAGTACTAAAATAGAAAAAAAAAACAACCCCAAGGTCCCTAAGGACACAACTCACTAAGACTGGAACTTAACAGCTTGATCCACCTCAAAGATACCCCTTCCCTTTTCTCGAACCTGGAAGAATAAAGTCTAAAAACACCCAATGGAAAAAGTAGGGTGTGATCCTCATCCCAGTAGGATACAACCAAAGATTCCATTATAGATTCCAGATTTATATTATCCAAATAAAATCTTTCAATTTTAAAGTAAACAAGTTTTGAAATTCAAAAGCATATATAAAAAAACAATTTATACATTTTCAAATGATGGAAATAAAAATTTTAAACAATGATTTTACAAATGATAGAATATTTTTAAAATAATGGCTTGTGTAAAACATTTAAATAAAATGGTTTATATAAATTTATCAGGCATGTAAGTAGTCCAAACAAACATTGGCATACATTTATATCTCAAATATAAATAAACAAATGAGAAACATGGTAATATGCCAAAAGGTACGATAGTATTAACCTGCTATAGGAATCCGCACTCTCTATGTGAAGTCAGAAAAATGTGTATACACACGTCCCTATGACACTGGACAAAGGAGACTCATCACCAACCCATCAGGGATGTGACCCATCACAATTATGTTTTAGAACATTATTGTAGCGTAGAGTGTATCCAAATAACTCACTAACTACCTAAGGCTTGAATGTTCTATTATATGATCGGCGACCTATTTTAAGATTTCTTAAAATACGATCAATCCCATTCTTCAATTTTGAAAATTTCCATTCATTTATATTAAAAACCAAAACAAGTTTTATTTAATAACATTATTTTCCACAAGATAAAACCATTGAGTTTCTATCAAATAATTTTAATCCATTTTCATGAGTTTTTAATCCATTCAAAACCAATTCCAACATTACACAATTTATTTCCACAATTAAAATCAACAATTTTCTGGAAATCATTTCCATAAAATACAGAATTTAAATTAAACAATTTAAATCACACAATTTCCACAAACACACCCAATTCAATAGAATTGGGGGTTTCCCAAATTTCTATGCCAAAACCATTTCAAATATCTTGATTCACTGGAATTAGGTTTTTATCAATTTAATTGAAAGACAATTTGAGAAATTGAAATAAATGAAGCTATACAAGGATAATCAATTTGTAAAATCGGAACAGAACCACCTACCTCAAGGTCTCTGATGTCATTGGTAATGATAAACCACCCAATGTGGTTCAATACACCCCCTCACGAACTTATTATCATAATCATCGACACACCAATGAATGATGTTCATCACATGTTCTTAGAACCGAATCATCTATTTTATTTCAAAATTTAATAAAATAAAACATGTGATTATACATTTTCTCTTTTGGAAAAATCATTAAATTATCAATTAAAATATTACATGGGATAATATTTTATCTCTCTTTGATAATTTTCAAATTAACGATTAAAATATTACATACGATAATATTTTATCTCTCTCGTCAATAATTCTCGATTGTCATTTAAAAAATCAAATGCGGTGATAATTTATCTCATGAGGATAAGTTAAAAAAAATATTAACACATGGGATAATATTTATCTTTCAATATCCTTGATATAATTCCAAATTATCATTTTATGTCAACACATATGTTCAAAATATTTTCCTTAGAATAATTATAAACATAATTTGATATTATAATATCTTTAGATTAAAATGATAACACATGTGGAAGTCCTTTATAATTATTCATATATAATTTAAATAATTTTCCTTCGATAATTTATTTTAATAAATATCATTTTGAGATTCTTCATCATTATTTTTCGACAATTTGACAGAATTATCTTTTGTTATTTTTTTTAAAAAACCTCGATTATTTAATGAAATTATCATTTGAATAATATTTACAATTAAATTTCCAGAAAACATTATTTTATTAAACCTTGAAATTATCTTTAATAATACCACACAATTATCATTCAAAGTTCATGCAATTACATGTTGACAATTTTATATAAAATTATCTTTAACATCCAATGTAATTAGAAAAATATAAATCTAATTATATTTATCTTTTGATAATTTATTAACTCATCCTTTGATAAAACAGTTTAAGAATTATCCTCGATAATATCATTAAAATATTCCTCAATCAGTTGTTTCAATTATCATTTGATAAATCGTAACAACTATCATTTCTTAAATTTATTTTAAAAGAACCATTTAAAAAAAATGAATAGAATCATTGGATCGATGAATACCTTATTGCCTTAGAAACAAAAATAGTATTCATCTTCTGCCCGTGGAGAAAAATTCAATGGCACGGACGACACACAATTCTAATCAATAATGAAAATGTTATTGAATTTGGACGATTTGGAGGATAAAATAAAATAGAAGGAAATTAAATAAAACAAATAAAATTAAACAAAAACCTACATATCTACCAGGCGCAACACCAAAAACCCCCACGCAGGGTACATCACCGAAGAAGACGATCAAGGAGGAGGAAGAGTAAAAGAATCTACCAATCACGAACAATACAGCCCTGGGGATACTTGGTTTCAATAGGGCCAACCAAAGATGAACAGAGAAATAAGAGGGTATTTCAATAGCCACACCATATTTTTTCTCTAATTTAAGAACACTGAATCAAAATGATTCAAAAACCCAAAGGAGTGTTTAAATACACATCATTAATGTGTTGATAAAAGAAATGGTTCAAAACTATCCATAACCAAAGCATTTGAAACTCCCAAGGCGTGGAAATAGAGTTTAGCGTGAATGAAAAGAGGTGATGAATAGTGAATCCCATTTTTTACAATTACATTAAATCAAATCAATCAATTAATTAATATTAAAATTAAATGACACAAAATAATAGTTGAAAATGAAAGTAATACCTCGACTAGGGTAAACACCTAGTTTTGGACCCAATGGTCATCTCAGATTTCTCAATCAATGAGAGATGATTTATTAATGAAAACTCAGAATAGTTAATTAATTAATATAAAAAGTGGTATTCTTATGAGAAAGGCATCTAAACACTCGATGGGAAAAAATGTTATACCTTGCCTTTGGTAAAACCCTCAATCCAGACCCATATGTGGTATCAGTTTTCCCTTACAACACAATATTTGGGATATATTTAATTTTTTAATAAATAATATATTAAATATTATTTAAAAACATTATATCAATAACGAGACATGCAAATGTCTGACGCCATCAAATTTTATACCCCTCCTAGGGTAAACACTATATTTCGGACATAACAGTATGCTCAGATTTCTCATACAATGGATTTTTTTGAGTTATAAAAATATATTAAATAAATTGTTCATGTTTAAAATAATATATTTAATATTTTTATTTCGACCTCTGTTAAACTTTTTAGACTTTGGAAACTTATACATACCCAATGTTTAACACATAAAATATTCAATTGAATATTATGGGGTGTAAATTGGAAGTTTTTACCGTTCCGCGACGAGTTAAATAAAAACGAAACTTTTCACTGATAAATTACTTTTTTTCCATTTAACGTAATAATAATTTAACCCAGGACGGATTAGGAATGCCTAAAATAGTAATAGGATGTTACAACAACTTTATTGGCAAAAGTCTCCCCGAGTTAGTTATGTATTTGACACTTGTCTCAACCCCCTGACCTACGGAGGCGATCTTGGGGTATTTGTGGCTCAAGCCCCAGTCTGGGTTGGGTCATGATGAATTATTTATTATATTCTAGTTATGTCGAGATACTAATTATGTCTATTTGTTAATCAATGATGAAAAGTGATGTTTTAAAGCACAATTGAATGCAAAATGGGGCAAGTTACTCTCGGTTTATCGTTTTAAAAATTAACCATCTTGATTGAAACTGTAGACAATATTTTGGACAAACCTCTTTTGTTTGAGAGGGTCATCATGCATTTTAATTGTGATAGTCCAAAGTAGAAAAAATGTTTGATAATCATATCTTGATTATTATTAAAATTCTTTAATTTTTAAGATAAACTGGGAATTAGTAAATATTTTTAAAATATTTATTTAGGATAACATATATTATAAGTGGTGGATTTTTTAGGGAAGTATTTTTCATTTATGACACATATATTTTCTAGTCAATTAATTAATATGCTATTTTTAATTAATAATTTTATATGTTTATTTTTTTTTGTTTTTGAGAAAATAAATTGAATGTTTTTAGTATTTCTAATAAATAAAAATTATTGTTTTTGTGTTTAAAATTGCTATATAACCATTTTGGTTTATTGTAAAATATTTTGCAGGATATTATTTTAATTAATTTAAATTTTTTTTCCTGAACTAAAATATTATTTATTTTTAATTAAGGAAATAAATTTTTTCCTATTGATATTAGGAACAAGAAATAATTTGGTCTGGTCACTGTAAAATGAAAACCCCCAATGATTTGTTTTGTTAATTATTATGTCTAAGTATTTTTAAAAATTAAAATTGAAAATATATTTGAAAAATGAAATTTAATTATTGAATTTGTTATGAAATTTTATTAATGGATTTCATAATTATGACCATAATTATGACTCCTCAATTCCCAATTAATTCCCCTCTTGATGGACAACCATTAATATTCTCAACGTTGGATCAGATCTCATGTACTCTATAAATATGGTGATATGTTAATGAAATGATATGGACTTTTGGCTCTACATTGTGTTCTATACTTCTTGTATTCTTTTTTATTGGTATTTCCACTTCTTATTATCATCGTCATACACAAATATGAAATCCTCTTTCTCAATGATGTGCTTCGCCTTCGATCGATCTTACATTTCCGGTTACAAAATGCTTCACAGTTTCAATTGGCATTCTATCAATTTCAAAACATGTTATCGACACTATCTTCTTCTCCACATTTTGTATCGGGACGTTGCTATCTTCATCACCATAATCATCATAAGAAAAATATTATAGAAAATAGGCATGTCACATATTTTTATGAACAATCTTATTTTGAGACACCCTTTCATATGCGCATCGACTCCACTAATTCGATGAGCTACGTCAAAAGTTGAGCCTTATTTTATATTTCAGATATTGTTAAATTTTTTTTTACCGTCTTGATGAATCTTAAAATAATATATGATATTCTTAATATTTTTTTGCGGGAAAAATAATGAGCTCATGAAGAGCTATAATGACCCATGGTTTACGAATTTCACTTCATTCCCTAGAGAGATTGTGTTAGATTAATAATTGATGTGGTTGATGATGAGACAAACATCATTCATCGAATGAATAAAAAACTACACTACCAAAGGTGGTTTAATGATGAACATCGCATACCCGTCATAAGTCGAGTGGTTGAATGATGAACATCACGTACCTGTCCTACGCTGAGCCGTTGAATGATTAACATCACGTACCTATCGTACATTGAGCCTTTGAATGTTGAGCATCACGTACTTGTCATTTGCGGAGCCTTTGAATAATGAACATCGCGTACTCGTCGTACATCAAGCCGTTGAATGATGAACATTGGATACCCATCATACGTCGAGCCATTTAATGATGAACATCACGTACCCATTGTACATCGAGTCGTTGAATGATGAACGTCGTGTAACCATTGTACATCGAGCCATTGAATGATGAACATCGTGTACCTATCGTATGTTCGATCGTTGAATTATGATCATTTCATACCCGTTGAACGTAAATCCGAAGTTTTATGATCATCGTGTACCTGTCGTATGTCGATGCGAAGTTCACTAATCATTCCATGAACCACGAAATTTCATATCACTTATTTCTTGTTCACCCTGAAGGTTTCATGTTTGATTATACTATACAAAGGATCATGATGGAGATGATGTTTACATTAAATATTTGTATATATTTATTTTATTTCCTTTATCTTTATTTTATTTCTTATATAATGTTTTAGAGAAATTAAATATTCTAGAAAAAAAAGAATAAACATATCTTATATATATTTATCCCCTGAAGTGGATGGAATTTATGAAATTGCAGAATTGAATATTCATGAAATTGTCTTGAAGGCACAACAAAACTCGAACAAATAAATTTATTCTATTACCTAGAGTGAATGAGAATATTTATAGAAAAGGATTTATTTCAACCCCCGAAGTGAATGCTAATATAGCTGATTTTATAATTAATCAAGTTCGAGGTGAATGTGATGTTTTGCAAATGATCATTGTTCTGTATTTTTTTATAAAAAATAATAAAAATACAACCACCCTATGTGGTTTGGTGATAACAAATATTTATAGAGCACAATGAATTTTATTGATATTTGTAAAATATTTCATCCTTGAAGGATGATATGAAAATAATTTCTTTTGACATTATATTGAAGAATATCTTAATTTATCATGAATTGCTCCCACAACAACAATATAAAGGGAAAATTATTATTTATCATATTCTTATGGATTATCAATATCATCTCATTTAATTCATCTGTCCCCTAATGTGGATGTTATTCTTCATTTAGATCATAAATGAAATGATTGAATTACATAGTTTTGATAATCCTATATATATTATGAAAATGATTTTAAGACCTGAAGTGGTTAATGCAATGATCATCATAATCAATAAAATTTATATTTTATACTAGATGATCATTATTGACAAATAATAAATTATCATTCATGGATCATGAAATCTGATAATTGAATGAATTCTCTGATGTGAATGTAGTTTTAATTACTATATCTCATTTTTTGAAGCGAATGAAATTAATCATTATTTTTTTATGATTTATGATATCATGAATATTTGTGAGTTGATGAGGTTTAATCAAATGATTTATCTTCATTTGATAATGTGAATGTTGTTTAAGAATTGTAATTTTGGATGGCGATAAGGTGGGTCGTGAATCCATAAGATTCTTCCACATTGGTTCTCACAACCACATTCACCAACATTAATATATGTGGGGGCTCATATCCCAGGTAGATGTATTATAAAATAATAGTTGGGCCTGAAGTTCCAAAATATTTTGGCCAGAAGTTCTAAATTATGCAATAATTCGCTTGGTGATGGGCCTAACCCTTTATGATTATAATACAAATTCATCAACCACCACAAGTGGAAATTATTATGACAAATATGAGTTTTCACAATGAATGATCCTGGAGATCTTATATTATTTTAATTTAATGCTTCAAAATAACTCATATATTCATTAGTATATGCTCATATAAGTACATTTATCGGTAGTGCAATTTAATTAATGACTCCAGAAGAGCGAATATATTCCTACCTGGTAGTACAAACTATTAATTCTTTGTTATATCTAAAGTATCAATGAGATATATGAATGGTATTCTTGAATATGAATATTATATGGAGATAAAAGAGGTACCAAGATATTTAACAAGCATTAATAAAAGTGATTATAATGAATTGTTTATATAAAATCGAATTAATAATGGTGAACCAAATTTTTATTGATCCTAACACTTGAAATATATGACATGATGATTTAGGCCATCTAGAATCAATTATAATGAGTGATATTGATTCAAGTATACATGAGCATCGATTTATTGATAACTTTGTAGACATTCATTAGTGGTAGAATGATGAATTTAATTAATGGATGCAAGTCTACAAAATTATCAATGAATTTATTACCATTAAGTCATTATGAATCCCCCTTTTATGATAATTTACCATGAGGTACCCATTTTAAGGTAAATTATTTATATTATTAGTAGCTATTATGGAAATAAGTTTCACATATACTTATGAAGAAGTATATATGGGTGTTCCCGCCTACTATGTGATCCATCTATATGAATGATCCATCCACTAAATGAACACATATGTTTTTTTTCTAGTGAGTATACATTGCATGCTATGCATGTTGATTAAATGAAATATCGAATATCATATATTATATGTTCCTGTAGAACCATTGACATGATGCTCACAACAAATACATGAATGTAAAGTGTTGGAAATCAATAGTCATATTATACACACCTGATGTGTGGTTGAACTGATTATATAAAATCATTGTTCATCATTAGTAGAAATCAATAAATATATTTTTTCTTGAAGAGGAAAATGAATATATCAATAACATTATATCTTTTTAGATATATTCCTTGAAGTGAAACTGGTACCAGAAAAATTATGAGATCTCAATCAAATGTTGTAGATGATATATTTTATATGAATGCTTTTAAAACTCATTGATGACAACGGATTTTGACAGATGTCGACATCATAATAATTGGCCAAAATTATTAAATGAACTTATGAAATGATCAACATTTAATGTTCTGGATTGATTATCCAAACTATTTAGACTATTTAATAACGATGATCTTATTATAAGAAATATTCTTCCTTGTATATTTGGATATTTATAAATGAATCCTAGGAGGGTTCGAAATGCCTGAAGCATATTAAGTATGAAAGTTTCACCCAATGTGAGAAATTATGTGGTGAAGTAAATAATATGTATCCATATTCAGTTACAGAAGAATATAAATTTAATTTATCATCCCATGGTTTATATGAATCACTGTATTCATCATATTTTTAAGGTGTTTTAAAAAACATCTAAACTCTTGAAGAGTTCTAAAATCAATGAATTATTTGAAAATGAAATTACATGGAATGTCCTTGTCTTTTGTATTAATCATACTAAATATGAAATATTAATTTTTGGAATGGTTTTACCCATAATGAATAATTAAATCACCTGCTTCCGAGAGTGATAGATTTCATATATAAGGGGTTGATGAAGAACATACTTATCCCAGAAGGATTAAATATAAATGCACATTTTATTTATCCCTGAAGGATATACTTGTACATGTGCATATGTACCATGAAAATGATAACAAATCATATTATGATGCAAGTTAATGTTTTCTCCATTCATTGAAATCGAAAGGGTATAAGTTATTATTATTCGAAAATTCAAAACTGAATGTTTTGGTTATGAATTGATCATGGAAATTCTATGAGTTAAATTTTATGATGATCACTATGAATGTGAGATGTAACTGCTGTACCCCTTTTCCATTAGTCAAGTTTTTTTCCACTGGGTTTTCTTGATAAGGTTTTTAACGAGGCAACACTCTGGGGACTTGATGTTATTGTACTCTTTTTCCCTAATAACATTTTCCCCCTGAAGGGGTTTTCCTTGATGAGGTTTTTATTGAGGAAATCATACATCATAAGAGATATCCAAGGGAATGTTATAAATTATTATGGATATCTATAATTAATGGAAATTGTTGGTCTTCCCCAAGAGTTATAATTTTGAATGAGACCATTTACCTATGGTCTTTCTCCCATGTCCTAAAGATATAATTAAATAATAATTTTAATTAATTTCCTAATGACACAACCAAGTTATATAATCAGTTGGATTTGGGAATGATGCACTCTTTTTCCCTTCATCCGGTTTTTTCCCACTGGGTTTTCCTGATAATGTATTTAATGAGGTAGCATGACATGGAATTCTTTTATTTTGGCTTCACTCATTTTTCCCACAGGGTTTTTCTAAGTGAAGTTTAAATAAGGTTCCAAAAAATTATGACATCCAAGGGAAAATGTTATGAAATGTTCTTAATGGATGTCATAATTTTGACTATAATGATGACTTCTCAATTCCCGATTAATTCCCCTCTTAATGGCCAAAATTTAAATTTCTCACCATTGGATCAGATCTAATTTACTCTATAATTATGGTAATATGATAATGAAATGATATGGACTTTTGAATATACATTCTGTTCTATAATTCATTTATTATATTGTATTTGTATTTTCATTTTTTATTATCATCGTCATACGCAAATATGACATCAGCTTTCTCAACGTTGCGCTTCACCTATGATCAATCTTACAATTCTGATTTTGAAATGCTTCACTATTTCAATTGGCGTTCGATCAATTTCACAATAGAATTCAGTTTTTAGGAAATGTATTTAAAATTTGAACATGAATTTCTATTTGTAGGCTGAGATGGGATTGGCACCGATGGGGAATGGGCCTCGAGTGATAATTAAAAGATCGCAGTTCAATGTCCATCTATTATTTCTGGCTGTTATATCTTTAGGGAAGATTAGTTCTAGAAGACGAAACCAGGTGTTGTACATGCTTGGGTTGGGTAAGGGTGAAACCTCAATGTCAAAGCATCAAGAGGAAGACACTGCATCTGCTGGGGGTTTTCTAATACCATTGCCAGTTTGAGTAGTGAAATTGTGTTGAGGTTAAGCTGAATCGAAGATGGTGCTTGGGATTTTTCATTAATAGGTATAAACGAAGAGGGGTTTGTGCATCGTGGTTTCACATCTGAGGCTAGATATAATAATCCAGTGATCAACCAATATTTTAAACTGAGTAGGTTAAATCAATATGTGCTTTCCAGATTCATTCAAGCTATTTTGAGCCTCTATATGTGGTCCTTTGCTTCTTGCAAGCCGTTGTTGCTATACTACCTTCTTATTGGAGCTGGAGAAAATATTATGGGTCTATTAGTACTAATCTTGTTCATGTGAATGTGTTTTATAATGAGATATAGGGACCAGTATTCATTGTTCTCTTGATTCGAGACTTTTTGAGCTACTTGGTTTGCTGATTCTTCATCTGAAGGAGGTCCAAGTCCATTTGAAGGCCATTATAGACCGATTCATAGACACTACATGTGGTCTATTTTAAAATGCTCTGGAATTCGAGCAATTCTTAAAATAAGGATTCTCTTTCTAACTTTTGATACATATATTCTAAATTCTAATGGAGGAGCTACAAAACAAAATTTGAGTGGGATTTGAGGTAGGTTCGAGTAATTGAAAGTAGCTATTCACAATATGTATTCATCTCTTCTATAAATCAATTCTTAATTCAAACATTCTTGTCTCAAATATGCACTAGAAATTGAAAGTAGATGTTATTTTTAACATAAAACCTGTGTTATTTTGCATAGGAAATTCTATTTTTAGTATATATTTTCTTTAATTTTCTTTATCCATAAACTCCACTATAATGAATTGATTTTTACTTTTCACATAATTTTTATTGTTGAACCGTGTGAGCAAAACAAGGGATTCAATAAATGATGGTTTTGTTTCATTTTTTTTGTCATTTCAAAAAACATTTGAGGTGAATTCCTTTCTGGATAAAGATGAAGTACTGTTAGATGAAAACATTAATCCAATTATATTATTCATTTCTAAGAACTGTTTTATCATATGTGATTACTGACAGGCTTTTAAAATGAATGAATTTGAACAAAACCATTAAGTCATATGATAATATGACCAAGATGACGACCTGTGCACTCTTATTTTTTTATATTTGTTATAGTTCTCTCACTCGACCAAGTAGAGTCTATTTTAATTGAAAGAGACAATGGATTTTCCTTATATTTAAGTTCTAATCAAGTTCATTTAAGTATATATATTTTAAAATGAAAAAACATTTTTAATATGCTTCATCAACCATGTTTTCCCTCCCATCATTAAATGAGCATCATCATCTTTTTTCCTGATCCTCAACTCTTGTTTGACTCTGTTCACAAATCACACACTCTAATTTAGTTCCTTTTCACTTAAAATTCTATACTTCACTCTTTTAATCTCCAATAATCTTTCTACCATTTTATATGTTTAGAAACAGGTAATATTCCTAGAACACCCTCCCTCCATCCCTTGGTTTTTAACCTCCCATACTATGGTGGTGTAGGAGATATAAATGAAATTTTTATGGTTTTAAGACCTATGACATTGTCAAGAACATGTACTCAAAAAATAATAAATACATAGTCACACCAAGGATTGTATGTAGGGTGTGAGATGAACCTTTCCAATAGGATTTCAGCAATGATTTGTGAAATTCCTTATAAAAAACATCACATAAATTCAAGTTTAAAAATCATTTATAAAATATATTTTTCTGTGAGAAAGATTATGAAATCAATCATAGCACTTTTCCATTGGAAAAAGTTCTTCCATATTCTCTTTTTTTATAAATCAAATGTTGAACCATCCATTTAAAAAAAGTACTCTAAAACCATTAAAATTTTAACTTATATGTTTATGAAAATAAATAATTCAAAACAGTGAAACTTCCCGTTGTAAAATATATCTCAAACCCCCTTGTTAAAATAAATATAGAATGTAAATTAATCTGTAAAGGAAAAGAAGTAAGAAATCAATTAGACACCATTATTTCTCTGAATTGATTATAGGTGAACATGAATAATGTAAATGGTTCCATGAAACTAAAATGTGAAAAATGGTATGAAAAAAAGTGCGTATTGGGAATCCCTAAGATAGTGTCATCGATGATGAAATAAGCATCATGGGAATTCACTATGTCCTAACATGAGATAACCCTGGATATAATCATGTGGAACTAATAATCTTCTTATATTGAGTTCCATTTAACAAATATCGTCTTAACATTCTTTCAACTAGCCTCATCGAGGGAACTCTCAATGTAAGGACTTGTTTAACACTCATGGTCACTAGCCAATGTTGTAATCGAATCTAGTGTAGTAACAACACATCTCTCTCATTAAGTTACCTTAGGTCCCCATGAAATAACTATAATTAAGGTAAGAAAACAACAAGTCATTTCATCACTATAAAATCAATGATAAAGTATATCAAATAATCTAATCTCACATCCAACATCCTCCCATTAAACTTCCCTTTCATCATTTACAGAAGCAACCAATAATATATCAATTCATCTCACATTGGTGAAAAGTATATATTAGACATAATACTAAGGGGGTTATATTAGGGTTTCAAAACCATCAATAAAAACTATTATCATTTATAAAGTCCCAATCTAGCATTTCGATCCAACATGGAATGCTAAGTTATAAAGCCACCTCTTTTAATCCCAATTCATGGAAACAATGATTAGAAATCATTTGGAAAACCCAATTTCCTTGAAACATCATAAAACACAATATAATACCTTGAACACATTGGTTAACCACCTTGAAAATTATAAATATTTCAAAAAACATCCTTTAAAAACATAATGAAGTCAAAATAGTCCTTTAGATATAAAATTAACTTCAATGATCCTCATAAGAATTTGCACAAACACTTAGGATGATAAACCCACTGTCATATAAACCATGAACCAAAAATCCATGAAAAACACTGTAACAGATCTAGTTTCTTGATTTAATCTTTTGAAAATTTTAATTAATATTTTTGGTGCTAGTCATGGTGTTGGTACATAGTTTCAGGCATTACGAAACCCCTAGGTCAATATATTTAAAATAATAAATATATTAACTCTTTCACAAAAATATTTTAAAAAATAATGTATTTTCCTTTCAATGAAGTCATGGATGTGAAAAATGATATTGTGGATGAATTTAGAATATAAGTTTTACATTAGGAAAAACATAAGTCTCGATCGCATCAGACTGCAAGGTTGTGCATATCATGAGGGGATATTATATATATTTTGTTAATCAAATAAATTGATTAATTTCATTGTATTTTTAAATTTCCAAACCAAGAAAATATCTATATGACACTCACTATAGAAATTCTATAGGGTTAAACCCATATCCTTGAGAGACTGAGTGTGAGGGGTTTCCTTTGTTGGGAGATACTTTGACAAAGAACAAGGGAGGTTTGTGGATCAATAATCCGAATGAATAGAAATTGTCATCGATATTGACTCAAACTCATTCTTTTCTATAGATCAATCCATCATTGAGGTAGTGCTATTATTTTATGAATTTATCACCATATTTGATATCATTTTGTTTTTGGAATAAAAATTTCTATGAATATAAAATGGGAATGACTATAGTATGGACTTTTTAATTTATTCATTTCCTAGAATTAGAAATTTGGATTTTATTCAGCTTGGGAATTTGCATTTTCTCCATCAATTCCCATTTTTTGCCTATTAATGATGTCCAAATCAAGTTCATCCATTATCTATTACCTAATATTTTGGGTTTGTGGTTTCCACTTCCATTAATGAAATGTTTACCACCAGTATTTGTATTGGTCGGTGATTCAAAGCTTCCTTGTAGACCTATTTGTTTCACGGTTGATTATCAGTTCTGCAGATCATTGTTGTTGATTCGGTTTTGCGGATTATGGTATGGGAAAGGCCCGTTGATGAAAATAGGAATTCTCTGAACAATTAGGGACAATGATTTTCATGTGTTCGGTTGTGAGGGGTGATAATTCTTCCATGAGAAATGATAATTCCAATGATCGATGGCCGAGAATAGATATGTAATGACAAAAAATCCATAGATGACATATTCAGTGATATTTCATGCAAACACAGCAGAAAAATTGAAGAAACCAACATGAGATTTAGAGACACATTGACAAGAAATAGATTTTGGGGAAAACCTGATTACACGATTTGTAGTTCATAAGAACACACATCGTGTGTCTCGTTGGGGTGTCATTATGGTTTGGGGATGAGTTAAATATCAAATGATCATGTGTCTGGGGCCACATTCCGTGTGACTCCTATCGACAAGCTTGCTGTGTACAAGGAGTGCATGCCAAGGAACTGATGTTACCTGATAGACCTTATGTGTTGGGTCACACACCATGCGTGTTGGGTCACACACCATGTGTGTTGGGTCACAAACTATATACCCTCATTGATACATGACTTAGGCAGTGAGGCACACATCGAGTGCTGATCCTAGACCCAGACACCGCATTTCTCATTACACAAGTCATTTATTTGGTATAGCGCATTCCATGTTAATAATTATCGCATTTCCAGGTTTTTGACCTTGGGTGAAATGACAAGTACTCTCTTGGACATGGCATGTACTTCCCTTGGAAAGGATTTGGGCCTTTTTCGGTCCTCATTAAGTAAAATTCCATGTGGAACATAATGATGAGATTACTTTCGATGAAGAAGATAAAAGTTTGATGAATAAGACATGATCGATCACATCTGTCACAGAGATCAATCTCTAATTTTGGAAAACTGAGACATATGACAACCCACCCAAACACGAGAGTCATGAAGGTGAAGTATCTCCATACCATCATCACATGGGGTTTGAAATCACCCTATTGTTATAGGGTGCAAAAACCTCTATCTGTGAGAATGGTATTCCACTTGTATACTGTTATCAAGAAAGGCTTGAGATCCTCAAATGGGCCAGTATCATCCTACCCAACTAGGGTAACATGATCCTCTATTATAGGTACAAATATGTTACATGGTTTGAAGGATACTATGACATTGCAGTCAAAAGTGACGCTCAGAATCCTTGGGTTGGATGTCATGATTGAAACCATACATTATAGTTTGTTTACCTTTTATGAGAATATATGGGTTCCTCATTCCTTATATTATTAATTGGGGCTTGAGTTGACACTCGTTGGATTATTAATTCTTAGTGATTTTAGGGTGTTCGATTGACTATGTCTATACTCACCCCTTCATGGGCTCTGTTGCACATATTGTGTCTTATGTTGATGATATACTATTCTGTTGAGACCTAGGTGGATCTTATGCGAGGGGTGCATAGTGATGCTTATTGTTGGAGATAAAAAGTTCTTGGTTTATCTTTGGAGGTTGGAAGTTGAGACAGTACTCTCGTTGATTATCAGTTTGGACTCACTTTCTAGTTACTAGGCCTGTA
The DNA here is from genome assembly GCA_963277665.1 of Viscum album. Lineage (NCBI taxonomy): Eukaryota > Viridiplantae > Streptophyta > Magnoliopsida > Santalales > Viscaceae > Viscum > Viscum album. Next base: position 602,711,555 of record OY728128.1, read on the forward strand.
TTTTACCCTTATACATTGGTTATGTACCATCGTACTCTGTTATCGGATGTTAGGGGTTATGCATACAATTATTATTCCATTTGATTATTACTCTATGTTAGTTCTGTTTGGAGATATATGTGTATGTGTTGTGGTGCATTAGGCAATGTTCTCCCATATGCGTGATATTCTTACTCAGCACTAGTCATGATACCTTGACCTATTGGATTCTTGCTTGAGGTGACACGCATAATACCACGAACCAAGTGGGCCCCGATGGGTTAGGGCATTGTAGAGTGGTGCCGATGTGATGTTGGTTGTCTTAGGATGGAGTTTGGAGAAATAATAGTCATGATGATTGGTTTGGGATTTCATGCAATGGTGTTAAAATGTCTCTAGTTCAGATCTCAGGCCAGTGACCTGGTATTGTTGTGGCGACTGGCATATCCTTTCGCCGAGATTATGATAACTCGTTTGTTGATTTAGTACATAGAGACATCGATTGCTAGGAAAACAATGGTATATGCATTATAAATGAATGAGGATTGGTTTCCATGTCTTTCTTGAATATGCCCCATAAATATGAACTATTGACTGGGTTATATTTTGACCATTGAAGGATGACTTCACACTGACATCTAACCAGGATTCCATGACCGAATCACAATGATGACTAGAATAGTGATGAGGCCTCAGTGGAGGGGCCTGTTTATAAGGTATTCCATCTAGGTAGAAAAAAGCTCTACATTCACCTATTGGTAAGGGAGAAGACCCACCTATAGAAGTTATGGTGGATGCTCTTTATCATTTTGAGTAGCTGTTGGTTCTGGTAGCGCATGCTGATGATGTGCATAGGTTGAATAGGATTAACGAGTAGAGACTGCCTAGGTTCTATGGTGAACCTAAACATCAGTGGTAGATGACTAGCTATAGTTTATGGGTTGGGTATTCTACCTTGTTAGGAACCCTCCAGACTATATGTTAGTTCTATTGACTCATCTTCTCCATGGATAAGTATAATGATGATGGATTTTGGAAACTTAGACACAGGATAAGGTGAACCTTTCATTGGCTATGTTCATGTATGTATTCTGTGATGAATATTTCCCGATGACCATGTGATCAGTGCACATCCAAGAGCTTCTTGAGCCACAATCGGGCGTCATGAAAACCATTGAGTATACATCGATATTTACTAAAATAATATGATATGCTCTTGACATGGTTTGTGATGGGTACTTGCGGATGTTAATGTTTGAACATTGAATTCACTGAGATATTAATTTTTGAGTAGATCCCCTTTCTATCCCTACCAATGCCGAGTTGTTTCCCCTTTGTGGTGGAAAACATTTTGGCTGAAGGTTAGCTGGTGGCAGGCTAGCTATTAGCCTTCATGTAGCAGATTCATTAGCTATGACTGGTGGTTGAATGGATAGTGAATCGTGGCATAAGGGGTGCCCGTATTCTCAAGATCATACATAGGTATAAACAATGTTGGTAACCCATAGTCAATCGAGTCTGCTAAGGTATATGAGATGATTTTTAGGAGGGTTAAATTCATATCGCACAGGACTTCTCGACCCGTCTTGCTACAACAAATAGACAGAGAGTACATGGGCCACTAAGGTAGATTCAGTGATATGCGCTTAGTGATATGTAAGGAGGAAACCATTATAGAGGATTTGGGAGGGTTTCTAGAGTTGGCCAACATTTTTATATAATACTGCCGTCACTACACCCCGACATCCTCGGATGCAGTCAGTTGCAAGGAGTGGATGCTTGTATACCAAAATCACTCGACATGATATGTTGTACAATCTGTGAATTTTCTACTCTAGAATCAGTTTTGAGAAACATTATCATGATCTTTTACATTATGACCTAATCCCTTTTTCGAGAACTAGAGAATCACGTAGATCCTATATCCCCAACCATTATGAATAGAGACTTCTACTGGGGGGGATATTCCGATCAGAATTTCCCATCGGTAGTGTGAATTGGTTCTTGGTGAATATAGTTACTCTTGGGTCCTCTTCATAGCCATGATATGACCTTATGATGTCATTATTTGTATAGATTTTATATCTATCATTTGTTGATAGATTGAGTATTTTTGGAGGAGGATGCATTGTATTTGGGATAACATGTCATTGATTTCCTTTACTGGTGAAAAAAAATTCTAGATAGAGCAATATAGGCTCATGTGTTGGATGATACATCATTTTTCCTATCAGTAGGTTAGCTTGAACCTCGAGGAAACAAACACCACAAACATTAAATTTTCTACGTTTTTAGAGAAGCAACCATATATATCCTCTGAAGATGTACTAATTTTACCTCCTCATAGGGAGGCTAACTTATGTATTGTCTTGCATCATTGCACTACATTGATATCCTCGGTAGTATATCAAATGGCCCCCTCTGACTTCAACAACCAAGGGTGTGGTTAGAGGACCTCTAGAAGAAAACCTTTATCAGACCTATTGTGTCCCCCTAGGGCACTGCAGTTTTGTTTGATAAGGAGACATATGAGAGCATGAGGAAGTGTATGGATTACCATCACTATGAATCATGTCACCATCAAGAATGAGTATCAACTATTGAGGATCGATGAAATATTTGACAAATTGAATGGTTTGAGATGGTTCTGAAAGATTGACCTCTGATCCATCTTTCACAAGATTCAGGTTCATGAGGTGGATATACTGAAGATGACATATTGATTTCGTTGCAGTAATAATTAGTACCAAGTGATGCCCTTTGTTGTGATTAACTCCCTATTAGGGTTAATGAGGCCCATGAACTACATCTTAAATCCTTTCATAGACCGGTTTGTAGTGGTATTTATTGACTACATTCTCATTTTCTTAGTGTCAGAGGCTGAGCAAGAAAATAATATAAAGATCATCCTGAACATACTTGGAGAGCATCAGTTGTATGATAAAATCTTGAAGTGACAGTTTTGGATTAGACATATCCACTTTCTAGGGTATATTTTCTCAATGGATGGGGTAGTGGAGGATCCGAAATTGATCAATGTACTATTAGGTTGAGATCTACCCAAGAGCGTGATAGAGGTGTAATGGTTCCATGTGTTGACTTTCTATTACTAGAGACCTGTTCCAAATTTCACAATAATTTCCTATCCAATGATTACCTAGAACTGAAATGGGCATCCTTTTTTCTTGTATTAAAAGATCCAAAAGTCCTTTGATGAGTTGTGAATATGATTTGATAACACTCTAGTTTTGGGGTTTTCAGATGGGGGTGTTTACTACGTCATGTTTTGGGATTCTTTTGAAGTTGGGATCATGTGTGTTTTGATGCAGAGGCAGACAATGATAACATTACAAGTCTAGAATGTCGTGAATTATTAACTAAAACTATGAGACCCATGATTTAGTGTTAGTAGTTATGGTTTTGACCCTAATATGTTCGATACAATACCATATTGGTGAATGAGTTATTGTTTATTCAGACAACAAGAGTCTCAAGTACATCTTTAATCATAGTGATTTTAACTAGAGACAGAGGCGATGGATGAAATTCCTATGGAACTATAACTTCTAGATAATCTATACTCTCAATGATGGAAACATGGTGGAATTTATCTTTATTTGGAAATCACAGTCCCGATAGGCTAAGGAGGCATTAGATCAGTTGGTCTTGTTATAGGTGACCATGGTGGATGGGAGATGAGAAACTTATCTCTTGTCAATGGTAGTGACTTCAAAGATTCTTCAGAACATGTGGGAGACACAAATTGGACATATTTATAATGAGGTGATCTATGACTAGATATCCATAGGACATGCTCATTATGAATTCTTTGATGGTGGGGACATGTCATTCTATTACGAGGATAAACTGTGGTTCTATTTGTACTACAAGAGGAGGTGTTGAGGAAATTCCATACTTCATCCATAGTGGTGAATCCAATAGTGGAAAATATGTATGAGTATCATTGGTGTCATTTTTTTGTCTATGGATGTGGTTAGGTGTTGCAGGGTCCATCTCTACCACACCTATCAGTAGGTAAAGGCAGTACACCAGATTCCAGTGGGGTTAGCCTAACAACTTGAGGTGCCAAAATTGAAATGTGATGGTATATCCATGGACTTCTTGATACGAGTTCCATAAATGGAGTGGGGTCACGATAGTGTCTGGGTGATTGTAGATCAAATCACTATGTCATCGCACATTCTCTGGGTGATTGTAGATCGACTCACTATGTCATCCCACATTCTCAACATCTGAGATCCGAGTTTAGTGGAATACTTTGGATAATTATATATACAAAATATTATCCAGTATCAAGGATTACCCTTAATGATTTTCCGAAATTGTGATTATTACCTCTTATCTTGGTAATGGTGAGGATTGAAGGGGAGGTTTAAGACCTAATTACAGATTACCACAATGTTCTATCCCCAAACAGATGGTCGGATCGAGAAAAACATTCATGTCTTGGAAGGCATGATGCGGGCTTTAATGATGGAATTATTCCAAAGTTTGGAGGATCACATACCCTTGGCGTAAATGGTTTTACAACCTTATCCCTCAAAATACAAATTTCATGGTGTCATTAGAGGCCCTTTATGGGAGACATCACATGTCACCACTATTCAGGTTAGAGTATATAGGATCAACACTAATGTGTATGGAGCTAGTGCGAGTGATGACGAAGTATGTATTGATCCTCTAGGGGAATATGAGGGAAGTGTAGAGTTATTAGAAGTCTTACAAAGGCCAATGATGGATGCCCTTAGAGTTCATTAAAGGAGACCATGTGTTCTTGAAGGTCTCACCTTGGCATGGTTTGTGGATATTTGGTTGGGGAGGAAATATATATCCATGGTTCATCAGTTTTTTCAACATTCCACACATGGTTGGGAGGGTTTTGTATCACTTCATTACCCATGTTGTTGGACCAAGTTCACAATATGTTCCATGTGTTGTAGCTGAGAAGATATGCACACATTTTATAACACGTTATTGACTGGTTCGATCTGGACATTAATGATAGAGCCACCTATTTAGAGTACCTAGTGGTTATCGATGCTCAGTGGAAGAATATCCTTCTTGGGAAGATGATTCCCCTTGTGTGTATTCCCCGATAATAATGGAATCATCATAAGATATTGTGGGAGTAGGAGTGTTACGACCTGACCTGACGGGGCTCGAGCTACAACTACCTCAATCCTGATTCCATAGGTCATGGGATAGTGACATGTTCCTAAAGATATACCTAACACGGGGAAGACATTGCCTAATGTACCTATAGCACCCTCAGTTTCAAGTAATCATCCATTCTTTTATTCTTCTTAAGTATATAATGTGTTTTGGTGAATATTGAGAGGGTTTGAAAGAAGTTTGGAATGTTTTTTGGGCTTTTCTAAGGGTGCACATGTGGTGAAAAAGTTTGGGGAAATCATGAAACACCTGTAGGATACTATGGAAAATGAGACATGAGCTAAAGAGAGGGTGCACAGGTAAACACACAGTTTGTCCAAACTGTGCAAAAGCCTAGGAGAAACCGTGCTATGTTTGACAGTGGGCATTGGTGCAGTTGGCGCACGACATTCTAACCGTGTGATCCAATCATCTGAGGATCATCCTTGAGGTAGTGGATGATTCATGGTTAGTGCACAATTTTCCGAACAGTGAAACTAGATGTGCACGGGTTAAAAGTGAGATCCTAAAATTTTGGATCTCACACATTTTGACCTCTAAGAATCTCATTTTTCCTCTAATGTGGCCCTAACTCGATATTCTCTCTTCTCAATTGCAAATAAAGATTCTGTAATCTATCCAGAGATGATTCAAAAACTTCTCTGGGTGATTTCTAGCCAAATTCTCGCGGTAAGCAATCATTTTTTGTTGTTCTTAGTGTTTTTTCGTAGACCTACTTCTCTATCTCTATAGAGTTCTTAGATATGCATCTGATGTGGGAAAATCTAAGATAGTTGATGCCAAATATGATTATATTTGACCTTGCTAATGATAAGGGAGGAGATATGAGATGAGTTTTTGGAGATTCGACCTGTTTTTGTGGACATTTTCGTGCCGTTTTCCATTATCACCAAATCATTCGAGGTAGGTGGATTCAATCTCGACTCCTATATTTATAACATGAAGGAATAGTTTCAAATTGAATAAATTTGTTGAAATAGATTGTGAAATTGATGCGCAAAGCATGGTATAAACCTTCTTTAGTGATGGGTTGTGGTTCTGTGTGAATTTTTTGTGAAAGGTACATTGATAAATGAATTTAAAATATTAATTTTAAAATAGTTGCTTGGTTCAATATATAGAAAAAAATTCAGTAAAGGGGTTATTTTATTAAAATGTTTTTTTCATTGAACTGACTTGTTATTAGAATTTTTTTTGTATGATTTTATTGTCATGATTTTTGGGCATACATGGTGGTGTGTGTTCATATTGCCTTACGTGGTTTGGTTGAAATAAGACATTGTGCTCGGTACCAAAAGTGTAATGACACATGAGATTTAATTACCTTGTAATGACTTGGTAGATCAATGAGAAACCACTCATGAGTATTAAACTATCATAATGAACCATGGATGTACAGATGTGTGGGTATCAGATTGGAATGAGCTATACCAAAAGGAAATATGAAATGTTTTTGAAGAACTTGTTTGGTTTCTTTCTTTAAAACCTGTTATTTTTTTGAAATTTTTTTTTCACTTTGGCACTTGTTTATATTCTAATATAAACTATTTTAAAATTTTTATATAAATTGTTTTATATAAATGTGGCAACTTGTTCTATCCTAGTGGCGTGAGTAGAGAAGTCATTTGGGGGAAGCCTAAAGAGTTAGATTACTCACAAAATGTCTGGACACTTTGGTGCTTTTGCAGATGTTGTTTATCAAGACATAGGAAAATATTAATTATCTCACTTATCTAGTGGTGCTTACTGGTACTTGGCCTGTTTTATGGAGTGGAGCATGGAGTAGGATGGAGCTTGGGAGTGGTGGTTGTCTTTGAGTTTTTTTGGGTTTGTCTTCCACTATATACTTGGAAGTCTTCGATTGTGGTACTCTATGTAGATGGTTTTGATATAAATGAAATGTTTGAGTTGTCTTTCATTTTAATCATGGATCATGTAATGTGTTATTTGGTTATGACATGTTTGGTTGGTTGTTTTATTTTCAAAGGGAAAGTCTTTCCCAAACAGTTAATAAATCCCTTGAAATTTATTATTAGCTATTGGAATTTTGAGGATGTTACTTAAGTCCAAATAATGTCCTCCTACCTTCTCAAGAAAATTAGAATAAGCTGTATGTTACAAGTGGAATCAAATTGGTCCTTTTGAATATCTTTGTGGAACAAGTGGTAATTGCCTTGGTTGGTCTTTGACTTGGTATCAGTTGTCGGTCTTGATGTTGAAAATTCATTCAGGTTACTTCCTTGAGTTGAGATCATAGAAAGAAGTAAGACTGTTGGGACTTGAAATATAGAGCATAAAAATACATAGCTAACCTTTTTTTTCTGATCTTCAAGTTACAAGGGAGTTGGGTACAAAGAGTGTTTTTGGAGACACTTATAGGATTTGGAATCTCATTGTCACGAGTTTAGCCAATGAGACGATCATGATATGAATTATATAAATTATTTCCCAACAGGAGTGCATATTTCATTATAAGTATGATTTCATGCAAGATGTTGATTTTTGAAAAATTCTGAAATTATTTTAATCTGACGTTTTTTAAAAGAGCATTATTGTGATATTTTGAAAATAATTTGATTTTCAAAAGCATGTGAGTTATTTTCAAAAATTGTTGAATGTAGAAAAATTTGATTTTGGAAAGCATCGTTGTGAAAGTATGATGTGGTAGAGTTTGAAATTATAAGACTTCAGTAAATAAAGATTAAGACTTAAAATGACTATTGTGTTTCTAGAAAATTACACTCGGTAGATATTTTAGAAACCAACCAGAAGGGGATACTGAGAATGTGGTTGCACCTGAGCCATAGGTGAACCAATAACTGGTTTAGAATATTGTACAAGCATTTCAGATTGTGGAAAATAGAAATAGGAGGTATGAGGATAGACAAGTGGATCATTCTGTCCAATTCCAGAAAAAAAATCCACCCATCTCTCAGGATGATTCTGAACCAGAAAAAACAGAGGTGTGGCTGAATAGAATGAATCCTATCATCGATTTCATCGGCACTCCAATAGATCTGAAAGTCAAGATATTGATATATATGATGGAAGATCTTGCACGCCAGTGGTGAGATATAGTTGTTCAGGCTAAATTAGAATACAACCTTGAATGAGGGGATTTTGACGAATTGTTTAAAAAACAATTCTATCGTCATGTGTTCAGAATTCAAAGAACAATGAAACTATTTAGATTGAAATAGGAAAATATTTCTGTCATAGAGTACGTGGCTAAATTCATGAATTTTGTGTGCTTTTCACCCGAGGTTGCTGCTAGTGTGTCATTACAAACATACATCTTTGAATCGGGGCGGAGGAAGGATATTCACTCTAAGATTGTTGTGATCTGTATTACTGATTATATAGAGATGATCAATGGAGCGACGATAGCTGAAAGATACATCTCAAGAGCTATGAGAGAAGGAAGTATGTTAATACCCATGAGAAATAGTGGGAACTCTAATGTTGGGAGCAAGTGGAAGAGGGGCACCTATATCCAATGTGGGAGCATGAATCAAAATCAGATGGATGGATCATTGAATCTTCATCTGAGACCAACAACTAAAGTTGGATGTTTCTAATGTGGTTCCTTTGACCACATGAAGTGAGAGTTCACAACACCACCAAGATCATTCCATAATTACAACAAAATTGGGGAACCTTCAGTTCTATTGTCGTAGTGCTCTGAGGACGGGTATTTGAGAAACTTATTTGGTATCACATGCGTCATATGCTTTGAAGGGACATGGGAAACATAATCAATCTTATTAGAAGAACAAATCTAGGTATGGTGATTCCAGGAATACCATGACTCCTCAGATAGTGAAATCTCAACAAGGAAAAAAAGAACAAAGTGCGGTGAGCAAGAAATCATATGGAGCTGAACATGTTATTGTAGATAACCGGTCTGAACCATCTACGACGAGAGGCACAATTATTTTGAATTCTACCCTTATGCAAGAATTGTTCGATACAAGTGATTTACATTTCTTTATTGCTTCTTGTATTATTAATTTGTTGAGTTTAAAAGTTTAGATGACGTCTTCTGTGATAAAACATAAAACTCCTCTTGGACAAAGAAAATGTCAAACTTTTATGTGTAGAGAATGTTCTATAATTTTTGTTGGAGTTGAGATGAAATGAGATTTCTCTGCACTTGAGATAGATGTCTATAACATAATCATGGGTATGGATTGATTGAAAATGTTCAAGACTCTCATCGACTATTATACGCAAAGATTCAGTTTTAAAATTGAAGATGAAGTCGAGCATCTTTTTCAAGGAGACCGATATGTAACGGTTGATGCAATAGGCTTGTTGGCACCAGCAGTTGAAACGATATCATACAAGTTGACAACATTGTCTTTGAAATCAATGGATGTGATAGATGATAATAGTTTTCTAGTAGTGGTTAATCAGTTTCCAAATGCGTTTCCTGATAATTTCTCAGGGTTTCCACCTATGAGAGAAGCAGAGTATATGATTGATCTCCTTTCGAGGACCAATCATATTTACCTTTTGTCATATTTCCCTTCTGTCATTGACTATGTGTGAATTATTGTAATCTTATCCATGTTACGATAAAGAACATGTATCCACTTCCATGAATTGATGATATGTTCAATCAATTGAGGTGAGTTCAGTGGTTCTCCAAAATTGACTTGCGATCATGATATCACTAATTGTAGGTTCATAAGGTGGATATTCCAAAGACTCCATTCAGGAGTACATATGACCATTATGAATATGTCGTTATGCCTTTCAGTCTTAAAAATTCAACAATGATCTTTATGACATTGATGAATTAGATATTTCAACGTTATCTGGATTCTTTTGTGGTAGTGTTTGTGGAAGACATATTGGTTTACTCAAGGACAAGGGTGGAGCATGAGCAACACTTGGTGACAGTGTTGAGAATCATGAGTGATCATCGTCTGTATGCCAAATTATCAAAGTGTGACTTTTGGATATAAGAGGTACATTTCCATGGGAATGTAATTTTTTAAAAAGGTGTTTATGTGGATCTAGAAATGATAGAGGTTATTATCTCATGAAAACCACCGAATAATATTTTCACGATAAATAGTTTTCTTTGGCTAGTTTTCTATTACCAACTCTCTGTTCGTATTTTTTCACAACTAGATTCTCCTATGAAAAAATTGTCAAAGAATAATATTCAATTTCAATAGAATGAGGAACATAAAAAGTCTTTTTAATAGAAAAACATTCAACACCAATCTTGATTTGTTTGGATTTAGAACAAGGGTATGTGGTTTATTGTGATGCTTTAGGATCCGAGTTGGGATGTGTTCTCATGCTGGGGGATAATGTTGTTGCTTATGGATCAAGGCAGTTAAGAGTGCATGAGAAGAATTACCCAACCCATTATTTTGAGTTACCTGTAGTATTCCATGCATTGAGGACTTGACATCATTATATATTTGGTGAGAAATTTACTGTGTTTAGGGATCAGTAGAGTTTGAAGCATATTTTCTCACAACAAGATTTGAATCTGAGACAAAGAAGATGGACAAAGTATCTTAAAATGTTTGATTTTGAATTGATATATACATCGGGAAAAGGCACTTCGTTGAATCATGCATTAAGCAGAAAGTCATATGCTTAGTTGACAAAAGAAGCTTCAAATGAGTGACAGTTGATGTCAATCCTCGCTGACATGCACTTTGAATGTGACGATTGAAGTGAAGTTGAAGCCTTCTATCCAGTTTTGTTTATTCTTGATTTGGTAGAGATGGTTAGAGGCACAAACATATTATGTAGAATGTGTGGATATGAGGTCAAAACTCAATAGTGGTGAGACCATTTAGGGATGAAAGATGGATGAGAGTTTAGTATTGTGGTTTAGAAATCAGATGGCCGTACTTATGTCTTCTCAGGAACAACTTCTTCATGCTTACCACCATTCAAGATGTGATGGTCATCCTTTAATATTGAAGATTTATAAGGCTTTAAAAACACAATTTTTGTGGATTTGTATGAAAAGGAAAGTGGATGAATTTGATTCAAATTTTTTAACTTGTTTAAAAGTTAAGGCAGATCATCAAGAACTGACATGTATGTTATTTTCATTAACAATTCATGTTTGGAAATGAGAGCAGATAACTATGGATTTTTTAACATGTCTCCAAATAATGGTTCATAAACATGATTTCATATGAGTGGTAGTGGGTCAACTCACAAAGTCAACTCATTTCATCCTGATTTTTGAATCTCATATGGTGGAGGACATGTCAAAATCTATATCTAAGAAGTTGTAAAGAGACATGAAATACCAATTTTAATAGTGTTAGAAAAAGATACGATGTTTACGTCTCATTTTTGAAAATCCTTATAGAAATCCCATGAGATCCAGATGACAATGAGCACGACGTATCATCCTCAGATGGATGTGAAATCCGAGCGGACGATACAAATGTTGGAAGAAATGTTACAGTTTTGTGTAATGGATCTTGGTGGCTCATGGGAAGAGCACACACCCTTAGTAAAGCTCACATATAACAAAAATTATCAAGTCTCGATACACATGACTCCTTTTGAAGCATTGTATGAGCGTCCTTTTCATTCTCAACTTTGTTGCATGGAAAAAAGTGAAACTTCACTGGTTGGGTCGAGCCTTGTACAATAAACAATTGAGAAGATTCAGTTGACTAGAAAATGGATGGAGATGGTTCAAAGTTGTCAGAAATTATATGTGGATCGTCATTGATGACCGTTTTCATTTGGGATGAGTGATCATGTGTTTCTTGATGATCTCTCCATGGCTTATACATCGATGTTTTGGAATGTTGATCAAGTTATCTTCTTGATACATATTCAATTTTGAGATACTTGAATGGGTTGACGAGGTGTAATATCAGTTGACATTACCACCACAATTAAATGTTGTACATAATGTGTTTCATGTATCTCAGTTGAAAAAGTATCAGCCTGATCCAAAACATGTGATTTGATGAGATCACATATTCCTATAGCTGAATGATTCATTGGTGCAAATTCCAATGTAGATTCTGGGTAGGCAAGAGAAAGTCTTATGCTGAAAAAAGTCATTCTAGTGCTGGTTTTGTGGAAATATGGTCAGATTCAAGAAGAGACATGAGAATGCGAGAAGGAAATGAAAAAGCAAGGACCATAACTCCTTCAGAGCAACGATGATTTTCTACCTTTTGGGGATGGAAAATTAAATGGTGGGGGAGAATTTAGTACCCCTAGTTTTAGGTAATTAAACCTTCTTTTATGCTTTTTATGTATATAATGTTTTTGGGTGATGTTTGGGAGGGTCAGAAAGAAGTTTGGAATGTTTTTGGGGCTAATCTAAGGGTACACAGGTGGTAATATTTTGGGGAAACTGTACAACACCTATAGGAAACCCTGCACAATGAGACATGGGCTAAAGTGAGAGCTCACAGGTAGGCACACAGTTTTTCCAAACCATGCGAAAGCCTAAGAGTAATTGTGTAATGTTGGACAATGATATTTTTCAAAATTATTTCACAACTTTCTAACCGTGTGTTTCTACAATGCGATGTTCATCCTTGAGGTAGTACCTAAGGCACGGTTAGCACATGGTTTTCCTAACCATGCGACTAATCATGAACATGTTAAAAGTGAGATCCTCAAACTGTGGATCTCACACGTTTTTACCTATAAGACCCTCATTTTCCCTCCTATGAAAACATAACTTGAGATTCTTTCTTCCCAAGGGACAAGGAAGCTTCTCACAACGATCTGGAGGTGATCTAAAGGCTTATTTTGGTGATTTGAAGCCGGATTCTCATGGTAAGTGATCATTCTTTGTTGTTCTTGGTGGCTTTTCATAAATCTACTTCTCTATCTCTTGGATTGTCAGATCTACATTCACTGTGGATATTTATAAGATAGTTGAGGCCAAATATGATTATATTTTGCTTTGTTGATGATATAAAAAAGATATAAAGCAGGTGTTTGGAGATTCGACCTGTTTTCGTGGACATTTTTGTGCCTTTTTCTTGTTTTCGTCAAATATTTTGAGTTAGGTGGCTTCACCCTCGACTCCTCTATTTAGAAATTGAAATATCAATTTCAAATTGATTAAATTGATTGAAATTGACTGTGAAATTGGTGTGAAAAGAATGCTAAAAACCTTTTTTAGTGATGATTTGTGGTTTTCTGTGAAATTATTGAATTATTGTGCAATGTTCTTTGATAAATGATTTTAAAATGTTGGTTTTGAAATAGATGCTTGGATTGATTTATGGAAAATGGTTTTCAATAATTTTTTTTAATAAAATGGTTATGGATTTGTAATGGATTGGCATTTTAATGGTTTTTGTATGATTGTATTAGAATGGTTTTTGGGCATAATTTGTGGTGTTTATTCATATTTCATTATAAGGATTTATTGAAATATAACCTTCTGCTCGGTGCAAAAGTTGTAGCTACACATGAGATTTTATTACCTTATGATGACTTGATAGATCAATGAGAAACCACTCATGAGTATGAAAAAGTCATAACGAAGCATGCATGTGTGGATGTGTGAGTTTGTGGATTGGAATGAGATATGTGAAATGGAAAAATGAATTGGTTTTTAGGAAATTGTTTGATTGTTTTCCATGGAACATGTTATTGTTTTGAGAATACTATTTCAGTTGGACACTTGTTTATATTCCGATATAAACTGTTTTAGAATTTTTGTTACATAAATTGGTTTATATAAATGTTGCAACATGTTCCATCCTAGTGACATGATTAGGGAAGTCATTTGGGAAAAAATACTGAGTCTGATTACTCACCCATACCTTGGAACTTTGGTGCTTCTACAAATGTTGTTTATTGAGACCTGGACAAAGGTAAAGTAGCACACTTCTCTAGTTGTTTTTAGTTATACATGGGTATTTTGTGGAGTGAAGAATGAAGCAGTTTGGAGGTTTGATATGGTGATTGTCTTTGAGTTTTGTTGTGTTTGTTTTCAATTATGTAACTGGTAGTTTGTATTCTTCCACTGTGGTACTCTTTTTAGTTGGTTTTGATAGAAATGAAATGTTTGAGTTGTCTTCCATTTTTATCTTGCATCATGTAGTGAGTTATTTGGTTATGACATGTTTGGTTGGTTGTTTTATTTTCAATGGGAAAATCTGTTGGATTGGGGTAACCTGATCTGGTAGGGTCGAATGCTTGTGACCCGAAACTGTTACAGACTTTAGAGTCAACTTTTTGTAGCATTTTGGACTTCCAGATGACATGCACTATAGCACTTTTGACTTGGGTGACCACCTTTCACTGTAGCGATGCAGACTTCCAGTGAAATAGTATATCATCTTCTCCATTTGTAGCCTATTTTGGGATAGAGTTTCTTACCAAAAAAACTCTGTAATTGTGCTCCTGATTATTTTGAATATTCTGCCTCTTCACAGACATAGGGATTATTCCCGAACCATGTAAATCTGTGTGTTCTTGTTTTTCTTTTTTCCCTTTTACAATTCTATGTTTCTCCGGTTCATTCACTGCAACTCCCGATATTTCCGCAACAAAATTCTTCCGCAACTATTAATGAATAATCTGTTGACATTTATTATAATCCTTTGATGTATTGGGAATATCACTTAATCCCATGTTACATCCTCCCGCCATCTCAAGGCATTGAGAAAAAGATGGATGTTACCGTACCTGTACACACACACCTGGCCTTCTTATCCGGAGGAATAAAAAGAAAAGATGAAAAATCTAGAATATAACCATTCATGTGAAAACCTCTATGGTGTTCTAGAGTATGAAAGTGCAAACAGAATGTTAAGGGGAAAAATACGAGCCTGACCAGAAATATGTCCCAACGTGACCAAACTAGAAAGTAAAAAGAGTCGAGAGATCCCAACTGGTGATCTCCAGGCTCCGACCACCGTAGACGGTCCAATGCACCAATATACCTATGATCATTTGTAGTCATCGGTGATCTATCAATCGTCTACATAAGACTCGACACGTGTGGGAAAAACTCTTGCATGGGTGAGTATATACATACCAAGTAGGATGCCTTGAAAGATGAAGATGGAGCAGTAAGAGACGCAATAAGAATAGATAAACAGACAAATCAACCCAAAACAAGAAATAAAATAGGATCTGATGACATACATATATATATATATATATATATATATATATATATATATATTCTCAAACCAAAGAAACCCATATGAGAGAGGGGATCTCTATCTCACTGCCAAGCCTAGGAAGGAGTGCCATTAGTTCGATAAGTCCATCCATGAAGCCCAACATCTTGCGTGATTGCCGAACCAAAAACATCCAAGTCAAGCCACACCTCGCCATTATGCCACACATTTGAGGGGTACAATCTCTAGGTAGAGGACCCATGCCCTGGAATAAGGGTGAAACTCAGTAGATAGCTATATGAGCCATGCCCTATCCTGACAGGAGGGTTCCACTCAAGTAAATGAGAGATGACCCATGCCAAACCCAATTAGAGGGTGCACTATAGTAATTGGTAGAAGAACCATGCCCAACCCAGCTAGAAAGTTCCATTTTAGTAGTCAACGACCCATGCCCTAATACAACATAAGACTACCACTTGGATAATAGAAATAAGACCCATTCCCTCCCTAACAGGAGGGTACTACTCTCAGTGGGTATGTAGATGACCCCTGTCCTATCCCAATAGGAGGGTGTCATTCTGAAAGTTGATTGAGGACTCATGTCATGTCCCGTAGGAGGGTGCCACATTATAGATAGGTAGATGACCCATGGCCAACCCAGATGGAGGGTGCCACTATAAATCCCATGATGAGCATGCTTAATCATCATTGTCATCAAGCGTCACCTAAATAAGCGTCACCCCTCAATCATATCACATCATATATCAAAATAATCATCGGAGACTGCCATCACATTCTACATGGAAAGGCACTTAGGATAATCTACTTATAGGTCAAAATCCAAGTCCAGAAGATGGAGATACGAGAGGATAAAGTTTACTCAAAAGAGAAGAAGGCATACACAACGTGTAAGGGGACCCACAACATGTGGTCCCACTCCATCATCTGGTCGTGTCCATTCCGGTACATGACTCGTTTCCCATGTATCCATACACAATAGGTAGGTGGACTACACGACGTGCCTCATCCAGTCGGGGTCTTACACTTACCCTTTGACCGTGTCCATATAGGCTACCCATGTCTGTGTACTTCAGCACGCGACGTGTGCTTGCCTGTGCCCGTGCCCGTGTACTCCAGAGTACACACCGGGTCACTGACATAAGGGTCACACGATGTGTGTGTGTCTGGGGGGGGGGGGGGTCCTGCACGGCGTGTGATACTTTTCTCACATGAAATCATAGCCGTCAAAGTTTTAAGGTCCTAACATTTTCTGGAGTTGACTTGGGTTTGTTTTCATGTACCCTTTTGTCCTTATTTTAGTATGTTTTGTTTAGGTTATAACATGGGGTGTGTTTGGACGGAATTTTTGAGAAAATTAACAAAAAAGGGATGTGCATGGTTAATGCACGGTTAGTTTAAACCATGCGCCCCAGCCCAGATAAATGTGTGAACCCTAATAAAGAGGATTTTCAATTCGAAGACTGTATTTAAGATCTTCTCCTCTCCCAGCAAGTGGATCTCATCTTGTCACTTTCCCGCACATATCCCATCTTTCTCTCTTTCTTTTGAGGGTAATTTATCTTCTGTTTTTCTCGATCTAGATCTAGATTTGGTGAATCTTGATCTTGGCTTGTAGATCTAAATCTAGATTTGAGAGATCTTTCTTTTTTTAATCTTGATTTAGGTTTTATATTCAGTACCCATTCTATGTCATTGTGCTCCTCAATTTTTGGGTTTTATGTGTATGTTATTGTAGAATCTCCAGAGTTCATATAGTGATCAGAAATTCCAAATTGAATTAATTAATATGATCAATTAATTAATTTAGGAATTGAGGATTTTATTTAATAATAGAAATTGTGAAATATGGATAATTAATTGGTGAATTAATTATCAAAGTGTTGAATCGAGATATTAGGGATAATTAATTATTGGGTTAATTTTCAGACTGTTGAATTATAAAATGAGAATAAAGAATTGGTGAATTAATTATTAGATGTTGAGTTTGTGAAATGGTTAATTAATTATAGAATTGATTAATGGAAGAGATGGGATTAATTAATTGGTGAATTAATTAATGGGAATGAAATAGTTATTTAACTGTGGAATTAATTAACGATAAGTAATATTATTAATTAATTATCAAATTAATCAATGGAACTGGATTAGTCTACTTATTAATTAATTAATTGAATTAGGGGAGGTTAAATTACCATAATAGGATCACTGATATATATGCAATGTTGACAAATGAGGGGTTAGAAATGACGATCTACGCCAATGATATATATGCAAGGTTTATATATGGGTTATTAAACATGAAGATCCATTCTAATAATATATATATATATGGTTGATAAATGAGGTGTTAGACATGACTATCTATGCCAATGATATATATGCATGGTTGTTAGATAGGGTATTAGACATGACGATCCATGCTAATGATTTATATGGATGTTTGATAGATGAGGTGGTAGACATGATGATCTATTATAATGATATGTATGCATGGTTGATAGATGAGGTGTTAAACTTGACGATCTGCACTAATGATATTTAAACATGGGTGATAAATGTGGTGCTATACATGACGATCTATGCCAATGACGTATATGCATGATTCAGAATTTTGGTGCTAGAAATGATGTTCTATGCCCATGATATCTATGCATTATTGATAAACGGGGTGCTAGACATGACGTTTTACATCTAAAAAATTTTCATTGGAAAATGATTCCAAGTGGCCATAATAATGAAATTAAAGTGACATGAATAATGTAATCCCATGTGCTATAATAAATGTGAATTGAATACGTAACGTGGTTCAGACACAGCGCAGACTGAAGAAGGTATTGAGGTAGGGGTATCCTCAGGAACCTGGTGGTCTATGTGGTTTAATAAATATTAATTAATAATGTGATAACTGTTTACTTATGAATTGCAATTATTTTTTTATATAACTACATACACTTTTTATTGAATTGATTTGTTTTAGAAACCATTGGTGATGACTTAATGAGTTGTACTAACACCCTACTCAGGATACCTAATCTGTTCCTGAATACACTTTATTATTGGGGATAAGTTTAAGGAAAATGACCCGTATTAGATGACTGAGTTGGGTTTAATCTTGGATGAGGGAAACAGATGCCGTTCAGGATCCTCATGGGAGCCGTTAATGTCTTTCTTTTGGGTTTTCATTTAAGACACTTGACACGTACATTAAGATGACATGTTTTCTATTTTAGTTTGGATATTATAACTCAGGCTTTGATTTTATTGAGATGTTGTTATTGTTTATGGTTATATATATGCTTTCTCTATTATTTATTATTTTTGATGGTGTATTATTCTGGTAAATGAGGGTATAGTCTCTCCATGAGCGACTTATCAGACTATCATTTCTAGGTGACAAACTCTGCATATGGGGAGACGCACTTGAGGTCATGTGACCGACCCACTCGAGGCATCGGTGTTTGACTACCTGGTCGAGACGTTACAAAGTGGTATTAAAGAAAATTTCATTTCCTTTTCTTTTATATTACTATTTGGGGAAAGGTAAAAAGTATAATACGAATGTCGGTCCATAGTAATGTTCTCGTGCATGCGAGTTGTAGACCCATTTACGGGGGAGACCCAAGTACCTAGGGTGATATTGTTGTCATTAATTTTTGATGTTAATATGGAATATTATTTCACGTTGGATGATGCATTTATCATGTGATGTAAAAATTTGTTTTTTAGATTTTCTGAGAATTGACTCGTGGACCGGGATGACATGAGAGTTGAGTCTACATTTATCATTCTTGGCAATCAGGATTATTTTGTTCCATTCACCATTTTAGGCACACACGGTAAAATGCGTTATGGAAAATTGTTAAACTTGAACTATTTTTCTTTCCTTGTGAAATTAAAATGAAAATGAAACCTGATATGAAATTGAGAATTATAAAATGATTCAAAATGTGAATAAATGAGTTTCTAAATGAGAAACTTGATATGAATGTGTTTACCCTTGTTAACTAGGACCTTGGTATATGATGGTTAAGGGTAGTGATAACACGTTGGTTTTGACCACATTACGGGGATTGGAGAAAATACTTGTTGCAACTTACTATGATTATTCCTCTTACATAAATGTGATAAAATGGCATTATGAGTCCTAAGGAGTGTGTTTGACATCATTGATATATGCCTCCATGATGATGCCTGTTGAGAGGAAGACCGAAGGACATGGCTAGGGACGACCCTCCAGTGATGGAACCTGAGGAACCAATTGTGCCGGTTGAGGAAGAAGGGGTGTAGTTTCGAGTGAAATTTGCTTTCTTTATGTAACTCATGGGAAGAGACCCAGGGTAGGTCGATAAGAGCATCTCTGACCTAAAAAAATAAGTTTCAGTTGTAGCATCATCCAACATTTACTGGAGTGGGTGGACCTGAGGGAGCTGAGTTCTGGGTTGAGTCCATCGAGATGATAATTGATCATCTAGAGACTTTTCTTCAGTGTAGGGTCAAGTTGTATGCTTACATGCTATGAGGATCATCAATGCATCAGTGGGACATTCAAGCACGAACTGGACATACTAATAACATGTTATGGAAGGACTTTTAGGAGAAGTTCCTGAAGCACTTCTATCTAGAGACTCTGAGGCAGGAGAGGGTACCTGAGTTCATGCGGCTAACATAAGGGAGCATGTCGGTGAGGGACTATGTTGGATGCTTTATAGATCTGTATCGCTTTTCTCTAGCATTGGTAGGAGATGAGATAGATGAGACATTTTCATGACAAACATAAGTGAGAGATTAAGTCCCAAGTTAAACTCTTTTAGTTGAAGAAGTTTGATATGGTGGTGGATACAACTCTAATAGCTAAGGAGAACCTGAGAGATGATTCTAGTATAGGATATACAGTTCCATCTGGGCGATCAGGGGGTACTTCTTCCGAACATTGGAAGCATCGTTATGAGAACTTTAGCCAGAGGAGTTGGAAGCAGAGTGACAAGTCAGGGGGATCATTTTCTCAAGATCTTAACCATGTGCTTTGCCACTAGTGTGGTAAGCCAAGACACTTTCGTAAAAATTATCCCCAACCACCAATAGAGTGCCGAGTGTGTGACAAGATGAGTCATCTATATATGTTCTGTAGGATCCCATGACAAAAGGTTAGTGACAGAGGGGCTAGACAGAACTAGGGTGTGAGAAGGAGATCTTCTGCACCATATCAGTCTGGCAGTTGGAGTTCTACTAGCCAAGGTGGTAGAGGAAGTCGATGTGGTAGTTCTAGACAAGAGTTCCCATATCAATAGAGTGGTGCAACTCCAGAGAGTTAGACTACATCAAAATGAAGAGGGGTCGAAAAGTCACCTTCCATTCAACCTAAACTTTTGGATTGCGAGGATAGACAATTGACAGTGAGAGGTACCATTCTTGTTGCCTCTACATTAGCTACTAAATTTTTTGATTTTACAGCATCTCATTCCTTAATTTCTGTTATGCTTGTGATTGGTTTGAGCCGAGCGGTGGAGTTTTTGAGCGGGGTTATAACTATAGATACATCATTGTGAGTGTGGTCTAGAGAAATCTTTTTGTGCAGGGGATGTTCTCTTGAGGTCAAGAAGTATAGTTTTTTATAGGATCTATACAATATTGATATGATGTGTTTCGACCTAAATATAGTTATGGACTGGCCAGTCACATACCAAGCCCACATAGGATGTTATCACAGGTGAGTGACATTTGCGTCTCCTAACAGTGATCATTACATTCAACGGGGATAGTAGAATATCTAGGAAGTCGGAGCAGGGCCAATTACTCAGCAACTGGGAGAACTCAAAACCCAAGTTTATAGTCTATTACTAGATAACGATGCTGTTAAGCAATATATTTTTCTACCAGTAGTGAATGTTTTTCAGAATGTCTTTCCTAACGACTTCTCAGGGCCACCACTTGAGATAGATTTCGAATTCACTATTGAGATCATGCTAGGATCTGAGCCATTATCTATTCCACCATACAAAATAACACCTACAGAGCTTCAAGACCTCAAGAATTAGTTCTAGGAGTTGGAGGATAAAGAGTTTATGCATCTCAGTATGTCGTCTTTGGGATCACCCGTGTTGTTTGCGGAGAATGAAAACAAGAGTTTGCAGTTGGAATGAGTGCATGCAGAAGGATTAACCATAGTTTCAGAAAAAAAAACATGATCCAAACATTGTTTAATATAGGATTACACATTGTGTGGGACCCTATTAGTGTCATATAGGGTTTCAGGATGAAGATAAGTATCACATAACGCGTGACTCTTCCTCGAAGGCTCGACATGTACCTATGGGGGTACACTGACATGTGATAGAGTACACAGGGATGGGAAATCCATATAATCCTACATGGACATGGACAAGATGTACTGTATGTAGGCTAGGCCATGTACTAGTACATAAGAAGAGTATAAAGGATGTTTCACATCGTGTACTATTATATGCACACATGAAGATGCTATTTACGTAGACATGACCTAGGGTAAAAGGGGCATGACAAGTACCCCTAATGCACACTTTGTACTGAAAAAATGTATTATTCAATCCCTTATACCTTATATCATGGAAAAGTATCATTAGGTCATTTTCCCCATATACATTCCATAAGGGTTAGTATATAATTAACTCCTACCCGTAAGATATTGATACCTTCAACAGTACTTCATGGATAGAGTATTGGAACCCTTCTACGAGGCCAGGAGTGAGATCCTCTATTCTTCTTTATTCCCTTTGGGGAGTTCTTAGTATCTTTGTGACCAATAGTATGTGGTCGCTGATCCACTACTTAGGTGGTAAATCCATATTGAGTTTTCGGTATACCCCATGGACTTGGGAGTGATTCTCATATGTGTATCATATATATTCAGAATTCTACTGTATACTTATAACAGAGAGACCTTCTGAGAACTACCTCTCAGATATATGCCATCATTGCTATCAAACTAATGGTGGGTGTTCTTTTGAAGGAGTGATTTGTGGAATCTTCAAGCTGCATTCCAAGGTAGGCATTGTGGTTGTGACTTATCATTATACTGTATGAATTTTTTTATTATATTTTCATATTTTTGTTTTATTCATTGTATTAATATAACTGTGTAGAGCTGAATGTTATTCCATTATAGTATGATTTTCTATTTTAAGGTGCCCTATTAGGTATTGTTATACTCACCCATGCATGGTATCTACCTTCACATATCATGTCTTATGAAGACGATTGACCTTTTGATATAGTCTTTGACAAACAAGTACCAGACGGTGCTTAGTGAGACTGAAATGACTGAGGTATGTTCCTATGGTATCTTTATAGTATTCTCTATCTATACTTTGAGGATAGAATGGTTTTTAGACTCTGTGGTGGGCTTATATTTGGCTAGAATAATATTACTTCCAATAATACTGTAGTTGTGGGATTTTATTGTATTCATTCATTATTATTCAGTTATTTTTACATTTCATCATTTTCTGGGATTTGATATATGTGTGTGGGTATAGGTAATTATTCTAAGGCCTACCATACTAGTGATATGCATAATCAACACCAGTCCCTAGCCCCTGTACTATTGGAGACATGCATTTATGGTCGTTACATAGGCCCCTTTGGTACAGGTCATGATAATGTGGTAATAGAGAAGTTTTTTCGACCTTAGGAATTAAGTCTACGAGATTTGTTTTGCGAAACAATGTTAAGTGTTTCATGTTTGGATTTTTTTCTAGGGACACTAGTGTTGGTGTAGCGGCTAATGTGTCCTTATAACATGTCTATGATCACATGTATTTCAACTCTATATATGAGAAAAATAGTTTTAGGGGTAACAATGGTATATGCATAATATAGGAATGTGTTATATTTCCATGTTCTTCATGAGTCAAATCTCCATATATACTCATTGACTATAGTACATCTTTGTTACTTTTACGAATCCCCCATGATGTATGACTGCTAGGATTAAATGTCATGATAATGAGGATGATCCCCTCATTGATGAGGAATCAATTCACAAACTAGTTCTAGAAATTTTTCCTCAATGTGGTGCACCATCTATTCCATGACCTGTAGAGAAGAAGATGGTACCAGTAGTACTAGCAGATGAGGTGCATAGGATGATCACACATCATGAGTTTTAGAAATAAAGACCCATCAGGTTCCAAGATGATACTGACCCATCGACGGTCGAGGACAAGCCTGAGGTGCAAACAATAGTTTTACATATGGTTAGGAAACTAGAATATTAGATGGTGGTTTTAGTGGTGATAATTCTTTATTGATCAGTAGTATGATGGTGGGTTTTATTGACCCCGTCATAGAATGAAATGTTTCTAACATGGTGAGAGTTCGATCCCCTATTTAGAGATGAGTTATCTCCAGTGAAACTTAGGGCTATATGTATCTAGGAGCTTCTACAGATCCAGTAGGTCTGCAAGAGAAAGATATGTGTAGAGTCATTTGAGCTAGTGTTATCCATCTATACATTACAATGTATTCTATAGTGGTAGAGTGATGTTTTTTGGTTTAGTTTTTCTTGTATGAGAAAAAAGATCCATTGGTTTCTATTAGTGAGAAAACAGGTGTAGAGACCTCAGAAATAGGGATCCAACATCTTCATCAGGGACATAGATGTGTGATACATTTCAGGAGGAGGTCCTACGATAGATGGTCAATAGTTTAGGGCACATATTATGGATCCAATAATACTATGGATATTAAGTTATACTAATGTGATGGTAGGATGTATATTTCTTGAGGTTTTACAACCCTTCATATAGATGATAGGGAAACTGTGGATGGGCCATTAAGGAAGCGGTAGCGGATGATGAAGACATATTTTTAGAGAAACAGATGTGGTAGAGGATATGGGAGAGAATTTATAGGTGGTAGATAATTTGAATTTTTACCACCACCACCCCATGTGGTCCATTCCAGGCTAGAGAGCTAGAGGGCGGGGGTGGGAATAGTTGAAGGTGATCGAAGTACATGACCAAGAGGCTCCTGGAATAATTGAATGTATGATTTTTGTCTTTTCTACTATAACTTCATTTTGGATAGACATAGGTGCTATTAATTCCTTTATATTCACCTATCTAGATCAAGAATTTGAGATTCTAGTTTATCACTTGGCTCGACCCTTATGATTGGAGAATCCTACTTGAGATGACATAGTGACCACACACTTGTGTTGATAGTCTGATCTAACACTTGATCACAACAGTTCACCCCAAAAATGGTGGCCAGACTGAGTATACCATTCATGTTATGGTGGACATGCTGAGAGATTTCATGTTGGAATTTTTATGTAGCTGAGAAACTAATCTACCACTGATGGAGTTTTCATAAAAAAACATCTACGATTCCAAAATAAAAATGGCACATTTCAATGCTTTTAATGGGAGAACCTTTTGGTCACCACTTTGATGGAATGTCCTAGAAGAGACAGCACTAATTGGACCAGAGTTTGTGAAAACAAATACCGTGATGGTTTATATCATCTAGGAGGGGATAAATATTAGACAAAACCTTCATAATTCTTATGAGGATAGATGAAAGAGGCATTTAGAGTTCAAGAGGGGAGACTGTGTTTTACTTCGAGTCTCACCTCGATGCGGATTTTACAGATTTCTCTGGGATGAAAATATATCATTGAAATTCATTGTTCCTTTCGAGATACTACATAGAGTTGTCAAGGTGACATTACACTTAGATCTCTTGTTGCTGCTAGATCGGTTCAAGAAATCTTCCACATGTCACATCTGTGGAGGTATGTGTAGGATCCATCACATGTTATCGAATGGAGAGAGCTGGTAATCGAGGATAGGATAACAATTTTTGAAAACCATGTAGTGATCATGGTTCAGAAGGAGACAATCATTTTTTGGAGAGTGATTATTTTATTCAATGTCAAGTGGAAGTACCAAAATCTTCAGCAAATCACCTAGGAGCGGGTGGTTCAAATACACAATCAGTACCCACATCTCTTTGTGTATCTACTTGTTATAGCTTGATGAGATAGAGCCCCATGGTGTGGATAATTTAATGATTCAAATTTTCAATTTAATATTTTTGGATATTTTATGTATTATTTTTGAGACCAGGTGCAGAGATGGCATGTTAACCTAGGACATGGTATCATAGGAATAAATGTTTAAAAAATTTTCAATATATTAAACAACTTGTGTGCAATGTTTTCTTAAAAAAATTGAAAAAATTAAAAAGTGGTTCCTTGATCAGAAATATGATGGAACCATTGAGTTTATAATGAGTGTTTTAACCTATGTATGACATAACCTTTGTTGGTCCGAGAAGTTTATTGAGAATTTGTTGCATGATTAAAATAAATAAAATAATAAAATAATATTTTTATTTAACCATTAATGCATCAACCTAATGTTTTCTTTAAATACACACTTATGGATAATTTTCCTGGTCATCCATATGAACCTAATTTTTTTAGAGAGCTATTGGAGGGAGTGGAATGATATTTCATTGGGGGATGACAACCAGATCAATGATTGACAACTTGTGTGAGTCAAAATCAGAGGATTTAAGAAATGATCAAGACATAACTTCATTACTCTTTAGCAATCAATCTGAATCGAGGTTAGAAATTGTTATGATTAGATTTTTCTCTATTTTTGGTTTCTATAATGAAAACTAATTAATAGACAAATTGATTAATTTGTAGATAAATCATTTTTAGGGATGTAATTATTGGGGGTATTTATTGGGAGAATTTCATTGTGAATATTTCATAATTCTTTTTCATTCTAATGGTGAAATATCGAGTCTAATTTGAACATTGGTAGAGGTTTGTACCTTCTGTTTTTGGTTTTCATTTCTCCCATTTCCCTATTCATCATGGGTGGTTCCCTTTAAACTGTAATACAATTTTTATTGAAGAAATCAATCATTGTGTACCTAGTTCTTGGCATAAAGATTAGATATTTTAGATCTGGGATCGACACAACGTGATTGAGGTGTTTGGGTGGTAGCGAAGGATGGATTAGACCAGATTGGAGACCCCCAATTCAAGTGAGGCATGATAACAAATATGGGATGAAAAAAACAATTTACAAATGTATTCAAAGTTCAGACCTTGGAAAATTTCCATGGTGAGGATCGAATGAAATGAATCTGCTATTTTTGGTGAGTTTGAGGCTGGATTTTTAGGTAACATCAGCATGAGCAATTGTAGAAGGAAGAACTATGGTTTATAAAAAAACCCAATCCACGTGGTGTATAATATGAGATTACACAGTGTATGGGACCCTCATATCTGGGGCTTGGGTTTCAGTATGACGATAAGTATCACACATTATGTGACCATGTCACATGGTGTGTGACCCCTCACCGAAAGCGTGGAGTGCACCTCAGAGGGTACACAGACTTGAGATGGAGTACAAAAGCATAGAAACACCATATAATCATACACAAATATTGTCATGATATAAGGTACATGGGCTAAGCTATTTATTTATATAGGAGTAGAGTACATGGGCAGTTTCACACCATGTACTGTTCCAAAAACACGGACATTGTCTGTTTACACAGGTAGGACCCAGGGTCAAAGGGGAATGACAAGTATCGCCACTACATATCGTGTTCTCCTAAAATGATGGCTTAGAGACCTTTTCATATTTATATTGGACATGTTTTGTTAGGGTATTTTCCCCTTATCAATTCCATGAGGGTTAGTATGGAATCTCATCTTACCAAAAGGATAGAGACCCCTTCAAAGATTCATCTTCGATATTGTTGTTGGAATCCTTTTGTAAGGCTCAGAGTGAGATCATATATTCATCTTCCTTACCTAGGTGGAGTTCGTGGTATCATTGTTGATAGGTTCCAGGGCCCGTAGCGGAATCCGGTGGGCTGGGGATTTTAAAAATTTCGTCGGTAGATTGACAGTACATGTCGATGTCGACGATCAGAACCCTGGTGTGGTCCAAGGATCTCGCGTAAATTGTAAAGAGAAAGAAATTAAATTGAAAACATATCTATTTCAAATCCGAAGGCGTTCTCAAAGGAAACTTGTCAATGGAAATCACTGCTTGATGAATCCATAGAAGGATCCCTCTTGATCATCCACACATGCTTCAAAAATCCACTGGAATGTAGATCATCAAATTCTGGGTGCTAGCATGACGATCTGACGATGTCTTCAACCTCCCAACGATCACCGCGTCGAGATACCTTCAATTCCTGGGAGGGATTTTTATTTGAGCTTCTTGGATTGAGAGACTCTCTCTTTAAAGAGTAGGAGGAGAGAGATGTTATGGATTTAATTACATGAAATGAATGAATAGTGATTAGCCAAACATGTGAGAGAGCCTCCTCCTATATTTATAGTGGAGTTAATAAATACATGTTTGGGTTCCCCAACCCTCGTTTAATTCAACAACCAATAAATAAATAATTTTTATGAACTAAAATAAATAAATATTATTTATTATTTTATCACATACCATTAATATATATAAAATATATTACGTGATAAAAAATGATCCATTTAACTCGACTCGATGTCCTGCATTATATTAAAATAACATGGAATATTAAAATAAAATTCGTTCAATTAATATTTCTTCATATTTACTAAAATTTTAAATAAATTAAATAAATTAAATCCCAAATATTCATAAAATGAATATTAATCAATTTATTGAATTATTTTAGTGATCGATAACATGGAAAACACTCGAACCCCATTGTGGGGCCCACCATTTCCATATACCTATTCAACTGAAGAGGGAAGATTCACGAATATGATATTGTGTGTGACCCTCTAGGACCTAATCTTTTTATAAGTGAATAAAATACAGAGACCAAGAGTGTAGTCTAGGAAACCCTCATGGCCCCTAAAAAGATAAGGATTGTCATAACAATGACAACCAACCTACGAACATTAACTGTGTACTATAATCCCTTTGTCCTTAAATATTGTTGGAGTTGGTGGCCTAGAACCAACTAATTTGTAATTTATTCATTAATAAAAGACTTATCAAATCTTGATTGTTCTTCTGCTTGACAATGTATCTGATAATGTCCCAAGGATAGCTGTTGCATTAAAGAGTAAGAGCGGATCCCTACTATGATGAGAACCCAGAAGTGCCATAACACTATTATTGAATATATGTTCAATGGCCGGATGATATTATTTGAGGAACACAAATAATACAGGCCATTAGGGGTGAGGACTCATAAAACATTGAGTCATCATCTCATGGTGTGTGCCCTTGGTAATATCCAGGAGGATATTATGAGAATGAGACCCGCCAGTAGGAAATCCACATTTCACAGTGTCATTGGATGTTCCTATATGCGAACGTGTGTATTGATAAATAGACATTAAGAATATTATTAATGGGTATTACAACTCGCACACTAAGATGTATTGACAAAAAATGTGATGACACACTGTTCGCAGCGAGGTAGGATACGTTGGGTCCGTCACGAGTAATACGACATTAACAGATAATATGAGAAAGGATTTTTCCCTTCTGTTCCATAATTAAAGTAGATATCTCAGGCCCTTTGATGGAATTGATATATCCTAAATAAATTCATGCCCATGGTAAGATATGGGTGAGTTTAATTACGGAAAGTCAAAGAAAGAATAATCGAGCCTGTGGGTTGTTGACACTAGCATGCAACCTGCTTGATACGAGATATCGTGAAAAAGGGAATATATTACACGGTAAGTGTTCGTATGAGGTGACATGACATTGAGGCGTTAACTTCTTTGTCAATGGGATCCATGGCATGTTGCTAGACGCTAGCCTTGGAGTTTAGGCAGGCTCCACCTAATGCCACTGAGAAAGGGGCCTAGAGTGTCACACACTATGTGTGTCCATGTATCTCAGTTAAATATTAATTTACCATGTTAAATAAAGATTATTCCAGACTGTGGTTTAATAATTAGATAAGGATTCCATATCGCAATTATTTAGACACTAGTTATTCGAGAGAATATATTATGGGCGAAATAATCTTTATTAGCGAGTGATGCAGTTATATTTTTTTAAGAAATAAATAGAAATTTCTCAAGGTCTAATAAATGTGGTGGAGGAAATAAATAATAGTGGGAAATAAAAGTAAACTCCATGTATATAAAATATACACACCATGTAGTTTTATGGAAAACAAGTACATTCCACGTATTAATGATTACATGCCGTGCAGTTTTTCTAGTCAGGATTTTGAGGATATAATATTGTTTTATTAAATGATACTTATTATAATCAGTGTGGGCGCATTTCAAGGAATTAATAATTTGATATGGGGGTTTCAATAAGAGTTAATGAAATAAATAAAATGCGTAACGCATTTATTTATTTTCATAACTATATAACCTCACCCCCGATTATAAATATCCTCACAAACCCAACACTTTTCTACAACAATATAATTGTTGTGCACAACAATTTGGAAAGAATTATTTCATGCTCGGAAGAACTCCTTCCTCCAAGAATTCTCTCAAGACCGAGAGATCAATGCGATTTAAGGCGAACATCGCATGCAGAGATCCTTCCATGCTAGCACCCGGAGATCCATTCGGTGACGTCCGGAGATACGTGGCACACGTGTAGATTAGCGCTAGTGGAATCCTACACTTGGATTCTACGACGCAACGACGGATCACCAAATCGTGACTGGACACATCAACAATTAAATAATTCCACCAAGGTATTTCATGTGAATTAATTAAATTAATTATAACCAACATATGATGATCCTATCTATATGGTTTCGGGATTCCCACTTTTTTTCTTTCTACATTCTATTCTTAAGATCTGGAATTTTTTTTCGTAATGGATATCGGTTTGAACGCTAATTGACGCTAAAATTAATGTTCAGAAATCCCCAAAAACATGCTTCCGCTGTGCCCGGAACCTACAAGTGGCTATCAGAGCGGTCATATAATTGATTATAATTATTTATTTTTTCGTTGATGTTTTTCAAATTTAATATTTTAGTTGTTTCAATTCAAGTTTAATCATTCTGGAATTATGAATCTCGAGATCTGTTCCTCCTCCATCATTTCTCGTTCAACTCCCAGAAATGAATTTTTCTTTTAATTTTGAATAAAGTAAAATATAGGAACTCATCTGGAGAAGCCAAATGTTTCTTGCTGTACAACACCATAATACATGACGTATATACAGATGTACACGTCGTGTAGTCTAGATTCATGCATCAGACTGATCCGCCAAATCAGGCCATGTATTGGATCCTATCTAAGTCATTAATGACACCATGAGTTGACTAGGAATAGGTGGCACACGGTTTACGAATTACATGTCGTGTGGTCCAACTGAACATGACGGGTAGTCCCTTCGGGTTCAGGTTGGACCGTGTACCCCGTACATGGCTTGCCCAGCTAGAAACCGTGTAACTCGGAAACTACAGGGCGTGTGTCCCATAGATCATGTCGTGTACTCCAAAAATTTCCGAAGTATATTAACACACCCTGTCCCAAGGCGTGTACTTCGGGTAGATGGTGAAGAAAATTAAACGCCGTGTAGTTGGATCTAGACGCCGTGTACTCACCCAAATTACGCAGATTTATTAAAATTTATTATTATATTATACAAACCCTTCAGACATGTACCATGGTGCAGGCATAAAGCAGAGGCACACCACATGATAGGTGTTATATATATATGTGTTTAATTTAACATCTGCATAATGAACAGTAATTCACCAGGTTTCCTCCAAGCTACAAGTTACGTACACGGATAATTCTAAATGAATTTATTTGTTTAAAATTATGCTGTCGGAGAATCTCAAGGGAGTTCAGAAAATGGATTAAGATAAAAGGATAGATTAATTAAAGACAACTAATTGATTCGAGCATGATTTATCTTAAACAAGAAAAATTAAAGTATTGAATTCTAGTTTTATTTTTGCGCAAATATCGTTGCTTGTATGGATGATCATGAGCTAGACCGAGCCCTTTGTATGTGAATGGTTTCTTTTAATTTGTTTTTTTAAATTAATTTTTTTGGACAGCGAGCCATATCCTCAATAATATATAGGGCATGCGCGCCCAAGGATTCATTTATTTAAAACCCCTTTTTACCCCTCACCTACGTGTGAGATAAATGAATATTTAATGGATGGAGCTCCCAAGCTTGTGGAGGTGGCTGAAGTCAGGAGCCAAGGTGAAACCAATCCAAGGAGATACAAAGGTGGATAGGTGGAAAGCTGTAAACACGAACCCAAAAGGTTTATGTTGTTTCTCCCCTAGGTCTTGGGTTAAATTATCAACTACTATAAAAACTAACCAATAGAAAAATCTCATGGTCATACCATTTATTTTATTTCATTCAGTTGCATGGTTTATTTATTGTGGGTGTGTTGTCACGATCACAAAATTAATGAATTAAACGAGTATGCAAGATGGAACTAAAATAAAACCGGCTTATACATAAATATTATCTTAGACATGGTTAATCACTTAAGTATATCCCACTTAATATTAAAAAGCATGTAATAAAAGATAATAAATTTGAAATTTACCTATAAATATAAAATCCTTCAAAAGAAATATTAAGTTGGTATAGCCTTCCATAATCTTGGTTAGAATCGAACCATAGTTCAAAGTGCAAGACCAACCCTAGTTGGGGTGCTTTCAATTGTCGGGGAATTCTAATTAAAGGTTTTGGGTTGACTTGACTTGGTTCGCATCAAGGGTTGACTGGCACAACATGACTTGGTGTGACCAAGAGGCAAAGGTTGAGGAAATCCAAAATAAAAGGATTTAAGGATTGGGGAGTCCACTCAGCAGATCAAGGAGCTGTGAGTTAATGCAGTTGGGATTTGGAATGCATACCTAAAACCCTTCAAGTTTCTTGACCATCCCATGTTGGGGTAATGCGAAGGGAAATATGGATCCATGCCACTATAATATTCAGGAAACAAAATATTTTAAAGCCAATGGTGAGGGCTATTGGATTTTGATAAAATAGTTGGTGACTAATAAGTATTAATTAATTTATTTGTCTCAATTTTGTAATAAATTACTAAACCTTTGATCATATTAATTTGTATAAATGGAAATAAAATGACATCAAACATATCATTGTGAAACATACTCGATAAATAAAACCTTCTCACCAACACCAATTTCCAAGAGTGGCAGAGGCATTTACACGTCATCCATCGCCACGAGAGGAAATTGTATATTCTGGAAGAGCATGTTCCAGTTGCGCCTAGATCGAAACATATTCCCTTAACTCACCGAGTAGATAAGGACATGGGGAATTAAATACCCACAGTCCTTATGGTGAATAAGAAAATGAAGGAGAAGGCAAAGGGGAGAAAGACTTATAAACAGTCTGAAGCCCCCGAGCACCATCCATCCAAGAAGGGGAAGATCCAGAGGTTAGGCAAGGAATGGGAGGCAGTGCGTTTTTCATGTGGCAAGCAGGGCCACTGGAAGAGGAACTGCACCCAGAAGCATGGGTATGCTAACGGTGCATTCGTTATTGAGTGTAATCTTTCCATTTCTACACATTGGGTATTAGATACAGCTTGTGGGGATCACATCAGTATTCAAATTCATGAACCAAGTATATTTAGAAATATTTCCAGAAAATTGGTGGATCTTCAAGCTACCAATGGTGCAAGGCTGTCAGCGTTGGCTATTGGCGATTACCACCCCTCATTTCCGACAGGGATGATTTTGGTTTTACATAACTGTTATTATGTTCCTAGTGTTTCCAAGAACATAATTTCTGTATCTTGTTTGGATATGGATAGATTTATTTTCAAGTATAGACATAATGGTTGTCTCTTTTATAAGAACAATTTATGTTATGGTATGGAACATTTAAATAATGGGTTTTATGTATTAAATTATGAAAACCATGTGTGGGAAATCGATAAAGAAACAAACTCACATGACTCATACATCACCAAGTTGTGGAATCACCGTCTTGGTCATGTGAATGAGATGCACTTGACAAAGCTCTACCAAGATGTCTATTTAGACTCAACTAAGCTAAAACCACATGATTGATGCCACACTTGTTTACAAGGAAAAATAACCAAGCCACCTTTATGTGGATAGGGTGAAAGGGCCATAGAGATTCTAGGATTGGTTCACACAGATGTGTGTGGACCATTTCCAGTAGAATCTTGAGGTGGATATTCTTACCTCATTACTTTTACTGATGATTTGAGTAGATATGGCTAAGTATACTTAATGAGGTATAAGTCAGAGGACTTATAGAAATTTAAGGAATTCAAGAATGAATTAGAGAATCAGCTTGGTAAGAAGTTAAAGAAGCTTCGATCGGATCAAGGTGTAGAATATCTGAACCAAGAGTTCATCGATCTTATACGGGAGTCTGGGATTCTATCTCAGCTCACTCTTCCTTATACAACACTGTGGAATGGGGTTAGTGAAAGGAGGAACTGTAGCTTTTTGGACATGGTGAGGTCGATGATGAATCGTTCAGATCTTCCATTATCCTTTGGAGGATATGAATTACAAACTACAACATACCCATTAAACCGAGTAACAACTAAGCTGGAAAATGGAATTCCCTCTGAGCTATATAATTGAATGAAACCCATTTTGTCACACAGACGTGTATGGGGATGAAAGGAGTTTGTTAAGGCCTCCTTAGGAAACAAACTAGCACCCCGGGGTATGAGGTGAATCTTTATAGGATATTCCAAGGAAAAGAAAGGATATTACCTATATAACCCTTCATACAAGAAAGTGATTGTCTCCAAACAAGAAGTCTTTCTTGAGAGGGAGCACATCCTCAAGATGTATAGTGGGAGAATGATTGACTTTGATGAAGTTGATTCACAAGATACATAGGAGTTGGTACAGGAATAAGTTCTATAGGTCCCCGTGGAACATGTTCCAGAAACAAAAGTATTGCGTAGGAGCTCAAGAGAGGTAAGGGAAACATGTAAATTTGGTTTCCTAGTAAATGAGGATGGTGAATCAATATTATTGGTCAATTATGAACCTCTATACTACAAGGGAGTAGTAGAAATCTCATAATCTGCAAGATCGCTAAAATCTATGAATTATGAGATGGATTCCATGTATCAGAACCAAGTCTGGGTTCTGGTCGATGAGCTAGTTGATGTAGATCCTGTTGGATGCAAATGGGTATTCAAGAGATAACTGGACATGGAAGGTCAAGTTAGCACCTATAAAGAAATGATA
Source organism: Viscum album (assembly GCA_963277665.1). NCBI lineage: Eukaryota > Viridiplantae > Streptophyta > Magnoliopsida > Santalales > Viscaceae > Viscum > Viscum album. The sequence goes on from OY728128.1 coordinate 602,746,055, forward strand.
GTGGCTAAAGGTTTCAGAAAACATCTAGGAATTGAATATGAGGAAACCTTCTTTCTAGTTGGCATGTTTAAATCCATAAAAATCATACTTGTCATAGCAGCTTACCATGACTATGCGATTTGGAAAATTGATGTGAAAACAACATTCCTTAACGGGAACCTTCAAGAAGTTGTATATATGAAACAACCAGAAGGGTTTGTGATACCAGGTGAAGCCAAACGGGTTTTCAAGTTGCAGAAATCCATTTATGGATTGAAGAAAGCATCCAGGTCATGGAACATTCTATTTGATGAGGCCATAACGGAATTTGGTTTCATTAAGAAAGAATGTGATCCATGTGTTTATAAGAGGTTTAATGGGAATGATATCATTATCCTTGTAGTATATGTTGACAACATATTACTTATTGGAAATGGTGGACCAGTCTTACAGTCAGTTATAGACTGGTTGAACAAGTGTTTCTACATGAGGGACTTAGGAGAAGCATCCTACATTCTAGGGATCAAGATCATTCGTGATAGATCCAAGAGGCTGATTAGAATAAGTCAAGGTATATACTTTGACCAGATACTAAAGATATTTAGTATGGAACAATCCAAGAGGGGATTGGTTCCAGTGTCACATGGCCTACAACTTTCTATGAAAATGTGTCCTCAGACACAACAAGAGAATGATAGAATGTGTAAGATCCCATACGCTTCGGCTATAGGATCCATCATGTATTCCATGTTATGTACCAGGCTTGATGTTGCCTATGCACTAAGCATGGTAGGCAGATAACATGATGATCCAGGAAAACAATATTGGACTATTGTTAATACTATCCTTACGTATCTAAGAAGAACTAAGGATATGTTCCTGGTGTATGGAGGAGACGAGGAGTTTTCCATCATAGGTTATGCTGATGCTGGTTTTTAGAAAGATTAGAATGATCTGAAGTCGTAATCTGGATATGTTTTCTATATCAATGGAGGAGCAGTGAGCTGGAAGAGTTCAAAGCAGCCAGTTGTCGCCGATTCTACATTAGAGTCCAAATATATAGCGGCTTTTGATGTAGCCAAGGAAGCCGTCTGGATTCGGAACTTTGTCCAGGAGCTTTATGTGGTGCCTAACAATAAAGATACCATTACATTGTATTGTGATAATACTGCAGTGGTGGCTCTTGTGAAAGAACCAAGGTCACATCAACGGATAAAGAATATGCTCTGAAAGTATCACCTCTTGAGGGATTTCAATCAAAGGGGTGAAGTTGCAGTGAGTAGAGTGTCCACAGAAGAGAACGTGACAATCCCCATGACTAAAGGCTTATCTCAGCAGAAGCATGAATATCATGTTAGAGCTAGCAGGTTAAAGGTTGTTAGTAGTTAGCTCTAGTCCAAGTGGGAGTCTCTTGGAGTTGGTGGCCTATAACCAACAACTATTTACTTTATTCATTAATAAAATCCTTCTCACATCTTGATTGTTCTTCTGTGTGACAATGTAGGTGATAACGTCCTAAGGGTAGCTGTTGCATTAAAGGGTCATTGTAACGCCCCGACCCTAGCTACCCAGAGTCGGTGCATTACTTCGTAACATTGGCATGATCACAAAAGATCAAGTCTCGAAAGACCGATTAGTATAGTAGCCTTGGAAACACTAGATACATTCGTAAACGTTACATTACATCATAAAGTGAAAAACTACAATAACAAAGTCTCCATAGTCCACACTCATATCCTCTTCTGACTATCCCTGCAGGTCATTCATAAAATACTTCTTCACATCCTGGAAAATATTAAAACATTGAAAGGGGTGAGCTCAGATGCTCAGTAAGGATAACAATATTGCGGAAGCTTTCATAAATAAACATAAACATTTAAGGCAATGTATAACTAAAACAAAATCCTTTTTAAACTTGAACATCAACATAATATGGAAAAAGTAAAATGAGATAATGCCATTTACTTCTTCACATGGATATTCTACTGGTCGAATAATCACATACAATATCAATAACCACTTTCATAATGAGGGAATGTATAATGCCGGACATTCTGAAACATTTTTTCAAGGCCTCGACCAAGACATCTAAAATGATTAAGGCCTCGGCCAAAACCATAAATCAAATTGGGAAAGGCCTCGGCCAATTCCACGTCTAGTTGTCTCATGAGACCTACCGATGCATCGAGGAGCTATAGCGGGCTCCACCCGTCACATTTTAAGTCCAAGACATTCCTCATATGAATAGGTTTAAACATATCATAAACCATAACATAATCGTATCACATAAAACATGCATAAAGGAAACATAACATTTCCACATTTCAATCACAAGATATCAATACAACACATTGATATAATAAAAACGCTTTCAAAACCATTTTCAATACCAAAATAAAATAAAGTTAAAACTTTGTATTTATTTTTCATTAAAAAAAATGATGGCTTGTAGAGGAAGCCGAAAGTCAAATAATGGTCACGGCGGCGGAGAAATCGTTTTCTCCGCATAAGTACGGAAAGAAAAACATTCCCTTTTGTCGTTTAGAAAAACGCTTCGTATAAAAAAGATTCCTTTTGAATAAACGTAAAAGTCAAAGGGGTTTATACATCGTATAAAAGAAGGTTGTGTATAAAATAAAATATGCCTCAATGAAAGGAGATTGAGACGAAGTCCCTTACAAAGATAATTTTTAAAATAAAATATATATATTATGTGTATTTACTATAGGTACACATAAAGAAAGTAAAAATACAAAATAATACATAATAATATCATGACATAATTTGAAAGTAGGAGATTAACCCAAAGATTGGAAGTTGGGTTAAGAAATTCCCTTACAAAGAGCATTTTTAAAATAAAATAGATCTATTATGTGTATTCACTACAAGTACACATAAATAATGTACAAATACAGGATATGACATAACAATATCATGACATAATTTGAAAGTAGGAGATTAACCCAAAGAATGGAAATTGGGTTAAGAAGTTCCCTTACCTCGTGTCTGACTTGACTCAACCGTTCTTTAACCTCCTGAATAATAAACTAGAGTTAATATATACCTTATTAAGAACCATTTTTAATTTCATTATCCTTATTATATCACTTATTACAATGATATGAACATTATGTAATTATTTAAGTTAATAACGGTCGTTTTGTCGATCTTTGGTACTTGAGTCAACAATAAGCTTCTTATAATTACAAGTTGTTTATGTGGTGAAATATCCATTATATCCAGAATTATATTCATGATTTATATGTCATATATATCTTATATATCAAGTATATACATTCATTTATAATATTACATAACATTTAGAGGTAAGAAATGAAATGCACCGTTCATGGAGACGGTAAGCCGTACGTACGCATGAACGCTACTTTCATTTCAATTTCATATTTAATGGAACTAAATCATAATGATATAAATGTATAATATAATTCCAGTATAATATAGTGTATAATACCATTTACTCCATCCTTTATACATCCCACATATGGAATTAACGATTCAAATCACTTTGAGGGGGCGGTAGTCCGCACTTCCTAAAATGAAATTATCGCGTTACCCATAATGGAAATCATAAAGTAAGCCATAAATGAGAAATACAGAAGCATAAGTAAAACATAAACACATTATATATCATATATAAATATAGTGACATCTTAATGGCCACCTTTGAAGGTGTTATATGAGTGTTGAACAATCATCGTTTCGTGAGGAAGAAATTCGCCATCCTCAGAAACCGTATGTTCTTTAACCATTAGATGTAGGTGTGTGTAAGTGTAGCTCGAATCCTTCTTATAACAACATCCTAGTATATTTAGGATACTGGTGTTGTTACAAAATAAATGAATAAAAAGAGTTTAGGGGGTTGGAGAAGAAAAATAAAACAAAACAACATTAGAAAAGACATTACCTCAAAATCGGGTAACTCTTTTTGATTTGAGCCAAAGGCTTCCTTGGGAAGAGTTCTGCCCAAAGTGAGGCTTCTATGAGTAAGGGAGGAATGTTGGGAGAGTATTTGGGCAGAGGTTGGCCGAGCCAAATGGCTTGAAAGTGTAAATGAGGTGGGAGAGATGGGGGCCTTTTATAAGTGGAGAGGAGGGGCACTTTTGGAAAGATTGAAATGTTACATTATTTCACAATGCTTTTCGGATTCTAAAGGTCCCACACTTATATAATTCGAGGCTAAGGTGATAAGGTTTCGAACTCTCTTCATCCAATAGGCTTTGGACAAGTTTAAGCCTTGGATTTTGCATTATCTTCCCATTTTATTTAAATCGTTAAATAATGAGGTCATCACTACATCATCATGATGTCATAAATAATTTAATTTATTTAATGTCTAAAAATTATAAAAAAAATACTATGATGTAGGAAATCGTTTTAGCTTTCTAATGAATATTTATAATCAAAATTTGGACTTGTGTAACCCCACTTAAAAACTGTTTTAGTAAAACAACTCATGTTTGTGTCAATTTAATTTTAACATTAAATAAATATATATTAATGTCATTTTCCAACTAAAGTGGCTCCATGGGGTCCCCAAGTTGACCCATGGGTTGTCTTGGTCGGCCATGACTCATCAAATAGGAGTAGGACAAGTGTCAAGCTCATATAATATTATTAAAACATTGTTTTTACCTTAAACTACACTAATTACCTCTAATCGCGATTAAGAACTTAAAAGTTACTATTCACCAAAAAAAATTATTTTGATCTCATTGAACCACATTTTACTTCTTAATGACAACCATGTATGTCGGATTTTTGAAAATCAAATCACAGAAGTGGTAATATTTCATTTAAACGGAAAATCAGTTATTTAACAACCACTTAGTGGTTTCACTATTCATCAAAAATTGAAGTTTTTCAGAATAAGGCCAAAATTTCACCCTAAGCTATAATTGATATTCCGAATTCAAAAATGATGTCTATTTTACAAAATTCCAAACATATTAGTTGCATTAATTAATTTTATAATTAATTCCCGCTGTCACAACAAATAGCGGGTTTTTAAGAAACAATTTATATCAAAAGATTGGCAATTGTTTATGTCCAATTTCAATGTTAAATTAATTCTAATGACCACCATTGGATAAAATGGTAAAAATATATTCTAATTATACTCTAAAACCACTCAATAGTATAATTTATCACTATGAATTATTTGGATTAAAAAAGTTGTTTTAAGTATTTTCCACTATTCATAAAAATTTTGAAGTTCTCAGAAAATTACAAAAAAATCAACATAGGCTAATTTCAATATTAGGAATACAAAAATAAAGTCCATTTTGAAATATAAAATTTCTATAATTTTAAAAAGTGGTTATTACTATTCATAACGGCTATTTTGATTAGTTGCGGTGTGTTAGAACTCGAACTTGCGTACAATGCAAGCTATTGCATTATTGAATGAGAAGCGTATTGTGGAAGCTCGGGGTGTTACAGTCATAGAGGATCCCTGCTATGATGAGAACCCAGAAGTTCCATAAATCTGTTCTAGAATATATGTTCTATGCCCAGATGATATTATTTGAGGGACACAAATAATACAGTCCATTAGGGGTAAGGACTCATAAAACATTGAGGCATCATCTCATGGTGTGCACCCTTGGAAACATCCAGGAGGATATTATGAGAACGAGACTCACCAGTAGGAAATCCAAAATTCATAGTGTCATTGTATGTTCATATCTACAGACTTGTGTATTTATCCTTAGACTTTATGATTATTATTAATGGGTATTACAACTCGCACACTTAGATGTATTGACTAAAACTGTGATGACACACTATTCGCAGCGAGGTAGGATATGTTGGGTACGTCACGACAAATACTGCATTAATAGATAATGCGGGAAAGGATTTGTCACTTCTGTTCCATAATGTAAGTAGATATCTCATTCCCTTTTATGGAATTGATATAGCATAAATAAATCCATGGCCATGGTATGATATGGGATAGTTCGATTCTGAAATGTCAAAGAAAGAATAATTGAGCACGTGGGTTGATTACACAAGCATGCAGGCCGCTTGATTTTAGATATCGTGACAAAAGAATTATATTATGAGATAAGCATTCGTATGAGGTGAAACGTCATTGAAGCGTTAACTTCTTTATCTGTGGGTGCCATGTCGTGTTGCTAGATGCTATCCTTGGGATTTAGACAGGCTCCTCCTAATGCCACTGAGAAAGAGTCGTATAGGGTCACACACTATGTGTGTCCATGTATCTCAGTTAAATATTAATTTAACAAGTTAAATAAAGAATATTCCCAACAGTGGTTTAATAATTATTTAAGGATGCCTGATAGCATTTATTTGGACACTAGTTATTCGAGATAATTTATTGTGGAAAAATAATATTTATTAGCGAGTGATGCAGTTATATTTATTTAAGAAATAAATATCCATTTCTCACGGTCTAATAAATGTTGTAGAGGAAATAATGGAAAGAGGAAAATAAAAGTACACGTCGTGTATATTAAATATACATGCCGTGTAGTTTTATGGAAAACAAGTACACACTGTGTATTAATGATTACATGCCGTGTAGGTTTTCCACTCAGGATTTTGAGGATATAATATTGTTTTATTAAATGATATTTATTATAATCATCATGGCCGCTTTTCATGGAATTAATAATTCGACATCAAGGTTTTCAATAAGACTTAATGAAATAAATAAAATTCGTAACACATTTATTTATTGTCATAACTCTATAACCTCAAACCCGATTATAAATATCCTCACAACCCCAACACTTTTCCACAAAAAGATAATCATTGTGCACAATAATGCTGAATAATTCTTTCACGCCCGAAAGAAATCCTTCCTCCAAGAACTCTCCCAAGACTGAGAGATCAAGGCGATCAAAGGTGGACATCGCAAGCGAAGGTTCTTCTATGCTAGCACCCGGAGATCCCTTCGGCGACGTCTGGAGATACGTGGCACACGTGTGGATCACCACTAGAGGAATCCTACACTATGATTCTACGACGCAATTACGGATCAACGAATGGTGACCAGACACATCAATAAAGAAAGTATTCCACCAAGGTAATTCTTGTGAATTAATTAAATTAATTATAATTAACCTATGATGATCCTATTTGTATGGTTCTGGGATTCCCACTTATATTTTTTTCTTCGTTCTATTCTGAAAATCCGGTGTTTTATATCGTAATGGATCCCTATTTGAACGTTTTTTAATGCTAAAATTAATGTTGGGAAAACCCACCAACACGCTTCTGCTACGCCCGGAACCTTCAAATATCTCATAAAATAGGACACACAATTGTATCATTTCCCTTTTCTTGCTTTATTATTTATTGATCTATTTAGATGGATATACCTTTGTACTATTTTGTCCAAAGACTTATGAAGGCATCACCATCCTAATCAAACAGTCCAGAGATATACAACTTATTAAACTCGGAAGCAACAAATCCTTTCTTGACCATTCAACCAATGCCATACAGTCAAAAAAGCACCCCACACAAGCTACCTCACCATGATTTCAATATCATGGTTTTTCCCTGCATCAATGTGCGTGATCAAATGATATACATTGGTAATGGTCTCATGTAGGGAGACCAATACATATGTCTATAGATAGGAACGACCAATGAAACCCAAAACATGTGGCGTTCCAATTAGCGGGTATGTCCTCATGATCTCACTACTTGAGATCACCAAGTGTGAACTTCATGAGAATAAATCTCAATACTTATGATCCCAAAGCACCTGACAGTCATACAAATACTATGTCCAGTCCATAATATGTATCGAGACTATAGAACATATATTTAAGATTAATTTTATAGTATCTCAAGTTTCTCATTATAGACTAGGATCTACTATAACCTCTTGACCCGACAATTAATGTTTTTTACATTACCATTATATAGTCGATGAAAAAATATCTATAATATAATGGTAATATGGCACCATGTATAACTAATTGAATACATGATATGGTAATTAAAATTAAGGTGTAGTTGGGTTTAGGGAACCCACTATTTCAACACTCCCACTTGCTCTATAGCCAACATGCTAACTATACTTTTTAACTACTCACATGATGAAAATAATGTTTCTACTAAGTAATGTAATCAATTGCTGGGCCTTCGACGTTTTTTTAACATGGAATATATGTTTTATGTGATCTCATATCCTTGAGTAAAACTTCTCAAGATAAGGTATCATTGAGTATATCACTTTTTTTCATTGTCCTAACTTGAAAACGTGGCTAGTAAGAATATCATAATTCACATTATGATAATACTTTTCTCACTAGGTTAGATTCCAAGAACTAGAAAAAGTTGATTCATTTAACTACTTCTTATCTTCCTTAGAAGCTACAACATACCCAATATTTGTAGATATGACTACAACTAGCTATTATGATGTTGAATCGCTCATCGCCTTAGCCTAACTGTTATACTAGATCAAATTGATCTAAGGATAACTGGTTTATGTACCACAGTAACTAGTATCCTTTTTCTTCACATTCTAGGCACATATAATTTGTAATTTCTGAAGAAAAAGATGATAGTTCAGAATGATAATCATCAGTGATATAGGATATAATTGATATCTTGCAACTATAATGTATATTATGGAAATATCAATTATTGTACATATTATGTCACACATGATCTATCCATTGCTGAAGTGTATGGAACTTAACCCATAACTTTAATCACTTCCAATGATTCGATCATGTCAACCTGAATAAATTAAGCCACATGACATTGAAAACAATTATGAACTTGAGTTGTTTCAACTTGTATTTTTCTATACAATGTCACTTTATGTACGATTGACTAGGTCCAAGAAACTATTACATCTATCTCGATAAATCCGGTTCCCTAGAACATAGGTTTCTACATTAAGTCAATCATTGGTGAATTACTTCCAACCTGGTATTATTTAATTTTATGATCAAGTTATGCTTTCCAAATATTGCCGAATATATTTCTCTAGGAAAACTTTGCCGATACAACTAACATTTGGTAGACATAAGGAAAAGATTCATTTGAAATGATTTCTCAAAGATCCTGTTTCTTACATTAATCTATAACTAGATTTTTGTAACTTGAAACCCTTATTGACATGTGATGGTGTCCTCATCCCTTTCTAGTTGCATCGAAAAGACGCCTTCTATGAAAGGAGATCCCGACAACCAATGACCAATATAATGATCCAAAAATTTAGCTATGAAAAGAAAAATTATAATGGATTTAGGGATACCTACTTGGTATAACCAATAGAGAATTATTAGTACTAGGATTTTACCAACCATGTATCATCTCATTTGAATACCCACTACAATATTCAATTTATAATCCCCATTTCAATTTCATACATGGAATCCATTAATCAATTTTAATTGATCTTTTAAATATTACCTTATTTTCATATAATGCTTACTTTAAGATGTATTATTCTTAATGAATAATGTATCACCAGCTGTGGTGTATACAAAGCCATCACCATGGTTTCATTCTTTCTATGAAGTATGTTTCTCTAGAATGTTTCTATTCCACATGTACTTGTGAATCTTTTTCCTATGCCATCTATTTGTGCATCCTGAGTATTGACTAAGTCCAAGTCAATTCAGCTCCCACAATCTCAAATAGAGATGTGCACCCTTATATAGAAATGTAGTCTAACACATGACTACATATTTTCTATCTTAATGTTTTATGTGACATCCTAAGAGACATTTTAGGATATTTACTTAGATACACCATGTTTTTAGCTTGATGCATGTTTGTTTAAATCATAACAACCTCTTTCCATCTTTAACAAAATATATATGACATAATGGATTTTAATCGTACTATGAATCATATGATATCCATTTTTCATTTTAGTTGGCATATTGGTAATTGGTTTACATCATTATTTGCAAACCACGTCTGGAAATATAATGGATGTTACTGCAGGTTGTAATATTGATACTACTTACATTATTACTATGATGTATAAAATGTGAGTTTAGGAATTTCTCCATGTTAAATTTTGTTTATAAATGTTAATATGTAATACCCATCATCAATCCTCCTTATTAAAATAAATACAGTGATGTATATAAGGTAACATGTGTTTAGGAATTACTCCACACTACATTATCAGGATCGACGATTACATTGTCAAGATATTCTTCGGTATGCCAATCCGAAGCAACTCATATCTCTTGACCATGAATATAATTCACTATTAAATTACTTAATAACTTATAGAAATGTTATGAAGTATATTTATCTCTAGATTTCCTTTAGAATAGTTCACACTCTCTTATTGAACTAACCCCGAATGAATTGTGGAAAACTTTTATCTCTAAAGGTGTCTTTGTATGAACTAAAGACGTCAATAATACCCCTTGTGTTTAGCTGTGCCAAGCCCAAATACCATACTTGGTATTTTCTTAAATTCCAATTTTATTTTTAATTGAAATGAAATTATATTCCCACAACTGGGTTGGTTTTATATTTTATATTCATCATGTAATGCCTTTGATTCAAGTATGTCTAATCTATTTGTTGAGTCTGTTACCACAAAAAAAAATTCATTCCAATACTTTTAATAACGCCTCATTATGTCCAAAGGTCACATGAGATAATATTTTTGGCTATAATCAACAACTTGTTAAATTTGAATAATTCACTTGGCAATTAGAAGTTATGTGTTTCTCCCCCACTGACTTAGGAACCACCCTTTCTCAACTGCATGGAGAAGACACCTAACTCCTTTTAATGTTCCTCTACATACATGGTTACAATATTTAAATAAATATATGTGAAAATAATATTGAATTTAATACCCAATAAGTATGTTAGAAACATTAATTTATATTGATGAATATACCTGAATGCGAAGCGGGTACTTTCTTCTTGTATTTTAGTTCATTGCATTTTTAAGCAACCAAAAATTTATTTTAATATGTGATGTAAATAACCTCTTGTTAAATAACCAACCAATTTTCTTTGAAGCACATGATGAAGGTGCCTTTGGCGTAACATTCGATAGGCCTATTTTCTTTGTCTTTCAATTTATTCTCCATAAGAATAAAAGATGGTGCTATCTCCAATATTCTTATTACTTGGATAATTTTACCTTAAAGGTAATGAAGCACTTACTCTATAAAATTAATTTATATCCTTAAAAAACTAGATTAATTGGCTGTAAAAAAGAATAAGAATGGGATGACATGAAAAATTGTGAACTCTCTTTAACTTTACAAAAATTGAGATAAATCATCACATTAAAATCTTCCTTTGTTTTCTCACTGTAAACAACTTGGATATGAGACTTTGTGTAACATCATCCATGTCATGATGTAGAAACCTCAACTAACATCAGAAGTTGATGATAGAATTATGACAGAACTATCATATGCTTAATTCCTGAGTCTCGTGTAAGAAATTTTACAATCTTTCTTCTGGAGGTGGCTTAACAGGTAGGGACACAAGCCCCATGAATTTATGTTATTATAAGGGCACAACCATAAACAATACAAAATCTTGAATTAAATGAATAATTTACATTTAGGATCTTTTCAGGTTTAGATTTTTAGATAATTAAGCCATAACTATTAAATTACATCTCAAAAATTATAAGGTAGACACTTCTACTCAGTTTCTATTTTATTCATAAAATAAAAACTCTTGAAAAAAGGAGTCATGTCTAGTCCCATGTTTTAGACAACACGAGTTTTCATTGATCTCATCCCTAACCCTATTCATCTTTAGGTCCTGTGAAAAACATTTCAAAACATGGGATCAGAATAAAAAGCTCACTAATGGTTATAAAATAAATATAGAAAACATTAGTTCATCAATATATACATAACATAAGATCTTTAAAATACCTCATGAAATCATAAGATTTACATAGAAACCAAAAATCATAAATGTAACTTGTGGCATCCATAACTTACTTACATTGTAGCTTTCACAGCTACATAGGGTGTTATATTTGGAATACCCATCATAGTATATTCCCTAAATCTCTTAAAGGAAACATTTACATTTATCTCCATCACTTTAACTAATGAATTAGAGAGCTATCTCGGGCTCACCATCCCTAGGGTTATAATGGAACCACCTGTATACGTAACAATGCCAAAGAACCATATCATTTTTATAACACATAAAACAAATATAAAGGAAGGATAAAATATCAACATTTCAATCACAATATATAATTTAAATATTTTAAAATAACAAATAAATTATAAAAATCATTTTCAATAACAAAATATTTTAAAAAAGGTTAAATTTTATTTACTTCCCTTTTAAATTCATTATATCTTGTCCAGGAAGCCATATATCAAATAATACTCACAATGACAGAAAGGCTGTTGTCACTGCTTATGTTAAAAAGAAACATTCTTTTTTTTCATTTAGTAAAACTCTTCATTGAAAAATATTCCCTTTAACTGAAATGGATATTCAAAGAATTTTATACAACTTATAAAGGAAAGTCGTGTATTAAAACAGAATATGCCTCAATGAAAGGAGATTTAGATGATGTCCCTTAAATCGTGTCCAACTTGACCCGTTCATTCTTTAATATATTGAATAATAAACTAAAGTTAATTTATACTTGATTAAGATCCTTTTTCAAGTTTATTATTTCTTTTATATCAATTATTACCATTTTATAAAAATTATGTAATCATTTAAGTTAATAATGGTCATTTTGTCGATATTTGATACTTGAGTCAAAAATATACTTCTTATAATTACATGTTGTTCACATGGTCTAAATTTTGTCATATCTAGAATGATATTCCTGATTTAGATATCATATATATCATATATATTCACTATATACATGTATGTATTTTAGTACATAACATTTGGAGGTAAGAAATGAAATGCACCATTCATGGAGACAGTATGTCGTACGTACCCATGAACACTACTTTCATTTCTATTTCTTATTTTAATGGAATTAAAACATAATGATACATAGGTACATTATAATTCCAGTATAATATCATATATAATATCACTAACGCCATCCTTTATATGTCCTACATATGTAATTAATGAGTCATATCACTTTGAGGGGGCGGTAGTCCGCACTCCCTCAAATGAAATTATCACATTTAACCATAATGGAAACAATAAAGGAATTCTATAAAAGAAAAATATATAAGCATAAAGAAAAAATAAACATAATATATATCATATATAAATACATTTTCATCTTAATGTCCACCATGAGAGGCGGTAGGAGTAATTGAACAATCATCGTTTCGTGATGCGTTAGTTAGCCATCCAAAGAAACAGAATTTTATTTACCCATTAGATGGAGGTGTGTGTTAGATTAGTTCAAATACTTCTCATAAAAACATCCTAGTATATTTAGGATACTGGTTTATTATAATTAAAACAATAAAAAGAGTGTAGGGGCTTGGAGATGGAAAATAAAACTAAAGAACTTAAGAGAAGACATTACCTTTAAATCGATTAACTCCCATTGGTTTGAACCAAAACGACTTCTTAAAGTTCCTTCTTCTTAATTTAATGCTTCTAGATGGAAGATAGGGATATTGAGAGATTATTTGAGAATGGTTTGGAGGAGCCAAGGGGCTTTAGAGGATTGGGGAATGGGTTAGAGGTGACGGCTTTTTATATGGGGGAGGAGGGGCTCTTTAGGATAGTGTGAAAATATTATTTTATTATATAATGATTTTCGGTTTCTAAATGTCCCAAACAAATTAAATTCTAAGATACTATGACACATGGTAGAAATAGAATAATCTAATATGAATTTGATAGGTTTTGGATATTAATTTAATCTTTATAATTTTATTTATTTAAATCATTTATTATTGAGGTACACACTACATCATTAATGTGTTATAAATAATTTTATTTATTTGATGTCTAAAAATTAAAAAAAACAATGATGTAGAAAAAAAATTTAGATTTAAAATACATATTTATAGTATAAATGATAACTTATATAACCACTTGTATGAATTTATTTACTAAAATATATATGTTTACGTCATTTTGGTCTCTACATTAAGTTAATTAAAATAAAGTTTCAGTATCACTCTTAAGTGGCTCCATGGGGACCAAAATTACACCCAAGGATGACCATGGTCAGATATGTATCAACCAATAGGATTAGTACACTTGTTAGGGTAATTTTATATTATAATAATAATATTTGATTACCCTCATTTTGCAGATTTACCTTTTAACCAAGGAAAATAATTTTTTTACTATAGTAAATATTTAAAATGTGTAAAAATAAAAGATACCTATTTAAAAAATTTGAGCCTAATGATTCCAAATATAGAATATATTTTTCTAAATAAAAAACATAGAAGTGGAAGAAATTTATTTCAAATTAATCTCGCTGTTAGAACAAAAACTGAGTTTTTTAAGAATATAATAACTTTCAAAAGATCGACACTTGTTTTTGTTCAATTTCAATATAAAATTACATACAATGAAAAAAATTGGATTAAATAGTAAAAATATAATCTAATTACACTTTAAAAAAAATAAAAAGATAATATAACCATATAAATAAATTATATTAAAAGGTAGTTTTGAATTAAAATACAGTATTTCCACTATCCATCAAAAATTGAATTTTAACAGAAAAAAAAACAAAAAATTTAACCAAAATTATTTTTGATGTCCGGATTTTGAAGAAGAATTTTATTTTCTAAAAAATATCATATAAAAGTGACCAAAACTATATTTAAAGATGGTTCTCCATCATAAAGTGGTAAATCAACCTTTTAGATTAAAATATGCTTAAAATCATATTCATTCACATTTTAAGCCTCTAAATTTTATTGGATAAATTTAAAAAAATTAAACAAACATGTATAATAATATTCTAGTTAGTTCTGTTCATTCCGGCCACTAAAATGGCTAGGTATTAACTACCATTTTAAATAATAATATCATATTTTTATTGTACAATGTGAGATTACAAGGAAACACTTTGTTGCGTATCAGATACGCCATCTAATATAGAAACCCCTTTAAAGTAAAATTAATATTTAATTCAAATATATTAATAAATAAGAAAAATGCCTTATTATTTATTTACCTGGGATGTTACATCGTTCCCCCATTTGGGAAATTGCACCCTCACAATTTTATTCACTTATTAAATAAATGGGGGTATTTATCCTTCATAGAATTTTGAGATTCACATGTTTCCTATTCAACCATATGGTTTTTCCACAAAACCTTTACCGAGTGAATCACCTTATTCCACAACACTTTCTCTCTATGGTCAAGAATCTAGACTGGTTGTTCCTCATACGAGAGATTCTCTTCCAACTAAACTACTTCTGGACTAAAAACATGAAATGGATCTGGCATATACTTTCTCAACATTGAAACATGAAAAAAATTATGTACCTAGGATAAACATGGAGGTAAATCCACTATTTAGGCAATTGATCCAACATTCTCTTAGATTTCATGGGGTCCAATGAACCTCAGATTAATCTTTCCCTTATTACCAAAATTCATCACACTTTTCCATGAAGAAACTTTGAGAAAGACATGATCACCTACATCAAAAGAAAGATCCTTCCTCCGATTATCCGCATAACGTTTCTGCCTGCTCTGAGCTGTTCTAATGTGATTCTAAATCAACTGATCCTTTTCTACCATATCTTCTACCAATTCTTGTCCCATCAACTTCCTTTCACCTACATTATCCCAAAAAGCTATAGTTCAACACCGAGTTCCATATAATGACCCAAATTGATCCATTTGTATACTAGAATGAAAACTGATATTATATGACAATTCAACCAAAAAATATGTTGGTACAAACAACCCTATTAATCTATTGAAAAAGCTCGTAGAATATCCCCCATGGTTTGATTTGTTCATTCTGACTGACTATCGGATTGCGGATGAAAAGATGTAATAAAATTTAATTCAGTACCCAATGACTTCTAATGGCCTTTCCAAAAGTTATAAGTAAACCTGGGATCACGATCAGATACAATAGAGAGGGGAAATCTGTGCAACCTGACTATCTCTTTAACATACAACCAAGAAAGTTGATCTAGAGAAAAAGTATCTCGAATTGGAAGGCAATGAAATGATTTAGTCGACCGATCAACAATAAAACAGATTGCGTTATTACCTAGAGATGTCATGGGTAATCCCACAAATAATTCCAGGTATATATTTTCCAATTTCCACTCTAGCACTGATAAAGGTTGAAGCATTGCTTTCGGTAACCACCACACTGCTTTAAACTACTGACAAGTCAATCACTTCACAGTAAAATTAGCAATAACTCTTTTCATTCCATCCAACCATTAATAATCCCGAAGATCTCTGAACATCTTAGTACTGCCAGGAGAACTGAAATTGGGGAACTATGAGCTTCACATAACAACTCATTCCTTAACTGTGAATCAAAAGGCACACATAATATCTTTGCAAACCTCAAAATAAAATCATTATCAATGTTAAATTCAAGCAACTTACCCTCATGAACAAACACTACCTTTTTCTACAACTCACTATCTTCCTTATGCGCTTGCTTTATTCTGTCCAATAGAGATGATTTCACAAACACCTGAAACAAAACAGAAGAATTTCCTACACCAACAACTTCTATGCCATAGTTTATCAAATCAAAAAAAAATGATCTCATCCCAAACGTAGCATGATTAATAAAGAATCACTTTCTCAACTCAAATCACCAGCAACGTTATTTGATTTTCCTATGGTAATGGATCATTAAAACATAATCCTTTATTAATTCCACCCATCTCCTCTGTCTCATGATAAATTCTTTTTGAGTGAATATTTACTTTAATCTTTTGTGGTTAGTATATATTTCACATTTTACTCCATACGAATGATTCCCCCAAATTTTTAAAGAAAAAAATAGCTGCTAATTCCAATCATGTGTAGGGTAATTAAACTCATGAGGTTTCAACTGTCATAAAGTATAAGAAATTACCTGATCATTCTGCATAAGGACACAACTAGGTCCTTTGAACAAAGCATCACTGTAAATAACAATCTCACCATTTCTAGATGGCAGTTCCAAAACATAATCATTCACCAATCTTATTTTCAATTCCTGAAAACAATCTTCCCATTCTTTTGTCCAAACAAACTTAACACCTTTTCTATTTAACTTAGTAATTGGACTAGATAACCGTGAAAAATTATCAACAATCCTCGAGTAATAACCTACCAAACCATGAAAACTATGAAACTCGTTTATATTTTTCATTTTTGGCCATTCTCCAACAACATTTGTTTTAGTAGGATCATCAGTTATGCCATTTTTTGAAACAATGTGACCAAGGAACGAAATTTTCTATAACCAAAACTCACAGTTGCTGAATTTCAAAAATAGTTTCTTTTCTTTTAAGGTTTTCAAGACAACTCTTAAATGAATTTCATGCTCCTTTTACTTTTACAATACCCCAAAATATCAACAATGAACACAACAAAAAACTTATCCAAGTACTCATAGAAAATTATACTCATAAGATCCATGAATACAACAGGTGCATTGATTACACCAAAAGGCATAACTATAAATTTATAATGGCCATATCCAGAACAAAACATGGTCTTCAGAATGTATACTTCCTTTACTTTCAAATGATGGATCCCCGACCTCAAATCAATCATCGAAAAATACTACACTCCCTAGAGCCGATCAAACAAATCATCGATATGAGGAAAAGGATACTTGTTCTTAACAATGATGTTATTAAATGCTATATCATCAATGAAAAATCTCATTGAAACATATTTTTTTAATAAACAAGATAGGATAACCCCATGGGGATATTCTTGGTTGAATGAAACCTTTATCTAAAAACTCATGAAATTACTTCTTTAAATCTAAAAGTTCAATTTGTACCATTATATAAGGTGGTTTTGAAATTGGCTTAACATCAGGAACTAAGTAAATAGTAAATTCAACTTCATGATCAGGTATAATACGAGGCTAATCATCAAGAAAAACATCAAGATACTCATTTAACAGTGGCACATCACTAATTTGAATAGTTCCATTGTTTTCAACAATCTATGCAAGGTAACATTCATTTCCATCTTTTACTAGTTTCTCAGTTTCCTCATATGTTATCAAAAGTAAGGGTTCATTCCTATTGACAAACTGAATGCCATTCTGAAAAGAAACCACTTTAGCACTGCAGTCAGTCTTATCATGATAAACAGAAATCCAATCCATACCCAAAATAACATCAAACTCTACTAGAGGAAACACAATATGGATTTTAGGTACATTCTTTCCACACACAAGGACATGAAGGTTCATATAATTTATTTTTTGTTTCAGCATTTCCTCCTGGTGTTTTTACCATAAGTTTAGGATTCATATATTGATATGGAATTCCCAATTTTCTAGAAAACTTCTCAGAAATGAATGAATGTGTAGACCCTAATTCAAACAACACATTGGCATAATCTGAACAAACACACAATGTACCTAATACAACTTCATTTGATGGCCCAACATATGCTGAAGTAGTTGCAATGGACATCACTGCCCCTTTATTACTGTAGTATGGTTGCATTCCCTCAGTTGAGTTCTTCATTGGACACTCATTTGCATAATGACCCATTTCATTACACTTAAAACATTTTACTGATTGTAATTCATATTTTATCTTACCATTACCATGCTCTTTTTCTGTGTAATTATGAGCCTTATGTCCCATTTTACCACATTAGTATCGGTTACCAGAATTCAAAAGACATTCCCCAACATGCTTTTTACCACAATTTTCACAAACTATAAACTTAAGTTTCTTACCATTAGACATTATTGAATAGTTCTTCCCTTTAGGCTGCCACAATGACCACTTATTCTGTTGTTTTTCAAAGAACACTTGATCATCGAGAAACACAATTTCCACCTTCTCCAAACATAGAACACGTTTTTCATAAATTTTCAACTCACGAGAAGATAAATCCCTTAGATACATTGGATTTCATCCTAAGTAAAAATGGATGATTTTACTGTCAATATCTCATATGAAATTTTGAGCATACCTTGCCAGTCGAGTGAAGTTTGCTTCATAAGCAGCCACAGATTCATCCTCCTAACTAAATTAGAGGAATTTTTTTCCATCCTAAGACAAACCTACATAGAAAAATATTTCTTAAGAAACATACCTATGAATTCATCCCAATCAATAGCATCAATCTCCTCACTATCCCGGATATTTTTCACCATGGACCACCACTGATCAGCTTCAACTTCAAAATGGTTAATAGAAAGACTAACATGTTAATGTTCTAAACACCCGATGACATCAAAAAATTTCTCCAATTCTTTAATCCACCATTCAACAAGAACAAGGCTAGACGATCCTCTGAATTATTGGGGATCTTGCCTTATCAAATGATCTACTACTGACATGTTCCTCTGTGTTTGATCTAGATAATATCATGCATGGATACCAATACCATTTTTAGACTATGTCAATTGTTCCATCACTACCACAAACTGTTCAGTTATGATTCGGACCATCTCAGGTTGCTGATTGGGAAGGTTGTCTTCCTCCAGATGTCATCTCAACATAGCTTCCCTATTTCCTCTTCGGAAAAACATTCTAAAACATAGAAATATATTGGGTGAAGCAACATTGTAATTTATAAATGATATGTGATTCCAATATTAAAATAAATTAATTTATGGATGTTAATTTTAAAATACCCTAAATCCTTATGTTATCTAAACTGACCTCTGATACCAACTATAAGGACCCAACCTTGAACATTACATAATCATGAAGTAAGTAAAAAATTCACATTGAAAATATTTTTAGGATTAGAGTTTTAGAGAATTAGGCCATAACTATTACATTACATATAATAAATTACAAGGTAGTCAAATCTACTAAGATTCTGTTTTTTCATAAAATAAAAACTCCTGAAAAAATGATTCATGTCTAGTCCCATGTTTTATACAGCATGACTTTTCCTTGATCCCATCCTTGAACATATTCATCTTTAGGTCCTATGAAAAAAATTTCAAAACATGGGATGAGAATAAAAATCTCAGTAGTGGTTATAAAATAATTAAATAAAACACTAGTTCATAAATAAATACATAAAATATGATCTTTAACATACCTCATGAAACAATAAGATTTACATAGTAAACACCAATCATAAAGGTAACTTGTGGCATCTATAACATACATACATTTAAATATATTCACATAAAAAATACATTATCAAAATAATTTTCAATACCAAAATACGTAAAAAAGATTAAATTGTATTTACTTCCCTTTTAAAAATATTATGGCCTGTTAATGAAGCCATAGATCAAATAATACTTGCAGCATCGGAAATGTCATTATCACCGCTTATGTTAAAAAGAAACATTCTTTTTTTCATTTAGTAAAACGCTTCATAGAAAAAGATTCATCTTGAATGGAAATAAAAGTCAAAAGAGTTTATATATATTATAAAAGAAAGTCACGAATTAAAACAAAATATGCCTCAATGAAAGGAGATTAAGACGAAGTCCCTTACCTCGTATCTGACTAGACCCGTTCGTTCTTTAATATCCTGAATAATAAAAAAAAGTTAATTTATAATTTCTTAATAACATCTTTAAAGTTTATTATTCCTTTTATATCACTTATTACCATGTTATAAATATTATTAAATCATTTATGTTAATAATGGTCATTTTGTCGATATTTTGTACTTGAGTCAAAAATGGACTTCTTATAATTACAAGTTGTTCAGGAAGTAAAAATTTCATTATATACAAAATGATATTATTAATTTAGGTATCATATATATCATATATATCCATTATATACATGTATTTATAATTGTACATAACATTTTGAGGCAAGAAATGAAATGCACCGTTCATGGAGACGGCAAGCCGTACGTACGCATGAAAGCTACATTAATTTATATTTCTCATTTTAATGTAATTAAAACATAATGATACATAGGTATATTATAATTACCATATAATATCATATATAATATCATTAACCACATACTTTATACATCACACAT
Source organism: Viscum album (assembly GCA_963277665.1). Lineage (NCBI taxonomy): Eukaryota > Viridiplantae > Streptophyta > Magnoliopsida > Santalales > Viscaceae > Viscum > Viscum album. The sequence goes on from OY728128.1 coordinate 602,767,109, forward strand.
TTGGCATTAACGAGTCATATCAGTTCGAGGGGGCAGTAGTCCACACTTCCTCAAATGAAATTATCACATTTACCAATATTGGAAACCATAAAGGTATGATATAAATGAAAAATATATAAGAATAAAGAAATCATAAACATAATATATATCATATATATATATGCAGATCCATCTTAATTTCCACCATGAGAGGCAGTAGGAGATAATTGAACAATCATCGTTTCGTGAGGCGTTAGTTTTCTATCTAGAGAAACAGTATGTTCTTTACACATTGGATCAAGGTGTGTGTAAGTGAAGTTCAATTACATTCCATAAAAACATTATAGTATATTTATTATATTGGTGTTGTTATAAAGTAATGAATAAAATGAGTTTAGGGGGTTGGAGAATGAAAATAAAACAAAAGAACTTAAGAGAAGAAGTTACCTTTAAATCGGGTAACTCCCTTTGGTTTGAACCAAAAGGACTTCTTGAAGTGACTTATAAATAAGTTAAGGATTATATATTGAAGATAGGGATCTTGAGAGATTATTTGGGAAGGGTTTGGATGATCAAAGGGGCTTGAAATAAGTGAGGAATGGGTTAGAGGTTAGGGCTTTCTATAAGGGGGAGGAGGGGCTTTTTAGGAATGTGTGATAATATTATTTTATTATATAATGATTTTCGGTTTCTAAGGGTCCAAAACTTATTATATTAGAATATAATATGACTCATGGTCAAAATAAAATCATCCAATAATAATTGGACCAGTTTTTGATATTATTTCAATATTTATAATATTATATATTCAAATCTTCTATTAATGAGGTAAACACTGCACCATTATTGTGCCATAAATAATTTTATTTATGTGTTGTCTAAAAATTATAAAAAAATAATATGATATAGGAAATATTTTTATATTTCCAATTAATATTTATAGTTTAAATGATAACTTATATAACCTCTTGTAAGAATTGTTTTAATAAAGGATATTTGTTAACGTCATTTTTGTCTTTACATTAAGTTAATTATAATAGTGTCATTATCATTTTTAAGTGGATACAAGGGGTCCCAAATCTTACCCAAGGATAAAAATGGTCGGATATGTATCAACCAATAGGATTAGGACACATTTTATGGTAATTTTATATTATTAGTATAATACTTTTTTACCCTTATTTACCAGATTTACCCTTTAACCCTAGTAAATAAATTTTTTACTATAGTAAATATTTAAAATGTCTAAAAATAAAAGATACCTATTAACACAATTTGGACCAACTTATTCCAAAAATGGAATCCATTTTTCTAATTTCCAAACATAGAAGTGGCAGAAATTAATTTAAAATTACTTCCCACTGTCAAAACAAAGAGCATGTTTTTTAAGAAATAATAACTATCAAAAGATCGACACTTGTTTTTGACCAATTTCAAAGTGAAATTACATCCAATGAAAAAGAGTGGATTAAATGGTTAAAATATAATATAATTATACTTTAAAAAAATTAAGAATATAATCTATCCATATAAATATATTAGATTAAAATGAAATTTTGAATTAAAATACAGAATTTTCCACTATTCATCAAAAATTGAATTTTATTAGAAAAATACCAAAATTTTACCCAAAGTTAATTTTGATGTCCCTATTCTAAATAATATTTTTATTTTGTCCAAAATATCATATAAAAGTGACCAAACTATATTTAAATAAGGTTCTCCATCAAAAGGCGTTAAATCAACCTTTTAAAGTAAATTATGCTTAAAATTAGATTCATTCATATTTTAAGCCTCCATATTTTATTGGATAAATGTAAAAACATTTAAAAAACATTTATTATCATATTTCAGTTAGTTATATTCATTACCACCACTAAAATTACTAGGAGTTAACTACCATTTAAAATAATAATATTATATTTTTATTGTGCAACGTAAGATTTAACTGAAACCTGTTGTTGCGTATCAGGTACGCCATAAAATATAGAAACCCATTTAAAGGAAAATTAAAATTTAATTGATAAATATTTATAAATAAGGAAAATTTATTATTCTTTATTTACTTGGGATGTTACAGTTATAGTAATATTATGCGCAAGCACCTATACGACACTTAGAATTTCATGCTTGTTTAGACATTAAATTTGTCTGATATTTATCATAGTTTTATTGTGGTGTTGCGTTCCAATATCTAAAAATAATCTTTAGCATATTTTAAATTTATTTTAATCACCAAATGTTACATTACAAATTACTTTAATCATTAAATGTCTCCCAATAATTTTTTGAATTCTATGAACCCTATGTACTAGAATCAGAACACTCTTGAGTATTCTAGTGGAAAGGATCCCGGAACCTCCCTCATAATATACAAGCTATGTCTGTGCCACTACTCAGTGTGTCGAAAGTAGTCTTTTTGATGGCATACTTCATTAAATTATAATTCCTTGATCTTTTGAGTGAAGTCCCAGCTTTAAAATTCAAATCTTGACTTACTCAATTCCTTCCTCTAAAATTACAACAACCTTGTTATGGCTATTTATTTTGTGAAATATTAGTTATTTCGACCCACCATTCTTATAAGAACTCCCTAGTATGAAGATACACCCTCAGCTATGGCATGACCGACACCCCAAACAACAGGTTTTGTTCAAACATGAATGATGGAAGGCTGTGGTGACTTAATATTTCATTGAGGGATTAATTGTTTCTATTGAAAAATGTAATCCATTTATATTATTCTTTTTAATTTATTTTAACATTCTAACAAGTAATCTTTAATAGAAAAACATACGCCGCTTGTTTATAAATTTTATTATCTATTATTTTATGTTTTTTCATCTATTCTAAAATATACAAAATAGTAAATAAATGCACAAAGGTAAACTATTACCCGACTGGTATTGAGCATCTAAAGGACCTAAGGGGAAGCATACATGAGTCAAATGCTTGACTCTTTATGTAGCTTGCCCCAGTATTGTATGTTATCATCTCTCTTTATGTATTTCCTTGTCTTGGCAGGGTCGGCATCACATCTTGGAGTACCGCCTCATCTTGGTAGGATCCATGTGTCATCATGCATCATCTTGGACAATCAAAATTGCATCATCATGTCGGGGTCCACGTCATTCGCCGCCTTCTTCAAAAGTACAATAATTCTTGTGTGCGGGTGAGGGGGACTAGGGGGATAAATGTAAATCAAGTAAATTGGTTGTGTAGGCCCTTATACATTTTACCCAAAAAATAATGATGATGCGCATACGGTATATTTAATTAATTACAATCACCACACATAGTTAAATAATTAATTAAATAAATTTGACATACATGGGTCGGTGCTCAATACCAGAATGTGGGTAAATAATGTGCAATAAAATTAAAATTCATTAATAAAGTATTAGGGTAATATAAATTAAATTAAATGAATTTTTAAATTTAAATAATTTAATTTATTCTAATTCCTCTAATTAATTTAATTTTAATGTCTAAATTAAATTAATTTAAATTTATTAAATTTAATAATCAAATTGAATTAATTTTCATCTGGGCTTTAAAATAATTATGAAAAATTAATTTTAATTAATTTAATTTTGATAATAAAAATAAATAATGAAATTATTTATTTTTGATTAATTTAATTTGAACTGTCCCCGAAACATCATTGTAGGGCCCGTGCAGGTCGGGCCAAACCCATACAGGGCCCTACTAGTCCGTGTAAGTGATAAACTGGGCCGAACCGATTTGTCCAAACCCATTCTAGGTTGTGGAAGTCCGCCCGAACTGTTTCTCGAACAATTTTTCCCTACGGAAAAAATAAATTATAGGAAAATTGAAGCAGTACCTCTCTGACCAATGGGACTCCCATGGGATCCATGACCCTGAACGTCAGTGAGGCCGATGACCATGGTAGGTCCGGCTGAGAGCGGAGGAGCCACTGGTCCCCCACGAGGGTACGAGGTTGCAGGGTGCCCGATGACGGTCTAGCGAGGGGAGTGATGCCCTTGGGAGGTCGACTTGGAGGAAACCATCACGTGGGGAAGGATGAGAAGAGTAGTAGGTCGTATTGTCCAGCTTGGATAGGGGAGTTCCTCCGCAGCGGTTTAGGCACCTATTTTGGGGCGGCAGCCGCTGGGGGGAGGCGGGAAGGCCTGATGGAATTCGACACTTTAGAAGGAGGCCAGAGACCTAATGTGAGGCAGCTCCTGTACTATGGCAGATTGGGGTGTGGGGGTTAGCTGCGGTGTTGTGAGTGCTTGGTGGTGGAGGCAGATTTGGGTGAATAATACAGGCAGGGGACTCGGGGGGGGGGGGGGGACTATGTATCAGGAGGTCGTTGGGTTATTTAGTGGGAGTAGGCTAATGGAAGGATCTGGAGTGAATTGGTGCAGGGTAGCACCGAGAGGTCAGCAGTGTCGGGAGGGCGAGTAGCATCAAGGCGTTGGCTTGGAGGGAGGCCTCCAGAGTAGTCCCGTAGGTGGTCATGTGCGGGGTAGCGCGCTAGGCATGCCTAGCGTCTAGAGGAAGACACAAAAGGGGTTCCACACAGACCCCTTTTCAAATTGTTTTTTTCTGTCTTTTGGGGCCACCCCATTAGTTCTGAACCCTATACTGGGTTTTTTATCTTTAAGACTTATTTGGAAGTCTCTTTCACCGCTCCTTTTTTTAAAGTCTCCTCACCTTTTTTATTTTTAGTCAAGTCTTCCCAAAATAATTTTCCACTCCCAAATGTTTCTAACTGTCTATATAGACTTTTAATTTTATATGAATTGAATTAATATAATAAAATAATAATTTATTATTAATATATTATTATAATAATAAAATAAATATTATTATTATAATAATAAAATTATTATGAAAATCATAAAATGTAAACATATAATTTTCAAAACATTAATTATACTCGATTAACTGATTTAAAATTGATCGGTTCAGCAGGATGAAATAGATTTTTAGAACCCAAGATCAAATCGCATATTCGATTCAATAATATTTTAAATGGACATAACATGGCCATTCGAGATCAGAACGATGCACGGTTTGAACTGATGGGACCGTCTTTGAACCCTCTACTCAATTTTATGAAAATGAATTTTATTTGGATTATAATGTCTATGGGATACCTCTGATAACACTGATGGGTTCCATGGCCCACAATGGAAGCTAGTGGGCATGGGATTTTAAAATTTTCATCAGTGGATCGATTGTACCTGTCGACGATGACGATACAAGCCTCAGTGAGGTACAAGGATCTCAAAAATATTCTAAGGAGCAAGAAATAAAATTGAAAACATACATGTTTCAAATTCAAATTCACGCTCGACTGTAACTCATCTCTGACGATAATTGCTTGAAGAATACATAGCAGGATCCCTCTAGATCATCCACACATGCTTCAAAAATCCACTAGAATGTCTATCGTTGAATTCTCGGTGATAGATCGGCGATCTGATGATGTCTTCAATGTCCCAACAATCACCTCATCGAGAATCATTCGATGCTTGAGAGAGACTTGGATCCAAGCTTCTTGGGTAGAGAGATTCTCTCTCTAGAGAGCAGGAGGAGAGAAATTCTCTGGATTTCATTCCATGAAATTAATGAATAGTGATTATGCCCACATTTGAGAGAGCCTCCTCCTATATTTATAGTGGAGTTCATAAATACCCAGTTGGGTTCTCTGGCCCCCGTTTATTACAACGTCCACTAAATATATAATTTTGACAAACTAAACTACGTAAATATTATTTATTATCTTATCACATACCTATAATATATATAAAATATATTACATGCTAAAAAACGAGCCATTTAACTTGACTCGATGTCCTGATTTAAATTAAAGAACCTTGAATATTAAATTAATATTCGTTCGGTTAATATTTTATCATATATACTAAACATGTAAATTCATTAAATAAATTTAATCCCAATTATTCATAAAATTAATATTAAAGAATTTATTTAATTATTTTAGTGACTGATTACTTGGAAGACACATGGAACTCATGGCAGGGCCCACCATGTCGTTATACCTATTCAACTGAATAGGGAGGATTATTGTATACGCTATTGTGTGTGACCCTCTAAGCCCTAATCTCAATAGTAGTGAATAAAATCCACCGAACAAGAGTGGATTCTAGTAACCCATCATGGCCCCTAAAGAGATAAATATTGTCCTAACAACGAAAAGCAACCTACGAACACTAAATGTGTACTATAATATATTTTTCATTAAATATCTCGTAAAGTAGGATGCAAACTTATGTCATCACCCTTTTCTGAAATTATTATTTATTGATCTATCAAGATGGATTTACCTTTGTACTACTTTGGTAAAAGAATTATGAAGGAAGCACCATCCTGATCAACCATTCTGGAGATATACAACTTCTAAACTCATAAGCGACAAATCCTTTCTTGACCATTTAACCAATGTAATACCATCAACAACACACCCAACACAAGATACCTCACCACGATTTCAATACCATGGTTTTTTCCATTCATCAATGTACGCAATAAAATGATACACATTGGTAAATGTATCATGTTTAGAGACCAGTACACATGTCCAAAGATAGGAACAACCAATGATACCCAAAACATTTGGTGTTCCTATTGTTGGGTTTGTCCTAATGATCTGACCACTAGAGATCAGTAAGTGCAAACATCATGAGAAGAGGTATCAATGCTTATGATCCCCTAGCACCTGATAGTCAGATATCTATTGTGTCCTATCAGTAAGATATATCTAGACTATATAACATATATCTATGATTAATGACTTAGTATCTCAAAGTTCTCATTATCGACTTGGATATGATATAACCTCTCAACACAATAATTAATCATTGGGAATTTCTATTATATAGTGGATGCAGAAATATTTACACCATAATGGTATGATGAAATCATGTATAACTAAGTGTATACAAGATATGGTGATTATAACTATGACATAGTTGGGTCTAGGTCACCCACAATTTCAACAGTCGTGACCAACACTATGTGGGAATAAATCCTCTACTTAGATAGTTAATCCCTATTGAGTTATTGGTATACCGCATGATATTGCGAGTGATACTAACATGTGTATCATATCTCTTTAGAAATATAGAGAATACTTAAATTGGTTAGACCTGATGGGAACTGACTCCTGGATAAATTTCATTAGTGATATCTGACTCATGGAGTGTGCTCTCCCAAAAGAGATGTTTGAGGCATCTTCATGATAGAGTCCTAGGCTGACATTACAGTTGTGAATTACCTTTATGATATGTGACTTTGTTGAGTATATATGGATATTATTGTTTTATTATTTTAAGAAATATAACATTTTAAATATTAATAATATTCTTATGTTTTATTCTTTATATTTTAGGGGTGTCCCACTAAGTAATGTTATACTCAACCTTTCACTGGCTTTTCCCACATGTATCGTTTCTTGTCCAGATAACCGAAATTTTGAAAAATTCCTAGACAGACCAGGACAAGATAGTGCATAGTGGGACCGAAGAGACTGATGTATGTTTCTATAGTGTCTTGACAGTAGTCCATATATATATTTTCAGGTTTGACTGGTTTACAGACTCATTGTGCTTGGCTTTTATTTAACCCTGTTTACTATCCTTTACTTCCTATCATACTCTGGTTGTAGTATTTAGTTGTATGCATGCATGGATGTTAAATTTTATTATAATTTTATAGTTTTAGGGGGTTGAATATGTTTCTATGTGTTAACGTACAATGTCTAAGGCTTCCCATGTTATTTATATGACTACTCAATGCTAGTCTCCTGGCCCTGGCCTATTAGAGGCGGACTGGGGAGTCATGACACAAGGAACATTGGGACAGGTCAGGACACATTCCCTCTCCAGTACACATATCACTAGAAATTTATGTAGGATCGAAATAATGTTGTAGATTCTCAATATACCAGAGGGGGGTGAATTGTATAATTTAAAAATCATTTGGAACCTTTAAAGTTAGTTACGAATAACTATGTTTTACTTAAGCAAAGGAATGGGCAAATTTTAACAAAGTTAAACTAAGAAAATTCACAACACCTATAACACCAAATAAAACTTGGAATAAGTAATGAAGTTATAAACATAAAATCCTATGAACTTTCTTAAAACTAGAAAGAGATTCCGAAAGTAGGATCCGAAAATATGGTTCCAGAAATTGAAACTTAACAAAAATTACAATATGAGATTCTAACATAATGTGTATAGAATATAAATGAAACAGAGTACAAGTAAGGAAGTATAGGAAAATTATATTTTCCTTACAATACAAAATGCAGTGGAAATAAACAATTAGTAAAACTACAAGTAACAAGATATAAGTATTTTAACCCAAAGATAAGGGTATCCAAAAACCTTTGATAAAGGTCCCTTGATTTATACTTTCAAGCAAGTCTGTCTTACCCACACTAGGGTAAGCCCTCGATATGAAGATCAGAGTCTCTGTCTTGCTATCCCCACAAGCCCTCAACTTCAAGGTAGTTGGCAACCTCTGTCTTCCTCAGCAAGGAAGCCCTCAACTTCAAGGTGTTGGAATCCTCTGTCTTCCTATCCCCAGAAGTCCTCAAATGTAATCACCAACATTCGGAGTCGCACGAAGCAAAAATTGAATGATATGTTCAGTACGCAAAAGGAATGAAAAGCTTTCTCTCTCTAGAAATCACCATAGCAGCGTGTGGTCTCTAGATCGATCAACTTCTCTATGTTGTCTACTGAGCTCTTTCAAATGAGCTCCTATTTATAGGCAAGGTCGGCCTCCTTTCCAATGGTCATATTTTCCATAAAGGTTAGAGGGACCTGTACATGTGTAACTTAACCAATGGTTAGTTTATAATAGAATAGATGACATCGTTTTATAACAAAATAAGTGAAACAGAATGTACGACATCGTTTTAAGTCTTAAAAAGTTCGGAGTGAATATTTAGAGTGAATGTTCGGAGTGAGAGGAAAAATATTAAAGAGTAGACATATTATTACAATGTTAGCAAAATGAATGTTCGGAGTCAAACCAAAAATAATTTTCGGAATCTAAATAAATTCATAGTGTATAAAACCAAGATGATCAGATTCTATTTAATAAGTGAATTCGGAATGAGAATTCATCATCAGAATTCGTAGTAAGAATTCCTCATCATAATTCGTATTGAGAATTCGTCATTAGAATTCGTAATGAGAATTTATCATCAGAATTCGTAATGAGAATTCTTCATCAGAATTCATAATGAGAATTCGTTGTCGAACTTAATAAGGATTCGTATCCGGAATCTGGAGTAGAACTTAATTAGAGTTCGTATCCGGAATTCGGAATGAAACTTTATCACAGTTCTCATCTGGTTTTTGGAGTGAAACTTTATTACAGTTCTTATCCAGAATTCGGATCCTAAAAAAGAATACTTCATATCAAAGTTTCAAACAATTATGAGAAAATAGAAATGAATCTGAATCTTATACTTAAGAAAAATATGAATGAAAATATGATAAGGAAAATTTTTCTTACAAAAGAGATTTTCCTTATAAAAGCAATTTTCCTTATAAAAGAAATTTTCTTATAGAAAAGGTGTTTGTGATTTTCAAAACAAGAAGAAATGGAAATGTCATAAGGAAAACCTTATTGACTCAACAATCTCCCCCTTTTTGGAAAGCACAAACATCCTTACGAAAAAGAAATTCTAATAATAATGAAAAACATTAAGTCTTATCTCCCTTTGCTTTAAGGATATTGATGAATACGACTAACTCCCCCTTATGCTTTGAAACTCTAAGGATCGTATTCTAGATTTCCGGAATAACATTTCATTACGAATAAGAAAGTCTTCTTTAATGAAAAACTCCCCCTTAGATAAACTCTATAAGAGTTTGTTTTCTTTCTCACCCTTTGTTATGATTCTTTTTCCTTAAGGATCTTTTCCTTCTCCCCCTTTGTGATTTTCAAAAAGAATTCGCGGGAATGGAAAATATAACAAATTACCTGAAAAATTAGTAATAATAACAAAAAACGAGCAACCAAGATTTTAATTAATTTTACAGAATGAAAGATACAACAAAAAGATCGGATTTTACTATTTTGGATCTTATTCCTTCGAAATGATCCCCTTAAGAATAGTCCTGATCTTCTTTAGGTCTTTATGGTCTTCTTCATCTTGCTTTTCTAAGACCACTATTCTTACTGTTTGAGCTTCAATCTTTTCTTCCTGAGCTTTAAGCTTTTCTTCCTGAGCTTTATGCTTTTCTTCATGAGTCTTCAACTTTTTCTCAAACTAAATCCGATGATCCCTTTCAAACTTCCAGTTTTGAGAAACAGAATTCAGCTTCCCATTCAAATCTTTGACTTCTTGAATCTGGAAGTTCTTTTCATTTGTCAGTTTTTCTTCAAAGAATGAAGTAAGTTCATTTATCTTCTGTTTTCTGTTTCAAAGGCATCCTTCACATTGTCTTGGAACTCATCAAAGAGCCTCATCTCTTCTACAGTCTTCCTCGACCAACTAGTCATCCTCTTGCAAGATCTTTTGTGGGCTTCATATCCAACAAAAAAAGTTTTGAATTCAGCTTCTATCTCAACATACTTATCCACAACCATGGATACAGAATCTGATTTTTGATTCAGAGCATTTTGGAGCATCTGGCATCTTGAATCTATAGTCAAGATGGTCGGAATGGAACCCACCAACTTCCTCAATGAATGAACAACAAAGTCATTCCCCAACAAGGATGATTCCGAATCCGAGATTTTTCTTGTAGAATTCTCTTCCTCAATAAGATTCAACTTCCTTTTAGACAAATCACCAACTTCTCTTTTCTTTCTTGCCACTGATTTCGGAGTATCAACAATGATTTTCTTTCCCTTTTCCTTTTTCGGAATAGATTTTTGTTCTGGAGTTTTCTGATCGCTATTAGATAGTTGAATAACATCACCAAAAACTGTTTGAACAACATCTTGTTCATTCTTATCCTTCTCTAGAGTTACTAACTTAGAGGATTCAGCCTCTGATGTTCGGAGTGACAGATGTTCCGAAGGTGACCCCATATAATCTTCAACTTCATTCAACAGATCTCCAGTTTCACCACTTCCTTTTACAACTGATTCTTCCTCTTCTACTTTCTGAATCTACTTGAGTTCCTCAACATGCTCAGCTGTAATCTCCTCTTGAAAACCAAGGTTTCTTCTTGGAGTCTCAGGTAGAGATTCCAAGGAGAAATGTCTTAGAACTGGAATGGTTCTGGAAACCATCTCATTAAATTTTAACAAATCTTGGACTGCCTCAGCTTCTGACATCTTCTTCTTGAGCTTATTTTCTTTTTCTAGTTTTACCAATTCATTTTCTGCCCTTTCCTTAAAAGACTTAGCTTCCACAGGATCCAATCTGAACTGCGGATCCCCTTCTTTACTTTTCTCTTTATCTTCTCTCCACTTCGCAACTACCTCATCAGGATAGGCTTTATTCTTCTTCGATTTTGGAGGCGCGGATTGAACTTCCTTATATTTAGGATTCTCTGCTTCAGCTGCAACTTCTTTCAACATTCTTTTCTTTACTGGCTTAGATGATTTCGGTTCAGCAGCCTTCGGAACTGCTTCACCTTGACCTGGAAAATCGAAGGACTCACCAGTCTCTTTGTTGAAAGCCACATCCATCCTCTTAAGAGTATCATCACTCACCAATTTTTTTTTTCAAACCCTTGGCTTAGTCTTTCAAACTTCCTTGAAAGACTCAAGGCACTGAACTATTAACTTTGATAAAATTCTTGGGTACATTATCATTTGGGCTCTGAGATTCCCTTTCTTAAGATTCTCAATAGTTATAAGAATGTGGCTCATCAAGTTAAACTTCCTTAAATTTTTCAGAAAATCTAAGATATAGATTTCACTCTTCTTCAGACTATCTTTATCACCTTTTCTCAGTACGATAAGTCCTTGTAACCACAACTATAGAACCCGGAAATTTATAGACAAGCTAGAAATCTTCGGAGCCTTGTCGTCTGACAGTCCGAGAGACTTCAAAGATTTTTCCTTGTTGAAGCTTCCTTTAGAATCTGGAAAAACGTGAGATACGAACTCGGCTTCTCCTTCATAGGTCATCCCTACCAAGCCGACTGCCTTAGTATAAGAAAGATTATATGTCTTTCCATAAGACGTAAAAGAAAATTTCTCCCTATTATCTCCCTTAAAGAAGGAAACTGTTTCATAAAATTAAAAAAGTAACTATGAAAAAACGTCATCTTGATTCCCCGGTTTGGACACAACGATATCTTCCCATCCATTCAGCTTTAGGTTCTTCGAAATAAGATAATCATAGTTGTTGAAGAAATCCGGAAGAACCATATTTTCTCTGTAAAATAACCATTGTGAAATTGGCTTGGAGGATGACATTTCATGAGAAGCTAATTCCACAGACATTCGGAACTGAAGACCTTTGAGAAGTTCGGAACATATATTTGTGATGTTCGGAACGACCTTAAAACAGAGAGGCAGATCTTCGGGATGTTAGAGCTGGAAAACCAATGTGGGACAACCATTTGGGGTCCCCTTTATATAGGAAACGATAAGACGGTTCAACTTCCTCAGTTGATCAAAAAGTTGTGACAATGTGAGATCAGATCTGACGGTCGAAAACCAATTCTCATGAAAACTAGAATTCAATCTTTTTGAGGTTTTATTAAAACAATTATTTAAGAAAATTATAATCCAAAAAAAATATAAGAAAATGCCAGCAAGTAAAGTATGACTACGAAAACATGAGTAAGGAAATCATAACATTCATATTGGCTTAGGAAGATTATTCGTAATTGGTAACATTCTTAAGAAAACAACTCAAAAATCATTACTACGAAAAGAAAAAGTTTTCAAAACTCACTATGAAAAAAAATCTCAGTATGGAAAACTTAGTACAAAAATTTCATTACAAAATTTGAAAACGAAAAACTCATTATGAAAGATTCGGTACAAAAATCCCGTTATGAAAATACCAGTACCAAATTTTCCATTCCGAAAGTTTTCAATACAAAAATTTCCATTCCATAAGTTTTCTATATGGAAATACGCATTCTGGAAAATTTTAGTTTTGAAAATTCCCATTTTGGAATTCTTAGTTCCGAAAAATTCTTTGAAAGAAAAATTTATTCTAACAGTCAAATGTACTCCCCCTATGAAAAGGAGTTTATTACTATTAGGAGAATTGTTCAACAAGAAGTTAATGAAGAATTATTACCTTACGGTTATTATTCCTAACTTTTGTTTAATATATTCAAATCTATCAGAACGCAAAGATTTTGTGAAAATATCAGCAAGTTGATCTTGTGTTCCGATAAACAGAAGAATGATATCTCCTTTTAGTGTGTGATCCCTAAGAAAGTGATGCCTAATATTTATGTGTTTTGCACGAGAGTGATGTGCATGGTTCTTACTAAGGGCAATGAAACTTGTGTTATCACACAAAATTTGAGCATTAGTAAAACTCAAGCCATATTCTTTGAGTGTGTGTTGCATCTATAACACTTGATCACAACAACTTCCAGCTGCTACATATTCAGCTTCAGCAGTGGAGAGTGCTACAGAATGTTGCTTCTTGCAAGACCAAGGAACTAATGAATCTCCTAAGAAATGTCAAGTTCCGGATGTACTCTTTCTATCCATTCTACATCCACCAAATTCAGCATCGGAAAAGCTTTTTAGAACAAAATCATTTCCATAGGTATAAAATAATCCTAGATCCATGGTTCCCTTAAGGTAGCGAAAAATTCTTTTTACTAAAAATACATTGATGTTTGGTGTTAGGTTACTATAGAAATTATGTATGGATTCTAAGGGGCTTGAGTGGAAAGATTTTGTCAGTGTTTCGGATTTTTTATGCAAGGGATGAGTGGTTTTTGAAGGGGACAGAGTGTGCTTACTTATACATAAAGAGAGGGGTACTTTTGGAATAAAATAATAAAAAACAATGAAAAGTAAAACTTGTAATAAGTAATTTTTGTCAATATGAACAAATATAAATATAATATAATTTATATTAATAAATTATAAATCTTTATAATTCTAATTCATTATTTTATTAAAAAGAAATGTGGAAAGAAGGAAAAATTGTTATCTTAGGGTATCATTTTTGACATTAGGTTTTGGGAAATGAATCTTAGGTTTGGAATTTATGTGTCTTTTAATTTCATGAATAATTTATGAAATTAAATATATCATTTCCTAAATTCATGTTCTAGAATGTATTATGTCATTCTAATATTACGAGGGATGTAATTTAGATACACTAGTTATGTGAAAAAATGCATTTGTAATATTCATGTGGAAATTGAAGTATTTTAGAAAATTACCAAAAATTTACCCTTAGACAAATTAAACAACATGATTTCAAAAATTATATTCATTTTATCAAAACAAATTTCTAAAATAGGTTATTTTAATTATTAATATAAAAATATTACTTTAATGAAATACTTTAAAGAAATATTTATTATTAATGAGCTTATTTTCTATTTGAGTTTTTTATCAAGATATTTGTTTTTTTGGGAATTATAATATTTATATTTACTTAACTCAATCATGATAAATATAATTTATATAAAAATTTATAACATTGAGGTAAAATTACTATTCCAATGGTCAATTCACTATTCCAATAGTCACATTACCACCTATAAATATATCTACATTCATTAATTCAATATTCAAATTAATTTCATTAAATGTTATACATTTCAATTTCCAATAATATAGATATCTTTGCTAATATTTTTTATCTTTTTTATTGTTTTTTTAGTGGTGGTGAGGATTCGATTATATTGGGATGATCCATGTTTTCCTGTTTTATCCTTTTTATTTTATATTTTTTTGAAAATTGTAATGTTTGGAATTTTAACTAGTTTCATTGCTGATTAATGAAAGATTATTCATTAATGAAATAATTTTTCTCTATTTTCATTATGTGTAAAATACTATATATTATATTATAACACTCATCTATTTCAAGAGGCATATACCATTTATAAACTCTGGGTTGTTATATTATTCACCCCCTTTATAATTTTCATGCCTAAAATTTCAACTTATATTCAAAATTGAGAATAGGTGACAGTATATTAGTTTCATTGATTTCTCTAGTTCCCATTTCACCTCTTCATACGTATAGTTCATTCATAGTATATTGAAAATATGATTTGTCTTGTTGTGTAGAACATTGTGCCTATGGTCCTAGATCATCATTGACTGCACCATATATGAGAGGTTATTCTAAAAGTGTACCACCTATGGAGTCATTACATGTGATGTATCAAGTATGTACTTCCATAAGAGTGATATGTGGAATATATCATGAATAAGAGCAATACTTAGAGGGTGTTCACATTGATAAAGGACTGGTCCTATGTGATCAACGATCTCAAATGAGCCATTGTACCTTTGGATAAGATTTCCATTCTTTCCAAACATCCTCACTCTCTTCCAAGGTGATTTTATTAGGAAATTTTTTTCTTTGAACTACAAGTCACATTAGTTGTTGTCAGCATATCCCTTTTCCTAAAGTTGAGTAGTTTTTTTTATATTTTTGGATGGATTAATATTTATCAATCATCACTTTCACAAGATTAGATCCAAATAGTTTTCATTCAACAACATAATCCCAACAAGTTTTAGTTTTACATTCGTTCCCATACAGAGCTTCATATAGAGTGATTTGAATATTTTTTTAGAAGATAATTTTATATGAGAACTCAACAAATGAAATATATTGATCCCATAATCCTTTAGATTCAATTTACTAGGATATTATCAAGTACTCAAGCATGTAAACTGTTCTTTCATATTGGACATCAATTTTGGGGTGATAGGCCTTGTTGTAATTCAATTTAGTACTAAAAAAATATTGAATACTTCCCCGGAATTTAGATGTCATCCTTGGATTATGATCCAAGAGGGTAAAAAATGGAACCCCATATATCCCCCCAATATCCTTCACATATATCTTGGCATGTTTTTAAGTGATAAATTTTCCCAAATAGTGAAAAAATGGGCATTATTTTTGAGTCAATCCACCACAACCAAAATCGCATTGTTTCCATTAGATTTATATGAGAGACTAGTGACAAAGTCCATGATGAAATTCTCCTATTTAGATGTGGGTTAATGTAATGGTTTTATAATCACACTGTATTTCTATTTCTGTAATTTAACATTCTAATTTACATAACACCATGAGATACATTTCACAGTCTACTTGATTATGTTGTCCCACCAAAAGTGCTCTTTATGATCATGATACATCTTGGTACATCAAGGATGGATAGAGAAAGGTGATCTATTTTCATTATCTAACAAATAATTTTTTTCTTAGGTGATAATGGTATAAAAATCCTCATTACAATCTGATTAACACAATCATCATTGTTGTGGAAGTCATGTATATTCCCTTCCTTTACAACTTTCACCTTCTTTTGTTGCTCTAGAACATCCATTTGTGCCTCATATATCTTCTCATAGATGGATGGGTATGGATTAATTTTTTTACCATAGGATTTATTTCCTACCACTATGTTTTCAAGATCCATGCTTTGCATATTTATTATGATTGGGTCTTTCTCAATCAACATCTTGGATAGAGTAACTGATTATTTTCTACTAATATCATTTTATACCATGTTCACCATTCCTAGATGGTAGTGAATAGAGAATATTGAGTAATTGATTAAACATATTCTTTGATGAAAGTTGAGTTTCATGTTTGTGAATTTATACATTATAATCTTGTGAACATTATATATATCACACTTTTTACCATAGAGGTAGTACGAAAAATATTCACAGAAAACATCATAGCTCATAACTATAGATCATAAGTAAGATTGTTCTTCTCATGGATCTTCAAATATCACAAGGCAAAGGAAATGACTATATCATTCTGCAAGAGTATGTAACCCAAGCCTTTCTTTGAAGTATTCAGGTATATGAAAAAAAGTTCCACTATTTTTAGTGTGATTATATTTGAATTTATTAGACACTTCTTGAGCTCCTTAAATATTTCATCATATTCTTCCATCCTAACATACATCACCACTTACTATCTTAACATAGTAATCAGGATAATTTTTTTTTATAAATTTATCACAAAGCTTCATTATTATCCATCTATTCCATGAAAACATTGGATTTTTGTAATCCTAGTCGATCTAGGACATTCCTCAATTACCATTGTCTTTGAAGAGTCAACCAAAATTTCCCCACATGTGATCACATGAACCATGAATGTGATTTGATTAATAAAAAATTAATAGTTTCTGAACACAAGATACATTTTATCCTTACATAATGTCACCAATAAAATCCTTAGATTATCTTCATGTTTCTCCTTACTCATAGAATAAATGATAATATAATCGATAAAGACTATCACAAATATTTCTAGATAGTGTCTAATGACTCTATTAATCAAATATATTAATATTGCAAAGGAATTACTAAGTATGAATGGAATCACTATGAACTCATACTACCCATACATTATATGGAAAGGATTCTTACAAATATCATCCTTCTTCACCTTTAGTTGATGATATCCCTAATGTGGATCCACATTTAATAAGTATTGATATCAATAATATTTATTGAACAAATCTTCAATCCTTGTAAGAGGATAATTTTTCTTTATAGTGATTTAATTGAGATCAATGTAATTAAAACAAATTTACATTGATATTTCTATTTTATTTACAAATTGCGCTGGCTCACCCCAAGGTGATGCAGTAGGGTATATGGAACCTTTGTCTAAATGATCTAGAAGCTTCTTCTTTAACTCTTTCAGTCCCATTGGGGCCATCTTGTGGGGGAATTTTGAGATATTAGTGGATCCAGGAATGATCTCCATTGATAAATCAACCTCATGATATGGGGGAACTCCTAGTTACTGTTTAGAAAATATATTAGTGTATTATTTAACAGAGGTAATTTTCTCATGGTTGATACCTTCCTTTGAATCGACCTTTTGGGAAAGGTATGATTCATCACATGTTATAAACACCCACACCATTAAATGATTTTCCAAAGGATATTCACGATATTCATTTCATTTGTAAAGAATCAATTGGATATTTTATAATATGAAAATAGATTCATGTTTCCAAATAGTTGATGTGTTCACTATATAATAAGATCCAATACATGGAGAAAATAGGGTATAATTCCACCAAGGGAAGTATTTTGTTATTTTTCTAGAAAAATATTCCCACCGATGCTTACATGAAAAGATTCCAACAATTGGGTTTCAATGATTTCATCACAAGGAATTTTTATAATATATCTACTTCAAGGCATAAGGGATTTGATTCAACAGTTCTGGAAAACATATAGGATACAAAGGAATGTGTTTTACTAGAAGAAAATAAAACATTTTCCATTATTGAGTGAATAGGAAGTGTACCATGTAAGAATTATTTTTCAGACTCTATATTAATAGTAGTGGTGGAATAATATTTACCTTTAACATTATTCTTTGATTTTTGCTAACACTGATTGTCCTCAAGGATCATTGTTTTAGTACATTGTCTTTAATAGATCCCTTGAACCATAATGTTGGATCATCGAACCATGGCTATTGCATTAGGATGTTACTTCCATTCCTTCATCATGTTGGTTAGATTCTTCATGTATCTTTAACATTCTCGAGCTTGATGGTCTTCTATCCTACAGGTGAGGATTTTCTCTATTCCTTTTAGAAAATTTTATGATGCTTCTTCCTAAATTATTAACTTGTGGTTATTTGTATCCTCTTTCATCTTTTTCAATTCATCACCATATTGAAACTCCATTATTATCTTATTTCTTCCATAACGATGGGATCTGTGTCCAAACTCCACCTCTACTTTGATATCGCATCAAAAACCAGCTTCATAAATTTCAAAAGTCTAAGATATATATTTCTTTTTTAAGTTGTGGTTTTATACCAGTAAATAATATATCAATTTTTATTTAATTATTGATAATAAAACGTTAGGCATATTTGGAAATAATTATAATTCATTCCATGTAGGTTATGATAGATTCACCTACCTTTTAATTAATCTATTCAAATTATCTATCAATATTTGATTGAATAGTTCAATGGAAATACTTAGAAAGAAAAAATTTATTAAAGTATTCCCATTCTATATGTTCTATTTCATCATTCAGATTTGTGTTCTTTAATATTACCCAAAACTGATTGGATTATCTATATAAATGATAGATGAAGAGAGTGAACTTCTCTGTATTAGAATATTGTAGCACAAAAAGGATCTTCTCCATTGGGTAAACTAACTATTACCTGACAAGTGGATCATAAGATCCAATAAATTAATGTTTTTTTCCGTATAAAGGACTCAATGTCTAGTTGATCTTTATTGGGAAAAGGTGGATATACAAATGGTTCAATTTACTAATCATAGTCTGAGAGAAATGGGTAAGCATTTCTATGATGTTTTGAACTACACCTCCATTGGAATTTGGGATATAATTTGAAGAATCGTTGAATTATCCCTCACATAGGTTGCTTTCATGGATTCTTTTGGTTCCCCCCATTTTCTAAAATAGAATAAGTTTGAACAATATGCAAGTGAACAAATCATGAATAAATAATTTATTCTTTCATGAAATTAAATCTAAAGGCGTATATTTTAGGATCCCTAGGTTTAGTTTTTTATAATTTTTTTTCTTGGATGTGTATATATTCATAGTCTTATCCAAATTTTGTTTTTTAATAAAAATTTCTAATTCTATTTCCCAAATTAACTAATCTGTTTCTCAGATTCCAACTAAAGTGAGATTCCTTTTACTTACATGACTATTACATATTTTTTAAGTTAAATAACATAATTGTGTTACTATTATGAATAAAAAGGTTTAGTGCCGCAGGAAAATTTATATCATACATCATTTTTACCTAATAAAACATAACCATTTATTTAATGTATCCATCATTATACTTCTAAAATCTCATGTTCTCTTTAGAACAAGTAATCAACTGATGATAATCCTGAAAAATCGGGGTGAGCTAAAATCCCTAGAAGATTATGAATATGGGACATGAATAAATATAACATGGGTGAACATAATCATCATAATCATATAAAAATCATAGGATCATCATCGAAATAATGAGGGAAACATGTGATAAAGGCATGGAATGTGGAAATTCCTAAAAATGAAACATCATGTTATAGTTTTCAAATACCACACATAGTTGTGAACAAATAATGAATCAGTATCGCACACATTAAAAATTATTTTACAAGATATATTACATTACCCAATGCATTGGATATGTGTATAATTTTAGGCCCACCCATCACATTATAATATTTATTTAATAATGGATGTCACAGAGAACATATAAAAATCATAGTAATTAAATAAAACCAGAAAAGAAATGGGTTTCATGAGGATTTAATATATAATATATTAATTAATAAAAATTAGGGTTCAAAAAATTAATTTGGTAAATCATACTTGTACATAAAACTTTATTATTCTTGAGTTTATAAGAATAATTTTAAGAGGAGTAAAATATAATGTCTTGGAAATTGATGTCACTTCGAAAAAAATACTTTTAGAAAAATATTTTAATATCTTAATCACATGTATATACCCAAAAGAAAATGAAAAGTTTATTTTATTGACATAATATAAATATTAATACTGTAAAAGAGGGGATAACCCAAAAAATGAAATTTGGGTCGAGAATCCCCTTATCTTAATTATCTCTTTATTTCATCACTTTTTCACCAACTGAATAACAAACCTATATTTATTAAAACATTGACCCAAATGAAGATTGATGAAATTTTTACCACAATTTATCATTTATATTCATTTGATTATATTACGTAATTTCTTTGGTCATAGGGTAGTCATTTTGATATTATATTTTACTTAAATATTTATTTTTTTCGTCAATTTAGCAATTTTGATAAATATTATATATACGTTACTATTATTAATTAAAGAAGATTATAATAAATGAAATTAAATATTTATATATTATATAAATTTCATAATATCCATCCACGGATGTGGTTATAAGCCTTGAATTATAAATGTCACTTTAGGTGGCTAACCAACATTTGATGAGAAATTGATAGAAGAGCAAGAACATGAAGTTTGAAATATATATATATATATATATAGTAAATAAGATACAAATTGTACATTAACATCATTAAAATAATTTAAATATACTATCTACTTAAATATAATAAGTTTTGGCTATGAATGGGGTGGGGAATAATGAGAAATAAGAAGAAGAAAAGAATAAGTAAAAGAGAAGAGTTAGTGGAAACTTACTTAATCCTCAGTGTAACTTCTATTGTACGACACTTAAACTGCCTTAATGATTGCACTTGGATAACTCTAGAAAATACCTAAGGATTATAAAGGTATTAATAGAAAGGATGTTGGTAGATCTTAGTCTTGGTAAAGTGAGGGACGAATGGGTTTCCACGGGGTGGGAGTGGGGTTATTTATACTTGAAGAGAGTGGTATTTTAGAATAATATATTAAATAATATAATATATAAAAGGTAAAACATGTAAAAGAGATTTTAAAAAATATAAATCAAATATAATAATAATATTTTTTTTTCTGATTTTAAATCTATTTATACACCAAATTCACTATTTTAATAAAAAAAATTTGAAAGAAAGAAAAATTGTTATTTTAAGGGATCACTTTGGACATTATGAATTGGGAAATGATTTTTTCATTTTAGAATTTAATATAATTTTATTACAATGTATCATTTTTTAAATTTAATATATCATGTCCATACCAAATGTTATAGAGTAGATAAAGTCATTATTACACCATAATTGATGTAACATAAGATACACTGGTTATGTGAAAAACTGTGTTTTTAATATTCACCTGAAAATTGAAGTATTTAATAAAATTAACCAGAAATAAGCCTAGTAAAATTTTGATATCCGGATTTAAAAAATGAAATTCATTTTATTTGAATATATTTCTAAATTTCTAAATTTTATTTATTAATATAAAAATAAATACTTTTATAAAATATATTAAAATAAAGTATATTAAAAATGTGGATATATTTTATTTGAGTTTTTCAATAATGATACTTATTTATTTTGCAATAATTTTTTTATATTTACAAAAATAAATCTTGATAAATATTATATATATCAAAATATATTATTTTGAGTAAAATTACAATTCAAATGGTCAGGTTACCATTCCCAATAGTCCGGACACTATTCCAACTATCACATTACATCCTATAAATACTAATACATTGACTTATTCATTATTAAACTCAATTCCAATCAAGGTTATATATATATTTTTCCAATAATTCTTATTGGTTTTCTAATAATTTGTATATTTTATATAGTGCTGGTAGTGGGGGAAATTATTCTATTAGAGAGGGGTGAACCAAAATTTCCCATTTTAGATTCTCAATTTTTTAATTTTTTTCAAAATTGTAATCTTTATAATTTTAATAGGCTTATTTTTTTATTAATGAAATTATATTTACTAATGATAAAATTATTCTCAGCTTCATTATGTGTATAATACTATATAATATATTATAAATTGTTTTTATTTCAACATAAAAATATCATTTTTTTTCATTGGGTTATTAAATTGGTGATTCACCATTAGTTAAACATGATCCACCATTGGCGTTCCACTGTTAGATCAAAATGATCAACATTTGGTGATCCACCATTGGTTAAAAATGATCCATAATTGGAAATCCACCATTTTTTCAAAATGAGACACTATTGTTAATCCACCTTTAGTTCAAAATGATCCACCATCGGTGATCCTCCATCAGTTCCAAATGAGACACAAATTTTTATCCACTGTTAGTTCAAAATGATCCACCATTGGTGATTCACTATTAATTCAATATTATTCACCATTAGTTCAAAATGATCCACCTTTAGTGACCTACTATTAGTTCAAAATAATCCACCATTGGTGATCCACCATTAAATAAAAATTATCCACCATTGGTGATCCACTATTATCCTCTATAATACCACTTTTTCCTCTAAAAAAACTAAAAAAATAGATATACCACAATGTAATGGGATATATGGTCCAACAAATTACATTAGATACCTCTCCAAAAATAATTTTCCTCAAGATTTAAAAATCAGTTGAAATGGAAATTCATAATAAGTTTATACAACCATCCCAAGAGATTCCTGTCAAGGATCTCATTACACCTAAAACACCACCACCAACCAAATATACTAACCTAAATTCATACCACAACATAACAAACCATTCTAAACTAAATATATGAATCATGGAACTCCATCATCCATTTTAAGATACTATCCGATATGGGTAGCACTAACTAGACCGAATGGGTTTAATTGCATAATAATATAATGAACATCGATTAAGAATCAAGTAATCCCTTTTTCACATGTAGTAACATTATCATACACCACACATAACACATAACATTAAGGGAAAAATAAAAAATATCATAAACAACCAAGGTAAAAAAATTACATCAAAAATCAAAATAGAGAAAAGAAAAACTAAAAATAACTCTTGGCACTGGGTATGCATTTACGTATCATGCTCCCAAGAACTATCCTCTATAACACCATTCCTCAAAAGAAAATTAACCAAGCGATTGATTCCTCTTCTTATAAACTTGTATTGATGTTATTAGATCCCCACTGGCCACTCTATGAACATCATATCATCCTTGATATCCAACACTCCCTTGTGAATGACATGGAATTCATTATGAAGATACCAATGTGGATGAAGATGTAAAAAAAACTATTTTATCCACTATAGATATTGGGGAAACTAAAACAAATATTACACCTCAAAAACATGCCCCAACACCTCAAATTGACCAAAAAATCAGTGGTAAATCTTAGTCCCCCTTCTAAACATATGATTCCCACAGTGAGGTGAGGCTCTCAAGAACACATTGTCTACAAAATTGAACTCTAGGGGCCTCCATATATGATCATAATAATACTTGTACCTATAATATGTATCTTTCAAACTACCTCAATCCAACTAATACATCTATGTTCTACTCTACACAACATCGGGACCATGAATTGCAGACTCCCTATCCTTTGACCAATACAATATAGAACAACACATCCACCTATACAACTCCGAAAATTGGGTCATTCCAACGGATGAGTGATAGATATTATTTTAAGAAAAAATATCCAAAATATGGTTTCCTCATCATGGTAAAATTAATCCAAATACACATGCCCAGAAAATATCCTCCAGCATCAGGATAGTCCACTATGTAAGTATGTCCATCCAAGGGAGGAAAGTAGTGCAGAGACATAACTGTGTTCAAAATCATGCTTTAATACCCTAAAAAATATTGATGTTAAATGGGAATCCCGATCCACAAAAATTTTCTTTGAGACTATATGAATCCACTCCACCTATTCTATATACTTCATAGCTAAAGAATCTAGTACAATTAACTCCTTGATCAATATGAAGTGGGCTGATTTCATCATCCAATTCATAGTTCCCTAGATAGCATCACATCCTATTAGATATTGGGGTGTCACTGTGATGAATTCCATTGATATTTCATCCCATTTACATTTGGTAACATCCAAGGGAAATAAAAAACCACCATGAACACGATGCTCGACCTTTACATGCTAAAAAACTAGATAGAAAGACACATACTCCACCACTATTTGTTTAAACCAAGGACACCAAAAATTATCCCCAAGATATGGAAAATCTTTTAAATGCATGGTTTTACCACTAAAGGTGATATATAAAACACATGAAGTAATCTCTCATGCATCTCTACCTGAACAAAAAAACTCTTTTGAAACACAATCAAGTTCTGACCATCCTTTGACCATGCATTTAGATCATCATCATAAACAACATGATCTTGTATCACCACTACCTTTGATTATCCCCACTGATACTCCTACACCTAAAAAACCAGTGAAGACTAAAATTCCACTTGAAATAGGTATCCTGATCCATCAACCACCCTTGTTTCTACGTGAAAGGATTAAAATTCCTCCACCGCTCTTAGTGCGTCCAAAAATTCTTGAACAACATCCCTTTATGAGTTACTGCTCAAAGCGTTGGCCACCACATTCCCCTTTCCTGAGGTGTATGAGGACTCAAATTCTTAATATTGAAGATACTCTATAAAAATTTTCTATCGCATTTTTCAGATCATGCTGAGAAAATTCATAACGAAACTCTTTCAATCCATAAAGACCACAAAGCATTCCCCAATGAGGTAATACCAACACAACTTCACCAAAAACACAAAATCTTATAGATCTAGGTCATGGATGTCATAGTAATTTTCATGGGTATGTAACCACAGAGAACTATAAAAGACCACTTCCTTATTTTTCATCAATATACATATGAAGAATTAATTGGAAGTATCATAAAAAACATTAAACATTACCCCTCATTTGAAAACTAGAGCACTGGAGCACTGACCACCTTTCCATTTTGGATACTAAATGTTATTTGGGAATAGTTATTCCATAAAAAATCTTTTTCCTCCATATTTAATGATTTTAATGGGGATAATATAATGAAAAATTAGGAATAATTCTCCGATAATAGCTTGTAAGACCCAAAAAATGACGAACCTCATCCACGTTCTTAGGTGATTCCCATGAAAAAACTGCATTGACATTCATCAGTTCTACATACACAACCTATTGAGATGTTAAATGTTTCAGTAAATACACCTCAAATGCCCCAAATTTACAATTATAAAACGTTATATAGAACTGGTGGACTCGAAAAACCATCAAAAGAACTCTAAGATGATTGACATGGTCCTCCTCTAACTTTTGATAGATAAAGATATCATCAAAGAATACAGTCATGAATTAGTCCAAGATATCATATAACACCTATTTTATGCATCCCATGATGTTGTATGGGGCATTCGTAATAATGAAAAATATGATAAATAACTTGAGGATCCCATTCTAGGATTTGAAGGTAGTTTTTGGATATCAACCACCTTCACCCTTAACTAGTGATATCCATACTGCTAATTGATCATATAAAACCAACTAAACCATCTTAACTAGTAAAAATTATCATCTATACATGGAATAGGATATATATTCATTAATTTCACCTAATTAATCATTTAGTAGTCAATACACAGCCTCATACTATCATATAATTACTTAGTAAACAACACTAGATCACCTGACTGTGACACACTCAGTCAGATAAAAACATTATACATAAAATCATCAATATGAATCCTCAACACCCACATGTTAGAGGATTTCATCTGATAAGTATCCATTGATATCATAGAAGTACTAAGTTTCATTTTTACCACAAACTCAACATTGTGTCAAGGAGGTAGCACCACATGCTCATTAAGAAAAACAGTTAAGAACACCCTGAAGAAAATGGGAACCTCCATTGCCCTCTTTTCTACTGATTCCATATACAACCCTACTATCAAGAAACGAAGCATCTCCACACCCCTAATTCCCACATAAAAACAAAAATCACAAATGAAAATAAGACATTGACTACCCATATATGAGAATATGACTCTCCAATAGAAGAATTTGATAAAACAATTCCCAGAATGCAACCAGTCGATGATGATAATGCCCTCGTATAATTTTACCTGGTGTATGAAAATGTCTACGAGGGACTAATTTGGTCACATAATCAGTCTATACCCTTGGATCAAATCAAACAAAGTGGTATGGCCTTCTTCTAGTGTAATCAACACTAGTGCACGAGATGAATCTCTATGTCCAATCTGAAAGAGCGAACTAGAGTGAATGAAACAACGAGGCATCGAACTATTTAATATATAAAATAAAAAACATGTCTAAATAGTAAACAGACCATACCTCAAAAATATACCAAATCTGATTGTGCTTCTTCCTCTAACACATGCATGTGAATACACCAACATCATCTACATCACTATTACTAGACCACCCCCATCCAAACACAGGTTGAGTTCCATTAACTCAAGGATAATCCTAATTTTATCCTATACCTACCCCATCTACTTGATCTATATAATATTCTTTTCCCATACAATTGAAACCGCCACACTGGTAATTGCTGTTAAAAATTATGTGGAACATGTCCACCCTTTCCAAATTGAGCTTTATAAACCACTAGAAACTGATCTTGATGATGGAGATGAACCCCATAGATGAATCAAATTGGTATGATGTACCTTAAAAGAGAATAGAAACCACTATCCCTATAAGGCTTGAAGGGGAGTTAATGAGGGAGACTCCCTACTTGTTGAAACCTCACAGGCCCTAGCGGTTGAGACCTACCACTAAATATTGTACCCTTCAATGAACTCTACTAGTTCCACTCTCATTGAAATCCTCTTCCTGAGTTCCTCTATTCAATAGACTCTACCAGCTTTTGAACCTATAGATATATTGAAAATCTAAAAGGAGTGACTGAATAGATGATTGAATGACAATTTTCCTCCTCAACAGGCCTCTCTTGGGACTCCTCATTTCGGAAAAGATCTATGGAAAAGATAAAAAGGTCCTTGAACATGATTTAAATCTCCAAGATAGATATACTCCCCTTATAAGGGGAGTATAGTTCCTACCACCTCAAAACCTTTATGGTCAATGAAAGGGACTTTGACGGGAACTCCTTCTGAAAGTAGACCAATGAATCATCTAATTCCTTCCACTAACCAAGGAACAATATCCACCACTGACATTCAACTCTGCACATATGAAAAAATACCTAGGGGAACCAATACTTCATTAGTGACCAGATCAAATTGAATGTGATCTTCAGTTCCTCTATACAGTTCTCTATCTCCACATCAAAAATTATATAATTTTACATCCCCAAGTAATACTACTAAAAATCTTGCAATATCCTATACCACATATCACCATCCTCAAATAGATCAACCCTTCACCAATAGATGAGTTTATCTGGATAAACCTCCACTATATGATCATTGCACTAATAAAAACATGGATCCATATACGTAATGGGAAACAAAAATTTCTTAATCCCAATCGTATGGAATTTTATTAAGTTTTATTTAGTACATTTTAACATAATTATAATTTAATAGATTCAAAAACCTCCCAATTCAATTAAGAACATAAGTCATCATGATTCATGTGCCTCTCCTAAATATCTTCCTTATAAACAGTGTGACATAAAATGGTCATTAAATAAGCTTAGAGTCCATAAATACGATCACATGACCCCATAAAATCCAACTTTCTAACCAGTCCCACTATCATATATCCTGCACCATGGTTAACTGGCATTGTTCCCATAAAAACACATGAAATACACACCATGAATAAGTCCCAAATCCATCATATATATAAACCATAAGACTCTAATATGTTTTTTTCATGACCCTATCCGACCAAAGATTTCACAATTAGGAGGGAAAGGTAATGATAGATAATGACCCCTGATTCTTGCCTCTAGAAGGTCCTCGGATGGTGACCATCACCAAGGGTACAAAAAACTCATTTATTAGAAGAATAATCATAAAAAATATAAATAATATTAGGATATAAGATGAATCATTCCAAAAAACCTACAATACATAATATAAAAATTAACCAAAATCATCCTACAGTGAATGAATCAGTAAAAATTATATAGGTAAATGTCTCCAAACTAAAAACCCAAAAAAAAGCTAAAGTAGAGACATAAAGCTGTTAAAAGTTTTGATCTACTAATATCTCGAATGGTTCATGATGTCCTCATAGAAACTCGAAAATAGTTTTATACACAAATGGTGAGAATAAATATATACTCAGTAGGAAAACCAATGTCTCTCATGCACATGTGAAATGATCCTTCTAATGAACCCATGAAAAAATAGTAGAACCAAAAAGGACCTCCAAATGTGTACTAACCAAACCCATACTCAATATAGGACACTCACCAAATAACACATCCAGGTATAATAATGTAATATGAATCACATTGTAATGGGTAACCCACTGGTTTACCATTTATTTCCTGCCCTCACACCCCAATGTCATACGTCTTGGATCTCCCACCACATTTAAATGACACAACATCACATCAAATCCCACCATTATACCCCTAGGACATCACACCACATATCATATCCGGTGTAATAAAGAATCATGAACATGAAGGACATCATCCTCGTTCACTAATCCTACCATGCACAACCCCACCATAATCCATATCATCACATATTGACCAAATACACCCGAGATACCACATATCATTACATAAAAAGTATAAAATGGAACTTTCAACCATTTTCCATCAAAACCTATGCATATCTCAAACACATGGAAGAGGGAGCAGGGAAGAGAGGTTATCGACCAATCCATCATCCCTTCATAGATGTTGGAAAAAACACCCATATATTTATATGGGTTTCAGAAGATAGTGGTAAACAAGGGTGGGGTTTATAATGATGATCCAAGGAAATACAATTTATATATAATAAATACATAAAATAAAATCCTATGGGTTCAAAAAAAATGTACCAATCAACTGAAAACATTCCCTAACTTTACTTCTATATGTAAATGCATAAAACCCACAATAATCCATAAGACACAAACCATCTTAAATTAAATCCAATTTCTATATTTTTAGTTATAAAACCATTTCAATTAAGGTATCTAGTGCATTAAACACTTTCCATCTAATTAGTTGAAATTGAACATCCCACCATTTAGACCACACAACATGTTACAGTTTATTTATACATTGGAAAATACATGTTAATTATGATACTACTTAGGAAAATTTCATAACACAACACACAAAAATGAATCAAAACGAAAAAACACATCAAACACATCCAACATTCACCTTCCATCACCTCACAACAACTTTTTAGCCCTTCTATGTAACCACACAACAACCACTATTTTTTACCCACTCATCAACCACATCACTTTCAGTCCCACCATAAACATCATAATAAATCCACCACCTAGGAATCACATCAACACAACTAGGACACAAGAAAAAACAACATCCAATAAAATGCTATGACATACACGTAGTGTTTTCCCGATTGGTTGTACCTGATTTCATTCAATTACACTTCATTATTTTATGGGTGTTATCACACAATCCATATATCTTGGTAAAAATAATTCCTTAGATTTGTATAAGTGGATATTAATTTATTTATGGTGGTGTCTGAAAAAATCACACAACATGGGAATCAAAACACATATTTAAACCAAAAAAACTGGGGATACCAATGACCACAGTTATCAATGATACCCCAAACATAGACAATCTAAACATTGCAATATAAAAAATGATATAAAAGAATGTGAATAATTACCAGAAACTTTTTTATTTCAATGAAAATGGATAATTATCTTTATTAAGTTAGATGAATATATCTTCTCATGATATAACTAGAGTAACCCATCTCACATGATACCCATTAATGAGAAATAAGGGGCCCCTTCCTAGAATAAATATTCATTACACTAACTTTCTGCACTAAAAAAGAAGGTGCTCATAGAGGAGGAATCCTCTTCCGGGAAACACAATCTAATTATAGTAACTTGGTTCTATGACTCCAAGGGAACAAGGATATGAAAAGTCATATCTCAAGAGTATGTAATACCAAAGAGATAAGGAATACTATTCTTTATTGAATGATTATATCTCGAACCAACAGGATTAAATATGGTTTTAATTGTCCATTAAAATTATATGCTATTAAATCCACATAGTTTGAACATTTAAACGACTAATAAACTATTAAAAAATAAAATATATGATTAATCACATATGAAATGTGTTTAAATTTCATTAATTTAGTGAACAAAAACAATTTTCAATAAAAAAGGATGCCAAAAGAGGAGAAATGGAAATTTTGGAATACTAGATTCACTATTCAAAATGATCCACTTCTACTGATCCATAACTTGATCAAAATGATCCATTGTTAGTGATCCACCATTAGTTTTAAATTATCCCCCATTTGTGTTTCACCTTTATTTCAAAATGATCCACCTTTGGTGATCCACTATTAGTTAAAAACAATCCACCATTAGTGATACACTATTAGATTAAAATGATTCAACATTTCTGATCCACTATTATTTTATAATGGGTGATTATTGGTGATCCATTATTAGTACAAAATGATCCACCATTTTGGAACCAATGTTATTTCAAAATGATACACCATTGGCGATCCAACATTAGATCAGAATGAGATACTATTTTTGATCCACCATTATTTCAAAATGATCCACCATTGGTGATTCACAATTAGTTCAAAATGACCCACCACTAGTGATCCACCGTTAGTTCCAAATGAGCCACCGTTGGTGATCTATTATTAATTCAATAAGATCCACCATTTGTTATCCACCCCATCCTCTAACCATTATACTTTTCTCCAAAACACCTCATACCCCAAATTTCTTGTAATGTATTTTGTTGGAAGGTACTAGCCATTACATGCCTCACTAACCAAATATATGAAATCCTCATCAAGGGGGGACTCTCATGAAAACATGACATTTATAATTGAAATCCTTGTGATATATATATATATATATATATATATATTTGAATTTGGAGAATCTGGTATCTACTCATCAACTCATGGATCACCTGGACCATCTCCATCATTACCCACACTCTCTATGTCTTATCAAGAGATTACTTATCAATATTAGTCCATTATTAGGGTATCCTGTATAAGGGATTGAATGGTTATACACAAATATTGGAGTGGTAGATTTTATTATAAGAAAAATCTACCATAGTTAAGTGATCCTCCCAGCTCTAACCATTATCTGACACATAATCCCTCAATGTATCATCCAACACCTAGATAGTGCATTCAGTTTTCTAAATCATTTGTTGGTGAAAAGTAAGATTCAACCTTATCAGGGAATCAAAAACCTCATGCATGCCTCCCCACAACCATTATGATAACCATGCATCCCAGTTGGAAGAAATCATTTAGGGAACTACAAAAAGTCATAAGATCTTCTGTATGTACAATTTCACCAAAGTATCCCTCGAACTCTTCTCTCTAATAGAAAGGAAGTGTGATGACATCACAAGTCTGTAAAATATCACCCAGATGGAATCATGGATTCTTTTTTCCATGGAATATCTATAACAAAGTGAATGGATATGCCATCCCATTTCAAATTCATGATATCACAATAATGAAAAAAATATATCAGAACATAGTTCTCATCCTTCACCTAATGGCATGTGAGACAATGGGAGATGAACACGACCATGATCTACCACATGAAATCTCACAAAAATTTCTATTAATGGTCCATATAAATTTTCAGTAGTTTAGGATGTATATGTAAATTAGAAGCATGAAAGTCCCTTATGACCTCCTCCCACATCATGATTGAAACCATTAGTTGTCCCAAAAAAATGATGATGTGATTCCCCAATTCATAGAATCCAATTGGTGGAACTAATGTGAATATTTGTTCATGGAGGACCTCACAATAAATGTATCCCAAATGATCCTACCACACAAACTTGATATGAATAGGATTAAAAACCATGGACTAATGAAAAGATTCATCCTCCTCTTTAACTAGCTTCTGCTGTAAGGAAGAAATCTGCTTAGATATTCTGTCTTCTAGGAGAGAACTTGACTTCCAGCTAAGGGAAGATGCCACCACATTTCCATTCCCATGATTATATACTATCACAAAGTTATTTTCCTATAAGAACTCAATATAATTCCTTTTTCTCAAGTTTTGGTCTATCTACATGAATAAAAACATGATACTCTGATGGTCTGAGTAAATAAAATATTAATTCAATAATAGATAGTGACTCTACATCCTTAGAGAGTATAATTCCATAAGAAAATATAGTTTGTGATTTATGAATTTATTCTCATTGGGTCTCAACTTCCTTAACCCATATGTGATAACTTCCTGACTCTGCATCAACACACTACATAGCCCATCTCTAGGGGCATCTGAATACACTATGTACTCTAAAAAATCATCAAGTAGTCTCCAAATATGATCACTCATCACCCACATCCTCAAATTCTCAAATCCCCTCTAGTATTTCCTAGTCCAGGTATATGGATTCCATTTTGGAATTTGGGAGTTCAATGCAATATCAATACTAGAGAAGTATTCAATGAACATCATATAATACCATTCTAAGATAAAAAAACTCCACACCTTTGACACTCTCTTAGGTGGATCCCATGAAATTACTGAATCAATCTTCATTGATTCTAAAAATAATAAATGAATATAAATGAAATTCCTAGAAATTGGAAAAAATAAATCCATAAATTACACAATGAAATATTAACATAAAAAATTTACTCTTAAATAATGTCCAAGACCATCCTCAAGTTCTATTCATACTCATATTTTTAGTTAGAGTATATAAGTATTTAAATAATGAATAAAATAAAAAAGTGATCCATGTATGTCAGGAATATATAGATCATTAGATCCATAAAAATAGCATAGAAAATTTTCACAACGAACGGAATCACCAGGAAATCATAGTGTCCGTAGTGTCTTTGGAATTTTGGCCTTGGAATATCATCCTCATGAATTCTCTATTGGTGGCCTCGGGAACTAAGATAGATTTTTGAGAAATATTGATTTCCTAAAAATTGATAAAATAGGTTTTCAAGCCTTGGAAGGAGTAATTGTTCTTTATCACATCCTAGTTCAAGAGATGATAATCAACACGAAACTATAATCTCACATATACCCTTTTAACGAATAAAACCTAAGGTGACCTGGGTGACAAAATATGTATGATAAAAACCTTATATCTATGGTCCTCCAACTATACCCTATTCTCCTAGAGATCAATAGGGGACACCCATTATGATTTATAAGATATCAATGTGGTTTCAAGGTTCATGTTGATAAAAAACTTCTTCTTACTACTTATAGGTATTCCCAGAATGTCCTTTGGGAAGATGTCTATATAATACCGAATAACTGAAGTAATATTGATGTATTATGTGATAACTAAACCAAGGGATAAACTATCAAAAAATATGGGTTATGGGTTGTAGCCTATTAATCGAAATACCCACTTTCTTCGACCTGAGATCCTTCTCACTCACAATGGAAAATATGGTGCCATATGTCTAATGGCTTCTAACACATATATGGTGATTGTAAATTTCTTATTTGTCTTTGGAAAACTAGAACATACCCATTTTGAGAAATATGGACCCATATTTCAGAGTAAGATGCTCCATGAGGCACTCTCTCTACTAAGGGATAGCTCACAGTACTGGAAGGCAAATGACATCGAAATTTTTTTTTACAATAGGATCCTAAAGGAATATCTGGTAGTGTATATCCGTAGATTTTTTTAAATATGTTTAAAAATATATATTTTTGGAAAATAATTTAGGTTAATTTTTTTTAAAATACGCTACAAAGGAAGCATCTACAATGGCGCCTTTCGGGTTAAGTGGAAAGGTGGAAACCCCGTTGCCACCTATCCACTTAAACCCTAATTTTTTTTTAAAAAAATTCATTTGTATATTGTTTTGTTTTGTTTATAAATATATATATAAAAAAATCAAAACAAAAATATAAATAATATTTTCAGCAGAATTTATCCGCTATTTGAAATCCAAAAGTACTGCCATTACAGCAGTCTGGATTCTGACAGATGCTCTCACCCAGGGCTCCATTTTATAAGATTCCTTACCCTGGAAATCATTCAGCATTTCCGATGTGGGATTCTGGTTCTCTCTTTCCTACGCAGAACATTCTGCATTTCTGTTGTGGGATTCTCTTTTAAGTACCTGACTTTGAAAGACTATTAAATATAAACTATAATACCAATATAAATGAAACATAAAACATGGTTTAAACATATAAATAATAATTGAATACAAAAATAATTTCACAAAAAATGAGGATAAAAAATAATTTATAAGCTTTCAAAACCACATACTTGAAACTTAAAAAGATTCAAGTATGTGACTTTAGAAGCCTATAAAATATAAACTACAAGACAAAGATAAATGAAACAAAAAATGTGGATTAAACACATAAAAAATTGCTGAAAATAAAAAGAATTTCATAAAAAAATATTGACGGAAAATAATTTATAAGTTTTCGAAGACACCTATATGAAACATAAAAATGTTTCAAGCACCTGACTTTGATGGCCTATAAAATATAAAATATAAGATAGATATAAAAGAATTTTAAAACATGGATTAAACATATAACAAATAGTTGAAAAGAAAAAGAAGTTCATAATAATGCTCATGAAAAATAATTTATAAGCTTTCAAAACCACCTATTTGAAACTTAAAAATGATTCAAGTATGTGGCTTTGAAATACTATAACATATAAACTATAAGACTTATATAATTTAAAGTTGAAACATGGATTAAACATATAATAAATTATTAAATAATTTAATCGATTTTT
The DNA here is from genome assembly GCA_963277665.1 of Viscum album. NCBI lineage: Eukaryota > Viridiplantae > Streptophyta > Magnoliopsida > Santalales > Viscaceae > Viscum > Viscum album. The sequence goes on from OY728128.1 coordinate 602,802,563, forward strand.
TTGAAAATGAATTATATAATAATTAATTAGTTAATTAGTAATTAATAATAATTAAATATATCATAATTAACCAACTAATAAATTATATAATTACTTTTAATAAATAAAATTTAACAATTATAATGAAAAATTATAATTTATAACTATATTAATAATTTACAAATTAACTATTATATAATTAATAATTATATTACCAATTAACTAATTAATTATTATATATTAATTTTTAATAAATACTAATTAATATTTATAATGAATAATTATAATTTATAATTATATTTCTAATTAAAAAATAATAAAAAGAGCCTCAAATCTATCTTTCTCAAAAAAATTACTAATTAACTATTATATATTTAATAATTATATTACTAATTAACTAAATAATTGTTATATAATTAATGATTAATAATTACTGATTAACTGACTACAAATTATATAATTAATAATTATATTACTAATTAACTAATTAATTTTTATATTGTTGATAATTGTATTACTACATAACTAATTAATTATTAAATAATTAATAATTATATTACTAATTAACTAATTATGTCACTAATTTACTAATTAATTATAATATAATTTATTATTATTAACTTCTAATTAAATAACTAATTATTATACAATTAGTAATTATATAATTGATAATTATATTATTAATTAAAAATTTAATTAATAATAAATAATAAATAATAGTTATAATGAATAATTATAATGAATAATTATAATGAATAATTATAATGAATAATTATAATAAATAATTATAATGAATAATTATATTACTAAATAATAATTATAATGAATAATTATATTACTAATTACCTACTTAACTATTATGTAATTAATAATTATATTACCAATTAACTAATTAATTATTATTTAATAGTTTTTAATAAATACTAATTAATAATTATCATTTATAATTATATTACTAATTAACTAATTATAAAAAGCTCCCACCTCCATCATTCTCAAAAATTGAACTAATTAACTATTATATATTTTATAATTATATTACTAATTATTTAATAAATTATGATATAATTAATGATTAATAATTAATAATTAACTAATTAAAAATTATATAATTAAAAATTATATTACTAATCAAAAATTAATTATTATATAATTAATAATTATATAACTAATTAACTAATTATATTACTAATTATGTAATTAATTATTATATAATTATTTATTAATAATTACTAATTAACTAAATAATTATTATATAATTAATAGTTATATAACTAATAATTATATTAGTAATTAAAAATTAAAAATTAAAAATTATAATGAATAATTATAAAGAATAATCATAAAGAATAATTATATTACTAACTAACTAATTAACTAATTAATTATTATATAATAATTTTTAATAATTACTAATTTATAATTATACTGAATAACTATATTACTAATTAACTAAATAACTATTATATAATTAAAAAATGTATTAACAATTAACTAATTAATTATTATATAATAATTTTTAATGAATACTAATTCATAATTATAACAAATAATTATAATTTATAATTATATTTCTAATTAACTAATTCTAAAAAGGGTCTCACCACTATCTTTCTCAAAAAATTAACTATTTAACTATTATATAATTAATATTTATACTACTAACTAACTAATTAGTTACTATATAATTAATGATTAATAATTACTTATTACGTAATTACAAATTATATAATTCATAATTATATTACTAATTAACTAATTAGTTAGTATATAATTAATAATTATATTACTATGTAACTAATTAATTATTAAATAGTTAATAATTATATTAATAATTAACTAATTATATTACTATTTAATAAATTATTTATTATATAATTAATTATTAATAATTACTAATTAAGTAACTTATTACTATAAAAATAATAGTTATAAAGTTAATAATTTTATTAATAACTAATAATTAATAATTAATAATTAATAATTATAATTAGTAATTATAATAAATAATTATAAATAGTAATTGTAATGAATAAATACAATTAATAATTATAATGAATAATGATAATTTATAATTATATTACTAATTAACTAATCAACTATTATAAAATTAATAGTTATATTACCAATTAACTAATTAATTACCATATAATAAATTTTAATAATTAATAGTTATTAAGTATATCGAATAAATATAATTTATAATTATATTAAAATTAGATAATTATCAATTATATAATATATTATTATATTACTAATTAATTCGTTAATTATTATATAATTAATTAATAAAAATTAAAAATTAATTAAATAATTATCATATAATTAATTTTTAATAATATCTATTTTACAATTTAATAATTTATTATATGTTTATTCCATTTTTTAACTTTAAATTATATCAGTATTATAGTTTATATTTTATAGTATTTCAAAGCCACATACATGAATCATTTTTAAGTTTCAAGTTGGTGGTTTTGAGAGCTTATAAATTATTTTTCATGAACATTTTTTACAAAACTAATTTTATTTTTAACTATTTGTTATATGTTTAATCCAGGTGTAATGTTTCATTTATATCGGTCTTATAATTTATATTTTATAGGCTTTCAAAGTCACGTACCTGAAATATTTTTATGTTTCGTGTAGTTGTCTTTGAAAACTTCTAAATTATTTTCCATTATAATTTATTATGAAATTATTTTTATTTTTAACAATTTGATATATGTTTAATCGATGTATTAAGTTTCATTTATATTGGTCCTATAGTTTATATTTTATAGGCTTCTAAAGTCACGTACTTGAAACTTTTTATGTTTCAGGTATGTGATTTTAAAAGATTATAAATTATTTTTTATCATCATTTTTATGAAATTATTTTTGTTTTCAACTATTTTCTATATGTTTAATCTATTTTTTATGTTTGATTTATATTGGTCTAATAGTTTATATTTTATATTCATTCAAAGTCATGTACATGAAACAGAATCTCACACCGGAAATGCAGAATGTTCTGTGCCGGAAAGGGAGAACCAGAATCCCACATCGGAAATGAAGAATTATTTCCCAGATAAGGTCTCTTATAAAAGGGATCCCTGGATGAGAGCTTCTATCAGAATCCAGACTGTTGTATTGGCAGTACTGCTAGATTTTAATTAGCAGAAAAATTATTTTGAAAATTTTATTTTTATTTTTTTTATGATTTGTTTATATATATATATAAAACAAAACAAAACAAAATATAAAAATAAAAATTTTAATTTTTTTGGGTTTTAGTGGAAAGATGGCATCACAAATGCTACATTTCACCCGACGACAACGGCGGATTATGTGATGCCCCCTTTAAGGCGCAGTTTTAAAATAATTTTAAACCTAGAAATTTTTTTAAAAATATTTTGTAAACATATTAAAAAAACTTGATAATTGAATTATCTTTTTCTTTTGTCCGGCCCTCTCTTCAGCACTCCTTTCATGAAATCATGCAGCACTTGAAGTGGCTGTTTAGTAAAGACTCCATGCTTGACTGCTGGAAAATCTCATGGATGGACAACCCCATTGATATCACTACTATCCCCTCCACCATGGATTTGATGACTATGGATGACACCATGAGCCATGCTCAGGCTCTTACTGATATTCTTTCCCATAAAACTGTGGTAGAAATCCAAAATTATGTTTCCATGGATAAGGATACCTTGATCTGGGCGCCCAATTAAAATGGTTGTTTCCACACCATTGAGTATTATTCTATGAACCTAGTGGACACAAAAAGACAACCTGGGTGGTTGCAGTAATTTAAGGACCCTTTTTTAAACCATCTAGAACGGTCCTTATTTGGAGGCTCTGGAGGAACCGACTCCCTAAGCATGATCAGCTGCAGAATGCGAGGCACCATCTTGCCACTGTTTGTCTCCAATGTATGCGGGCTGAATAATCTTTCCAACACCTCTTCTTGGACTATTTTTATGCAAATGAGAAATGGAAATATTTTGGTTCTCTATTCTATTTTGATGTCTATCATTATAGGAATCATGAGGATATCATGTCACGACTATGTGTTGATAGAAAGAGTGCACAGATCCACATTCTGCTCAATGTGGCTGCTGCATTGACCATTCATGTTATCTGGTCTGCACGTAGACAGGAAATATTTGGTAGTCACCATGGTTGTCTCCATGCGAACACTCTTTACATACATAGGGATATTCATGTTGCAACTGATGTATAATCTGGCACGATGTATAATTCCATTGAGGACCTTCAAACATTGCAGTTTCTTGGTGTGGCAGGGAACCCGGAGCAGCCTCTTGAATTCAGGTTCGTCAGAGGGAATCCACCAATCCCTCCTGGTATTAAAGTTGACATTGATGGTGCTTCTTCTGGATTTCCAGGACCTCTAGGATGTGAAGGTGTGTTCTGTACTTTTCGTGGTTTTATCAAAGTTTTCTTCCACCATTTTATTGGATAAGGTACTGTATATGAAGATGAACATTGGGTTGTGATCTATGCAATCAAATATACAGCCTATCACAACTGGTCACCTCAATGGATTGAATCATACTCACAACTTTCTGTAAAGGATTTTGGAACACGTACTAAATATGTGCCTTGGCGCCTCCTTCTTCATTGTATCGCTTGTCTTACTCAGGCCAGTAACCTTCAGATCTTCGTATTACATGTTTTTAGGGAGGCGAATAAGATTGCCGATGCCCTCTCGAAAAGGGCCATTGTAGAGCTGAGCACTATGTGGTCGTTCTGAGTCCCTGATATTTTCATTATCATGATAGATGATGATATGCATGGCGTGACATACTCCTGTTCTTGTACTGCCCTAGTAATCCCTAATTTTGTGTACTTTATGTTTTATTTAGTAATTTTGGCCCCGACTTGCTCGGACCCTAGATCTGCAAGGTCTACTTTCACATGTGTATATTATAAATTACTAAGGAGTATAAAAAGAAAAAATCAAACTGGTAGTCATCTCGTGAGATTCTGTGTCATAAGCCTCCATATCATGTAGTTTCCCACAACCCCAACCACAAAAACCTCGATCAGAGCATGGGACTCCTAGTCGTGGTGGTGGATGGAGAACATAACATCTTTAACCACCAGTATCTCCTCCTTTGAGATCCCCACCTACTCCTCTGCTAGCTCCGCCACCCTAGAGGCCACTATGGCCATTCTTGGGATATATATGATCACAAAACTGCCTCACCCATGTCATCCCAAATAATATATGACTACCCTTCTAAACATGTCAGGTAGGACAATCACATGTAATGTCACATCACCCATCAAATGAAAATCATGTCCCCACATCATGATACCTTGATCCTCTATGTGATCCATGTTCCATGTAACCAAATGCTTGAGACCATAAATGATGGGAACTCTTATGATAAGACCCTATCGACTGACACATTCTCGATACTACAAATGAATCATCCCTATGACTCACTTTCAACTTTAGCTAGATCGAATACCTTGGATAGGATGATCTCCATCACTAGTTCCCTCTCTGAGATCCCAACATATGTGGGAATTCACAATTGTACTATAATGATATGGGTGTATTTTAGAAGACCCTGCTCAAATATCCACTCACAAACATAACAATCCCAAATACTATCAATGGAGTACCATGTAATTTCCATGAACCTCATAGATAACACACCAACAGTCATACCTCCCTACTAAATCTCTAATAGATCTTGAATATGAACTAAAAAAACAACATGGGGTAGTAATTCTATCAAAATAACTGGTATAAGTCTGACCAAGATGGTTTCAACTCCCCATGCATCAATGTGGATAAAAAATAACAATGACCTACTACTCCCTGGAAAATACTGAATTACAGTGAAACCATATGATCATCTAGGTTCCCTAGAAGTTTGAACACTAAAAAAAATAAATCATGACAATCCTATATTTCTTAGAGATACGGGTCACCACAAACCCCCAGAGACCTCTAGCACTGGAACTCATAGAGAGAAATAAGCCTACGCCCATCACCAATCTTCTTTGTTGGTATAATTTTCTACTCGATAATTGAGGCTACTTATACCCTCTAACTTAGAGGAAATATCTCAAATGATGTACCTTATACTAAGGCCTCATCAATAATTAGATCTTTATCACAGTCTTGAATTAGTATCCCGGATGACTTCCTTTATGGAGCCATTCTAAAAATTTATCAAAATATACCATAATCAGATGATAATATATATATATAGGGTGATTACTAAGGAATTATATTTAAAGAAATATATCCTATATGATGCTTGTATCAAATTTCTCTACAACAAATACACTGGTATGTCGAGTCGACAATAATGTAGTCCAAGTCCTAGTTAAAGGATACATTGGTCACCACACCAATAACAGGTTTCCTATCCTAAGAGAAAAAATTGAGACACTTTGAAATTGTTTCCCTAAATTCACAAACAAACCTCAAAATGGTAAAAAAACCAACAGTATCCTAAGGTCAAACCACCTTTGATACCAATCTATCATGACCTAACCCTATGAGGCCCGCCTAGATGGTGGATGACCGAGCCACAAATACATAACACCCACCTCTATAGGAAACGGGTTGGATACCAAGTCCATAGGGAATAACTAAAATTTGATTCATTTTATTAATGTAACTATATGAACACACCACACCATCTCCAAACAGATGTTAAAAGAAATAATGATAAAAGACATTAACATCTAGATTAAAAACCATGCATGTAATAATCTATAGGAAAATTCAATATAGTGTGATTATGAAATTAAAAAATTAAATGGGGAAAATTCATTCCAAAAACGAAAAGTTGTCCCTAACTAAAAAAAAAATAGAAAAAAATGTTGAGATATCCCAATGCCAGATATACAAGCCCCAACCACCTTACATGGTCAAATGCATCCAAGTATCCCTATTGTCCTCTAAAATATCTGTTTAATTATTCATCATATGTATAAGACACGACATGTGTATTTTAATCCAATGAGGGTATGATTATATACATACGTAGTAGGACTCCCCAATAACTAAAAGTGAGAAATATGATATGTAATAGAAGTAATCATCTTAAAAATTTAGAGGGAAAAAACCAATGAAATATATATTTTTGATCAAAAAAGAATCCCATAAAAAATAGAGAATGTATCTCTATATAATAGAACATACTTGGAAACGAGTCTTCCTGTAGATACAAAGGTCCATAATTGATCCCATCATCATTCATGTATGTCAGAATAATTAAGTTGGTGGAGGAACCACACCTCACCACTATGAGTCATAGTAAACTTAAAAAAATATCCATATAGAGGACCCAAGAGCTACTGAGTTAGGGGTTATAAATCGATAAATAGAGGACCCACACCCTAGTCTATTAGGGAGAACTAGCAAGTAGGAATATAGTGGACCCATTCCCTAGTACATATAGGGGTACCAATTAAGAAATAAATAGAGGTCCCTAACCCTAGTGTTTCAGGAGGTACCACTCAATATGTTTAGGACCCATAGCTTAGTCAGTTGGGGTGTTAAAGTCAATAGGTAGTGGAATCATTCCCCAATATGTCAGAGAGGGGGGTATGGTAGAACTCAGTAGGTAGAGGACCCATTCCCTCATCCATGTAGGAGGTAATAATCAGTTGGTAGAGGACCCACACCCTAGTCTATTAGGGTATACCCCTTAAGCTTCTCTCTAATGACCATGCTTGATCACTTCAATCATTGAGCACTACCTATTAAAGAGTCACACTCTGATCATATCATACCATATCTCAAAATCCACCATGAATCCCACCATGATGTTTTACAAGAAAAAAACTCAGTATAGGATACTTGGATTCCACAATCCAAGTCAAAATGAATGAGATAAGAATGATATAATGTTGTCATGAAGTACACGACATGTAATGGGGTCCATAAAATATGTAGACCTACTCTTATACATGGATGTTTTGTTAATAATACATAGTTCACTTGCCATGTAGTACTATTTAGTGTGAAAGGGTACTACACATCATGTAATAGCAACTTGGGGCCTTCCCATTCTCTCCAAGAAGTTCCTTTGTAAACTAGCTGGGTTCTTAGACTAGGTGTCTGCCTTACTGTGTCCATATGTAGACTCACAGAGTATATTTCAGGCATCTAGAACCTGGTGAAACTTTTTTTGGGGTCCCACATAGTGTGTAATGTTTATAGCGCCCAGAAACCATATCTTCCATGGCCAGAGGACTACACGATGTGTCCTCTTCAAACTCCAGGCTATGTAGTTAGGTTTTCCAAAAAACTCCAGATCCAATATGAGAATTCCAGATCTATAATTTATTCTAAAAATAAATTCTTTTGACCACCAAAAAATGAAGGTAATGGCCTCTATACATCGATACCTGGCCCCCAATGGCTAGAAATTGGAATGCGGTCTTCATGTATAATGCCCTCGTGATGTAATTCTCTCATGGTGCCTCACGCCTCCTTATAGGATCACTGATACATGGTGGTACAATCTGTATTATCAAATCCTACATTCATCCATTCATAAAATCACTAATCTAATCACTGCACATGAATATTTTTTGAATCCATTCGTTCAATCACACTCAAATCCTTCCATAAAAGTTGGACCAAACACCTATAATGCTACATCGAATAATCAAAAGTACAATGGAAAATATTACCCTAAAATGACGATAAAAATTATTTTAAAGGTTTTCCTAGAAAACGATTTTATGTGATGAAATATTGTGAGAGAATCATGGTATAATGAAATGATAATTCGAATAAACAATTGATTTGAAAAGGAAACTCATGTAATGCACATACGATCTCCAACAAAAGATAAGAGATCAAATTTATGCCTAAAAAATTTATCCAAGAGGTTGGAAACAATAATTGATTACTACTAAAAATTTATTAGATAATTAATTGGTGAATAATGGGATTTCATGTGATAGGAAGATCTGCTTCCCTCACTGTCTACCAATCTACCTTGATTTGGCCACTGGTCATTGTGTCATCTCAATCCAGTAACAAAGAATAGTGGATGGTAATATCAATGATCTCAGGGTTATGAGACTAACCATAGAAAATCTGTATAACCACGTATTTATATTATATATTAGGAATTGTGTATTAAATGAATTAATGAAATAAAATAATTAATCAATTAACTTAAATTACACACTAACGACATCCTCATCTGAACATCCGGTGCTGACCAACTTGAGGTCGCGCCTAGTGTAAAACCCATGTTCTATATTTAATCATGGTTCCATATTTTATATAGAAGAACCAAGTTAGGATATAGACAATTATTTATGAAAAAATAATTTTTTTGGTATAGAATATATTTAATATTTTTTATAAAATTAATTCCAGGATCACTGGGGCTCAGAATCGCGTGTCATCTCAGTGTTTGGCTCTGAAAATATTTATTAATATATCTCAATGTCTTACAAGGAAATAATATATTCCATAAAATAATTCACGAGCAATGAATAATTTTTATATAATAAATATCATATATATTAATTAATTATAAAATTATTACTATCTATTTCAATATAAAATGAAAAATGTATCACATCGCTTCATGGAGGGGGCAGTCCACTTATACACACAATTAGTGTTATCATATTCTAATTGTTTAGATTATAAGAATCTATAGATGATATAAAAATTTTAGAATAATAATATTGTCATAATATTTATATTCCTATGTTAAATCTACCATTATATCCATTAGTAATAATTTGTGATAGAATGAAAATTTATTAGGTTCGTAGGATGGAAGGCTTCTGTACAGACGATTGAAGTTTTTATTACCCTTTTGGTAGAAGATGATGTAGATATAGTTCATATAAGGAACAATCCTTACAAATAACTTACTCTACTGTTTTTTATCATGAATTCTCATTTGAAAACATTTTTAGTTTAGAGTTTTAAATAATGAGGAATAACTCTTTCAATGTAGACTCATACATTACATGTGGACACTTATACTCTATATCCACTTTTTCCACCAAACAAAACCCTAAAAAAATAAAACATGATTTATTTTCAAGATACATCATCAATTCTTTCATCATAACATTTTCGTTGTCCATACCAATATTAAGAACTATGAGAAACATTTTAAAACATGGGATAAGCACAAAAATCTCAGTAAGGGACATAAAATAAATAAATAAACCATTACTCCAATAATACTTATAAACTCATGATTTTTTTTAAAAAAGTTATATTTTTCACCCATAAAACACAATCTCTTTAGATTACCTCATAAAATCATAAGAATCCTGCAAAAATTAATAAAAATCATAAAACCTAAATGTAAATTATGGCATCCATATCATTGTTGAATTATATCTTTCCGAACTACATAGGGAGTAACGTTAATGGTTATGTTTGGAATACACATCATTGTATGTTCCCTAAATCTCTTAGGAGAACCCATCCATTTAACTCTTTCTCATCAACCAATGAATTAGATAGATATCACAGGATCAACATACCTTGATATGTCATAGAACCACCCATAAACATAAACAATTCCAAATAACCAAATCATAATCACCACACATAAATTATTCAAAAATTAATAATTACTTTTCCACTTTGAAATCACATTTCATTTTTACAAAGCTGCACACACATAGATGAAAACACGTTATTTTAAAGTAAGTTTTTAAACATGTAATGAAATCATCAAAACATTAAAGTGAAATAAAAGATGGAAATTTAGTTCATGACATATATGTTAAGAAACATTCCTAGTTATTTAAATAATAAATCAATTTTTAAAACACAATTTAAATATTTGAATATAATAATTTTGAATCAATGTGTCCCATACTAATTTGAAATTTTTTAAAGGAATTAAAACATTAAAATATCCATTTACATATAAATAAATTATTTAAAACCATTTTTAAAAAATGTAAATAAATGAGAATTATTTATAATAATAATGATTTAAAACATTTAAAACGATTTTTAGTTAAATAGTCCCTTATCACTTGAGAAACACTTGAATAAAAATAATAAATAAATAACATTAAAAAAAGCATAAAATATAATGAGAATATACTAATTCATGATATAAAATTTAAAAATTGTTGTATATGCATCTTATAGTTTAATAAAGGTTCATAACATCAAAACATGCCTCAATGGAAGGAGATTGAGATGAAGTCCCTTACCTTGAGTCCAATTTATCTGGTACATTATTTATCATTCTAAATAATAAAATTAAGAAAATTTATAAATTCTTAAGAACCTTTTTAATGTTTATTATTCATTTTATATCACTTATTATGATTTTATAAAAATTATATAATTATTTAAGTTCACGTCAGATGTTTTGCCAAAATATAGTACTCTAGTCAAAAATGAACCTGATATGATGTATATTTTCCAAGTGGTCATAAGTCCATCGTCTACAGAATAATATTTATGACATTATTATAACTTTTATACATAAAATATTCTTTTAAATAAAATTGTTTTGTATTTTTATGAAAAATGAAAAATGTTATAATCATGGAGATGGTAGGATGTACGTACGCATGAGTGACATATTTTTTTCATTTTTCATTGATTGTTATGGAAAGAAGGTAAGTACTATTTTATATTCCAATAATAATAATTAAATAAATAATATCATATTAATAATTTAAATATAATTATATATCTATATATCATAAATGTGATGTTGTGAATACAAATGAATCACATTTCTTCATAGAGGTGATAGTTCACACATACACACAAACGCCATTATCACTTTAATGTGCATGGAAAGTTCAAAGATAATTTAAATGATATTATATTATAATGATTAATATGTAATTAATATCAACTATTAATATTAATTACATCATTATAACCATTCTTAATATATGGTAATGGAAAATGAACTATATTAGTTCGTGAGGTTGTAGTCAGCCGTACATAGAAACAGAATGTCCATTTCACATTTTATGAAATTGGATATGGATTTAAGTGACTATATTAACATAATTAAATTTATGTTTATTTAAGATATTAGAGTTATTATTTCATCATGTTTGGATGAGATTTTAAGATGTGTAAGAAGAAATAAAAAAGTAATACATAAAGAAAATGAAACTTCTTCTTCAACTCATCACCCTTGAAGATCACCTTAAAACATATGCTGAGTGTGTTATGACTAACCTAATGCCTAAATAATATGGTGTGGAATTTTAAAAATGGTTTTCGGATGATATAATTCAAACCAAATAGTTATTGAAGTGTGATTAACAGAGAAAAGTGGGTACTTCATTATAGTAGAGGGGATGAGTACCCTTGGAATCCCTTAAAATATTATATTAATATAAAATAAATTTTAAATCCATATGACTCAAAATTGAGTTATGTAGAAGATAAGATTATGATAGTTATAAATCCATTCGACCAATAATTTTTAGGCATGTTTTGATTTAATTTTAAACTTTATTATTTCGCATTACCATAAATTATTCTCATTTAATTTTAATTTTAGTAACCAATTTTAAAATATTAAATCGATATAAAGTTTAATTATATGGAGTAAATTTCACCTAAATGAAAACTTTATGAAATTTTATACCTTATGATAGCCACATTATATTTTTTAAAATATTTTTATGATTCATAAATAATTTAATAAATTATTATTTTTGTAAAATATAAATAGTGTCAATGTTAACAATATTCATATAATTGAATTTAAATAAAATCCAAATAGAGAGATTACTTCAAAAAAATAATTTAATATTCTTATAATATGTAATAGTCTTCTAGAAATTTTATGAGGTACCCCAATTAATTTTAGTTATATTTGTTTTTATTTTTTAATTCAATTATTTGATATTTCGATTAATAAAATAATTATCATATCTCTATTGTGTCAGTATTTATGGTAATTATTTAATATAAAAAAATTATAAATAAAAGTAAATTATGTATATAATTTCATTATATTTCTGGAGACTATTTAAAATATAAATTTTATCAATTTTATGCCTATATTAATATTATAATACATATAATAAATAAGAGGGTGACATGTTGTCAATTTCGTTTGATTTAGTAATATTATATCACTTTCATGGAAAAAAGTCTATTAAATGAGTCAATTAAAATACTCAGGTTTTAATGGTGGACTTTTATTCATCCAAAAGAACTTTGGAAGGTGTTAGGGTAATTTTATTATCCCATTTTTATTATTTGATACCCTAATTTACCTAATTTACCTTTAACCGTGGTAAATAAATATTACCATAGTTATAATTCATAATATAAAAAAATAAAACCCATTAAAATAATTTAGACACAATGATTCAAAATATAGAATCCAATGTTAAAAATTTTAAATAAATAATATGAAATAATTATTTTAAAATTAATCCCCATTGACAAAAATGAGAAAACCTGTTTTTTAAATGTAAAAACCATCAAAAGATTGGCATGTGTTTATATCAAATTTCAATTTTAAATTATTTCTAATGAATAAAATTGAATTAAATGAAAAAAATATAATGTAATTATACTTTTAAAACATTCATAAATATTATTTATCACTAAATAAATTTTTATGAAAATGTAGTTTTGAACTAAAATGCAATATTTTGAACTATTCATTAAAATATGACTTTTATTAGAAACTACCAAAAATTAAAGGAAAGAAATTTTTTATGCCCCAATAAAAAAGAATAAATTTATTTTGTCAAATAAAACTTATTAATGTATCAAAAACAATATTTAAAATGGTTTCACCATCAAAAGCCAGTAAAAACACCCTTTTTGATAAATACATATTTTATTCTTAAAATTGGATTTGTTGTTATATTAGGACTAGAAAATATATAATATGAATTTTAAAATTTAAATTAAATATATTTAATATATATTTCACTAATATAACTAAACAAGAGTGATTTTATTATTTCATAAGACAATTATTTGAACATAAATCATTTTTCATAGAATACAACCTTTATATTCAATTGGTTTTTATTTTAATTTCTAAATAATTTACTAACCAATGAATCATTATATAGATAGGTGTAAACCCTATTTTTATAATTTAATAAATACTTTTCATTCCTACCATTCTAATGAATATGTTATAATGGAGGCATGTAATTAATAATATTTAATTATTCATCTGAACTTGATGTGGAATATTATATAGGCTATCAAACATAATATTTATTTTTTTAAAAATCGGGTTGTTACAGTTTATTCCACTGAGATAACAACATATTAGCCTATGATAGGTAATTGTATTATTTTACTAGAATAGATTAATAATATTCGATGTAGGTTGAAGAGCATATAAATAAAAACACTCATTTAACAATGATATATCTTATTCCGAAAACCTCATAATGTTAGAACCAAATTATATCATAGAATGATTTTATAATAAAAATATGGAATCTATTAAGTGTGAAAAAATTTAATTAAGTGAATTGGGTAGTCATTGGATGATCAAAAAATCTTTGGGAGAGTGAATATGAGAGTTTTGGGTGTGCCCCTTTATAAATGGGGGAGATGACAAAGTTGAATTTGTTTGAAAAGAAAAAAAATATACCCATATTTTATGTACCCAATATAAATGAATGGATCATTCTATAAACGTATTAGAAATATGGTAATAATATGGCCATAAAATAGGAAATATAAATTTTTTAGGTTTTTTATCCCATATACTTATAGTTTAACCCATGGTATACCCTTTTTAACCATATACATGATATTTAATTTTTCTATTTATAATAATTAATATGACAAAATATTGTGTCGAAACTATTATATAATATAAAATATTCTAATTCCAAATATTTATTACATATCTCAAAAATTAAATTTACATAAGTGGTAGAACATTATATAAAATTTATCCCATAGACACAATGAAAAAGTTATTTTTCAGAAAAATTGATTTTATAATTAATGAAAAATTTAATATCAAAATTAATTACGAAAATTTTATAATTTTCTAAAATAGATTATTAATAATATAATTTATCTAATATTACATTTAAAACATTTTAATAAATTATTTATATTTTTAAATTAATTAAACAAAAAGATGTTATCAATACAATTCATTATGTTTTACTATTCACTAAAAAACTATTCTGTTGAGAAAATATTCATATATTCATTATAAAATTATTTTTTTCATGTTTATTTACAAAATAATTTTTTTCACATAAAGATTATAAAATTGAAAAAAATAACTTTTAAAATAAGTGTTCAGAATGTGATGAAACTATTCTATAGAATAATATATTTTTAAAACATAAAACAAGATTTATTATTATCCCAATATTATAAAAAAATTAGATGAATGAATAAACATATTATTAAATATATAATATATACATTTTATTAGAATAATAAACAAAAGGTAAATAATTAACATTATTATGATAAAAACACATCGTGTTCATTAAAAGAGTTGTTTTTAGAAAACATTTCTTTACATTAAAATTATTTTTAATTTCATTTATAACAAATTGATAAAAAATGAATTTATTATATTCAATTGTAAAATATATAATTTTCAAATTTTATTTTTTCCATTTCATACATTACAATGTTATTTTTAGGTTATAATGGTATGTTTTAAATAGTAATTTTAATAGTATATTATGGATCACCAAAACTTATTGTTGTGTATAATGCATGCTATTAAAGAAATTACATTTATTTAAGAAAATATTTCATAAAATAAAATGATTTTACACCCTTATACTTATTGGATGGTAATTTCTTGGAAAATATTTTAGTTGAAGAATTCATTTTTAATCTTGATGGAGCATGATACGATGTCCTCCAATTTTTGAAATATTTGAGTGAACAAAAACTTATGAAAGATTAGTTTTTTACCATAAATGAATTTATCAATGTTACTTGTTTGATTTTTACATAATCAACATTTTGAGTTTCTAATCTGGTAAATATTTAATCATATTCCTCAAAATTGTATCCTTTATTTTTCCTTATATTGTGGATTGACTCTCTACAACAACATTATTCTAAAAATGGTTTTTTTAAAATAATGTAACATTTAATGTATTCCACCATTTAAAATTTATATCCTTTGACTTTGTAGTGTTCTTGATTAATAACCAACGTTAAATTACACTTCTATTATGATTATACACTTCCATGATATCATTGTAGCATTTATTACAAGGGAAACTAGGAAATATATTCTCCAAGGTATTGATCCTTCACTTTTCTACTAATGTATTCTCAATCCTATTATATGATAGTATTTTGTGTCTCTTGAAGTTGCCAAAAAAATTTCAGTATGTTTGGAGTGAGTAGGATTCTCCATATGAGAAATTTTTTTGGTCATAACATCTGAAAAAAATGTTAATAGAGTTATAATTTGTTCTCCAGTAGATACAGCTTCGTTGTCTTTTCTTGGAGTGAAATCCCTACATTGATTTCATACATTGTCACCATTTATATTCATTCTTCTAGGATATATTTATAAATAATGTAATTTACAATATTAGATTATAAAAATAAAAAATATAAATATGTGTGTATATTTTTATTCTAATGTATCTTTGTAAATAAATTAATATTATATATATACATAATAACAAAATAAAACACCTATAATCCTTGTTAATTTCTATATAAAATGAAAATATTTTCAAATCATTCATATAGATTTGTAAGGAATCGAATAATTTATTGAATATTATCATCAAAGAGTTTCTATAAATGTGTTCCGTCTTAGGACCACTCAATCTGAACTATGGTAAAAGTTAGTTGACACTCAATGAACATATTTTATATTGTTTACCCCTAGGTTTATTTTTTCACAATTGTATCCACAAGCAAATATCCATACATGGTAATAATTTCTAGGAAATCACACATTATTTACCCTTCTAAAACTTCATGATATTATCCAATATATAGACATATATATAAAGTATATCATATTATTATGTTCTCTAATCTATGTTTTCCTAAATATATTTCCCAAGGATTATACTAAACATTCATTAATACTATATATAACACCCCAACAATAGTAATCTATAATAGATGTTTATCTTACTACACAAACACAATAATCAATAGATTTCATCTTATATGATTAAATATACTAATAATATTAGGTGACTATATAAAAATGTTATTATCACATAAAATTAAAAAACATGGAATAAAACATAAAAATTCACCATGGATATAATTATTTCTTATTTTATATCTTTGAAATCATTCATTGATTCCATCTATGTATCTTTGGAAAAGGAAAAAAAATAAAGGGTGAGATCATATTCTCTTTAAGGGAATGTGTAGAACAAAATATATCATAGAAAAAACAACTATTGAATAATATAAAAATGATTAATAATAATAAATATAATATTAAACTAATAACATAAAATAATAACACGTCAATGGATGAAATATGAAAATAAATAATCACATGTATAAAAATAACTAGTTTAATATTGAAAGAATGAATAATATCTTACATCATAATTTAAAAATAAAAGTCTTTTCCTAAGAATTTATATATAAATAGGTAAAATGTCTTCGAAATACATAAACTAGTTTTTCTCCTTTTGACACATAGATGCATCAAGGGGTTATAACAGGGCCTTCTTGTAACTTTTGTAGTAAATGTACTCATTATATGAATGAAATGTATAATAATTTACCACATAATAAATACAATTATTTTTATGATAAAATTTTCATATGATATGTTAATATTCTACCAATTCAATAAATAATAAAAATTGATCATACACCATATCAATTAATAAGGTGGAATTTGTAATTAATGTTCATCCCTAGTAAATCTTAAGATTCATCAATGGATGTTAAAGTAGATTAAAATATATGTTTTAAAAATTTTATTCTTTCTTTGAAAAACATGAGAAAAATATAATTTTCATTCAATAAAAGTTAAAATTAAAAATTCCTTAATATTGATTAAATTACTTAATTTAAAAATAAAAAATAAAAAATAAATATTATTCCAAAAAAATCATAGTTATAAGAATTTTTTTCCGTTCAATATATGACGATAAAATATTATATTAAAAAAATTTATAAAAAATTAAAAATAATCTTATATGGAAAATGAAAATAATATAACATATAATAAATTGTATTTAAAGTCAAATAATATTTAAAAAAATAAAAAATTATTGGATCATAGTAAATATTTGTTGGAAAATGATAAGTAGAAAAATGATATGTAGGGAAATGATTCCAATCCAAAATGAGAATTTGGTCAATTTTAGAGATAAAAAAGTTCTTCCTAGATTTATGTACAAAAGAGTTGACAATTAAAGGAAAACAGGTAAAATCCACAGATAACCATATAATAATTGAATAAATGGAATTTAAAATACATAGATATTATAATTTCCATAAATGAATATTCAATCATAAAAATATGATATTGAAGAATAAAACCCTACACGATTCTTCATCATTATGAGACATTTAGTTTATTCTTTAGGAATCAATTTTTATTTATTTAATACTCTCTTAATAAAAATTTTCTTAAATATATTTCATGTGTCAATTTATTTTTTAGTGGCTCCTTGAACAACTTTTTTGTTTTGTTAAAGGAAAATAGTTATATTTATACATTAAAATTCATAATAATTAGAATTTAATAACTATAGTTATTTTCATATTTATTGTAGTATATTGAGATTGAAAATGAAATACTATTTTTGATAGTATATAAGATATACAACACCATGCTTAAATGAACCATTGAATATTATTATTAATATTTTATTCTTATAACATAGCCATTGAATTGATATGTGTGAATATGATTTAACAAATTATGAAATATATATTTAATGTTTTTTGTCAATAAAATCTTTATGAATAATTATTAGTCAAAAAACACTTTATTTTTTTAGTGAAGTCAGTTTCTTATTAAAAAGATTATTTTCATAAAAAATTGATTTAATTTTAGTTTATGATCATATATTATTAATAAATTCTATAAATTTTTTAAATTTTAATTTTTAGAAAATATATAACTATTTAAACTCATATTTAATATTTTTTGTGGTGAAATTTTGGTATTTTTTTGAAAAGAGTTATTTTTAAATGAATACAAAAAATACAAACTTTTTTAGAAACTGTATTTTTTACATGTTTTTAAAAATGAAAATTATATTCTAGATTAGCTAAAAAATAAAAATGATCCTTTTTTAATAATAATACAATTATTTTTATTTAAATGAATATTACACATATAATTTCTATAAAAAAAAATTCATACTTAAAAAGCAATTTTTCTAAAAAATGAGGATTCATTGAATTCTTTGGGCTTAATTTGAAAATAAATTCATTCAACACAATGAATATAATCATGAATATTTGAATCCAAATTTGGAGTCATAATGTAAAAATTTGGTAAATATTAAACTTTTTTATAGTTATTATGAATAGTAATCATATTTAATTTTTTACTACAGTGAAGGTAAAATGGGTTAATTAGTGGTAAAAATAGTTTGATAAAGACTAATAACTATAACATTTCTATTAATTTTATTAGATCTATATATTTCATCCATAATCATCTAAATATAGAATATGTGACCTTTTTTTGTGATTTGGCCATGATTTTGACCTTTATAATATTTTATTTATTGAAAAGTCAAAAATTACATTCTATTTGTTTTATTATTTTTTATTATATTAAATACGGATAAAAATATTGTATGTTCAATTATAAATGTTTATTTGAAATATAATTTTTTTATTTATAATGGTATATTATTTCTATTTCTATATAATAAAATAATTTCCTTATATTCTATTGAAACACGAACACAACATTTCATCAATAAATAGAGAAAACAAATAAATGTTTGAAAAGATATTAAAATTTGTACATTTTTAATGATTTATATAGTTAAATAAATTTTTTGAATATTATAAAATATTTAAGTTGTTTTAATTGTTTATATTTTAATTCAAAAAAATTCATAATATTTTTAATGTTAAATTAAATTAATATTGTCAAAATAATATTAATGATATTTTACGTTAAATAATATTTTTTATTGATTTTAAATTCCTAAAATTATATTTTCAGCTAAGTGATTATAATATGGTTTAAAATTTCACTCAAGATTTATTTATAGGACTATTTTTAATAACTTTAATCCACCCCTCATTATATATGTCTTATTATTGGCATAAATCAATCCATATATGGCTTAATGTGTTATTCAAAGATAGTTATCTGATGAAGAGGTACAATAGTTAACTGATTTTTTTCGTTTTATTTCATCTTTTACCTCTATAAAATATTCTTAAAGATGATAAAATAAAATAATATTTATTATAATTATTTATTATTATTTTAATATCATATCCTATAGCCATCTTATCTTCCATCAAATAGGGAAAAACTGTTATTCATGTGTACAGTGGACTATTATCTCATGAATCGACATAATTCGTATTCTATCAATTCCTCTCATGGATGGTTATAGAAAATGGATTTATTATTTATATATATTATTTTCATGATACATTTATCATTCTATTTAATTAATTTAGCTACTATTTTCTTACTATTCCACTTATTAAAAATGATAACAACATTCATCTGTATGTGTGGCCTACCACCTCCTCTAAGAGATGTGATTTTTTAATAATTGAATCACTTAGATGATATATATATGTGTATTTAAAGAATTATTATGGTATTAATTATATAATGATAATTATTTAATGTTAAAATAATACTTTCCTACATTTTAGCATTATCATTGAAAAAGGTAATCCTTACTCATGCGTATATACATCCTACTGTATCAATGATTATGACATAGTTAAATTTTAAAAATAATAATTCATACTACGTTTTAAATGGAAAATTGATATATAAAAATTACATTTTTTTAGTGATTATTATTCTATATTAAATTTTATCACTAACCTCTTTGACCATAGTCAACCTACTAAATTAATATTTGATATATAAGCAGAATATCATTAAAACGTTTGACATGAGTTTAACTAATCATGTGATTGTATATAACTTTGTATTAAATAAAAAAAGTGAATAATGAAATTTTATAAGGTACATATGAATTTAAATAATTCACATATTTATGTTATTTAGGATTATAAAGAAAAAACATGATGAGTCAAAGAATAGGTTAGAAAAAATTTAACTAAAATCATAATTTTAAATGTTTTAATAATTTATTTTATAAAAAACATTCTTCCATGTACTTATTATTAAAATTATTTTATGGGTTTCTTTATTTGAAAATATATGAATTAAAAAGGTAATTTTATGAAACTTTTTTACTTTCTTTCATTTATTTTTAATGGGGAATCATTATATAGAATGTTTTGAAAAAAGGGAAAAAGTAATGTTTTATTTTAAATCAAATAGAGTTAACGTTTTTTCTCATTGATATAAATAATATTTCATTTCTTTATTCCTTTATAAGATTTTGTGTTTTCATCATATCAAAAAAACTATATCACTTTTTTGGGTTTTTTTAAATAGGTTTTTAAAATGAAAGGGTATTTTTTTATCTAAAAAAAGTTGTCTGCAAGAATTCAACAAATCTTCCACGGTTTTTATGATAAAAGATGCAAGAATAAATTTCTTTATTCATGATTTGGTAAATGAACATTATATTTTATGATGGGTGATCAAGACACAAAATATTTTATGGGTGACCCTGATATAGCTTATATGATAGGTGAGACTAATATAGCTTAGAGGATGAGTGAACCATATATATCTTATATTATGGGTGTGCCCAAATATCATTTTAATGCATTGAAAAATGTTACTTATCATTATTGAAAAGAAGTAGTGTTTTTACTAGAAAGGATTCCCTTATGGATTTAACCACCTAAAATTATTTTTAATATAAGTTATCAATATAATTTTCTATGTTTCCTGAATGGGGTTTTAATTACGTTTTATGAATTTTAATATTTTTATATGGGAAGATGGTCTGTTTTTTTCATGTGGAAATTACATTATATTTTCAATGAATAATGTGACTTAATTAATAATTGTATGGTTTTTCATGTTTTATTACACCACTAATTAAATGTTTTGTTTTCATAACATCTATTCATATTCCAATCTCATATTTTATCTTTTTTTATAGGGTTTTATGATGTTTAATAAAAAAGAATAATTCATGTTAAAATCTATGATGATTTTTCATGAAAGGAAAATATGTCACTTTTTATATAAAATATGTTTTGAAAAAAATGATTCTAGATAAGAAATTCACACATTGTAGAATATAGATTTTTTATTTTGACTTCCATGTAATTATATAATACTCTAAACCATAATGAACCTAATGTACTTGAGAAGGTTAATTATAGATTATTATCTTTTGAATATGTAATGTTTACGGCTGGATCAGGATATTTGTTTTCAGATGAAAGGATCAAATAAAATTCATGATTATAATGTTTGTTTGTGATATTAAATTAAGAGTTACTAAATCCATTATTTTTTAGTATTTTTAGGGTTAATAATATGTTAAAAATTAAAAAACATTTTTTTAATGTTATATGTGATGATATTTACTTGTGAATAAAGATAATTAGGGTGTTGTTTTATTGGTTTTATGTGTATATAACCCTTAAGTTTAAGGTATATGATTATATGAAAATATTTTTCTCACATTTTTGGGGATATATGGAGAAAGGTATGAGATATAATTTAAGGTTAGAGAATTCTATACTATTGGAGTTATTATGGTTATTTTTGAAAATTTATTGCTTAATGTATTGCATAATTTGTATTAGTGTTATCTTTATGTGGTCGATATTAATTGTAGCATAAAATTATTAATTCCATGTTTTAATGATGTTCTTTTATATTGATTGAACATCATTTATCACGATGAAATAAATGGACCTCACACATCATTCATAAATATTCTAGATTATTTAATTATCACAATCATAAAAAATCTTATTCATAGGATTTTGAAAAGTTTTTGAACATCCAAATCACCTTCCTAAAACTAATCGATATTTATAACACCATTTTATTTCTCCAAAATTTATATTCATCAATGTATATAATTTATTTTATTTCAAAACAATCTCAAATAGTCCTCACATTAAGTTGGAAAGATCACCAAGGACATTAATATTTCTTTTTTGGAGATATGGACTACATGCTAGAGGCTAAATGGGATATCAACAGTATAAAGGAAGACCCTGATTTCCAAATTTTATGCATTAATTATTTTCTTATATTATATGAATAAAATATGATTTAGTTAACATGGATGAATCATAAGGACTTATATCAAATTTTTTATTTATAGGAATATAGTATTAAGTAATAAGACAAAAAATAATGGTAAAATTATTAAGAACAATGTTAAATAAATGATATTTTATTCATATTTATTCTAATATATTCTAAATCTGATGAGAATCATGAAACACATAATTATTATTAAATAATATATTTTGTTTTCAAAATATGAAAACAAATTTTAGATAGAATTAATACCTATGAATGTAGTTTTAATAAAATGTGATAAGTTTTAGAGAATCTCATTAATGGACATATCATAAATGGATAAATAAACCTTTTGTTTAATATTTTCTAATGGTAAGGAAATGAAATTCAATTAATATTTTTTGAATTTTTTGGAAAATAGAGAAATATTTAAAATCATAGAGGTTTAAAAACTATTTGATTCTTTTCATCATATTATTGGGAATATTATCGGAAATATTTTGATATTGTTTAATAAAAAATTATTCCCGTCACATAGGAAAGGCCATGGGGCTTAAACCTATAATCTAAGGGTTACAAGGGTGAAAAAACTAAAATATCTCTATTTGATGTAAAAGTTTGAACTAAATTTGGAAAATGACATAAAATTTAAGATTTAGTTGATTTTTTAATCATTTTTTTAAATAAGTAAATATAGAATTCAAAATTTATTATGAGATTAATTAATTTATTTTATTTTTGTAGTATTTCACATATTTTGGAACATAATATGATTATGGTAAATGGAAATATTATTCAATAAGATGGTATTTTATCGTAGTAGTAATGGTTACATTTTCTTTTTTAGACATATATGATTTTATACTGTCTTTATGTTGATTTAAATTATTTATAGAGATGAATATAAAATATTTATGATTATATGTTATTAAAATATATATTTTTGTTATCAAACATAAAATGGGATTGATTTTAATTTGCAATAAATTTTAATTCTTTATGAAATAATATATTTTTAAATCAATATAATTTTGTGGTTCAAATATTAGTCAGAAATATTTTGAATAATAATAATGATTGTAACTTATGGAATGATCTATGTTGAACCTTTACTGATATTGTTGGATTTTATATATAAATGAATTATTACTTCAAATTAGGGGTTTTTTCATTTTTGGTATTATCTTAAATTGTTGTAAATGTTATGATATTACATTTTGTCTAAAGATAAAATGAGTATATTTTTTCCTGTTGTGGAATTATGTGATCTATTAGAAGTTGATTTTTTTCTTCTAAAATAAAAAATATATTCTTCAATACACATTAATTGGAGAAAAATATTAGATCGTAGTTGAAATTGATTTTTTGGATTAAATTATACTTGTAATGTAAGTATATTTTCCTTCTGTTCACTTTATATATTCCAAGTAATTAATCAACTCTAGGAAAAAGGCCATGAAAACATAATTTTGTCCTATTACCTATAATTCCAAGGAATCTATGGTATTTTTCACACCACTTTGGTTTACAGTTTTGTGGTCACTAAAATTCTCATGAACATTCATTTTATTGTGATCAATGATCTATTACACTCTTTATAATTATTTTGGAATTATTTATTCATCTATTTATATATTTTTACATCTCACTATTTTTCTCATATTTGAAAACATAGTTATTTTTATTCTTAATGACATTCATAATTCTCTTTCCCAATTTTTAAGATGATGTTTCGTTAACCATTTTTATGATGTGAGATTTAATCAATTATATTTTAAAATTTCAGAAAGTCTATTATTGAGATCAAGTTAAAATTGAGAGGATTAAATTTGTAAAAGATGGTAATGAAATATCCTTAGATTTTAAAAGATAAACTATGTCTGATTGTGCACAAGATGTGAAACATCGATCTTAAATGAAACACATGATATAATTATTTAAATACTACCATTATAACATATCCATTGAATTGGAGGTTATGAATAGGTTAATTTTACTATGATATATATATATATATATATATATAAAGTTCTAAATAAAGTCAAATGCATCGATTAATTCTTTTTAAATAATAAATCATTTTTATATAAATACATTTTATTATTTAAAAATTTATTTTCTTAAAAAATAATTTACAGAACCTATAGAGATATTATTTAATAACAAAATATAACATTTTTTAAATTTAAATTAAAAAAATATCTTAATGGGAAATTTGTATATTTTTTGGAAGATATTAATTATTCAATGAATAGTGAATAATACTATTTTTATAAGAACCATAATTTTTCAAGTATTTACAATAAAATATTCTATTACTAATCAGTTTTGAAATATAAATAGATAATTTGGATTAATAAAAATCAAACTATAGTCTTTGGAATGTATTTTATAATTCAATTTCCTAAAAAAACATTTTTATACTTAAAAATAAATATTTATGAAAAACTAATTCCCCACATTTTGCTAGAATAAATTTAAATTAAATTCTTTGACATATGTGAATTTAATATCAAAAAATGAATTAAATATTTAGAATAATCAGGAAAAAATTTCGTAAATATTTCAATTTTATTTTTATTAATTAGGAATAGTAAAATCTTTAATTTTTTTAAAATGATAAAATTAAAATAAGATAATTAAGGGTAAAAATAATGTGATAAGGTCTAAAAAGTATCCCAATCATATTAATTAAATATATTATATTATTTTCTTTCATCCATAATTATCCAAACATATAATATATGTCATTTTTTTCATTATTCATTGATTTTGATATGTGTAATTTTTTATCAATAGAAAAATAAAAAATTTCAATCACATTTATTTATGATCTTCGAAAATGATCATTGGGATGGAAAGAATGTTATTTCTATTAAAAATAGTTACAATAAATATAAATTAATTTTTAATGATAATTTATTTATAATTTTTTGCAATGAAATAATTACTATAGATGCTTATTCTACGCCAAAATTATATTTATTAAATACATTGAAAAAGTAAATAAATGATTTTAATAATTAAAATTTTTTAAAATTTGACTAATTTATAGTATCCCAAAAATTATTTAGATAATTATAATATTTTTGGTTTTTTTAAAGTTTTTTAATTGTTATTTGTATTATTCATGATATTTGTAAAGGAAAATTAAATGAATAATGTCAAAAAAATCACATTAATGATATTTAGTAAAAAATAATATTTAAATACATGATTTATAATTACCAAAAATCAAATAATTAATCACGTGGCATGGATATGGTTTAATGTATAGAATATCGTACAATTATGGCCAAATTCCCCTTTTATGGTAATTATCAACAACCCAAAAATGTAAAAAACATTGTTATGACAGTATTAATCAAAAGGGTTAATAGATGGTTAAATGAAAATAATATGAAGGAAAAAATCAATTACAATTGTCTAATATTTATTTTTTGACTTTACTTAGACTCATCTTCATCACATATAAGAATCAAAAAAATTTAAGTGATTTAAAAATGAAAATTAACTTATATTAATTTAATACTTTAAAATTTTCCATGAATGTCTCACCCTACACATATAAAAAGGGTGCCTCGTATCCTATTTTCAACATAGTTAAAAAGAATAATGGGATGGAAAATACATTCCTATGTCCCTATAATGTGTAAAGATATTAAAAATATTAAACATATGACTTGATCTATCCTATTGGTCCTCAAAACTCCTTTTATATCATGAATGATCTAAATTCTTCTTCATATTCTTAGGTACATGCAACCAACATCATTAAGAATTACCAATATTTGGGTCTCCATAAAATTATTCTTTCATAATGGTTGTAAGGGGTCAGAAAATGTTCTTTTAATTAAGTAAATATTCAATCAAATTCATGAAAATATTTATTAAAAAAATAGTTTGAATGGGTCTTAATAATTTAGTGATTTAAATTATTCCATTTAAATCGTTAATTAACTGTGCTATGAATTAAACACGATCAATTTTCTTCTTCAAATAAAGAGTACCTAGATATGGGATTTTATTTATTTCCTCATTTTAATAACACCATTGAGAATGGGTATTTATTCATTTGTCACAATATGAATACCCTATTAATAAAAGGTAATTCATTTCATGCATGCTCATATAAAATATGAGTGCATCTCAAATACCCATTCAACTATTTACCTTCTTCTTCTTCATGTGGGTAATTGTTCACCCATGCCTTATTCTAATAAATCGAGGGATCCTGGTTTTCTTATCCTTATCATGTGAAAAGGTCACTCATAGATCGTCTTATTTCATTAATTTATGCATGTATCTCAATCAATTGATAAAATTGAGTTCATAATACATCACACGAGCTTTTGATTTATTTTGGCAGTAATGCTTCTATCTTGAAACACCCAAAAGACATAGGTGTTCTTTGTCTATTTATATATCTTCTACCACCCTTCATGTATAAATTATCAAATACATGGGATTTCATGATTTGCTTGCTGGCTTTTTGACCCTGCATTTCGGATTTGGTTTTCCTCGATTTGAATTTGGTTTTCCGGGATTTTCTTTTTGGAAGAACTTGCGATTTTCTTTTGGAAAGTACTCGTGTTTGCAGTGATGATGTATTGTTGTTGATGAAAGCAATGGTGATGTCTTGTTGAAGGCTGAAATCAGTGGCATGGTTATGGCAACCGAAGAGGAGAATTCAGGTGGCCATGAAGACTGTTTGAAGTGATATGTGTTGTTTAATTCAGTTATTTTGGATTTTGGACTTCGGAGTTTGGATTGTGGGTGATCGGTTGATGTTTGGAGGTTCTCACTAACCCAAAAAGTTACTTATTTGAAAATAAAAAAAAAGAAGTTTGAGTATCTCATTAAAACACTAGGAGGATTGGTTTATTCTACTCTTCATCATGAGGATTGAAAAACAACCAAACCACACTTATTTTTTTTTATTTGATTCACATGAATTCAATGAGGAGATGAATTCATGAATTATTTCAATCATACCTATGAATTTAATTCAGCATAAACTTCATCCAAGAAAATCTACTTTAATAGACATCCTCATCGTTCTGCTTCTTATATTCATGAATTTCTATTCATGAAAACCATCTGTATTGTGTATCTCAGAATTTACTAGATGATATGAGATTTATGTGTGCACCTCATATATATTATTTTATTTGACCATGATCTTTGTTGGTCCATCATGGAAGAATATTCGCTTCACATAACCCTTGACTATGGCTGGAGAAATATGAAGGTGCGGGATGATCATATTATTTAAATAAGTGAGATCGAAGGGTCACAATTCTATCTATGTTTTTAGAGAAATAGAAATAGTCCTTTATGTAGTCCCACATAAGTTTTTCACTATATCATGTTTGTGTTTTATTATTTAACCACTACCTAAATCAGGCATAAAACCCAGACCCCCTGCTTCCATACCACCATGTAGGGTGGCACCGCTTCTCCTACCATGAACTATGCATGGCATGATTTCCTCTATATTCCTTATACATGGTGTAAACACCCAGAAATTCCATGTAATTTTTTTAATTAGAAATCAATTTTATGAGTCTGCAAAAATTGACGGAGCATGATTTCGAGGCCTAGTGTGGTCGGAATGAATTTCTGAACTATTTTTGGGTACATTCAGTAAACATGCAAGAGGGATTCTGTAACTTTTGAACCGGTGCTCAGAATTGAAATCTGAGGACACTGTTGAACTCGCAACGTCGATATTATCCTAATAAGACCTTCACCTAGACATTAGTAGGTCAATGGTGGAAGTTAGTTTTTCACTTATTTGTGGAAGAATAGAAAAATATTTAACATTATTTATTTTTCTTGTATCCTCCTTTTGATTTATAGAGGTGGGGACTACAAGAGCTTTAATCCTCCCAATTTGAAATCAATGGTGGGCATAACCTAGACCCTTCATTAAATTGGGGGAAACACTTAAAATTCTCTAATTAATTGTGCCAACTCTCCAATTATTAATTGATCCATTTATTTATTGTTCCAACGTAAATTAATAGTAGAAACATATTTTTAATTTATGTTGGAATTTATCCTTTTTGGTTTCGGGGGAAATCATTGGAAAAGTGTATTTTTGGAGGAGGCTCATGAGGAAGAAAAATTCAAACCAAGAAGGAATCGAAGAATGGAGGATCGTCAAACAAGTGGCGTTATTGGAGGAGGCTTGCTTCAGGATCGAAAAACGACAATCCGTCTTCAACAGCGAACTATCTCCCACGGACCCTTCGTGGTAGGGTTTATTGTTGTTTTAAATACTAACTTACTCATTCTTGAGTTTCATCATGATTCAAGTATGAATTATGCCTCTTTCTACCATTCTAATGCGGAGGGTGCGGGACAACCGAACATGGACCGACCTCTCTACAACCGATGTTGTTTGGATGTTATTTTCGTGATGGAGGAGGAAATCGAATTGTGAGGGCATTTGGAACTGATGGGACTCAGGAGTGGAAGCTAACACTACGGCCGGTCGCGATGAAGGTGGTGGTGCATCCGCACTGCAGGAGAAGAGCGGCGGCCAATCGGCCGGGGCAGAGCAGGGGTGGTGGCACTCGTCCGCACTGCCCGGCGGAGAAGAGCAACGACCCTGTGAAGTAGAGGAAAGTCGAGGTGGGTCTGACTTGACGCCAGCCACCTATGAAGGCATAGAGCGTGACTGCGCCATGCGAAGGAGGAAGGCTGGCCAACTAGCCAACCGCGAGCCGAGTGGATGCCGCACCACTGGTTGTAGCACCACGTGCCACCGCACCGCGAGCCGCTGCACTGCGGGCCACCTAGTGTGGGACGGGCCATGCAGTGTCAATGGGCCGAGTAGGACCCAATGGGTTTGGTAGGACACAACGGGCTGGGTAGGACCCAAAGGGCCGGGTCGGATCCTGCGGGCCTGGTCAGCCTGACCGGGTCAGACCGGACCCAGACCAACTTCGACACTTTTCATTATTTTTTCCATATCATGAGATACGTAAATTCATTTGAAGAACCTTCTATGGCATCAGAAACATTGGATCAAGACGGTCATTTTGGTATACCCCACTTTGGTTTTGTATAAAGTTCGGGGTACGACTGGGTTGGATCGAGCACAAATCCAACCAGGCCCTCAAGACTAAAAGGCTAATAACTTACAAACTGAGCATCCGATTGACGCACTGTTTGTTTCATTGAGACCTCTTTTATGTGGAATTCTTTTGGGATACTTATTCGTGGGACTTCATGGTAGTTGGTGTATCAAACTGTGGCTTGAGGAGAGGACCCTCCTGGAATTAAGCGAGATTAGTGCAGGAACCCAGTAGCTGGCTGTAACGTGAATAAAGATCATTGATCCTAAGTGGACCAAAATCTATCGATCTGGTGTGGGTTAACACCCATAAGATTTTGTGTTGGTCAGCGCTCAGTGATTCTGTGTGGGTTAGTGCATACAGACCATGTGTTGGTTAGATCTCATCGATCCTAGGTGTTTTAGCGCATACCAATCCTACGTGGATCAGATCCTGTGTGGGTTAGTGGGCGTTATTACCTATTGATCCTGTGTGGGTCAGCAGCAGTGCTACATAACAGAATAAGTTGATTTAGCTTACGAATAATCATCTATATTCCTGTACTTATGTTATACCTGGTGGGAACTTAGTATTTACCTTTTTTGTAATCTTCTATGTGGCATACCTTTGTGGTACATTCCTTCATGGGGATGCCTTTGCGGTATCCTTTTGTGTGGTGTACCTTTTTGGTACTTACCTTCGTGGTGAAACCTATGTGGTATTATTATGTGTGGCATTACCTTTTTGGTACTCACCTTTGCAGTATCCTTATGTGTGGCTCACCTTTGTGGTACTTACCTTTGTGTTGATACCTATGTGGTAATCTTCTATGTGGTGTTACCTTTGTGGTACTTACCTTTGTGGTGTTACCTTCGTGGTATTCCTTCCTATATGGAACAATTGTGCTTTTGGATTTTGAGTTGTACCTTGTGTTTCCTCAAGAATGAGATGGGTATACTTGATAACTTAGGTATATGTATGGGCATATATCTATGTAGGGTTGATAGTTTTCATCACAATTTTTGGTTTATCCTTTATGATTTTTGAGAGGCCTTCGAGGGTCTCAGAGGTCCCTACTAAGTATCATTATACTCACCCTTGAACGGGAAATGCATACACCTTGTTGTGTTTGACAACGCTGACTGATGACGAGGGTACTGGGACTGGAGGTAGCTCGGAGGTGGACCTTAGATGAGGTATACCACAGATATGAAAATTTGAGATATGTACCTACCCTTCAAATAGGATACTTGGCAGGTGTTCATAGGAGCTGTTTTAGTTTACTTGTACCTTCCTGTTTTCTTGTACTTTCCAAATGGTCTTGTATTCTAGCCCCTTTTACTTACTGTTCTCACTTTTTTTACTATACGGTGTACTTGTGTTCATATCTTGTTGGGTGCTTGGTTGTGTGGGATTACATGATATAAAAGCAATGCCTTCCTTGTATTAGGGAATACGCCCTTTGGTGCTAGTCGCCAGCCCCTGGCCTATGGATGGTAGGCTTGGGGTTGTCATGGGACGGGCCATGGGGGACAGGTCGTGAGAAATTCGTATCAAATGAATCGGTTCTACCATAGAACATTTTACTCTTATCTTTTTAACAACTATAGTGTTTAGTATAGTGAGTATAGTTATCATTTTTGGGAATCCAGTGTTGGTGCGGTGACCGACATATCCATACACGGGGACCCTGACTTCTGATTTCTGACTCAGTTGATGAAAAAATTAATTGCATGTGTGTTTGGAAAAGATTTCATTGTGAACTCTTTGAAACAGCTCACTAGGTATAACTTATTTACCGTAGCACACCTGTTTCTTTTCAGGATTCCTCCAGGCATACTACTAGATATAGTTCTGAGTATAGTATGCGATGATAGTCCACCGAGGGACAAGGTCTCGATACATGGACCTCTTTCAGTAGTGGCACGAGTAGAGGCATCAGTAGTACCATTACCCGTTGTTCCACTGATGCCACCAGCCCTGGTAGTAGAGGGTTCATGCTGCTTGAGCTTGTTTCAGGAGTTCCAGAACCAGAGGCCACTGAGGTTCAAGTGCGAGACAGACCCGCATGTGGATGACGATTGGCTGGAGGCTGTGGTGAGAGTCTTCCAACTAATAGGGACACTAGCTGATCTCATGGTGATCCATGCCACCAGTCTTCTACAGGCTATAGAAGGCAGTTGGTGGAGCTTGATACTCCATGTTGATGACGAGGTGTCACTTCTCTGGGTAGAAAAATAGAGCCTGTTTCGAGCAGAGTTTGTCTCGGCGACCCTTCGCGTAGTTCCCATATAAGAGCGTCTTATTTTGCAGCAGGGTTACATGACTGTGTATCATTACTCCAAAAGGTTCACTGACCTCTAACGCTACTCCATTAATATGGTGCATGAACCATTCTTCAGGGCCTGGACATACGAGCATGGAATCATGTGGGAGATCAGGGCTTTGATGATTTCTCTCAACATCCTGACGTAGGTGGGGGTGTTAGATAGAGACCTCTTAGTGGAGAGTTTTCCTGCTGAGTAGTCAACAGTAGTGAGACCCACCACTGGGCATCTCGTAGCAGAGTCTTCTATAGCTGTCAGTAGACATATGTCAAAGAGGTCCTAGAGGACCAGACTGATAGGTGGACGATTGTAGGATTGAGGGTCGGTTGTGCGAGGCACCGAAGATAGAGTCAGTCATACGAGGAGCAGGCAGTGTTTCACAAGCGGCGGACATGGTCACATGACTCATGACTTCCAGAACCATCGTACAGATGATCAGAATATGGTCGAAGGAACGCCCGAGTAGAGAGAGAGGTTTGACCGAGGAGGTCCGCAGGGAGAAGGCAGATGTGGCAGAGGAGCTGGTCGTGCAACTGGAGGTGGGAGACGGTTCGAGATGTTTCCACCACCACCATTAGGTGGTCCACCCCGACCATAGGGAGCAAGTGGACAGGGGCGAGCTCAGCTCCAGGAATCTGAGGCCCATGACCATGGAACTCTGGAGATGATAAGATGAATGAAATGCATCTAATCCACCTTAGCTACAGTTCAAATAAACACAGGTTCTGGTCAATTTTTTATTTCCACTGCCCTCATTCTGATCATAGAGATTCTGATGGATCCATTGGCTCGATCCTTATGGATAGAGACTCTTACAGGAAAGGATTCGATAAATAAAAACTGGTTCCGACAGTGTGTGATTACTCTAGGAGGTCGGAGATTTAGCTGGGATCTCCTATTAGTGGTGTCGAGGCCTTACGACGTTAACTTGGGTATGGACTAGTTATCTGAATTCCATGCTCAGATTGACTGTATTAGGCGCAAAGTGAGGTGTGTCCGCACATATGGGACTAGGTCTACCTTCACTGGCGAGAAAGGAGCATTTTTAGCATAGGATTGGCAGACCCGGAGGAGGGTGCAGCCGATCACTCATCAGTTGTCTTTCCTTTCCATCAAAGTGGTTGATGTGGAGAGTCCGAGTTATCCTGTAGTGGTGGACTAGTACACAGATGTTTTCCCTAATGATGTTTTGGGACTACCTCTTCAAAGATAGGTAGACTTTTACATTGACTTGTACCCAGGGATGGAACTGATATCTATAACAGCATATCGAATGGCTCCCATGGAGCTTCATGAGCTGTGGGTATAACTAGAGGACTTACAAGGGAAGTGATTTATCCGGACAAGTGTTTTCCCTTGTGTAGCCCCAATTTTGTTCCCCAAAAAGGCGTATAGGAGTTTGATACTTTGTGGTGACTATCGGCGCCTGAACCAGGTGACTATGAAGAACAAGTACCCACTACCAATTATTGAAGACCTCCTTGATCAGCTAAAATGATCACAGTGGTTTTCGAAGATAGACCTCAGATCATGCAATCATTAGCTCAGAGTACGGGTAGAGGATTTGTAGAAGACATATTTCAGATATCGGTATGACCATTATGAGTATTTGGTCATGCCTTTTGGCATGACCAATGCTCCAACAATGTTAATGGGACTCATGAACAAGATATTTTGACCATACCTTGATCACTTTGTATTGGTCTTAACCTTGGAGATGTGGTGACATTACTTGATGGGCGAACATTTTACAGTCTACTCTTATAAAAAGAGTCTCGTGTATATCTTCTCTCCGAAGGACCTGAACCTGAGGCATCGACATTATCTTGAGTTCCTCTAGGACTATGACCTTGAGATAGTCTATACTCCAAGGAAGGGGAATGTTGTCACAGATGCACTCAACAGGAGATCTGGTATACAGCTTCTAGGTGAGGCGACAGAACAGCTGGCCGCTTTACAGATATCCATTGTGGAACGAGATGGATCAGATTTTCTTCAATCTCTTTCAGTATCATTTAGTCACTCCCCCACTTCTTCAGCGAGTCAGGGAGGCGCAACGTGGGGACACTGTCTGAGAGGCTAGACGTGCTCAGATATCCATAGGACAGGCACCTAATAGATTTTCTGAAGGTGGGGAGCACGTCATCTTTTCCAAAAGACTATCATGGTGCCAGTGTCACTTCAGGAGGATGTTTTGAGGGAGTTCCTCACATCCCCTCTCGCGGTACATCCTGGAGTGGAGAAGATGTACCAGGATCTCTGATGACAGCACTAATGGCTTGGAATGAAGAAAGCAGTAGCAGAGTTGGCCTCTCGGCACCTCACTTGTCAGCAAGTGAAGGAAGATAATCAGGTATCAGTTGTCTTAGTTCAGCCTTTAGAGGTCCCATAGTGGAATTGGGATGAAATATCCATGGACTTTGTGACCAGACTTCCACATATATCCAGGGGTCATGATTCTATCTAGGTGATTTTCGACCAACTCACTAAGTCAGGCCACTTCCTACCGATCAGAGAGCAGGGTTCAGTAGAGAGTTTGGGATGCCTCAATGTGTTGGGAATTGTGCGGCTACATGGAGTACCCTTGGATATTGTCTTCGATCATGATGCACATTTCACATCTCGACTATGGAAGGGGTTGCAGGAGGATTTCAGGACGCTGCTTCGTTTGAGAACTACCTTCTATCCTCAGACGGATGGCCAGACTGAGTGGACCATTCAGACCCTCAATGACATGCTGGGTGCTTTACCTCGACATCAGTCATAGATCGGAGGATTAATTGCCCTTGGTGGAGTTCGCATACATCAACAGCTATCACTCCACCATTGGGATGACACATTTAAAGGATTTGTATAGTCGACCATGCAGAACACATTTGTGTTGGACTGACCCAAGGGTGTCAGCACTCATGGGACCTAATATGGTATGGGATACCATGAGAAAGGTTCAAATCATATAGGAGTGGATGAAGAATTCATAGAGCATATTGAAGTGTTATGACGATAGGAGATAGAGACCTCTGGAGTTCGAGGATGGTGACCACATCTTTCTACGGGTCTCACCCTAACGAGTTTTGTAGATATTTGTTCAGGGTGACAAGATATCTCCAAGGTTCATCAGACCCTTTCAGATCCTCAGCAGAGTTGGTGAGGTGACTTATGACTTATCTCTTCCTCCTCAATTGAACTAGGGGCATGGCGTCTTCCACGTATCTCAACTGAGGAGATATTCACATGACCCTTCCCACATCACTAACCACGACGTGCTGGACATCGATGATGGGGTGACTTTTGTGGAGGTTCTAGTAGAGATTGAGTATCAATAGGAGTGGGTCTTTTGTGGGAGGTTGATACCTTTGGTGTGTGTACGTTGGAAGAACTAGATCCTCCAGGAGAGCACATAGGAGTGGGAGGCTCAGATTCATGCTCAGCACCCCCACTAGTTCCCTTATATTGAGTTGTGGCTTATGTGGAAAAACCCTAAGGAGGGGAGAATGTAAAGTCCCCAAAATTCAATGTAATTGTTTCTTAATTAAATGGTAATTTTAAGAGTCTATGAAACCTTGATGGTTCATGATTATGGAGCCTGGTGTGCCCAGAATGAATTTCTGAATGTTTTTTTATGTACGTTCAGTAATCATGTAAGCGGGTTTTTGTAAATTTTGAACCGGTGCTCGGAATTGACGTCTGGGGACACCGTTGAACTCGTAGCGATGATATTCTCTTAAGGAATCATTCACCCTGACCATAGTAGGTTGAGTGTGGAAGTTACTTTTTCACTTATTCATGGAAGAATAGAAAAATATTAAACATTTTTTATTTTTCTTGTAACCTCTTTATGATTTTTAGAGGTGGGGACCATAAGTTCTTTAATCCTCAAAATTTAAATTCAGTGGTGGGAACAACTCAAAACCTTCAATAAATAGGGGGAATACCCTTATAATTCTACAATTAATTATGCCAACTCCTTAATTAATTAATTGATCCATTTATTTATTGTGCCAGAGTAAATTAATTGTAGAAAACTATTTTTAATTTAAGTTGGCATTTGAACTTTTGGTTTGGGGGTATCATTGGAAAAGGGTGTTCTTGGAGGAGCCTCTTAAGGAAGAAAATTTCTCACCAAGGACGAATTGAAGAATGGAGGATCATCAAACAAGATGCGTTGTTGGAGGAGGCTTGCATCAGGATCGAAAAACGCCAATCCATTTTCAATCATAGACGATCTCCAACAGAACCTTGGAGGTAGGTTTTATTGTTGTTTTAAATACCCCTTACCCATTTTTGATGTTCTTCATGACTCAAGGGTTAATTAATATGCTCGATATCATTCTAATGTGGAGTGTTCGGGCCATAAAAACATGTCCCGATCTTTCCTCAACCTCTCTGTGTTTGATGCAATTTTCAAGATGGAGGAGGACAGTGATCAGGGCCAGAATTTGGAATCTATGGGACTCAGGAGCAGCGGCTGGCACTCCATCCGGTCATGTTGAAGGCGGAAGTGCGTCCGCACCACCGGAGAAGAGTTGCGGCCCATCGGCCATGACAAAACAAGGGCAGTGGCCGACCGCACGAAGGGGCGGGGACGTGCCTCCACACTTCCCGGTGGAGAAGAGTCATAGCCTTGTAATGTGACAACAATGTGATGTGCGTATCACTCGCCACTAGCCTCCGGTGAAGGAATGGCATGCGAATGCGCCGTGCGGAGGAGGACGGCAGGCCGACTAGCTAGCTGCAAGTTGAGGGGACGCCGCACCGCGGGCCGCGGCACCACGAGCCGCCACATCGCGGGCCACCGCCCCTTGGGCCGCCGAACACGGGCCTAGCTAGGCCGCACCAGTTTACCCGGATGGACCAAATGTGTTGGGTCGGATACCTTGGGTCGGGTCGGGCCGGGACGGTCAGAACGGGTCGGACCAGACCCAGACCTACTTTGACCCTTTTCTCTCTTTCAGCAATATCCTGAGATACGAATGTCTTTTTGACGAATCTTTTATGGCATTAGAAACCTTGGATCGAGACGGTACTTTTCGTATACCTGATATGGGATTTGAACAATGTTGGGTGTGTGGATGTGTTGGATTGAGCACAAATCCAACCGAGTCCTTGGGACAAAAGGCTAATAACATATAGACCGGGCCTCTAATTGACGCACTGTCTATTACGTTGAGGGCCCTTTTAGAAGGATTTCATTTGGTAAACTTCTTCTTGGGACTTCATGGTAGATAGAGTATCGACCTGTGACTTGAGAAGTGGACCCTCCTAGAATCAAGCATTCTTAGTGCAGGAAACTCGTAGCTGGCTGTAACGTGAAGAATGATTATCGATCCAAAGTGGGATAGCATCTATCGATCCTATATGGGTCTGCACCTATCAAATCTTTTGTGGGTCTGTGCTTAGCGATCCTATGTGGGTCAGCACATACTAATCCTATGTGGGTCAGCACTTAGCGATCCTTTGTGGGTCTGTACAAACCGATCCGGCGTGGTTCAGATCCTATGTTGGTCAGCGGGGGTTATTACCTATCGATCTTGTGTGGGTCAGCAATGGTTCTACATAGTAGAATAAGATGATTTAGCTTATGACTAATCATCAATATTCCCGTACTTAAGTTATACCTATTGTGAGCTGAGTCTTTACCTTTGTGGTAATATTATGTGTGGCGTACCTTTGTGGTTCATACCTTCATGGTGGTGCCTTTGTGGTATACTTCTGTGTGGCGTATCTTTGTGGTACTTACCTTCGTGGTTATACCTATGTGGTATTCATCAGTGTGGTGTTGCCTTTGTGGTATACTTCTATGTGGAACACCTCTGTGGTACTTACCTACGTGGTGATACCTATGTGGTAATGTTTTGTGTGGTGTTACCTTTGTGGTACTTACCTTTGTGGTGTTACCTTCGAGGTATTCCTTCCTTTGTGGATTATTTGAGCTTTGGGATTTTGATTTGGACCTTTCTATTCCTCATGAATGTGATGGATATACTTGATAACTTATGTATATGTATGGTCATATACCTATGTAGGGTTAACAATGGGTTTCATGCTTTGTGGTTTATCCCTTGTGGATTTTGAGAGACCTTCAAGGGTCTCAGGGTCCCTACTGAGTATCGTTATACTCACCCCTACACGGGATATGCCCGTACCTTGTTGTGTTTGGTGTAGATGATGGTTAATTCTAACTGAGGAAGAGGGTACCGGGACTAGAGGTAGCTCAGGGGTGGACCTTGGATGAGGTGTATCGTAGAGACGATTGTTTGAGAGCTGTACCTACCCCTCAGGTAGGATCCTTGGCGGGTGTTCACAGGAGCTGTTTTAGTTTTCCTGTACATTCTATTTGGGCTTGTGTTATGGACCCTTTTACATACTATACACATTCCTTTTTTTACTATACAGTGTACTTGTGTTTTTATCTTGTTGTGTTCTTGGTTGTGTGTGATTACAAGATATAAAGGCAATGCCTTCTCAGTATTAGGGAATATGCCTTTCGATGCTAGTTTTCAGCCCCTGGCCTATAGAAGGAGGGCTTGGGGTAGTCATGGCAAGGGCCCTAGGGGATAGGTCGTGAAACATGGTCCCACTCACCTTTCTCCCATAGTATTTCCTGGTCTTATTCCCTTGGGCTCAGTTGACCTCTAGTCCCGCATGGGCCCAAGGTAGAGTTGGTGTTAGTTTTTTTTCATGTTGTATCTTCTTTTTATTATGGCCTCCATTAAAATTATCTTATAATAAATCCATGAATAAAATTTAATTCAAATACATAACATCTAAATCAAAATTCTTCTAAAACTTATCTTCCTTTTATTCTCTTCTCTCATTCATCATGAAAAATAGAAATTCAAATTTTCGAATGGCCATATCTCCACATCTTTGTGAATTGGATTTCATATTTAGGTAATTACGTTTTCAATGGTGTTAAATTATAGAAAATAATGTGAAGAGTCCTAATCACATGTCTTTTAAATATGATATAACTTTTACAATCATCAAAGTTCTCATAGTGAATTTTCTAATAGTGACATGTAATGCTAAAAAATGAATCTATAAAAATTATTCAGGAATTAAGACATCATCTCCACTCACATATTGACTCTTTTACCACAAATAAATCACTTGGGAGAAAAAATATATACCACATTGATTTGTTATCAATATATTCTTACTTCATAATTGTAAATATGCCGAATATTCAATTATTCCCCCTTATTGAAAATCAACTACAACAGAATAGTGTGGAATCATCTCATCTTATATTTCTTTTAATAAGAAAGTTCTTATATTTTAAAAGAAATGTATGATATCAAATGATTCATGTAAAATTTCCCTTATCTAATATAATCTAATTCAACATGGTCTAACCTAGTGTAGAACATATGATTGAAATAACCATGATTTTATAAGCTATCTATAAGACATACTCACATATGATATCAAGCTCGGTGCTATCTCAATTATCAATTAAGGAGTTTCCAAATGTCTATTTTTTCAATGAAATGAAAAATCGTAAACTATTAAATAAAAAAATTATATTAATCAGGTTCAAAATAAAAAATTCCCATTTGAATTATCTTTTCACTAGTCAAGTACTCCCCATTAATTAATGTAAATAAGGAAAAAGGGTTCAGATTGTGATAGTAATTCCTCATTTATCATAAACTCAATCTACGAGGGATTTACTCATCTTTATAATCATGGAAATTGTTGAACTCTAGGACTAAAAACAAATTTTCATTAATTTACTATATATAGATCATAAGAAACAAATTATTAGGGAACAACGAGGAACATCTTATTTATTTTGTAGAATCATTGAAGAGGAGAGTTTTTTATCACCTATTAATTATTCATCATTTCAAAATCATCATGGGTATACATTATTTCTTATTGAAATGATTTATAAATTGTGAAAACTACTTCTTCTCATGAACTTCTTCATTTTGGGGACAACATTTTTCCACCTACTTCACACCTGGAACAACCTATTTCCAATTTTTTTCTTTTCTCTAAAGAGAGTTATTCGTATATCATTTATTTTGGTTCTTTAGATAACATTTGATGAGGATCATTTCCATTCTCTAGAAAATTAAGAATATTTTCATATTGATATGATTTTTATTTGGATATGAAATCTTGTGGTATGTAATAGGAGTAGAGTGTATCCACGTGGATTCATTACCCTTACTTTTATCCATCAATGTGTAATTATTCTCCATGTAACTGAGGATAGAAGAGATAAAACATTTTCTATAATAGTAATACCTCATTTTATCTCTCATTAATTGAAATTTGGTAACTGATGGCATTCTTTCAACATTGGAGGGATTTTAAGATTTGAAACATATACTCATCAAATGCCCAAATATTCTATAATAAAAAAATTGGATATTTTATCTTTTGTGGGAACAATGTTCCAGATTGACCATGGGAAACAATTACTTCTATATTTTTGATATGGATTCCTATTTTTTATACCCATGTTGTGTAATCCTTTGAAAGGATCGTCATTTTCTCCCTATAGGTGTTCAATTTATTCCCACGGTCTCT
Source organism: Viscum album (assembly GCA_963277665.1). NCBI lineage: Eukaryota > Viridiplantae > Streptophyta > Magnoliopsida > Santalales > Viscaceae > Viscum > Viscum album. The sequence goes on from OY728128.1 coordinate 602,843,762, forward strand.
TATTTTTATGAATTTGTAATTCATCTAAGCATCCTCTACATTCATATTTGGAACAACAAAAATACTTGATTGTATCCTTTATTAATGTTGTGTTTTGAAAGATCTAATTCTAAACTTCAATTCCTTGTCCATGACTGAGACTATTTTCATTAGAATATCTTGTGAAATTTCTTCTATCATATCAGTTTTCCCCTTTTTCATGGTTCTCATTTTGTGTGTGTTCATATTCAAGGACACTTATTCTCTCCTCAATATTTTTTTCCAAGGTAAAATCAATCACCACTTAATAATAAACATATTGTATGATTCTCTCTTGATCTAATTTTTCACTGCTTGAGAATTATTTGGAATAAAAACATGATGATGGTAACTCATCATCACCAGAATAAAATTTCCTTTTCATGTCCAAGAGTGAAATTGAAATTTTTATTTTTTATTCTACAAAATGGTTAGAATTAGAATTTAAAAAATGTTCTCATTTTACCTTGATTGGTGAACAAAACATTTGGGATGTCTTATTATTCTTTATCTTTCCATTAAAGGTAATGAGACTGATTTCATTTTTTCTCATTGGATTCTTATTAGGAAAATTTTTTCCTTCTTTATTTTACCCCATTTGAATGTTATTGAATATTGTGAAATGATATTATTTTAATATTCATCAGATTCCATCTTCAAGACTTCATCAATATTTGGAGGTAAACACTTCTCCGATTCCTCATGTAGAGCATATGATTAGGATAGGTTCCACTGAGAGGTGTAGTGAATCTATGATACCCCTATTTTATGAATTTCTATCATTTATAATTAAACCTATTAATCTTTATAAGGTTTTAGAGACACTATTTATAGATCCACTAAATAGTGTCTTTAAAAACCAACTTATGTGTAGTTTTAAAATAAGAGAGGAAAGAACAAAATATTTATAGGGTTAGAAAATGAAAGAAAAACTTCCTTACATGTTGTTTAGACACACCCACATGGATTATCTTCCATATCTCAACATGAAAATACAACTAGTTATACACACCAGTATCAAAATTGGTTAGAAACCCCAATTTATCTCCCCATAATTGATTACACACCCCAACTTCTTTTCATCCGGATTGGTTAGAAACCCCAATCCCAAGCCTCAAGGAGCTGGTTAGAAACCCCATATACAATTTTACTCTTTAGTGTTGATCTAAGAATAAAAATATCATCTTCACATATATTCTTCCCCCATAAGAAATTTATATGTCCACTACATGTTTAAAAATCATCAAGGTCTTCAATATATGAATCGATTAATATTATTGGTCTTTGAAACACCTTTTGAATCTTTAATAATAATAATTATCCCTTTTCAAATGCTTGGGTACATTTAATAACCTTATTTATGGATTACTGAGCTTTGAGTCACCATCAAAATTTTCTATAATAATGGTTCAAGGTTTATCAAAATGATTATAAAATTCAGTAAATCACCCATCAACTGCATGCACATATTTATATAGAAAATAATATGGTTCATGGGTTTCAAAAATTTTATTATTTAAATTCTACCAATTAAATTATTAATTAAATGTTTTATTAATTAAACAAATTCAATTTTTATTTTTCATATAAATAATACATGAATGTGGTTTATTATTTATTTAATCATTTTATACAACCTATTTACAGTGGGTATTTATTTCATCATCTATCTATGAACACACCATAAATCATTATTAATTAATTTAATGCTTGTACATATAAAATATTGGTACATCACAAATACCCATTCATGTGTTTACACTGTTCATCTTAATGTGGGAGTGTTCACCCAAGGATCATTCCAATCACCAAAGGGATTAATGTTTTCTTCCCCTTCCCATGTGGCAAGGTCACTTACTACTCATACTATTTTAATACATGCATAAATGTATATCAATCACCTAAGAGACTTGATTTAATATTTATTCAATGGGATTTCCATTTATTTTGGTAGTAAATCTTCCATATTTTAAAACTTTAAAGACTTGTGTGTTCTTTTTCTCAATTCACACTTTCTACCAACCTGTATAAAAAAATTCCAAAAGACTCAAGATTTAAATTTTCCTTTATAGGTGTATTTATCATAGAATACCTAATGCATCTCATTAAAATACTCAATGAGTTGGGTTAATATCCTATTCATCTTGATGTTTGAAAAATATCCACATCTCACTTATTTCCTCCTTTTAATTACAATTATTAAATATAAAGATGCATGAATTCCCTATTTTGATCATACCGGTGAATTTATTTCAGTATAAACATCATCTGGGAGACACTTCTTTAATAGGAATCCTCATCATTCGAGATTCATCTTTTCATGCATTAACATACATGAAAACAGTGTCAAATGTGTATTTGAGACTGAAATGGGTAATGGAAATTTGACATGGAAATCTCAAACATGTTCATGGACTCGACCAGGATCATCATGGCTTGATCATGGTGGATGGTCTACTATATAGAAGCATTGAATGAGTATAGAGTAAGAAGAATGTACTAGATGAATGAAGATTCAGATAAAAAAGATAGAATGATGATGGTTCTATCCATGTGATTTAGTGGAGGAATTGAACCCCACTTCTGCACAATTCCACATCAGTTGTGAACTATGTCAAGAGTATAATTTATTATTTGAATTCAGCATGAAGTTTCCATAAATCCTAAATCCCCTATACCTGTACTTACTTGAACAGTGACACCACCACTACTTCCATGTGCTCTACGTGGTGCACCTTCATCTATGGGACTTTTCCATAGACCTAATCACCATATGACCATGTGTTTTCCTATGCTATATCCCTTGTGCACGGGTGACCTCTGGCCCAACATGATCCCAAGGTTTCGCAGGACAAGGATTCAATGTGTTTTACCCCTTTTTTTATAAAGTCCTCTATTAAAATTATATAATAATACATCCAAGTATATAATGTAATTTAAATCTAAAAATATTTCAATCAAACAGGTTTTCAAAATGTCTCCTCCTTTAATCTTCTTCTCTCATTAATCATTGAAAATATATATTCATAATTTGGCATGACCATATAATTATATAACCATGTATAGGTTTTTTCTACATTCGATAACTTTTTCATGGTCTTCAATTGTGGTAAAATATATGAATGATCCTTAACACATGTCATTGATATTTCATATCACTTCAACAATAATAATATTTCACATGGAGAATTTTGTAATCATGACATCCAATTTTATAAAATTAATCCATAATAATTTTTCCGACATCACTACCACATCTTCACTCACATTTTTCATCCTTGACAACAAATTCAAAACTTGGGAACAAAATTAATATATAATTATCTAATTTCTATTAATTATATTTAAATATAATTAACTATAAAAGTTATACATAATATGACAAATTATTAAAAAAGTCCAATTTACCACCCTCTTGGATATTAATATATCATCCATTTTGTACTAAAAAGGGTCATTTACTAATCGTTTTTATCTATTCATTGAATAATTATTGTTGTTTTCGACCACATATGAATATTAACAAAATTTATCCAAAATTAGTCTTCTATATTTAATATGGATAATGTTTTTATGAAATGGTTCCATCATCCCCCAAATTTATATAATGTCATGAAAATATTTTTTACCCATTAAACAAAATTTTATAAAAAACTGGGGATGGTGGTAAAAAAAATTAAATCAAACACCATAACAAATATTTAGTATAAACATTAAGAAATTCCATAATATTTTACAATATATTTTCATTTAAAAATATCACTACATTCCAAAATGTGATGAAAACACAATGCTATGTTTAGATAAAACATTATATAAAATTGTTTGAATATGTACATTAAAACATAGTAGTTGGTTTATCATGTATGAATAAGTGTAACCAAATTATATAAAATATGTATAAAAATTTTATATAATGGGAATTCATTGATAACTTCATAATAAATAAGTAATCAATTTTTAGCAATGTCATTTTATGCCTCATAAATACATTTTCATAAAAAATGGGGTTTATTACATTTTTTGTGTATATATTATATTTAATTACTTCACATTTGGTAAATTTTACTTGAAAAAAACAAAAATAATTTTTTAAATACTCATTTCATAATAATCATTGGAATAATTTTTTTTATTTTTCTCAAGATTCTGAATTTTTATTAAATAGTGAAAAATATATATTTCAGAAAAATTATAATTTAATTACATTAAATCGTGTAATTTATAAGCCCTAATAAATAATTAATTCTACTTTAATTTAATATAAGATATAATTTATAAAACACAATCTCAATAATGCTTATGAATATACATTACAATTTATTTTTCATAAGTTCGTTTTTATGAATAAGAACCATTTTTTTAATAAAATTCATTTTTTTCATGCATTAATATTAGAATATACTTATAAAGTTGTACAGATTGAAAATTAAAAAATGTAATCCAAATTTTTAATTAATATATTCAAATTTTGTAAATTATTCTTTTTAATTTTAGTGATTATTAATAGTAACCATGGTAAATATTTGTCACATTGATATGTGTAAAATAGGTAAAATAAGGTTAATTCCATGATGCATTCCATGAAATCTGTTAAAAACATGTATTTATTTTATTGGATTTGTTTCAATTTAATAAAATAATCTATTATTCTAGAATATATGAATTTATCACTAATTTCCTATGATTATAACTTATATATTATTTTATGAAAGTGATAAGTACAAGATGTCAAAATCATGATTTTAATTTTTCTTATATATTTTCATATGTATATATAGAGTTTATGAATGAATATAAATGATTATTATAGACAAGAATATAATATTATTTATCATATTATATTTTTAATGTTTTAATTGATGATATAATTACCTTAGATAGTTATGTATCACCGATATTGTGCTTATGAAATCACTTCAATTATCATGGTAAATGATTTAAAAAATTTAAAACATAACAGGGTTTTAATGAATTGTTATATACCAAGAATTTAACTAGTAATTATAATGTATAATTTATGTAAAAATTATTTGTTTTATAATTAAATTTTTGTCTAGATTTATTTGATGACAAATTAAGTTAATAGTTTGAAGAATGACATTATTTTGGTAAAAAATAATTTATTAAATGATAAAAAAATATATAGATAAAACGTGGGACTAGAAATTTTCTAAGATACAACACATGATCTATTTTTGCGCCACTTATTACCTTGTTTGAAAATTTATGGCCCCAAAATGCTAAAATATTCGTTACCATATTTAATTTTGAAATGTGTAAATGAGGGCGTTAAACCAAATGACAAGGTTTAAAATGGAATGTAAGCATGTAAATATTTTATTTCTTATGGTATTTAGACCATATCATTTCCAATAAAGTAAATTATTCCAAATTTTCCCCACTTTATTTGATTATGATATATATTATATTTAAATCTTTTTTTTAATTCATACTTTTTATTTTTTTAGTCCCAAAAGGGAACTAATTATAAATTATTTTTCAAAAATATTTAGAAATTTATCATGACCTCATCATAACTAAATAACTTCCCTACATTAATACCCATTACGTAGAGGATTTTTGATCATCACATAACCGAACAAGAATGCATAAGGTGTAATATAAAGGTGAGTTTTTTTGAAGAAGAGGTACAATGATTAACCAAGGGTTTTCATTTTATTTCCACATATACCTCCATCAAATAATATATAACCATGGTTCTATAATAAAATAATTATCTTCAATATAGTATAATATTTTAATATACTGTCCAAAAAATTGATTCACCTCATTTTTATCCTTGGGATAACAAAAATATTACATGTGCGTATGTATACCTTCCATTCTCCATGTAGCAGTGTATTTTTTTTATCCCAATTATACATAGGTTGATACGACCATGTGATTAATTAATATATAAATATATGGTATTTAAAATATAACTATAATTATGAAAATATAATTTTTCATCTTTGTTTTCATCCTTCCATCCATTGGAAAATAATACACCACGTGTGCATATGTGTGGACTACCACTATCATGGAGTTATATGATTCATTTTTCTATTACACCTATGAATTCATGAATATAAAATTGTATATAATGAATACATGTTATATAAATTACAATATTATAATCCTATTAATGATGTAAACATTTCATAACTCCATTAACAACAAACCATATACTACGGTAATTTTGGATAAATTGGAAGAGAAACCATTAGTAGTAGATGTATGAAAGATGTATTCAATGTATGAAATTAAAATGATTATAAAAGTACAATTAAAAATGGAATATATAAAAAATGTTCTTAGTAATGTATTTAATAAATTTATATTCATTTTTTAGGTGGAAAGAACATTAGTTAATATACATAAACCCAAGTTATGGTATTCCTATTACCATCTCATCTTATTTTGAGATTGTTTATGATTAGATTTCCTTTGAAAAACTTATATGATAATAATATTCCTAACCCCATATATTTTCCAATTATCTATTTAATTTTTTGGTTTACATGATTATATTTCAATTTTTCTCTTATAGGATAAAAAATCATTAAATATGTTTCATGAAATATATTTTTCTATATAACTATATTTTAATGTATTATTTTAAAATCATTCTCCTCTATATACATCCTCCTCATAAAGATCAATGAAAATAATTATTAATAAATTAATTATTTATATAAGTCATTTCTATAAAATTTTAATTTCTTTTTAACCATTTAAAAAAAGAATATTTTAATCATTTACTACATGGGTCATTTCGGTATTTTCAACCCTAGTACAAAATTAAAAATTATGAACTGATACGAATTAATCTATTTTCACACCATTATATATGTTTTACATCATGTTGATATGTTTTTTTGTTTCCATGGTTATTTATAATTAATATATGATTTGGCCTAAAGTTTACATATTTTCCATATCTTTTTATTCTATTTTTATTCATTTAATTATATTATTTTGCATTTTTTGGTAAATAAAGGAACTTTTGTATTTTTATAATTAAATCTATTAATTAATTAATTTTTTATAATTAATTTTATATTTTTATCTTTTAAAATAATAAATAAATTCCTTACTAATTTTTCAAGTCTAATAATTTAATAATTAGTTTATTTGTTTTAATCTACTTTACTTTTTAATAATATGACATTTTGGTTAATTAACCAATTAATATAAGTATTTATATTAAATTAAATATTTCCTTAAATCAAAATTTATTCTTTTATTTTTCTCATAATAAAATAAATTAACTTTATTAATTAATTCAATGTCAGTATTTTTTTTGATAATTTATTAATTCAATTTATAAATTCTTGCAGTTGTTTTAATTGTTCTACTATCCTTAGTTAGACTATAATTTAAGTTAATTTTGTAGTTTACAATTATTTTTTATATTTAATTAATTTATCTTTTATTTAATTAACAATTAATTTAATTCTTTTTAATCTAATGTTTTAATTAAATTTATTAATTTAAAATCATTTTATAAATTTTCTATGATTTTTCTATTTTTTTATTAAAATATTTTAATTTATTTTGTAAACCAATTTTTACTTTAAGTTTCATCTATATTTAATTAAGTAATATAGTTTTTAAACTTTTATTTCATTAATTTACAATTGTGTTATTTTTATTTTTGTTAAATTTTACTATTAAACTTTTATTTATTAAGATTCATATAATTAACTTCTTGATTTTTAAATTTTAATTTAGTTTTTTCAGTTTTCACTACCAGTACAATGGTGACTCAATGAGTCACTATTGTACCCCTTTTCCTTTGTTTTAGTAAGAGTGACTATGTTTTAGTGGCGACTTAATGAGTCAAAACCACCGATAACTCTTTATCTCCTGCCACTGTCTGCTTCTATACTTTGCATCCACCATTACACTCTGAATGAAAAAAATGACTCAATGAGTCACTGTTTTTCCCACATACCGTCACCACCATTCCCTTCCCCAGCATACACCATTCCACTCAGACTCACCAATTATCCTACCTCTAGTGTCAACCCACCATTCATAAATCTCAATGTCACCACATCATCTCCCTCACCAACTCACTATTTGCTTCACCACCAGTGTCACCAACCTGAGGATGTGGAAAGATCCCCCATTGTTCTTCCTACATCGCAGACACCACACACCGATGCAGTTATAGATCAACCCATATTTATAACTTAAACCAAAACAGATCAAGACTCTTACTAGCTAAAACTGATTTGAGAACTAATATTGAAGAAAACATTGAAAATCACTCAGATTTATACGATATTGAAGCCACTACTTGAAGAAGCCCGAGCTGCACTGCTGTTAGAAATGGGGAGTAGAGTCAAACCCAAAGCTGCCCCGTCCCCTTGAATGTAGAGCCACTAGAACTAGAGAAGGGTTCCAGCGAATCCCTAGAAGGTCCGATGAAGCTGATGCCGAGCTGCACCACTGTGAGGCTGAACTGAGTAGTCCTTCACCGATGATTCAAGTTGCCCACACCACCGGTAGAAGAAACCAGAGTTGGAGATCCAGTCACTGCTCATGGCTATGGAGGAGCCCCCCCATGCATGCTGAAGAAGAAGGGGTGGGGGGTAAATATTGAAACAAAAATAAGAAAATTGAAAATAAAATATAAACAACAATAATAAAAAATAAAATAAATATAAAAATAAAACAATAATAAAATTATTTTTTAAATATTTTAAAAAAACATTAGTAATAAAATTTAATAAATTAAATAACATATATTAATCATAATAATATTTAAAAAATATGTAATTTTCTATTTCAAATATAAACTTATTAGTAATAATTAATATATTCTTAAAATAAAATAAAATAATTAAAATAATAATTAATTTAAATAAATAATAAAATTTAATTTCAAATAACTTTAAATTGGTATAAATTAATTATCATAATAATAATAACTTAAATAAACAAACTTTTACACTAATATTTTGTTTAAAAAGTAAAAAAGTCTTTTTATTATGTTTTAAATTGTATTATTTAATCCTCAATTTTGTAGATACATGCATGAACTGAAGATACGTACATTTGTATTCCAATAAATTCTAAGAATTCAGTTACATGGAAAAAGCTACAATGACATGTGTTGTATTGAAAAAGAACATCTGTGCGGTGACTTCATGAAAGACATACCTGAGTTGGTGGAAGGCTGTTTGTGACTTACAGTAGATAAAGGAGTATTGAAAAGAGAGAAACAACAACAAGGGGATTGATTATTCACTATTCTATGCTTTTCATTACTTCAAAACCCTAGAGAGCAGGATGACTTGGATTACCTCTTTTTGGAGTCCTGAGGACCAGTAGTCCGACTTTTCAAGTTCATAGAGGGAGATCTATTCTCTATTGTATTTAAATTTACTTTCTTTGTAATCCAATGTTTTTAATGATAATATTCAATAGGATTATAGGATATAATTATTATATCAGAAATTTTAGTCCTTTAGGGTTTTCTATTAAATTTTTTCACATGATTATCATTATATGAAATGATAATCATTTGGTGAGACTAATTCTTATTATCAATTAATTTCTCACACCTCAAGAATTTCAAATTCAAATCATCATGATCAATCAGTGATATTGATGTTTAATACATTTATCAAAGATTTAATGTCATTAACATTGGTATTTTATAGTGAATTATATTACAATTATTTTCATTATGAAATTATTTAGTAGTTCAATTGATTTTTGGAGTAGCAAACCCCACGTTTAAAAATTCTATATCTCATAGTGTGGAAGATTATTCAAATTTTCATTGATTTGTGATTCAATGAAAGGTAGTGGAGAAGCTATCATTTTTAAACAGTATTTTAGAATTCTCGAGGGTTGTCTTTGATCTTTTGATCCTTAGTCTATTCTTCTCTGTGTGAGTTCACTATTTTACAATATATTCATCATTACTCGACTTTAAGGTGAAACTTCTTTGTCAAAACATTTATTTCTCATTATAGATAATAAAAAATAAAAAATATGTAAAAAGATAAAAGTAAATAAAGTATAATCCACCCATTGTTGATAGCCATGGGTTGTTTTGAAAAGGAAAAAAGAATTTTTGGGTTTTTATCCTTCCCTATGGGTTTGAACCTACTTTCCACAGAACTATAGTTAGTAGGAAAACAAAAATATTAAACTTTGACCAATTTCAACGATATTCGGGTCATGTTTTTGACACTATTTCCGGGGAAGGCTTTGAGATACCATCATTCTATTAAAAACATTTAAAAAAATTCCCATAAAAAACAAAAAAAAAGAAAAAAATTGAAAATTGTGTTTAAAAAAGGTTTCGATTCTGTGAATTTTAACAGTTCTTTTGTACTTTGTATTTTTAATTGTTTTTTACTATTTTCTATTTTTGTCAATATTAGTACTACTTTACTATTGTTACTACTATTGAACTGCTACTTACTGTTTATTGCCATTTGTGGTGAAAATCATATGTTATCACACTTTTCATGAGCACTACATCTTCCACTATTATATTAGATCCCCCTAAACCCAGAACATGATAAAAAATGAACTTCTATTAGAAAGAAAAATAAAATTGTAATGGATAATTTTTGAGAGAGAGTTTCTTCACTCAATAACCCAAAAATATATCAATCAGAACTCTTATAAGATGTATAGAGGTGTAGGATGATAGAGTTCCAACTCCCTCAAATTTCATGTAATCCTTCTTCCATTAGACTATCACCTGGAGTAAAAAATTGTAATCATAAAATGTCCAAAATTTCTCTATTACCTTTTCTACATAGACTCCCTAATGAGAAAACTTTATCATTCAAAATAGATTTCTACAATACTTTGTAGCAATTACCTCCTCCAGGACTTACATAATATAAGCTAATAATGCCATTTTTCACTTTTTCCTTAAAGGGAATGCTAGGAATTTGTTCCTGAGTCTTCATGAGAACATATTTGAAAATTTGGACCAAGTGAACACCTCATTTATAGTTAAATTTTAACCTCAAAGTCTTAAAGTAGAACACAGAAACAAAATCACTAGTTTTTATCAAGAGGATAGAGAAGCCTTTCATAAGGATTTTGATAGATTTAGGGATCCGCATAGGCAATGTTCCCATCATCAACTCCTATCCCACCTTCTCATAGACACCTTCAATAAAGGGATATCCTCTTCTGGTAAAATCTTAGTTGATAAATATACTAGGGGTAATTACAATGATAAAACAGAAGAATAATTGAGATAAATTTTCAATAACCTTTCTTTTAACTCTCAACATAAAAATTCACAGAGGAAAAGAGTGAATAGAAATGTTAACAACCTTGTAATTGGAAATTATACTCAAGCACAACATGCTGAAATAACTAATCAACATTGAACTTTAATGAACTATAATTCCAAAAAAAAATTTAATCAATTAAGCTGTCAAAACACTAACCAGTATCTTAGGGTATAGGGTACCCAGTTTGGAATGTTTGGGAACACTAATAACTTTTTCCCAAATTTTGATATGGCAGCCCAAAAAGGGAACTCAAACATTGTTAACTATGGTCCTATGATTCCTTCCATATATGACCCATTTTCAAATAATTACAATCAAGGGTATAGGAACCATACTAATCTATACTAGAAATAACAAGGAATGATCAGACAATCCACTTCCCCAAGTTACCAAAACCAACCCTGAAAATACAATTAAAAAAACAAATGGAAAAATCATCTAATTCACAATGGAACCATGATGGTCATGTGTCTTAAAAATTGGATCTAATCCTAAATTGAATTGACTCTCAAGAAGAAAGATCCAAAACTCAATTGAATAAACAATAAGACCAATATCAATATGATAAAATTCAAAATGATGTTAGAATTCAGAATACAGAATGTTAACTGGCCCAAATTGATAAAGACTTTACTTATTGTTATAGATAAAGGCTACCTAGCACAACTGAACTAAACTATTGGGAGAATTTTATGGCTTTTGTAACTATAAGTGGGTTTAATACTCAATGTGAACCAATAAAAAACATTTAAAATTCCCAAAATTAAAAACTGAATGAATTTGGAAATAAAAATATGATTTTTTTATAATCTATAAATCATGATAAAGTTGTTGTAAATGAACATAATTTACATTTTTCACCTAGAAATAAAACTATGATTTTTTTGAAAATATAAAGAATAAAGGAAAAGAATTTTTTTTGAAGAATTAAGGTAAATACCTACCATTCTTAAGAAATTTTCTCCACACATACCATTGTTAGAATAATTGAAACCTCAAAGCAATAATAAGACTAAACCTCTTAAATTACTTAGAATTTTAACAAATCTCCACGTAAAAATCCCTTACATTCATGATTTAATTACAACTCCATAATACTTGAAATATATTAAAAAAATTATTTCAAATAAAAATACTCTTGAATAATTTTCCTCCTACAGCCTCACTAAAGATTGTTGGCTATAATCTAAAATAAAATCCCACCCAATATCAAATTCCCATTTAGATTTCTCATACCATGTATCGTATGAAATTATATTCAACTCAACTGCCTTTGTGACTTTGGTCCCAATCTCAACTTGCTCTGTTACTCAATATTCCAATAGTTGAGATTGGGTGATCTTCAACCCACTAGAGTCATCCAATAATAAGATGACCATTATTTCACTCATCCAATATGATGGGTAGATGACCTACTAGCTAGGGTGCGGAAGATTTTTTCTGCCTGTTGACTTCTTTTTCATACATATGGAGTGTGTCCAAGAGGTTCCCATAATCCTATGTAGACCCTTCTTGGCCACATGTAGAGCAGTCGTTAATGCATCTAAGGGTAATCTTATCTTCAAAATTTGGGAGAAACAAGAATAATTTAATTTCCATAAAATTATTAAGGGTCTAACCTTTTTTGAAAACTTCTCTAGGATAGAATTATTTGAAGATGGGTATTCATTTAAGAATTAAAATGAGTCAGAAAATGAATAATTTGTTGAAGAAATAAATTTGGAAAATGAAAATTTTGATTTTCTTAAATCTCATACACTAAAATATTCTCATAATGTGAATCTAGAAAAGTTTCTAGAACTAGAGAATTCTAGAGTTTCTACTATAATTGAAGATATTTCATCTATTTGTGAACATTGAATTTTGTTAATGAACTTAAGGGTGAATATGTTGTCCCCAACACTGCTAATATTTTTTAATGAAGTGGAGTGATGGATTATAAAACAACTTAATGATTTTTCCACGATAAATATTCTGAATTCTGAACTTGAAACTCTGGACAATGTGTTTTCCACTTTGGATAACGGTACTACCAATTCTGAAACCAATTTTGAAATTGAAAATCATTCATATTTCCAAACACCATATAAGAGATATGTTGAATACCTAGGACCTCCTAGTACAAAGATTATTACTTCTTGTGAAAAACTATTGACTCTTAAACTGAATGAACATCCTGGACATCAAAAATATTCATTCTTGGGGTGAGAATTCTGTACTTCCTATAATAACTTCTACTGAGATGAATATTAATCAAGAAGAGATATTTTTTAGTTGATAGTCAAAATTAAAATTTTCTGTTGGCTGGATCATAGTTTATATCAAAGCAATTAATTCATCATTCTACATGCATAAAATATCTATGTATATGGATCACAAAACTAGAGTTGAATTCCCACGAATATTAATTACTAATATGAAAGTGGTTGTGAGTGAGGAAGTTATCAATAAATTGGATACTAGAATAATATACAATATCTCTAATAGTACTGGGGTTTTTATTGTTTATGTAGTTCCTAAGAAAGGAGGTTTCACTATTTTCAAAAATGAGAATAATGAATTAATTCATGTTTGGAAGGGCACAAAATATAGAGTTTGTATAGACTATAGGAATATTAATTAAAACACTATGAAGAACTATTTTTCAATTCCATTCCTTTATCAAATGCTCATAAGGCTTGCTGATAATGGTTTTTTATACTTCCAAGATGGGTATTCTAGTTACCACTAGAGTCCAGTTGCTCCAGAGGATTAGGATAAAACTACTTTCACATACCACTTTGGGACATTTTCCTACACAAGTATGCCTTTTGGGTTGTGTGGATACCCTTTTACCTTAAAAAGGTGCATGATTTCCATTTTTTCAAATATAATTGAGATAATCATATAGGTTTTCGTGGATGATTTCTCTTCTAAGGGTATATGTTTTGATACTTTCTTAGGAATCTTGAGTGATTTTTGGTGAGATATTAATAGAAAAACATAGTTCATAACTGAAAATATACCAATTCATGGTCACTAAGGGGATTGTTTTAGGACATGAAGTGTCCAAGAGGGTTTTGGAGGATGATACTACTAAAATATAAGTTATTAAAAACCTAAACCATCCTAAAAATGTAAATGGTGTTAAAACATTTATAGGGAATTCCAGATTATACTGGAAGATTATAAAAGATGTTTCAAAAATCACTAATAACTTGTGATATTTATTGGCTATGGATGCATCATTTTTGTTTAACCAAAACTGTTTGGAATAATTTAATAATTTAATGTATAAACATACTTCATCAATTATCATCACTACACATGATTGGAATATCCCTTTTGAATTAATGTGTGATACTGGTGATATGGCTATTGGAGCTGTCCTAGGAGAGATTAGAGATAAGAAACTGAAAGTGTTTTATTATTCGAGTAGGTTTCTAGATTGGGTAAAAAGAAACTATTTCACTACATAAAAGGAGTTTTTGGATCTTTTATATGTTTTAGATAAGTTTAGGATGTATCTACTAGGCCCAAAAGTTATCATATTCATTGACCATTCTACCTTGAAATTTTTATTGTTTAAAAAAAGATAAAACTAGGATTATTATATGGATTCTGTTGTTTCAAGAGTTTGATATGGAAATTAGAGATAAGGAAGGGGATGAAAACATAGTGGAAATATATCTTTATAGGCTTCCTCACACCCTTTTTGAATACCCCAAGGAGATAAAATCTACCTTTCTTGATGAAACAAATTCTTACTATCTCAATAAAGAAGTTTGAATGGTTTTTTGATTATGCCAATTTTTTGGCAGAAAGTATCTTTCCCAAAGACTTTTCTAATAACTAAAGAAATAAATTCATTTCAAAACATCAGTATTACATTTGGAATGACCCTTTTCTATTTAGGATGTGTGATGATGGAATACTTAGAAGATGCTTGAAAAAGGAAGAGATGATGCCTATAGTAGAGATTTTTCAGTCCTCTCCATGGGGAGGTTATCATGGTGGATAGGGGACATCTCAAAAGACCTCCAAGTTTGTTTTTATTTTCCCACCTTATTTATGAATGCTAGGATCTATGTTGTAGGTTCTGATAGATTCCCATGTTTAAGCAATGATAGGAGGAAGCATGGGTTACCCTAGAAAGGTATTCTAGAAGTATAGATTTTTTATTTATGGAGTTTATATTTCATGGATATATTTCCATCATCTCACGGGAATGATTATATATTAGTGGATGCATATTATGTTTTAATGTGGGTTGAGGCAACAGCTCCTCCCAATAATCAGGCCAATAGTGTTATCATGTTTTTTAAAAGGAATATATTCTCAACATTTGGAGTACCTAATGCCTTTATCATTAATCATTGAACAGACTTTAAAAACTACAAGTTTATGGATTTAGTGGAAAATTATGGACATGTTAATAAAACTAGAACTTCTTTCCATCTACAGTGTAGTGGATAGGTAGAGATATAAAACAAGGAGTTGAAAACCATTCTAGAGAAAACTATATCACATTCTATAAAGGACTAGTCATTGAAATTATATGAAGATTTTTGGGAATATATAATAGCTTTAAAATATCAATAGGTATGCATCATCATAAGATATTATTTTATAAATGCTATAATTTTCTTGTGGTGCTAAAAACATGTTATTTTGGGTAGTTAAGACCTTAAATATTGATTTTAAGGGTACTAGAGAGATGATATTTCTTGATATGAGTGATCTTGATGAGATAATGAGAGAGTAATATTACAAATCTAGAATATAAAAATAGCAGTATAAAATTATTCATGATTATGTCAGATAAAATAGAGAGTTTAAACCTGGATAGAAGGTCCTCCTCTTCAATTCAAGACATAAACACTTTATGGGAAAGCTGAAGTCTAAATGTTATGGTCCTTTTATAGTTGTTAGAGTTTTAAATAATGGTGTTATTGAGATTGTTGGACAGGAAAAAAACCCATGCTAGTTAATGGGTAGAGAGTTAAACTCTATTTTGATGGATATAAAAAGGCCTTGGATGTATTCAATGTGCTGGATAACATAATTTTAATAAAGTCTAACTGAAGACATAAAACTCAGTTCTTTATGGGATTCATCCCATGGTTTATGCATTGTCTTTATTTTTGTTCACATTTTATGTTTAAAACAAAATTTTACTACTGTTGTTATATATAGTTTCTATTTTTTCTAGACCTATCTTGGTCTTCCTGGTTCTTATCATCAAAATAATAAGTATGATACTGCTGGTATCAATAAATGAGTGAAATTCCCTTAATGAATCATATATGAAAAACTTATTCAATGAATTTCATTACATTTTAATTTCTATTTTCATGTTTCTACTTATTTTTTACTTTAAAAAAATCCATTGGTGACATTCTGATAAACTAATAATGGTTTGTTAGTGAGTGCTTCATAAAAAATTCTACTGTATGTTTTATTGTATAGGAAATTATTGTTTTAGGTGATTCGTTGCTAGAAATTTTTACTGCATGTGTTGGTGTTTTGGAAATTTAGTTCTGAAATATATTAGATTCACTCAATATGCGAACATTAGTGTAGGGGGGGCTCATACACACATTTTTTATCCTTGTTTTTAGAATTATTCAACTTGTATATATTAATATTATTTAGCTTGAATTTTTTTGTACTTTATCAAAAATCTGAGTAATTCAAATTCTTAAACTACTACAACCTTTTCACCATGTACATTAATGTTTTACTTTCTACTATTTGAACTCAATTGAAAAAATTTGTTACAAGCTTAAATGATAATTCATGTTAACCTATTATAAAGTATTTTTTGTGGCAAACATTGTTTTCAGTTTTAATGATCCCCTAAAACATGTCATTAATCTACTATTTTTAAAGTCTACTTTGATATTTAATTGTCAAAATGTATTCTACATCATGGAATTCAAATTTGAGGAAAAATTTTAGTTTTAAGTGTGGGGGATGGAGTAAACTTAGTTTAACCTAAGTTGTTCTTTAATGTAAAATAATCAATTCTCACTGCTCTTTAATTTATTTTGAAAATGGTTAATTTGTTTAAAAATCATATCACACTTTGAGTTTCTTTTGCCTTTACATTGTGTTTAAGATGAATCTTTCTTAATTAAATTTACATTATTGGTAGTTAAAAATTTCCCTGAATATGAAACTTGTGAGGATGGATGACTGCTGAGTGAAATTGCTTAGTATATTTATGAATAAGCTGTTTAGGATCTATATTTGAGAGAGTTATAAGATACCTTTTTATGGAATTTAGTTCATAAGTTTAAGAACTGAAAGTTTGACCTTCATCTAAGGTTGATTCATTTTTTAATATTTTAAATAAAAATAACCTTAGTGAGCCCATATAAATGTTTTTCATATAGATATCTTAGAAGTGTAGTGAAATGGAATTTAGGAACCTAGGGTGATCCTCTGAGACACTAGGAACTGGGTAAGTTTCTGTTTACTAAATCTATTTGAATAAGTGTTAATTCAAAGTGAATTACATAATAAATATGGATGGGAAAAATAAAATAATGTGCCTAGGGTAAAAAATGAGTTCATTAAGGTGAGAGGATCAATGAAAACAAGATGAAGAAGGGTACATTAGATTTGTATGGAATCATTTAGGTTATATCAATATGGTGTTTGCAAACAAAAATTATTTTAATTTATTCTTTTGGATCCTAGTGATAGTCAATGTAAAAAAGATCCTTTTGTTATGTTTTTTATTCCATTTACTTTTAAAATTTTATCACTCTTGAACATAGCACTTGGATTTGAATTTTAGTAAGTTGTTATGTTGTTTCATAAATGAGGAAATTCATGCTCAGAAGTGGATTATTCTTTTCTCTCTTAATCATCCAGTGAGTATTTGATTTCAGGCAAGAATTATTTTGAATATTCCATTTAAAAATTATTTTACTCAGTTTTTTCCTCTGATTCTAAATTCTTTGACATACTTCTATTTGAGATGATTAATAAAAACACTTTTCTATTTTAAAATGACTGTAAAGCATGGGATTTATTTTGGATAATAAATGTTTATGTTTGGGAGAAATTTACGTCACATTAGTTTTACATATTTTCCACACCTTTTTATTCAATTTTTATTCATTTAATTATCTTATTTTTCAATTATTGGTAAATAAGGGCACTTTTTAATAAATAAATATTTTAATTAATAATTTTTGTATTTTTATCTTTTATAATAATTAATTTATATCTTACTAATTTTTATTATATAACAATTTACTAATTAGTTTAGTGGTTTTAATCTTCTTTACTTTTTAATAATATGACATTTTTATTAATTAATCTATTAATATAAGTTTTTATATTTAATTAAATATTTTCTTAACTTAACATTTAATCTTTTGTGTTTTTCTTCTTAAAATAAATTAACTATATCAATTAATTATATCTCATTTTTTTAGTAATTTCTTAATTTAATTTATAATTTATTTCTATTGTATTAATTATTATGCTGCCCTTAGTTAGACTATACTTTAGGTTATGTTTTTAGTTTGTAGTTAATTTATTTATAATTAATTAACTTATCTTTTTTAATTAAAAATTAATTTAATTCTTTTAAATTTAATGTGTTATGTAGATTTATTAATTTAAAATCATTTTATAATTTTTCTCTCTTTTTTCTAATTTTCAATTAAAATATTGTAATTTATTTTTTAAACCAAATTTTTTTACTTTAATTTTTATTTATATTTATTTAAGTAATATAGTTTTTAAAGTATTATTTCATTAATTTATAATTGTGTTATATTGATTTATGTTAAATTTTACTATTAAAACCTTTATTTATTAAGATTAATATAATTAATTTTTTGACTTTTAATTTTTAATTTCGTTTTTTCTTGCGGTTTGCATCACTAGTCCAATTACGACTCAATCAGTCACCATTATACCCCTTTTCTATATGTTTAGCAACGGTGACTCAACAAGTCACCACCACCACTACTTATTTATCTCCTTCCACCGTCCACTTCTCTACTTCCACCCACCATTTCACATTGAATGACACTAGTGACTCAATTAGTCACAGTTAGTCCCACATATCGTCATCGGTATTCCCATCACCAATAGACAACATTACACTTAGACTCATTAGTGTTCCTACCTCCATTTTCATCCCATGGTTATTACTTCTCATCGTTGCAACATCAAATCCCTTACACAGCTCAGCATCGGCTTCACCTCCTTTTTCAACCACCCGGGGATATAGCCAGAACCATTGACATTATTCATGTATCACAGACACCACACACTGATACAGTTCCATATTAACATTTACTTAGAACATAACCCGAAAAAGATCCAGACTCTTTCTAGTTGTATCATATATTAGAACCTAGATTGAAGTACAAATTGAAAATCACTCAGATGTATAGGAGATCAAAGACACTGCTCTAAGAATCTCGAGTTTCACTGTTGTCGAAAAAGGGGAGAATAGCCAAATCCAAATCCATCACACCACCTTGCATCCAGAGCCGCTAGATCTATAAAAGGGTTCAAGCGAATCACCGGAGAGCCTTATAAAGAAGATTCCAAGCTACGTCGTTGTGAGGATGAATTGAGGATTCCTTCTTCACTGATTGTAGATTCACACACCACTGCTAGAAGCTATTATATTTGGAGATCTAGTCACCACTAGCGATTGTGGGGGAGTTTCGAGCCGCCACCAGACCTACTTACAAGGGAAGCCACCCCTCGTGTGTCTTGAAAAATAATGGGGGGGGGGATTTAAACAAAAACCAAAATAATAAAAATAGTAATAATAATAATAAATAAAATTAATAAATAACTAAAACAATAATAGAATTATTTTTTTTAATATATTAATAAACCTTAATAATAACATATAATAAACTTAATAATATTTTAAAAAATATAATGTTGTTTTTAAAATATGAACATATTAATAATAATTATTAGGTGTTGGAAAGGAAATAAAAAATTTAAAATAATAATTAATTTAAATAATTAATAAGTTTTAATTATAAATAACTTTAAATTAGTATAAATTAATTATCATTATAATAATAAATTAAATAAACTAACTTTTACTCAAATTTTTTGTTTAAAAAGTCAATAAAATCTTTTTATTCTGTTTTAAACATTGTTATTCGGTCCACTAATTTGTAGATATATATAGGAAATGAAGATACGTCTAGATGAATTGCAAAAAATGTTGAGAATTCAGTTATGTGGGAAAAGCTTCAATGATAAGTGTTGTTGTGAAAAAGCATATGTGTGTGGTGACTTCATAAAAGACCTACCAGAGTCGGAGGAAAGTTGTTAGGGACATGTATTAGATGAAGGACAATTTAAAATAAATTAGCAGTAGCAAGGGGATTGTTGATTCACCATTCGGCACTTTTCATTCCTTCGACACCCTAGAGTGAAATAAGACATAGAGTGCCTCTTCTTGGAGTTATATGGACCAACCATGTATCTTATCAAGTTTATAGAGGGAGATATATTCTCATTTATTTTTCAATTTCCTATCTTTTTAATCAAATTTTTTAATTCTAGTATTCAATATGATTGTAGGATAAGATTATTAGCGTTGGAACATTAGTCATACTGTTTTCTTATTTTAAATTTCATGACATGACTTTTTTTTTACAAAATTAGAATCATTCAGAAATACTGATTCTGATTATATTTTAATTTCTTACACCTAAACAATTTGAAATTCAAAACATCGAGATCAATCATCAGGATTGATCTTGAATGCATTTATCGAAACTTTAATTTCATCAACACTGGATTTTTATGGTGATTTAAATTCTAACTGTTTTCTTTATGAAATTCTTAATCATTTAGATTAATTTTTTGGAGTGGTGAACTCTATGTTTCAATTTTATGTATCTCCTAGAGAGGAATATTATTTAAAATTTCTTTGAGGGGTGATTCAATGAAAAGTATTAAAAAATTTAACCGTATTAACTAGAAGTATAGAATTATCGAGTGTTGTCCTTGATCTGTTCCTAATTATTCTTTGTTTATTTGTGTTAGTTAACTATTTTTCAATATTTTCATCATTACCCTAGATTATGTATAATATTATTATTCAAAAAAATTATATCTCATTATATCTTATAAAATATAAATAAAAGTAAAACTTAAAAAAACGTATACTCCACCCATTGTTGACACAAGTGGGTTATTTTTAAAAGGGAAAAAGAAATTTTGGTTGTTCATCATTCCTTGTTGGTTCAACCCTACATGCCGAAGAATAATAGTTAGTAGGAAATTAAAATATTAAACTTTGACCAGCATTAATGAAAACCCGGTCAATATCATTTCCTCCACATTCTGTAAGTTTTTATGTAAAATATTAGCAAAGGAAAAGGGTATTATTATTCTATAGGAATGAAAATAATTTTGAATTTTATTTATAACTCCATTCGTATATTAAGATGTAAGGAATTTATTTTTTATTTTTTATTTCCAATTAATTTTACAATGTCATGGTATTATTAAAAAGTAAATATTTCTTATAAATCAATTATCATCTATCATACATTATTGATTATGGATTATCTATTATTTTTCGATCATTCACTCTATTAAAATCATGTTCTCTATCCGTCTCCATTATTAGTTAGATATTGTATTTCTCCCTCATGTGAATATTTTCAATATAATTGATGAATTCATTATCAATTCTATTAATTTTATGAGATCTTAACAATATACCATTTCTATATATGATATCAAATGAACGAAGTTTATTTAGAATGTTATCTAATTTATGTGGGAAATATTAACATTTCATATTCTAGATTCAATATTTATAATTTTTGAAGGATTGAATAAATTTAGAATAAATTTTATTAATCATTTAAAATATGGAGAATATATACGATTATCATGAGATGGGTGGTTCCTGGTTATAAATATTCCAACGATGCATTAATAGGAAACATGAGGCCAGACATGTCTCCATATTAAATTATTATTTAATATATATTCAATAATTTACAATGAATGATGTATTGGTTAAGGGTCATTGATGGTAATGTTCTTAATAACTTTTATAATGAATTAATATAATGTTCATGAATTTTTATATTTATGAATTTTCTTTATTTATAAGTTTGTTTCCATCATCTGTGGGATTTCTATGCTAATATTAACTATGGTTGTACATAAAACTATAATTTTTTATTGAATTAAATGTGTATTGAAGATATGATTTTCAATAATTATTATTCATTATTTCATCATGATAACTTCATTTTACCTAACCCTTAATGATATTTTTATTTCACAACATATAATTCTTACTTTCCCCATGATAGGAAGATTAAATCTATGGATGATTTTCAATGATTGAATAATAATTTTCATTAAATATATTTAATTTATAATGTAATCATTATTTCATATATGTATCTAGTTTTTCAATTTAAACAAACTTATTAGTATTTGGTGGTGTAATTGATTCAATCCAGAACTATTATAATCAGAAATCACTAACTCTAGGTTATTAAACACGATATTGTTACATGTACATAAAAATATTTCTATCAATCACTAAAAGATTTTATGATCAAACGGTTGATCATATATTATATTTGTAGAACCATAATTATATCAATAATATCATATATATTCATTAATTACATCTTTAAAATAATCTATGTAATGTTGTTATGAATTTTTTTACACCACTACGTGGAGGTGTTAGGCTGTATATACCCGTAAGTGATGTATTTATTTTTATGGGATGTATATGAGAGTGAAAATAGATGTAACGTTGACCTAAAAATATCTTAGTATAATTAAAATACTAATGTATTATATAAATATGTATATTTATGATTTCGAGGATGATTTAGAAGAAAAGAAGCTGAAAAATATTAGTATGAACACATAAAACTTGTTTTTGTAACCATAATTATCAAACATATTAATCCTTATAGAAGTTATTTTTGGTGAAGATTATACAACTATAATGTGTGTAGGGTTATTGGGCTGGTATATCATTATGGATTTGTCTTTATAAGTGGAAAATGTTGTATGTAGAATAGAGGATAGGAGCTACCCTTTTCTATGTGAACTTTGTGCCACACTTGTAATTAATCTTAAAAATTAAATATTATATGCGTATTACTCATGGATAAGTTGAAAATAAAAAATTAAAATGGCATATTTTTATATTGAGTCATTTTATTAGTTTCATACATTGAATACTTATATATATATATATATATATTTGTACTTCTATACAATGTTGTGTTTGTGTGTCACATGACCACTTAATATGTATATATGTATATATATATATATATAATCTTGAAAACAATCTTTCATTTATTAAAATATTTTCCCATATATAGCTAACTGAAATAGGAAACCTAAGACTGTGGTTGTTTCTAAAATACAAGGATTACCCTAGATGTTAAATTATCTTAATCAGTGTTGGATTTCCTTTTGACATAAATTATAGGCAGTGTGTTAAAAAAATATATTTTATTTTATGTTATTACCTAAAACCTAATAGAATCAATTAATATTTTATCATTTAAGATAAATATGGTTATCCATATAACACTGGGATACTATAAAATAGGGGAGTGTTGTCATTGGTAAACCATTAATGAATATTGATGACAAATGTTTGAGGATAAGCATGAGATTGATGGAGAATGTAGTGGGATAATTATATTCTTCTCTAGAGTAGACATACGTCATGAATTATCAATCCACTATTTTGGTAGCAAACATTATTTCTTGTATTTAATTCAAATTTGATCCAATTAATGGGATTTTTTATATATCTAATTATTTTATTATGGTTTATGTTATTTACATGAAAAAAATTTCTTTTTGAATAATGGAACCAAATATATTTATTTTGTTACACACATAATTTCACCAGGGTTTCAGAATATTCTATTTTTAGGATGGGGTTTCCCCAACCAACATTATTCTTCACTTAATTTTTGTTCTTTTAATTTTCTATTCGTTACATTCCTTATGTTGGACAATAAGGTTGATTATTTGACATTGTTAGGGTCGATTTTAGTGAGATCGAATCCCCTTATTCATGGAATATGTGTGAATGAATTTAAGATTGTAAAATTTCAAATGGATCATGATGTGATGTGGGTGAGAGTTTTGAATACTGGGATCCATGTCTATATCATGGTTTTTCATCCTTGAGTAAGGTAACATGATATTATGGTGGGATAGAGATCATTCACACTAGATTTAAGTGGTTGGATTTTGGCCACCGGTTACGTTTCTAATGACATAAAAAACATACCCAAGATCCTATGTAGATTTTAAAAATAATTTAGAGGTATTGTGGGAATGAGAGAAGATTTTGAGGAATTCATCAGGTTTTGTAAAATCTATATATACAATGAATGTAGTCCTGGAAAAAAAGCCATGTAGTCCCATTGTTGTAGTGGGAAGGTATTTAGGTGGAATAAAATATCACACACCATGGGGGGCCACCACAAGCCATGAGATCCAATATTGGTGGATCATTATGTACTCCTAGTGTAAAAATATATGGGAATGACTAGGTACATGGGAATGATAAGATACCAAGGTAATGATTGGTACAATGGAATGGAATGAGTACACGAGTGTGACCATAGTACATGGGAATAGACTGAGAAGACATTTTCATACCTAATAATACTAATAAATTCCATATAATATCTTTAAAGATTATATATACCATCATTTCCAACCAAGAAACATTCATTACTTTAATTTTAGAGGTGGTTAAGTGAGGAAACATGTTGTGTTACCCTATTTTCACATCATTTACGTTTCTATGATACTTTTACAGTTCATATATGCATTTTATAGTATCAAATTTCGGCTTGTGAGTAGCCTATCCTGAGTATTTTTCCATGAATAAAATGATAGCATTCTTATTTTCAACATTATATATACAATTAAAAGTGTTTATAAAATTTAATTTCTCTCAATTATTCTTATCTATTGAAAATGAATATGTATGATCATCATAGTTTTCCAAGGTCATGTACTCATATGTTTATAACTACGTCTCGAGTATCCAATGTTATTCACTCAGGTAGATATAGAACATCCCCATATTAAAGAGGATTTCATAACTTAATCTATATAGTAGACTCACCATCATGTGCTTAGGTGATGAGAGGTTTCTCTATTATTTTGTTGGTGTCTCAGTTGTGCTATGCAGTTATGAGGTGTGGGGCCTCCTTATTCTTCAGTGTTGATATCTGATACATGAATATGAGATCGGGCCTTTAGAGTTGTAGAAAGACACATTTTCATTATTGGTTGTGGAGAAACATATCGACTTTCTCTCTTCATTAGGGATTCTAATGATTATTTTTAACATTGTGTTTTGATTACCATTTTTCATAAGTGTAGAAGTTACTATTGTTCATTTCAATTTTTGGATAGTAAGATTCTTTTGGAATCCTACAGTGCATGTATATTCTCACCCAATTATGGTATTTTTGTGCATTTTTTATTTCATATATGTAATAAGGATCTTTGGTGACCATAGAGGACTTAGTTTCAATAGAGTATATTTTTTTGTGGGTGTAGACTGTGTTTGGTGGTCTTCCATGGAGATTATGTGTGAGGCCCTCTTTAGTCTTTTCATTTTTCATAGTTGATGCTAGGTTGAGACCTCATTTCTGGTTGGGGATTTATTTTTAATCATTATATCTTTTTTATTATTCTATTTCTATTTTATTTATTTTATAGAGTTTTTGTCAGTAATGATTTATATTTTACATAATTTAGTTGTTTATTTTATCTCTTAGTGTTTTTTTATTTATTTTGTTTTTTTTTCATGGAGATGGCCATGTGAATTTGTACAGGTACATTTTGGTAATGCATCATATTTATATGATATTCCTTATATGAACTTTTCACAAACCCTTGGCCTATTATTGGTGGGGTTTGTGTGTCACTTCTAGTTTATCACTAGTAAGGCAGTCCTTTATGTGTCTAATCATGGAAAAGTGGCATATAATATTGTATCTCTATTGGGTTGGTGTCTGGATTTGGTCGTGTTGTGAAGATTTTTTTGGAATTTGGGAGATGATATTGGAGTGTCTCATATTCGGTTATTAGGCTTGGGGTCTCAGTTTTGTGGCGGAAATAAATTATTCCAGGCAATTGGACTCTAACAACCTTCTTTTTTACTCAGTATACCGATACATCGATTGTAGGGGATAGTTGGTTCATTCATAATCAAGGATTTGATCTATCTAATTTCATTCCCTTCTTCAGTTATTTCCCAAAATACACTTTTTTAACCATTCTATGTATTTTAAATTTCAAGATTCATCTATGATTAAAACCATATAGGATTCAAATATTGGATCCTGAAAATGATCAGTTGAGCAATGAGGCCTCTGTTCAGGGATCCATTCTTGATGTATTTTCACTAAGAGGAAAAATAGCAATGCCACCACCTATTGAGAAGTGTATATATCCACATATAGTTTTGAAAAATGTTAATTAATGAAATATTGGTTATCTTATAGGTCTATTATTCCAATACAATGATGTTCATAGGATTAGTATGTTACACAGGTTATAGTGATATAGAATACATAGTTTCATGACTAGCCAGACCATCATGTAGTGGAGGATTGTCTCGATGTGTTGGAATGAGTTTTTAAAACTTTTCAAACCATGGAAAATTGTATGGTTTATCTTTATACTAGTATTCTTCATGGATTCATAGGTAAATTGAAGTATCTTATATCTCAGACCCATGAAGAGATGATCCCCTCAAGTTAAGACTTACAATAGCAGTTTTATGACAAGTATTACCCTTCTAGATTGTACTCTATCTATATCCTTGTTCTTCTTAATCAATAATAAGGTGTTTTTTAAATCATTTATTATTCCTTGATGTTATAAAACCTCATACATTACTCTCTAGATATCGTGCGAGGTGGATACTTCTTGGCATGGTTGTTTGAGAAGAGACCTCATAGAGACATCCTTGAAAAATGGTATCCTTGTGAATTCCCACTTAGGTTGGAGTTCCAAAGGGGTAGATAGTTGTATACATCGTAAAAATAGTGGTTATTTTGGTAGAGGGAGTAATTATTGCATATATTATATTGAGTCGTCAATAATATATAGTATGCATTGGTCTACATAGACTTGGTGAAAATGTATACTCATTCTTAGTCTCATACACATGGATCTGAGGCATGGGGTTTAGGTAGAGGATCTAATCATCCTAATGGGTGATGGTGCTATGACTTTAACTTGGGAGTTCACTTGGATCATTTTTTCCAAAATTTATGTTTTGGGGATGCTAGACATACATTGGATACTCCATGAAGGTAGAATCCGTGTTGTTATCCAAGATCTCCATGTCCTATACAGGGAAGACTGCATGGAGGAAGTGCTGTTAAATGTCCTAGTTGAGTTCTAGAGGGAGTATCTATGGTTGGAGGAATATGATATGAAGTATATCCACCTTAACCACATGGTGGACCACATATTTATTAAAGGGATAACTATCGAGGGTATGGAAAGTTGTAGGATATAGAGGGATATTATCAGGGACTCATTAGATGATTTGAGGTATGATCAATGTCCTCTATATATCAACCTCATTGTATGTATAATTATTTGACTGCCATTAAATTATATATATATTCCCCTAGTAGGAATTATATCTTAATATTGAGTCTTTAAACTGTAATATATTTCAATAGAATACTATAGCATGTGAGTCTTTTATATCACACATATTATGACAATGTGATTTTTGTTCGGTGGAATGTGTTTCTTATGGGACTTGTTGGCCATTTCAATAAATTCGTATAAACTTATTATGGGTATGTAGTAGTTGTAAATGGTTCATTTTTATATATACATTCATCATAGGAGAGCTCTATTTATTCATATAGATCGTATATGATTCTCTTTCATGGGAAAGTGAGATCTGATGGTTGAGTTAGTTGGGATAACAAGCAAGAAAGTAAAAACTATCACCTATTAATTAGTGATTATTTACCTCGGTGTAATGGAATATTACCAAATATATATTCTTACAGTATTAGAGGATTATATGTATATAATTATAGAAGATGACTTTGGAATACCATCATGAAATGAGATTTAATTATTTATCGATATTCAAACCATGAACACACTGATACCCTTTGATGAATGTTTGACGACCCCCACTGAGCTTTGGGAGTTGATGGTGCAGATTAAAGATCGTTAATTGAATGTCTTTGTTAGACACAGTCTACCCCCTAGAAGTCGCCAATAGTGGTTTCTAAAAAGGTTAATGGGATCTGGATAATTTGTGATAACTATCATCTCATGAATCATGTAATAATCCGAAAACAATACACTATTCCAAGTATTTATGACCTTTTATACTAGTAAAATTTTGTGAGTTGGATTTAAAAGATATATCTCTAATTCGGATACCATCATTATAGGTTTCATGAGGTTGAAATTTTGATGATGAAATTTTGTTGTCTCTAAAGACACTATGAGTACCAATGGATTTATCTGGGTGAAACTAATTCCCATGATGTTTTCTTGGATATTATGAACAATGTTTTACATAAAAACTTGGAACATTTTGTATTCATCTTAATCAATGACATTATCATATAATCCACATTAGAGAAACAACATATAGATCATTTGAGGATGGTCATTAAAAACACATGGAGAAGAAAAATTTGGATATACTCTTGAATTCAGTTTTGGATATATGAGTATCATATTCTTGGGCATCCCATCATTGGGAATGTTTTAGCTATGAAATTGGAAAATATTTATGTAGTGAATGCATGTGGAACTTCCAAGAGAATGAGTAAAGTTCTGATATTCCTCAGTTTGGAAGGGGAATACTATAATTTTGAATAATTAGTTTCTGGGATATCATCTTCATTGATGTCCTTTACATTGAAAGGGATTCAATTTTCATAGACAGAGCAGTGTTAGAGAGAATTCTAGGAGCTATGGTATAGGTTGGAAATTGATGTTTTTCTGAGAATACCAAAAAGGGTGTAGATTTAATGGTATTTTATGAGGCCTCTAGAGATGGGATTTGATGTGTGTGGATGAAGACATAGGAAGTGATAACTTATGGGCTGATGAAATTGAGTCCCTATGTGTAGAATTATGTAAACCATGACTTAAAGTTTGTTATAGTGGTAGTTTCCATAATGATATGATGAAATTATCTTCTTTGTGAGAATCGTGTTCTTTACATAGAATGTTATAGTTTCAATTATATCTTCACATAGATAGATATCAATCTAAAAAAAATTCATTTGATGGAGCTTCTTGAAGATTAATATTTCAATATAGTATATAAACTAGTGATGGAAATATTGTGGTAGATTCCCCTAGTAGAAATCATATAATCACCTGGTAGATATTGCATTTGAGTCGTAGGATTTATTAAAACTTTCCATGGGTGAGGAGAGGGGTTTATCTTACATTTATTAATAGGAAGTGATGCAAATTCTTCTTCATTTGTGTAAGATATGATCATTTTTTATACCAATTAGGAGATTTGACATGATTATATATACTCAAGAGACGCATCAGATGGTTTTTTTGAATTAGGTGGAAACATCATCCTTTCACTAGTAGGATTATAGTTACAATAATGTTGTGATATAAAGTGTTTATGTAGTTTCACACTTCCTCCTTTTATATATATACATGTGTGGAAAAGATGTAAAATAAACTTCAGAGGATGTTTTGGTGGGCTAGTATGAGACAAAGAATTTTTGAGTCTCACACTCAGTTTCTAAGATTTCAATAGGTGAAGGATGAACATATTTTTATGGTAGGTTTGAATCAACAACATTAGATTCCTAAATAGAAGGTGGATTTCATATTAATGAAATTTGGTATAGGGCTTCCATGGATAGTGAGAAACCAAGAAGATATCTGGCTGATTTTTTATTGACATAATTGGTTTTTCCATGTTAATTCCATTAGGGAGCATAGTTTGATTGAGTGGTTAGGGTAGTTGTATGTGTGTGAGATCATCCTGTTTTGAGGGTTCCAAGGATGAACATTTCCAAAAATATTCTTCAAATTTTGGATCATTTTTGGTGGGGACTATAGGAGGATTTTGGGACCCATTTATGGATGTACACTTTTAAAACCCAGACTTATTTTAAATATTTACTTTATTATTTCTTAGCTTCAGTTAGCCTCATAAATGTGAAGGTTAAGTGATGGTCTAAAGTTTTTGACGTTAAATAATTATTATGGGTTTCAGACTAGTGCGTGGGCCCCGTACAGTTGGTAGTCACCGTACAGCTGGACCAGGTGCCTATCCAGGAATCTAATGTTTAAAATAAATAACATTTTATAAAAATAAAATGGGTTAAATGTTTCACTACAATTATAATAATATTAGTGTGTAGATATTATTATTATTGGATGTTTTTTTATTATTAATAATATTTTTTAATATTAAATGGTTATTAAAAGTGTTATCAAAATTTATTTGAGTAAATTATTATTGATGGAGTGATTATTTAATATGAGTTATTATCACTATTACAATTATTAACTATTTTTCTAATGTCGGCATGATTATATAAATACTAATATTATTATAAACATTTTCATTAAAAATAAGGTTATTATTATTATTAAAATGGTTGTTATCCTTATTATCATTATTATTCTTATTACAATTCTTTTAATTAACATAATTATTATCATCCTTCTTCTTATTATTAATATTATAAGTTTATTAAGAAAAAGAAAAAAATGAATTGATCCCTAGGGGGGGCGTCCCCCCTCTCTTCTCGGGATCGTGGCACAGCACCCTCTCGGGGTTCTCCGACTTGGAGGCCCTACTCCCTCACATGTGCTCAGCTGACTTCCCTCTGGTCCTCTCCTTATTATCGAGAATTGCCCCATTATCCCCTCTTTTCCCCTATGTGAGGTGTACTAGGTCACCACCATGGCGCGACACACCTCTCCCCTGCAACCCTAGCTGAGGCCAAGCTCCCTCCTTCCTCCCTATGGCTAGCAATCCTCTTGGTCGATGAGCTTTCATGGATGCATTTTACACTAGCTGCATGACCCTCGGGGTTAAACCTAGGACGTATGACCCACCCTTGTCTACACCCCTCCTTCATGACCAAACCCTCTGTCGACCTCCCAAGCGCACGATGTACCTTTTGTAGCCCTCTCAATTACTCTGTCATCCTCTCACACCCTAACCATAGGTGCGTTTCTCTTCATCACATTTCTTCTTCTTCTAGATGGTTGTTGGGTTAGGGATTCAGGTTGTGGTTGGTTTGATTTTTGGTTAAATGGTTGGATATCTTGTTTTTAGGATTTATTCATGTTATTTGAGTTGTGTTTGACATGCGGTGGAGTTTGTACACCATGTTGCAAAGTTTTCTACACTGTGCTAGGTGGTTCCATGATTAAACATTCTTTTTTATGAATTTAACATGCTGTTTTGAGTGTTTATTTGTTCTCTATGGTTTATGTGTGTGTTGAAAAAATGGTTTTTGATAGGTTTCTATATTCTCATTGCTTGAAAGTCATTTTTTATTGTAAAATTAGTTTATTTCAAGTGTATAACCTTATTTCCCATCATGAAACGTTTTATAAATTATTCAAATGATTTAATTGATTGTTCAAGTGGATCAAAACTAGTTTTGGAAAGGAATTGGATCATGGTTGGTATAAAAATTGGTTCTCAATATGAATTTGGTTGTACTATTTCATTAAATATTGTTATTAATTTTTAGGATGTTTTATAAATTTCCTAAATGGATTATTTAATTTTTATAAATTATGTGAATCATGTTTTCCCATGGTTATAATGTGTCGATAATTTTAATGTGGTTCTTTGATATGAAATTGTGTGATTTTTTAGTTTATATTTTGTGTTGCTAATTTGGAAGGGTTTCTATAATTTTTTTATTGATTTATTAAAATGCATGTGTGGTGTGAAAGTGGTCTTCAAATATATTAAGTGTGTGATTAATTTTGAAAGTTGCTTTCTTACATGAAATTCGGTGTTTTTGTTGTATAAACCCACATTGGGTCAATTGGTTTTATTGTGTTGATTGTGCAACCATTCTATTAAAATGTGTGTTACCTACATATTTTGTTTTGAGGCATTGTTGGTGTGCGTTTTTTTATGAAAGAGGTTTTTAATGGAAATTTGTGTGTAAAGATAGGTGACATTACTAGAATTGTTTTATAAAATTTTAGTCTTGGTTTATTAAATTATGTGGATGGTGGGAATCATGTTTCCAAACTATTTTAGTGTGAGTATGATTTCCATATAGTGATGTAATGTGCATATGGTGTTATACAACATGTGGAACTTGTTTGATCACAATAGGAAAACCTGAGTATCTAGGTGGGAGAATGAGTGCAAGTATGATAGTGATCCTGAGTGGTTTCATCCCTTTTTCATGTAGAATGTTTGATGCTGAAAATACTAGCTAAATGATGATGATAATTGGGGACCACTAGGTTATGGGTATGTTACCTCTTAGTTGCTCAGTCATGTGAACGAATATCTATTGTGGTTACTTTTTTACCGATATACGTGGTACCAGGGGCCCACAGCTAACTAGTGGCTAAGGGTATTTTCCGTGAATAGTGCTCAAAGTTTAAATTTCACTTATTTCCTACATAAAGTAGGTTGTGTTGGTTAATTTTAAAAGAATGTTTTGACTTTAAAGTGGAATCCCTTGAAATTTTTTTTATCACACACAAGAATTGCGTCCATTGAAACTGCTTATGTTTATGGTTTCATTTCTTGAAACAATTTTCTATTTAAAGATATGGTTATTCTAGGTTGTTTTGTTTTAAAGTTATTCTCCCAAAATGTAGAACTTTCTCCAATTATAAAGCATTCACGTTGATATTGGTCATTAAATTTTTAATGCATGTAATCTGAACTTGGGTGAAAACCTACTAGGATTTGTCTCACACCCTGTATACACCTTTGGGTGTCGGTTGACCCTGTTGTCTACATGTTTCAGGTTAAGTAATTGTGTATAGGATTGGTAGTTTTTATTCTAGTGGTTTTGGTATTTTATGTTTGTGGCAGAGACTCAAGGGTTTTACTCCTCTTATGTATGGAGGTTTGCGGTGTTCATTTGATTCTCCTTTATGTCTTTGTCTCTTTTGGCTATCCCTCTGTTGTAAATTTAAAATTTAAAATTTATTAATGGTTCCTTTGGATATTTTTTTTTTCAAATCTGGTTTTTGTGGTTTTATTGGTTATTTTTATTTTTTTAAATGGGTAAATAGTTTCCTTGTATTTCGAAATATACATGGGCACTTGTGGTAGCCCGTGGGTATCAAGAATGCCCTTAGAACATTGTTACAGACTGATTTGGGGGGCCATTTCAGGGTCAATGAAGGTTGGTTCATGACAAAGTGGTATTAATGGGTGAAGGTTAAGCTCTTTGGGTTATGTTATTATTTGGGATGAGTTAGGTTAGACGAAGATTAGTACTATTAGGACTCGGGAGGTAGATGCGGGAAAAGCATCACAAAATCTTTCTCACACTGATCCTCGAGTTATCAGGGGTTGTTCGGGATTGGAGTGTTTTGTCTTGGGTTGTCTTTAATAGAGGGATGAAAATGGAGGCAAATTGGGTTAAATTACAGCCTCATATGGGGTGGTGACCTATGTGGTGTCTAAGTGCCCGGTTTATGGTCTTCTTAGCGTCATGCCTTACTTGGGGAATAACTCACCCCAATGTCGCTGGGTTAAAAATAGGAACTAGTTCCTCATTCTGATAGTCATTTTTTGGCTTTGTTTTATTTTTATTTTGGTTGATGTGAGTGTGTGATGAAGTTGAAAGTGGTTGTTTAAAGTGAAAATGGTTTTTGAATTGGAGTGCTTTCCGAGAATGGGTTTAAATGAGTAAAGTGGGGTTTTAAAGAGGAATCATTTTGAGTCGGAGAATTTGGTATGTGTTTGGATTTGATATGGAAAAGGGATGTTTGGAATTTGGTATTATTTATGGAGGGTCACTTGTGCATGGGTACATATGGAGAGTGAATGGAGGGAACTTGTCTGTAGAAGATGTAAGTAAGATTAGTTGAATGAACATGTGACAATTCATAAGGTGATATAAGTGAGTTTTAAAATTTAAAATAAATGGCTGTTTTTTAAAATGTAATTTTTTTCTTTTGTTTTTATATGTTTAACTTATAATACTCTTTACCTTGGCTAGGGCTGTTGCTTTGATTGAGTTTTGGCTTCATGCCGATTCTAATGGTGTTTTTCGTATTATTCTGAATATGCTTCCTAGAAAGTTCCTCAAGGTTTCCAATGAGTCATTCCTAGTTCTAAACCTTCTCATATGTTTTCAGTTTCTTGATGAAATAAATGTCCATTTAAGGTAGTTGTGTGGTTTGTGGAATTAGGGTGGATCATCAGATTATTGTGAACTCCCAGGGTCATTAAGGTTCGTACCATCTCAGGTTTATATGAGGGTCCTGTTTTGGACTTGTGGAGGTTGGGTGCCTCACCGTGGATTTAGGTCATGGTTAAAGGGACGTCGGTTTTCATGAGGGTTCCCCGTTTGGTAAGTGGGGTGTACTATAGTATCCTGTTTATGAAGGATCTTGTCTGTCAGTGTCATCTTATGGTTTACTGGACCATTATCTGATGCACCACTAGAGTGGACGGTTCAGGAATTCTATGCCATCTTGTCTCATTACCCTGATGTCCTACCGTCATGTGATCATTCAAGTCAATAGGAAAGGTCTTGAATGAAATTTCATTCAAAGAATGAGTTCTGGTTAGGGAATTCTAGTACCTAATTATGAGGCATAAGATGCTTCGGCTAACATATCCCTAGCATCAGGTCTCAGCGTGATGATCAAACACAATAAGGATTTACCGAGGTTGGTGTGTTTGGGATTTAAGGTTTTTTAGTGAATTCTTGTGGTGGGGAGAACCCTTCCGTGTTCTCCCAAAAACCTCAAGCTATGGTTTTCTTGAATTGGTCGGCTGTGATGTGCATTGAAAATGGTTTCCCTTAGGATCTCAGTTTCTGTTGGTTTTGCCTCAGCATGATCTCGAGTTAGGTAAACTGTTGGATTGGTGACCTTCTAGGGGCATAAAGTTTTTTTTGGTGGGGCACACCCCAAACATTTATTTATTTATTTACTTTATTATTTCTTGTACTAAGATAGCCTCATCAAGGTTTTTGTTGAGAGATGGTGTAAATTTTTTGACGTTTAACAATTTTTATGGGTTTTGGACTAGTGCGCAGGCCCCACATGGTTGGCAGTGACCGCACGGTCAGCCCAGGTGCCCGTGCCGCTCTCTAATGTTTAAAATAAATAAAATTTTATAAAAAATAAAATCGGTTAAATGTTTCATCCTAATAATAATAATATTATTGTGTAGATATTGTTATTATTATTATTGGAAGTGTTATTATTGTCATTAAATTTTTTTTTAAAATTAAATGGTTGTCAAAAGTGTTGTCAATATTTTTATGAGTAAATCATTATTGATGGAGTGATTATTTAAAATGAGTTATTATTATTATTAGGATTATTAATATTCTTTTTTTCAATTTTGATATGATTATATAAATAATAATATTCATATAAATATTTTCATTAATTTTTTTATTATTATATTTAAAATGGTTATTATCAATATGATCATTATTATTCTTGTTATAATTATTGTAAATAACATAATTTTTCTTCTTCTTATTATTATTATTAATAGTTTAATTTTATTAAGGAAAAAAAATGAATTGAACCCTAGGGGGGTGTCACCGACATTTTTCTCCAATATGTTGCACAACACCCCAAGGGGTTCTCTAGAGCGGCGACCATGCTCCCTCACCTACGCTTGACTTGATTCCCTTCGGTCCTCTCATTCTTGTCTTGCGCTGGCCCTGCCTCTCCTTTTATCCCCAACATGAGGTGAACCAGGAAGCCCCTATGGCCCGATGCACCTCTCCCCTAAAACCCTAGGTGAGGCTGAGCCCCCTCCCTCCTCTCTGTGGACGGAAATCCTCTCAGCCAATGACCTTTCCTGTCCACATTTTACCCCAACCGTGCGACCCCCAGGGCTAACCCTATGATGTGAGACCCTCCCTTGGTCATTCCACCCCTTCAAAACTATATCATATGAAGACCTCCTTAGCACACGACTCACCTATAACAGCCCTAACATGTACTCCATCAGCCTCTCGCACCCTCACCGTATGTGCCTTTCTCTTTATCAGGTTGCTTCATCTTCCGGCTGATTAACAGGTTAGGGTTTCAGGTTGCGTTTGGTTTCATTTTGGTGTAAATGGTTGGATATCTTGTTTTTTGGATTTATTCATGTTGTTTGAGTTGAGTTTGGAATTTGGTGGAGTTTTCACACCATGTTGCGATGTTCTCTACAATGAGGTAGGTGGTTCCAGGATTGAACATTTATTTTAATGAATTTAACATCCTTCATTGAGTGTTTATATGTGATATATAGTATATGTTTGTGTAGAGAAAAATGTTTTTGATAGGTATCGATATGCACATTGCTTGAAAGTTTTTTTTAATGGATAATTATTTTATTTCAAGTGTATTCCCTTATTTCACATCTACAAACATTTGATTAAATATTCAAATGATTTACTCAATTTTGCAAGTGGTGTGAAACTTGTTTTGGAATAGAATTGGTGCATGTTTGGTTTGAAAATTGGTTCCCAATAGGAATTTGGGTGTACTATTTATTTTGGTCTTGTAATTCCATTTTAAGATGTTTTATAAATAGTGTAAATTGTTTATTTAATTTGTATAAATGGTGAGAATCATGTATTTCCACAGTTATGACATGAATATTTTTTTAAAGTGGTGCTTTGATATGAAATTGGGTGAGGATTTAGTGTAAATTTTGTGTTTCTAATTTGGAAGTGTTTCATAAATTTTTTTATTAATTTATTGAACTGCATGTATAGTGAAAAATTGTTCTTCAAGAATATTAAGTGTGTGTTTGATTTTTAAAGTGTATCTCTTACACGAAATTCATCATTTTTTTCATGTATAAAACCATACTGGGTCAATTGGTAGTTTTGGGTAGATTATGTAAGTCGTTTATAAAAATGTTTGAGACTTGAAAATTGTGTTTTTAGGTTGTTCTGTTGTGTATTTGTTGATAAAAGAGGTTTTAATGGATATTGTTGTGAAAATATAGGTCACATTACTATATTTTTTTTAATAAAATATTATTTATGGTTTATTAAATTAGGTTGAAGGGGTGAATCATGTTTCCCATCTTTTTTAGTGTGATTATAATTTTAAAATTGAACAACAATGTAAAAGTGGTGTTATGTGATGTGTGGAACCTGTTTGAGCACAATAGGGAAACCCGGGTATCTAAGTGGGTGGATGAGTACTAGTATGCCTGTGATGTGGTGGGGTATCTTTCGTATTTCACATACCTTGTTTGATACTGACAATACTAACTAGATGATTATGATGATTGTGGACCACGAGGTTATGTGTATATTCTCTACTAGTGGCTTATACACAAGAACAAATATCTTTTATGGTTACTTTTTCAAAAATATACGAGGTACCTGGGGCCCAAAACTAGCTAGTGCCTAGGGGTATTTCTTGTGACTAGTGCTCAATGTTTAATTTTTACTTACCGTTGACATATGGTAGGTTGGGTTCATGAATTTTAAAATTAGTATTTTTCATTATATGTTGCATTCCATGATAACATTTTTATCACACAAAATAGTTGCATCCTTTGAAAACTCTTTTGTTTATAGTTGGATTTGTTGAAACTATTTTCTATTTAATGTTCTTCTCATTCTATGTTCTTTTATTTTAAATTTATTCTCCAAAAAAATTATCTTGAACTATTCTACATTATAAAAATTTCATGTTTTTATTGGTCATTAAATGTTTAATGCATGGAATCTCTACCTTGGTGGCATCCTACTGGGCTTTGGATAACCCCTTGTATACACCTTTGGGTGTTTGCAGACCCTATGTCTACTTGATTCTGGTTAAGTCATTGTATGTAGGATTGGCAGTTGGTCTTCTAGTGGATTTGGTTTTGGATCTTGGCGGTAGAGGCTTGAGAGAATTACTCCTCTTTTGTATGGAGGTTTGGGGTGTTTTTTGATTTCCCTTTATGTCTTTGCCTCTTTTGGTTCTTTCTTATTCGTAAATTTAATATTTAAAATTTATTCAATGTGCATTTGGATATTTTTTATTCAGATCTGGTTTTTGGGTTTTATTGGTTATCTTTATTTTTTAAATGGGTAAATTGTTACCATGTATTTCAATTGATACCTGACCAATTGTACCAGCCCGTGGGGATTAGGAACACCCTTATAGCCTTGTCCCGGACCAATTAGGGTGGCCATTTCAGGGTCAACCCAGGTTGGTTCAGGATATACACCATGTTTTACCCCAGATAGATGGATATACATGGAGAACTATCTAAATGCTGGAGGATATCCTAATGGACTACATGTTATACCTATGTAATTTCTTGGAGGTTCATTTTTCATTGGTAAAATTCTCTTATACATACTATATATCCATATAATAATGGTATTATACAATTCATGTCCTTGTATGGGAGACCATGTAGGTCTCCCTTTTACTAGACATAGATTAGTGAGACATGTCATGTTTGGCTAGATTTTTGAAGACAATGGCAAATATGGCTCATGTAATTAATGATCATTTGAGGAGAACCCCGATTCAACATAAATTATATAAGTATGAAAATAATAGATATTTATAGTTTGAGTATGGATACCTTATATTACTAAGAGTCTCCCATCGATGAGGATTGAAATGATTTTTATGGGGAACCAATCTATAAAAAAGGATAATCAAGGAATTCGAGATACTACATAGGGTTTGATAGGTTTATTACTGCTTGACCATTCCCCCAATGTTTGACTGAGTGCAGAATGTCTTCTATATATTAATTATTAGGAGATACATACATGAAAAAATTCAAAATATTGAATGGGGAAATCTAGAAATTGATGACTGATACACCTTCTTAGAGTGCCTAAAAACAATAAATGATATGTTTGAGAAGATCCTATTTGGACAAACCAACCCATTAGTCCATGTTCCTTTTTATCAATGGAGCATGCAATAGGGAACCATGAAACATGAGAGCTAGATATGGACTCAATACCTCCGTCTTTTCATATAGGTTATTCTTTTTGAGGGGGAAAATCATTGAAGGATGGGGGAATGTAAGGACCCTAGGTTTTGTAGTTTCATATATTATATGTTTATATATATATATCTGTATTTTTCATAAGAGTTGATGTTATATTTGCATGTCACAAAACCATAGAATTAAAAGTAATAAATATTATCATATATATTAAAGCACACATGAACAAGTTTTTGGATTAAATATATTTTTTAATTAATCATGTACAAAGATGGTAAATCCATGATTGTAGTTTTTTTAGAATTTAGGATTTACCCTTGGCATGAAATTAAGTTAGTTAGTGTTAGGTTTCTTATTGAGGGAATCATATTCTGGTGCATTAAGTAAAAAAAATAATTTATTTTATTTAATGGAATAAAACATCTCCCCTATATAAATATGTCATTATAAAAAAACATCCAACGAGCCTGTACCTGAG
Organism: Viscum album; assembly: GCA_963277665.1. Lineage (NCBI taxonomy): Eukaryota > Viridiplantae > Streptophyta > Magnoliopsida > Santalales > Viscaceae > Viscum > Viscum album. The sequence continues at coordinate 602,883,708 of OY728128.1, forward strand.
TGGTAAGGGCTCCTGCTTGGCATCCAAGTGACCCGAGATCAAAACCGGGTTGAGGTGAATTTTCGAGGTACTGTAGCAATACTATAGCAGTCACGGTAGTAGTTACTGTTCGGTACTGTAGCAGTCGGAACTATTCACCCAATTTGGGCCTTCGGGCCACCGGTTTTGGCCTACAGGTCTCCAGGGCCTTCGTGTCATCAAAGGCTTTTGGGCCACATGGCCTCCAGGTCACGTAGACCATGGAGTAGCCCAGTTCTCATACAACATTCCCCAGTAGAGGATCAAGAGAAACAGTAGTATCAGCCACCATATGTAGAGCTAACCGGATTGGAAGAATGAGAGGGTATGGAAGCTGCCATCGGGACCAGACACCATGCAGCTTTGTATGGGGAAAATCTAGCCAATTAGCAATGCGAGGTGGGGAGCTAAGGATATCAATGATTAAAGATGTTGGGGAGGGGCAGTTCTAGTGGGCTAGGCCTACGGGTCATGTAATGGGCATGGTATGCCTCTAGGCCTTCGGGTCATGTATTGCAGGTCATGTCGGGCCTTGTGCCTTGGGCCTACGTGTCATGTACGGGTTCCCCTTCAACCCATAAAAGGGGGATTATCTTTAATAAAATAAAAAAATAAGGCCTTCAGGCCATTCAGGATATGAAAAAACTCATGGATTATCCACAGAATACAAGGAGGTATTAGTGGAGGAGTGTTTTGGCTTTGGTGGATCAGAAACGTAGACCAATAACAAAAAAATAATAAGAAATGTACGATGAATGAATTACATAGTAGGATAATATTATTCATGGATAACTGAGATATTATTCACCACATATATTTCCAATCCTAAACTAGGGATGTTATTTCATTTATTTTCCCTTATTTGATTCAATTAATATTATTTGGTTATATATTTTATAATTTTCCATGATTTTGATTCTTTACACAAGCACCATTTATTTTAGAATTATATTACAAAATTTATTTATTTTGATGTGCCCTTGATTTCACCATAGTTTCCACATTCCAGAATCATTTTATGAGATCACACTTAACAATGATGTTGTTCAATTCATTCATTTTATTTTATGCCACTATTATTTATGATATTATTCATTGGCCCACATGGTTCATGATTTGACTGTGTCATTCCATATTTGAACATGAATGATCCCTCATATTTTTGGTGGATTCTAGAAAAAATTATAGATAATGGTATTCTGAATAGATTGTGTTGGGATTATGAATGATGGTGTGAGAGATAGTGATTAGAAGCCCGATCATGGGATTTCATCAATGGGTGAGGTGAAGCAGTAGTGTGTCATGATGGGGATGATTATTATGTAGTTCAATTGGCTAGAATTTGACCAATAGATACAATTCTGGCTTACTAACATAATATATGAGTTCCTAAGAAAGTTATAATGTGGATATATTTCAATTAGAGGCATGGGTGTGATGTGTCAAGAGTTCTTATATTTTTTGAAAATACTAATATAAATTGCACATATATTAGAAACATACAAAGTGTATTACAGTTTCTATGATGGATAGGGTTTCAGAAGAAATTAAATAACACACCCTATGTGGTGGTTCCACGAGTTGTGTGATTGATGCTGGAAGATTGACATGTCACCTTGAGGTACAAAGATATGGGAAAATCAGGGTATACGTGTATGTCTAGGTACCATGAGTAGGGCTTGGTTTACGGGCATGAAGAAAGTACACATGCATTGGTTGGGATGACACATGCATACCTCATGCATCCAATACACACTGTGTACTCCATTTACTCTCTATTTATAACAACATGGATAGAAAATATGTGTATATGAGAGGAAAACCAAGTTTTATAGGTGTGGTTGCACCCAATGTGACCTTATGTACATGTCATGTACTTTTCTTTGAAACTTATACCATCAATATCAACTACATTGATACTCATATTTTACCCTATGAGTATCCTATCATGAGTAGTTTTCCACATAAAACATGATGGTGGATATATTTATCAGAAGTAGTGATACTACAAGGGGTGATGATCGTGGGAATCTTCTCTCAATGATGCATAGAAAGTTGTAGTGATCAGGTGTTATAATTGGAGTGTTACTGGGGCCAATACTTACCTATATCTCTCTATGTGCGAGGTCTTTCATATCATTCATATAAGTAGAGAAACAACTACACCAAATTATAGTTGGTATATTTATAATATCTTTTGGGTGGAATCTTTATCTGGATCCTAGTTTTTTAGCATGTCCACCATTAAAGGTGTTCTCCCTTAACTGTTACATGTAGTTTTGAGGTGTGGTAACACTATACTAGTGATATCCATCACATGAATCATTAGTATCATATGGGACATATAGATATATAAGAAAACTATTCATTCATATTTCATTATAGTGATGTGCATCCCCTTTCTCTCATCACATAGGTTTCTTTTCAGAATATATGATGTGAGGTTTTATTTATCATTTTTATTGTTGATTGATCTTAATTTTTTATTGATATTGGTTCCCCTTCATGTATTTTATGTTGTCCTACTGAGGATTTTTATACTCACCCATTAATTGGATTTTACACACATGTTTTGTCTTATTAAGGTAAAATAAAGTTTTTTCATGACCTTTGTGAAATATGTTTTAGTGGAGAATAGTGGTTCAGGATACTAATCATGCTCAGTGGCCATATGATGAGATTTCAAGTTAGGAAAACTCCATTCTTCCCATTTTTCCCAGTTTTTATCTGGTTGGTATCTCATTTATGATTTGGAAGGTATTTTTCACCTTTAAAACTGTTATATTACATTATTGTACTTCAATATATTTTCTAGAGGTCGTTGAAAGAATTATTAACAATCTAGATGCATCAATAATTTTTATATGTCTTCACTAATTCATTGAGTTACTTTTTTCCGGCATATAGGTATATTAGTCTAAGTACTCCCTTTTTAGTTTTATTATATCATAATAATTATTGGAAACCCTGTGAATATTAGAGGTTTCCAAGTGTGTCAAAATCCGAAAATTGATTGATTTGTGGGACACGGTGGGCCTGGTCATGAAATTTAGGAACTTATAAAAAATATTTATTCTTATTTTACTTGTTTTAAACATTTACACAGGTGAAAATAATTTTACACTGATGGATATTAATAATAAAAAAAGTTTATTTAATTAATAAATTTGAACCCCCTGATTCCAAAAATGTGACCCATTTTTTGTGATACATTTTTTGTAAGTGGAATTAAATAATTTTAATATAATGTGAAAAATGAAACAAAAATGATTTTTTTTAAGAAAAATAAGCATTTTAGTATAAAATAATCTCAATGGAATAAAAAAATATAATGCTCCTTCCCAAGGAATTAATTAATATATGTTTAATACAAGGAATCTTATATTACTTTGTTACTATATCCAAAGCCTAATCAGAATGAAAACATATGACCATTTTTCAAATAAATAACATTTTTCATTATTCACCCAAATATCACGTATTTCAAAAAAATCCCAAAAATTCACCCAAAGATAAATTTGATGATATGATATAAAAAATGGTATGCATTTAATCAAATTAAAATAATAAAATTTAAATATTATAATTTAAATTATAACCATGCATTATTTCTACTATAATTATAATATAATATATATTTAATTGGATAAGAATCATGCAATGTAAAGTTTACCAATTATAGGGAAATATTAGATATTACACTGTTATGGAGAATTAATCACATGCTAACCATCACAGTGACCCAATTATCAACAAGTTAGTTATCAAAACAATTAAATATCTATATTTGGAATTTGGAAATGATTAATCTATTATGGATAATCATTACCATGAGTTTACTAAGAAGAATCCACATGTATTCCATGGTGGTTTAGTGTCACATGAATACAAGGAAATGATATATAAAAAATAATATATATATTTTTTGGTGTATATTCATAAGTATTCCGAGGACATGTTTTATAATCATATTTTTAAGTGTCTAAATGATATATTTTTGGAAGCCACTATGCCACACAATCTTTTTGAGGACTTCAGAAGGGAAAAGTTTAAAGTGATTTTTAATAATTAGTTTTAACTAGAGATATTTAACATGTAAAAGCCTATTGTGTTTATGATATTAGTGAAAGGCAATTGTTTAATGATTAAATAATCCTTGTAGATTTTTTATTTTGTCTCACTTTATCATGGGATCCACATGAATTATTATATCAATGATTTACAGTTCATGATGGGAATGATAAAAAAAATGTAGATCAATGTTTTTGTATTTCTACCTACAAACCTATCATGGGATAGATGATAAGGTAGATATAGATGATACTGATACAGAAGAAAAATATGGTTTTGTAGTGACTCAACAGCTTTATGAGGATGTCAGAGTTCTTTATCTGCTCAAAAAAGATATATTAAAAAATATTAATGAGGTAGTAGTGGGAGTATGTGACATATCTATTATTATATTAATGTGAGATTCTATGGAATAATCTATTTTTATGATTTCAAATTTTAATTTTAGGTCACACAAGATCAGATTTATTATATTCTATTATGACTTTCCATTTGTGAAGATGATCGAGTCATATACATTTTTTCTGCTAGATACCTCCCCAGAAAAATAACACAGGATATTCTTAATTGATTGTGTCTATGGACAATGATCATCAGTGTGATGATGTTTATTTCATATTATATGTTATTGTATTTATTTTACATTATTGAATACAATTACTAGTAAAATTTAATTTTATTAATGAACATTGAGTGATTTCTACGATGATTCCATATATAATGGATCTCTATATTCTGTTTGTATGGAATGGAATGTATGGATTTAAGTGGTGTGAGTGTTATATTATGGTCACTGATATTGAGATAATATGGGAATTTACCATTATGTTAAAGAGTATTTTAGATGTTGTAATTGATTTTAAATGAGAGGTCATCCCTAAATCTCATATCTCTAGCTAGTGTCAAAATGTCTTGTACCTTTCTCTAGATGAGAAAATAACTATTTTATTTTTTTATTGGGTTACAATATCTGGTTTTGAATAACATGTTACATTGTATCATCTGGTATATTTATTTATAGATATCAATTTTCATTTTTCCACTTATATTGAATAGAGTTTAGACAGTTATTTTCATATGTTATTGTATAAGTATTACATGGGTTTTATTGATTTTTTTTTCAATTTCTATCATATTATATGGTAACATTCTCAATTTATTTAGTGATGTGAATGGTCCCCATTTCTATGATATACTATTGAATATATATATCCATGTTAAATTAATTTAATATCCATTTAGAGGATCTTGATTGAAATATTTTTATTCACACTTTCCTATGTCTATGGGATTCAATGGTTTTATTTTCAAATAAGTCATGAAATATATCCAAAATTTCTTGGATTTATAGAATCTTGGTTAGGTGAGTACCATGAATAAATACCAATTACTTCATATGCATGATATTTTTAACCAATATAAAAAATAAATATTATTTTGATGATTTATCATAGTTCATGATAACCCTAGTTGAGAGTGTTAGAATTGAAAATTCTAGAGAACACATACAATAGCATGTATGAACACTGTGAATATCATATTATACCATTTTGGGATTACATTAATCACATATAATATACCTTAAACCCTGTAGTTATATTTTCCTAGATAATTATATTGGGTATCCCATGATTATGTAATGATGCTAAACAATATTCATTTAATGAATGGATAATTTTGTCGGTATATATCTTGATATGCAATAATGATCTGTGGTGTGTATATTTTCATAGAATATTTCATTACATCATTTATATTATATGTATCTATTTTTTTTAAATATTGTTAGATTTGTAATATATTTATAAGTTTAACTCCCTTGACTAACAGAAATATTTTATAATTTGAATCAATTGATCGCTCCTAAAAATTATTGATATTGAAGTAAACCAACCAAAAATAATATTTTATTAAGTGAGTGGTTTGGTTGTGATGTGGTTATTGGGTTTTGATGTTGGAAATATTTTATTCATTATGTAACACCCCAATCTTCCACAGTATGCTTTCTTTGAATAATGCAGTAGTGTGTGGTGTACGCAGCTTCGAGTTCTAACACACACCACAGACAATCAAACTAGCCGTTATGAACAGTAATACACACATTTTGAAATTTTATAAATTTTATCCTTCAAAATGGACCTCATTTTTGGATTTTTAATATCGAAATTAACATAGGGTAAATTTTGGGTATTTTTCTGAAAACATTCATTTTTTTGATGAATAGGGAAAAACACTGAGTTATAAATTAAAACCGAATTTTTATTTAAATAAATATTTATTTTATTTAAAATTATTTTAGAGAAAAATAGATAAATAATACCTATATAATTTCAAGTCAAGGAGTAAAATGCAGTTCAATGAGATAAAAATAATTTCTGGTGAATAGTAACTTTTTACTTTTATTTACCACGTTTAAAAGTAAATAGGGTAATTAAGGCTAAAAATGATATTAATATTACCCTAACACATGTAATAAATATATTGGACAAATGTATCTAGACCAAAAACAACCTTAGGACAAAAATATTATCATTTAGGTACACTTGGATTAGATTAGGACATTTATAATTATTTAATTCAAAGAAGAGTTAAAAGAGTTAAAATCAATGTTTTATAAAAAACATTTTTAATATAGGGTTATAAATATGATAAATTCAATTATAAATATTCATTAGTAAGATAAGAATATTTCCTAAAGAATTTTATTTTATATAGAATTTTAATAAATTAAATAAATTAATTTATTTATGACACAATGATGGTGCAATAATTATCGTATTAATAAATGATTAAGATAACTAATATTATAAATATCCAAATAAATGTAATTTGATACTTTTTGAAAATTAAAATAAAATTCTAGGTTAATATGACATATTAGGATTGGTTATATGAATTTTATTCGAAGTAATAATTCTGATATGAACTTATCAAAAACAAAATCCCAATAGTGTCAAAATTAACATAAAAGCGTTTTTAAAAAAAATATTGTATTATTAATTGATATTATGTTCCTAAAAATAAAAGGTTCATATAATGGACTTATATCATGTTAGGTGTATTATTAATGGACCACTTGATGGTCTATTTCAATTTTATAGTATGTTTATTAATCATATAATATAAAAATACAAAGAGACATGAAAATGTCAAACTAATAAACTAAGAGTTAAAACTAAAAGATAAGGTTAATAAATTTACCCAAACCTCTATAAAACCAATTTTTTGAGTGTATTTAGAACCATATACACCATATCCTCGAAATAAATAAATTTTTATCCATTATAAACCGAATATGAATTTATTATAAAATAATTATTTATATTTTTCTTAAGGTTCCCCTCACCCCTCTTATAAAAGAGTACTCGACCTTATCTCTAATTCACACCTTCAAAGCCTTTTGTATTGTCCAAAAACTTCCCAAATATTCTCTCAAATTCCCTCAATTCAACCTAGAGGCCTTAGTTTTATCATAAATCCAACCTAAGGAGCCCTTTTGATCAAATCAAAATGAAGAACCCGAAGAAGAGGTAATGTTTTCACCACCCTCTTTCAAGTTCCTTTCTTCTTCCACTTCTTCTTTCATTGTCATTTCCATTCTAAAATAATAACTCTAGTATCTTCTATATAATGTGATTTTATTATAAATATGGTACAACCGTATTCAGTATTCTATCCATCCTTTGAATGAAATGTCACCATACGTGCGTACGTACGGATTACCGTCTCCACATCGTGGTGTAATTGTTATTCAATATTATTATTTTTATGGTGATAATAATGATGTGTAATTCATGTAAATAAAAAATATAACATGATAATGATTTTTTATATATGATACACCATCCAATTATATATTATTTTAATATTAAAAGAATGATATTGTCGCTCGTGCATACGTACGGACTACCGTCTCCACGAACGCGATGAGATTCATTCCCCATTGTATCCATTCAAGACTAATTTTTATTTGATGATTCAAAATAATGTTTAAAGATTTTATATCATTCTATATATGTATAATATAGAACCTATGGATAACAAACATGGCTTATGTAACAAAACATATAAAATAAAACGATTAAGTGGACACCTGAAAAGCTGATAATACTAAAATATTATTAACAAAGCAACATTAAAAGATCATATATGATATCATATTTATGTATAAAATTCTTGTATAAATTTATAAAAATGATTTAACTATTATAAAGGAGTCTAACCACCACTCGACCAAGGAAAAGTACAAGTTAAGGGTTTATTTCACAATCTCTTAATTATTCGAGGTTGTTTATACATAATTATCTAATGGGGCCTCTTTTCATCCACATACATGTTTCTTAAAAATGAATTTCAGAAAATTATTACTATTTACTAAACAATGATTTAAATTAATTTATACCCACATGATTTTTGAAGGGAATATTTCTGCCGTTTTTCAAACAAGGTACTTTTTGTCATTTTCGACAATTTTAACGTAAGAATGTTTTTTAACTTAAACGACGGGTGCAGATATTTTCCACCATTATATCATCATCATTGTTTCCCTTACATACTTACAAGAATATTTTCAAAATAAATGTTTTCTTTATAATTATGTGACTCTTAAATAATTTCAGAATATAAAGTGATATTTCTCAAAAAAGGATTTTGATTTCATCTATGTCAACATCCTTTGATTGATTTTAAGATTATTTGAAGTTGATTTATTATGATACAACACTTCCATATTGTATTGAAGGTTTTGTGATATGTTTGACTATGGATGTGACATTTTTATACCATTCATGGTTATGGTTAAAGTATTGACATTTTGTATGCTAGTTTTAATACAAATGTTTATGATATGTTTAATCCTTTTCATATGAAGAATGTATTGGACTTAGTAACTGACAGGTGTAGCCCGTGATAGCTCCTCGATGCATCGGTTGGACTCATGAGAAAACTAGACATGGAATTGGCCAAGGCCTTTTCCCAATTTGATATATGGTTTTGGCCGAGGCCGTAATCATTTTTAGACGTCTTTGCCGAGGCCTTGACAAAATGTATCAAAATGTACCGCAATATACATTCCATCATTTTGGAAATAATATTGATGGTTCATGTGGTCATTCGACTAGCAGAATACCCATGATTGTGTTTTATTATGGAATTATTTACTCAGCTCATATTCATTCCATAAAAGTATTTATGTTTATTATTGGTAAAAGAATGTGGTATCAATTATTCAACATGATTAATATAAATGTCATTTTCCACTGTATTGCTTACCCTTACTGAGAATTTGAGCTCACCCCTTTCTATGTTTTATTTTTCTTAGAATCCCTAGAAGTGTGTTGTGATTGATATGCAGGGATAAGTCAAGGGAATACTGTCATTCATAAAGGATTATTTATGTTGGTTTTTTGTATAAAATGTAATGTAACATTCATGTATGTAATCTATTTTCTAAGACTGCTAAACTGATCGGTCCTTTAGGACTTGATTCCATGTAATCATGCCAATGTATTAAAATAATGCACCGACTCTGTGTAACTGGGGTTGGGGAGTTACAGTTGGTATCCGAGGAAGTTTAGTAATAACATTGGAAACTAGATTTTGATAAACTCTAATTAGATCACATTACCCTACGATAGACTTTGAGGATTCATATAGAAGAACTTCCTAGAATTTTTGTAATGTAGAGATTTTGTGAGTTTTCCGAGTAATACATCCATGTCTGGATACGAGCAGGTAGAGGCGGCTCTATAACAGATGTACCTAGGGGTAAAACCCAAAAAAACCACTTTTAGCTAGACTCGAACGGGAACTGGTGCACGACAACAGGCCTTACTGCACTTTTTGTTACGAAACTCTCGGGTGATATGCTTATGATAATTCTCATTTTATTTACAAATAATTATGAAGGATCTACCAATACATACCTCCTAAAAGAAAATATTTTTATGGATTATATCCCTGAAATGTTCAATTTATGTTAGGTATTTTACATGTCTGGAATTATTCATTGCAATTAATAAACTGGCCTAGTGTATTCAATTAGAAGGAATGTGAACTCCAACAATACGTATGATCCAAAGAGTAAAAGGATCATATCTCCCAAGGTATTAAGCCAACATTTGGAAGGGAAATAGTCTCTCATGTTTTCTCAACATATAAAGAAATAGTATCATGTGTTAATAAGTAAGTAAATAATTAACTGAGTCCTATGGCTTTGAAGGGAAGCAATAGAAGAAAAGGATAATAGAGAGAAAGATGCATAAAGGGAAGAGGGAAAAGAAGAATTTTACCATATGTGATAACTATGGGAAGAAACACCCTGGAACTTTCCTGAAGGGAATGTGAGTTTGTTATAAGTGTGGAGAAAAAGGACACCATGTACGTGACTGCAAGGGTAAGAAAAAAGTTTCAAATGTTCAATGCTTCATCTGTAAGGAGTTGGCACACTACGTGAACCAATGTGGAAATCATCAGAGTATGCCCCAAATGATTCTATTGGATAATAATCAAGTTATGAATCTAGCTCGGATGAAGAAGAATGACTAGTGTTCTTATATTTTTATTATAGGATTATTTCATATGGGTGTTTTATCAACAATATACTGTTTATTTGAATTATGGAGATAAATAATGATTGTACTACAGTACAATTTTTTTTGAGGATTTTAGATTATATGGTTCTAAGAAAAGTGACTTAATAGTGAGATACACTTTTGGTAAAATACATGGTTGAAGGAAAGGTAATCCCTAATATGGTCTCGATAATGAGGTAGAGATTTTGGAATAAGAGATGGTTGAATTGAATAATTATATTGGATATTCTTGAATTCCTTGAAACTGATTAATGATTTGTCATAATTTTATTTTAAAACAATTTGGATAGAAAGAGTATATCTAGTATTCTATAAAGAATAAGGGAGCATGAATTTATTCAATAATGTTTTATGGTAATTCAGGATGTTACCATGTTTTAAAATAATACATGATGAAGGTGTTCAGATGTTATTACATGGAAAAAAATATCATCATTGTGTTTAACTTCCCTATAAATTTTGTACTGTGAGTTTGGATATTAGTATTTTGGATAAGTCTAAAGGTTGGAATGGATTAAGTTTGTAAGGTTATTTTTGGATTTTTATAAAAGGAAAACACACAGACCGTGTGACAACCCGTCACATCAGACAAATCTGTGGGAATCGAACCCACAACCATAAGTGCTATTGGGATTTATCGCCTTCCATTGGACTACGTGAGGTTCCTGGATGGTATAATGTAGTTTATTTTTTTAAAGGGTCTGATATGTGAATTTTCAATTAATTATATATGGAACCCTATATGATTAGGATAAATAGAGTATTTTTGAGTTGTATTATGTTTTGGAGTGAAAGATGAGTTTTTCATAGAAATTTATTAATTGATAATACTCTAATTATAAATTAAGTATATCTCCTTATGATCTTATCCAATCTCATAAATAAATTCCTCAATATTAAGAAATTTAACTTAGAACAAAAACATTTTCCTATATGGTACCTTAGATTATCACAAATTTATGGCTTTGTTATTGTTGTCCTTTTCATAGCCATGTTCTCTACCACTCTCCATCAGATATTTATGGTTATATTTTTTCTTCCATATCCATGTTTTCCTACATGGAACCCTAATATGTTTTATTTTCATTAACCTTTATACTTACCTCTCTTTATTTCAAATAGAGGCCTCATTAATCCATTTTTCGATGTAGGATTTCGACTATGATATTTTGAAATGTCAAACCCAAGTTTCCAATACCGAGCATAAATTGCGAGGACACAATTTATTGAAGGAGGAGAGAATGTAACTATAATATCCCAAGTAAGTAATGAATAATAGATATTTTTATCTATGTCTATTAATGACTAAGATAGTGTTTTAGAGGCTTATAATGAAAATAAATCCAATCTTAAGCATGGAATACACTAATATTCTTAAAAGATTGTTTTACTGCCTTATGATGGAAAACCCTTTTTAAATATATCTTTTGACAATTTTATAAACTATTCTTGTCAAAATAAACCTATTCTTTATGATTGGGACATCAAAATTTACTTTGAGTGAATTTTTGGTATTTTTCTGACAATGTTCATTTTTTAATGAATAGTGAAACATACTGCATTTTACATAAAAACTGCTTATTAATCTAATTTATTTATATGATTAGATTGTCTTTTTAATTGGTATTAATGTGTAATATGAATATATTTTTACCATTTAATCAAATGGTGGTCATTGGAATCATTTTCACTTTGAAATTGGACTTAAACTAGTGTCAATCTTTTGATACTTATTGTTTCATAAAAACACGCTATTTGCTCTGACAACGGGAATTAATTATTAAATTAAATAATGTGACTTATATGATTTGAATTTTGTAAAAGGGACTTCATTTTTGAATTCGGAATATCAAATATAGCTTAGGGTGAATTTTTGGTAATTTTCTGAAAAACTTCTATTTTTGATGAATAGTGAAACCACTAAGTGGTACTTATAAATACTGATTTTCCGTTTAAATGAAATTTTTCCATCATTGTGATTTGAATTTCAAAAATCCGACATACATGGTTGACATTAAGAAGTAAATGTGGTTCAATGAGATTAAAATAATTTTTTTGGTGAATAGTAACTTATTAAGTTTTTAATCGCGATTAGTGGTAATTAGGGTAGTTTAAGGTATAAATAATGCTTTAATAATATGAAATGACCTAGAAACATGTCCCAAACTTATTGGTTGTGTCATGGACGACCAAGACAAGCCATGGGTCAACTTGGGGACCCCATGGAGACACTTTGGTTGGGAAATGACATAAATAACTTTTTATTTAATGTAAAAGTAAAAATCACACAAACATAATATGTTTTACGAAAACAATTTTTACATGGGGTAATAAAGATCAGAGTTTTTATTATAAATAGTCATTGGAAATATAATAGGATTTCCTACATCATAGTATTTTTTTCTAATTTTTATACATTAAATAAATTAAATTATTTATGACATAATAATGATGAAGCGATGACATCATTATTTGACGATTTTAATAAAATGAAAAGATAATGTAAAATCTATGAACTACACATGTCCAAAACCAATTGGATGAGTGGATATGGAACCCTTATCAGCTTATGCACGAATTATATCAATGTGGGACCTTTTAAAACCGAAATACATTTTCAAATAAAGTAATATTTCTTTACTTTCCAATAGTGCCCCTCCTCTCCTCTTATAAAAGGCCCCCAACTCTACCTCATTTCACACACTCCTCAAGCCTTTGGCTCGGCCAAACCCTACCCATTTACTCTCTCCACATCCCTCTCCTCATCCTAGAGGATTCCCTTTGGGCAGAATCCTTTCAAAGGAAGCCTTTAGGCTCAAATCAATGGAGTTACACTTTTAAAGGTAATTCATTCTCTCATGTTCATTTGTTTTATTTTGCTTCTCCAACCCCCTAAACTCTTTTTATTTACTTCTTTTGTAACAACACCAGTATCTTCAATATACTAGTATTTTTTTATAAGATTTATTTGAGCTACACTCTCACACAACTAAATCAAATGGTTAAAGAACATACGGTTTCCGTGGATGGCAAAATTCTGCCTCCCGAAACGATGATTGTTCAATACTCATTTAACACCTTCAAAGGTGGCCATTATGATGTCACTATTTTTATATATGATATATTATATTTTTATGTTTTCCTTAAGCTTCTGTTTTTTTCATTTTGGGCATACCTTTATGGTTTCCATTATGGGTAAACACGATATCTTCATTTTAGGAAGTGCAGACTACTGCCCCCTGAAAGTGATTTGATTTGTTAATACCATATGTGGGATGTGTAAAGGATAAAGTTAATGATATTTTATATGTTATTATACTGTAATTATAATATACTCTTATATAATTATTATTCCATTCCAGAAATACGAAATAGAAATGGAAGTAGCGTTCATGAGTACGTACGGCTTACCGTCTCCATGAACGGTGCATTTCATTTCTTACCTCTAAATGTGATGTAATATTATAAATACATGTATATGATGAATATATATGATATATATGTTATCCAAATCATTAATATCATTCTGGATATAATGAACCTTTGACCAAATTAACAACATGTAAGTGTAAGAAGTCTATTTTTGACTTAAGAACCAAATACCGACAAAATGAACATTATTAACTTAAATGATTACATGATGTTCATAACATGGTATAAAAGGAATAATAAACTTGAAAAATATTCATAAGAAAGTATATATTAACTCAAGTTTATTATTCAGGAGATTAAAGAATGGTCGGGTCAAGTCGGATACGAGGTATGGGACTTCGTCTCAATCTCCTTTCATTGAGGCATATTTTATTTTATACACAACTTTCTTTTATACGGTGTATAAACCCCTTTGACTTTTACATTTATTCAAGAAGAATCATTTTTATATGAAGCGTTTACTAAATGACAAAAGGGAATTTTTTTGTCGTACGTATGCGGTGGCAACGACTTCTCCTTCGTCGTGACCATTATTTGAGTTTTGGATTCCTCTACAAGCCATACCTTCTTTTTAAAAGAAAAATAAATACCATGTTTTACTTTTCTTTTATTTGGCTATTGAAAATGGTTTTCATAATGTTTTTATATCAATGCGTTTTATTGATATATTGTTATTGAAAGGTGGAAATGTTATGTGTCCTTTATGCATGTTTTATGTGATACGATTATGTTATGATTCTTGGGCATTATTATGAAGACGGGTGGTTCCGTGATAAACTAAGGGCGGGTGAGCTCGATATAGCTCTCCAATGCATTGGGTAACGCGAAGGAGTAAAACGTTAAGGTTTCTCCAAAGAGATTTTAGGGAATATACTATGATGGGTATTCCAAACGTAACCAAGAGGGTTACTCCCTACGTAATAATGTTATGAATGCCTCAAGTTACCTTTATGTCTTATGATTTCTATGATTTATTCATGATTTTATGAGGTATGTTAAAGTGCCTATGTTTTCTGGGTAAAGTGTGATTTCATTCTTATGTATATATGAACTCATGTTTCTTTTCCATGTTTTTATAACCCATACTGAGCTTTTTATGCTCATCCCATGTTTGTTTTGAAATGTTTTTCACAAGTCAAGGGAAAAGTACATGATATGATGATAGTGTAAAGGAAGTGTCAAGAAATAATCCATGTTTTATTTTAAATGTGTTACCATTAATACGAATGAAGAATACAATCATTATGTAACCACTTTGTTTATATGTGGAATGTAATGCAAGTTTTATGATCTAATTCTCTAAAACTCTAAACCCGAAAAGATCCTCAATGTGTAATCTTGTAATAACTCAAGATTATGTAAGGTTTAAGGATGGGGCCTTATAGTTGGTATCAGAGGTCGGTTTAGATAACTTTAGGAGTTAGAATTCTATTAAATGATTATCCAAAAATATTTTTTTTTTGAAATGATATAGCATTTGAATATTACCATGTTGCTTCATCTAAGACATGTTTGTTCAGAATGGTTTTCCACAGAGGAAACAAGGAAGCAGTGCTAGGAAGGCATACAGAAGGAAATAACCTTCCGAATCAGCATCCTGAGATGTTCGGAATTGGAACTGAACAGTTTGTTGCAGTAATGGCGCAGTTGACTCAGGCTATAAATGGTGGTGGTATCCATGCACGAGATCAGCCAGATCAACCACAGAGGAACATGTCAGTGGTGGAACATTTCATGAGGCAACATCCACCATCATTCATAGGATCATCTGACCCTGTGCTAGCTTAAGGGTGGATTAAAGCACTGGAGAAGATTTTTGATGTCATGGGGTGTTCAGACAATCAAAAGGTTAGTCCTGCTATTTACCGTTTGGAGGGTGAATGAGATCAGTGGTGGTCTATGGTTAAAAATATCAGGGACGCCGATGAGATTGATGCTCTTGACCGGGATGAATTCAAAGGTATGTTTCTTGAGAAGTATTTTCCTAAGGCTGTTCGACTTAGGATGGAAAAACAATTCTTGGAATTGAGGCAGGAGGAAGACTCAGTGGCTGCCTATGAAGAAAGGTTCACTCGATTGGCAAGGTATGCTCCAAATTTTATCCGAGACCTTGATAGTAAAATCAATCGTTTTTACTCAGGATTAAAGCCAAAATATCAAAGGGCATTAGCTTCTCGTGAGTTTAAAAGTTATGAAAATCTTGTTCGATGTGCTGAGAAGGTGGAAATGGAGTTTGCTGATAACCAAGTGTTCTATAACAACCAGCAGAAGAAGAGACCAAGGTGGCAGGAGAAAGGTAAGAATTCTTCAAAAAAGTCTGATGGTAAGAGAACTAAGTTTCCAGTTTTTGATAAATGTGGCAAAAGGCATGCTGGGGAATGTCCTCTGAATTCTGGGAAGTGCTACCGATGTGGTAAGATGGGACATAAGGCTCGTGATTGCACTGAAAAGGAGCAAGGTGAAGGTAAGAACAAATTTGATTTATAGTTAGTGAAATGTTATAAGTGCAATGAGATGGGTCACTATGCAAACAAGTGTCCGACAAAGAGCTTGAGTGATGGGAAGCAGTTAGACTACAAGCAGAAAGGGGTGGTGAAATCCTTTGCAACTACTTCAGCAGATGTCGGGCCATCAAATGAAGTTGTATCAGGTAATTTGTTTTTTCAGATTATGCCAGTGTGTTGTTTGATTCGGGGTCTACACATTCCTTCATCTCTGAAACCTGTTCTAGTAAAATGGGAATACCATCTCAAGAAGTGACTCCTGAACTTTTAGTAAAAACACCTGGGGGAAATGTTGTGGAAAAAAGAATTTATAATAATCTTCCTATCCTTATCTGTGGAAAGAACCTACTTGCAAACCTTATTGTTCTACCTCTAGTAGAGTTTGATGTTATCCTGGGTATGGATTGGCTCTCTATTTACCATGCTAAGATTGACTGTAGAGCTAAAGAAGTTTCTTTTCAGAAAGACATTCAGTTTGTTTACAAGAATGACCCCTTACTTTTGATAACATATCAAGAGGATGAGAAACTTGTAAAAGATGGAAATGAATGTTACCTTGCACACGTCGTTGAAAATAAAGGAACTATTCAAATTAAGGATGTGCCAGTGGTAAATGAGTATCCTGATGTTTTTCCTGATGAGTTTCCTAGAATAATACCAGATCGGGAAGTTGAGTTTACTGTTGACTTAGTTCCTGATGCTAAGCCAATTTCAAAACCCCCTTATCGAATGGCACAAATTGAACTTTTAGAGTTGAAGGAGCAATTGGAAGATTTATTAGAGAAAGGTTTCATTAGACCTAGCACATCACCATGGGGTGCTCCTGTTTTATTTTTTAAAAAGAAAGATGGTTCTATGAGACTTTGCATTGATTATAGAGCCTTGAATAATATCACTGTTAAGAAAAAATATCCTTTGCCTCATATCGATGATTTGATTGATCAGCTTCTGGGAGCTCAGTTTTTTTCAAAGATTGACCTGAGATCGGGGTACCATCAACTGAAGGTAAAGGAGGCAGATATTCCGAAGACCGCGTTCCGTACGAGATATGGCCATTATGAATTTGTAGTAATGCCTTTTGGGCTAACCAATGCACCTGCTGTATTCATGGATTTAATGAATAGAATATTCCATGAGTTCTTGGATAAGTTTGTGGTGGTTTTCATTGATGATATTTTAGTGTTTTCTAAAAGTAAATAGGAGCATGAAAGACATTTAAGGGTTATCTTGCAAACCTTAAAAGAAAAGAAACTGTATGGGAAATTCAGCAAGTGTGAGTTTTGGTTGCAACAAATTTCTTTCCTTGGTCACATTGTTTCTAAAGATGGAATAACTGTTGATCCTGCAAAAACAAAAGTTGTGGAAGAATGGCCAAGACCCACAAATGTAACCAAGATTCGTAGCTTCCTTGGTTTGGAGGGCTATTACCGAAGGTTTGTTAGAAATTTTTCACGGTTATCTAGTCCAATGAATAAGCTAACTCGGAAGGGTGTTAAGTTTATCTGGACAAAAGAATGTGATGATTGTTTTCAGGAATTGAAACGAAGATTGGTGAATGCTCCAGTTTGGGACTACCTTCCAGGAATGGTGAGTTTGTTACATACAGTGATGCTTCATTGAAAGGACTTGGTTGTGTCCTAATGCAGAATGATCAGGTAATTTCTTATGCTTCACGACAGTTGAAAACTCATGAGGTAAATTACCCTACACATGATTTGGAATTAGCTGCTGTTGTTTTTGATTTAAAAATTTGGAGGCATCATTTGTATGGAGTAAAGTGTGAAATATATACCGATCACAAAAGTTTAAAGTATATATTCACTCAGAAAGAGTTAAACATGAGACAGAGGAGATGGATAGAATTAATCAAGGATTATGATTTTACAATTCATTACCATCCAGGAAAAGCAAATAAAGTGGCTGATGCTTTGAGTCGAAAAAGTAATTCTTCATTAACAATTTTGCATTTTGAACGTGATCCTTTGGTTAAGGATTTGATGAACTTTGTCATAGAAGTTGTTGGTGTAGGGAGTCCTTCTATTTTGTTTCAGGTATCAGTGAGATCATCTATATCAGATATAATCAAGCAAGAAAAAAAGCAAGACAGTGAGTTGCAGAAAAAGGTAGAGTTGGTTCAGAAAGGTAAGTTTCCTGAATTCAACATTGATAATGATTGTGTTTTGAGATTTGGGAAGAGATTGTGTGTGCCTTGTGATTCACAGTTGAAGAGAGAGTTGTTATGTGAAGCTCATAGTTCTCCGTTTTCAGTTCATCCGGGCAGTACTAAGATGTATAGAGATCTGCGGGAGTATTACTGGTGGGATGGATTGAAAAGAAACATTGATGATTTTACTGTGAAGTGTTTGACTTGTCAGCAGGTTAAAGCAGAGCGGCAGTTACCGAAAGGGATGCTTCAGCCTTTACCAGTGCCAGAGTGGAAATGGGAGAATATATCCATGGACTTTTTTGTTGGATTACCAAAGTCATCTCGAGGTAATAATGCAATCTGGGTTATTGTTGATCGCTTGACTAAATCTGCTCATTTTCTTTCTATACGAGATACTTTCTCTCTTGATCAACTTTCCCATTTGTATCTTAAAGAGATAGTCATGTTACATGGAGTTCCTCTCTCCATTGTATCGGATCATGATCCCAGGTTTACTTCTATCTTTTGGAAGGGCCTTCAGAAGTCGTTGGGTACTGAATTAAATTTTAGTACAACTTTTCATCCTCAATCAGATGGGCAGTCAGAACGAACAATCCAGACATTGGAGGATATTCTATGAGCTTGTTATATGGATTATCAGGGATGTTGGGACCAACATCATTCTTTGGTTTAATTTTCATATAATAATAGTTTTCATTCCAGTATACAGATGGCACCATTTCAGGAATTATATGGGAAGTGGTGTCGAACTCCAGCTTTCTGGGATGAAGTGGGTGAAAGGAAGTTGATGGGACCAGAATTGGTAGAAGAGATGGCAGAAAAAGTTCAGCTAATTCAGAAACACATGAGAATAGCTCAGAGCAGGCAGAAGAGTTATGTGGATAACCGGAGGAAGGATCAATCTTTCGAGGTAGGTGATCATGTTTTTCTCAAGGTTTTTTCCTTGGAAAAGTGTGATGAGATTTGGTAAGAAAGGAAAGTTGAGTCCAAGGTTCGTTGGACCATACGAAATTCTGGAGAGAGTTGGATCAGTTTCTTACCGAGTGGCTTTACCTCCGAGTTTATCTCAGGTACACAATGTTTTTCACGTTTCGATATTGAGAAAGTATATACCACATCCATCTCATGTTTTGAGCCCAGAGGTAGTTCAGCTTGAAGAGAACCTATCTTATGAGGAACAACCGGTCCAGATTCATGACCACAGGGAGCAAGTGTTACGGAATAAAGTGATTCACCAGGTAAAGGTTTTGTGAAAAAACCACATGATTGAAGAGGCAACATGGGAATCTGAAAATGCAATGAGGGATAAGTATCCCCATTTATCCGATAAGTAAATAAATTGCGGGGATGCAATTTTCTAAAGGGGGGAAGGATGTAATATCCCAAGTAAGTAATGAATAATAGATATTTTTATCTATGTATATTAATGATTAAGATAGTGTTTTAGAGGCTTAAAATGAAAATAAATCCAATCTTAAGCATGGAATACACTAATATTCTTAAAAGATTGTTTTATTCCCTTATGATGAAAAACACTTTTTAAATCTATCATTTGACAATTTTATAAAATATGTTTGTCAAAATAAACTTATTCTTTATGATTGGGACATCAAAATTTACTTTGTGTGAATTTTTGGTATTTTTCTGACAATGTTCATGTTTTAATGAATAGTGAAAAATACTGCATTTTACATCAAAACTTCTTTTTAATCTAATTTATTTATATCATTAGATTATCTTTTGAATTGGTCTTAATGTGTAATATGAATATATTTTTACCATTTAATCCAATGGTGGTCATTGGAATCAATTTCACTTTGAAATTGGACTTAAACTATTGTCAATCTTTTGATACTTATTGTTTCATAAAAACACGCTATTTGCTCTGACAGCGGGAATTAATTATTAAATTAATTAATGTGACTTATATGCTTTGAATTTTTTAAAATGGACTTCATTTTTGAATTTGGAATATCAAATATAGCTTAGGGTGAATTTTTGGTAATTTTCTGAAAAACTTCAATTTTTGATGAATAGCGAAACCACTAAGTGGTACTTATAAAGACTGATTTTCCGTTTAAATGAAATTTTGTCATCATTGTGTTTTGAATTTCAAAAACCCGACATAAATGGTTGTAATTAAGATGTAAAATGTGGTTCAATGAGATTAAAAAAAATTTTTTGGTCAATAGTAACTTATTAAGTTTTTAATCGCGATTAGTGGTAATTAGGGTAGTTTAAGGTATAAATAATGCTTTAATAATATGAAATAACCTAGACACATGTCCCAACCTTATTTGTTGTGTCATGGCCGACCAAGAAAAGCCATGGGTCAACTTGGGGACCCCATGGAGACACTTTGGTTTGGAAATGACATAAATAACTTTTTATTTAATGTAAAAGTAAAAATGACACAAACATAATATGTTTTACGAAAACAATTTTTAGATGGGGTTATAAAGATCAGATTTTTGATTATAAATAGTAATTGGAAAGATGAAAAGCTTTCATACATCATAGTATTTTTTTTTATAATTTTTAGACATTAAATAAATTTAATTATTTATGACATAATAATGATGAAGCGATGACATCATTATTTGGCGATTTAAATAAAATGGAAAGATAATGTAAATTCTATGAACTACACATGTCCAAAACCAATTGGATGAGTGGATTTAGAACCCTTATCACCTTATCCACGAATTATATCAATGTGGGACCTTTTAAAACCGAAACACATTTTCAAATAACGTAATATTTCTTTACTTTTCAAAAGTGCCCCTCCTCTCCTCTTATAAAAGGCCCCCACCTCTACCTCATTTCACACACTCCTAAAGCCTTTGGATTAAACAACCCCTGCCCATTTACTCTCTCCACATCCCTATCCTCATCCTAGAAGATTCCCTTTGTGCAGAATCCTTTCAAAGGAAGCCTTTAGGCTCAAATCAAAAGGAGTTACACTTTTAAAGGTAATTCATTCTCTCATGTTCATTTGTTTTATTTTGCTTCTCCAACCCCCTAAACCCTTTTTATTTACTTCTTTTGTAACAAAACCAGTATATTAAATATACTAGGATGTTGTTATAAGATTTATTTGAGCTACACTCACACAACTACATCAAATGGTTAAAGAACATACGGTTTCCGTGGATGGCGAAATTCTGCCTCCCGAAACGATGATTGTTCAATACTCATTTAACACCTTCAAAGGTGGCCATTATGATGTCACTATTTTTATATATTATATATAATATGTTTATGTTTTCTTTAAGATTCTGTTTTTTTTATTTTGGGCATAGCTTTATGGTTTCCATTATGGGTAAACACGATATCTTCATTTTAGGAAGTGCGGACTACCGCCCCCTGAAAGTGATTTGATTCGTTAAGACCATATGTGGGATGTGTAAAGGATAAAGTTAATGATATTTTATATGTTATTATACTGGAATTATAATATACTTTTATATAATTATGATTCCATTCCAGAAATACGAAATAGAAATGGAAGTAGCGTTCATGCGTACGTACGGCTTACCGTCTCCATGAACGGTGCATTTCATTTCTTACCTCTAAATGTGATGTAATATTATAAATACATGTATATGATGAATATATATGATATATATGTTATACAAATCATTAATATCATTCTGGATATAATGAACCTTTGACCAAATTAACAACATGTAAGTATAAGAAGTCTATTTTTCACTTAAGAACCAAATACCGACAAAATGAACATTATTAACTTAAATGATTACATGATGTTCATAACATGGTATAAAAGGAATAATGATCTTGAAAAATATTCATAAGCAAGTAGAGATTAACTCATGTTTATTATTCAGGAGATTAAAGAACGGTTGGGTCAAGTCGGATACGAGGTATGGGACTTCGTCTCAATCTCCTTTCATTGAGGCATATTTTATTTTATACACAACTTTCTTTTATACGGTGTATAAACCCCTTTGAATTTTACATTTATTCAAAAGGAATCTTTTTTATACGAAGCGTTTACTAAACGACAAAAGGGAATGTTTTTGTCGTATGTATGCGGCGACAACGACTTCTCCATCGTCGTGACCATTATTTGAGTTTTGGCTTCCTCTACAAGCCATACCTTCTTTTTAAGTGAAAAATAAATACCATGTTTTACTTTTCTTTTATTTGGGTATTGAAAATGGTTTTCATAATGTTTTTATATCAATAAGTTTTATTGATATCTTGTGATTGAAAGGAGGAAATGTTATGTTTCCTTTATGCATGTTTTATGTGATACGATTATGTTATGGTTCTTGGGCATTATTATGAAGACGGGTGGTTCCGTGATAAACTAAGGGCGGGTGAGCCCGATATAGCTCTCCAATGCATTGGGTAATGTGAAGGAGTGAAACGTTAAGGTTTCTCCGAAGAGATTTTACGGAATATACTATGATGGGTATTCCAAGCGTAACCAAGAGGGTTACTCCCTACGTAAGAATGTTATGAATGTCTCATGTTACCTTTATGTCTTATGATTTCTATGATTTATTCATGATTTTACGAGGTATGTTAAAGTGCCTATGTTTTATGGGTAAAGTATGATTTCATTATTATGTATATATGAACTCATGTTTCTTTTCCATGTTTTTATAACCCATACTGAGCTTTTTATGCTCATCCCAAGTTTTTTTTGAAATGTTTTTCACAAGTCAAGGGAAAGGTACATGATATGATGATTGTGTCAAGGAAGTGTCAAGAAATAATCCATGTTTTATTTTAAATGTGTTACCATTGTTGGGAATGAATAATACTATCTTTATGAAACCACTTTGTTTATATATGGAATGTAATGCATGTTTTATGATATAATTCTCTAAAACTCTAAACCCGAAAAGATCCTCAATGTGTAATCTTTTAATAACTCAAGATTAAGTAAGGTTTAAGGCTGAGGCCTTATAGTAACACCCCAAGATTCCATGGTATGCTTCTCTTTGAATAATGCAGTAGCATGTTTTGTACGCAACTTCGAGTTCTAACAAACACCACAACCAATCAAAATAGCCGTTATGAATAGTAACACCAACTTTTTGAAATTTTATAAATTTTATCTTTCAAAATGGAATTTATTTTTGTATTCATAATATCGATATTAGCTTAGTGTTATTTTTTGGTTTTTTTCTGAAAACATTCAATTTATAATGAATAGTTAAAAACACTAAGTTATAATTTAAAACTGATTTTTTATTTAAATAATAATTTATTTTATTTAAATTTATTTCATGAAAAAATAGATACAAAACACCTATATAAGTTAAATCTAATTCATTGGATTCTGTTTATAGTAATTTTAGATATATAATAATTTTATTGAACTTTTAACCGTCTTTTACCCACCTCCTAGAGGAATTTTCAAATTTACATAGAAATTAATTTTACCGCTTCTGTGAGTGGAATTTCAAAAATCCGAGAGACACGGTTAATATCAAGGTGTAAAATGTGGTTCAATAAGATAAAAATAATTATTTATGAATAGTAACTTTTTACTTTTATTTACCATGCTTAAAATTAAATAGGGTAATTAAGGATAAAAATGATTTTAGTATTACCCTAACAGATGTCCTAATTCTATAGGACAAGTGTATTTCGACCAAAAACAACCTTAGCAATAAAATATTATCATTTAGGTCTACTTGGTTTAGATTAGGACATTTATAATTATTTAATTCAAAGAAGAGTTAAAAGAGTTAAAATCAATGTTTATAACTAAAACATTTTTAATGTAGGGTTATACATATGATAAATTCGATTATAAATATTAAGTAGAAAGATAAAAATATTTCCTACATAATTTTATTTTATTTATAATTTTTATACATTAAATAATTTAATTTATTTATGACACAATGATGATGCAGTAAATACAATATTAATGAACAATTAAGATAATTGATATTATAAATACCCAAATAAATATAATTTGAGACATTTTATGAATTAAAATAATATTATAGGTTAATATGACATATTAGGATTGTTTATATGAAATCTTTTCGAAGTAATAATGCTGTTATGAATTTATCAAAAAGAAAATACCCAATAGTGTCAAAATTAACATAAAAGAGTTTTTTAAAAAAATATTATATTATTAATTGATATTATATTTTTAAAAATATAAGGTTTGGCAAAAGGACTTATATCATGATAGGGGTATTATAAATGGACTAAATTGGTGTTTATTTGAAGTTTATAGTAAGTTTATTAACCATATAATATAAAAATACAAAGAGAGATGGTAAATGTCAAACTAATTAACTAAGAGTTAAAACTAAATGATAAGGTTAATAAAGTGATACACACCTGATAAAACCAATTGGTTGAGTGGATATAAACCCATCCCCATCGTACACTCGAAATAAATCAATTTGGAGCCATTATAAACCGAATATTAATTTATTATAAAACAATATTTTTATGTTTTTCCTAAGGTTCCCCTCACCCCTATTATAAAAGGCAACTCCCCCATATCTCTAATTCACACCTTCAAAGCCTTTTGGCTCAGCCAAAACTAGCCCAAATATTCTCTCAACATCCCTAACTTCTACCTATAGGCCTTATTTTGATCATAAAGACAACCTATGGAGCCATTTTGATCCAATCAAAAGGAAGAACCCGAAGAAGAGGTAATGTTTTCACCACCCTCTTTCAAGTTCCATTCTTCATCCACTTATTATTTCTTTGTTACTTCCATTATAAAATAATAACTCCATTACCTTCTATATAATGTTATTTTATTACAAATATGGTCCAACCATATTCAGAATTCTATCCAACCTTTTAATGAAATGTCACCATACATGCCTACGTACGGCTTACCGTCTCCATGTCGTGGTTAATTGTTATTTAATACATTATTATTTGGATGTGTATTATAATGATTTGTAATTCATGTAAATAATAAATATAACATGATAATGATTTTTCAGGATTATACAACATCCAATTATATATTATTTTAATATCAAAAGAATGATATTGTCGCTCGTGCGTACGTATGGACTACCGTCTCGATGAACGCGATGAGATTCATTCCCCATCGTATCCATTCAAGACTAATTTTCATTTGATCATTAAAAATAATTTTTAAAGACTTGAAATCATTCTATATATGAATAAGATACATACTATGGGTAAAAAACATGACTTATGTAAGAAAACATATAAAATAAAACGAGTAAGTAAACACCTGAAAAGAGGATAATACAAAAATATTATTAACAAAGAAAGATTAAAAGATCATATATGATATCCTATTTATGTATATGATTCTTGTATAATTTAATAACAATGATTTAACTATTGTACAAGAGGTTAACCTAACCTCGACCAAAAAAATGTACAAGGTAATGGTTTATTTCACAATCTCTTCATTATCCGAGATTGTTTATACGTAATTATATACATGGAGCTCTTTTCATCCACATACATGTTTCATAAAAATCTATTTCAAAACATTTTTACTATTTACTAAACAATTGATTAAAGTCATTTATACCGTCATGTTTTTTGAAAGGAATCTTTCCATCGTTTTCCAAACAAGGACTTTTTGACCATTTCAACAAAATTAAGGTCAGATTGTTTTTAACTTATATAGTGGGTGCGGCTATTTTACGACATTATAACATCATCAAAGCTTCCCTTACAAGCTTATAAGAATACTTTCAAAATAAATTTTTTATTTATAATTATGTGACACTTAAATAATTTAAAAATAGAAAGTGATATTTCTCTAAAAATGTTTTTGATTTCATGTATGTCAACATCCTTTGATGGATTTTAATTATATATGAAGTTGATTTATTATGATACAAAAATTCCATATGGTATTGAAGGTTTTGTGATATGATTGACAGTGGATGAGATATTTTTATGCCATTAATGATTTATGGTTAAATTATTGAAATTTTGTATGCGATTTTTAATACAAATGTTTATTATATGTTTTAACTATTTCATATGAGCAATGTATTGGACTTAGTAAGTGACAGGTGCAGCCCGATATAGCTCCTTGATACATCAGTAGGTCTCATGAGACAACTAGATGTGGAATTCGCCAAGGCCCTTTACCAATTTGATATATGTTTTTGGCCAAGGCTTTAATCATTTTTAGACGTCTTGGCCAAGGCCTTGACAAAATGTTTCAGAATGTCAGGCATTATACATTCCCTCATTATGGAAATAATATTGATGGTTCATGTGGTCATTCAACTAGTAGAATACCCATGATTATGTTTTATTATGGAAATATTTACCCATATCATATTATTTCCATGAAAGTATTCATGTTTATTATTAGTAAAGGCATGTGGTATCAATTTTTCACCATGCTTAATATTTATGTAATTTTCGACTATATTGTTTACCCTTACTGAGCATTTGAGCTCACCCCTTTCTATTTTTTATTATTCCTAGGATACTAAGAAGTGTATTGTGATTGATATGCATGGTTAAGCCAAGGGAATAATGGAGTTCATAAAAGATTATTTATGTTTTTTTCTATGTTATAAAGTGTAATGTAACATTAATGTATGTAATCTATTTTCCAAGACTGCTAAATAGATCAGTCCTTCGGGACATGATTCCTTATAATCATGCCAAATTATTAAAATAATGCACTGTCTCTAGGTAACTGAGTTCGGGGCGTTACACATTATTCAAATAATAGTAGCTTAAAATTTGACCAACCATACACATATATAATAGATTTATTTAACAATGGTTTATATTGTTGAATGTTTTAGGAATAACCTCGAACCAAAATGTAATTATTTGGAAAATAATTCTTTATTTTTTTTCTATATTTCCACCAATAAATTTTCTATTAAATGATTTCCCATCATATGTTCCCCAAGAACCTCATATTCTAATCTTTTTGAACATTATTACATAAATTAAATTTTCTAATATAAATTATCTATTTACATGTTTTGGTTTGCCACCATAGAAAGATACAATAGATATAAATTAAATTATACTATATTAGTACACAAATATAAGTTATTTCCTTTATCGTGGTATAATAATAACTAACTATAGTATCTCCTTGTCTATTTCCATATTTCAGTTGTGTATACCTCATGTGTGGTAATTTAATAATGTATCTCTAACCTTAATTAACATATTCATAGTTTTTTATTATATTCGTGTATGTTTTACCATTGAATATCAATTGGTATGATTATAGAATGTTTTTACATGGTAATACATAGTAAAATATTTGTATACTAGTGTATTTTTACTAACATTATGGTAATTATTGTTGTTAAATACATTGATCCATGTTCATATACTTTTTTATATAAAGCATGGATGCAGTTTATTTTATTAAGATTGTTTTCATTTAAATATTTTTAATGTATTAGTTTTTTTAGTTATTAATGTTTATTTGACATTTAAAATTCCAATGTAATCAATTTTATAACCCATGGAGGGGGAGGGGTGGGGGTTGAATCATTATTATTTTCGTTTTTATATTTATCTCATATTATAAATCAACCTCTTAACTAGTTAATATCTAAATCCATTATTACCATTTATAACACACATATATAAATAATGAATGAACAATAAATAGGTAACACATGATTTTTCCAATATTCCCACCAAGGTGGGGGACTATATCCTTGTAATGTATGAGTGATGTATTTGTCATTTATATTTTCACTAATATAAAATGTTTTTGAGGAGTCAATAACCCAATAACATTGTCTCTTGTTTATTATTTATATTACCTCCTCTTGTTTGCAGAAATAATCTGATCTAAAAACAAGATGATCACCAACAACCTTTAGGGTGATCTTGTATCCATAAAATATCACGTTTTAGCTTTTAGAATTTAAATAATACCTTATTATTTAAGCTCATATGATCTATATTACTAGAATATATATGGATAGATAAGATTATCTGGGTTGATTGGGTTCTCAATATCTTATATAATTAATTATACCTATAATAAATATTTCCCTCAATTTACATTTCTCCCTCAATTAAATAACATTTAAATCATATATACTCTATATAATCTATATCTAGTCACAAGATTTATTAAATTATTTTTAAATATAGAAATTATTGAGATACATGGAGATCAATTAATTAAAGAATATTTCCATCATCTGATTTTGTAAATATTGTTACCTATGATCTTACCCCACTAGATAATAACACGGGTTCTCCTCCCTAAATCCTAATTTTAATATATATAAATACCCATATTTTCTCCTTGAAATTATTAAAGAAATATTTTTTAATATCTCACTCAGTGATATGTATAAATTATTTCAAAATTTTCTATTTGGAATCCTATAATTATCATCTGAATTATCTTAAAATTCTTATCATACTTTTTTCTCAATTGTCATTATAAATTAGTTCTATTTACAATCATCAATTGTTTATTTATTTTATGAAAATAAACAATGTCATAATACATATGAATTCTAAAAATATATTAAAATTAATTTATTTTAAATTATCAAAATTACTAAATTTATTGAAACCAAAATATAAATATATTCTCATGCTTTTAATATTTATCAATTTCTAGTATTTTCAATATATTATAGGAAATCATAAAAAAAGTCAAAATAATTTTTTTTTATATTTTAGTATATATTCATTATCAATATAAATATATTACATATCAAAGTGAGAATTTTATACTTCATAATTTCACATTTCACTATCTATGATATACTATGAAATCACTCTATAAACCTTACTTATCATCCACATACCGTTACATATCATTTGAATAATAATACATTTGAACTGAAAGATGTAACATATCATTAAAAATAAAAATTTCTTATATATATAAATAAAGTACTCACAAACCTTGAAATTATTTTTAGATATACCATACATATCCATTACATGGGCGAATCATCCAAAATAATCAATTATAGAATAAAATTTTAGAAATTTCAACACCACACATAAAAACTAAACAATACTATTTATTCTGAATTACTTTATAAATAACTCAATTTCATTAGTAGTAGATTATAAATATTGTAACAAAATTTCTATTGTTAAAAAATACAACATTCCTTTTCCAATTACATGGGTTTTTCGATCTCTCCCTGTGGATATTTATTCAACCATAATAACTATATCTAATGATAACCATTTTTTCAAATAGAAATTACTTCACAATAAACCACCATGTAATTTAATTTTATTAGATAATTCCATAACATGATGAATTTTTTTTTGGTTAGTGAATTTATTTATTTTCTATTTATTCTACTCAAATATAAACATTTTTTACAATAATAACAATATTTGGAATAGTGTTAAGGCATAATAAAGGCATACCATTATCCCCTATTGAAATTTAAATCTGAAAAATTGGGTGATACTGAAAAATTCCTCAAGAATGTGAGAATGAATAAACATGAATATTCAACTGTAATTTATTAAATATACTCATATAATTGACTTTTCAAGAAAATTCAGCGAGCTAATCCATTATAAGTATATATTAAAGTCTTAAACATTAATTTGAAACCATCACTTTGATAAAGTAATAAATCATTTCATTATGGTTAAATATAGCATGATGCACTGGATTATTCGAAATATCAATTTCAAATAAATTATTACATTATGTTATTGATGGATTCTTAATTATCACTCATATCTTCTAATTAATATTTTTGCTGAATCATGTTCCATATAAATCATTATTAGACACACATGTAGTGTCAGTTTTAGTTAAAGTCGTAAAATTTTTATTTTTTCCATAACTAACTCAGTCAACTTATATAAAACAATACTTCACCTTTTTTTTAGTTCCTACCCTTTATATGTCTATCCCAATTAATATTAGTGTAAAAAAAATTTAGGCAGTAAAATTTTATTATATTAACCCATAATTCAATATAGAAAACTCTTGTTATCCAAAATGTGTGATTATTTTTGAAAACATTATTATATATCTCATTATTTTACTTTAAAAAATATTCAGTTCTTGATTAATTGAGATAAGTAAAATAGCTAATCATCTATTAGAATAAATTCTTATTCAACAATTTCATTGGATAATTTTTAATTATCGTCATAACAATAATTATGTGTACAAAGACCACATTATAACCATCCATACCAAAAAAATTATTTTTTTTACTCTATATATTTATATTTGGATAAAAAATAAATATATTCTCTAATAAAATTTAAATCATAATAAAAAAAATTTCTCTATATCTCTATAAATTTAAATAAAACTTTTCCTTTTACATGAAGTAACTTTAATATCATACTCCGTGCATCTTAAAAAAATTATTTCACAGACTATAAAAATAATAGTATGAGTACCAGTTCTCGTCACCATCATATAAATATTGATGTCAACATTCCCATTAGATAGATTAATTTATATTATGTACCCATCATCCATTGTATAATATGATATAGTAACATGTTACAACCCTTATATATGACCCATCAATATATACACCATTATGACATCATTATTAAGAATAA
Source organism: Viscum album (assembly GCA_963277665.1). Taxonomy (NCBI): domain Eukaryota; kingdom Viridiplantae; phylum Streptophyta; class Magnoliopsida; order Santalales; family Viscaceae; genus Viscum; species Viscum album. Next base: position 602,915,027 of record OY728128.1, read on the forward strand.
CATATTTAGGTTTCTCAATCATTGTAAACAAGTTATATTTCAACAAACAAAACATTAAATCCAATAGATATATTTTGTAATTTTTTATTTTCAGAACAACAATGAATGGATTCATGTAATTAAAGAGAAGTATTTTTTTCATTAATATTTAATTCTTCATCATAATATTTATATTTTAATTCAAATTTGGATTACTTTTCTTAAATGGTAACCATTATTGATGTTCTTTTTTTTAAAGCCCATTTGGTTATAAGGGAATTATTCCCTTTTGGTATTGAAGAAATATACAAAGTGGAATTATTTTCAATTTTATATTGATCATCATTATTTAAATTTATCATATTTTTGTGGTCAATAACCTAGATAAATATATACTGCTCAACTCATGAAACACGAAATGTTTTTTTCTTACACCTCTTTCTTTATAAAGTTTGAAATGGAGTATTAAAATTCAAAATTACATTTAGAGGTTCCTCGTTATTTTTAATTATATGATGTTTTAATTTATGTTCTCAAATAACAACTTTATCATCAATAGTATGATTTTAATATATATCATTATGGTCAGGTTCATTTTTAGCTTCATTTTATTTATATTTAAATAATTCAGTATGTATTTTTCAATAATGTTATCAAAATTTTCTTCAACTTACTAATTTATTATTTGGTATATAGTTAATATTATTCACATAATATTATTCCATAAACATTTATAGGCTTGAATTAAATAACTACAAACCCCTCAATTGAATAGATAACCCATTAAGACACCATCAATTGAACAGATAACCCATTAAGACACCTTCCATAACATTTGCTTATAAATTTATTATATCTGAATTTATTAACCTCATAATTTGATGATATTTAAGGACATCGAATAACTTTACATAATTCATATTATAGAACAAAATTTATAATAAGTTTTTTATTATTCAGTACACAATAAGAACATATTTTTAATGTGTATTATTGTACTCAAAGATTCTCTCCAAAAAAACCATGACACTTGAAATCAAAAATCAAGGTTCTTCTTATTTAAATAATACTTGTATTTTTTATCTATGAAAGTCGATTTTTTGGGTGTATATTGACCTATATATAAAATATTGATATAATACTATTAAATACTCTGTTAAAATAATATAATAGTGATATCATTTTAATTTTCACTTCTTATATCTATGATATAAACCCCAAGAAAATTCTCAATATCCCTTTTAAAAATCCCATAAAACCACATATCTTGAGATTTTTCATCATAAACATTTCATTTGAAAATATTTTTAAAATAATAAATTATTATAATGATATAAAAAAATTATTAATGTTTTGTATCTCATTATACCAAATAATTCTTGTGAAATATATTAAACTAGATTAATTTATTGAATTCTCTCTATATTTCAATTTCAATGTATAATTTTTCCCTTTTTAAATGTTCAAAAAATATCCTTTATTTTTATCTTCTATTTATTATTGTGTCATATCAAATATCCTCTTTAAATCTTTCTAAATATCTGTTGACCAATATCCCAATATATTGGGGACCATATATTGTTCTTATATTAAGACACTAATTAATATTTATCACATGAATTGCCAATTTATAATAGGATTGAATTGGTTCTTTCTACCATTATGCTAACTATTTACAATTTTATAAACATGATGTTAAATTAATTACATATAAACTTGAATTTATTTCCATCATTAAAATGTTTGAAAAAATTAAAAATTTGTTTGATATCATTGAAAAATAAAAAAACACTAGTTTTTAGTTTTTGAGTATCAATAATATTTCTACAATTTCCTTAATATTTAAATAGAATTCATTCCAAAATGTAACAAAACCTCCATCATGTTTTATAATTTTCTAAAAAAATATTATTTCCACTATTATATGAGAAAAAAAACCACTATAATGCTTCTGCGGAATTATTATCTTACTTAATTTAATATTTAAAACATTATTATGTTACATCTCATCCTTTTCAATTTTATAATTATTACAATATCCCATAAATTTAAGTTTTTTAATTTGTTTTTATACAGTATTAATTATTATCACGTTTTTTTTCACATATTCAAAAAAATTAATTCCAAAAAATGAAATTTGACTTTGAATTGACGTGTTTGAGAAAATCTAGATCAAAACATTAATTTTGTTTCGAATTATTTCTCATCTTTCGTTGACAGTTTATATTCATTTCATGCCTTTTATGACACTATGAAAATTTAATTGTAAAATTAAAATATAATCCATATTCTAATTGAATATTCAACACCAAAAAATTATTTTAAATCACAACATTTTATAAGAATGATATGTTTTTTGGTGAAAATATATTTTTTTTACAAGTGCACTAAAAATAAACTTTTACCTTTTTATTGGTTAAATTACCTTTCTAAAAATTTCCCTAACATTTAGTTATATTGGAGTGGAATTTTCTTTATTTTATCATTCGAAATAAGAATAGTTTTGGATTTTAGTCCCAGACTATTAAATGACAAATATTTTATTTCTATGGAATAAGTAGGATAATAATATAACTACTTCTCTATTATTTTAATCAAATTATATTTAGATGATTCATTCTGAACATCTATTACTCAAATTTAATTTAATATAAAATTATCTAAGTCATTTAATACATCAAGGAACTAGAACTATACCTTATTCAAATATATTACGTTGGATTTGATTTTACATAATAACATTAAAAAATTCTTATTTATTTAAATATAAACATTAGATTTATAATTCTTTCAAAATGTTTTGTATTTTTGTAGATTAAAATATCTTAAACTTCTTTATCCATCTAAAATTCTATTTAATGTAGACCTATAATTTTATTTAGATTATTTTTTATTTGGAAAATCTTGATGCTATGTGTTGATCCTATTCATAGTATATATAACATCAAGATCCTCATCACTCCTTTATGTGACTTCATGTTCACTAATTGCAACCACACATGTTTTACATTTTTTTACAGTAAATCAGAATTCTAACACACCTTTTTACGATGAGTATTCATTATATTCATCATTTAAAAAAAGATTAATTCTCTTACATATAATTAATTTTTTTCAAATAGTACCCTTTATGGTTTTCCCCATATTATTTTCAAAAATAACTTATTTTCTGTCATCACACATAGATAGAGCATTTTTCTTTTTAGACAATAAACCATATTGTTACATATTCTAAAAAACATTAATGGATTTCAATAGATACCTACATTTATATTTAATTATAAAAAGTATAATGTTCATTGAATAAATGGATATGTATCTGTTATACTATTCTTGACATTCATCATAATCATCAATCTTTCATTGAGACTCATTTTTGTTTTCATTAATTAAGATATCATTATGTTATTTAAATTTAATTTCCTTATCTTAATTGATTTTCTTCCTAAATTTAGGATCCCTTCTCATATAAAATGAAATTATAAAATAATATTTTTCACCACAAGTGAAGTCATATTTATCATAAATAGTAGAATGATTTGTATCAAATTTATTGGGGAATTTTCCTCGTCATCTTCATAAAAATTGTTTAATCATTAAATGTTCCTCTAAAACATCAAATATTAGTGAAAATTTTATTCAACTATATGAAATATTCATTAATAGATTCATCATAATTGGTTCTTATATGTTAAAACAATGCACTCCAAATTAATAGCTTATATTCATCCACATTGTCATTAAATATAGTATTTATTCCAAATATTTTCTCATTTCTCTTGGGATGTATTAATTCTATACAAATGTAAAAACACTTTAGTAATGACATTAAAATTGAATTTTTTATTTTCTATAGTCATATAAATTTAATTTATTAAAAAATTTCATTAGATAATATTTCTCAAATATTATGAAAACCACTATCGTATCATCAATAACCTCTTGGATTGGGGACTAAATAGAAGTAATCCTCATATTCTAATAACCATGATAATTCATACCATTAATTTTAAGAGCAATATTATTCATGAAAAATTTCATATTCTCTATCATGAAATATTTAAAAAAATGGATTACTCTTAGTGAACAATTATTATCAATAATACCATAAGAGATGCAAAGGTAATCAACTTTGTTTCATTGATATGTGGAGTGAGGCACCCTAAACCTATAATTACTGGTCCAATGATATAACCAAATATATTAAACACTAGATTTGATATTAAATTTTATGAACCAATAATTACTTGACAACATTTCCAAAGGATAATCATTATAATTCACAAAAACTTCCACAATAAGAGGAATGAAAGGGTAAGTTACATTTTTGACCTACTACAAATGAAACCTAATTTATGAAAATTTGATCATTTATAAATAATGTACCCAGAATATTATATATTAAAGACAAAATATAAGTTAAAATAATCTTCATAACTTGGGGAAAGGAAAAATAATAAATATATTAACCCAAATTATAAGTAGGGGATAACATATCATCATTTCATCAAGTGATATATCAGAAAAATATGACGAAAAATTTGAATGAGAGAAATAATATTTTATGGCTACCGACTAAGATATTCATTAAATAGTAGGCTGGGTATAATCACCCTTGATCATTCATGTTTATGGATTAGTCCTCATATATACCCTTGATAATTAAATAAATCCATTGATGTACCATTTTTCTTGGGAGAAACCCACCTGTGTACCCTATGTTTTGGGATAAATCCTCCATCATTTTCCTATCATTGGGATAAATCCTCCAGTGTACCATCTTGATCTCATGAGAAATTAGAACTACTAATTCATTAAATTGAGATTTATAACCCCATATTTAATTCAACAAAATATCAGTATTATAATTAAAAACAATCATTCACTCTATCATTATAAACACATAGAAGGAAAATGGGTTTTGCAACATTTATAATTGTCATAAAAATGTTGATATCATGAATTTGAACTTTTGATACCCAAAATCATATTTCCCAAATAGAGTATTAAATAAGAACTTTTTGAGGGTGATTCTTGAAAAATATTTTCAATTGAAATATAGTGATTAGATATAAGGATGATAATAGATGGGAAATAATAAATGTGTTTTTATAACATTATTTTATCTTTAGCATAATAGAAAACATTATGGTCACTTTTTAAATTACTCAATTTGAAAAGGTGAAGTAAACATTTAAAAAAATTGACTTTTAAAAGTATAATGAAATAGTGGATCCTTGATTAATACCAAAATTTTTCAAAAATAAAATATGGACTTGAAGATGATATCTATTATTTGGAATTGATGGATTTTTTTAATATATTAGAATATCTTTTTGGAAAAACGTCATCATAGGAAGATAAAATAAAAATAATTTTAAAAATAAGAAATGGGAATGATGAATAACACATGAGATAAAAAATAGTATTTGAAATATAAATCAAAACATTGTTAGGAAAGAAAAATATTAACAATAAGGGGAAATCACTATTAAAGAGGGTGGAAATTATTTTTCACAATAACTTACTTTTAATTGAGATGAAATTCATCAAATATATTGTTTTAAATGAAAACATTAATTTTTTCCAAATGATAAATAGAAACTAAAATTAAATAAAATATTAATGTGGAAGGAACTAGTCTTGGAATTATGAAATTCAAGATGATTCATTTTAACTCAATAAAGAGGGTTAAGATAACAAATACCATCACATAATTAGTATATTTTTAAGTGAAGTACATTTAAATAAATAACATTATAGGGCTCTTGAAACCCCATGTATATCATGAATATTTAATGAGACATTCATTAGTAAAAAATCTAGCGTAATAAATGAAATTATTATGTGGAGTATCAAACTTGTCTCATGGATTTTAAAACAAGACAAAGAATCGTCTATCTTATATTCTCATTTACTCAAATACACTAAAAACACCTATATAATATATATAACTCTCTTAGTAACTTATTATATTAAAATAACCATATTTATAACCAATTATAAATTTATTTTATAATTATTCTGTACATCTATGTTATTGAGTTATTATTTTCTTTCGATATTGCGAGTGAGTAATATTTATTATTTTGAAATAGATTTCAAAAAGCTATGTTTTGATTCAGTCCTAAAAAAATTACATTATAAATATATTATTCTAGATATAGTAATCATTTTTCAATGATTTAATATTTTCAATTTCATTTTTTGAAATATAGTTTTTGAAAAATGAAGCTGGGATAAACTTGTTTCAGTGTATTTAATGATCTAACATGGATAGATTAATAAAAAAATTATATAATAAAAAATAAATATATAATCATAAAAAAAACTAAAAAAATATTCATTAAATGAAATTAAAATTATATACAATTATATAATCATTCATGGTTTAACCATTATAACAACATTCATAAAGGTGATAAAAACCAACCCAACCGATGGTTTGTTATAGTGAATTTATAAGTAAGAAAATGAATTTAATTAAATCTAAATATATCTATTATTGATTCTAAACATGTAATAAAAATAATTTTACATCATTAAATTAATTCTTATATCCATACATCAGAGAAGGTGTTGAAAAATGAAATTCCGCATTCAGGGAGGCAATAATCCACTACAATCGTGATTAAAGATCCCATCCCTTAAAAATGGGATATAATAAAGGTCTATAATAAATTTTCACTTAAAAATTTTAATTGTGAAATATTAATCAAACTATTTCTTGAAATCCATCCTTTTTAAAATACATTAATGACTGTTATGAAAAAATTGTTCTATGTAGGCTGTATTCAGTATCAATGCACGATCAACATTATATTATTTTTCTATGTGTGAGAAAAGGAATAAGTAACCATTTTTATATTAATATAATAAAACATGTCTATTATAATTATATTATGTTTGTTATATTAATATATTTAGTATAGGTATTTATGCCATTAATTAATTAGAAAATTTTATGGATTAAATAATACTCATATTAGTACCATGAACATTCTCATGATAGATTCCTTGAAAATGAAGGGCTTAAGATTTATAATCGAGAGAAGAGTCTCATAAAAGATAGATATTATTATATCATGGGGAAATAGAATATTTTTATGAAAAAATATTTAGCCATATGGGTGTCATGAATTGATGGATATAATCCCTATTTATATGTGATGAAAAATGATTTCAAGTGAGTACCAATTATATTTCAATATTTGCATGACACTGTTGTACAATCAATAGAAAAATATCATTAAATAATGTATTTTTGGGTGATTTATGATCCCCAAAGACTCTAACATTCACTTTACCTCAATTGTATAATTGTTTCATGACTTTTAGTACTTAATATATATAATTTACCACTTTGGATTTTACCATGTTTACAAAATTTTGACCTAAAAGTTTATATTTTATTTAAAATGTAATCTAACACATCTAAAAAAATAATTTTTCTTAAAAAAAATCTAAATTTATGATCCATTTAGTCTATATATAATTTTAAATAATATATAATTAATTTTTAAAATGAAACATATAATATATAGAAAATTTGATCAATGAAAAATGTTCTTTGTACCATTTCATGTTCGTAATATTATATAGTTTTAATTATATAGTCAATTATTGTAAATATATTTATGTATAAGAATAAAAATTATATGACCTTTATTTTTTATAATAAATTAGTTTTTTTATTGTAAAAAAATTAAATAATTTTCATAAAATAATTCATTGAGTACAATAGTTTTACCATTATCGTAGTTATTATCTTCAATCACAATAATCTTGTTTTCATTCATATAAATGTAATTTTAATTATTAAATAATATGAAAATACTGATCTAAAATATAAAATCCATTTTTTATTTAATTTCATTAACTGTTGAAAAATCTTTTCAATATACGTTAATAAAAAATATTATAATGTAAGATACTACATATGTGTTGAAAATATAAATCATAGGTTAGATAAATTTTACAAATATTTTTATAATGTTTTATTTGAGTTTATTAATATATATATATATATATTCATTGAAAAATATTTCAATGAAATTTAAATCAATCTTGGATTATAATAATGTCATTAAAGTGACATTATTAGAAAAATTAGTATTTTTAACATTCACATATAAATCATTTATATTATATAAATCTTAATTTTTTTGATTTGTGTAATTTTTTCATTTGGAGTGAAAAAATATATTTCATTCCATAGAAAAAATAAAATATTTTGAAAATATACTCCAAAATTAAAATTCAATATAAATAATGAAAAGTAATTTTATTGAACAATCCTTTTTAAAAAATTTATGTTTTATTCAAAATATTTTGAATTAATTTTATAGCTGATCACAATATTAAATAATTACTAGAGGCTTTATTATTCGTAAATTTTCTTCATAATAATTATTTCATGGCTAAATTTTAATATAATGATTCAAATAAACCGTGCAACCAAAAACAATATTATCATTTTTTATATTTATATCCCATAATGTTATGGTGTAACATTTTAGCCACTTAAATAAATTTCCTCCCCAAAATATTATATCTCTTGTACTAGAGAATATAGATAAGGAAATTTATGAGATTTATTTGACCCATGATAAAATTTCAAAAATGAAATCAAAATTAAAAGTAAATATATATATATTTCCCTCATATTAGGAATATATTAAGAACATAAACCATTTATTAGATATTTACCTCTATATAAAGTTCATAAATGTATCTAGAGACATAATATTCCTAACTTCATTTTGAAGTTCCTATTTCAAACCTTACATTTAAAAAAATGAAATTGATAATATTAAATAGAACAGAGGTAAAAAATAAAATGAATATCTAAGCTCTAACCGAACATATAATATCCAAAGACACCTACATTTAAATATATGAAAGTTATGTTTCAAATATGTCAAACATGGTTCATCCCAAAAATCTATTGGTTCATCCATTATTATATTAATATTTGTTTTAGGACACTTCTTCATATAATATACTTATGTAATTATTAAATAAATTATTTGTAATGGATTCCAAATATAATGTTATTAACCAAATAATACCCCCGAGGAGTGGCTATCTAGGTTTGATATCTTAGGAACTATCATCATTCACCATTTTGATGATTGAGTAGATAAAAAAACAGACTTTTTTATTGTCAGTAACCTAAGGTGCATCTAGGTCGTAATCACATCCACATGACAATAATTATCCCATTATGTAACTATTATGAAACCAAAAATTATATATATTTACAAAACATTATGATTTTGTCTAGTGAGTAGAATTTTTTTAAGGGTTTTCAATTAATTTACCTTATATTAATATCCAAAAAAACTACACAAATCAAAAAAACCCTGGTATAAAAAATATAAGGTTCCAAATACCCACACTCTAATGTCTAGAGTTGAAAACACATTATTCAAATAGTAAATTTCCTAAAAATTGATATGAAGCTAAATTTATTTGAATACATTTCCATATGATATATATTAAACCTCATAAATCATCTCATAATCCCATGAATGGAAGGTATCATGTCCTAGGATCATCTATTTAATAAACATAATTAATGGTTCTTTTGAATATTTATCCGTACTGAAAAAACCCCAGACTCCCTTATAGAGGTTTTATAAGTTATAAGAATTTTAATAAAATGGGAAAGAGAAACATAAGAAAGTGGTGAGAAAAAATTATCAGTATTTAAATAATTTCCTATATGTCATCCATGGCTAGATCATTATAATTTAAGGAAACATGATCATCAACGAAATATATTATTAAATTAGAAAAGTAATATAAGAATTTTGTGTATCTCATGAATGAAAGAAATTTAATCTCAAACGATCAATCATATAACATTAAAATTATGTGAATCATAATAAATTTTTTATGAATAGATGTTAATAATCCTATACACACATTTTTTACATAATACTGCTTTGTAAACATACTCATAGAAGACAGATTTCATGGATACCCACTAAGACAGTCATTATATATTTTTCTTAGGGTGATCTCTTAGGTACCTACTTGGGATCTGGATAATACTCCTAGGTAACCTTGAGTATAGGATATATCTTACCTTATACTCTTTTCCAAGGGGTAAATCCATTTGTGTACACCATAACATATCTACTTTAACCAAGGTATGTACTATGTTTTTTAATTTTAAGTCCAAATCCTTAAAGTGACCTAGGGCACACACCCACACCGTCTGTTGCAGGTCTCGAGCAGAAATTAATTTTTTTAATAGATGCGTAGGATTATGAAAAATAATTCATCATGCCTTGGGTCAATGTTTCAATTAAAAAATAATTAAAAGTAAAAAAAATTAATAAAAAAAATTTAATGAAATAAAAATAAATGAAAATGGACGGAAAATACCTAAAAAAATAAAAATTGTTCAGGAGAAAAATAAAAATAATTAAAAATGATATTAACCCATTTTTATTATATTTTTCTTTTCTCTTTTCCTTTTAATTTTTCTTATTTTATTTTATATTATTTTTTCCTTTTTCATCAATTTTCTTTCTTTTCCCCCCTTATTTATTTTCTTTCCTTATGTTTCTTTTCTCTCCTCTCTTCTCATTCATCTACCTCTATGCATCATGCCCCCCTCCTCTCTAGGAGGTGCACCAATCAACTTTTCCACTATATAAGCCCACTACACCTTCGTCTATTATCCTTTTTCAACACCATTAGAAGTATTGTGAAGCTATTGGAAAGAAAAATCTTCCTCACTATGAATCTTTGAGTCTCATCGACTCTCTATTGTGCAATCTTCCATGGATAGTTTTTACCTGAAATTGGGGTTTTTCATAAATCCTCTGATTTCTTCCATTTCTGGTAAAATCCAATGATTTTATAGGGAATGGGATTTACTATGAATATGTGGTAGGGAATCCTTATTATTTATAATTTTTTATTACTTCATACAATTCACACCATTGTGCCGCTCAACGATGCCTATCTACGAATCCGTAATAATGTGTATTAATTTAATTAAATTGTTTTCCTTGATCCTTGTAACATATATTTAAGGGGAACCCCTTAATAGGTTATTTCCCTATATTTTGGAAACCCCTTTAGATGTGCTGACATAATTGGACCAGTTACCTTTGGCATTGATTCTTTAAATTGTCAATTACGTGTGCATGTGCGATAAATTTGGTGTCAAGTTTTAGATTGAATAAATTTTTAGGATGAATCATAATCCTTGAATTGGGTTTCCTTTTTTTTTCATAAATAAATTTTTCTATAAGTATTTACATGATTTACCATTATTAAATGTTGTTACCTATGATTTCAATGATATGTGTCAGTTCTATTTAATATTGTTTGATTATAATTAGTTGTGACTGTTGGGATTGAATAATTAGTAAACATTTCATTAAATGGTTAAATAGTTGTCTATAATCATGAATTCTGATTTTTGATATATATATATATATATATATATATTTCTCTCTCATTATTATAAATGAAATCGTGTCTGGGATAGAACATGTAATTCATATTAAGAACCCACAATTTGACTCTCCATATTCAATAAGTTACCACACAAAATGCCAAGAAAGAGATGTTTTAGGCTCACCAAGAAAAGTATTTCCTCGGGATTTTACAATACTATTGGTTGACACAGGTTCCCTAAGGGAAAATCTAGGATGGACTCATTTGAAACATAGAAATGCCAAGCCTTATTTGATACTCGGTTCCTTGAATGCGATACTTAGTGAGAACTCATAGTTACCATCCATGAGCGATATTTGGACTTTCAAAAGGATCGCATTGGATAGGCTCATGGAATTGGATATAATTGAAGGGATGAATCATAGTGATACCTTCAAGATGAGCTCAGACTCTACCATTGAAATTTTCATTATTAATATAAATGCTTGAGATGCTTTTATTGGTACTGCATAAATTTTCCTTATGCTTTGTGATACTCCACTTGTGCATTTAGTGCACCTATTTTGACGTATGGATTAGAAGCCAAGCTAATGAAAAATATTGGGGTAGGAATATTTCTTTGTGATATCACATTATTTTGTACTTTCTATGTATATATATTATGCCTTAACAATAATCTAATTCAGACTTCCATCTTAGGCCGAATTAGGTGGTATGGGACAGGTGGCCACTTGGGATCCCAGACCACGTTATAACTATTTATTTATTTAATTAAGTTTATTTCATTTATTATATTTATGGAACACTGCTATTTATCTACATGATCAAATGGATTGGTCTAGAATTCATGGATTCTAGACAACTGAGATTATATCAGACTCCACGATCAGGAAAAATTTGATACCCGAGTAAACATTATGTTCATAGGTATGGAAATAGGGAAGAGTGCCTCTCCCTATGCTTTATTGCTTTGCTATTTTGGGTGTATCTTAGCGGCAGAGGACCGAGACTATGCTCAAGATGTCATGTCAGAATTTTTGTTTGGTATTTTGGTAGTTTTTTAGCATGAAATCTATGCTTGTACCCCAAACCCCTATACATTAATTTATTTACTTTTGGTATCATACATTGAAATCATAATGGTATCTATTATGAATATTCAGCTTCAATATTTTTTTTTATTCTGTTGGACCCTTTTCCTACTTTTACAATTGCCTTCTTTTCCTCTATTCTTCCCCAACTCATAACATATATTGTTTTTAGTTGTGTTATACCTTATCTTGTGAGAGAATAATGTCCCCACAGACATACCCAAGGCCCTCTCCGCTAGTTGACAACCTCTGTTATTTGGGGAGATGTACTTGAGTTCTTGTGGCCCACTATCTCGGGGTCCGGTTCAGTGGTACTCAGGGAAGGATGCTACAAAGTTGTATCAAAGGAGTTATTCTCCATTTTTTTACTATTTGGGTTATATAGGAGACTACGACATAGGAATTTGGAACTTACACTGTATTTGGACGTAGCTAACCCATGTACAGGGGAAACCAAAATTTCAATGGTTTGGATTTCAGTTATTGATTATGCCATTTATTATTGATATGACTTCAACATTGGGTATAACCCTTAATTTATGCTATTACTATTATTCTTATAATTTAGATGAAGATTTTGACAATTTTATCCTGATGATATAAGGGATTTGAATTTACATACATTATATTTGGCACAATAGGGATTAGAATTACTTATATATTTCTAGTCCATACCTACTTTTCGTGTTCATATGCATGTTTTCATGTAAGTTTTTTTGTGTTTAGTTGTAATATCTTACAATAATTGTTAGTTTTAAATATAAAGCACGTATGTGTCTTATTGATCGATCTAAGACCACTTCTCTTTATACCTAGACACAACTCTTGGATTAGGAAATCTGTTGTGTAAAAATTAGAGGCATGATGTGTAACTACCCTCTTTATTTTTTTCATTACTTACTATAACACATTCTGGGAGGCCTCACACCTGCACTTTTACATACTACCCCATTACTCATTTACTACTTCTATGATATAATATATTCCAATGTGTTCATTTTGAAATTGTAGGGCAATGTCGCCTCTATTTATTCGTGTCGTACTCCAGGAGAGTAGTGATGAGAACATTACAGAGTTGGTGGATCTAGAACCACCTTTATTGATTCCTATAGAAAATCAGGTAGTACCTCTTATAGTGCCTCTTGGGGAACCTCCTCCTGAAATTCCATTGGGTGCTGGCACCCAGTTTAGGGATAATCTTCTTAGATTCATATAGTCAGTTAAGAGTGTTACCATGCCTTCCTGATCTATAGAAGAGCTTACACAGAACATTATGTGGTATAATCCTCCAACATTCTTGGGGGATGGTGTCCCCAATGTTGTAGATTCCTAGGTAGATTCCATTAAATCCATATTCGACCATCATGAGATTCTTTTAGATCTGAGGATCCAACTTTACGTATTTATGCTTTTTGAATCCACCTAACATTTGTGGGATTCCATTTATAATGTAGAGAAACCTCAAGAAATGGTTTGGGGAGAATTCCAGGCATCTTTCTATGATCACTTCCTCCCGAAGAATATGCGATCAGATTTTTCTAGAGATTTTTTATATCTACAGTAGTTCTTTATGATAGTTTTAGATCATTCTAATCATTTTACCATGATTTAGTGTTTTGATCCATCTCTGACTGGTAGAGCAATGATGGTTGTGATTTTCTTTGAGGACATACATGGATATTATATCTACTTTAAGGTGAACATCGTTCATTTTTCTATTGTAATATAGATTTTTAATTAGGCCCTAATTACAGAACAAAAATCTCAGGGAAGCTGATCCTATAACCCATGATGGTTCAGTTATGAGTAGGGTAATGGTACATCAATCAGTAAAAGGAATTGTTTAGATGGTGAACATGGGGGAAATGATAGCCAAATTAAACAAACTAATAGAACTATAATATGTCAACAGTATGTTAGGATCAACCATAAGAATCCACAGTGCACCACGAACTCGATGGAGTGCCAAGATTACGGGAAGAAGTGTCATCTTCATCACTTTTTCCATTATTTTAATTCAACATCCAGTGGAATATGATCCTTTTCAGCACCTCTATAAGGTCTGAGGTCTATAGATCAACTTTAGGTTGGGAGTTCATTTTCCACTTGCGAATAAGGACAATGTAATGGAGTTTGTGGCTGAAGAAATTGAGTTCTGGAACACAAACATCAGTAGAGTGGACCTAATTAGGATAGTCAAGTGGAAACTTAGGGAAACTATTCATGTCATTTGTAAGTAGTAAATCTAGTGATAGTGGATTAGAGTCTAGGGACCTCTATAGTTTGAGGTACCATCCTTGTGGCATCTACTTTAGTTTCTTCCCATTTTGATACTAGTGCTTCACACTCATTCATATCAGTTGCAACTATTGAATGTTTGGTAATTTTCATTTATTATTTCTATAACATTTTATTTCTCAACACTCCTTTGGGGTTCAAAACATAGGGATTCTACAAGTAATATGAGTTCCACCTCAAGATAGGTGGGTTCTGTTTCTTTTGGAAGTTCTTCATCATTGAGATGACTGGATTTGATGTCATTTTCAGTATGGACTGGCTCATTCTTAATCATTCCCAAGAAGATTGATATTTTCTTCAAGTTTCTTTCACAACACCAAAGGGAATCACATACATAACTAAAGGAGAATTGGATATCTAGGGATATTGAGCTAGACATAAACATTCTGGGTTGGGAAGAGTGATATCTCGGCTAGAATGTCTACTTATGAGTAATCAAGGAACACAATTTGTGGAATTACCACCCATTGGGGATCATTTTAGGGACATATTTCCTTATGATTTCTCTATCTTACCTTAGGTGAGTTAAGTTGAGTTCCTTATCGAGCTAGTGGCTTGTGTGGTACTAGTGTACATTCCTCCTTATACACCAAAAAATCTACATGAACTCAAGAAGCTGGTTCAAGGTCTTGAGGTAAGGGTTTCATTAGACCTAGAACATCACTGTGGGGTTCACCTGTCCTTTTCTACAAAAAGGTGGATGATACCCTTATATTGTGCGTAAATTACCATCAACTCAACTGGATTATGGTAAATAATCGATATACATTGCCTTTTATTGATGTATTCTTTGACCAGATATGAGGCGAAACAGTTTACTCTAAGATGGATATAAGGTATGAATATCATCAGGTGAGCGTGAAAACATCAGATATACCATGTACAAAATTCATAAGCCGGTACAAACTATACGAGTTTTTTGTTATGCCTTTTTGTCTCGCGAACATACCAGTTGTTTTCATGGTTTTGATGAATCATGATTTCAACCTGTACCGTGACTCATTTATGGGAGTCTTTGTAGATGACATCTTGGTGTATTTGTGCTCTTGACACGACCATTCAACCCATTTTGTTATTTTACTGAGTAAATAGAGAGAGAACCATCTATGCACAAAGCTCAGTAAATGCCACTTTTGTATAAATAAGGTTCCCTTATTGGGTCATATCATATATGAGGTAGGTGTATCAGTTGACCTAGAAGAAGTGAGCATAGTAGTTTCCTGGGAACATCCTAAAATGTTTTAGACCTACAAATCATCTTGGGGATTATTGGATATTATGGACATTTCACCCAAGATTTATCCAACATAGCAATGAATCTTACATACCTAACTAAGAAGGGTGTGTAGTTCATCTGGTATAATGTTTGTGAAAAATATTTTTAGGATTTAATGAGAAGACTAACCCCAACTCTGATCCAGATTCTTCCTAAGCCAGGCAGAAGTGACTCTATTTACTGTGATACTTCAGGAGTCGGACTAGGTGTAGTTCTGATGCAGGGTGATTGAGTCATGTCTTACTGATCTTGCCAGCTGAGGCCTCATGGACGGAAAAATCCTACACATGATTTCAAATTATAAGTTGTGGTTCATGTTATGTGATATTGGAGACACTACTTTTTGGTAGAAAGGCTCATATTTCACATGGATCATAAAATATTTAAATATATCTCCACACAATGAGACTTAAATTTGAGACAGAATAGGTGGGTCAAATACCTGCAGGCGTTCGACATTGTGATTGATTTTACCCCTTGAAAGAGTAATGTTGTATGTAGTTCTTTTAGCCACAATATGAAAACACAAACCATCCAATCATCCATAAGTGATTAGAAGATGATTCCATTTTTTTTTCTGATACGCATCATGAGTTTTAAATGTAACACAAACACCTAGTTCTAATAGATCTTATTGTGATATATCTCTCTTTTGGAGTGATTCCAAATGGGATGGTTATCTGGTCCAAAGGGGCTCATTTTTTAGGGAGAGAATTATAGGAATGAATTGGACTCCTGGTTGGATTGTTGATGGTAGTGAAACTCTTGTCTACAGTAGCCATGTATGGATGGCCTCTGATATTTGGGAAGAGTTGATGAGGGAATCTTGTGCCTTTGTTTGTGTAGTTAATCAAGGACATACCAAGATGTATAGAGATATGAATCTGTAGTAATGGTGTCCAGGCATGGAGAATCAGATAAAAGTTTCATCACTCGGTGCTCCACATTGTCATCTGGTGAACGCAAAGCACCAAAAACCTGCTAGAGTTCTACAACCTCTATCCATTCTTGAGTGGAAATGGAATGATGTCACCCTGGATTTTTCTACAGGCTTGTTGATATCTCCTTAAGGTAGCCATGTAGTATGGGTGACCATTTATTGGTTAACCATAGTCATTCACTACCAACCTATTTGGGTGACATTCTATATAGATGAGTTAGGGTGAATTTGTATTTGAGAGATTGTTTGACTTCATGGAATTCCATATTCTATCATGTCAAAATGAGATTCCCATTTCATGTTGCAATTCTGAAAAGGGTTAAAAAGGAACTGGGTTTATAGGTGATTTTTAGTACTGTATATCACCCCCAAACTAATGGGTAGTATGAGTGAACCATACAGGTTTTTGAGGATTTTTTTGTGGGCCGATGTCCTTGATTTTGTAGGTTCTTGGGAGAAACATTTTACACTAGATTAGTTTTCTTATAATTAAAACTTCTTGGAAACACTTAAAATGGATATATACTATTCCCTATATGGTAGGATGTGTCATTAAACTCAATGCTAGATCAATGCAGGTAAGGGAGATCTTCTGAGTCCTCATCTCATTCATGAAACTTTTGAGAAAGTCTTGTTGATTCATAAGAATACAGATACAACTCATTCTAGATAAAATTATTATATTGATCATCAATTTAGACA
Organism: Viscum album; assembly: GCA_963277665.1. NCBI lineage: Eukaryota > Viridiplantae > Streptophyta > Magnoliopsida > Santalales > Viscaceae > Viscum > Viscum album. The sequence goes on from OY728128.1 coordinate 602,932,734, forward strand.
AATGGTGCTTGAGTTGGGACATCATGTATTTATTTGTGTTTCTCTAAGGTTGGGTCATAAACTAATCAAGAGACAAGGTAAGTTATCAATGAGATATGTTTGGTTGTTTGAGATAGTGGAGAGATTGGGATGATATGCTATCAGTTTATATTACCTTAGAGGTACTGTACCATGTGTGACATCTTCCATGTCTCTAATATTCTACAACATCATCCAGACCTATATAATTCGTTTAGTCCTAATGACATAAAGCTTGATGCAGATACATCCTTTGAGGAGTTTATGATTATTATTGTCAACCATAACATGAATGTTCTCCAAGGTAGGTATGTTTCACTATTCTGAGTGATATGGTACCACAAACATATTTAGAAAATAATGAGGGAGTAGGAGACTGATGTGCCTGCTTAGTGGTGACAACTTTTCTCAGACGTCATTACCCTACCATTGGAAGGGAAACATAATGAGGAGTTGTCTTAAAGGGGGAGGTTATAACATACTGACTTTAACAAAGGTAAAAACGTTTTTTTTAAATTTTATTCCAATTCCATAAAGTGACCTAGGGCGCATGCCCGTGTGGTCTGTTGTAGGTCCTGATTAGAAATTAATTTTTTTAATGGATACACGAGATTTTTCAAAATAATTCATCACGCTCTGGCGCAATGTTTCAGGTTAAAAATTATTAAAATTATTAAAATGAATAAAAACAAATTTAAATAAATAAAAAGAAAATAAATGGAATTAAAATAAATAAAAAAATAAAAAAATTTCATGAGAAAATTGAAAATAATTAAAAATCAGTTTAACCCATTATTATTATTATTTTCGGTTCTCATTCAATTTTTATTCGTATTATTTTATTTTATTTTATTTATATTTTTTCCTTTTATTTATATTTTCCCCTATCCCATATTTCATTTATTTCCTTCTTTTTATCTCTTATATCCTCTCTTATCCTCTCGATCTATGCGTTTCTCCTCCTCCTCTTGAGGTGGTATGTCACCCCCTACACTACTTGGAAATCCCACTACACCTCCATCTCTTCTCCATTTTAAACACTTTCATAAGCTATATGAGGTTCTGAGTAATTCTAATCATCCACACTAATAATATTTTAGTTTCATCCACTCTACATCACATAATCTCTGATAGATGGTTTTTATCTAAAATTGGGGGTCTTCATAAAACCATCTATTTATTCCATTTTATGTGAAATCAAAGGTTCCCACAGGGCATGGTATATACCATGAATAATAGTTAAGGAATCCTTATTATTTCCCATCATCTCGTTTCTTTATTCAATTCGCACCATTTTACAGTTTTTTGGTTCATATCGGCGAATCCCTAATATTAATTATTAATTTAATTAAATTTTTTTCCTTGATACTTCTGACCTTTGTTTAAGGAGAACCCCTTCTGTAAAGACCCGTAAAATTCAAGGAAAATTTTTTCTTAATTTTCTTTAGAATTTTACAAGAGCGCGGTTTCAGACGGCACCTGATTCCGAGGCCCGGAGTGCCCGGAATCAATTTCCGAAGTTTGGCTCGGGTACGTTCAGTGAACGAACGAGCGGGATTTCCTAACTTTTGATCCGGTGCTCGGAATTGAAATCCGAGGGCACCGATGAACTCGCAGCGCCGATATTCGCTTAATGAGACCTTTTCGGGAGTTGCGTTTGTTGCGGGTTGAAAGTTACGTTTTGGGGTTTTTCAGTTAAGTTAAATAAAATTGTGTAAAACAAATTTTATTTAAACTTATTAAAAAAAAAACCTACCTAAGGGGGTTGGAAGTGGGACCCACACCCACTTAACCTCCCTTGGGAGGATTAAGTGTGGTGGGGCCCACACGAACCCCTAAATCTTTTAATAACCTCTCAACTTCCCCCTTAAACTCCTCATTTAATAACATGACAACTTTGTTAATTAATGGAGTTGAATTGTTTGAATTTCAAACCTTTGAAATTCAAATTGATAATTGTGTGAATAAAATAAGTCTTTAGCTTATTTTATTTGGGTTAGAATTCTCTAGCCACCTTGAGAGAATTTGGAGCCTTCATCTTCTTCTTCTTCAAGCTTTGACGAAGAACGCGAAGAACCTTCGAACATCGACGAAGAACGCCACGTTCTCGGGAATCGTCTTTCGCGACGCCATACCCGCGACACCGACGACGTCTTCTTCCGCGTCATCTCTTCCGCGACGATTTCCCACGACGAAATCGTCGTCAAAGAACTTCGAATCCTCGCTTCACGACATCGACGTCCTTCTTCCGTGACGCCGACCACCGCGACGCGTCTTCCGCGGGTCGTTGACGATCATCGTTCTTGAATCCAGAGGTAGGGGATGTTATTTATTGTTTATTTTTATTCCATTCTTGAATCAAGGATTTTTAGCATGACTAAATGTGTGGCTTTCGGTTATTCTTTAGTTATGTTATTATTTAACGTGAGGGGGGTCGGACCGCAAGAACACGGCCGAACCCCCCCTCCTTAGTTCTCGTTTTATTCATGCGGGTGGAAGCAAGAGGCGTGGTGCCGTCGCACCACGCGGATGAACATGCTTATAATTTTCCGCAACCCGTCGCGCTTCGCCGAGGAGAGATTTCAAGAACGCGACGCCGTCGCGCCGCGTTGGGAGGATTCATGGCACGGCGAAAGGGGCGCGGTGCCGTCGCACCGCGCCGGACGACGAATACCGCGGCCGGTTCCGGGCCGCGGTGAGACGAGGAGACCGCGGCCGGTTCCGGGCCGCGGCGGAAGGAAAGACCGGCGGCCGTGCCGCCGGCGTCGGGAGTCGAGGGCGGGACCGGAAATTCCGGTCCCGTTGGTAAAAACCGGCCGGCCAGCGGCCGACCGGATGTCATAAAAACCGGGGGATTAAACCCCCGGCCGGTCCATCAAGACCCCCCTCTTAATGAGGGGGGCGGTTCATTTAAGAAGGGGGGGGCAAAGCCCCCCCGATTTTCTTCAGCCGGCCCCCACTTGCGGGGGCCGTTTCTTAGCAAGGCACGGCTTAAAGCCGTGCCGTTTTGTGAAACGCGGGGCTCAGCCCCGCGTGCCTTCCGCCGCCGCCACGCGGCCCGCCGCCGCCACGCGGCCCGCCGCCGCCACGCGGCCCGCCGCCGCCACGCGGCCCGCCGCCGCCACGCGGCCCGCCGCCGCCGCCACGCGGCCCGCCGCCGCGCCGCCGCCCGCCGCCGCCGCCGCGCGGCCGGCCGCCGCCGCCGTCCGCCGCCGTCCGCCGCCGCCGTCCGCCGCCGCCGCCCGCCGCGCCGTCCAGAGGGGGGGGGGTCGGGCCGGATCGGCCCGGACCCGGACCCCCCGTTTCGGACCAGATTCGGTTCTTGGCTCATAACTTGAGCCTCGGACCTCCGAATGACGAACCGTCTGCGGCAACGCGATCCTTGGATCGAGACGGTCGTTTCGGTATATCGCACTCAAGGTTTCGGATTACTTTGAGTTCGGCCGGGTAGGTTCGTTCACGAAACCAACCGGGCCTTCGGAGCGGAAACGCTCATATCTTGAGCTACGGACGTCCGATTGACGTGCCGTCAGTCGCGTAGTGTTCCTCTTATTGAGACGGATCATTTGGCATACTCCGCCCGAGGTTCGGACGCAGGTGGAGTACGGTCGGGTTGGTTTTGCCTTAAAAACCAACTGGGCCCCGGAGACGGAAATGCCTATAACTCTCAGACCGGGCGTCCGATCGACGCGCCGTCTGTTGCGTTGAGTTCCTGTTGACGATACGGAACTTTTGGATACATCAACTTCGGTCTTCGTGACAGTTGATGTATCAGCCTCTCGGCTCGTGGAGCGGACCCTCCGTACGAGCTTGCTGTGTGCGAGAACCCTAGTGCTGGCTGCGACTGTTCTACTGCTACGACTGCTACTGTGACTTTGACGACGACAGTACAGAGATCCTGTGTGGATTTGACGACGACAGTACTGAGATCCTGTGTGGATTGGACGACGACAGTACAGAGATCCTGTGTGGATTCGACGACGACGACTACAGCACTCAGCGATCCTACGTGGATCAGTGCTACAGGTTCTGTGTGAGCCCGATCCTGTGTGGGTCCTTGCGCTCAGCGGTTCTGTGTGAGCCAGCGCCTACAGGTTCTGTGTGAGCCCGATCCTGTGTGGGTCTTCTGCGGGGGTTACTTACCTATCGATCCTTCGTGGGTCCGACGACTTAGATGGATCAGTGATCATCTTTATCGTCCTTGAAGAAGTATACCTGTGTGAGCTGAATCCTGTTGTTTTCCTGTGTGGATTGTGTTGTGCAATCCTGTGTGGATTATATTTTGCTTTCCTATGTGGAATACGTATACTTTCCTGCGTGGACTGAGTTGTACTTGGGCTCGGAGGTTGGAGCGTATTTGAATTGATGACTTGGGTATATGTATGGGCATATACCTAAGCAGTGTCGGTTGTTACTTCGTGATTGTACTTTTCTTCGTGGTTTATCCTTTGTGGATTTGAGAGACCTTCAGGGGTCTCGGGGTCCCTACTGAGTAGCTTATACTCACCCCTGCACGGGCTTTGCCCGCACTTCGTTGTGTTGGTTGCAGACGACGGACAGCGTTGACCTTAGCTGAGGCTTGCAGAGCGGGACGGTACCCGGAGGTGGACCACTGGGCGGGACGTGCTCGGAGCGGACGGCGGGACCCGTGGAGCAGAGGAGCTATCTGTACCCACCCTTCAGGTGGGATTTCCAGTGGACAGCTCGGAGTAGCGGCTTTACTTTTCAGTTGCTGTTTTCCCCTTTTCGAGTTGTACTTTACTTTCAGTTTGGGTTTGTATTCTGGCCCATTTACTTTTCCGCACTTTCAGTCGTACTCTGTTTGCTTAGTGTTTACTTTCCGCTTGTTTACTCTGTGGTGTGTGTTTACTTTTCAAAGGCAATGCCTTCCCTTTTACCGGGATTTACGCCTTGGTGCTAGTCGCCAGCCCCTGGCCTATGGAAGGCGGGCTTGGGGTAGTCACGGCACGGACCCCGAGGGTGGGTCGTGACAAATTGGTATCAGAGGAGTTCGGTTCTACCGCGAAATCTGATCTTTTCTATGTGAAGCAATAATGTTTAGCGTATTGAGTGTGGTTATCAGTCCAGGGAGTCCAGTGTTGGTGCGGCGGCCGACGTATCCGTACACCAGGACCCTGACTTCTGATTTCCGACTTAATGCACGAAAACATTGATTGCGTGTGTGTTTCAAGTTTTCTTTGTGATTACTTGTGTCAGCTCACCGGGTATACTGATCTGCTTTATGAAAGTCTCAAGTTTTCCTTGTGATTACTTGTGCCAGCTCACCAGGTATACTGTTCTAACCGTGGCGCACCTGTTTCCTTTTCAGGATGGCCCCACGACGGCAGCCAGCTAGGGTTCCGAGAGTCGAGCGAGACGACAGCCCACCGAGCGACGAGGCTTCGGTGCAGGGCCCTTTGTCAGCAGTGGCACCGGCAGTAGCTTTACCTGCCGATCCCCCGATGCTTCCAGCAGCAGCCGCTGACGATGCACGTCGCCTCAGCGCACTGCATGAGTTTCAGCGCCAGCGACCGCCCAGGTTTCGCGGGGAGACGGATCCCCAGGCAGCAGAGGACTGGCTGGAGGCAGTGGTTCGAGTGTTTAGGCTAGTGAGGACACCAGCAGACCTCATGGTGATCCTCGCTGCGAGCCTACTACACGCAGCAGCAGGACGATGGTGGAGCTTGATGCTCCAGGTTCACGATGAGGCATCCTTGCTCTGGACGGACTTCGAGAGCCTCTTCCGCTCTGAGTTCGTCCCGGCCACCCTCCGAGCGGTGCGCATCCAGGAGCTTCTACAGCTGCGGCAGGGCAGCATGACGGTCGCTCAGTACTCGGCGAGATTTACAGATCTCTCGCGCTACTCGACCGACATGGTACGGGACCCATTCTTCCGGGCCCGGACCTTCGAGCAGGGTTTGAGACACGAGATCAGGGCATCGCTGATCTCCCTCAGCATACCGACTCAGACAGGAGTACTGGAGCGGGCTCTTCTGATCGAGAGCTTCCTTGCTGAGTCTACACCAGCACAACGACCCACCGCAGGGCGGCACGTGGCAGAGTCATCTGCAGCTGGCAGTCGACGAATGACTCAGGGGTCCAGACAGACCAGACCTCAGGGCACTGGCTCAGCAGTGCAGGGCACACAACGCGGAGCCAGTCTTTCGAGTGGAAGACAGTGCTATGCATGCGGCGGGCGAGGCCACATGGCTCGTGACTGCCCGACCCGCCATGCGGAGGAGCAGCAGACGGTTGAGGAACCACCTAGGCAGAGGCAGAGGTTCGACCGTGGCGGTCCGCAGAGAGGAGCTGGACGAGCAGCTGGTGGTGGCCGACGCTTTGAGGCTCTACCACCACCACCACCAGGAGGTCCACCCCGACCGCAGGGGAGAGCTCAGCTTCAGGCAGCCGAGGCCTTCGATCATGGAGCTCTGGGAGCCGATGGACAGGAGCAGAACTAGTGGTTACATCCTTTGTACTTCTGGTTCCTTGTTGCTTTTGTGTAGCGTCTTGTATTACGAGCTGCAATAATAAAAGACGCATATCTTGTGATGTTTTCGTTCCTGTCCTCTATCGTAATGTTACTAAGAGGTTCCAGTTTTGGCTGTTGACTTGACCCTCACTTGTGAGACATCTACTGGAGGAGACCCAGTTACCACACACTGATGCCGACAGTGTGACTCAACCCTTGGAGGCGAGAGTAACGGTTGAATCTCTTAGTAGTAGCGTCGATGCCTTACGACGTCATCCTTAGTATGGATTAGTATCATCCATGTTAGGATTGACTGTTTTAGGCAAAGAATGTGGTTCATCCAGGGGATGAGACCAGGTTTCTCTTTTCGGCAAAGAAGAAATCTTGCAGCTCTTGTGGGACCAGAGATGGTCCGGGCCACGTCAAAAGAGGTCCATGTCATCCAGGAGCGGGTCCTACATGGACGATCGATTCCTCTTGTGCGCAACAGATGGCGGCACGAGAATCTCCTGGAGAGCACATAGGAGCGGGAGGCTCAGATGCGTGCTCAGTATCCTCTTTTTGTTTCCCTAGTTTTTGATGTAGCTTTACGGGGACGTAAAGCCCTGAGGTGGGAGTAATGTAAAGACCCGTAAAATTCAAGGAAAATTTTTTCTTAATTTTCTTTAGAATTTTACAAGAGCGCGGTTTCAGACGGCACCTGATTCCGAGGCCCGGAGTGCCCGGAATCAATTTCCGAAGTTTGGCTCGGGTACGTTCAGTGAACGAACGAGCGGGATTTCCTAACTTTTGATCCGGTGCTCGGAATTGAAATCCGAGGGCACCGATGAACTCGCAGCGCCGATATTCGCTTAATGAGACCTTTTCGGGAGTTGCGTTTGTTGCGGGTTGAAAGTTACGTTTTGGGGTTTTTCAGTTAAGTTAAATAAAATTGTGTAAAACAAATTTTATTTAAACTTATTAAAAAAAAAAACCTACCTAAGGGGGTTGGAAGTGGGACCCACACCCACTTAACCTCCCTTGGGAGGATTAAGTGTGGTGGGGCCCACACGAACCCCTAAATCTTTTAATAACCTCTCAACTTCCCCCTTAAACTCCTCATTTAATAACATGACAACTTTGTTAATTAATGGAGTTGAATTGTTTGAATTGTTTGAATTTCAAACCTTTGAAATTCAAATTGATAATTGTGTGAATAAAATAAGTCTTTAGCTTATTTTATTTGGGTTAGAATTCTCTAGCCACCTTGAGAGAATTTGGAGCCTTCATCTTCTTCTTCTTCAAGCTTTGACGAAGAACGCGAAGAACCTTCGAACATCGACGAAGAACGCCACGTTCTCGGGAATCGTCTTTCGCGACGCCATACCCGCGACACCGACGACGTCTTCTTCCGCGTCATCTCTTCCGCGACGATTTCCCACGACGAAATCGTCGTCAAAGAACTTCGAATCCTCGCTTCACGACATCGACGTCCTTCTTCCGTGACGCCGACCACCGCGACGCGTCTTCCGCGGGTCGTTGACGATCATCGTTCTTGAATCCAGAGGTAGGGGATGTTATTTATTGTTTATTTTTATTCCATTCTTGAATCAAGGATTTTTAGCATGACTAAATGTGTGGCTTTCGGTTATTCTTTAGTTATGTTATTATTTAACGTGAGGGGGGTCGGACCGCAAGAACACGGCCGAACCCCCCCTCCTTAGTTCTCGTTTTATTCATGCGGGTGGAAGCAAGAGGCGTGGTGCCGTCGCACCACGCGGATGAACATGCTTATAATTTTCCGCAACCCGTCGCGCTTCGCCGAGGAGAGATTTCAAGAACGCGACGCCGTCGCGCCGCGTTGGGAGGATTCATGGCACGGCGAAAGGGGCGCGGTGCCGTCGCACCGCGCCGGACGACGAATACCGCGGCCGGTTCCGGGCCGCGGTGAGACGAGGAGACCGCGGCCGGTTCCGGGCCGCGGCGGAAGGAAAGACCGGCGGCCGTGCCGCCGGCGTCGGGAGTCGAGGGCGGGACCGGAAATTCCGGTCCCGTTGGTAAAAACCGGCCGGCCAGCGGCCGACCGGATGTCATAAAAACCGGGGGATTAAACCCCCGGCCGGTCCATCAAGACCCCCCTCTTAATGAGGGGGGCGGTTCATTTAAGAAGGGGGGGGGGGCAAAGCCCCCCCGGTTTTCTTCAGCCGGCCCCCACTTGCGGGGGCCGTTTCTTAGCAAGGCACGGCTTAAAGCCGTGCCGTTTTGTGAAACGCAGGGCTCAGCCCCGCGTGCCTTCCGCCGCCGCCACGCGGCCCGCCGCCGCCGCCACGCGGCCCGCCGCCGCGCCGCCGCCCGCCGCCACGCGGCCCGCCGCCGCCGCCACGCGGCCGGCCGCCGCCGCCGGCCGCCGCGCCGTCCAGAGGGGGGGGGGGGGGGGTCGGGCCGGATCGGCCCGGACCCGGACCCCCCGTTTCGGACCAGATTCGGTTCTTGGCTCATAACTTGAGCCTCGGACCTCCGAATGACGAACCGTCTGCGGCAACGCGATCCTTGGATCGAGACGGTCGTTTCGGTATATCGCACTCAAGGTTTCGGATTACTTTGAGTTCGGCCGGGTTGGTTCGTTCACGAAACCAACCGGGCCTTCGGAGCGGAAACGCTCATATCTTGAGCTACGGACGTCCGATTGACGTGCCGTCAGTCGCGTAGTGTTCCTCTTATTGAGACGGATCATTTGGCATACTCCGCCCGAGGTTCGGACGCAGGTGGAGTACGGTCGGGTTGGTTTTGCCTTAAAAACCAACTGGGCCCCGGAGACGGAAATGCCTATAACTCTCAGACCGGGCGTCCGATCGACGCGCCGTCTGTTGCGTTGAGTTCCTGTTGACGATACGGAACTTTTGGATACATCAACTTCGGTCTTCGTGACAGTTGATGTATCAGCCTCTCGGCTCGTGGAGCGGACCCTCCGTACGAGCTTGCTGTGTGCGGGAACCCTAGTGCTGGCTGCGACTGTTCTACTGCTACGACTGCTACTGTGACTTTGACGACGACAGTACAGAGATCCTGTGTGGATTTGACGACGACAGTACTGAGATCCTGTGTGGATTGGACGACGACAGTACAGAGATCCTGTGTGGATTCGACGATGACGACTACAGCACTCAGCGATCCTACGTGGATCAGTGCTACAGGTTCTGTGTGAGCCCGATCCTGTGTGGGTCCTTGCGCTCAGCGGTTCTGTGTGAGCCAGCGCCTACAGGTTCTGTGTGAGCCCGATCCTGTGTGGGTCTTCTGCGGGGGTTAGTTACCTATCGATCCTTCGTGGGTCCGACGACTTAGATGGATCAGTGATCATCTTTATCGTCCTTGAAGAAGTATACCTGTGTGAGCTGAATCCTGTTGTTTTCCTGTGTGGATTGTGTTGTGCAATCCTGTGTGGATTATATTTTGCTTTCCTATGTGGAATACGTATACTTTCCTGCGTGGACTGAGTTGTACTTGGGCTCGGAGGTTGGAGCGTATTTGAATTGATGACTTAGGTATATGTATGGGCATATACCTAAGCAGTGTCGGTTGTTACTTCGTGATTGTACTTTTCTTCGTGGTTTATCCTTTGTGGATTTGAGAGACCTTCAGGGGTCTCGGGGTCCCTACTGAGTAGCTTATACTCACCCCTGCACGGGCTTTGCCCGCACTTCGTTGTGTTGGTTGCAGACGACGGACAGCGTTGACCTTAGCTGAGGCTTGCAGAGCGGGACGGTACCCGGAGGTGGACCACTGGGCGGGACGTGCTCGGAGCGGACGGCGGGACCCGTGGAGCAGAGGAGCTATCTGTACCCACCCTTCAGGTGGGATTTCCAGTGGACAGCTCGGAGTAGCGGCTTTACTTTTCAGTTGCTGTTTTCCCCTTTTCGAGTTGTACTTTACTTTCAGTTTGGGTTTGTATTCTGGCCCATTTACTTTTCCGCACTTTCAGTCGTACTCTGTTTGCTTAGTGTTTACTTTCCGCTTGTTTACTCTGTGGTGTGTGTTTACTTTTCAAAGGCAATGCCTTCCCTTTTACCGGGATTTACGCCTTGGTGCTAGTCGCCAGCCCCTGGCCTATGGAAGGCGGGCTTGGGGTAGTCACGGCACGGACCCCGAGGGCGGGTCGTGACACCTTCCAAGGTTGTTTCCATGTATTTGGACACCCATCTAGGTTCACCAACATAATTGTCCAATTTGACATTAAATTTGAGTATTTAAATTATCAATTACATGTGCATGTCCTATAAATTTGGGTTCAATTTTTATATTGAATAAATTATTTTGGATAAATCATAAACCATGAATTACTTTTCCTTTGATTTTGTTTTCCTAAAAAAATTTCTATATGTCTTTTTGTGATTTACAATTATTAAATTTTGATTCATCTACTTTCATTGACAAGTTCATATTCTGTTTAATATTGTGTTATTATTATTATCCATGATAGCTGGGATTGAATAATTAGTAAGCATTACATAAAATGGTTAATTATATTACTGCAATTGTGAATGATGCTCTGTGATATATATATATATTCCTCTCTTGTTGTTTTAAATGAAATTATATCGTGGAGAGAACATGGGTCCCTTATTAAGAACACATAATTAGACTCTCCATACTGGATTGGTTACCACATAATGTCCCAAGAAAGCAATGTTTTCGGATCGCCGTGCAAGGGATTTACCCTGAATTTTTACCATACTATTGGGAAACACTGGTTCCCTAAGGACAAATTGTGGATAGAATCATTGTAAACATGGCTATTCCAAGACTCAGTTGATACTAGGTACCTTACATGTGATACCCATGATAGACTTATGGTTACCCTCCACAAGAGATACTTGGAATTTCGAAATGATCACCTTGGAAGAGCTCATGGAATTGGACATAATTGAATGGTTATACTATAGTGATACCATCAGGACGGGTTCAGACTCCACCTCTGAAATTATCACTATTAATATAAATTCTTGAGATGATTTTATTGATACTGTATAAATTTTCCTTTTTCATTGGGATACTCCTCTTGTTTATTTAGTGCACCTATTTTGACATATGGACTAGACCCCCAGAAGAAGAACAAGCTTGGGGGTATTCTTTTTTCTTTGGTATATTACATTACTATGGCCTTGCTATGTATATATATTCTACCTTACTAGGTATCTCATTCATACTTTTAGCTTAGGTCGCAATCAGTGGTATGTGATGAGTGTCAACTTAGTAACCCGGACCAACTTATAGTTATTTTATTTATTTATTTATGTTTCTAGTATTTATTAAATATATGGAACACTTATAATTGTATACAAATAAATGGAATGGTCGAGACACCCTGGGTGTTGGACTATTGAGATTATATCTTATACCCTGCTCGGTCACTGTTTGGTACCTGAGTAGAATTTATGTTCGCCTATATGAATACAAGAAAGCGTGCTACTCCCAATGATTGATTTATATTCTATTTTGGGTGGAGCTTGGGGGAAGAGTACCGAGCATATTCCCAAGATTCCATGTCAAATTTTCTATTTTATATTTTGGTAGTTTTCTTACCATGCAGTCTATGCTTAAACCCCGTACCCATTCACTTGGAATTATTTAATTTTTGTATAATAAATTGAAATAATCATGGTGTTTGTTATGAATATTAATATTTTTTAGTTATTGTTTATTATGTTGGGTCATTTACCTAATTATACTGCTGGTTTATTTCCGTCTATGCCTCCACTACTTGTTATAGAAATTTTTTCTACTGTTTTGTACCTTATCCTATGAGGGAATTATTTCACACAAACTTACTCATGGCCCTTACTTCTTGTCAGTGACCCCTGGCATTTGGGGAGATGCCCTTGAATTTTTGTGTCCCACTATCTCAGGGCCTAATTCAGTGGTACTTGGGGCGGGATTCTACATAAACATTGGAAATTCATAAAACCCATGATGTATAATTTTTATCCCATGATATATAAACATTACTAATGCAGAAATGGGTGGTACAAGACCCCACACATAAATCATACAAACAAACTATTATCACATAAAAATATTCAATGTAAAATCATTAAGATCACATGGAAATAAAAAAGGGTTTCATAAAAATTGCATATGGTCGTATCTAAATTGGTCCCAAGAATATGATTAGTAGAAACCCAATATTAAATCACCCAAAAATATTCATTCATATGATCATTTTAATGGATATTACTAGAAAAGAAAATAAAATGATATATATCCTTTATATTAAAAGAGGATAATAATGGTGAAATTATGATAGATATTTTACATAATTATAAAACATTTATAAAAAAATATACCTTTACATCCCTTTTGAAAATTAAATTTTAAGGGTAATGTGCAATTTTATGAAAAAAAATTTATTTTTTAATGGAAAATTTAATAGATGAGTATTTAAAATGGAATAATGTTTTCAAAAAAAACATTGAATTAAACATAAAATATTTTTTAAGGATTGAGAAAATTATAATATTTTGAAATTAAATTTTTGGAATACCATATTAAAACAATATATGGTAAAACATAATTTTTAAATGTTTAATATAAAATGTTGAAGGTTACATGTGATAAAATATATATACTTTTTTTCATATATAAAATTATACTTTTAAAGGATTAAATAATATAAAAAGTAAGTGTAAAATATTATTAAAAATGGTGAGAATTATTCACTATAATGATATTATTTTTACTGTAAGTAAAATAATATAAGTGGTTTATTTGAAATTAAAGTTCGATTTTCCCTAAATAGAAATATAAATTTATTTGATATAAAATACTAGGGTTGAATGATCCATTCTGAATTTATGAAATTCATGAAGATTCATTATAAATCTAATCCGAGTGTTGGGATCAGAAGCACCCTCACAACATTGGTATATTTTGAATCAAAAAAACATTAATGAAATAATATATCTATCTAAACCACAGAAGATTAATTAACATGAGAAAGGAACTTTGTTTGGAATTAATAATTATATATAACTAAAATGATGTCTCACAATATCCAACAACTTTCATGTATTTTGTAATCTTACAAAGAAACCATTCTCTTATATTATTGTTTACAGATACACACTATATCCTCCTCTATAATAAAATTAATTATCTTAATATTTTATTGTCGAACCATATTTATATCTATAACTATTTTTAATTTTTATTTCATACTTATTCTATAAAATTATATTAGTTATTTATTATCTATTTTCTATATCACGTGTTAGTAAACTTGATTGTATTGAATTTGTTTCAGAATATCAATGATATTATTTATTTATCCACGAATCATCATCATTATAATATTATATGTAATTTAATAATATTTTTTAATTTAATTTATTATTTTATATTTCATTTTATTGATGACATGGACATGGTTCATGGAAAAGTATGTGGGTATGAACTAGTTTTGTCCTGATTAATGATTGAAAGGTGATGTATTACAAGATATATTAGATTCAAGTAAAAAATTTCTATTTCAATTAAAACATCTTAAACACTATATTTATAAATTATATAACAATTTATATATCATTACATAATAATTCATGGATAAAACTTTATAACATTATTCTTATTGGACGTAAAAACGTACCCAAAAGAGAGCATGCAATAATGATTTTTTGAGTAAGGAATTTATTTTATATATTTTAATTATAAGTTTAAAATAAACATATATATTTCATAAATATTATTCCAATTAATTAAATTCATTCCTTGAACAATCCATGTAGGGTGTTGATGAAAAATAGAATTTGTCATTCCGCAGACACGATTACTGATTCTATTCCTCAATGATTGAGATATAATTGAGGTATTTGAAAAATTATAAGTTGGGAATTATTATTATAACTATAAATAATATACATTGATTAAATAAATAATTGTCAAAAAACTCGAATTATTGTGATGAAAAACATAATAAATTATTTCATCAAAGAGGATGTCCATATAAACACACAATAAAAATTCTTTTGTTTTCTTATGTGAATGAGAATGAATAAATAACAGTTAATCCATTAATATATTGTAGAAATGTAAAGTTATAATTATATTATACCAACAATCATGTAACCAAGTAGTAAATTCTCTATCTTGGAATAAAAAAGACCCAGGATCAAATCCATGCATGGACGAATTTCTGGGTTATGGAAGCAGCACTGAAGTAGGGAACTGTAGCAGTACTGTAGTAGTGGTGGAATAGTTGTGACAATGTCACTATAGTGGTAGAGGCAATGTAGCAGGGATTATAGTGGCAGTGATACAGTTGTTGTTCGTGTACTGTAGCAGTACTATTCACCGAAGGGCCCTTTGGGCTAAAAAATGGGCCTCTATGCCTTATATTCAGGCCACATGGCCTTAGGCCTTGGGGCTATGTAATGGGTGTCCCTCTACCCAGTAAAAAAAAGAATTTAATGTAATAATAAAAATGAGGATTTATCCGCAACCTTAAAAAAATATTACTATGGTTAGTATTTTATTAAAAGTGAAAAATAATGAAGAAAACCCAAAGGATTAAATAATACACTCACTTAGACTATGAAGATTCTCTTAAAAGGACCTTTATAAAATAAGGATATAGTATAAATAATTGAGATAATATTATTATGAGATTTATATTAGATTATTGGGTGTGAAAAAGTTTCATAGTTTTAGTATTAATTTCTAGGGAGTATGGGTGGCATGAAGTGGTGTAATTATTTTCCTTTTATAATGTCCAAAAAGTGAAATTTTTTGAATATAAATTATTTTTCGAAAATGAATTGACACAATTCAATGTTCAATGGATCCAAAATAAATAAATAAAAAAATTTGGTTGATATATGGTTGAAAAATCATCCATCATAAATTTTCCAAAAACAAAAATATGATTCGAGCTATTTACATATTTATTTTTACATTTTTCCATTATGTTTTTTACCATATTAACTAGTTTTATCCTAGAAGTTTATATTTTATTAAAACATTAAGCTAACCATTATCAATAAAAATTTATTCTATAATCCTATGTTTGTGATCAATGTATTAAATTTAATTATCTAAATAATATATCATTACAAATCAAATCAAATCATTTATTATGTTGAAAAATAATTTTTAGAAAAATATTTTTTTTCGATATGTGTTCTTAATATTATTTAGTAATAATTAATAATTTAATGAGTGTTAATGTATTTATATATTATAATAATAAATATATTATATTAATCTTTTTGAAGAGATAAATATATTTTATTATATTAAAAATTACAAAATTTTAATAAAAAACATCTTGTTAAACAACCAGTTTTTCATTATTGTAGTTTTGAACATTAATCTAATTAATAATATATTGATGACTGGAAATTAATATTTTTATTTTCAAAATATTGTTGAAGGAAAATTGAGAAACCAACATGCACTTTTGGAATTTTTAAAAATTACAAAATTTATTATCTAAAATATGAATAGATTTTTATTTCTATTATTTATATATTTTTTAATTTTTTTTCATATAATCAAATACAAATTGCAATTAATGTAAAATATTATACATGTTTTTAAAACATTTAACAAAGGATTCATGAATTAAAAATGATTTTTTTCTAAAATAATCATTTTCCTTATAAAAATATATTAATATTTAGTAACATTCCAATGAATTTCATGTCATTCTTATATTATTATAATTTCATTAATTTGATTGTATTAGAATTAAATATAATTAATCATTCACTTAAAAATATATTATTTTTTATAATGATCATAAATTCATGATATGATAATTTTCTTTTTCATAAGTCAAAAATAATTTTCATTCTGAAAAATAAAATATAATAAATTTATCAATTTATCTTTTTAATTAAAATACAATATATAAAAGGAAAAAACTACATTTAAAAAAAATTAAATTTGTCATCATTAAGTGTTAATAATCATATTTTTCCATTAAAAAATTGATTAAATTCATTTTTATTTAATAGATATTTTATTATTCATCATTTTTATTAATAATATATATTTTCAAGACTTTTTAATTCAGTGTTATTTTTGAGAATCCAACCAAACATTGTTTTTAATTTAAAAAATGTACATAGTTTAAAATCTATGGCTGTTAAAGGAAGGGAATCAATCACCACATATTTCTTCTTTTATCTTCACTCTTCTCAGAAATCAACCACTATAACTGATTAATATCAGGATCCATGTATACCAAATTTTACTATCGCTCGTATAGAATGAAACGAATGAAAATTTGTCACACATTATTTTTATAAGGTTCACAGTCAAGGTGTATTACTATAAAAAGGATATGGTAGGTTGATTTTCACACCCAAATATTATCACTATTATTAAAAGTTATTATAGTGTATTTCACTTCAAATCCAACTCTCTGGAATATTAATCATATGATCTTGAACAATATTATAATAATATTATGAATAATGCATAAGATGCTCACTGTAAATTTTATCGATTCTTTAATAAAAATAACAATATCTTTAAAAAATTTATACTATTAAAAAATATTCATTTATCCATTTTTATATTACATGGACACCATGAATATGAAACATAATGTAGAAAATTTCAAGTCTAGAACATAGTCTCAAAATATTATCTATTTGATAATCCCCTATGAGAATAATTCAATCAAAATTTTCTCCACCCCTCATGATATAAAACTCAAATGGTCTATTTAATAATTAATATCTAGTTGATGAATGATTTAAAGAATAATAAATAATAAATAAAAAATATTAAAAAACTAGTTTCTCATTAAGTTATACAATATTCTCTTTATCTTGATTTCAGATTATTTTTTCCCATGATATTCCCCCTCTAATAGATCCAACATGATATCTTCCATAACTACCAATATTGTTACAATAATTATTCACTTTTCTTATCATAATTAGTCATGAATATTTCCAAATAATTACTCCAACTTTATTCTTAATAAATGATTTTTATTATGTCCATTTCATATCTGAAAATTATCATGTAATTATTTCTTAAATTTCCTCAAAATAATCTTCTTTAATTCTATGATTCAACAACTAAAAATGATATCTTTTGGAGTTTAATTATTTTTTTCATCGATAGAAAAATATATTTTTTTCATTTTTAGGGCAATAACAAATAATTGTTGTGAAATTCAAAAAAATTAATTCAATTTTTTAAATAGAAATATCTTTGAGAATATCAACATTTTATTATTCAAGAGTAGAGATTATTTTATAAATACTATATAAGGCTTTTTTATTATCCAATGAATGTTTTGAATACACTAATATATTTTATATACCAACAAATGAATCAAATATATTATAATATCTCTGATATTTTCTAAAATTTCATCCTAGAAAATCTTATATACGCTATGAAATCTCTATTTAATCCTACATAATTATATGTACAATTTAATGTTTCATATATAAAATATTTTTTTATTAATGGAAATATGTAATTTATCCTTGAAAAAAATAATCTCTTATATATATTAATAAAAATATTACTCACCCATAATAAATTTCTCATTAAAATTTCACATATAACAATTTTATGAATTCTAGAAAATCTATATGTCTGAATTTAATTATAACCTTTTTATTTCACCAAAAAAAACTCAATTTGTTTTTTTATAAATCATCATATTAAACAAAAAATAATCCTCAATGTCTTAAGGTTATTCACACACAATTGATTATGAAAAAAATAAAACCCCCTTTTACTTTTCAATATGGTCTTCAAGAATCCCAATTTTTTCATGTATTCAATTGTTGTTACATTGATAGTGATAAATTATATTTGATATATATTGTATAATTTTATTATTAATTTATATTATTGGTATTATATATCAGTAAATAGGATATAGGCATGGAAATTGTTTAAATTTCGGGTTTCATAGGACTACATCAACATTTTTTGGATAAGTTGTAATATTTACCTAACATTCTATATCCATTCCCCTATTCCGAAGTAAAATATTATCTATATACCTTAATATATATGCCTAATTTAATTTTCAGGATGGGTCACTATGATCCTAGAATTACATACTCACATATACTCAAATGTATGAGATCATATGTGTACATGTGTGAGTGATTTATAGGTGCTTATGTTTTCACTCACAGGTAGTGAATTTTTGTTATTTTCTCAGATCTCTAGCTAAGGATCAAAGCTAGTACTAAATATTTATCCCCTATTAGTATTGGGTGTTATTTATATTTTCAAGTCTTTATTAATGAATTTCATTTCTATCGATAAACTATAATTTCATTTATACTCTTTATCTTGAAAAATTTTATTATATATGCATGAAAATGATTTTAAATGTTTTATATACACATGAAATCACTTCTATGTTGAAACACTATTCTTGGATCCAATATTTTCATTTAATATAAAACCAAACATGGAAAACATGATTTATATTCAAGATCATATTTTTTATCTATGAAATATATAATGGTACAAGTAACTAAGGGATAAATATAGATCATTCTATATGTTTCTAGGCGGAGAGTGACTAATTCCCACTATAGAGTTGTATGTGGTTAGATGTCATACCCATGACGTCATTATATTTTATTGGGGCTGACCATTCTTTGTCATATGTAGTAATTGACTTCTGGTCATACATATAATGTTTATTTATATGCTATTATTTCTCATGGTTGTTATAATAAAAATCAAGCCATCTAAGGTTCATATTCCAAAAATCACAAACTGTATATACATAATGTTTTCTTATTTTTTTAAATTAATGATCCGTAATATAATTTTAAGATAAAATTGGAACAATTTATTAATATTGGAATTATTATTTATTAAAATGCTAATCCCAATTTAATAATTCTTTATCATCAAAACAATTTCTTCAGTTTTAGTAAACATTGAGACTACTGAGAATATAAAATTTAATTTACTTATATTTGAATATTTATAATTTTTAACGCCCCTACATATATTGTTTCATTTAAGAATATAATTATATATGTTTAGTGTTTCACATATCTATTCATTTTCTGTTATATGTATTTTCATAAAAAAAACCATATATTTTTATCTCTAAAAAAATCTTTTTAATTAATGTGATATTTGTTTTTAGATCTCTTTATATTTTTGAGCATGTTAAATCATGTTAGTTATCATATTTATTATTTATTTTGTATCAATGTGTTTCTTGAAATAATATTATAAATGATACTTAAAATTTTCATGATTGTGAATAAGTCAAAAATTATTATCATTACTTCGTAATCATGCCATAGGGGAACCAATGTAATAAAAAATATTTTTCATGGTAGGGTTTATCTGTTTTATTATGTAAAAGACTCCTTATTTTGGTATTATTTATTACAATGTACTTAAATTTATTAAATATCAATTTTCGTTAGATTATTTTTCTAAAGGTGATTTTGATTCTCTAGAAAGAATGTATATTTATAGGTGTTTCAAATGGACCAAGGATTTGTGTAATAAATTTTCAATTTTGAACATAGAATGGTAAATTTTGTTTAAAATATATTCTTTTTTTACATCAAAATGAATTAAAATCTAACAAAAAAATATTTTTATAATATATCTTTAATGGTTTTGGAATCATTAAATTCAAACATGGAAGTTATTCTTCGATCCATAATTTAATAATCATTTTATTGTGAAATGTGTGTTATTTTGAAAAATTTAGCTAATTTTTACATTTTAAAAATAAAATTTGTATTTCAATAAATGACTTTATAAATGAAGTTCATTAATAAGTTATACTTTAATGGTTTTCCATTCATATTTTGATCTTATAGAAAATAATTTTCCAACATTTACCTGAAAAATAAAATTTATTATCACAATTATTTTTTCAAAGGTTTATAATTTTTTATTTATTTTCAAAATATTGATCTATATTGTTTTTTTCTTAACACATTGTAATTAGTTTCCTCATTTTCATTAATTCTACTATCATTTAATAGAATCTAAAAAATATGTTTTCAAATATAATATCATTCCCTCTTTTTGAAACATGGTATCATAACTAAATATGTTAATATAAGTTTTCTGTTTTCATTCATTTGGATTGGGACCTATAACATATATATCGGTGGGAAATTATATTCAATTTTATTAGGTCCTTAAATAATGTTTTTCCTAGTGATATAACTTTGAGCCCCAACATTAGTAAACCATATCCTAGTTCCCTGTTTGAATTTTTCATACCTCATCATGGTTAATATAATGCATTATATTCCACCTAAATTAGGTCTTACCTAGTATTTTATAGGGTTCTATTATGTAAAAATATTAACTAATTTCAATTCATCAAACACTATGATATTTTTCCTTAATTGCATTTTATATGAAAATCATTGAAGAGTTTAGGAATTCTTCTAAGACCATAATTCGTTTTGATTACTTGTTTTCTCTTAGGATCTAATATTTCGGTATATGGATCATCAATATGGTTCATTATATCATCCATGTTTTCATTTTAATATAATTATAATGTTTTTTGTCATATTTAATCTTGTATCATTGAGAATTTAAACTACATATTAGAAAATATTGTTATTTCATTGAATGTGAGAATGCGAATTGCATGGATATTGTATAATGTGGTTATTATTATTAAGGATGGGAAACCATTTTAGTGAATTTTATTATGGTTTTTAATGTATCATAAATCCATGAATATATAGGTCTTATTCAGTATTTATTTGGAGGGTATCAAGATTCCCCTGACTCTTTATATAAATTAATTTATTTCATAGGAAAAGATGCAATATGGTCCTAATTGTAATGAGATTATTTTATTTCCCATGAATGGATCCTTGGACCCAAAATTAGGATATGAATGTTAACTCAAATGTGTGCATGAATATTTATACACGTGTTTTTTATAGGGACTGATATATCCATGTAGTGGTGATATCTATAAATTTTTATCTCAAATCCTTGCATGAGGCGCAAAGAAGGTAATAAAATATAATACCCTTCTATAATATGAAACTATTAATGGTAGTTAGTATTGATCCATACATTACTTATTAGTTGATACATTAATATTCCTTGTATGTTTTTAGGAAAAAATGATTTAGTTTACATTTATATAAATTTGTAACAGATTTGTGAATATAAATACAATATCAATATATTGTTGAGAAACAAAATTTGTTGATTATTCTATATTTATTCTCAAACTATGGATAAAAACCTGTATGGATATATTACGTGAAACTTATTTAATTTTTCTTACATAAAGTTAATAGTATTTATTTGGGATCAAAAATCTATATGGTGCGTTAGTTGGTGGAGTGAGTAATGATCCAACATAACATATGGAGTAGGTTTGTGGTAACATTAGAACATAATTTTTTTTATTTGGATTATCTATGTCATAGGATTGATATTATTTTACTTATTTATTGGACCGTCTATTTATGCAAGTTTATTTTTCAATGGGCCATTTAGAAATTTATTTAGAGTGAGTTTCAGGTATTTATAATTATTTTTTTCTTATATATGAAATGGTTATTTTTTCTATTACTATTTTTGGATAATCAAATCTATTGAAGAGTAAAACTGGAATTTTAATAAATACCATCTATTAATTACCTTAATAAAATATAGTTTAAATAATTACTCAAGAGAAAATTGAGTTAAAAAACAATAGTTATCATCCCCTTGGGATCAATGTGTTATCTTTGGTTTGTATCACAAGAGATCAAAGTAAGAATACATTATATGAGTTACCGACGATATAAGTAGAATATATCATTCCATAACTACCTTTGGTGTTTATGATGATAATTCAGTTCACATTTTTGGTCCCATTATAATTGTGAGAATAATGTGCGTAAAATAAATTTTCTAACTATTATGAAATTACATGAGAATATTAGTTGATGATATTTCATCAAAAAGGCCATTAAATATAATAATATTGAAACATATTTATTCTCATAATATTTTAATTATTTATGATTTCAAATTAAACAGATCTATGTTCCCACAAAAAGATATAAATCCAATTTTTAAAAAAGAATTTGGATGAAAAATTATATTTTAGTTATCTATATTTGAATAATATATAGAATAATATTTTTTTATAAATATCATTTCATGATTTTGTGTAAAAATTTTATTATTCTTAATCATAACTTATAAATTAATAATTTTCAATATATTATTTATTTTTCTCATATTAATAATAATATATATCTATTGTCGTGGAATATATATTATTGAAACATAATTATAATAGTTTGTTGGAATTGTTTGTCTTATTGAAATGGGACTATAACTCTTTCTACCGAATGCTTCAAAAATAGAGATGTAAATTTTTGTGTCCCTTAATTTAATAGTAAGAAAATATCACTCATATGGTTATGCATTATTATACATAATGATTATACTTTTTTTATTATGTAACATAGAGTTATGTGATTCACAATATAGATTATATAATCCTTAAAAAAGAATTATATTTTAAATATTAAATAAACTTGAAAAAACTATGTATCTAAATTATTATAAAGACACTTCTTTTTTTAATCAATTAAATACCAAAAAAAAATATTATATGGAATAAATTTTTTTTATTGACTGAAATTGTTCATATATCATTATGATGGGAATCCAATTTTTTTAAAACAATATCTCCCCTAATGACCAGGTCATCTAGAAAATAATTTACCTCTTACACACATAAGATTCCATCTTTAGTGATGTAAATATATATTATAAAATCAAATAGATAAAAAGATAATTTGTTATGTACTTTTTAATAAATATTCCAATAATTATAAAATAAATTTTTAATCAATAAAAATAATCTAATTTTTTTTATTTGGATTCAAATATTTTAGTGGAAAAAATTATTTTTTATTATATATTGGGAATATGATGTATTAGTGATGTGAGATGATATTTTTGGATTTGATCGGTGATAAAAATAAACCATAATTTCATCAAATTATTTAAAAAAAGGACACAACCACATTTATCCACTATGATATTATGGGTTTTTTCATTTTTGTGTGTCCGTAATGGTTTTTTTTATTTTTATAAGGTTCTAGTGTTGATGTTTCTATAATAATATTGAAATAATTTATTTCTAAGTATATGTTATTGTTATAGTGGATCTTATTTTCATGATCATTGTAGTCTACAAGAATTATTGTATTATATGATAAGTTTTAAACCATTAATGGTGGTATTAAGGATAAATTATGGACTAGTTATCATATAAGTTGGTTGTGGTCATGTCAAGGGTGTTTTGTGGAAAATATGAGGCCATTTTCTATTATTCCATAAAGAATTATTTTTAGAGTAAAATTATTTATAGATAATGTAATGTTTGTTTCCATAGTGTTTTGTTATTGTTCAAACCTTATTTTATAATTAAGGAAACATCTATTGAATAATGGGAAATTATTCCATTTTAATGGCCTTTAGTCTTATGTTATTGCTGGTCTGATACTACTATAATGTAATATTTTCCCAATATTTCATGGCTGAATCCCCCATATTTTTAATATAAGTTTATCTATCCATATGTATTACTTTATTTTAATTAAAATATAGGTGACCTATGGTAGGTAATTAATGGTATTTGGTCATCTCATTGATTATTTCAATAATATGATCCAAGAAATTGATCGATTAGTCTAGAGTGAATTGATCCATATCTATGTCATGATCCTACCTATAATAAGGGAATGTTTGAGGTTTTATGTTTGATTTTGGTTGATTTTTAATATTATTCTATGTCAATAATAAATTATAATTCAATTTATTCTTATGTTAACGATTTGAAATTGAAATTATGATGATAAATGATACAATTAATGAAATTGAAGGTTTAGGGAACCACAAGTGTTTCACTTGTTTTCTATGATGTAAATAAATTATTTATTTTGTTCTTGTGCTAGGAATGATACTATGTGTATATGTTATTTATGTAGTGTGAGAAAAAAATATAACTCTAGTTAATATGATTGTTGAATAATAGATATTCGATTAGACTATGCCATTTTCTGGTGTTTGATATTGCATAATCCACTGATTAACATACACATATTTAATAATGATACTCATGAATTAGGGTATTGTGAATTTGATGATACCATTTAAATATTTTTAAATTTTATTATAATATTTATTGGCTTGTATGTGTTCTTTTATAGAAATAAAATAATAGATTATTTATTCAAAAAATATAATTAGTGTAATCTAGGTAGTATTTTACCCCATGTTGGATATCAAGTGAATTGAAAATAGAAATGCATATTTTCATATCATTAATTATTTTAATTTAAAAATAATTATATATAATATAATACTTATAATTTCTTGAGTACATGTAATGGTGCAAAATTCCCTTTTCTCGCATGATTCATTCAAGGAAATTGAGTATTTTTCTAATATTTCTCTTGAACTATAATTTTTTATGATATAGAGATCAAAATGGTAATTCATAGTTTGGTATTCCACTATGTCACCATACCCTCAACCCAAAATATATTAACTACTGAAAAATAATACAAAGCATTAAAAAATCAGGAATTGTACAATTTGTTTATTAATAATACAATACCCATGAAACTATTACCCCATCATCCCACAGTATATTTTGTTGAACATAGAAAGAATAATATAAAAAAATTTTAAGGAATTTTACTATGAAATATCCCTCATCCTTGGTGGTGTGAATAGATGGTTAGAATCAGTTAATAATAGTCAATTCAACAAATCAATTGATTTTCTACTCAAGTGAATTATATAATAGAAACATGGATAATCAAGAACTTATTTAAACATAATTTATTGTTTTATATTAGTTTAATAATTTATATATTTTTAATGATACAATGGTAAATAATTAGTTTTTTTGTAAAAATCATTCATAATTTACATATACAACTATGAACATTCAAAAAAATGACTATTATGATAATATAATGATCATGATAAAATAATTATTGATATTGAATATATATAAATATGATAAATCCAATATTAAAATGAAATATTTTGTTGATAAATAATCAATCGTCCAAAATAGAAAAAATATAATTTGATTGAATAAATTAATCCGAAATTTTCATTTATATTTAGTTAATTATTATGAAAAAATTATCATATATTTTAATCGCCTCTCATTATAATAATAATAAAATAATGATTTATTTTTTATCTTTCATCATAGAATTCTAATAATTTCAGCATTATTCAATAATAATATATTTATTTTTTTTCGATTTTTTTATAATGAATGGTTTTGAATAGTTATATTTACAAAAAATAATTAATTTTAAAATATAAATATATATCATTGATGAACTGGATTGAGAATATTAACAAATTTAAATTTATTTTTACTGGTTAACGTTTTTTTAGCTTTATTAGAATATGTTATTAAATTTAATCCCCAAACCCTTACACCACCTTATCTTCTATCCACTTTATAACTCCTAAACACCAATTATTGAACAATTATTTATAATAAATACTAGTTATTGGGTACGGAACCTTGTATATTTATCTATATTTATGTTTTATTATACTTATATTCACTCAATGTGATCAGTCTACATAAGCATATATTATCTGAATACTTAATGTATATTGTCACTTATATATATCCCCATTTATATCCTCCATTCTCTATATCCGTCCCCCATATGGATCTCCTTATCTATCACCAAAATAATAATATACATATTTATCATATAATTTCATTATCTTATTTATCTATTCATTAATGTATAATGATTCAATTTCCCCCCGATTGGGTTGGATGTACTCCTTGTGTCCCATTATCATTATTCATGGAAACACAAGATTAACAATAATTTTATGTTAAATAAAAAATCATATGTTAGAATGACCATGAAATTCATTTTTGGAGATATTTTTACCCTTTAATATATTCCAATTATTTTATAAAATAGGGAATAAATTATATAACCAATTTAGAAGAAAATTTAGTCATTTTCATGTGTGGGTTACCCTTAAAAACATTTTAAATTATATAATTAATATTATAGAATAATATAGGTAATTATATATATCAATAACATAAAAAATGTTATCGAAATTGATAAATTTTGTTTATAATATTACATATCATGTCGAATAATATTGTTATTATTATACATATAGCTGAATCCTAATTTTAATATTTTGTCTTTTGAGTGTGTATTATTACTGAAAAGAAAAATCCATATTCAATTATTTATAATAATTATGTTTATCATTTAATTTCATATTTATTCTAACATAGATGTCATTTAATGTTTTTTATACTAACTAATTATGTATTTATTCATGTTAAAAAAAATTTATTCATCCATATATACTTTTATCCCATCATATCCATCGTTTGAGATATTAAAATCATAGATCATCTATTGAGATATGTATATGATAATTTTTGAAAAAAAATTAATATAACTTTCCAAATAAAAATTATTAATGTTACAGTTTGATAAAAAATATTTAATGATTTATGTTCAAAATTAATCATCCTAAAATAATTTAATTATGAAGTTAGAATTCCATGAAAAAAATTATTATTTGTGTAAAAGAATTCAATATTCACTTTAACATCTTAGTTAAATGAAGAATAATAAATTTTCAATATTTATTAATATTTGTGAATTAAATATTAATTTTACTTTAAAGGGGTTGTTATGTTATATGGTGTACATGATACACAATAATGGGTTTCTTTGAAATCATACATTGCACAATAATAATATAATATTATTATTTTAAATGGGAGTTAAAACCTAGCCATTGTAGTGAAACTAATGACCAGAACTAACCACAATATGATTATACATTTTGGTTAGATGTTTTTACATTTATCCCACAAAATTTACAGGCATAAAATGTGAATGAATCTAATTTTATTCATAATTTACTTTAAAATGTTGATTTACCGCCTTTTGATGGAGATCCCAATTTAAATCTAGTTTTGGTAATATTAATATTATATTTTTGAAAAAATAAAATTCTTCTTCAGAATAGGTACATCAAAATTCACTTTAGGTAAAATATTGGTATTTTTCTGATAAAATTCACATTTTGATCAATAGTGGAAAATACTGTATTTTAATTCAAAACTGCCTATTAATCTAATTAATTTTTATGGATAGATTAACTTTTTAATTGGTTATAAAGTGAAATTATATTATATTATTATAATTTAATACAAGTTTGGTCATTTTATTTAATTTTACTTTGAAATAGGACAAAAACAAGTGTCGATTTTTTGATAGTTATTATTTATTAAAAAACACACATTTTGTTTTGATAGTGGGAATTAATATTTAATTAAATACTGCCTCTTATTTGTTTTGAATTTAGAAAAATTGATTCCATATTTGGAATTGGTGGGTTCAAATTTTTAAAATATGTATCTTTTAGTTTCAGAAATTTTAATTATTTACTACATTAAAAATATTATTTACCAAGGTTAAAGGGTAATCTGGTAAATATTTGTAAACAAATATTATAATAATAATATAAAATTACCCTAAAATTCAACCTAATACTCTTGGTTTATACCTATCCGACCATGGTCATCCTTGGGTCTAATTTGGGACCCCATGGAGCAACTTAAGAGTGATAATGAAAATTTATTTTAATTAACTTAAAGTAAAGACAAAAATGACATAAACAAATATCTTTTAGTAAATAAAATTTTAAAGGGGTTATATTTGTTATAATTTCGACAATAAATATTCATTGGAATGCTAAACCTATTTCCTACATCTTGGTATTTTTCTAATAATTTTTAGATATCAAATAAATAAAAATATTTATGACACAATAATGATGTAGTGTTTACCTCAATAATAAATGATCTAAATAATTAATATTATAAAGATTTAAATAATATAAAAAACCTGTCCAATTCTTATTTGATGATTTTATTTCTACCATGAGTCATATTATCTTCTACATTAATATGTTTTTTTGTACCTTTAGAAATGGGATATAATTAAATAATAAATTAATATTTTCATACTTTCCTGAAGAGCCCATCCTCCCCCTTATAAAAAGCCATCACCTCTAACCTATTCCTCGCTCTCCTCAAGCCCATTGTCTCATCCAACCCTTTCCCAAATAAGCTCTGAATATTCCTCTCTTCCACATATATGCCTTAACATATGTAGAAGAAAAATCAAGAAGTCCTTTATGTTTAAACCAAAGGGAGTTACCTCATTTAAAGGAAAAGTCTTCTCTTAAGTTCTTTTGTTTTATTTTCATTCTCCAAGCCCCTAAAATATTTTTATTCTTTTTTTATACTAAAAACATTATCCAAAATATACTAGGATGTTTTTATGGTAAGGATTTAAACTACACTTACACACACCTCCATCTAATGGTTAAAAAATATACTAATTCTTTGGATGGAAAACAAATGACTCAAGAAATGACGATTGTTCAATTATCTCCTACTGCCTCTCAAGGTGGCCATTATGATGGAAAAAATTTTATATATATTATATATTATGTTTATGTTTTTTTATTCTTCTGTATTTTTCATTTATATCATACCATTATGGTTTCCATTATGTGTAAAGGTTATAATTTCATTTGAGGGAGTGCGTACTACCACCCCCTCAATGTGCTATGACTCGTTAATGCCATATGTGGGACGTATAAAGGATACAGTTAATGATATTATATATGATATTATACAGGAATTATAATATACCTATTTATTATTATTTTTAAATTCCATTATAATAATAAACATAAATGAAAGTAGCGTTCATGCGTACGTACAACTTATCATCTCCATGAACGGTGTATTTCATTTCTTACATCCAAATGTTATGTACTATTATTAATACATGTATATAATGGATATATTATAAATATATGATATCTAAATCATGAATATAATTATAGATATAATTTACTTTTGACCATGTGAACCACTTGTAATTTTAAGAAGTCCATTCTTGACTGATGTACCAAATATCGAAAAAACACCCATTATTAACTTAATTTATCACATCATGTTTATATCATGGTAATAAGTGATTTTAATGGAATAATAAAATTGAAAAATTTTCTTAAATAATTTGAAATTAACATTAGTTTATTATTCAGGAGATTAAATAAAGAACGTGTCTAGTCGGACACAAAGTAAGGGACTTCGTCTCAATCTCCTTTCATTGAGGCATATTTTTATTTAATACAAGGCTTTCTTTTATACGTTGTATAAATTCTTTGACTTTTCATTTCATTCAAAGGGAATCTTTTTCTATATATCATTTTACTAAATGACAAAAAATAATGTTTCTTTTAAACGTAAGCGGTGACAACGACCTTTCCTCCACCGTGAGTATTATTTGATATATGGCTTCCTTTAACCAGGCATAATGTTTTTAAAAGGGATGTAAATACCATTTTCTCTTTTTTTAAGTATTTTGGTTTTGAAAATGATTTTGATAATGGATTTTTTATGTAAATATATTTAAATGATATATTGTGATTGAAATGTGTAAATTTTATCTTTCTTTTATGTTTTTATGTGTTATGAATATGTTACGGTTCTTGGGAATTATTACATATACTGGTGGTTTTGTTATAAAACTAGGGATCATGAGCCCGAGATAGCTCTTTAATGTTTGAGAAACATGACAGAGGTAAACTTGAATGTTTCTCCTAAGAGATTTAGGGAATATACTGTGATGGGTATTCCAAATGTAACTACCAATGTATATGTGAAAGCTACGACGTAAGTAAGTTATGTATCCAACAAGTTACCTTCATGATTTGTGTTTACTATGTAAATATTATGATTTCATGAGGCATGTTAACGATCTTATGTTTTTTATGTATTGATGAACTAATGTTTTCTTTCATTATTTTATAACCCTTAATGAGATTTTTATGCTAATCCCATGTTTTGAAATGTTTTTCATAAGACCTATATATGAATTGGATCAAGGATATGATCAAGGAAATGTCATGCTGTCTAAAACATGGGACAAGACATGACTCCTTTTTTAAAAGTTTTTCTTTAATAAAAAAATGGAAACATAGTAGAAGTTTCTAGCTTGAATTTTCTGAGATGTAATGTAATAGTTATGGACTAAATCTCTGAATCTCTAAACCTAAAAAGATCTTCAATGCGAATTATTCATTTAATTCATGATTATGTAATCTTTAAGGCTGGATCCTTATTGTTGGTATCATTGGTCGGTTTAGAAGACTTTAGGAGTTAGGGTATTGTTAAATTAATATCCATAAATTACATTATGTTAATATTGAAATGATATAGAATTAATATATTACCTTGTTGCTTTGCCTAAGATATTTCTGGGATCAGAATGGTTTTCTATAGAGGAAACATGGCGTCTATGTTGGGATGACATTAGGAGGAGGACATCCTTTAAAATTAGCAACCTGAGATGGTCGTAATTGGAACTGAACAATTTGTTACAATGATGACACAATTGACTCAGGCTATAAATGGTGGTGGTATCCATGCCCGAGATCAGCTAGATCAACAACAGAGGAACATTTCAGTAGTGGAGGTTTTCATTAGGTAACATCCCTCATCATTTAGAGGATCATATGGCCCTATGATATATGAAGGGTGGATTAAATCACTGGAAAAATTTTTTTATGTCATGGGGTGTTCATAACATTAAAAGGTTAGTCACACTGAATACCATTTTGAAGGTGAATCCTATCAGTGGTGGTCAATAGTGAAAAATATTAGGGATTTTGAGGAGATAGATTCTCTTGATTAGGATGAAATCAAAGGTATGTTCCTTTAGAAATATTTTCCTATTGTGGTTCATCTCAGGATGGAAAAGAATTATTGGAATTGAGGCAGGTGGATGACTTAGTGGTTGCTTATAAATAAAAATTCACTCGACTGGGAAAGTATTCTAAAAATCTGAGACGAGATCTTCATATTAAAATCAACCATTTTTACTCAGGATTAAATCCAATGTATTAATGGGATTTATCTTCATGTGTGTTCAAATTTTTTGAAAAACTAGTTCGATGTGTAGAGAAGGTGGAAATGGAGTTTGGGGATGATTAGGTTTTCTTTGAAAAACAGCAGAATAAGAGGATTAGGTGGAGGCTAAAGGTAATAACACTTTAAAAAATTTTGATGGTAAGAAAATTAAGTCTACAGTTTGCAAACATTGTGGTAAAAAACATGCTGGGGAATGTCTTTTGAATTCTGGTAAATACTACCAATGTGGAAAAATGGGATATAAGGCTCGAAATTACACTAAAAAAGGGGAGGGTAATGGTAATATAAAATATGATTTACAATCATTAAACCGATTTAAGTGTAATGAAATGGGTCATTATGCAAATGAGTGTCCAATGAAGAAGTTAATTGAGGGAAAGAAACCAGACTACAAACAGAAATGGGTGGTTATGTCCTTTTCAACTACTTCACCTGATGTTGGTTCACCAAATGAAATAGTATCTGGTAGATGTTTTGTTTGTTCAGATTATGCCATTGTGTTGTTTGATTCAGGGTCTACACAGTCGATCAATTCTGAGAATTTTTCTAGTAAATTTGGAATTCCATATCAGGATATGAATCCTAAACATATGGTAAAAACACCTAGATGAAATGTTGAAACAAAATGAAATTATAAGAACCTTCCTGTCCTTTTGTGTGGAAATAATATACCTGCAAACCTTATTATTATGACTATAGTATTGTTTGAAGTCATTTTGGGAGTGGATTGGATTTATATTTATCATGCTAAGATTCACTACAGATCTAAAGTGGTTTCTTTTCAGAATGATTTTTATTTTGTTGACAGGAATTAGCCCTTGGTATTGATTAAATATCAGGAATCTATGAAAGTAGTAAAATATAGATATGAATGTTACCTTGCACATATTATTGAAAACAAAGGAACTATTTAGATTAATGATGTTCCAGTGTTAAATGAGTACCTTGATGTTTTTTATGATGAGTTTCCTGGTATTATACGTAATCAGGAAGTTGAATTTACTATTGTCTTAGTTCCTGATGCAAAGACAATTTTAAAACCCCCTTATGGAATGGCTCAAATTGAACTTTTAGAGTTAAAGAAGAAATTGCAGGAGTTATTAGATAATGGTTCCGTTCAACCTAGCACATCACCACGGGGATCTCCGGTCTTGTTTGTTAAAAGGAAAGATGGTTTAATTAGACTTTTCATTGATTATAGAGTATTAAATAATATCAATGTTAAGAACACATATCCTTTTCCACATATCAATTATTTGTTTGATCAGCTCCAGGGAGCTCAGTATTTTTCGATGATTGATTTGAGTTCAGGGTACCATTAGTTGAAAGTAAATGAAGCAGACATTCTGAATACCGCATTTCGTACTAGATATGGTCATTATGAATTTGTAGTTATGCCATTTGGTTTAACCAATGCATCTACTATATTCATGTATCTTATGAATAGAATTTTCCAAGAGTTATTGGATAAGTTTTTGGTTGTGTTAATTGATGATATTTTTCTTTATTCTAAAAGTGAAGAGGAGAATGAAATTCATTTAATGGTTGTCTCGTAAAACTTAAAGGAAAAGAAAAAATTTGGGAAATTACCCAAGTGTGAGTTTTGGTTACATCAAATTTATTTTATTGGTCACATTTTTAAATAAAATTGAATAACAATTGATCATGCTAAAACAAAATTTGTTGAATAATGGCCAAGACCGACAAATATAATTAAGATTCATAGTTTTCTTTCTTTGGAAAGTTACTATTAGAGTTTTGTTGAAAATTTAGCACGGTTATCTAGTCCAATGACTATGTTAACCCGAAAAGTTGTTATGTTCATTTAGACAAAATAATGTGATGATTTTTTTAGGAATTGAAATGAAGATTGGTGAATGCTCCAGTTTTGACAATACATTCCAGAAATGGTGAGTTTTTTATTTACAGTGATACTTTGTTGAAAGGAATTTGTTGTTTCCTTATGCAGAATGATCATGTAATTTCTTAGGCTTCAAGACAGTTGAAACCTCATGAGCTAAATTACCCTACACATGATTTATAATTAGATGCATTTGTTTTTGCTAAAAATATTTTGAGGAATCATTTGTATGGAGTAAAATGTGAAATATTAACTAAAAATTAATATTTTAAGATTATATTCACTTAGAAATAATTGAACATGAGACAGAGGAGAGTGCTATAATTAATAAAGTTATAGGATTTCATGATCCTTTACCATCCAGGAAAAGAAAAGTAAGTGGTTGATTCATTGAGTCGAAAAAGTAAGGCTTCATTAACCATGGAAAGTTTGGAATGTGATCCTTTGGTATCTGATTGGATGAACTTTGGAATAGATGTTATTAGTGTATGAAATTCTCTTGTTTTTTTAGGTTTTAGTGAAATAATATCTATCAGTCAGAATAAAGAAAGCGTAGAAGGAAGACCGTGAGTTACAGAAAAAGGTATAGTTGGTTTATGAGGGTAATTTACATGAATTTAACATTGATAATGAATGTGTTTTGAGGTTTGGAAAGAGATTATGTGTTCCTTGTGATTCACAGGTAAATAATTAGTTGTCATGTGAAGCTCATAGTTCACCATTTTCAGTTCATCCTAGCAGTACTAAGATGTATTGAGATCTTTGGGAGTATTACTGGTAGGATGGAATGAAAAGAGATATTATTGATTTTTCTGTGAAGTATATTACTTCTCAGCAGATTAAAGTAGAGTGGATGTTACCAAAATGGATGCTTCAGTCATTACTGGTTCCAAAGTGGAAATGGGAACATATATCCATAGACATTGATGTGGGACTACCAAAGACACCGTGAGGTAGTAATGCAATTTCTGTTACAATTGATCAATTGACTAAATCATCTCATTTCCTTCATATTTGAGACACTTTGCCTCTAGATCAACATTATTAGTTGTATGTTAAAGAGATAGTCAGGTAGCATGGAGTTCCCCTCTCTATTGTATCTGATCAAGATCACATGTTTACTTCTATCTTTTGGAAAGGCCATCAGAATTCGTTGGGTACTAAACTAAATTTTTGTACAACATTTCATCCACAATCAGATGGGCAGTCAGAACAAACAATTCAGACGTTGGAGTATATTATACGTGCTTGTTCACTAGATTACTAGGGAAGTTGAGACCAATATATTTCTTTGGTTGATTTTTTTTATAATAAAAATTTTCATTTCAGTATACAAATGGATCCATTTGAGTAATTATATAGAAAACGATGTCCAACTCCATATTTTTGAGACGAATTAGGTTAAAGGAAGTTGATGGGAACAGAATTGGTAGAAGAGATGGAATAAATGATTCAGTTGATTCAGAAGCCCATGAGAATAGCTCATTGCAGGTGGGAACGTTATGCAGATAACTGGAGGAAGGATTATTCTTTTGAGGTAGGTGATCAGGTTTTTCTCGAAGTTTCTCTATCGAAAAGTGTGATGCCTTTTGGTAAGAAGGGAAAGTTGAGTCTGAGGTTAGATAGACCATATGAAATCCCAGAGAAAGTTGGATTAGTTTCTTACAGAGTGACTTTACCTCCAGATTTACCCTAATTACATAATTCTTTTCATGTTTCAATGTTGAGAAAGTATATTCCAGATCCATCTAATGTTTTAAATACAGAGGTAGCTTATTTGGAAGAGAATCTATCTTATAAGGAATAGCCAGTCCAGATTATTGACTGTTGAGAGAATGTATTGGAGAATAAGGCCATTCACCAAGTAATGGATTTGTGGAAAGACCATCTGGTTGAAGAGGCAACATGGGAATCTAAAAATTATATGATGGATAAATACCCCCATTTATTTGATAAGTGAATAAAATTATGAGGATGCAATTTCCAAAAGGGTGAAAGGATGTAACATCCCAGGTAAATAAAGAATAGGACATTTTCCTTATTTATTAATATTTTTTAAATAAATATTGATTTTAATTTGAAGGGGTTTCTATGTTCAATAGCATACCCGATACGCAAAAACGAGTTTCTTGGAAATATTATGTTGCATAATAATATTATATTATTATTATTTTAAATTGTAGTTAACGCCTAGAAATTATTGTGGTAGAAATGAATAGAACTAACTAAAATATGATTATACATGTTGGTTAAATGTTTTTATATTTATCCAATAAAATTTAATTACTTAAAATGTGAGTGAATCTAATTTTAAGCATAATTTACATTAAAAGATTGATTTACCAACATTTGATGGAGAACCCTCTTTATAAATCTAGATTTGGTCACTTTTATATGATATTTTTGAAAAAAATAAAATTCTTCTTCATGATCGGGACATCAAAATTCACTTTGGGTTAAATTTTGGAATTTTTTTGATAAAATTCAATTTTTTGATGAATAGTAGAAAATATTGTATTTTAATTCAAACTGCCATTTAATCTAATTTATTCATATGGATAGATTATCTTTATAATTGGATTTAAAGTTTAATTAAATTATATTTTTTACCATTTAACCCAATTTTTCCATTGGAAGTAATTTCACTTTGAAATTTGACAAAAAAAAGCGTCGATCTTTTGATAGTTATTATTTCTTAAAAAACACGCTTTTTGGTTTTGACAACGGGAATTAATTTTAAATTAATTTCCTCCACTTCTGTGTTTTAAATTTTGAAAAATGGATTCTATATTTAGAATAATTAGGTCCAATTGTGTAAATATGTAACTTTTATTTTTAAGCATTTTAAATATTTACTGTAGTAAAACATTTATTTACCATGCTTAAAAGGTAAATCTGGTAAATAAGGGTAAACAAATATTATTATATTAATATAAAATTACCCTACCATGTGTACTAATAATATTGTATGATAAATATCCGACCATGGGCATCCTTGTGTTTAATTTGGGACCCCATGGAGCCACTTACGAGTGATAATGACATTTTCTATTAATTAACTTAATGTAAAGAAAAAATGACACAAAAAATATCTTTTAGTAATTAAATTCTTAAAATGGGTTATATAAGATATCTTTCTACTATAAATATTCATTGTAAATATAAAAATATTTCCTAAATAATGGTATTTTTTTAATTTTTAGACATCAAATAAATAAAATTATTTATGACACAATAATGATGCAGTGTTTACCTCATTAATAAATGATTTAAATAAATAATATTATACAGATTAAAATAATATCCACAACCTGTGAAATTATTATTGTATGATTTTATTTATACCATGAGTAAAATTATCTTCAACATTAATAAGTTGTTTACATTTAGAAACCGAAAATAATTATATAATAAAATAATATTTTTACACATTCCTAAAGAGACCCTCCCTCCTTATAAAAAGCCCTCACCTCTAACCAATTCCTACATCCCCTGAATCCCCTTGTATCATCCAAAACCTACACAAATAAGTTCTCAATATCCATCTATACCACCTATAAGCCTTAACACAGGCTGAAGGCAGTTCAAGAAATCCTTTTGGTTCAAACCAAAGGGAGTTACCTGATTTAAAGGTAACATCTTCTCTTAAGTTCTTTTGTTTTATTTTCCTTCTCCAAGCCCATAAAATCTTTTTTTTATTTTCTTGTATAAATAAACTAGTGTCCTCAATATTCTATGATTTTTTATGAGATGGATTCAAACTACAATTACACACACCTCTATCTAATGGGTAATGAACATATTGTTTCGGTGGATAGAAAACTGACGCCTCCCGAAACGACGATTGTTCAATTATCTCCTACCGATTCACATAGTGGCCATTAAAATGGAACTATATTTATATATGATAAATATTATGTTTATATTTTCTTTATGATTCAGTATTTTTAATTTATAGCATACCTTTACGGTATCCATTTTGGGTAAACATGATAATTTCATTTGAGAAAATGCGGACTACCTCCCCCTCAAAGTGATATGACTCATTAATGCCATATGTTGGACATATAAAGGATAGAGTTAAAGATATTATATATTATATTATACTGTAATTATAATATACCAATTTATCAATATGATTTAATTCAGTGAAAATAAGAAATGGAAATGAAAGTACCGTTCATGTGTACATACGACCTACAGTCTCCATGAACGGTGCATTTCATTTCGTACCTCTAAATGTTATGTACTTTTAAAAATAAATCTATATATTGGTTATATATGATATATATTCTATCTAAATAATGAATATCATTTTGGATATAATGAACATTTAACTACGTGAACAACTTGTAATTATAAGAAGTCCATTTTTGACTCAAGTACCAAATATCGACAAAATGACCACTATTAACTTAAATGATTACATAATGTTTATAACATTGTAATAAGCGATATAAAAAGTATAATAAACTTTAAAAAGGTTATTAATAATGTAGAAATTAATTTATTTTATTATTTAGGAGATTAAATAATGAACAGGTCAAGTCGGATACAAGGTAAGGGACTTTGTCTTAGTCTCCTTTCATTGAGGCATATTTTGTTTTAATACCTGACATTTTTTTATATGCTGTATAAAACCCTTTTACTTTTCATTTCATTCAAAGGGATTATTTTTCTGTTAGGAATTTTATTAAATGACAAAAAATAATGTTTCTTTTTAATGTATGTGGTGACAACAACCATTCCACCACCGCAATTATTATTGGATCTATGGCTTCCTTAGCAAGACATAATATTTTTAAAAGGAATGTAAATACCATTTACACTTTTTTTAAATATTTTTGTATTGAAAATTATTTTGATAATTTATTTTTTATGTAAATATATTTAAATGATATATTTTGATTGAAATGTGGAAATTTTAGCTTTCATTTATGTTTGTTTTATGTGTTAGGAATATGTAATGATTCTTTGTCATTGTTACGTATATGAGTGGTTCCAATATAAAACAAGGGAAGGAGAGCCCAAGATTCCCATCCAATGCATTGGGTAGCATGACGGAGGTAAACATGAATGTTTCTCTTAAGAGATTTAGAGAATATACTATGATGGGTATTTCAAGGGTAACTCCATATATAGTTGTGAATGAAAAAATGCATGTATGTTATGGATGCCACAAGTTACCATTATGATTTGTGTTTACTATGTAAATATTATTTTTTCATGAGGTATGTGATAGATCATAAGTTATGTATGTATTGATGAATTAATGTTTTATTTCTTTATTTTATAACCCTTATTGAGCTTTTTATGCTCATCCCAAGTTTTGAAATGTTTTTCATAGGACCTAAAGATGAATAGGGTCAAGGATGAGATATAGGAAATGTCATGCTGTCTAAACCATGGGACTAGAAATGAATATTTTTCAATAGTTATTTATGAAAAAAATGGAAACTTAGTAGAAGTGTCTACCATGTTATTTTTGAGATGTAATGTAATAGTAATGGCCTAATTCTCTAAAACTCTAAACCTAAAAATATACCCAATGTCAATTTTTCATTTAATTAAATATTATTTAATGTATCTAGTTGTGTAATGAGCCGTAATTTCCATGTAATTTATTTTTATTAAATTAGAATTTTAAAAGTCTGTGAAATTTTACGGCGCGTGATTTCGAGGTCCGTAGTGCCCGTAATGATTTTCTGAACATTATTTCCTGTACGTTCGGTAAACGTGTGAGAAGGATTTTATAACTTCTGAACTGGTGCTTAGAATTGAAATCTAAGGGCACTGTTGAACTCGCAACGCAGATATTCGCTTTAGGCGACCTTCACCTAGACTGTAGTAGGTCGAGGGTAAAAGTTACCTTTTAACATATTTGTGAAAGAATAAAATAAAAAAATGGTGTATCATTTTATTTTTATTTTATTTTGAAACTCATTGTGGATGTTGAGAGGTGAGGTCCACCAGAAATAAACCTCCCCTTGAGGTTTTGGAGTAGAGGACCACTGAACCTAAAACCTTCCATGAGTGGTTATGGTGGTGAGGACCACCCGAGATTAAGCCCCTTTGAACATCCCACTTAAATGAGGGGAAGTCTCTTAAACATACTCTTGATTAGCCATGCCACCCCATTTAATTAAAACAAAAACTCAATTAATTAATTATTCCAATTTGAAATTATTCCAACATATTCTAATATGTTAGCTAATTCAGTTTTTTAGGAATTGGGGAAACTCTTGGAAAAAGCGAGAACCGTGGAGAATTGGGAGAAAGTTCTCCGACGAAGAACGCTAACGAAGCACGCTGACTTTTACTTCGACATTAACATCGAATTAAACTTCTTCCTCAGGATAATCGTTGATAAGGAATGTCTTCAAATTCGACGAAATGATGATCGAGGGAAATCCGACATCACCAAAATCAGTTTATCCCCAACATCATCGTCTACTTCCTCACAACCTCCATCGACGAAAAAAATGAATGAGGTAGGGTTGTTTTATAAAATTATTCCTTTTTTTGTTCTTGAAGACTCTTCATAATTCAATAGAGATTATATCCTCCAGCTACCTCTCTAATATAGAGAGTTCAGACAAAACAAAGATGGACAATCCTCTCTAAAATTCTTGTGAGGGTCTATGGTGTTTTTCGCGCGGGAGGTTGTAGGTGACCAACCTCGAAGGAGGACGAGAACCGTTTCCGCCACCACCACCGGCAGCGACGAAGGTGACGACGCAATGACGCTGCTCCGAGTCCCCCACCAACTATGGCCACTACCACCCACGGCCTTATCACGCCGCCCTGCTGCCTCACTCCACTGCCCCGCGAACTCACCTCGCCACCCCACAGAAGTCCTTGCCACCCGAAACCGAGCCGCCCCGTGCCCTCGTGACACCCTCCTCGGACGATCTACACCACAGCCTCACATCACTTGCAGTTGAACCCCACACACCCTCGCGGTCGTCCCCGCCCTGCGTCCTCATACTGCCCACATCCGAGCTTCCCCTGGGACCTCATGGTCGTGCCGCCCTTGTGGCCTCGCACTGACTGCGGAGGAGCTGCCCCGCGCCCTCGCGGCTGAGCCACCCCGTGGCCTCGCGCCGCCCGTGTACGAGCCACCCCGCACCCTCGCGACACCCCTATGGACGAGCCACCCCATGAACTTGTGCCATTCGTGGTCAAACCTCTCTTCATCCTCTTACAGCTCTCGCGGCCCTCATGACTTGCTGAACCACCTAGCGGGCGGGGTCGGTCTAACCATGTCGGACCAGACCCGGACCCGCTATGACCCATTTACACTCATTTGGCAATAACTTTGGCACCAGATATCCATTTGATGAACCGTTAGAGGCCTAGAAAACCTAGGAGTGAGACAATACCTTTGATTATACCCCAATAG
The DNA here is from genome assembly GCA_963277665.1 of Viscum album. Classification (NCBI taxonomy): domain Eukaryota; kingdom Viridiplantae; phylum Streptophyta; class Magnoliopsida; order Santalales; family Viscaceae; genus Viscum; species Viscum album. The sequence goes on from OY728128.1 coordinate 602,973,517, forward strand.
AAATTTGGATTAATAATGGGAATGGTCGGGTTGGATCGAGCATGAATCCAACAGGGCCCCTTTGACTAAAATGCTAATAACTGAGAGACCAGATGTCTGATTGATGCACTGTTTGTTGCATTGAGACCCATATGACGTGGTGGTACACTGAGATACTTCATCATGAGAGTTCGTGGTAGTTGGAGTATCGACCAGTGGCTTGAGGTGCAGACACTCCCGGAGATGAGCATGCCTTGTGTGAGAACACAGTAGCTAGTTGTGACGTGAACAATGAAGAGAGACCCTGTGTGGGTTAGCACCGAGAGATCCTGTGTGGGTCAGCACCTAACGATCAAGTGTGGGTTAGAACTGAGTGATCTTGTGTGGGTAAGCACCAAGATATCATGTGTGGGTGAGAACCTAGAGATCCTATGTGGGTCAACACCAAGCGATCCTTTGTGGGTCTACCTCTTAAGAGAGTATGATGATTCAATAGTTACATCTAATCATCTCTACTACTGTAAATAAGTTATGCCTGGTCTGAGATGAGTATGTACCTATGTGGTAATTTTCTTCATTGTAATTCCTTGGTGGTATTCTTCATTGTGGTGTACCTATGTGGTACTTGCCTTTGTGGTATTTCTTCCTTTTTGGAACAGTTGACCTTGGGGCTTTGGAGTTGGACTATGTGTTTTTCTCATGTTTGAGATGGGTTTACTTGATAACTTTGGTATATGTATGGGAATATACTGAAGTAGAGTTATCATTTGTTTCTTTCCTTTGAGGTTTATCCTTTGTGGATTTTGTGAGACCTTGAGGGCTCAGTGTCCCTATTGAGTATTTATATACTCACACCTGCACAGGCTATGCCCGCACTTCATTGTGTTTGGTGTAGACGATGGACAATGCTGACGGAGGATGAGAGTAAAAAAATAGGATGTAACTTGGAGGTGGACCTTAGACATGGAATACCATAGATAAGACAATTAGAGAGCTGTACCTACCCTTCAGGTTGGATCCTTGGAGGGTGATTGCAGGTGTTGTTCCTATTTAATTGTACATTCAGTTTCTTGTAGTTTCCAGTTGAGATTGTATTCTGGCCCCTTTTACATACTGTACTGACTCTATTTAATATTCAGTTACTTGATTTTGTATCTTTTTGAATGCTTGGTTGTGTGTGTTACAGGTTATAAGGCAATGCCTTCCCAGTTTTATGGAATATGCCTTCAGTGCTAGTCTCCATCCCCTGGCCTATTGAAGGCGGGCTTGGGGTAGTAACGACATCAGCCCCGGGGGATGGGTCATAAAAAATTGGTATCGTAGGAGTCAGTTATACCATAGAACACAAGGCTCTGTTCTTTTAAAAGGTAATATTATTAAGTGTAGTGAGTGTGGTTATCATTTTAGGGATTCCAGTTTTGGTGCGGTGACCAACGTATCCGTACACCAAGACCCTGACTACTGATTTCTAACTCAGTGCCTGAAAAAACTGATTGTGTATGTGTTTTCAAGAGTTTTCTTTATGATCTATTTGAGTCAGCTCACCAGGTATAACATTTGACAATGGTGTGCTGTTTCTTTTCAGGATGACTCCACACAGATAGCCAACTAGGGTTCCAACAGTAGTAAGCACTAATAGCCTGCTGAGAGAAGAGGCCTCAGTGCAAGGCCCTATTCTAGTAGAGGAAACAATAGAGGAACCAGTGGTGCCATTACATGTTGGGCCACTAATTCCACCGGCCCTAGTAGCAGAGAGTTCATGCTGCTTGAGGGTGTTTCATGAGTTCCAGCACTAGAGTACACCAAGGATTAGGGGAGAGGGAGACCCACATGCGACTAAGGATTGTTCGGAGGATGATGTTAGAGTCTTGTAACTGGTAGGGACACAAACTGATCTCATGGTGATCCATGCCACAAGACTTCTATAGGTAGAAGTAGGCAGATGGTAGAGCATGATGCTCCAAGTTCACGATGAGGTGACGCTTCTCTTGGAAGACTTTGATAGCTTGTTTTGGGAAGAGTTTATCCTAGTGAATCTTCACACAACGCACATTTAGGAGCTACATCATCTTCATGCAGACAACATGACTATGGGCCAGTACTCATCGTGGTTCATTGACCACTCACACTACTCCAAAAATATGGTGTTGGACCCATTCTTTAGGGCCTAGACCATTGAGAAGGGACTCATGCAGGAGATCATGGCTTCGGTGTTCTCACTCAGCATCCCGACGCAGGCGAGGGTGTTAGAGAGAGCCCTCCTAGAGGAGAGTTTCCTTGCTGAGCAATCACTAGTAATGAGACCCACTACTAATAATCACATAGCGGAGTCTTATGCAGCTAGCAGTAGACAGATGGCACAAAGGTCCAAAAGTACCAGACCTTCAGGTGAACTACCACATGATTTAGGGTCGGTTGTGTGGGGAACTCGAGGCAGAGCTAGTCATGCCAGGAGCGGGCAGTGTTACACATGCTCCAGGTAGGATCACATGGCTCGTGACTGTCTGACCCACCGTACGGATGATCATAAGATGGTCGAAGGACCGCCCACACAGAGGCAAAGGTTCGACCGAAGAGGTCCGCCGGGATCAGGAAGACTTGGCAGAGGAGTAGTTCGTGCAGCATGTGGTGGGCGACGAATCGAGATGCTACCACCACCTCCACTAGGTGGTCCTCCACGACCATAAGGATTAAGAGGACAGAGGCGAGCTCATCTCTAGGTAGCTGAGTCCTACAACATTGGCACTCCAGAGTTGATATGAGGTACGATCTGTGTCTACTAAACCTTAGCTGCAAAACTTATAGACACAGGTGCCAATCATTCCATTATTTCCACTGCACTCGTTTGAAGCATGGAGATTCTGATGTAGCCGTTGGCTCGATCCTTATAGCTAGAGACTCCTACGGGCGCAGATTTGATGATTACGTACTGATGCTGATCATGTGATCTTACTCTAGAAGGCGAGAGCATCGACTGGAATCTCCAAGTAGCAGCATTGAGGACATACGATTTAATCTTGAGTATGGAATGGTTATCTAAATTCCATGATCAGATTGACTGTATTAGGCAAAAAATATGGTTTTTCTAAATAGATGGGACCATGCTTACCTTCACCAGTGAGAAGGGAGCCTTTACAGCACATGATGGACTTACCCGGAGGAGGGTGAAGCCGATTACACATCAGTTGGCTAGCCTTATCCTCGGAGCGGTAGATGTGGAGCGTACGAGTTATCCTATAGTGGTGTACCAGTACACGGATGTCTTCCCTGATGATGATATGAGTCTACCGCCTCATAGAGTGGTGGCCTTTTAAATTGATTTGTACCCCAAGATGGCACCCATATCTACACCATCATATCAATGGCTCCTTCCAAGCTTTGTGAGTTGTGGGTACAACAAGAGGACTTGCAGGTGAAGGTATTCATTCAGCCCAGTGTTTCTCCTTGGGAAGACCCAATTTTATTCACCAAGAAGGCAGATGGGATGCTTGAGACTTTGTGTTGACTATTGATGCCTGAACCAGGTGACTGTGAAGAACAAGTTCCCACTCACGAGGATTGAAAAACTCTTTGATCAACTAATGTGAACATGGTGGTTCTCGAAGATAGACATCATATGAGGCTATCACCAGCTCAGAGTACGAGATGAGGATGTGACGAAAGTGGATTTTTTATGTCTATACGACCACTATGTGTTCGTCATTATGCCATTCAGCATGACCAAAAATCAAGTTGTGTTCATAGAACTCATGAACATGATCATTCATCCATACCTTGATCACTTTGTAGTAGTCTTCATCGATGAAATTATGATCTACTAGGCTACTGAGGAGGAGAATGCCTATCATTTGCAGGTAGTACATGACACACTCCGGGAGCACCAGCTTTATGGTAAGCTCATGAAGTGCCATTTTTGGTCGGTAGGATTAATTAATGGGACACGTCATCTCAATGGCAAGAGATGTAGTGGATCCAGTGATGATTGAGGCGGTACTTTCTTGGGAGCCACACAGGAGATTGACATAGATATGGATTTTCCTGGGTTTGGCTGGATACTACTTGAGATTTGTACCCGATTTCACCAGAGTTGCAGCACCATTATCATCGTTGATGAAAAAGGGGAAACCTTTCATATGATCGGAGAGATTATAGAAGAGTTGTCAAGAGCTGAGGTAGAGGCAGAAAAGTGCACCCATCTTGAGGGTACCATAGGAGGACGTAGGGTACATAGTCAACTGCAACGCATCAGGGACCGGGCTTCTATGTGTCCTGATGTAGGAGAAAGAAGTGATCACATATGGTTAACGACAACTGAGACATCATGAGAAGAACTATTCTACCCATGTATTGGAGTTAGTATCATTGGTCTTCACCTTGAAGATGTGTCAACATTACATGATGGGCGAGTGTTTTACAGAGTACTCTGATAATAATAGTCTTAGGTATGTCTTCTCTCAAAAGGAACTAAACCTATTACAATGATGTTGGCTTGAGTTCCTCTAGGAATATTACTTTGAGATAGTCTATACTCCTAGGAAGGAGAGTTTTGTAGTAAATGCACTCAGACGGAGGTTAGGTATGAAGCTAATAGGCGAGGAGACAGAGCAGTTGGCCGCATTGCAGATATCCTTTGTGGATCGAGATGGAGTAGCCTTCCTTTAGTCTCTTACAGTCACTCTTCCAATCCTTCAGCAAGTCAAGGAGGCACAACATGGGGACACTTACTGTAAGGAATGACATGCCCAGATTCCACCAAGAAATGCACCTGATGGATTTTCTGTAGGTGGGGAGCATGTCATCCTCTTCAGAGGATGTTCTATGGTACCAGTGTCGCTTCTGGAGGAAGTTATGAGAGAGTTCCACCCACCCCCTCTACCAGGACATCTACGAGTGGCGAAGATGTACCAATATATCCGACGATAGCACTGGTGGCAGGGGATAAAGAATGATGTTGCAGAGTTGCTCTCTCGGTGCCTCAAATGTCAGGAAGTGAAGGAAGAGCAATAGGTACCAGCATGCTTGGTTCAGCCATTTGAGGATCCAGAGTGGAAGTGGGATGGGATATCCATGGAATTAATGATAGGACTTCCATGTATGTCCAGAGGTCTTGAATCGATCTGGGTGATCCTCAATCGACTCATCAACTCGGCCCACTTCCTACCGATTAGAGAGTAGGGTTCAGTAGAGAGTTTGTGATGAATCTATGTGTAAGAGATTGTGCAGCTACATGGAGTACCCTCAATGATTGTCTTTGATCATGATGTGTGTTTTAATTCATGGATAGGAAAGGGTTTTCAGGAGGATTTCAGGACAAATCTTCATTTTAGCACCACCTTCTATCCTTAGAGGGATGGCCAAACTAAGTGGACCATACAGACCCTCGAGGACATGCTACGTGCTTGTGTTCTTGACTTCAGTCACAACTGTAAGGATCACTTTCCATTGGAGGATTTTTCTTACAACAAAATCTATCACTCCACCATTGGGATGTCACATTTTGAGGTGTTGTACGAGCGACCTTGACGATCAGCTTTGTGCAGGGCTGATTGAGGGGAGCCTGCAGTAGTGGGTCCAGAGATTGTACGGGCTACCACAGAAAAGGTGCACCTAATCTAGGAGCAGATGATGACTGCACAGTGCAAGAAGAATTCATATGCTGACAAGAGAAAGAGGCCTCTAGAGTTTGAGGATGGTGACCACATCTTTCTACGGGTCTCAACTTAACTAGGATTACAGAGATTTGGTCAAGGTGACAAGTTATCTCTGAGATTCATCAGACCTTTTCTGGTCCTCAATAGAGTTAGCGAGGTGACTTACTACTTAGCTATTCCACATCAGTTGCACCATGTGCACGATACCTTCCATGTATCCCAACTGAGGAGATATGTTCATGACCCTTCCCACATCATCGACCACAGAGAGCTGGACATCGACGACAGAGTGACTTTTATAGAGGTTCATGTAGAGATTGATGATCGATAAGAGCTGGTTCTTTGTGGGTGGTCGATACCTTCTGGTGAGAGTTTTTTGGCAGCCCAAGAACCTCCAGGAGAGCACAGGGGAGCGGGAGGCTCAGATGCGTTCTCAGTATCCCCACTTGTTCCCTTAGTTTGAGTTTTGAAATACGGGGAAATAAATCCTTGAGGTGGGGAGAATGTAAAGACATGGAATTTCCATGTAATTTTTTAATTAAATGGGAATTTTACGCGTCCAAAAAAATTGACGGCGCGTGATTCCGATGTCCGAAGTGTCCAGAATGGATTTAGGAATTTTATTTCAGCTGCCTTCAATAATTGTGCGAGCAGGATTTTCTATCTTTTGAACTGTTACCCATAATTGAAATCTTAGTGCACTGTTAAACTCATATCGCCAGTATTCACTTAAGTAGAGCTTCACATTGACCACAGTAGGTCAAGGATGGAAGTTATCTTTTCACATATACATGAAAGAATAAAATCAAAATAAAATGGTGTAACATTTTATATTTATTTTATTTTAAAACTCATTATGGATGTTGAGAGGTGGGGACCATCAGAATTAAACTACCCCTTGAGGTTATGGAGGTGGGGACCACTGAACCTAAAACCTCCCATGAGAGGTTATGGTGGTGGGGACCACCTGATGTTAAACCCCTTTAAACCTCCCACTTAAATGAGGGGAAGTCTCTTGAACATTCCATGGATTAATTATTCCACCCACATTAATTAATACACCAACACAATTGATAAATTATTCAAATTTGAAATTATTCAAACATATTATATAATGTTGGATAATTCATTTTTGGTGGAATTGGGGGAAACTCTTGGAAAAAGGGAGAGACCTGGAGAATTTGGAGAAAGCTTTCCAATGAAGAACACCGACTTCAACTTAAAATTCATATTTGACTTGTACTTCTTCATCCGGACAATCATTGACGAAGAACATCTTCATCATCAATGAAATGAAGATAGAGAGAACACAGACATCACCAATATCTGTTTATCCCCTACAACGTCGTCTCCTTCTTCATAGCCTCCTTCGATGAAACAAATGAGCGAGGTAGGGTGGTTGTTTGAAATTATTCCATTTTTTATTCTTGCCGAATATTCATAATTCAAGAGAGATTATAGCCGCTTGCTATCACTCTAATGCGGAGAGTGCGAGCCAAAAAAACATTGGTTGTCCTCTCTAAAATTCCTGGGGTGATTTCTGGTGTTCATTACGATTAAGGTGGTAGGTGACCAACAACGAAGGGGAACAATAATGGAGGTTGGAACCACTACCGGCCGCGATAGAGGTGACGGTGAAACATCGTGGCTTCATGGCTGTCGCCGCCCTATGACCTCCACCTACCGCATCCACCACCACCCACAGCCTCGCCGTGCTTCCCTACGACCTCGCAACGCCGCCCGGTGGCTGTCCACACTACCTCGTGGCCTTTCTCGCCGCCCCACGACTATCCGCGATGCCCACGTCTGAGCCGCCCCGCGCCGCCCGCGGTTGAGCCTCCCCGCGGCCTTGCATCGCCCATAGCTGAGTCACCCCGACCCCTCCCGGAACCCTCTGCTGCTGAGCGGCCCCGCGGCTGAGCTGCCCCACGGCTGAGTCGTCCCACGGCCTGCTGCCAAGCCTCCCAACGCCCTCGTGGCCAAGCCTCCCCATGGCCTCATGCTGCCCAACGGTGAGCCGCCCCGCACCCTCGTGACACCCTCTATCGCTGATTTGCCCCGTGCCATCGCGGCAGAGCCGCCCCGCAGCCTCGTGCTGTCCGCGGTCGAACTGATCTGTGGCCTCTCGCAGCCTGCCAGGCCTAGCTGCCCAATAGTCTTGGAAAAACCTCTTGGGTTGGTCCGGGTTGGTCTGACCGGGTCAGACCAGACCCGGACCCACTAAGACCCATTTACACTCATTTGAAAATAACTATGGCACCGGATGTCCGTTTGACGAACCGTCAACTGAGCCGGAAACATTGCAGTGAGAAGGTACATTTGAGTATACCCCACTGGATATTTGAATTAAGATGGGGAATGGTCAGTTTGGATTGATCATTAATCCAATTGGGTCCCCTGGTCTAAATGGCTAATAACTCACAGATTGGGTGTCTGATTGATGCACCGTATGCTGCGTTGAGACCCCTATGATGTGGCAGTACATTGAGATACCTCATCATAAGTCTTCATGTCAATTGGAGTATCGAACGGTGGATTGTGGACCAGACCCTCCTGGAGATGAGAAGGCATAGTGTGGGAACCTAGTAGCTGGATGTGACGTGAAGAATGAAGAGTGATCATGTGTGGGTCCACACCTAGCGATACTGTGTGGGTCAAAACATAGAAATCCTATGTGGGTCACTAACAAGAAATCTTGTATGGTTCAACACTGATCGATTCTGTGTGGGTCAGCACCTAGCGAACATGTGTGGGTCAGCATCGAGCGATCTTGTGTGGCTCTGCCTCTTAACAGATTAAGATGATTCTGAAGTTACATCTAATCATCTCTACTAATATTCTTAAGTTATAACTGGTGTGAGTTGAGTTTTTAACTATGTGATACATTCCTTCTTGGTAATACCATTGTGGTATTATTCTGCGTGGCATACCTGTATGGTACTTGCCTTCGTGGTATTTATTCCTTTTTGGAACAGTTGAGCTTGGTGCTTTGGAGTTGGACTCTATGTTTTCCTCATGTTTGAGATGGGTTTACTTGATACAGTAGTCATATGTATGGGAATATACCTATGTAGGGTTATCAGTTGTTTCCTTACTTTTTTGTTTACCGTTTTTGGATTTTGTGAGAACATGAGTGTCTCGGGGTCCCTATTGAGTATATTTATACTCATCCCTCCATGGGTTATGCCCGCACATCATTGTGTTTGGTGCAGATGACTGACAACACTGACAGAGGATGAACGTACTGGGACTATAGGTAGTTTGTAGGTATACCTTAGATGTTGCGTACCACAGAGATGACCGTTCGAGAGCTTTACTTACCCTTCTGGTAGGATCCTTGGAGGGTGATCACAGGAGCTATTTCAATTTACATTTACTTTCATTTTCTTGTACTTTATAGTTGGGCTTGTATCCTGGCCCCTATTACATATTGTACTCACTCTGTTTAGTATTCAGTTATTTGAGTTTGTATCTTTCTGTGTTCTTAGTTTTTCGTGTTACAACATATAAGGTAATGCCTTCCCAGTTTCAGGGAATACGCCTTCGGTTCTAGTCGCCAGACCCTGGCCAAGAGAAGGTGGGCTTGGGGTAGTCACGGAATGGGCCCCCGGGGGCGGGTTGTGAAAGTCTGGGACCTTATATTTACTCAATAAAAACATAATATATTTCCCAGTAATGAAATAAGAGGTATTGAGTCATTCTTCTATAAACCACTGTAATGAGTTTCACATATATTCATCACTATCCAAAACATAGGGAGTCTCGTTAAATAAATTCATTGAATTTCTTATACTTATACCGTTTATATTTTCTCAACCAACTATATCCATCAATGTTTACATTACATTACTTTGATAGTTTTATGACTTATTATTCATAGTGGTTATATGAAACATGTTTTTATACATATACTCATTCATGGTTCATCATTGGATTACTGATTCTATCAACAGCCACAATTTTTTATTAATTCTTTTTCGAAAATCTAAATTCTTATAAGGATTTTATATGTATTTTTGGTGGATCTTATAATAAAATAATGTAAATAATTGAGTTTTTTATCTATAGTTGAAAAATTCCCTGATAAACTGTGTATCATTTTTGTAATGTAATTCTCACATTTCCATTTAAAATGTTTTATATGAATTTGTAATCATATAATTGCTTATTGAAAATTATACTTGAACATTCATAAATAGTATTGATTCACTCTATATTCTCCATGGATTGTCCCATATATTTTTTCTCTTTGGTTTTTTACATAACGTATAGTTGAATTCCGTGACAATAACAGATGTTTCATAATTCAAAATGATAGTGAATGTTTTCATTTTTAATACATAATAATTACATAATATACACATTTAAATATATTTTAACCATTTAAATGTTCAGTAAAAAACTATCCAATAGTTTTTCAAAAATTTAGTGATTTAATACTCTAAAAAGTATTATGGGATAGGAGTTTATGCTTATAATGCAGATTCATATATGGATGGATATGGGTTTTTATGTACGTTAAAGGATACATATGTAATGATTGTTTTAATAAAAGTAAAATAATGGATTACTAATCAAAAAATAAATTTATTAATTTTAAATAATTCTTAATCTCACCATGATTTGATGAGATGCATAATAAGATGAAGGTCCTCCTACCATGTTTGACTCTATCAAGTAATAGAGAATTGTATGAAGTGGAAAAATGTTCGGATGATGAAATGGTTTTTAAAGGTATAAGTCTTTATAAATTAAAACTTCATAAATAACTTCTCAAAATTTTGAAAATATATTGTCCACATAATATCATTCATTTATCAAATAAATTCACGATTAAAGTGAAACTCTTATTTCATTACTAAATTATTTATTACATATTTATTATTTTCTTATCCTCAATTTTCCATTAGAATTTTATTTCAGTGGTATTTTTTTGAGATAGGTAAGAGAATATGTGTTTTTTAGGGAACTATTATATTCCTTGAGATAACTATATTGTCTTTAGTGTATCTTAGTTATGTTGTGTCATGGTGTCCGATGCTTCACCATAGAGTATTAGTACAAAAAAACTCTATTTCTTCTATATAGTGAACCATTATTCTATATCCCATAGGTTCGCACCACAAGTTCTCATAAGAAGGTTCCCCATTACACTGCCCCAGAGGGAGGATCATAGAGTGGATGTATTGGGTAGATATATAGTATTTATTATTAAAATCCTTATGATTTGGTCTAAATACCATATCAAATGAGTCTTATCAATGAGAGAGCCATGTCATTGTCCCCATGACCATGTCACAAACCATACATTCTATATTTTTTAAATAAAAATGGACTTTTAACTAATATCACATATTAACCAATTTCTCCCATATTATATACCAACATGTGTGATTTATAGAGCTTCATCCATTGATTATTTATAACATTCGACTCTATGGTGATTATCTATTTATAAATATATAAATCTATAAGGTAATTCTTTATTTCTAATTAATTCTTCCTCCATATTCCTTGTATATCCTTCTCTTTAAATTTACAAGGGTTATAGAAACACTAGTAAACCCCAGGGCATGTTTTAGTGTTAAGGTGGGATTATAATAAAATTTAATGGGTTTTTAGGTTCATAAGGATATTTAATTCACATAAAATGTTATATTAAATGAAGGAAATGTGTTTCTTTAGTTTTGATGTATGTTAATCTACATAAATGGAATTTTTCATGGAATAACTTATGTTATTTAGAATTCATTCAGATGTTTTCTGATATATAATTTTGAGTTTTTATTGATGGTTTTTCTATAATAGATATACTTTAATATTGTTATTAATTAATGAGATAATGGATTCAAATTATTTTCTGTCAGTTTTATACCAGAAAGGTGTCTGGTAATTTTTTTTCTAAGGTTGTTTTTGTTTGATATGGACATCCAGAGTTTTTCTGAAAATGATCATATATATACTTTATACATTCCCTCTAATGAGGTTATGAAAATTATTTAAATACAATTTTTATGGTTGTTTGTAAATGGGGATCCTTGTGTATGTTGGTAACCCTGAATAATGAAATCATATTATAGATTGTGTTATGGATATGGAATATTACCCTATTAGACTATGTGATATAATTAGTGGATGAATATCTAGTGACACCATGTGATATAATAACACTATTAGATTCATATATTTATTCTAGTGTTCATTATCTGAGCCATTTATTCCTTATAATAATAGGATGGATGCATTTGTGTTTATGTTTCATTTTTTTGGATGTCTTGCTTCCTAATGACCCTTACGTGCTTTGGATGTTGATATTACATATTAAAAAGTTACAATAGTTTATCTTATTATATCATTTTTCATATAATTAATTGAAGTTTTATTTATTTTGAAACACAAAATGATTTTTAAAACTTTTTTATAGTATAATAAATTATTCAGGTGATTGAGTAATTTAGAAATATATTTTCCAACTATAAAAACAGTTTTTATTTTGGAAGATATTATATTGATTTATAGTGGTATCATATTGGCATTATCATCATAACCTTAATATACCTCTATGGTATATATAAATATAGTTTTATAGGAGACATGTGATGGATAGTGTATCATGTCTTTTTTCCTCTTCCCGACTCTATTTGTTCTACTTTTTATGGTGGTTTGGGTGATGAAAATCAATGATGAGTTTCGAACAAAATAATTTGTTTTGGAATAATTGGATATTTAATGGTATTTTTATACTATCATCTATGTACAAGAATTTATTATGGGTTTTATTCATTGGGTAAATGTTTATAAAATTATTATTAATTTTATGAAGTGATGTCGATGAGATTATTAAATATTTTTAAGCATTATAATCTATTTGATTAATGCTATATTTTAAAACTATTTGTGTATTAAAATATTTGTCTAATTTATTTAAGGTTCAAGAAAAAATTATACTGGTAAAAACTATTATGGTTTTTTATTATGATGGAGATAACTTTCTCAATGTTTTCCTTTTCCGGACCTGGTGCTTGTCACAACTCCATGGGGATGGGAAGATCTCTTTGGGAATTCTAGAGAGTTGATTCTCTCGACATAATTGGTAAACATGGGTCAATTAATTAATTTTTTACCAGATCCCTCAAATTATTGAATGAATAAATGTATAATAGATATCTATCTTTTGAAGATATAGTGTAATGTGAAGGGGAGTTCTAGGCAATATAGTCTTTAGTATGAACCTCAAGTTACCATGTGTTTTGGGAATTATGTCTTGGATTTTATATTTATTTTCATATTTCATTGATATGATGAGATATTTTATACTGCAAATTATTGGTTTTAGGATAAAAGATGTGATGGAACATATTGTTTATTGACTGGGGGAGTGATTTATAAAATAGTTTATTCACCATTCATCCTACCAAAAACATCTTCTAGTGGAACATACAAAGATCATGCATAATTTTATGGAACATGTTATGAAACATTTAATAATGATTAAATGTTTAAATTTTCATAATTTTAATCCATTTATAAATTTTAATTTTAATTATTGTTTTAGTAAATTATTTATGAGTAACAAAGAGACTTTTTTTTATTAAATTGTTACTTTTGGAAGAAAAACATTATATAAATTGAATATTTTATTTTATGTTTTATAAATTATACCTGAAAAGGCCCTTTTACACTAAAACAAGAGAGATATAAATCAATACCAAAAGAATTATCTTCTAATAGATCCTTCATTGGTTAAATAAGACATCCTTTTTATTAAGTTTTTATTGATAAAGTTGATGGAAAAGATCATATAGGTATGATGGAACATTCCAAAGAGTTTATCAAGAAATATACAATGATCATTCATATTTATAAAGGTCCAAAATAGATTAAGGAATGAATTATATCTGTTGATACCACTATCCATTTCATTACATCCCCATTGATTTATAAATTCTTTTCATCTTCTATATGGTGGAAGGACCTAGAATATAGTGGCAGTAGTCTCTTGTGTGAGACATATTCCATGTGTATCTCACCGGGTCAATAATAACGATTATGATTAATAAAAATCTATTCCAAGTTAAATTTTAGATGGTAAAATATTAATTATTTTTCATATGGACTAAGTGATTTATTCTTTCATGGAATATTTCATTCAATTTTTTAAACGGGTTCATCATTCTCTAATTCTCTTCATGAAATATTATCACTCTGATTAATAATTTTAACTGTTGTTTATGTATAATATTATGTTTGTGAACATTATTTTTCTCAGCAAAATTAATGTATTTGGTCAGTAAACCTTGATGGTAGAGGCTGACATAGCTAGTTTAACCATATTATTTGGAGCTCCTTCTATAATAGGAGTAGAAATAACCGTTTTTTCAAAAAAAAAATGGAAGAGGAAAGTGTTAAATAATGTTGTAGTGGTTTTCTTTATAGTTAATAATATTCAATGTCAGTATAATACATTGGATAAAAGCCAGTGATCTATTTTTAGTATAGGAATGTAGGAAATAGTAATATTGAATTCAATAAGACACATAAGACCATCCACCGGTGTTGATTTCGAGGAAAACTAAAATGTCATATGAGAATCCTATAAAGGTTAGTAGGGTTGGGTTTTGTTTTACCCATGTCTCTAAGGATTGGTATGATTCATTATATGGGGTGGGGACACATTCTAAAACAAAAGGTGATTGCTACTTACATAATAATACGTGGTGTAATATTTTTTCCAACCATCAATTTATAGTGGAGTATGTACTATTGGACTATAGTTCATTCCAAAACACAGCTACTGGTATATTTTTTATTTATTAGTATATATATTTAAAGTTACTCTATACTTATACAACCTATTCATTTATTTCATTATAGATGAATGATTCAGTGGTATTATAGTCTAAGATACTGTTTCTAATTTTGATATGTTGACTTCCTTTGTTATGAAGGGACAATGAATTAACATCCTAATTATGTGGGTTTTGGATTTATATATTGATATTGTAAAATATTTCTTAGTCCATAAGAAATATTTCCTTGATATTATTATTTTCATCCGTGGGATGATATCTTTTAAATTCCAAATAAACTACTATAATTTTAGGTTTCAGTTCCAACAACGTAATAGAATCACTTAAATCTTCTTTGGTGAATGGGGTCTATGTTTTTTCAGTTAAAGAACCATATTTATAGATGTAACTATGATATCATGATATCCATATTAATTTGTTTTTTATGTGGATGAATATATATTAGTTGTGTATCTTATAATAATGGTTTACAATTATATTGAGATCAATAGATATGTTTTATAGGATTTTGAAACCAATAACATGAATATTTGTATATTAATTTACATACATGGATACAAAAGACAAATCTTCCATATGATTAGATAGGTCCCACATATTAGAATGTGTTGAGAGTCTAGACAAAATACCCAGACAGAAAAATATTTATTCAACTCATTTTCTACCATTGGAATCTGTAGTTCTCATTATAATGATTATTAATAGAAGTATATATAAATAAAATGAATACCATAGGATCAATTTACTGGTAGTCATGTATAATTATCCCTTATGTTGGGTCCATTTTCACTTTGATCAGATAAGGAGATCCTGGTTGCATTGAAAAATATTATTGATATTGGGATATATTCTGTTTAGTGCTCTAGAAGTAGATATCTTAAAAATTATTAATATATTCTATTAAAACTATGTGTACTTTTTGATTAGTTTCAATATTAATAAGCATCATATAACTTTAATGGATTTGATAGCATGATTTCCCCTCTTATCTGAACACAATATTGGATATGTATTTGGATGATATTTTGTTGAACTACAGATAACAGATGAGAATGATTTCAATCTATAAATTTCTATGGAAATATTCAAAGAACATCTCTATTATAAAAAATTATCAAATTGAAAATTCTTTATCTAAATGTAAGATATTTGTTTATATATTTTTTTGAATGATATCTCGGTGGATCTTGATAATATACAAGTGGTAATATCTTGGTTGAAATGAAAGAATTTTTTTGACATTTATAAGATTATTTTTTTTCCTATATATTAAAAATAGTTTAATAAGTAATTATCATAGTTGGAATCACTAATGAAAAAAATGACAAAAGTGGGTGAAGATTGAATATAATGTAAAGTGTCAAGATTCCTTTAAGGAATTTTATATAAGGTTAGCTTCAGCTTCACTTCTGATCCATCCCCTAAATTTAATGGGTTATCACGATTATTATGATTCATCGTGTATAGGAATAGGGAATGTCTTGATGAAGGGTGACTATGTAGTGTCTTATGGATATCAAAAATCAGGGTCTCACTAGAAGAACCTAACCACTAAATTCCATGTTTTAGCCTCATCGGTGCATGTATTGAAGATAAAGAAAAACTATAGTTTTAGTGAATCATATATATTATGTTTCTTTTGTAAGAGACTAAAGTATATTTTCATTGATAGAGACAATAATATTCATTATATAAAGTAGGATAAGTAGCATCAGATTTTATATTTTATTTATAATAACCCATAAAAATAAAAATGTGGTAGTGAATGAAATTAGTAGGAAGTTACCTATCCATGCTTAAGGGAATTAGAGTATTTGTATAACCTGGTTGTATTATTTTATAATATAAATTTGGATGTGAGAGTGGATGGAGAGAAGATTATATTTTATTATATAAAAGTCACATTGACCATAGATGATTTTATTTATCTTGGTTATGAAATAAAAACATTCTTTTGTATATTTTCATAGTTCTAAATGGTGGGGAGATAAAAAACTACTATTTATTTTTTCATGATGGTGCTATTTGTTTTTAGAGGATTCTCATTTCCATTGAATAATTAATGTGGGTGTTAATATTATGTGGGACCGAATATAGTTTGTTCAATCACCCTAAGGGAAAAATGTGTTCTATTAAAGGAAACACACATTATTGTGGCCGACTATGAGGAGTTCAATTTTAGATTTCATTTATCGATTTTTTTCATTTTAGACAAATAATGTTGAGATTCAATGACTAACCAATTTATTTCAAACATTTTCAATTCCCTTATTGATGTGTGATGAGGATTCTATGGATTTTGTTATCATTTTCCAAAAATTATATGTGGGAGGGATGTAATTTGTTTAGTCATTCATTTTATCAATGGTATCCTAAATCATTAAATTTATAGAGTTTGAAGAAGTATAGGATTCTAAAATCATATGCATTAATGACTTCATGAGACACTATGTCATGCCTTCATCAATCATATCTTAGTAAGATACATGTGTCACTTCAATGTTATGGAGAAGTATTTAAGATGAAATGTGTTTTCAATTAAAGAAAATTATAGTGTAACATTTATAGAGGGATGGTAAAATAGAGTGGTATGCACATATCATTGAGGATATTATTAAGTCATTCTTTCTTTATATCAATTGTTATTATGAAAAAAATGTCATTTGTTAAAATTTAATATTAAAATAATTATTTAGATAAAATTTATATTGATCTCGATGAAGACTTGTATCGATGACCATGTAAATCATCAATCTTTTTTAGGGAATTGGGTGACCACTACTTATAAGTATGAAGTATAGTATAGGATATAATAATTATTTTTCAATGGATCTTAAAAATATTGGTGAATATTCAGAGTCTTAAAAAATCATACAAATATCATCTTCATAACCCAATGAAGTTTGAGATTAATGATTGTGTGTATTTCATGATATCACCTAGACTAGAACACCATATGTTATAGAAGTAAATAATAATGATTCCATAGTATTCCATATCATTTTATA
Organism: Viscum album; assembly: GCA_963277665.1. NCBI lineage: Eukaryota > Viridiplantae > Streptophyta > Magnoliopsida > Santalales > Viscaceae > Viscum > Viscum album. The sequence goes on from OY728128.1 coordinate 602,990,965, forward strand.
TTAGATAATTCCAAATGAACATGATATTTAAGAGGGAATTAAAATATTAGTTGACATCTATTCAGGATTCATTTTCAATATCCAATGTAAATGCGTACCATATAGACCCATCCCATATGATCTAGTGGTAGGATCTATAAGTGGAGAAAAATACCAATAATTTTGAGAAATCAATTCAAATCATATATCATAAGACCAATGTGTTGTTGGATAAATCAATCCATGTGTTAAATTTTTTGTGGATGTGAGTTAGGGTTAGTCATGTGTCTTAAGGTCTTGAGGAATTGGTGTGGGGGTAATTTCCTTTCATTTTTAGTTTCAATTTTTTTATATTTTTCATTACATACTGGTTGGAATGGTGTTATTTGGTATTTTTGGGAATTTGGTGTTTGGGTGGGATAATCTATATTTTTTATACAACCATAAATTCAACATATATCAAATTATATGGGGAGGGTATTGAGGGTAGGATGTTTCATATTGTTCATCAATATAATATTGATGCATGGGAACAAATAAGTATACTGATTCCATTTTGGGAACCTCCATGCCACAACTCAAAGGGTAACTCTATAGGGGATCCTCAAAAGGGGAATAATACTATAGATATAGAGCTTAAACCATTGAAAAAATCTACAGTGGAGTTGAACCCTCACATTTTTTTGACCCATTGATATTTTTTACAAAGACCTTGTCACAAGTTTTCATATGAAAAGGGCTCCACACTACGATCAATATAAAAACACCATTGATAAAGGATCATATATTTTTGTAATAGGTTAAAATAAATTGTTATCCCTGATAAAATTAAATTAACACCACCATCAATTATAACTATTTACATGATGTGGGTTGATTCATTAATGGGTACTTATTCCCCTTCAACCCCTTGGTGATTCTCAAATGATTCAAGTGGAAATATCTAGGATTAGACTCAATTTATAATTGATTCATCCTCTTAATTCTATATTAATACTTATCCATCACATTCTTTGGGGGATTTAAAACCATAAAAAACTATGGTGTTTGAATCTTGAGGTAGGGGTGTGATTCTAAATAAGTTTCTTGTTATTTTAGATTATGGATCAATTCTCTTTATCTCTTTTTAGTTTAAACAAATTAATAGTGTTTTTTTGTTTTGAGGTGGGTAAATGAAAATTAATTTTATTTCCCTTATAATACCATGAATTCATTAAATTTATATTTGATTTATTTGTATAATACTCATGTTATTATTTATATAGATATATAATATTAATGTTTTTAATTTTTGGAATTAATTAATTAGATGGTTACTCTGAATTATATTTCCATTAAAATCATTTTTACACAAAAGTAATTGGAAAAAACATGAAGTAGGATGGTTAATTTAAAATGCACTTGAATGGATATTATAAAATGGAAACTATCATTGACTGATTTCATTATTACATCAGAGGTTATATGCATTGTTTATATACATATTTGGCGACTTCTTGAGAATTTAAATTAATTTATGAATTGAAAATTTTGACTAATATCACCATGATAGAGAATTTTTTTCTATAGGGAATGTTTTCAAATTTGGAAAGTAAGGTACTGGGATGGATGAGTATATTGTGAGTCTATTTCATTTCCAAGAATCCTCAGGTTCATGTATGTCAAGTAGTTGTCCATCAAGTTAGTACTTATTATCTTATAACTGCGTGTTACTACCCATAGAGTGTGTGATGAAATTTATAGGGATGAAAACATCTATATTTCCCATTCTATTATTTATATTTTTAATTATTCACTAAAAATATCCCTCAATTTATTTTATGATTTTCTTCATAAAAAAAATTACATATCTTGTATTGATTTTATATAACCAATGAATTTATAATTTAATTACAACATTTTATTTTATATAAAATAATGATTATTTCAAAAGATATTTTATAAAAATATCTTTGTTTTTAATTTAGGGATTTTTTTATAAATTCACATTGTAATAAATTTACTAATTATCCAACACACTTGATATACCAATGGGTTATATATACAATTTTTTTAGGATATATGTAAAGTAAACAGTGTTATTAAGTACAATATTTACTCTCAATGCTCACTGTTTTTACTTTTTTATAATGGTTTATGGGACCACGATTTATGGTATTTTTACTAAAATGGATTGTTCTAGAATTCTCAGTGTTTCTAGGGTATATATTTTACTTGGGTCACTTTCCAGGACTAAATTTTATATTATCATGTCTATTATTTTTTTCACTATATTTATAATTTCAAAAAGTGATATTGATGTGATTACTAGATTTAAATACTAATTTATAAATTTTTTATTTTTCTTTATATTCTGAGACAACTTATTTATTATTCATGGTATCCAATTTAAGAATCGGAAATTACTGAATTCAATATCGAATCATTATAATGGGTATTTGTATTTTTTGGGAGATAACTTTCACAATGTTTTTTTAATACCCAGAGGGTTTTTTCAAACTTGTGGAGATTGTAAACATGCGTCACTCATCCTAGTTATATGGGATGGATTATGTGTTTTATTGGGTCAAAACAATGATTTGGGGATTTCTGTCTTGAAGGGGTGACTTATGTATCGTTTTGACTAAGCCCTTATCATTTTACAAAATAAGCCACTAAAAAGGGTCAAATATATCAACAATAACAAATTCAAAGTGGTTCTATTTCCAACATGAAGATCATAAAATATTTCCACATAGGAAATTTTCAATAATCACTATTTGTACATACAAGTAGAATGAAATTGTTAAATATTGAACAGAAATTATATATTGTAACCACATAATTTATAATTTGATAAAACATGTGGTGGTTATAGTATGGGTTTTTTTATCATATCTACAAGTGGATGAGTTCATTACCTTTTAAAAAAAATCAAGTTATTGGTTTATGATTACAAAATATAGAGATGAGTAATTTAATAAAAAGTTAAATAAATAAAATAAAACCACAATGAATTCTGTTTCCCCTAAAAATTAATTATTTTAAATTCATAAAATTCAGTTGTTCCTTCACACCTTCAACTATAGGCCTTGGTTAGAAAAAAAATTATTAAATGGGAACTTAGATTGCTAGTTAACAATTAATTGGATTAGGATTTTTAATGTATTAAAGGTATTTCTTTTATTTTCTGAGATTGGTTTATGGTAATTCTACCTCATGTATTGTACCTTGAGATTCATTCAGTTTACATTCAATATCAATATATTCTAATTAAAAATATTCTCAATGAATCCATGTTATTATATATAACCCTTAGTCTAGTATATGATTTAAAACATTAAATATTCTTCTACAAGACTTTTTCTATTTCCTAGTAAATTACACAGGACTTCGTTATATACTATAATTAATGAATTATATACCCTATTTGGGTCATTTTAATATCTATTTATTTGTATGTTGTATGATATCTATAATTTTCATTATCCTGATGAATTTTGTTTTCAATTCTAACTCAATTCAATGAAATTATTGATCATTTATCATCCTTGACATAATTTTTAATTATAAGATATTCCATTTATGAACTAAAAATGTCATCTTACTTTATCATTTTCTCATTTTCAACTTAGTTTTGAAATCATTCCCATTATAAATTTCAATTAATATAGTTACTTCTATAATTATCTCCATTGGATTAACACATACATATTGGGTATCCCATCCATGATCCCTCATTTCTTTTTTCCTATCCAATCACTGTAATCATTATTGTTTTTTATGGATCAAATATATGGTATTTTGAGACAACTATTCAAATATTGTATCCAATTCATAAAATATAGCTTGATTGGGAAAGATGTATATTTGAATTGTTTTAATAAATCCTTCCATTTCATAATCATTCATGGATATTTTATCTAGACTTTTTCAATGTTTTTATAAAACAATTTATTTTTTTTATGAAATTGATCCTTAAAAAATATAGTGTTATATATAGATGCCTATAAAATATCATAATTACATTAATTAAATGTTCTTATATTAAGTGTAATGAGAATAAAAGTATATAAATTAAAAATTTATTGAATTAATTCAGTGATATAATGGTAAATAAGATGTAAATATACTCAGTTGGATATATCTATTAATAAGTTTCTAAAGATGACCATAGCGTATAGAACTTTCCCTAATCATTAATGAAACGCCTATATTTTACTACACAAAACATTTTTTTTACTATTTCATCATTATTATTTCAATCAAAATGAAATGTAGAGGACTTATATCTATGAGATATATATTATATAATAGAATGATTTGGATACACTAGGACTAGGTTTTAATAGTCATGAATATATGTGTTGATATTTTGAAAAAACAAAAGTTTTTTTAAAATATATAATTCTAAATGGGTTACACAGACATTCCTGTATAGGTGAAATGACATATTCATTAAAATTTTAGGACAATATTCCCCATGGAGTAAGTACTTCCAATAACTATTTCAAGAGTTTAGTCTCACTATTTGGGATTTGTATAAAATTTATATGTTCACCAACCTTGGGGACTTTTATATTGGATTTATCCCTCTATTTTAAATTTTTAATGATGAGGAGAAAATAAATCCCTAGATTATATTTTTTTATTTATTACTAATGATATGTTATATATGTGATAATATATGAATGTATATAAAAATTTGAAACACAAATAAGGACATTCATAATATAAAATCTATCAAATCCAAAATCTAAATATTCTATGGAATATTATATTCATCATACATCTAATAATGTAGTTAGATATTGGAATATATTAAAATAATTAATTTCTAATGGTAAGTATTGAAATTTGTAAAACAAAATTAGTATAATTTACTTATTTGAATTATTTCATAAAAATTAGTCAAGATGATATGTCTTTCGATAATTTATAAGAATAATCATTATGATAATAATATTTTTTTGTTGTATAGACATTAATTTAGAATGGCTATTTCTATATCTAAATTAGTGAAATATATATAATACTCACTAGGGAAGGGATATAAACAACTTTTTAGGATTATTTATACTATCAATGTTTCTATTGGAGAACAATACACACACTCATTAATATGACTCTCTTCATTTGATTAATCATTGGGCCTATTCCTCAATATACCCTTAAGGTCTACCTAGTACAAGTTAATGAATTGAATGTATAAAATTACATTTTTATCCTTCTATGATGGGGTGTTTATGATCCTAATAAATAACAAGATAATTATAATTTTTATTTTCCCAATTAATTTCGATTATATTTTTTATTCATTAGTAAAAGAGCACCAAAAAATACTAATACATCTAACCTGAGTAACATCCCCTGGTAATGAATTATATTTCTCAATTTTAAAACCATGAAGTCACCAATTCCAAAAATTTCATTCAATATAACCCTTTCATAACAACCCCATATTGCAATATGCATGTTTACCTAAATAGATCAATATTCATTATCAAGAAACACATGAAACACCAAGGTTAAACAAAGAACAATATACTATAGAAATATTATTTTGTAAATATGAATATTTTATAAATTCCATTAAATTGGATTGGAAGAATATAAAGAATAATATTATGGAATATAAGTATAATTGTTTTACACAATATTATGAATGATAAATTATAAATTTAATATAAATTAGCAATAAATCATGATAAATAATTTTATATATAATATATATATATTTTCATGGATCTATTTTTATGTGTGTAATGTATTCATACCTTAAAAGAAAAAATTAATAACTATTTATAAATTATTATAAAAAAATCATATTTTTATATTTCAAAAAATATTAATTAAAATTATTTTCATTAGGGTTATTCGACATGTATTTAAGATAAAGTCATGTTATTCATCAAAAAACATTTATTAAATAATTATTTTAATGATTCTTATATCAATATATTATATTAAATTTCAATAACTTTTAAAAAATTTCTTTTGCAAAATATGATGTCATTTTTTAAACTAGTATGTCAAAATTTTATAAGAGTGGATTTTTTATATTTTCCTAACATTTTTTATTTTTTTGTGAATTTTGAAAACTGATGTTTTATATAAAACATTCAATTTTTTTCATCATACCATGTAATTTAATTTTCACTATTATTTTGTCTTTATTTTAAAATTAAGATAATATATCATTGATTAAAAATATTATATTTATGTCCATTTTAATACAAATTCTATTTGAGTTTTTATACATTCATTTTTATACATAAAGAGCCATTTTTTTCTAAAAATTGTTTTCACTAATTTTGTCACTCTTATATTATAATTATTTAATTCCAATTTAATTATTTTAATATTGAAAAATGGATTTCAGATTTCAAATTATATTATTTTAATTTAGTAACATTTTCAGTTTCAATTTTAGTATTATGATTAGTTACCATGAGAAAATTATATCACTGTTGTAAAAGGTAATATGTGATTAACCACATATATATAAGTAGGAAAATGCCACAAAATCAATCAAATAATTTATTTTGTTATTATATTTGTTTATTTAAAACAACATCACCATATAATCAAAATACTATTCATTTGGGATCATTTTAAATTGATAATTTCCATTATAATATTTACTCTAAGGGATAATTACAAAATGTCACATGCTTTATTTTTATATTTCTATAAAGTTATCCTTGAGAGAAATGGATTAATTTATGAATGTTTTTAAATTATTATATTTATGATGAATAAATTTTATTTATTATATATTTTTTATGTTATTGTACAATTATCCTTAATTTATACTCAATGATGACAAATCGCTTGCGAATGTAGTAAAAAAAGTTTGTAAATTAATTTAAAAATACTAAATTAATATATTTTGGTTTAATTATAGTGATCCATGAATTTATTAGAAAAATATAATTTATTATTTTTACATAAATATTTGATATTTATATTCTACTAATTTCATGATATGTTAAAAGAAAAATTATGTAAATAATCCTAAGAATGATCAGAAATAGTATTTAATGTTTAAAAGTTGTTTTTAAATCATTAGAAAATCATAAAACCATATCAAAGTGAAATTGTATGGTAAACTTTTGAGGATGTAAGGAATATTCCATGCATGTGAAACATTTAATTTTTAAAATTAAAATCATGACCTACAGATATTTAATTGATTTCCAAATTTAAGGTTAGATAGGGTTAAAGAGGATGGGATAAACTAGGGTGCAAGTTTAAAAATGAAAAATGTTTTTATATTTTATTGGATGAATTTAAATATAACTGTAATGACCTGGAATTTCAATGGAATTTTTTTTCATAAATACATGGGAGTTTTACGAGCCCACGAAAACTGACGGCGCATATTTCTATGGCCAGGTGTGCTTGGAATCAATTTATGATGTTTTGTTTGGGTACGAACAGGAAATGTACGAGGGGTATTTTATAACTTTTCAATCGGTGCTCAGAATTGAAATCCAAGGGCACCATTGAACTTGCTCCTCTGGTATTTTCTTAAAGTGATTTTCACCTTGATGGCCATTAGTCGAGAATAAAATTTAGATTTTGGGTTTTCTTGGAAAAATAATAATAAAATAATGTGAGTTATACTTTATTTTATTAACCTTCCATGTGAGTGTTAGCGGTTAAAACCTCCTCATGGGAGTTGTAGGTGGTACCACCACAACTTAACCTCCCATAAGAGGTTATGGAGGTGGGGCCCACCTGAACATAACCCCCCTTTTGAATAATAGGGGTGGGGACCACTAGACCACTATTAATGGGAGGACAGTATAACCTCTCAACTCTCCCTCATTAACGAGGGATAGCCTCTTGAAATCCATTAATTAATTGTGACAACTCTCCTGCATTAATTTGGTGGGGCCTTTAATTAAATTCACCAATTTGAATTTGGGCCAATAATTAAATAATTGATTTACTTAATCAATTATTTTTTGTTTGAATTTTTCATTTGGTGGATCTTGGAGGGGAAAGGAGATCATGGGAGAAAAATAATTCTTCAATGAAGAACAAATCTTCCACCAACAAAGAACAATCCTCAACCGAAACAAGGGAGGAAGCGTCATCCTTGAAGAATGCTGATGATGTTGTCCTCGAATTCTTAAACTTCTTTCCCGATGTCAAAGATTCAACGTCTGCCTTTCTGTGACATCATCAATGAACAATGAATCCAAGGTAGGGGTTCAAGCTTGTTAATTATTGCGTGTTCTTCATTTTCTATCATGGTTTAAAATTCGAAGCCGCTTGATATCACCCTAACGCAGAGTGCGTGGGCCGAACAAGCACAGACTGACACCTCCGCAATTCTTATATACATTGGCACCCAATGCGGCATGATTTTGGGGTGATCGTCTCTCGTCAAATTTGATTTTGGATCAATGGTGACGACACAAGGAGTGTGCGACTTCGTCCAGAATGAGAATCAGACCACAAGAACTCATCCGGTTACCCGTGGAAAGTTCAAGGAGAATGGTACGTCAATCGACACCACATGGATGGCGGTGGCGCTACCGCACTACCAGAGGAGTAACCTGTGGCAGATGGACCATGATGGTGCCATGGCAGCCGGTGTAAGGCCGACCGTGAAGGAAGATAGTGGCCCAAGCCACCGGTTCATAGGTGAAGGCACAACATAATTGTGTCGGGTGGTGGATCGAAGGAGGGCTGCGACCCCAGGCCGTGGAATGCAGCGGCTGCCGGTGCTAGGCCGACAGTGATGAAGACTGGCGGCCTGAGCCACTAGATCGCCAGAGGCGGCACGACAAAACGGCACCATGCGGGAGGTGGCTGGCTGCTCGGCCAGCTGGGTGGAGAGGGACTCAGTGGGTCCCACGTGATGCGGACGAAGTCCATGTGGTGCCAGAATGATTCCCACCAAAACGGCTATGCCGTTCGGGATCCAAGGGTCGTAGCCACCCCCCCTGTACGCGGCTTGGGTGGACCCCATGTGCCATCGGGCCAGACCCAGCATGGGCCGGACCCAGCGCTGGTCGGGCCACCCTTGCGGGCCGGGCAGCCTCTGTGGATCGGGTCGGACCCGCGGACAGGGTCGGACCCCAGTCCGGACCCGTTTGATCTGATTTCACCTTTTCACACATAACATTCGCTATCAGTATCAGATTGAAAAACTATCTATGGAGATGTAAATCTTGGAGTGAGATGGTTCTTTTGGAATACACCACTTGAGGTTTGGACGCAGCTGGGGAATAGTCAGGTTGTATTGAACGTAAATCGAATCGGGCCCTCGAAACAAAAATGCCAATAACTCTCAAATCGGGCGTCCAATTGAAGCGTCGTCGCATTGGGTTTTTTTGGAAAGATGATTCTTTCTGATACATAAACCTGAGACTTCCTGGAAGTTGACGTATCGACACTTGTATTGAGGAGCCGACCCTCCCAGAATCAAGCATGCTTTGAACAGAACCCTATGGCTGGCTATGCACTGACAACTATTCCTGGAACCTGTGTGGGTCCAACAGCTCTAAAAACACTTCCTAGATCTTATGTGGGTCAGATATCTCTGACTACTGTTCCTGGATCCTTTGGGGGTAGGATAGTTTTGACTTCTATTCCTAGATCCAGTTTGGGTCCGACAGAATAGTTGGTCTAGGATCCTGTGTGGGTCTGATAGCTCCAACTACTATTCCTATATCTTGTGTGAGTCCGACAGTACTAACTGTTGGTCCTAGATCTTGTGTGGGTCTGACAGCTTTGATGATTCAGTGGATATATCTCATCATCTCAATCTCTACATAAGTTTTATACATGTGTGAGCTGAGTAAGTGGATTCTTTGTTTTCCTCATGATTGAGATGGGTTACTTGATAACTTAGCTCTATGTATGGGAATATACCTATGTAATGGATACCCATTGATTTCATACTCTTTGGTTTATCCTTGGTTAATTTTATAGAGACCTTGGTGGTCTCGAGGTCCCTACTGAGTATCTTTATACTCACCTCTACATGGGAAATGCCTGCACCTCGTTGTGTAGGATACATATGACAGACAGCGCTGACCGTGGCTGAGTGTACGAGGACTGGACGGTACCTAGAGGTGGACCTCAGGACGTGATGGTACCCCGATGAGACTAACAGATGAGGAGTGTATAGGAGGCTATCAGTACCTACCCTTCATGAAGGATCCGTGGTGGACTATCCAAGAGCTTCTTTTTACCTTTCATCTGTTTTTCCCTTTTTCAGTTGTACTTGTACTTTACAGTTGGGATTGTTTTTCCGACCCCTTTACTTTTCAGCACTCTCTTGTTATAATATTTTTCTTAGTGTTTTGTATTCAGATTTTTATTCTATTGAGTGTGATTTTTAGTTATCAAGGAAATTACTTCCTATTTTAGGGATTTGCGCCTTTGGTGCTAGTCACCAGCCCCTGGCCTATGGAAGGCGGTCTTAGGGTAGTCACGGCATGGGCCCCAGGGGACCGGTCGTGATGAATTGGTATCAGAGGAGTCGGTTCTACGATAAAACTTTTGACTCTGATCTTTCTTTTCTGTGAAGAAATGGTGTTATGAGTAATGGGTGTGGTTTTAAGTCTAGGGAGACCAGTGTTGGTGCGGCAGCCGACATATCCATACACCAGGATCTGGGCTTTTGATTTGCGATTCAGTGCAAGAAAACTCTGATTGCATGTGTTTTTGAAGAGTTTTCAATGTTGTCTCTATGAGTCAGCTCACCAGGTATAACTTATTGACTATGGTGCACCTGTATCTTTTCAGGATGGCCCCACGGATATAGCCAGCCAGGGTTCTGAGAATTTTATTAGATGACCGCCCACCGAGAGAAGAGGCCTCAGTGCATGGCCTTATTACATTGGAGGTACCAGTGGTACCACTACCCGTTGGGCCATCGATAACACTAGCCCTCGTAGCAGAGAGCGCACGTCGCTTGAGCGCGTTTCACGAGTTCAAGCACCAGTGGTCGCCCGGGTTCAGGGGAGAGACAGACCCACAGGTAGCTGAGGATTGGATGGAGGCTGTGGTGAGAGTTTTCAGACTGGTAGGGACACCGGAAGACCTTATGGTGATCCTTGCCGCGAGTCTCCATCTGGCAGCATCAGACATATGGTGTATCATGCTGCTCCAGGTACATGATGAGGAGACACTACTCTGGGTAGACATTAAAAGCTTTCATTGGGCGGAGTTTGTTCTATCCACCCTACGTGCGGTGCAGATAAAGGAGATACTACATCTATAACCGGGTAGCATGATGGTGGAACAATACTCTGCGAGATTCACCGACATCTCAATCTACTCCACAGATATGGTACGATACCACATCTTCATGGCATAGTCCTTCGACCAGGGGATCAGGAGAGAGATTAGGGATTCGATGATTTCCGTAAGCATCCCGACACATGCAGTGGAGTTGGAGCGAGCCCTCCTAGTATAAAGTTTCCTTGCAGAGCGGTCTCCAGCAGTGAGACCCACCACTAGTCGACAAGCAGCGGAGTCTTCTGCAGCTAGCAGTAGATAGATTTCACAGAGGTCCAAGCGGACCAGACCATCTGGTGGATGACCTAAGGACTGGGGTTTGATTGTGCGAGGCACATGAGATAAAGCCAGTCATGTGAGGAACATATAGTGATTCACATGCGGAGGGCATGGTCACATGGCTTATGACTGTCCGACCCACTATACGGATGATCAACAGATTGTTGAGCGACCTCCCTGGCAGAGGCAGAGGTTCGATTGAGGCGATCTGCAGGGTACAGGTGGACGTGGAAGAGGAGATAGTCATGTTGTTGGTGGTGGATGAAGTTATGAGGTATTACCACCACCACCACCAGGAGGTCTACCCCGACAACATGGATCTTGTGGATAGGGGACAACTCACCTCAAAGTAGCTGAGGCATATGATCATGGCGCTCTGGAGATGATTTGAGGTACGATCTATGACTACTCCACCTTGGATGCAGTTCTTATAGACAAAGGTTATAGTCACTCTGCCATTCCCACTACCCTCATTCGGAGCTCGTAGATTCCAATGGAGCCGTTGGCTCGATCCTTACGGTTATAGACTCATACGGTAGAAGACTCGACAATCAGGCACTGGTTCCGGAACTGTGATCATACTCTAGGAGGTGATAGCTTTGGCTAGTGTCTCCTCATAGTGGCGTCGAGGCCTTACGATGTCATCTTGGGTATGGAATGGTTATCTACAGTCCATGATTAGATCGATTGTATTAGGTGCAAAGTGGGGTGTGTCCACACTGATGGGACCAGGTTTACCTTCACTGGCGAGAAGGGAGCCTTTGCAGCACAATATGGACTTACTCAGAGGAGGGTGCAGCTAATCGCTCATCAGTTGGCCAACCTTACCCTTGGAGCTATATATGTGGAGAGTCCGAGCTATCCTATAGTGGTGGAACAGTACGTGGATGTTTTCCTTGATGATGTTACAAGACGACCTCCTCGCAGAGAGGTGGACTTCTACACTGACCTATACCTCATAATGACACTGATATCAACAATAGTGTATCATATTCCTCTCTCTGAGCTTTGTGAGCTGCGGGTACATGTAGACGACTTGTAGGGTAAGTGATTCATTCGGCCCAGTGTTCCTCCTCGGGTAGCCCAGATTCTATCTTCCAAGAAGGCAGATGGGAGATTGAGGCTTTCTGTCGACTAAAATTGCCTGAACAAGGTGACTGTGAAGAACAAGAAGCCACATCGGAGGATTGATGACCTCTTTGATCAGTTGAAGGGAGAAATGTGGTTCTTAAAGATATACCTCAGATCCGGATATCACCAGCTCAGAGTTTGAGATGAGGATGTGCATATGATGGCCTTCAGGTGTTGGAATGGCCACAATAAGTTCTTGGTTTTGCCCTTCGGTGAATCCAATGCTCCTGTAGTGTTTATGGGACTCATGAAAAGGATATTCTATCCATACCTCGATTGTTTTGTAGTATTCTTCATTGACGACATTCTTATATACTCGACTACAGTGGAGGAGCATGCCTACCATTTGAGTGTGGTACTTGACACACTCTAAGAGCACCATCATTATGGTAATCTCTCAAAGTTCCAGTTCTGGATCCAGGAGGTTCACTTTATCAGGCATGTTATCTCGGAGGCTGGATTCTCAGTGGATCTTGTGAATATTGAGGAGGTACTTTCTTGGGAGCCGGCAAAGAGTATGATGTAGGTTCGGAGATTCCTAGGTTTGGATGGATATTATCAGAGGTTCATGACTCAATTATCCAGTGTTGTAGCACCAATATCATCCTTGACGAAGAAGGGGAAACCCTTCATGTGGTCAGAGAGATGCCAGCAGAGCTTTCAGGAGCTGAGGCAGAGGCTGACTAGTGCCTCCATTTTTTGGCTTCCATAGGAAAGAATAGGGTACGTAGTTTACGACAACACATCAGGGACCAGACTCATATGTGTCCTGATGCAGAAGCATGCTTTGATCGCTTATTGTTCTTGTGAGTTAAGACATCATGAGAAGAAATATTCCACCAATGACCAAGAGTTAACAGCAGTGGTCTTTGATTTTAAGATGTGGTAGCACTATCTGATGGTTTAGCATTTCACAATATACTCTAACCACCAGCATCTCAGGTATATCTTCTCTCAAAAGGACCTAAACCTGAGACATCAGCGATGGACTGAGTTCCTCTAGGACTATGACTTTGAGATAGTCTATAATCATGGGAAGGGGAACATTTTAGACGATGCGCTTAGTAGGAGATCTGGTATACCACTTCTAGGAGAGGTGACAGAGCATTTGTCTACTTTACAGATATCCTATGTGAATCGAGACAGATCAGCCTTCCTTCAGTCTCTTACAACCAATCCTCCACTTCTTCAGTGATTCAGGGAGGCACAACGTGGAGATGCTGACTGCGAGACACGATGTGCTCAAATATCCATAGGGCAGGCCCATGAGGGGTTTTTTAAAGGTGGGGAGCATGTCATCCTCTTCAGAGGACGTACTATGGTGCCGGGGTCACTTAAGGAGGTAGTTTTGAGGGAGTTCCACACATCCCCTCTCGAGGTACATCCATGAGTGGCGAAGATGTACGAGGACAGTCAACGACAGTATTGGTATCCACATATGAAGAAAGTAGTAGCAATGTTTGTCTCTCGATGCCTCACTTGTCAGCAGGTGAAGGTAGAACATCAGGTACTAGTAGGCTTGGTATAACCTTTAGAGGTTCCAGAGTTGAAGTGGTATGGGATATCCCTGGATTTCATGATGGGTCTTCCACATAGGTCCAAGGGACATGACTCTATCTGGGTGATCGTTGACCGACTCACCAAGTTGGCCCACTTCCTACCGATCAGAGAGAGGGGTTCAGTAGAGAGCTTAGGACACCTCTACATGAAGGATATTGTGCGGATACATAGAGTAGCTACTTCTATTGTCTCTGATCATGACCCACATGTTATTTCCCAGGATTGGAAGGGGTTGCAGGAGGATTTTGAGACGTAGCATTGTCTAAGCACCGCCTTCCATCCTCAGATGGATGGACAAACTGAGCGAACCATTCATACTCTCAAGGACATGCTCCGTGCATTTGTCCTCAACTTCAGTCGCAGCTGGGGGGATCACTTACATTTTGTCGAGTTTTCCTACAAACAAAAACAATCACTCCACCATAGGGATGGAACCATTCATGGCATTGTATGGGTGACCTTGTATATCACTGATGTGCTGGACAGACCCAGGGTAGTTAGCACTAGTGGGACTAGAGATGGTACGGGTTACCACAGAGAAGGTACAGATTATCCAAGAGCATATGACAACTGCACAGAGCTGGAAGAAGTCATATGATGACAGGAGATAGAGACCTCTTGAGTTCGAGGATGGCGACCACATATTTATATGGGTATCACCTCGATGAGTTGTACAAATATTTGGCCGAGGCATCAAGTTATCTCCGAGATTTATCAGACCTTTCCAGGTATTCAGCAGAGTTGGTGAGGTGGCATACCGTTTGGATCTTACAACTCAATTGCACCAAGAGCACGACGTTTTCCATGTATCCAAGCTGAGGACATACATGCATTACCCTTCTCACATCATAGACCATGGGGAGCTGGACGTTGATAATGGGACATCTTTTATGGAGGTTCCAGTGGAGATTGATGATTGACAGGAGTGGGTCCTTCGTGGACGATCGATACCTCTGGTGCACGTACGTTGGCTGCATGGAAACCTCCAGGAGAGCACATGGGAGTGGGAGGCTCAGATGCATGCTTAGTACCCCCATTTTTTTCCTTAGTTCGAGTTGTAGCTTATGGCGACGTAAATCCCTGAGGTGGGGATAATGTAATGATCCATAATTTCCATGGAAATTTTCTTATTAAAAAAATGGGAATTTTACGAGTCCGTGAAAACTGATGGTGCATAATTATTATTCCCCGTGTTCCCAGAATAATGTTCTGAAGTTTTTTCAGGTACGTTCAATAAACGTATGAGTGGGATTTTATAACTTTTGAACCAGTTATTGGAATTCAAATCCTAATGCACCATTGAAATTGTAGTGCCGGTAATTGCTTAAAGAGATTTTCAACTTGACGGTAGTTGGTCAAAAATAAATTTTAGATTTTGGGTTATCCTGGAAAAAAATAATAAAATAAAGTGAGTTACACTTTTTTTATAGAGCTTCCATGTGAGTGTTGGCGGTTAAAACTTCCTCATGGGAGTTGGAGGTGGGACCAGCACACCTTAACCTCCCATGAGAGGTTATGGTGGTGGGGCCCACCCAAACATAACATCCCTTTTGAATAATAGGGGTGGGGAACACCTGACCCCTATTAATGGGAGGAGAGTATAACATCTCAACTCTCCATCATTAATGAGGGAGAGAAACTTGACAACACCTAATTAATTTGGACAACTCTCCTGCATTAATTTTGTGGAGCCTTTAATTAAATTCACCAATTTGAATTTGGGACAACAATTAAATAATATATTGACTTAATCCGCTAATTTTTGTTTGAATTTTTCATTTTGTGGAGATTGGGGGAAAAGGATATATTGGGTGAAAATGAATTTTCCAACGAAGAACACTTCTTCCACCAATGAAGAATAATCCTCAATTGGAACAAGGGAGGAAGCATCGTCCTTGAAAAACGCCAATGACGTCATCCTCAACTTCTTCATCTTCTTTCCTGACATTAATAAATCGACGTCCGCCTTTCCGTGACATCATCAAGGAACAATGAATCCATGGCAGGGGTTCAAGTTATTTAATTGTTGTGCGCCCTTTGTTTTCCATCGTGGTTTAAAATTAGATGACGCTTGGTATCACCCTAACATGGAGGGTGTGGGCTAAAAAAACACGGTCCGACCATTCCGCCTTTCTTATAGACATTAGAACCAAACTTAGCATAAGTTCGAGATGAGAGTCTCTCGTCAGCTTTGTTTGAGGATTGATGGTGACGACCCGAGGAGTGCGTGCCTTCTTCCAGAACAAGAATCGGGCTACCGGAACTCATCCGGTGATCCGCGGAATGTTCACAGAGAATGGAACATAAATTGACACTACATGGATGGTGATGGTGCAAGAATGCCACCGGAGGAGTAACCCACGGCGGACGGACCATGACAATTCAGCTGCGGCCGGCGAGAGGCCGACCGCGATGGATGTCGGCGGCCCAAGACACCGGGTCACCGAAGAAGGAACAGTGAAACCATGAATGAGGGCCACAGCCCCTAGCGGTGGAAATGCAGCGGTAGCCGATGCTTGGCCAAACGCGGTGAAGATAGGCAGCCCGAGCCACCGGGTCCTTGGAGGTGGTGCGACGCAACAATGCTGTGATGTAGGCGGCTGGCCTCTTGGCCAACCGGGAGGAGCGGGTCCCACGTGACGTGGACCGACACCATGTGGCATCGGTTTGATTCACACCCGAATAGCTAAGCCTTCTGGGATCTAGGGGGCATGAACTCCCCCTGTATGTGGCTACGGTGGACCCCACGGGCTGCCGGGCTAGACCCAGTGCGAGCGAGAACCAGCGCAGGCTGAACCCAGCGCGGGCTGAACCTAGTGTCGGCTAGGCCATCCTTGGGGGCCGGGATGCCTCTGCGGACCTGGTCGGACTCATGGATAGGGTCATACCCCAGTTCGGACCTGTTTGATCCGATTTCACCTTTTTTCCCATAACATGGGCAACGTGTATTCGATTGATGAATCGTCTACTGCGACGGAAAGCTTGGAGTGAGGCAATTATTTTGGAATACCCCAATTGAGGTTTGGACATAGTTTGTGTATGGTCGGGTTGGATTGAAGCTAAATCCAATAGGGTCCTCGGAATGGAAATTCCAATAACTCTTTGACTGGGCATCCAATTGACACGCCATCAGTGTGGGTAAGAGAGCTCCAACTACTGTTCCTAGATCTTGTGTGGGTCTGATAGTTCTAACTGCTGGTCCTAGATCCTATGTGGGTCTGACAGCTTAGATGATTCATTGGGTATATATGATCATCTCTATCTCTACATTAGTTGTATACCTATGTGAGCTGAAATAGTGGATTAGGTTTTTTCCTCATGACTGAGATGGGTTATTTGATAACTTAGATATATATATGTGCATATACATATGTAATGTCTACCAGTTTATTTCATAATCGTTGATTTTATCCTTGGTGGATTTTTAGAGACCATGGTCTACTTGGGGCCCCTACTGAGTATTGTTATACTCACCCCTGTGCGGGCTATGCCTGCACCTCATTGTGTTTGATGTAGATGACAGATAATGTTGATCGAGGCTGATTGTATGAGGACTGGACGGTACCCGGAGGTGGACCTCATGAACAGAAGATACCTAGAAGAGAATGACAGATAAGGAGTGCTGAGGAGGATATCAGTACCTACCTTTCAGGTAAGATCTGTGGTGGATGATCCAGGAGCTGTTTTTTACATTTCAGCTGTTTGTCCCTTTTTCAGTTGTACTTGTACTTTTACAGTTGGGATTGTATTTCCGGACCCCTTTACTTTTCATCACTCTCTTATTATATTGTTTTTCTTAGTGTTTTGTATTCAACTGTGTATTCTATTGTGTCTGTTATTCAGTTATAAAGGAAATTCCTTCCAAGTTTAGGGATTTATGCCTTTGGTGCTAGTCACCAGCCCCTGAGCTATGGAAGGAGGGCTTGGGGTAGTCGCGACACGAGCCCTGGGGGACGGGTAATGAAAATAACATAGGCTCCTTATGTTCTATGATATGTATAATAACCAAAACTATTAGAAATTAAATTCCATTATGAATATATTCCATATTAAAAAATGTTATTTTGGACTATAAAAAAATATAGTCATATTTTTTATTTTGTAAATAGAAGAACAATATCATAACAAATTATAATATATATTCTATAATATGGATATTATGACTAGTATATATTAGGTGTTGTGGGTAACTATAAAAAAAATTACAGAAAAATGACAGCCTTTACAAATAACATCATACCATTTGAAACCCATTTTCTGGAGATTCTAATGGAGATGGAATCAGTAGGATTTACCTTGGAAATTCTCATGGAATGATTTAGAAACTAATATTTCATATAAAAACATTATTGGGATAATTTCATGCTTATTGAGATCATGACCCAAAAAATGTTCACCAAAGCACCCAGACAATGAAATATAATTTCACACCTTACACTATAGGAATGCAACGGTATAATATGAGGTCCGGTATATGTACCCTTATATGTTTAATTTATATATTTTCATTTTAATAAAAAAATTATATTTATTATTTTATATTAATTTATTATATATATAAATATAAATATTTGATGAGTTTGATAATAATTTTATATTTATATGAAGAAATAAAAATATTATTTTTTGGAAATATATAGTTTTAGTTAGGAATATTTTTTTTATAAATACACGAATTTTTGAAATAAGTTTAATTTTCATGAAATATTATTATTAAATATTATTTATTTATAATTTTTAGACAATTGAATATAGTGATTTTATTTTCATTCTCATATAGTTAGTAAATAAATTAGCGACAAATAAACTAGTGTTTTATAGTAAACATGGATTGGTATTTAAAGGTGTAAATTATATTATTTAATAAAATATTCCTAATAAATTAAACAATATTTTTGAAATTAGAACATTTAAATTAGCCATTGGTGATGTTTTACTAATTATCTAAGAGAGTAAATTGTTTGGTAAAAAATAAAAATAGTATAATTATATGGTATGGTTTACAAAATCAATACATCCCCAAAGTGGAGTAATACATACTATAAAGGGAATCCATGAAAAAAAATATTTGCACATAAAAATAATATTTGATTTAATTTATTTGATTACTCATTAATTATTTATGAACTTGAATCACTTCAACATCATAAATGGTATTATTTTAATTAGTTCTAGACATATAAAAATAAAATAATAAAAATCACTTCTCTTTGGTAGAATCCATGGGTAAAAACCATTATATGGTTTTATTGATTATTTTTTATCTTGGAGTCCAAATAATTATTTTTGATATTAATGAGTAATTTTCCCTCATTTTTTATAAATAAAAACCAAACCTCGAATTCTCTTCACTAAAAACCCATTGATAACTATTTTTCTTTCCCTATAAAACACTAAATTCTACCCAAGATGTTCCCATTATCATATAAAGCACCCCTAAATATTTTATATGATCCCTATCATGCCATGGATTTCCCTCCTCTTCAACATTACTCTTATAGGTTCATTGTATGATTCCATTTGATTTCCAATTTTTTAAATTGGATTATTTTTTATGAATCCCTTTAATGTCTTTACGATGTCCATGTAATGAGAAAAAATATTTCTCTTTCATTAACCACTTCCATGAACCATTATATAAAATTATTATGCTACAAAAATGATCCTGCCAATTTTTATGCCAAAATTTAATTTTGTGAATCCACATCCACCTTTACAGAAATGTTTATTCACCTTGAATTACATATCCTTTAGTGAATTGGAAATTCCATTTATTTAAACCACATGCCATAAATAATGGGATTAAAATTTTTAAAACACATTCTTTTGTTCTATCATCTTTTTTTCACACATGTCCATGTTCACTATATGAATGTAACTGGTGGGAATAAAATTATATATCATTCTAATGTATTGGTTAATTTTTTCAACTCATTAGATACCATGTAAGGTGAATGGAAAGTCCATCTAAACATGCTAGGTCATTATGTATTGGAGAATATACTTTACTTATTCTTATTGTAACGACCCAAAGTTTCATTAATGGAAAATCCCTCTTGATCCAGTTAAATGTTTCTTTATGAAAAATGTTTTTATAAGATGTCAACTTCTTTAAGTTTTACGTTAAGATTTGTGACCGTTACTTTTATAGTCGTTGAACAGTGATCATCTGGGTAGTTTAAATATAAGTCTTTAACGAACCAATTCTCTACTCAGACAAAGGAAGCGATGGCCTCATCCAGTAGAATTGCCCCTTACGAAGCCCATTTGTCGGAGCTCGGAAAGGAGGTGGCGTCTTTGGGCTTTTCCCTTGACCAAGCCCAAGCTGAGCTTCATCAAGTCAAGCTCGAACGTGATCGTCTACGGGAAAAATGGAAGTTGATAGAGATTACCACTCCAGCGATGTTATCCGAGCAACCCCAAGAGTTTGTCACCATCGCACACCTTACCCTTAGGTCTTATGCGGCTATTTTAAGGGGTTATGTAACAAATAAGTAGCACCATGTTCCTGTACATTATTTTTGTATATAATAATGAATATAATTTCTAGTCATTTTTGATGCATTGTAATTAGTTTTTAAAGTACAAATGATGTTTTTAGTTATTATTTAATTAAGAATTATATTTTATTAAAATAAAGGATTTTTGAATTAAATAATATTTTAATAAAATATTATTATTAATATTAAATTAATTTTTATTAAATATAAATGATCTTATAATTTTATGAATGCAATTTAAATTTTTATTAAGGTTTGAAAGCCATTTCTGTCAAAACCCGTGAATTTTTATAAATGTCGGTTTTTATTTTAAAAGTTAAAATTCACATATTTAGAAAATTATTTAGATAAAATAAATATTATTTTTGGAATCAGGACGTCGAAATTATCCAACGGTGAATTTTTCATA
Source organism: Viscum album (assembly GCA_963277665.1). Taxonomy (NCBI): domain Eukaryota; kingdom Viridiplantae; phylum Streptophyta; class Magnoliopsida; order Santalales; family Viscaceae; genus Viscum; species Viscum album. The sequence continues at coordinate 603,012,067 of OY728128.1, forward strand.
ATTTTCTGAGACAGTCAAATTTTTGGGTAAAAATTAAATACCATTTAAATATATAATGTGTTTTATGACATCATAATGACCCAATGGTGATGTAATAAAATACCATAATCCTTATGTTCGGCCAATATGTGTTTTATCAATAAAATAATGAGGTTTTGGGTTTGTTTGACTCACTTTTCAAAGCATTAATGGAGCCCTCAAGACTTATTCAACACTTTGCCTTTTTAAATTAATTTCCATGGGAGTGTGACTCACCTCCACATAAGCAACCCTAATTTTTTAATAAGTTCGGAACTTGGCCTTGTAAAATATTGTTTTCCTCTTCCCTTTTCCAGAAACCATGGGCAAATACCATGGGATGGTTTGTGGTTTGGATTATTTTAATATAAGGGGTCCCAAACCTAAATAATAAAGAATTCTCTCACCTTTCCTATATAAACCCACCCAAGCTCCCACTTCCTCCTCACCCAAAGCCCTTGAAGTTCGTCCAAAATCTGCCCTACTCTCTCTAGAATCCTCTCAAGGTGCCCCAAGCTCCCAAGAAGCCTCTCACAAGCCTCTCTCTAGCCTTTGGAAGCACACTTCCAAGTAAGGGTTTTTCTTCATTTCTCATTTTTGTCAATTTTCTTTAAGTTGTATTGCCCTTTTAATTTAATTTATGAATGTTGGGGTATGGTTTCGCACCTCTCCCATACTGCCCTCTTATTGTTTGAATGATGGGAGACCTCTTTCTCTCTCATTAAATGCCTCCCATGTACACCCGTTACTATGCCGAAATTCCGAAAGGAACCTTTTTCTCCTCTTCTATATTCAAGAAATACTTTTGTATCATGAATCTAAATTCCTTTTCAATTGTTGGGACATGTATCTATATGAACTTCTTACTGTCCATTACATGTAAATATGATGAGGAACCTCTTTCTCTCTCATCAGCCTTTTTTATGAATTCTTATGTCACGCCGTTACGCTGCCGAAATCACACCGATTTTCTAAGCCAATATCATTGTGTAGTGAATACCATGCCCATTTCTCCATCAATGGTATTCACCTTTATGCACGTTTACTTATTGATTGTAAAGTTTCATGTATGAATTCCACATTCCTTTATCGTGGAATAAATGATTATGTTTTATGAATCCATGTTTTATGATCCATGTGGCACACTTATGCACGAAATGAAATGTTTAAGAAGGGTGCGCCCTGATAGCGCTCCAATGCATTGGGTAAAGTATAGTATCATGATACGTCATGTGCAATGAGTGTTTACTCATGCTAATTCAAGTGCAACGAGGGTTTACTCGTGCTTCAAGTGCAATGAGGGTTTACTCATGCTCCATGTGCAATGAGCCTTGGCTCATGCTAATTCAATGATAAGTGTTGTTGCCACATTTCCATGTTATGATTATCATGCTTTATCATGCCTTTATGTTCATGTCTCTCTTATGCTCTATTGATATGCCTATTGCCTAACATGTATTTTACTCCTCATGTTATTCATTGTGTACTCCCTTACTGGGCTTTATAGCTCACCCTTTTCTTATGCATGTCCTCAGGTTATCCCATGAAATGATAAGTACGAAGGAATGTAGTGGTCATGTAAAGGAAGTTTTCAATAAGGATGTTGTATTTCATGTTTAAATTTTTATGTAATGATCCTAAGCCCCAAAGACACTAAACCTCTCGATCTTCATTGTTGTATCAAGTGAAGTTTTATGTAATAAAGCATGTTTAAGTTGTAATAAAAAGTAGGGTTGTCATAGTTGGTATCAGAGGATAGGTTTAGTTATTTTTGGGATTAGGAAACCCTAGTAAAGTTGGAGACATGGTGTTGTTATGCATATCTCCATGGAAGAAGGTCATGAGGTTTGGGAAGAAAGGGAAGTTAAGTCCAAGGTACATCGGCCCCTTCGAGATTCTTGATCGTGTTGGGGCTGTGGCCTATCGACTAGCACTTCCACCTACTATGGCCAAGGTGCATGATATATTCCATGTATCCCTCTTAAGGAAGTACATACCAGACCCTTCACATGTACTCTCTTCCGAGGTGGTACAATTAGAAGACGATCTTTCTTATGAGGAGCAACCAGTGAAGATCTTAGATCGTAGAGAAAAAGTTCTACGAAATAAGACAATGCCCCTCGTCAAGGTGTTGTGGAGAAACCACAAGTTTGAAGAAGCAACTTGGGAGTTGGAGGATATGATGAAGCTAAGTTACCCACATTTGTTTTAGTGTGGGAAAAGGAAAATTTCAAGGGCGAAATTTCTTAAGGGGGGAATGTTGTAACGACCCAAAGTTTCATTAATGGAAAATCCCTCTTGATCCAGTTAAATGTTTCTTTATGAAAAATGTTTTTATAAGATGTCAACTTCTTTAAGTTTTACGTTATGATTTGTGACCGTTACTTTTATAGTCGTTGAACAGTGATCATCTGGGTAGTTTAAATATAAGTCTTTAACGAACCAATTCTCTACTCAGACAAAGGAAGCGATGGCCTCATCCAGTAGAATTTCCCCTTACGAAGCCCATTTGTCGGAGCTCGGAAATGAGGTGGCGTCTTTGGGCTTTTCCCTTGACCAAGCCCAAGCTGAGCTTCATCAAGTCAAGCTCGAACGTGATCGTCTACGGGAAAAATAGAAGTTGATAGAGATTACCACTCGAGCGATGTTATCCGAGCAACCCCAAGAGTCTGTCACCATCGCACACCTTACCCTTAGGTCTTATGCGGCTATTTTAAGGGGTTATGTAACAAATAAGTAGCACCATGTTCATGTACATTATATTTGTATATAATAATGAATATAATTTCTAGTCATTTTTGATGCATTGTAATTAGTTTTTAAAGTGCAAATGATGTTTTTAGTTATTATTTAATTAAGAATTATATTTTATTAAATTAAAGGATTTTTGAATTAAATAATATTTTAATAAAATATTATTATTAATATTAAATTAATTTTTATTAAATATAAATGATCTTATAATTTTATGAATGCAATTCAAATTTTTATTAAGGTTTGAAAGCCATTTCTGTCAAAACCCGTGAATTTTTATAAATGTCGGTTTTTATTTTAAAAGTGAAAATTCAAATATTTAGAAAATTATTTAGATAAAATAAATATTATTTTTGGAATCAGGACATCGAAATTATCCAACGGTGAATTTTTCATAATTTTCTGAGACAGTCAAATTTTTGGGTAAAAATTAAATACCATTTAAATATATAATGTGTTTTATGACATCATAATGACCCAATGGTGATGTAATAAAATACCATAATCCTTATGTTCGGCCAATATGTGTTTTATCAATAAAATAATGAGGTTTTGGGTTTGTTTGACTCACTTTTCAAAGCATTAATGGAGCCCTCAAGACTTATTCAACACTTTGCCTTTTTAAATTAATTTCCATGGGAGTGTGACTCACCTCCACATAAGCAACCCTAATTTTTTAATAAGTTCGGACCTTGGCCTTGTAAAATATTGTTTTCCTCTTCCCTTTTCCAGAAACCATGGGCAAATACCATGGGATGGTTTGTGGTTTGGATTATTTTAATATAAGGGGTCCCAAACCTAAATAATAAAGAATTCTCTCACCTTTCCTATATAAACCCACCCAAGCTCCCACTTCCTCCTCACCCAAAGCCCTTGAAGTTCGTCCAAACTCTGCCCTACTCTCTCTAGAATCCTCTGAAGGTGCCCCAAGCTCCCAAGAAGCCTCTCACAAGCCTCTCTCTAGCCTTTGGAAGCACACTTCCAAGTAAGGGTTTTTCTTCCTTTCTCATTTTTGTCAATTTTCTTTAAGTTGTATTGCCCTTTTAATTTAATTTATGAATGTTGGGGTATGGTTTCGCACCTCTCCCATACTGCCCTCTTATTGTTTGAATGATGGGAGACCCCTTTCTCCCTCATTAAATGCCTCCCATGTACACCCGTTACTATGCCGAAATTCCGAAAGGAACCTTTTTCTCCTCTTCTATATTCAAGCAATACTTTTGTATCATGAATCTAAATTCCTTTTCAATTGTTGGGACATGTATCTATATGAACTTCTTACTGTCCATTACATGTAAATATGATGAGGAACCTCTTTCTCTCTCATCAGCCTTTTTTATGAATTCTTATGTCACGCCGTTACGCTGCAGAAATCACACCGATTTTCTAAGCCAATATCATTGTGTAGTGAATACCATGCCCATTTCTCCATCAAGGGTATTCACCTTTATGCACGTTTACTTATTGATTGTAAAGTTTCATGTATGAATTCCACATTCCTTTATCGTGGAATAAATGATTATGTTTTATGAATCCATGTTTTATGATCCATGTGGCACACTTATGCATGAAATGAAATGTTTAAGAAGGGTGCGCCCTGATAGCGCTCCAATGCATTGGGTAAAGTATAGTATCATGATACGTCATGTGCAATGAGTGTTTACTCATGCTAATTCAAGTGCAACGAGGGTTTACTCGTGCTTCAAGTGCAATGAGGGTTTACTCATGCTCCATGTGCAATGAGCCTTGGCTCATGCTAATTCAATGATAAGTGTTGTTGCCACATTTCCATGTTATGATTATCATGCTTTATCATGCCTTTATGTTCATGTCTCTCTTATGCTCTATTGATATGCCTATTGCCTAACATGTATTGTACTCCTCATGTTATTCATTGTGTACTCCCTTACTGGGCTTTATAGCTCACCCTTTTCTTATGCATGTCCTCAGGTTATCCCATGCAATGATAAGTACGAAGGAATGTAGTGGTCATGTAAAGGAAGTTTTCAATAAGGATGTTGTATTTCATGTTTAAATTTTTATGTAATGATCCTAAGCCCCAAAGACACTAATCCTCTCGATCTTCATTGTTGTATCAAGTGAAGTTTTATGTAATAAAGCATGTTTAAGTTGTAATAAAAAGTAGGGTTGTCATAGTTGGTATCAGAGGATAGGTTTAGTTATTTTTGGGATTAGGAAACCCTAGTAAAGTTGGAGACATGGTGTTTTTATGAATATCTCCGTGGAAGAAGGTCATGAGGTTTGGGAAGAAAGGGAAGTTAAGTCCAAGGTACATCGGCCCCTTCGAGATTCTTGATCGTGTTGGGGCTGTGGCCTATCGACTAGCACTTCCACCTACTATGGCCAAGGTGCATGATGTCTTCCATGTATCCCTCTTAAGGAAGTACATACCAGACCCTTAACATGTACTCTCTTCCGAGGTGGTACAATTAGAAGATGATCTTTCTTATGAGGAGCAACCAGTGAAGATCTTAGATCGTAGAGAAAAAGTTCTACGAAATAAGACAATGCCCCTCGTCAAGGTGTTGTGGAGAAACCACAAGTTTGAAGAAGCAACTTGGGAGTTGGAGGATATGATGAAGCTAAGTTACCCACATTTGTTTTAGTGTGGGAAAAGGAAAATTTCAAGGGCGAAATTTCTTAAGGGGGGAATGTTGTAACGACCCAAAGTTTCATTAATGGAAAATCCCTCTTGATCCAGTTAAATGTTTCTTTATGAAAAATGTTTTTTATAAGATGTCAACTTCTTTAAGTTTTACGTTATGATTTGTGACCATTACTTTTATAGTCGTTGAACAGTGATCATCTGGGTAGTTTAAATATAAGTCTTTAACGAACCAATTCTCTACTCAGACAAAGGAAGCGATGGCCTCATCCAGTAGAATTGCCCCTTACGAAGCCCATTTGTCGGAGCTCAGAAAGGAGGTGGCGTCTTTGGGCTTTGCCCTTGACCAAGCCCAAGCTGAGCTTCATCAAGTCAAGCTCGAACGTGATCGTCTACGGGAAAAATGGAAGTTGATAGAGATTACCACTCGAGCGATGTTATCCGAGAAACCCCAAGAGTCTGTCACCATCGCACACCTTACCCTTAGGTCTTATGCGGCTATTTTAAGGGGTTATGTAACAAATAAATAGCACCATGTTCATGTACATTATTTTTGTATATAATAATGAATATAATTTCTAGTCATTTTTGATGCATTGTAATTAGTTTTTAAAGTACAAATGATGTTTTTAGTTATTATTTAAATAAGAATTATATTTTATTAAATTAAAGGATTTTTGAATTAAATAATATTTTAATAAAATATTATTATTAATATTAAATTAATTTTTATTAAATATAAATGATCTTATAATTTTATGAATGCAATTAAAATTTTTATTAAGGTTTGAAAGCCATTTTTGTCAAAACCCGTGAATTTTTATAAATGTCGGTTTTTATTTTAAAAGTGAAAATTAAAATATTTAGAAAATTATTTAGATAAAATAAATATTATTTTTGGAATCAGGACGTCGAAATTATCCAACGGTGAATTTTTCATAATTTTCTGAGACAGTCAAATTTTTGGGTAAAAATTAAATACCATTTAAATATATAATGTGTTTTATGACATCATAATGACCCAATGGTGATGTAATAAAATACCATAATCCTTATGTTCGGCCAATATGTGTTTTATCAATAAAATAATGAGGTTTTGGGTTTGTTTGACTCACTTTTCGAAGCATTAATGGAGCCCTCAAGACTTATTCAACACTTTGCCTTTTTAAATTAATTTCCATGGGAGTGTGACTCACCTCCACATAAGCAACCCTAATTTTTTAATAAGTTCGGACCTTGGCCTTGTAAAATATTGTTTTCCTCTTCCCTTTTCCAGAAACCATGGGCAAATACCATGGGATGGTTTGTGGTTTGGATTATTTTAATATAAGGGGTCCCAAACCTAAATAATAAAGAATTCTCTCACCTTTCCTATATAAACCCACCCAAGCTCCCACTTCCTCCTCACCCAAAGCCCTTGAAGTTCGTCCAAACTCTGCCCTACTCTCTCTAGAATCCTCTCAAGGTGCCCCAAGCTCCCAAGAAGCCTCTCACAAGCCTCTCTCTAGCCTTTGGAAGCACACTTCCAAGTAAGGGTTTTTCTTCCTTTCTCATTTTTGTCAATTTTCTTTAAGTTGTATTGACCTTTTAATTTAATTTATGAATGTTGGGGTATGGTTTCTCACCTCTCCCATACTGCCCTCTTATTGTTTGAATGATGGGAGACCCCTTTCTCTCTCATTAAATGCCTCCCATGTACACCCGTTACTATGCCGAAATTCCGAAAGGAACCTTTTTCTCCTCTTCTATATTCAAGCAATACTTTTGAATCATGAATCTAAATTCCTTTTCAATTGTTGGGACATGTATCTATATGAAATTCTTACTGTCCATTACATGTAAATATGATGAGGAACCCCTTTCTCTCTCATCAGCCTTTTTTATGAATTCTTATGTCACGCCGTTACGCTGCCGAAATCACACCGATTTTCTAAGCCAATATCATTGTGTAGTGAATACCATGCCCATTTCTCCATCAAGGGTATTCACCTTTATGCACGTTTACTTATTGATTGTAAAGTTTCATGTATGAATTCCACATTCCTTTATCGTGGAATAAATGATTATGTTTTATGAATCCATGTTTTATGATCCATGTGGCACACTTATGCATGAAATGAGATGTTTAAGAAGGGTGCGCCCTGATAGCGCTCCAATGCATTGGGTAAAGTATAGTATCATGATACGTCATGTGCAATGAGTGTTTACTCATGCTAATTCAAGTGCAACGAGGGTTTACTCGTGCTTCAAGTGCAATGAGGGTTTACACATGCTCCATGTGCAATGAGCCTTGGCTCATGCTAATTCAATGATAAGTGTTGTTGCCACATTTCCATGTTATGATTGTCATGCTTTATCATGCCTTTATGTTCATTTGTCTCTTATGCTCTATTGATATGCCTATTGCCTAACATGTATTGTACTCCTCATGTTATTCATTGTGTACTCCCTTACTGGGCTTTATAGCTCACCCTTTTCTTATGCATATCCTCAGGTTATCCCATGCAATGATAAGTACGAAGGAATGTAGTGGTCATGTAAAGGAAGTTTTCAATAAGGATGTTGTATTTCATGTTAAAATTTTTATGTAATGATCCTAAGCCCCAAAGACACTAAACCTCTGGATATTCATTGTTGTATCAAGTGAAGTTTTATGTAATAAAGCATATTTAAGTTGTAATAAAAAGCAGGGTTGTCATACTTATGATGTAATGTTTTATTTTTTACACACATTCTTACAAATCATTTATTTTATCATCTTATTACAGGATTTGATATTTATGACTATGATTATACCATATATATCTCACTACATTCTTCCCCATGACTTGTTGGACCTATTTACTTCATTTTATGCATTGATTATTCCCATACTGGGATTTATACCTCACTAGTATTATATGTACATCCCTAGGTGATCTGATGAAATATTAGAAGATTAATTAATTTTAAGAAAATGAAATCGAGGTTAAAATAATACCTTTGTATCCCATTTTTATTTTATTATTATATTTATCTAATTACCAATACAAACTCGACCTCTTGATATTTTATTATTATGTTATATTTATTTGTTAAATTGTGAAAAATGTTTATAAAGAATTTGTGTTGAAATATTTGGTATTACATATTGGTGTAGATTTTTTTGCAGAATAGGATTAGAAACCTTATTTAGAACAAATGGGACATGAAGAAACATTGGATGACATTGATAACATTTTGTATTGTATAGAGGAAGTAGATTTTAAGAAATAAGATCCATATATTGATATTATAAGTGTATATGGATTTTCCTGGTTGTACCTGATGTTAATAACCCTGAAAATGTGTATTGGGAATTAACTAAATTTGTACATGCTATAAGTCATGGAAGACTCCCTACACAATGTGTTTGACACTCCCATAGGATATGAATTGGTAAATTCTTAATATATTTATGAATTATTGTGAAGGTAACTGAATTGAATTTGAATTATTATGTAAGGAAATAGGAAAAAAATAACATTAAATTTAGAATAAAAATTCATAGGTTAAGGAATACATTTCATTTATGAGTTTTTTCATAATTTTTTACTATTTCCATTTAATTTATTAAATAGTTTGGAAAATTATTCTACTAAATATTTCCCATATATATTGTCGGTTACAAGAAATATGCGGAACCATGTAAACTACCAATATGATGTGAAATATAATGACTAATCAAATTATATATCTGACATAATGGGAGAAAAATTCATGAACACTATTAAAATCATTGTAGGAAAGGCAGTCTAGACCAAATTGTTCCAAACCATTTGTATAGTCTGGAAAATGTTGGTTAGTTTGGTGTTTTAATAGGACTATCCCATCGGTTCTTCTTAAACCGTTGGTATAGTGCAGTGTAAAGTTAAGTATACCAATGGTTTCAATACAATCATTTTTATATAGACTTATTTCATAGTTTACCGAAAGTTGATAAACAATTGGTATAGAGTTCTACCAAAGTTTTATTAAAACCATTGGTAAAAATATTGTATTCAACACTATAACAACGATTTAAAACAATTGTTATATGGAATTTATAGAATTCTACATAATAGCTAGTAAACTCCCCTCCATAATATACATATATATACAACACTTAAAACAACACAAAGAATACACCTGAATACAACACATAAATCATCAAAAAAGTTCACCACTATAATAGAACATAAAAATAACAGACTCCCCTCAGTACATAATGTATAATGCTTTTTTGGTTCAACCACTTTTAGATACTATAAAACTATTCTCAAATTAAGTAGTCAAAAATGATATGAATAAATGTGGTTTTAGTCTGAACACTATATCACTACACCTTATGTCACAGTATAATCCACCTAAATCATTTTATATAGGGATTTTTCATTCCAACCATTTCATGTACCACAATATAGTATTAACCATTTCAATCTTTTTAAGAGAACCAATCTTCCAATTAACTCATTTTAATCTATTTAGTGTAGAAATCATGAAATATTTAATTTACTCAAAATAGTCAAAAATATTTTATCACAGAGTATTCAATTTCATTTTTGGATCATAGATACACACCATAATCGTGTGTTTTCTACTACCCCACCACATAATTGAAACTTATTTTTTGGAAAATGACATAAAAATGTTGATTTATTATTTATAAAATCACGTTTACTTCTCATAGAAGTTTTATATATGTTTTTGGATATAAAGATAGTGTAATAAGGCCACCATAAATTCATTATTCTCCAAAATTACTTCCAATATTCTTCTAATAATATTCAATAAATCTTGTAACTTATAATGAACTTCACCTAACCTAAAATAATATAAATAAATTGAGATAGAATACGAGTCACATATTACAGATGTGTTGACAATAAACTCAAACACCAATGCCATTTACTCATATCCACGTTATATTCACATAAAAAACATTCCACTTTTGAAAACCATCTCTTCTAAGGATTTAATTAACATATCTAAAACTTTTAGTATTTAATAGTCTCCAAAAAGTTCTTCTCAATAGTTTCTTTTTTTGGATTTTTTTACAAACCATTATATTCCAACAACCACCAAATCCATTAGGTTTCTGTCAACCCAAAAAACATAAATCACACAATCAAAAAAGAATTTAACCATCATTTGATCATTATATTCCTACATCAGTGAAATAAATTACATGATTCATACATGACAAGGAACATAATACTAATGTAGACAATATATAAAATACCACATTGGACTGCAAAACACCTGAAAATAATCTACAACCATATGCCAAAACAATTCAGAATAATGATGAATACAACACATAGAAAAAAAACTCATACAATACTAGGGAAAAACACCACATTGGAGAAAACACCACACTATAAATACACATGAAAATACAGGCAATGTACAATAAAATTATAGGTAAAAATACAGCACTAGAAATCACAACATGCCACTTTAATACATACGATGAAAAGGATGGTATCCACACCAAAAAAAGGATGATATCCAAACCAAAGTTAACCCTAGTGAAAAAGAACATTGGACAAGTTAGTAAATGGAAATACATCTTTGTTTTTTTGCTAATATTGATTGATTAGTTTAGTATTGAAAACACTTGAATGATGTTTTATAATAGGTTCTTGGTGATAGTTACTAATTTTTATAGACGCATTTAAATAAAGGGTTGTAATGAAATTGAGTAGAATGCTTACTAAAATAAAGATTAAAGAATCAATCCTTGAATTTATGGATGAAGGGAGCCATCATCATCACCCTGCTAGTGAGAAACCAATCTCCTTTGGAAAGTGGGAATGAGACTAGAACAAAATGGTGTCCCATAATGTAAATCAAAAAATACAATGAATCTTAGTATTATTACTAAGAAGTGGTGTAATAATAACTAATAAGATCATGTTCTTTATCCTAGAGTTTGAGTGTATACATTGGTGGATCTTGTGACTCACTAAAGGTTTCCTGGGTAGTGTGAAGGGCCATTGGGGATCTATTGAGAGTCTAATACACATCACTGTGAAGGAATTATTTTCCATAATGTTGTAAAATTATGGGTCTATGGATACTTCCACAAGCATGTCCTTGAGTAGTGGAACAGTACACACCACTGTATCCTAGAAAAGATGTCATCTCACTATGATCTATTAGATTGAAACTATAGTAGGTTCCAAAATAATATTTGACCCAAAAATATGATTATTGAAATAGGAAATTTTGATTATGGTTGGAAATTCTAGAATATCAATCATACTCATGGAATAAGTAAAAGTTATTCCATAATGTAGATAAAAGAGGGAGGATTTACTGCCTAATTATTATCATGATCCATACCCTCAAGATATATAATTACTATCTTTCTCTAGACATAAATAATTTCATTGGTCGAATGACCATCCCTACGAAATGTTGAGGATTTGAGGAGTTTTATAAGACTAAACAAATCCTCCCTGGCACTACAGGATACTAAAAACCAAATAACCTAATTACTGTATAAAAAAGATGAAAATACATTAGTAAAAGGTGTTGTGATTAAATCTATATAGTATTTAGGCTACCTAATTCTAGCATAATGTGACCTACCTAATCACATATATATTTAGGGACAACAAATCATCAAATATCAAATGTTAGTAATATCAATAAAAATTTTAACTAATCAATTTGTCCCTCATCACCATAACTATCATCACCATAAACATCAGACTCATCCTCATCCCCATCCCTATCCCCATCATTGTCCCTATCCTCATATGTATCCTTATCCTTGGACTCATCCTCACCATCTACCTCCACCTCGACCTCAACATCATCCTCGTCCATAGACTCTTCTTTTCCACCATCATCACTAGGAACAACATTTTCTCAAACACCACTAGGAAAACCAACTGGTTCACTATATAATTAATTCATTGATGGTATATATTCATCACAAGATTCACTATCCTTTATAGGAAGTGATGGACATAAAACATTCATTAGTTTCATAAATTCTGTGTTTTCCCTATAAACATATTCATCCACCTGTTTGACCTTTTTTTGCCTTTTAGGACCGTGCATTAACCTTTTATAACTATGTGGTACCAAAAATGGTACCTGGAGATGTCCAATACCTCGTCAGCACTATACTCCCCCTAGGTTGGTAGCGTACTCTGCCAAGGTGCTCATCTCCCAACACATGATGTAAGTGATCATTTGTCCTAAAATTGTCATGATTTTTAGCATAAAGGGCCTCCAAAGTAGAATGTTAAAAATATAAATAGATTATTAAGTTAAAAAATAGATATTAAAATTTGAAATTAACTAAGTAAAATTTACAATCTTATTCGGTACAAGTTTGTTAATCACACTTCAATCTTTTTTCTTTCTACTTGAGCAAAACAATTTTTCTCGAGGCACATTTCCTTCGATGTTCTATACCTTCCTCTATAATGACTTTGAATGTATAAAGACATAATTTAAAATAGGTTAACAATAATTAATCTCATTACTAGAAACTATATCCGAACTTTATAAGTCAAATAAATTAAAGAGGAAACAATAGAAAGTGCAAGCCCTAAAGAAATATTATAAACAACTGTCGTACCTGCTTAATCTCATGATCTAACATCATAGTATTACCCAAAGTGTGGAAGTATTTTTTCGCATCAAAGTTTTATTTTTAATTTCTTAGGATAAATCCTAAATAAAATCCAATAATAAAAAAATCTTATTAATGAAAAACATGAAAATTTTAATTTAAAAACCTCAATTTTGAATAGCACATTAAACATGATAGTCATCCAATGAGTAATCATTTGTTGATAATATTCTATTGTAAAATCATTCTTGATAGGTACTTCCAATATATCTATTCCAAATAAGGAACTCCATCCAATATACAAATCGTGTTTATAGTCTCTCCAAAGATCACATAATTCCCTTAGAAGTGTTGGCCATGTACCCTCACAATCGGGAAAAATAAACCGAAGTTGAAAACAAAATATTAATGCATATAAATAAAAAAATAATATTAGATTAAATAAAATATATTTTTCATATCCATATCTGTGACCAAGTATTATCCTTGACTTAATTTGGAAGTTGTCTCAATGAGAGCGGGATGGAAGGAATGATGTCAGAGTATTTGACAAGTGTCACAAAAAACACCGACATTGTTGCCCAGTTTTTTGATAATTTGGTTGTCTTTGTTGTATTCCACCATCAACTACGTAAGAAAATTCCACACCATACACAAGTATGTACTCCCCCACTGACTATTAGTAAATTTAGCTTTTATGAAACAAAAACAAATATTATATCAATATATGTTATAATGAAAATAAATTATGGAATAATTTTTTTAAGGGTTCTAAAATATACCTCTCGAAGTCTGATCAATGGGTGCCATTGGAACTATAGTAAATAATGTAACATGACCATGTACAAGAGTAGTGTGTCCTAGTGTATGCTCCATAGGCATATACTAAGTTGGAATAGGAGTCAAAGAATGAATCTAGAATCTCATATTGAAAAAAGTATATGGTAAAGAAGATGACATGGATGGATGACCAAATTCATAATATGGATTAGGAGTGGGAATCATCCTTAGATATGGTAAACATATGTGAGGAGGCTTAGATTTAAGGGCTGGTGAAAACATGGGATTTTGAAATATCCCATGTGTCCCTAACGACACAGGTTTATCAGAATGTGTCGAAGGTGGTACATCAGAGGGAGGGGCAAGGTCTAATCGGGTACACTAACTACAGTTCCTAGCTCTCGTACCACCCCCATACCACCAACCTATTTACTAGGACCACTTATAGGATGATTTTTGAATAAATGGAACCTATGTGGAAGATCCTGTAAAAAAGTTTAAAACAAAACTATTCACATTACATTATATATATATATATATATATTTTAAATGAAGTACTCAAAACAAGAACTAATGGAGGAATTCTGATATCATTCATTCGGAGACTGTTTTCCATCATCTTTTTTCTTTACCACTCCTCAATATATTTCATTTCCTTAATTTGAATATTATATATAAGTAATTAGAAAAGTATAACTAATGTGTAACCCAAAAAGAAAAAATCTGAGACATGACTTATTTCTCTTCGGTCATTTGGTTCATATTTTTGGTTATGTAATTTAGCAAATTTTTTGTTCTATAATTATTGGAATTTATTTTTCTTGTATCAATAAGTTTAATATGTCCAATTTAATAACAAATATTTTTTATTCTAATTTAATTGTCTCAGTTTTTTTTGGTTTTGTAGGTTTGTATATAGTTAAATTTAATATAGGAAAATGCAACTCAAATAAAACTGCAAACAATAAACATTGAAAAATTACATTAAAGTCTAGTATGATACTAAATATTTTTAATAAATTTTAAATGATTTTTACTATTAGCAACCTTAACTACCCAAGTTGAGTTAATCTAAAATAACTAAAAACATGAGTAAACACGCGTACTAATGAACTCACGAATGGTGATTTTTAAAAGTAACAACCTTAATAACTGAAGCCGAGCTTAAATAAAATATTCCATTAGCATAATAATTTTTTGGGACTAATCAAATATACATGGGTCAAATAAAGACATTTTAATTCGATTAAGTTGGTTTGGTATATCCTAAGAGTACTCTAATAGAAGGGTTGGAGTAGTGTGATCTTTTCCACAAGTAATAGTATCATATTTATGAGATACTTCTTCAACCTATATCCATTGATAAGCTCCTGAGCCTTATACTGGTTGGTCAGGACTCCTTATGTGCATCCAGGAGACCCGGGATCATATCAAGGTGGAGGCATAATTTACGGTTACTATAACAGGATTTGTAGCAGTACTGTAGTAGGTACTGTTTGGAACTGTAACACTCAGTACAATTCCCCTATTTGAGAATTAGGGCCTCTAATTTGGTCCCCATGTAATTTAAGGCCTTCAGGCCACCTAGGAATTTGTGTTAGTAAGGCCATCGGGCCACCTTAAGGCCTTCAGACCACCTTAAGTGCAGATGCAAACCAGAAAACCTACAAGGAACCAGATCTATAAGGAGGATGAGAAAGGATATTTCACTATAATAGAAGTAAAAAATATTGGAAAGAAGAGAGGATATGTCACCTGACATCAGGAAAATCCTGTGAATTCACGGGAAAGCCTATCCAAATAGCCATCTGAAGGTGGAGCGCTTATTTCATGATGAAGATGCTTGGGTGGAGAAGTTCCAAGTTGTTTTTCTGGGTTGAATGTAATGTTTGAATCCTACAAGAAATGAATTCCTCTAAGGCCTATAAGCCATGTAATGCTTATGCCTATAGGGCTTTTAAGGGTTGAACCTCATCCCTTGAAAGGTGGATTATCAAAATCAATTAAAAATGAAGGCCTTCGGGCCATTGGAGCAAATCCATTGATAATTATTTTTTTCATTTCTCCTTTATTAACTAAAAAACACTAAATAGATACCCATTAGTGATGGTCAATGGGACTTACCCTATGTAATTAAGTTCATATAGCATTAATTTAAGTCTTGAGTTGTAGAGAAATATATTTTCTCTTGGTTGGAAGTAACTTTGTTGAATCAACAAGTTTTGTGCTACTCTTTTTCTCTCCAAGTAAATTTTGGAATTTTAAAATAATTATCTCGTTATTTAATTTTGTTCTTGAATATCTAGTCCTATTTCATATCCCACCTTTTATATATCCATATTTATCTCTTTAACATACAAATAATATTTATTTTCTATCTCTACATGCTTATGATAACTATTCTATTTGATAAATTTGTATCAAATCATTCCATTTGAGGTTTGTAATCAATTCTATAAACCCACACGGTGTCTTACAACCTTTTGCTCATATATTTTCTGTCTAACTTTTCTGCCTTCTCCAAGATTCTTTTAATATCACTTTTAAAAAATTCAACATTTTTATTAGATTTTCTATAGTAAGATGCTGATGTATTTTTTATTACTCTATACTACCTCATTAAAGTTTCAAAAAACCTTTTTCCAAAGTGGGCTAATTTGTAACTAATTAATTCTTATAGTATTTAAAATTAAAAAACACATTATTACTCAATAAAGTAGAAAAAATATTGGAATTGTCAATTTTTTGGCCTTGAATTCCACATATTTTGAAACATAGTCAACAAATAAAAATATTTTTGAATATCCAAATCACTTGTGAAATGGTTTTGTAAAGTAAAATATTTCACAAAAAATCAATGGACATTGAATTATTTATTATCTCTTAGATATATTTCTAGTGAAGTTTTTTAAATCTCAAAAGCATCCTTAAAATGTTTGGGATATTATATTTTATACTTAAGAACTTTCCTAAAAGTTTATTGAGGTTAAAATTAACCTCCAAAATATTAGTTAGGATTAACTTATAACACATGTTATACATCTATTTTTTGGGAAACATATACTTATCATTTGATCATTATTGAACTTCCATATATTTGGATCTTACAAAAAATAAATCTATGATAAGATATTTAGTATAAAAATTGTTTTTGGATTAGATATTACAAAACATGATAGGTTACCAAAAATTATATAATATAATCATAAATTAGTACTTCTCCTTCAAACAAATATTCTAAATCTTCTGGAATTATTTCATTAAATTATTAATTGTCTAGAATTTCCACCTCGATTATTTTGTGAATCATAAAAAAGTAGTATTCCACTTTATTTTTATCTCCCCTCTTTTATTTTTATTTTCAATGAAAATTTCTATCATTGAAAAAAATTTCATACTAGACATAGATTTTATAATGGATTCTTGATCAAAAAAAAAAACAAAACAAATAACCCTATCTTAAAATAAATAAAAATAAAAAAAGTAAAAATAAATTGATTCAAAATATATAACTCAGTTAGAGTATACCAATTTGTAGTGTACAAACCAAAAATGACTTTAGTATGGATCTCCAGTTGGGAATAATGGTTAGAAAATCAGGAAGGAGAAGGGAGATTTCATTTTTGGAAAATGAAAACACAAAACACAAAATAAAAAGATACAAAACATGAAAACTATGTTACCATTTATAGATATAAATTTTTACCATAAAAATGGCTTGAATCAAGATGGATCTATCAGTGGGAGGAAGGTTCACAAACGGGGGAATAGGGGAGCTCTGGATTAAGGAAATACACGGGCAGAAGGGAAATGTGGATGGTCACTGTGTATTTGGGGGGAAATTTTCTTAATGAATTTAAAAAACTGTTGGGATAGAGTTTGTATGCCAATAGTTTTAAAAAACCATTGGGATAAGTTTTCAAGAAGGACCATATACAAATAGTTTTGTCAAACTATTGGGATAGGTTGGCTCTGTCCCAATGGTTTTATGAAACTATTGGGAAACTAGCCTCTAAATAGGCTTATCCCATTGGTTTTCACAAACCATTGGTATAGGTGGATTAGTATACATTGTTTTTATAGAAGGGAATACATAGTCTTTTAATTCATTTTTTCAAATAGAATCATGATTATGGGGTAAAAACCATATCCTCTAAATAATTAATATTTTGTAATAAATATCATTATAAAATATTAGCCTCCATATTTCATTTTATCATTCAATACCTTGATTGAATAAAATAGATCATCTCTACAAAATATATCTTATTCACCCTTCAATACTTTTTCATAGATATGTTTGTTCTTGTTTTTAATAACATGGTGGTAAATGCTAATAAATGGTGTAGATTGATCAATAAAATGATTTATAATGAAGAAATAAAAGGTATGGATTTGAATGAATTCTTAAAATTGTTTTTTAATTAATATTTTACTTATAATATTTGATATCAAAATGAGAGTTTGTTTCATAGGCTTAAGAAAAATGATGATGAATACGTTGAAGTTTATGAGGAAAAAATCACAAGAGTTACATGAATCACATATGGATTTGTCATTGACCCAAACAAATTAATGTTAACCACTTATTTTGTGGGATAATTCTAAATTTATAGAATGATTTAGTGAATAGAGGAATTTAAATTATATGACTTAATTGTTTGTTGTGTCTTCAATGTGAAAATAAAAATCAAATAATCATAAGGGTATCATGGTTATAGAAATTGGAATTGGATAATGGAGTTTAGTTCTTGTGGAGTGAGTGGTAATATCATTGTGGTGAGGAAGTCCAACAAGAGGCTTAAAAAACAATGGGAAAACATATCTATGAATGTTCTTGTAGGGGATAATGAAATGATTTAGGTTTTGGGAGAAAGGTAACCTAGATTGTGAATTTCAATAGGGAAAACCATGGTGATGGATGAGAAAAATACACTAATAATACATCAAAGTTAAATCAAATGTTTCCTATATTTTTAATAAAGAGACCATGCATGATAATGCACTATGACAGGGGTCATCACTGGTAACTGATGAAAACAACCTCCAAGGCCAAAAGAGAAAGGGATAGATTTAGACCATCAAAAATTCTAAGGATAATACTGGAAATATTTTGGTGATTGTAAAGCTTATTACTAATTCAAGTATAGAGAATATACTATTTGATTATGTAAGGATGGATTATTTTATATCACACAAATTTAGAATAATGATTCAAACACAACACTAAATTTGGATGTTTTGTTTTAGATGAAAATGAAAAATGATGTAATAATTGTATCCAATGTATTAAAATATCCATGATAATTATTTATAGTATGAATTTACCATTGATAAATGTGATACACCCATTAGTATAATTCGATGCAATTCTTTGTATGAAGCAGTTGTCTTTTTATAGAGCCAATATATATTTTTGAGAGAATTAAATCACCATCTATACCTAATAATACATTACGATTCTATGCATGTGTAGGATAAGGATGGTTCTCCATTGTAATAATTATGTAAATAATGGATATTATTCCATTATATGTAACCGTATATAGATTGAATGATTAAGGCTAAATAAAATTTCACCATTAATGAAATTCAATTTGTATGAAATTATACTAATATGTTTCTAAATAATTTATTAGAATTCATCCTAGTGTAGAGGTTCAGTAATATTTTGGTAATATACCTGATGACATGATAATATCCATGATTCCACATGGAATGACCAAATTTGGGCATGATGGGTTGAAGATGCAACTATATGAGAATACAAATAATGGTTTTATACAATAATGTTCTTCACCATATGGTGAGAAATTATTTTCATCGTGAAGTTCTGTAGGTAAAATTACCTTTTCATTGACTATTAAGAGCTCAACATGATCATGATAAAGAGAAAGTATCATTTTCTAATGATTTATGACTTATTTAGTTAGCTACATGGATCTCAATACATCTATATGGTAGATAATTTTATATTAGCATATAAAGAAAAATAAAAAGGATATCACCAAGACTAAATTTTCATAAAATTTGTGGAAAATATGAGTTCAAAATCATTCCAGTTAGATTAATTAATTCTATAACTATCATTATATAGACATTGTCAAAAGTATTTAGAGATTTCTTCATCAAATATTTTGTATTATTTATATAGTGACCATGTTTTCTCCTTATAAGACATTGTAATATATTAAAAAAATATTTTTAGAGTTTTCTGCTGAGATGATGCGACAATATGAGGCCTAGTGATCCCAGAATTGATATTATAGAAAAATTAAAAATATTAATATAAAACACACATAGTTTATCAGAAAGAATGGGTTATCCCATAAATAGAGTATCATATGAAAAATATGAACCACATTTTGATTAAAAATGAGGGTTTTAGCCTAAGCATGACCTAAATTTAGTCATCATAAGAATTTTTGATGAGGACACCATGGGTATGTATGTTAAGTTGATTAATTAATTAATATATTTAATCAATTAATTTAATAGCTTTGACCTAAAAATAATCTACATATAACCTATTATGAATTTTTATTGGGGTAGCCACATAACCCTTTCTAGATCTTAGTGTATGAGGTGAGACTTCATTATTAGAATATCAACATCAATTGATGAATGATTATTGAGTTTAGGTGGATTGGTATACAAATTTGTAGCTACATCCCACATCACTGGGGAATGTGTTCATCACTGACAATTGATAAAATTATAAGGCAGGTCTTGTAAATTGTGGTTTCCACCAATGATTAAAATATTGAGGATGGATTTTATTTGATATTAAATGGTTTTTGAATTCATACCATTTGAATGATAAAGAATTAATAAATTATGTTTTTGGATTATTTTATTCTAATTTTCCCAAGTAAACACCCATGGTTTCACTGATCTTGTTGTTGTTTTCCAAGAATTCATGGCGAAATATGGTTAATCCACTATTTATTTTAATTTACCCCCACCATTTTTCATGTTATCCTATGTTGGCCAGTGGGGTTGATATTCAACATTTACTGGGTGGGTTTTTGCATGATTTATCACATAAATTCACAAAGTATAGGTGAACAATGACTACGATATTGATTAGTAAATGATTAAGGAAGCTTTGTGGGAAACTGATGATAACTATATGGATTCAAGATCTAGAGAGGTAGTAAGAGAAAACAACTATGAAAAGATATCCCCTTATTCATAAAAGTTGTCAGAATCTAGCCACTAGAAATAGATAATACATGAACATCTTCTGATTCACACTCCTCGGTTATATAGATGGAAGAATAATTAATAATTAGTGTAAGATTAAATTTGTTAGAAAACCATGTGATGATTATATAGTTTCTATAAAAAATAAATTACATATCATGTCTTTTGGAAAAAAATCTTACAATGAACCTCATTTTATACCGAAGTTAGGGTTTCCTTCTGATTTAAGTATCACATGTAGTGTGGCAAGGCCCACATGCCCTGTGAACCTCATAGGGTGGAAAATCCATTTAATTATGTCACACACCAAGGAACCGATATGGGAGAATACACAATGTACTCTAGGATTATATCAGCATGGCCTAGTATCTGAGCATACCCAGGTACACGGATAGGTAAACATACATTTTCTAATGAAAATGGGAACTACCAAGTGCACTAAGGTAGGCCCCGGGTGGATGAGACACTCTTTTTTTCCCTTTCATTATTTTTATGGTGACATGTCCTCCAAGTCATTTTTATATGAGATCATATCCATATAGATGAGAATTAATAGACACATTATGAGGCCAATACACAACATGTACCCAACCCTTTGAGATCATTCCACTTTTCCTACACAATTCACATTGACTCTGCTTTTGTCCTTTGAGTAACCTATCCTGAATAATTTTACATAGGGAATGTTATGGTAGAATTCATATGTGTTTTTGAGATAAGATGTCGAATTTTTCGATCATGAAATCCCTCATGTGATTCTTCAGGATGGGAATGATCAGGTGTGATCATCAGAGTGTGGTCTGGGTTGTAAAAACCCATGTTTCATCAGGATGTGGGTCCCCCATACTCCTTGCAATGGTTTGAGTGCCCCCAATATAGAACTATGGATTGGGTCCTATACCTACTGCGTGGAACCCCTTATGGTACTAGGTCACATGTCCCGTATCTATAAAGTGGAACCCCTATAGTACTATGGAACATGTCATCAATTTATACTTATTTAGTGGGACACCCCTAGTGTACTATAACACGAATGCCCTATCCATTCATTAGATCAACCATGAAACACAAGGGTGTAGGTCCTCCACTAATACACAATTTTGTGGAATCCCCCTATCTTAATAGGGTGCATGTCCTCTATTAATACTTATTGAGTTACACTGTCCCCCCAAATCATGCTAAGGTAAGCGTCCTCTATACTTTTAGTGGCATACTCCAATCATACCAGATAATGGGATAACTATAACTACATAGGTTGTTATCCCCCGATTTTTCTAGCTAATGAGTCATCTATCCATCCACTAACTATAATCGTCCTATAAAACTTGGGAGTGGGTCTTCCTCAATTTGGAGATTGTGCCCCTATTTATATTGATAAATGGTGAGGTGCAAGTCCTCCTTATGGCATCTTTAAAAAGACATAAGTTATTCTAGAAATTTATTATAATTCTATGGAGATACATGTTATCTCATCATTATAGACTGTGTTGTAAA
Source organism: Viscum album (assembly GCA_963277665.1). Lineage (NCBI taxonomy): Eukaryota > Viridiplantae > Streptophyta > Magnoliopsida > Santalales > Viscaceae > Viscum > Viscum album. The sequence continues at coordinate 603,034,536 of OY728128.1, forward strand.
ATAGACATCCCATTTATCTCCCATTTAGGATTCTTTTATTAGAATATATATAAACCCTTCCCTTTTATATATAACATTAAAATATTTTATACATAATTGAATATTGGAGTACAAGCCAGGGATCACAAAATCTAGTGTCTTGGAAGACTAGGTACATAAAACAGAAAACATAGAACTTGAAAAACACTTTTTAATTAAAACATCCCAATGTGATCCTAACTTCTTTTGAGCCCTTACATCTGTATAGAGTACTCTGTTAATCACATGGACAAAGGTATGAGCTAAAAATCCCATCAAAGAAATAAACATAAGAATAAGGCTGTAGCACAAGTTTTAGAGATCCTAACATAATAATATAAAATGAGATATAGAATCATAGTATGTAAACATGGGATCATATAAACATGAATTAGTAGTAATGTGGAAGTAACCTAAATCATGACTGTAGCATGATCCAATTTTCACTGCATATAGGGGAGCACAAGTCATAGTTTCCCTCCAAGACCATTGCACATGGAAGCACAAGTCATGGATAACCACCAAGACTGTTGCCAATAACATTTAATGAGACTAAAATTTACCCAATTAATTGGAGTGATATCTAGGGGCACAAATATTAACATTTTCATGAATATTATTTCCAAATAATTGATTATACACAATCAATCATCCATAAACATAAGGGAACCCATGGAGAGAAATCAATATCCCATTCATGTCATAAAGCATAATGAATGGGTGTATCCTAAATGTGTCTATGAGAGAAAGTAATTAAAACAGACATGGAAATTAATAAGGTAAAATATGAATATAGTATGTTATGTTATTTAAAATATATATGAAAAAAATTTTATAATAGTATTTAAAAATATCATAGCATTAAAACATTTTAGTGCGGTTTTTAGTAAAATACTAAATAAAATTTAAAATCGAAATGGGAATAATCTTTTATATTAAACAAGAAGTGAAAGTAGATGGGTTTCATATTAAAAAGATTGATTTTATAAAAACAATTGTAGATTACAAAAATGGTAAAGTGATCTTGAAATTGGGAAAATAATTTTGGATGTTCTGTTAAAATGAGTTTTCTTATTGGGAAGTATCGGGGTGGGAATCACTTAAAATCTTGTATATCCCCAAAAGAGAATGAGGGATGAATCTTGAAACATGAATTTTTAGAATATAAAAATTATTTATAATTTTTACATGAAAATAAAATACATCTTCATTTGGGTAAGAAGAAAGATAATGCCACCCGAAAGAATAAAGGTGTTTTGGGTAGAATCTCAATATCTCCATGGTATCAGGTGTACATAGGTGGTCTTAATGAGAGAGAAAGGGATTTATCATTTTTTATAGATCATGAGGTAATTATGGGGAATTTTATAAATCATACTCCATCATTATAAATTATACATAAAAGGGAAAAACATGGAGGATATTCTTGAATAAATGTGAGAAAGAGAGGATCCATTACCTTAAGTCGGATGGTGTTCTCCACTTTATATTAATGACCAGTATAATCAAATATGCATAATAAATTAATAATTATAGAAGATAATTTATATTTAAATTATTTTTTATATCCTTTTTGAGTTCATTTATAACCTTTTTTATTGGTTATGTGGTTTAATTTCACTGTTCGGGTCCATATGTTTCCCTGGTTTTAATTATTGGTTCACTAATAGTTATGTTCAGATAAAAAACTATGATGAGAGTGGTTGTCCAGAATTGAAGTTATATTTTATTATTGAACATCCATAATGTTACATGGTTTTAAAATTTATTTGGTTATTTTTAGTGATGGTGAATTCTCATATAAAACATTAATGATAAACGCTATGATTAATTTTGCAATTTTTCTCACAAGTAACTTGTTTTGTATTATTATTTTACATAATGAATTTTTAAGGATTATAGAACATTAAATATGATAAAATACATATATTATGATCTTTTTCAACCCTTAAAATGGTTTCATGACCAATCTATAATATTGTAATGCAAATTGAAACCTCGTCGTCCTTGAATGTCATAAATCAACACATCTCTGACAGTGTTTTCATTTATAGTATAAAAGGAGGGGGAAGAAGATATAATGATAAAATATCCCATTATCATAATATAATTCCAGTAAATATATGGTACTATATTTACAATACCATTTGGGTGAAGGTAGGTGAGGAATGAAAAAATAAAATAAAATAACTTGAAAGAAAATAAAAGAATCGGAAAGTGGAATTTACCTCTTGATTTTATCTCTTAGGAGAGCCTCTTAAAGGGAGAGTATTTTCTCATTTTAGCATAACAAGGGATGATGGATGTGGGGGAAAATATTGAGGAGAGATTTGGGGGTAATTTAGGGATGGTACAAGGATTAAGAGGAGTGAAGATAAGAGGGGAGTGTGGCTGATTTTTGTAGTGGAGGGGAGGAGGACTTTATCACTATTTTAATCATTGTTTTATTATTTTTCATAAGAAAAGATAAAATAATGATTATTGTAACAAAAAATAGTAATATAGGCATGTGAGTTTTAACATATTACCATTAAAATCATCTATGACTCAATCACGATGCATAAATTCAGGTTTTATAATTTATTGTGAATTATCATATTTTACTATTAAATTTTTTTTAAATGTTTTAGATAATTACAAAAAGTTAACCCTTAGATTTTTCGATGGGTAGAATCAAAAAATAAACTCCATTTTTAAAAAATATTTTTATGAATATTTTTAATTAAATTTTTAATTAAAATCATAATTTACATGAAAAATACAGATTTTAAAACTATTAATGATCTTATAATACTTTCAAAATATTCATAAGGTCCTATAAAAAAATCTAAAAAATATAAGACATAAAATTGATAATTTATGAACATATTTTAGGAAAATAAAATTTATTTTAAATTAATAAATTAATTTTAATTTATTATTTATGACTTATAAAAAACCAATACTTTTACTATGGTCATATTATACATATAAGATGCCTAAATTTTATTTATACATTCATGGGTTATGTTACTAATCTTTTGGAAGATTTACTATTCATAAGGGCTATATTAATAATCATAAGGGTTGGTTAATATTAATAAGTGAACGATACTATTCACTAAAAAAATTTATGTTTTTTTCATTAGACTCCAAACATCTTATTAATTCCAACCCTGTACGTCGGATTTTGGAAATTCAAATCACAGTAGTGAAAATATTATGTTTAAAGGTCAACTAGTACTTAATAGTTCATTGTGTTGTGATTTTATGTGATTATATGGCATATTTATAAGAAAATAATATTCATTGATAAAACATTCGGTCGTTACATTATTCTCCCCTTATGAAATTTCACCCTCAACATTTCATTTCACATTCTATTCTATAAAAAGGTGCAAGTAATTTTTATTCATTGCCTCCTCCAGTTCCCATGTTGCGTCATTGTACTTATGGTTTTTCCATATTACTTTGACTAGGTGAGTAGCCTTGTTACATATGACATTATCTCTATGATCTAAGATCTTCACTAAATGATCCTTACATGAAATATCATTCTCCAACTATTCCATCTTTGAATAGAGTACATGTGAATGGTCTTGTATGTACTTACTAAAGAGGTATACGTGGAAGACATTGTGTACATTGGCCATGGTAGGTGGAAGTGCTAGTTGATAGGCTATAGTTCCAGCACCATCATGAATCTCCAAGGGTCTTATGTACCTGGGACTTATATTTCCTTTTTTCCAAAATATCATGACCTTCTTTCATGGTGATATGCCTAGAAATACCGTGTCTCCAAATTTTAACTCTAGGCCTCATCAACGATTTTATGCATAACTCTTTTCTTGACTTTGGGATGCCATGATGTGATAATTAATGGATTACACATTCTACAAAATTTCATTGACCATTTCATGCCTTAACAGCTTATTATGACCTACTTCATCCCTACATAGTGGTGTTATTCACCTTTTCCCATAAAGGGCTTCACCCGGTTCCACTTGGATTCTCATGTAGATACTATTGTTTTAGGAGAATTCAACTAGTGGAAGATGTTTGTCCCATACTCCTTTGTAGTCCATAGAAAATGTTCTTAAAATACATTTTAGTGTCAGAATAGTTATCTCAGATTGGACATCACTTTGAGGATGATATGATGTACTAAAGTTCAGTTCAGTGCTTTGAGTATGTTGGATAATTTTGCATAACTTCATGTTGAATCTCAGACCTTGATCAGATACAATATATAGTGTTAATCCATGCATCCTTACAACTTCATTGATATATATTCATACAATTTGATCCAATGTGATGCCCTCTTGAATCGTGATAATGTGAGCTATCTTTGTAAGATGATCCACAATGTCACATACATCATTGTTTCCTCTGGATGTCCTTGGAAGTCTAGTGACAAAGTTTATGGTGATGTTCTCCCACTTCCAAGTTTCTATAGGTATTGGTTGCATCATCTCCTTAGAAGTATGTCTTTTAGCCTTCATTGTTGAAATTACATGAACTTTTATGTATACTCTGCAATCTCCTTCTTCATATTGTCCCACCAAATGGTCTCTTGGAGATCTCAATACATCTTAGTGCTCCTTGGGTGAATAGAGATAGATGAGCTATGTATTTCATTCAAAAGATACTTCTTTATCATTGGATCATAAGGTACACATAATCATTACTAAGAACTCACAACTCCTTCCTCATCAATATTGAACTCTGAGGATTTTCCATTTCTAACAGCTTCCACCCTTTTTAAAATTTCTACATCTTTTATTTTACCATCCTTTATTTTCTACATGAGGGATGGTTGAGAAATCATTTGAGAAAGTATTGATGACATTCCTCCCATAATGATTCCCATGCTCATACACTACAAATATATGAATATTTAATCCTTTTATCTTCTCATCATTGATAAAGAAACACGATCCTTTGTACTGAGAGCATCTGCCGCCTTGTTTTACTTACCGGGATTGTAATGTATTGAGTAGTCATAATCGTTGACGAGATATATCCATCTTTTCTACCATATATTAAGATATTTTAGTTTGAATAAATATATGAGACTCTTGTGATAAATATATATCTTACACTTCTCCCCATATAGATATTTTCACCATATTTTTAATGCAATTATAATAGCCTCCTACTACAGATCATGCGTAGGATTGTTTTTCTCATGGATTTTTGGCTTCCTTAAGGTGTAGGCTATCACATTATCATTTTTCATATTAAAAAATACTAATCCCTTCTCGGAAGCTTCACTGTACACCACAATTAGTTATCCACTTATTGGAAGCCTGAGTACTGGTGCAGTGATTATCCTCTTTTTCAACTCCTTAAAATAGTATTCACATTCTTTAGTCTAGAAAATCATCACTCTCTTCCATTTTAGATTGTTCATTGGGTTTGAAAATCACGAATAGTTCTACACAAATCATTGGTAATACCCTGATAGGCCCAAAAAGCTGCAGATCCCCATTACAGATATTGGCCTAGCCCACTCTTTAATTACCTTTATCTTGGAAGGGTCCATATATATCCCTTTACTGGTGATAACATTCCTCAATAATGATACTTCCCCCATCAATAGCTCACATTTACTATACATTACATATAGATTCTCACTTTTCAAAGTCATTAACATAGTATTCAAATTCTCCTCATGTTCCTCCTTGATCTTGTAGAATATTAGAAAATCATCGATAAATACAACCACAAATTTATCAAGGTAATCTATAAAGACTATATTCATTAAATCCATAAAAATTGTTGGATCATTAGTGAGTCCAAATGGAATCACTATGAACTCATAGTGTCCATAACTCATTCAAAAGGATGTCTTGGGAATATTATCCATCATCACCTTTAATTGGTGGTATCTCGACCGAAGGTCCACAATAGATAAATAACTATCCCTATAAAGCTGATCGAACAAGTCATCTATTAGTAGTAGGGGGTCATTTTTATTTACTATTATTTTATTGAGCTCATAATAATGTAATGACCAAATCTTTAATTAATTACTCTTTATCTGATTAAATTTCTCATTATGTAAATTGTTTATATTAATGTAACCTTCATTAGTTTTATGTTTTTGATATTTAAAATTCCATTATGATTTGTGACCATTGCTAATATAGTCGTTGAACAGTGATTCCCTGATTAGTATAAGTATAGGGATTTATCAAATCCAATTTACTCAGACAAAGGATGAAATGTCCTCATCCAGTAAACTTTCTCCGTATGAAGCACATTTTTCAGATCTCGGAAAGGAGGCGGCGTCCTTTGGCTTTTCTCTTGACCAATACCAATCCGAGATTGAACATGTTAAGCTCGACCGGAACCGACTAAGGGAGAAGTGGAAGTTAATAAGGATTATCACCCGAGCGATGTTATCCAAGCCACCCCAAGAGTCTTTCACCATCTCACACCTTACCCTTCTATATTATGCGGGTGTTATAAGGGGTTATGTAACAATACCTTATCACTATGATTATGTACAATATTTTTGTATAAAGAATGTGCATTAATTTTATTATTTTTACTTTGTAAATAGTTTTTAAAACACAAATAGATTTTTCTACAAACATTCAACTAAGAAATGTATTTTGATAAATTAAGGGATTTTTTAATTAAATAATATTTCAATAAATTATTATTATTATTATAGAATTTTTTTTAAATATAAATTATCGTATAATTTTATGAATCCAATGGTAAATTTTATAAAGGTTTGAAATCTGTTTTTCTCAAAACCCAGGAACTTTCGAATAATGTTGATTTTTAAATTAAAAGTAAAAATTCACGAATTTAGATAATTATTTAGATTAAATGAATACTATTTTTTGAATCTGTACATTGAAATTTATCAATGGTGAATTTTTCATAATTTTCTGAGGCAGTCGATTTTTTGGGTAAAAATTAATAACTGTTTAAATATATAATGTGTTCTGTGATATCATAATAACACATAATTAATGTAATAAAATACTATAGACCTTATGTTCAGACAATATATGTTTTTTCATTAAAATAATGTGATTTTGGGTTTTTTTATTTATTCTAAAAAGCTTTGGTGGACCCTTCAAGGCTTATAAAACATTTTGTCTTTTTAAATTATTTTCCTTGATAGTGTGACTCACCACCACATCTTCCACCCAATTATTTTAATATTTTAGGCCATTGGATCTATAAAATATTGTTTTCCTCAACCTTTTGGAAAAAACCATGGGAAAAAACCATGTGTTGGTTTGTGGTTTTGATTAGTTTAATGTGAGGTGTCCCAAACCTAAATAATAAAGAATTCCCTCTCATTTTCTGTATTAACCCACGCATGCTCCCACTTCCTCTTCGCTCAATGACTTTGTAGTTCATAAAACCTAAGCCCTAATCTCTCTAAAATCCTCTCAAGGATCCCTAGGCTCCCAAGTGGCCTCTCTCAAGCCTCCCCCAAGCCATAGGGATCAAATTTCCAAGTAAGGGATTTCTTCCATTTTCATTTCTGTCAAATTTAATTTAAGTAGTTATGACCTGTTGTTTTCATTTAAAAAAGTTGGGGTATGATTGAGAATCTCCCCCATACTTCCCTCTTTATGTTTGTATAATGCGAGACCCATTTATCTCTCATTAATGTGTCCCATATACATCTGTTACAATGCTGAAATTCTATGAGGGATTTATCTCTCCTCTTTTACATCTAAGTAATTATTTTGTATTATGTATCTAAATTCCATTATGTTTTTTGGGAAATGTATCTATATGAACCCCATACTATCTATTTCATGTAAATATTATTATACAACCATTTCTCTTTCATCAACAAGTTTTTTTATGAGTTCTTATTTCACGTTGTTATGGTGCCGAAATTACACTACAATTTTCAATGCCAATGTCATTGTGTAGTGAATACCATGCCCATTTATCTATAAATGGTATTAACATTTATGAACATTTACTTATTGATTATAATGATTCATGTATGTATTCCTAATCCCATTATCATGGAATAAATGATGATGATTGATTCCATGTTGTATGTTCCATGTGCCACACTTATGCATGAAATGAAATGTTTACGAAAAGGTGCACCTTGATAGCGCTCCAATGCATTGGGTAATGTAATGTATCATTATACATCATATGCAATGAGTGTTTACTCATTATAATTCAAGTTCAGTGAGGGTTTAATTCTGCTTCATGTGCAATAGGGTTTACTCATGCTCCATTTTCAATGAGCCTTGGATCATGCTAATTCCATGTTAAGTGTTATTGCCACATTTCTATTTTATGATTATCATGATTTATCATGACATTATGTTCATCAGTATCTTGTGATCCATTCATATGCCTATTATCTATCATGTATTGTATTACTCATGTAATTCCATGTTTATTCCCTTACTGGTCATTATAGGTCACCATTTTTTATGCATGTTATCCGGTTATCCCATTAAATGATAAGTACAAGGGAATATTTTGGTCATGTAAAGGAATTTTTCAATAAATATATATTATTTAATTTTTAAGTTGTTATGTAATTATCCAAATCCCCAAAGACACTAGACCCTCAATCACTCATTTTGTATCAAGTGAAGAGTTTATGTAATATACCATGTTTTAGTGTGTAATAAAGAGATGGGTTGTCATAGTTAGAATCAGAGAGATGTTTAGTTATTTTTGGGATTAGGATTAGAAATACCAAGTGAAGCATTAGATACAAAACTATGTATAATAAAAACATCCCTACGTTTTGGTGGGTATTGAGTATGTGGTTTATCAAGAAAATACAACCCTGTCTAGATATGAGCAGGTAGAGGTGGCTCTGGCACATATGTACCTAGGGGTGAAAACCCCAACAAGGAGTTTCGGGATTGACCCAAGGTATCCTGGTACACGACAACGTGCCTTGATGCACTTTTGGTTATGACACTCCTAGGGGATACACATTCGTAAATTCATAATCTTAGTATGAACGATTTTTAAGGTAAAAAATTTGCACTAATAATATATAAGAGAAAGTAGATCTGAAGGCTATAGATTCATAAGTTAATGAAATAAAAGTTATTTATATGTCATCTGTTATTTCCTTGAATTACACTTTACGTGTTACCCCAAACTGTCCTTTTATTCCAACCAATGTCTAGTAATAGGAGGACTTGGACTAACAACTGATGTAAAGATCAATGTTATGACTGTGCTAATGAGATGCCCAATCAGATGGGAGCGGGAATTGAGAATTTTTTCACGATTCTCTCTTGGTTAAAATTAGAATTTAATCGGAAAATGGGTCAAGAGGAACGTTCAACACCCCCCCCCCCAAGAAAGAACAAGTCACTATTGAGAGCTTCATGAGACAAACGCCTCCCACTTTTAATTGATCATTTGATCCCTCATTCACCGAAAAATGGATCAAATCCTTTGAAAAGATAATTTGCATACTTAAATGTTCCTAACAATATAAGGTTCTTCCAGATTCTTATCATATAGATGTTGAATCCGATCAATGGTGGAAAGTGATAAAAAAATATGATGCCTAATGAGGAGATTAATGCATTAGAATAGAATAATTTCTAGAAGATGTTTTTTGATAAATATTTTCTACACACCCTCCAACATAAGATGGAAAGGGATTTCCTTTCCCTTAGGAAAAAAGATGACGAATCCGTCGGAGTGTATGAGGAAAACATTAAAAGTCTTGCACGATATGCCTCCAGCTTTGTCGTTACCCCTGAATGCAAGGTTGACCGCTTCTTTGGTGGGCTAAAACCTAGCCTGCAGAAAGTGATCGTGATCCATGACTTCGATGGCTCTGAGGAAATTTTCTTATATGCCCTCAAGGTCATAATAGATATCGGATAATATTAGGGGTATCATGGGGATAATAAGCGTAATTTGGACATCATTTTCGGTAGTCTGATGGATAAATCCAATAGTTCTAAGATGATCCATCACCCCACATTCCAAAGGTGCAGAAAGAAGCACCATAGAAATTTCCTGAAGTGGATGAGGAAATGCTTTTTGAGTAAAATATAAGGGAACCTGGTTATTAATTATTAGAAAGAAAACCCCACGGCTTCAATAGAGGAGTGGAGCACTCCATTACAATATCAACGCATTGTTCATTGCTTCATCTACAATGAACCGGTGCATCATTCCAATTAGTGCCCTAAGGCAAGGGTTTTCCGAGGCGACCAACAACATCCAAGGAAGAAAGGGAGAGCATTTTCCATCACTATTTTCGAGGTTAACCCTAACAATGATTTGGTGATAGGTATTCTATTTATTCATTCAAGAATAGAAATTTACTTTTTGATTCTAGTTCTATAAATTCTTTTATATCCTGAATGTTTAGTAGAATAATTTAAACACCACCAGAAATCATGGAAGTGAAGATGTAGGTGAGTACACCAATTGGGGAAATCATTTCATATCATGAATATAACTCCTCCCCTGTCATAATCTGTGGTTTTAACATCCCGGAGAACCACATCATACTCCCTACGGTAGAATATGTTGCAATTCATAGTATGGATTGGCTTTCCCTATATAGATCCAACATAAATTTCCATGAAAGGGAAATCACTCTCCATGTGGATAATCGACCCCCAATTATGTACAAGTGCATGGAGGAAGATGAATATTATTTACCTCCATCATCTCAGGAATGGATATTAATACCCTATGACAATGCGTATCTGGCTCATATTATTGAGTCTAAGGAGGAAACCATCCTTGAAGACCTGTCTATTGTGACATAATTCACTGAAGTGTTTCCCGAGTAATTTCTTGGTCTTCCTCCTAGAATAGATATGGAATTCTCAATTGACCTTATACCTGGAGAGTTTCCAATATAAAAGAATCCATATAGAATGGCTATTGTGGAACTTGAGGATCTTAAGAATCAACAACAGAAGAATCTTGATAAAGGGTTTATATGCCAAAGTGCATCACCATGGGGTACACTAGTCCACTTTTTCAAGATGAAGGATAGGTCAATGAACCTTTTCATCGATTATCGTGATATATATAAAATCACGATAATGAACTTGTATCCTCACCCAAGAATTGATGACTTATTCGATTAGCTGTGTGGAGAAAAATAATTCTCCAAGGTGGACTTGTGGTTGGGATATTATCATATAAGGGTGAAGAAGGAAGATATCCCTAAAACTGCTTTTCGTACAAGATATGGGCACTATGAATTCATAGTAATGCCTTTCGGACTCCCTAATGCTCTAGAAATCTTCATGGACTTGATGAATAGAGTCTTTAGAGATTACCTTGAAAATTTTGTGGTAGTATTTATATATGATATTCTCATATAGTCTATAACCAAGTAGAATCATGAGGAATATCTAAGAAGTATACTAGAGACCTTGCGAGAGGAGAAGCTCTATGAAAAGTACAAAAAGTGTGAGTTCTAGTTTAAAGAGGTCTCATTCTTGGGACATATCATCACAAGAAATTGGATATCTATGGATCCCTCCTAGAAATCTAGTATAGAGGGATGAATGAGGACAACATCAGTAATGGATATCCATAGATTCGTAGGGGTCACCTAGATATTATTGACGATTTGTGAGAAATTTCTCACAATTTTCCAACCCTCTTACCAAGCTAACTTGGAAGGGAGTAAAGATTGTTTGGAGTGATGAATGCGAAGAACACTTCAAGGAGTCAAAATTGAGGCTTATCACTGCTCCCGTGCTCACTTTACCCACAAGTGGAGAACATTTTGTGTTATTCAGTGATTCTTAGAAGAAGGGACTGAGCTGTGTGTTGATGAAAAATGAAAAAGTCATTTCCTATGATTCATGGAAATTGAATGTTCCTGAGAAGAATCATCCAACACATGATCTGGAGTCAGTTGCAGTGATCTTCACCTTAAAATTTTGGTGTCATTATCTCTTTGGTGAGAAGTGTGAAATACATACAGACCACAATATCTTTAAGTATATATTCACATAGAAAGAGTTCAACATGCTCCAACAAATATAGTTAGATCTGGTCAAAGACTATGACTGCTCAATCAATTACCACCCTAGGAATGCGAACGAGGTTGAGTATGGTCTAAGTAAAAAGGAACCATTGATTCTTTCAATTATTAGAATTTAGAAGGATCCAATCTTTTTAGATTTGATAAATTTAGACATGTGAATCATAAAGAAGAGAACATCATTAATACTTTCACAAATGATTGCTCAACCATCTCTTTCAGAAAGGTTAAAGGTTTCTCAACGGGATTATGTAAGAATTTAGAAGAAATTATAAGCTATCAGAAGAGGAAAATCCTCAGAGTTAAATTTAAGGAAGAAGGAATTGTGAGATTTGGAAAAAGGCAATGTTTTCCATCATGTTCATAGGTGAAGATGTAACTTTTGGATGATGCACATATGTCAAATTTCTGTATTCTCCCCAGAAACACAAATATGTATCGAGATATCCAAATTAATTATTGGTGGGATAATATGAAGAAGGAGATCGCTAAGTATACATAAAAGTGCCTTGTGTGTCAGCATGTGAAGGTAGAGAGGTAGAAGTCTAATGGGATGATGAAACCATTTCCCATACCAGCATGGAAATTGGAGAACAACACCCCATAATTTGTCACCAGACATCTAAAGACATCCAAAGGCAACAATAAAATATGGGTTACTGTGGATCATACTACAAAGTCTGTAAAATTCATTCCAAATCAAGGGGATTTCACATTGGATCAAATGGAACAAATATATATTAGGGTAGTGGTAAGGCTGTATAGAGTACCACAGTCTATTGTATCTGATCAAGATCCAAGAGTCACTTCTTTTTTTTGAAAGATCCTTCAACATGATCTGGATACTAAGCTGAACTTCTATACAACTAATCATCCTCAATCTAATGGCCAATTTGAGCAGACTATCCAGACCCTTGAGAATATGTTGAGAGCATTCTAAATGGAGATTAAAGGAGGATGCGATCAACATCTCCCATTGGTTGAATTCTCCTATAATAACAGTTTCCACTCAAGCATCTAAATGGAACCTTATGAATCCCTGTATAGGAAGAGGTGAAGAACACTAGTGTGTTGGGATTATGTTGATGAGTGTAAGCTGCTAAGACCATAAATGGTTGAGGAAATTGTAGAGAAGGTGAACACCATTCAGCAGCATACAAAGGCTTCCCAGAGTCGACAGAAGAGTTATGTAGATAACTGTAAACGATACCTTGAGTTTAAATTTCACAACATGTTATTTCTAGGCATATCTCTGTGGAAGAAGGTCATGACTTTTGGAACGAAATGTAAGTTAATTCCTAGGTATGTCAGCCCCTTTTAGATTCTTGATTGATTCGGGGATGGGGTAGATCGACTAGAACTTCCTCCTACAATGGAAAAAGTACATGATTTATTTATTGTATCCCTCTTAAATAAGTACATACTAGACCCTTCACGTGTACTCTCTTCAAAGGTAGTATATTTAGAGGATGATCACTCTTATGAGGAGAATATAGTGAAGATCTTAGATCATCGAGAAAATGTTCTACGAAATAATATAATTCCCCCATCATGGAGTTATTGAAAAACCACATGTTTGAAGAAACGGCATGGGAATCGGAGGAAGTGATAAAGTAGAGTTACCCTCATCTGTTTTAGTGTGGGAAAATGAAATTTCTAGGTTGAAATTTCTTAAGGGGGAATATTGTAATGACCCCAACATTCATTAATTCATCTTGATCTGATTAAATATCTCATTATGTAAATTGTTTATATAAATTTGTTCTTCATTGGTTTTTTGTTTTTGGACTTTAAAATACCGTTATTATTTGAGACCATTTAAAATATAGCAATTGAACAGGGATCACCTGATTAGTATAAATATTGGGTTTTAACAAATCCAATTTACTCTGAAAAATGAAGCAATGGCCTAATCCGTTGACTTGCTCCATACGAATCCCATTTTTACAAGATTCGAAAGGAGGTGGTGTCATTGGGATTCACTCTTTACAAATTCCAATCTTAGCTTGAACACATTATGCAAGAGTGGAACTGAGTACGAGAGAAGTGGAAGTTAATAGAGATTACCACTCAAGTGATGTTATCTGAGCCAACCCAAGAGTCTGTCATCATCACACTCCTTAGCCTTCTGTCTTATGCATGTGTTATAAGGGTTTATTTAACAAGACCTTAGAACTATGCTGATGTGCATTATTTTTGTATAAATAATTTGCATTCATTTTATTGTTGTTACTTTCTAAATATTTTTTAAAACAAAAATAGTATTTTTAGTTAATATTCAACTAAGAAATCTATTTTGATGAATTAAAGGATTTTGGAATTAAATAATATTTCAATAAAATAGTATTATCATTATATTAATTTTTATTAAATATAAATTATCGTATAATTTTATGAATGAAATTTTAATTTTTAATAAGGTTTGAAAGATGTTTTTGTCAAAACCCATGAATTTTTGATAAATTTCAGTTTTTATTTTAAAAGAAAAAATTCACATATTTAGAAAATTATTTAGATAAAATGAATAATATTTTGTGAATCTGGAAATTGAAATTATACAATGGTAAATGTTTCATAATTTTCTGAGACAATCAAATTTTTGGGTAAAAATTAATTACCATTTAAATATATAATGGGTCTTATGACATCATAATGACCCAATAGCGGTGTAATAAAATACTATAAACATTATTTTCGACCAATATATGTTTTACCATTAAAATAATGTTATTTTAGGTTTGTTTTTATTTATTTTACAAAGCTATGGTGGACACATCATGGCTTATAAAACATTTTGTCTTTTTAAATTGTTTTCCTTGAGAGTGTGACTCAACTCCACATAAACCACCCAATAATTTAAGAAGTTAGGCAATAGGAATTATAAAATATTGTTTTCCACTCCCCTTTGGAAAAAACCATGGGCAAAAACCATGGTTTGGTTTGTGGTTTTGATTAGTTTAATGTGAGGAGTCTCAAACCTAAATACTAACGAATTCCCTCTCCTTTCCTATATAAACCCGCCCAATCTACCACTTTCTCTTCACTCAAATACTTTGGAGCTCATCCAACCTCTTCCATTCTCTCTATAGAATCCTCCCAAGGTGCACCATGCTCCCAATAATCCCCTCTCAATCCTCTCCCAAGCCTTGGAGATCACACTTCCATGAAAGGGATTTATTCCTTTTTCATTTTTTTTCAAATTTTCATTATGTTTTTATGGAATTTTTTTAATTAAAAATGATGGGGTATGATTTAAAACCTCCAAAATACATCCCTCATTATGTTTGGATGATGGGATAACCCTTTATCTTTCATTAATGTGTCACATGTACACCTGTTACCATCCTGAAATTCTGTGATGGATTTCTCTCTCCACTTTTACATCCAAGTAATTCTTTTGTATTATGTATCTAAATTAAATTATGTTTGTCGGGAAATGTATCTATATGAACCTAATACTTTCCATTTCATTTAAATATTATGATACACACAATTATCTCTCAAAAAACATTTTTTATGAGTTATTATTTCACGTCATTATGTTTCCGGAATTGCACTACGATTTTCCAAGCCAATGTCATTGTGTAGTGAATACCATGCCCATTTATCTATCAAGGGTATTCACCTTTATGAGCATTTACATATTGATTATATAGCTTAATGTATTTATTCCATATCCCTTTATCATGTAATAAATTATGATGATTGATTCCAGGTTTTCTGATCCATGTGACACACTTATCCATGAAATGTAATGTTTAAGAAAAGATGTGCCCTGATAGCGCTCCAATGCAATGGGTAAAGTATAGTATCATTATATGTCATGTAAAATGAGTGCTAACTCATACTAATTCAAGTGCAATAAGGTTTTATGAGTGCTTCATGTGCAATGAGGGTTTACTCATTCTCTATGTGCAGTGGGCCTTGGCTCATGCTAATTCCATGTTAAGTGTTCTTTCCACATTTCAATGTTATGATTATCTTGCATTATCATCCATTTATGTTCATGATTATCTTTTTCTCCATTGATATTCCTGTTATCTAAAAAGTATTTTATTCCTCATGTTATTCCATGTTTATTCCCTTACTAGGATTTATAGCTCACCCTTTTTTATGCATGACATCAGGTTATCACATGCAATGCTAAGTACGAGGGAATGTAGTGGTCTTGTAAAGTATGTTTTCAATAAAGATGTTGTATTTCATTTTTAAGTTGTTATGTAATGATCCTAATCCCCAAAGACAATATACTTCTCTATATTCCATTTTGTATCAAGGGAAGAGTTTATATATTAAATCATGTTGTAGTGAGTAATAAAGAGTTGTGTTGTCATAAATAATCAATGAAGAGGTGCATTGATCCATCCTTATTATTTAAAAATATGATTGTCTCACCCCATGGTGAAGCACAAGGGAATATAAAACCCTTCTCCAGATTCTATTGTAACTTCTTATTCATCTCTTCTAGATCAACAGTGGTCATTCTATATGGTGTCTTTGATATAGGTCAAGATCCAATAATATGTTCAATTAAGAACTCAACCTCTCAGTCTGGAGGAAGACTCCAAAACTCATCGAGAAATACAAAAGTGTAATCCCTCATAATGGGAATGTCTTCAAGCATGATTGTCTAATTTTTCTTAATCATTTTAGATGGACAGTATTGCTTAAAAGTTATTAATAAGAACACTTTAGACAATGATTATAAAAAATATTCATTTTCCTCCTTACACTTGTAAAGAATTTAATAATGGTTCGGGATGCGAAGAGTGATTTCCCATTCCAGACTGTTGATGTTGGATTTGTATAAAGATGTCAATTCCATGCCCAAGATAGAATCAAACTCCACTAATGGAAGTATGATGATATTTACTTGGAGGTTCAACCCACAACCATTTACTGGGGATGATTTATAAACCTTGGACACAATAATTTCCCCATCTGTTGTTCTCATAGATAAATTTTCCTCAAAATTTTGGGGTGGTTTATGAATAGTTATCCTAAAGTTGCAAGATATAGAATAATGTGTTGAACTAGAATAAAATTGTATGTTCTCTATTATTGAAGGAATAACTAGTGTACTTATCCTTATATCGTTGTACGGATCCACCTCATAAGTACTGATAGCATAAGACCTTCCTTGTTTCCCTAGAGGCTATTGTTTATTTCCTCTGACAACCATTGACTTAGGACAATTTATTTGAATAATTCCCATGATCCTTCCAGTTGTAACAATACAATACAGGCTGAGTGTTGATCTGAAACATACTTTATTCTTCAACATTATTTTCATTCTTCAAATCCCATAAATAGTTTTTAGCCAGATTTCCCAACATTCCACATTTGAATAAATTCATAGCTCCCTCTAGATATTTCCCATTATGATTATTCCCACAATTTTAACACATGTGATGGTCGGGCGCCTTTCCATCACAAAATTTTTTTGTAACTGACCACATTAAATTCCATTTTTATATTCTTTTCACTAGGCCCACGATACCACTGAGAGTCTCCAATATCTATTTCAACCTTGGGGTCACAATATAGAATCTCCTCATAACTATAAAAGGCTTCAATCAGAAATTCTTTTTATAGAATATTCTTTAGTCTGCTAAAAAATTGATCCACATTGCTTTCGGTGTTCAAGACAAATCCAGAGGAGTAACTTGCAATCCTTGTAATGTTTTCTTCATATTCCTTAATGAAAACATATTCCTTATGATTGAGTCTAAAGAACTCTCTTTCCATATTGAGATGGAGGGTTCGGGGAAAATATTTATTGAAACAAATTCACTTGAATTACTCTAATTACATGGAATATATTTCATCTCGGGGCTTCGTATTCTTGATCAATGTCCACCACTTATCAACTTCCCCATCAAAATGATAGACTGCCAGTACAACTTTTCTTCTTACGTGCACTGGAAAATAGAAAATATCTTTTCAATGGAGTTAATTGATTATTCTATGAGGAGGGTATTAAAAGATTAACTAAACATGTGAGGCCTTTTTCACATGAAGGATTCAATGACCACTTTCTCATTCCTTATAGGAGGAGGGTGTTATATATGATTCATGTTATCATTCATAAGTTGATCCAGAAGATCAAGTATAATCATGAATTTCTGAGCACCCATTTCCATCATATCAGGAATATCGTTATGGAAATCATCACATTGGTTATCACATTTATTCATGGAATTTTCTCATATATTTCCCTCCATTAACTAATAAAAAGGACATACAATTAGATGGATTTAATACTTAGCCATTAATAATAAAAAGTAAACTTTGAACATAAGAGTATAAAGTTGTAATGGAGAAGTATATCCTAACTTATGATTACCTATGTTTCAATAAAGGTTATCCTTGATCTATTTTTAACTTATATTCTTATGGATTTTTCATTCACCTAGTAATGTTTTGTACCACACTCCTGAATTTTCCAAAGAATATCCCCTGAGAGTGTCAAACCAAGAGTACAAAATGGCTCGTTGTTGTGCACCAGTTCCCATTTGAGTCAAGATAAAAGCATTGTATTTGGGTTTTACCCCTAGATACATTTGTGCCAGAGCCACCTCTTCCTGTTTGTATCCATACAAGGTTTTATTTTCTTGATAAACCAGTTACTCTATACTTACCAAAATCGAGGGGGTGTTTTCTTATACTTAGTCTCATCCTTAAGATTCTCACCAATGTTCTCTATTCCAAATCTCAAAAAATAACTAGATCACCCTATAATACAAATTATAGAAACCTTATAATTTTACATATAACATTACATGATTTTATATATAATTAAACATTAGAGTACAATCTAATGATCATAAAGTCCAGTGTCTTGGAAGACTATGAACATTAAACTGAAAACATGGAACTAAAAAAACACTTCTTTATTTGAACTTCATAAATATATCCTAACATCCTTTGATCCCTTACATCTTCATAGGGTACCCTAGAGATCATATTAATAAATGGATGATCTAAAAATCCCAGCAAGTTAATAAACATAAGAATAAGGCTTTAAAACAGGGGTTAGAGATCATGAAATAATGATATAAATTGGAATATATAATCATAACATACAAACATGGGATCATATAAAAAAATCATAGTAATGTGGCCTAAACAAAAATCATGAATTTAGAATGAGTCAAGATTAGTTACCCATAGATTAGCACAAGTCAAGGTTAACCCCCAAGAGTGTTGCACATGGTAGCACGAGTTAAGGTTAACTACCAAGAACATTGATCATAATGTCCCATGAAGCTAATATTTACCCAATGAATTTGAGATCCATATGAGTGAACCCATCATAACATGTTCATGAATATGATTTCCACAAAAATAATCATACATAATCAATCATACATAAACATAAGGGAACCCATGAAGGGAAATTGGTATCACATTCTTGTCATAAAGAATAATGAATGGGAATATCATAAAAGTTTCCCTGAGAGAATGGAATTAAAACATAAATGGACATAAATAAGGTAAAATAGGAATATAGAATGGTATGTCATGTCAAATAGAAGTGAAAACATGTAAAAATATTATTTTGTAAATTCTTAGCATTTAAACGTTTTAGTACGATTCATAGGAATATGATAAAGAGAATTTAAAAAAATAGGGAATAATTGTATACATAAAACTATAAGTGAAACTATAATGTTTTCATAATAAAAAGACTGATTTTATAAAAATAATTATGGCTTAATTTTTATTAGATTTCTATTGAAATTGGGTAAATTTTTTGGGAAGTTCCCTAAAAATGAATTTGCTTATTGAGAAGTATCGAGGATGGAATCCCATAAAAACATGTATATTCCATAAAGATAATGAGTAATAGATCATAAAATGTGAATTTTAATAATATCCATAGTACTTATATTTTTTACATAAAATTAAAAGAAAAATTCATTTGGGTAAAAGGAATGATAGAACAACTCGAAGGAATAATGGTGGATCGGGTAGACCCCCTTATGTAATATTGGGGTGGTATCAGGTGTACTTAGGAGGTATTAATTAGGGATAAAAAGGATTTCTTATATTTTATACATCATTTTGGACGTTTTTGGAAGGTGTTAAATAGTACCCCATCAATTATAATTATATATAAAAGGGCATAACATAGAAGAGATTCTTCAATAAATGTGAGAAAGAGAGAATCCCTTACTATAAGTACAATGTTGTTCTCCACTTAATTTAATGAACCGAATAATAAAATTAGGCTCCTTAATTAATAAATATAGAACCCTTTTTACAATTAAATTATTTATTATAACCTTTTTGAGTTCATTCAAAAAAAATTTGATTGGTTATGATGTTCAATTTCATTGTTCAGGTCCATTTGTTTCCTTGAATTTAATTTCTGGTTTACTTATATTAATGTTCAGATACACATGAATGATGAAAATTGTTTTCGAGAATTGAAGTTAAATTTTATTATAGAAAATACATAATATTACGTGGTTTTAAAATTCATTTGGTTATTTGGAGTGATGGTGAGTCATTATATAAGACATTATTGATAAACAATTGGATTAATTTGGTGATTCTGATCATAATTAACATTTCTTGTATTATTATTTTACATCATTAATTGTTAAGGATTATAGAACAATAAATAAGACAAAATAAATATATTATGATATAGTTCAATAATTAAAATGGTTTCATGACCATTCTAAAATATGTTAATGCAAATTGAAACCCCTTCGTCTTTGAATGTGATAAATAAACATGTCTCAGATGATATTTTCATTCATAGTATAAAAGGAGGGGAAATGAGAGATTATGATAAATTATACCATTATCATAATAGAATTATTTTACATATATGTTACTGGAGTTATCATACCATTTTGGTGAAGTTATATTAGGAAAGAAAAGTAGAAAAGAAAAGAACATGAATGAAATTAAAAGAACCGAAAAGAGGAATTAACCCCTTCAGTTTATCTCCATTGAGAGTCTCATAGGTGGAAATGATTTGGAAATTTGAGGAGAACAAGGGATGTTGGATTTGAGGTAGGATTTTGGAGAAATATTTGGGCATAATTTATTAATATCTCATGGCTTGAGAGGAGTGAAGAAAATAGCGGAGTGTGGGTGGTTTTTGTAGTGTAGTGGAGGAGGATTTTCATAATATTTTATTCATTAGTTTATTATTTTTCCATAAGGAAAGTAATATTAATAATTTTTGTGAAAAAATAGTAATATGTGAATGTGAGTTTGAAAAAATGGCCATTTACATCATCTATGACTTAATCATGATGTAGAAATTAAAGTTTTTGTATTTATTGTGTATTATTGTATAATACTATTCATAAAAATTTCATATATTGTAGAAAAATAAAAAAAATCACCCTATCAATTTTCAATGAGTAGAATCCAGAAATGAACCCCATTTTAAAATATTTTAAATATTATTAAATTAATTTTTAATTAAAATCATTTTTTACATGAGAAATACAGATTTTAAATCTCTGACTGATTTTATAATACATTAAAAAATTATATAAGGTATATTAAAAGTGTCTCAAAACTAAAATACGTAAAATTTATAATTTATGAACAACTTTTAGGAAAATAAATTTTCTTTTAAAATTAAATAATTAATTTTAGTTAATTAATTTTTACTTATAAGAAACCCAATATTTTTACTATGGTCATATTATCACTTATAAGATGCCTAAATTTAATATATACATTCATGGGTGATATTACTATTCTTCTGGATGATATAATATTCACAAGGGTTATATTTCTATTCATAAGGGCGAGTTAATTCTCATAATGGTATGCCACTATTCAACAAAAAAATATGTATGTTTCATTAAACATGAAATATCATACTCTTCATAATCATGTATGTCATATTTTTGAAATTCAAATTACATAAATGAAAAAATTATGTATAAAGGTCACATAATATATAGCAGTTCATTGTGTTGTGATTTTGTGTTATTATATGAAATATTTATAAGTATGTAATTTCCATTGATAAAACATTGGGTCATTATAGAATATATATTTTTGGGTTTAATTTTCCCTCCTTCTTGGGGTTAAGATGAAAACTTTTATCATTCCATCTATTACCACCTATTCGGTTTTTGGAGTGTCCTATCATGTTTTTATATACTCACACCTACACGAGCTTTTCCCACACATGTCATGTCTTTTAAAGATGTTGCAAAGATCAACTGTGATTTCAAAGGAGTATAGGTGTACTCATGGGTATAAACTGAATATATTGGTTGGGCTGTAGATCAGGAGATGTGATCTCTAAACTTTTCATTATTACATTTTTTTCTGATTTGGCATTCATTCTAGTTGGGCATGTATTTTTTCCCCTTTACACATTGGTTGTTTTCTATCATAATTTGAATTTACTCCCTAAAGGTTATTGCATTAATGGTTTCAATATATATGTTACATCCCATTTTATTATTCATTTTATCTATTTATTGGAAATGGTTTGGTGTGTGAATACATGTTTATTAGAAAAAGGACTCCCGTTTGTATTATTACTTCTTAAAACTTGTATCCATACACTACCATATGGAGGTGGGATTGTGGATTTATTATTTTAATCTTCTACTACTAAGGTATTCCCTAATGGAATATGTTATTATAGAGTGGTAATAGAGGTGGTTCCACTCTAGGACAATGTTTTTATTTCCCCCTTTTTAGGTTTAGATGGTAAATTATAAAAACTGTATTGAAGTATATTGATTTTAGAATTCAGTTAAGGGAATACAGTGTTGGTGTGACAACTGACATATCCATATTCCAAGATACAAACTACCTAATTTTTTACCTAACATAAAGATACACTGATTTTAGTGAACACTTTTATATGAATCATATTATTTTAAATATTTTGACTGGCCTTCTTGATTCATCTTTCCAGACATACTTGCTCAACTGGCCATGGTATATCTTTACAATTTTCTGGATTCCTCAATGAAAATAGCCAACATTATTGACGATTCAGTATCATAATTATTATTTTATGAGTGGTGGGGCCTCAATTTAGTGTCCATAATTTGATATCATTACTCTCGACATAAATGTAGCATTACCCCTACCTATCCTGAAAAATATTATACTAGAAAGAAAAGATGATGATACCCAGAGACATAATATACTATATGATTTCTAGTGATATACTCTAATGAGGTTTTGTGGTGATCATGATCCATAGGTAGTGGATGATATTATTTAGTCGATATATGAGGTATTATGGAATGTTTTTACCTGAAAAAATAACTTGGTTATGTAGAACGGAAACCATTTTCACAGGGAAGAAGGGTGATAGTGGAGTTTAGTCACACATATGATTGATGATTCAACACTCTGATTATTAGAACCATGGCCTTTCAATACTAGAAACAGAGTGTAGTATTATTTTACTTTCATCCAACACTGGGTTGATGAATGATTTTTCAAGGCAAGTGATCTTATAGAAAAATATTTCTACATCATTGAAGGTGGTGTCATTTCATATTGATTTCCAATTTTTTGGGCAAAAAATATAAGGAAAGAGAAAGATTTGTGAAAGTTTGTTTTCTAGGATTGAAACATCTCAAATATGGAAATGAAAGCATTTTATGAGTACATATTTTCTTGATGACTGGGTATCAAAAAAGGTTGAGCTTCACGAAAGTATTGAGATTCATGAAGGTATAGAGCTTCACGAATTCATGATTAAAATAAAATGTTCTTCACGACTAATAAAAACATAGTGAGTACATAATGGATCGATGGTTAATATTTTAGACTACAAGAAGCTTTGATAATGGGTTAAATTTCACTGAATCATCAAGAATAGAAGAGCTTCACAACAATGATTTTTGACATTTGTGAAAACGCTGCTGGAGGTGTGGGAACATCGTGAAGTGATATTCCTATAAACAGGTGTCTAACACCAATTCATTTTACATGAAAACATTTATTGGAGAAATGGATGAATCCTTTTTATTTCATGTATTCTGAGAGATTCATGCATATGAAATTATATTCAACCTTGAGCATCACAAAAAGACTAGTTATGTATTAACCGATTCCAATTCTTTGTAGTTATGGGTGTTTTGTGAAGATTTGGAGTTTCACAAAGACTTAGTGTTCCAAAAATGTAGTGAACTTTGCGATGGATGTTTTTTTCTAATTAAGTAAGCATCATAATGTTAATTTTTTCTATGAAGGATGTGAGCTTTTTAGAGATTTGGAGATTTGTCAATGTGTGTGGTTTTGTGATGGTTGGTGTTTCATTGTAACATTAAGGAGGTCTCACTTGTGACGAGAGCTTAATGAATAGTAGTGTTGAACATATAGATTCATTGGAAAGTGGTTTCAAGTGCATTAACTCAAATATATAATTTTATTATAGTCTCATGATAGTAGGGAAGAGGACTTAAATTCCAATTTACTAAAGTGACCATGAAGTCATCAAACTGTGAAAGACTTCACCCAAAGTAATGAGAAAGGGGGAGTTGATGTAAGTGTTCATAGGGAAGTAGTTTTCTATCCCTATAATCATGTAATTGTAGTGTCCAAATCACAGAGTGACTGTGTCTGATTTTATGTAATCGAAAAATTGTAACGACTAGTAGATTTTGGTATGACTAACACATTGTTGGAGTTTTCTCCATGTACTTGAACTTAGCGGAGAACCATGTAAAACTGTGATATTTTAACTATTTATATGAATGTTTAATTAATATAAGTTTACTTTAGATAGTTTTAACATGTTTTTACAAACATAGGAACAATTTCCATTATTTGAAAAGAAATATTTGACACCATAATTTACCCCTTCACTCCTAGAGTGTTCAACAGTACCATGACCATGTTATAAATTACAATAGGTTTTTGTGTAATGAATAAACTCTCTAGTCCTTCCACTCAGTTCAGAATCTAGATATTATTGATTTGTATAAGGGTAGTATATTATTAGTGAAGTAAACATGGAGGTTCTATTTTCTTACACTGTACTCCCTCAACATGGTTTTGGATAGTTAATTCCATGAGCTGATGTTTGAGTAAGGAATCCATAGATACATCCTTGCTTGCATGGTTCCTCTATTCATTCCCACCAGTGCTTGAGTTCTAGAGAGAGAACATGTGACATATATCTTTAAATTTGTGGGATTCCATGTATCTAGATTTGGATGTTTCCGTCACTGGGATGATTCATCTTCAATAGTTTGCAGGTTCCATTATGTAGGATCACGATGTAATAGATAATCTCATGGTATTTTATAGTCACATTGAAATGTAGTTCAAGGATAATGTAGAGGAAATAGTTTGACAAGAGATGGGATATTTTATGAATGTTATGGGCATGGTCACATGGAACCTGATTTTCTAACCTAAATTAATGATATTGGGAGGATAGAATTAGATGGACCACCACAATAGTGGAAGATCTACAATCAGGGTTCTACAAGGCATGTCTTGGGTGTCCCCAAGGGAGCTAAATCAAGAAGAAGAGGAGGTGTGGATCAAGGAAGAGGATTTAATAGTGGAATGTGAAGTGATGAGATACTTCGTCCACCACTAATAGGAGGCATGCCCTATGCTCACATGGAATGAATTTGGGGATGTGGTCCACTGTAGTCCATAGAGGATAATGAAATTGTAGCTCATGAGATGATATGAGGTATGATATCTGCTAATTCTACACTTTATCTAGTAGATAAAGACATATTCAGGAGTCACTCTTTCATTTTTGTATCTCTAATGAAATTTCTATTAATCCCCACTGAGACTGTAGACCAACATTTTTTGTTAGAGATTATAACTTGGGGAGATTCTAAATTATCCCTTTTTTTTGAAGTGTGAGAGATCATTTGATGGATAGAGTATTTCATGGGACCACATGGTCATCACAATGATTCATTACGATGATATCTTGGGTATGGACCAATTTTCAATTATTTGAGCCCAAATTGGTTATCATAAAAAATGGGATATATTCCCACAATTAGATAAGATGATATTATCCTTTATAGATAAGGGATATATCTTGGATGAGTCAGTGGGACTTGTGAGAATGAGGCTACAACCCATATCCCATCTGTTAGAGAGTTTATCCCTTACTATAACAAGGAATTTAAGAATTTAGATTCCATTAATAGTGGGGTAGAAGAGGGACATCTCCCCTGAAGATGTTTTGGGACTACCTCTAATTTCTGAGAATGAGTTTTTCATCAAAATTCTCCCAAGGAAAAAACCAATATCATATTAGGAATACCAGAGGGCCCCTTCTATGATCTAGGAACTAAGGGTGATGTTGGAGGACCTTTGAGAGAATGGTTTTATCAAATCTTGTGTGTCCCATTGGGAAGCACAGTTTTTTTCATTGAAAAATGATGACAGGAACTTTTGGATCTTTATTAATTGTTGTTCCCAATACTTGGTCATGGTAAAGAAAATAGTCACCTTTCCAATGATTCATGACCTCTCTAACTAGTTTTAATGTTTGAGATGGTTTTTAGAGATCAATGTTAGGTCTGGATACTACCATTTGAGGGTTCATTTGGATGATATTAAAAAGTTGGAATTCTTATGGTTCTATGGAAACTATATAATCTTTGTGAAGCCTTTTGGGGTGATGAATTCCTCCATTATGTATATGTATTTGATGGACTGGCTAATCTATCCATACATTAATATTTTTTTTCTTAATTGAATACATGGTAATATACTATGTGTTTATGGAGGCCCAGATATAGATCATGAGTATGATCCTAAAATTTCTATTGGAGGACCAACATTATGGTAGGATCTCAAATTTAATGTTAAATTTCCATTAGGTTCACTTTTTGGGGAATTTCCGTTATGATCACAGATTATATGTGGACTAGAAAATGATTGATGTAGTGCTTTTATGGGAACCACCCAAGAGCATGTTCGAGGTACAATGCTTTCTTGGATTGGAGTGGTATTTAAGGAGGTCCATAGAAGACATTTAATAACATTTAAATCACATTTGAAAACAGATAAATGGAAAGGGTAGATGTTTTCCTATACCGATTAGTGTTGGAGATCCTTTAAGAAGTTGAGGCTAAGGTTGACCAGTGCTCCAGGATTAGGACTACCAAAGGAGGTAATATACTATATTGTTTACTAATATTCATATAGATATAGTTTGGTCTATGTCTTGATGTAGAGGAAGTAGGTGATAACATATGGATACAGGTAGTTGATACTCCACAATCATAAAAATGCAAATCTTTAGCTGATGATGGATGTAGTATTTTTCTCCCAGATGATGTAAAGGAACAATATTCTAGGTGATCAAATTTTTTATTCAAACTATTAGAGTCTTAGGTATATATACTTGCAGAGTGATCTGAAGCTCATTTAGATGTATAGTTTGGAGATATTATTAGACTATTAATAGGAAATAGTTAATACTCCATCGATGGGAAATATAGTGGCTGATTCCCTTAGTAGGAAGTCCAATTATCATATGGCGAAGGAGGAGTATGGGTATTTGACTTCTTTAAAGATGGTCATGATAGAGGATTGGGGAGAATCATATCTTTCTTTGATGTGATGATACCTACACTTATCCAATGTGTGATGGAGTCTTATTTGGGTGATAATCAATCTATGGTTCTCTATGCCATGATATCATTAGGAGAATCAAAAGATGGATTCTATGAAGGAGGGGAACACGTAATCCTTTTTCAAGGGAAGATAGTGGCTTTGATTATAATGTGACAGGATGTGATGATGGAGTTTCAAAATCATCCATTATTTAAAAATTGTGATGTTAGGATAATATATGGACACATTATTCTATATTTTTTCTGTCCTTATATGAGGAGTGTTACTATTTTCATCACTTAGTTTCTCAATGTCTTCCAGTGATATATGAGCACAAGGTTCCCACTTAATTGACACAACCTCATGATATACATGAGTGTAAATGGTATGGAATATCCGTATACTTTTCTGAAAGGGATTATATTTATAGAAATAATCCATGATGCATCATCATTCTTTTTATTCAGAGATAAAAAAAATAGGGAAAGCACCCCCAAGGATAAGAAAAAGACAGCCACAAGCCTAAGTAGGTCTGACATAATGTAACCCAAGGGCATCCCCTTAATGAGAGCCACATTCTCTAGTTTCAAGAGATCCACATTCGAGATGCAGTAAATTTTGGAGTTGGGCTCGGCCACGGAGGCAAGGTGATCCGCCACTTTGTTCCCTTCATGCCACTTTGTTCCTTTGCATCATGGAATAGATATTTGTAGATATTATTGGATAGTTTTATGAGGGGTATGTTGTTTATCTCTATCGTGTATCCAAAATTATTATGGAAGAAATGTTTTATATGAAAAATTTATCATGCTTGAATTTTGGTTTCAAGAATTTTCTTTTCCTTGCTATATTATCTCCAAGGATTGAATTTTAGTTTTTACTATAAATAAAAGAGATGTACATGAATGTCCTTTACCATTAAAAATAATTGAGGTACATTTTCTCTTTATTTTGGCAGGTTATAGTGAGTGATTTGTTGAAAATATTACTAGATTAGATAACTCGTTAAGAAATATTGCTCATTGTGGTGTCATGTCTATTTGGAAAATGGAATGAGAATAATTTTTTTGGTGAATTGAATAGGAGATAGGAAAATGCTAGGATTCTAACCCTAGAATAAAATGATTGATTTTTGATACATGGTGATGAATTAAAGATGAGTCATAGTTGTGTCCTTTTATAGAAGATAGAGTTATTTACATTTCCACAAGAAAGATAATAAATAATGAATAAAATTATACAACTCATTATATTGAGTTTGAAGATATAACATTTGCTCAAATATATGGTGACACTATCTCTATGGTGAAATATGTGAGATATATACATATAAGAAGGTTTTGAAAAACATATTATCACAGAAATAACTCAACATGAGGAAAATGTTATTGATTTATCTCCTAAAGGATTATGATGCACAATAGAATACCACCCAGGGAAGGAAAATAATGTAGTATATTCATTGAGAAGGAAGGATCGCAGATTTGATATCAAATTGAGTATTTTTATGTTGTATTATGTAGATGGATATGAGAATAATTAAAGAAGGGGAAACATCATTCCTTCCTCAAATGATTTAAAAAACATTATTATTGGAAAAGATAAATATTCATTATTATAAAGATTATAATTTTCAATATACAATTGATTTTTTGATCAATGGAAAATTAGAAGACTTTTTACATGAATATGGGAACAAGAGCCTCAGTCCAGTTGGTGAGGACATGGAAAGTGTGTCTATATGACATGAGTTCAAAACCAGGCAGAGATATATTTTCCAGGTTATTGAAGCAGTACTATAGTAGGTACTATAGCATGTACTATTCGGTACTATAGCTATTGGAAGTATTCAAAATTTTGGGATTTTGGTCCACTGGTTCAATTCTTTGGTCCTTCATGTCCTTCTGGCCACCTAAGGCCTTCGGGTGAGTATGGCCTTCGGGCCACTTTAATGGTTTGGTGTCACCTCAAGGACTTCAAGCCACCTCATATTCTATGGACCACCTCAAGTCCTTTAGGACAACTCAAGGCCTTTGAGCCACCTTAGGGATTTTGGGCCACCTGAAATTGTGCTTAACGGACAAGGAAGACTCTACAAGGACCAGACTCCAGATGAGGATTTAGAGCAGGCGTATTCACGAGTGTAGAAGCTTACAAATTTGGAATAAAAAGAGGGTATGGAATTCACATTAGGAATAGCATGTGCATGCAAGGGGAGCGAAGATGAACAACCATGCGAAGGTGGAGACCTGATATCACTATGTAGAAGCTAGGGAGGAGGAGTTCAATGTAGTTATAGTCTAGATATTTCATCTAAGACAAATAGGTCATGTGATCTCTAATCCAATAGTCATTGTAAGGTTCTCAATCATCCCTTTAATGGGGGGTTACCAAATATCAATAAAAATAAGGCCTTTAATCCATTTAGGTTATATGAATATGGTAATATGAAATTTGGAAAGGAGCTTTGTGTTCCCTCTATACTTGAGCTAAAAAGGGAATTATTGGATGATTCGAATAGATCAAATATATCTATACAACATTATATCACCATGATGTATAGGTATTGAAGGATTTTTTGAGGGATTATATGAAGTTGTAAATTTCTACTTATGTGCTAAGATATTGGGTTTTTTAGTATGTTAATATTGATAGACAACATCCTTGGGATTCATGTAACATCCACATATTCCTATGTGTAAATGTGTAGAAATTCATATATAATTATTCATTAGAATAATAATAAATATAGGAAATAATTATATAATATGGGTTATTGTTGATTGAGTTACCAAATCAACATATATGTTGTTTATAATATAATATTTTCCAATAGAACACTTTTAATGAATCTATATTAGTGAATTTGTAAGATATCAAGTTTCACCTATTTTAATTGTTTATAATCATGATGAATTATTTACATGAAAATTCAAGAATAGTATTTAGAAGGATCTTCATATTTATTTTCATTTGATAATAACTTATAAACCTCAAACTGATGGGAACTTAAAATTGAAATATCCAAAAATTTATTTCATGTTGATCTCCTTCTTAGTTAACATTAAAACCATTTGTGATAATTTTTTAGATTTAGTAGAACTAACCTATAAATATTTCTCTAATTAATGTATATTTATTGTCTCATAAGTTGATTCACATGGAAATAGATTTCATATACCAATTTTATTGCTAAGAAATTGTGTAATGTAATCTTGTATTCTTAGAACTTGTAGTGGATAAACCAAAAATGATCGATTATTAAATAATATATTTATGTTTATAAATATAGGAGAAAGAACTATATCGATAACTAGATGAAATATTTGGAATTTCAATTGATATCTCATGTTTTTATGAAGGTATCTCCCTGTAATGGTGTTATAATAATCAATAAAAAAGGAATATAGAGTGCCAAGTATATCAGAACTTTTGAATTCCATAAAATATTAGGAGCTATGGAATCCTGATTGTCATTACCACCTAGCCATTGTAATGATCTTTTAGTCATCCATATCTCTTTATTAAGTAATTATATTCCAGACCTGATGTGTGTTTTCATATATTAATAAATAGAATTAGACACTACTTTATCTTAATATGAAGTGAATATCCTTATTTTGGACACTCGATAAAAATTGTTGAGGAATCATACAACCCATCTTGTAACGATAATTGTGAAAAATCATAATATAGAAGATACAAATTGGGAACAAGAGTAAATTATGATGAAGAACTAGAAAATTACTTTTATAAGGATACATTCATGATATTTTGAGGAGAACGTTTTTTTAGTGTAAGAATAATGTACCCCCCCATGATTTATGGTATGCATATTTTTAAATAAATTAAATCTCCTCAATACATTGTGTTGTATACAAAACCAAGTTCAAAAGAACCAAAATGTATAATTATAAATCTATTATTACATAGACAATCACTTGGTGTGAATAAATTGGACTCTGTAAAATTAGAATAATATATAGTTTATACATTTATAAAACAAATTTGATGGTTATCAATTTTATTGAAATATAAATAAAAAAAATTAAAAGTATTGTTTTTTTGGAAAAAAAAGTTTGTGCCTGTAAAATATTTCTATAATAATTAATTGAATTTTGATATTTATGAAATTTATAAATTATATATTCAATAATATTTTTAAACTTTCATATAATATTTTTATTATGAAGGGTATTAGAATAAATTATGGTTTATTCTTAAAAACTATATTATTTTAAAAAAAAAATTATGTGTTTTTTTCTTTTTTTAAAATTAACCCATGGAACTTATAGGTATTAAAATTGTTAAAATTTTATACATAATTTGAATCAGGAGGTACATATTTGGTAATAAGAAAACTTTTTTTGTCAAATAAATAGTAATGGTTGTAGAATTTATCAGCTCAGTAAAAGGTAAATTAGGTTAACTTAAGTTAGAACTATGTGATAAGTCCATAATTATTCATTATAATTATTGGTTGATTAATTATATTCGACCATTATAACTTTAGTCACAAACATTAGTAGTTTCATGGAAAATTTTCCATAAAAAAACTTATATATAATTTAAATAAAAAATAATTTCAAAATGTAACTCTCTATGTTTTAAAACATTTTATGTGCCAATATAGGGTCAAAATAAATATATAAATCAATATATATATATATATAGCATAATGAATTTAATTTAATTTATATTTTTAATTTTTGTAGATATTATATAATTACATTATATTCTTGTGCAATGTTAATTCAATATTTATTTAATTAATATATAAATAAAACTAACGTTTTTAATTCTATTAATTTTGATAGAAATTTATTATTTCAATGTGTAAAATGATTTTTTGATCAATATGACATATTTTATATGTATGAAATCTTTATATCTAAAATCTCAATTTTTCATTATGTATTTTATGTCAGAATAAATGAATAATTTCAAAATAGACAAATATTTGTTTTTATAAAAATATTATATTTTTAGATTCTTTAAAATCATAATAAATGTTAATAAATAAACATGGATAAGATATGGTCTAAAATGTTATAAAATTACTATTTATGGTTCTATTATATACTTATATGTATAGATTATAACATTTTAATATAGAAAAAGTTGTTATAATAGTTAAAATTAAAATTGATTAACTAAGGAAAAATATAAATATAATGTTTCAAATTACATCAAAACATGCATGAATTCATTTTTTTAAGCTATTACCACCTTATCCGACCATATATTTTAATTTTGATCCATTTTGTGGAATTTTGAATGATAATGAATTTATTATAATTTAATATTTTGAGAAACTCCAAAAGTGCCCCTCACCTCAATTGAAAAAGGGAACCCCCTTGCTCATTTCTTGACACAACATTGTCCCGTAAAGAATGAAAAATACCTATAAATTTCTTTTTTCATCATCACTACCCAAGTTCTATATGTTCTTTCCTCTATTAAATATATTCGTTTTGTCCCTTAAAATGATCTAGAGATGGTCTTCTAAGGAAGATGTAATTATCTTACCCATCCTATTTCAACTTATTCTTTCTTTAACCTCATCTAATTATTGGAAAGTTATCATAAAATAATAAAATTAGTAACATAAATATTCTTAAATGATGTTATAATAATTAAACTAATATTACCCACCTTCTTTTCTATAAAATGAGAAGTGAAAGAGTCACTCTTGAGTACGTATGACTTACCATCTCACATGGTTTTACAATATATTTCTTATAACCACCATTTATGGATAGGAATTATGATGGTTTTAATGATTATATATTATATATCTATATCATTATTAACATTATTTTTATAATTTAACATTGATCAATTTATGAATTCTAATACTACTGAACCGAAATATACATGAAGAACGATGTAGTTATTACCCGAAATAGTGATTGTTAGCGTAGAATTATTATGAAAATATTGATTAAATTTTATATGTATGTAATTAATGATATGATATATATAAATTTTCTTTGATAATTTATTTATAATAAATATATTTTTATTTTAATGGAGTTTTTATCTTGTAAAAATGATGTTGATCCTAATGTAAGGGGTTTTCATAGCAATTTTACTTATATGAGACATATTCCATTTTCAAAACTTATTTAATTTTTGTGGTGTATATACAGACCCTTTGAATATTATATAATTAGTCTTTTTTTATCAATGATATTTTATGTTTCATTCAATGTTATTAATATTATGGGGATTATAATTCAAAATAAATGAAAGTTGTAAGTATTAATTTCACAATCTCAAAATAATTCGAGGTGTATATGTTATAGTTTCTACTAGATAAAATTTATTTTCCATTCCAACGTTAAAAAAAAATCATAAATAATTTTATTATTATAATATGATTATGTAATTTATTTTTAACCATTTTTTACTTTTTACAAAATTCTTTGAATGGAATCTTCATGTCATTTTCCAAACGAGGTACTTTAAAACCATTTCGAAAAAATATAAAAGGAATGTTCTTTTAACTTATATGGATTGAAATATTTTTACTGGTATCTTTTTAATTTTCATTTAAATTTTTAAAGGGATATCTTATAAAAAATCATTTATATTGGTACATTGTTTAAAAAATAAGTGATTTCAAACTAAAATAGGCATTTTCATTATAATTTTTCAAATGAAGTTTTAAATCTATTTTAAAAAAATTCAAAATACATTGTTAGATTATATATTTTAATTATTTAATTATTTTATGTAATAATATACCATATTTTATTGGTTTTTTATAATTAGATTGATTGGATAATTTCAATTTTTATATCACTAAACTGATTAGTTTGGGTAGGTAATGATTATGTTTTTTGATTGGGGTAATTTTTAATATTTTTTATATTAGTTTTTATACAAATTATTATGTTTTTAATGTTTCACCCATTATGTATGAGGAATGTTTTGGGATTAGTATGTGATGCTTGGTGCTCGCTATTTCCCCTTGATTCATCGATAGGTCTCATAAGAAAAACTAGAATGGGTATTAGCTGATTCCTTACCCATTTATGTAAGATGTATTGGAGAAAATATAATGAAACATGATTTTTAAACAATGGATATAAAATATTTTTATAATAAAAAACATTATATTACACAAACATATGCCCGACGACTGTAATATTGTAGTTCCTTTTGAAACTAGGAACACATTCTTCTAATTTGGTGAATGACCTTCAACATATCCCATAAAGATATTCCCCATTGTTTCCCCCAATTCATACATTTATTTGTGACCTAATAATTGGAAATAGAAAAAATGATGATCTAAGGTGCTTAGTAAGGGTATATATGGAACATAAGTAAGCATAACATGAGCATAAGGGTATAAAAACATGACTACAACAATTTAAAATCATACCCTACTTATCAATGATCATAATATTGAATCACCAAATTAAATATTTGAATATCACAATACGTGTATCATAATATAACAAAATCACATGTGTCTTGAGTGTTTAAAAAATTAATAAGACATGGAATTTGTGGCATTCCCATAATATTAGAATATCTTATGTTAATGATAGCTACCAATAAATTCATAGTATGTTAGGCTTGGGGTAATCACCTATGAACCGAATTCAGTAATGGGATGAAATACTATTCACCATCTAGTTTTAGGATTTTAACGATCTCTTGTTTACCCTCTTGTTGCGAGATTAGGATGACCTCATCTGTGCCATCCAGTAATGGGCTTAGGATGACCTCCAAAGTACCCTTTGTATTTGAGGGCTTAGGATGAACTCCAGTGTACCATTTGAGATCATCAAAAATTTGTCTATAACCAATTAATTGTAGGGAGATATAGGTCCTTTATTTATCATAATGTAATACTACATATATGTTCCATAAAATTTTATGTTTTTCGTCACATCAAAAATCATAATTATAATTTTTATCATAAACATTTACTAATAGAATATTTCAATGAAAATTAATGGGATTTATTAATATAATTAAATCAAAACATAAAAAAATAAGGGAAAAATATTAATGGTATCCTAGGATTATATCCCTAGGAAGGAATGTGTAACACCAATAGATTTAATCTTAGATGGAATATAATTTTGAAATATCCTTTTGACACATTTCATAAAGAAAATATGATTTCTTCTTTGAAAATTGATTTTTAAATCATAAATCATTTAACAAACATTTTTCATTGAAATTACTATTGAAAACATATAAAGAAATAGTTGAAACAATTTTAATCATCTTTTAAATCGATTTTCTTGAAAATTATTAAAATATCATTTAAAAAACTTTTAATTTTTTTTCGAAAACATTGTTTTGAAGGAACTCATATTTTAAACCGATGAGAGAATAACATTACAAGTTGATTATAATATCCTTAAAAGAAAGAGATTAATGATAAAAATTTTAACATACCAGGTTCAACACCTCTCAAAAATAATATAGGTGCATAACATAACATGCGTATCAAATAATGAATATTGAACAGAATTATCATACGGATATGGTAACATATGAATAAAAAACTCCATATAAGAGAGATCATCAAATGGATATGTAAATACCTATAAATTTAAGGATATGGATCATTTAATACATTCCTGGGAAGTATATACACCACACAAAATAATAAAGTTGTTAATATGGAATAAGTGTCATAGAAATAAAAGCGCCACCAGATATACCCTAACCTTATATCTTGACTCTATTAGTACTTGGTTAAAACATCATCTTATTTGGCTATCACCTTTTTATTTTCACAAAAACGATATCCTTATTTATATATTTAACAGATGTAATTATTCTAGGACGAAGTGAGGGATTTTGGAGGAGATTTTAATAGTGTTTTTTCGAAACCAAATAGGTTTTAATGTGTGAATTAAAGAGAAGATTATGTGCACCATTATAAGATAGGGGTGCAGCTCTCTTGGATCTTCGAGAAAGATTATTTTATAATAATTTCATTATCAACAAAAATACCTCCAAAATACAATTTATTCTATGATAAGATATGATATGGTGGTAATATCATCAAAAAATTGATTTTATATATGTTTTGGTGTAATTTTAATCCGTATCATTTTGATTATCCCTTAGTTAATCTATTTTATAACTACGGTAACAGATTTTTCAATATAAAAATGATTCTATTTTTATATATAATGTATTAATTTTACCACAAATGGACAAATTATGAAACTTTTGACTATATATCATCCCCTTTTCCCTAATCTATTAATTTTAGGATTTCTAATAATTTAATAAAATATTATGATCATAAAATATCAGAAGTTTCAATTTTGACACTATTCATTACATTAATATTAATAAACATCATAAACAAATATATATTATTAAAATTAATTTATTACACCCTTAATATATAATATTAATATAGAAAATTATATTATCTCAATTATTAATTCAAATGATATTTCTTCATTATTTTTAATATCATTTAATTGATCGATTCATTAATTGAATAATTATTACATCACCATTATGTAATTATTTATGATAATTATTTCATCAATAAAATGAAAAATATTTTTCTATTATGTAGATAAATATTTTATCATTAGGAATAAATTATTTAATCAATATTATCTTCTATTTAAACCCATATTCAAAATATTATACTCATTAAAAGTTTGAGTGTGACATATTGTCACTCCATTTGATTTTAACAAAATATATGTTATATCCATTGATAGTTGTTAATTAAATAATTAAATTTAGAACCTCAGGTGTTAAGGATCTAATTATATTTACCCAGTATTATTTTATTAAACATTAGCGTAGTTTTTTTATATTTATTATATTATCTTTACCCTTGATTAATCAATATACCCTTAAATACGGTAATAAAAATTACTAATGTTACTATTCATATAGTACAAAAATAATAGTGTACTATATAATAATTTGGAATTTATTATTATATTTATGTAATACATTTATCATTATTTAAAAAAAAATATGGTTAAAATTAATTTTAAATTAATCCCAGAGAGAGTGAGAAAATGAGTTTTTAATTGAAGAGAACCAAATTTTTGAAAAGTTTTTATAACTATATTTAATGTGAAATTGACTAAAATTAATTATATTGGATGAAATTATATAAAATGGATCTAATTATAATTTAAAATAAATAAAAAATAAAATTTTACAGTAAATTATCTCAATGAAAATGTTGTTTTCAATTTAAATTCATTATTTTTCACTATTTATGAAAACATAAAACTTATCATAAAAATATTTGAATATCACATAATGTAAACTTTTATATTAATCTCTAAAAAATTATTTTGTTTTTTAATATTAATATTTATAAATGTTTCAAAAAATATTTTTTAAATGGTTTCCCCATTAAAGGACGATAAAATTACCCTTGTGAAAAATATATACTTTTATTCATAAAATTTGATTTTTTTTATCTTATGACTATCAAATCTATTGGATAAGTGACCCAAAATTCGAGTGAATATGTAATATTTTAATTTTTTTACAAATATTCATCAGAAGTGTTTTTTAATTTAATAAGATAAAATGGTGTTTTTAAATAGAAAAACTATTCTCTTAGAAAAGGAATTTAATTAATTTCAAATAGTTCAGAATTTCATTTCAAGATAATGGATAAAATGATTGACTTTTTATAAATTTTAAATTATTTTTTACATAATTTAGTTAATCTTATTTTTAATTTCCATTCCAATGGACAAGAGGTAACTAAAATATAATATCAATAAAAATATTAAAAGTATATTATTATTTAGTAAAACTATGTCTAGCATGTCCAAAATCTATCAAAAGAACTCAGAATTGTGTATAACCCATGACAAAAAAAATTATATAAAAAAAGTTAATCTAAGTGAAGAATTTTGTAAAATATTAGATTTTTTGTGCATATAACACACAACAAACATTGTTATTTCATATAAGAAAATCTATATTTAGTTTTGTGTGAAATGAAGAATCTCGAAAATATTTAATTAATTCAAAAAAAATTCACAAAATCTTGGTGTGTTACATTATACCACCATAAAATTAATTTCTTCCTCGAAATTCATTGGGTCACCAATTTTATATTACATGAAAGTGACTTTAGTTAAAACCCATATCTTATAAATGAACTGTAAAACTCCCAATAAAAAAATGAATGTTGGAAACTGAATGGTTACCCAAAGTAAATAATATTTATATTTTTACATAGGAGAACATATATGTATATTGAAAAATAACATATAAGAAAAAACTTACTACTAAGTTTTGATGGATAGTGACAGATTACATGTTCAAGATAATGTTAATGACCACAAAACCACATATAAAATTGGTCTAAAAAAGATCATTGATATAAAAAAATATGATAATAGGATAAAATTTAATTTTAAAATCCAATCATAAGATATAATAACTTTATTACATCTCATACGTTGATTCCAACTCTAGGGTTGTGCCTTGATGAATATTTTCTTCATTTACTAACTCTTTGAAAAATGAAGCATAAATTGAAATTTCTGAATAAATAGTGGATCATAAGATCCATAATGCTATGATAAGTCATTTTATATATCTCAAGTTATAATCACAAAAAAATAGTTATTAGAAGTTATCCTATATGCATAAATCATCATATGGTGAGATAACACATTAATCTCTAAAACCTCATCTGGTGTTTAATATAAACCGTTTCAAAAATAGTTAACCTTATAACCCTTCCAAAATATTAAAGAACACATATTTTAGATATAAGTTCAATAGAATTATCAAAAATATCTTATCATTGATCACTTTAATTTCATAATGTATCTTTTGTTTGTCACATACCAGACATATGAAAAACATCATCTCATATTCTCATAAAACATGGTACTTACCACAAATCCTTTATTAAAACATGAAGTATTTATTTTTCCAAAGATTACTAGTCATGTTACATAAGTCCAAAAATGTTGTAAAATCCATCTGTGATAGAATAAATATTTTTAAAAAAATACTTAATATGTTCCAAGGTAACCAACACAGTATATTTACTTATTCACATCCAACATATAATTATCCAAACATCATTATATCAATTTTATGAACATATTATGGGTTATATATCGCTTAATATTGTGTTTCCTTTGAATATCACCATGCCATTAAGTCAATTTTCAATGTCTTAAACAATAAAAAATATATCCTTTTATATCCATAATGAAACAATTATATAGAAAATAATTATATTTCCATATTTTTTTAAAAAAAAATCTTTTAACTCCAAAATATATACAATTGAATCATCTAAATTTATTATTAAACCATTAATTAAGCTTCATTATCTTATTTATTCATAGAATATGAAATGTGAATCATGTATTAAGGTTCCTCAACCTCAATATAATCATACTTCTCATGTTTAATGTAAACAATACTATTAGAACATCTAATACCTTTCACAAGTCTTTTTTAGTGTTTTAATCCTTTTTATTATAACCAATACTCGTACCACCTTCTTGATATTATTTATGATATATCCACTTAGTACCTAATTTTTCAAAATTCCCATACTTTACACACCTGAAACATTTAATGTTAATTTGGATCGTTCTAGTTCCCACTATTGACTAAGAGCAGAAATAATAGTGTAAGAAACATTTATCAAAGAATAAAAACACATAATTGTGAATAATTAATTATAGGATGCCTAAATCACGACACCTAATATTAAATATATAACAACTAAGGGTTATCCTTGGTGAAATAACAATATATATCCTTATATTTTTACCTAGGGATCTCATTAATGTTTTCTCATCTGAGATTCCAATGGTTGACTAAACAATTTATGTGATACCATCTATAATGAATCAGTCTATTCAAACATATAAATTACATATTTTTAGATGATTATTAATTATATTAAACAAAAAAATTCCCAAGGATCATGATAATTTAGTGCCCTTATAAACATGGAACATATTATTCTAATATGGTGAAAGATATTAAACATCGCCGATAAATATATTTCCATTTTGTAAATCTATATAAAACCATTCTTCATAACCCCTGGATTTGGAAAATAAGGAAATATGAGCCGAGATTATTTGTAAGGATAAACAAGGAAGATGTATAAACATAACATTAGCATAAGGGTATGAAACCATAAGAATAACATTTTAAAATCATACCCTATTTATCAAATATGCAAATTGTGAATCACAAAATTAAATATTTTTGGTTCATAAGAAATGATTCATAAGATAATAAAAGAATATTTCCAATCAAAGTATTATAATTTCTTAATACATGTAATTTTTTCAGGAAAATAAGCTTATAATTTCTTATGTTAACTGTACTTACTAGAACATTGATAGAGTTTTCAGAATGGGCTAATGACCCATGTTGCTACATCAGGACTAGGATAACCTCTTATGTACCTTTTAGTTTTAGGATTTAGATTACATACTAGGTACCCTACTTTTGTGTACTTAGCATGACCTCCCATGCACTATCTTGTTACATGCTAATGATGACCTCCAATATACCATTTTTTATGATCATAGGATGACCTCCCATGTACCCTTTGAGATCATAAAATATTTATCATTACCCAATGAATTTTATGGAGATATAGGTGCTTCCCATCATATAATTAAATCATAAATATATGTTACATAATACTTTAAATCATTCACCACATTAGAATTGATGAATATAAATGGTTTTTGTAACCATATCATCATAGAATATATCAATGAAAAGTAAGCGGATTCATAAAAATAATTAAATCAAATCATAAACCATTCAATGAAGAAATATTGATGGTATCCTTAGATCATATCCCAAGTAAGTCATGAGTAACACTATTGGATTCCATCTTAGATATAAAATAATTTTGAATGATATTTTTAAAAAATTTCTCAAAGAAAATTTCCTTTCCTATTTGAAAAATTATTTTTTAAATCATAATACTTTTATCAAAAATTTTTGGTTAAATATAGCTTCTAATACTTATAATATAATCTTAATAACCACATTAAAAATATTGGAATTCAATTTTATTTAAAATTATTAAAATATTTTTTAAAATATTTTTAAAATATTTTTAGGAATCATTATTTTGAAACGACAAATATTTTTGACTGAAGAGAGAATAAAATCACATGAAGATTATAATATCCAGATAAGAAGAAGTTTTATGATAAAAAATATCA
Organism: Viscum album; assembly: GCA_963277665.1. NCBI lineage: Eukaryota > Viridiplantae > Streptophyta > Magnoliopsida > Santalales > Viscaceae > Viscum > Viscum album. Next base: position 603,076,311 of record OY728128.1, read on the forward strand.
AATGGTTGTATAAATTCCTCCAAAATGAATATAGATGTATAAAAAGACATTTTTTCCAAGTACATAAAATTGAGAGAAAATTATCTTATCGATTTGGTAAATTTTGAACCTTAAACCCCATGAAATAGAGATCATAAAAACAATATTTAAATACCCATATATTTGAGGATATAAATAATATAATACAGAAATTGATAGTATATACACCACAAAAAAGAAAAAAATAGTGAATTTGGAATATTACTTAGAGAAATAATATTGATACTGGAAATTCAAAAACCATATGTCTTGAATCTAGTCGAACTCATTTGAACAACCGCTGTTTCAGGTATCCCAGTTTGATTTGTAGAAACTAACTTCCTTGGAAGGACTTATGAACAAAACATGGAATCTATGGTAAATGGATGTAAGTTGGTAGGGGTTATGGATAGGTTCTAGCCTAACCAAATAGGTTTTATATTATGAATGGTATATAATATGAGGTTCGCTTTTATAAGAGATGGGAGGGGAACTCTTTGAAATTCTAAAATGATTAATTTTTAATAAATTCAATCTCAATTAAAATAAATCAAAAGTACATTTATTAGAATCCAATATATAAAAAAGTTTCAATATCACCTGATATTTGATTTTAGATTGGTTTTTTTTTAATTTTAAACCTAGTCATTTTGATTAACCCTTATTTAATCTATATTTATTTTAACTACGGTACCAAAATTTTCTATGTGAATAGGATGTGACATGTACATGTAATGTGTAAATTGTGCCATAAATGGAATATTTTTTATATTTTAGATGATATATCATCCCATCAAACCTTATTGAATATTTTTATGAATCTAAATAATTTATCCAAATATTAGTTTCATGAAATATCATAAGTGTCAAATTTGACATTATTCATTAATGAAAATTTAATAAACTTAATAAAAAATTTACATTAAAAGAAAATTGTTCAATAAACCCTTAATATATCATAAATATATATAAAATTTATGGTATACCTTAATTAAGTCATGTTATATTTCTTTTAATTTTTATAATATAATTTAAATGATTCTTTTATTTATTGAATAATCACCACATCATAATTGTGTAATTATTAATTATAATTATTTCATTAATATTTTAAAAAAAAAATTACATGAAGTATATATATATTTTAAAATTTATTAGAACATATAAAATTGACAATATATTATATTTAGACCCATATTTAAAATACTATAATTATTAAAAGTATGAGTGTGGCATTTTTTCACTTCCTTTGATTAAATAATATCCAAGTATTTTTACTAAAAAAATGTCCATTTAATAATTAAATTTTTAAAATTAGAATATAATGGTTGAATTATCTTCATCCAATAACATTTGGTATTTTTGGGTAGTTTTCTAATATTTATAATAGTACTTTTACCCATAATTAAATCATTTACCCTAAACCATGGTAATAAAAATTAATAAAGTTTATATTCATATTGTTAAATAATAAAAAGGATCTATTTAATAATTTTTTACCTTTTTGTCCAAATAGTTAATAAAATTTTCAAATTTAAATCATAGGAGTGGCTAAAAATAATTTAAAATTATTCTTATAGATGGTGTGAGAAAACATGTTTTTAATGTTGAAACATTGAAAATATTTAAATGTTTTTATATCCAAATTCCATGTGAATTTGATTAAAATTACTTATATTAGATTAAATGATATTAAATTAATAGAATTATTCTAATAATCAAAATAAAAATTTAATTTACCCCTATAATTTTTTTAGTTGAAAAAATATTAAATTAAAATTCAATATTTTATTATTATTTATAAAAACATGAAACTTCTCAGAAAAATACTAATAGTTCACCCATAGTAATTTTTGATATCAATATTTGAAAAATGTAAATTATTTTCTCATAAAAAATTATAAATGTGTAAAAATTGATAATTAAAATGGGTTCTCCATTAAATGGCTGTAAAATTACCCTTTTTAAAAAATATATCTTCTTATTTATAAAATTACATTTATTATTATATTATGCCTATCAAATCTATTAGATGAGTTTGATTTTTTTATTGAATATGAAATATATGTTTATTAAAATTAATAAATAATGTGTTTTGGAAATTATTGAGACATAATGGTGTTTGTACATAGAAAAATAGTTTTCTTAGAAAATGATTTTTTTTATAAATAGTTCTTAATTTAATTTAAATCTAATATATAACCAAAGGATTAATATTATATAAATGTTTAAATAATTTTACCATTTTTTAGTTAATATTATTTTTAATTTTCATTTTAAATGATAGGTTGTAATTTTAATAATAATTTAATAATAATATTAATAGTATATTTTTATTGTGTAAAACACAGTCTTACATATAATAGAAGCTATCCAAAGAACTCCACATTGTGTATAAAACAATCCCAACATAGATTTGTGTGTACCACATACTAATATATGTGTTACAAAGATTAACTTGGAATTTCATATAATGGAAGAAAAAAAAAGTTATTTTGTATAACCAAAAGCTGTATTCAATGTCATGTGATATTAAAAATATAAAAAATATTAAATTAAATTGAAAAAAATATAATTCTAAAAAACAATGGGTGTTAAAAAAGGAATAAAAGTTACTTTTATGATGTATAACATAATTTATTTCATTCATTATTAGATTATTTATTAACATAAATGTGATTATTTAATTAGTAATGTTATCCATATAATATTTTTAGCTCACATGATTATTACATAATTAGATTTCCTTATATTTCTAATAATATCATTGATTCTTTATTTAGCTTATGTTGTATCTATACCATTACATAGAATCTAATATTACTGTTTCCATATGTTTATATTTCCATAAGATTCTATGATGTTAATTTTTATTGATATTCATAGATAATATATGAGAATAATGATATTCTAAAAATAAAAAAAATTGTGTTCCTTTTCTTATTTTTGATTGTAATGTATAATTAAAGTATTTTTTAAGATTTAAAATACTTCTAAAATATTCATTCCATTAGGATGGTATCATTTGTATATAATTCCAATGTATAAAATTAACCCCCAAATCTATGAATCTAGGGTTAGGGAATTTATATAATGAATGTGTATATCCCATAAGATTTAGGAGTTTGGGTATATGGAATCACACATAGTCCACAATATTCTTAGCCATCCTTGTAGTGTTAGAAACATATTTGGGAAACTTTTCTTCCCTGTTTTGTTTAATATTGAGTAATTTAAATTCCATTTATCTACATTTATCATGAGGAATTTATTTTTCATATAATACCAAATCAAATGTTCCCCATTCTATTTGTTTTATCTATTTATCCTATTTCGTGTTTCGATTTTGTGACCAATATTGGTCTGCATATTCCATTAGACAATATAACACCATGATGATTTTTCCTTGTCACTACTTCCCATAGAAACAAATATATTTTTTGGGGGACATGTTCCATTTTTCAATTATGAATTTATTAGTAGTTCCATTGAATATTGGAGGTTTTTTCAATTGATGTTATGGTAGATAGTTACAACACATTATGGATCAGATTTTTTATCATTGTGGGAAATATTATTGTTCATAAACTATATCAACTTTACTAATATGGTTATAAAGTATTTATATTAAAATTAATCTACATTATAATTTCTAGGAGGCATATTCGTTAATTTAATATTAGTGTTTATATGGTTTCCATTCCTGTAATTAATAACCATATTTCTATAATTTATTACACATAATTTTCTCATTATATAAAAATAATATATAAAATTTATAATAATTTTTCATCCCTTATCGTTAGAAATAATGAGGGTACTACATTTTACATGTTCTATCTAACTAGGATCCTCTAAATATATTTCCCAACATTCCTAACAAACATTATCTGATACCAATTTTTGATATTAAGACTCAAAAAACCTAGATCTTGAAATTATATTACATTATTAACATAGAATAGATGAGTTCATATTAGATACAATATCATAGTAGTCCTATAATACTATATATATACTATAGTTAAAAAATGAGATAAAAAATGAATACATTTTGAGATCATAATTATCCCTTATATAATTCTGTTATAATTAGACATATTTCTCTTATACATTTCTAAGGAAAACAATAATAGATAAGGGTGAGCTCATATGATCAGTACGATATTGAAAATAATCAACTATAGCACAACATAAATATGAAAGACATGATATGGATGGAATATAAAAAATTGTAAAGGAATGCCTTACTAACAATGGGGAAATCCTATATCCATGGTAATAATTTAATACACAGATAAAAATAATCATTGACATAATTCAAATCGAATGCATAATGTAGGAAATTGAAAAATACCATCAAATCCTTATTACAAGACACTATAATGCTATGGGTAGTGGTTTATAACAAATCCCAAGAGTTTATTTCTCCTGGTACAATACAATGCATCAATGGGATATATAATTTCATACCATATACGTTACCTGATTATTTCATATGCATTCACCATAAGAGTCCTCAATACCATTCATACATTTCCCTATAGATGATTTGGATGAATATAAACTTTTCTATCCATAAAACATGAATCATTGAAAATTATTACTTTCCCATTAAATTTAATAATATTTATGTTTGGGATAAAATCCTTTAATCAACTAATAATCCATTGGGAATTTTTTGATGTAGTAGGAAGTAACCTTTAAAATAAATATATTAGATATGGGAAATTAAATGTTATTAGTTATTCATGGAGGTTAATAAATGGGTTAAATTGTTTCAATTGGTATGAGAATAAGAAAATAGTAAGAAAATCCATCATCATTGTTCATTAAGAGCATGTGAATATTTCAAATGATATCCCATTGAAGTTTCTAGGCATGTGTATAGACTTCAGCCCACTTGATATATATCAGTTTAAAGAATGAGTTAATGCTAAACCAATATATTTAGAAATTAATAAACCATTTTTTAATCAATGAAATTTTGAAATAACCAATATATTTTCTTGATAAATATGATTTTTTTTTGAAAAAATACAATTCCAATTTACTATAATGTAGGATAGAATTTCCATTATAGAAATGAATGGGCTTTACATCAGTTGTGGTTACTATTAAAACAAGGAATATTATGGATAGATAAAAATATAAAATTCAAAATATCTTATATTTTCTTTAGTAATATGTTAAAATAATTCCATGTAAACTTATTCACATAAAAAAATGAAATTAATGTTGTATATAACATGAGTGCAATAGAATGAAAATGAAGTGGAAAATAATACTTATGAATGGGGTAGAAATCCAATTAAAAACTATTTAAAGAAAATTAATAAAATTTATCATTAAATACTACTAATAAATTAATTAAATTATATAAAATTTCAAATACTCTTTATATACACCAGTTAAATGAAATTATGTTCACAATAAAAAAAATTCTCAAAAAGTGTGATTTGAGATGGAATACCCATACCTCATTCCCCAAAATCCATGAATTTAATTTAAAATCCTTTTTCAGAAACATAGATATATTTACATAATTTCAAACCATAAACATATCCATATTTATTTTTACTCTTCATCAAAATCAATATGTTCATGAATTATATAAATGCTTCAACATTAGATGTTTATAGATTTTATTGTTTATAATGGTTTCCTAACACAGGTTTCCATATTAATTCTTATTCAACTTTTCATCATCAATATATCATTATTTTTAATGTTTTTTATTATTTATATTTACATATGATGATACAGATTCCTTTAATTAATAGTTTTTCATTATCTTAGATTAGGAAATCGATAACAATCATTTTTTGGTAGTTGTTGAAGATTTATGGGTGATTATTCATTATTGAGCTTGATATTGATATAACATATTAATAAAAATATAATTAATTATTGAATAATTTATATTATGTTATACCAAAAATATTTTTAACATAGTAATTAATGATATAAATTAATAGTATTGTTCAAGTAGGTTGTTAAACGGACCAGATAATTAACATTTCATAATTTAATTAATGGTTATGAGGTAGGGTTGATGTAATATTATTATTTTGTAAGCATAAATATCATTTTTAGTTTTTCATAGTGTTATATATCATAGTTAAAAATTAATTTTAACATAATTTAATGGATATCTCAATATTACATAATTTTCATAAAATTTTTTCCTATTATCACACATGTTTTAAATTATAAAATTATTGATGATTGCTTGCTGATAATATCAATAACAGGATCATAAAAATGAAATACAAGAACATTTATAAAATTAAAAATATCATATTTAACCATTAAATATATAATTTTAACCATCAATGATGGTTCCTGATGAAAGATGAATTTCTATTTCACATGTTGGTGGTAGTCTACAAGTAATTATGAACATGGTTTCATTTTTTGTTAATTAAAGTGATTGATGAATGTAAAATTACAATAAAATTGATATAGAAAAATTAAAATATATAAATTCTAATAATAAATTTATATTAGTTTATCAAAAATAATTTCATGACTCTATTTCCAAAGAAAAGTTGACTATTAGTAGTACTCATGTTAAAAACATTAATATTCATTGGAGTTATTCATGGGAATGAAGGAAATAAGATATCTAACTTTGATAAAATTATTTTTACCATGATATTGGATTAAATTAAGTTTAATGTGTAATATTATCGAGATTAAATTCTAGATATCATATAGACTTGAAATTTCCAAAATGAAACACTTTTATATGTGAATGGGATAATAGTTTTGGGAGTAACTCTTAAAATTTTATTATTGTAAATTTATTATTCAATGGTAAATGGAAAATATGGACAATGGAGGAGGGTATTTTGAATGTTGGTTAAAACTCACTTACAAAAATTATGTTTAGAAAAAATTGATGTTTTTGGTATTTTTCACATTTTAGCTTTTACCATGATTCAATCTTACATTTTAAATTTACGATTAACCTCGGTAAACAATTTTAATGAAGAATTAAGATAACCCATTTGAATCATTTTTATCCTTCTAATATAAAATTTCGAAATGTGTTTATTAAAAAAATGTCTAATGTTGTGAAATATTATTTTTAAAATAAATATATATATTAACATAACAACATTTTACACATCAATCTATTAGAAAAAAAAAATTATCTTGGATATATATTTCAATAACATTAATTGTTTTATCAAAATATAAATAATAGATTATATGATATAAAGGAAATAAAAAACTGAATCTCACCATGAAAATAATTCATTGAATCAATTTTTCAAATAATGTTTTTTTATTAACGTAACATATTAATTCATTCTAAAAATTTATGTTATAGGATTTATACGTTCTGAAATTATTCTAGAATTCATAATATTAGAATGAAAATAAATATTTTATTTCATTAAATTTTTTTTAAGTGTTGGTAAATAATTATATATTATAAATATGATACGTTTATGGTTTTAAGAAAAGTTATACACTATTCACCCAAAAACAAATCATTTTGAAAAAACACAAAACATCATCTTGAAATATTATCATTTGGATGAATTCAATAAGGATGTTTATTTTGTGAAAATAAATTTTACATTTAAAAAATAATATTTTGAATATATATTTCAATCTTTAGAGTGTGATATCATAATAAATCTTGTTTACTAGATGAAATGGTACCTCGAGTTTTACATAGTATCCCCAGGTTAGCAATTAGCACCTAGGGTAAAAATAAAGTAACACATAATAGAGTCATTTACATCAATATAAAATTTATATCAGGTGATATGATATTAACAAAAAACTCAATCAAATCAAACAAAATAAAAGACAACCACCCCATAATGATTGTACAATATACAAAAAAAAATATCTATGAAAGGTAACAAAAGGAAAACCTAAAATATCAAGTAAAAAATTTCTCCATATTCCAAATTATTTGTTTCTAACTTGGTCTCAAAAGACCCCATGGAAACCCAAAAATCAGTATATATATATTGGTTGTGAATATTTTTACTCATTCGGGTCATACCCAAGGTCTATCATGCGTATTAGGAAAGGGGATACTAATGCACAATGGAACAAATAGAAGAGTAAACAAACAACATATAAGGTCAACTATCATTTCCCATATTCATCAATACTCTCTAAAAAAATTACAGATCCTTGTATAATAATATATCATTAATTAAATATATACAAAGGTTCCCCACAACCACTTTTACAATAATTTTACACTATCACACCACCGAATCAAGCATCCTATGGTACCATCCCATTCATAACATCGCATCATATATCCAAATATCTCCGAAGATTGTTGAGATTCATCCCTACCCTCAATAGACACAAATATGTCCCATTTTTCAATGATGGAATCCTTTATTTTCTATACATAATAACCTCATCACATCATCATGACTCATTTCTAGAGTAGTTGTGTGACATAATCATGATGAAAATCAACCTCGTGGAATTATCCTACCACGTATTACCCCACATCACATAACATCCACATCATCATTGGGTGATTTATACCACTAACCTACCATCATCAGTAACACTGAAGGAAGAGAGGGACGAAGGTGGTAGCTATAAATCTATTTCACCACTATCATGGATGTTGGTGAGAAATTAAATCCCACAACATTAGGTAAATTTATTGGTTATCCATATTAGGTGGGGTGAATATATAAAGGAAATTAAAATATTTTATTACAAGATAGCTTCAAATACCCACCGTATAGGTTGACATATAAATCCAATAGTGTGTCCCACAACACATCAACAAAATCTAAGAAACGTTAATATCAACTATTTCCAGCAAAAATGGATCACACCATAAAAAAGACACATAAAATAGAAATTTCATTGTTATAATTCATGTAACCCAAATCTAAATTTAATAGTTTATTATAAAAAATCAATTCATTTATCTATTTCATTACACAACTATGGAATCCCATTCTAAACATCACATCCCAGTATATTACTCAAATTATTACTCTATTCATTCATTAATAAAATTATCACATATTTCATCACTATAATTTCATTCCATAGATACTAGTATATTATATTGACAAAAAAAATTAACAACCCTTACACCTCACATGAATAACCATAACCCTTAAGAAAACCCATCAACACAACCATACCATGTCACTAAAATAATAAGACATTGAAAAAAAACATACATCATCCCACAACACATCCATTTCGAACTAACCATAGATTTGATACACAACATTTTCATCATCAAACCTAATTACCACCACCATTAGACCGTTCCAATAATTTATCTACAAAACACACAAATAAAATTCTATAAGCACTTAATACTATAGCATTAAATTAAGATTAGACAATTATTTCCCCCCCAAATCATATAATGCTGTTTTTTAATACTTATTCATAATCATGCTGATTATTGTTATAAAATTAAATATTTACTTGGGAAAACGATTAAATAACATTATATTAGTGATTATAGTTTTAGATACTTATTGAGCTCAAACATATACGAAAATCTAATGTATCAGAATTCATATATTTCATATTGAAAACATAGTTACCAACATATGTTATTTTTAGGGAAAGAAAAAATTAATTGTAATAATAATAAACTTCAAAAATATATTAGACATGTGTTGTTACTACCCATTACTCCTATTACCAGTTAATACAATTATTTATATGATTATATCAGCCCATGTTATCCACATAATGGAATAAAAAATCCTGTGATTTCCATATATGTACTTAAAAAATAACAAAATAAAGATCTACTATCTCGATTAGAGGTTCAAATAGAACAACACACAAAAATAGAAGAACCAATGGATCTAAATTCACAATACTGGAAGGGAAAACACCCATATCATTAAAATATAAATCCATCATCAAACCATAATATTAAATATTCATAAAAAATAAGGATTTTACCCAAAAAACATCTAAAAATATGGTAAGAGCTAAATAGATATATTAAATAATATAATACCATGAATTAGGGTCAATTGATTATTTATAGTGCACTAGACCAGATCCCTCCTGAAATATTATCAATGGGTTCCAAGTGTTTGTGGAGTTATCCAAAGATTAGTGAAGAATAATAGACAATGAAATAGTATAGGTTTGGCACACAATTTATATAGAAGTCTATAAATACCTTGAACTATAATGGATACAGTCATATATGATATGATTAGTATTTTTCAAATGAGATATGAATCTCCTATTATTGTTTCCTAATTTTTATGGAATATTAAAAAAATTATTTGGGAATCACCATTACCTTGTCCTTGACATGGTCTATGATTTTTTGGATCCCCAATTGTCCTCTATGACTTGAAAATATATCATAGAACAAAATGTCTTTCCATTTTACGATCACATGATAATGAAAATAGTGTGACATGCTCTAGATTTCCATGTTATAAATATGATCCCCCAAATCACCATGTCAATCACTATACCTTTCACTTGTCCTTTCCAAACCACATTCATTATATAGGATAACCATCTATATTTCGATCCCAAAAAAACATCAATCCTAATCCTTTATCTCATTGTGGTGCATCCAAACATCAAAATGGATAATAAAACTCCCAACCTTCATTCTCCAATGCCTAAAACCATTAACAATAAACCTGATATCATGGTGTGATGTCCCTTAAATCGATATAAACAATCCCTAGCCTACATAACACCTCCATTTTATAAGATAAAAACCATGAAGAACTCTAATAACATTAGAGCATGTTTTTATGTAATCAAAACCTTCATATTAGATAACACTAAAACTATTCTCATCCTCAAGAATCAATATAAATCCTTTAAAAAATATGTGACATGTAAGTGACTAAAAAACTATTCCATGAGATACCACTAAAGGATATCAATAAAATGGAGACAAAACAATCAAAATAAGAATTATAAATAATTAAAAAATACACTTTCAATAATATAATGACTCACCAAAATATACATCTACCAAGGAAAAGAAAATGATACCAAAACATAAAACAACTTGGGGGTATTGATATTTTAGTTTTCTCTCTAGTACCCATGTACTCTTATAAAATCCATCATGCCTTGATATCAAGAAATATAGAGGGATATATCACCCATGATTCATATTTTATTAATTATTTTGTGTCTTAATTGGTCTCTCGTTAAACATTGTGTCATCCTCAATATCCAAACCCCATACACATATTAACAAGGGATTCATCGTAATGATATCAATTAATATGGGATACATGGAAGATATCATGGATACTATCTAGTTTTGGTAGGACCTTTAACTGATACCCCACTTAAATAATGTGACACAATACCTCTAAAGTCTAACATAGTATTAATAAATACTAGTCCCATGATTAAACCTATAGGGCCCCAAAAGATAGAATCCATCTAGAATTAATTGTCTAAAGTCTAAAAAATAATGAGCCTTTTTTTGTGATAATAATATTAATTTTGGAGGTCCTATTCCATTTTTTTGTAATATCATACCATCTAGATCTTCTCTGTCATTCTCCCCACCACATTAATAAAAAGACTTTTGATATCCCAAATCATAATCTAATGAAACTTTGAATGAAATGAAATACCATAATATTATTTAAATATAAAAATGATGATGTATCTATTATACCAATCATTATTAAAAAAAATTGTGGTTATATTAGTAACCCTAAAACCATCAAAATATTGGACTTAGTCTCATATTATATCCAATTGTTTCTAAATTCATTGTTCACTATTCCTGCATGTATAGGGATGGAATGTAGTGGTAAGAAACAACTAGGGTCCATTTGAACTATATAATTAACTTAAGGACAACAATGGAAAACTACAATCCCAAAAATGAAATATTGTAATTGGATTCCTATGAATCCATGCAACAGCATTCGTAAAACACATAGATAGAGAATCCAAAAAACTCAACTCCTTGATTGCTAGAAAAAGGACTGACATCAACCGAATATATAGGATAACCCAAAAAAACATCATATCCATCATGGGAATGAGGAAAACCATTGATGAATTCTATTTAAATATCCTCCCATCTATAATAAATCACATTCATGGGCCACAAAAAACATCCTAGAATAGGGTGAATATATTTCAAATGTGGAAAAGTAGACACCATGTCTTGAACATCACCACTAACCATTCCATCCATGTCCACCAAGCTCTACAGAACTAATGGTGAGCTATAAAACTTATGACATAATTTCTCATGTATCTCAAATTGAATGATCAATATTCAACGAAACATTAATCAATTTAGATAATCATAAATCTAAACATCTTGAGTATCTCTTTGGTTGACACGGTCTCACATTACCTCAACCTATGTGTCTCTCCACTATGATTATTCCACTTTCCACATTATTTATGAGTACTTAGTCATATGATAAAGAAAAACAATACAAATAACTTCCTACAGAATGTGATTCATTATATTATGTTTTTCCATTCATTACTATGCATCACTAGACTCTTAAAAGAATCATCATCATCACATTGTTCTGAGCATATTGGACTCAATTGTTTAATTCCTAGTGTCATAGGAGTTAATTAAATCTAATACCTATATAGAATACATAATCATTGGATGCTAATGAATTATTTACCCTTATTTCAATAATTACATAACTCTCTATGATCCATGAATACCATAAATCATTGATCTCTGAGGTAATATTTCTATAGATTTAGGGAAAATATTGTTCTTTCAATATTTGGTTAATTTTCTGCATATCTACTCTTATGATTATTAAACAACCAATAATAATAATAGAATAATTAGCTTTTTGACATCATGATTAATCCCAATACTAGAAGAAGGGAATAAAAAAATACAAGGAACACAACCCCTTCTTTGGGAGACCAAATCACCAAAGAATTTATCAACCTCTCCATTAGGTAGTTAAAATATTTTTCAATATTATTATTATTGATAAATTCTTCATCATTTATATAAAAAATAATTAATAGTTATATAATATGTGATAATTTAGACACAATAATTTAGTAATATACAACATGTACAATAATTATATGAACAAAATCTACATTCATAGGTGATTTCTATAAATTAGTTTCATCTTCTTTTCAGTGGTCCACAACAACCACTTAATGGTACACCATGTTCCTACGGCCAAGAGATTCCAAAAACCAATATTTAAACTTGGTTATATTTTGATATTGTTTTTTCTATCAAATATGCAAGAGGAAACATCTAAATTGATAATAAGTTCCTCTACTCAACTTTCTAAATCAATATATCATTGAAGAACATGGAAAACTTTTGGCCCTGGAAATAATATATTATAGTGTTAATGAGTCCCATGAAAAATACTAGTTTATTCATCATACTGATAGGAATTAACATGAAATAGATATTCCTATAACAATAACTAATTTCATCCTTCATGATATTATCAGATTTTACCCTTATATAATGATATCAATACATCTGATCAATATTTGAGAACCAGATGAATTTCTATAGGTAGTTGAATTTTTTTCTTATTATCAAAATATAGTAATGGTTCATAAACAACAAATAACTAATTCTATGGAAGTATAAGAAAAACCTTAGATTATGTTTGGACTTATTTGAGAAAAAATTAAAGCCTACAAAGGGGACACACTGGGTCAAATGAAATCCTTCCATATTAGTTCATTAACTTCGATCCTCAAATCCTACAATCCCACCAGTGTTATTAAAAAAGATTCCATCAATGTCCGACATGTTCGGTACTAAAACATTATCATATACTCAACATTATGATGATGGTGTTATGTGAAAACATCATTTTGCAAAAAATCTAGAATCTCTTAACCAAAAATATTGATATCCTCCACCTAAGATCCCTTTGAAAGATCTTCCAACTAAGGAAAAGGGGTTCCACTTCCCTTGTGCCAATTAGATACCCTTTCTAACAAATGAACACCACTATATAGCCTCAAATATTTTAGAAAAATAATCAAATATGAATGAAATTGAAAACAAAATTAACATGATAAATACAGTACATACCCATGATATTATATTATGGATGTATCTTTGGCAAGATGATGTACCCTAGTGAATTTTTCTTCCACATCATCATTTTTCATTCTCGACACAGATAAAATGGAAATAAAGGTCCCCTAAATGAAATGGATAACACAATGGGAACTAGAATACTTTCTACCTATTGTACATATACACACACCAATGATAGAGAAATGGTGGAGAGTAAAATTTCATAGTTAAACAAAGAATAAATTAGGGTATGTAATAAATTAATCATACATAGAACAACCTCTAGAACCTATTGAAATGGAACGTTTATAGAAAGCATTTACCCATTCCCTAATCCTATTCCTTAATGTATACTTCCTCAAAGGCCATCCTATATCTCCCTTAGTATTTAGAGAGTGGGATTGATAGTGATCATAACCCCTACTATAATAACATGTAAACAAGAAGGCACAAATAGATTCTTGGGAACCACTAAACCAAAATTGGAAAGAAGTAGGATAATGTAAAATATTCCATACAGATTATAATTCTCACTTAACAAACATATATGGTCTACATCTTAATGAATTTATTGCCAAATGACCTATGATCCTACTCGATGAGGCTCTCCCTCCTGATATTTAATAGAAATAATCAACTCCACTTTCTTATGAACCACAAAGAACATACGAATCAAAAATTTATGTGGTAGAATATTCGATTAGTGGGAAAAATTACTCCTTTTGATGAAATTCTATATTTTTTACCAATAGAAAGTGGTCCGGTGTGAAACAAAAATGGTTATTATATTTATCCATTATATCTCACATGATCATGCTCTCTTGACAATAGGATAGAACTTACAACTTAGTTTTTACCTTTAACATTGACTATAAGAAGTCTATATGAAGCTCCATATGAATTTTAGTACATGAACCATCATCATCCTCCCAATAATTTAGATGTAGTGTCAACAACTAATGAACTTCCCATCCTATCTTACTATATTCCAATATAACAAAAAATTTGACATGGGATTGAATTAGGGAAAATGTGATCTTATTCTCTTTTATACAACACTCTATCACTATATTGGAGACTCTCACCTCATACATCACTAGGATATAACATTAAAATTCCTAAAATACCCTATGTATTTCATCATCTTCCACTATATCATTGTACCACATAGGATCAACTAGATTATACTTATGATCCTCTTATATTCATATTTCCCACATATAATTACCAAGATTAATTCTTGAAAACCCATGTGTATCCCTAAGATTGATAGCATTAAGTTTCCATATTTATTAAATTATATTTATTTTGACCTTCCTAAAAACCATTTTTGAAGTCATAATCAAGAACAATAATGATCAATGTACCTCTCATTGGAATCCACAAAAAATTTTGTACAACATCACTTTGTTATTTAATAATCTTTGAGTCATTACAATGAATCATGGGATTCCAAAAAATCCCATTTCCCCACAAAACACCATAGACTATGTCAAGATCTATGCTCTATTGATACAAATTTCTTACCAACTTATGTAGTAAAAAATGTTCTTAACCCCATACTCTATCGTATAATTGAACCTAAGACTATTGATACCACTTTTTCATGGATCTCTCCAACCAATGGTAAAAATCATGGGATACAAATGATAAAGCAGATATAATGAACCCTGATTCTTGCATCATGTAGGCCTAAGGATTGTGACATACATATTGTCTATAAATAATACCACACATATGGAATTAGTACCATAAATTGAAATTTAGGATCATGAGATAGGATATAAAAACCCAAAAAATTTCATAATATTAAACATGTTAGATGAAAACCATCCCAAAATTCATTAACATCATAAAATAAATTCAAAAAAATTCTCGAAGAAAGCCACCAAAATACATTGCTATGTAATAAACAAAAAAAACTAATACCCAAGCTAGTATTATCTAGAACAATCCATAAATTCATCTAGGAAACCTAAATTATAGTTTATATATAAAATATTACCTTAACATAAAGACATAGTATAATATTCCCCAAGGTCTCTTATTCCCATGTGAAAAGGGTATATTAATGCACTAGTGAACAGAGGAAAAACATGGAATTATAGAGTTCAACTAACTATTACACTAAACATAATTTAACTATCAAACAATATCTCATACTTGTATAATAATATTTCCATATATTAATATAAATAAAGTTTCCCTATTACCTCTTGCCAACTAATTTTCTTCTCTCACACCCAAATATTGAATTTCATCTACTACCATCACTTACACTTAATCATATCTTATATTTAAAAATCTATGCCATGGGTTGGGTGAATCTTAAAATATTTCATCCCTATATAGGGACCAACATTTTGTGATACTATGAATAACAGTCCACACATCAGGATCACATTATAATATCACATCTAATATCTATATATGTATGCTATGATGCACTAAGAGAAGAAAAAAAGAATTATTAGATTAGATTATTATATATTTATCAATAATGATGCCTGAAAGAGGAAAATAATTATCGTAATTATTTTATGAGTTTTTAATGGAGTTAGGGATTTATAGTGACATTAATTCTATGTCATATGATGATTATGGAAGGAATATTATACTTTTTTGAGAACTATCAAGAACCATATCCTATGTAAATAACTAAATAAAATAAAATTATGGAACTCAAAAGAACTATTTTTGGTTCACGTTTTTTCATAGGGAATAAGAATGGAATTTCTAAATTATTTCATTTTTTCCTCAGTTATTAGAAAATAATGGATGAGAATAAACAACTCACGAGTTTATTCAAACTAATTACAGTTCACACATGAATTTTATATGAGTTGTCCAATTACATTGTGATTAGGATAAATTACCATATATAAGGATTGAATGTAATGTGGAAATTCATTTATTATCCAATTAAATAACCACATTTCATTACCATTACTGAATCTTTTATTGTATATTATATGGGAATGTTATTCATGAATGATATTATTAAATCACATTGGGATCCATTGATACTAATTATGATAGAGATACCTTATTTACCTATAAATTTATATTGATTTTTTAAGAGAGTTTATGCAGTTAAATGAATTTTTTATGGTATATCAACCTAATAACAATGGTATCATATAATACATTATTCAAATTCAAGAAAATATATTTCATTCTTGAGATCCATAATTATGTGTATCAATAGAGTTCCTTGTTTATATTATTTGTTTTTATATATAATAACTATGAAAATTTAATGATCATTATGGATCTTTAAAAGAAATTTTTCTTATTTTCTAGGATGGTATCCTATATTTTCTAATGAAATTTACAAGACATTGTTTTTAGGATTAAAAATTGTGCATGATTTGTCTGAGAATATATAGTTTTTTCTTAAATGTTTTTGTGATCATTGAGTGGTGTTTTAATTATTATATAGATAATCATTAGTAACTATTGATGATAATGGATTGTTATCATGTAATGCATTAGTACTTACATTAAATGCCATATAATATAATATGTGACTATATTAATATGATCTCAAGATATATGAATCCAACTAAGATCAATAAATTTAATATAGAGGAGGAATATTTGATATATTTTCCTTCATTTTTGATGTAAATCATAAAAAAATTGAATGTATCTTAGTTATAGAATTACTAACCCATTAACAAACATGTTACTAAATGGTATTCCAATTATTTAATTATTCACTCTACACATGTAATGGAATATATCAATTGTCTAGTTATTAAGAAAAAAGTGTTATAGGTTATAATATGTTGGACTCACCTGTTTTGATAATCCCATATCATGTTTTGATAATCAAAAATCATGTTTTGATAATCCCAAATCTTGATTTTCAATTAAGTGAGAACCATGTTTTCATTATATGGTAATTATATTTCATTAATATTTCCTGTTTCTATATAGTTATATTCATATACTCTAAATATAACTTCTTGATTGGTTAAGATTATAGTACAAAATTTATTGAAGTAGAAAGGTCATTGTTTCAAGGTCACAACTACAATGGTTACCGTTACAAGGTCACAGCTACAAAGGATATCGTTACAACGTCACAGCTACACAATTCACAACAACAAACGTCACCTCTACAAGGTCAAAACTACAAAGGTTACCATTACAAGGTCACAGTTACAAAGGTCACTGTTACAAGGTCACCGATACAAGCCTACTGCTAAAGGTTACTGCTAAAGGTTACTGGTAAAAGGATAGAGTTTGTTGCCGATATGCACCTACCTCCCGATATAAAGGCTACCATTACTAGTAAACCAATTCTTATCCTTCTACACTCTTCCAATTTCACAATATTATACTAATGGTAACTTTTCATAAATTAAATGCTTCTGACATTAAAAAATTCAGATTGTAAAAGTTTCAAGAGACAATACCATGGACTATACAAGGTACGGGAAAGAATGCACATGATCTAGTCATTCATGTTGTCAGACCTCAAATAGAAAAGAAAAATACCAAAGAAAAAGAAGATATATATATAGAGGCATAGAGAAAAAAAATACATGGAGCGAAGTTTACTAGTCGAATGCTTAAGGAAGAAACTAATGAGGAACAAGAAGAATAAATACTCCAGTGCGTATACTGAAAATCTAAAAGCTTCACGAAGATCTTATTGAAGAACTTATTCGTGGTTGTCCTGATATTCTTCATCAACTACCTTGTACCAAGAAGTTGAACATCTTATTACCTGGAAGCTAGTACCTGGAAGTTGTGACACTCTATTTTTGGTGACAACTTGTAGTGAAGAACAAACCTTCAGATCATCAATTCCATGAAGTCCAGAGCTAATATTCATACACATCGAGAATTCTAAACATCATCTTAATTTTTCATGATCTACTTTGTTCCTTATTTTACATTTTTGAGTAGTGTGTGTTTGTTACACACACACTGTCTCCTATGCTTTAACTAGGAGATACTAAAAATCTATAATGAAAACTCTCTCACATTATTTCCCACACATAACTCTGGAAGAATAATTTTTTGGCTTGGTTGCTTGTTTTCCCATGTAGAACAGTGTAAGAGGTTATAGATCATGGAAAATGTAAAAATAGGTGTAAACCCCGATACAAGTTGTGTATGAAGCTTATTTATATAAACATCTTGGTTTCAGGTGATCAGTAAGTTAAGGGGATTAGGTCTTGGCTTGAGAATGAACCTCTTGTTTAAATTGTTGTGACAATATTCAAATACTCTGTTGGGTTTTATCCACTCCTTATATTTTCAAAGACAGAAAACTATTTTTACATTCACTCTGATAGTTAGATTTGGTTAGTGTGTGTATATGCTTAATTCCATAAACCTATTTCAAAAGTTGAATTAGTGATTTCATTGATTCAATAGAAGACTAATAGACATTTGAGAAAATTGTTTTGCAATTAGACATTTAAATTTATACTGCCTTTATTGACTGGGATGTTTTGAATTGTGGACTTTTTAACATAAATGATTAACATAAGTTTTAATTGGAACTCAATTCAAACCCCTCTTGTGCATCCACTCTGACCAACATTTGGTATCACATGTCTTTTTATTTTTATTTTTTCAAATTATTTTAAATTTTTATTTTAGTTGTATCTTAATGATCTTAAAATTTCTCTGATATCTAAATTTTCAGTTCTTTAAATTCTATGTAAATATGGAAACTAGAGTTGAGGGTTCTACTAATAACGGGCCTCATTCCCTTAATGGTAAAAACTATGCTCAGTGGAAATTAAAAATGAAAATGTATCTAGAGATAATGGGACCTGAAATATGGGATAAAAATGATGAAAAGCATTTATTGTCTTCTACTGCTAGTGGAACATGGTCTTAGTTGACTAAAGCCACGTATAATAATAATTTTAAAGTAATGAATGACTTGTACGTTTCTCTAGGTGATGATGAATTCAATAGAATATCTTCTTGTAAAACTGAATATGAAATTTGGGATACTTTAGATGTTTCTCATGAGGCAACAACTAATGTTAAATAAATGAGAAAAAATACATATAATATTAAATTTGATAATTCTAGAATGAAGCTTAATGAACTTATATCTGAAATTTATCTTAGGTTCAATGAAATTGTGAACACCATGAGTCTTTTTAGAAAACCAGTGGACGACATGGACCAAATCATGAGACAGCGTCGATGCATACCTGACAGATGGTGGGGAACATCTATTTCCATCTAAGAATCTTGTGATATAAGCAAGATACTAGTAAATGAACTAATTGACTTGCTTATGATGTATGAAGATGAGATTAAGGTGAATCAAGAAGTAGATGAAGATCCATAGAAGAAATCAGTAGCATTCAATTCTACTACCTCAAAGAGAAAAGGCATGGAAAATGCTCAAGATCCTATAGATACTTCCACAAGTGAATAATCATACTCTGACTGTGATGAAGAGATGTCTCATCTTGCAAGATGGTTCAAAATGTTATACCGAAAGAAGAAATTCATCAGGAAATCAAACTACAAGGGAACGTATGATTGTAAAGGACAATGAAAGAAAGACGGAAAATGGAATGACAACTCAAATGAAATAATCTACTATGAGTGCAAATGATGAAGACATGTGAAGGAAGACTACCCCAAGCTGAAATTAAAGAATGAAATATGAAGATAAGGGCATGTGTTACAAAAAGGATATGAATTCTACTTGGACTGATTCAGAAGACAACTCCAGTGGATCTAATGCTTCTGATAGTGAACTAAACATTCTATCCAACTTATGTTTCATGAAAGAAACATCTAAGGTAACACTTAAGTCTCTTATACGTAATGCCTATTATTCTTGGAATAAGAGTGAGTTACATAATGGTGAAGATATGACTAAGGATAAAATATTTGAATATTTTGAAATGCTTGAGGATACCATTAATGAGCTCAAAGACCAATATAAATCATTAAAGAAACAACATGCTTTAAATGAAAATTATAAGTCAAATCTGGATATTGAAAAAGATAAATTCTCCCAACTGTTAAAAGAAAACACCGAACTCAAACTATCCAATGAAAAATTAATAAGAGATCTTTAGAAGTTTACTGCAGGTAGAGATAACATGACTATGCTTCTAGGAAAACAGATCACCCCAATATATACAACCGGTCAATGATATCATCCAGGAAAGAGAAGGATCACTAAAACTAAATTTATTCCAAAATCTGGGCAATTCATAGCTAGTTCATGTTCTTGACCATTTCATGAAATACAATTCTTTAAAGGACCAAAAAAAAGTGTTTATATCTCAAAATATATCTGATGATTATAGGAAATATGTGAGAAAAGTATGGGTTCCAAAAGTTTTACTTGATAACCTCTTAGGACCCAAGAAATTGTGGGTACCAATGATACCCCATGTATGATCTATTTTGTAGGGATGTTGCCTAAAGAGTTCCTGTAAGACCTTCGGGTACTTGGACAGTGGATGTTCAAGAAATATGATAAGAGATTACTCTTTCTTCAAGAGACTAATCAAAATTGATGATGGACATGTAACTTTTCGTGACAACACAAAGGGAATGATCGTCGTCTTAGGTCAGATTGGTAACCCTAATACAATATTAGTTTCCAAAGTACTATTTGTTGATGGGTAAAAATTAAATCTGCTAAGCATCACTCATTTTTGTGATGATGGTTTTAATGTCATGTTTCAAAAAAGATGCATGTAATATTTTTAATTCTAAAAATGATTTAGTATTCCCTGCTCTCAGAAATGAGAATGTATATGATGTGAATTTAAATTCTTTATCTAAGAAAAAAGTTTCTTGCTTAAATGGGTTTCATAAGGAATCCTGGAAATGGAATAGAATATTTGGAGACTACAATGTGCACTCACATAGGAAACTGACTAGTAATGGTTTAGATAGATACTTACCTAAACTAGAATTCCAACTTAACAAAGTGGGCAATCCCTGTTAGAAGGGAAAAAAACACAATGATTCTTTCAAACCAAAGAAAGAAGTTTAAACTTCTCAACCACATGAATTGGTTCACATGGATTTGTTTGGACCATCAAGAGTGTCATGTTAAAATGGGAAGCACTATGTTTATGTTCTTTTAGATGATTTTCTAGGTACACTTGGGTATACTTTCTGTCTCACAAAAGTGAAGCTTTTTCTTACTTTATCATGTATTCCAAGTCTATAGAAATCCTTTATGGACTTAGAATTAAGACCTTGATAAGTGATCATGGGTGTGAGTTTGAAAATTAGGTGTTTGAATCTTATTTCTCACACAATGGTTATAGTCACAATTATCTCCACCTATAACACCTCAACAAAATGGAGTCGTGGAAAGAAGAAATTGGACCCTTCAAGAGATTTCTGGAACTCTGCTTAGTGAGTATAATCTACCTATTTATTTTTGGTCTGATGTGGTAAAGACATCCTGTTATACCATCAATAGAATAATAATATGAAATGTTCTTAAGATGTCCCCTTATGATTTTTGGAACAATAGGAAGCCTAAGGTTAACTATTTTAGTGTTTTTGGCTGCAAATTCTTTATCATTAACACTAAGGAGAATCTTGACAGGTTTGCCTCTAAAAGTGATGAAGGAATTTTCCTAGGTTACTCAATCTCGAGTAAAGACTATAGAGTATTTAATAAGAAGAACAAATGTGTGGAAGAATATTTTCGTGTCAAATTTGATGATAATGATCAACATGAACCAAAAATCTCTCTTTAATATCTTGTGTAAGATATGTCAATTCTGGACCTCAATGATAATGATAGTGAATCCCCGATAAAAGTAACATGTTCTGGGAATCTTCCATATTCTACACCTGTTGATTCTCAACCAATAGAAAATCATGGGGATTCTAGTTCAACTCTTTCATGAGGTATTTTAACCCTCATGAATCATCATTTAGATACTATAATAGGTGATTTAAATATAGGGACACAAACTAGAGCTTCTCTGAGAAACCGGGTTGTACATCATGCTTTTCTTTCACAGCATGAACCCAAAAATATTATTGATTCTATCAATGATGAAATTTAGGTGATTTATATGCAAGAATAATTAAATAAATTTGATAGAAACAAAGTCTGGGAACTAGTTGAAAAGACAATGGACACATTGGCAATAGGCCCTATATGGGTTTTTAGGATCAAAGTAGATGAGTCTGGAAATATCGTTAGAAACAAATCTAGGTTAGTTGCATAAGGATTCATTCAAGAGGAAGGTATAGACTATGAGAAGACCTTTTCACCTGTAGATAGGTTAGTGGCCATTAGGATACTACTTGATTATGAAAATCCTCTAAATTTCAAAGTTTATCAAATGGATTTTAAAAGTGCTTTTCTAAATTGTTATATAGTTGAGGATGTGTTTGTTGAACAAACCCATGGTTTCAAAATTCCCCATTTTTCAAACCATGTTTTTAAACATTCTAATGCGTTATATGGTTTAAATCTAGCTCCAAGAGATTGGTAGTATAGACATAGTTCCATTCTTATTTCAAAAGGTTTTACTAAAGGAATCACAAATCCTACATTGTTTATTAAAAGTATTTACAAAGATGTTTTTATAGTACAAATTTATTTAGATGATATAATTTTTGGAACTTCTACAAATTGTCAATGTACTGATTTTTGAGAAATAAAACAAAATGAATTTGAAATGATTTTAATGGGAGAACTTATATTTTTCCGTGGATATCAGATTTTTCAAAATGAAGATGGTATTGTTTTAAATCAAAATAAATATTATAAATATATATTAAAATGTTTTTGTTTGAATGGTAGTAATGGTAGTGATACATCTATGAGTACCACTTGTAAGTTAGATGCGGATGAAGCTGGAGAACTAGTGGATCAACCCAACTGTAGAGGTATGATTGGGAGTTTTCTCTACCTTACAGCCAGCAGACCTAACATTATGTTCATTGTGTGCATGTTTGCTTGCTTTCAAGCTAATCCCAAAGAATCTCATTTAAATGTTGTCAAAAGGATTTTAATATAACACAAATATACTGCAAACCTAATACTATTTTATCTAAGAGTGAAACCATTTGATTTAATAGGTTTTTATGATGCTGACATTGAGGGTTGTATGTTAGAAAGAAAAATCACCTCTAGAACATGTTACATGTTAGGAAAGTCACTAGTATCATGGTGCTGTAAGGGATCATTATCAAAGATGTGACATCACTCGTGAATTCATTGGTACTGAACAACAATTGGATGATATATTAACAAACATGTATTATGTATGATAAACCATTATAACCTTACCAATAGGACCTTTCCGCTAGACCTTACGGTTAGAACCTTACCGATAGGACCTTACCGCAAGACTATACCGTTAGAACCTTACTGATGGGACCTTACCTCTAGACCTTACTGTAAGAACCTTATTGATAGGACTTTACCATTAGACCATACTGTTTGACCTTACCGATAGGACCTTACCGCTAGACCTTACCCTTATACCGTTCCTATAGGACCTTGCCACTAGATCTTACCATTAGACCTTACTGATGGGACCTTACTGCTAAATACTTTCATTATAACTTACCAATAGGACCTTACCGATAGATCTTACTGTTAGACCTTACTGATATGACATTACTGTTAGGACCATACCGTTAGACCTTATAGATACCTCCTTATCAATAGACAACATAAATATGAGACTTTATGTTTTTGTGCTCTTAGCCGGAATCTAAAATGTTTTCTGCATATTACTTATTCTTTCTCTTTTTTTGTTTTATTTGTTGACCCAAAAATGATAAAATTAATATACGTATCACTTCTAAATCCACATCAAACCCTTTGTTGATCATTTTGGTCTCTAATCTTAGAACCTAAACCAATACTGAAACCTTGAACCTCTCCAGATCGATGGAAAGAGTCAAAAGGTCGTCGATTGCTGATAATGGCAACACACCTGGTATTAAGAGACCTAGAGCCGAGTGGAGTAGTGGAAGCCTAACAGTGGAAAATGTGATGAACCTGCATTTATCCAAAAGAGAAATAGTAGCTTAGATGGAGTTATGTTCAGGGTGGCTACTGTCAAGACGATCATTATTTTTTAAGGAACTGGAAGCTCAGGGATGGGTTGAATGTTTTGAAAACAATAATTGACCCTATTACCCAATGTTCGTAAAGGAAATTTATGAGAACCTCAATTTCGAGCTGTCTGATGATGAGCACGAGGTGATTTCTAGAGTAAATGGACTATGTGTGATCTTCTCCTCTACTGAATGGGAGGAATGATTGAGGGTTCCACATAAATGGATTTTTTTTTACCCAAAATTGGTTCCTCCCACTAGTGAGATCTTCTGCCATGAATAAGAATTAACTGAACTGATTGGGAGTGGAATTCCTAGAAAAGTCATTGATGTTGAGATGGAAGGAGAAGACAAGCTGCTATTTAAGTTTGTCCAGCATGTTTTGAGTCCCCGGAGAGGAGAATTTGCAACTAATAATTATTAGGGTGTCTTTCTCTTTTATCTATTAAAGAATTAACATAAGATCAACTTATGTAGGATGTTGATGGTTCAACATGAAGATATGACCAAGCCTAGTTCCAAATCTAGTTCCCAATTCCATGAAAATTTGATATCCCTTATGTTGAAAGTGAAAGGAGTTGCTGGAGATAATGAAGAAACTTTTGTTGTGAAAGATAACCACTGCATCACCAATGTAATATGCATGTTGATGAAGATCAACATGAATCCATTGCTGAGGAGATGGTTGAATGATGAGGCTAAAGTATATGATGAGTTTAATCATGTGAGTCATCCTACAAGGCCTAGGAATAAGAGATTCCCAGGTCTTAGGATTGATGAAGTTGAGCATTCCTATTTAGATGAAGAAGGAGAACCAGTTGTTGTTGTGGAAGAAAGAGAGAAATCTCCTATATATGACAGGAGTGGCCCTGACCATCCCTCAAATCCCTGTGTTAATACTATATCCTTTGTTGAGACAATCCCACCAAAGTGATTTCCTAGAAGGGAGATTGTCCTAAGGGAATGTGATAAGGAAACCAATGAAGAAGAAGAGTTTGAAATTGTCTTAAGAGAAGTTAGAGATACCTCAGATAAGGATGAGGACTCTAAATCTAGTAATGTTTAATTTGAGATAGCTTCTTCTGAAAATGAATAGGAATATCTATGTCTTAATCTTCTAATAGGACCCATAGAAATGGTAGAAAGTAGAGATGATGAAGTAGCTAATTCAGTCGAAGTTATAATTGTTCTGGAATTTGTCAAAGATTCAGTGGAGGAAGTGGTAGGGAACCTTCATGTTCATGAAGTTGATGAAGGAGTTCAGGTGGAGAGAGATTTGGTTGTTCAAGAGAATTCTCCATGTGAGGGCGAGGAACCTGTTTCTATAGGATTAGTTGTTTTAGCTCATGAGATATAGGACTGGGTGGAAGGTCATGTATTTGTGGTTTTAGGCCCAGATTATGGAGACTCTGAAGAATACCAGCCTCTCTGAAGCCCTTTAAATCCTACATTCTCAGAAACTACCATTGTGAAGCATGTGGTTTTGTTACCTAGAGACTATGTAAAGAAGTATGAATTGGATTATTTGAAATCAGAACTGATGTGGTATATTGATGAGAAAAACCCTAGGATATCGAGAAAAATTGCTCACAATCAAGAAATCATGACATCTGCAGTGGAAAGGATAGTCTCTACCTCTCACTCAGCTATGTTACATAAGGTAAAGTAATGTAAGAATCATGTATGAGATTTAGAAGAGTCTATGGAATCAATGAAACGATCTATTGTCAGATAAGATTAATATATAGCTTCAAGAGAGCAGGTGGACGTAGAACTTAAAAATGCTAATAGTGTGGTCCAGCAAATGGTCACTGTGTTTGAGGACTTTAAGAAGTCTATGGAAACACATATGAAAGGCCAAGATGATGATGTAAAAAGGTTGATCAGTGGGCTAACCAAACCATTTAAGGAGACATTGGCTTTTACTCTATCACCTCTAGGTGTATTTTCATCTTCTTTATCCTCTCCTCCAGTTCACATTGAAGCTTTCAGGATCGTTCTTAGAGAAGAAGAGGAAAATTTCTATGGTACTATTACTTCAGACTCTCAGGTTATTTCCATCCACATGGAAATTCATAATCTCTTAGGAAATTATTTAAGGGAAGTGACTCAAGATCAAAAGTCCATCAAGGATCAAGTTTACTTATATTAAAAACGGGTTTACAATAAGAATTAGAGGGATGGGAACTTCATGTTGATGTTGGAGAACTTGAGGATTGCACCTCTAACTCAGGCATTTAAGGATCAAGTGAGAAAAAATTCTAGAGCTAACTCCTACTTTGGAGAAATTTATGGAAACTATGGATGATTTTATTTAGAATATGGAGAGAGGAGGTAGTATCATCATGGTCATAAAGAATCATCTCAAGCCTTTCCTCTATGTGAACTATACACCCATCATTGTCCCTATATCCATTCCCTATACCTATGGTGCCTCAGGATCTGTAAGTGCTGCTCCTATGATGTCTCATGCTCAAGCCATCAAAAGATTGACCCCTACCATTCCTCGGATATCTACTAACTAGATGTCTACTGATGCCTTGGTTGAAGCTTCTCCTAACCTGATAACAGCCATCCCTCAGCCTATCCCTCCACCTGTAGAACCTTCATTCTCAACTTCCAAGGGAAATGCTCCAATGGAAATCTCTGATGTGGATTGACTATGGACTATCTTTGTTGATAGGGATTGGTGTATTTTTTTGTATACTTTACTAATGTGATATTAATTGAAACTCTCTTTTCACTATTTTTGTTATCTATGCTTATTTTAATCACAAAGGGGGAGAGGATGACCATATTCATAACATGAATTCTCTCTTATAAAGAAGTTTTTTTATGTGTGTATATGTTCTAAGCTAAATGTAGAGTTCTCCATAATATTTTTGTATGATCACATCACTGATGACATTATCCAGAGTGTTTAACATTGATTCAAAAATCATAAATCTAAAGATTCAATGAAATTATTTATGATTATAAAAAAGGGTGAGATTTTTGGTGTCACTTTTTTTGATAATCCCAAATAATGTTTTGATAATCCCAAAGAATGTTTTGATAATCCCAAATCATG
Source organism: Viscum album (assembly GCA_963277665.1). Lineage (NCBI taxonomy): Eukaryota > Viridiplantae > Streptophyta > Magnoliopsida > Santalales > Viscaceae > Viscum > Viscum album. The sequence goes on from OY728128.1 coordinate 603,104,498, forward strand.
TGTTTCATTTAAGTGAGAACCATGTTTTCATTCTATGATAATTATATTTCATTAATATTTCCTATTTCTATCGAGTAATATTCATATACTCTCAATATCACTGCTTGATTGGTTAAGCATACTGTAGAAAATTTATTAAAGTACAATGGTCACTGTTACATGGTCACAACTAAAAAGGTTAACATTACAAGGTCACAACTACAAAGGTTACAAGGTCACAACCTCAAAGGTCTCAACTACAAAGTTCACTACTACCTGGTCATAGCTACAAATGTTACCATTACAAGGTCACAACTACAAATGTCACTATTACAAGGTCACCGATACAAGCCTACTGTATAACGTTACTCCTAAAGGATACTGATAAAAGGTTACAGTGGTTGCCGATATACACCTGGTTACCGATATAAAGGCTACCATTACCAGTCTACCAATTATTATCCTTCCACAGTCATTCAATTTTTCAATATTATTCTAACTGTAACATTTCATAAATTAAATAATTCTGACATTAATTAATGTTGATTGTAAACGTTTCAGAAGACAATACCATGGACAGTATGAGGTATGAGAAAGAATGCACATGATCTACTCATTCCTATTGTCAGACCTCAAATACGAAATAAAAATATTCAAGGAAAAGAATATATATATATAGGGGCACAAAGAAAGACAAAATACATGGAGTGTAGTTTACAAGTCAAATAAATAAGGAATAAATTACTGATGAACATGGAGAAGAAACACTCCAATGCATATACTAAAAATCCAATAGCTTTACGAAGATATTTTTGAAGAAGTTATTCAAGGTTGTCCTTTTGTGCTTCATCAACTCCCTTGTACCAAGAAGTTGAACATCTTAGTACCTGGAAACTAGTTCCTGGAAGTTGGGAAACTATGTTTTTGGTGAAAACTTGCAGTGAATAACAATCCTTTGGTTCCTCAACAACAAGAAGTCCATAGCTGATCTTCAAACACAAAGATCATTCTAAACATCATCTTAATTTCTCTTGATATAATGTCATCCTTATTTTACATTTCTGAGCAGTGTGTGTTGGTTACTCACACACTGTCTCATGTGCTTTAACTTGGGGATACTGAAAATCTCCACTAAAAACTTTCTCTATTTGATTCCCATGCATAACAGGGCAAGAAGCCTTGTGTGGATTGGTTTCTTGTTTTCCCACATAGAACTGTGGTAGAGGTTGTAGAACCTGGATAATGTAAAAACTAATGTTAAACCTAATACAGGTTGTGTATCAATCTTATTTATATAAACAACTTAGTGGAAGGTGATTACCATGTGGAGAGGATTAGGTATCTACTTGAGATCGAACCTCCTGTTTACATTGTTATGCCAATATTCAAATACTTTGTTTTGTTTTATCCATTTTTTATATTTTTCAATGATAGAAATCAATATTTACATTTACTCTGATAGTTAGTTTTGGTGAGTGTTAATATATGCTTAATTCAGTAAACCTATTTCAAAAGTTGAATTAGTGATTGCAGTAATTCAACTGAGGAATAATCAACATTTGAGAAACTTCTTGAGCAATTAATTATTTATATTTCTACTACCTCAGTTGAGTAGGCTATTTTGAATTGGGGGATTTTTATCATAATTTATTAAGGAGAAATTTTAATTGGAACTCAATTCACCCCCCTCTTGAGTATCCACTCCGACCAACATAATAATACTTCTTAATTGAGATACATTGAATTATAGAAATGAAATTGATAAAGCATGGAAATGGTAATTCATGACAATGATTTAATTGTCTTATCTAATTTGTGGAAAATAAAAGGATTTGTTTTCTAAAAGTAATAAATTGATGAGTGTTATGAATCCCATGTTTTATATATAAGTATTTTAGTAATTACATATTATTTTAGTTTTCTTGAAGTTGATATGAATTTTTTTTATAATTTTTCAGGATTTACATATTAGAATATCTGAAATATATATCCCACAATACTATGAGGGGGTAACCACGGGGGATCCTATATGTTATCTAAAAATTTAAATATTTCTATCATTATGGTCAAGAAAAATGTGTATTAAAACAATATAGATGATTAAAAAATATATAATTTTTATTAAATAAGTAATATTGGATCATTTATCTATAATTATCATATATGAGGGTTCACATAATCCAAATTGAGAATTATTAAGGAAATTCTAGGAAAATTCCCTGCATCATACATTACTTTAATATTGATTTATGCACTTTCCTAGGGGGAAATCAATATTAGTGATTCTATCATTATCCTTTTAATATCATGTCTCCATTTTTTAAATTTTGATTCCAAAATAACCTATGTTGGGATCATTCAAATGGATATAATTTCATTATTTTGAAGATTTTTTTAATATCTTGTATATTTTCCTCATTGTGCCTTAATTTACATTTATCATATGGAATTGATTCCATTCTGTTATATATATAGTGGTGATTGACTACACACCCATTTAAGTGAATGTGACTCATATACGTGGTTATTATATCATTTTTTAATTAGAATGAAATTAAATTAAAATATTATATACTATTTTTATATTTATTGTATGATGTTTTCAAGAATTACATGTGATTTTATATTTTTCTTATATAATAAATATTTTATGTTATTTTTTTATTAACCTACATAAAATACATTGAATTCCAATTTCATTTTACAATTATTGATTTCATAATGGTTATAATTTTTTTATTTAAATATTTATTTTTGATTTTTGAATTTTATAAAATAAATTAATCTTTATTGGGATAATCCCTAAAAGGGAAATAAATTTTTTATATATCTTTAGAATTACATTAATATTTTATAGGATATTTTTATAAATTATATAATTATGTATTTTTATATAAATTTGAAAGGTATTGTATCTATGTGAGGGAGTGTGGGAGAATCCATGAGTTTTCATTGAAGTTATTTCAATGACCACATTTATTCATGTATTGCGGTTTCAATAGAATTATTAGTTATATATCCATGATTTTTTTGTAATAATATATATACATGTAATGGTACATTTATATCTAGTATACATAGTTAATATAAATCTGTAGGAAATGGGTGTGTCACTATCATATATAATTTAAGCTTGTTATGATTTATATATGATCTCATTAGATGATAAAGGATGGTTTATTGTAGTCGTGGCTTAGATTGTATCCTTATAAATATACCTATTTTCCCGTGATTAAGATGTGTTCCATTGATGTTTTTATTATAAATGTAATCTATGTGAATATGTTTTTTGTAATGAAATTTATTATTTTTAATTTTAATGACATATTTGATTAACATTTAATTTAAATTTAATTTTTAAAGCATGTTTTAAATTTTTATCTCCTATTTTAGTAAATATAATTGCTATATATAATTGTTTTAAAACTATATTTTATTGTTTTTATTATAATGGGAATGTATAAAATCTTTAGAGGAATAGTTTTTCATTTATAATCATTTACTATTTATAAATGTTTATATGTATAAGGTTTTTTAATCCATTAATAATTTAATGGAAATGTAAAAAATTATTATAGTGATATACCAAGAATTCATATATATAGATATAATAGTGGAAACATATGATAGTTTACTACGTTTCACATAAAAATTGAATTTAATTTTTATAACAAAATGGAATATTTTATTTTATTCTATGAAAATTGTATTTGAAAACATCATCCAAGATATCATATTTTTTTGAACTAGTTGAAAATTATTTCTTGGGAATATAATTCTTTGATATGATGTGATATTTTATGAAATGTTTTTTTAGTGTTATATATCATTATATGTTATTTATTTATTTTTATATAATATCATATTATTATACCTTGTTCAATTTTTTATTTTTCAAAGTATGTTTTCAATTTTGAAATTGATTTATAACCTGTTGATACCACTTATTTTTTTTCTTATTAAAACTCATGACATTATTTTCATGTTTTTAGGGATGGTTAAATCATTCATAGTGTTACATTGTAGATGCTTGATACATTTTTTCAGCCTATGGTAATAATAATGGTATGTAAGGCCTTCCGGAATACAATTTAGTGTATTACATTAGAATAATTTAGTTACCATGCTAAGTTGAAAACAATTTCATATATAAATAAATAAATAAGAAAACATAAATATGAGATAACAATTTTATTCATTAAAAAAACATATAAAATATATTTAATCACTAATTTTTGAATTAATTAACTTTCAGGGTTTATTGGGAACAAAAATAAAATGGATAGTGATGATTAGTTTAGAAAAAAAGTACCTGTTTTTATATAAAATAAACAATTCTATATATGCGTTACAACATCAAAAATGTAAATTTTTAATATTTCATAGTATAATGTTTCCAAATGATGTTAAATGTAATGAACCATGTAATGGTAGAATAAATAATTGTGATATTTATTAATGTTCACTTATTATTTTTTATATTGTTAATTCCTTATAATAATATTAGGTAATTTTTCTGTCAAAAAGAAAAAAGTCTTAATTTTATAAAAGATGATTTTTGTTATTATATTGTTTTATTTTAAATAATTATTTACCAAAAATTCAATATAAATTTTAAAAATTTAATAATCTGTTTTTATTTTATCATGTAAAAATTATATTGGAATACATTTTTTGATAATTTTCTAAAAGGGTTGACATCCCAATAAATAATGAAATATAATTATTTTAATTGAAACCATTATTTTTATTTCATGTATTTTATAAGTACCATTAATTTTAAATAATTTAATTTCAAATTAGTAATAATATATATTTAATTATCAAATAATGTTTATTAGAATAAATTTTATATATTGTATATGGTATAAAACATTTTTATACTTAAAAGGATTTTTTTTTGAAAAAAACTATTTTTGTGTTAAATTTTTCAATATAATTTTCTATTAGTCTCTAAGACATATAGAAATTTAATCATGAATAATTGATACAATTTTTTTTAAAATAGGATGTTTTAATTTTTTAAATATATCCCTTAAAAATTTTGGCATTATGATTAGTAACTGTGGTAAATATATTTTCACCCCAGTAAGGGTGAATGGGTAAATCAGGGTTAAAAAAACAAAATACAGTCTAAAAATAAACCCAAAACATGCCCTAATTTCATTGGATTTTAATATTTTACCATATATATGTTAAATTTGAATACATTTCATTTTGTTTAAATTTTACAATTATGATGAAATTTATTGTATTTTACTTAACAAACAATCCAAATTTCACTGTCTTCATATTAAATTTTCTAAAATTGTTACATCAGGATAAAGGAAAATATGTATAATTATAAAACTGTGTTGAAAATATGGGATATTTTTTATATTAAAACAATTTGTTTTTAATTTTTATTGTTATAAATATTTTCATTAATTCTTACACAATGGTGACACATTTCATGAGAAACAAGTAAAAAATTTAATATTAATGTTTAAAAAACTCAAAATATACGAATTTTTTTGATTGATAGAATGCTTTCCAAACAAAATTATGATAAATGTAAAATATTTGAGATTTTTTAATTGTTTATAATGTAATTCCATTCCAGTTGAATTATTTTCAATGATGAATAATGTAAATTATTTTGATAATAACAATAACAATATTTTATAACAAATAATATTTTATTAAATTAATTTATTTCATAAATATCATAAGATCTAACTATTGAATGATATAGGGTTCAAAATTTCATCCATGTAATAATAATGGGTTATTTGTCCTTATATAGTAACATTCATTACCCATAAATATAAAAAAATTTATATTATGGTAATTGTCAAAAGGGTTAATGTGGGGTTAAATCACCGAGATAATGGTGAAAAAATAAAAATATATAAAAACATTATTTCATGTGTAGATTTTGTCTCATTATAATATTATCATTTTATTATTTAAATTTTTATCCATTTGAACAAGAAAAATAATTTATGTTAATTTAAAAATTTATGAAATTCTAAGAACACCAGTCCCCATACTTATAAATGGGATCCTCATTTCCTCTTTTACTCACACAATTTAAGAACTATACCTCTAAAAATTCCTAACCAAATCTCACCTTGAAATCCCAAAACATTTTCTAGTTTTCCTATTTTATTATGGATACCATCCATATAGAGAAATATGTGTAAAAAATATATATTTTTTTGAAAAATAAGAAGATAAAAGACATACGTGATGAGTTACACTCAATGAAAAGGACAATTTTCATTAAATAATTTCAATTTTAATGTTATAATGCTTTATTTTCTAAATAATTTTATTCAATGTAAAAAAATAAAAATTTCTTTATTTATTTATTTAAGAATTATAAAAGACAGATTTTTTAGTACCCCCATTTTCTGGTAAGTAACCATTGTTTTATGTTTTTTATGCACATGAAGAATATGAGAAATGGTTGGGGAAAGTTTGTATACTTTTAAACTGTCAAAGGGGAAAAGGTGGTGTTGCGCGGGCTTCGCACGGGTTTTCCAAGCCGTGCAAAATCCATGTAGGTGGAGTCACTTTGGATAGAGGAGACCGCACTGTGTTCGCACGGTTTGGGAAAAATGTGCTAGGAGGCCATGCAGAGCGCTCCTTCCAAGCAGTGACTACCGCACTATTAGCGCATGATTTGACTAACCGTGCGGACTAACCGTAGGCGAAGTCAACATAGATGCTCTTTTTAAGTATATAATTCTTTTTATCTTTAAAGCAACTATTTTTTGATCCTAGACGGCCCTAACAAGGTATTTCTCTCAGGTGAAGGAGGAAGAACACATACGAGGCGTTTTGGAAGCGATCTGGAGGTTTTCCATGGCGTTTAGAGGCCGGTTGATCGGGGTAAGTCTTGTTTCATTTATCATCCTTAGATATCCTTCTTCTCTCTTGATGGATCCTTATATCTACACCCAAGGTGGGTAGATCTATAAAAGTGGATGACTTTTAAGACAGGTTTTGGACATTTTGGTGATAGGGGAAGGTATCTAAGGAGGTTTCATGGTGTTTCGAACCGGTTCTTGGTTGGTTTCACCTAATTTGTAGAGCTAGGTGGTTTCACTCTCAATTCCTCATTCATAGAACTTGAAAGATTAGTTTGAAACTTTTTTCCTTTATTGAAATGGCTAGATTATCTGTTGTGAAAGAATAGTTGAAACCCCTTATTAAGTAACATGTGATGTAAATTGGGTGTTTTTGGAAAGGGTTTTTGGAAGTGAATTTAAAATGGTGATTTTAAACTAGTTATGGTATTCCTTCTTGAAAGAAATGGTTTTCAATAAATGTATTGATTCTTTATTGAAAGGTTTTGAACACATTTGGATTTGTAATGTATTTTCATGGGTTGTGGTGTGTGTTCATATCCATTGGGATGGATAAGGGATAGAAGTACCCCCATCAAAAGTTTGGATGGATAAGGGTGAGAAGTACCCCCATCAAACGGGGAAGATAAGGGCATGAAGTACCCCCCATCAAGGTAGTCTACTATGTGATGACTTATTGGAAGGATAACTCACCACTCGCGAGTATAGGATGGTCCAGGTTGAATTCATGGTCGGTTGGGTGGATTTTTTAAATAGGATGAATGTGCCAAAATGGAAATGGGAATTTGATTGGATTATTTTCTTGGTTTCTTTTCTTGAGAAATATGGGTTTTGTTGGAAAATGTTTTTGACATGGAACTTGTAATATTGTGAACTGTTTTGGAATTGTTTTATATAAATTGTTTTATATAAATGTGCTAACATGTTTTATCCTGGAGGCATGGGTTGGGAAGTCATCAGGGAAAACCTACCGAGTTTCATTACTAACCCCATACTTTGGTACATTGGTGCTTTTGTATATGTCATATTCTGGGATATTGGAAAAGGTAAGGTGCCACATGTTTATAGCACTACTTCGCGATACTTGGGCTGGATCGTGATGTTGGAGCTTGGAGCTTGTGGAACATGGAGTTGGGTTGTCGTCTTGTCATCTTTCAGTTTTTCGTTCCGCTATTTACTTTGATTTAGTGTTGGCTTATGCTGTGGTACTTTTGGTTGGTTTATGATAAAATAATTGGTTGTACTGTCTTAGCTTTTATCATGCATCATTTAGTTGATTTGTTTGGTAATGGTTGTTGGCTATGTGGTATGTTCTAAATGGGTAAATCATCCACCACATGTTTTGAAACCCTTCAGTATTTATTGCCAGCCTTTGGCGCCTTGGAGATGTCACTTAAGTCCAAGTAATGACTCGTTGTACTGTCAAGCTAATGAGGATAAGCGGGTCATTACAAATGGTATCAGTTTGTTCAGTCCTTGGGGTATAAATGCAATCTTCTTGTTCCTTTCTTTGTGGAACAAGTTGTTATCAGTTTTTGTGGGCTTTGGCGTTGAATTCTTACATGTCCGTTCCTTGGGTGGTCATCTTAGGAAAGAGTATGATTTTCAGAACTTGGAATGTAGATCATAAAAAGACATAGCTAACCTTTTATGCTGATCTTCAAGTTACCACGGAGTTGGGTACATAAGTTTTTTGGAGACACTTATAGGATAACAAATCTCATTGTCATGGGTTTAGCCAATGAGATTAGCATGAAATGCATTAGAGGAATGACTTCCCAATAGGAGTGCACATATCATTTTGAGAAATGGATTATGGATTGATGCAAAAGTGTGATTTCCGAAAATTGTAATCATGTTTTCAAAGGCTATATTTTGAAAGAGAATGGTTGGGGTATTTTGAAAAAGGATTGATTTTCAAAAGAAAGAAGAGGTTACTTTTTAGGAATGCGTAAATGTGGAAAAGCTTGATGGTTTGAAATCAATGTTGCGATAGTGATGTGATAGAAATGGAAATGCTAAAACTTAATTAGCTAGGAAGTGACACTAATGGAATGCATTGTATTTATAGAAAATGGAACACGTTAGGCGTCGTAGAAACCAAATAGAAGAGGCTACTAAGAATGTGGTCGCACCTGAGCCAAAAGTGAACCAGCATCTCGTCCAAAGTATAGTTCGGGAATTTTAGGATGTGGACACAGGAAATCTGAGGTATGAGTCATGTAACACCCCAAGATTCTATGGTACGCTTCTCTTTGAATAATACAGTAGCATGTGTTGTACGCATTTATGAGTTCTAACACACCACAACCAATCAAACTAGTCATTATGAATAGTAATACCCACTTTTCGAAATTTTATTCCTTTTATCGTTCAATGTGGACTTCATTTTTCGATTTGGGATATCGAAATTAGTTTAGGGTGAATTTATGGTACTTTTCTGAAACATTCAATTATTGATAAATAGTGAAAAACACTAAGTTATAGTTTAAAACAAAATTTTAATTTAAATAATAATTTATTTTATTTAAATTTATTTTAGGTAAAAATAGATATGTAATAACTATATAAGTTCAATTTCATTCATTAGAGTGAGTTTATAATAATTTTAGATATATAAAAAATATTTATTGAACTTTTCACCGTCTTTTACCCATCTCCTTGGAAATTTGCAAATTCACATAAAACATAATTTTACCACTTCTCTGAGTGGAACTTCGAAATTCTGAGAGACATGGTTAATATGAATGAGTAATGTTTGGTTCAATTAGATTAAAATAATTTTGGGTGAATAGTTACTTTTTACTCTTATTTACCACGGTTAAATGTAAATAGGGTAATTAAGGGTAAAAATGATATTATTATTACCCTAACACATGTTTTAATTATATTGGATAAGTATAATTCGAACAAAAACAACTTTAGGAATAAAATATGTACCTATTTGGTCAACTAGGATAAGATTAGGACATTTATTATTATTTAATTCAAAGAAGAATTAAAAGAGTTAAAATCAATGTTTAATAACTAAAACATTTTTTATATAAGGTTATACATAAGATAAATTCGATTATAAATATTCATTAGAAAGATAAAAATATTTTATACATAATGGTATTTTATTTATAATTTTTATACAATAAATAATTTAATTTATTTATGACACAATGATGATGCAGTAATTACCTTATTAGTGAAATATTAAAATAATTGATATTATAAATACCCAAAAAAAATTACTATGAAACTTTTAATTAATTATACGAATTTTATACTTTAATATGACATGTTAGTTTTGATTAAATGAATTAGTTTCTATGTAATAATTTTGTTATGAAATTAGAAAAAACAAAATCCCAAATAGTGTAAATAATTTACATAAAAGAGTTTTTAAAACAAGTATTATATTATTAATGGATATTATATTAATAAAAATCTGAGGTTCAGCCAAAGAAAATATATAATGATATTTGTTTCATTAATGAACCACTTGGGATTCTCTTGGATGTATATAATATGTTTATTAACCATATAGTATAAAAATACAAAGAGACATGCTAAATATTGAACTATTTAACTAAGAGTAAAATATAAATGATAAGGTTAATTTATTGACCCAAACCTGTCTAAAATCTATTGGTTGAAAGGATTGCGACCAATACCAACTTTATCCTAAAAATAAGTCACTTTTTAGCCATTATAAACCGAATATTAATTTATTATAAAATATTATTTTATGTTTTTCTAAAGGTTCCCCTCACCCCTCTTATAAAAGGGCACTCCTACTCTCAAATTCATACCTCCTAAGCCTTTTTTCTTGGACAAACCCACCCCAAATATTCTCTCAACTTCCCTAACTTCATCGTAGATGCCTTAGTTTTATCATAATGCCAACCTATGGACCCCTTTTGATCAAATCAAAAAGAAGAACCCAGAGAAGAGGTAATGTTTTCACCACCCTCTTTCAAGTTCCTTTCTTCTTCCACTTCTTCTTTCATTTTTATTTCCATTCTAAAATAATAAATCCAGTATATTCTATATAATGTGGTGTTATTATAAATATGGTTCAATCATATTAATTATTCTATCCATCCTTTGAATGACATGTCACCATACCTGCGTACGTACGGCTTACCGTCTCCACGTCGGGGTATAATTGTTATCTAAAACATTATTATGTGGATGTGTATGATAATGATGTGTAATTGAATTAAATAATAAATATAACATTGTAATGGTTCTTTATATATGATATACCATCCAATTGTATATGATATTAATATCAAAAAAATGATTTTGGCGCGCGTGCGTACGTACGGGCTACCATCTCCACGAACGCGATGAGATTCATTCCCCATCATATCCATTCAATACTAATTCTCATTTGATGATTAAAAGTAATATTTAAGAACGTTCTATCATTATTGATATGAATAATATACAACCTATCCATAACAAACACGGATTACATAAAAAATCATATAACGGAAAAAGAATCAGTTAACACCCGAAACAACAATAATACGAAGATATTATTAACAAAGCAATGTTAAAAGATCATATATGATATCATATTATTGTATATGATTCATGTATGATTTATTAAAAATTATTTAACTATTATACATGATGTAAAACAACCCTCGACCAAGGAAAAGTAGAAGGTAAGGGTTAATTTTACAATCTCTTTATTATCTGAGATTGTTTATACGTAATTATCTTCTGGGACCTCTTTATCATCCACATCAATGTTTCATAAAAATGTATTGTAAAACATTATAAACATTTTCTAGACTATGGGTTAAATTCATTTATACCCTTGTTTTACTTTTTATATGATGTTTATAATGGAATCTTTCTGTTGTTTTCCAAACAAGGTCTTTTTCAACCTTTTCGAAAAAATTAAGATAATAATGTCTTTTTTTTACTTATACGGGGGGTGCGGATATTTTCCGCCATTATAAAATCATCCAAGCTTCCCTAGAATGTTTATAAGAATATTTTCAAAGTAAATATTTTATTTTATAATTATTTGAATTTAAAATAATTAAAAACAGAAATATTTCTCTCAAATAGTTTTGATTTCATCTATGTCAACATACTTTGATTGATTTTAAGATTATTTGAAGTTGATTTATTATGATAAAAAACATCCATATTTTATTGAAGGTTTTGTGATATGTTTGACTATGGATGCGCTATTTTTTACCATTCAGGGTTTATAGAGAATGTATTGATATTTCATATGCTAGTTTTAATACAAATGTTTATGTTATGTTTAAACCTATTCATATGAGGAATGCATTGGTCTAAGTTAGTGACGGGTGGAGCCCGCTATAGCTCCTCGATTCATCAGTTGGTCCCATGAGACAAGTTAGTGTCTTTGCACAAGGCCTTGAGAAAATATTTTTTGTAGTCATGGCACAAGGCATTGACTATGTGGTTATAGTAGTCTGGAATTAGGCATTCCATCATTATGAAAGTGGTTATTGATATTGCATGTGATTATTAGACTAGTATATTATCAATGTGAATATGTAAATGGAATTATTTCATTTTATCTTTGTCATATTATGATGATGTTCAAGTTTAGATGGCTTTTGTTTTAATCATACATTGCCTTAAATATTTATGTTTGTTTATGAAAGTTTTCACTATATTGTTATCCATACTGAGCATCTAAGCTCACCGCTTTATATGTTTTCATTATTCCTAGAATGTGAAGAAGTATTTTATGAATTACCTGTAGGGATAGTATGAGGGGATATGAAGACAAGATGTTTTTGTTGTTTTTTTCACTTTATGATGTAATGTACAACTTATGAATATATATAGTGTCTCAAAGGCTTCCATAATAATCGGTCTTTCGAGACTTGATCTTTTTTGATCAGGGGAATATTATTTAATAATGCACTGACTCTGGGTAACTGGGTTTGGGGCATTATAGTTGGTATCATAAGAAGTTTAGTACAAAACATGGAATCTAGATTTTGAAAAACTGTGATTAGAGCACATAGACCTAAGATGGAATTTGAGGATTAGTACAGAAAAAATTCCTAGAATTTTGGTATTGTAGAGATTTTTTGAGTTTTCCGAGAAATACATCCATGTCCGGTTACGAGCAGGTAGAGGCGGCTCTGGCACAGATGTACCTAGTGGTAAAACCTAAAAACACCGATTTGAGCTAGACTCGAATTGGAACTGGTCCACAACAATGGGCCTTACAGAACTCTTGGTTACGACACTCCCGGGGGATATGCATAGGATAATTATCATTTTCATTACAAACCATTTTAAGGGTTTATGAGTATGTACATCCTCAAAGAGGAAATTTTTATGATTATGGATTATATCCATAAACTGTTCAATTTATGTCAAGTGTTTTACATGTTTGGATTTATATATTCTGATTCATAAACTAATCTAGTGTATGCAATTGTATAGAAATTGCGCCCAGTAGAAGGAATGTGAACTCCAACAATATGTATGATCCAAAGAGTTAGAAGGACCATATATTTCATGGTATTAAGCCAACATTTAGAAAGGAATTGTCTCCCATATATTCTCAACATATAAAGAAATCGTATCCTGTGTTAATACAATAAGTAAATAATTCTCTCAGTCCTATGGCTTTGAAGGGAATAAAGTGAAGAAAATGATGGAAGAGAGAAAGATGGATAAAGGGAAGAGGGAAAAGAATATTTCTCCTATATGTGATAACTATGGGAAGAATAACCCTAGAACTTTCCAGAGGGGAATGGGAGTTTGTTATAATTGTGGAGAAAAATGACACCATGTACATGACTGCAAGGGTAAGAAAAAGCATTCAAATGTACAATGCTTCATCTGTAAGGAGTTGGGATACTACGCAAACCAATGTCCAAATCATCTGAGTATTCCCCAAATGATTCTATTGGATAATAATCATGTTATGAAACTACCACATATGAGGAGGAATTATTAGAGTTCTTATGTTGTTATTAAAGAATTATGTCATTTGAGTGTTGTATCAACGCTGTTATGGTTATAATAAATATGGATTATATAAGGATTGTATTGTAGTACTATTTAATTAAGGACTTTAGATTGTGTGGAACCAAGAAAAGTGACCCAATAGCAGGTTATATTTTTTGAAAATATATGGCTGAGAGAATGATAGACCATAATATAGTTCTGATACTGAGGTAGTGATTTTTAAATAATACATGATTGATTTGGATAAATTATATTGGATATTATTAACCCCCTTGAAACAGATTAATGATTTGTATATTCAATCATCATTGGAGTTTACAACATTTTTGGATAGAAGGAGTATATCAAGTATTCTATAAGGAATAACAGATCCGAAATGTAATAAATAAGGTTTTACGGAAATTCAGGATATTGCAGTGTTATAAAAGAATACATGATGAAGGTGTTCACCTGTTATTACGTGGAAAAAGGATCTTCATTGTTTTTACCGTCCTTATAAATTTTGGACTGTGAGTTTGTATTGAATTATTTTTGATAATTATAGTTTGAGATTATTTTATATTTCCTGTAAAAGGACAACATGTAGGTCGGGCGGCAACCGATTGCATCCGGCAAGGTCGCGAGACTTGAACCCGCACTTGAAGGGCGACAAGGGTGTATCACCTACCACTGGCCCACATGATGTCCTGGATTGAATAATGTAGTTTTTTTAAAAAGGCTGGTATATAAATTAGAAATTCATATTTTTATAACGCTATACGAATAGGATAAATTGAATATTTTATTATGTTCTATTATCTATTAGAGTGAAAGATGATTTGTGGTAGAAATTATTGAAAGGATGGAACAATTATTTTCAAATATGTATATATATATATATATATATTCTCCTCTTATTCTATGAATAAATTAATTATTAAACATTAGGTAAGGGATCTTAAAACTAAAATATGTTATCCTAATACCTTATGTTTTGTTGAACCGATGACATCATAGATTGATGGATTTGAGACCCTCAATTCTACAATTGTTTATGACTGATGACCTCAATAACTCCATATAAATATTTACATTTTTCCTCAAATTATGTGTCTTTAATTTCCACCAATTTTCACCAAATCAAGATCATAATTTTTTGGTGACCCTTTCATTTCTCTTTTCCCCTTATTAAGACTAAATTTTATTAACCCAATTTCTGATGTGGGTTTTCCCACAAAGATATTTTCTATTTTCAACATTTAATTTTTCGAAGAAAAATTTCAAATTTCAAGGACGCAATTTATTGAATAAAGAGAGAATGTAACACTACAGGCTTCCATGGTATGCTTCTCTTTGAATAATATAGTAGTGTGCGTTGTACGCAACTTCGAGTTCTAACACACCACAACAAATCAAACAAGACATTTTGAATAGTAATACCCACCTTTTGATATTTTATACATTTTATCATTCAAAATGGACTTCATTTTTGGATTTGGAATATCAAAATTAGCTTAGGGTGAATTTTTGGTATTTTTCTGAAAACCTTCAATTTCTGATGAATAGTGAAAAATACTGAGTTATAGTTTAAAACATAATTTTTATTTAAATAATTATTTATATTATTTAAATTTATTTTAAGTAAAAATAGATACGTAATAACTATATAAGTTCAATGCAATTCATTGGAGTCAGTTTATAATAATTTTAGATATATAAATTTTTTTATTGAACTTTTCACCGTCATTTACCCATCTCCTTGGAGAATTTGCAAATTCACATAAAACATAATGTTACTGCTTCTATGAGTGTAATTTCAAAAATCTAAGAGACACAGTTAATATGAAGGAGTAAAATTTGGTTCAATGAGATAAAAATAATTTTTGGTGAATATTAACTTTTTACTTTTATTTACCACGGTTAAATGTAAATAGGGTAATTAAGGGTAAAAATGATATTATTATTTTTCTAACACATGTCCTAATTCTATTGGATAAGTATAATTCGACAAAAAACAACATTAGAAATAAAATAGGAATTTTTTTGGTCCACTTTGATTAGATTAGGACATTTATTATTTTATAATTCAAAGAAGAGTTAAATGAGTTAAAATCATAGTTTAATAAATAAAACATTTTTAATATAGGGTTATTCATAAGATAAATTCGATTATAAAAAATTCATTAGAAATATAAAAATATATCCTAAATAATTATATTTTATTTATAATTTTTAGACATTAAATAATTTAATTTATTTATGACACAATGATGATAGAGTAATTACCTTATTAGTGAAAAATTAAAATAATTGATATTATAAATCCCCAAATTAATATAATTTTAGACTTTTAATAAATTTAAATAATTTTATAGGTTAATATGAAATTTTAGGGTTGATTAAATGAATTAGGTTCGAAGTAATAATGTTGTTATGAATTTAGAAAAAAAAATAAAAATAGTGTCAAAATTGACATAAAAGCGTTTTTAAAATAAATATTCTTTTAGTAATCGATATTCTATTATTAAAAATCTGAGGTTCAGCCAAAGGACTTATATAATGATATTTGTATAATTAATGAACCTCTTGGGGTTCTCTTGGATGTATATAGTATGTTTATTAACCAGATAATAAAAAAACACAAAGAGACATTGTAAATTTCAAACTATTTAACAAATGGTTAAATATAAATGACAAGGTTAATTTAGTGACCCAAACCTGTATAAAATCTATTGGATGAAATGATTTCGACCCATCCCTACCTTAGACTCTATATTAGTTACTTTGGCGCCATTATAAACTGAATATGAATTTATTATAAAATAATATTTTATGTTTTTCCTAAAGTTCCTCTCACGCCTCTTATAAAAGGGCACTTCATATTCTCTCAAATTCATACCTTCAAAGCCATTTGGCACGACAAAAACCTGCCCAAATATTCTCTCAACTTCCCTCAAATCAACCTAGAGGCCTTATTTTGATCAGAAAGGAAACCTATGGAGCCCTTTTGATCAAATCAAAAGAAAGAACCCGAAGAAGAGGTAATGTTTTCACCACCCTCTTTCAAGTTCCTTTTTTCTTCCACTTCATCTTCCTTTTTATTTCCATTCTAAAATAATAACACCAGTATTTTATATATACTATTATGTTCTTATAAATAAGGTACAACCATATTTATTATTATATCAATCCTTTGAATGACATGTCACCATACGTGTGTACGTACGGCTTACTGTCTCTTTGTCATGGTGTAATTGTTATCCAAAACATTATTATTTGTAATGGTATGATAATGATGTGTAATTGAATTAAATAATAAATATAAAATTATAATGCATCTGTATATATGATATAACATCCAATTATATACTATTTTAATATCAAAAGAATTATATTGTCACTCGTGCGTACGTACGGACTACCGTCTACATGAACGCAATGAGATTCATTCCCCATTGTATCCATTCAAGTCTAATTCTCATTTGACGATTAAAATTAATTTTTAATGACTTTATATCTTTATTTATATGAATAAGATACAACATATCAATAAAAAACATGGCTTACGTAACAAATCATATAAAGGAAAATGAATCAGTTAACACCTGAAACAACGATAATACTAATATGTTATTAACAAAGAAATTTTAAAAGATCATATATGATATCATATCATTGTATATTATAATTTTATAATTTAATAACAATTATTTCGTAATTATAAAATAGCTAAACCAACCCTATACCAAGCAAAAGTACAAGGTAAGGGTTAATTTCACAATCTATTTATTATCAGAGGTTGATTATACGTAATTATCTACTAAGAACTCTTTATCATACACATCCATTTCATAAAAATATATTCCAAAACATTTTTATCATTTACTATAAAATGGGATAAAGTCATTTATACCCTTTTTTAACTTTTTATAAGATTTTTATAAATGAATGTTTCCATTGTTTTCCAAAGAAGGTCCTTTTTAACTTTTTCGACAAAATTAAGGTAAGAATGCCTTTTTTTAACTTATACGGTGGGTGCGGCTATTTTCTGACATTATAAATTCGTCAAAGGTTCCCTTACAAGTTTATAAGTATATTTTCAAATTAAATGTTCCTTTCATAATTATGTGACTTTTAAATAATTTAAAAAAAAAGTGATATTTCTCTCAAAAAGTTTTTATTTCATCTATATGAACATCATTTGATAGATTTTAAGCTTATTTGAAGATGATTTATTATGATACAAAACTTCCATATTGTATTTATGGTTTTGTGATATGTTTGACTATGGTTGTTCAATTTTTATACCATTCATGGATTATGAAGAATGTATTGAAATTTTTTATGCTGGTTTTAATACGAATGTTTATGTTATGTTTAAACCTATTCATATGTGGAATTCATTGGACTTAGTAAGTGATGGGTGGAGCCCACTATTGCTCCTAGATGCATCGGTAGGTCTCATGAGGCAAACTAGTGTCTTGGAACAAGGCCTTGAGAAAATATTATTTGTATTCTTGGCACGAGGCCTTGATTATATGGATATGATAGTATGGTATTATGTATTCCATCATTATGAAAGTGGTTATTGATATTGCATGTGATTATTTGGCTAGTAGAATATCCATGTGAATAAGTAAATGACATCATTTCATTTTATCTTTGCCATATTATTCTGAAGATCATGTTTAAAAGGCTTTTTTTAGTTATACATTGCCTTAAATGTTTATGTTTACTTTTAAAAGATTCCTCTATATTATTATCCTTACCGAGCATCTGTGCTCAACCCTTTCAATGTTTTAATTTTTCTAAGTATGTGAAGAAGTATTTTATGAATGAACTATAGGGATAGTATGGGGGGATATTAATAAAATATTTTGTTTTAGTTTTTTTTTTCACTTTATGATGTCATGTAAGACTTATGAATATATCTACTGCTTCCAAGGATACTAAACTAATCGGTCATTAGAGACTTGATCTTTTGTGATCATGAAAATATTATGTAATAATGCACTGAATCATGGTAACTGGGGTCGAGGCATTACATTTCAATCCATTTAGACCATTCTGCCCAGATCCAGAAGTAGAATCAACCCATATTTCAGGGTGCATCTGAACTAGAAAGGGTGAAGATGTGGCTAGGTAGGATGAATCGTATCTTCGATTTCATAGGAACAGCAACATAATTGAATGTAAAGATGATGAAGTATATGTTGGAGGATCTTGTACGATAGTGGTGGGAGATACTAGTGCAGGATAATGTGGATCAAGTCTTGGGTTGGGCAGAATTTGAGGAATTTTTCAATAAACAATTATATCCTCACACGTTCATGATCCAGAGGACGACAGACTTGTTCATCCTGAAGCAAGAGAATCTATCTTTTATGGAGTATGCATCTAAATTCATCAATTTAGTGTGCTTCACACCGGATGTTGTTGAATGTGTGCCACTCAAGGCACACATCATTGAATCAGGGTTGCGATAGGATATTCGATCAAAGTTAGATGTTCTCTGTATTAAGGATTATACGGAGATGGTAAATAGAGAAAAAATAGATGAAAGAGACATCTCGGGAGTTATGGGAGGAGGAAGTATGATGATACCCATGAGAAAAGATGGGAACTCTAATACTGGGAACAAACAGAAGAGGGACACCTACTTCCACGGTGGGAGTGCGAATCTAAATCAGACGGTTGGATCTGTGAATCTTCCTCCACGACCCATGATGAAAGCCAGGTTTTTTCAATGTGGTCCGATTGATCACATGAAACAAGAATGTACAACACCACCGAGAGAATGCCACAATTGCAATAATATGGGGCATCTTCATCGATATTTTCGCAGCGCTACACAGTTGGGTGTTCGCGACACTTATCAGGTGTCAGATGCTTCTTATTCTTCAACAAGACAAGGACAACAAAATCAGTCTTGACAAAAAAAAACAGAGCTAGCTATGTTGATTCCAAGAACACCATGACTCCTCAAGAAAGGAAATATCAACAAGGAAATAAGGATCAAAGTGCAGCAACGAAGCAATTGTTTGGAGCGGAACAGGTGATTGTGGATGACCAGTCTGGACCGTCTATGGTGAGAGGTACAATTCTTTTGAATTCTACCCTCATGCAAGTGTTGTTCGATAATGGTGCATCACGTTCTTTTCTTCCTTCAAGTATTGCTGATTTACGTAAATATAAACTTGAAATGATTCCTTTTGTGATAAAACTTCAAATTCTTCTCGTTGAAAGAATCTGTAGAGCCTTCGTGTGTAGAGCATGTTCTATAACTGTTAATGGAGTTGAGCTGCAATGGGATTTAATTATGCTGGAGATGGATGTCTATGATATAATCCTAGGTATGGATGGGTTGACAGAGTTCAGTGTTCACATCGACTATTATAGCAGAGTAGTCAGTTTCGCGACTGAGGATGGCGTCGAGCATCTATCTGGACAAGAAAGAGTGTTGAAGGTAGGTGCAATGCGCTTATTGGTACAAGTAGTGGCAAATACCTATTAATAGTTGGTTGCATTAAACATGGAATTGAATGACGAGATCGCAAATAACAGTTTTATTATAGTCGTGGATCAATTTCCTTATGTTTTTTTGAGAACTTCTCAGGGTTACAACCTAAAAGATAAGTGGAGTTTATGATTGATCTACTTATGGGGACTAGTCCAATATCACTTCCATCTTCTAAGATGTCACCAACGAAGTTAAAGGAATTGAAAGTGTAGTTGGAAGAACTAGAAAACAAAGGTTTAAATTGGACAACCGTGTCTCTATGGGCAGCATCATATTTTTTGTAAAGAAAGAAGATGGAACTTGGAGGTTGTGTGTTGATTATTGTAAGCTTAACCAAGTTACGATAATGAATAGATATAAAATTTACACATTTATGAATTGTTAGATCAATTGATGGGATCTCAGTGGTTCACTAATATTTCCTTGTGGTCAGGATATCACCAGTTGAGAGTTCTGAAGGAGGATATTCTAAAGATAGCCTTCAGAAGCAGATATGGCCACTACGAATATGTAGTCATGCCTTTTGGTCTTACAAATGCACCTGACGTCTTTATGGAATTGATGAATCGGATATTTCAGCGATATCAGGATTCTTCTGTTGTGGTGTTTTTGGACGACATATTGGTGAATTCAAGAACAAGAGATGAGCATGAGCAACACTTGGAGATAGTGTGATAAATCTTGAGAGACCATCAATTGTATTCCAAATTATCAAAGTGAGATTTCTGGATATAAGAGGTATGCTTTCTGGGCCATGTTGTTTCCAGTAAAGGTGTTTCAGTGGATCCATAAAAGATAAATGTTGTTATTTCTTGGAAACCACAGAAGAATGTCTTTGAGATACGTAATTTTCTTGGTCTAGCTGGTTATTACCGACGCTTTGTTCATGAATTATCACGAATAGCTTTGCCTTTGATAGAATTGACAAAGAAGAAAAGTTCATTTCAATATACTGAGGAATGTTGGAGATCTTTTCAAGAGTGGAAAGTTTGCCTTACATCAGCGCCTATCTTGATCTTTCCTGAATCAGGACAAGGTTATGTGGTGTATTGTGATGCTTCGGGATCTGGGTTGGGATGTGTTCTCATGCAAGGTGACCATGTTGTTTCTTATGGCTCAAGTCAATTGAGAGTGCATAAAAAGAACTACCCAACACATGATTTGGAGTTTTCTTTAGTCATCCATGCTTTGAAAACAAGGAGACATTATCTCTTTGGTGAGAAATTTACTGTGTTTATGGATCAAAAAATATTGAAACACATTTTCTCACAGCGAGATCTGAATCTGAGGGAGAGAAGATGGATGGAGTATCTTTAAATGTTTGACTATGATTTGATGTATACACCGGGTAAGGGAAATTAGGTGGTAGATGCATTAAGCAGAAATTCATATTCTTAATTGGTGTAAGAAGCTTCAAATGATTGGCAGTTGATGTTGGTCCTAGCTAACATGCATATGGAATGTGAAGAACAAGCTGATGTTGTGGTTTTCCTTCCAATTGTGCTTCTTTCTGATTTGGCAGAGATAGTAAAGGAGGCACATGCATCCGATGTAGACTGTGTTGCAATGAGTTCAAAACTCAATGGTGGGGAGACCATTGAGAGATGGAAGCTGGATGGGAGTTCAGTTTTGCGGTTTTGGGATCGGTTGGTTATACCTTTAACTTCTCAGGAACAACTCCTTCATGCTTACCACCATTCAAGATGGGATGTACACCCATGTACAAAGAAGATGTATAAGGTGTTGAAGGTGCAGTTTTGGTGAAGCGGTATGAAAAGGAAGGTGGACGAGTTCATCTTACTGTGCTTAACTTGTCAGCAGGTTAAAGCAGAGCATCAGAGGCCAGCTGGTATGTTACAATCCTTACCTATCCCAGTGTGGAAATGGGATCAGATAACAATGGATTTTGTTATAGGTCTTCAAGAACAGACCGGAAACATGATGCCATATTGGTGATAGTGGATCAACTTACCAAGTCGGACCATTTCATCCCTATTCGTGAATCTGATACGGTGGAAGATCTTTCAAAAATCTATATTTCAGAAGTGGTAAAAAGGCATGGTGTACCAGTGCCTATTGTGACAGACAGAGATCTGAGGTTCAAATCTCGTTTTTTGAAATCATTACAGCAAGACATTGGGACTCAGTTGACTACGAGCATGACATATCATCCTCAGATGGATGGACAATCAGAAAAGACAATATAGATGTATGAAGAAATGTTTCAGGCTTGTGTAATGGATTTTGGGGGCTCATGGGAGGAGCATATACCCTTAGTTGAGATCTCATACAATAACATCTATCAAGCCTCATTACACATGGATCCATTTGAATCATTGTATGGGCCTCCATGACGTTCTACACATTTTTGGATGGAAATAGGTGAGACTTCACTAGTTGGGATGAACCCTATCTGAGAAACAATAGAAAAAATTCAGTTGATAAAAAAGGATGGAGACAACACATAGTCATCAGAAATCTTATGGGGATCATCACCGAAGGCCGTTATCGTTTGAGGAGAGTGATCATGTATTTTTAAGAATCTCTCCAAGGCTTGGATATCGTCATTTTAGGACGAAGAAAAAATTATCTCCTCGATATATAGGCCCTTTTTAGATACTGGAACGGGTTGTCAATGTAGCATATCGGTTGTCATTACCACCAAAGTTCAGTTCAATGCATAATGTGTTCCATGTATCTCAGTTGAAAATGTATCTACTTGATCCTGAAAATGTGATCAGATGGGATCATGTTGACCTAGAGCCAGATGATTCGTTGATACATATCCCAATACAGATTTTTGAAAGGAAAGATAAATTCTTGCGTGGGAAAAGCATCGGTCTAGGGTGGGTTTTATAGAGGCATGGTCAGATTTAGGAATAAAATTGGGAACAACAGAAAGAAATGAATGAGAACTAGCCAAAACTCTTTAAGTCAAGAAATGGTTTTCTACTTTCTGGGGATGGAAACGCCAATGGTGGGGAGAATGTAGAACCCCCAGTTTATGGTAACAAACCCATGTTTAATGCTTTTTATGTACATGAAGCATATGAGAAAGGGATGGGGAATCTTTGGATACTATTAAAGTTCCAAAGAGAAAAAGGTGGTGACACACGGGCTTTGCACGGGTTTCCCAAACCATGCGGAAGCCATGCAGGTGGTGTCACATTGGATAGAGGAGACCGCACAGTGTGCGCACTGTCTGGGAAAACTGTGTAAGGAGGCCGTGCGGAGCGCCCCTTCCATGTAGTGACTAGCGCACTGTTAGAGAACAATTTGACTAACCGTGCACGAAGTAAACTTAGATCCTATTTTTAAGGATCTAATCCATTTTTCATTAAAACAACTCATTTATTGTCTTATATGGCCTAAACTTGGGATTTCCTTCTAGGTAAGGTGGGAAAACACTTACAAGGCATTTTGGGTGAGATCTGGAAGATTAACATGGTGTTTAGAGGCCGGTTGATCTAGGTAAGTCTCGCTTCCTTTACCTTTCATAGATCTCCTTCTTCCCTCTTGATGGATCCTTAGATCTACACCCAAGGTGGGTAGGTATAATGTAGTGGATAACTTTTATGTCGGGCTTTGGTCTTGTTGGTGATATGGGAAGGAATATAAGGATGTTTCAAGGTGTTTCAACCCGGTTCTTGGATGGTTTCTCTTAATTTGTTGAGGTAGGTGGCTTCACTCTCGATTCATATTTCTTAGAACTATAAGGCATAGTTTCAAATTGTTTTCCATGATTGAAATGGATGGTTTATCTGCTGTGAATGAATGGTTGAAACCCCTTTTTATGTAACAGGTGATGGAAATTGTGTGTTATTGTAAAGTGTTTGTTAATGTGAATTTAAAATGGTTACATTAAACTAGTTATAGTTTTACTTCTTGAATGAAATTGTTTTCAATAAAGTTTTTGATTCTTTATTGAATGGTTTTGAACACACATGGTTATGGCATGGATTTTCATGGATTGTGGTGTGTGTTCATATTCATTGGGATGGATAAGGGCAAGATGTACCCCCATAAAAAGGTTGGATGGATAAGGGTGAGACCTACCCCCATCAAAAGGGATGGATAAGGGTGTGGAGTTCCCCCGTCAAGGTAGTCCACTAAGTGATAGCTTAGTGGAAGGATAACTCACCACCCGTGAGTATATGGAGGTCCAAGTTTCATGCATGGTTGTTTGTGTGGATTTGTGAAATGGAATGAATTTTCCAAAATGGAATGGGATTTCGATTGGAAACATTGCTTGGTTTCTTTTCTTGAGAAATAAAGTTTTTGTTGGAAAAAGGTTTTGACATAGAACATGTTATATTGTGGACTGTTTTGGAATTGTCTTATAAAAATTGTTTTATATAAATGTGCTAACATGTTATATCCTTGAGGCATGGGATGGGAAGTCATCATGGAAAACCTACTGACTTTCATTACTCACCCCTGCATTGGCACATTGGGGCTTTTTCAGATGTCATATACTGGGATGTTGGAAAAGGTAATGATTCACATGTTTATAGCACTACTTTGTGATGCTTGTTCTGGTTCGTGATGTTGTATCTTGGAGCATGTGGAGCATGGAGTTGGGTTGTCATCTTGTGGTCTTTCAGTTTGTCTTTCCACTGTTTAATCCAATTTTGTGTTGGTATCCACTGTGATACTTTTGGTTGGTTTATGATAAAATAATTGGTTGTGTGGTATTAGCTTTTATCATGCATCATATAGTATATTTTTTTGGTTATGGTTGTTGGCTCTGTGGTATGTTTAAAAAGGGTAAATCGTCCCCCACTTCTTTTGAAACCCTTCGACATTTATTTTCAGCCTTTGGCGGCATGGGGATGTCACTTAAGGCCTAGTAATAACTCGTTTTACTCTTAATCCAGTAGGTATAAGCAGGTCCTTACACATTTAAGTATCTAATAATGATTTTCAGATGGATATTTTTACAGAATGGGTTGAATTTATTTAAAAAAGGCCAAAGTACTTTTCTCTCTTTCAAAATATATAATAAATATATTTTCCTACGGCTATAATTTTAATTTATTTTTTATGGAATCCTTAATAAATTTAAAATTTTTATTCAAATAATATCTTCTATCCCTTTATTCATGAAGTTGTTGTCTTGAAAATTGTGTTCTAAAGGAAGGGGATATATCAATATTAGAAAATGTTTTACTTGTTTTTCTAAAATGATTTATTTCTGAGTTTGATGATGGATTTTGATGATTTTACATTTATCCTATATGTTATAGTCTAAGGAAATATTTATTCATTACGGTTGAACTCAATATAGAAAATGATGAGTGGAGATCTTGGATATAGATCATACTAACAGGTGACCCTGATACATCTCTTCAATTAATTGGGTAATGATTAGGTTATCTACAGAATTATGTTGTATGAAAATCATAATTGTTATTTTGATAGAGAGGGTCAATTTATTTATTTTATTAAGATGATGTTCCATGGGACTTATATTAATTTTTTACTATTTTAAATGATTTTTCATGGAAATAATTTTATTTGAAATGGTAATCTAATGATCATTTATTTTAAAATAAGGATTATTCCCTTATAGGGTAAAAAGTTTTGTTTTTATGAAATATTTTTTCATAGGTTCTCATATTCTTTATGAAAACCCAAGGATAATTATTTTTCCATTCAGTGATGTTATAAAACGTCTAATGAAAAACATTGGGTAGAAAAACATATTTAATGAACAAGAAATTGTATACATGGTATTAATGATTACTATGTACTGCAAATCTTTTTTTTTTGATTTTCATAAAGCCGGTTTAGGATAACCGGTAACCTCACAACCAAACATCAGATCATCCAAAATCAAACAACATCAGATATTCAAAATTCAAAAACACTATGAACCATGTGCCCACCTCGATCCACACAACCACCTCGAGGAGTGTGTCCACACGAAATCAATCATAACGCCAGCGAGACAAGCTGGAAGACCACATGCCACCATTCTAGCATGATGACGGCGAAACCATTCAACCAAACCACAAATTCAACCAACAAAAACCCTTACCACGAAATCACAGAATCAACACCCCAAAAAATTCACATCAACCCAAAGCCCTCCATCATCAAGCCAGAACGAATCACCGACAATGAAATAACCCAAACAAAAATCCATCCAAGAGACTGGGTAGTGGAACACAAAGTAACCAAATCGAACCAAACCGAATAACCACAAACATCATCAAATCAAAAACCTAAAAAAGTACTCATAGAATCGACGAAACCCACACCCCCCTCCATACATTATAGATCTGCCACCTAGATACAAAGGAACGAGTCAGAAATGACACCTGGACACGCTGGATAGAACAGGAAAGCCAGAACCACTTCAAAAGCGAGCCGCATCGTCGCTGAAACAGCAATCCCGCTGAGCCGAGAGACAACTAATCCACGTTCAGTGAAAGGCATCACACCAAAGCTCCACTGTGCCAATCTGATGCCAAGCCATGCCAACATAGAGCTCAACCAGATGAAGCCACCTTCGGGACTGAGCCCGGCCAGAGGGGAAGGGAAGAGAATCCGATGGAAAACCCTAGGCACCGCAACGATAGATGAAATTCCACTCCGAGGCCTCTGTCGAATTTATTCCTCAAAGAAGGTACAACTTATTAGGAATCATATCATGAATACTATTTTATGTGATGAAATTATATTATTAAATCATAGTTTTAAAATTAATTACATTTTTTTAATACTTATTTATTCCTCATATTGAGATATTTGTTCTCATCCAACATTTTCATATTAATTTTTACAGTTATAAGGATTGGTTAAAACAAGGAATGAGTCAAGTTGAAATTTTTTAATATTAAACCTGAAAAGTAAATTTTGTTTATTTAGAAATATTTTATTATTCAAAAAATTAATAATTCATGGAAATATCCTTTCTTTTTTTTAGAGATTTATATAATAGTTATTACCTCCAAACATGAAAATAACATTTTTATATTTGGAAAAATATTTCACTAAAAAATGAAAATAGAGATTAAAAAAGGACTGAGTCATTGTAGTTGTTATCAGATTATTTTTTTTAAATAATTATAGAGGATATGATTAAGAAAATAATTAACCTTCGGATAATATAATTTATTTCTATTAAGATATTTAATTTTAATATTACTATGATTCTTCATCTAATCAATGTCTATTCAATATAGTTTTCCACAGATAAAACAAGGAAAATATAGTAGGAAAAAAACTAGAAGGCTATATTCTTCAAAATTTGTATATTGGAAGGGTTTAATTTTTAATATATATGTTTGTTTCCCGGATAGATCAGATTACACAAAATATAAATGGGGTTGATATAACTATAAGGGAATAATTATTTTCATAATAGAGGATGTGGTCCTCATTGAAGAATTTCATGAATCATTAGCTACCAAAATTCCAAGGATCATATTATCAGATGATTTATGAAGAATGTATTAAGTCATTGGTGAATATATATAAATTTATGTGTTATTTATTTCATAAAATAAAAACTTTTATTATTTACCATTTTGATACTGAAGGTAACTACTATTGTTAAATGGATTAGAATATCAGAGAAATAGTTAAGATTAATGAATTATAATGTGATAAATTTAAAAATATATTTTCTCAGATATATTTTCTTATGTATTATTTATATTAGATGGAGAAAATTGAGGGAAATGAGGAAAATGGAGGTAGATTTAGTGGTCAATTATGAAGAAAAATCCACTCAAGTAGAAAGCTATGGACCCGGTTTTATCTAATATATTGATATAAAATATAATCAATTTTAATTAAAAATAAAGAAAATATATAAAGGGGAATTATCTTCTAATGAATTAAACTGTTATTAGCAACTTTCCTATGTGTTGGGAAGGTATAAATGGATTTTTTTGAAATATATTTCATAAAAACAGTTAGATGGAATATTTTAGATGGTATGAAATGGGGAAGTATCCATAAAATAAATATTGATTTAAGAAAACAAAATTTCTATCTTGTGATAAGGGTTATTGAATAACCTTGCACAATATCTCTTAATATCAGGGATGTATATATACTGTGGAATATTTGGACACGTGTCTTGTGATTTCACAGGAAATGATCATAAAAATAATAAATAATTTATGGTAATATTATTAAATTGTAATGGGATGATTAATTATGTATGTTGTTGTCCAAATATAAGAATAAAGGATGGAAATAATCAATAGAAAAAATAGAAAGGTGTGTCTAATTCCATTTTTTTTAAATCATTATATGTTTGAACATCCAATATTGTGGTGTCATGTACATTAATTTTTTATTTAGATTAATATAATGATTTATTTAATTAGGGGTCTATACGGACATATATTTAAAAAATATTTTCCAAAAAATTTTAAATTTCACCATAAGAAAGGAATCGGTAACAGTTAGCAAAAACACATTGGGGAATTATTAATTAAAAACGAAATTAAATTAACTTCATGTTTTTTCCTATGGAAAGGATTTTCTTGAAAACCTTTTTTCATGCCCCATGTTGATATTTATATTAATCTAGGTACGGTATGGATTTCTATATACCTTTCTAAGATAGATTATAGAGAAAATGAATTTTTTTCCAAGATGAATTTTAGTTTTTATAAAATTATAAATTAATACAATTCAAGAAATATCTATATGATGAGAAAATATTAATATATAGATTTGAACATTATATTTAGAATATTATTGAGAATAGGAGGACTGTCCAAATTTTTGATTTCCCTATAGTGAATAAATATATAGATGTATTTCTATATGAGTTCCTTAATATTATTACTTATTTTGTAGTTTGGTTCACAATTGACTTTATTCCTAATGGTAATCCTATTTCCAAACCACATTATATAATGAAATAGTTATTAATTTTGTAATTGAAAAATAAGTTACTATAGTTTCATGATAATGGATTCATTCACCCTATATCATGATCATGAGAGGGTCAAGTTTAATTTTTTGGGAGAAATATTTTAAATGGTGAATTTTCTATAATATAGATCCTTCAATATCATCTCTATTAATAAAATTTATCGCCAATATCATATAAATGATTATTATGATCAGATCCAAGGATACCATTATTTATCAAATATTGAATTGTTTTTAGGGGACAAAAAGTTGATTTTATTGTAATGAGATTATCGGAAGACAATACATACAATAGATATGGGCATTATTAGTTTGTAGTTATGAAATTTTAGTTTTATAATGAACTATTTTTATTCATGAATATTTTGAATATATTTTTCCATTACTATTTTGAAAAAATTTCGGTAGTGTATACTGATAACATATTGATGTGTTCTATAGGACATGTGGAGCATGAAATAAACATAAGGATTGTTTTGAATGCTATAAATGGATAGAAGTATTATGTAAATTTTATTTTTTATAATTTTCTTGAAAGTAATTTGATGCATGGGACATATTATATCTATGTATAGCATAAATTTTGATTGTACTACAAATTATGTTTTTGAATATTGTCCAAGACCTAAGGTCATAACTGAGATTTATTGTTTTAAAGGGTTTGATGGTTACTATCGATGGTTTCTTGAAAACAATGATATCTTAGTTACCCCATATATTGTGTAATCTCAAAACCAAGTTGTTTTAATCCCGATGAAAGAGTGGAGTGATTTTTTCCAATAACTAGAAATAAGATTAAAAAATTCTCATGTTATGGCCCATTCCTCTATAAATGGTGAATTTTTCCACAATATCAATTCTTCATTGATGAACCTCTCTTTCCTTGAGATATAGAATTATTAGGTAATTCATTCTTATTAATGTCAATTGATTATTTAGTAGTTAAATTGTATAAAAATTATCTAGAATTATAATCTATGTATTTTGATCAGAAACATTGCCAACATCATTTCTATGTAGTTATTTTTGAAATATATATCTATTTAAAGAGTTTGAAAATTTATTCACTAAAAAAGAGTTAATATTTTAGAATAAAAGATGGATTGAGCTTATTAAGAATTATAACATCATGATTAAATAGCATCCTAAGAAAGAAAACAATGTAACTGATTCTTTCAGTTATAAAAGTAATGCAATATAATACCACGATACGTTTAGAGAATACCATTTTTGTAAATGATTTGATGGATTTTTTGACTAGAAATTGCTCATGTAAGAACAATATCTATTTTATTTTAGGTGATATTAAAATATTAGCTACCATGAAGAATTAATCAAGCACAATCTGTGGATCATGTTTTTTAGGAAAAGCTGTATTCTATTAAAAATGATGAGTTTATAGAGTTCATTTTTTATTAATAATGTATAAAACGGTTTGGATAAAATATCATTTGTTCTATGTTATTCAAAATTGAAGATATAAATACTTATTCAAGATCATTAATCCTAGTTTTCTCTTTATCCTAGAACCACTATGATATACATAAACCATTAGGATTAATACTTGTTGGATGTATTAAAAATAGATATTGACAATATTACCATTAAGTGATTGTATTCAAAACATGTAAATTAAAATTTAAAAATACCAATGGGGATGATTCAAACATGTATATATATATATATATATGAAATTATATAATATATCCATTAATTTTTTTGGAGGATTGAAAAAGTCCCCATGAGGTAATAACATTATTTGGGTTATTACTGATCGACTAAATAAATCTACACATTTCATTTCCATTCAAGATAAAATGTATTTATATCAGTTTTATTAGATATACCTCAAAAAGTTCGTAATATTAATGGATATTGTCAATCAATGGTATTTGACTATGATCCAGTTTTTTTTTAATTTTTATACGGTATTTTTGAATTATTGTTTTATTTAATTAAAAATATTTATAACCTTTAATCCTAAATAAAATGGAATGTTATTAGATCTTGTTAAAATGTATTGGAGGGATGTTGGGATAAACATTTATCATTAATTTAATTATATTATGAAATTAGTTTTCATTATAAAAAATAGGTGACACATTTGGTAGGTTTATATAGAAAACAGTGTCTGAATCTAAATATTTGGTATGAATTAGGTCAGTTATATTTTATGGGACCATATTTAGTAGATGAAATGTCATGGAATGTAATGAAGATTCAATAGCATATGTGGATTAAAAAATAAAGTAAGAATAGTAATGTTTATTACTAGAAGAAAGATCTTTTATTCGAGGTAGGCGGTAAATTTTTAAAGTACCTTAATAGAAAGTTTTTATGTGTTTTGGTAAAAGAGGTAAAAAAATCAATGGATCATTTGACTGTATAAAATATAGGATAGAGTAGTATATGCTTCCAACCATGGTGACTTTCCTGTAAGTTTATATCAGGAATAAGAAAGATTTAATATTTTTTTAAGAAAAAATATTCTAGATACATGTAATCTTTTAGCCCTGAAGTAGTTAAGTTGCAAGGACTCATTAATAATCAAAAGAAACTATATAGAATATTTATTTTAGAGATAACATTTTATATAATTAGTTAACTCACCAGGGGAAGGTGTTTGTGAAAAACCCCATAAAATTGAATAAGAAAAATGGGAAACTGAAAATGATATAATGGAAAAAAATCCCCTCTAGTTTGGGATGTGAATAAAAATGAGATAATAATATTTAGAAAAGGAGATGAATGTAATAACCATGAAACTATATCAAAAATCATTTTTATATTTCTAGTATTCACTTAATTTATTTTTAGTGTTATTTTTTCATTATAATAATAATTAAATATTAATTCAAAAGGGAAAAATCCAAATTTCCTATAAAATTTATTTTTCATACATTATATGGTTTTATTTAAATTAGCTATTTTGAAAATAAATTATTTCATATTGGAAAAAAATAAACTTTATTTCTTAGTTTTGTATGTCTAAATTACCTAGGGATGTTTGATATGTTTCTGAAAATTTTATTTTTCAATCACTAATGAAAAATAATGATTTTTATTGGAAATTGTATTTTTTTGAAGAATTGACAATGTAAAATTTTATTTGAATTTTATTCAATGTATCATTAACAATATTACATTATGAATAATAAAATTATATTAATTTTAACCAATTTGATGTTTGAATTTAAAATTAAAACATTTTTATAAAAACAATAAAATTTATGAAAAAAATTATTTGTTTCATTTTGTGTTTTTATCATAAATCAATTTTAATCACTTCTATAAATATAATAAGGAAAAATTGTTTTATATATTTTTAATTAGGAGGGTAAATTTTTCTAGATATTACCCATTTAGTTTTTGTTGCTATAAATGGCGACCAGAGTAAATATTTTCTCACCTTGGTAATGGTAAAATCCAAAAAAAGGGTAAGGAGATTAAATAAGGTCTCAAAATCAACCCACAAATGCCTTAATTTCATTTTATGGGGATAAATTCGATTACAGATATCACATGTTTGAATATATATCATTTTGGTTCAGTTTTCCCCTAGAATTGAAATTTATATTATTCAATGTAATAATAATTCCAAAATTTCACTCTCTAGACATTTATATCTCTAAAATTAATATATAATGAAAAAAGAGAATATTTTTAGTTATATATGTTTATAAAAATTAGGATCAAAATTTTTTATGATATTATTTGTAATTACATTTTATTAAAAATATATCGACTAAAAATTCTTACAAAATAGTGAAATAATTCATGTTCATATAGAAAAAAAATCAAGTAAATGGTTGTTTAAAAATATAAAGGTCATATTATATTGGTCATTTAAATAATTCCATGAAATTTTACGGTAAATATTAAATATTATTGATTTTTGAAAGGGCTATATTATAATTCCATTACTGTAATGTGTTTTTCTCAATGTCATGTTATTCGATTAGTTCAAATATTTACATTACAGATATTTTATAACAAATAATATTATATACAGGATTTAAATTTATTAAAAATACAATCTGAAGACATGATAAAATAATATAGTTAAAAATATTAACCATGATACATTTATAGGTCACATGTCCTTTTATTTTTCCTTTCCGAAATAATAAAGCATACAAAACGTTGATATCCTGGTAATTTTTAAAAGGATTGATGGGGGGTAAAAATGATTTTAATTGGAAAACACAATATATTCATGTAGATATATTATAGGATGACATTATATTGAATTATAATCCTCTTATATTTGAATTTTATCAATTTAGAGGCACATAAACTTTAAAATTAATTTATGTTTCTATAATAAAAAATAAAATTACATGAATGTCCCCATAACTTATAAAATGGAACATGTAATCCACTATTCCTCACACAATTTGAGAACTCGTTCCTGGAAAAAACCTTTTAAAATACCCTCATAACATCGATTTAAATTTCCTTAAGGGGTTTTTAGAAGAATAAAAACCTTATATTGCTTATGGTGTAATGAAAATGTGTTTGTTTGAAATAGAGAATGATATAGGATAGACATGATGAGTCAGGCTAATTGAAAGGGACATCATACCTTAAAACCCTCATTTTATATGATTTAATTATTTTTATTATAAATATTTTTCTCCCATGACAATGTTTTAAATATTATTTCATTGAATTGATTTTATGGACATTAATGAATTATAAATAAAACTTTTGACTATTTTATGATGGTTTAAATGGAAAATATTTAATGTACTATTTTAATCTCTTTAAAAAGGAAAAAGGACTATTCTATTTTAATGTATATTATGTCAAATAAATTTCATGCCACCATATTAATTATTTATTTTATTGAATTCCTTTATAAAAATATAATTTTTCTTCAGTGGAATACCGTATATATCTCTTTCTTGCTAATATTTTCTTCGGAAAACTTGGTTTTAATGGAATGGGATATATCAGTATATGAAAATGTTTTACTCATATGTTTTCAATGATAAGTCTTTGTTATTGATTATTTAAATTAATTATTTTAAATATCTCATGTATTTAATGATCATTGGAATTTTTTATGCTGATAAGTG
Source organism: Viscum album (assembly GCA_963277665.1). Lineage (NCBI taxonomy): Eukaryota > Viridiplantae > Streptophyta > Magnoliopsida > Santalales > Viscaceae > Viscum > Viscum album. The sequence continues at coordinate 603,138,787 of OY728128.1, forward strand.
AGTGTTATTTAATGAATAATTAAGGTTTATCCTAATATAGATATCCAATAAGTTGGTTAATGATAATGTTCTCAATAGAAAAAAAAATTTAAGTTAAAAATAATAATTATTAAAATATTAAGGGTTATTCCAAGGGTTTTATGAATATGGTGTAACAAGAAACCAACACATCCCTTCAATTATTGAAAATGTTTTTTATGGGTAATAATTTGATTTATAATTGTATGTGAATAATAATTTTTAATGGAATTAATATGCTGTTATAGGGTATAAGGATATGTTTTTTTGAATAGATAATTTCTTGGGAACTCTTGTTTTTTATGAAACTCTCATGATTATAAATTTACATTACATTTTTTTGTAATATATTTTTTGAATACATTTGGCGGTAAACTGATTTCATTACTATGTAAAATATTCCATGATATCAATATTTATTTAGTTAAAATAACGTTTTTTTGGATTATAGTTCTAAAATTGGATGATGGGTTTCATTATTTATTTCTCCCTTACTAATATTGTTATACCTATTCCAAAATTTCAAAAAAATTTCATATGTTTTATAGATTACTATTAACAATGATAAATTCATTTGGGAACACATCAAAATTAAATATGATAAATATTTTTTTTACTTATAATATAGGAAAATAAGATAATAAGAGAAATTTTACAATTTATGATGAATGGGTTTGTTATATAATAAATATCAGAAATTTTATAGAATTATATACCGAAAAATATCATCTGGAATTAAATAAAAATAAATCTTTTTTCTAAAAATTAAATTATTTATTTGAAAAGATTCATATAATAAATGTTAAATAAAAATAAAATAGTTAATAATTGATAATAAATAAATATAAACTTATATTGATGTATATTCTCCAATATTATATATATATATATCGGTATAAATATCTATTTTAAAAAAATCCACTTATAAAAATTTAAATAACACATGATGTGGAAAATTAATATTTGAAGCATTATTTTAGGGATATAATGAAAAAAAATATAATAATGGATATAGATTCATTATTTGTTATAATTATTTTTAGTATATAGACACCGAAAATGTGAAATGTGAAATTATTATGTGTAGTAATTTTATACAGGATATCAATGTTATTTATTTATCACATAGAATATAATTATTATAAAAAATAAAAAATAATAAATAATAAGTAATAATGTAATTTATTAAATAAAAAATATTTCCCTACATGACATGAAAATTTAATTTTTGAAATCAATTAAAAATTTATAATGTATTGAAAAACATTTAAGATACAAAGGATTAAATAAAACGGAAAAAATGCACTTCAAAATCATAAAAAAATTTCCACCCCCATAAATCCCAAAGAAGTGAAATAACAAAAAACATATAATAAAAACGTGAATCACCACTAATATAGAAGAGAAATAATAAAAAAGAAAAAAATAACGAAATAATATGAAAAATATAATCTTAATTAAATCATGAAAGGATAATATTTTATTTAAAAAAATCTGTCACCATATACAACTATTGAAATGATAGATTAGTATAGTGGATAACCCATTTTCTAATAGGAAAGGATATTATGGCTCCATTATAAACATCATTGAGAGTATTTCCAATGAACTTGAAGAAAAGAGTGTTTTCTCACAACACCTTGACTATATTATAATTCTACCTTCATAGAAGTAGGAAACCATTTATTTCAAATGAACTCAATTAATAGAATATTTAATATATATTTACCAAAAATTAACCATTATGGAATCAAAAAAACACCACATATATATAAATATAATATATTTTTTGTTACAATATTGGAAATAAAAACATTATACTTTAACGAAAATTTTAAAAACTATAAGGAAAAACATGATCTCATAAAAAAGAATTAAGAAACGTAGTCCATGTTATGATAAAAGTGTAATTTTATTCCAACATTTATAGTAACCACAATTTTTATAGAGAAATAATTTTTGGTGAAACAAAATATCATCTTTAATTCCACTTTTATTTGATAAAAAATATCATTTAAATACATATAAACAATGTAAGGGTCATTTTAAATGGTACTTTTACAAGTATAGTTAAAATTATAGGAGTAACCTATATAATGGATTACATATAATAGGAATATAGTCAATATAGTTAAATATAGTGAAATTATCAAAAATAAATTCATATAATCTAGAAATAGTAAAAATTATTATCCGTTAATATAAAAATTATCATGTATTTGTGGGTTTTACATTTCATAAATAAAAAGTAACTCCATAAAGTCATGTAAAACAAATATATCACTATTGGGAGTGAATTATAATCAACAATAGGATCCAAATGATGAAACCATATTTAAGAGATATAAATATTCTATACATAATAATGGATTATCATGGACTATATTAAATCCATTTACTATATAAAATCTCACATATTATAGTTGTTATTAAGGGAACATAATTTCTATTCAAAATTATATACCCACAATGATGCTTAATAAAAAAATATTTCTTCACTCTATAATTTTTGTATTCCCCTAAACACATATTAAATAATTATTTTTTAGCATTATAATAAATTATAAAGATAAAGAAATAAGGTAATAGGGTTGTCGTCATTTTGGTTATATAATGACATTCAATTACATCAAAATAAAATTAGAATGAATAATGAGTTTACTTTTTTTAGTAAAAACTACATACCATCCCCAACCACATTTATTTATATATAAGGTCAACATGATAATTAAAATAGGGTTATTTTTAGAATTCCTCTATACCAACCAAATAACACTCTTTCATAAAGTATGCACCAATATTAAGATAGTATATATAACTTTTATAACCCATGATGAATTGAAAAATATCAAATATAATGTATCCTTTACTATAACCAACCTAATCACATAACTAAAGAGCCTAGATCCCCATAAAAGTATATAACTGTTAATATTTTAAATGTGATAGAAAATTTATGAGGTTTATATTGAATCAAAGATAAAAAAACTGAAATATATATTATAATATATTTATTTATTGAATTTGGGAATATAATAATTTTTTATCAAATTTTTTTATGAATAACATTTAAAAAATACTTCTTCAAACAGTAGAGGTAAGACTGAAAAAAAATATCGTAATAAATCTAATCTATTAATATGATATTTTTGGTGTATGTATTTACTATAGATAAAAGGATTGTTGAAACAATAAATATAACAATAATGAAAAATATAACTTGATACATATGGTTTCACCATGATATCTAGTTCTTAGTTTCTTCTATTGAGGATTTAATTAGTATTCAACCACTAAAATAATTATTAAATTAGTCTAAAATGTATTTTCTTTATTAATTTAATATATTTTAAATAAAAAAGGTTTTCAATATTATTAATAGAGTAATGGAAAATAGTATACATCTCGATGAATATTTTTTAAACATTATATGAATATTCAATGCTTTATTCACTATTTTTATAAGAATCGAAAAATATAAATATGATGCCTTATACTAGTGATATAGTGATACTAGATTTTCAATCAAATATATGACAAATTAATATTTTAATATTCCTTTCTATTAACAATATAATAGGACTGAGTACTGTAAAATATTAGTTTATTGGGAAACATGGATACATAAATAACTAGGTTATAAGTGAACTACATCATCTATCAATAAATTCTTCATAAATACAACCCTACATGACATAAAATACTTAATATATTTGTTCAAAATACATGTAAAGGAATAATTTTATAGTGTGAGATCAGATGCTATGTAATTGTAAACATGGGATATATCAATGAAATCATTTTAATAAAATTAACATAAGGGTATGATTACTTGATAAAAACATTTCCATGATATAAAATTCATATCAAACATCATAATCATGGTACATGTAATAAATATTGCAAGTTATTAAGACATGAATCTTAATGGAATCAATAAACATGAGCCATGATAACATATCATCAGATAAAGACATATTTTTTTCATAAAAATTAGTATAAAAATCATTTCCTTTATAGGAAACCTCATTTCCAAAACTATTATAGTGGAATTGTTTGGCATGTTAAACTATCTTAATAGTCATGGTTCACTCCCAAGACTCTCATAGTGTACATATTATATTATTTAAATTGGTTCTCACCACATTTATTCATGTTTATATCATGATATATCCATCAATACATTGTTTATTCACGATATATATAATTTTGGGACCACCCATAATATAATGAAAATCATCTATATGTTTGAAACTAGATCATAAAATATTAATCATAATATAACCCATAGAAAGGAAATGATCTTTATAAATGTTTTATTATTACAAAACACATGGAAAAGAAATAGGTCTGATATGCATAACCTATAGAATAGAAACAATATTCATGAACATCATATCATAATAATAATTAAACAACTATATAAATAATATAGATGGTATAATTAGATTATCCTAATTATTGAATATGTAGAATAATGGTTTTTCTCAATGATGAACAAAAATACCCTTAAAAGATCATTTTGAAATAATTTTTTAGGAAAATACTCTTTTCATTGAAAATAAATTTTTTTATCTAAAATTACCCAAATATTATTGAGAATGTTTTCTTTAAAAATAAACATTAAAAATTTAATTTTAATCTTTAGATCAATGAATTCTCATGACAAAATAAACACTTTTCATGCCGTATATTTTAAAACAGGGATTGAATTTAAATATTTTGTAAAAGTATAAAGTTCATCATTTTTAAAATTAAATTAATAAATCACATGGGAATATTAAACATATTCTTCAATACATTTTTATAAAACATGTACATGAAAGAGAAGGGGTTTCGGCCGTGGAGATAAATTATGTTTTCATTAAAAGAAATCTGTTTAATTTTGATATACATAAAGAGACGAAAATGATTGGAAAATAATTAATTTCCATAAATAAATTTATTACAATAAAATTCATTATTTTTATGATATATTTATTATAGTATTTCATAGTCAGAAACATAATTATTAAAAATCTATATAACCAATTAGATTGTAATGTAAAACCCATACATCATTAGTTACTTTTGAATAATATGCCCCTTGAAATAAATAAACTTATATGGATATATGTATCCCCCTAAGTATCATATTATGTATCACAAAATAAATTATTTAAATAATTCAAACCACATAAAATAAAAATATAATGAATATGGAATTTGTCTCGCTGATGTAAAAGTGATATGAAAATCACTTACCTTATGTCTCGACATTTTATTATGTGTTTGATCATCATATATAATTAAAATATGATAATTATAATATATTTTTTATAATTATAATCATATAATAATATAATATATGATTACTTATAAACCATTTCATTAACCATTATTTATTAAAAACACTATTCTGAGTGATAATTGTTACATTTCTCATGTGTGCCTTTCTTTTATTGTTTTTAGTGATTCTTCATTGATTATATTTTCATAATATATATAATTAATATCCTGATATAAATATCATATACCACAATATATAACTATTTATAGTCCCCGATAAATTTTATATATATAAAAATAAATTAAATAGTTCATAAAGATGGTATGAAATATGTAAGCATGGAAATTGTTTTCATTTTTTAACAGATGGAAAAAATGAAGTTAAATATAAATTCACCATTCCAAAATAATTTTTTGTCCCTGGTTATATATATATATATATTCATTCAATAAATCATTATTTTCATCTATATCAATATAAATTGAATAAATATATCACATCGCTTCATGGAGGTGATACTTCACACATACATATGGGAAATGATATTGTTTTTTAACGGATAGGAAGGTAAGAAGGTTGAAGTGATATTAGAATTATATAAGAACAAATTTTTTATTAATATTATTAATATAAAATCACAATAATATTATATCAATATTTTAGAGGTGGTTATGAATAAACAATTAAATTCATTGGCGAGGTGTTAGTTCGTCAAAAAAAAATATCAATAATTTCATTTCCCATTTTATAAAATATATTAAGGGTTTAAGTTATAAGAAAATATTAATATATTTGATAAAATGATGTTATTAAATGAAAATGGTTTAATAATATTCGTTGTAGGTTTCATAATAAATTTAATTAAAATTCATGGTTAGGAATTATACTTCCTCTCACAACAACCTCATTAAGATTATACCTAAAGCCTTATTATGATGGTTTTATGATCAAGCGAAGGGATGTAGGTCATGGGGATTTATTTATCAAAATTTGTTATGGGGATTTATGAAAACCAATGGATATTGAAATGTTGAGATGAGAGGAGAAGATATGTCCTTTTATAACTAGGGGAGAATACTCACTTGGACACCACTATGAATCATCAATAAAAGAATACACAATGATAATGAAATTCCCAAAAAAGATTCATTAAAATGCCCATATATTGGAATTATGTATAGTAAAATGTTGAAGTAATTCAATAAAATAGATTTTAGGAAATATTAATTAGAAAATAGATCATTATATTTTCGTTTAACACCCTCCTCAATATACCCGATTTCATGTTAACATTAGTAAATAGTTGTTAATGATTATATTGTTCATCATGCACAAAATATATGTTTATTTTATTAGAAAATATAAATTATTGTGATTAAAAATATTTAATACAATATACTAAATTAAATTAACAAAATCTGTATAATATATTTTAAAATAAAACCAGAAAGCAGGCTAAAAATTCAGTTTTCCAAACAAATGTATTATTAATTACAAAAATGTTTTCAATAAAAATAGACTATAAAATAGATTACAATGAAAAAAATTATATTAACAATATTATAATTTATTTAATTAATCATTTAAAACAATATTTTCAAAAATTTAACTTTCTAAATGATTTAAAAGAAAATACAGTTTTCAGTAAATATTAGTCTTTTCATTATTTATCGAAAAATTTATCCTTTTAATTTATTATAAAAAAATCACTCCATAAAAATAACTAAATGATGATTCAAAAAAAATCAATTTTTTTCAAATAAATTTTCTTAATATGGTTAATATTAAATTTAAATTAAGTGTGAAAAAATAAAAATAAATTGTTTTTTATAAAAGTAAGGTATTTTTTAATTTTTTCGATTTATTCATATCTATTTACTGTAACAAATATTGTATGTATCACAAAAAAAATTATTGAATAAAATATACTAATTTAATTAAAATTAATAAATAAATCTATTTAATTTTTATCATAATGATATGAGAACATTGCATCTATAAATTATTTATTTAGAAAAACCTTTTTTACATTAAAATAAATTTTTTAATTTTACTTTATAATAAATTAGTATGTAATGATTACATTTTAAACATGTTCAAAAATACCCATTCCACAGTTTAGTTAAAAATTTTAATAACCAACAATAAAATTTCTTTGTTTTAATGGTATATTATAACAATTTTCTTTAAAACCTAGTGTTTTATGTATTGAAAAAAATAATGAAATTAAATTTAACAGGGAAAATGATATTTTGTAAAATCATTATGTCTTAAATCCTAATCCCATATAACATATTTAAACCAAAATGTTATATTAAATTTATACAAAAATTTATGGATAATTCTTCTTATTCATAACCTCATGTTCCCATGTAACTTCATTAAATTTGTGGGTTCTGAATGAAAAAATATGCTGGGTGACTGGTATTGAGTCACATAACAGTACTTCTATGATTTTAAATCTCTAATAGTTGTTCATAATAATAGGTATCCTACTCTAGTGGTATGACTTCTAATATTATCATAGGTTAATGTTCAAAAATGTACATACTTGGTAGAGATACATGGAATACATTTTAATCGCCTGATATGTTCTGTGGATGCACAAAGAGATAATTTACATTCCCAATTCAATCATGAATATTAAAAGAGAGACTATAACTTTTTCTCATCTTTCATTTCATTACTAATTAAATAATTATATTCATTAGAGACAGTTTTGGTAATTCCTTCATATCATTAACAAATTCTAGATCAAGACGATGATTATTTGTATAAATATTCTATTGACTTTGAGGACCCATGATGTACTACTAAATAGCTCTAACATTATTATGAATTTCACGTTATAAATACATTTCTAATAGTATTATTTCTCTACCATCAACCCATCTTGTTGGAGTTATACACCTCATTGCATAGTGGGCTTAATTAGTATCCATCTGAATGCTTGAGATAAATCAATCATTGTATAAAATCATGACTAAAGGATGGTGTTGATCCCAACTATCTTTGAAATTCATAGAAGAAGATATCAACATATCATCTAGTTTTTGAATATTCCCTTACGACTAGAAATGTATATGAGGTAGATAAGATGTGATGAAATATAACACTTTATCCAAATATTTCCAAAGACATCACTAGAACATTAATGTAAACCTTATATACCAATCAGGTGTAATAAAATGTTTTACTCCAAAAAAAATACAACATACATAATGTATATCAAATCAATATAATATTGATAAAAATATTCTCTGATAGTAATAATTTGAACCTACATTGAAATAATATTAACTATAAACCAAATAGAATTTGTGAATTAATTAATACTGAGGTTTCTATTAAAAAACTCTATGGTGTTCTTTCCAATTTCATTTATATAATGTATAAGGGTTATAACACCACCTTTGTATTATATCTCCCAATATTAACATGATTAAATAGTAAAAATTGAGATCTATACTCTAAAATATCTCTCTTTATTCCATCAGTATATAAATACTCTTTTAGACCCCTATACATTTTTTACTTCATGACTGAATAGAGAATAGATAATTATGTACTTCCTATAATAGTAAAATTTTAAAATATATTATAGAAAGAAAACATAAATGATCTAGAATCTTATTATTTCTTTATAATAATGGTTATACACAATAATATTTCATATTTTCTTATATAGCTCTGTAAATTCCTTCTATGCATCTTTAATATTCACTTCAATAAATGGTTAGACAATCATTTGATTTTTTTTAATTTCACCCCTTCATTAAATATTTCTACATATGTCAATTAAAAATATAGAAATATTTTTACTTTTTTTATCCTCTTCATATAGAATCTAGCATGATTATTTTGAAATAAATAGGTAGACACACTTTTTTCATTCTTAATGTGGTAATTTATTATGAAGTTATAATTTTTTTTAGTTATAACCATCATTACTACTACATATTCAACTCTTTTTGTTATAAAATATACATTAAACTATTGTGAGCCATATATATATCACATATTTATCCATAATATTAATTCCTCTATATATTTATTATAAAAATTACTATAGGTAAAACTAAATCATGTGTTAAGAATTTTTTATATGAAACATTAATTTTCAAAAGGCATAAGCTTTAACCAAGTGATTCTGGATTAAAACGAAACATAATAACTTCTTTGATTAATCACTATAGATTATAAACTCAAATATAATATAAATAATTATATTCATTTGTGAACTGAAAAAACATCTCATCAGTACCTTTTAATTTTCATCACATTCAATTTTTAAATGGTACTTGGCCCACTTTCGAGATAACATGGTGAGTTAATTGGAAATATTTGAGAAAACTTACACAATAAATCTGAAATATCATTCCCATCCATGAAAACTAATAGTCCCAGTCATAGTGTTTTGTATGGGATAATGTTCAGTAGAGTCCCACTTTGATGGATCCAAAAATATAGAGACACTTTAGATTATGTGACCAAAAAATGAAATCCATTATTTAAGAAATTCATAGTTTACAAATTTTGCATATAGTCTCTTCTTGCTTAGGGTATTCAACTCAATAATGAAGTGATCTTATTCCACTTCAATATTATCTAAATATATACAAATATAATCTATAAATATTACAAAAAAATGATCAAGAGATTCTTAAAACACTCTATTCATTAAATCGATGTAGATAGTAGGGGAATTAGGAAGACTGTGTAGCATAATAATATTTACATACTTTCCATACCTTATGTGATATGTTTTCATTATTATTACCCCATTCATTAATTTTAATTAATGACATCCATATTCCTGGTAAATCATGGAAAAGTAGTGATCTAAATATAGTTGAAAAAACATGTAATCAAATGGGTTAGAGGAATCCATTTCATTATTGTGATGATGTTCACTTCCTAGTAATCATTATACAGTCACATCAATCCATATTACTTCCTATAAAAAAGAATAGGTTCACCTGAAGGTAACATACTCAGTTGAATGAATCTCCTTTCAAAAATCTCTTAGAGTTTCTACATCAATTACTGAATAAAAATCTAATTAATTATAAATGGAGTCTTTGTAATAGGTATAGTACCAAGAATGGGTTTAATTGAAAAATAAACATCATGATTTTGATGAAGTATATACATCTATTCTATAAATACATCAACATACTCCTACAAAATAGGAATAACATTGATATTGAGTTTCTCCCCAACCATCAAAGATAAAAAACCCCTTCTAGATTGGAGTTAAGACCCAAAAAATTGATGTGATTTATATTGACTATTCATATTTATCATCATACTGATAGGATATCCTAATATGGTTCGTAATATCAAATCAAAAAACACATAATTAGAAATTGATTAGGTATTTATATAGATAATGAAAATTCATTCCTAAGATAACATCTAATTCGACAAGATATAATAAATATAATTAAATGAATCACATTCACACAATCTTTATGTGTAGAAGAATTATATTTTGGATATGTGATATTTTTACCATTAGGGGTTTTCAAATATAATTACATATAAATAAATTTGGTTAGGAATTAGAAAATAGATTTATATTTCATGATAAAATTAAATTCTCATATTAGTTTCAAAAATATTTGAGCATACCTATCACCAAACCAACATCATTATTCTATCTTCAATCACATTATAAAACTAATTTCATGAATATGATGATCAATAATCATTATTAGAGTGATCATTCCTTTATAGGATATCTAAATAATTAAACTCTACTTTCATTCAATGAAATTTCAGTTCTAACTTAGTTCATTCATGATCATTTTATATTCTAATAAATAATGATGGTACATAAAGAATTTCATAGATTCTAAAAAAATCATGGGAGTTTCTAACCAAGTGTAATGTGGGGATAATTATTTTGAACTAGGCGAAGAACAATTCAAATCCAAATTCCACATTTTCATAATTTTTAACTCTTATGTAAACTGATCTAGAAGCACATCAAATTGTAGTGTTTAGATATTAGAAGAAATTTGATGAAATCCACATGCTATATCCTTCACCAAAATTCCATGATATTTTCATATTCATTGATATATCCTATGACTTATTCAAAGGGTTCTAACTAATGATTTCTATTCATAGTTTGAAATTATTACAAACCCCATCATCTAATAAAAACTATATTGGCAATGTATTTTCATACATAGATATTAAATCATAATAGTTGAAATTATTTTCATTTAAAAGACACATCTGGGGACCATAAAGGCTTATAGTCTTCCAAAATATGGATTCATGAACAATTGGTTCATAAGTGAGCTACATAATCTCCCTATATGTTCTTAATAAATAAATACATTATTATTATTATCATAAATTATACCATTATTCATAACTTCTTAAAAGGAAGCATAATAAATTGTGAGATTTGTTTTATAATAATAGTAAAAAAATAATATATCAATGATCAAATAATCATAAAATCGGTATAAGTGTAACGTCATGGATCTTTATACCCATTAAATCAAGAAACTTTTGGTGGTAGAGGTTTCTGAAGTAGGTTCAAAGGTTCTTTGGTGTGTTATTGATGATAGAGGAGGTTCTGATTCCATATTTTGAAAGGATAGGTTATATTGAGAAAAGATAGCTGTTTCTGATGCAACTACCAATTAAGGGGTAGATGTGTAATAGGGAAATGGATATGGAAAAAACACTCATTAAAGTATTTGGATAATTCATGGAGGTGATTTTAGAGAATAATTGGAGTATTTAGTAGGGTAAAATTCAACTATATTTTTGGGTATATTTTTGATGTGAAGATATAGAAGTGGTGTAACCTCTTTCTGATTGATGAGGTTCCAAGTATTGCTAACATTGAATAACAGTGCTATCTGCTAAAATTTATATTGAATTTGTATTTTAAATAGAGTAATATCTCAAATGTTAGTTTTACTAACAGGGCTATGGAATGGTAAGTGTTCTTGAACCATAGTCCATTGAATTTTTAGGCAAGCTATAATAGTATCAGTAGGTCAGTGCCATTATCCTATATTTTACAGAATGAGTATAATTTCTAAAACTTGTTTGAACCACCTTTATTTCCCTTTTTTTTCTTCATTTTATTGAATGACCAAAGTGCATCCCGAGTGGAACATTCAATCACCATTTTTGTGTTTTTATATCATCTTTGAATAATCAATCTTTGGTGATTATTATGAGTCCCAATCTTGTTCATCCCCTATTTTCTATATATTTCTTTCAAATGGAATTTAATTTAGAAGGGAAACTTGTGGTTTTAGTTTTTTATGTTAATATGTGTTTTGGGTTGATGTATTATATACTAGTAAATAGACTCTCTATTTTTTTGGTGTTTGGTGGTGGCTTTTTCTCATTTCAATGTTGCATAATGCATTGGAAGTATTTTTTTGATATAGAGGATCCATTATATAGCACCTAGTGTATCATATAGGGTGGTATAAGTATTACTATCTCATGGGGATACAGTTTAATTTATCATTAAAGATGTAAAATTTTCTGTTTAATTAAAAAAATTTGGGAAGAGAATGAAATATAATTATTTTTGAAACATTAGATACTTTTTTTGATATTGGAATTGTATGGGATAAATGACACCCTGATGATCATGTGGATTGGTTGAAATATTTTATACTTTTTTGATGTGTGTTGTGAATTCCTCAATGTGATTTTGTTGAGAACCCTCATTTATTAAATGGTTAACAAAATGTACATAGATAAACAAATGGTTTCCCATTGAAAATTATTCTTTTGTGAGAATGAACATCAAAGTAAACTATAACTTGATGAAGGACCCTATAATGAATCATAAATTTTTATTCCATTGTGATGAAGATGTGTTGCAATATTTTTTATTGAGTCCATGCTATTTGGTGTTGGTGTATGTTTGTGTTTTGGGGTGGTTGTTCTTGGTTTGTTGGTTGTGTAAGCAAGATGTGGGTAGGCGATGTGTATTGGTGACAAGGTTGTGAAACTGGTGGGGAAGTGTGTTGGTTTGATTGAAGAGTAGGATGGGTTATTTTCTTGTATGATTTTATGTGGTGCTAGATTCTCGAGTAGTATTTTGGGTGAAAATGATAATTTTAAAATTGAAATGGAAATGGATTGTTTACTTAATGGAATTAAATTGGTGAACAAATGAACAATTATTAATGGTATATAAAATCAATGGGATAAATGAATAGAATTGGTTAGTAATATGTTTCTAGAAATTTCCATCAACTGAGGAAGATAAAGAACTATAAAATGTGGTCTATGTCGTTTCATTTGGTGTTTTTCATTTAGAGATTGTAGTGAAATTAATGGTGTTGTGTGTTGTTTAGTGCCTTAGTGGTTGACCCATAGGATGTGATTTTTATAGAAACATATATATATATATATATTCCTAGTTTTATCTTTACACTCTCCACACACATCAAGAACCCTGTACCGACACCAATATATATGTATATTGGGGGTTTTTTTTAAAATATCTGGATGATGAGGATGGATAGATAGATACCCAATCATTCTCACTCTCTCTTCCAGGTGATGATGACATCCCTGATCTAGGATTGAAAAAATTTGAATGTGCACTACCAAGATGTTGTGTGATGTGGTGGCATGGGTGTCTTCTAGTGAGATATGATATTATGTAATGGCTTGTGCTGGGATAATGTATAATAGGAGGTGCGAAAGAGGTTGATGTACTCTCATTTCATGATATCCTAATACAATGAATACATGATGTGTTCTCCTTAGTGTTATGGGTGTGGTGTTATGTAACAATACTATGGAGAGGTTATCTGATGTGTTGGTACATGTGTTTTCTAGTGATATGTGATATGACATTGCTATTGGGTGGGGGATTGTGATATATTATATAGAGGATATGATAGACCAAGGATGTAAGACAATGGGTTATGAGAGAAGAACAATAGTTGGAAAGTGGTGTAGTATTATGCTTTATTGATGTGATTCTAATTATGATATTATTTTGGATGTGTTATTTAGTGTGTATTCCATTGCGAGTATAGGGCTTGTCTAGTTAACCTATTTAAGTGTTATTGGTTTTACTGTTTACTCATAGGAGCATTAGTGTGCCTTTTTAAAATTTTCATAACAAGAATTGGTTTTTCTTAATAAATATATTTACATGATTACCCTATATATGTGAAATTAATTTTTTGGTTTCGAAGAGTACTGTCTGGATCACACTGGACATTACAACCTCATTTCTTAGACAGTTTCTATGTAGATATAACAGTTTTATGTTGGGTTATTTAGTTTTGGAGTCTTTTATTTTTATATTTTATTTACTCATACATTAATTGTTGGATGGTTTTGGATTATTTTAACATTTCATAAAAATTTAATTAAAACATGGAAATAGATGATAAAGTATATTCGTTCGAGGAGATAAATAAATTTAGTTTCCTATAGAAACATTTTTTTTTCGTTTTGGATTACATAAAGAGAGGAAAATGAAAGTAAAATAATTATTATCTATAAATAACTGGATTACATGAATTTTCATTAGAATCATAGAATATATATATACCAATATTTCATAATCAGAAACAAAATCATAAATAATCTTGATAAATAATGAGATTGTACCAGAAAACTCTTAATACATTGTTATATTTTGAAGTATATGCATTGTAAAAAAAATAACATTATGGTGATATATATATATCCATAACAATAATATTTTATCATAATATAAATTCATGGGAATCAAACACACCACATAACATTGACATATAGTGATTATGGAATTTGTCTAACTGAAATAAAAATGAGATGAAAATACCATACCTCATTCTCGACTTCTTCTTATGTGTTTGAAAATCTTGTATAAAAAATTAGTTTATAAAAAAATTATTTAATTATAATAAAATATATATTACCATATTTTATTACTTACATTATTTTTATTACTGTTCATTAATAATTCACTATTAAAAACACTATTGCGGGTGATAATTGCTTCATTTTGCATGTATGTCTTGATTCAATAGTTTCTGGTCCTTATAATTTGATCATAGGTCCACTATATATAGGATTTTAACCACGATATAAATATCATATACTCCATTATAAACATATTTAGTGTCATCCAGAAATTTTAATTTTAAAAAATGAATAAAATAGTTCATGGGGATGGTTGACAGCTCTTACACCAGAACACTATTTCTACTTTCTGATGGATGGAATAAGAGAAAGGTAAATATTAATTTAAAATTAAAAAATCGTTTTATATAAATTGTATCATATATCCTCATTAAATATATTTTTATTATAAACCATTTTAAAAAAATTAAAAAAAAAGTAACACATCAATTCGTCGAGGAGATACTCCACACGTACGCATGAAGGACGTTATCATCTTTCAAACGATTGGACGGTAATAAGGTAGAATTGATATTAAAGTTATATAATTATAATTATGTATTAATTATCATATGTATACCATAAAATAATTATTATATGAATATTTAAGATGTGGTTATGGACGCGGAATTATATTCGTTCTGGAGGTGTTATTTTGTAATACCAACGATGGACAGTTTCATTTCCCTTTTTATTGAACAGGTGATAGATGCAGGTTATAATAATATCTCAATATATGGGATAAAATGAGGATATTATATATTCATGGTACAATAATAGTATAATAATGGGTAATAACAAATAAAATGAAAAAAAATTGGTTAAGAATTATACTTTTTCTTCAGAAAAACTCAGTAGGTTTATACCAAGCAAAGTATTTGGATGTTTTTATGATTTAACCAAGAAATTTAGGTCATGGGGATTTATTTTAAGAATATTTTTAGGTGGGTATTTATTGAAACCATTTGATCATGAAATGTAGAGGCTAGAGGAGAGGTGGTATCCTTTTATAAGTTGTGGAGAGGACTTTCTTTGACACCATTGATAAATTTCTTAAAAGAATACAAATTGATAATGTCATTACCAAGGAAAATGATTCCCAATGACCTTATATTTGAATTTTATATAGGTTAATGTGTAAATATGTCAACAAAATATGTTTTAGATTAGTTTAATTAAAATATATGACATTATATTTTAATTTAACCCCCACCTCGAAAAACCTAATTTAACTTTAACTAGTGTAAACAGATTAACTTGTTTTAAAATTATATATAACAAAAAATTATGTTTAACATATGAAATAATATAAATTTTTATGATTCAAAATATTTAATCAATTTTAATGAATTGAATTCAGAAAATATACACCATTTAATTTAAAATCAATCCTGTAAGCATGATATGAATGCAGTTTTCTAGTGTACAAGTATTATTAAAAAATGTTTTATATAAAACATAAAAATAATATTGATTACAGTGACCAGAATTTGAATAATAATTTTATAATTCATCTTATTCAACATTTTAAACATTTTTTTTAAAAAAATGGTACATTGAAAATGATTTAAATGAAAACATATTTTTGAATAAATATTATCATTTTCACTATTTCTCAAAAAATAATTTGTCTCAACAAATTAAAAAAAATCTATGAAAAATATGAAACATTAATTCCAATAATAAATTTCATTTTTTTAAAAAATTATTTTTATAATATGTGGGGAATTAATTTTATAATAAGTGTGAAAATGAAAATAAACTATCTTTTAGAAAAATAATTCTTCCTTGAAGGAAAAATGATTAATTATTATACAATGAATTAAAAAGTATTAGATTAGTTATAAGAAAATTTATTGAAAAAAATATATAAATTTAATTAAAATCAATTACCATTTTTGTTTAATTTTCTAAAATGATTATAAAATATTTCACTAATACGAAATTTTTTTAGAAAAATATATCTTTGAAATTCTATTTAAAAAAAATTTATATCTAATGATTTTATTTTACAAATGTGAAAATAATATCAATTCAATAATTTAGTTGATAATATTAATACCAGTCAATATAATGGCAAGCATGAGATTGTATACGATATTAAATTTGGTTAAATCTCAATGTTTCATGAAATGAATGAAATTGAAGAAATTAATTTTATTTCCAAAAATATATTTATTAAAACTCAAGGTATTAAATTTGAAACTAATATAAATCATTTTACCATAAAAATTACTGAAAATTGGAAAAAAAAATAAGGATATGTTCTCATAATCTTATCGTCATGTTCCCATATAGATTTCTCAAATTGGTGTTTTTAGGACAAAAAATAGACCAGGTGAGTGGTCTTGATACATAAAAAAATATTTCTATGATTTGGAATATTTAATGGTTGTTTTTCAAAATAGAGATCCTCTCCATTGGTACGAACATAGAGATTAGTAAATGTGATTGGTTATGAATGTACATCCCCAAGAGACATACATGAAAATAATTTCATATTGATTTATGTTCTACAGATGTTCCAATAGATAAGATACCGAATCTACTTAATCAAAAATCTTAAAAGGTATAATTTAAATTTTGGATAGCTATTTTTTATTTTCTATTCTCATAACCTCCTTCTTTGGAGAATTTTTTTAAACACCTTCACAACAATATCAAATTCTAGATCATGATAATGGTTATTATCATAAATTTTCTAATGACTCTAAGTACCCATGATGTGTTGCTAAATGAAAATAAAATTATATTCAATTTCATAATCGTACTCATTTCTCAACCATATTATTTATCAAAAATAATCCTTAAGCATTATATTTATACAATACATTCTATAGTGGTATTAATATAGAGAAATCTGAATACTTGAGATTAATATACTATTGTGTGAAAACTCAACTAGAGAACGATGTTGATACCAACAAACTTATAAATATATAGAAAAAGTTCTCAACATATCATATAGTTTTTGAGTAGTAATGTATGATTCTAAATCTATATGAGGTTGATATTATGGGAAAAAAATTACACTTTATCCAAAGCTTACTAAATCCTTTTCCAAAACATATATTTAAACATCATATTTTGATTAGGTGTATTAGTATTTGGTACTCCATGAAACCAAAAAAATTACATAATTTATATATGATCAATAAAATCATTAGAGAATATATATTTAATAGAAATTAATTTTTCTTACATTGTTAGGTGATCAACGAGAAAACCCAAATATCATTATAGAAGAAATAAATTTTGAGGTTTTTTATGAAAATATCTATGGTGATATTTTCTGATTTCCATTATTGAATGGGTAATGGTTATATAACCCCATTTTTAGTTTTTCTATAATCCTTAATATGATGAAATACTAATAATAGATATATAAACATTGAAATATATGACATCATCTCATCACACAAGAAATAAACTTTTAGTTCCACATACATATCTGTACTTCAAGGATGAAAAAATAATAAAGAACTGTTTGCTTCCTCTAATAGTTCATTTTTAAAATATATTATGGTTAGAATGAATACCATGTTCCCAAATATTATTATTCAATAATAATAATGTTTATACTGAAAAATATATTATAACTAATTCTGAAGCTTTGTATCTTCATTCATCCCATATTTAATATTCACTTGATAAAATGGTTGGACACCCATTTGAAAATGATATGATATTCCCCTTCATTCATGATTTTTGTGTCCATAATTTGAGTATGGTAAAATATTGGATTTTTTTAGTCCACATCAAAGATATGTGGGAATAATTCTTTTGAAATAATTCATCTTCCACATTGTTTTCTTTCCCATGGTTGTAATTTGCTGAGAAATCATATGTTTTAATTAGTTCCAACCATTTTAAATACAATATATTCAACTATTTATGAGTGAAACATTACTTTAAACTATTAGTATTAGTATATATATCTCATCTATCAACATAATGATAATTCCTCCATATATTTGTTGAAAATGTTATTATAGGTTACTCCCAATTTAATGTAAGTTAATTTTTCTATTATAACCTTAATTTTAATGATGAATAATCTATGATTATTTAATTATTCTAGAGAATACATCACAGTCCATTCCATGATGCCTAAATATTGATTAAAAACTCATCTATACTACAAGAAATTCTATACAAATGTTCACTGACTAACCTTATCATTAATACATTGTAATTTTCACTACATTCATTTTCCAATGGCTCTTTTCTCCCTTTCAAGATAACATGATGTTTTTATTAGAAAATTTTGAGAATATTTCCACAAATAATCTAAAATATTATTCATATACAAGAAAAATTAGATCTAAATCATACTGGCAGGTATGTGACAACATTCACTAGAGGATAAATTTAATGGATCAAAAAATATACAATATGAATAGGCTATGTGACCAAAAATAAAATTCTTTTATTTACAAAATTCAAAAATTGGAAATGTTTCATATAGTTTCTCCTTTCTAAGTGTCTTAAATGAAATTATCATCTAACCTTAATACACATATATATACTTTTAAAATGTAAGAATATAATCTATAATTATTACAAAAAATGATCAAGGTAATCCCAGATGACTCTATTCATAAAATCCATGAAGATGGAAGGAGATTAGGAATACCATATGGCATCACTATACTTTCATAGTTTCAAATAACTTGTTGGAAATGATGTCTTGGGTACATTTTCATTTATGAATATTAATTTATTAAATCCAAAATGATGATCAATGATTTAAAATATTTATCTCCATATATTTGATCAAACATGTCATTAATATTGTGACAACTGGGACCCACCCACCAGTTGCCCCGCAGACACGTGGGCCCCACCAAAGGTCCCACCAACATGCCCGAATGGGTCATCTGACTAATAAAAGTACCCACAGGTCAACATATGTCCTTTCCAGTGTGCTTTTTCCTCACTCGCACACACCCTGGGAAACTTCCCAGAAGGTCGCCCATCCTGATCGCTACTCTAGGAAGTGCACCGCACTTAAGGCTATGTTCCTCCTCTGATACCAAATATGACAACTGGGCCCCACCCACCAATTTCCCCGCAGACATGTGGGCCCCACCCTAGGTCCCACCCATATGCCCAAATTGGTCATCTGACTAATAATAGTACACACATGCCAACACATGTCCTTTCTAGTGTGTTTTGTCCTCACTCGCACACACCCTGGGAAACTTCCCAGAAGGTCACCCATCCTGATCACTACATCAAGCTACGCACACTTAACTGTGGAGTTCTAATCAGGTAGGCTCCTGAAAATGAAGGTGCACCTTGTTGACATGAGTCATATCATTTAGTCATTTAACCCATTGTCATTTTGGGATGTTACAAATATGAGGTTGGGGATGCCTATTCATTATTGAGATCATGATAAGTACCAAATAATCATTTCAGAGTCGCATCAATATATAATCATTAATTTAGAAAATATATGGTTCACCACACTATAACACACTTCACTAAATAGATCCCTTTTCAAGAGTTTCCTCCTCAATTCCTATAACCCAATTGAATCCACTATATATCGTTTCATTAAACTAGGTATTTTACCAAGTATAAAATATATTGAAAATTAATCATAATGATTTGGTGGAAGACTATATAAATTTTCTAAAAAGATATAAAAAAACTCCTAAAAAATATAAATATGATCTATTTTGGGTTTCTCCTCATCTATATAAGATAAAAAACCCGTCTGGATATGATTCATGACCAAGAAAATGTATGTCATTAATTTAACTATTCATATTAATCATCACATAGATAGATGATAGTAGGTTTGTTTGGAATATCAAGTGTAATTTCTATTAATTATTTGTTATATATATATTTTTGAAAATAAATAGAAAACATACCTTAGATAACATCAAATTCTACTAGAGGGAGAATAAATTGATTTATAGGAATCACATTCACACAATCATCACATGGTGATGAATCAATGTATGGAGACGAAGTCATCTTACCATTATAGGTTTTCACTTTTAATTAAACATCAAATTACTAGGGATAATAATTTATATTCCTAAATACTTTGTATGATATAAGTAAATTTTTATATCAATAATCAAATAAGATACATCAATATTTGAGCATAACTATCAACAAACCAACATCATTATTCTATCTTCAATCTAATAGTAAAACCAAACCATTCAATCTGTACATTATGAATATTTTTTTAGAATGTACACTAATTTATAAGACATAAATCATTAAACATTATTCTCAATCTATGAATCCTTAGGTCTCACCTAGGTAATTAATTATGATTATATATTATATTACATCATGATGGTCCATAAATATTTTGTAAATTCCACAATAATATCCATATAGTGTATAACCATGTGTAAAACAGGACCCACTTTCATGCACCGAGTGATTATTCTTTCATATAATAATTATCCCTTTTCATAATTATTATCTCTTTGTAAAAAAACATTAAAGACAATTAAAATTGTAGTATCTATAAATGGATGTAATTTCATGGAATCAACATTCTATGATTCCCCATAATACAATGATATCTTCCAATACATATATTTATACATAGAATTATCTCTATCATTTCCACTATTTTTTGTCATCCCAGTTTCAAAGGATAGTTAAAACTATCATATGATACATACTATAGAGACCTTGGATTTTCAAAATTAGATATTACATATTAATAGTTTAAAATCATTTCATTTATAAAAACATTCACATGGACCATAAAGGCATAGAGTCTTTAAAAACTTTTATGAAAAAACAGTTATTTCATAAGTGAACTACATCATCTCACTCTATTTTTTTCATTTATAAGAAACATTTTTCATACTGTACTTAATAACATTAATAATAACATATGAAAGGGAAACATAAGAAAGTGTGAGAATTGATTCACAATATTTTTAAACAATGGAGATATTATTTATCTAATAAGCATAAAATTGGGATAAGTGTATTGTTCGAAATCACCTTCCACGTTAATTTATTGGAATCCCAATAGAAAAGGTGTTTAAATGCAATTCAATGGTTTTATGGAGTGTTCATGAGAAAATAGAAGGTTCCTCATCCAAATTTAACAATGTTGATATATATGGATTCAGGGTTATTCCATAATGGTGGCCATTACTTTGTAGTGATTGACTAGATGTGTTTCTGATGTCACTACCGATTTAGGGGGTATATATTTCATGGAGATATTTCTACAAAATAGCCTCTCTTGACTGTTTTTTGCTGTAGTTTTGAGGTGATGTAGTGGAATAAGAGGAGGCTTGGGTATAGTTTGATTCTACTACCTTTTCAGGTATATATATTTTTGTGGAGATAAGGAAGTGGTGAAACCACTTCCTCATTGTTGAAGTTATAAGACATAGTGGATTTGGATACATTATGCTCTCTATACCCATTTATAGGGTCCATGAAATTGAAATAACACCATATTTAAGAGGATATATTTACAATTAGAGATATTTCATGGTGAGTTTTATTTCACAATAGTTTATTTTGCATTTATGATGGTTAAAACATTGTTAAGGTGGATTGACCATTTTCCTCTACTTACATAATGAGTATAAATTATAAAAACTATTCGAAACCACTCAAATTAGGTTTTTTTTTCATTTCTTTAGTGACCCAAGATGACCCCAAGGATAAATATTTTCACCCCTTTCAATTTATATTGATTATGTATTGTGATAATTGATCCATAGTGGTTTTTATGAGTACCTTTATTATTTATCCACTGTTTTCTCCTTGTTTCTTTTAAGGGTTATTTGTCAAATGTAAAACTAGAGAGTTTAGTTTTTTGATAATAAGTGGTGTGTATTGACCTATTATTTAATATTAAACATGATTTGTTTCGTTTTATTGTGTTCAATGGCAGAATTTTTCTTGTTACAATTCTGCACAATGGATTTGAAATCTCTATTTTATATAGATGATCATTCATTTCTCACATATTTTATCATGAATAATGGGTTAACATATATTTTCTCTAAGGGATATGGTTGTATCCATTTTTAAAAATAAATTTTTTTTCAATTTAATAGAAATTAATGGGAAAGGGAATAAAATAATAATATTTTTATAGTGTTTGTTAGTATTTTTGAAATTGGAATTTTATGGGATAAATTCCCCACTAAATATAATGGGTTTTAGTATCCTTTGTTAGCGATGATTTGATATATTTTATGAATTCATAGATGCGAGATTGTAGTTAAAACAGATTGGGGAAATGGATTACCATGTATAGTGGGCTAAACAAATGGTTTCCCCTAGAAAATTATTATTGCCTTCTAATTCCTAAAAAAATCACATGGATGGTGATGAAAGACCATAGAATGAATCCAAAATTTGATAAGCCAAATTCATGATTCATTTTTGCAATATTTTTTCATGTGGACCTGTTTTTTTATGGTGGTGTGCCAGTTTTTGTTGGGCGGTAGTGTTTATTTGGGTTGCAGTGTGATGATGATGTGGGTTAGGGATGTTTATTTGTGGAATGGTTGTGAAATTTATTGTGAAGTGAGTTAGTTTTATTGAAATGTTGGACGGAATATTTTCTAGTTTGATGTTATCTATTTCAATTTCACCAGGTACTATTTTGGAAGTAGATGATATTGGTGAAATTGAAATGGAATAGTTTGGTTTGGTTATTGGGATTAAATTGGTTGAAAAATAAATGATTAATAATTGTATGTAAAGTTAATTTGAGAAACCAATAATATTTTTTAGTAATATGGATCTATAAATTTCCATAAAATGGGGAAGATAATGTAATATGAAATCTGGAATGTGGTTTTTCAGGTGTTTTTGTGCATTTAGAGGTGGAAATTAAATTAGTGTTGTTGTGTGTTTGTTACTGAATTAGTGGATTCCACATAGGTTTGGATTTTTTGTAGTTATATATGTATTTTTAATATTACTAGTGATTTCTATAAACACCCCACCCACATTATGAACCCTGTCCCATCACCCATATATATATAAATATATATGTATAATGGGGTGCTTTTCCTAATATCCAATTTGTGAGGATGGATGGAAATAAACCCGATCATTCCCTCTCTATATTCCATGTGATGATGAATTTCCCAATTTTTGAAAGCCAAATGTCAAATGTTCACTATAAAGATGTTGAGTGATATGATAGCTCATGGTGGGGGTATTTAATAGTATGTGGTGGTCATGAGATTGATGTCCTTCACTTTCATGATATCAAACTACAATGGATATATGATGCCTTCTCTCTGTTGTCTATACGTGTGGTATGATGATACCATACTATGGGGATATTATCTAATGTGTTGGAATTTATGTTTAATGGTGAGATGTGATGCAACTGTTCTATGGGGCAGTGGAATGAGATAATTTTTTAGGAAGATATTAGTGATCCATGACGTAATAAATTGGGTTGTGATCTTAGATAATTAATGGGAAAGTGTTTTGTCATACCATTTATCGACCTGTTTATTTTTATGATTTTATATTGGATTTTTTATTTGGTAAATATTCCATGGTGAGGTTGGGGGTTAAAAATTTGAAATATTTAGGTGGTTTTGGTTTTATGGTTTTCTCATTGGTGCATTAGTATGCCCCTTTCTCATTTGCATTAGAGACTTTGGTTTTTGCCACTGATTAACCTTGTATTCATTCACTATTTATACGAAATTGATTTCCATGTTTCTAATAGCACTATTTCAACCGTGTTGGACATTACTACATCATACCTTTGGATAGTTTCTATGTTTTTATCAAATATTTTCCTTGGTTTGTTTAATTTTGGAGCCTTTTATTATTTTCAATTTTTCTTATAAATTATTTTGGGGATGGTTTTGGTTTTTTATATTATGTGAAGATGTTGATTGATAATTTATATACAATATACCAATATTAATTTTAATATAGAGGTTAATTGTTCCCACTTTTATATTTTTATACCCTTAGTGCTGGTGTCCATCCTGGGGCCTATATGAAGTAGGATTCAAGAAATCCTTATCCTAATTTCATCATTTATTGGAAAAAATGGGTATCTTTGGAAGAAGGGTCCTGATGGAGTGGTATCAGAGGCTAATGATTGAGTGATAAAATGCAGTTTTGTGTTAAGAATAGTGAGGATAGAATAGTTTAATTTTTATGAAATTACATTTGACCATGGTGTGTGACATGGGAGAGGGAGACTATGTAGGAAATGGATTTTTTTCACTCTATAATACAGTTCATGTATCCAGGATTACTGAACTAAAATGTGAGGGGACCTTTTTAAAGGATTGATAGCTATGAGAGGTGAATGCATAATGATTTCCCTTCGCTATTTTCTTAATTATTGGTTGTGGTTATATGATATTATACTAAATTAAATAAATCCCATCAATACTAAATAATATCTCTATTCAAAAACCATTTTCTCTATTTTAGGAAGGGATCCAGATGGTTCATATTGTGGAGAATTAGTGGGATTATATGGTTGATCCCTGTAGTGTTGATCTGTTTTAGAAGGATAGGGTCTGGTAGAGGGTGTTGTGATCTATTTATTGTAATGATTTGGGGAAATATTAAGTCAAGGTTTTAGATGTAGAGATAGGGATCCTGCTTCATGAGCATGAGATATATTTCGGAATGATCTAATCCATGATAGGGTAATCTATCTTGTAGGAAGATAGTCAGATGTAGGGATATATATTTTAGTGGTGGATTATATTTCAATGAGAATTGAATGTGATAGTGGTATCATTTAATCGGGTAACTTCTTCTTGTTTGAACCAAAATGATTTGTTGGAAGTGTTTCTTCCCAGAGGGATTCTTCTTGGTTGAGTATAGGAATAATGGGAGACTATTTGGGCAGGTATTGTCAGAAACAATATTGTCATAAAATTGTTGTTGTAAAAGTTTCTTGTTCATTTTGCACCTTAATTTTAAGGTTTAGCTCATAATTAAGCTTAATTTGGCCTTAACTTTTGTGATTAATTTTAATCACTTTTACTAATAATTTATGTCAAAAAATTAAATTGATATTATTAGAACAAAAATATTATCATGATTAAAATGTTGTTGGTTTTATGTTAAAAATTACAATCATAGAAGCAGAGAAATTATGATTGTTTATAATCTCACTGATAGACAGATTAACTACTTTTTGTAGAATAATGTTCCAAATATTGTTTGGTTATTAATTAAATTTAAAGGTTATATCTCTTATAATAAACTAAATTATATTAATATGTGTATAATTGATCAAATTTTACTTCAAAACTTATTTATAATATATTTTAACATTTATAATTATTTAAAAGAAAGATGGTTTTAGATAATATGCGGAATTGT
Organism: Viscum album; assembly: GCA_963277665.1. Classification (NCBI taxonomy): domain Eukaryota; kingdom Viridiplantae; phylum Streptophyta; class Magnoliopsida; order Santalales; family Viscaceae; genus Viscum; species Viscum album. Next base: position 603,165,320 of record OY728128.1, read on the forward strand.
TCACTATTCACTAAAAATGATGTTTAACAGAAAAATAAAAAAAACCATCCTACGAAAATTTTGACATTATAAATTCAAGAATGATGTTTATTTTATAAAATTATTTTAATAAAAGCATCAAAAATAATATTTAATTTAGTTTTTCCATTATAAAGTGGTTTAAATACCCTAATATAGGTTTTTATGTGAAATATTATGTTTGGTCACATCTTTTGATTACCAAATCAATTGGATGAATATAAAAAATAATTGAATGAATATTTAACATATTTATTAAATTAATATCACCTACAAATTGTAATTAATTTAATCTATTAGGTCAAAATTTCCTTGTGAGCAAAAAGAAATAATTTACAATAAAAATATGCTTTATTATTCAATTGGATTATATATTAATTTATAATTTATTTGTAACCTACTATTTAGTTGTATAAATCATAATTTTGAATTATTTAGTTAATAAAATTCATAAAATTTATTATATATCTTATTATATTAAATATTATTGTTTTAATTATAGACTTTTTCTTGCTATGATTCAGTATTGCGATAGTGAAGCCATCAAAGAAGGTCACATTTTCATATAACACAAGATATAGAGGATGGTAATTGTTGTGTATGATGTACAATAATCCAGTATTGTGTACATCACAATCTTACTCAGTGTTTCATGCCTTAAAATATCTTTTGAACAATACTAAATTTTGGTTGTGATTTGATCAAATTCTTTTTCATCCCTTTCCTTCCAAAAAATACAAATAATGAATTCTCTTAATGCTTGAAGCACTAAAAGAAACATTTAATGTATCGTAAGAACTATAAAAGAGTGACAAGTCTTACTATTTTTATTTAACTATCTCCCAAAACGAATTTTTTTAATATATTAATCCCTAATCCCTAAAAGTTATATTACTAGTTCATCCTAAACATTTATTCGTCAAATTATTTAACTAAAAATAGTGAAAATGAACAAGGAAATCACATAGGTTTGTGGTTGGCGTGAAACCCTTATCATCCTTCAGTCATGGGTTCAAGACCCACGACCTTTTCGGATTTGATTGGTTGTCACCAAGATTATACATTGTCCTTTTCAAAAACCATATTAATATAACTTCTAAAAAATATCTGATGGACATCTTGGAAATTAATTTATTCTCTAAATATCATTTTAACTATGGTTTTCAATAAAACATCAATAAATAAATAATTCATCCATTTTTTTGCACATTGGTCCTTATATGGTATAGAGTTTATTCTCAAGGGGAGGGAATTAAATTTTGTAATGTCTAGGTTCCCCACATTTACGAAAAATAACTATAAAGGATTAATTAGGTTGAGCTTAAATTACTTCCAAAGTACTCTTCCTTTTTTCCATCATAATATTTTTCTTTATTTCCTTCTTTCCCACAGAAGACACTTTTTTGGGTTTCTCCTTCCACACTTACCACATGTTGAAAATCGAGAAAACTTTTCTACATAATCTCCACCACATGAGTTCTTATCATCCTCCATCCTTATCATCTTTGGTGAGATCCGGAGTTGGTAAAGGTATATATTATTAATCATATTTTTTGAATACTACTTTTCCTAAACACGATATCTTTCACTCCTATCAACCCATCATTTGGTTTCCCATTTTCACCATTATTTCCATCATGTTTGACGTTAACATGAATCTAGTGGGTTTTATCCATAGAATGAAACTAGAAAGAATAGAGTGAGCAACAATAGTCACTATGAGAAAATTGTGTAGTTATCTATAAGATATCTTTGTCATGTCACCTTATTTTTAAAAGAACGTAAATTTTACCGATATAATTCACTGTAAAAAAATTTAAAATTTTTCTTAATTGTTTGTAATGAATACCTGGATTATCCTATGATTATCCCATAGAAGTGTCAAACCTGGTGCATAGTAAGGCATGTGGTCATGTACCAGGATACAATGAGGGAAGCCTGGAATACCTTTTTTGAGATGCTACTTGTAGGTACATATGTTCCAGAACCAAGTACACTTGTAGTATCCAGACATAGATGTATCACTAGGAAGACCCATATAATCTTGACTTTTCCCAAATTATAGGGTTTTATCTATACATATTCAAATTCTTCCTTCAGATTATCTTCTATAACAAAATTTTTCCTAAATATAGTTTCCAAGGTTGCTATTAATCCTACTCTAATTCCAACTATAGCAACTCGACACTCGACAGCCTGATGTTAGTGTCTTATACTAAATACATTTGCGTGAATACAACGAATCAAGTCCCAAAAGACTGATCAGTTTAGTAGTCTTGGAAAATAAGATTCACAAATTAGAATTGTATTACAAATGGATACACTAATTACAAGATATTTTTTTATTATAAACACATATACTTTGAGGATGATCTCTTAATCATCTAGTATATTCTTTCATATATATTGTAGTATGCCTCTTTGATTCCTATGGAATGAAAAATATTAAGGGTGATCTCAGATAACCAGTAAAGAAAAAATACAAGGGAATAAATAATGAATCAATGTGAACAGTCAATATGGAATGGTAAATAACTGAACACACATGCCATGTAATCAATAAAATTAATGAAAGTATATAATAAACATGGGAATCTAATAACTGGAAACACATTCTATTAAAATAACTAGAAAAAGAAAAAATAAATATGACAAGGTATGAATCAAAAAAACAGTCAATTAATCAATTACATGAAATGAAATGTATCCATAGATATGTGGACAAAAAATCTCATGGATGAATAATAATTGAAAATAATATGAGAGTAAGGATTTATTAATAGAAGTCACGTATAAGGAACATGATGACCTATTACTATCTATATCTACCCTTCAGATAGATTAAAACTATGGTTCTATCCTCAGTTTATTTTTTTCAACTGGCTTATCTCATGAGAACCAGTCAATTCATTGAGGAGCTATATGATGTCTCCACTCCACTCGTCACTACATAGTCAAATAATTATTCATATTGAATAATAAAAATAAATAATACACCTTATAAAATATCCATATTTAATAATGAATAAATATTTACCAATATTTCTCTAAATAATCATACAAATATTAAATTAGACACTTTATGTAAGTAGGTATACATTTATGGAAATAGTAATATCCATGATAAATGAAACGAATAATTTAAGGGAAATTCATTGTTCAATTATAATGATAGATTGAATATTTCAAGTGGAGAAAAAATAAATAAATGTGGAGAATATGATTACTATACATGGGGAAAATAAAAATAAACCATTCAGAGGAATAATAATGATGGTATCAATAAAAAAACTCCCAAGAGAAGTAATATAGTGTGTTGTTGTCATTGACGAAATAAAAAATTAACATTTAAAAATATTCTGGAAAAAATATCCATTCATTTTTAAAATCCTTTTAATTGAAATTAGATTTTTTTTAAAAGTATGATGGGGGATTCAATGAAATGATGATGGATAAATCCATACATGTCATGTGGGGTAATAATAATATTCCTTTTATACAAAAAATTGTTAGAAAATTCCTCGTTTAGAAATCAAAAAGAAAATTCCTTCCATGATATTGGTAAAATATAAAAGGTTAAAACTCTCTGTACGAAATCATTTAAATATAATTTTTTTAAATAATTTAGTAAAACATTTCTTTAGAATAAAAGATGTTCTTCGGTTTAAGAGAGATAAAAATACATGCATTCTTAAAAACATTTTATAAAACACATTAAGTACCAAAGAGGTGGGAAATAGTACTAATACTTGAAAATGGTAATGAATAACTAGAGAAAAATGAGAGTGTTTATTATAAATTGTATATATAATTCTATTGAATGGAAATTTAATATAAATATCATATGGATTGGTCTTAAGGAAAATAATCTTTAAACATTCCAAAGCATACCATACCACTTCGAAAAATTTGTAATTTATAACCTCGTGAAAGAGTTAAATTGAATAAAAAGTATAATATCATGAGATTATGGAGATTTATTATATATAATTTCAATGGAAATATATACACTACATTAAATAAGTTAGATGCATAAAAATATAATGTGCCTCAATGAAATAAAATTGAGGCAAGACTCCCTTAATACTTGAGTAGATTTTGAGTCAAGGTTTACATGAAAGAGTAACATCAATTGAAACATTTAATGTAATGAATTTATGGTAAATAATTATATGAAATATTAAAAATGGGATGTATTTATAACACACAGACGATGTAAGTAGTGAATATGACATTAATCTCACAGATTTAAAGGGTATGATGAAAACCTCTTTACTTGTGTTTCCATTCGGGTGAAATTCCTTTAACTTATTGTATAATAAAATTATGACAATTTAATACTATCTTCTAAAACTTTTATATGTTTATAATCACTTTTATTTCACTTTCTACCATGTTTTGTACAACTACATAAACTATTAAGTTTACATCGGGTGTTTTTGACCAAATTCAGATTATGTGTCAAAACAACTATTGTTGATCAACTATAGTCAAAAGGGTCATTATATAAACACTTCATGATAATAACCATGAAATAATTATCATATTTTTTACCTAAATTATAATTTCAAAACCAATCATTAATTATGGTTATGAAAAATTAATCAATGTTATAATCATGGAGGCGGTAGGCTGTACATATGCATGAGTAGAATTACCATTTTTAAATGATCATTGTAGAAATAGGGTAAGTAATTAAAATCATTCCAGAATGATAATTATATAATAAATACCATATTATTTAATCACATATTCTTATATATATATATATATTTATATTTAAAAGTAATCACATCATGTCGAGGAGGTGTTAGTCTACACATCCATGAGCGATGTTATTTCTATTAAATTGTAGGATGGGGTATAAAATAAAATGATATATATATATATATATTATATTTTTAGAATGATAATTATGTAATGAATATATTCTTTAGGTTTTTTATTTCACTTATTTTTAATTATTTCCATTTATTTATACATTCCATGTATCGTGTGAACCAATCACATCGCTTTGAGGGGGTGGTAGTCCACATTTCATCAAATGAGATTATTGTATTTACAGAATTTGAATAGAATAAATTAAATTTATAAATAATAATTTCCTATGTTTAAAACATTATAAATAATATATATATATATATATATATTTTTATTTTCCATCATAATTTCCACTATGAGAGGCGGTAATGGATGAATGAAACATCATTTTTTCGTGAGGCATTAGTTCGCCATCCACAGAAACATTATATGTGTGCCCCATTTTATGGAGTTTTGTGTAATTATAGTTAAAAAAACTCAACATAATAACATAATAGTATAGTGGGGATATTTGGGTTGTTATTTAACAAAAAATAAGGAGATTTTACGGGATGGATAATGGAAATGAAACTAGAGAGTTTGAGAAAAAATACATTACCTTTTAGTCTGGTAACTTATTTTGGTTTGAACCAAAAGGATTTTTTAGAAGGATTTGTACCCAATGGTATTCTTATATGTATCAAAGAGGAAATATGGGAGAATATTTAGGAATTTTTTGTCTGAAATTAAGAGGTTTGATAGGTTTGAGGTATGGTCAGAGGTGGTGTCCTTTTATATGGAAGTAAAATGACTCACTTGGTATTATTTGAGGAAAATTAGGTGTGCACATGTTCATACATCAAAAAAGTCTTAAAAACACTTAAACAATATATAAATAAATTCTTTTGGGAGAAATATGGATATAAAACGGGGTTTTGAAATAAATTTAGGTCATTTTTCCCTTATTTTTAATGTTTTGTCCCAAATTATGGTAAATTGGGCCTCAAATATTTTGATTAATTTTAGTCACTTTTCATATTAATTTTTGTCAAAAAAATTAAGTTGATCATATTATAAAAGAAATATTATATTTACTAAAATGTTTTTTGTTAGAGTTTCTAATTCAAATTGAAAAATTAGAAAAAATTAATATTAATGCTAATCTTGTAGACCGACTAATTAACTAGTTTTTGTAGAAAAATATTCAACAAATTGTTTTGTTTTTATTTTAAATTTAAATGTTATATTCATTATAATGAACCAAATTATATTAATATATGTATATATGATCAAATTTTACATTAAAAATAATTTATAATATAATTCTACATTAATAATTATTTAAAAGATAAGCGAGTTTTTATCTAAAATGCAGTATTTTTTGACTATTCCCTAAAAAATAATGTTTCTTAGAAAAATCCCTAAAATTCATCCTTATAAAATTTTAACATTATGAAATCACAAAATATGTTTATTTTATCAAATTAAATTCTTATTATTTACAAAATTAATATTTAATGTGGGTTTTTTATTATAAGGCGGTTAAAATGACATAATATAGATTTTTATTTGAAATAATAGGTTTGATCATATATTATGATAACCAAATTTGTAGGATGAATATAAAAAAATTGAATATGTAAAATATTTATTACATTAATATAAATCACTAATTTCAGCTAATTTTATATATTTGTGTAAAACAGATTTGTGAGAAAAAAATGTTTTCTAGAAAATTATAATTTAAATATTCAATTGGTTCCTATATTCATTTATAATTTATTTGTATTGAATGATTTAGTTTTATAAAAAATTATAAATTCATAAATTAGTAAATACTATTTATAAATGATAGTTTATATCTTATTATATTACGTAATAATGTTTTAATTATATATTGTTTCTCGGTAAGACTCAGTATTGCATATAGTTCAAGTCATTGAAGAAGGACACATTTTTGTGTAACAAAATCTATAGAAGAAGTTCATCGTTGCGTATGATATAAACTAACCCAGTTTAGTGTTCATTTCAATCTAACTAAGTCTTTTATCCATTTAAATATATAGAATATATTTTAAATAGTAAATATATTATAATGTTTATGAATATTAAATTATATTACACGCTTGCTATCACATGTCATACACGCTACTGAAAACAAGGTTATTAAATTAGTTTTTTAGAGATTCAAAAAACATGTAAGTGGGTTTTGAATAGATCATTTTTTCATGGAAATAAAAATTGAGATGACATCCTCCAACATTGTGTCTTCACTATAGTCGTACTCATTTTAACCACCTCTTAACCGGGTAACTCATTTTGGTTTGTGCCAAAAGGCTTCAATGGAATGTATGCTGCTGTAGGGAAGGATTATATTAGGACGTCCAGACTGTTGGGAAGGTTTTTGGTATGTTACTGACCAAAGATAAGTGGTTTTAGTGGTTTGAGGATGTGGGAGAGGTGGTGTCCCTTTATAGAGAAGGTAAAGGACTCACCTATAATTTTAAAAAAGAAGTTAGGTTCACAAATTTTAATACCTAAAAAAAGTCAAACAAAAAACCATAAAAAAAGAATGGAAGGTATATGTCTAAATAATGGACATAAAATGGGGTTAGGATAAGTGGATAGTTCATTTTTTCCCCTAATATTATGGTTTACCCCTAATTAATCATAATTTGACTTTAATTACGGTGACTAATTTTAATCACTTTTACTAATCATTTTGGTCAAAAATATACATTTTCAAATTTGACTCAAAATATTAATCTAGTTAAAATGATTTATATAAATATATAAAAATTAAATTCATAGAAGCATAAAAATTAAGATAAATTCTAATCCCATAGATGACACGAAATTATGGTTTTTAATGTAGAAATAAGTTCAAAAGTTTAATAGGTTTTATATTAAATTACAAAGTGAAATTGATTCTAATTATCTAAATTGAATTAATATATATATTATTTATCTAATATTTCATTAAATAAATTAAAAATCTAATTTAACATTAATAATTATTTTACACAAATGGTGTATTTTTACTAAAATTAGTATTTATCACCATTCATCAAAAAAAATTTCAAAAATTTCCCAAAAATTCACTCTATGATAATTTCATCATTTTAAATTTAAAATTGAATTTTATTTTATAACATTAAATCTGTAAATGTTTATAAAATTTATTTTATTATTTTTCACAGTAGAACATTAAAATATGTTTATTTGAGAAAGTAGTGTCTTTGAACATAAAAGTACTTTACCAAAAAATCATATATTTCATTATCAATACATTTTATTCATATAAAAGAATTATAAAAAATATTTTAAAAGTAGTTATTCTAGTTCATATTAATCAGTTTAATGGATTTTTTATAATTATCTCATTTAAATAGTTATAAACATAAGATGAATTTTCGTAGAAACATGTGTGTTGCATGTAACGTATTCCAAGTTGTTGTTGCGAGTAGTGAAAGCTGAGTCAGTATTTCATGATGTGCAATCCCGGTCGGTATAGCATGTAGTGCGAGCCAAGTCGCTGATGTGTGAAAGTAATGTATGACTTAGTGTTTTAATATATATATATATATATATATATATATATATAAACACAGCTAAAGATCTATTTCCAGGGTCATTTGAAATGAAAATATCAAAAATAATAAATTAATTCAAAAAAATTCATAATATATCAGGGGGATACGTTACCCAATTCATTGAAGTGCTATCTTGCTGCACCAATTATATTCATTTCATTCTCATACTTAAGTGGGCCACATAGGTGATACAACATGGTTTCATTCATCATCATAATTTATTACATAATAGAGGAATTTTTAAAGCATTCATGAAATTCTCCAATAAATAAAAATATACACATGAAGGTGAATTACTTTGAAATAATAATTGTAAGGGTATTCAATACACAATTTTTTTCGAATGGAAAATGATGGTGAAATTTTCGTAGCATACAGTGTTACCTAAAAATTCATAAAAGGGATTTATTTGAGAGAATGTGGTCTCTCATAATTTATCATAAATTGAATAGTAAGGGTATATGGAATATAATATCCCTTCATAAGAAAATAAAGATAAAACATATAAGGTAAGAAGATACCTGAATATATAGGAGAATGTAAAAGATGCCTTATAAAATTTCATCATAGTAATGGGTGTACAATATGTATCATGGGAGGATTAATGAGAGTGAAAAGGGGGTTCTAAACATTTATACATTAAATTGGATATACATGGAATATGGAAGTACGTATCCCAACATATTTAAATGGTTTTTTTGTCATAAGATAAATTTTTTTCTTCAATGTAAATGATAAGAGGGAAATACCTTATGAAATGTAGGCATTATAACAGCTTATGAAATGGTAATAATGAAATATAATAAATGAAACATCATTAAAATAAACTTTATTTGACATTATGGGATGTTTAAAATTAAATCACATCATAATAAATTGCAATTAATAAGAAAAATTCCAAAGAAGGTGCTTGAATTGAAAGGAGATGAGGGTCCCTTACTTGAGTTTGGGAATCCAAAAGGCTAAGAGGACTATTTGAGATATTTGGGGTACTTTGGGAGGACAATTGAGGGTGTATGAAAGAGTATGGTCGTTATTAACAGAGTTTTTTTAAATATATTGGATCATGGGTGTGTTTATATTGGAAATGAGTGAATTTCTCTATTATATTAGTTTTGTACTCAACATAATAAAATATCCAAAACCTCAAAAAAATCCTTTGTTTTGTACCATTTTTTTGGACAAATGGCGGGGGGGTTATTTTATAATTACTATGGAATGCACTAATTAAATATTTCCCTTTCATATATGGAGATGAGTTACAATCATAAAGAAATTATTTTAAAACCTTAAAATATATTATTGGGTTTGGAGGGCTTATAATGAATTAACCACCTAACTAAATTAATATTAAAATAAAATTATTTTTAAGTGAAAAAATTAATTTGGATATTTATCCAATTTATAGTAATGATTAATTCAATTACAGGACTTTGTGATGTTCTAAAACCCGAAGTATATTTATATGATATTTAATTTGTACCTAAAAATTCTACGGGCTCAGAAATTTATGAAACATTCATCATTGGATAATTTAGAAATTATAATTCAAAAAATATTATTAGTTTTATTAAATAAATTTATAAATATGTGAATTTCTACTTCTTAAATAATAACCTATATTTGTTTAAAATAATGTTTTTTTTACAATAACAGTTTCAGAAACCTTATAAAAATTACATTTGACGTCATAAAAATTATGTGATCATTTATAAATAATAAATATTATTTAACAATAATATTTTACTAAAATATTATTTATTTTAAAAATCAATTAATTAGTTAAAATAAATTTCTTAATAGAATTTGAATATTAAACAAAAATGTTATTTGTCTTTTATTAAATTGAAATATAATTTTTATCAATGCGATAAATTAATAATTTATAAATTTAAAAAAATAAATATAATAGTAAATTAAATTAAAATAATATGAAAATATTGTTATTATTATGGTTACTTTTTTATCTAGTCTTTGTAAAATTATTTTTACACTTAATCAAACTATTTTACTTTTACAATGGTAATTAAAACGTACTATATTTGTTATTCATATTGTACAAAATATAAGTTGTCTTTATTATATAATATTAATAATGATGATCCAAAATAAGGAATCTATATTATAAAAATCTAATAACATGGGTTTAAAAATTTTATGTTATTATAAAACTCTCAAGCTTGATGAAAAACAGTTTTTCAAATAATATATTTTTTATGGAAAAAATGATTTCATGCTAAATATATAAATATTATTCATATTTATATGAATTTAAATTCATAAATTTATATTTTTATTCTTAATATTTTATTTAATTCATTTCCATTAAGGGCCTATTCTAATTAATAAAAATGGATATAAATTATTCATTTAAAAGTAGTTTTCAAAAAATAAAATTTTAATCCTAAAAATAAACTGATTGTAAAATACAGAATAAAGATGATTAAAATATAATTAATTGACATAAAATTAATAAAAATAGTTATGTTACATTTAAATAATATAAAATTAATAATTATACATTTAATTTAATGAATTTATCAAAATAAATGATAATTTTAAATAAAAATAATATTTTTAAATATTCCCTGAAATATAAATATTTTTTGAATGAATTTAAAAATTTTCACCCTATGTTAGTTTTGATATGATTATATCATAAATGGAGTTTTTTATAAATTTTTTTAATTTATATAAAATAAATATATATTTTTTATAAACAAATAAAAATCCCTTTTAAAGAAAACATATTTGTAAGAATGAAAAGTCAATAAAAAAATTGACTGATTATTTAATAATAATTTATAAATACATATGTACCTATATAAATCATAAAGTAGTAAATAATACTCATATTAATGAATTGAATAAAAGGTTAAATTGGTCACATTTAAATATGTTTTTTTGTATTTGATGTAGCGTATCACAAACACTGTTGATCATAGTTTATTATTTTAAAAACATGGGGTGTTAGATTACGACATCCTTTAATAAATCCCCTCATCATAGATTATCATTTAATCAATGTGAAATGTTTTGACACATAAAAATTTCTTTATTGAAAACCCACATTGTAAAAAATTATTAGTAAAATATCCCCCTTCAAAAGTGTTAAATGGAAGTATGAAAGGGAAATACATAACTAGGATTCCTAGTATGAGAACTTTAGTGGGATGTAAAAAGATGGACATATAAGTGAAAAAGTAGAACCAAATAACTAATTGTGTTGGATAGAGAACATGGTCAGGTGAGAGTAAATAACATCCAAACCATAAATATATGATGGATAATGTTATCATCAATTAATCATAAATGTTCATAAAATGAAGACATTATTGATTAAATATTATTTTCCTAGATTTAAGAAATTTCTAATCATTTAGACTCGGAATATAATGAAATATAATCTCTTACTAAGTACAATCTTATCCATTAATTAATTTACACTACATTCTCGTCTTTTTCTTCCAAATCCCAATATTTCAATATGAATTTTATTAAGCCTGAAACACTAAATTAAACATCTAAAGGGTCACATAATATTCAAAAGAATAACAAGTTATTCCTTCTATATTTACTAAATACAATTTGGTTAGCATACAGTAAGATAATACTGAAAATGAATAATATATAGAACATCAATAACCAAAATTTCAAAAACAAGAAAATTCTTTAACAAAGAACATTAATTAAATAAATACCTATATAAATAAAATAACACTAATAAAGTCAATATTAAATAAAATTTTAACCTCAATATTTTTTTCAAACCCTTCTTCTTATTCCTAAGAAAAACATAGAATCATTATACTCAAATTAAACATTATATTAAACCTAATGATTATAAATAAATAAAACCAAATAAAACATCTCCAAAAATTTTGTTATTCACTTAAAAAAAAATATTTGATCCTATAATCTATTTCCTTAAATATCCATAATCATGAAAAACCTTCATTATTTAAATTTTCAATTTTGGAACTAATTATTTTAAGCATAATATTATCCTGAGACATACCATCACAAAACAATTTTGGTTTATCACAACATCAAAAATATATTATATGGTTATCTATCCATTAATCATGTGTTTTACCAAATACTAAATTATCACTAGATCACATTAATAGGTTTTCTGGTAACGTTAAACCTATGATTATGATTATTTAAAGAAAAACTATTATGGAAGATGTTTCACAAATCCATATTGTCATTGATAAACTACCAATATATTAACTCATTAATACTTACAAAAGAATGATTTCAATATCATCGGTTCTTCATTAGTCTGGGGTTTATCCCATAGATTGTGGAATTTACTTGGTTCCTCCTTTTTCTAGCCATTAGCTCGAATAAAAGGAAAAACATTTGGAATGAGTAATTTTAAAATTTTAAACACATAAATGTAAATACAATGACATTAAATGGATAACTTATAAATTACATATAATTATTCATGTAAAGACACGGAAATTCCATGGAAAATTGTTTCATCAATACATGGGAATTTTACGAGTCCGCAGTTTCTGACGGCGTACGATTCTGAGGCCCGGAGTGCCCGGAATGATCTGTCGATGTTTTTTTTAAGCATAAATTTATGCGCGTAAGCAGTTTTACTGAATAAGTGGAATAAGTCTTAAAAAGTAACTTGGATCATAAATCTAAGGGCACCGTTTCCCTCAAGATGGCAGGTTTACCCTAGCCGTGACTTAAGTTTAGTCGGCACGAGACTCCTTTGAGAAATCCAAAAAAATTGCGTAACCATAAGTAAAATAATTAAATAAATTATTTTATTTTTCAAATTCTTATAACTCACAAATGTTAGCTCAGTTTATAAATCTAAGACCACCGCTAAACTCATGAGGGATTTTTTTAGTTAAGAAGATGGTAACTTTGGCCGGTGCGGGCCACCAGAAAAAGTTTGTTTTTGGCCACCAATAAAATAATTAAGTGACAATTATTTTATTGTAAAATTAATATCATCTAAATGGTAACTATGATTGAAAATTCGAGAGTACTGTTGGGTTTGATGGTGTGTCTTTCAATTAGGAAGGGCCAAACCTTGACCGGCGTGGGTAGAGGGTGACTGATAATATATTTTTGATGTTTTGTTCATGTATGTTCTATTATCGTACGTGCGTGATTTTATATCTTCTGAACCTGTGCTCATAATTGAAATCAGAAGACACCGTTGAACTCGTAGCGCTATTATTCTCTTAAGGAGACCTTCATATAAGTTGTGTTTTATCAAGGTTGGAAGTCAATTTTTGGGGTTTCTTATTAAATTAAATAAAAATATGTCTAGCATATTTTTAATTGAATGGTGGTTTAATACTCAAAGGAGAAGTTGGAGGTGGGGCCAACCCGCGCAAAACCTCCCATTGGAGGATATTATGTGTTGGGGCCCACACGATCTCAAACCTCCATTGACCCCCTTAAACCCCTTGATTTTCCCATTAATGGGGAAAACTCTTGTTTTACCCTCATAATGGTACCAAACCGCTCTTCATTAACTGAAACTCAGCACCTCCCGAGTTTTGAATTTTTAATCCATTCCTCTGCATTAAATTTATTTTTTTTTCACATTTAATTAACAAAAAATATTGTGTTGTTGTGCCATAAAAATAATATTGAACTTCATCTATTATTTTGGCTTAGCTTTGTTTGGTGTAAACTTGGGAGGATCCTTGGAGAATTATTATGTCCAATGATGAATGCCACTTCCTTCCAATGATGAACAAGAAGAACGCTGGCGACATCTTCTGTTCTTCGACTTCTTCAATAGATGTCTTATTCCCTCTCCTACCGGAACAATGGAGGGAAGACGTCGGCCACAAAGGAATTTTCCAACAATGATTTCATCTCCTCCCGACGTCAATGGAATGACGTCGCCTTCTCGCGACTCTACCGATCGAACACCAATTACAAGGTCAGGGGATTTGATTATTTTAATGTATGAAGTACACCCTTATTCTTAGACGTTTATTTTGGTTCTACAGTGGACGGTATTAATCACCAAATGCGGAGGGTGTAGGCTGAACAAACAGGGCCTGACATACCTCCATTGATTCTTGTTTGGTTGACGTCAGAGGCAGAGCAGGAAGGGCGCGGTGTGATGGCACCACGCTAGAGAAGAACAGTGGCGGACAAAAGAGGAGTGGCACCGTCACACCACGCCACACTAGAGGCGTGGAACCATGGCTAGGGCGGGCTGCGACAAAGGGGTTTGGCACCGTCGCGCCGCACTGGAGAAGAACCACGGTCGGGAGGGCCATGAAGGATGGAGAATCAGGGCGCCGTCGCGCCGTGCGGTGGAGCCGAAGGCCACGGCCAGGTCGGGCCGTAGAAGTGATGGAGTGCCACCGTCTTGCCTTACGGAGAGTAGGAGGACCACGGTGCCGTAGCGCGGCGGTGGAGGTGCGGTTGCGGCCGGCAGGGCCGGCCGCCATGGACCCGGACACACGGGACCACCCGGGTCCTGCTACCACTAAACTGGTGCAAGGCACTGGTTCTGTTCAATGAACCAGGGAGGGGTGCGGCACCCCCTCCCTCGTATGTTTGGCTGGGCCACCACGGGCCGGGCCACCTCGGTCAGGCCGCCCCTCATCCGGGCCGCCCCTATGCTGGTCCGCCACGAGCCGGGCCGTGCCTTTAGGCTGGGCCACGCCTTCGGGCTCGTCCGCCAGTTTGGACTGGGCCACTCCCTTGGTTCAAACCACCCAATCGGGCCAGGCCAACCTCTCAGGTCGGGCCGCAACAGCGGACTGGGTCAGACCCCAGTTCAGAATGGGTTAGTCCGGGTCGGTTCGACTGGGTCATACTAGACCCGGATCGGCAAAGGCAATTTTCACCTTTTCACCCCTATCATGGGCTTCAGTTATCTGATTGATGAAACTCCTATAGTGATGGAATTCTTGGAGAGAGACGATTCTTTTGGCCTACTCCACTTGAGGTTCGGACAATGTTGGGGTACAGTCGGGTTGTTTTGAGCATAAGAACCAACCGAGCCCCTGGAACAGAAATGCCAATAACTCACAGACCAGGTGTCCGATTAACGCACCGTCTATCACGTTTGGATCCTTAATATGTGTCGGAACTATAGGGTAAATCAAGTCAGGACTTTGTGATAGTCAATTTATCGACACTTGGCTCGAGGAGTGGATCCTCCTGGAATCGAGCGTGCTATGTGCGGGAACCCTAGGGCTAGCTGTGACGATACTGTACCAGGATACTCCATGGGTTCGACAACAATGACTATTGTACCGGAATGCTCCATGGGTTCAAGAGTGATGACAACTGTACTGGAATCCTCTGTGATTTTGACAGCGATGACTACTGTACTGAGATCCTTCATGGGTCCGACAGTTCTGACTTCTATTCCTGTATCCTGTGTGGGTCTGACAGAATAGAAGGTCCTGAATCCTGTGTGGGTCCAACAGCTTAGCTCTTCATGTATCCTATGTGGGTCCAACTACTTAGATGAATCAGTGACTACATTGGATCATCTCTATCACTCTTCAAAATATTTATACCTTTGTGAGTTGTGTTATATCTTTCATCCATTACCATCATGGTGAATGACATTAATTCTTTTGTGGAATATTTTGAGCTAGGGCTCGAGTGTTGGAGACGGACTATGATTGATAACTTAGGTATATGTATGGGAATATACCTAATTAGGTATGGTCAATACTTCATGATTTTGTCTTTATACTGTGGTTTATCATTTGTGGATTCTGGGAGACCTTCGGGGGTCTCAGGGTCCCCTATTGGGTATTGTTATACTCACCCCTGCACGGGTTTCGCCTACACCTTGTTGTGTTCTGTGCAGACGATGGTCAGCAGTGATTGTGGCTGAGGGAGACAGACGGGAGGTTGCTCGATGATGGACTAGAAGGGGCTTACCATAGGGATGAGTTGTTCGAATTATGTACCAACTCTTCTGGTAGGATTCCCCGGTGGACGATCCATGAGTTGTTTTCCCTTTTAACTTATAATTGTACTTGTTGTTATATTGGGTTTGTATTCTGGCCCACATACTTTCCACACACATATATTTTCTATATTAGTACTTTTTTATCCCACTTCTTGTTTTCGGACTGTCTGCATTACATGATTAAAGTCAATGCCTTCCCTTTTTATCAGGACTATGCCTTTAGTGCCAGTCACCAGCCCCTGGCCTATGGAAGGCAGGCTTGGGGTAGTCACGGCATGGGCCCCGAGGACGGGTCATGACAAATTGGTATCAAAGTAGAAATTTCTAAAGAATAACAAAAGAATATGATCTATCTTACTGTGAAGCAATAGTTTTAAGAGTATTGAGTGTGGTTTTTAGTCCCGAGAGTCCAGTTTTGGTGTGGCGGTTGACCTATCCATACACCAGGACCTTGACTTCGGATTTCTAACTCAGTGCACGAAAACACTAATTGCGAGTTTGTTTTCATGAGTCTCCTTGTAAAATATTTGAGTTATATCACCAGGTATAACTTATTGAAAATGGAACACCAGTTCCTTATCAGGATGTCGCTGCATAGACATCTGACTAGGGTTTCCGAGAGAGTACACGATGACGGCCCATCGAGCGATGAGGCTCTGCTTTAGGGCCCTCTTACTATGATGGCACCATTGGGTGGTGTACCAGCACCACCACCATCCATTGGGTAGCAGATTAAACAATCCACATTGGAGGATAGTGCATGCCGACTGAGCGTGTTGCATGATTTCTAGTGGAAGAGGCCTCTGAGGTTTCGAGGCGAGACAGATTTCAATACATCATAGGACAGGATGGAGGAAATTACTAGAGTTTTATGCCTAGTGGAGACACATGTAGAGTAGATTTTGATCTTATCTACTAATCTTCATCAGTGAGTGATCATAAGGACGGTCTGCATAGTGATGAGGTTTCTGTACATGGACCGTTTTACGAGATGGTACCTTCGGGTGGTGTGCCAACTATATCACAACCTGTTGGTCAGTTAACACTACTGGTGGTATCGGTAGAGGACACTTGTAGGCTTAGTTCCTTACATGTGATTCAACACTAGATATCCATCATGTTCTGAGGAAATCTTGACCCACATGCGGCTAAGGACTGGCTTGAGGAGGTGGTTGAGAGATTTCTAGAGCTTATACAGCTTCAGCAAGACGACCTGTTGGTAGCTGAGTATTCATCGAGGCATACCGATCATTCCTAGTACTCGATGAATACGATAAGATTAGTGATTTAGAGATCAGAACTCTAATCAAGGAGTTTTTAAGGATATCTGAGCCATAACTTTTTCCTCTATGCATTCTTACTTATGTTAGGGTTCTAGAGAGAACCTTTGTGGTTGAATTTTTATTTCCTGAGCGGATACAACTAGTGAATGTTAGCAGTTGGAAAGCATGAAACTAGCTCCAGTCTCAAATAATTGAGTGTGTAGAATGTTTCTAGAAGTGTAAGTGTTAAGGACAGATGAATCTACAGGGCAGCAGATGTGGAATAAGAGCTAGGAGAGAAGCCCGAGGTGGTGAAAATTTCGACATGTTACAACCATCAACCTTTGTAGTCCACACTAGGCTCAGGGAGCTAGAGGTCATGGGAATATAATAGCTACATGTGGTCAAGGAGTGTGACCCAATGGATCTATGAATGATTTGAGGATTGTTATGTGTCCACTACTAGCTTCCATATCAATAGACATAGATACAAATCATTCCTTCCTTCCATGAATCTTGTCCCAGACCTAGAGTTTCTGGTAAAGACATTGACTTGACCCTCACGTCTAGAGATACATTTGAGAGGAGACTCGAAAATCACACTTATTTCGATAGTGTGATCTGACCCTTGAGGATAGATTTTCGGTTGGTTCTTTTTGGTGGCATCATCGAGGCCTTACGACATTAGTTTGGGTATAAACTAGGCAACCACAGTTCATACACCGATTGACTGTATTAAGAAAAAAGGTTATATTTTGACAAAAACATTGGGATGAGGTTTTTCTTCAATGACTAAAAAGAAAACCCAGATGGCACCGGTTAAACTCAGGCATAGGAGGGTGTAGCTGATCGCTCTTGAGTCAGCTAGCCTTACCCTCATGGCAGCATGAGAATTGAGTTTTCAATTCCCAACAGGAGTGTCAGAACATGGGGAAATCTTTTCAAAAGATCATTCCAAGATAACCCCCCCCCCCCCACGGGGGGGATGTCTGCTTTAGCAAGAGTTGCGGTAGATCCAGTGAAGATTGAAGTGGCACTTTCTTGGGAGCCACCCAGGAGTGTGACAGAGGTACAATGTTTCTTGGGTTCGGCAAGATACTATCAGAGACTCATTCCAGACTTATCCAGAAATGGAGCAGCCTATCTACAGTCTCATACAGTCACTCATTCACTTCTTCAGTATGTTAGGGAGGTGCAGCGTGGGGATGATGACTGTGAGACACGACGTACTCAGATATCCACAGGGCATGCACCTACTGAATTTTGTGAAGGTGGGGAGAACATCATTCTCTTCAGAGGACGTACCATGGTACCTGTTTTAATTAATGAGTAAGTGTTGATGGAGTAACACATGTCTCCTTTAGCAGTAAATCCAATAGTGTTGATGATGTATCAGGACCTCCGACGACAACACTATTGGCCAGGCATGAAGAAGGTAGTAATAGATTTTGTCTCAAGGTGCCTCACTTTTCACCAAGTAAGGTGGACCACCATGTTCTATCAGGTTTTTTAGCCCTTAGAGGCCCCAAATTGGAAGTGGGATGAGATATCCATGGATTTAGTGACAGGACTTCCAAGTACATCTAGAGGACATGACTCTATTTGGGTGATTATCGACCGACTCACCATGTCAGCACACATCCTACCGATCAGAGAGCAGGGCTCGGTAGTGTGCTTGGGATGCCTATACCTACATGAGATTGTATGGATTCTTGTTGTGAAATCAACGATCGTCTCCTATCGAGTTGCTCATTTCACTTCCTGGATATGGAAAGGGTTGCATTAGGCTTTCGGGACACATATTCTCTTGAGAACCACCTTCCATCCTCAGACAGATGGTCAGACGGAGTGGACCTTTCAGACTCTCGAGGACATGATATATGCATGCATCCTCGACTTCGGCCACATATGGGAGGATCACTTACCATTGGTGGAGTTTGAATATAAAAACATCTACCACTACACCATTGGGATGGAACCTTATGAGGAATTGTACAGTAGACCTTGCAGATCGCCTCTGTGCTGGACTGACCCTGGGGAGTCAGCACTTGTTGGGCCATAGATGGTGCAGGCTACGATGAAGAAGGTTCAAATCATCCAGGAGAAGATAAAGACTACACAGAGCAGACCGAAGTCCTTTGATGATAGGAGAGGGAGACCACTAGAGTTCGAGGATGGTGACCACTTATTTCTATGTGTGTCACCTTGACAAGGACTACTGAGATTTGGCCGAGGAAGAAAGTTATCTTCACAAATCATCGGACTTTTTCAGGTCCTCAGCAAGGTAGGAAACGTGGCTTACTGCTTGAATCTTCCACCTCAGATGCACCGGGTGCACGACATCTTCGAAGTATCTCAGCTGAGGTGATATGTGCACGACATGTCCCACATCATCAACCACGGGGAGAAGAATATCGATGATGGGGAGACATTCAAGGAGGTTCCAGTGGAGATTGAGGATTGAAAGGAGTGGGTCCTACATGGATGGTCGATACCTCTGATGCGCATTCTTTGGCAGCACATAAACCTCCAGGAGAGAACATGGGAGAGGGAGGCTCAAATACGTGCTCAGTACCCCCATTAGTTTCCTTAGTGTGAGTTGTAGCTTAAGAGGACATAAATCCCTAAGGTGGGGAGAATATAAAGACCTAGAAATTCTTTGGAAATTCTTTTCATAAATACATGGGAATTTACGAGTCTGTAGTTTTTGATGGCACGTGATTCCGAGGCCCGGTGTTCCCGGAATGATTCGTCCAAGTTTTGTTAAGCATAAATTAACGCGCGTAAGATGTTTTACTAAAAAAGTTTAATAAATCTTAAATAGTTACTCAGATCAAAAATCTGATGGCACCTTTGCGCTCAGGATGGCGAGTTTACCCCAAGTGCGATTTATGTTTAGTCGGCGCGGGCCTCCTGTGAGAAATCCCTAAAATGGCATAACCGTATATAAAATAATTAAATAAAATATTTTATTTTTCAAATTATTATAACTCACAAACGGTATCATAGATAAAAAATCCGATACCACAGATGAACTCATGAGGCCATGCTTTATTTAAGCAGATACTAACTTTGGCCAGCGCGGGCCACCAAAAAAATTTAGTTTTTGGATTCAAATAAAATAATTAAGTGACAATTATTTTATTGTAAAATTCATAATTTATAAATGGTAATTTTGATTGAAAATCCTAGAGTACCGTTGGGTTATTTGGGGTGTGTATCACATAGGAAAATCTTATCGTCAACTGGTGCGTGTCGAGGGTGAATGATAATATATTTATGATGTTTTGTTCGGGTACGTTCAGTAATAATACAAGCAGGATTTTATAGCTTTTGAACATCTGCTCGGAATTGAAATCTGAGGACACCGTTGAACTCGTAGTGCCGATATTTTCTTAAGGATACCTTCACTGTAGTTTTGTTTTATTTAGGTTGGAAGTTAATTTTTAGGGTTTCTAATTAAATTAAATAAAAATATATCTTTCATATTTTTATTTGAATGGTGGTTTGATCCTCCAAGGAGATGTTGGAGGTGGGGCCCACCAACTCATAACCTCCCATGGGAGGATATTATTTTGTGGGGACCACATGAGCTCAAGCATCCCTTAAAAACCCTTTATCCCCTTGAGTTTCCCATTAATGGGGATAACTCTTGCTCTACTCTCATAATGGTGCCAAACCCCTCTTCATTAATTGAAACTCTCCACCTCCCTTGTTTTGAATATTGAATCCATTCCTCCTCATTAAATTAAATATGTTGTCACATTTAATTAACGTCAAATCTTGTGTCATTGTGCCATAAAAATAATAGAGAACTTCCTCCATTATTTTGGCTTAGCTTTCTTTGGTATAAACTAGGGAGGATCCTTGGAGAATTATTCTCTCCAATGAAGAATGACACTTCCTTCAACCGAAGAACGTGAAGAACACAAGCGACGTCCTCCGTTCTTCGACATCTTCCTTATACGTCTTCTTCTTTCTCCTACCAGAACAATGTAGGGAAGACGCCATCCATGAAGAGAATTGACAACGACGACGTCATATTCTCCCGACGTCAACGGAATGACGTCGCCTTCTCGCGACCCTGCTGAGCAGACACCGATTACAAGGTATGGGGAATTGATTATTTTAAAATATGAATAATACCCTCGTTCTTCGATGTTTATTTTGGTTGATGGTGGCCAGTTTTTATCACCTAATGTGGATGGCTTGGGCTGAACAAACACGGCCCGACGTCCCTCCATTTATTCTTGTTCGGGTGATGTCGGAGGCGGAGCCGGAGGGGAGAGGTTCCATCGCAACGCACTAGAGAAGAACCGTGGTGGACGAAAGAGGTGTGAAGCCATCACGCTACGCCTCCTGAGGAATGGAACCACGACCATGGAGGGACACGAAAATGGGGTGTGTCACCAATGTGTCGAACCGGAGAGGAACCGCAGTCGGGAGGGCCGCTACA
The DNA here is from genome assembly GCA_963277665.1 of Viscum album. Classification (NCBI taxonomy): domain Eukaryota; kingdom Viridiplantae; phylum Streptophyta; class Magnoliopsida; order Santalales; family Viscaceae; genus Viscum; species Viscum album. The sequence continues at coordinate 603,187,385 of OY728128.1, forward strand.
GATGGAGAAGCGTGGTGTCATCATGCCGTGGTTATGAAAACCATGCTTTTATTACAAACTTATACATGATTTATTACATAAAACCTCACTTGATACAAAAAATAATATTGAGATGTTTGGTGTCTTTGGGGCTTAGGACCATTACATAAAAACTTAAAACCTGAAATACATCATCTTTATTGAAAACTTCCTTCACATGACCAATACATTCCCTCATACTTAGCATTGCATGGGATAACCTGAGGACATGCATAAGAAAAGGGTGAGCTATAAAGCCCAGTAAGGGAGTACACATGGAATAACATGAGGATTAAAATACATGTTAGACAATAGGCATATCAATAGAGCATATAAGAAACATGAACATAAAGGCATGACAAAGCATGATAATCATAACATGGAAATGTGGCAACAACACTTAACATGGAATTAGCATGAGCCAAGGCTCATTGCGCATGGTGCATGAGTAAATCCTCATTGAACATAAATCAAGATTAAACCCTCGTTGCACTTGAATTAGCATGAGTCAACACTCATTGCACATGACGTATCATGATACTATACTTTACCCAATGCATTGGAGCGCTATAAGGGTGAACCCTTCTTAAACATTTCATTTCATGCATAAGTGTGCCACATGGATCATAAACCATTAATTCATAAAACATAATAATTTATTCCACGATAAAGGAATGTGGAATTCATACATGAAAATTTTTAATAAAAAAGTAAAGGTGCATAAATGTGGATACCCTTGATGAAGAAATGGCCATGGTATCCACTACACAATGGAATTGGCTTAGAAAATTGGTGTGATTTCGGCAGCGTAACGACATGACATAAGAATACATAAAAAATGGATGATGAGAGAGAAAGGGGTTCCTCATCATATTTACATGTAATGGACAGTATGGAGGTCATATAGATACATATCCCAACAATTTTAATGGAATTTAGATTCATGATACAAAATTATTTCTTGAATGTAAAAGAAGAGAGAGAAGTTCCTTTCGAAATTTCGGCATTGTAACGGGTGTACATGGGAAGCATTTAATGAAAGAGAAAGGGGTCTCCAATCATTCAAACAATAAGAGGGTAGTATGGGGAGGGGAGAAACCATACCCCAACATTCATAATTGAAATTAAAATGGTAATACAGCTTAAAGAAAATTGACAAAAATGCAAAAGAAAGAAAAAACCCTTACTTGGAAATGTGCTTCCAATGGCTAGAGAGAGGCTTGTGAGAGGATTCTTGGGAGCATGAGGTACCTTGGGAGGATTCTAGAGAGATTAGGGCAGATTTTGGTCCAACTATAAAGGCATTGAGTGGGGAGGAAGTGGGATCTTGGGTGGGTTTATATAGGAAAGGTGATGAGATTCTTTATTATTTAGGTTTGAGACCCCTTATATTAAGTTAATCCAAACCACAAACCATCCCATAGTTTTTGCCCATGGTTTTTGGAAAAGGGAATAGGAAAAAAAATATTTTATAAGTCCAAAGTCCGAACTTCTGAAAATATTAGGGTTGCTTATGTGGAGGTGAGTCACACTCCCATGGAAATTAATTTAAAAAGGCAAAGTGTTGAATAGGTCATGAGGGGTCCATTAATGCTTTGAAAAGTAAGTTAAACAAACCCAAAATCACTATATATTAATTTTAAAACATATATTTGCCGAAAATAAAGATAATAGTATTTTACTAAATCAATATTAGGTCATTATGATGTCATAAAACACATTATATATTTAAAGGGTATTTAATATTTACTCAAAAATTTGACTGTCTCAGAAAATTATGAAAATTTCACCATTGGATAATTTCGACATCCTGATTCAAAAAATAACATTTATTTTATCAAAATAATTTTATAAATATGTTAATTTTCACTTTAAAATAAAAACCGACATTAATAAAAAATTCAGAGGTTTGGACAGAAATGGCTTTCAAACCTTAATAAAAATTATAATTTCATTCATAAAATTATAAGATCGTTTATATTTAATAAAAATTAATTTAATAATAATAATAATATTTTATTAAAATATTATTTAATTTAAAAATCCCTTATTTTAATAAAATATAATTCTAAGTTAAATAATAACAGAAAACACTATTTGTACTTTAAAAACTATTTACAATGTTTCAAAAATGACTAGAAATTATATTCATTATTATATACAAAAAAAATAATGTACATGAACATAGTACTACTTATTTGTTACGTAACCCCATAAAAAGATGCATAAGACCTAAGGGTACGGTGTGCGATGGTGACAGACTCTTGGGTTGGTTAGAATAACATCGCTCGAGTGGTAATTTCAATCAACTTCCACTTTTCCGGTAGATAGTCACATTCGTGCTTGACAAAATAAAGCTCATCATGGGCTTGGTCAAGGGCGAAGCCCAAAGACACCACCTCTTTTCTGAGCTCTGACAAATGGGCTTCATACGGAGAAATTCTACTGGACGAGGCCATCGCTTCTTTAGTCTAAGTAAAATTGGATGTGTGAAAGCCCTATATTTATACTTATCATGTGATCCCTGTTCAACGGCTATATTAGCAACGGTAAAAATTCATAACAAAAAACCAATGAAGTAGACATTTTATATAATCATAAAGAGATATTTAATTAGATCAAGACGGATTTCCATTATTGAATCACTGGGTCGTTACAGTGGTGGAGGTGCGGTGGTGGTCGGTCCGGCCGACCACTGTGGAGCCGGACACACGGGACCACCCGGGTCCTACAACCCCTAAACCAGCGCAGGGATCTGGTTCTATTCAACGAACCGGGGAGTGGCGTGGCACGCCCTCCCTCACGTGGCTAGATGGGATACCCCGGGCCGGGCCGGCTAGGCTGGGCCGCCCCTCAGTCAGGTCGCCAGGGTCGGGCTGCCCATAGGTCGGGCCGCCACAGGCCGGGCCGCCCACTCGAGCCGAGCCGAGCCGCCCACTCAGGCCACCCACTTGGGTCGGGATGAGCACTCGGGTCGGGGCTGCACCCGTGGACTGGGTCAGACCCCGGTTCGGACCAGGTAATGTTGGGTTGGTTCGACTCGGTCAAACCGGATCAGTACCCGCTAAGGACATTTTCACCTATTCGCCCCTATCATGGGCTTCGGTTGTCCGATTGACAAATTTCCTGCAGCGTTGGAATTCATGGAGGGAGACGATTCTTTTGGAATACTCCACTTGATGTTCGGACACAGTTGGGGTACATTCAGGTTGGTTTGAGACTAGAAACCAACTGGGCCCCTAGAACCGAAATGCCAATAACAGACATACCATGCATCAGATTGAAGCACCGTCTACCGCGTTGGGTTTCTTATAATTAGACGGAACTACGGGATACTTCAACTCAGGAAGTTATGATAGTTTATGTAGAAACACTTTGCTCGAGGTGGGGACCCTCCCGGAATCGAGCGTGCTGTGTGCGGGAAACCTAGGCTGGTTGCGATGATACTGTACCAGGAACCTCATTGGGTTCGACATGGATGATTACTGTACCAGAATCCTCTGTGGGTTCGACAGTGATGACTGCTGTATCAGAATTCACCATGGGTTCGACAACGATTACGACTATACCAGGGTCCTCTGTGGGTCTGACAGTTCTGACTTATGTTCCGATATACTGTGTAGGTCCAACAGAATAGCTGGTCTTGTATCCTCTGTGGGTCCGACAACATAGATGGTCCTATATCCTGTATGGGTCCGACAGCTTAGATGAATCATTGACTACATCTGATCATCACTATCACTCTAAAAAAGATGTATACCTGTGTGATCTAAGTTATTTCATTCAACCATTATCATCGCGGTGAATGACTTTACTTCCTTTATGGAACTGTTTGTGCATGGGCTTGAGAGTTAAAGCCGGACTGTGAAAGATATCTTAAGTATATGTGTGGGAATATACCTAATTAGGGATGGTTGATATATCATGATTTTATATTTGTACTGTGGTTTATCCTTTGTGGATCCCGGGAGACCATCGGGGGTCTTGAGGTCCCCTACTGAGTATTGGTATACTCAACCCTACACGGGCTCGCCCGAACCTTGTTGTGTTCAGTGCAGACGATGATCAACTGTGATTGAGGCTGAGGGCGATGGACTGGAAGATTCTCGGAGCTGGACTAGATTGGACGTACCACAGGGACGAGTTGTTCGAGTTTTGTACCTACCCTTCAGGTAGGATTCTCCGGTGGATGATCTAGGAGTAGTTTTCCCTTTTTACTTGTAATTGTACTTGTTGTTTAGTTGGGTTTGTATTCTGGCCCACTTACTTTCAGCACACATATCTTTTCTATATTAGTACTTGTTTTACCCATTTCTTGTTTTCAGACCGTGTGTGTTACAGTTCTAATGTCAATGCCTTCTCTTTTTATCGGGATTACACATTTAGTGCTAGTCGCTAGCACCTGGACTATAGAAGGTGGGCTTGGGGTATTTACGGCACGAGGCATGAGGACGGGTCATGACACTTTACAATATGATTTTATAGGCTTCAATATAAAATATTCATGACCTATTTCCTAACATATATCGTTATGGATAGTATTCCCCTTAATAATAGTTTTGAATGACCATATAAATTTACCAAGGAATTTACATGGGGAGTGAAATCCCAGGTGAATAGTAATGGTTGTTGTCATGTACATGGTTACCCCTAGTCAGGCTCAGACGTCTTGTTGGAGTTGTTAACCCATACACACCTATTACGAAACCAAATCCAATTGTATTATCTAGATAGGGATATATTTTTTTAATAAACCACAATCTATATAATTACAAAAATCTAGGGTTATTTTATTAAAATTAGTCTTATCCCTGAGAATTTATAAAGAGTTTCCTAATCCTAATACCTAAAATAACTTATATTTTTCTCTAATACCAACTATAACAACCCTTATCTTTATTTCAAATTAATTTCATACATATTTCATAATATTACACATAATAAAACATGAAATATTTATAAGTATATCATTTTTATTAATTAGGTACAAATCATAACATTTTTAACTTGGGATATTAAAAAATTATTGAAAACATCTTAACATGCTTCTAAAATTCCATGGCTGTTTAAAACTATGTTGGATAACATTTGAAAAAACATAAGAAATGGGTGATATATAAAGCAGATTAAGGGAATAAACAAGACATAAAATTTTTCTTATAATACAATTTAGTCAATAGTAATATCAGTGGGGCTTAAAAGATACATGAATAACAAGGCATTAATGAACATGATCACCATAATATGGGAATTGTGTAAGCAACTTAAATCACTGAATCATAAACATATGTCATGGATAAACTACAAAAGAAATCATGGAATAAAAATAAAATAAAGAAATATAGTTCACTTACTATCCCAAAATAATGTGTCATGAAACAAAACATTAACCTCTTCATTGGAGTGCTATCTGGGCATACCCTTCATATTCATTATATTTTCATTCTTAAGTCTTCCACATAGATCATACCACAAGTATTCATTAATCATTATCATTTTTCAATGATAAATAAATGAAGAATATATAAATTAATGTCTCCATTAAATATCTATATGTTCATAATTTTTAATTCCTTTTATAGAAAAATGGGCATGGTATTCACTACACCATAGTTTTGGCATGGAAAATTGCAGTGAAATTTTAGCAGCATAACGACATTACAAAAAGAATTCCTAAAACAGATTAGTGAGAGATAAATGGGTATATATTAATTATACCTGAATTATATATAAAGGGGAATAAGGAATAACATATCCCATTATAAGGAAATAATGATGAAATATATATGGTTAAAAATATACTTGAAGAAACGGGATAAAGGAAAATATCCCATATGAAATTTTGGCATGGTAACAGGTGTATAGAAAGGATCATGGGAGAATTACTTAGAGTTAAAAGGGGATTATCATAAATTATAAAATAAATTTATAGTAAGGGGAATATTAAAGAATATATCCCAAAAAAATTAATCAGAATTTATTTTTGATAATATAAAAGGATTTCTTGAATGGAAATGAAAATAGAAAAATCAATTATATAATTTCGCCATCGAAATAGCTTAGGTGATTCTCAAAATGAGAGATAATTATTGATACCTATTTTAAATATCATTTCTATTATATTAGGTATTGTCTATTTATAAATTACATAATAATCAATTGCAATTAGGATGGAAAATTCAAAAGAAGGTTCCTAAATTGAATGAAGGATAGCAAGGTCGCTTACTTGAGTGTGTGACACAAAAAGGTTGGGAGGGAATTCTTGAGAACATAATGTCACCATGGGAGGATTATTTAGAGTTCAGGGAAGTGTATAGATTCACTCTATTAAGTTTTAGTGTAGATAAATTATAGCTTGGGTGGGTTTATATAGAAAATCAGGGGGTTTCATTATTATTTAGGTTTTACACTCTACATATTAAAATATCCAAAACCACAAACCATATCATCATTTTTCCACATTGTTTCACACAAATAGGATTTTTATTATTATTTTATAGTTACATTTCTAAACATAATAAAATAATTCAATTTATTATGTGGAGTTAAGTCACACTCTTAATGAAATTATTTTAAAACCATAAAATATATTATAGGTTTTGGAAGGGTCATAAAGTATATACCAATCAAATCAATTGAACATAAAATCACATTATTTTAAATGGAAATAATTTATTTGGTTGGGTATCCCTTTTATAGTAATTATAACATCACTTTGGGTCATTATGATGTCATAAAACACAAAGATTATTTATATGATATTTAATTTTTACATTGCAATTATATTTTCACAAAAAGATATGAAAAATTAATAGTTGGATAATATAGAAATTATAATTCCAAAAATAATATTTATTTAATCTAAATAATTTAAAAAATATTTGAATTTTTATTTTTAAAATAATATCCAATATTTATTGAAAATATTGTGTTTTTCACAATAAATGTTTTCAAAGCATTATAAAAATGACATTGTATTCATAAAAATAATACGATAATTTATATTAAATAAAAAAAATTAATAATATAATTTTATTAAAATTTTATTTAACTTAAAAAATAATTAATTCATCAAAATAAATATCTTAATTTAATTAGAATATTATCTAAAAATACTATTTTTTTATTGAAATAGAATATATTTTTTTCAATTGAATTATATAATAATTTATGAAGGAAAAAAATATAATCAAAATTCAAATTCAATTGAAAATGAAATATTTTTAATATTATGGTTACTTAGTATGTAGTATTTTTTAAATTATCTTCACACTTAATTAACCAATTTTCCTTTCACTATGGTAATTATCATTTACTATATTTACTATTCATATTGTCAACAAGATAAGTTGGAATTATTATATAATATTAATTATGATTTTTCAGCATATGGAATCGATTTTAAAATATTCAATTTATATGGTTCTGAAAATTTAGTTTTATAATAAACCCCAGAAGCATAATGAAAATTAGTTTTTCTAAAAAAACATTTTTAAGGAAAATGTGATTACAATATTACTATATGACTATCAATAATAATTATATGAATTTATATAAATTAATATAGATATATAATCTTACTATTTATTTTATATCATTTCTCATTTGGAGTTATCCAGAATAATTAAAATTGATATACATTATGGATTTTATAAAATATTTGATAAAAATATATTTTTAATCCTAAAAATAAACTCATACTAAAATATTATATAAATATTATTAAAATGAAATTAATTGGATTAAGTATATATAAATAATACTTCTTTTACATTGAAATCAAATAAAATTATTCATTATTCATTACAATTAAAAAAATTCAAATGAAATGATAAATTTACAAAAAATGGAAAATTAAAATACTCACTGAAAATTATATATGTTCTTAAAAAACAAAAAAAGTAACTCAAAGTTAATTTTGATATTATAATATCAAAACATTAGATCATTTTCTCAAATATAAATTTTAAGCTTCCAGAAAATAATTATAATATTTTTTTATAAAAGAAAAAAATATTTTTTGAATACAACATGTTTTAAATATTGAGTGGACAATACCAGAAATTGTATTTGTATTTAATAATAATTATATAGATAATATTTTAATAATAATGTATTCAATCATAATTATATAAATTAATTTAATGTAAGCTTAAAATGGTCATATTTAAATAGTCATTGATTTTTTGGATTTAGTGTAGCGTATCACATATGCAATTGAACATAATTTTTCTATTTTATAACTCTAGGTGTTTCAAATGGTTTATTCATACTGAGGTAGATTTTTTATTTTTTGTGTATTTTGAGAAGTCCATTGGTAATTATAGTTTGTTTTGAAGTGTGGTTTTGACAAGGTGTAATAATATCCTCGAGAGGTATCTCATTGAATGATTTTAGAGGTATTCAATATTTTACTTTTTGGGATAATTTTGAATATTGAGTTTGAGAATATTTTATATGTTATTTTTTAATGGATATTATATTATATATTGCTATTTTGTTGGAATTATACTGTTATAGGATTTGAAAGGTGGTTTTCAGGTTCATGGGAGTGTATTAGAGGAAATTCCAGGATCCACTACCAAATTTGTCAAGGCATCAGTGTGAGGCTTGGAGGTTGTGCCATAATGGTGAACTCTATAGTTTATCAAGTCATTGAAGGTGCGTTTATTGAAACTAAAAATGTTAGGGGTTGTAACGCCTCGACCCCAGTTACCCAAATGTAACAACCCAGATAAATTAATTAATTAAAAAATTATAATTTTAATAATTGTATAATTTTGTTTTATAAAACAATGAGATTTAATTTAATTAAAATTAAATTTGTATACTTTTATAATTTTTTATAATGTCACTTTTTAAATACATGTTGATGTAATATAAATTAATTATATGAAATTTAGTATCTCAAAAAGACATTTTCTTATATATAATTTTAATAAATAAATATAATTTAAGTAAATATTAAACTTAACATATTTTGATTAAAATAAAGGTATTATTATTTTCATTATACTGTGAAGAAGTTTTATACTTGTAATTTATTTTTATAATTTTATGTTAACATATAAAATCATATATATGTTTCAAATATAAAATAAAGAAATAAAATTATGTTTTGAACTTATGATAACTATGCGTAAAAAAACAATAATAATAAATGCATTGGAATTAAAAAAATGAATATAGATCTTTATATATATATATATATATATATATATATCGAGGTGATATATATAATAATATAATTGTTTTAATTAAAAAAATTAAATGATAGAAGGAAAATTGAATTAGGGTTTTTCATGGGGGAGAAACGCGATTTGAAGTTCGAAAGAATAAATCGTGCAGCGAGAGCTCCGTCTCTAGGTATCGCGGACAATGATGGTCCAGTGCGAGGTTGTGAGTATGAATGGAGGCAAATCAAACTTTGGTTTGACCAAGGGAATAGTCGTTTGAGGAGTCGCGACCGACACTGGATAGTGGTCCGTCTATAGATGTGAGGTCGAGTGGAGGGAGTGAGATTGTTTGATGCTGAGGGTTTCAAATTTGTTAATAGGCGTGCTGAATCGAGGTCGAAATCCGAGCAGTATGATTTGGAACGAAATGAGAGTTGAATCCAAGTGAGGTATGTGGATCTAAATCTGAGTCGCGTGAATGAGATTTGGGGAAATCGTTGCTCAGTTCTTGGAGATGTTCTTCCTGTCGTGTATATTTGCATGTAAGTGTAGTTTATTCAACTTTTTGGTATCGAAAGAAGATTTTTAGACTCGTTTGCAGTGTATTAACTCACATATTCTTCGTTATCAATTGAATTTTTCTTCTCTGGATGTTGACAGATAACTATTACCTATATTTTTATGATTTTTGAGCAAGGAAGAGGGAAAAGAACTGTTTTACATCTTTTCTTCAAGCACGAGGATCCATGTTTTAGTTCTACCAAAAATAAATATTATGTTGTCCCCTGCTCATGTTTTTTTGGTAAGGGTTTTCTTATATCAGTTATGTCAAATTAATTTTTTACACATATTATATTTTCACAACAAATCATTTTTTTCATATGTGTTTTCATTATATTAATAGTTTATTTTAATGGAGTTTTCTCCATTTGTCAATCTAAAAGACATCACAAATTATTTAGTTTTGTGTGTAAGGATTTATGTATAATTTCATTACAATTCGGTTATTATTGTTGTAAGAGAATTTTGATTATCGAATTTAACATTATAAGTTCTATTTTTGTGTAAAGGGTGTTTGATCCTTTAAAATTATAATCTCTATTTTTGTGGTTTCTAATTGTTTAAATAGTTTAATTCCATATTTCATACCTCTATGTTACCCAAATCTATACGTTAAACTCACAAAATGAATATGTTTGTATTTTCTTCATGCATGCTATACATAAATATACATATATATATTTATATTGAAGTGTTATTTTTTACACTTTGATTAAACCGTCCAAGTAACTAATTATTGGCGTGGGATACATGTGTATATGCTTATAAAACACATAAAAATATATAACAAATAATTTATTTAACGTTAAATATGATTGATTTCTAATTCTAGTTCCATGATATTGAACATTTTTATGTACTTCTCAAATTCATGTTCCTGAAAAACTTAAGTGCATACAATAGCATGATTTTATTTAATAAATTATTTTTCGGTGATTTTTGTGTGTACACATAATTATCCATTTTTTTTATTGATATTAACTATATGTTCACTATTGTGACCAATTTATCCCTTCTTGCATAAAATGAAATTTAATAATTATTTTCTTGAAATTTCAAGTACGTGGATGTTGATTTAGCTTCCATATATTTATGAAAAGTCATGCATCATGAGATTTCATCATACAAAGTTAAATACATAATTTTTAGTAAATATTATTATTTATTTGTTCCAAGTATGATTATAAATATATTTTTGAAACTAAAACACCAGTGAAAATTATATATTTGTAAAGAAAACTTAATTTTTTTTCGAAATATACAGGCACTCTTTCATTGTAAAAATAAAAGGTCATTGGGGAGTGAACCCATCCTTCACAAAGTGGGTAGGACCAAGACAGCCTTCGATGAATTAAGTTGCTTCAAAATGATGTTTTGTTTACATGAATTTTGCTTAATATTTTCCAAAGAAAATCACTGGAAAAGTTTTTTTCAATGTATAAATATTCTTTAAAAGGATTATATTATCTTATAAAGGGTATTTTACAAATGAATTTACAATTGAAATTTTTCAAATTTATTATTGAAAGGATATTTTTCGGAAACCGATTTATCAAAGGTTTTCAAAATCCCTTACTGAGAATCATTTGTGCTCACCCCATGTTTTGAAATGTTTTCACAAGTTTCTTAAGAGACTATCGTAGATGTCATCACTTATAGAGTTAGTGCGCGTGGAAGCATAGTGGAAAAATTAATTATTTTTGTTCAACATTGATAATGTATGGTGTTGTCTAATTCTCCAAAACCTAGGTCGGTAAAAGGTCCTCTTTTCTTTAAAAGTGTTGTGTAATTATTTTATCACTTTTATAAAAACAATTTACACAACATTTTTCAAGCACCAAGTCTGTAAGAGTGGGCTCGGGGCGTTATAATTGGTATCAGAGGCGTGGTCTAGAAAACTTTGGAGAATTGATGTTTTCCTTTGAGGAAAATAAAATCTACGCGGTAGAGTTTTTTTTAAACAATTATGTCCCCTTAGTGTTTCTCTAATTCTGAAAATGGGAATTAAGAATTTTCATAAGTCCGACAAAGGAATTTCGAGGGCGCAATTCTTATAAGGGGGGAATAATTTAACAACCCAGATAATTTAATTAATTAATAAATTATAATTTTAATAATTGTATAATTTTGTTTTATAAAACTATGAGATTTCATTTAATAAAAATTAAATTTGTTTAATTTTATTATTTTTCAACATGTCACTTTTTAAATACATGTTGATGTAATATAAATTAATTATATGAAATTTAGTATTTCGACAAGATATTTTCTGATATATAATTTTCATAAATAAATATAATTTAATTAAATATTAACCATAACATATTTTGATTAAAAGAAATGTAATATTATTTTCATTATACTATGAATATGTTTTATAATTGTAATTTGTTTTTAGAATGTTATGTTAACATATAAAATCATTTATATGTTTCAAATATAAACTGAAGCAATAAAATTATGTTTTGAACTTATGAAGATTATGCGTTAAAAAAAATTATAATAAATACATTGGAATTAAAAAAATTAAAATAGATCATTAAATATATATATATATATAACGAAGTGATATATATATTAATATAATTTTTTTAATTAAAAAATGTAAATTATAAAAGTAAAATTGAATTAGGGTTTTCCTTGGGGGAGAAACGCGATTTGATGTTTGAGAAAAAGAAATCGTGCAACCAGAGCTCCGTCTCCAGGTATCTTGGAAAATGAAGATCTCGCGCGAGGTTGCGAGTATGAATGGATGAAAATTGAACTTTGGTTAAACAAAGGGAATATTCATTCGAGGAGTCGCAACCGACACTGGATAGTGGTCCGCCTACAGATGCGAGGTCGAGTAGAGGGAGTGAGATTATTTGAATCAGTGGGTTTCAAATTTTTTTAGGTGTGCCGAATCGAGGTCAAAATCTGAGCAGTATGATTTGGAATGAAATGCGAGTTTAATACAAGTGAGGTATGTGGATCTAAATTTGAGTCACTTGAATGTCATTTTGGGAAATCATTGCTCGGTTTTTGGAGATCTTCTTCATGTCATCTATATTTTCATGTATGTGTAGTTTATTCAACTTTTTTGTATCGAAATAAGATTTTTAGACTCGTTTGCAGGGTATAAACTCACATTTTCATCGTTATCAATTCATTTTTTCTTCTATGGATGTTGACAGATTAGTATTAATTATATTTGTATGGGTTTTCTTAATAGAACTTTATCTTCTATCCTAATCTTGAACTGCGTTTTTGTCACATTGGCATCAATTTCGATCCATCCATCTTTATTTAATCTACCTTGGTGTGTAACCAGTTTGATCACATCCTCATATTAGTTTCAAATCAAAATAAAAGATAGATATCATTTATTTTTCATGTCTCCATATACAAAATTCAGTTATAAATGTCGCTTTCTGATCAGTTTCATGGATGACTATTTTTCCAGCCACTCAAACGTTTATTTTCAAAACATTAATTATTTTTTGTACTGACTTCTGATATCTCAGCTTGCTCAGCAATCATGGTATTTAAACCACACATTTTTTTGATTTATTTTATAAAAAAATGACTGTATAGCTATGGAACAACTATATAAAGTCTCACCTTCCCTCTCTATTAACTCACACATAAGTGAGAGAGATGAAAGGATGTTGATATAATTTTTTGAGCAAGGAAGAGGGAATAGACCTGTTTTACATCTTTTCATCGAGCACGATGATCCATGATTTAGTTCTGCAAAAAAGAAATCTTATGTTGTCCCCTGTTCATGTATTTTATGGTAAGGGTTTTCTTATATCTGTTATGTCAAATTATTTTTTTACCCAAATTATAGTTGCACAAAAAATCATTTATTTCATATGTGTTTTCTTTATATTAAAAGTTTATTTTAATGGAGTTTTCTCCATTTTTCAATCTAAAAGTCTTCACAAATAATTTAGTTTTGTGTGTAAGGATTTATGTTTAATTTCATTACAATTCAGTTATTATTGTAGTAATAGAATTTTGATTATCGAATTCAACTTTATATGTTCTATTTTTGTATAAACGGAGTTTGATCCTTTATAAATATAATCTCTATTTTTGTGGTTTCTATTTGCTTAAATATTTCAATTCCATATTTCGTACCTATATGTAACCCAAATCTATACATTAATCTCACAAAATGAATATGTTTGTATTTTCTTCATGCATTCTATACATAAATATACATATATATTTATATTGAAGTGTTATTTTTCACACATTGTTTAAACCGTCCAAGTAACTAATTATCGGTGTGTTATACATGTGTATATGATATTAAAACAGATGAACATATATAACAAATAATTTATTTAACGTTCAATATTATTGACTTATAATTCTATTTCTTTGATTGTGTACATTTTTATGTAATTCTTAAATTCATGTTCCTTAAAACACAAGTGCATAAAATAGCATGATTTTATTTAAGAAATGATGATTCGATAATTTTTGTGTGTACACATAATTATCCATTTTTATTGATTGATTTTAACTATATGTTAACTATTGTGACCAGTTTATACCATCATTCATAAAATAAAATTTAATAAATATTTTCAGGAGATTTCAAGTATGTAGATGTTGATTTAACTTCCATATATTTATGAAAAGTCATGCATCATGATATTTAATCATACAAAGTCAAATACATAATTTTTAGTAGAGATTATTACTTATTTGTTCCATGCATGATTATAAATAAATTTTCGAAACTAAAACACCAGTGAATTTTATATATATATAAAGAAAACTTAAAACGTTTTCGAAAGATAAAGGCGCTTGTTCATTGTAAAAATAGAAGGACATTGGGGATTGAACCCATACTTCACAAAGTGGGTAGGTGTAACGCCCCGACCCCAGCTACCCAGAGTCGGTGCATTACTTCGTAACATTGGCATGATCACAAAAGATCATGTCTCGAAAGACCGATTAGTTTAGTAGCCTTGGAAACACTAGATACATTCATAAGTCTTTCATTACATCAAAAAGTGAAAAACTACAATAACAAAGTCTCCATAGTCCACACTCATATCCTCTTCCGACTATCCCTGTAGGTCATTCATAAAATACTTCTTCACATCCTGGAAAATATTAAAACATTGAAAGGGGTGAGCTCAGATGCTCAGTAAGGATAACAATAATGCGGAAGCTTTCATAAATAAACATTAAAATTTAAGGCAATGTATAACTAAAACAAAAGCCTTTTAAACTTGAACTTCAACATAATATGGCAAAAGTAAAATGAGATAATGCCATTTACTTCTTCACATGGATATTCTACTGGTCGAATAATCACATGCAATATCAATAACCACTTTCATAATGATGGAATGCATAATGCCGGACTATCATAACCACGTAGTCAAGGCCTCGTGCCAAGACCACAAATAAGATTTTGTCAAGGCCTTGTGCCAAGACACTAGTTTGTCTCATGAGACCTGCCGATGCATCGAGGAGCTATAGCGGGCTCCACCCGTCACTTATTAAGTCCAATGCATTCCTCATATGAATAGGTTTAAACATATCATAAACCATAACATAATCGTATCTCATAAAACAGGCATAAAGGAAACATAACATTTCCACATTTCAATCACAAGATATAAATACAACACATTGATATAATAAAAATGCTTTCAAAACCATTTTCAATACCAAAATAAAAGAGAGTTAAAACTTTGTATTTATTTTTCATTAAAAAAAATGATGGCTTGAAGAGGAAGCCGGATCTCAAATAATGGTCACGGCGGCGGAGAAGTCGTTGTCGCCGCATAAGTACGGAAAGAAAAACATTCCCTTTTGTCGTTTAGTAAAACGCTTCGTATAAAAAAGATTCCTTTTGAATAAATGCAAAAGTCAAAGGGTTTTATACACCGTATAAAAGGAAAGTTGTGTATAAAGCCAAAATATGCCTCAATGAAAGGGGATAGAGACGAAGTCCTTAAAAAGATCATTTTTAAAAATAAAATAGATCTATTATGTGTATTCACTATAGGTACACATAAAGAAAGTAAAAATAAAAAAATAGGATATAATATCATGACATAATTTGAAAGTAGGAGATTAACCCAAAGAATGGAAGTTGGGTTAAGAAGTTCCCTTACCTCGTGTCTGACTTGACTCAACCGTTCTTTAACCTCCTGAATAATAAACTAGAGTTAATATATACCTTATTAAGAACCATTTTCAATTTCATTATCCTTATTATATCACTTATTACAATGATATGATCATTATGTAATTATTTAAGTTAATAACGGTCGTTTTGTCGATCTTTGGTACTTGAGTCAAAAATAAACTTCTTATAATTACAAGTTGTTCATGTGGTGAAATATCCATTATATCCGGAATTATATTCATGATGTAGATATCATATATATCATATATACAGTATATACATTCATTCATAATGTCACGTAACATTTAGAGGTAAGAAATGAAATGCACCGTTCATGGAGACGGTAAGCCGTACGTACGCATGAACGCTACTTTCATTTCAATTTCATATTTAATGGAAGTAAATCATAATGATATAAATGTATAATATAATTCCAGTATAATATAGTGTATAATACCATTTACTCCATCCTTTATACATCCCACATATGGCATTTACGATTCAAATCACTTTGAGGGGGCGGTAGTCCGCACTTCCTAAAATGAAATTATCGCGTTTTACCCATAATGGAAATCATAAAGTATGCCATAAATGAGAAATTCAGAAGCATAAGTAAAACAAAAACATATTATATATCATATATAAAAATAGTGACATCTTAATGGCCACCTTTGAAGGTGTTATATGAGTGTTGAACAATCATCGCTTCGTGAGGCAGAAATTCGCCATCCACAGAAACCGTATGTTCTTTAACCATTAGATGTAGGTGTGTGTAAGTGTAGCTCGAATCCTTCTTATAACAACATCCTAGTATATTGAGGATACTGGTGTTGTTACAAAAGAAATGAATAAAAAGAGTTTAGGGGGTTGGAGAAGAAAAATAAAACAAAACAACATTATAAAAGACATTACCTCAAAATCGGGTAACACTTTTTGATTTGAGCCAAAGGCTTCCTTGGGAAGAGTTCTGCCCAAAGTGAGGATTCTAGGAGTAAGAGAGGGATGTTGGGAGAGTATTTGGGCAGAGGTGGGCCGAGCCAAATGGCTTGAAGGTGTGAATAAGGTGGGAGAGGTGGGGGCCTTTTATAAGTGGAGAGGAGGGGCACTTTTGGAAAGTAATGAAATGTTACATTATTTCAAAATGCTTTTCGGATTCTAAAGGTCCCACATCTATATAATTCGAGGCTAAGGTGATAAGGTTTCGAAATATCTTCATCCAATAGGCTTTGGACAAGTGTAAGCCTCGGATTTTGCATTATCTTCTCATTTTATTTAAATCGTCAAATAATGATGTCATCGCTGCATCATTATTATGTCATAAATACATTAATTTATTTAATGTCTAAAAATTATAAAACAAATACTATGATGTAGGAAATCTTTTTAGCTTTCCAATGACTATTTATAATCAAAATTTGGACTTGTATAACCCCAATTAAAAATTGTTTTAGTAGAACAATTTATGTTAGTGTCATTTTCACTTTAACATTAAATAAAAACTAATTTATGTCATTTCCCAACAAAAGTGGATCCATGGGGTCCCCAAGTTAGGCCATGGCTTGTCTGGGTCGGCCATGACTCAACCAATGAGGTTGGGACATGTGTCTAGGTCATTTAATATTATTAAAGTATTATCTATACCTTAAACTACACTAATTACCACTAATCGCGATTAAGAACTTAATAAGTTACTATTCACCAAAAAATTATTATAATCTCATTGAACCACATTTTACTTCTTAATGACAACCATGTATGTCGGATTTTTGAAAATCAAATCACAGAAGTGGTAATATTTCATTTAAACGAAAAATCAGTTATTTAACTACCACTTAGTGGTTTCACTATTCATCAAAAATTGAAGTTTCTCAGAACAATGCCAAAATTTCATCCTAAGCTATAATTGATATTCCGAATTCAAAAATGATGTCAATTTTACAAAATTCCAAACATATAAGTTGCATTAATTAATTTTATAATTAATTCCCGCTGTTACGACAAATAGCGTGTTTTCAAGAAACAATTTATATCAAAAGATTGGCAATTGTTTATGTCCAAATTCAATGTTAAATTAATTCTAATGACCACCATTGGATAAAATGGTAAAAATATATTCTAATTATACATTAAATCCACTCAATAGTATAACTTATCACTATAATTTATTTTGATTAAAAAAGTTGTTTTAAGTATTTTTCACTATTCATAAAAAATTAGAAGTTCTCAGAAAAATACAAAAAATTCAACATAGGCTAATTTCGATATTACGAATACAAAAATGAAGTCCATTTTGAAATATAAAATTTCTATAATTTTAAAAAGTGGTTATTACTATTCATAACGGCTAGTTTGATTTGTCGCGATGTTTTAGAACTCGAAGTTGCGTACAATGCAAGCTATTGTATTATTGAATGAGAAGCGTATCATGGAAGCTCGGGGTGTTACATTCTCCCCTCCTTCAATAAATTGCGTCCTCGCAATTTGAAATTTTTCTTGGAAAATACAAGGTTGAAAAGAGAAAATACCTTTGAGGAAAACCCACATCGAAAATAAGGTTAATAAATATATAACATTAAAAGAAAGCAGGATAAGTACAAAGGTCACCCGATATAGCCCATTATAGGATTCTATGAAAATATGGATATGGAGGAGAAACAAACCATCAAGGTCTGATGGGGAGTTATAGAAAACAGGATTAGGAGAAAGTTTAACCACAAGAAAATCACAAACTTGTGATTGGTTAAACGGTCATTGAATCCCTAGTTGGAAAAGTTAACCGACAACATTTTTGTTTTAAGTTACCTTTTATAATGTTGAGGAATTTATTTAGGAGATTTACTAAGAACGTAAGGGAATATACATACTTGTTATGTATACTTTCATTCGTTAATAAATTTTTGCCACAAACCCATCTTTTACTCCAAATGGTAACGGAACTCAAAAATATTCTTTTTATCCTAATTGTATAAGGTTCCAAATATTAACACATACCATTTAGATTAGTAAAACTATTTTGTAATAACCAGGGACTTCCTGTAGGCTAGTGGTAGGAAATAAAGGCCTGTCGCACTTTGATTGTGGGTTCGATTCCTACAGCTTTGTCCGACGCGACGGTTTATTCCCCACCCTGCAGGTTGTCCTTTTCATAAAACTATAGTATTCCAAGAATAATCTCCAGAAAAATTTTTAACCTTAAATTTACTATCCAAGGTTCAACTTAATCCACTCCAACCTTTATAGTTATCCAAAATACCTTCATCCAGACTTTCTCTAAAAGGTCTCTAAATTCCAAAATCAATTGTAACATCAGATTCCCCAAACAAAGAAAAGTTTCTCTTATTGTCACATACTAAAAATATGATTACCTTAATCATATTAAAACCTTACTGAAATCAAAAAGTAATGCAGTACAATCCATATATATATATTACATTATTCTTATAACCAGAATATAATCCTTGAGTCCAAAAGCACCAATACATTAGTTATTCTGCTTCAACTGTAGTAATAGCATAAGATTGTCCTTGATCCCTTGTCCTTTTCTGAGGTAAGTTTCCTTGACGCTTAGGACATTCATTTGCATAATGACCCATTTCTCTACAATTGTAGCATTCAACTTTGACAGCCTCTTTCTTTCCCTTGCAATCACGTGCCTGGTGACCTTTTTCTCCACATTTATAACAGACTCCCATTCCTTTTAGGCAAGTACCAGGGTGATTCTTCCCACAATTATCACATAATGGAAAATCCTTCTTTCCCTTTTTCCCTTTATCTGTCTCTTGTTCCACCGTTCTCTTCTTCTCTTGCTTTACTTTGTTGTCATAAGACTTAGAGAATTCCTTTTCTGTCTTGATAGCACATGAGACTATATCTTCGTATGTTGAGAAAGATTGTGACACTAGAGCTCGACGGAGAAATGGTTTTAACCCATCAAAGAAACGATCAATCTTACTTCTTGGGTTACGTATATAATCTGCAGCATGCCTCGCTAACCTTGTAAAGTTAGCCTCATACTTTGCGACATTCTCATCCTCCTTTTGTCTCAGACTCAAAAATTGCCTTTCCATATCCGCTGGATGGTCTCGAGGTAAGTATTTTTCTAAGAACAGTTCTTTGAACTCCTGCCATTCCATGTTTGTTAATTCATCATCTTCCTTTGTGTTTTGAATTAGTGACCACCATTGATCGGCATCTCCAGTGAGGCGGTAAACTGCCATGACAACCTTCTCCCTTTCACTACTCCCCAAGGCATGGAATATTTTCTCTAAGGAATTTATCCATTGCTCAGCTACTGTAGGATTTTTACTCCCATTGAAGGTTGGCGGTTGTTGCCTCATGAAACGGTCTAGCATTGATCCTCCACGTTGCGGATCAGGGTGCTCCATACGAGTAAGGTTGTTATTCATAACCTGCGTGAGTTGTCCCAGTATGGTAATAAGTTGATCAGCACCAGTTGTATCTTCAGGTCCACAATAATTATCTTGAGCAGGATGGCAATCCCTACACGGAGTTCGTGCATTGATACAGTTTCCATTCCTTCTACTAGGCGCCATTTCTAAACAATGGCATAAACTAGATTAGTTTATGAATCAAAATACATAATTCCATACTTGTAAAATACTTAACATAAATTGAACTATTTATGGATATAATCCATATTCATAAAAAGGTTTTATTTGAGGAATTATATACTCATAACCGTTCATAGTGGTTTGTAAAGAAAATGAGAATTATCCTAAGCGTATCCCCCGGGAGTGTCGTAACCAAGAGTGCAGCAAGGCCCGTTGTCGTGCTCCAGTTCCCGTTCGAGTCTAGCTCAAAGCGGTGTTTTCGGGTTTTACCCCTAGGTACATTTGTGACAGAGCCGCCTCTACCTGCTCGTATCCAGACAGGGATGTATTGCTCGGAAAACTCATATCATCTCTATAATACCAAAATTCTAGGAAGTTCTTCTATACTAATCCTCGAAGCCTATCTTTGGGCTATGCGTTCTAATCAGAGTTTATCTACATCTAGCTTCCAAGGTTAGTACTAAACTGCCTCTGATACCAACTGTAACGCCCCGACCCCAGCTACCCAGAGTCGGTGCATTACTTCGTAACATTGGCATGATCACAAAAGATCAAGTCTCGAAAGACCGATTAGTTTAGTAGCCTTGGAAACACTAGATACATTCATAAGTCTTTCATTACATCAAAAAGTGAAAAACTACAATAACAAAGTCTCCATAGTCCACACTCATATCCTCTTCCGACTATCCCTGTAGGTCATTCATAAAATACTTCTTCACATCCTGGAAAATATTAAAACATTGAAAGGGGTGAGCTCAGATGCTCAGTAAGGATAACAATAATGCGGAAGCTTTCATAAATAAACATTAAAATTTAAGGCAATGTATAACTAAAACAAAAGCCTTTTAAACTTGAACTTCAACATAATATGGCAAAAGTAAAATGAGATAATGCCATTTACTTCTTCACATGGATATTCTACTGGTCGAATAATCACATGCAATATCAATAACCACTTTCATAATGATGGAATGCATAATGCCAGACTATCATAACCACGTAGTCAAGGCCTCGTGCCAAGACCACAAATAAGATTTTGTCAAGGCCTTGTGCCAAGACACTAGTTTGTCTCATGAGACCTGCCGATGCATCGAGGAGCTATAGCGGGCTCCACCCGTCACTTATTAAGTCCAATGCATTCCTCATATGAATAGGTTTAAACATATCATAAACCATAACATAATCGTATCTCATAAAACAGGCATAAAGGAAACATAACATTTCCACATTTCAATCACAAGATATAAATACAACACATTGATATAATAAAAATGCTTTCAAAACCATTTTCAATACCAAAATAAAAGAGAGTTAAAACTTTGTATTTATTTTTCATTAAAAAAAATGAAGGCTTGAAGAGGAAGCCGGATCTCAAATAATGGTCACGGCGGCGGAGAAGTCGTTGTCGCCGCATAAGTACGGAAATAAAAACATTCCCTTTTGTCGTTTAGTAAAACGCTTCGTATAAAAAAGATTCCTTTTGAATAAATGCAAAAGTCAAAGGGTTTTATACACCGTATAAAAGGAAAGTTGTGTATAAAGCCAAAATATGCCTCAATGAAAGGGGATAGAGACGAAGTCCTTAAAAAGATCATTTTTAAAAATAAAATAGATCTATTATGTGTATTCACTATAGGTACACATAAAGAAAGTAAAAATAAAAAAATAGGATATAATATCATGACATAATTTGAAAGTAGGAGATTAACCCAAAGAATGGAAGTTGGGTTAAGAAGTTCCCTTACCTCGTGTCTGACTTGACTCAACCGTTCTTTAACCTCCTGAATAATAAACTAGAGTTAATATATACCTTATTAAGAACCATTTTCAATTTCATTATCCTTATTATATCACTTATTACAATGATATGAACATTATGTAATTATTTAAGTTAATAACGGTCGTTTTGTCGATCTTTGGTACTTGAGTCAAAAATAAACTTCTTATAATTACAAGTTGTTCATGTGGTGAAATATCCATTATATCCGGAATTATATTCATGATTTAGATATCATATATATCATATATACAGTATATACATTCATTCATAATGTCACGTAACATTTAGAGGTAAGAAATGAAATGCACCGTTCATGGAGACGGTAAGCCGTACGTACGCATGAACGCTACTTTCATTTCAATTTCATATTTAATGGAAGTAAATCATAATGATATAAATGTATAATATAATTCCAGTATAATATAGTGTATAATACCATTTACTCCATCCTTTATACATCCCACATATGGCATTTACGATTCAAATCACTTTGAGGGGGCGGTAGTCCGCACTTCCTAAAATGAAATTATCGCGTTTTACCCATAATGGAAATCATAAAGTATGCCATAAATGAGAAATACAGAAGCATAAGTAAAACAAAAACATATTATATATCATATATAAAAATAGTGACATCTTAATGGCCACCTTTGAAGGTGTTATATGAGTGTTGAACAATCATCGCTTCGTGAGGCAGAAATTCGCCATCCACAGAAACCGTATGTTCTTTAACCATTAGATGTAGGTGTGTGTAAGTGTAGCTCGAATACTTCTTATAACAACATCCTAGTATATTGAGGATACTGGTGTTGTTACAAAAGAAATGAATAAAAAGAGTTTAGGGGGTTGGAGAAGAAAAATAAAACAAAACAACATTATAAAAGACATTACCTCAAAATCGGGTAACTCTTTTTGATTTGAGCCAAAGGCTTCCTTGGGAAGAGTTCTGCCCAAAGTGAGGATTCTAGGAGTAATAGAGGGATGTTGGGAGAGTATTTGGGCAGAGGTTGGCCGAGCCAAATGGCTTGAAGGTGTGAATAAGGTGGGAGAGGTGGGGGCCTTTTATAAGTGGAGAGGAGGGGCACTTTTGGAAAGTAATGAAATGTTACATTATTTCAAAATGATTTTCGGATTCTAAAGGTCCCACATCTATATAATTCGAGGCTAAGGTGATAAGGTTTCGAAATATCTTCATCCAATAGGCTTTGGACAAGTGTAAGCCTCGGATTTTGCATTATCTTCTCATTTTATTTAAATCGTCAAATAATGATGTCATCGCTGCATCATTATTATGTCATAAATACTTTAATTTATTTAATGTCTAAAAATTATAAAACAAATACTATGATGTAGGAAATCTTTTTAGCTTTCCAATGACTATTTATAATCAAAATTTGGACTTTTATAACCCCAATTAAAAATTGTTTTAGTAGAACAATTTATGTTAGTGTCATTTTCACTTTAACATTAAATAAAAACTAATTTATGTCATTTCCCAATAAAAGTGGATCCATGGGGTCCCCAAGTTAGGCCATGGCTTTTCTTGGTCGGCCATGACTCAACCAATGAGGTTGGGACATGTGTCTAGGTCATTTAATATTATTAAAGTATTATCTATACCTTAAACTACACTAATTACCACTAATCGCGATTAAGAACTTAATAAGTTACTATTCACCAAAAAATTATTATAATCTCATTGAACCACATTTTACTTCTTAATGACAACCATGTATGTCGGATTTTTGAAAATCAAATCACAGAAGTGGTAATATTTCATTTAAATGAAAAATCAGTTATTTAACTACCACTTAGTGGTTTCACTATTCATCAAAAATTGAAGTTTCTCAGAACAATGCCAAAATTTCATCCTAAGCTATAATTGATATTCCGAATTCAAAAATGATGTCTATTTTACAAAATTCCAAACATATAAGTTGCATTAATTAATTTTATAATTAATTCCCGCTGTTACGACAAATAGCGTGTTTTCAAGAAACAATTTATATCAAAAGATTGGCAATTGTTTATGTCCAAATTCAATGTTAAATTAATTCTAATGACCACCATTGGATAAAATGGTAAAAATATATTCTAATTATACATTAAATCCACTCAATAGTATAACTTATCACTATAAATTATTTTGATTAAAAAAGTTGTTTTAAGTATTTTTCACTATTCATAAAAAATTAGAAGTTCTCAGAAAAATACCAAAAATTCAACATAGGCTAATTTCGATATTACGAATACAAAAATGAAGTCCATTTTGAAATATAAAATTTCTATAATTTTAAAAAGTGGTTATTACTATTCATAACGGCTAGTTTGATTTGTCGCGATGTTTTAGAACTCGAAGTTGCGTACAATGCAAGCTATTGTATTATTGAATGAGAAGCGTATCGTGGAAGCTCAGGGTGTTACAGTAGGCCCAAGACAGCCTTCGACGAATTAAGTTGCCTCAAAATGATATTTTTTTTATATGAAGTTTGCTTAATATTTTCCAAAGAAAATCACGGAATAGTTGTTTTCAAAGTATAAATATTTTTCAAAAGGATTATATTATCTTATAAAGGTTGTTTTACAAATGAATTTACAATTGAAAATTTTTTAATTTATTATTGAATGGATATTTTTATAAAATATATTTATCAATGGTTTTCAAAACCCCTTACTGAGCATCATTTTTGCTCACCCCAAGTTTTGAAATGTTTTCACAGGTATCTTAGGAGATTATCATAGATGTCGTCGCTTATGGAGTTAGCGAGCGCGGAAGCATAGTGGAAAAAATTTATTATTTTTGGTCAACTCTAATAATGTATGGTGTTGTCTACTTCTACAAAACCTAGACCGGTAAAATGTCCTATTTTCTTTAAAAGTGTTGTGTAATTATTTTATCTGTTTGATAAAAACAATTTACATAGCATTTTTCAAGCACCGAGTCTGAAAGATCAGGCTTGGGGTGTTATATGGGTGACATATCCATTGATATTTCACTGATGTATTTCCTCTCTCATTAGGTGATAGATATGAGGTGAATGCGAGTATGAAGCAATTGATGATGATAAGATGGAGTTTGAGGGTACTAAATTTTTTAGCATAGTTATTCCATGGAGCTAAGGTGGTGGTGCAACATATTTCGTTTTGGAAAGGGTTTGTGGTATAACATCATTGGATAGTCCATGGATTTTTATCGGTCTATATTATATGTATCATGTTATTATCCATGGATTATAGATTATTATTTTAGCAGACGTTTTGTGTAATTTTAGGGGCATGAAACCATTTCCCCATTTGTTTTTAGGTAGGATGTTCCATGGTTATGGTGGAAATGTTGGGGACTTATATTTAATAAACTGATTATAAATTATAAAACCCATTTGAACCGCTCATTTCAACTGTTTGTCTAGAGAAACCCAATATAATCTTGAGGATCCATTTCAACGCATTTTCAATATATTTTGATCCTGACTTTATAGAATCGATCCTTGGTGGTTAAGGTGATTCCATTTTTTTACCTTATTTTCCTCCAATTTCATGCATAGAAAGGTTGATTTAAGGAAAACATGTGTTTTTATAATATTTTTTGGATATATGTGTTCTAGGATAGTAGGGGATACCTTTATTATTGTGGTCTTTGGTGGTCACTTCATTAATGATCCAATGTTGTTTAGTTGATTGAAATGTTTAATTTTAAGTAGAAGAAAATTTATTTCCCAGCTATTTTATCTTGCAAGATGGATATCCACTTGTTAACCATTTTTTAGTTTGTTAAATCCATATTAACAAAGAGAAATTAATTGTATTATCAAGTATTAATTGGTAAGAGAATAAAACCACTTATTTATTAAAAATTAATATTTTTCATTAGAATGGTTTGGGATAAATATCTCACTAAATGTAATTTATTTTGGTAGCTATTGTTTATGATGATTTTATATGGGTTTTTAAACCCTTGATGTATAATTATTATTAAACCACCTTGATTAAATGGGCAACCACTTACACTCAGCTAACTAATTGATTTCCATTGCAAAATTATCCCTCTAATAGAATACACTAAAATTAATTTGGAATGAATTAAATTCCCCTTGAAAAAATATTATATTTTGTTATAAAAATATGATGTTGAAGTTTTGTTATAGGTTATTTTGAGTTAGTTTTATGGGATGGTGTTGTGTGGTTATTCTGCAGGGTAGTGATGTTTGGTTATGTGGTGGTGTGGTAGGCATGTGGGGCGGTGATGTGTAGTTTTTAATTTGCTGGGTAATTTAATTGGAGGTGAGTAGTATAACATGATGAAGAGAATTTTATATTTGTTTTTGGATATTTTTTTGGTTCAAGGGTCTGATTATTATTATTTAACAAAACTATATAGTTGATATTTAAATGGAATGTGATTTTTTGGTTAATGGGATGAAATTGGTTAACAGATTAATGAGTAACAATAAAAATATAAAATAATAGGGCTAAATTAATGGAATTAATTTATAATATATATCTAGAAATTTTATTAATATTATGAATAGAATGAAATGTGATTTTTTTCATGTGGCATACTATCTACATTTTCTCATTTAGTTGTATAGGAATATGTAGTGGTGTTGGGTGTTGTTTAGCAGATTGTTCATGAACCCATATGTTGGGATTGTGTTGGGCTATATATCTATCTTGTATTTTCCTAGTGGTTTCTGTATGCACCCCACATGTATTAAGAATAATGTGTTGATTCCAATATATAAGTATATGGGGTTATTTGAAGATCCTAGTGATGAGGATGGATGACTAGCTACCTACTCATTCCTTATCCCTCTTATAAGAAAGATAACATGCATGAGCAATGATAGCTATATATCAAATGTGGATGGTAAAGACGTGTGGTAATTGGATGGATAATGTGTTTTCATTGGTGAAATTATTTGATAAGATGGATCGTGGTAGGTGATGTCAATGGTAAGTGGTGGTCATGGTGTTTATGTTCTCTATGTTCACAAAGCCCTACAACTATTTATATATAATGTGTTATCCCCAGTTTCTATGAGCAAGGTGTGATGTAACCATGTTATTTAGTGTTTATCTTATGTGTTGGTCTAGGTATAGATGGGAGATATGTGATGTTACCATTCTATGGGGTAGTTGTGTTGGAGATGTTATATGGATGTTCTAGTAGGGAAATAACATATGATGTTGGGATGTGAGAGAGGAAAATTAGATGGAAAAATGCATAGGGAAACTTTTATAAATATAGTTATTTTTATGTTATTAATTTGGATTCCTAATTTAGTAATCATTTGATACTGAGGTTGAGGAATGGAAATTTGACATGTTTAGGTTCTGTTTCCTCTATTTTTTACTAACTGGTTCATTAGAATGCATCCTTCACATGTGCACCATAGTCATCGTTTCTCTCTACTGAGTATAATTTTATTCTTAACTAACATATATGAAACTAATTTTATGATTTCTAGGGGGATTACATAGATAATGTTAGACCATAACATCTCATAATAGTAGACAATGTTTTTACTACATTATATTTGTTTGGGTACTTACATTTGGAAGATTTTATTATTATCTATTTTAATTGAATTTGATATGTGTGATGTTTTTGATTTTTTATATTATGTCATGTAGTTGATTGATTTTGGATACCCTATATCTCAATAATAAATTATTTATAGATGGTTATGTCTCCAAATTTGATATTTTTATACCCTTAATGTTGGTCTCCATCCCAAGGCGCACTAGGGGTAGGACTCAGAGGTAATTACCTCCCTTTCAACATTAATAAACTATGGGGTGTAAATTAAGATGGAAAGGGATAATTATAATATGGGTTTTAGAACAAGATAATATAAATTATATTACTATAACCTTTATATCAAGGGTCCTAGTCATTATATATTGAATAAATCTTGGTAGTTCATAAGACTTGTATCACAATGGAATCAATGAACATATCCATGTGAAAATAATATTTTCATAAGACATATGTATTTGAAATACTCAAAAGAATAATTAATAATTACCATAATAGTCAATGATAAATTCCAAAACTATAATAGTGGAATGGGTCCACTCCCTAAATCATCTTTGTAGTCAGTATTTACTCTGAATACCATAAATGTGTACAAAGTCCCTTACTGAACTACCTTTACTCCCCCTTCCATTTCTATTTATCCCATGATATATAGATCATTACACAATGAATTATAGTTCTTTACAAATATAATCCCACTCATCACATAATTAATATCTTATAGATGTGTTTCACAAAATAAAAATAATTCATCAATGCCTAACGTATATAAAGAAAAATGGGTTTCATACACATTACCACATAGATTAATAGATAGAAATTAAATTTTCTTCATTATAATAACATATTAAAAATAATCTAGTTTTGGTATAATAATTTAATAATAATTATAATCCATCCAAAAAATATGATGGGTTATTTTTGGAGAATATAACAAGTATAACATTGGTAAAAGCAATAGTTGTTGTCCTTGATTAATTGAAATAACATTCAAATATTATTAATCATTAGTGAGGAAAAAATACTTTATACATTGAGTATCACATTTATTAATCTAGAAATTTCTCACTCATTAAAAACTATATTGTTTTATAGTAACCATGGAAACATATAATATAATATTTTAATCATTTAGAATTAATGATTTCAGAAAATACCATTCACGAGGTATACAGAATAACACATATTGATTTCACATTTTTAGTAAAAATAAAATGTAAATCATTTAGAAAATGATAACATGATTCCATTTAAACCATTTCTAAAAATTCAATAAAAGGTAAATATGGAGTCAAATATGAATTACTGAATATTAAAAATATTATTTAAAACAATTTTCGAAAACTTGTGTGTGGATGTTAAAATATATTCTTGAGAATAGATAAATAAAGTTGGTTTTCCATAAAACATTATTTCATTATTAAGAAAATAATTAGAAAAAAAGAAAGGAAGAAATATTATTTCAAAAAATAACAATTTTATAATAAATTTTATTATTTTATTGTGAGATTTATCATTTAATTTCATCTTTATATTCTTGACGATAATAAATCATGATAAATAATGACATTGTAACGTAAGACCATTACCAGTTTGGTAACATTTGAATCATATACCACATGAAATTTATTAACCTATTTTGATATTTATATCCAATTTTCTATCATAAGTGGCATCATAAATTAAATTCATTTTTATTACAAACACCACAAAAAAGAAACATGTGATGAATATGACATTTGTCTTACTTAAATAATAATGTGATGAAAATCCCATACCACATGCCTCAACTTCCTTCATCTTTGTTAGAAAATAATGTATAATAAAAATTATATTTTTATAAATTTACTCCAGAAATAAATAATTTATATCATAAAATATATCAATACCTATATACCTTTTAACTCCCATTTATTTGCAATTCTTTATTAAAAACCCTCTTCCGGGTGATAATTCCTTCATATATCTTATATGTTTTTGTTTAGTGGTTTTCATTCCGAGTACATCGATTATGGGGAAAATATCAGTAATTGTAATAAATATATAAATATCATATTAATTCATTATCTACATATTTATATTCCACAAAAGTTATATATTGGAATATGATTTATAATGTTCCTTGATATTTTAGGTCATATATACTTATGTACATTTTTTTAATACAGATGGAAAGAAAGAAAGTTTAATATGAATTATAAATTACATAATCATTATTATATTATTTATATAATATATATTAATAAAAACTTTATTTATTATAATAATTGTAAAAAATGAAAATGAAAAAATATATCACATCATTTCAGGGCGGTGGCAGTCTATATGAACGCAAAAGCGACATTACCATTTTTCAATTGATTAAAAGTAAAATGGGTATATATTGTAACACCCCAAGTAAATAAAGAATATGAAATTTTCATATTTATCCATATGTGTGAATAAAATATTAATATGACTTTAAAGGGGACGCTATGCTCGATGGCGTACCCAACACGCAACAACGAGTTTCTTGGGAATCATACCTTGCACTCTAATAATAAAATAATATTATTTTAAATGGTAGTTAACATGTAGACATTGTATTGGCGGGAATGGATAGAAATAACTAAAATATGATTATATATGTTTTTAAATGTTTTTACATTTATCCAGTAAAAGATAAAGGCTTAAAATACGGAAAGAATTCAATTTTAGGCCTATATTCCCTAGTTTTCACTAAAGGTTCACTTATCGCCTATTGATGGAAAACTGTCATTAAATATAGTTTTTTTCACTCTTATAAGTTATATTGGACCAAATAAAACTATTCTTAAGAATTGTGACATCAAAATTTTCTTTGTGTAAATTTTTGGTATCTTTCCGATAAAGATCATTTTTTTAATGAATAGTGTAAAATGTTGTAATTTAATTCAAAACCCCTTTTTAATCTAATTTATTTATATGATTAGATTATCTTTTGAATTTGTTTTAAAGTGAAATTAGAATATATTTTTACCATTAAATCCAATAGTGGTCGTTGGAATTAATTTCACTTTGAAATCAGACTTAAACTAGTGTCAATCTTTTGATACTTATTGTTTCATAAAAACACGCTATTGGCTATGACAGCGGGAATTAATTATTAAATTAATTAATGTGACTTATATGTTTTGAATTTTGTAAAATAGACTTCATTTTTGAATTTGGAATATCAAATAAAGCTTAGGGTGAATTTTTGTGATTTTTCGGAAAAACATCAATTTTTGATGAATAGTAAAACCACTAAGTGGTACTTATAAAAACTGATTTTTCCATTTAAATGAAATTTTTCCATATTTGGGTTTTTAATTTCAAAAATCCGACATACATGGTTTTAATTAAGAAGTAAAATGTGGTTCAATGGGGTAAAAATAATTTTTTGGTGAATAGTAACTTATTAAGTTTTTAATCGCGATAAGAGGTAATTAGTGTAGTTTATGGTAAGAAAAATGTTTTAATAAAACTAAACGACCAAGACACATGTCCTACCATCATTGGATATGTCATGTCAAACCAAGACAATCCATGGGTCAACTTGGGGACCCCATGGAGCCACTTTGGTTGGAAAATGACATAAATATCTTTTTATTTAATGTTAAAGTAAAAATGACACAAACATGAGATGTTTTACTAAAAAAAATTTACATGGGGTTATACAAGTCATATTTTTGACTATAAATATTAATTGGAAAGCTAAAAATATTTCATACATCATAGTATTTTTTTTATAATTTTTTAGACATTAAATAAATTAAAGTATTTATGACATCATGATGATGCAGCAATGACCTCATTATTTAACGATTTAAATAAAATGGAAAGATAATGTAATATCTAAGACATAAACATGTCCAAAACCTATTTTATGAGTGTATTTCGAACCCTTATCACCTTACCCTCGAAATACATCAATGTGGGACCTTTAAAATACGAAACTCTTTTGAAAATAAAGTAACATTTTGTAACTTTACAAGAGTGCCCCTCCTCTCCTCTTATAAAAGGCCCCCACCTCTACCTCTTTACCCACACACCCAAAGCCTTTGGCTCGGCCAACCCCTACCCATTTTGTCTCTACACTTCCCTATCTTACTCCTTGAAGCTTCACTTTGGGCATAAGTCTTCCCAAGGAAGCCTTTGAGCTCAAACCAAAGGGAGTTAGCCGATTTTAAGGTAATGTCTTTACTATTGTCCTTTTGTATTATTTTTCTTTTTCAACCCCCTAAACTCTTTTTATTCATTTATTTTGTAACAAATACAGTATATTAAATATACTAGGATGTTGTTATAATAATTATTCGAGCTACACTTACACACACCTACATCTAATGGTTAAAGACCATACTGTTTCTGTGGATGGCGAATTTCTGCCTCCCGAAACGATGATTGTTCAACATTCTATTAACACCTTAAAAGGTGGCCATTAATATGAAACTATATTTATATATGATATATAATATTTTTATGTTTTCCTTAAGCTTCTGTATTTTTCATTTATGGCGTACATTTATGGTTTCCATTATGGGTAAACGTGATATCTTCATTTAAGGAAGTACGGACTACCGCCCCCTCAAAGTGATTTGATTTGTTAATACCATATGTGGTACATATAAAGGATATATTTAATTATATTATATATTATATCATACTGGAATTAAAATACTATTATGTATCATTATGTTTTAATTCCATTAAATATGAAATAGAAATGGAAGTAGCGTTGATGCGTACGTACGGCATACCGTCTCCGTGAACGGTACATTTCATTTCTTATCTCAAAATGTTATGTAATATTATAAGTACATATATATATAATGGATATATATGTAATATATTACATCTAAATTATGGATATCATTCTGGAATTATAACACATATATATATCTCTCATTTTGTTTTAATTCCATTAATATGACAAAAAAATGAAAGTAGCGTTCATGGGTACGTACGGCCTACCTTCTCCATGAACGGTGCTTATCATTTTTTATCTCCAAATGATATGGAATATTATAAAATGAATATTTACAGGATATATATGATATCTTAATAATTAATACTATTCTGGAAATTATTTACTTATAACTACATGGGAAATCTTTTTTCATACAAGTTCATTTTTTACTCATGTACCAAACATCGGCAAAAACGTCTGATATGAACTAACATTATTAAACAATTATTATAACATTATAATATGTTATATGAACTGAATACTAATCTCTAAAGGAGGTACTTAGGAAATTATTAATTGACCATAGTTTATTATTCAGGAATATAAAGAAACGAACAAGACAAGTTGGACTTGAGGTAAGGGATCCTACTCCACTCTTTCTTTTTAAGTACACTCTTTTACGTCATTCCATTTAAAGCTCATCTTTCTTGTTATTGGTATGTTTATTTATATTAATCTTACTGTAATTTTTATGTTCATGTGATGAGAGACCATATTCTCTCTCATCAATCCATTTTGGATGTTTTGAGTGGCGCCGTTAGGCTGCCGAATTTTCATAAGAGATCTAACTTCTCTCTTTCTCTTTAAGTACTCTCCTTTATGTCACTTCTTTTAAGCTCATATTTTTTATGATGGGGGATTTTCTTTTATATTCCTATTTCTGTAAATTTTATTGTAATGTGGTGAGATACCCTATTTGATCTCATCAATCCATTTTTGGAAGTTTTAAGTGGCGCCATTAGGCTGCCGAATTTTCGTAAGGGATTTTTCTTCTCACTTTTATTCTCGTGAGATTTAGGCTACATTTTCCACAATTTCCTTTGATTTGTGTATGTACTGACCATTATTTTACTCATTGTGTAATATTCTTTCATTTATGAATATTTAAATCAATGTTGTATTGTACTTCTTTCACGGGGCGTATGTTTCGAAAGATACCCATGTCGGTAAGGGGACCATTCACCCTCCTCTTTTTAAAAGAATTATTTTGTTATGTCTTTTAATTCACATAATATTATTATGGAATATGTTCTTCTATATCCTTATTGATGTAAATTTTATGTCCAAGTGATGAGATACCCTTTTTATCTCTCATCAACTTTTTTTCTGAATTTTGAAGTGACGCCGTTAGGCTATCTAATTTTTGCAAGGGAACTTCTTAACCCAATTTCGATTCTTTGGGATAAACTTGTACACCTTGAATATGTCGTTCTATGATTATGTGTGAATTTCCTATGATTGTTTTACACTTAATACCCACTTATATTTCAGGTATTCGTTTGTCACACATAGTTATGTAACTGATTTATCCTTAATCCAAGGATACCATCTTTGTATGGGACTTCGTCTCAATCTTCTTTCATTGAGGCATATTTTGTTTTATACACAACCATCTTTTATATGGTGTATAAAACCCTTTTACTTTTACGTTTATTAAAAATGAATCTTTTCTTTACGAAGCGTTTACTAAATGACAAAAGGGAATGTTTTTGTCGTACGTATGCGGTGACAATGACTTCTCCGCCGCCGTGACCATTATTTGAGTTTCAGATTCCTCTACAAGACATACCTTCTTTTTAAAAGAAAAATAAATACCATGTTTTACTTTTCTTTTATTTTGGTATTGAAAATGGTTTTCATAATATTTTTATATCGATGTGTTGTATTGATATCCTGTGATTGAAAGGTGGAAATGTTATGTTTCCTTTATGCATTTTTTATGTGATACGATTATGTTGAGGTTCTTGGGAATTATTATGAAGGCGGTTGGTTTCTTGATAAACTATGGGCGGGTGAGCCCGATATAGCTCTCCAATGCATTGGGTAACGTGAAGGAGTGCAACGTTAATGTTTCTCTGAAGAGATTTAGGGAATATACTGTGATGGGTATTCCAAACTTAACCAAGAGGGTTACTCCCTACGTAAGAATGTTATGAATGCCTCAAGTTACCTTTTATGTCTTATGATTTCTATGATTTATTCATGATTTGATGAGTTATGTTAAAGTGCCTAGGTTTTCTGGGTAAAGTATGATTTCATTCTTATGTATATAAGAACTCATGTTTCCTTTCCATATTTTTATAACCCTTACTGAGCTTTTTATGCTCATCCCATGTTTTTGAAATGTTTTTCACAGGTCAAGGGAAAGGTATATGATGTGATGATAGTGTCAAGGATATGTCAAGATAGAATCAATGTTTTATTTTAAATTTGTTTCCGTTGATGGGAAGAATGAATACTGTCTTTTATGTAACCACTTTGTTTAAAAAGTGGAATGTAATGCATGTTTCATGATATAATTCTCTAAAACTCTAAACCTGAAAAGATCCTCAATGTGTAATCTTTTATTAACTCAAGATTAAGTAAGGTTTAAGGCTGGGTCCTTATAGTTGGTATCAAAGGTCGGTTTAGATTACTTTATAAGTTAGGGTATTCTCTAAGCATAAGTGACAGTACCATAATGGATAGGATTTCAGAAAGAGTCCTAGTTTTAGATAAAGTGAATGAGTAAGTATATATTAGTTGTTATCTTCCTCATTAGTACATGATGGTTTTGTTGATATAATCACACTGACCTTTTTGGTTTTAGTAAATGGCTGGATCTAGCAGGCACCAAAGTGACAATTGGTTTGAAAGAAACTGTGGTGGTTCTCTAATTAAGAGACTGGATCAAATAGGGTATTTAATGAGGAAATTTGTGGTTGTTCTAAACCAACTATCAAGGAGTCACGATCAACCTCTTGAACCTTGGTATGTTCTATAATGCATCATGTACGAGATGACCAATCCATGTGGAAGTTTAGGTAATAATTATAAAGGTAACCATTAGGGTTTATATGATCCTTACTTTTGAAGTAATTATGGGTTATTATATGTTATGATGGAAAATGAAAGGCATGAGATAAACTTGAGGTTAAAATATGTTATGTTTATTTTTGAAGATTTTATCTCATTTTGGGAAATGTTTTGAGAATTATATAGTTTTGGAAAAAGGACAACACGCAGACCGTGTGACTACCCGTTGCGTCGGACAAAGTTGCGGGAATCGAACCCACAACCAAAGTGCAACTGGTATTTATCGCCTACCACTGGACTACATGGAGTCCCTGGTTATTTTGACTAATTATTTTTAGTTATATGATTTTAGGAATCAAGAGTAAGTTTATTTTGGGTTATATATGGAAATGATTAACCTATCATCGAGGATATGTGATTAGGTTAATTATTTTTCAATATGAGAATTTAAGAGCAACTGATGTTATATGGAGATAAAGGTTAATTTGTACAATGGAAGACAATGTGGCTAAATACTTCAAATATTTGGGTTTCAATATTAGTTTGGTCTACTTTGAATAATTTTATGGACAAATTGTTTATCGAATGGTCCTCATTGAACTTTGGGTTTTTTTGGACAAATTTTGGAAATTAAGAATAGATTTTCTTTTTATAAAGGGTTATCATTTTCTGGATTATCTGATCTTGTACTAACCTTTTTGGTTTTGGTTTTGGTTAAAGTCTAAAGACATGGGATGTATATAGTTCTCTTTTGTGGATTAGGTGATTCTCTAGAAGTTGATTATAGTACTCTTTATGTGAACAAGTCTTCCTAAATACTCGTCTTTTGGAGAAAATATGAGTTTGTGTAAGGAATCTAATAAAAGATGAAAGTCAACATGATAAGTGATTGTGTTTCCTTATCAATAAATTCCTCAATAAAAAGTAACTTAAAACAAAACTTTTTTCTATTAACTTTTCCTACTGGGGAAGGGAATACCTTTTAACCCATCACAAGTTTGTGATTTTCTTATGGTTAACTTTCTCCTAGACATGTTTACTATCACTCTCCCTCAAGAACATGATCCTTTGATTTTTCTTCCATGTCCATGTTTTTCTACATGGAATCCTAGTATGAGTTAACTTGGGTGACCTCAGTACTTATCTTCCCTTATTTTAAAGTGATTGTTTTACCGACTCTTGTTCCGATGTGGGACTTTCAAGGATGTTTCCATGCTCATTATTAAAAAAATTGCGAGGATGCAATTCCCAAAAGGGGGGAAGGATGTAACACCCCAGGTAAAAAAATAATATGAAGTTTTCATATTTATCCATATTTTTGAATAAAATATTAATATGACTTTAAAGGGGATGCTATGCTCGATGGCGTACCCAACACGCAACAACGAGTTTCTTGGGAATCATACGTTGCACTCTAATAATAAAATAATATTATTTTAAATGCTAGTTAACATGTAGCCATTGTATTGGCGGGAATGGATATAAATAACTAAAATATGATTATATATGTTTTTAAATGTTTTTACATTTATCCAATAAAAGATAAAGGCTTAAAATACGGAAAGAATTCAATTTTAGGCGTATATTCCCTAGTTTTCACTAATGGTTCACTTATCACCTTTTGATGGAAAACCGTCATTAAATATAGTTTTTTCACTCTTATACATTCTATTGGACCAAATAAAACTCTTTTTAATAATTGGGACATAAAAATTTACTTTGTGTAAATTTTTGGTATCTTTCCGATAAAGGTCATTTTTTTAATGAATAGTGTAAAATGTTGTATTTTAATTCAAAAACTCTTTTTAATATAATTTATTTATATGATTAGATTATCTTTTGAATTTGTTTTAAAGTGAAATTAGAAAATATTTTTACCATTAAATCCAATAGTGGTCGTTGGAATTAATTTCACTTTGAAATAAGACTTAAACTAGTGTCAATCTTTTGATACTTATTGTTTCATAAAAACACGCTATTTTCTCTGACAACGGGAAATAATTATTAAATTAATTAATGTGACTTATATGTTTTTAATTTTGTAAAATAGACTTCATTTTTGAATTCTGAATATAAAATATAGCTTAGGGTGATTTTTTGGGATTTTTCTGAAAAACCTCAATTTTTGATGAATAGTGAAACCACTAAGTGGTACTTATAATAACTGATTTTTCTGTTTAAATGAAATTTTGCCATATTTTTGTTTTTAATTTCAAAAATCCGACATACATGGTTGTCATTAAGAAGTAAAATGTGGTTCAATGGTATAAAAATAATTTTTCGGTGAATAGTATCTAATGAAGTTTTTAATCGCGATTAGAGGTAATTAGTGTAGTTTATGGTAAGAAAAATGTTTTAATAAAATGAAATGACCTAGACACATGTCCTACCATCATTGGATGTGTCATGGACGACCAATAAAATCCATGGGTCAACTTGGGGACCCCATGGAGCCACTTTGGTTGGAAAATGACATAAATATCTTTGTATTTAATGTTAAAGTAAAAATGACACAAACATGAGATGTTTTAATAAAACAATTTTTACATTGGGTTATATAAGTCATATTTTTGCCTATAAATAGTAATTGGAAAGATAAAAATATTTCCTACATCATAGTATTTTTTTTATAAATTTTTAGATATTAAATAAATTAAATTATTTATGACATCATG
Source organism: Viscum album (assembly GCA_963277665.1). Taxonomy (NCBI): domain Eukaryota; kingdom Viridiplantae; phylum Streptophyta; class Magnoliopsida; order Santalales; family Viscaceae; genus Viscum; species Viscum album. Next base: position 603,225,609 of record OY728128.1, read on the forward strand.
ATGATGCAGCAATGACCTCATTATTTAACGATTTAAATAAAATGGAATGATAATGTAATATCTAAGACCTACACATGTCCAAGACATATTGGATGAGTGTATTTCGAACCCTTATCACCGTATCCTCGGAATACATCAATTTGGGACCTTTAAAATCCGAAACTCTTGAAAATAAAGTAACATTTTGTAACATTACAAGAGTGCCCCTCCTCTCCTCTTCTAAAAGGCCCCCACCTCTACCTCCTTACCCACACTCCCAAAGCCTTTGTCTCGGCCAAACCCTGCCCATTTTGTCTCTCCACTTCCCTCTCTTACTCCTTGAAGCTTCAATTTGGGAAGATGTCTTCCCAAGGAATCCTTTGAGCTCAAACCAAAGGGAGTTAGCCGATGTTAAGGTAATGTCTTCACTTGTGTCCTTTTGTATTATTTTGCTTCTCCAACCCCCTAAACTCTTTTTATTCATTTATTTTGTAACAAATCCAGTATCTTAAATATACTAGAATGTTTTTATAAGAAGGATTAGAGCTACACTTACACACACCTACATCTAATGGTTAAAGAACATACTGTTTCTGTGGATGGCGAATTTCTGCCTCCCGAAATGATGATTGTTCAACATTCTCTTAACACCTTAAAAGGTGGCCATTAAGATGACACTATATTTATATATGATATATAATATGTTTATGTTTTCCTTAATATTCTGTATTTTTCATTTATGTCATTCCTTTATGGTTTCCATTATGGGTAAACGCGATATCTTCTTTTAAGGAAGTGCGGACTACCGCCCCCTCAAAGTGATTTGATTCGTTAATACCATATGTGGTACATATAAAGGATATATTTAATGATATTATATATGATACCATACTGGAATTAAAATACTATTATGTATCATTATGTTTTAATTCCATTAAATATGAAATAGAAATGGAAGTAGCGTTCATGCGTACGTACGGCTTACGGTCTCCATGAATGGTACATTTCATTTCTTATCTAAAAATGTTATGTTATATTATAAGTACATATATATAATGGATATATATTTAATATATTACATCTATATTATGGATATAATTCTGGAATTATAACATAAATATATCTCTCTCATTTTGTGTTAATTCCATTAATATGACAAAAAATGAAAGTAGTGTTCATGCGTACGTACGGCCTACCGTCTCCATGAACGGTGCTTATCGTTTTTATCTCCAAATGATATGGAATAGTATAAAATGAATATTTACTGGATAAATATGATATTTTAATCATTAATACTATTCTGGAAATTATTTACTTATAACTACATGGGCAATCTTTTTTCAAACAAGTTCATTTTTGACTCATGTACCAAACATCGGCAAAAACGTCTGATATGAACTAACATTATTAAACAATTATTATAACATTATAATATGTTATATGAACTGAATAATAATCTATAAAGGAGGTACTTAGGCAATTATTAGTTGACCAAATTTTATTATTAAGGAATATAAATAAAGGAACAAGACAAGTTGGACTTGAGGTAAGGGATCCTACTCCACTCTTTCTTTTTAAGTACACTCTTTTATGTCATTCCTTTTAATGATTATATTTATTGTTATTGGGATGTTATTTTATATTAATCATACTGTAATTTTTATTTTCATGTGATGAGAGACCCTATTCTCTCTCATCAATCCATTTTGGATGTTTTGAGTGGCGCTGTTAGGCTGCCGAATTTTCGTAAGGGATCTAACCTCTCTCGTTCTCTTTAAGTACTCTCCTTTATGTCACTTCTTTTAAGCTCCTCTTTGTTATGATGGGGGATGTTCTTTTATATTCCTCTTGATGTAAATTTTATTGTAATGTGGTGAGATACCATATTTGATCTGATCAATCCATTTTTGGAAGTTTTAAGTGGCGTCGTTAGGATGCCGAGTTTTCATAAGGGATTTTTCATCTCACTTTTATTCCCGTGAGATTTATGCTACATTTTCCACAATTTACTTTGATTGGTGTATGTACTGACCATTATTTAACTAATTTTGTAATATTATTTCATTTATGAGTATTTACATCAATGTTGTATTGTCCTTCTTTCACTGGGCGTATGTTTCGAAAGATACCCATGTCGGTAAGGGGACCTTTCACCCCCCTCTTTTTAAATGACTTATTTTGTTATGTCTTTTAATTCACATAATATTATTTTGGGATATGTTATTCTATATCCTTATTGATGTAAATTTTATGTCCATGTTATGAGACACCCTTTTTATCTCTCATCAACCTTTTTTCTGAATTTGGAAGTGATGCCGTTAGGCTGTCTAATTTTTGCAAGGGAACTTCTTAACCCAATTTCGATTCATTGGGATAAACTTGTACACCATGAATATGTCTTTCAATGATTATGTGTGAATGTACTCTGATTTATTTACACTTAATAACCACTTATATTTCGGGTATTCGTTTTTCACACATAGTTATGTTACTGATTTATCCTTAATCCAAGGATACCGTCTTTGTATGGGACTTCGTCTCAATCTTCTTTCATTGAGGCATATTTTGTTTTATACACAACCATATTTTATATGGTGTATAAAACCCTTTGACTTTTACATTTATCCAAAAGGAATATTTTTTATACAAAGCGTTTACAAAACGACAAAAGGGAATTTTTTTGTCATACGTATGTGGCAACAATGACTTCTCCGCCGCAGTGACCATTATTTGAGTTTTGGCTTCCTCTACAAGACATACCTTCTTTTTAAAAGAAAAATAAATACCATGTTTTACTTTTCTTTTATTTTGGTATTGAAAATGGTTTTCATAATGTTTTTATATCAATGTGTTGTATTGATATCTTGTTATTGAAAGGTGGAAATGTTATGTTTCCTTTATGCATTTTTTATGTGATACGATTATGTTGAGGTTCTTGGGAATTGTTATGAAGACGGGTGGTTCCGTGATAAACTAATAGCGGGTGAGCCCGATGTAGCTCTCTAATGCATTGGGTAACGTGAAGGAGTGTAACGTTAAGGTTTCCCCGAAGAGATTTAGGGAATATACTATGATGGGTATTCCAAACGTAACCAAGAGGGTTAATCCCTACGTAAGAATGTTATGAATGCCACATGTTACCTTTTATGTCTTATGATTTCTATGACTTATTCATGATTTGATGAGGTATGTTAAAGTGCCTATGTTTTATGGGTAATGTATGATTTCATTCTTATGTACATAAGAACTCATGTTTCCTTTCCATATTTTTATAACCCTTACTGAGCTTTTTATGCTCATCGCACGTTTTTGAAATGTTTTTCACAGGTCAAGGGAAAGGTACATGATGTGATGATAGTGTCCAGGATGTGTCAAGAAAGAATCCACGTTTTATTTTAAATGTGTTTTCGTTGATGGGAAGAATGAATACTATCTTTTATGTAACCACTTTGTTTAAATGTGGAATGAAATGAAAGTTTCATGATCTAATTCTCTAAAACTCTAAACCTGAAAAGATCCTCAATGTGTAATCTTATATGAACTCAATATTAAGTAAGGTTTAAGGCTGGGGCCTTATATTTGTGATATTATAATATAAAAAGTATAATAATATCATCATTATAATATATTTATATATATACAATAAATACGTCATTTTATCCAAATATGATTGGTGGTGATGGAAGAAGAATGGAATCTATTTAGAATGTAGTAGTCCACCATACAAAAAATCCATGGGTTTGATTAAAATTTGATTAATGAAGATATGGGTGATGAATTTAATAAAAAAATATTATTTTATAGATACTAATTATATTTTTTGAAAATGGTTTATTTAATACTTTGATATTATTTATTTTTCAATGAACAGTGAAAATTCATATTTTTTAGAAAACATTAATTTTTAGGAAATTATAATATTTATTTATTTAATAATTGTATTAAAAATATAATTATTAAATTTATATTATTCAAAATCCAATTATGATCACTGATATCATATTTTTTCATTATTTTTGTATAAAAAATTTTACACTTAAGGGGAAAATGTTATCTTTAAAAATGCTTGACAAATCATTGGGAGGGATTAATATTAAATTAAATGACAATAAAAATATTAATTAAATTTCATAAAATGGATTCGATATTTTTAATCACCATAATTAATATTTGGGAATAATGTCCACATAATTTTTTCTCATTATTAACAGTAATCGAATTAAATATTTTTCTACCACTTTAATGGGACAATGCGTTAATAATGTTTATAAATAATGTTATAACAATAAAAAACCATTTATAAAAATCCCTATATATCATTTCTGAAAAAAATTCATCCATTCAAAAAATATAAAAAGGTGTTTTATCTATTTATCTTTGATTTTAAACTTTTTTTTTGTTTCAGGTTATGAATAAATACCAAATGATTCTTTATTTACTATTACATGTTTAATATATTGTGACATAAATAAGAAGAGTTTTGTTATGGTTAATAATTTTCATTTTAATGAATAATGAATAATTTTATTGGTTAAAATTTAGTTTTAATTTTTTATTATGAAATAATTATATTTTATTTTTACACAACATTAATGAAGTTCTTGTGCAAGGAGTTTAAAAAATGATTTTAAAAACTGTAAAAGTAATATTTTATTGGAGAGTTATAGTGTCCTATGAATTATACACACACCTAACATAGATATATATATATATTAAACATATTATTGATTTTTAAAAAGTCTATATTTAAATTCCTTCATTGTACTTATCTCTTTATATTAAAATTAAATTAATAATACAAAAATAGTATGTATGATTTTTTATATTAATAAATATTTTGTTAAACAATTTAAAGTTATTTAAATTACTATTATAGAGAAAAAAATGTATTTAATTAAAACAAACTTAAATGGTTCTTTTATGGGTATGTTTTTCTCTTTTATAGTATTTTTCATGAAATATATAGTGAAAACAAATTGATATCACATTAACCATAAAATGGATAACAAAAGGTTAAAACAAAGAGATATGGGTGGAAAAAAAGTTAAGATGTAAATACATTACTGGATGTGAGTATTATTATAAATTATAATGATATATTATTAATATATCAATTTGGATAAACTTTTCTATTTAAATTTTTTTATAATAGTTTATTAGTTTTTTTAATTCCTAGTGTACCCCACCCATGACTTATAAAAGGGGTCTTCATCTCATCTCTTTCCTAGAGCTTTTAAGAACAATATTTTTGAAATTACCGACACAAATAAAGTAAAAAAAATCCCTAAAAGGTTATATATTTCAAATTTTGGTAATAATACCATATTTAGTGGAATTATGCTATAATAAAAATGAGTTTGTTGAAGAAGAGGTATAGCTTTTAACTAAGCATTTTTGTTTTAGTTCTTCACTTTCCTCCTTATAATATTCTTTGAATGTGATCATATAATACCATTAATATGTTACATAAGCTGAGATGTTATTATATTAATGGGAGACCTTATATAACCATCTCTTTCCTATATAAAATGGGTAATTAAACCACTATTCACGTTTAAGGTGGAAGAACACCTTACGAACCGATGTATTTTTTTTCATCACAACTTATCAGGTTCAGTTAAAATGGTAGATTTAAAGTATAAATATTATATTAATTATATATATATATATATATGTTTATGAAGAATATATTTCATTTTTTATAGTACCATCCCATCAATTAGAAATTTATTACATCATTCATTCATATGTGTGGATTACCACCTTGATAAAGAGAACTAAACAATTTTTCATCAACATCTTTCATATACTATATATAATATAATATAATAATATAATAATATATTTTTTATATAAAAATCCTTTATTATTGATAATATTAAATATAATTTAAATCCTAATATTTCATTGAAAAAAGGAATCATGACTCATGCGTACATTCAACCTGTCGTATCTATTATTATATCATAATTCAATATTCATAAAAATAATTTGAGTTTTTTTTGATGCTATAATTATACTATAAATATGATTATTATTTCATAGATACTATTCAAGATTTGGGGAATATTGACCTCATTGACCACAATCAATATACCAAATTGGATTTAAAATTATGAATCGATGATCCTCACGATCCCCAATGTGGACTTAACCAATAAAATGAACAAAAATTATATTAAGATAATAGAAATAAATGGTTTAATGAGAAGATATTAAAAAATGACACATTTTTTGTGCATGTATATATCTTATTGATGTTTTATATAATGGAGATAATTATAATTTGTTATATACTGGACTGAAGGTAAGGACATGTTACTTTTAAAACATTAATTTAATTTTTTCATATTTATTCAATAATTAATTTTATTGCATATGAATATTATTAAAAAAATTATTTATGTATATATATTGGAATTATTGAATTAGAAATGAAACTTTTTTATTTATTTTATTATTTTTAAAAGCTTCATTTTATTTATTTTATATTTAAATTTTTGACAAAAAATGAAAAAAGTTTTATATATTTTAACATATTTGGTATTAATTGTTTTTCCACCTATAGCAACCATTATATGAAGTTCAAATTCATTTATAATATTTATTTTTTTAATTAATTAAATAACCCCTTTCACCTAGTCCTAGGTATTTTCACAAAGAGTTTTAAATTGAATGGATATTTGGATATCTGGAAATGTTTTTCTTATGGGTGAAAAGATTATTTTTATGAGGTTGATAATGAAAATGAAATCATTCATGTGTTATGATTATATTATGGTTACTAGTAATTATTTATATTTTTATTAATATTTTATATAGCTTATGATAAAATATTATCCCAAAATAGACCTCCAATGCATTTGGTAATGAGAAGAAGTTAACCAGCTATAGATTACTCCTAAGAGAATATAGGAATTTAAGGAGTACGAAATTTCCATTTGTATGAGTGATTATAAGAGTGATATAAATAAGATGTCCTATGTGACCAAAATAAATTTTAAATTATTTCAAATGATTTTTATGAAAATGTTTATATTTCACAAGGTATTATGATGATATTTTTTATTAAAATAAATATTATCATTTTGGAAGAAAGGTATGTTTTATGAATTTTTTTTTATTTGAAGTCATATTCTTCAAATAATCCCATGTGAATGCAATTTTTTACAATAATTTTTTTTATAAATTTCATAGAGAAAGTATTTTTTATTAATGAGGATTTCATTTTCATATAAAAATTTCTTTGAGCTTAATGATTATTTATTTGAAATAAGATAACATCTTATATTTCCTCAATGTTTGGAAATTTTATAATGAGATTACCTTCATTTTATATAGGACCCTTATTGATATTTTCAATGATCATCCCACATGTTGATTTTTTACAATAGGATAATGGTTTATTAGATATGTTAATAAGGGGAGAGATTTAGATATGAATGTTACTGTGAATGAAGAAAACATGTCTTTATCATGAACTTGTTTTGTGAGAAAAATTGATATCATTCTGAAAGGTCCACATTGAAAGAGTTTTGAATATTCATATAATGCAATATAACTAAAATTACATTGGTTTTATATGTGATTTTTTTGATAATGATGTATGTTTTAAATGACTGAAAGTTGGTCACATTTTTCTGGTATCAATTTTAGAAATGTAAATATTGTTTTTTTTAACTAGATATTAATGAGAAGGTTCTTGATCATTATAATTGGAATTATATAAATTTGTAGATAAAATTGGAGAGGGGAATTATTTAATGTGAGTTTTAATTAATATTTATGGACATCATCATTATTTTACATGTTTAATGTTTTTTATAAGTTTAAATCCATCTAAACATTTTTATATGTCTAAATTTAGGGTATTTTGCGATGATTAATAATTTATTGGGAGATTATTTATTAGGTTGTGGTTTATATAACACATAGGATTATCGTAAAGAATTATTTTTGAGTAATTAAATTAAATTTCATGGGACTTAAGATATAAGTATTGATATAACCATTGAGATTTATATTTTTTCTAATATTTAATTAATATAGGTTGATTGGGTTTTATGTTTATATATTTATGGAATGATATCTATTGATATTTTGGTGTTTTTTTTAAAATTTTAGTTATTAATGTATTATATATTCTTATAAAAAAAGTTATTATTTATTATTTTATTATATATTATGCTAAAAATATTGGTTTTAGTAAATATAATATGAATGGATTTTAATCCATTATTTTATAAAAAGGTCAATCTGATTTTTACAATAGTTCATCAATCATTAAAAATTAATAATCATTGTTTGGATAAATGATGAGATATAGGTTGAATCGTTTCCGAATATGTAACCAAAAAATGAAATTTAGATTATGGATCTGAAAAAATGAAGTATTAATATTTTTTTATGTTCTCTTTAAATTTGGTAATGTAATTCCTTAATACTATGAAAAAGAACCTATAACAAAAATATTATCCAATTACTATAGATTCTAATGAAATGATGGTCTTCTAAATCACACATAAATATTTATGGTTTTTTGTTCATTTACTTTCTCATGATGGAATATTATTTCATATTCCATCATTAAGACATTACAATTATCCCCCATGACTATATTTTCATTATCCACTAATGTTATTATATGTAGAAACATAGTTATTTGTTCTTCAAGATGCCCTTAATTTTTTTCCATTTCCTTTTTTTCAAAAGGATGTATTGTTTAACATTTTTGGGATGCGGTTTATCAAAAAAGGTATTTTAAAATGATAAAACATTGATTACTGAGCTGAAATTAGATTTACACGATATAATTTATTAAGTGGTGTTGGAACCGAACACGTTATGATTTTAAAAAAGATGATTAAGTTCAATACTGTATAAAATACACAATAATGATATTTAATGACTAAATATTATTAATATTTAAATATGACCATTATAAAAGAATCATTGAATCGTATTGTGTGAATCCGTGTATTTACATTATGATATATATATATATCAAATTTGATAAAAATTAATGAATAATAAGAACTCATTTTTTAGTAAATAATTTCTGAATTTCAATTTTTTTTTTCTTCTATGTATTTTTTTTTATATTTTCAGGGAAAATATTATAAATAATTTATATCACCATTTCAATATATATTTGAAAAATAGAAGCTTATTTTCTAAAAAAAACAAATAATAATAAGATTATATTTTTTAAAATAATTTTTTAAAAGTATTATTTCTCAATGAATAAGGAAAATACTCAAAATTATTTACAAATGAATTTTTTTTCATGAAATTACAATGATAATTTTTCCATAAATTATTTATATGAAAAATTATTCAATTTATATAAAAAATAATAAGATCATGTTCATTTGTATAAATTCTATGAATTATTTAGTTATAATTTTTTTATATAATTAAGAAATCATTTTTTTCTAGAAAACTGCACTTCAATTCATTTTATGGGAGTTATTTTAAATAATTTTATTCGAAATACATTAATTTAGTTTGATAAAACAAATTCCATATTTATAAATAAAATAATTAGTATTAGGGAATATTTTCCACATAATTACTGATCATTATTATCAATAATCTTACTAAATATTCAATACCATGGTAAAGGTATAATGTGTGAATTGGGGTTAAAACTATTGTGATAAAGAAACCAATTCATTCAAAAAAATTGAATTTATTTCAATGGATGATAATATTTCATTCATTAGAATGAGAAATTATAATATATTACCTTTTATCTCCTATTTATGTTTCATACAGACCATTAAAATATTTTGGGTAATTTATAAATAAAAAATGTCATTCTCATTAAATTATTATCAATAATATTTTTTGATGGTGATAAAAAGTTATTTTTGTTTTAATTAGTTTTTAAAATTATGAATGTTTTTTTAATGAAGGAAATTTACATTTAATTTGTATATGTGATATAATTACATTATATTCGTACACAGGGCTGACATGATTCATATCAAAGTAAAAGAAAAATAATGTAAATTACATCAAAATCACTAAATATATATATTTTATGAATGAGTTATATTGTCCCACAAATTTTATAGATATTTATTAAATAATATTTATATTATAAATCTCTGTTTTCTAATGACATTGTTATCTTAATGATGATAATTTAAAATTGAATTAATAGTTTCAAAAATGACATTAAAAATATTTTTCAATAAATATTATTTTATTAAAATATTTAAATTGCATAAAAAAATATTTGGCCATGTTGATTTTTTATTTACATTCATTACCCATAAACAGTAAAAATGTTGATATCATGGTAATCATATATAGGGTTAATTTGAGGGGGGTTAAACAAAAGAGATAAGTTTAAAAAAAACATCTAAACTTATCAAAGTATTATGGTATGGGAAGATTCAGAAGAAAAAATATGTTGTATTATAAATATATTAGTTCAGTTCCACTTTTTAATGAAAAAAATTTTAAAATTTTAAAATTTTTAGAAATTTTAAGATTTCCCCCACAATAACTATTAAATAGGCTCATATGGTACTCTTATTCCCAAAAAATTTTAGATGTATTTTTTCCATGAACCATCCTGAAAATATACCTAAATCCCTAACCATGTCCTATATGACATTGTTTTTTAATTATTCCTATTTTTTAAGGATTAAGGTTTAATAAAAATGTGATTTTTCATATAATAAATCCTCAAAATATTATTCCACCATCATTTAATAAAAAAATTAGTATTATTATTCTAAATAAATTTTATCATGTTAACGTAATAACCCATATACATCACTTTCGTCTATAAAAGTGTAAATCATACAATAACATGTTTGTAAAATGGACTACTAATTCATGAACCCATGTAATTCATTTTCAATGACAATCAGTAAAATATTTTAATAATGATTGATTATAATTATATATATTATTTTAATTAAATATAAATCATTTCAATGTGAAAATATTTACCCTATATTTCTACCATTACATCCCTTGATAAATTATAATGTTGTTTCATTCATACATGTGCATTAATAACTCCCTAAGTGATGTTATAACATGCCGAGGTTCTAAAATAAGAATATTGTATTTAGAAGAATATAACATAAAAGAAAATATAACACCCTAAGATTTTATAATATATTTATTTAAGATAATATTATAAATCGTTTATATTTCATGATACACTATGTTAATCTTACACCACATGAACTAATGAGTCTAACTTTTGTTATAAGAAACAATCAGTTTAGCATGTGTTACATGTGATATTGAGTTTAAATGAAATTAAAAATATTATTATAATAATATATATCATTTTTTGCATACATTTTTGCTCACTTATTGATGATAACTTCATTCGTGTACATATAGACTTCCACCTTAACGTAGCGATGCGACTCTATTTTCATCATCCCAACAAATGGAAGTTACATTTATATAAATATATTATATGATATAAATGATATTACGATCATTATACAATGATAATATATTATATACATTCCATACATAATTTAATTTAAAGTATGAAAATATTACTCATGTGTACATATGTTCTACCGTCTCAAAGATCATGAAAATTTTATAATTTATTAAATATATTTCGTGATAGGTTTAAAAAATATAATTGATAAATAAATATGATAATTAAATAATGAATATTATTTTTGATATTATAAAACATTTTAATATATACAAGAACCATATCATTAATGAAAAAACCCATATAAAAAACAATGCAATTAACATCCATAATAATCAAAATAATGAATGATTATAAATGAAACTGTAATCATATGTCAAAAATTGATCATAAATGATTTCATAAATTAAAATATGGTTTGAGTAAATGTTATAAAAATATTTAAAACAACTATACATGATTTTAAAAATTTTCTCCCAAAAGGATTCCTATGGTAAGGGTTTCCCATCAATCTTTTACTCTCATAATACATACACCATATTTAACACTTATTTCTTTTATGTGATGTGTATTCTACACATTATGTATTTTATATCATGAAATAATTTTTCATCATGGTATTTAATTCATAATTTTATGTAATTTGTTTCATGATAATAATTATATAAAATATTCCAATGTAGTAAGGGTTTATTTTACAATCTCATCATTATTCATGATTTTTTTGTGTAGGTATACATTGGGGGGATTATTTTATATTTATATCATAAAATAATATAATTTATTATCCTATAGATATTCATGATTTTTATCATGTAATACTACCATTTTAAGATTATATTATACTAAAAATGATTGAGGACGTGTTTTTAAGAAAATCAAGAATTATATCCTCATTTGGTCAAAAATATGTTTACAATAGAATCAATGTTTTCAAAAAATGTTTTCAAACTTTTAAATTGATTTACTAAATAAATTTTTATTGATTTTTCAATTTTGAATTTTTTTGATGTTTTCTAAAGAAGGCACTTTTCTAACCTTTTTATATAGTAAAAGGAATCATTTTTTAACTAGTATGACATAAATAGAATTACCCAATGTCATTACCATCATTTCATGGAATATTCCTATATGAGTTTACACATATATTTTTTAATTTTTTTTCAAATATTCAAAAAAAATTTATAAAATTAAATTTCAATTTATTTTGTGGTTTTAAAAATGAAAATAATATTTTCCTCAAAAATATTATTATTTATGTTTTCATGGTATTTATATTCATCAATCACATCATCCTTTTACTGTATTTTTGATTCATATAGTATATGCTCTATTTATATCATTATTAATAATTATATGGATTTTTATGATTTTTTTTGTTTTGGATGTTCAATTTTGAAATTGTTCACTATAATACCCTATATTTGTTATATTTATTTCATTTTATTTACATAATTAATAAAATTTCTTATTTTTTTTTGTAATTTTTCTATTATTTTTTATTATGTATCACCCCTTTCATAAGAGGAATAAATTAGACGTAGTAAGTGACAGGTGGGTACCTGTATAGATATCCCCTCGATTCACCTTTACGTCTCATGACAAAGAATATATATGGTTTTGGATTAGACCGTACCCATTTATATATATGTCTTGGAAATATGCCACATTGTTACTAATTGTGTTTGAATGATGCCCCAACATTATTTGATTTCTTGGAATGAGGCCTAAATTATTTGTTTTAGATGTGCCACATTATGCATTCTATCATTTTGAATTCAATTATTGACATTTCATTTTATTATTAGATTAGTTAGAGTATCCTTGTTAAATATTTAGGATCACGTGATTATTTATATGTAATTATTGGATCATCATATATTCCTTTCATATTTTACACATGTTATTGATTAAATGTAATGTTATAAAAATTTTTAACGTATAAAATTTATTATAAGTTATATATTCATATATTCCATTGTATGATTACCCTTATTAAATATCAGAGCTCACCCTTTTCATATGTTTGATTTTCTCTAAGATATCAGGTAGTATTTTATGATTAATATTCTTGAATATTCTAATGTTAATAATGACATTCTCAAAAAAATAATTTTTTTATTTTATGCCTTAAAATGTAAATATGATTCAAGTATGTGTCTAGTTTACCATGACTACTATTCTATTCTGTCTATTGGGATTTTATTATTTATATCATATCCCAATGAAATAAATCAAACACTAGATATGGGATTTTGGGTTTGAGGTTGCTACATATAGTATAAGAGAATGTTTTTGTATAGAATCCTTGGGATGTTTTTAGGAAATCATAGATTATTAAATATAACCCTACCGTATAATTTAAGTATAAGAATATACAAAATACAAATATTTTGGTAAGGATGATAATATTTGGGTTTTTTAGGAAACTAAACCCTGTTGGTGTAATACAAGTGCACTTAAATCAAGAAATGATGTCCCTAGTGGTAATAATATTGAAAAGGAAACATTATCCTTGACACAATGATAACATGGTGCGTGACAATGGGGATTATGTTTAACATAGTTTTATACAATAGGTGGATATTCTTAGGAAAATTAACATTTCCTTTACAACCCATTATAATGGATTTGAAGTAGAGATATCTTCAATGAATCTATGTATATTATTATGAGATTCACTAAGCATAAATTTTCATATTTATGTTCATTGTTTCACCTGTATTTTTATTTTAAATAATTTTCCATAATGTTATGACATAATCAAGTGTATTACATTATTAATAAATGGATCCTAATGGAAGGATTGTGAACTTTATCAATGTAGGTACACTATGTTGGGATATCCCTCTTAGGAAAGATAATGAATTTGGAGTTGTATCTATAACTAAAGGTAATGAAATTATAAAAATATTAATAAATATAACATAGGTTATGAGTAAAAGAATTACCCATATGAAGCAACCTACTTATTCACCACAATGTGTATGAATGTTATACTACTATATGTGTTAGCATCCTACATCATTCAAGGAAACTACAAATGAAGTACTATTAAGTATTGGATACATTACGTAGAAAAGATATTTCACATTCTTAGATTCAACGATTGGGAGAAATATTTTAAAGTAGTTTTTCATATATCAACAGACACAGATCAATGATGACAATTGATTCAAAACACTAATGATGTGAAGAAAACTAACTACCTGGAATGCAATGATTTCAAGGATTTTTTTGGAAAATATTTTACCCGTGTACATGGAGAAGATATGTAAGGATAGTTCTTGAGACAACTAATGAAAGAAGAGAGAAATTTTTAAACTTTTTAATATAATATTAAATGGCTAGGAATACATTATTTGGACAAAATATGTAATCCAAAAAACATGAATTCCATTTTAATTGAGGTAATTAATTATAATAATTGAATGAATCTAGTCTCCAAACAATTCTCATCATATGAGAATATACAATCATGTTATATAAAAAATTTAAAAGAATTATCCCTATTTTGATTCATTTAATGAACAAATATAAGAAGATGATAATAGATAAAAATATGGGTAAAGGTATATAGGGAATGAAGGATTTTCCAACATGTGATACTTCTGTAAGGGAAAACTATGTTACCTGTCTAAAAGGAAAATGAATTTGATTCAAGTGTGAAAAAATACCACTATGCACATGACTTCTAGGGAAAGAGATAATTTTACAATTTTCAATTACTTAACTGTAAATATATGGGGAACTAAAAAATAAATTCCCTAAAATTTAATGGAATATACAACAAATGAATAAACTAGATCAATGTGGAGCTTATTCTGTTACCACATATGAAGTGGAATTATCATTGTTCTTTTTTGGATTCAAGAATTATGAAATTTGATTGTCTAATCAGTTATATTCAAATTATAATAATTTTATATGTATTATACTATATTAACTTTTGATTAAGGATTGGAATGTGTTTGTTAAATAGTACTAATGAACAAGAAAAATTATTTATATCCATTTTTAACATCTCTTGAAACACATGATTAAAGGAATGATTACCCTTAATATGTTCCTTATGTTGAGATAATTATTTTTGATTAAAGAGATTATTTTTATATATAGTATAAATTTTATAGTACTGACTACCATGGAATTAATTAATGATAAGATAATTTTGAATTTTTTATCATTCCTTTTATAGTTATAGATTTTAATATTTTTTAAGATCTTCAAGTATAATTAGATATTGAAAGGTTTATGTTATAAATTATCTGTGGATTTAAAGATTAATGCGCAACATCATAATTTAGCAATTATAGCATATTAGAAAACCCGTACTTGAATTATTTATAATAATAATAACTAGAGATTAAAGGAACTACATAAAATTCAATTATATATACTATTATATATTAAAATAGAAATTTATTGCTTCAGAAATAAAATATCATTTTGGATATTCAATTATTAGAGTAAGGGATGAATTCAATTTTTTTGACTCAAAATGGAAGGATGAAATTATTATTATGAATTATAAATGTATCAAGTTAGTATATTTCCTTATATTAATAGAATTTAAAATAATTCTTAATATTAGGAAAAGGATCTTGAAAAATATTATATCTTTTTACATTCATATCCAATGAATCAGACGGAATCTTAAATCATCACAGACTGATAGTTTTGATCGCCTAAACATGCTTTTCATCATTAAATTTTATGTCACTAATGACCTATACAATTATCTATTATTATTTTTTATCTCCTTCCATTTCTACAACTTCACTTACCACTAACGTTCTCCTATATAGAATCAAACTTATATGTTATTCTATATTTATGTTGTACATACCTATATATCTTATTAATATGATATTTTATTAAATAGTTTTTACAATGTGGGATTTAAAAAATTGAATTTTTAATTTTTAATCCCTTTATTAATGAGAAATAATTCAAATTATGATGGAAAAATTTATTTTAGGTAGAGATAATGTAACACTCGAAGGTTCTAAATTACGAATATTGTACTAAATAATGTATTTCATATGAGAAAATAAATAACCAATACATTAAGAAAAATTTATCTAAATCATATTTATTCATTATATTTCATTATAGTAAATTCTGGGTTGAAATTAATCACACATAAAACCAATTAGGTTCCATGTGAACATAATGTTTTAATTTTTCTATTTTAAGACATAAATGAAATTTAATTTATTTAAGAAAAAAAGGTCTAAAAAATTAGGGTCTTACATTATACCCCACATAATATAAATTTCTCCATCAAAATTTATCACTCATGTAAAAAATTGAGGAAAATATTTCTTTATAATAACCTTATTATCCTATGTATCTTCCTTTAAATATTTACTTCACAAAAAAATTTTACCAGGTGAGTGTTTGTTTTCTGTAGAATTCTCATTGTGTAATATAGAGTTTCAATTGGTTGTTACTCATAAGAAAGATCCTTATCCAAAAGTACGACCTCTATGTTCATTACATGTGAAGGGTTAGTTATGTACTTCTTCTGGGGAGATAAAAGGAATAGCCCATGGAATTGAGTGATATTTGGAAGATTTTCTAAGTGATAGGATACCGTTTTGATAAGAATAGGAATTTAAAAGGGACAATATAAAAAGTGATTAGTTTCCTTTCCTTCTCAAATATGATAACATCCATCCAAGGTGATATTCATTGAAATAAATTTACAATAAATTCAATTTATATATCATTCCATCAGTTGTTATCATAAATTTTCTACTATATTTTTGATTACTTGATATGATGATGGATTATTTTAACCCTATCAATTATTTCTTTAGCAATCTCAGGTCCCTATAGCTTTCTTTCTCTAACATCATCCAAAAAAAATGGAACTCTACATTTGGTCCTATATAGGGCTTCATAATGTTCTATATGAATTCTATAGTGAATGCTATTTATTTTGAAAACTCAACCAGAAGAAGGTGATTATCACAACAACCTTCAAAATATGGGGAATAAGATATCAACGTATCCTCTAGGGTATGAATTATTTTAACTGACTGACCATTTTACTAAGGACGACAAGAATTACTAAAACTAAATTGTGTATCAAGTGCTTTCTGAAGATTTCTCCCGAACATTATGGAGAACCTCAGATCCCGATCTGATATAATAGAATGTATTACTCCATGAAACATTACAACTTCCATAATGTATATAATGGAACACTGATATATAGAAAAGTATTTTCTGATAATGATTAAGTGTGATGACTTAGTAAGGTGATTTACTACCACCCATAGAGCATTAAACACTTTAGATGTTTTTTGTAGTCCAAAAAAAATCCATAGTGATGTTCTCGCATTTCCATTATGGAATGGGTAATGGATGAAACATATCATTTTACTTTTCTTCTTTCAACCTTCCCTTATTCGCTTACCAAGCACCGAGATAAAAAAATCCATTATATATCTCTTAATTTCAACCCACTTGAAGTATTCTTTAACATTCATATATTTCTTCATTATTTCAGGATGAATAGATAATGAAGAACTATGAGCTTCTGCTAATATATCCCTAAAATATGGTATTAAAGTAACAGATACCTGCTTCTTAAACAATATCATTCCATCTAGATCAAGGATAAATTTTTGAACATTTCTAACATTCTATTATAGATCTATATATTCCTTTTGTCACCTAATAATCATCACTTGGATACCGGGTTTAACATTCATTTGAGAAAGATAATATTTTCTCATTCCTTAAAGATTTATAGATATATCATTTCTTAATCTAGGATCATTTTATATTTTGTGATCATCATCCTGGGTAAGCTAGAGTGATACTTCTAACTCCAAGAATTGGACACCTTGTTCACTATTCTAGGGTTGTAATATATTGGGCAATGATAATACATTATCAACTATAATCATCTTCTCTGGTGCTTGTTCAACTCATTATATGTGAATATATATTTCATAGTTTTATGATCATTATATATGTCAATATTTTCTATATAATGATAATTCCTCTATATCCTTAATGAAAAAATTACCACTCATAACTCAAAATCATGAGTTGGGTAATTTTTCTAATAAATCTTCAACTACCATGACGAATAAGTGATAATAATGTTATTCTACATAATAACACATCCCAATCCCTTATTGTATTATTCACTGATAATTAAAAAACCTTATCTACTACAAGGTAATATAAGAATAGGTGCACATACTATCCTTCTCCCCATTTCATTGATATTTTCCTCAAAATCATCTGTCCAGAGGTAGATGATGATCTTCTGAGATAACATGGTAAGTGGATTATATAGTCATGAGAAATTCTCCAAAAATAATTAATAATATCTATCTAGACCAAGAACGATATGGATCTCATTAATTGTGATTTTTCTAGGACAACATTCAATAGCCTTTATCATTGATGGATCTACTGCTATTCCATCTCTTGACAAGATGCGTACCAATAATGAATCATTTTGCAGCCAAAATTTATTGTTTTTTAATTTTTTTCATTGACCATCTCCTTCCATAGGGACATTAGTATATTCCTTATGGTGTCATTATTCTATTACTTACACATTGAATAGATAAGTCCATCCTCTATAAATACTACCATAAAGAGATTGAGGTAATCTCAACAGACTCTATTAATCAAATTCATTATGATATAAGGGGAATTAGTAAGACCAAAAATGCATCCCTATATATTCATAGTGCCTATACATTGAACGAAATGTCTTCATGTGTATATTCCCTTTCATGACCCTGAATTGATGATATACTAAATGATGGGAAACCTTGGAAATGTGTTGAGATCTGCACAGTTGACGAAACAAGTAATCAATATAGGGAAGAAGATATAAGTTCCTGGATGTGATTTTGTTCAACTATTGACAATCAATATAGAGGTTCATTGATCCATCTTTCTTATTTCAAAAATAGAATGGATTCACCCCAAGGTGACAAACTTGTCTTAATTAATCCTTCAAGGTTTCCTTGGAGTATCTTCTTCGATTCGTGCAACTCAATTGTGTCCATTCTATAGGGAGTAATTGAAATTGGTGTGAATCTAGGAAGGAGTTATATTGAGAAATCAACTTCATGTTTCAGTGGATGGTTAGGTAACTCATCTGGAAAGAGGTCCAAAAAATATCAAACAATAGGAATATCATCGATGATGATTTTCCCCCCATCCATCTTAGATAAAAAACACTTTTTAATGGGAATTAATATCCATACAGTAGTTGTAATCTCTATAAGAAGTTGGTACTTATTTCCACCTTGATGGATGATTGGAGGAGGGTTTGAAATGTCAAAAATAACTTCCTTTACTCGTAAATTAATGTGGGATTTATGTATAGAAATCCAATCCATGTTTAAGATAAACTAAAAATCATCCAAAGGAATAATGATATGATTTGTAAGAACCACAATCCCACAAAATTCAACTGGAGACGAATCATATACATGGGATGAAATCATAATTCCATTAAAGGTTCACACTAATAATTATACATATAATTGTAATTTTAGAACATTAACACCCTTAGAAAATTATTTAGATATTAATGATTCGGTATAAAATGAATCAAATATGAAATAATTAGTACTAGAGTGGATGGTGTGTGTAACATTCATCGCATCATTATCTCA
The DNA here is from genome assembly GCA_963277665.1 of Viscum album. NCBI lineage: Eukaryota > Viridiplantae > Streptophyta > Magnoliopsida > Santalales > Viscaceae > Viscum > Viscum album. The sequence continues at coordinate 603,245,676 of OY728128.1, forward strand.
ACATTCATCAGAAATAGAGATTGAATAATATTTAACTCTTTCTATTAGCATAGTAATTTTCTCATGTTGATCATCATCGCCCACCCTTTGGTTTGGGTGTTGGTTAACATAATTCCCATTCTGATTAAACTTGAAGTAGTGAAATGGGGGAGGTTCATTCTTTATATCTTTCTCTCCATTATAATTTTAAGATTACTTAATCCCATCATTTTGATAACCACTTCATCGGTGACCTTTCTTTATGCATATAAAACTATTACAATTCCCCTTATAAAAAATTCCCGGAGTTTCTTCCCACATCAAGAGAATAGAGGAAAAATCTTCTTTTCTTATCCATTGGTTTTAGAGTTTCAATTAAACACCATATTGTATTTCTTATCAAAACCACTATATTGATACATGGTTATAACCTCCAATTAAAAATTTATTTTACAACGCATTATCCCTTCATAGCTATTAACGTATCTTATGGCCAATTCCCTTCCGAGACTGGGATTTGAGCCGTCATAGAACCTATTGACATTATATTTATGCTGGATGATAAATCATTATGTGTACCTCATTCATCTCCTGAAAATAGCCTCATTGGTACCAACATTTTTTTCTTCCCATTGATTCATCTAAAGGAACTCTTTTTCCATCGTGGTATGAAGAATTCGACGAAAGTACTTATTGAAAAATAATTTCGTAAACTAATCTCAATCCATGGATTCAATATCATCGTACTTACTTTTATTTTTTAATATAGTCCACCACTGGTATGATTCACCTGATAAATGATAAGTAGCCAGAATTAATTTCTCATTATCTAAAAACATTAGAACAAAAAGTATCTTTTCAGTAGTTATGATCCATTATTCATCAATAAGTAGATCAGAATACCCTCTGAAAGTATGTGGACATTCCCTTATGAAAGACTAAAAAAATGTTGTTCTTTTTTTTGAAATTTGGAAGTGCACTGTGATTCTTAGCTTGAGAATGATGGGTGTTCATAACAAAAAGGTTTTTCATTCCAGCTGCTATAGCATTCGGTTTCTCTGGAGGAAAATCATTGCATTGCCTAGTAGAATCGCCATCATTGTTATTCCTTCGAGTTCCATCCATTTACTAAAACCAAAAATATTGAGTATGAAGTATTTATCATAATAAAGAGACACATAATCATGAAATTTCCCTTTTAGGATAAATTTATAGACCCTATGTTTTCCAGATAAGACATTGAATATTCCAAGTCTTGGTGTTCCTGGAATTAATTTTATAAAAATATTAAATATATTTTATTTTACACCAGAAAAAATAATTAAAGAAAATAAGATAACTCTTATATAGATTATTGGATTGGAAATCCGAGAGCATGGTTTGGTCTGAAATATGGTGTTTTACCTAGGCATGACATAAAATCAGTTGGTGTGGGAGTTTCAGATTCTATACTTGTTAGAAGCACTTCTTATGTGATTTTATTGATTAATTTATTAAATTAATTAAAATAATTTAACCTAATAAATGTTTATATACAACTAATTATGAGTATTTTTCCTCATAATTATATTTTTTCCCCTAAACTAACACTCCCCTCCTCTCCTATCCCTTTCTGTCAATGAACAAAGAAGAACAAATGAAAAACCTTAGGATATAGATAGATAAAAGTGTAGTGGATCCTCCTCCACCATCAGTAGTGAATGATACAATCTAGTGAGGACTTTTTATTTTTGATCTTATGAACTCAATTAAATTTTTGAACATTTTGTTTATCGATTACTCAATCTACATATTTTAATTCAAATATTTCATGAGCCTGGTTACCTATTTCTTATTTTCTCAGTTGATCTAACCTGAATCACACAATTATGACCGATTGGACACGAATGCTTGGGCTGTGATCCAAACCCTTTTTTAGTGCCTTCCCCCTCAATGTTTATATGATATTAACCATGGAATCCTTGTGAATCCTATTTCAAGGATTATCGGGTTACCCAAGATCTCAATCAGGTGCTTGGAAATGAGACAGAATTGTGGAATGACAAAGAATTTGAGAATGAGGTAAGGATCTAGAAATGAAATTATGCAGGGATATGAAATCCATAGGTTTCATACCAGCTGTAAAAGTATCAAAGGATAATCAGTGCTTATAATGAAGAAGGAAACCCTTATTCATTCTAGTGATTGATTCCTGGTGAATGAAACCTGATGAGAATGATTTGTGGCTACATCTAAATATTTTAGAAGGAAATATAATGGGATCTAAAGAGGTTTTAACAGATATGGAGCATGCATGAAGATTTTTTAGAATCTGGTGTTTCGGGAAAAAATCATGACTACAGGTCAGGTTCAACGAAGACCACAAGGTAGGTAGCCTCCCTAAACAACAACACCAGTGTTTTGGAAAACACAAAGATGAAATGATGTTTACACCCACTGAAATGTAATTTACCACCTATCTGTATAAGATGATCCATGAGATGTGGACACGACCAAGAAAACTCCATGTGCCAAGCACAGAAACATGGCTTGGTCACACCTTCATCATCATATGTGGACCAACATGCCATATACCAAAGTACACAGACACAAAGTCTGAGTATGTAGACAACGCCACGAGGCATGGCCCGATCACTGGATTGGCGGGAAATGCTATGTAGTCTACCTTCCTGGAGTGCACTACTAAATGGGATGGGACCCATGTTCGGCCATATACATGGATTGAAAGTGAATTGGGGACACATGGTGTGTGGGCCCCCTATCACATTGTGTAATGTTTGATCTCCCATGGGAAAACCTCAATCCTTTGTATCTCTATCATTTGAACTCAAATTTATTCTATCGAGATGCATATCCTAAGTGTTTTTCCATGTAGAATATGATGGTGAACTCATAAGTGGATTTTGTGATATGATGTGGAGGTTATATGTTGGTACACATTGATATGATACTCGATGACGGCAAAAACCAGACATTCATAATATAGGTTCCAGGATGACAATCTAGGTGGTCTAGGTAGTGTAGTCCCCAAGGAGATTCTGAAAAGACCCTTTTTCAGGCATGGGTAGTGTAGTCCCTGAGGACTAGATACTAGGATAATCCTCTTGTGGGGATTAGAAGTGTAGTCCTTGATGATGAGATACTAGGATTACCCTCCAAAAGGACTAGGTTGTGTAGTCCCCGATGATGAGATACTGGTCTATCCTTCCAGAAGGGCTGGGTAGTGTAGTCCTGGACGACGAGAGAAACCTGGATGACCCTCCAACAATTCTGGATAGCATAGTTCTTGATGATACCAAGCAGAATTTTTAGTGGGTTTGGGTAGTGTAATCCTAGAAGATTCATAAAAGATCCATGACTGTGCAGCACAGTGGTGAGGAGTGGTTTGACTAACCTAAGGACTCACGAGAAAGAGGGGCATCTTACCCACCGGGATGGATCCCTGTAATGAAACCTAAAAACTAGTTTTTGATTTAGTGATACCCAATGAGGATATTATTGAGGTGCGGTGATTTGATTCCCTTTTATTTGTGTCTCCTGGGAAGGTGCATGAGGTGTTAGTAATTGAAGATTGTTTTACGTTTGAAGTATCGACTACTCACTTTCTTGGGAAGAGTTATGAGATAGAGATACCCTTAGTATTTTTTTATTCTTTTAAAACGAATATATATATATATACACCCCAATATAGTGCCCACTCCTTGGGTATTGGTTACTCTTCTTCCAAGAGAGGATGTGATGTGTGTCGTATTCCATGTGCTTTTTGTGTCCAACTTCTAACGGATGGACAGGTCTACTCTCTGTATATAGGTAGTGAAGACTCAATAGGATGGTTCACATCCCCACCATTTTAACCACCTTGTATTTGTATGGTCCTAATTTCACACACTTTTTGGTATAAGATGCACTCTTTCGACCGTATTTTATCGTACATTGTTCTATTTACTACTTATCTTTTGTTGTATCACTTACTACTCCACCTTCTCCGTTTTATGGTGTTTTAATTGATATGTATATACTCTCCACTACATGGAATTTTACTAACACATGTTATTTTTTTACAGATGGTGTATAGGTCGATCATTACTATAGATAAGCATAGTAAAATGAGCTTCATGGACCACATACATTGGTTATAGTAGGGATACATGAGATAGAATCCCATTGTGAATACACTTTTACTATTGTAATTGGGATGGGACCAGATTCTAGTATGGGAATTTGTTTTTCCCTTTAAATTCCAGTATTCAATACCGTACTCATGTACCATCTAGAGGTTCATGCATGTTCACTTCACTTAACCCTAGTTGCATCTTTTTCTACCTTTCACTCCTATTTTACATTGAGTTGGATTCATGAATTTGTACATGTTATTAAGAAAAGGCTAACTCATTTATTTTGTTACTTAGACACATGTCTCCAACCCCTGGACTATGGAGGTGGTCTTAGGGTAGTTTTTTCTCAAGCCCCAGCTTATGTCTGTCCGTGACATATCGGTATCAGAGTAAGTTCATTTCTTGGACACTGTTCAGATGTTCCCTAAAAAGGAATTAGTTGGGTTTGGTGGAAAAATTGTCATTATTTCATGAGATAGGATCTTGGGCTAGGGAGACTATTGATGGTATGTGCATCCTACATAACCATTCACTTGGACCATGATTACTAGATTTTCGACTTGTAATTATGAAACGTGTGTTACAGGGAACAACGGTGTATGTATTATATAGGACAATTTCTTCGACTATCCTTCTTGAGACAAAACCCCATTATATTGTTGATATATATATATATATACATAAACATCTGACCATGATACACCTTGATAATTTTATGATGCCTCTACGATGACTGCAAGCCAAGATACCAGCTTAGTTTCATGGTGACAAACTGATGACAAATAAGGAACTAGTTAAGGACCCATCATGCGATCTCATTCCTCAAGATCAATAGGTAGCAGGGACTCCACCCATATAGAAGTAGATAGTCCTAGAAGGGAAGGCTTTATATGTCACAAGATGAGTGTAATTAGCGATTTCTAGCATTAGCAACTGCAAAGGTTCCATGGTGAGCTACACCCTCAGGCAATAGAGGATTGACTGGAGTAGGTGATCTATGTGTTCGAAGTAGTTCGTACCCCAATGAATCAATGGGTGGCATTGGCAGAAATCCTTTTCAATTGAAATGATGGGGGATGCTAGGTCATAGTTACCCAGATGTGTGATGAATAGAGACTCTCATTGGAAAAAATTCAGAAACTATTTTGTGAGGAGTACTTCACCTCCTTCTTGTGTTTCATCTGGATTCAAGATGTTTTGTATCATTAGTATGGAGTGATGAATATGGAAGAGTACACGATGAGGATCACCAACCATACAAACTACTCTCTTTACATGATCAGATATGGTTACTTCCAATCACATAAGTCTAAGCAAGGAATTTGTAGAGAGTTTTGTGCCAACATAGTGCCCTTGTGTATCCCAACCATTGATGGGGTGCTGGAGTGGGAACATGTTAGGGAGAGTTTATTGGAAGAGGGATTCCGGATTTTTGGAGTTGGTGGTAGACGTGAGATGGCTAAGTCATCTTTAGAAATTGGAAGGTGAATGAGATCTCGTAGCTGGAGAACCATCCATGATAAGACATGGAGGCATGGTCGCCTTGTTTTTGGGAAACACTGATCACCTAGGAAGCCTAGAGAGGGATGACTATACACTTGTGAATACTAATGTCACATAGCCCCGTACAACCTGACTTAGAGTACTAAGCATCCCAGGTAGGAAACCAATGGACAACCATGGCAGAGAAAATATTGTGATCAAGGATCTCACCGGTGGGGACATGGTGGTTCCTAGGGAGGAGGATATGATAGAGGAGTTGTAGGAGCTAAAAGTGGGGGACTACGGTATGAGTTTATACAACAATGAACACCAGGTATCGCACACCAGGATCAAGGAGCTAGCGGATGGGGCCCCAGATAGATGTATGCCATGAACGTCCACAACCTGATGGCACACGAGATGATTTGATGTACAATCTGTGTTGACTCTAATATTTCCTCAGTATTAGTATACATTAGGTATATCTATGATTTAATCTATTGAATATTTGTGCAGGAGCTGAATCTCCCAGTAGAGACTCTTGGATAATAGTTATTCCTTGATTTTCCTATAGGTAATGCTTTATTCGTATTGTTCATCTACTGGTACTGGGATCTATATATTTGAAGAGAGAGGTTCAAGTGGGACCTACTGGTCATTACAATGGACCCTTATGACATCATTATGGGAATTGATTGGGCTTCCATGGTTTGATCCTAGATTTACTGTCACAACTGGTTAGTCAGATGTCTACATACTGATGGGACGAGATTCTCCTTTATCGGTTAGAGAGACATGGTAGCAAGACAATGGTGTTCTATGAGAATGAATTTACATCCCATCACCAATCATATATATAGTAAGAAACTTGGGGTAGTATACTCTTTAGTCATATTTAACCCTTTAGTTTTGGAGGTCTATGTGGACGCCTTTCTATAAGACATTCAAGGACTACGTCTGAGACAGGAGTTGGATTTTTTCATTGACATTCATCCAGGGACTGCCCCAATATCTTATACATAACATTAGAGGAAACCAATAAGATCTACAAGCTATGGTTGTATTTAGTGGAAATTTGTGAGTAAGGTTTCATCCGACATAGTGTGTCCCCCTGGGCGGCTCTAGTCTTGTCTATGAAATAAGAAGATGAGAGCTTACACCTTTGCATAGATTATTATAACCTAAATTAGGCTACAATAAATAAAAAGTACCCATTTCCATGGATTTATGACCACTTTTAATAGTTTTGAGGTGGGATATGGTTCTCTAATATCGATCCAAGGTCCAACTACCACCAACTTTGGGTTCATGAGACTGACATTTTTAATTTTTCATGTCAATGTCGCTATGGACATTATGAGTTCCTATTTATTCCATTTTGTCTGAAAAATTACCATGATATTTTATGGCATTTATGAACCATATCATCCAGTCATAAATGTACCATTTTTTTATAACAACATCAACATTATAATCATCTACTATGAGAAAGTGGCAGAGCATGAAGAGAACATAAGGAGGTTTTTTGATTAACTTTGTGAGAATCCTCATTATGGAATGCTCTTGAAATTATAGTTCTGGATACAACTAGTTCAAATTATAAGGAATGTCATTTATGTGCAGGGTTTAGCCATTGATGCAACAAATGTCAATGTAGTGCTTCCTTGGGAACCACCCAAGAATATGTATGAGGTACATTGATTTCTTGGCTTGGTGGGATACTACGATATATTTGTGCAGACTTCTCCAGAATCTAAAAAACATTTACCACATTGACATGGAAGAGACATTTGTTTACCTATCTTAAGTAGTGTCAGATGTTCTTCAAGGAGTTCAGGCATAGGGTGATTCGTGATCTAGTTTTTTGACTACCAAAGGAAGGAGTTGAGTTTATGGTATATTGTGATGCCTCAAGAGCTGGGCTGAGTTGTGTGCTTGTGAAATGATAGGAATTCATTGTAAATGGGTTGAGGTAGTTGAGAACCCTTGAGAAAAACTGTATGACTCATAATATGGAGATAGTATCAGTAGTCTTCACTATGAGGTTGTGGAGGCACTACCTTCTGGGAGAGCACATTGGGGTTTACTCAAACCATTATTGTATTATGTACATCTTCACATAGATAGACCTTAACATGAGGCAGTGACACTTGATTGAGTTAATATAGGACTATAACTTCAATATAGTCTATAATCTAGGGTAGTTCAATGATTTTGAAGATTTCCATAGTCGGAATTCTCATGTTCAAGTTTTGGGGGAAGCTTCAGAGTAGTTAGCTTTCATACAGCTATCCTTGATGGAGTAGGAGGCTATAGTTCTCATATAGTAGATGGTGTTGACAACTATGCTCCTCGAGTGTGTGAAAGATTCTCAGTTGAGAGAAATTGACTATGGGTTCTATATGATCAGATATGAACATGAGACGCAACATATGGGTGTTTTAAAGGAGGGAATCATGAGATATTGTTCCATTGGTGAACAAGTGTTCTAGAGGAGATGTGAGAGGAAGTGATGTGGGAGTTCCACACTTATACATTATTTGTTCATCCCATTGTGGGGAAGATGTATATAGACATTCATCGGTAGTTTTGGTGGTCCGTTGTGACATGGATTGCAACAAAGTTCATCTCATGATTCCTTACCTATCAGTAGGTGAAGGCTGAGCATCAGGTCCTGACTACTTTTTTGCATCCTCTTGATACCCTGGAGTAGAAATGGTATATCATATACAAGGTTTTCATCACAGTGATTCCATGCACATCGAAGATCCATGATTCCATCTAGGTGATAGTGGATTGACTCACGAAGATGGGAAAATTCCTTGATATAATATAGATGTGTATGGTAGAGAGTTTGGGGTAGTTGTACATGTGAAAGATCATCTTCCTTATCAGGGTTCCATCAATGATTGCCTCTAATCAGGATGACTGGATTAAATCATGATTGTGGAGAGGCCTATATGATGCATTCATGACCTAGTTATGGATGAGTACATCCTTTCACCCCCAGACCAATGGGTAGACCAAGTGCACAAACTGGGTCCTAAAATATATGATGGGGACAGTGTCTTGGATTTCATTTGAAGCTGGGAGGATCACCTTTCCTTGGTGGAGTTTTCATACCATATCAATTACTAATCCACCATCATCATGAAACCTTTTTAGGACCTATATTGGACACCTTGAAGGCCACCCTTGTTCTGGTCAAATGTTAGAGAGTTGTCTCTTGTGGGACAAGAGTTGGTGTAGGTAGTGATAGAGATAGTGCATGTCATCCGTGATTGGATTAAGACAGACCTGAGTAGTTAGATGTCAAATGAAGATTTCTATTTTAGGCCCATGGAGATCAAGTGGGGAGACCATTTCTTCTTAAGAGCCTCCCTACGACGTAGAATGAATAGGTTTTTCCAGGTGAGAAATCTACCAACCTGATTCTTCGGTCCATTCGAGATTGTGCGGATTATTGTAAAGGATTCCAACCACCTCGCCTTACCCCCCACAACTTGTGTCGGTGCATAATATCTTTCACATGTCACGGTTGAGGAGATATGTGGATGACCACACAAAAATTATTGACTGGGGAGAGATGGACATCGAGTATGGAGCCACCTTTGCGAATAACCTAGTGGAAATCGAAGACTGATAGGAGAAGAACCTGGGGGGACAATCCATCCCCTTGTTCTCATATCGTGGTAGTATAGATACATGCAGGAGAGTTCTTGGGAGCAGGAGATCAAGATTTGAGCTATGTATCCCAACTTTATTATCCAGTTTTTCTTTTCAAGGAAGAAAATATTGAGGGTAGAATGATTTAGATACCAATTTTTTTCTAATAAGACTTTTGGTATATTAAAAGATATTATTCAAGAGTTAGACCCTAAGACGGAGTGTGATTCCGAGGCCATATGTGCCTGGAATTATTCTTTTCAAAATATTAAATATATATTATATTAGGCAAACAAAATTAATGAATGGAAATGTGATAACTATTAAATATATGGATAGATCATAAATATGAGACCACATTTGGGTCCAAAACAAGGTGTTTCCCATAGATGGGACATAAAATGAGTCGGTAAAGGATGTTCAGATACCTCTCTCATTGGAGGAACATTTTAAGTGATTTGATTAATTAATTTAATTTATTAATTAAATTAATTTATCCTAATAAGTGTTTATATAAACCAGTTTATAAGTATTTGTCCTCATAATCCTGATTTTGTCTGACACCTACCTCTCATATCCTCTATTCTCCCTTCTTTTGACAAACATCAAAGAACGAATGAAAAACCACTGGATCACAATGGATCAAAGAAAAACATATCCTCCTCCTCAATCAAAAAACGAACTATACAATATAGGTAGGACTCATTCCTTGTGTTCATACACCTTGAATTAATTGTTTGAGCACGTTGTTAATCGATTCTTCGACCTGTGTCTTTGAATTGAAATATTGCTTGAGCCCGGGTACTAGTTCATTATTCATTATCAGTTGATTTGACCAGAATCACACAATTATAAACTATTGGCCATTAACGTAGGGAAAAATTTTCCAAAACATTGTTTTGGTGCCTTTTCCCCTTGATTTCTACATGTATTCACCTTGGATCCCTGTTTGAAGCATTCTGGAAGATACGAGATCGATCAGGCACCCGAGAATGAGATAGAATCATGGAATGATGACCGATTTTGACCAAGGCATAAATATGGAATTGAAATTATGTGGAGATGATTGATCCATAGGTTTCATATCTATCCGGTGATTATTAAAGGAACATCGGCATTTAGAATAAAGAATGAAACCCGCATTCATTCTGGTGACCGATTCCCGGCGAATGGCAGCAAGAGAACAGATTCACAGCTAGATCCAAGATTTCAGAAGGAAACATGGGGCTATATGAAGAGGTGTGACCATACATGGGGTGTAGATAAAGATTTGGGAGAACCTGGTGTTTCTTTTAAAAATACCTACTACACTTCATGTTCAAGGAAGATTACACGGCGTGTTACTTCCTTCAGCAGCGACACTAGAGTTTATGAAAACATAAGGTTGGAAAATCATATACTCCCTTTGACATGCAGTGTATCACCTCTCCATGTGAGATGGGATGTGTGAAGGAGACATGACCAGAAACATGCCATGTGCCTGCACATAGACACGACTTGGTCACGCATGCATCATCCCGTGTGGACTAGAATTTCGTGTACTGAAATACCCAAACATGGAGTCCGAGTACACAGACCTGACCAATAGACATGGACTGGTCCCTAGAAAAGCATGAAATATCTTTTAGTCCATCTACAGGCCATTCACTACTACATGGGATGAGACCCAAGTCTAGACAGAGACAAGGTCATACAGTAAAAAGGGGCCACACGCTATGTGGGCCCCCTTACACGTCATGTACTATTTGACCTCCCATGAGAAAATATCAATCCTTTGTATCTTCTTCATTTGAACTCGGATTTCAGCTCACGAGATTCTAATCCCAAGTGTAATTCAGCATAGAAAATGATGGTTCCGTAGTTTTTATCTTTAAAGATATTATATAGATGTTTAGGGTTGGCATACAAAGAGACGACACCTAATGGAAACATCAATCAGGAATTTTTACCTTAGATTGTGGGATGAAACTCCAGTTGGGTTGGGTTGTGTAGTCCCCAAGGACCTTCCTTACTGACTCTCTAATTAGGTTGAGTAGTTTAGTCCCTGATGACGAGATAACAGAATGAAACACCAGTTGTGATGGGTGGTGCAGTCCCCAAGGACATTCTGGGATAACCCTCTAGCTGGGTTGTGTAGTGTAGTCCGTGATGATGATATATCAGTATAAACCTCTAACTGGGCTAAGTAGTGTAGTCACCAATTAAGAGATATCAGGTTAACCCTCCAGCTAGGATTGGTAGTATAGTCCCTGATGATGAGAGATACCATAATGACCCTCAAGCTGGACTGGGAAGCATAGTCCCTAATGATACTAGGATGACCCTCCAGATAGTCTCGATAGTGTAGTCCTAGATGATTTAGAGAAGACCCTCAACTGTGTGGCATACTGTGGAGGCATGGTTTAACATACTGAAGGAATCATGAGAAAGAGGGCCCCTTTCCCCACCTAGACACATCTTTGTAATGTGACCTAAACCGATGAAAGAAAGTATGTGACGTCAAAAGTAGATTATTTCAAGGTGTGGTGATTTGAGCCCCTTGGACTTTTGTCTCCTAGGCAGACATATGAGGTGTTGGGAATTACAGATGAATTTACCTTGGAACTATCACCTACTCACATTTTTGGGCTATTCAATGAGATGGAGATCCCCTTACTCTCTCATTAGGTATTATTTGATTGAGTGTATATATATATATTACTCTATAGTACCCACTCCTGGGTATTATTTACTCTCCTACCAAGAGAAGTGAAGATGTGTGGAGTATACCACATGATATTCATGTATAGATTCACCGGGTTGGATAGGTATTCTTACCAGATACAGGTAGTCAAAACTCGATTGGAGTGTTCACCTCCTCACTATTTCTGAGATCCTTATGATTGGATGATCCAAATTTTGCACTCTATTTGGGTGGATTTGTACTCTTTCCATCCTATTTTACTATTTATTGTTTGATTTACTACTTATTTTTGGTTTTATAACTTATTACACCCCTTATCCTTTGTACAAAATTCAATTAGGAATTTATATAACAACCCTTGTGTGGGATTAACCCAATAAATGTCATTTATTGTGCAGACAGAAGATAGGTTGATCGTGAATATAGAGGAGTGTAGGGATATGGAATCTGTGGACTGTGTATGGTGGTCATAGTTGGGATATATGTGATAGGCTCTCTCAACATATACACTTTTCCAGTTTTCATTAGGTTGGGACCTAATTCTAGTTTGGGAATGTGTTTTCCCTTTACATTATAGTATTCACTACTGTACTCTTGTACCATCTAGAGGTTCTTGCATGTTCACATTAATTTTCAATAGTTGCATATTTTCTACTTTTATATAATATTTTTCATTAATTTGGATGCGTGCATTCATAATGGTTCTTAGGGAAAGTCATCCCCGAGTTTTTTGTGCCTTAAGTGCTTGTCGCCAACCCCTAGCACACGGAGGTGAGTTTGGGGTAGTTGTGGATCGAGCCCTATCTTGGGTCGAGTTATTACAATGACTAACTTATGAGACCTTATTTAATATATGACACCATAGGTTTATTCTAGATTATTAATATCCATCTGTTATTTAAATATTTACTGATGGTTCATGAAGTGTTTGTGAATTCTAAAAGCCTATCCCTCAATAGTGTCAAACTAGGTGTACAGAAAGGCCCTTTTTCAGATACCATATTTCTCTACTTCATGCCTAGAATATCATTTCATGTTGTTACCCTAATGTAAATCTAAACAAATCCCATATTCACTTTTATTATCTAGGATGGGTTGTATTCATTGGAAACAATCACTGTAACCATACAAAAATTATAGGACATTTTCTTATATTTTTCTTAATCCTTAGACTTATCATTAGACATGTCCATCAAGTTATTACAATGGTTTTATCATCATAGATTCCAAAGGTTAACTAAACCTTTACCCTGATACAATATATATAAACCATCACTTTTCATACATTAAAATTACCTAATATTTATAGGATACTATAAAAATTATTCAAACAGACACTCAAAGACCAAACTATTCTAGTTCCTTTGGAAACATGGAAACATATAAACTATTATGTAGATGAGATACATCATCTCCCACTATATTCATGTTGACTATTATCCTACTTATACACTTTAAACATAATACAAATCATTATAACCTTATATAAGGAAACATAAAAAGTGGTGATGTCAGTTTCATAGTAAGCCAAAAAAATTAGACATGTAATCCTAATCATGAAAATAAGTGTTTGAGAACATGATCTTGAAAATATAAGATCTTACCATTCATATCATTGTTCATAAACATGAATCATATCATAAATCATGATATTAAATATAATATGAATCATAATAAAATATAGAACATAATCCCTGAAATCACATCATAGGAATAAAACAAGGAATTTTATCATACATATAATTATATATAAAGATTTCTATAGTAGTCAGGTCATTCCTTCCGAGGCCATCTTGGTGGATAAATCCCTTTAATGAATCAGGACCACTCCCCGTTCTAGCCCTGGATTACTAAACTGAGTTAAATCCTGATTCTATCCCTTTAATATTGCACCAAGTAAATATCTTATTTCATCCATTTAAATATAATGAGATATAAATCCTTACACAATTCAGTGGAGGGAGATACAGGTCCAATCCACCACATGATGATAAAATACGTAAAAATTCCACAAGATCATAAATAATCATATCATAAATCATGAAGTGAAATTGATTTAATAAAAATGTAATAATTTCATAAAATGTCAAAAAGATAGGTTTCATAATCATTTAATCAATGCATAACCCATGAAATGTAGTGTAATTCAAGAGAATTTAACCCATGGAAGATAAATAGGTTTAATAAACACCATTCCGTCAATACAAAATTCCTTAAAAGAAATAATATGAATGTAAAAATTAAATAATGTCCCTCAAAAAGGAATGAGTAACACAAATGGATGCAAAATTAAGAGTGAAATAATTTTTAAATATCTTCTAAAAACATTTCTTGAGTAAAATATCCTTTCTTCATTGAAAAATGCTTATAAAAATCTTAAATATTTTAGAAAAACATTTTTATTGAAAATAGATTTGAAAAAATGTAAAAGATGATCTCAAATCCATAAAACATATCTAAAATATCATTTTCCTTGAAAAATATCATCAAATATCATATGAATAAAATTATAATATTTTTTAAATCTTGGTTTTTGAAAAAAAATACATTTCTGACTGAAGAGTGAAATATGTTAAGTTTTTTATTAAAAACATTTTATTAATTATATTAAGTAAAAATGTGTTGAAAAATTGTACTAATACATGAAGAAACTTTTACTAAACATAGGATAAAGTAAAAAATGAGTTTTATTTAGATATAGATCATAATATTTCTATAAAGGAAACATAATCATAAACAATCTCAATAAATGATGAGATTATTTCATTGAACTCTCACAACATGGTAACTTGGGATCATAATTTCCATAAAAGAAATTGATATGATATGAAGATTAAAAAATCATTAAATGAATTATATTCAGCATATAAAATGTCAAATGGATGTATATACACCTCTAAAAATAATTCCAATGCATAATAAAACATGTGCCTCATAGTAGGAAAATTGGGACAAAACCATCCTATCAATATGGTAGCTTTGGAAAAATTAATCCCATAAAATAAAGTTAATAAAATATATATGTAAATAATGGAAAGTTATTTTTATAATAATCTCTGAATACATCCAATAGTAGTATACACACCACAAGAAAATTAATAAGTGGTGAATAAATCATGTATCTCATGGAAATATAAAGGGATATGAAATACCATTACATTATATCTTTAATCTCATCGTACTAATAGAAAACACCAAAATAATAAAAATCATATTTTATTAAATCTATCATAGAACCATATTGGTATTTATAATATCATATATGGTTTGATTATGAATTTATATTACTAACTTTTTAACAATTCTATGTTAAGGTTTCACTTCAGGAAATGTCATCTTAGTTCTTCACATATGTATTAATTTGTTATATATTTGGTCCTCATACATATATCCTAGTTTATAAAATTTAAACCATGATTTAAATATCATTAATATTTATTATATGTTTATTTTAATAATCTATAAAATATATAAGTTTGAAATAGAGAAAACCATTCCTAGAGACAGTAAGCCGTATGGATGCATGAAGGTTGATTCTGTTTTTATTATCATATTGAAAGAAAGAAATAAAATGACATATATGGATATATATATCCTAAAAAAGTAGAATTATTATTTCATATATATCAAATAATTTCACTAAACTAATCCTTAATGAAATCCATATGGTTTTTGAACGAATCACATCACTTTGAGGGGGAGTTAGTCCACATTTCCTCAAACGAAAGTATCACCTTCACTCCTAATGGAATGTATAATGATATTCATTAAAAAAGGATTATAGAAGAATAATTAAATAATAAATATAATATAAAACCCATATAAATATATTATCCATCAAAATGTTCATCATGAGAAGGGGTAAATAAAAATGAAAAATCATATTTTCATGAGGGGGTAGTTCACCATACATATAAACGGTATTATTGTTACCCATTAGATGGAATTGTGTGTATGTTTAGGTTGAAAACATAATAAAAAAATATCTCAGTATATTTTTGTTACTTTTTATTTTATATGAACAAGTTATAAGGATATTTTATTTGTTCTATAAGTAAACTATAGACATGCGATCATTGGAAAGTGTAGACTTATAAATAGGGTAACTCCTTTTAGTTTTCACCAAAGATCTTCCTTTGATTGATTTTTTCTCAAGGGGATGCTTGTAAGAAGAACTTAGGAATGTTTAGGATTGTATTTAAAAGATCATGGAATATCTTATGTTGTTCTAGGGGTTTGAGGATGTGGGGGAGAGGAGGCCTTTTGTAGTGGAGGAGGATTGACACTTATAAATAATTGAGGAGGGAATTCCACCCATTTTTTTAATATTGCATGTGGATAAAATAGATGAAAAATTTAGATACAAGGTATTATAGGATTGAAATAATTTAATAATATGGATCTTGGACAATTTTCTTGGTTGTTTTGGGTCTCAAAATCAATATTTAGTCCTTTGATAGGTTAATTTTTCTCTTAATCATCATATTTAATTTTAATCACTTTCACTGATCATTTTTTTTAAAAAATAAGATAAAATTTTTAAATTTTTATTTTATTATGATTCCAAATATTTTATACATTTTTATAAATTCCAATAATATATGTGGAATAGATTGATTTTAATTTCATCTCGCAGTCTGGTAGATAATACAGGTTTTTAATGTAAACATTTACAAAATATTGGTATGATTTTATATTCAATTTCAATGTGAAATTGATTAAAATGAACCAAATTTGGTTGATTGATAAAAATAATAATAAAAATAAAATTTTAAACCAAATTAAAATTTAATTTATCCTTATAAATAAAATTAATGAAAAATCTATTTAGAATTAAAGGTCAGTTTTTTTAATATTCATCCAAAAATGCAGTTATAATGAAAACACCAAAAAATTTACCCTAATATAATTTCAAAATTATTAATTAAAAAAAATATTTTTAACAAAGTTAATTTCTATGTCTCTAAAATAAATTATTTTTATTTTTCAAAACAGGACATTAAAAGCAGCTCATTTAAGAAAATTTTATTTTTAATCATATAAGGACATTACCAAAAATTATATCATTTGTTATTAATATGTTATATTTATATAAAATAATTATTAAAAAATAATTGAAATTTTTTTACTATAAATATTATTATATTTATTAGGTAGGTTATAATTATCTCATTTTAATAATTATAATAATTAAATGATGTTTCATGGAAACTCAGTAATGTTTGTACTGTATGCCAAGTCGGTGTTGCATGTAACCTATACCAAGTCAATGTTCCATGTAACGTATTATGAATTGGTTCGATGTATATGGAATTTTTGACTTAGTGTATTTCAAGACATAAATAAAAATTAATTTATTCAAGGTAAAAAGGTCCATAAAAACATGTGGTGTTACAGTTGAAGAGGAAAGATAGAAAGTATAAGAATTCATAATGGATTTAAAAGAGATATAATAAATCTAAGGGTATGAAATTTTTAAAGGATTTTTACACTTTTAGTGCTTTTGGTGTTGATTATTCTGGGAAGGAATGTTCCGGACAACAGAAATTATGTCTTCTTGCAAAAATAACAGAAGTAAATCATTGACTCATGGCTGAGGTATGAACTATTAAAAACCTCACCAACATGTGCATAAGAATTAATTATACGGAGGAGAAAAAATCAAAATTCTAATATGAATAATCTTCCTCATCCATTGATAATAATACTTTACATTCCTATTATGTAGTTTCCCATTTTCCTACACATTTAGAAAATGAAAATTGTAAAATTTTAGAATTGTTTTGGGGATATTTCAAGAATAATGGTTTTCAAAAATGAAATATATGATCATTAGAATGATCTTTACCAAACTAATATTGAAAATTATACTGTTAAAAAAAATTTTGTAAACGTAATTCCTAATGAATATTCTTCTAAAACAAGTTTTTGATAAACATAGTTCCCAAACTATTACTGATATATATATAAATTTAGATCAAAATATAAAATCTAAAAATTGTTCCCTAACCAATGTTTTATCAAAATTTATTACTGTTAATTAATGTTTTTTAGAATTTATAAAAAAATTCATCCTTATCGTACAAATTCTATAATTAGATTTACTTCTAAAAAACCTATTTTTGTTGTCAATTTCGTTGTTACAAAAAATGAACCCTTTTTCACAATGAGTCACAATAGTGGAAATTTGAAAAATAATTATTCATTAAATTAGGTTCAATCATGTTTTTTTAAAATTCATATTTTTCAAAAAAAAAATTGGATTCCAAAGGTTTTTTTTGATATTATCGAACCCAATAATTTTTGGGCTCTGAAAGTCTAGTGCTTTTATATTAAAAAAAAATTCTAGTGAAAAAAACATGAATAAGTGGTACATTAATAGTGGATGTTTTAAGAATATGATTGGTAATAAAGAATTTTTCATGAATATTATCAATATCAATGTTGGTAAAGTAACTTTCAATGATAATTCTCAATGAGATATTATTGGTATTGGTAACATTATTCTTCTTGGAAAAGAAATATTTTCAAATGTTTTCTTCATTAATGGTCTTAAGAAAAACATTATAAGAATAATTAAATAATGTGATAAAGTTTACCATATGAACACTACAAATTTTAAATGTATAGTACATATTTCCATTGATGAATATATTCATTCTACCAAACATTATGAAAATGTTTACACTCTTAACATTGAAGACATTAGGAGATGGGACTCACTTTTCCGTAGTGAAATGTATGGTCAGTCACAATTATATAATATAATGTTAGGACAATATAACCTTAGAAAATTATCTAATATGGATAATAAAGAACTTTTTAAGGATCTATTAGAAATTAGGTTTGATACTTCAAAAGTCTGTGAACGATTTATCTATTATAAACATCATAATTAAGGTTTTAAATATATTATAAAGTATCAAATTATTATTCACTATAATTAGTGAACATTGAATTATTTTTCCCTCTACTAATCGGGTGTATTGATATAATATACTATGTATATGACTTAGTTTATTATTACACTAAATACATAATGTTTTATTTTTTCATAAAAAAATACAAAGAATATTTTTATTATATAACTTTTGTAGCCAAAAATAAAAATGAGAAAAATATCCCCTTGATAAAAATTTATAGTGATCATGGTTTAGAATTTTAAAACAATCATTTTTAAACGTTTTGTAGTATTTAATAAATATAACATAACTTTTCATCTCTTAGAACCCACAAAAAATTCATGTATTAGAAATAAGAAATATAATTCTCCAAGATATAACTTGAACCATATTGAGTGATTACCCAATTAAAATTTTTTTGGGATGAAGTGGTTAGTACAACCTACTTTTATATAAATAGATTTCTTATTAAAACCATACTAAATTTAACTCCATATGAGTTTGGGATAGTAATAAAACCAAAATTTTATTACTTTATAGGTGTTGGAAAAAACAGAATTCAATATTAATAGTAAATATAATTTACATAAATTTTCCCTGTAATACAATGATGGAATAGTTTTACGTTCTTCCAATAATTAAATGGAATATAATGTTATTAAAAAAATTCATATACTATTTTGGATGTAGTGCATGTCAATATTGATGAAATAGACCCTTTTGTTTTCGAAAACCCCAACAAACAACCTCAGATGATATTTCTGAAACTAATTTCCAACCATTGTTAGAAGAACTATATCATAAGGATGTAACTAATTTTTTTCTCTGATGTTATTATATAAGAATATTTACTGCCTTATATTGAAAGAAAAAAATTTCAAACCAAATATGTCAGTTGTTTCTTATGAATTATTTTATTGAGATTATAATTGATGATATTGATCATCAATTAGGACTAGAAGTTATATAAGGATTGAAATTGAACATCTTTCTTTCTTATCCAATTTTTTTTAAAAAAATCCTAATGACGGTTTATGTGATGAGGATTTAAATAAGGAAATGCATGATGAGCTCAAAAAATTTGAGATGAACATATTCTAGAAATTATTTTACTAGCCAAGTGAATATTCTTTAATTTTAGTAACATGGGGGTTTTAGAATTTTTTTGATGAAATCTGAATAACATATATAAATAATTATACTCTTATTGCTAAGGGTTATAATGAAAAAGATGTATTATATTATGAATAATCATATTCACCTAAATCCATACTAGAAGATATTAAAATTCAATTAGCCTTTGCTATGTTTTTTAATTTCAAACTTTATCAAATGGATGTGAAGTGTTCTTTTCCTAATTGTTATGTTCAAGAAGATTTTCATGCTGAAAAAACATGTTTTTTTTTAAAATATAAAATAGCCTTAATATATTTATAAAAATAATAATGCTTTATATGAACGTCAACATTCCCCTTGAGCCTTTTATAATAAGGTAATATGATTTTTGTGAAAACAAAATTTTTGAGGGGAGCTGCGGATCAAACACTTTTTATCAAATAAGTAATTAAAAATATTATGATGGTTGAAATTTATGTTTATAAGATTATACACAGATCAATTCAACAATATTTATTAGATTATTTTACAGATCTTGTGAAATATGATTTTGAAATATGTATTATGGGTGAGTTAATATAATTTCTTGCTTTTGAAATGTAAAAAAAACTAATAGGATCATTTATATCTCAACATAAGTATATTAAAGATCTCATTATGAATTTTTGATATGAAAATACTAAAATGATTAGTACTCCTGTTAGTACCTCCAATACCCTTGATATTGATGTGGTTGAGAAACTATTTAATCAAAATATTTTTTGAAGTTTGATATGAAGTTTAATATACTTAAATTATAATTTTTCATATTTAATGTTTTATATATGATTGTTTGTTGAATAATTGTATGGACTTAAGAGGTTTTTTTCTTGTAGAAATGATTTTGAACCAAAATGTATTTGGAATACTGGAATTGGTTGTTGTAAAATTGATAGAAAATTAAAATTTAGAACTTTTCATTTCATAGGAGATTCCTTTATATCATGGTATTGAAAGAAAAATACAATGTAGCACAATCAATTTATAATTATGGATATATGGTAGGAGAAAGATGTTGTGGTCATGTTTTGTGGAAGGAAAACAAACTCACTGACTACGGATAGAGTTTTAATAAAGATCAAATAATTTGTGACAAAAAATTACATTTATTAAGTAAACACCAATAACATAACTCACATGAAAAAGAAATAGACATATGACACTATTTCCTTTGGGATCACACAATGAAAAAAGAAATGATTTTACAATTTACCTGGATTCAAGAAAAAATTGTTGATATTTTTACAAAACATATTCTTTATGATAGAATTGAATACACTAAACAAAATATAGGAATGATAACATAATGTAACAATTCATGTATACTTCTCATTTACATATCTGATTACATTAATTTACTCCTTTTCATAAGGAGATTATATACAGTTTTTTTCAAAAAATATTATTGTTGAGTAAATAATAATTTCCTTATAACTTTTCGATTACTTCATATTTTGAAGAGATTGTTGAGTCACTAAGGTTTCTTTATAACTTGACTATCCCTTCTTGTCTTGAAAATCACAAACACCTTATCTTAAGACAAATCTCATTTTACCCTATGTTTTAGTTCTATAAGGAATATTTTCCTCTCCTAAGGAAATTTATCCTTACCATGTTTTACATTGTTCATTGTCTTGTTAAAGTATTTAATTCGGTGTCATAATTAAATTCTCAGAATTGTATAATACATAGATATGAAGTATTCTATTTTAGGATCATAATTCTCATTACGAATTCTAGTGCAGAATTCTTATTCCAAATTCCATTAATGAATTCTCATTCCAAATTCTAATGCTGAATTCTGATTCTGAATTCCAGTGAAGAATTATCATTTAGATGTTTAATGCAGAATTCTCATTCTGAATTCTAATGCAGAATTATCATTTCGAATTCTAATGCAGAATTCATATTACGAATTCTAATGCAGAATTCTCATTCTGAATTCCAGTGCATAATTCTCATTCCGAATTCCAGTGCAGAATTATCATTACGAATTCTAGTGCAACATTCTCATTATGAATTCTCATGCCAAATTCACATTCCAAATTCTAGTGCAGAATTATCATTATAAATTCTACTGAAGAATTCTCATTCTGAATTCAAATGTAGAATTATCATTCTGAATTCCAGTGCAGAATTCTAATTCCGAATTCTGATGCAAAATTCTAATTCCGAATTCTAATGCAAAATTATCATTACAAATTCTAAAGCAGAATTATCATTCCAAATTCCAGTGAAGAATTATCATTCCAAATTCCAGTGCAGAATTTTCATTCCGAATTCCAGTGCAGAATTCTCATTTCGAATTCCGGTGGAGAATTCTCATTACGAATTCTAGTGCAGAATTATCATTATGAATTGTAATGCAGAATTCTCATTTCGAATTTTGGTGCAGAATTCTCATTACAAATTCTTATGCATAATTCTCATTACGATATCTGGTTACGAATTCTTGTGCAGAATTGTGGTGGAGAATCCTAATTACGAATTCTGGTGTAGAATTCTCATTATTAATTCTAGTGGAGAATTCTCATTACGAATTATGGTGCACAATTCTCATTACGAATTCTGGTGCATAATTCTCATTATGAATTCTAGTGCAGAATTATCATTAAGAATTTTGATCACAAATTCTAACTACGAATTCCATATTAAGTAGAATTCGAATATCCTTGTATTATAGACTGTGAATATATTTTTTCATTAGACTCCTAACTTTTTACCTTCACTTCGATTTGTTAATTTTTTTGTAAAATGATGCAGTGCTTTCAGTTACTCATGTTTTGTTATAAAACGATGTCGTCCACTCTGTTTTTAACTAATCGTTGGTTTAGTGACACGTGTACAGGTCCCTTTGAAATTTAAGGAAAATATGACCGTTGGAGGAGGGAACTTACCATTGCTTCTGAGTTTATAAATAGGAGCTCATTTGAAAGATCTCAAAGAGATAGAATAAGATGATCACTCTAGATAAAACGCACTGTTAAGGTGATTTCTAGAGTGAGAAGCTTTTAATGCCTTGCACATACTGAAGAGCTCATTTAGATTTCTTTTTGCGACTCCGTATATTGGTGATTACATTTGTGGGCATCTAGGGATAGGAAGACAGAGGTTTCAACTACTTTGATGTTGAGGGCTTCCGGGGATAGGAAGACAGAGCTGCTGACTACATTGAAGTTCGAGGGCGTCCTTGCTATGGAAGACAGAGGTTCTAACTACCATGATGTTGAGGGCTGGCGGGGATAGAAAGACAGAGACTCTGATCTTCGTATCGAGGGCTTACCCGTGTATGGGTGAGAAAGACTTTCTTGAAAGTATAAATCAAGGGTCCATTATCCCAGGTTGTCAGATACCCATATCTTTGGTATAAAAGATTTATATCATGTTACTTGTTTTTGATACAAGTTTATCTTTTTCACTGTATTTTGTTTGTTTAAGAAAGTATAACTATATTTTTCTTCCTTACACTTGTATACTCTGATTCAGTTATATTGTATACGCTTTAAGGTAGAATCTAATTTTGTAAACATTGGTTATGTTTCATTTCCGGATCCATATTTCCGGAACTGGTTTTTCAGATTCACTTTCCAGATTTAGGAAGTGTATAGAACAAGTAGTTTGTAACTTCATACTTTGTCCCAATTGTTCAATTAGTGTTAGAGGTATTGTGAATTTTCTTACTTTAACATTGTTACACTTAGATATTTCCTTGTTTAAGGAAAATTTTAAAATGTACAATTCACCCCCCTCTTGTATATTGAGCATCTACATCATTATTTCGATCATACAATTGGTATCATAGCTGGTTTCTTAAATACTTATATTCACATATAAGCTTTTCTTTCTCAGTTTTTTGTTGTTCTATATTTTCCTTGCTTAGGAATATTCTCCTTGAATCCGGTCTTTTGTTATTAAAATGTTTTTTTGTAGAAATATTTTTAAGATGGCAGGAATCAATGTTGCTTCCATTGAAAACCTAAATCCTAAAAGACCACCAATTGTTGATGGTAATGACTATGAGTATTGGAGAGATCGAATGATGACTTTTGTTGTCAATACTAGAGTAAAAAAATTTGTTATGCTTGCTGGAGGTTATTAAATTTCCTGATAATGAAGTTAGTACTTTCACCAATCAAGAGAAGCATTATTATCAATTAAACTATAAGGTATGTAATACATTACTATGTTCAATATCTAGGAATATATATATCCAAATTTCATCTTGTGAAGAAACTAACTGTATTAGGAAGAAATTCTAAGTTACACATTTTAGTACATCCAATGTGATTGATACTAGAAGAGCTGTTCTTAGAGCAGAGTATCATGGTTTTAACTTTCCTTATGGAGAACGCATTTGTAAGGTGCAACAAATATTTATGACTATCGTGTATAGCTTAAAATCTATTTGAGAGAAAGGTCTGGATGATGAAGCTCTTGTTGAAAATATCATTGATATTATGACAAATGAGTGGGAATCAAAGAGAACAACAACTGATGAGAACATGAAGGTCACTCAAATTTCCTTAGATGAGTTGTTTGGAACTCTTCTCCATCATGAAACAAGGATGAAGAGAGAGGCTGACAACATCAAAAAGAATAATGGGAATGGTACAGTTTCTTTTACTACTACATCAAGTCACATGAAAGCTAAGACTCCTGAGAGAGTACGTAGATCCAAATATAAGAAGGTTGGAATCCAATCAGAATCTAGTGAGAGTGAATTCTCAGAGAATGAGTTAGAAAATCTTGATCTAAGGATGAACAAGATAGCCGGACAAAGAGATTTCCGATCCAAGTATAAGAAGAAGGGAAGGAAAGATAAGAAAAATTCAGAAGTCACATGATATGAATGCAAGAGATCTGGACACATATGACCTGACAGTCCTTTGCTCATGAAGAAATAAATAAAAGAGAGGCATTCTGAAAGGAATAGGAATATGTATTATAAATCTAATGATAAGAATGTTTTGAAAGATAATGATACTTGGGGTGCCAGTGGTGGTGACTGTTTAGATGAATCTTCAGATTATGAATCTTTTGGATAGAAGAATCTTGGTCTTATAACCAGGTTACCTATTTACAATCATTTCTTTATGGCTATGGTACACAATGTTGAATCATTTACCACTGCTTCTTTAAATTCCAATAATAGTAAATATTATAACTCTTCTGATGAAGAAGCCTCTTCTGATGAATAAAATACTTTACCTACATATGAAGAAGTTTCTAGGTTTTCTGAACTTCGTGAGATTGAGAATTCAAAACTCAATAAAAAATATGATAAGGAAAATTCTAGGAATACTATTCATTCTAAGGAAATATCAGATCTTTCTAAGGATCATTATATGAAAAATTCTGATTTTATAAGTATTTAAAAAATCCATGAGGAAGAAAATTCTGAGAAGAATAAACTTTCAAAAGATCTAGAAATAGTAATTTTTATGAAAAGTGTTTTCAAGCCTAGCTCTAGTTCCAAATCTAATTATTTTTAAGATAAAAACAGGGTTATTAAACTCAAGTCTGAAATATTTTCCTTAAAGTAGTGTTTGTTGAACATTACCTTTGGTAATGAATATTTTGATAATATGTATTCACAAATATGACCATTAAGAAACAAATCCGGATTTGGTTATACCCATGAAAAACCAACATTTAGTAACAATTATTTTGTTCCTCATAGTTCCCCATTTTGTAACACGTGTCAATGTGGTGGTCACTGGGCAAATAATTGTTCATTAAAAAAACCCAGTGTTTAGATTTTCATAAGGTTTATTTTTCTAAGAAGATGTGGGTGCCCAAAATTATGTTATCTAAATATCTCGGATCGAAAAAAGATTACATTCAGAAAGTCTAATTATTTTCTTATTTTCATGATGATAAAGGAGATATCATTCTTCAGTTTATCGAAATGCAAGATCAACATTCTAATATTTTCACAAAATCTTTTCCTTCGTATATATTTGATTACATTAAACAGAAGTTTGGAATGATAACCATAAGGTAATTATCCTTCATTAACTTCTTGTTGAAACAATCTCCTTATAGTAATAAACTCTTTTTTATAGGGTACATACATTTGTTTGTTGAGATTTTCAAATTTTTCGTATTGAAGTTTTCATAATCAAACTTTCGTAATGCAATTTTTTTACTCGAACTTTCTTAATGAAATTTTCATAATGGAACATTCGTAATGAAGTTTTCGTACTGGAACTTTCGTAATGAAGTTTTCATACTGGAACTATCGTAATGATGTTTTCGTACTGGAACTTTCATAATGAAATTTTCGTACTGGAACTTTCGTATTGAATTTTTTTTCTGGAACTATCCTAATGAAATTTTCATGCTGGAACTTTCATAATGAAATTTTCATACTGAAACATTCGTAATGAAGTTTTTGTGATGGAAATTTTGTAATGAAATTTTTGTATTGAGAATTTTTGTGATAAAATTTTCGTAATGAGATTTTTCGTAATGAAATATTCATACTGAGAATTTTCATAATGATATTTTTCATAATCTTGTTTTTTGTACTCATATTTTTTGTATTAAGATTTTCGTAGTAAAATTTTTATCAATAAAAAAATCACCTATTACGAACAATCTTCCTAGATAATCTGAAAGGATTATTTCATTACTTATGTTGTTGTAATCATATTTTACTTGCTTTTATTTTCTTATGTGTTTTAAAATTTCTCAGATTCTATTTTTCTTAAATCCGATTGTTCTTCTTAAAACCTCAAAATACAGTAGTCATGTTTTCCTTGTGGCTTGTTTCTCAACCGTCAGATCAAATCTCATTGAATCTCAATCGTTCGATCTACCATGGAAGCTGAACCGTCATCGCAACGCCCATATAAAGGGGACCCCCTGAGGGTTGTCCCACATCGGATATCATGTTTTTGCATCTCGAAGCTCTTTTCTCCTTACTTAAGTTCGTTCTGATCTTTCCCATGTCTGTTCTGATTTCTTTAGAATAGTTCTGTTCCAAATGTCTGTAGAAGCCACTTCTCAAGATATGTCAACTGGGAAGCCCATTTCTAAGGGGTTAGTTTAATGGAAAGGCTGGTGCATCTGAATTTCTACTAGTACGATTCTCTAATATCTATGAACATCAAGCTCAATGGCTAGGAGGATGTATTCTTATCAAATCTTGTGAATCAGGATCCAGTTTACACATATTTTCTTGTTGAGTTTTACGGGTCAGTTTCCTTCGTTGAAAAAGATGGTAGAGAGAAGTTTTTTTCAAGTCTTATGGAAGACTTACAAGCTTTCTTATGCGAAGACTGCATGCTTGGTGGGTCTATCATAAGAATGTGAAGCTGAATTTTGCTCACATAAGCTGCCGGATGTGCAAGGAAGTTTTAACAATGTGAAGGCCAAGGAATTCCATGGACTTAAAGATGTAAGGACAATTAAGATTGATCATCTCTCTTCAAATAATCAGATTCTACAGCTATGGGTACAAGGTTTTTTAGTTCTGAGAAGTGGTGATAAAGATAATCTCAAGAAGAGTGATATATACATCTTAGATTTTTTTTGTAAATCTAAGGATGCTAAACATGATGAGGCATGTTTTGATTACAGTTAAGAATATTATAGAAGGGAATCTAAAATTTCAGATTATAATGTTTCTCTCCTTGCTTTCCAAGATTATTATCAGGTGTATTGAATCGTTTAATGTTTCTTTCACTTCCAATCCAAGGAATTTCAAGGTAATGTTGGTTAGTGATGATACATTGAAGAGTATGGAGATGTCTTTTTCTGTTGAATCCAGTGAATTATATTCTTTACTAGAGGAAGAGGTTGCGGCATCTCAGAAAGATCAACAAAATCCAGAACCATCAATGAAAGCTGTAATGAAAAGGAAATTTAAGGAAGGGGAAGTTACAGAGAAAACCCATAAGTTTAAGGAAACTCAATCAGCACCTCCTAATCCCAAGAAACAAAATGCTTATCCAGATGATTTGGTTTCCATGTGGAGGCAAGATAATGAAAAAAGGAAAGAAGGGGAGCCTCATTTTGGATTGGACCCTACTGAGGCTAAGGCCTTGAAAGAGAAAGAAATTGATATATTAGAAAAGCATACCATGAAGAAGATGACAAAGAAGAAAATTTTAGAGGCAGATATTGTTAAATCTCTTCTGAAATCCACCGATACAGAATCTGAAAATTTAACCATTCAAAAATCCTTTTTGGTTTAAGGTTTTCCTGAAACTACCGGTGAGAAGACTCCAAAACATTCTAAAAAGAATAAAGCTGAGATGGAATTGATGCTTAGAGTTCAGCAAGTTGTGGAAGAAATTCAGAAAGCAGAGGAAGTGGTGGCTCTGGTGATGTAATCAAACAACTTGAAGACTATCCTGAGAAGTATAGTGCTTCCGAGAAATTTTTCACTCCAGACTTCCCAAGCTAGATCTTGAAAAATTTCTACACATATAGTTGATGAGAACGGTGAGGAGGAAGTGAACAAACCCTCTGAGGAAGGAAGTCACAATCATGAATTTATACATACTTAAGATGTTGAAGATGGAGCAGAGAAGTGGAATGTTGATGAAGATGAGATTGTTCAACTTTCAGAAAGTGTGAAAGAATCTCTTGATGAACAAGGCATTCCAAAATTTGATAAGGGAAAGAATGTGGTTGTTTACACTCTAACTAAATACATTATAAGAAGAAAAGAAGCTAAAGGATCATCGAAAATGATGCTGATACTGTCAGAGGAAGAACCATCTACAACCATAATATCAGATTTGGAGTCATCTGTCTTTGGACATGACTTTGTTGAATAGTCCCTAAAGAAGCTGGTGGACATCATTGTGGTTTTTCCAGCAATATAATCTAGATTCCAGATGCTTCAGCATAGCATAAATAAAAAATTAGACTCTGTATCCATGGTGATGGATAAGTGTCCTAAGCTTGAGGCTGATCATAAAAACATTATTATCAATTATGATGCACATATATTTTATTGCAAGAAGAAAACCCAGTGGTCTTGGAATGTTTTTCAAGATATGTGAGAGCTTGATCAATTACAAGAAGATGTTAAAGATGATTTTGATGCCAAAGACTGAAAAATCAAGGATCGTACAAATTGTTTTGAGAAGAAGTTAACTCTTGAGCAGGATGTGCGGATGCCGGAGGTCAAAGATCTGAATAGGAAGCTAAGTTCTCTTGTCTAGTACTACAGGGAAGAAAAGGATCTACAGATTCAGTTGCAAGAAAAGGTTGTAAACCAAGATAAAACTCTTAAAGCTCAGACAGTGCCAATGGAGGCTCAGGATGGAAGAATCATTGCTTCAGACAAGCAAGTGGAAGAGGACCACAATGAAATGAAGAAGCTGAATAAAATTTTGAAAATTCTTATGCCCAAGTAAAAATAACCAAAATAGATCACTCCGATCTTTTGTTTTAATATTTTTCCTTGTACAAATTCTTTCCAATAGTAATGAAATTTTGGCTAATTGTCTTTTGGTTGGTTTCTTGTACGAATATTTCAGGTACTTTATTATCTTTTCCATTCCCTCAATTCTTTTTAAAAATCACAACGGGGGAGAAGGAAAAAGAATTACACAAAAGGGGGAGAAGGAATAATCTAAAAGGGAGAAGAAATATTTCTAACTAAAGAATAACTATCCCTAAGTAAGGGGAACATATCTAAGGGGGGGTTTCTCATTAAAAAGTTTTTCATTCTTATGTTAATGAAAATCCCATTCCAGAAATCCAGATTACAATCCTTAGAGTTCCAAAGCCTCTGGTGGAGTAAGTTGTATTCACTATCATCCATAAACAAAGGGAGATAAGGTTTAATTTCAATGTCTAAAATTTATTCTAAGTCCTTATATTTTTTTCATAAGGTTGTTTGTGCTTTCCAAAAAGGGGGAGATTGTTGAGTTAATAAGATTTTCCTTATGAATTTTTTCATTCCATTATATTTTGGAGAGATCGATGAGTCAGTAAGGGTTTTATTTATGAATTGAATATTCCTTCTTATTTTGAACATCACAAACAACTTACCTTAAGACAAATCACGTTTTACCCAGTGTTTTTGTTCTATAAGGAAAAATTTCCTTTCATAAGGAAATTTATCCTTACCATGTTTTACATTGTTCATTGTCTTGTTAAAGTATAAAATTCAGTGTCATACCTAAATTCTTGGAATTGTATAATACTTAGATATGGAGTATTCTGTTTTAGGATCAGAATTCACATTACGAATTCCAGTGCAGAATTCTCATTCCAAATTCTAGTACCGAATTCTCATTATGAATTCCAATACAGAATTCTCATTCAGAATTTCAATGTAGAATTCTCATTCTGAATTCCAGTATAGTATTCTCATTCCAAAATCTAATGCAGAATTCTCATTCCGAATTCTAGTACATAATTGTCATTAAAAATTCCAGTGCAGAATTCTCATTCTGAATTCCAGTGCAGAATTATCTTTCCAAATTCCAGTACAGAATTCTCATTCCGAATTCCAGTGCAGAATTCTCATTCCGAATTCCAGTGCAGAATTCTCATTATGAATTCTAGTGTAGAATTCTCATTACGAATTCTAGTGTCGAATTCTCATTTTGAATTATAGTGCATAATTATCATTATGAATTCTCCTACCGAATTCTCATTCGGAATTCCAGTGCAGAATTCTCATTCTGAATTCCAGTGCAGAATTCTCATTCCGAATTCCAGTATAGAATTCTCATTCTGAATTCTAGAGTGCAGAATTATAATTCTAAATTTGAGTGTAGAATTCTCATTCTGAATTACAAGGTAGAATTCTCATTCCGAATTCCAATGAAGAATTATCATTACAAATTCCAGTGCTGAATTCTCATTATGAATTCTAATGTAGATTTCTCATTTAGAATTCTGGTGCAGAATTCTCATTATGAATTCTGGTTCAGAATTCTCATTACAAATTCTGGTGTAGAATTCATATTACGAATTCTGGTGCATTATTCTCATTAAGAATTCTTGTTATGAATTCAGGTGCAGATTTCAAATTATGAATTTTGGTGTAGAATTCTCATTACGAATTCTGGTGTAGAAATCTCATTACGAATTCTGGTGCAGAATTCTCATTACGAATTCTGATCATGAATTCCGACTATGAATTCTCTAATAAACAGAATCTAAATATCCTTGTATTATATAATTCGAATATATTTTTTCAATAGAATCTGAACTAATTACTTACACTCCGATTTGTTGAGTTTGTTATAAAACAATGTCGTGCTATCGGTTACACATGTTTTATTATAAAATGATGTCGTCCATTCTGTTTTTAACTAACCGTTGGCTTAGTGACACGTGTAAAAGTCCCTCGGAAATTTAAGGAAAATATGACCATTGGAGGAGGGAGCCAACCATTTCTACCGATCCTATAAATAAGAGATCATTTGGATGATCTCAAAGAGACAGAAGATGGTGATCACTCTAGAGACCACACAATGTTAATATGATTTCTAAAGAGAGAATCTTTTCATGCCTTGTGCGTACTAAACTGCTCATTCTGGTTGCATCATGAAACTCTGAATGTTGGTGATTACATTTGAGGGCTTCCGGGGATATGAAGACAGAGGTTCCAACAACCTTGAAGTTGAGGTCTTCCGGGGATAGGAACACAGTGGTGCCGACTACCTTAAAGTTCAAGGACTTCCTTGTTGAGGAAGACAGAGTCTCCAACTACCTTGATGTTGAGGGTTTGTGGGGATTGCAAGACAGAGACTCTAATCTTCATATCGAGGGATTACCCGTGTGTGGATAAGACAGACTTTCATGAAAGTATAAATCAAGTGACCTTTATCTGAGGTTATTGGATTCCCTTCTCATTGGGTTAAATGATTTATATCTTGTTACTTGTTTTTGTTACAAGTTTATCTATTCGACTACATTTTTAATGTTTAAGAAAGTACAACTATCTTATACTTCCTTACACTTGTATACTCTGATTCAGTTAGATTCTATACTCTTTAAGGTAGAATCTCATTTTATAAACATTGGTTAAGATTCATTTTCCAGATCCATGTTCCCGGAACCAATTTTTCGGAATCACTTTCCAGATTTAAGAAAGTGTCTAGAACTAGAAGTTTGTAACTTTATACTTTGTCCCAATCGTTCAATTGGTGTTATAGGTGCTGTGAATTTGCTTAGTTTAACTTTGTTAAACATAGATCTTTCCTTGTTTAAGGAAATTATTAAAGTGTAAAATTCACCCCCATAATGTATATTGAGCATCTACATCATTATTTCGATCCTACAATTATTGTTTTGAAAAATTATAGTTTTTATAAAATTTCACTGAAATGAGTTTTCTAGACTCAATTTCTTTACACGCAAAATCTTTATATGATTATTGACTGAATGACTAACAAGTATCTATTTTTATTAAAAAAGATTTTTAGGTGAAAAGTGAAAACCTATACAACATACCCAGATCATGAACTAAATGAGACTAAAAAATTATAAAATAAAAGTTTAAGTTGCCTCAAATCGTTATCCCTACCAAATTTCCATGGGATAGAAGCTACCTTAGCGCCCAGATCAACCATTAGGAGGTCTTAAAAATGTTCCTACAGATAATCCCATGGTTTCATGCATTAATTTTTTTAATATTCCACTCATTGATGCCACTTATTAGAGTATGGTCTTTCTTGGTATTCAAAGAACACTTCTCGCTAGTAGTGAACACTTTGAGCAATCTTCCCATAATTTTATCTGCATACTCTTATGTGGCCTTAATTATCAGAACATCCTCCAACATTTTATACAACAGAGTGAATAATATGATCTAGATTATTCTTTATTACCACAACATCCTCCTGCTGATGACCATTAATGATTTATTTGAAATGAACAACATAAATGACAACAACCATCACCCAGTCAAGGGAATCTGAAATCCTAGTATCATCATCACTCACCTTAGATTTCACCCATTTTATGGATATAGTCTCCATTGGAAGTAAAGAATATGAATAATCCTTCTAACCCTTCCTGTTACCACTTCCTCCCTTCCCCCTAATTTTATTAAGAAGATATTCACCTTGAAGATCATCAGTACTATCTCTTGAGAGTTGGTAAGATTGGTCATCACTGGATGCCTCTCTAAGATCACCCTACTCCTCATTCGAATCATCTGGACCAGCTGATTCCATATCCTATTATGGCATGTTAGGATAGAGACTGTCAAAGTAGTTGTATATCTTTAGGACTAGGGAGTCCCTTCTCAGACTTTACTCCTTGAATGCATTTGCATCATTTGTAAGCTTCTCAAGATCTTGGGATCCCAATATTTCTACAGATTCAGGAGTTGAGAGAACTGCATCAGCATAGGATGTAGTCTTCCGAATCCTTGCATCTCAATATTCATTCACTATGACTTTGCCGGTGTCAGAGATCTGAACCCCTCCATGAGAAGCCCCTTTTGAGTTACTGAAAGAAGAATCCAAGACAACATCTGCACGGACCACCTCCAAGATTGCAGGACCCATAATACACCTATCGATTGAAGGGGATCACCTTTGCCCCTATCCAACTGCCTAAAAAATATCAGAAACCATAGGATTTTTCCACTGAGACTCATGATGAACATGCTTCACCATGATTGGAATAGAAGCAGTCAACTATTTCTCTATTATCCCTTCACTAGCACCCTACCCCAATAAATTTACTTTATCCCTTGAAACCTCATTCAACTATTGATGTTGACAAAGAACCAATGAGTGACCTAGTTTCCTACATGTAATGAAAAATTTGACCCATGATTTAAAAAGAACCACCGGCTTATGTTGATATTCAGCTTCCACTGTAACCCAAATGAACTCCATAGGTTGAATGATACATAAAGTTCAACAAAGATGCGAGGAGAAACAAGAGGAAAAACTGACCAAGTCCTAATGTCAAAGTATATGTGTTTACCAACAAGGTTCCCAAGCATGAATATAATCAATGGATTTTGGAAAGGTAAAGGTAACTCGGGGAAACTATCCCAAATCACAGTCCTGGGGATTTCCCTCTTCAAATGAATGTAATAGATCAACCATAATAGGTAGAACCAGAATCCAGAACAACTACGAGGGTAACTGGACCAGACCCTCACCATATCATTCTCTGAACCAAATCAGATCATAATATGACCTTAATCCATAAAAACTACCATTTCTTGGTCTTCTAATATTAAAAACTCAAAAATAAATCATTCAAAAGAGTTAAATGAGGGGTAGTGCTTCTTAAATCACATAATCAAGGTGATATTCAGAAGAGCTAGGGCCACATTAAACTCCGAAGTTGAAATCTAAAGCTGAGAAAAACCCATGAACATATCTGTTACCTTGGGGTTGAGAGGGATTTGAGGGGACTCCATGAGACAACTGGGGTTTGAGAAGGGGTAGAAAGAGTGAGTAGTGGCCGCAAGGGACAACAGAGGTCCCTCCACCAACGAGGGGGTATGGACTGGTGCATCAAACATCACCATCGTGAGGAGGAGGACTCCAGTGCAGAATCCCTACTCGGGCGATCAATAAATGATACATATATATGATTATAAAATTCAAGAAATAAAACATAATTTTCTGGACTTTTATTTTGTTAAAATATTTTTTAGAATCTATTTTTTTATAATTAATATTCATAAATTGAACTAAAATAATTGGTTTCAGTTTTAAAATTTATTACAATTTGTTTTATCAATGAAATGTATCATAATTTTCATTATATAAAAACTATTTCAATTAGGTTTTCAATTAAAAAATACTCGTATTCAATATTTAATAATCAAAACTAACATAACAAGTTAGTTTACAAAAAAATAACTCGTTATTCATACAGATGAATATTTCACTCGGAATGGTACTCATCTATTCTTTAATATTTTTCTCAATTTTTATACAGTTAGTTTACAATTTTTATTTTCATATATTAAGTTTAATATAAAAAATATTTTTTAATTTTTTTATAAATAATATTCATTCTCAATATGATAAATATTAAAAAAACCTCATGAATTTAAAAATGTTTTAAAACATTATTTGGATGACATTAAACTATCAGATCAAAAGGGTTTGAATATCAACAGTAAATTTTATATATTGAATATGAACTAACTCCCGAGAGACTATATAAGGAGGGACCCACCTGTGTCCCACAATGGTTCTTCTTGTTTTGTTCTCCTGGGTTCCTGCTGCTATCATATTTTCTAGTTTGAAAAGATTCCTTAATGACATATTCACTAGTCTTATTTTTGAATAAGATAAAATTTATTATAAGCTATAAGCAAAGATTAGTATTCAAATAAATGATAGTCAAAATCTATTTTTATGAGGAATATGATTCTACATTGAGAAAGATTATTGATTTTAAATGATGGGGGTTAGTATATTTTGAAAAAATATACAATGACATTCCATTATTTATAATGATGTTGTACATGAGTTTTACGATTCTATAAATGTTTTTAGGGATGTTGAAAAGAAATAATCTATCTTTTAAAATGATTGAAAATAGATATATCACTACAAGAAAATAGTGTGTTAGCGGGGGTTTTTTGAAGCGGATTGAAAAACCATCACTCAATTTTTTGATCTAAAATTTAGCGGCAGTTTTTAAAACCATGGCGAATAAATAACTATAAATTTTTAAATATTTTTTATAAATTTTTTAATATATCTTCTGAAAGAATATCAATTTTTTAACTGTGGTTTTTTCAAAACCACTACAAAATTTCAAAATATGTAAAAAAATCATTCGATGTTTTTTATATTTAATTTAGAATTTAAAATCCAATATAGTTATTATTTATAATTTTAAATATATATAATTTAATAAATAATTATAATTATTAGTAAATAATATGATTAAACTGAAAATAAATCATTAATAAGTAGATGAAAAAATATCTACATCAAATGTCCACAACATCTAATCATAGAGTCAATTTCAGCTCCACAACTAGTGAAATCATGGTTTATCAAATGAGAAAAAAAACAAGTGAGATTTAAATCATGTGATAATCAACAAGAAAAAATTTATTAAAATTTCAAAATTCAAAAATCGAACTCGAGCTTCAAATGACCATAACTTTTAATCCAAGTCTCTGTTTGGGCTCTACCACATATCAAATCAAAGCATGTGATGTGTTTTATGCCACTTAGTTTGGTACCAACTCTTTGACTATTATACTGCGTGTTATTCTAATTGAAAGGCCTAAAATGCCTCTGAAACAGAGGTTAGAGTTGTAGACACTAATTTCATAAATTTCAAAAGCTTATAACTTTCGATCCAGGTGTCTGTTCGACCAATACCACATATCATATCAAATCTCATTTTACGATATTTGATTTAACTAATTGTGGCACTCAAAAAGGAGTGTCAGATTATATTTTATGGTTATTTCAGTGTTTTTAGGGTTTTCACAGGTTCTTAATGTTTTATGATTATTTATTTATTTAATATATATATATATATTAATTAATTAATTATTATTTATTTACCAATTATCTGTTATTTATTTATTTATTTATTTATTTATTTATTTAATATTTAATATTTATTTAATTATTATTTGGTTGTAATATATACATTAATTTTTAATTTATAATTAATTTATTATTAATTATTTATTATTAGTTTATTACTCATTTATTATTCATTTATTTATTTGTTATTCATTATCTATTAATTAATTATTAATTATTAATTATTAATTAGTTATTAATTATTATTTATAAAGTATTTATTAAATATTAAACATGAAATACTAAATATTTGATATTAATTACCAATTATTTTTTAGAAATTAGTAATTATTAATTATTAGTTACTAGATATTATTAATTATTAATTAATTATTATTCATTTATCTATTTATTCATTTATATATTTATTTTTTTATTAATTAGTTTTTATTTTTTATCTTTTATTTATCATTTATCCATTATTCTATATTATTTATTCATTATTCTTTATAATTTATTTTTAATTTACTATATATTAATTTAATAATAATTTATTATTCTTTTATTATTTATTTATTGTTTATTAATTAATTATTTATTAATTAATCATTAATTAATTATTAAATTTAAAATTTTGAATATTGATTGTTTAATTTTAAATATTAGTTATTAATTTAGAGCTATTAATTTTTTAAATATCAATTAGTATTTATTTATTAATTATTAATTATTAATTATTAATTATTAATTAATTAATTATTTATTTATTTATCTATTTACTTATTTATGTATTTATGTATGTATGTATTTATTTGTTTATTATTTCTTATATAGTAATTATTATTTTTTAATTTACTGAATATTAATTTATTTATAGTTTATTATTCTTTTATTATATATATATTTATTAGTTCAATATTAATTATTTATTAATTTTTAATTAATTAATTATAAATAATTTATAAATAATTTATTAATTATTACTAAATCTTTGAATATTACTTATTAATTCAAAATGATAAATTCTTAATTATTAGTTATTATTGATTATTGATTATTGATTATTGATTATTGATTATTGATTATTTATTTATTTATTTATTATTGATAAATTTATTATTATTTTTTTACTTATTTATCATATATTAGATAATTTTTTAATTAATTTATTATTTATACATTAATTATATATTATATGTTATATATTATATATTATATATTATATATTATGAAATATAAAATTTACAATTTACAATTTACAATATAAAATATACGATATATAAAAGATAATAGATAATATATAACATATATTACATATTATATATTATATATTATATATAATATACTATATATTATGTATAATATATTATGTATTATATATTATGTCTTATATATTTCATTTTATATATTTTATGTTGTATATTATATATTAAATATTATATATTACTAATTATTGATTAATGACAAATCATTATTGATTAATAATTATGGATTAATCGTTATTTACCAAATGAAGATCCTGCTAGAATAGTAATGTCTTTGAAGAATAAACAAGAGGTAAGGGGTTAAAATCGCACATAACATAACATTTCAATATCTGGAATGGGTATGTTCATGGACATGGACTTGTGTATGGACCTAGAATTTTGAATGGAGATGAGCATGAACATGATAATAATAATAAATAAATAAACAAATAAGTAAATTATAAAAATATAAAAAAATATGGAAAAACATAAAAACATAAAAATATAAATTATGAAAATATAATAAAAACAATAATAATGAAAATACTGATATAAAACTTAAAATATTAATAAATTAAAAAATATAAAAAATTAAAAAAAAATTAAAAAATAAAAAGAACAAAAAAATGTTTAAAAATGATTTTTCTATGGTTTAAAATTCCTCTAAAATACCGCTACTAATTATTTCACAACACTTGATTTAGAGGTGGTTTTCCAAAACCGCCACAGATAGATTTAGCGGCGCCTTAAACCACCACTAAACGAAAAAAACTGCCACTAAATAAAATTTTTCGCACTTTTTATATTTTAATATAATAAGTTTTTGGATTTTATTTGACGAAATTCTATAGGTGATTCTTACTATACTCCACAAATATTTTGGGGATGAGCTCAATGTATTTAATAAGCATAAGGAACAAGATTACTTGGTTGATCGTTATGAAAAATACACAAAGGTTTCTTACATAACATCAGATAAAAATGTTGTCACTCTATGGATACAAGGTATCATGATATTGATAATTGGGGACCATTATATTTTTAATGATTTTGATGTTTTTTAATTTTTCTATCTGGTAAACATTAGAAAATTATATCTCTCCTTGTTTTTCATTCTCCATATTGATTACATCAAGACCAACATAATATAATAAATGATTATTATGTTTTTGTATTTGATTAAAAAATTGTTTTTGAATGTATGAAAGGATTTATTGTGGCCAATAAATCAACTTCGATTAGAAGAATGATTTATTTCATTACTAACGATACAAAAAACAAGATAAGATTGGATCATAATGAAATGTCTAAAATGTTTTTTTAAATGTTGGCTGTGACTCATTGGAAGTAAAACCATCAATCAATTCAGAGAAGGATGAAATAAATAAGAAAAGGAAGATTGATACCTCTCCACCAAAGTAATAAAATAAACAAAAGAAATTTCATGATTAATTGTATTAGGAGTTGATGAGAAAAATAGAGAAGATAACTATGGAATAAAAAACCAGACTTGATTTGGGTAAGGATATGGATTTAAGAACACATGTTGTCAATATATTGTAAGAATATGAAAATTATAAAAATAAAATGGAAAAGATGATAGGATCTTGATTATGTGAAAATAATTTGAAATGTGTTGAGAGGGATTCATAAAATATTATACCCATGATATCTCAAATTGACTAGGAGAATCTAGGAGTTGGAAGATCTTTTTAAGAAACTTTAGTCATAGATAACGATGTTTAATATTTATATATCAAATAGAATGGAAATATTTATGAACAATAATTGATCCTAGTTATTGTAGATAAAAAATATGAACCAGATGCATAGTGTATGGGAATTCACAGAACTGTTAGACAATATAATGAAGAACATGAAAAGGATCTTGGAGAAAATTTTTTGCTTTTAAAATATTAATGGATAGTAAGATGAATAGAAAGAAGTAAAACAAATAAGGTGATAAAGAAGTATAAGTAAGTGAATAAGAAGAATTTGAAGATTATCTTGAAGAAGATGAAGATGATCAAGAATATTTGAATCAAGATGATGAAAATGTTAAAAAAGATGAGAATATGGGAGAATATTATAATGAGAAACCTTTGAAAAAAAAAGATTCATCGGAGTTCTCCTCATTAGACATTACCACCATGACCAATCCGGGTTGTATGGATAGATGTTCTGAAGAAGAAGAATCATCATCAAAGTAATATCAGTCCATTAAAAAAGCAATATGATGTTTAGAATTCGAAAAAAAAATTTAATGATAAAATTATAATTGATAAGGATGCTATCATGCTAGAATTTTAAATTGATAAGGAAATTATGATGAATTCTAAAATGATGATAATGGAAAGGATAGGAATTTTATTCTATTATAAGAAGAATAATACCTCATTAGGTTTCACAAGTTCAATTAGAATCATCTTTAACTATTTCCATGTAAGGATTTGACTATATTGTTCTTGTGAAAAATTTATTGGATTGAAAAATTCCTTATTTCCCAAATCATGTGTCTTGGCGTAAGAATATTCATGAAATAATAAAAAATAAGTATTGATAAAGGTTTTAAATGATAATGTAATTTGGATGAAATCCCAATTGAAAGTGCTTCAAGAAAGTTCCCAGAAAAAAATAAGTCATGTAATCAAATGGTAAAATTTCCTCACCTAGATGATGCTGATATCAAATTTCCTGATGAGAATTGTTATGAAATGAATAACTTTATTATTGAATCTCTTGATTATTTAGTTATCAAAAGACATAGATTACACAGTCAAATTTGAAGAATAATTCATGTATATAACTGAAAATCACATTATGGAAGTAAATTCCTAGAAAGTAAAGATTTGAAATATGAAGTTGGAGTTAACAAGACTAAAATTTTATAAAAAAGAAATTAACATATTCTAGAATCAAAATAAATAATTTTCTATAGTAGTTGAGACCCATGAAGAAATTCTATTGATGTTGGAGTAGGTCCAAAAATAATAAAAGAATATGATTTCTTTTATGAAAATCCTGATGAAGGAAGACTAAGGTTTTTTGAAATATTGCTGTATTTTTTATTCTTAAAACATCTCAAATTTTCATGAATTAATTATCTCTTTCATTCAAATATTATTTTTATAATTTTATTCTAGTTATGATTGGTTTAATGTTATTTTATATTTCTTTTTTGGATGATAATTACGATCATTATATTGTTTCATTTGACTGTTTTTATTTTATTTAAGAAAACATTAAATTTATTTTCCACTTACTTTTTGAAAATAAAAAGGGGATATTTATATATATAAAGTGTGATAATTTATTTATAAAGAAAATTTTTTATCAAAGGATATATTTATAAAATATGAGGAGAACTCGATAAATGGGGATAATTTTATAGTTTGGGGGAGAATATGATCTTTAGAGAGAGATTTTATCCTAAGGGAGGAATTAATTATATTCAACATCGTCTTGTCCATCTTATTAAGACGATTAATAAACATAAGATAAGTTATGGTTTAATTACTAACATTGGATCTGAGTTAATTAAAATAATATGGACTAATGTTTTCAAATTTATATTTTTATTTATGTTTTGGGGTTTATGATTTCCAATAGGGGGAGATTGTTGAGTCAGAAATTCTATTTCATACATTTCCATTCTTATAGGATTGAAAATCAAAAATAGTTTATGAAAACATGATTACTAAATTTGGTTCCCTTAATGTTTTACAATGTTTTCATAGAAAACATTTTGTTTTTCCATACATAGAATACATTCAAATGAATTATGAAAATAAAAGATAAATTTTTCATTAGGATTATATTAATGAGTATGAATATGATAAACATTGGAATCACATTTATCATGATCATATGAAAGGCAATATATCTTTTATTTCATACTGAAAAATATTAAACATCGAATTTATACCATTACTGATAACATTGGACTCATAGTCATCAATATTATCTTAAATAATAATACAAGGAAGTCCATCGGAATGGCATATGTTTATAACAATTTTCAAAAAACAAATGTATATCATAATGGAAAATTTTTACATTGTAATGGTGTAAGATAATATGATGTCAGATAATACGTTATTCTATATTATTATGATATTTCATGTTCTAGGTGTCTAATACCTTGGAAAAGACTTAGAGATATTTGACCATTGGGAGATAAAGATGGTCATTGGAAGGATGCCTATAAATACCAGGTCATTCAAATATTTTTCTGCTGATAGATAGATGTTTTCTGATTGATTAATTTTCATTCCCTCATTTTGTGAGGGCTCTGGAAATTGATTTGTGCTAACATATTTTTCTTGGTCATTGTAATTGTTTATATTTTTTTAGTTTTAATGAATCTTCATTATGGTTTTTTCCTTAAGAAATATTTTTCACTATAATTTGTGTCCAATCATGATAAAAATTGAGGGATTCCCAAGAGAGGAATAGTAATATATTCTATTCATCATGTAGAGGGATTTCTATATTAAAGAAAAAAATACTCTCCAATAAGTAAAAAATAGTGGATACTTATAGTCTGGGATATAGAATACCTTACTCTTAAGGTTAAAAGATGTTATTATTCTTAATATGCTGAAAAAATATTCTTTTTTTCAATAAAATTTTAATAAATATTACTTTTATGTTTTTATATTACACTGAAAATTTTAACATCATACAAAACATTATTGTCATCTCTCTATTCAGTTTGTTTTATTTATATTAATCTGATTATGATAATAACAAAATTTTTAATTAAAAGTTTTAATTATGATTATGATACTATATTATTTAGATAAATAATGATTCCAAATTTCTCTATCATTTTACTGAACCATTTCATAGTTTAGATTCTCATATTATGATCATCTGACCGAGGACGAAGTACAAGAACCCTACATAAAGAGGATTAAGGATTGTTTAGTTTAATTATTTTTA
Source organism: Viscum album (assembly GCA_963277665.1). Taxonomy (NCBI): domain Eukaryota; kingdom Viridiplantae; phylum Streptophyta; class Magnoliopsida; order Santalales; family Viscaceae; genus Viscum; species Viscum album. Next base: position 603,288,303 of record OY728128.1, read on the forward strand.
ACTAAACTTTTAACAACATAATTCATCCCCCTATTTTACGTTTTTCATTATCATCATATTCATATAATCCCAATCAGTATTATTGATCTATTTATTCAACAATGATATTGTTGATCATGCGTATGGCAGACTACCGCCTAATGAGTCGATGAGATTCAACTTTTGAAAACACAGTACTTGAAATTTAATAAGGATAATGTTAATTATTATATGTGGTATAAACGAATTTATCTTGATATTAACAACATATTGGTAATTATATAATGATAATATGTATCATTTTAATTCTTACCTTTTTTACCTACATAAATACGAAAACATCATGTGTGTGTGTGTGGACTACCACCTTCATGAAGCGATGTGACTCGATTTTCATCACCAAACCACATAGATAATATATATTAGAATATAATATTTTATATTTTATATTATGATAATTAAGGGAAGATAATTTATTACTTACCTTTTTTCTATAATTATCATCGACAAATGAAAATTTTACACATGTGTATGTATGACCTAGCGTCTATGTGATTGTAACATGCTTCATTTTTAAAAACCATATTTCATGATTTTAATTAAAAGTATAATTGAAAAATAAATATTATAATTATTTCCTTCTTATTATTCTTAAGATGATATTAAATTAGAATATGTGTAAGTAAATATTCCTTAATGATAAGACACACTTAAGAAAACATGGTAATTAACACCTGAAATATTGTAAATAATGGAATATTATATATGAATTTAGTAATAATATATTAAAAAAGGCCAATATATGATATCAAAAATAAAAATATTGTTCCAAAATAAGTTAATAACAATTTTATATCTACAATACAAGAGGTTATATAACATTCACTCAAATGGAAGCCTGAACTAGGGGTTTCCCATCTCACTTTTACTTCCTTGAGATATACAGCATATTGAGAACTTGTTTTCATTTTTTGGATTACATAATATACTAAATTTATACCATATGATGAATAACATAATCATAAAGGTATTAAATAATTTATTTTATGTTTTTCCATTCATAGGGATTAGAATGAAAAATTTAACCATGAAGTAATAGTTTTTTTCACAATATCACTATTATTCCGGATTGATTTTTGTATGTATACCATGGGGGAAATATTTGATATTATTATCAGAAAATAAATATACATTATTGTAATATATTCATTCAGGATTTATATTAAATTAATTTTACTTTTTCCATTTTTTTAGTTATAAAAATTATTGATAATTTTTTTTCATGAAAATCAGACATTATTTCCCTTTTTAGTCAGAAATAAATTTTAATAAAAATACATTTTTTCTAAAAATGTTTTTATTTTTTAATGCTTTTATAAATTAATTAATAAATACAGTTTTACCAAATATTAAATTTTATAATAAAAATCGAACATGCCACTTTTATAATATTTTTATAATATAAAACAAATGTTTATTTTTAACTTGTAAAACATGTACATAATTTTCCAATGTAATGAGCTTTATTGCATTAAATATTCCACTTAATGTTTAATATGAAATTTCAAATTAAATTTTATTTCAGATAATCCAAAATTCATTATATTTTAAAATTTAATTTTGAATAATATTGTTTTCAAATTTATTTTTAAATTTCAAACTGAAAATGAAATTTTCCTAATGAATTTTTCAAGAATATTTTTATGATTTTTAAATTATTAAATGAAATAAACCCTTAAATTTACATATGATCGACATGGTAAATATTTTATTGATAGAATCCTAATTCATTCAACGGATGGTAGATGATTATTTTGATTATGGATGTTCTTTTTTGATACCATTCACCATATTAGTCTAGTTATTTACTAATTATGTTTAGTTAATCAGGGTTAGTATTAACATTTCCAATTATAGTTTGAAACATGAATTTTTATGCTTACAATGTTTCAACCATTTCATATGATAAATTCGTTACACTAAGTGTGTGATTGGTGGGGCCTAGTATAGATAGCCCCTCGATGTGTCGATAGGTCTCAATAGACTAACTAGGCATTGTTTGGGCCTAATCCATAACCATTTATATAGATGTATTGGAATAAGACAACGTTGTTTTTAGATTTCATTCAATAAATTATCGACATTATCCCTGCAAAGTTATATTTTTAATTATTTAATCTCTTTTAAGGGAGAAGTGAGAACCCTTAAATATTGCTAGTTTCAGTACCAAAGGACACGATAGAATATCCATGGTTAGGTTTCATGTATTTGTTACTATTTATATGGAATTAATTGGTCATAATTTATTATTGTAATAATATTATCAAGTTAATGATTAAATATAATGTGGTTCAGTTATTTAACATTCCATATTTTTTTCCTTATTTAATAATTACATATGATGTACGCTTACCCTTATTGAGAATCTGATATCACCCTTTATGATCTATTTTCCCCATCATACTGGGAAGTATTTTTTGATTAATATGTAATGATACGTCTAGGAGGATAATTGAATTATAATTAAAATACAATGTTTTATATTATGTTTTTAAATATAAATATGATTCAAGTGTGCGTCACATTTTACCCAAAATATAAAACTATTTTATCTATCATGATGTGATTCTATGTATCTTATGCTAATGTAATATATCAAATACTAGCTCTGGGATTTTGGTGTTGGCGTCACTATAAATGTGAATATTTTTACACCAATAATTTTAATTTATTATATATATAAGTATATTTAAAGTGATATTATTTTATTTATTATATAACTAACATTTTATAAATTTAAAATTCTATATACCTTTTTTCTACATATTAGTTGAATAATTGAAATGTTAGTCGTGTATACATATGACATACATTCTCCTTAATTCGAATGATAAACATTTTCCTTAACCATCATTCATTACCAGTTTTGAAAGTATATTTATGCTTTAAAATTCATTATTATGTCAAGATAATTATTTTGAATAGTATGAAATAATGACCTCTCTCGAAATGATCAATATAATAAAGGATTTTTAAATTTATCATATGAACATCATTAAAACACCAATTGTGGAATTAATCGATTATGAAATTGAATATTTCATTAAAATAAATTATATAAATTTATTAATTATAAATGATTATACCTAAAAATAGTTCTTATGAAACTAGAAAATTGATAAATATTTTTATATAGGAGATAAATACTATACGTGACAAGTTATAATCATTTTGAGGAACACATTACCTTAAAAATATAATTTTAAATGGTTTAATGATTTTTTTCCAAATCACATTATTCTATATTTACAATTAATTAAATTAAATTATTTATTATTTTTATGGAAATTAAATAATTATAATTTACACTTCAAAATTAAACTCACTAGTATTCGAAATGAATATTTTTTAGAACTTATAAAGAACGTTTTTTAACTAATTCCAATAGAATGTTATATTTTAAGGAATATGGTGTTAATCTCTTCCCCGCAAAATAACCATTTTATAATGTTTTGATTCCATTAAAAACAGATTTTTTAACTAAAAAAACCATTTTACCTTTAGTGTGGGTATAATAGAAATATATATAAATGGAATGGAAATTTTGATATTTGAAAAAATATTTTTTTTGCAGATCAAATAATATATTTTTAATCATGACAATAGAAATGTAATATTTCATGAGTTATGATTATGTTATGCCTCATAGGATTTTTTAAATTTTGGGGGAGCTTGATATAGCTCATGATGATGGTTGATCCGGACATACCTATCTAATTATTTTAGTAATGATATGGAGTTAACTTGTCATAAGTTTATCATTTGATGATATTTTAATTTAATAGGTATGTTATTCAATTTTTATTTCTAATTATAAGAGTGATATAAAAATAATCATAATATAAATTCATAATATTTTTTTATTTTTATAATTTATTTTCTTAAAAATATTTTTATTTCACATGGTAAGCTAATGATATTTTGTTCTAAATGAAGCATTATTCCATTCTAGGGTAAAAATACACGTTTTTAATAAAATAATTTTCTAGGGTTCTAATTTATTTAGAAAAAATATCATGATAATGATTTTACATTTTGTTTTCATATATATTATTTTATGTATTTATTTATTCAGTAAATCTAAATTCATGTGTAGAAAAATAATTATTTTATCAAAATTTATATAATGGTCAAGGAAAAACACTTTTACATGACCTAATGGTTTTGAATATGAATATTAGGATTCATTTCTATTTTTATATATCCCTTATTTATATTTAATTTTATCATCCCATGTTTTCAAATTATTTTCCATTTTTATTAATAAAATTTAGATAAATTAATTATGTTATAATTATAGATATGGACGTTACCTTGAAGGATACAATATTAACTTCACAAAGATCAACTACTGTGGGAAAACTGATAATTTATAGAAATTTTATTATTTTTGGAATCATTACTAAATATATAAAAATATAGGACTATAATCTCCTCACATAAGTAATAAATTCAAAATTATTTGGATGATGTTGTATATTTTTGATAACTAGAATAGCATCATGATTATTTTTATCGAATCAAAAAATGTAAAAATTATGTTTTTATCATCGATACCATGTGTATGGGTTTATGGATTTTATAGATATATTTTGATTTAAATATTTTATATTATAGATTTTATAAGGATTATGTGAAAATATATAATAATATATCTTCATTAGTTTTCCATAATGTGTTGAAAGCATATGTTAAACAATATCATTAACCATGAAATGTTATTAATTTAAAATGATAAATTTATATTTGTTACTATTGGGGAGAAAATTATTATTATATGAATAACTAATAAGATTAATGTGTGATTTATTTTTACATATGAATTGATTAACTTATTTTCATATATGTGATATAGATAGTATTGAAAGACATGATTTTTTTGTTGATTTGTTTTAAAAGTGAATTGTGATATTTATTGTAAATTTTACCTTCTTTTTTGGATTTTGATATAAATTTACTCATTTTTAGTCTTATGAACAAATTGTTAATACAACTTTAGGGATGGTTATAGAGGTATTTTTATAAGAATACGTGGTTTTGTTGATTCTTAATGTCATAAATATTCATATGGTTTTATGGAAATGGATATATTTTATAAAATATTATTGGGGTATGTGTTTACATGGGCATATGATTGTTTGAATGATTAATGTTTTATAAGAAATAATAAGTAACATGATATACCCTAAGAGAGTAAGAAAAATTTCTACTTAGAAGTTATATCACTAATAATTAATATGTTGTTAATACCCCCACATATATTAATCAATTTTTAATAATTTCAATTTTTGGGAATCAATTTATTTTAGGGGTATAATGAAATTACAAAAAAATTAGAACCATTAAAATAGTGCTATATTGAATAGATTATTTCACACAAAAAATTAAAGTACTGAAATAACCAATAAAAATGAACCAAAACATATTCAAATAAGAAGGTTGACATATTCCTTAATAAATAAAATGATTTAAATCCCTTATAAATTTGTTCACAATATGGTATAAATGAATTAAATTTTGAATTTTTTTTCAACAATTTTTTTTTCTTTAGTAATTTTATTATCATATAAAAGATAAATAGTAAATTTTATAGAAATTGATTTTTTAAAAAAAATAAATTATTTATTTCATTAAGTTGTTTATTATTATATTTTGATGAATGCTTTATTTTTTTAAAGAAATTGTTGAATTTTATTTTAACAGTAAAAACCCAATTTTTCTTATTCCATCACATCTAGGACATTATCTTAATACAATAATGAAATAAAATATATTGAATTTTTTTTCTATAATTAATATATTAGTGTTGAAATATTAATCATGTAAAAAAGTAAATTATTTAATTTATAAAACTTTGGTTTAACGTTATGGAAACATAAGTAACATATTACTCTAAAAACTATTTTCTTCCACAAATATGGAAAATTATTTTTTAGCACGTAAAAAAACAATAAAAATGAATTTATTTTTTTAATATTAAAATATATATAATATATAATATGTTATTTTTTATTTTTTTCTAAAAAATATATATTTATAATGACTAAAGTAAATTACCATGACAATGGAAATAACTGTTATTTTGAAGATATTAATTTATTAATTGTTTAATATTTAACTAATCAAAAAATTAATTTAATTCCAAAAATAAATCTAATATATTATTTATATATAAATATATCAACATTCAAAGATGTATCTATCAAAACTAATTAATATTAAGAAGATTTAATTTTTTTAATATTATTTCATAAATATTTTGTTTTTATATAACATAGTATTTAATTTAAAATTTATTATCATAAATTAAAATTTAATTAGTCAATATGTAGACCAAATTAATTTAAAAAATCATAATTTTATTATACTTTTCCCCTTATAATTTTATGATTATACAAACTACTCATGTAAAAAATAATTACAAAGGTAAAATCCAGAAGGGAAAATGTATTTTTTTAATAAATATTAGAAAATTGATCAAAAATTGGGAAAATGGTTGGGGTAAACTTTTTCAAACATATGAATACTAAAAATAAATTATTTATATACATTGTAACATTTGATACATGAATAATGGAAATCAATTATTAAAAATAACATGTGTAAAAAAATTTATTATTCTAGAGATATTAAAGTGAATCACCTCCACCCTCTCAAATACATACATAAAATTTGATATATAATATAAAACGTACTAAATTATCCTCTAATTGAACTATTTTGGACGATTCGATTCCCCTTGGCACCATAAGTTATCATAATCCATTCTTCTTTGGGAAACAATAATGAGAATGTTCAATATCATGGTAATATTATTACGTAATTAATATATGTTTAAACATAGTAATATAATTTCATATGTATCAATTTAATATTTTTTTATAAAATTAATTGATAATTTTTTATTAATTATGTCCCAACAATTTAGAAAAATAAATCAACATTGACTGTACATTTTTGCAGACTAATTCCCCCATAATTTGGGTCCCATTTTCTAAATGAAATTATATAATGGGTGAAAATGAGATTTATTAAAATATGTGACATGATATATATCAAACTTTTAATATAATATAATGATATTATTGGAAATTATATATTTGATATAAATAATAAACTTTTATTGTAATATTCACAACCTAAAATTGAATTTGTTTTTATTTCATGTCTAGAAAACATATTGATGAATGTTAAACATTTAATTGAATAAATTATATTTAAATATCACTATGACAATTCATCGATAATAATAAATTTAATTTTGTTAGGATAAAAAACCTTTTTCACAAAATAATATTTTTCTTCGTATGAAAATTTCCTTTATATTCAATTGATTTTTATATTTATATATATTTAATTGGTAACCAATTAATTCAATAATATATTTTCAGAAGTTATATAATCATATTTAAAAAAATTGATGGATAATAGATAATTATATTTTAAATAAAAATATTTATATTATATCATGTTTCCTTTATGCTCGGTGTTTCACGCAACGTATGCAATTGAAGACATTAAATTTAAAAAGATCCATACCATAAAATATTGGGGTGTAACTAAAGGTGAAGTAAAATATTATCATGCTTTTATATAAATTACTGATTTCCATCATATAATGACTTGGATGATATAATAAATCCTACATGGAGTATTTTTAGTGGTGTTATAGGAACCATTGTTTTTAATTTTAAATTACACCATTGATTGTGATTTTTTTATATGTTTTCCATTGATTGATATTTGATAGTAGATAAGATTCCATAAGTATTTATTTTATAATTATATGAATAATCTAGAAATATATTTAATCACACATTGATCAAGTATAAATAATATATTCTACCGTCAATATTTGAATAATAATTTTTAAAATTAAAATATGGATAATTAATGTTCATTGAAGTGAAATTTGGGTTGAATGGGTATAAGGTAATTATAATTTAATGATATTAATTGGTTAACTATGGGGACAAAAAAATAATACATGAACTTATTCTTGAATAACCCCAATAATGAGATCTATGAGTTAGATTCATATTATAATCAATTTATTTGTATATTGGATTTCAAAATTATTATCCCTTGTTTTATCCACTAATATAGAAAATGGATTTATTTAGATAATTATTCCCCCCAAGATTGATTGAAATAGTTTGAGTCATGTGCAATCATTCAAATCAGGATTCTTATTTCATAAATGTTTTCAATGGGTTTATTTTTTGAACAGGAAATGTCCTATAGTTATATATCCTTGAGGGACCTTCTTTCAAAACGCAGATGCTTAATGGGAAGTATAGAAAACAATGCTTAAGAACTAAAATTGGAATAGAGGATGGGAGGTTGGTATCATCAAACCATTTTAGTGGGAATTTTAGCCTATTCTAGGAATCCCTTACAGATTATAGATATGTTCAGGAATCCTTTATTGATTACCAAGTATGATGATGGTTACCCTCGAATTAACAATCAAATATCGACATGTAGGAAGTTTGTAATCATCTATATGTATCTAAGAATCATAATTGATGAATATATCTATATTTATCCAAGGTTCTTCCTCAATTATATCCTATTATATATTGTTTAGATATTCCTTGTTTATTATTATGATGAAGATATTTTTTTGCTACATAGTGGGGTGCTCTAGAGTGTGTTTTCATCTAGCGAGATGAGAGTTTTTTGTGATAGGATTGGACCCTGGATGGGATTAATATGTATCCCAATGGAAGAATTCAAAACCGACATATTTTTGTGTCGATTAATGGGGACCATCATACTCTTTTTGTTCTATAGTGAAGGATCAAACTGTACAATTTTTATTCTTGTTGAAAGGACAACATAAGAAAAAGGTTCATAGTCAAGGGTAAGTGTGGTAATTATGCCGAAGCAGCACAGAAAAGATCTAATGAATATGTATTACCACTTATAATGAGACTCTACTAATAAAGTGGCCCATAGAATATTGGATTGAATTTGGGTGTTGGATTTGGACCATAGGGAGTTTATCTAAATATCATATTTAAGATGGAATCAAATCCCACACATATTGGTTGGTATTCAAGGGAAGTATAGCCCTTAGAGAGGATTGTGTTTGGTATTATTCTGGAAAAGGAAGCTTGGATGTATTGATTCAATTCCAAAAGAAATTTCTTCACTCATGGAGATTTTGTGGGTTGGTTTAGTGCATACTCCTAAAAAGGTTGACTGAATTGTTTGATGTTTAGTGGGGGTTTACTCCAGAATAGGACGACCTTATGAATGGTGGTGATAATTTGGGCTTAAAACTGAGGAGGATTCCTAATTGGGTTTGGCCTTAGGTTGGGGTCATATATATCCTGATTATATCTAGAATCAAAGTTCACGTTGTTATGTTGGTCTCATAAGGGATTGTGAACATTTGAGACGATTAAGTTGGGGCTTACTCCTGAGGAGCATACCCATTATGGTAAAACATCATGTATGTATCCTATGTATCCTGAATATAACATGAACTAGAGTTCAAATTGTTCCATTATACTGGGATTATACTCTAATGTTCCACTATAATTGGGGATAATATGGATTCCATGATTACCACTAACCTCTAATTATAAGACCCCAGCCTTAAACATTACTTAATATTGAATTAAATGAATAATACACAATGAATATCTTTTCAGGTTTAGAGTTTTATCGAATTAGGACATAACTATTACATCTCAAAATATTACAAAGTAGAAACCTATAATAAGTTTCCATAAAATAAAAACTCTTAAAAAGAAACAGGTCTGGTTCCATGTTTTAGGTAGCATGACTTTCCCTTGATCCCATCCTTGAACCTATTCCATGTAAAGTCCTGTGAAAAACATTTCAAAACCCTGGGATGAGCATAAAAATGCTCAGTAAGGGATACACAAAGAATGAAATTTGTTAGTTTTTCAAAACAACAAGTAAACCTTGTATACTTTATCAAAGTAATACTTTTCACCTTTTCGAAGTAGTAAAAACTCTTCACTGAATAAAAGTTCATTACATAACCTTATGAAACCAAAATATTACCATAAAACCCATATAAAGATCACATAACATATAGAGGTAACTTGGGACATAAACATACTTAAGTGGAATAACCATACCGTCAACTTCCACACATACTTAATGGAATAGCCATACGGCTGATTCCACACATACTTAATCGAATAGCCATACATTCGACTTCCATACCCAATGGATTGGAGGTTATAACGTAACATCCCGTCCTGGTATTCACGGCACCACCCGTCATAATGTCCAATTACCATTATAAAATCATAAGACATTAATCAAAAATAATGGAAAAAAACATTTCCACATTTCGATCACAATATATCACTTAAATATATCGACATAACAAATCCTTTATAAAAACCATTTTCAATACCAACATACATAAAAGAGTATATGGTATTTATTTCATTTTAAAAAACATTACGGCTTGTTGAGGAAGCCAAAGACCAAATAATACTCGTGGCGGCGGAAAAGGTCATCGTCACCGCGTACATTAAAAGAAACATTCCTTTTTTTCGTTTAGTAAAACGCTTCGTATAAAAAATTCCTTTTGAATAAAATTAAAAGTCAAAGGGGTTTATACACCGTATAAAAGAAAGTTGTGTGTAAAACTAAATATGCCTCAATGAAAGGAGATTGAGGCGAAGTCCCTTACAATGTCGGTATCCTTAGATTAAGGATAAATCAATTATATGATTATGTGTGACAAATACGAATACAAAAACTATAAGTGGATATTAAGTGTAAAACAATCAGAGTTCATTCACACATAATCATGGAAAAACAAAACCAATGACATAGTTATTTAACTCAATGGAATGAGATTGAGTTATGATTTCCGATACAAGTCCGTCTAAATGACATAAGAATTTATCAATGAGATGATTATCTGTAGAAATAGTATATCCACACAATGGTTTGTGGAAACTACAACATAGAGATTCCACACATAATCTTGGCATAATAAAATCAATAATAAGATGTTAAACCTAATGAATTAAAATTGGTTTAAGAAGCTCCCTTACAGAAATGCGACAGCTTAATGGCATCACTTCAAAACTAATAAAATTAGTTGATGAGAGATAAAAAGGGTATCTTATCACTTGGACATAAAATTTACATTAATAAGTATATATAAGAACATATAAAAACATAATAGTATGTGAATTAAAAGACATAACAAAATAAGTCTTTTAAAAAGAGGAGGGTGAAAGGTTCCCTTATCGACTTGGGTAACTTTCGAAATGTACACCCCATTGAAGAAGGGTCATAAAATGAATATGTAAGTACCCACAAATGAAATTATATTACACAAAGAGTATAATAGTGGTAATTACATACACCAATCAAATGAAATGGTGGCAAAAGTAGCATAAATGTCACGGGAATAAAAGTGAGATGAAAAATTCCTTAAGAAAACTCAGCAGCCTAATGGCGCCACTTAAAACTTCCAAAAATGGATTGATGACATAAAATAGAGTATATCATCATATTAAAATAAAATTTAAATCAAGAGGAATATAAAAGAACATCCCCCATCATAACAAAGTGGAGTTTAAAAGAGTGTGACATAAATGAGAGTACTTAAAAAAAATAGAGAGGTTAGATCTCTTACGAAAATTCGGCAGCCTAACGCCACCACTCAAAACATCCAAAATGGATTGATGAGAGAAAATAGGGTCTCTCACCATATGAACATAAAAATTACATTAGGATTAATATAAAATAAAATCCCAATCATAATAAAGATGATATTAAAATGAATGACATAAAAGAGTGTACTTAAAAAGAAAGAGAGGAGCAGGATCCCTTACCACGTGTCCGACATGACTCGATCGTTCTTTAATCTCCTGAATAATACAATTTGGTCAATTTATAATTTCTTAAGTACCTCCTTTTAATATTATTATTCAGTTCATATCACATATTATAATGTGAGAATAATTGGTTAATAAAGTGAGTTCGTATCAGACGTTTTTGTCGATGTTCAGTACATGAGTAAAAATTGAACTTGTTGGAAAAGAATTATCCATGTAGTTATAGGAACATCATCTCCAGAATAGTATTTATGGTTTAAATATCATATATATCTAGTATATATTAGTTTTATACTATTCCATATCAATTGGATATAAAAAAATTAAAAGCACCGTTCATGGAGACGGTAGGCCGTACATACACATGAACGCTACTTTCATTTTTTTCCATATTAATGGAATTAAAACAAAATGAGGGATATATATATTATAATTACATAATTATACCCATAATTTAGATGTAATTTATTACATATATATCCATTATAGATATGTACTTATAATAGTACATAACATTTGGAGATAAGAAATGAAATGCACCGTTCATGGAGACGGTAAGTCGTACGTACGCATGAACGCTACTTTCATTTCTTTTTTTTGTATTCAATTTAATGAAATAATAAAGATATAAAGGTATATTATAATTCCAGTAGGATAGCATATGTAATACCATTAATTACATCCTTTATACATCCCACATATGGCATTAACGAATCAAATCACTTCGAGTGGGCGGTAGTCCGCACTTCCTAAAATGAAGATATCGCGTTTAATCATAATGGAAACCATAAAGTTATTCCATAAATGAATAATACAGAAGCTTAAAAAAACATAAAGATATTATATATCATATATAAATATAGTGACATATTAATGGCCACCTTTGAAGGTGTTAAAAGAATGTTTAACAATCATCGTTTCGGGAGGCAGAAATTCGCCATCCATGGAAACAGTATGTTCTTTAACCATTAGATGTAGGTGTGTGTAAGTGTAGCTCGAATCCATCTTATAAAAACATCCTAGCATATATAATATACTGTATTTGTTACAATATAATGGAATAAAAAGAGTTTAGGGGGTTGGAGAAGAAAAATAAAACAAAAGGAAACAAGTGAAGACATTTCCTTTAAATCAGGTAACTTCCTTTGATTTAAGCTCAAAGGCTTCCTTGGAAAGGATTATGCCAAAATTGAGGCATCAAAGAGTTAGATAGGGATTTGGACAGATGAAATGGGTAGGGATTGTCCGAACCAAAGGCTTGAGAGGTGTGGGTAAGGAGGTAGAGGTGGGGGCCATTTATAAGAGGAGAGGAGGGGCACTCTTGGAATGTAAAAAAATGTTACATTATTTTAGAATGAGTTTCGGATTTTAATGGTATCACATTGATTTGTTTCAAGTATAAGGTGATAAGAGTTTTAAATCCACCCATACCATAGGTTTGTGACATGTGTAGGTCTTAGATATTACATTATATTTCCATTTTATTTAAATTGTTAAATAATGAGGTCATCGCTGCATCATCATGATGTCTTAATTATTTTAATTTATTTAATGTATAAAAATTATAAAAAAAATACAATGATGTAGGAAATCTTCTTATCTTTCCAATGACTATTTATAGTCAAACTTCTGACATGTATAACCCCATGTAAAATTTTTTTTAGTAAAACATCTCATGTTTGTGTCGTTTTTACTTTAACATTAAATAAAAAGGTATTTATGTCATTTTCCCACCAAAGTGGCTCCATGGGGTCCCCAAGTTGACCCATGGATTTTGAGGTCATCCATGACACATCCAATTAGGGTATGACATGTTTATAGGTCATTTAATTTTATTAAAACTTTATTCTTACCTTAAACTACACTAATTACCTCTAATCGCGATTTAAAACTTAATAAGTTACTATTCACCAAAAAATTATTTTAATCCCATTGAACCACATTTTACAACTTAATGACAACCATGTATGTCTGATTTTTGAAATTAAAAACACAAAGGTGGCAAAATTTCATTTAAATGGAAAATCAGTTATTATAAGTACCACTTAGTGGGTTCACTATTCATCAAATATTGATGTTTTTTAAAAAAATTACCAAAAATTCACCATATGCTATATTTGATATTCCGAATTCAAAAATTATGTATATTTTACAAAATTCAGAACATATAAGTTTCATTAATTAATTTAATAATTAATTCCCGCTGTCAAAACAAATAGCGTGTTTTTATGAAACAAAATGTATCAAAAGATTTACACTAGTTTAAGTCTGATTTAAAAGTGAATTTAATTTCAACGACCTCTATTGGATTAAATGGTAAAAATATAATCTAATTTCACTTTAAAACAAATTCAAAATATAATATAATAATATAAATAAATTATATTTAAAAGAGGTTTTGAATTAAAATACAACATTTTTCACTATTCATTAAAAATTGAACTTTTTCGGAAAAATACCAAAAATTTACACAAAGTAAATTTTGATATCCCAATTCTAAAAAAGAATTTTATTTTGTCAAATATAACACATAAAAATTTCAAAAAGTGGATTTAAAATAGGTTCGCCATTAAAAGGCGGTTAATCGACCTTTTAAAGAATATTAGAATGTTTAAGCTTAAAATTGGATCCATTCGCATTTTTAATCCTCTAACATTTATTATAAAAAGTAAAAATATTTGACAAACATATATAATAATTTTTTAGTAGTTCTATTCATTCCTGCCATTACAACGTCTAGGCGTTAACTAATATTTTAAATAATATTATTTTATTATTAGAGTGCAACATAAGATTCCCAAGAAACTCGTTGTTGCGTGTTGGGTACGCCATCGAGCATAGCGTCCCCTTTAAAGCCATATTAATATTTTATTCACAAATATGGATAAATGTAAAAATGTCATACTCTTTATTTACCTAGGGTGTTACATCCTTCCCCCCTTTTGGGAATTGCGTCCTCGAAATTTTAATATTGGGCTTGGAAACTTCATTGAAAATCCCACATCGGAACAAGAGTCAGTAAAACAATGACTTTAAAATAAAAAAATATAAGTACAGAGGTCACCCTAGTTAACCCATACTAGGATTACAAGTATGAAAATATGGACATGAAAGAAAAAAACAAAGGGTCATGTTCTGATGGAGAGTGATAGTAAACATGTATAGGAGAAAGTTAACCATAAGAGAATCACAAACATGTGATGGGTTAAATGGTATTCGATTCCCCAGTATGAAAAGTTAACAGACAACACTTTTGTTTTAAGTTAATCTTCATTGATGAATTTATTTTTTATCTTAAGGAAACATACTTACTTTTCATGTTGACTTTTAACTTTTACTAGATTTCTTACACAAACTCATACATTCCCCAAAAGACGAGTATTAGGAAGACTTATTCACATTAAGTGTACTATAATCAACATCTATAGAATCACCTAATCCAAAAAAGAGAACTATATACTTCCCATATCTTTAGACCTTAACCAAAACCAAAACTAAAAAGGTTAGTACAATATCAGATAATACCCAAAAAGGATAATCCTTTAAAAAAATCTACCATTAATCTCTGAAATTTATCAAACAACATCCAAAGTTCAACAAAGACCATTCAATAAACAAATTGTCCATAAAATACTTCAAAGTAAACCAAACTAATATTGAAACCCAAATATTTGAAGGATTTAGTCACATAGTCTTCCAAGGTACAAATTAACTCTTAACTCCAAATAACATCAATTACTCTTAAAGTCTCGTATTGAAAAGTAATTAACCTAATCACATATCCTCCATGATAGGTTGATCATTTCCATAGATAACCCAAAATAAACTTTCTCTTGATTCTTAAAATCATATAACTAAAAAGAATTAGTCAAACTATCTAGGGACTTCACGTAGTCCAGTGGTAGGCGATAAATACCAGTTGCACTTTGGTTGTGGGTTCGATTCCTGCAGCTTTGTCTGACTCAACGGGTTGTCACACGGTCTGCGTGTTGTCCCTTTTCCAAAACTATATAATTTTATAACATTCCCCAAAACGAGATAAAATCTTCAAAAATTATCATAACATATTTTAACCTCAAGTTTATCTCATTCCTCTCATTTTCTAGCATATCATATAATAACCCATAATTACCTAAAAAGTAAGGATCATATAAACTATAATGGTTATCTTTATAATTATTACCAGAACATCCACATCGATTGGTCATCTCGTACATGATGCATTACAGAACATACCAAGGTTCAAGTGGTTGACCATGGCTCCTTGACAGTTGGTTTAGAACAACCACGAGTTTCCTCATTGAATTCCCCATTTTATCTAGTATCTTAATCAGAGAACCACCACAGTTTCCTTCAAACCTGTTGTCTCATTGGTGCCTGCTAGATCCATCCATTCACTAAAAATAGAAATTTCAGTGTGAGTATATCAACAAAACCATCATGTACTAATGAGGAAGATAAACACTAATATATACTTACTCATTTACTTTATCTAAAACTAGGACTCTTTCTAAAATCCTAACCATTATGGTAATGTCACTTATGCTTAGAGGATACCGTAACCTCTAAAGTTATCTAAACCGACTTTTGATACCAACTATAAGACCCCAGCCTTAATCCTTACTTAATATTGAATTAAATTAATAATTCACATTGAGGATCTTTTCAGGTTTAGAGTTTTATAGAATTAGGACATAACTGTTACATCTCAAAAGATTACAAAGTATAAACTTATACTAAGTATCCATAAAATAAAAACTATTAAAAAGAAACATGTCTGGTTCTATGTTTTAGGTAGCATGAATTTCCCTTGATCCCATCCTTGACCCTATTCCATGTTAAGTCCTGTGAAAAAACATTTCAAAAACCTGGGATGAGCATAAAAATGCTCAGTAAGGGATACACAAAGAATGAAAACTGTTAGTTTTTCAAAACAACAAGTAAACCATGTATAATTTATCAAAGTAATACTTTTCACCTTTTCGAAGTAGTAAAAACTCTTCACTGAATAAATATTCATTACATACACTTCTGTAACCAAAATATTACCATAAAACCCATATAAAGATCACATAACATATAAAGGTAACTTGGGACATAAACATACTGATGTTGAATAACCATACGGTTGACTTCCACACATACTTAATGGAATAGCCATACAGCCGACTTCCACACATACTTAATGGAATAGACATATGGCTGACTTCCATACCCAATGCATTGGAGGTTATAACGTAACCCCCCGTCCTGGTATTCACGACACCACCAGTCATAATGTCCAAGTACCATTATAAAATCATTAGACATTAAATAAATATAATGGAAAGAAAACATTTCCACATTTCGATCACAATATATCACTTAAATATATTGAAAAAAAAATCCTTTATAAAAACCATTTTCAATACCAACATACATAAAAGAGTATATGGTATTTATTTCATTTTAAAAAACATTACGACTTGTTGAGGAAGCCAAAGACCAAAGAATACTCGCGGTGGCGGAAAAGGTTGTTGTCACCGTGTACGTTAAAAGAAACATTCCTTTTTGTCATTTAGTAAAATGATTATTATAAAAAAATTCCTTTTGAATAAAATTAAAAGTCAAAGGGGTTTATACACCATATAAAATAATGTTGTTTGTAAAACTAAATATGCCTCAATGAAAGGATATTGAGACGAAGTCCCTTACAAATTCGGTATCCTTAGATTAAAAATAAATAAATTATATGATTATGTGTGACAAATACGAATAAACAAAATATAAGTGTTTATTATGTGTAAAACAGTCATAGGTCATTCACACATAATCATGGAAAAACAAAACCAATGACATAGATATTTAACTCAATGAAATGAGATTGAGTTATGATTTCTGATACAAGTTCTTCTAAATTACATAAGAATTTATCAATGAGATAATTCTGTGTAGAAATAGTATATCCACACAAAGGTTTGTGGAAAATACAACAAAGAGATTCCACACATAATCCTGGCATAATAAAATCAAAAATTAGAGTTTTAACCCAAAGAATTGAAAGTGGGTTAAGAAGTTCCCTTACAGAAATTCGACAGCCTAACAACGTCACTTCAAAACTTATAAAATGAGTTGATGAGAGATAAAAAGGGTATATCATCACATGGACATAAAATTTACATTAATAAGGATATAGAAGAACATATCCCAACATAATAGTATGTGAATGAAAATACATAACAAAATAAGTCTTTTAAAAAGAGGAGGGTGAATGGTTCCCTTACCGACTTAGGTAACTTTCGAAACGTACACCACATTGAAGAAGGGTAATACCATGAATATATAAGTACCCATAAATGAAATTATATTACACAAAGAATATAATAATGGGAATTAAATACACCACTCAAAGGAAATGGTGGAAAAAGTACCATAAATCTCACGGGAATAAAAGTGAGATGAAAAAATCCTTAAGAAAACTCGGCAGCCTAATAGCGCCACATAAAACTTCCAAAAATGGATTGATGAGATCAAATAGAGTATCTCATCATATTACAATGAAATTTAAAGCAAGAAGAATATAAAATAACATCCCCCATAATAACAAAGAGGATCTTAAAAGAAGTGACATAAATGAGAGTACTTAAAAAAATAGAGAGGTTAGATCTCTTACGAAAATTCGGCAGCCTAACGGCACCAATCAAAACTTCCAAAATGGATTGATGAGAAAAAATAGGGTCTCTCACCATATGAAAATAAAAATTATAGTAGGAGTAATATAAAAAAACATCCCAATCATAATAAATATGATCTTAAAAGGAATGACATAAATGAGTGTACTTAAAAAGAAAGAGAGGAGTAGGATCCCTTACCTCATGTCCGACATGACTCGATCATTCTTTAATCTCCTGAATAATAAAATTTGGTCAATTTATAATTTCTTAAGGACCTACATTAAATTTTATTATTCACTTCATATCACATATTATAATTTTATAATAATTGGTTAATAAAGTGAGTTCATATCAGATGTTTTTGTCGATGTTCAGTACATGAGTAAAAATTGAACTTGTTGGAAAATAATTTTCCATGTAGTTATAGGTACATCATCTCCATAATAGTATTTATGTTTTAAATATCATATATATCCCATATATATTCGTTTTATACTATTCCATAGAATTTGGAGATAAAAAAATTAAAAGCACCGTTCATGGAGACGGCCGGCCGTACGTACACATGAACGCTACATTCATTTTTTTCCATATTAATGGAATTAAAACAAAATGAGAGAGATATATATTATAATAACAGAATGATACCCATAATTTATATGTAATATATTACATATATATCCATTATATATATGTACTTATAATAGTACATAACATTTGGAGATAAAAAATGAAATGTACCGTTCCTGGAGACGGTAAGCCGCACGTACGCATGAATGCTATTTTAATTTCTTTTTTTTTTGTATTCAATTGAAATAAATAATAAAGATATAACAGAATATTATAATTCTAGTAGGATAGAATATGTAATACCATTAATTCCAACCTTTATACATCCCACATATGGCATTAACGAATCAAATCACTTTGAGGGGGCGGTAGTCCGCACTTCTTATAATGAAGATATCACGTTTACCAATAGTGGAAACCATAAAGGTATGCCGTAAATTAAAAATACAGAAGCTTAAGGAAAACATAAAAATATTATATATCATATATAAATATAGTGACATATTAATGGCTACTTTTGAAGGTGTTAAAAGAATGTTGAATAATCATTGTTTCAGGAGGCAGAAATTCGCCTTCCACAGAAACAGTATGTTCTATAACCATTAGATGTAGGTGTGTGTAAGTGTAGCTCGAATACTTCTTATAACAACATCCTAGTATATTTAAGATAATGTATTTGTTATAAAATAAAGTAATAAAAAGAGTTTATGGGGTTGGAGTAGCAAAATAAAACAAAAGGACACAAGTGAAGACATTACCTTTAAATCGGGTAACTTCCTTTGATTTGAGCTCAAAGGCTTCCTTGGAAATGATTCATCCCAACGTGAGGCTTCAAGGAGTTAGATAGGGATGTGGATAGATTAAATGGGTAGGGTTTGGCCGATCCAATGGCTTGAGATGTGTGGGTAAGGAGGTAGAGGTGGGGTCCTTTTATAAGAGAAGAGGAGGGGCACTCTTGGAATGTAAAGAAATGTTACTTTATTTTAGAAAGAGTTTCGGATTTTAATGGTCCCACATTGATTTTTTTCGAGGATAAGGTGATAAGGGTTATAAATCCACCCATCCAATAGTTTTGGGACATGTGTAGGTCTTAGATGTTAAATTATCATTCCATTTTATTTAAATCGTTAAATAATGAGGTCATCGCTGCATCATCATAATGTCATAAATAATTTAATTTAATTAATGTCTGAAAATTATAAACAAATATTATGATGTAGGAAATATTTTTATCATTCCAATGATGATTTATTGTCAAAATTCTGAAATGTATAACCCCATGTAAAAATTATTATAGTAAAACATCTCATGTTTGTGTCATTTTTACTTTAACATTAAATAAAATTGTATTTATGCCATTTTCCAACCAATGTGGCTCCATGGGGTCCCCAGGTTGACCAATGGATTTTCTTGGTCGGAAATGACACATCCAATGAGGGTAGGACATGTTTCAAGGTCATTTTATTTTCTTAAAACATTATTCTTACCTTAAACTACAATAATTACCTCTAATCGCGATTAAAAACTTAATAAGTTACTATTCACCAAAAAATTATTTTAATCCCATTGAACCACATTTTACTTCTTAATGACAACCATGTATGTCAGATTTTTGAAATTAAAAAAACAAAGGTGGAAAATTTTCATTTAAATGGAAAATCAGTTATTATAAGTACCACTTAGTGGGTTCACTATTCATCAAATATTGATGTTTTTTAAAAAAATTACCAAAAATTCACCATAAGCTATATTTGATATTCCGAATTCAAAAATTATGTATATTTTACAAAATTAAGAACATATAAGTTTCATTAATTAATTTAATAATTAATTCCCGCTGTCAAAACAAATAGCGTGTTTTTATGAAACAAAATGTATCAAAAGATTTACACTAGTTTAAGTCTGATTTCAAAGTGAATTTAATTTCAACGACCTCTATTGGATTAAATGGTAAAAATATAATCTAATTTCACTTTAAAACAAATTCAAAATATAATATAATAATATAAATAAATTATATTTAAAAGAGGTTTTGAATTAAAATACAACATTTTTCACTATTCATTAAAAATTGAACTTTTTCGGAAAAATACAAAAAATTTACACAAAGTAAATTTTGATATCCCAATTCTAATAAAGAATTTTATTTTGTCAAATATAACACATAAAAATTTCAAAAAGTGGATTTAAAATAGGTTCGCCATTAAAAGGCGGTTAATCGACCTTTTAAAGAATATTAGAATGTTTAAGCTTAAAATTGGATCCATTCGCATTTTTAATCCTCTATCATTTATTATAAAAAGTAAAAATATTTGACAAACATATATAATAATTTTTTAGTAGTTCTATTCATTCCTTCCATTACAACGTCTAGGCGTTAACTAATATTTAAAATAATATTATTTTATTATTAGAGTGCAACATAAGATTCCCAAGAAACTCGTTGTTGCGTGGTGGGTACGCCATCGAGCATAGCGTCCCCTTTAAAGTCATATTAATATTTTATTCACAAATATGGATAAATGTAAAAATGTCATACTCTTTATTTACCTAGGGTGTTACATCCTTCCCCCCTTTTGGGAATTTCGTCCTCGAAATTTTAATATTGGGCTTGGAAACTTCATTGAAAATCCCACATCGGAACAAGAGTCAGTAAAACAATGACTTTAAAATAAAAAAATATAAGTACAGAGGTCACCCTAGTTAACCCATACTAGGATTACAAGTATGAAAATATGGACATGGAAGAAAAAAACAAAGGGTCATGTTCTGATGGAGAGTGATAGTAAACATGTATAGGAGAAAGTTAACCATAAGAGAATCACAAACATGTGATGGGTTAAATGGTATTCGATTCCCCAGTATGAAAAGTTAACAGACAACACTTTTGTTTTAAGTTAATCTTCATTGATGAATTTATTTTTTATCTTAAGGAAACATACTTACTTTTCATGTTGACTTTTAACTTTTACTATATTTCTTACACAAACTCATACTTTCCCCAAAAGACGAGTATTAGGAAGACTTATTCACATTAAGTGTACTATAATCAACATCTATAGAATCACCTAATCCAAAAAAGAGAACTATATACTTCCCATATCTTTAGACCTTAACCAAAACCAAAACTAAAAAGGTTTGTACAATATCAGATAATACCCAAAAAGGATAATCCTTTAAAAAAAATCTACCATTAATCTCTGAAATTTATCAAACAACATCCAAAGTTCAACAAAGACCATTCAATAAACAAATTTTCCATAAAATACTTCAAAGTAAACCAAACTAATATTGAAACCCAAATATTTGAAGGATTTAGTCACATAGTCTTCCAAGGTACAAATTAACTCTTAACTCCAAATAACATCAATTACTCTTAAAGTCTCGTATTGAAACGTAATTAACCTAATCACATATCCTCCATGATAGGTTGATCATTTCCATAGATAACCCAAAATAAACTTTCTCTTGATTCTTAAAATCATATAACTAAAAAGAATTAGTCAAACTATCCAGGGACTTCACGTAGTCCAGTGGTAGGCGATAAATACCAGTTGCACTTTGGTTGTGGGTTCGATTCCTGCAGCTTTGTCTGACTCAACGGGTTGTCACACGGTCTGCGTGTTGTCCCTTTTCCAAAACTATATAATTTTATAACATTCCCCAAAACGAGATAAAATCTTCAAAAATTATCATAACATATTTTAACCTCAAGTTTATCTCATTCCTTTCATTTTCTAGCATATCATATAATAACCCATAATTACCTAAAAAGTAAGGATCATATAAACTATAATGGTTATCTTTATAATTATTACCAGAACATCCACATCGATTGGTCATCTCGTACATGATGCATTACAGAACATACCAAGGTTCAAGTGGTTGACCATGGCTCCTTGACAGTTGGTTTAGAACAACCACGAGTTTCCTCATTGAATTCCCCATTTTATCTAGTATCTTAATCAGAGAACCACCACAGTTTCCTTCAAACCTGTTGTCTCATTGGTGCCTGCTAGATCCATCCATTCACTAAAAATAGAAATTTCAGTGTGAGTATATCAACAAAACCATCATGTACTAATGAGGAAGATAAACACTAATATATACTTACTCATTTACTTTATCTAAAACTAGGACTCTTTCTAAAATCCTAACCATTATGGTAATGTCACTTATGCTTAGAGGATACCCTAACCTCTAAAGTTATCTAAACCGACTTTTGATACCAACTATAAGACCCCAGCCTTAATCCTTACTTAATATTGAATTAAATGAATAATTCACATTGAGGATCTTTTCAGGTTTAGAGTTTTATAGAATTAGGACATAACTGTTACATCTCAAAAGATTACAAAGTATAAACTTATACTAAGTATCCATAAAATAAAAACTATTAAAAAGAAACATGTCTGGTTCCATGTTTTAGGTAGCATGAATTTCCCTTGATCCCATCCTTGACCCTATTCCATGTTAAGTCCTGTGAAAAAACATTTCAAAAACCTGGGATGAGCATAAAAATGCTCAGTAAGGGATACACAAAGAATGAAAACTGTTAGTTTTTCAAAACAACAAGTAAACCATGTATAATTTATCAAAGTAATACTTTTCACCTTTTCGAAGTAGTAAAAACTCTTCACTGAATAAATATTCATTACATACACTTCTGTAACCAAAATATTACCATAAAACCCATATAAAGATCACATAACATATAAAGGTAACTTGGGACATAAACATACTTAAGTTGAATAACCATACGGTTGACTTCCACACATACTTAATGGAATAGCCATACAGCCGACTTCCACACATACTTAATGGAATAGACATATGGCTGACTTCCATACCCAATGCATTGGAGGTTATAACGTAACCACCCGTCCTGGTATTCACGACACCACCCGTCATAATGTCCAAGTACCATTATAAAATCATTAGACATTAAATAAATATAATGGAAAGAAAACATTTCCACATTTCGATCACAATATATCACTTAAATATATTGAAAAAAAAAATCCTTTATAAAAACCATTTTCAATACCAACATACATAAAAGAGTATATGGTATTTATTTCATTTTAAAAAACATTACGACTTGTTGAGGAAGCCAAAGACCAAAGAATACTCGCGGTGGCGGAAAAGGTCGTTGTCACCGTGTACGTTAAAAGAAACATTCCTTTTTGTCATTTAGTAAAATGATTATTATAAAAAAATTCCTTTTGAATAAAATTAAAAGTCAAAGGGGTTTATACACCGTATAAAATAATGTTGTTTGTAAAACTAAATATGCCTCAATGAAAGGATATTGAGACGAAGTCCCTTACAAATTCGGTATCCTTAGATTAAAAATAAATATATTATAAGATTATGTGTGACAAATACGAATAAACAAAATATAAGTGTTTATTATGTGTAAAACAGTCATAGGTCATTCACACATAATCATGGAAAAACAAAACCAATGACATAGATATTTAACTCAATGAAATGAGATTGAGTTATGATTTCTGATACAAGTTCTTCTAAATTACATAAGAATTTATCAATGAGATAATTCTGTGTAGAAATAGTATATCCACACAAAGGTTTGTGGAAAATACAACAAAGAGATTCCACACATAATCTTGGCATAATAAAATCAAAAATTAGAGTTTTAACCCAAAGAATTGAAAGTGGGTTAAGAAGTTCCCTTACAGAAATTCGACAGCCTAACAACGTCACTTCAAAACTTATAAAATGAGTTGATGAGAGATAAAAAGGGTATCTCATAACATGGACATAAAATTTACATTAATAAGGATATATAAGAACATATCCCAACATAATAGTATGTGAATGAAAATACATAACAAAATAAGTCTTTTAAAAAGAGGAGGGTGAAAGGTTCCCTTACCGACTTAGGTAACTTTCGAAACGTACACCACATTGAAGAAGGGTAATACAATGAATATATAAGTACCCATAAATGAAATTATATTACACAAAGAATATAATAATGGGAATTAAATACAACACTCAAAGGAAATGGTGGAAAAAGTAGCATAAATCTCACGGGAATAAAAGTGAGATGAAAAAATCCTTAAGAAAACTCGGCAGCCTAATGGCGCCACATAAAACTTCCAAAAATGGATTGATGATATCAAATAGAGTATCTCATCATATTAAAATGAAATTTAAAGCAAGAAGAATATAAAATAACATCCCCCATAATGACAAAGAGGATCTTAAAAGAAGTGACATAAATGAGAGTACTTAAAAAAATAGAGAGGTTAGATCTCTTACGAAAATTCGGCAGCCTAACGGCACCAATCAAAACTTCCAAAATGGATTGATGAGAAAAAATAGGGTCTCTCACCATATGAAAATAAAAATTATAGTAGGAGTAATATAAAAAAACATCCCAATCATAATAAATATGATCTTAAAAGGAATGACATAAATGAGTGTACTTAAAAAGAAAGAGAGGAGTAGGATCCCTTACCTCATGTCCGACATGACTCGATCATTCTTTAATCTCCTGAATAATAAAATTTGGTCAATTTATAATTTCTTAAGGACCTACATTAAATTTTATTATTCACTTCAAATCACATATTATAATTTTATAATAATTGGTTAATAAAGTGAGTTCATATCAGATGTTTTTGTCGATGTTCAGTACATGAGTAAAAATTGAACTTGTTGGAAAATAATTTTCCATGTAGTTATAGGTACATCATCTCCATAATAGTATTTATGTTTTAAATATCATATATATCCCATATATATTCGTTTTATAGTATTCCATAGAATTTGGAGATAAAAAAATTAAAAGCACCGTTCATGGAGACGGCCGGCCGTACGTACACATGAACGCTACATTCATTTTTTCCCATATTAATGGAATTAAAACAAAATGAGAGAGATATATATTATAATAACAGAATGATACCCATAATTTATATGTAATATATTACATATATATCCATTATATATATGTACTTATAATAGTACATAACATTTGGAGATAAAAAATGAAATGTACCGTTCCTGGAGACGGTAAGCCGCACGTACGCATGAATGCTATTTTCATTTCTTTTTTTTTGTATTCAATTGAAAGAAATAATAAAGATATAACGGAATATTATAATTCTAGTAGGATAGAATATGTAATACCATTAATTCCAACCTTTATACGTCCCACATATGGCATTAACGAATCAAATCACTTTGAGGGGGCGGTAGTCCGCACTTCTTATAATGAAGATATCACGTTTACCAATAGTGGAAACCATAAAGGTATGCCGTAAATTAAAAATACAGAAGCTTAAGGAAAACATAAAAATATTATATATCATATATAAATATAGTGACATATTAATGGCTACCTTTGAAAGTGTTAAAAGAATGTTGAATAATCATTGTTTCAGGAGGCAGAAATTCGCCTTCCACAGAAACAGTATGTTCTATAACCATTAGATGTAGGTGTGTGTAAGTGTAGCTCGAATACTTCTTATAAAAACATCCTAGTATATTTAAGATAATGTATTTGTTATAAAATAAAGTAATAAAAAGAGTTTATAGGGTTGGAGTAGCAAAATAAAACAAAAGGACACAAGTGAAGACATTACCTTTAAATCGGGTAACTTCCTTTGATTTGAGCTCAAAGGCTTCCTTGGAAATGATTCATCCCAAAGTGAGGCTTCAAGGAGTTAGATAGGGATGTGGATAGATTAAATGGGTAGGGTTTGGCCGATCCAATGGCTTGAGATGTGTGGGTAAGGAGGTAGAGGTGGGGTCCTTTTATAAGAGAAGAGGAGGGGAACTCTTGGAAAGTAAAGAAATGTTACTTTATTTTAGAAAGAGTTTCGGATTTTAATGGTCCCACATTGATTTTTTTCGAGGATAAGGTGATAAGGGTTATAAATCCACCCATCCAATAGTTTTGGGACATGTGTAGGTCTTAGATATTAAATTATCATTCCATTTTATTTAAATCGTTAAATAATGAGGTCATCGCTGCATCATCATGATGTCATAAATAATTTAATTTAATTAATGTCTGAAAATTATAAACAAATATTATGATGTAGGAAATATTTTTATCATTCCAATGATGATTTATTGTCAAAATTCTAAAATGTATAACCCCATGTAAAAATTATTTTAGTAAAAAATCTCTTGTTTGTGTCATTTTTACTTTAACATTAAATAAAATTGTATTTATGCCATTTTCCAACCAATGTGGCTCCATGGGGTCCCCAGGTTGACCAATGGATTTTCATGGTCGGACATTACACATCCAATGAGGGTAGGACATGTTTCAAGGTCATTTTATTTTCTTAAAACATTATTCTTACCTTAAACTACAATAATTACCTCTAATCGCGATAAAAAACTTAATAAGTTACTATTCACCAAAAAATTATTTTAATCCCATTGAACCAAATTTTACTTCTTAATGACAACCATGTATGTCATATTTTTGAAATTAAAAAAACAAAGGTGGAAAATTTTCATTTAAACGGAAAATCAATTTTTATAAGTACCACTTAGTTGTTTCACTATTCATCAAAAATTTATGTTTTTCATAAAATTACCAAAAATTCACCCTAAGCTAAATTTGATATTCCGAATTCAAAAATGATGTCTATTTTACAAAATTCAAAACATATAAATTGTATTAATTAATTTAATAATTAATTCCCGCTGTCAAAACAAATAGCATGTTTTTATGAAACAAAATGTATCAAAAGATTGACACTAGTTTAAGTCCGGTTTCAAAGTGAAATTAATTCCAATGACCACTATTGGATAAAATGGTAAAAATATATTCTAATTTCACTTTAAAACAAATTCAAAATATAATCTAATCATATAAATAAATTAGATTAAAAAGAGGTTTTGAATTAAAATACAACATTTTCACTATTCATTAAAAATTGAAATTTTTCAGAATAATACCAAAACATTTCACAAAGTAAATTTTGATGTCCCGATTCTAAGGAAGAATTTTATTTTTTCAAATATAACACATAAAATATTCAAAAAGTGGATTTAAAAGAGGTTCACCATCAAAAGGCGATTAATCCACCTTTTAAAGGATATTAGAATGTTTACGCTTAAAATTGGATTCATTCGCATTTTTAATCCTCTAACTTTTATTGTAAAAAGTAAAAATATTTGACAGACATATATAATCATTTTGTAGTTAGTTCTATTCATTCCTGCCATTACAATAGCTAGGTGTTAACTACTAATTAAAATAATATTATTTTATTATTAGAGTGCAACGTAAGATTCCCAAGAAACTCATTGTTTCGTGTTGGGTACACCATCGAGCAAAGAACCCCTTTAAAGTCATATTAATTTTTTATTCACAAATATGGATATATGTTACAATTTCATACTCTTTATTTACATGGGTTGTTACACTAATCTCATGCGAGTCATGCTCAATGTGAGAAATAAGAGGAACAAATAGATCAAAGGAATCAAACTATCCACTTTTTTTCAGTAATGGATAAATTATAGAATTTCTATGGTCTTACTCATAAAGAGAATTCCTTATACTGGTAGGGGATTATTGTTAAGTATGATTTTAATTATATGTTTTTTGGTGATTATTCCTAATGATGATTCCTATTTTAGTGTTGGATAGAGATTATTCCTAAGGAGGATTCCCATCTGATGTTTGGTTGTGGATTATTCCCAAAGAGGATGAACATATGAGGTTTTGATATGGTTTATTACTAATTATGATACCCATATGAGAATTGGTTGTGTATTATTACAAATTAGGATTATATTTGAGATTTGGCTGGAAATTATTCCTAAGGAGGATTCCCATTTGATTTTTGATTAGGGATTATTTATAATGATGATTACTATTTGATATTTGGTTGGGGAGTCTTCTTAATTATGATTCCTATTCGTGGTTTTATTGGGGATTATTCATAATGATGTTTCTTATTTGAGGAACCAATAAGAGTGTTCCTACTTGTGGTGATTCATTGAAAACCATAGCATCCAAGACCCATCTCAAAAAGTACTAAGTATGACTACCCATTTTTCATAGTGATCAGTGATAGTGTCAAAGGAAATAGCCCAAATGGAATAGACCATAGTGCTACAATGATTAGGAGTGGGGGTACTGTGGAACCAACCATGTGGTATGGACTAAAACGATAACATTGGTATGTAATTCACGCGTTTCACCTAGGTGTGTGGGTATCCTTGGTGGGTCTCCCGAATCTGTCGCCCAGGTCAGGGAGACCTAGCTGTGGATCTCCCAAGAGTGGGTCACCCAAGAAGGGATTAAAAAGTGTTTTTCTAGGGGTCTCTCCCTGGTGAGTGTGGTCCGTCGTAGGATTTCCATGTTGGGATTCACTATGTGCGTGATAGAGTTTCATGAACAGTACCCTATACTTGATATGTCATTCGAGATTTAAGCTATCCTTGAAACATTTGAGGCAGAGGGGTCTATTTATATATCCTCTGGTGGGCCTGTGTGAATGGGAACGCATGAATGGGCCTAAAGGTTCATGTGAGGATTAGGCTACATGAATGACATGTTCTGTGATGCAAATTACTATAAAATAATTTTCTAACATCTAAAGGACATAACTATTGATTCATGAGACCGTTTGGGCTTTAGGACCTGTCAAATAAAATATTAAAAATAGATTATTCTTCCTGATATGGAGAGTACACCAATTTTTTAAAATATATTTTTAAATATAATATTAATTATTCCTCGCATTTTTGTCAGCAATCATCGAAATCCATAGCCAACTCCTTGAGTGGGTTTATTGCACTTTTCCATCATTATGAAGTTGTATTGTTGAACATGCAAATAAAACATGCCTATTATTCTAACTATGAGACACAAATATACACAAAAATGATATTTATTGTTTATGTGAGGGTGGCATCATGAATTCTATGATAATGTGAATGAAACAAATTTTGCAGTGTCAACAATATCATAGATATAGAATAGATTAATTGATGAATCAGTACACCAATAAATGTTATTACAACATTCTATCAAGTGTACTGTTTTTTTACATTCAATAATGGTATTATAAGAAATTTTAGCCTAGATTAGAAAATAAGATAATTAGAACCATTCATTTCATTAAACAATTATAATTATTTTCATTAAATGGGAGAACTAAAAAATTTATAATATTCACATTAGGTTCATATATAAATTCAAATTAATATTGAGAAAAAATAAAAGAGGGTGATTGTGGATCCTAATTTAAAATGTGTATTATATTTTTATTTTTTAATCATGTATAAAATTATGTAATTATAAAAGATGAAGAACCTAATGAATGAAGAGTGGATTAATATAAATACATTATATCATGCAGATGTTCATATGAATGAAATATTCAACTTCATATACTGTTATTATTAAATTTATAAAATGGAAGGTATATTTAGAAAATATATTTATGAAGAATAATTAAAGACATTATATTAAATAAAAAAAACTAATTTTTTAAAAAATGAAGGTTG
This sequence comes from Viscum album, assembly GCA_963277665.1. Lineage (NCBI taxonomy): Eukaryota > Viridiplantae > Streptophyta > Magnoliopsida > Santalales > Viscaceae > Viscum > Viscum album. The sequence goes on from OY728128.1 coordinate 603,318,925, forward strand.
TGGTAGGATTTAGTGTCTACTCTTAGATGATTTTTGTTTTGAATGAGTTAAGATGTGGTTGTTACATTATTGATTAAATAATTAATGAATTTACTATTATTGATAATATTTATGTAGATTTTATGATGTATAGTAATGGAATTGGAAGAACAATTGGTCTAATGTAATAATATATATAAATAGTACGTTATTTTTTATTATGCTGTAGAAATTTGGAAATAATGTTACGAAATATTTGATGATATTTTAAGTAAATTGAGATCATTTGAGGTTTTATTAAGTTCATTTAATGATTAATTGAGAATATAAGAAAATAAAACTCAATATTCAACATTAAAGTTGTATAGAATATGATATATATGAATTTCACATTTGATTACACATATAATTACTCTAGGTATATAGGATTATATTTCACCCACTTATGAATTAATCATTATATTAAGATTTTATATAACATATATAATGATTTTTAGATAGAAAACATTACAATTAGTGGGACAAATAATATTATATACTTTATTATTAGAAAAATATTTAATTTAAATTGGATACAAATTATAAAATGTAAAAGATATAATAAATATATGGCTGATAATGTGAATTTTTTAGGCTACAAAAAAATAAAATTATGTTCTAAAAGACTAACCCGGAAGAAAAATTTTCTATATGAAAACAGTTTCAAAATAAAGAAGTTCATGAAGTTGATATTATGTGGAGCTTATATGATATTAAATTATAATAGTGTACTTTTAAAGTGAAATTTAGTAGAATGTAGGCCTTTTATGTTTAGATGGAATCCATTTTATAGTATGTTATAGAAGAAAGAAAAATTTCTTTGGATTTGAATTATTAGATCCATTGAATATTTAGTTGTGAGAGATTATACTTAGATTAATACTAGCATAAAAAATTATAAATCCATAATAAAAAATCAACGTAAGAGTTGATCATTCTGGATATTGAAATACTTTTGAATAATCTAATGTCAATATAATATTAAAACCCAAATTATGTATATTTAATGATTAATATTTTTGGTTTAAATATACACATAATATTAAAATAATATCATGTAAAATAATTATAATTATTTCAAAATTAATTTATATTATTTCACAGTGTATTTTTTGCTGATATTTTGGGAAATAAAATTAATAATTAAATGATTGTTTTTACAAGATATATATATATATATATATGAAGATAATTTATACTGAAAACTGAATTTATATTTCTTATCGAGTAAAAGTGATGGATATATATATTATTTGAAATTAATTTTGAGATCGAAGTTGGTATCAAGTTATAGAAGAAAAAAACAACATTACAATGAATATTAATGAAACAATATAGTGATAGTGTTCCCCAATAGTAATAAGACAGGATATTTTTGATATAGTATGAGTTTTTGATAAATGATGAAATATCACAATATATAGAGTGAGAATCCGTGTTTATATGAGACATAGAAAATTGTGGGTGTTATCTTAGGTTTAATAAGGATCTATTCACCATATTTTTTTCAACAAGTATTCATGTAGATGAACGTAAATTATGTATAGATTTTATTAAATATTTAAATAAAAATATTATAATAAAGGAAAGTGGTGAATTTTGATGATATAAAGTAATGTGAGGTATATATTTCATGAATATTTATTAGAAAACATGTAGTATATATTATTTAATAATTATGGGGTCTCATATATGATTGTTTGAAGATTATTAATGAATGTCACATATACTGAAAACATAATGATTATTTTTGTATTAGTTTTAAATTATGATATAATGTGGTCAATGGTCATTGAATATAAATATTCTAAAAATGGAATAAAGATATTGTTTATGAAAATTAATAGTTATAATAATAAATAATTCATAATAGAAAAATTTATTGAGAGAATAAGAATAATTCGGTATTCCCTCTTTCTATATATTCTATAATCATTTAATAATAGAGATTAATTTGGGAAATATTTTCTATTGTTTTGATGTGTGATAATATATAAATAAATAATAATAATAGTGGTTTTTGAGAACCTCATACTATTATTAATTATTCAATTTTATGTAAATTGAATTTAGTGTTATTTATCAGAAGGAAATATTTAGAGAACAATGATGATAATATGTGGTTCCTTATTAACATGAATATTATTATGATTATGATACTTATATGTGGAGGATACCATACATTATTATTCTCCTGAATATAATCTATCTATTGGAGACCTCATTTTGAGGATGAAAATGTATCCTTAATTTCTATTGACATCCTTGAGTTCAAAGTGGTTAGTTTTAAAGATAGTGATTTTATGATGAATAAAAACTAATGAGAACTAGCATAATGAATCAATAGGGATATTTTATGGAATTAATGATTTTTCTTAAAAGGATACAAATCATACAATAATCATTTATATTCCCTTAGAAACATTAGTGAATCACATGAGTCTATGACATGACTCAAACTCAATAATTATATAGAATCATAAATTGAGGGGACAACTTCTTATTTTGAAATGTGTTATATTTAGTGTTTTATTTCATTGTTTGTGAAGGTGTATAAAAATTATATGATACCCATTAATCATATGATGTGGATGGGATATAACTAAATAAAATGAATGAACTCTCATAAAAACTGCTTTATAATAATTCAACACATCTATATGTGACATTCCGATCTTACTAGGAATTTATCACATCATATTTTAAACATCCACTTAATAATACTCATTATTTTATGAATTTTCTCATTTCCTATGAAATAATATATTTGGTCATTATTTTTACAACTTTAAAATTAATCTCTAGAAATAACTATCCAAATTTAGGAACCCATGGATCTAGAAAACAGTAAAATGATTTTAAAAATACATTAAATTTTATCGTTGATAGAATATGTAAAATATAACATTATAATAAAAATATTTACTAATAAATTATTTATCTTGGATCATTATATATAATTTAATAAAATAAATTTTTTTATGTCACTTAAAAAAATCTCGTCTATTCTATGTGTTGGATTTATTATTTTCCTTTACTATTGAGTAATTAAAAATTTCCTCCTAAAATACCACTAAAACTGATTTAAGGAATTTTTAATATATATGATTGATATTTGATATGATCATTAAATTAGTGCTGATAATTGAAGAATGATTTTGAAATAAACACTAGATTCATATACAGACACCAGAATGAAAATTTTCGAATTTAAAGGTTATTCTATAAGAAAATGATAGATATACACATACTTAATACTATAAAAATATTCACATCATATTTAATTATTTAATAAATCATAAAAATGTGTTATTAGATATTATTATATGGTTTCCGATAGATTAGTTAATACATATACATAAAATATCACCAATATTAAATTTATATTACTTTGCTGATATCCATATAGAAATAAAAGGTTTTAAAAATTATATTTCTGTTTTTCCCTATTTATTCATTATATTATAGAACTATTTTGGAAGAATATAAATTTATTATTGATATATAGGGAATCTAAATAGAAATAAATAATCAGAGAACACCAAATTTCTCTATAGAATAACCCAGAGAATCCTTTTTAAATACATTAAAATATTTCCATACCATTATATGATCTTTGGAATAGGTAAATTTACATATATCTATATATTAAAAAAACATTAGATAACTAACTACATATGAAACCAATATCTCTAGTAATTTCTCTAAATATTATTATATTAGATTCAAAAAATCTATTGAAAGACTGCATTTATTTTACAAACGTGGTACAATATTTTATAATCAATAATATATTATAATATACTTTAACTGACCCAATATTAATTATAGATGTTAACCTTATTCATTTTCATATCATATAGAATCCTTTCTCAATGAATATTGTATAAATTTTATTTTTAATCAAAACAAATCTCTTATTCACATAGATATAAATAGATTTGATTTGACCATATGGATATATATTGTATTATAATTGATGATTAAACATTAGATAATGAAATTAGAAATTTACTACACTAAACTCTATATTCATAAAGTATATTTATCATAGAATAGATTAATCTCATCTCTTTATCAATGTGTGTGCAACATAAATTTCATATGATTTAAAACATTAATATAGGTCCTTGATCCAAAAAAAATCCTCAAACCCATCTATATCCTTAATCCTTATGTCCTGATTCAAATTACTACTTAGATAAACAATACATGGAATACCTATTCTTGAAAAAATATTACATTTTTAAATATTTAAAATCATGTCTAAATCACACCCCAAAAAATTAATGTTTTGAATATTTTTTTCATGAATTCCCACACACATGATACATACTAAACAAATCATACATAATTCTCTTAATCAATTAATATTATAATTATAAAAACAATAAATATGTGAGATCGAAATCATCTTAAGGGAAAAAAATATATCAATGAGGCTTAGAGTATTTATAGTCAATTCATAAATATGTGATGAAAAAGAACATGACATAAATATCATGATTATTAGAATAAGATCATATTATGGTAATAAGTGTTCATGATATGAAATTAAAAATTAATTCATTATTGAAAAATAAAATATTACATATAAGAAAAAAATATATAAAATATATAATGATAGTTTAATGTTATGAAATATTAATGGAATCCTGATACATGGAGATATAAATTAGTGGTGTGAAATATGTGTGATCTTAGAAAACTACTCAAAAATATTAATTATCTATTCCATGAGAAACAAAACATAGTTTACTAAGATAACTACATCTTTTCCATGTATATAGTATTGGAAAAATATAACTCCACCATGTCATTGTAAAACACCATGATCTCATGTGATATCAATCTTTTCATAATGTATTAGATAGATTTGTAATTCCATTTCCACCAACAAAAAAATTATATATCCATATATCTTTGTAAAATAAGAAAACTCATAATATATTTTTATTAATAATAACAATAACAATCTATGAAATTATATTGGGTTATATAACATTTTTTGAACATATATTAAAAAAATAATCATAAATTAGCTTAGAGGATATATGAAATTTACTAAAAAAATTAAAAAATATATATGTTAATTTAGAGGGTCACATATACAAAAAATACCACAAGATAATGGGACATCTAAATTCGTTAAAATTGAAATGATATCCTATTTTAAAAATTCTTCACATGTTGGTAAAATTTCATTAAAGTTGACATAAATATATTTCATGACATTGAATTATTTTTAAATCAACACACAAAAAAAGATCAAAATAATGTGATATTTTAAAAAACAAATATAAAGATGATGAAATATGTTGATAATTATAAGAAATGTTACAGATAATGATTGAAATTCTTTTAGAATTTTCTGGATGATTTATAGAAATCTATATAGATTGAATGTATATTGAAATTGATTTTATATAAAAAAATGTTGAATATAACATGTGTAGTTGATAATTTATATTTAATTTTGATTATATTAAAAAAATATAATAATGACTATGTTCATTTAATTGAAAAACATATTGTATATAGTGTAAAATTTCTCTTTTTGAAACCATTATTTAGATGTTAATAATGAATCAAAAAAGATAATCTATTAAGGGATTTTAAATTCAATTGAAATATCTCAGAGAAATAAAATATATGAATTTCATGTTTAAAAATATTTCAAAATTATATAAAGAAGGTTTAAAATTTTCTTATAAGAAATTGAGTCTTCAAATTACATTAAACATGGTTCCTATATTTCCAAAAAACATAGATAACATGTATGATGAGAAATGAATTATTATTTATATATATTAGAGAATTATTTATTCTTAATTTAGCTAATATAAATAATTATTTTGTTTATGAATCATGTTTTTATTGTTCATATAAAATATCAATCAATAGATGTCAATTATCTCATTTGATTTAATCTTGATTTTAATTAATGTTCTTTCTAATCATCCAATTTTCATGAATTCACCATAACATATATTATCAATTTTCTAGACTGAGATCTTAATACAGATTTATGATGTTAATGTTTTCTCCATGAATGAAAATAAGGAAAACTATAGTTAAAATTTACTTATTTAATCATCTATGATTATTAAATTAAATCAAATGAATTATTAAAAAAATTAATACATGTTCAAAATAAAAAATTTTATAATTGTAAATAAAAATAAATATAATTATTTATAAATTATATTATTTGAATTTATGTTTTTTAATTACCTATAATGACAATTATAAAGACATTTTTATTAGTTATTTGACCTAAAAAAATTAAGATGTTATAAATTCTTTTATTGTTTTTATAATTTCCATGAGAGGGTGGTGGTGAACAAATAAAAGAAAAATAAATATAAGGATTATTACTAATATTGAATTTCAGTTTTTATCTTGAAAGTCTTTATTTTTTAGGAGGAAAATAATATTATTCATAAAACTAGGGGATTCCAAATTTGAGATAAGATTTTTTTGGATGAATATATGGTTGTGTAAGGATAAATAAACAAATTGGGAGTGTGTCTTGAAAACTGTTTTAGGAATATACATTTTACAGATGAGTATGGGAGGCACTTTTTTGAATAAACATTCATTATTATTTTTATAATAACATTTTATTTGAAATTTTGACATCAAATGGAAAGGAAAATTTTGTATCTAGATTCCACATTAACATATTAATCAATATATTTTTCAATTAATTTTGTTTAGATTATGTAAAATATTATTGATTATATCCTATTATAAAACATTCTATGGGTAAATCATCTTATTTTAGCATATAAATATCTATAAATTTAATTTTTTTCGTGATTTTTCCTTAAAATAAATAATTGTCTTATAAATTTGCCTTTAAAAATATTGATATTATAATTTTATAACATACTAATAACTTGATAACACATAAACCACCATTTTTTACTTGTCAAATTTTCTAAGCACAACATCCAAATTGGTTGGAAATTTTCATAGTTACACCAACTTCTGAAATAATAATATTTCATTGTAAAAATTAGGTTATTTTATATATCTAAATATTTATAATTGATTATATATGTTTTCATATATTATTAAAACCTAATACATATATATAAAATAATAGGTATCATAATTCAAATAGAAAATTAACTCATACTTATAAAAAGAAATTTGAATATTCATTCATGAACAATAAAAAAATATTACTATTGAATATGATTTTAAAAATACATTAGTTATTTATTTAAAATGATTGAATCTTATAAAAAATATAATTTGTATACAGTAATTATTATTTTCCCTATATACATTCATTATACGTCACATTTACTATTTATAATCATATATTTTCAATTATATTTTTTACAATGAAACACATTGCAATAAAAATTAGAATCATTATTAGAAATATATAATTAATTTATTTAATACAAAAACATTAATATAAGAAAATTATTTTATAAGTAAATACTTACAAATAAAGAATTATTAATGTGAACATATTTATTCTAAAATAAAAAAACCAACTAATATGAAATAAGTATGTCAAAAATAATCATAACAACATAAATAAATTTAATTCATTTTAAAATAAATAAATAATCAAATTTAATATAAATAATAATTATTTACTTCCACAATTAAATCAAATTAATAATAAATATGCCAATGTAATACATTAAAAAACCTTTAAAAACTATTTCCTTAATTAAATTAATTGAATTATTTTTTTGTTCATAATTACTATATAATTAGTCATATTACATTTACCTAATTTTTTCAAAAATAATAATTGATCCTCCCCGTTTATTTATTAACTAACTAATACCCCTATGGTCAAATAATGAATATAAATATACCAAATATATATATATATATATATATCAATCAACTATATATCCAATGGAAAAATAATTAAAGAAATAGCCTTTTCATTTCAATATATATATATATATATATGGAGTAAATTAAAAAAAATATATAAATTTAATCAAAATTTGAATATTTTTTTAAATTTTAAAGCAACACTACAACATAAATTTTTTTATTCTCTACAATGGATATTTAAACGAATAATACACCAATTATAAAGAATTTCTATTGACATGTCACTATATATATCATCAAATTTTCATTATTATGTATCATTATTCTTTCATGTAATATTTTCCATTCAATTATATATTTTTTAGTCATCATAATTGAAAATAGTTATTCATCCATTAACATGGAATTTCATTGACATTGATGTTTTGAAAAGAATTGAAATTATTCATACCAGATATATGATGTGTTATATTATCTCAACATAAAATTTAATCCTTAAAATTTCATCCCTAAAATGAAAACTGGTATCAAGAATTTTTCTCATAAAATCTTCTGGTTCGCATTCCACTACTTTATACTTTTGATTTATCTTAAAAATTGAGAAATTGTGTTTTCTTTTTTCAATGTACTATAAATCAATAATCTTGGATTTCAATTTCTTATTCCTTCTAAGAGAAATAAATAATGAATAGTTAAACCATTAAGATCATTAATTATAAATGATTAGATATGTATTTAATCAAATTCTATAAATGGAATATGTCATGTACTTATGGGAGGTTTATTATAATTTATTATGTACGACCTACAATCCACATGTAATAAAAAATATTGAAATAAAAAATTTATCAATGGAATAATATTCCTTTATTTATAAAAATCAAGACCCTCGTTAATGATTTAATTTAGTGGTAATACCTCATTTCCAACATCAAACACCAAATATTTTGTTATCATTATCAATATTATACTTTAATAGATTTTTTATAACCTTAATAAGTGTCATATTTGTATTGATATTCAATTATATTTATAGATCATAACATGGTACCAAAAAATTCTATTTCCAACATAATTAAAAAATGAAAATGTTTTTAATATATATCTAAATTGATCTTGAGATGATTCCATTTTAATACATTAGAGGAAACTATTAATATATAAGTACTAAACAAGTACAAAATATTATACCCAGCTTTCTTCAAAATCAATTATATAGGAAATGACAATATCTTCCCTCGCCTAAATGTATATTATAGGTTGAAAATCAGTTTGTGTATCATATAAAATTTTAATGTTCACATTTATACACAATTATAGAAATATATTTATAAAACTTAGTGGTAAACTGTAACATGCCAATATTTAAGATGTTATTTTTTGAATGAAATTAAATGTTATGATATCATGGTTTACACCCAACATTGCGTTTTAACAAACCCTAATATTGTATTACATTATGAAAATTCCATTAATTTAGATAGTATGATTAGGAATAAATAATTTGTTTAAAAAAATAAAAAATTTATAAAATAAATTCAATGGTTATCAATTTAGTATAAATGAATGTAAAAACCATTTGAAATTATATGAATTTTTTTATAATTTTTTTACCCTCAATATTTAGCTATCATAATTAATTAATTTATTCCACATGATTTATTTTTTAATGAAATTTAAATATTATATATACAATCAATTTTTTTACCCCTCCTTTAATATTTTTCCTAGAATGAGATAAGAATACATAACGTTATACTCTTAAAAAGTGTATTCTTCCAAAAATGACCATTGCATTTTTTGCAATTATTTAAAAATTATATTTTAAAACATTTATATAACATATTTGAAAAAAAATTATTTGTTTTTGAAGTAAATATTTAAAATTTATCTTTAAGTGAATTGTTAATAATTTTTAATGAAGAATAAATTTTCAATTAACATTGAAATAATATTTTATTAAAAATTGTCATCCCATTTAGTGCATTTTAATAATTCAATTATTATCAGATTTATATAAAAGTAATATAATTTCCACAATATTTTTTATTATCAAATTTTATTCACTATAAAAAATATTTTTATTAATTTTGATATACTATGTCTTTATACTTTAGAAAACATTTTAATTGAAAAATTATTTTTTATGGAAATTGTGTGATTAATTTTATTTTTAATATAGATTTAACATGAAATTGAATTTTTCAAAATGGAATGAATATTTTATAATAATAATAAATAATATTAGGTAGTACAGTTCAATTATATTTATTCATATTTAATATTAATGATATTAAAAATTCATTTTCACAGTTAATATTAATATAAGTCTTGTCATTCTACTTGTGATAGTGTTAAAATTAAATTTTCATACACATATGATTTATATTTAATATATAATATATTATAATTATAAACATCGTGTCCAAATTATGTAATAAATATCATTTTATTATTTTATTAAGTGATAAATTACTTATGTAAATAAAAATAGACTACTTACCGTGGTGAAAACTTAAATGGTAAAAGTGAGTAAACTAAATGGATAACGAAAATTACATGTTTAAAACAAGAGACTTTTTGGGGAAGTGTATTTTGAACAAATAATCCTTAAATTCTATTTTTTCTAATTTTAGGAACAAGTATTGATTGATACATCCCATTATTGAATAGTTTTGGATATTGAAAAAAATGATACTTCTGAATTATAAAAGGGGACCACATATCCTCCCATATCAACACTTCAAAAGATATTTTTTTCAACCATTAAATACAAAAATAAATTACATAATTCCATACAGTCACCTGTCTTTCCCTTTTTAGTAGTTAACTCTTCTATGAATATTTTGGTGATAATATATGTATGTTTCCCAAAGAAGATTTATCATTCATTACAAAACAATTAATTTTTATTTCTTCTTCCAAATACTTCAAATATTTTCAACTATTTTGAAATAAAAAACTATTATCATAAATATAATAATATATTTTTATGTAAATTTACTATTTGATAGCTATATCCTCTTCTATAAAATAGGAAATGAAACAATTTATTCTCTTTTTGGAAGACTATAACCACATGAAACGAATTAATTCAATTCATATAACAGCCTATCATAGTTTTTTAATAATGTTGTTAATGTATATATATAATACATTTTGAATAATAATATTTTTGAATTATAATATCACATGTAAATTATTTCATTCTACTTCAGTAGATAACAATAATGTCACTCATGCATATGTGTGGACCGTCACCACCACAAAGAGACACAATACAATTTTCAATTTATTTTAACATCTATGATAATGAATATATATATTATATATAAACAATCACAATGATATATATATATATTATCAATTTCATAAAATTTATTATATAATGGTGATTAATTACTTATTATTTTTCCTTATATCTATCAAAAAATAGATTGATCATTCATACATACGTACAGATTACTGTCTCCATGGACGGTGTAACTCATTTTTATATATCTAATTTTAGTGGATGATTAAAAAAACATATATAATGAATATTTATTATTTTTATATCATTTTTGAAATTATGTATATAATGGAGAAATTATCAATTTAAAATAACTGAATCTAGCATGCTAAAACATGTTAGTAATGGATGAAGTATTTATCACCTAAAATGTGTAGTTAATAAAAAATGTTAATAGACACATGATAAAAGTTTTTAATTTAAAAATATATCTTATTATATATTTTAGTGTGATTCCGTAGTTGATTTATAATAAAACTATATTTATTATATATGAGGACCAAATGTGTATTATGAATTCTGGGACTATAAGTAAGGTATTTCTAGCCTATCTTTTTATATGGGAGACATATGCCATATTCACCACATGTTTCTTTTGCGAGTTGTATATAATACCCTATTGAAATTTTATCTAATTAATATCCCTATTTTATTATTATTTATTGTTTAATTTGGTGTTATTTTTAATTAGTATTATGATTTAAAAGTGTCCAAAGAGGTAATTGATTTCTATCTCACATTTCTTTAAATGGGGAACATGCCATATTCCCCACTTTTTTAATTATGTGATTTATTTAATACCCATCAATGAAATTTATGATTCCATATAATAAAATTATAGTATATAAATATCTATATTATTTCTTTTCATTTATGGAGATGTTGATTATTATTTTACCAAAGTGGTATATGTTTTTTGTTTATATACCATTGTTTATCTGGATTATTTAGGAATACGTTTGTGATGAAGAAATATTATGATGTAACGGTCAAGAACATTATGTAATTTACTATACATAGGATATCTATAAAGAATAATATTTTCCTTTTTATTTTCCTCAATTTATGTACTCATGATATCTATTGATTTTTTATAGAAAATACACTTTATTTCTCTCTTTTATCAAAACTCTTTTCTTCTCTATCAAAGTTTTATTAATAATGATTTCATTAATTTTTTTAATATTATTCAATGATAGTTTAAATATATTTTCACAAATTATTTAGTTTTAAAAAATAGTTAATAGTACAAAATATTTTCATTTTCCATATAAGGTTCTTTTCACCTGAACAAATTTTTTTGAATAGAATGTTAATTTTAACATTTATAGAATGAGTTATATTTCACACAATCATGATGGATCAATGATTTAATATTAATTTATAATTTTACAAGTTTTTTTTTCAAATAATATATTTTCTTCATTATTTTGTATTTCTTTCAACTTTAAGAAGGTTGTTCTAAATAGAGAAATATATTTTCCTCGATAAATGTTCCCAGATATTTTTCAAAGTCATTTTATATTTAAGAATACATCCTTTGATGTTACTTAATCTTTAGTGTGGATTTTATCCAATGAGACCATACTTATTCATCCTTTAGATGATCTATTTTTGTGATGAAAAATGTTTTTGAAACCCCTTAATTTTTATTGGGTTATTCAATAATTAAATAATGTAATCTTTATAGAATCGATTTAATTTCTAGAGGTTATGCTATAATGATTTTTTTATGAAACCATTTATTTCCATGTTTTATAATATGATCAGTGTTTTATGATATTGTGGAACACAAAGATATTTTTTTTATGTGATGGGTGGGGCCTATATCTCCACCTATTTTATTCGGTAATGATGGATAACCCATGAGGTGAATATTATATATGTTAATTTGATTTCATGTTCACGTTTTTATATGTGGACCTGGTTTTCATGCCATTATGATTAAGTGTTAACATGGTTTTCATGTTAATAGATTCATGTGTGGACATTTTTTAATTTCCATAATATTATTTGGGGGATAATTCCTTTTAAAAATATTTATGAAAGGTCATGAAATAATTTACACAACATAATTAGTTAAACTGTTTTTCATTATAAAAGTTCAAAATGTTATATGTTAATGTTTTCCACATTCATAGGTATATCTTTTTCCCTCATTACTCTTGCTAATTTATTTCTTTCAGGATTCATATTTTTTTTATCTACTAATATATATTCAATAACTGAGGATTATGACCTTTGTTATATAGTGTATGGTTTTCAAATGTTATATTATTATTATGAAACCCTTATCATCATGTTATAACTATGTGATCATTTATGTGACCATTATGTACCCCTATTAAGCATCTACGTTCACCCTCTCTAGTGCATGTTTTCTCAATGTTTTGAATATGGTTTTATATAGGGATTGAATTTAATGGTTACAATGTGGGAGAATTAATACTGGATAAATACCCTATACCAACGGGTTGGACCACCGTTGCTAAGTAAGCCTTGAGGATAGGTCTATACCAACGTTTTTGGGAATAATGTTGGTATAGACCTATAACAATAGTTTTGAAAACCGTTGGTATAAGTAATAATATGAAAATCTATACCAACGGTTCCATAAAATCGTTGGTATATTAATTAAAAAAATAATCATTCTCTTAGTTTTGATCCCAGCACCTTCCATTTGTGATTGAATAACCTAACCACTAAACTAACTTACTTTGGTGTACATAATTTCATAAATATAAAAATTTATTATCATATGTATTTTAAAATTTTATTTATTTATTTCCCATTATAATGAAATTCCATTAAAAAACATGTATATATACCAATTGTTCACTAAACCGTTGGTATAGACATTTACCAATGGTTTTGAGAACCGTTGGAATATGTTCTTTGATTTTGGGACCTATACCAATGGTTTTGGACAAACTGTTGGTTTAGGGGGTACTCATACCAATGGTTTGGCCGAACTGTTGGTTTAAGGTCTCTATAATGGACTGATACCAATAGTTTTGGCCAAACTGTTGGTATGGGTCCTCCCTATAAAAACGAGTTGTCCAAAACCATAGGTATCTTTCTATATAAGTGACGTATTCAAATATTTTTCCCAAAACCGTTGGTATTGATCATATTTCCAGTAGTGGATCTTCAAGGGAGATTTTTAAGATCATTCCAAAAAATAAGAAGATTATATATTTAGACTCCAAATATACTAATCCTCTATGGTCATCATGCATGTATATGTGAAATAAAATAAGTAATAATATGAATGTTGATGTATTTTTTATGAATATCATTGTTTTTTATAGTTGGTATCAAGGAATGGATTAGTTATATTTTTGAATGAGACTTGTAAATATTTATTGAGAACCTCATGGAGGAGTCTATGAATGAGTAAAAGAATTGTAAAATAAATTAATATTTTATATTTGGAATGAGAGAGTGGTTTAAAAAAAATTAGATCCATTCCCATATTGAAATATTAGATATGGATTTGGAATAGTTGTACCTATGTAATGACATTGAATATAGAGTAATGGTATTTGACTGAATTTGATCTTAGTGCATGACTATGAGCCATACTGAAAACCTTATATGACACTCCTGGGGGATATGTTTTAAAAAGTAAAAAAAGCACTATGACCAATCATGATGGGTTTGAATAGACAATGATATTGAATGTCCTACATATGATCTAATCTGTAATATATCTAATAATGGATTGTTGATTTAAAAATTAAATATTTTTTTCATGACTATGTTATTTACAACAATGATTATTGTCCCTCAGACTGTGTTTTTTTATTAAATGTTTGGAACCTGATGGAATTTCATTAATTTTGAATGTGATGGTAATGGGAATGATTGTCCTTATGAGAAACCAAGTGAAATGTGAGATGTAGTGTGAAATCTTAAGGATATGCTTATTCATATATCTCATTTAATTAATAAAAATATCACCATTGGTGAGCTTCATGAAAAATATGATAAGTGAAATATTTCGTATCATAGAGACCATACTGCTAGAATTTCATTTTTTTGGTTTTGGAAACACTTTATTCTTAAGTGAGAACCCACCATTAAAATCACTTTAAGGCTGAGTGAGAACCAACATAACATTACAAGGAACCATTATCAGGTTGGAAAATGAACCTTGTACAGGACCAAACTCATTAAAAAACACCACAAAACATGCCATACCATCAATTTTTGGAAAATTGAGAACCAAACATAGAAACCCCAATCATCAAAAATGTCATCATCAGATCCACCAACACCATCCCAATTTTCCAAAGAAACCTTGGAAGCAGCCCAAAGTCGGGGCATGCGCGAAGGGCAAGGCCAAAAGAGCAGAGGAGAATCATCAAATGAATTTATTAGACCATGTAACACAAAAAAAGAACCCCAAAGAACCAAAACAATGAATCAAGGGAGAGAATAGGAGAGGAAATTGCTCGATCACCGAGCATTCCTGAGGTCACCCTCTGTGACCTCGTATTGACCCGGGAGATTTGTCCCAACCTATTCTAACCCCGAAGAAAACAGGAAATCAGAACGAATGAGGAGAGAACATCGTCCATAACAAGCCTTCCAGCATCTTCCATCCACATATGTGTACTAACAATAGAAAACAAACAATGCCTCGCCTCCAAGATAGCCGCACCCATGCAGGAAAGGGAAGAATCTAGAAAATAAGAAATATGGAATATCTTTTAAGGGAATGAATCCTGCTCCGAGCATTCCCGAGGTTTCCCTCTGTGACCTAGTAATGACCCTAGAGGTAGATGATAGCCTTGTTTTGTTCAAGCAACAACGATACAAACCGTACGAGGACACTATGAAGAAAACTAAACACTTCCAGAAGCCCAACTGACAGTTGGGGGTGAGCCAGCGGGAACAATATTTTATGCTACCACTCGGATCTGGATGCCATGTCCACACGAGGCCGGATCTGAACTGCCGGAAAGTTGAGTCTGTTAGGGGAAATACTAAAATGATAACCAGAACAGTTTCACAATTAATTGTTTTATTTCTAATGATGTAGATACCATGAATCATAAATTAAATGTATGAGATATTTAAATATAATTTTTTGTGGTCATAATAAATTGAATTTTTAAATTGAGGATGATGAACCTTATAGAGTGAATAATATTTAATGTTTTAGTAAATATTTTTTATGTAATTAGAGGATGATATCTGGTTAATTTTTTAAGAAGGAAGTTTAATGATGGATTTGTTTATGTATTGGTATATTATAATAATCTTTTTTAAATAATATTAAAATTATATAATAATTATAAGAATAAATTTTTAAAAAATTACTATACTATGATGTTTTTTAATTAATGAATTGAAATCATATCATAAATTTTACTAATTTCATAGAAATGTTATTTAAATTTAAGTAATAATTTATGTACAGCACAAGTTTGGGGGAAAGATAACCCTAAATGAATCATTGGTGATGATGTAATAATGTTTAGCTGGAATAAAGATATAGTTTAAATATATCAATAAAATAATATGTTATAGGTAACACTTAAAATAATTATTGATTAAAAATTTTCATGGAGTAATAATCATTATAAAATTCTTGGAATACACTTGATAATATCTAATTTTATTTTATAACAAATGTTTGAAATATCTTTTTCATATTTGTATTATTTTAATGTGTTTTTTTGGGAATTGCTAATTTTGTGTACATCATGAGATGATACATCATAAGTGATTAAATGTAACTTTTGATAATTATTTAGTTGGTAATGGTAGGATGTGAGATCAAACCATTAAAATCTTTGGGATACGATTTTGGTCAAAAAAATTTTAGAGGACTGTTATGTTTATCAATTAATGGAATCTGTTATATTGAACATTGGGTGTTTTGTTGATGTATTAGAGCGTAATAAATTTTATAACACCTGTTTAACATATTATTTTTTGTAAATATAGAGAGATAAGATAAATAACATTGCATAATTAAATTAATCTTATAATATGTTGAAAGATATTTTTAGTAATTCTGACATGAACAATTCATATTGAAAATTCATTTATCGGAGTAATTGGTCATGTAGAAATTTATGGGTTTGCAACCAAAGTATTTGATTTTTCTTATAGAATGAAAATAATTATAGACGTTATATTTTTTATTCCATGTTATTATTATGGTAAAAATCCCTCTAATTTATGAAAAGGATATTGAGTCAAAAATTCTTTCAAATTATATTCATTACTAATGAATCTCTGGTATTTTACCCATTAAGAATTTATAATTTATGGTTTCTAAATTTATCAAGAACATTTCTTTTATCAGAATCTATTTTCCCCTTTTTTCTCTCCCATATATCCATATATTCACTTCCTTTTAAGATTACCCTATTTGTTTAAAATGTTTTGAATGATTCTACATAACCATAATATATCCATTTCTTTATTTGGAAAAATTTTTTATTATCTTTCTGCAGAATGTTTGTTTTATAGATCATTTTATGATCAAGATTAAATTGAGACTGTGGAATTTATTTAGGTGGTGTATAATTTTATCGCGACTAATTATATGAATTTTTTAATTTAAATATATATTTTCCGATTTGTTTTGTTAAATTAAACACCATGTTTTATCAAACCATAATATAATATACCATTAAAAACAAGTCATTAAATTATTGTATATAAATTGGAAAAAATAATTTATGACAATTATATGGTTTACATTTGTCAAAAATTAATATATTGTTTATCAGTTGATTCTATGTAAAAAAACCATTTTAATATAAAATAATCATTTTAATGAGAAACATTCACAATGAATACAATATTATTGTACATTAATAAATTAAATTACTTATTATTAATGACTTATTTTAAATTTTTTTAGCTTTTATATATTTAATCATTATATTTATCATTATTCTAATATTTCTTAATGTCATGGTATTAGAATAAATCATTTTTTATAAAAAAAAATTTCTGCTAAAATGTGGGATTAATATTTTTTGTCACATTTATTTCAAAATTTATTTTTGAACTTATATAAAATATATTTAAAAATTTTAAATTAAATTTTTAAATCAATATTTGAGAGATATCATATATTAAATGTCACATAATTTTATGGAAAGATTAATTTTTCAACGAATAGAAGAAAATAATGATATTTTTCAAAAAAGGTATTTTATTTTAATCAATTTCATTAATGTGGTATAAAATATAAAATTTCATCAATTTTATTATTAATTATCCAATACAGTTTATTGGAATAATTATATGTTGAATTTTTTATAGATTTTTTATACATTAGACTACCTTTTCTTTTGAAAATCATTTTCAACACGCTTATGGGTTTAATTTTAAAATCAATATCTACCATTTAATAGAATATAAAAGGTTAAAATGGAATATATATTTTGAGTCATCATCTATAATATTAGGTAAAATTTTTAAATTAGTTACCTATAATAATGATTAAGAATAATTTTAAAAATTAATTACCATGGTTATGTTTTGACATGGTTTAGGGTGTTACATGTAGTAATGTTAAAATTAATTTTTCTCCAATGAAATGATTTTTATTTAATAAATTGTGAATAAAATTTATAACATTTTAGTAAAAATTATCATAGAATGTTGATTTTCTTATTCTTAATTGAATATTACCTAGTAAAGTAAAAATAGAGTTATTATCATTTTGAAAACTAAAATAGTTAAAGTTATTAAACGTAGAGGATAAAGATATAAAAAATTTATAAAATGTTTTTATTATATAGTTGGAGGTGTGGCATGATAGTATCATCCCACCAATAAATTATATATCAATTTTTAAGGTATATGTCTTGAGTGTTACATCTCATTATTGAATTGTTTTTGGGATTTCAAAAAATGACACTCCCATAAGTTATAAAAGGAAACCTCTTCTTCTATCCAATTAATAATTAAAAAGTCATTTTTTATCCAATAAAAACACAAATCCATTCATTAATTACCCCCCAAGTCTAGATGGACTCTTTTATTTGGAAACCCTCCCATAAAGGATTTTGGTCATATCCTAAAGGGCATTACTAAAGAAAAGTGGTAATTCATAAATGAGAGTTTTTAATTTATTTATTCTTGAACATAATTAAAATATAAATTAAATATTATGAAATTTATAAAAAATCATAAATATAATTTTATATTACTATGGTATTGGGATTACCTCTATCTGCCTCTATTTATATCAAATGGAAAATGAATGCATCGATCATGTGTACGTCAAACTACTACCTCTGAAACAAATGTAATTGGTTTTCATTACCACCTCTCATGGATGGGTGTAATGATGTATTTAATATATATATATATATATTCTATAATTATGAATTACTTTTTCTTCTATAATAATAATATCCTAACTACCTGCTTACCTATGTTTTTTGGAAAATGATAACATCACTCGTGTGTATTTGAGGACTATTTGCTCCACAAAGTGTTGTGATACTTTTATAATTTTATTTTAATATAGATTTTAATTAAGATATATTCAATATATATGTGATATATTTTTTATTGTTTTTTAATGTTGAATTTTTATTTTTTTTCCATTCGTTACACCCTTCCAAAAAATAGAAACAATGTTCATGCGTACATACAACTTACTATCTCCATGAATGATATTATTCATGTTTCAATCTTGATTTTTCATGGTTCATTATATATTCATATATAATAAATATATATTATATTTATATCATGTTTAGAATTATATAAATTTTGGAACCACAATAAATGTAAAAGGAAAGAAACTACCAAAACAAAACATACATTAAAAAACAGAAGTTGTTGTTAATTGAAACATTTATTTAATGAGGAAATGATAATAAATGTGTGAAAAATTATTATAAGTAAATAATTTATTTTATGATACATATGAATATTATTATATAATATACTTTTAAAAATTCTATATTTATTATTCTGTGGGATCTAATGTGTATAAAGAAATTTGATACATGATGTTAAGGAATTTTACGCTCTATTTTATTTCTTGGAGAAAAATGTTATATTCACCACACATTAATTTTTTTTGTATATACACTTCCCATTTAATATGTCATATAATGAATCTAAATCATTTAATAATTTTAAAATTATTATTTTATTTTATTCATTAATGTGTCAAATGATTCGAAAGATAATGAACTGGTAAGATAATTTTATCTCATGTTTATTTACAGGGGGACACAATACATATTCATAATTTGAAAACATTGTGTGATTTATATAATATATATGAATGTATTTAATAATTCTTATGATAAAAATTATTGATTATAAATATCCCTCTATGGTTTATTCTTTTTTGGGGTTTATTGTTCTAAAATTACAAATGTTGGAATGAGTTTTTGTTACAGTTCAATTGTTTGTTGACATTATTTATGATTATGTTTTTAAGAATAATTTTTTTATAAATCTATCATGAAAGTCAATAATTTTATTATTCTATGGTTATTTATATATAATATATGACCACATTTTATTTTCTTATATTTAATAACACATGATAAATAATGAATGGGTTTAACAAAAATCATCATTAATTATCTCTTCAGTCAAAAATCAATTTTCATCAAAGTAAATGTTTCCTAAAAATTATATAATTAAAGGTTTTACTATTTTAAAATTATTATATAAATATATTTTTATGTAAATGATTTTATATATATTTTAAAAAGATTTTTCCAACCACTTTCCAAACAGGTCCCTTATTAATTTTATCAAAAAAATTTTACGATTCACCATTTTATTTTTTTCCAGAATTAATGGTACTTGAAATGATTAGGACTAATAAATTACTATAGTCTTCCATTATTAGTTTCCATGTTTATTAAAAAAATCATTAACCTTTGATATATATTAATATTTTAATGATGTTATTTCTATCTTTGATGGATATTTCATTTAAGAGATATTCCTAGTGATATTTGAATACCATTAAAAAAATATGATTACATCATTTATTGTTAATTAATATTTATTTAGTCTATGATCTAATGTTATAATACTTATTCTTACATAAGATGGTTTATTTTTATGATGAAATTATGTTTATGAAACATGGTCATTTTCTATAGGTTATTAAATGATTAAATGTTTATGAGTCCATTTCTTTTCATGGGTTCTGATATGTTCATTATTTTTTGATCTTGTGGAACACAAATGTATAATTTTAATTATATTATGAGAGATATTTATAAATCATTATAATGAATTTGGTCAATATGAAATAATAATTAGGTAAATATTCTATATATGAACCTGGTTCTATGATCACGATTTCATGTGTGGACTGGGGTTTCATGTCCATAATATTATGAATGATCTTGGTTTTCATGTCTATAATTTTATTTATAGTGCTAGTATTAATGCTTATAAGATTTCACAGGGAATGATTTTTGATGTAATCAATTTTGTGTGAGGGCCTGAATTCCTATATACATCATAACGAGTTAACCTGTTTCTATATATATATGTTCAATATATCATAATCATATGTTTCTCTACATTCAAATGTCTATATTAAACTCTCATGGACCATGTTCCTTGATTGTAATTATGATTCATGTTTCATGGACTTCCATGATTTACGCCATGACTCAGCATTAAGATATATGTTATATAGGGTATTGTTTTCAAAATTTATTACCATTTTATCAAACAATTATGATCAGGTTATGACTTTGTAATGATTGATATCACCCTTTTTTAACCTTATTAAGAATATAATATAACCCTATCTTAGGCCTCCATTCCACAGGTTATATAGTTTTTTATATTGAGATTGTCGTAGAAGATTACTATATAGGATTATTTTAATGAGGGATATTAAAGATTATTCATGAGATAAGAGGAGTTTGGATCTATTATCTGTAGATAATAAACCATTATGATCTTTGTCTATGTATTTTTGAAATGTATTAAAAATTTAACTATATGATGATGAATTTTTATTTGAAAATATGAAGTCATGATAGCAAACATGAGTATTTTTAAGATACCATTTAATGTTGTAATCCATTAAAGCATAAAATATTATTTATAAATATCATTCATGTTTTCTGACTGGGAAATATTATATACATGTCATAAATTTTTCACAATCATTAGAGAGATCTTTAAAAAAAGGAATTGTCTCCCATAGTTGTTTTTTGAAGACTGCAGATGAAATACATCGAGGTTTTCTCTCATTTACATTTTGGTTTCTGTAATATTTATATCATTCCCCTATAAATTTTAACATTATCCATAACATGATGGCCTAAAAATAATAATTTTTTATACATCAAAATATTCATCTTTATTATATTCTACAAGATGTTTTCCTTATATAAATATATATCAATGCGTCTCCATGTTGAATAATGAAAAATTAACTATGATAAACATCAAAAATCCATGTGATCAGGGATGTCCGCATGATACATTGGTATTGAAAATATTAAAAATATCATATCACATGGGAATAATTTATGGAAATAATGTTATAACACTCAAAAGGAGAATTGTATGGGAAATCAAACAACCCCATTAAATATGGAATACAGGTTTTAACCAAGGAATTCTATAATAATTTTTTTCATAAAGTGGATTGTTTAATTGTGTTATAGTAATAACTAATAAAATTAATTACACTTTCTAATTATTTTTTATTTATACAATATAGCCTAATACACTAATATACAATCCATGTTATCACATATCCCTAGTGTTAGCTTCATAACACTACTCATTGGGAGGGTATACGATTGAGGTGAATTCATTGGTGAATGATAATAGGTCAAGGTAAAATGACTGGTGTGTTAGTGATGTTTTTTGGTATATCCAAGTTCATCGATGTGGAATTATTCCTTTTCATTTATCGATAAAAATCATGTTAAAGGATAAAATTATATGGATTTTCCCATTTTCTATCCCATGTTAAAGATGAATCAAATATTATAATGGTTTGATCAAGGTTTGGCCATTTATTTCCATGTTTAAGATTATTTTCTCAGGTTTTTTAGATGCAAGATATTTAGTTTTTAGGTTTTTTTCGAATTTTTTCTCCATTCAAACAGAATAAAATTGATTCAAAATATAATAATAAATAATTTTCATTCCACTTATTATGCATTTTCATTTTATATAACTAATAATGATTTATTATCCGTATATGGTTCCATTTTCCAGTGGATTGATAAATAATATATAGTCAATAATTTTATAATCACTCAACATTGTAACAGATCAATACTATGGGATAGAGTACAAAAACAATGTTTCATTTTTTCCATCGGATTGAAAAATATGATTTTATATGTCATTGGAAGCTCTATGTTCGATACAATTAGGTCATTGGAATATTTTTTATTAATAAATTGATTTTGAGAATATTTGGAATCTGGAATCCAACCACATGTGATAATGTTATTTGATATAGGTGCAGTTGATATTTGATTCTCAATATGGGATGTTCTGGTTGATTTGGGATGGTGGAAATATTTGTTTTCCAGTGAAGAAATTATAGAATCTTAATTCCCACAAGTAGGGGATAATATTAAAAAAAGATACGGATTTCACATAGAGAGTCTCAGAAGAATCTTTTGTAGCAGCAGAGATAGGGAATAACTGAGATGATGGGATAAAATATCATGGAAATTATGAACTATATAACTTGTAGTTCATAGGAATACACACCATATATTTACCAATATAAGGTGTATTTGGATTCACATAGATTTATATGTCACATTCCCTATAGATTTCCTACGTATCAAGTGATTCCTAAAAGGATAAAACATCAAGTATGAAGATTAAATGATTAGAAATTCTTGTAGAGTAACATGCTATGTTGGTTACCCACAAACCCTTTAATCCATTGAGTACTCCTCAGCGTGTCCAGTGAGTACACGCAAAAGAGCCCATGGGACCCTAATGACTGTGTCTGTATTTAATAACATCATTTACAATACTATGTGTATGATAGGGGAACAAACTATATATATTGTGCACTATCTTGGAAAGTGTATACTGGAAAGGACATGGTTAATGGGCTTAGGCCGGGGGCACATGTTGAGTTCTAGCCAAAATCCATATGTCATGTACCCATTGGGACACTCTGTTTATTATTAGAAATGAGTTTCATGTGAGCGGGAGATATATGCAGTTCCAGTATTTGTGAGACACACGGAATACCCCTAGTTACACTATATATATTCCTTTAATAATAGATTTGAGACATTTTATTCTCAGTACAATTATACTGGGATCTTTGGTATATAAATTTGACAGGTTACTATATTAATTTAATACTTAGTCATCCCCATGGTGGTATAAGGAGGAATAACATTCAGTTTATAAATTTGATCACTTGTGCAGGAACAATTTTAGATAGTGTTTTTCGATTCGGTCATTGTGAATTGGTGTAGGATCCTTTATCATGTGTTATTCCATATTATTATTTTAGGAATCTGTATGACTAACTTACCCAGTTTTTGATTCACTACATTGTGGGTCATTATACAGTGGGTTTCAGTGCCCCCCATGAGCCCATGGTCTGATCCCCAATCTATGTATTAATCACTTACGATTTTCTCTCTGGTAATTATTATTATAGAGTATAATGAATATAGTGACTTAGATGAGTTTTTTCGGCATTATTTGATGTAAAAATTTATTTCCCTTGAAATAGAATTACATTTATTCTTTAATTAAGATCCTTGGATGGAAGCTAGGTTTTTAATTTACATTAGAACATAGTGTCCATCGTGAGTATATCCAGGTGTTCATATTATTATATACTATAATATTATTAATATTCCTATATTATTATGATCTGACAACACACATGTGGAATTATGTCTATTATTTTGGGGTGTCATACTAGGTACTGTTATTCTCAAATGTACAAGGGCTCTCCCCAGACTAAATATATGTTATACAGGTAAAATTCCATTCATTGGAGTCCTTTGTGGACCAAGAATAAGTTAATCATGGTTTGAGATTTTTTATTATAGAAAGAACTCAAATGGATTCAGATGTATATTACGAGTTGTTTCCCCATAAAGGTGACAATATGAATCATTTTACAGTTTTAATGGAATTTAAATTCTTGTATTTTCAATTTTTTTATACTAATTTTTATACTAAGACGTGACATGATTTAATGCATGCATTTACATTATGAGTTATTATTTATTATTTATAAGTATGTTATATATATATGTGTGTGTGTAAAGGTATATTTGGATTAGAACTCCAATATGGCTGTAATTCCAAGTCAAAGTGACTCTCCAGCCCCATGTTGATTAATGTATGATAGAGGGTGTCTTTCTTAACTTACTTCTATCAAGGAAGGCCATAGTGGGTCATCTACTGGTAGAGTGAATCATATCGGTTCATTTCCGTACTAGAGTATGATGGATACCTAGCTATAATATTTTTATTAGGATCTTGGTAAATAGTTTAAATGTTAATTGGGTTTAACTTTTAGGCCATGAATCCTAGTGTTGGTGGAGAAGGTATGATATCAATTTTCCAGAACACTAATAAGCTTCTTTTTTAGAAGACACATCATTGAACTATTTGAAGTGAAAAAATGTTACATTCATTATCTAGGAATGAGTTGGGGAAATCATGTATTTATTGAGTAATCTACCTTTATATTTATTTTTAATTGCGTTCCATATCATTCCTAATTAGTTTCCTCTAAAGTGGATGCAATCATAGATTCATTTGAGGAATTATGATTATGATATTTTTAGGTATGAGGCATCAATTTCGGACATGTGTAGGAGGTTATACTTTTTGGTGGTTTGCAAGAAATGAATTCAACAATTATGTATTATTACAAAAAAATTATAATCGTTCATGTAGATTCAACCTATCATGTTAATTATTAGTTAGTTATGGTGAAACTAATGTATTTCTCCACTATACATAGTGTTCCTTGTTATTTTTTAGAGATATTGGACTTCTAGTTTTTGTGGAAGGTCATGTTCTTTTCTGATGTGGTAGGGAACTAGAATGATCTTATATTGTGAGGGTGCCACTTAGTATAGACCTCTATTGATGGTGTTCATGTTTGTATGACTTATCTTGGGAGAAATAGGATATTAGTAGATCCATATATTTTTTATTATCGATATTTTAACAGACATTAAAAAGAGGAAACTTCCCCTACATAGGCATGTTTTTTTTGAATCAATCTAAAACTATCTGGGAAAGTCAGTTTCATCCAACATAGATAATTTTTTTTTATAGGATAACATCCTATAACAGGTATTATTAAGGACATTTTGATGTAATAATGAGTTAGTATTATCCATAGTTTTGGGTAATCATTAGGGATGATAATGGATATCTTCATGTAGGATGATATTGTGAAGTAGAGGTATCTAGTGATGTTCAAGGTATGATCCTATTCAACTAATCGAGTTTCCTTTTTTTGTACAGACTAACAAGTTACAATTTCCCAAATGTACCTCATGTACGAGGCATATCATTACTAGTAGATCCTTTTTACACACTCATTTTGTTGGAGGAACCTATATAGGTGACCAATGATCGAAAACTTATTCCAATAGTGTTACCAAACACTATATGGAGAGAATATAACTCATGAAATATTTCCATTAGTGTCTTTGAGAACCAGAAATATTTTCATAATCATGAACTAGTTTCCTTTATTACATTCCCCATTGACAGTTACCAGTGTGCATTTTATTTTTTTCCATGTTTTTGGAAAATTCATCCCCTTATTTAGTGAGATGAAATCCTAAGAATTAAATGAACTTATGTGTAAGGGGATACAACAAATTACTTATCTTTTTTATTTAATTTCAAATTGGGAAATAGATTATATGAGATTTACATTCCTTAGATTTTTAATGGAGTATGATTTCACCATCCCTAAGGATTTTTTATTCACACCTCCAAATCAAAATTTTATTTTTCACACTAACATGCACCAGGGTTGGCCGGATATCTATCTTAGAATATCAGATAACCTATAAATATGATAGATATAGGTGTATTTAGAGTATATTCAATACTATGGATTTTATTGACACAATGTGTTCCCATGCACATGAAAATTTTGTTTAGTCAGGTTTAATATGATATCTTTAGGTTAGGAATAGATTAACATAACATGAACTAGGTTACATTTATGAATGTGTATACACCATCGAGAATCAATAACTTTTTCAACTACTAGTTAGGGGATAAGTGGTTCTTAGAGTGTTACCATAGGATGCGATATCTCTACCTTCATAATCAAGAACAGGATATACTAATGGAATCCTTCTGAAGATCACCCTATAGCATTGTGATATTGGTGATTCCCTTGGGATTGATGAATTAACCAATTATGTTTCCATGACATATGGTACAGATCCTTAACCCTTCATGGATCTGTTCCTGGAAGTATTCATTGGTGGCATCAAATAGTAATCAGTATCATAGGTGGACCATGCATGGCAATTTAGGAATTTTCAAGACATATATACTCCAATATTACTATATATATGGGAATTTATTAAAGTATTGGTTCTAAATTATAGATTTCCTATTAATGGTATATGTATAATTATATATTGGAGTGATAATGGACCCAAAAATGGTTAACTCAGCTCTATATTATGATCCCCTAGAGAGTGTGGTTGTTGCAGCCAATGCACATAGTGAATATTACAACCGATGTAATTGAGAGAAGTATTAGATTAGTGAACCCCATTTATGTTGACCCATATGAATGAGGATGTTGCAACATACATCCAGCATATGGTTTCTACCCCTCTCCTTATTAATTGAATTAGGGAGGAATTTCTTTGGGATATTTAACATGATTTTTAGTTTGACCATACACTGACCAGATATGTTTGTGATAGAATTTATAATGGTGGTGTACACATAATTATTGTTCGATTAATGATTATAACACCATTCATGTTACTAGAGGTGGTCATGTGGTAGATTTATTACTCCATTAATAATATATTCAATTGTGGTGAGGACGTAACAAGATCCTTTCACTTTCAGTTATGTGCCTCAGGATGTAGTAGGGTTTTTTTGAGTTAAACTCATAATGTATCACCAATTAATAGGTGAAAATAATTTTTAAAATATGGAAGAAGAAATGGTTCGGTATCATTTGGGTTCTCAAAATTTGGATTCCATTATCTGTAAGAGGTCATGACACTGACTTAGTGGTCTTATATAGAGTAATCCAGTTGGTGCATTTCTTAACAATCTTAGATAAAATATTAGTGGAGAGTTTTAGATGCCTATGCTTTTAGCCTATATTTGGGCTTCATGGAAGTTTATCAATTATCATTTTAGGATGTGATTCCCAATTCATGTCATGATATAAAAGGGTATATAAGAATAAAATGAGACTCAATTTTTATTTATCATTGAGTTTATACACAAAATAAATGGAAATGTATTAAGGAAATTTCAGGATTTGGAAATCATGTTTTTTGGGATTTTATTTTTGTTGTGGATTATATATAGGATGATCAAATTCCTTCATTAGAGTATACATATCAATATGTTACCACTCCAAATTTTGTGTTTCGAAATTTTGGGCAATTTATAGGAAACCCTATAGATCCCCATTATACTTTTCATGGTCAGTGGGACAAAATTCATGTTGTAAAAGTGGTGGATCAATAATTGGACGTAAAATATGTTTTTCTTCTAATGGTGGGTGAGGACTGCGCCTATATATTCAAATTCCTTTGTAGAAAAATATTTGTGGCCATTTGTGTTCAGAGAAGTCATCATGTGTTGGAGATATATCACATCATCAAGGATCATGATGATTTTTTGAATGAAATAGGATACCCCTGAGCTTCATATGGACCTATTTAGGCATATGTTAGGATAGTGTGGCAACATACTAATTGTATGACAACCCTGATTTTATTACAACCTAAACAAGATTTAATACAAAAAACATCACTTAATACAACAATGAAGATTGAGAGGTTTAGTGTATTTGGGGCTTAGGATCATTACATAAATCATAAAACATGAAATACAACATCTTTATTGAAAACATCCTTTACATGACCACTACATTCCCTCGTAATTAGCATTGCATGGGATAACCTGAGGAAATGCATAAGAAAAGGGTGAGCTATAAAGCCTAGTAAGGGAGTACATGTGGAATAACATGAGGAGTACAATACATGTTAGACAATAGGGATATCAATATAGAATAAAAGAAACATGAACATAAAGTAATGTTAAAGCATTATAATCATAACATGGAAATGTGGCAACAACACTTATCATTGAATTAGCATGAGCCAAGGCTCATTGCACATCGACCAAGAGTAAAACCTCATTGCACATGAAGCACGAGTAAACCATCATTGCACTTGAATTAGAAGGAGTCAACACTCATTGCACTTGACGTATCATGATACTATACTTTACCCAATGCATTGGAGCGCTATAAGGGCGCACCATTCTTAAACATTTCATTTAATGCATAAGTGTGCCACATGGATCATAAAACATGGATTCATAAAACATAATAATTTATTACACGATAAAGGAATGTATAATTCATACATTAAACCTTAAAATCAATAAGTAAATGTGAATAAAGGTGAATACCCTTGATGGAGAAATGGGAATGGTATCCACTACACAATGACATTGGCTTAGAAAATTGGTGCGATTTCGGCAGTGTAACGGCGTGACATAAGCATTCATAAACATGGTTGATGAGAGCGAAAGGGGTTCCACATCATATTTACATGTAATGGACAGTAATGAGGTCCTATAGATACATGTCCTAACAATTTAAATGGAATTTATATTCATGATACAAAATAATTGCTTGAATGTAAAAGAAGAGAGAGAAGTTCCTTTCCGAATTTCAGCATAGTAACAGGTGTACATGGGAGCCATTTAATGAGAGAGAAAGGGGTCTCCCATAATTCAAACAATAAGAGGTCAGTATGGTGGAGGTGCAAAACCATACCCCAATATTCATAATTGAAAATAAAAGGGCAATACAACTTAACGAATATTGACAAAAATGAGAAAGGAAGAAAAACCCCTTACATTGAAGTGTGCTTCCAAAGGCTAGAGAGAGGCTTGTGAGAGGCTTCTTGGGAGCTTTGGGAACCTTGGGTGGATTATAGAGAGAGTAGGGCAAAGGTTGGATGAACTCCAATGGATTTTAGTGAGGAGGAAGTGGGATCTTGGGTGGGTTTATATAGGAAAGGTGAGAGAATTCTTTATTATTTAGGTTTGGGACACCTTATATTAAAATAATCCAAACCACAAACCATCCCATGGTATTTTCCCATGGATTATGGAATATTAAAGAGGAAAACAATATTTTACAAGGCCAAGGTCCGAACATATTAAAAAATTAGGGTTGCTTATGTGGAGGTGAGTCACACTCCCATGGAAATTAATTTAAAAAGAAAAAGTGTTGAATAAGTCTTGAGGGGTTCATTAATGATTTGAAAAGTAAGTCAAACCAACCCAAAATCACATTATTTTAATGAAAAAACATATATTGGCCGAACATAAGGATTATGTGATTTTATTACATCAACATTGGGTCATTATGATGTCATAAAACACATTATATAATTAAATGGTATTTAATTTTTAACCAAAAATTTGACTATCTCAGAAAATTATGAAAAATTAAACGTTGGATAATTTCGACGTCCTGATTCCAGAAATGACATTTATTTTATCTAAAAAAATTATAAATATGTTAATTTTCACTTTTAAAATAAAAACCAACATTTATCGAAAATCCACGGGTTTTGACAGAAATGGATTTCAAACCTTAATAAAAATTTTAATTACATTCATAAATTTATAAGATCATTAATATTTAATGAAAATTAATTTAATATTAATAATAATAATTTATTAAAGTATTATTTAATTCAAAAATCCATTAATTTAATAAAACAGATTTCTTAATTAAATAATAATTAAAAACACCATTTGTACATTAAAAACTATTTACAATGTATCTAAAATTACTAGAAATTATATTCATTATTATATTAAATAATAATGTACGTGAACATAGTACTAATTATTTGTTACATAACCCCTTAAAACAGTCGCATAAGACCTAAGGGTAAGGTGTGTAATGTTGACAGACTCTTGGGGCGGCTCGGATAACATCGCTCGAGTGGTAATTTCAATCAAATTCCACTTTTCCCATAGACGGTCATGTTCGAGCTTGACATAATGAAGCTCAGCTTGGGCTTGGTCAAGGGTGAAGCCCAAAGATGCCACCTCTTTTCTGAGCTCCGAAAAATGGGGATCGTATGGGGCAGTTCTACTGGATGAGGCCATCGCTTCCTTTATCTGAGTAAAAATTGGGTTCGTTAAAGCCTTACTAATCATGTGATCACTGTTCAATGGCTATATTAACAATAGTAAAAATTATTCACATGAAACTAATGAGGTTGACATCTTATAAAAACATTTTTCATAAAGAGACATTTAACTGTATCAAGAGGGATTTTCCATTAATGAAACTTTGGATCATTACAATATTCCCCCCATAAGAAATTTGGCCTTCGAAATTTTCCTTTTCCCACACTAAAACAAATGTGGGTAACTCAGCTTCATCATATCCTCCGAATCCCAAGTCGCTTCTTCAAACTTCTGGGTTCTCTACAACACCATGACGAGGGTCATTGTCTTATTTCGTAGAACTTTTTCTCTACGATCTAAGATCTTCACTGGTTTCTCCTCATAAGAATGATCGTCTTCCAATTGTACCACCTCAGAAGAGAGTACATGTGAAGGGTCCAGTTTGTACTTCCTTAAGAGGGATACATGAAAGTCATCATGCACCTTGGCCATAGTCGGTGGAAGTGCTTGTCGATAGGCCACAACCCCAACACGATCAAGAATCTCGAAGGGGCCGATGTACCATAGACTTAACTTCTCTTTCTTTCCAAACTTCATGACCTTCTTCCACGGAGATATGCATAAAAACACCATGTCTCCAACTTTAAATTCAAGGTCTCATCGACGATTATCTACATAACTCTTCTGTCGACTCTGGGCTGCCTTGATCTATCACAACCCGTCCTCAGTGCCCGTGCCTTGACTACCCCAAGCCCGCCTTCCACAGGCGAGGGCTGGCGACTAGCACCAAGGTGTAAATACCGGTAAAAAGGGAAGGCATTACCTTTGTATGGTAAACAAACACAACAGAGCAAGCAGGTAATAAAAGTAAACACTAAGTAAAAACAGAGTACAACTGTATGTGCGGAAAGTAAAAGGGGCCAGAAATACAAGCCCAACTGTAAAGTACAACTGAAAAGGAAAACAGCAACTGAAAAGTAAAACTGTAGCCTCGAGGTCTCCACTGGTAGTCCCTCATGAAAGGTGAGTACAGATGGCCTCCTATGCTCCTCGAGTCCAGCTGTCCGCTCCGAGTACGTCCCTCCCAGCGGTCCACCTCTAGGTATCGTCCTACTCCGCAAGCCTCACCCACGATCAGCGATGTCCATCATCTGCAACCAACACAACGTAGTGCGGGCATATCCCGTGTAGGGGTGATTATATGCTACTCAGTAGGAACCTCGAGACCCCCGAAGGTCTCCCAAAATCCACAATGGATAACCAAAAAGGAATGATACAATCACGAAGTATCAATCGATACTGCTTAGGTATATGCCCATACATATACCTAAGTCATCAATTCCAGTACGCTCCAACCTCTGAGCCCAAGAAAAAACTAGTCCACACTGGAAAACAATTCGTAATCCACATAGGATAGAACAACACAATCCAAACAGGATATCAATCGAGATTCAGCTCACACAAATATACTTCTTAGAATGATGATAGAGATGATCACTGATCCATATAAGTCTTCGGATCAACAAAGGATTGATAGGTACTAACCCCCGCAATGACCCACAAAGGATCGATAGGAAACTCACCCCCGTAATGACCCACACAGGATCGGACCCACACAGGATCTGTAGGGACTGGCTCACACAAAACCGCTGAGCGTTCACCAACACAAGATCGGAACCGCACAGGATTAGTAGCACTGATCCACATAGGATCGCTGAGTGCTGTAGTCGTCGTCATCGAATCCACTAAGGATCTCTGTACAGTTGTCGTCGTCACAATAGCAGTCGCAACCAGCTCTAGGGTTCCCGCACACAGCAAGATCGTTCGGGAGGGTCCACTCCATGAGCTGAGAGGATGATACATCAACTGACACATAGTTCAGAGTTGATATATCCAAAAGTTCCATATCATAAACAGGAACTCAACGTCACAAACATCGTTTCAATCGGACACCTAGTCTGAGAGTTATTGGCTTTTTCGTCCGAGGGGCCCAGTTGGATTTTAAGGAAACACCAACCTGACCATACTCCACCTGAGTCCAAACCTCGGGCGGAGTATGCCAAAATATCATTCTCACTATGTGGAACTCAAAAAAGTCGACGACATGTCATTCGGACGTCCGGAGCTCAAGTTAAGAGCGTTTCCGCTCCGAGGGCCCGGTTGGTTTCGTGTACAAACCAAACCGGCCTAACTCAAAGTATTCCTAAAACTTGAGTGCGATATACCTAAACAACAGTCTCTATCCAAGGATCGAATGGAAATTTACATTGCATCAATCGGAGACCCGTAGCACATGTTATGGGCGTCCAACCGAAAAGGGTTCGGTATTAAGGGGTTCGGGCCCGGTCCGACCAGGCTCGATACCCCCGGGGTCGACCCGAACCGGGTCCAGGTCTGGCCTGTTTGGGCGCGGCCCGACGTGGCCCGGCCTGTCTTGGGCGCGGCGCGGCACGGCTCGACCTGGTTGCGGCCCGGCCTGGCGGACTGGCCATGCGGGCGGCCCGGCCTGGGCACAGCGTGGCCAGCGCGCTGGCCAGGTGCTCGGCCAATGGGCCGAGCCGTTTGGCAGGGGGGCGTGCGCCCCCGGTTGCACACCTGTCCAGCCGGCCCGCCCTGGCTGGCTGGTTTCTGCCTCCACGGGACCGGCGACGGCCGGTCCCCTCCCTGCTTCGACACCGGCGGCCCGGAACCGGCCGCGGTTTTGGTTCGTCCGGCACAGCGCGACGGCGTCGCGCCCCTCCGCCGTGGCCCCGCTCCGGTTGTGGTGTCTTCGGTTCTCTCCAATGCGGCGCGACGGTGTCGTGACTAGGTTTAACTTCATGGCATGGCACGACGGCACTGCGCATCACTTGTCGCACTATTCCGCGTAGTGAGACGGCACGGTGCCATTCCCGTTCCAACACTTTAGAATCAAAAACAAGGATAAGGGAGGAGGGTCGGCCATGTTTGTGCGGTCTGTCCCCCTCTCATTAATCGAAAACATTTGGTCGTATATCCAAAAAGAATGAAAAAGTAGAATTCACGATCGAAATAAAATAAATAAACCCCTACCTTGAGAGTAGTTAGAACGGTGGTTCATCGCGGAAAAAGACGTCGCGAGGTGAAGCTCCGTATGTTGACGGTGAACGCCCTAGGAGTAAGTGGAATATCCTTTTCTTTGACATGGGAAGAAGATTGAAAGAGGGTACATCATCGATCCTCGGAAAAAGGGGTCACACACCGACTGCAGGGAGAAGATGAGACGACACATCAATATCTTCTGACGGTGACGACGATCTTCGTCGAAGTCTTGGTGTTCTTCGTGTTTAAGATGAAGAGCTCTCTCCTCAATTGTCCACACACAACATCCAACCAAAATAAAATAAGGCTCACCCTTATTTTATTAACATAAGCCACAATTCAAAAATACAAAACTTAAATTATATAATTGAATTAGGTGTTGGCATACTTAATAAGAGGAGAGGTAAAGTCACCCAATTAATGGGAAGTTAAAAAGTTATAAGAGTTACACAACTTATGTGGGGGGGTTAAGAGGAGTTAGGGAGTTAAGGTATTTGAAAAGGTAGGGGCTCGTGTGGGCCCCACCTCACCTTTAATCCACTCAATAAAAACTATCAAACAGTGGGTCCCACCCTCACTCCAACACTTAGGTTCTAACTCATGGAAAGGGAAATAAAATTCTTAACAAAAATTTTATTTCACTAACACTTAATCCACAAAAAATAAACAATTCATAATGAGCAAACACAACTCCAGAAAAGGCGTTCCTAAGCAATTACCAGCGCTACGGTTCCATCGGTGCCCTCAGAATTCGATTCCGTGCACCGGTTCAAAAGTTATAAATTCACGCTCGTTCGTTCACTAAACGTACCCGAGCTAAACATCGGATAGAAATTCCGGGCACACCGGGCCTCAGAATCAAGTGCTGTCTGAAACTGCGTTCTTATAAAATCCCAAAGAAAATTCAGAAAAAATATCCCTTGAATTTTAAGGGTCTTTACATTACTCCCACCTTAGGACTTTACATCCCCGTAAAGATACATCATAAGCTAGGCAAACAAATGTCGGTACTGAGCACACATCTGAGCCTCCTGCTCCCAAGTGCTCTCCTGGAGGTTCCCGTGCTGCTATCGGATGCGCACTAGAGGAATCGACCATCCACGCCGGACCCGCTCCTGTCGAACCTCGATCTCCACTGGAACCTCCGCAAAAGCCGCCCCATCAT
The DNA here is from genome assembly GCA_963277665.1 of Viscum album. Lineage (NCBI taxonomy): Eukaryota > Viridiplantae > Streptophyta > Magnoliopsida > Santalales > Viscaceae > Viscum > Viscum album. The sequence goes on from OY728128.1 coordinate 603,354,672, forward strand.
CAACGTCAAGATCACCGTGGTCAATGACATGCATCAGGTCGTGCACGTATCCTCTCAGCTGAGATATGTGGAAGACGTCGTGCACCCGGTGCAACTGAGGTGGTAGAGCCAAGCGATAAGACACTTCACCAATCCTGTTGAGGACATGGAATGGTCCGATGAAGCGTGGAGACAACTTGCCGCCTCGACCAAATCTCAGTAATCCACGTCGAGGTGAGACACGCAAGAAGATGTGGTCGCCATCCTAGAACTCTAGTGGCCTCCGCCTCCTGTCAGTGTAAGACTTCTGCCGGCTCTGAGATGTCCTCATCCACTCCTGGATGACCTGGACCTTCTCTATCATGGCTCGGACCATCTCTGGTCCCACAAGTGCTGACTCCCCAGGGTCTGTCCATCACAAAGGAGATCTTCAAGGTCTGCCGAACAACGCCTCGTATGGTGCCATCCCGATGGTGTAGTGGTAGTTGTTATTGTATGCAAACTCCACCAAGGGTAGGTGGTCCTCCCAGCTACGAACAAAGTCGAGGACACATGCGCGGAGCATGTCCTCGAGAGTCTGACTGGTCCTCTCCGTCTGACCATCCGACTGAGGGTGAAAGGCGGTGCCCAGACATAGCTGCATCCTGAACACCTCCTGCAACCGCTTCCCTAGCCGAGAAGTAAATCGAGCATCTCGATCGGAGGCGATAGATGATGGCACACCGGGTAGCCATACAATATCCTGAACATAATGTCGTCCCAAGCTCTCCACTGAGCCCTACTCTCGGATGGGTAAGAGGTGTGCCGACATGGTGAGTCAGTCGAAAACCACCCAAATGGAGTCGTCACCTATGGAAGTGCGTGGAAGTCCAGTAACGAAGTCCATAGATATGCTGTCCCACTTCCAATCTGGGACCTCCAAAGGTTGTACCAAGCCTGTTGGTACCTGATGCTCTGCCTTCACCTGCTGGCAGGTGAGGCATCGAGAAAAGAACACCACCACAACCTTCTTCATGACCGGCCACCAGTGCTATCGTATGAGATCCTAGTACATATTCACCACTCCAAGATGTACCGCCAAAGGAGAAGTGTGAAACTATCTCAACACCTCCTCCCGTAAAGAAACTGGTACCAAGGTACATCCTATAAAAAGAATTTCGTGCTCTGCTCCAAAGGAAAAACCATCAGGTGCCTGTCTTGTAGATATCTGTGCACGCCGCGTCTCACAATCAACGTCCCCACGATGTGACACTCTGACCTGCTGTAGTAGTGGAGGAGTGACTGTGAGAGACTAAAGGAAGGATTCTCCATCTTTATCCACGAAGGATATCTGCAAAGAGGCTAGCTGCTCCGTCGCCTCCTCAAGTAGCTGAATGCTCATCCTCCTGCTGAGGGCATCGGCTACCACGTTCCCCTTCCCAGGAGTATAGACTATCTCAAAGTCATAGTCCTGGAGGAACTCGAGCCATCACCGCTGCCTCAGAATCAGATCCTTCTGTGAGAAGATGTATCGGAGAATCTGATGGTCAAAAAAGACTGTAAAGCGCTCGCCCATCAGGTAGTGTCCCCATGTCTTCAGAGTGAAGACCATTGTTGCTAAATCCAGGTCATGGGTAGCGTAGTTCTGCTCATGCGGCCTCAACTGATGTGATCCATAGGCGATCATGGCCCGCTCTTTCATTAGGACACAACCAAGTCCGGTCCCTGATGCATTGCAGTAGACTACATACCCTACTCCCTCCTCAGGAAACCTAAATATAGGTGCGCTGGTCAATCTCTGTCTCAACTCCTGGAAGCTCTACTGACAACATTCTGACCACAAAAATGGTTTCCCCTTCTTCATCAAAGCTGAGAGTGGTGCCGCAACTCTGGAGAAGTCTGTCACAAATCTCCGGAACTATCCAGCTAGTCCCAATAAACTCCGCACCTCTGTCACGCTCCTGGGTGGCTCCCAAGCTAACACCGTCTCGATCTTCTTAGGATCCACCGCAACTCTCGCCTCAGAGATGACGTGTCCCAAGAAGTGGACCTCACGTATCCAGAACTGACACTTTGAGAGCTTTCCATAAAGATAATTCTTTCGTAGTGTGTCTAGTACAACCCGCAATTGGTAGGCGTGCTCCTCCTCAGTCGTCGAGTAAATCCATATGTCATCGATGAAGACCACGACAAATCGATCGAGGTATGGCTGAGAGATCATGTTCATGAGGGCCATGAACACCGCTGGATAATTGGTTATGCTGAATGGCATAACCAAGAACTCATAGTGGCCATACCGACATCTAAAGGCTATCTTTTGCACGTCATCGTCTCGAACTATGAGCTGATGATAGCCTGACCCGAGTTCTATCTTTGAGAACCACCGTGCTCCCTTGAGCTGATCGAAGAGGTTATCAATCCTCGGTAGAAAATACTTGTTCCTTATTGTCACCTAGTTCAGGCGACGATAGTCGACACAAAGTTGCAAGCCCCTGTCCGCCTTCTTGGCGAACAAAATCGTGGAAGCCGAGGGTGGAACACTGGGTCAGATGAACCCCTTGCCCTGCAAGTCCTCCAACTATACCCATAGCTCTCAAAGCTCAGCGGGGGCTATTCGATACACTAGAGTCGATATTGGGTTTGTCCCGGGGTATAGGTCGATATAAAAGTCTACCTCTCTATGAGGAGGTATCCCTGGAACATCATCAGGAAAGACGTCCGCATACTGATCCACCACTGCAGGAAATTTAGGACTCCGCACGTAAACAACTCCTAGGATGAGGCTAGCCAACTGATGAGTGATGGGCTATCCTCTCCTCTGCGAGAGTCCATCCTGTGCTGCAAAGGCTCCCTTCTCGCTGGTGAAGGTGAACCTGCTCTCGTCGGTGCGTACACATCGCACCTTGCACCTAATACAGTCAATCAGTGCATGTAATGTAGACATCCAATCCATGCCTAAGATGATGTCATAAGGCCTCGAAGCCACTACAAGAAGATCCCAGCCGATGCTCTCGCCTCCTAGAGTAAGCTCACACTGCCGGCACCGGTGCGTAATCGTCGAGTATGCTTCCGTAGGAGTCTCTAGACATAAGGATCGAGCCAACGGCTCTGTCAGAATCTCCGAGTTCTGAACAAGGGTAGTGGCTATGAAATAATTACTCGCTCATGTGTCTATAAGTACTGAAGAAAGGGTGGAATAGACACAGATAGTACCTCGAATCATCTCAGACGCGTCGTGGTCGTAGGACTCTGTTGCCTGGAGCTTTGCCTGTCTCTGCCCGCCAGCTCCCGGTGGTCGGGGTGGACCTCCTGGTGGTGGTGGTGGTAAAGCCTCAAAGCGTCACCCACCACCTGCTGCTCGGCCAACTCCTCTACCTCGTCTTCCTGCTCCCTACGGACCGCCACGGTCGACACTCTGCCTCTGCCTCGGTGGTCCCCCAACTGTCTGCTGCTCCTCGGCACGACGGGTCGGGAAATCACGAGCCATGTGGCCCTACCCGCCGCTTGAGTAGCACTGCCTGCCTCTCGAAATACTGGCTCCGTGCTGTGTGCCCCACACTGCTAAGCCAGTGTCCTGAGGTCGTCTACCTGAGGGTCTGGTCTGCCTGGACCCATGTGTCATCCGTCAACTGCCTGCTGTAGAAGACTCTGCTACATGCCGCCCTGCGGTGGGTCTCGGCACCGGTGTAGACTCCTCAAGAAAGCTCTCGTCCAAAAGGGCTCGCTCCAGTACTCCTGTCTAAGTTAGAATGCTGAGGGAAATCAGCGATGCCCTGATCTCGTGTCTCAGTCCCTTCTCAAAGGTTCGGGCCCGAAAGAATGGGTCCCGTACCATGTCTGTAGAGTAGCATGAGAGATCGGTAAATCTCGTTGGGTACTGGGCGACCATCATGTTTTCCTGCCGCAGCTGAAGAAGCTCCTGGATGCGTACCGCACGGAGGGTGGCTGGGACGAACTCCGAGCGGAAGAGGCCCTCAAATTCTATCTAGAGGAGAGATGCCTCATCGTGCACCTAGACCATCAAGCTCCACCATCGTCCCACGGCTGCGTGCAGTAGGCTCGCTGTGAGGATCACCATGACGTCTGCTGGTGTCCTCACTAACCGGAAAAATCGCACCACTACCTCCAGCCAGTCCTCGGCTGCCTGGGGGTCCGTCTCCCCACGGAACCTGGGCGGTCACTGGTGATGGAATTCATGCAGTGCACTGAGGTGACGTGCATCGTCAGCGGCTGGGGCTGGAAATATCGGTGGCTCGGCGGGTAGAGCTACTGCCGGTGCCACTGCTGACAAAGGGCCCTGCACCGAGGCCTCGTCACTCGGTGGGCTGTCGTCACAGTCAACTCTCGGAACCCTAGCTGGCTGTCGTCGTGGGGCCATCCTAAAAAGGGAACTAGTGCGCCACGGTCAGAAAATTATACCTAGTGAGATGATACAAAGTAATCACAAGGAATACTTGAAACACACATGCAATCAATGTTTTCGTGCATTATGTCGTAAATAAGAAGTCAGAGTCCTGGTGTACGGATACATCGGCCGCCACACCAACACTGGACTCCCTAGACTGATAACCACACTCAATATGCTTAACATTATTGCTTCACATAGAAAAATATCATAGTCCATGTTCTGCAGTAGAACCAAACTCCTATGATACCAAATTCTCATGACCCATCCTCAGGGCCCGTGCCGTGACTACCCCAAGCCCGCCTTCCATAGGCTTGGGGCTGGCGACTACCACCAAGGAATAAATCCTGGTAAAAAGGGATGGAATTACCTTTGTACGGTAAACAAACACCATAGATCAAGTAAGAAGTAGAAGTAAACACTAAGTAAAAATAGAGTACAACTGTAAGTGCAGAAATTAAAAGGGGCCGGAAATACAATCCCAACTGTAAAGTACAACTGAAAAAAAAATAGCAACTGAAAAGTAAAACTGTAGACTCAAGGCCTCCACTAGTAGTCCCTCCTGAAGGGTGAGTATAGATGGCCTCCTCTGCTCCTCGGGTCCAGCTGTCTGCTCCGAGTACGTCCCGCCTAGAGGTCCACCTCCAGGTACCGTCCTGCTCTGCAAGACTCAACCACGATCCGCGATGTCTGTCGTCTGCAACCAACACAACATAGTGCGGGCATAGCCTGTGCAGGGGTGAGTTTAAGATACCCAGTAGGGACCCCGAGACCCACTAAGGTCTCCCAAAATCTACAATGGATAACCTCAATGGAAAGATACAATCATGAAGTAACAATCTATACTGCTTAGATATATTCCCATACATATACCTAAGTCATCAATTTTAGTATGATCTAACCTCCGAGCCCAAGCACAAACTAGTCCACACAGGAAAACAATTCGTAATCCACATAGGACAGAACAACACAATCCACACAGGATAACAATCAAGATTAAGCTCACACAAATATACTTCCTCGAATGATAATAGAGATGATCACTGATCCATCTAAGTTGTCGGACCCACAAAGGATCGATAGGTACTAACCCCCGCAATGACCGACAAAGGATCGATAGGAAACTAACCCCCGCAATGACCCACACAGGATCAGACCCACACAGGATCTGTAGGCACTGGCTCACATAGAACCGCTGAGCGCTGACCCACATAGGATCGGTAGCACTGATCCACATAGGATCGCTGAGTGCTGTAGTCATCGCTGTCGAATCCACTGAGGATCTCTGTACAGTCGTCGTCGTCACAGTAGCAGTCGCAGCCAGCTCTAGGGTTCCCGCACAAATCGGGAGGTTCTGATCCATTAGCCGAGAGGACGATACATCAACTAACACATAGTCCAGAGTTTATGTATCCAAAAGTTCTGTATCGTCAATAGAAACTCAACGTCGCAGATGGCGCTTCAATCAGACGCCCGGTCTGAGAGTTATTGGCTATTTCGTCCCAGGGGCCCGGTCGGTTTTTAAGGAAAAACCACCCGACCGTACTCCACTTGCGTCCAAACCTTGGGCGGAGTATGCCAAAAGATCCATCTCACTAAGAGGAATTCAACAAAGTCGACGACACGTCATTCGGACGTCCAGAGCTCAAGTTATGAGCGTTTCTGCTCCGAGGACCCGGTTGGTTTCGTGTACGAACCAACCCGGCCTAACTCAAAATATTCCAAAACCTTGAGTGCGATATACCGAAACGACCGTCCCGATCCATCGATCGCATCGCAATTGACGGTGCATCGATCAGAGACCCATAGAACATGTTATGGGTGTCTGACATAAAAAGGTTCAGTATTAAGGGGTTCGGGCCCGGTCCGACCCGGTACGATACCCCCGGGGAAGACCCGAACCGGGTCTGGCCCGCCTGGGCGTGGCCCGGCCAGGCCGGGGCACAGCGCGCCCAGTGCGCTGGCCAGGCGCTCGGGCAACCGGCAGAGCCGTTTGGCAGGGGGGGTGGGGCGCCTGCCCCTCTGGTGTAACCGCGTCCCCCAAATAAATGGGGTCTGTTTTGTGCTGGCTGGGCAGGGGTTTGAACCCCTGGCTGCACACCTGTCCAGCCGGCCCGCCCTGGCTAGCCGGTTTCTGCCTCCATGGGACAGGCGACGGCCGGTCCCCTCCCTGCTCCGACACCGGCGGGCCAGAATCGGCCGCCGGTCACCCTGCTTCGCCACGGCCCAGAACCGACCGCGATTTTGGTTCGTCTGGCACGGTGCGACGGCACCGCGCCCCTCCGTTGTGGCCCCGTTCCGGCCGCAGTGTCTTTGGTTCTCTCCAATGCGGCGCAATGGTGCCACGACATGGTTTAACTTCACGGCGCTGCGCGACGGCGCCACCCATCACTTTCCGCACTATTCCGCGCGGTGCGACGACACCGCGCCATTCTAGTTCCAACACTTTATAATAAAAAACAAGGATAAGTGAGGAGGGTCATGTGTGTTTGTGTGGTCCGGACCCCTCTCGTTAATCGAAGAAATTTGGTCGTATATCCACAAATAATGACAAAGTATAATTCACGATCGAAATAAAATAAATAAACCCCAACCTTGAGCTTTGTTAGAACGGGGGTTCGCCATGGAAAATGACACCGCGAGGTGATGCTCCGTATGTTGACGGTGAACGCCGGAGGAGGAAGTGACGTCTCCTTTTCTTTGACACGGGAAGAAGATCGAATGAGGGTGCTTCCTCAATCCTCAGAAAAAGGGGTCACACACCGGCTGCAGGGAGAAGAAGAGACGGCACGTCAATCTCTTATTACGGTGACGGCGTTCTTCGTCGAAGTCTTGGTGTTCTTCGTGATGAAGATGAAGAGCTCTCTCCTCAATTTTCAACACACAACATCCAACCAAAATAAAATAAGGCTCACCCTTATTTTCTTAATATAAGACACAATTTAACAATTCAAAACATAAATTAAATAATTGAATTGGGTGTTGGCATACTTAATGAGAGGAGAGGTAAAGTGACCCAATTAATGGGAAGTTAAAAAGTTATAAGAGTTACACAACTTAAGTGGGGGGGGGTGGGTTAAGAGGAGTTAGGGAGTTAAGGGATTTGAAAATCTCGGGGCTTGTGTGGGCCCCACCTCACCATTAATCCCCTAAAGAAAAACTAACAAATAGTGGGTCCCACCCTAACTCCTACACTTAGGTTATAACTCATGGAAAGGGAAATAAAATTCTTAACGAAAATTTTATTTCACTAACACTTAATCCACAATAAATAAACAATTCAAAACGAGCAAACGCAACTCCAGAAAAGGCGTTCCTAAGCAATTACCGGTGCTATGGTTCCATCGGTGCCCTCGGAATTCGATTCCGAGCACCAGTTCAAATGTTAGAAATTCAAGCTTGTTCGTTCACTGAACGTACCTGAGCTAAATTTCGGATAGAAATTCTGGGCACACCGGGCCTCAGAATCAAGTGCCGTCTGAAACTGCATTCTTGTAAAATCCCAAAGAAAAATAAGAAAAAATTTCCCTTGAATTTTATGGGTCTTTACATGATATGCTGCTGAATGGTTTTCACTTTATCCACCATTTCTTCGACTATTTCTAGTCCAAGTATCTTAAGTTCACCAACCTCATCCCAACATGGTGGTGTTCTGCACCTTTTCCCATATAGGGCTTCATATGGTGCCATTTGGATGCTCGAGTGGAAAATGTTATTATAAGAGAACTCAACCAGAGGAAGATATTGATCCCATCCTCCTTTAAAGTCCATTGAGCACGCTCTCAACATATCCTCAAGTATTTGGATAGTCCTCTCTGATTGGCCATCAATATGAGGATGATAGGTCATACTAAAGTTCAGTTCAGTATTCAGAGCAAGTTGAAGACTCTTCCAAAACATAAAGGTGAATCTTGGATCTCGGTCGGACACAATAGATAATGGTACACCATGTAACCTTACCACTTCCCTGATATATATCTGTGCCAGTTGATCCAATGAAAAATCCTCCCGAATAGCAATGAAATGTGCAATCTTTGTTAGACGATCCACAACCACCCAGATTGCATTGCTGCCTTTGGATGTCCTTGGAAGTCCGGTGACAAAGTCCATGGTGATATTCTCCAATTTCCATTCTGGTATGGGAAATGGTTGCATCATCCCCTTAGACCTCTTCCTCTCTGCCTTCATTTGCTGACACACTAGGCACTTTGATGTATATTCACCGATCTCCTTCTTCATATTATCCCACCAAAAGTTTTCTCAGAGATCTCGATACATCTTTCTGCTCCCTGGGTGAATAGAGAAATTTGACCTATGTGCATCATCAAAAAGTTCCTTCTTCAGCTCCGGACTTGATGGAACATATATTCTTTTCCCAAACCACACAATTCCTTCCTCATTAACATTAAACTCTGAGGATTTCCGCTTTTTGATAGCTTCCAGTTTTTCTTGAATTCCCACATCATCCTTTTGAGCATCCTTTAACCATTCCAAAAGAGATGGTTGAGCAATCATTTGTGAAAGGATTGATGATGTTCCCTTATTTATGATTCCCACGTCCATCTTAATCAAGTCTAAGAAGATTGGATGATTCTCAATTTTCATCATTGATAGAATCGCTGGATCCTTTCAACTTAGGGCATCCACCACCTTGTTCGCTTTCCCAGGGTGGTAATGTATTGAACAGTCACAATCCTTGATGCGCTCTATCCATCGTCTCTGTTGCATATGAAGCTCTTTCTGTGTGAATATATATTTAAGAATCTTGTGGTCAGTATATATCTCACATTTCTCTCCATAGAGATAATGCCACCAGATTTTCAAGGCAAAGATCACCACCTCCAACACCAGATCATGCGTTGGATAGTTTCGCTCATGGATTTTCGTCTTCCTTGAGGCATAGGATATCACTTTATCTTCTGCATCAGCAGACATCTTAAGCACTTCTTCGAAGAATCACTGAATACCAAAAAAACTTCCCCAGTTGTGGGTAAAGTGAGCACGGGCGCAGTGATAAGCCTCCTTGTCAACTAATTGAAGCATTATTCACATTCATCACTCCCAGAAAACTTTACTCCCTTTCGATTTATCTTGGTAAGAGGGTTGGACAGTTGTGAGAAATTTCTCACAAATCGTCGATAATATCCAGCTAACCCCAAGAAGCTACGGATATTCGTTACCGATGTTGGCCTTGGCCATCCCTCAATTGCATCTATTTTGGAGGGGTCCACAGATATCCCATTGCATGTGATGATATGGCCCATTAATGAGACTTCCTTCAACCACAACTCACACTTGATGTACTTTTCTTAGAGCTTCTCCTTGCGCAAAGTCTCTAGTACAGTTCTTAAATGCTCCACATGATCTTCCTTGGGTTTGGAGTATATTAGAATATCATCTATAATGATTACCACAAATTTTTCAAGGTAATCTCTAAAGACTATATTCATCAATTTCATGAATATTTCTGGAGCATTGGTGAGTCCTAATGGCATTACTATGAATTCATAGTGCTCGTATCTTGTACGAAAATCAGTTTTCAGGACATCTTCCTTCTTCCCCCTTACTTGATAATATCCCGACCACAGTTCCACCTCGGAGAAGTATTGTGCTCCACGCAGCTGATCAAACAAGTCATCAAATCATGGGAGAGGATACTTGTTCTTCATCATGATTTTGTTAAGTTCACGATAATCGATGTCAAGCCGCATTGACCCATCCTTATTCTTGACGAAGAGGACTGGTGCACCCCATGGTGAAGAACTTGGGCGTATAAACCCTTTACCTTGATTTTCCTGTAGTTGTTTCTTGAGCTCTTCAAGCTTAACAACAGCCATTCTATATGGATTCTTGGATATTGGTAACACCCCAGGTATAAGTTCAACTGAGATGTCAACATCTTTTCTTGGAGGAAGACCAGGCAGTTCCTCGGGAAACACTTCCACAAATTCCCTCACAATAGGCATTTCTTCAAGGATGGTTTCTTCTTTGGACTCAATCATCTGAGCCAGATACGCGTGCTCATAGTGCAGTAATATCCATGATTGAGATGATGTAGCAAAAGGAGATTCATCATCCTCTTGACACTTTTAAACCACTTATATAGTATTTACCAAAACTTAGGGATGTTTTTATTATACATAGTCTTGTATCCAAGGCTTTACTAGGGTTTCCTAATCCCAAAAATAACTAAACCTATCCTCTGATACCAACTATGACAACCCTGCTTTTATTAAAACCTAAACATGATTTAATACATAAAACATCACTTGATAAAACAAAGAAGATCGAGAGGTTTAGTGTCTTTGGGGCTTATGATCATTACATAAAACATAAAACATGAAATACAACATCTTTATTGAAAACTGCCTTTACATGACCACTACATTCCCTCGTACATAGATTTGCATGGGATAACCTGAGAACATGCATAAGAAAAGGGTGAGCTATAAAGCCCAGTAAGGGAGTACACATGGAATAACATGATAAGTACAATACATGTTTGACAATAGGAATATCAATAGAGTATAAAATAAACATGAACATAAAGGCCTGATAAAGCATGATAATCAAAACATGGAAATGTGGCAACAACACTTATCATTGAATTAGCATGAGCCAGGGCTCATTGCACATGGAGCATTAGTAAACCCTCATTGCACATGAAGCATGAGTAAACCCTCTTTTCACTTGAATTAGCATGATTCAACACTCATTGAATTTGACGTATCATGATACTATGCTTTACCCAATGCATTGGAGCGCTATAAGGGTGCACCCTTCTTAAACATTTAATTTCATGAATAAGTGTGCCACATGGATCATAAAAAATTGATTCATAAAACATAATAATTTATTCCACGATAAATGAATGTGGAATTCATACATGAAACTTTACAATCAATAAGTAAATGTTCATAAAGGTGAATACCCTTGATGGAGAAATGGGCATGGTATCCACTACACAATGACATTGGCTTAGAAAATCGGTGTGATTTCGGCAGCGTAACGGCGTGACATAAGCATTCATAAAAATGGTTGATGAGAGAGAAAGGGGTTCCTCATCATATTTACATGTAATGGACAGTAAGGAGGTCATATAGATACATCTACCAAAAATTTATGTTGAATTTAGATTCATGATACAATAGAATTGCTTGAATGTAAAAGAAGAGAGAGAAGTTCCTTTCGGAATTTCAGCATAGTAAGGTGTGTACATGGGAGGCATTTAATGAGAGAGAAAGTGGTCTCCCATCATTAAAACAATAAGAGGGATGTATTGGGTAGTGGAAAAACCATACTCCAACTATCATAATTGAAAATAAAAGGTCAATACAACTTAAAGAAAATTGTAAAAAATGAGTAAGGAAGAAAAAACCCTTACGTGGAAGTGTGCTTCCAAAGGCTAGAGAGAGGCTTGTGAGAGGCTTCTTGGGAGCTTGGGGCACCATGGGAGGATTCTAGAGAGAGTAGGGAAGAGGTTTGACGAACTCCATGGGATTTTAGTGGGGAGGAAGTGGGATATTGGATGGGTTTATATAAGAAAGGTGTGAAAATTATTTATTATTTTGGTTTGGGACCCCTTATATTAAAATAATCCAAACCACAAACCATCCCATGGTATTTTCCCATGGTTTCTGGAAAAGGAAATAGGAAAACAATATTTTACAAGGCCAAGGTCCGAACGTATTAAAAAATTAGGGTTGCTTATGTGGAGGTGAGTCACACTCCCATGGAAATTAATTTAAAAAGGCAAAGTGTTGATTAAGACTTGAGGGGTTCATTAATGCTTTGAAAATTAAGTCAAAAAAACCAAAAATCACATTATTTTCATGATAAAACATATATTGGCCGATCATAAGGATTATGGTATTTTATTACATCACCATTGGGTCATTATGATGTCATAAAACACATTATATAATTAAATGGAATTTAATTTTTACCCAAAAATTTGACTGTCTCAGAAAATTATGAAAAATTCACCATTGGATAATTTCGAAATCCTGATTCAAGAAATGACATTTATTTTATCTAAAAAAATTCTAAATATGTTAATTTTCACTTTTAAAATAAAAACCAACATTTATCTAAAATTCACGGGTTTTGACAGAAATGGCATTCAAACCCTAATAAAAAAATTAATTCCATTCGTAAATTTGTAAGATCATTTCTATTTAATAAAAATTAATTTAATATTAATAATAATATTTTACTAAAATTTTATTTAATTCAAAAATCCCTTCATTTAATAAAATATATTTCTTAATCAAATAATAATTAAAAACACCATTTGTACTTTAAAAACTATTTAAAATGTATCAAAAATGACTAGAAATTATATTCATTATTATATACAATAATAATGTACATGAACATATTACTACTTATTTGTTACATAACCCCTTAAAACAGCCGCATAAGACCTAAGAGTATGGTGTGCAATGGTGACAGACTCTTTGGGCGGCTCGGATAACATTGCTCGAGTGGTAATTTTAATCAACTCCCACTATTCCTGTAGACGGTGACATTCGAGCTTGACATAATAAAGCTCAGCTTGGGCTTGGTCAAGGGCAAATCCCAAAGAGGCCACCTCTTTTCTGAGCTCTGACATATGGGATTCGTATGGGGAAATTCTACTGGATGAGGCCATCGCTTCCTTTGTCTGAGTAAAAATTGGGTTCGTTAAATCCTTCCTAATCATGTGATCTCTGTTCAACGGCTATATTAACAACGGTCAAAATTCATAACATGAAACCAAAGAAGTTGACATCTTATAAAAACATTTTTCATAAAGGGATATTTAACTGGATCAAGAGGTATTTTCCATTAATGAATCTTTGGGTCATTACAAATTGAACCTATAACCATCATTTTACCTAGTGAACAATGTATTCCACATGTCTCAAATGAGATGATATGTACATGAAACCTTGCACAATGTTGAAAACTATTAGTTGAATATTGAGTTTAGAGATAAATATTGTGGTGCTTTGTATAATTTGAGATCCAGTGTGAAAATTAACTTCATGGGAATTTGTTCCTCCATGGGTGTTTTTTAGTTAACAACAAGAGAATCCCATGGAAATATCACCACTAATGGAGATCCATATGTGAACATAGTACCTTCAACTACCAGAGTAAAATTTTAACATATTAGGATGAAAGTCCATGATGTTGGGAAATTTTAAATGAATATATTTTGTATGATTAAAACAATGGAATAATTTATATAATATTTTTTATACTAGGAACTATGTTACTATGAGATAAATGGTCCAATAGATCATTGGTTTGGTGATATTATAAATAATATATATTTATATATCATATGTCATGAACAAAGATTTTCAAAAATAGTAGAATCAAAATAGAATAGAGACATGTATGGGAAATATGATACCTCTATTAAATCCAACATTTTGCTTTTACCCTAGCTGTGAAATAATTTTTTTGGCATTAGGTTGTTTGTTTATGTGTGTCATAAGCATTAATAATTATATAAATTAGTAATTATATTTATTTTTTATTTAATAATTGTGACATAATACACTATTATAGATTCCCTATTATGGAATATCCACAATGGTAATTGTAAAACTATAACTATTGAGATGGGTGCTTTGAAGAAACATTCATGGAAGAACATAAAGGGATAATAGTACAATGATCAATGTGAAAATTAAGTTCCTAGATTTTACTAACGATAGATATGTAAAATATTTCTTCATAAGAAGTCAATCCAAACATGAGTTAGGTTGTTTTTTGTGGAATTATCAATATTTGTTTATAGTAGGTCAAATTTAAATCAAATATCATAACTATTGGATTTAAGGGTCAATCATTGATTTTAAGGCTTGGGTATATAATCTTGGGATTTACGGATTTATTTTATTTGGTCATTCATTTTTTAATTGTCTCTATAATTTCTTTATTCAAATGGAAAAACCTTGATTCCACCCATAACATAGAAAAAAATCATTTCATTTTTTATCTTTTCGTTTAATCACACCAATCATTCTACATTCATCATTTGTGGTGTTATTAGATAGTGTATCAAAAAATATCTAGTTGTCTATGGTTGTACAATATTTATTTGGAAAAATATATTGGTAATATGGATTCATGTTAAGAGTTGATGGGGCATTTTTCGTGGGTGATAATGATAGAGGATATATCATTTGATCAATAATTTTTTCTTCATGGAATCATGCTTTCACGTGATGTGGGACATCAAAAAAGATCAAAAGTATATTTGGAGGCTAAAATAAGTCCATAATGGATAATGGTATCTAGTTGAGCTTCATGTGATAGATAAATCACATTACCTACTATGTAAGATGCTTTTTGATGTTGTTTATGATTATATAACAATGAAGTATAATAAGAATTTTAGAATCGGTCAGTTTTGGATAGTGGTTATCTTAGATTTGGACTTAATGGAGTTATTTCAAATATAATTAGAGGAACATTAAAGAAAAACTACTATATAAATTCTTGTAAAAATAGGGCTAATTAAAAAAATGTTCAATAAATAATTTACCAAATTGTAAGCCAAAATAGTTTTCAAAAACCATCCACCAAAAGTTTCATTGAATATCGTGGAAAATTCATGAATAAAAACAAATAATTTAAGTTTATAAAAAATTTGAGAAAGGGAGAATCCAATAACCATGAAATATATCATATTCAACAAAATGAATCAAAAAATGATATAGTGGATCCAGATATCCCTCACTATCTGAAGAATTAATCCTTTGATTCGATTGTCTCAAAGAATTATTCTTATATGATGCTAACGTTTATTTAATAGTAGAAAAACCTAATGTAGGGATTAATATTATGTGAAATAATATGCAAAGTAATTAGAAATGTATGGTTCTAGAAATAATATTTTTTTGGACCTTACATACTTCACTTCAGAAAGGAGAGATTAAAATAATGAATATTTGATATTGTTTGTATAAAAAAATATAGACACATTAGTATTCAAATGATGAAACATTTTCATGTCATGATTTTGAATTTTTTTTTATTTAATAAACATTAATTAATGTATTATTTAATATAGATACACATTATATAATATTGAAATATAATTTGGATGTATTTATTTTTTAAATTAGGAAAAAATCAAATTTACTTTAAAAAAATTTATACAAAAAAATTATTTATAATCTCCAAAACATTACCTTATGTTTCAAAATTATTCTTATACCACAGAGTATAACTAAGGGATGCACATAAAAAAATTATGAGCTATAAAGACTAGTAATGTAATGATAAATGTATAAAAGGATAAATATAATACATTAAATTTTGTATAATATAAGTTTAAAATCAAAGGGGATAGAATCATACACATTATCATCATAGAATTATATATGATGATGACATTAACATCATATACATGAATTTCTAAGACACATAGATATAAAATAATATAATTTGAAATTTATTTTAATCCCATAAAAATGGTGTGTGGGTTTCAAACATGGAAGTCCCCAATTGAAAATGTATAGGTAGAATTAGGTAAATTAAATTGTTTGGGAATAATTATTGGTATTAACTACATAAAGTATTTTCACAAAAAAATATAGGGTAATTTTAATTGAATAATGGGTGTATATAAGGTTTTCCAGATAGAGTGAATTAGAATGAATGATGGTCTCTCTTTATATGTGAATCTGAAGAATTATAAAGAGGTTTCTAATAATACTTTTCAACCTATATAATTAGAAATAATAAGTTCTCAGCACAAATAATATACAAGATATTAAATAAGATCATGTAGTCCCTTACCCTGAAAGAGAACTTTTAAAATCGTAGGATGATCATCTTAAGATAATATGGACAACATGAGTGGGGGAGATGAGGGATAGTGAGAGTAATATCATAGTAAATATATTTTTAGTGACGAAGTGTAGGAGGATGGGTGGTTATTTATAGTAAATGAGGGTGGGAGTTAATTAATAATTTTTAAACATTGGTTTTGGACTCTATATGATAAATATGAAAATCCAATAATTGTCCTACAGTTTTCCGCTCAATTTGTAAAGAATATTAGTGATTTTAGATATTTTATTATTCCTTGAAATTAAATACATAAAATAATTCCATTCATGATGTGGAAGTGTTTGATGCTTTAAATTTTTGATTTTGATACTATAAAGTATACTATTTTGTGGGGGATTCATTAAGAGTCTATAAAATGAATTAAATTGGATTAAAAAATTTTAATTCGAGGGGAGATATATATTATTTAATTTATTCTATGTAATATATTTGTTACATTACTTTTGGTAAATTATGATACCAAAACACAATGTGTATATCAATAATGATTATTATTTTTTAAAAAAATTGGCTTTCTCAGAAAATTTTAACATGTTGAATTTAGAAAAAATATTTACCCTATCAAAATAATACTCAAATTATTATAATTTATTATTTAAAAAAATTCTCATATATATTTAAAAATAGTTATTTTATGGATATAACTATTTTCTAACCCATATAAATATTATTTTGGAAATCACTAAATTATATAATAATTTATATATAAATTTTATTTAATAAAAATTTTATTTGAATAAATTTTTTTTTAAAAAATTGATAAATTTATTAGAATTAGTTTTGTAATTCAAAATTTATATTTTATACAAATAAAATTTTTGTTATATGATATAAAACAATATTTTTGTCAACTCATATAATATTTTATCAATTAATTGGGATAAATATATTAACTATTCTATTAGATAGGATAATATTAAATTCATACTACAAGTATATATATATATATAATCCCTTATTAAACCAACATATACTCTATGGGTAAGGTGTATGATTGTGGTGAATTATTATGGTGGTTCAGTGAACATGGTGTGGGTTGTTATCTCAATAAGCTCCAAATTATGTTGTAAATGGATTCATTCAATATTTAGTTTTTGAATTTAAACATGTGAGAAAAAAAATGTAAAATCCTATTGATTCCATAACCCTTGGATGTTCTGATAATTTGGATTTATCAGATACTATCCTATTGGTCGAGTCCATTGGTCCTTCCATCATTACAAATTCGACATTATCAATGCCATTATTATATACTTATATTATCATCCACTGTACAATATATATATATATATATATTATAGGTTAATTTAACAACTGTTTTTTTAAATATGATAGGATAAATTTTATAATTGTTCTATGTTAACTAAATAAATTCAAGTGTTTTATATAACTATATTACATAGTAAGTCATTTGTTCATTTGAAAATGGATATTCATTAATAATGTTTTCGTTATAAATTTTTCTCCATTTATAAATTTGACCCTATAAATTTCCCCTCATACAATAAAATACAAAAGGGTTATTTAGTTTCATTCCATCTACCGGTTCTAATGTTATGCCATTAAACATGTTGTTACAACAAAACACATTTACCATGTGAGTTTCCTTAAATCATTGATAATTATATTTGGGATATAAAATATTTACTAGATTATACTCATATGAATGACCATTATCCAATATTACCACATTTGGATCCAATACATGTGGGGATACTAGTATGTGCTTAATGGGAAGGGATTAATGTAACACATAATATAAATAAACTGTTTTAGGTGGGAGTGTAAGACAATATTCCACAATGTCGATATGATTATAGTTATTAAAGGGGTTTATGTATGTTGGAACAATATTTTCCTTATTCCCAAACCACATGAAATTATTCCTGGCATATTTATAAAAGAACACCATATCTCCAAATCAAAAAATAAGTTCTAATTAATGATTTTATTTATATAATTTCTATCAATATTGAATATATTTCACATGATACTGAATGATTTGAATCTTCTTATTCATCTATTGGACATGATCAGGTCCCATCAGTGTCTACAATATTAAATCATCCGATCATGTTGGAGTCTAATGCATGTTCTTATAAAGATCCTCATAAAGATACCATTAAATGCTATAACGGATGAATTTTTAAAATTATAACTCAATAAGTGGAAGGAATTGATCCCACCATCAATGGAATTCCATTGAAAATGAACTTAACATATCATATAGTGTTTGGGTGATCCAATCAAAAAAACTATCTTTATAAGGTTAATAAGATGTTCTCAATCTCATATATATATATATATGTATATCCAATTCTTACTGAAGGCTCATAAATAACCTTAAGGAGACCCCAAAATCTCGACAAGATATAATTTGGAGTTTGAGTCCATAAACTCTTACCAATTCCCTTATTTATATATTGGAGGGTCAGTTAAGAGAGAAATATTCCTTGATAGAAATGATAGGTTTTAACATTGTATGGACATCGACTAACACCCAAAATGAATTATTTCATCTAGATTTCCATGGGTTTCTTATGAGAAAATTGAATTTAATATTTTACCATTTCTATATTTTTTTGGGAAATTTTTTGAATATTTTCATATAGATTTATCCTTCAACATTGAAATTCTAATATACCAATGATCAAGATACAAATTCAACAGTATCACTATTCATGTTATCATAATAAATTTTTTTCTCATATCCATATATCTCATAGTTCATTCTATATTATTAGATAGGGATGAAATATATATTTCATATAAATGTTCCCTCTTTAGTTATAGTATATTATGGGACACATATGATAGTTCAAAACCTTTTATATCCATCTTTAGAAAAGTTCAGTAATGAAAATTTTTCCTCAACCCACTATAAAAACTTATCATATTATTGGTACCTGATAATAATCTCATTATTGGATGTTTTAGATGTTATTTAATCATGGTAGAATTAATTTATTTTCTTATTAGCTTATCCTGCATTTATATGATAAAAATTATTGGATCCATTTCAATCCTTAGTATGGATCGGGTTGCAAGATTCTTTCTAGTTATTGATATTTCCACTCTATTCCCCTTCCAATGATTATGAGGTATTGAATAATTATAACAATTTTTGATATCTCTCCACATGCATATATACATATTGAGTCCCATTGGTGTAAATATATACTTGAGGATTATATGATCCATATATGTTTCACACTTCTCCTTATTGAGATAATGTCACAACATCATAAATGAAAATATCATTGTAGTAAATTATGGATCATGTATTTGGTATTTCTTATCACATATCATTCATTTATGGGATTAATAGGCTATCAATGTTACATATTACATTATTTCACAACCCCTGATCATTTTGGAAACATCAATGAAGATCAAAAATCACCCCCATGTGGGTAAAATGAACAAAGGTGTATTGATTAGCCTCATTTTATATCATTAAATCTATCTTTGAATTCCTCATTCTAAAAATATCTCACCCCCTAGAATGTTATATTTGTTAGTGGACTAAACAACCATGAAATGTTTCTCAAAAAATCATTATTGAACTCAGATAAAATAAGGAAACTACATATCTCTTTTAACTTTGATGGTATGGTCCATCCTTCAATTACATATATTTTTATAGAATTCAATGAAAATCCATTTCTAGTGGTATCATTCACCTTGAATGTTACTTCCTCCATACAAAACATTCAATTACTATAAATTTGAAAAAACATTTTCTTTCTCAGTGTCAAATTTATTATGTTTAAATTCTCCACATGTTTATCCTTTCATTTGATGTAGATAGTTTTATCATCTATATATAATACCATAAATTTATCGAGATAATCCATGAAGACTATATTACATATGTACAAGGATATTTTTTCTTTGTTATTGAGGGTAATGTAATAATATTGAACTCATAGTTCCCATAAAATTAATGAAGAATGATATTTGGGATATACTACTACTTTATATTTGATGGATAATATATCAAAAAATGACCACCTTAGATAAGTACTACGATCCACAAATCAGAATTATCATGTCCTAATCCCTTGTATGTGGGTAAATTATCATTATCATGATCTTATTTTGATAATTATAAACAATACACAGGATCACTAGAATATCCTTCTTCGAAATTATGAGGAATGGTTCACCATATAGTGAATCCCTTAGGCTTATAAACCTTTTTTTAATTCTCTTATCATTTATTCTTAAACTATTCATGTTCTAAAGTGTCAATTCTATATGGTGTCTAGGATATTTGAAATAATTCGGGTGTAATATAGATTTGGAACATAACCACATAAATTTGAGGAAGAGAAATATTTTCTTTAGGAAACACCTTATCATATTCCCTAATAATGGGTAATCTATCAAGGATATTCATTTCATTATTTTCAATATTTTTAGCAAGATACAATTTCACATAATGAAATTTTATCAATACTAGATATGATGATAACATCCTGGATTAATCATATTCTACAAACATGTATATAATTTGAAGAATATTTTTGATAAAATGGTGATTTCATTTTAACATTTATTTATTTTTGATATAAATAATTTAATATAATAAAAACCCATAATTTCATAAAAAATTTCAAAAGTGTTTATCAAAATATTTAATATCTATTTAAACCCAAAAATATTAATAGGAGATAATTTACACATTTTAGAATTCATAATTCCACTTTTTGGTTTAAAACATTACTCCACATACAATTTTTGAGGTGGAGTTTTAATATTTCTACAAATATTGAGTGATATGAAAGAATTAATAATTACAAAACCAAATAGTTCATTACTTATTCATGAATGAATTACTAGTTTACCAGCCATCACATCATTATAGTGATCCACTATCGTAGCTGTAAGGGCATAAGCTGTAACTTTCTCTCTTGTATTTTGAGATTGTTAGCGTCAATTATCATAAAAAACCTACTGTCTTAGTGCATTTATTTTAACAGTTTCATTTTTCTTCCTTTTAGTCGAAGAATTGTACTATAGGACGTGGGTTGATAAGAGATATACACTCTGAAATCAAATTAGTGGGGATATTCTTTCATAATTTACTATCATGGTACCCTTCCACCCCACAAAAAAAGTATTTCCTGATCACCTTCGGAAAATTTCTCAACGGCTTCTGCTCACACTTAGTATAAGTGGGGTAAAGGACATTACATCCCCCAATGAGATTTATCCATTACTTAGACATAATGAAAATAAATATTACTTTATGTTTCTCCATACCGGAGATACCTTTTAGAATCATTGATCTCTATTTCAACTTTGAGGTCCCATCCAAATATTTTTTAATAATTTTAAAATCCGTGAACCAAAAATGATATTCATATACTAATATTTTATCATCAAAGTAGAATTTAGAATTACATACTGGGGAATGAACTATTTATAGTCATATCATATAAATCTTATGATATTTTCATTACACTCCTACTGGGTTGATCATAATTTTTTATGGGCCAATCAAATGCATCGACATTCTAATTTATATAGTTTATGGAAAATATTTACCAAAAAATATTTAACAAATAATATTTAAAAGAATTTATTGAAACCAATCGCTTTTATCTCAAATATAGGATTAAAATTTTGGATTAGAATCCACATTTAATAATCTTCTCCTTCAATGTGATAATGAGACATCGTGAACTTGTATTTTTTATTGGAATGAATTATGGAGAATATCATTTCAATGGATTTGTTCAATTAGTCTATGATTTTGAGATCAAAATATAAACATATTGATTTATGAAATTATTTTTTAAATTTATAAATTGAAACATTTTCATCATTTTGGGAATTTAGTTTCCCCCTTCATTCATGTTTTTATAAATTTATAGATTTTTAGTTAAATATTTATCAAAAAATATTTACAATAATTCATTGAAATCCATCACATTTAGCTCATCTCTAGGATTCAAATTTTTGATCAAAATCCACCATTCATGAAATTCTACATCCATATGGTAATGTGCTTGCATGAACTTCTGTTTCCCAGAGAAATTAAGTATGGAGACTATAATTTCAATGTATTTGATCAATTGGTACTTGACTATTCAATCAATATATAAACATAATGATGGATTAAATTATTGTGTAAATGAAAAAATTTAATAATCATCTTTCATAGGGGGAAGACGGTTTTACCCTTTATTAATTCATATTCCATTCATAATGTTCCATAAATATCTTGGGAATTTTAATAATCATATCCCCTAATACTGAAAAAAATATGTGTAATATCACCAATTTATCATGCACCATGTAATCATAAAGATAAATCACAATGCATCATTTTTTATTTTATAACCCTTAGGTAAAATTATTCAAAAGACACATCCACTTGTTTTTTAAATATATGGACTATGATTTATGGAATACACATACTATATACATTAATATAATCTAAATATTTTTTTCTATCTTTATTCTTGTCAATAATTATAGAATTATTTTTTCTAATCTTGATCCCCAATGATAACTTATCCTCCCTCCAATAAAATCTGTGTAAACCCATATCATTATTAAACCTTGATGTATTATTTATAACCTAAATATATTCATAATAAAATCCAAATATATCATGATTCCTTTTGCCATTGAAATTTAGGTCCATAGAATACAAAATTTATACATGCATATAACAACATTATTTAATAACTCAAAAACATTGACTTATATTATATTTAACATCAAAAAATCCAAGATATAAACTATGTATGTACATAAATAATGAGGACAATAAAGAATAGTTATGGAAAAAGGAATAATAACATGAGTAATACAATAAATCATAGTATAGAGGCATATCAAGGTTAAATAAAATGGGTTAAATTAAAAATCATGATCATCGAAGCATTAAATAAGATGATAAAATCAATAAAATAACAGAATGTGGAAGAAACAAAAAATGAAATCATAAGAATATATCAAAGATAAATCTATGAAATCATAAAAAAATATTAATTGGATATCCTTTCGTGAACCATACATGTATCAGGTGAGATAAATTAATTACCTGACAAATTGGAGGGTTATATAATTATATGCTCACCTGTATCATTCATATCATGTATATTCATTTGTGTGCCACATTATCGATACAACACAGGAACATATTTAATCACTTTTAATCACAATATTACTTATTATTTGGTAAATAAATCAAATTTTCCATATTAAAGAAGGATAAGTATAAAGAATTGGGGTCAGTTGAGTTGAAATGGGGAAATTATTCACTACAAAAATGAAGGGCACGGAAAATAGTAGTATAATTTAAGCCACATAATGGGAGTACATAAAGTTCCATGGATGGGTTGAATGAGATTGAAATGTTGTGTGTCATTACATGAGAGCCATATATACTATAAAGGAATTTTAAAAAACACATTATAATATAAAAAATTGTAATACAAAATGGATTAGTACAATGAAAGTACATGAATTAAAAGAAGAGAAGATAGGGTACTACAATTAATGGGAACTTTTAAAAGACACGATGGAGACTATAAAGAGATTAATAAAATATTTTTAGGGGTTTAGATAAATATTGGTGGAGTAAAATAAAACTAAATGTATTTTTTGAGAAAATGTGTTGGACGATGGGTTTTATTTAGAGAAAAATAGTGGGAATTCCTTATTAATTTATAATTTTTTCATTTAGAATCTATA
Source organism: Viscum album (assembly GCA_963277665.1). NCBI lineage: Eukaryota > Viridiplantae > Streptophyta > Magnoliopsida > Santalales > Viscaceae > Viscum > Viscum album. The sequence goes on from OY728128.1 coordinate 603,378,604, forward strand.
TGATTAAACAAAACAAATAGAAAACATTACAATGGTTTTTTCCCATAATTTATTTCATATACGAGTGGTTTTAAATATTATAAAATTACAAATAATTGATCACCTGAAAATAATACCCTTATTGATGTGTTTGGGAGTCATGTTTATAAATACTTGATTTTAATAAATTTAAATATAATATAGTTTTGGAGGATTAAATATGTATTTTTAAATTAATAAATTAACATAAAAAACATAATTTTGACGAGGGAACATATTTTTGGTCATTTATTACCTTAATACTATGTGATAGATAGTTTTATAGAAATTCTTATTTCATAATTCATGCCATATATTTATACTTTATTTAATTTTTACCCAAAAAATCATCCGTCATCAAAAATTTTGAAAAATAATTATGTGGATAAACATAACATGATTTTTTTACTGAATTTTATTTAATAATACATGATATATGATAATTTATTCATTTGAATTAAAATTATCAATTATTTAAAAATTATGTTTTTTATGATCGTCATATTTTTTTGACCCGTATAATGTATGTTTTAGACTCTAATATATCATATTATCTTGCATATATATAATGAATTATGTAATATTATTTTTAAAAGATAACATTTATTTAAAAAAAATATTTGTCGATTTTTTGGTCCAATTCTTTTATATTCTAAAAGTTATTTTATTATAATATCAAAATATAATTTTAAACAACTAATGTAACATTATAAAAAAGGAATTGGATAAAAATAATCATTATTTCTTAAAAAAGGAAAATAAATATGTCATAATAATATAGTCTAGATATATAACCATATATTACACAATTATACACTATATGGGTAATATATGTGATTCTGGGAAATTCATGGAATAATTTATAGAACATGGATTCGATCGTGATCTCAATAATACTTAACTTATTCAATAAATAGTATCATATGTGATTTATTTATTAGATTTCATCTTATTCTTAGTGAGGGAAAACTCGTAGTGATTCCATCACTATCAAAATATCTATTTATAAGGACCCAAACTTAAACATTAGATAATATTGAATTGAGTTAATAATTCACTGTTAGTATCTTTTCAAGTTTAGAGCTTTAGAGAATTAGGTCATAACATATACATAAGAATGTAAATATTACATACAAACACTTCTTCTCATTATCAATTTTTGTATAAAATAAAAACTCTTCAAAAAAAGAGCCATGTCTACTTCCATATTTTAGACATCATCATTTCTCCTTGATCCCATCATTGGCCCTATTTATATTTAAGTCTAGTGAAAAAAATTTCAAAAAAAATTGGGACGAGCATAAAAAGCTCAATAAGGTATACACAAAGAACAAAAACTGCTAGTTTTTCAAAACAACTTGCAAACCATGAATACTTTATCATTAATAACAATTTTCACAATTATGAAGTAGAAAATACTCTTCACTAAATAAAAGATCATCACTTACCCTTTTGTAACCAAAATATTACCATAAAACCAATAGAATCAACACATAACATATAAAGGTAACTTGAGACATAAACATACTTAAATGGAATAACCATAGAGACGACTTCCACTCATATCACTAAATAGAATATCCATATGGCCGACTTCGATAGCCTATAAATGGGAGGTTATAACATAACCAACATTCCTATTTTGTCATGACACCACCCATAATTATCATTATCACATAACCAACCGTAAAATTATCATGTACAATTATAATATCATAACACATAAAATATAGAAAATATAAAATTTTCACTAATAACATTACATTTTCAATCAAAAGAAATAATTTCAGTAGATTGAAATAATAAATCCATTTCCAATACAATTTTCAATACCAAAACACAGAAAAACATAATATGGGATTTCGTTTCCCTCTAAAAACATTAAGGCATATAGAAGAAGCCAGATAACAATTTCTGTGACGGAGAGGTCATTGTCGTTGCAAATGTTAAAAACATTCCTTCTGATATTTAGAAAAAAACTACTTTGAAAAATTATTCCATTTTAATCAAATGAAAATTCAAAGGGGTTTATTATATACCGTATATATTAAAGACGTGTATATTATCAAAACATTCCTCAATGAAAGGAAATTGAGACGAAGTCCCTTACCTCATGCTCGAGTTGACATGTTCTTTAATTAATTTCCTGAATAATAAATAGAAGTTAATTTATAATTTCTTTTGATCCTTTTTCATGTTTATTAATTTTTTATATATCTTATTACCTTTATATAACAATTAGTTAATTATTTGAGTTCATATTAGACATTTTGTTGATGTTAAGAACATTAGTTAAAAATGAACTTGTTATAATTATAAGTTTTCCATGTAGTCGAAATTCCAATATATATAGAATGATATTCATGATTTATATATCATATATATCATGTATATAAGTATTTACAACAATCCATATCATATGAATATATGAAAATGAAATGCACTATTCATGGAGATGATAAGTCGTACGTTCACATGAATGCTACTTCCATTTCATTTTTTTCATTTTACAAGGAATTATAAAGAAATGATACATAGGTATATTATTATTCTAGTATAAAATAATATTTTATATACATTAAATAAGTTCATTAACATCATCCTTTATACGTTCCATGTATGGTATGAATGATTCATATCACTTTGTGGGGGTAGTAGTCCACATATCCTCAAATGAAATTATCATATATATACAACATAAAAAAGAATAAAGGAATATTATAAAAGAGATTTAACGAATCATATAGATAAAATAAATATCATAAATATCATATAAAATTATAGTTCCATCATAATGGCCACCATAAGATTTGGTAGGAGGAGATTGAACAATCATCATTTCGTGTGGCAGTAGTTCACCATGCACAGAAACATTATGTTCTATTCCTAGTAGATAGAGGTGAGTTTATGTGTAGTTCAAATAATTCTTATAAAAAACAACATATTATATTGAGGATACTATTTTTGTTATTTAAAAAAGAATAAAAGCATCATAGTAAGTGAATATGTAAAATAAAATAAGGGAACTTGGGGGAAGATGTTACCTTTAAATCAGGTAACTCCCTTTGGTTTTTACCAAAATGATTTCTTGATGTGATTTATGCCTATGTTAAGGCTTCTAAGGGGAATAGATGGATGTTTATGGATTATTGTAGGATTGTTTGGATGATAAAAGGTTCTTGAGAGGTGTGTGTAACGGGTTAGATGTGGTCTCATTTTAAAAGAGGGAGGATGGGCTCTTTAAGAATGTTTGAAAATATTATTTTTTATAAACTAATTTTAGGTTTCAGAAGGTAAATAACTTATTTAATTCAAAGATAATGTGAATATAAGTCTAAATAAAATCATCCAATAATAATTGGACAATTTTTGGATAATTTTTAATCCTTATAATTTTTATGTAACCCTTTGTTAACTTATTTAACCTTTTCCATGTTCTCTTTCATATTCATACTATATTGTTAATATAGTTACCATAAGATTCTAATAGAACCAAGAGTGATTCATTAATGACATTATCAACCTTATTTAATTAATTTTTATAAATATTATATTTCTTGGTAAATTATATCATATAATAAAATATTACTTTATTTAAATACGAATTTATGTCAATTTAAATAATATTCATATAAAGACTTTTAAAAAATCTATAACTACTTTATTATTTCGAAAAATCCTCATTAATACAATGATAAAATGTCATAAGCATCCCTAAAATTCTAGGATTTCATAAAAAGTTTAAAAATAAATGTATTTTAACAAATATAATCTCATTTATTTAAAACCATCATTAATGAGGTAATAATTATATCATAATTGTGTCAAAAACAAAAAATTTTATTTGATGTCTAAAAGTTATAAATAATATACCATGATGTAGGAAATAATTTTTTTAAAGGAATATTTATAGTCGAAGATATCTCTTATATTAACTCATATAAGATTATTTAATATCATTATAATAATATTTGTATTCACTTATTTACCAGATTTACCTTTTAACCATGGTAAATAAAATACTTACTGAAGTAAATATTCATAATGTATAAAAATTAAATTTACCTATTTACACAATTTTTACCTCCTGATTCCAAATATGACACTATTTTTTCCAATGAATGTCACAAAATTTGTAGAAATTAATTTAAAATTAATTCCCATTGTCAAAACAAAAAGCCTGTTTTTATTAAATAATAACAATTATAAGATTGACAGTTGTTTACGTTCAATATCAAAGTGAAATTACTTCCAATGAGACAAATTGGATTATATGGTAAAAATATAATCTAATAAAACTATATACCAAATTAAAATTATAATCTAGCTTTATAAATAAATTATATTAAAATGCGGGTTTGAATTAAAATATAGTATTTTCACTTTTCATTAAAAAATGAACTTTTTTAGAAAAATACAAAATTTTTACCCAAAGTAATTTTTGATATCCTACTTATAAATAACAATATTATTTTGACAAATAGAAAATATTAAAGTGAAAAAAACTAGATTCAAAAAGGGTTTTCCCTCAAAATGTGGTAAAGAACTTTTAAATAATATTAGAGTAATTTTGCTTGAAATTAGATTATTTTTTATTTTAAGAGTCTAAATTTTTTTGGATAAATGTAAAAACATTTTACACACATGTATAATCATATTATAGTAAGATCTATTCATTCCATCCATTACCATGGCTAGGGGTTAAGTACAATTTAAAATAATAATATTATATTAATAGTTTTTAGAATAACTCAACAATGTCTGCAACAGATGTTTTCAAAGAACCCCATTGTTTCATATATGGTATGCAGTCAAACATTGCATACTTTTTAAATAAAATTAATATTTAATTCACAAATATTAATAAATATGAAAATTTCATATTCTTTATTTACATGGGACGTAAGACTATTAAATTGGATTCATAGGATATAATCCTACTGTTATAGTCTATTACTCCATCCATATGTGAAAATTGGAATTTATCAAAACCATCAATATATAAAAATTATATATTCAACAATATAATATATTATTACCAGCAGACTAGCTTCATGACAACGACTTATATCCTCCATGATATATTTTACAATTATTCTAAAATAAGAAAATTAGTGTATGTTTTTATAACCTAAATACATTAATAATTCTTTTATTAATTCATAATGAAAATTTAAATTATAAACATTTGAGTTATTATAGTGAACGACATCCAATGATTTTCTTCGCATTTCATACATTCCCAAAAAACAGTCTATAAAATCATTAATGCACTTAATGGAATTTTTGGAATCTTCTGAGTAATAATAAAAATTAGGAACAACCCTTAATGTTATGAATGTACAACATCAGTTATATTCTATAATTCAAGATACATTCTTCTCTGAACACTTCAATCAATTCATCCCATATATTTTAGACATAAATGAAACTATGTAAAGCAAATATGTTCCTCATATCAGAAATGAAATATTCTCCCAGCTATTAAGATGCCATCCTTATAATATATTAGAATAGTAGTGATTTGGAAGATTTCCATCCATTTCTACATTATATCATCCTCACACGCCCATTTATCTGCTTATGGGTTATTATGATTGAACAATACCTTAACCAAATGATTATATTTTCCACATAGGAATTTTAAATGTTTCTCTAAGATAAGAAACATAATATAAAAAAAATTAGCAACATTTTAGTATCACCAAGACCCCATTAAATTATATGACTACATTTATCCTTGTATTTCTTCAAGTGTGATACATGAGTTTAAAATTAAATAAATTGAATAATAGTGGTGAATTAAACTGATATGGAATATCAACAATTCATTCGAGTATATCAAATGGTCCAACATATCTAGGAGAAAAAATAGATTGAAAAATTAATGAAAGATATCCATGTCATGGAGAGAATTATAGGACTACATCAACTCCCAACATTGAAGGAAAAAGGGTGATAATGATTATATACATAAGATTTATAAAAACATTGGGACCAAATCAGTATTTTCATCATAATATAATCTATCTTAGTGATTTCATGAAATTGGGTATGTCCTAATAGTGATGTGTCATATATTTATTCCTATTGAAGTACATATTAACCTTACAAATTGTATAATGTACCAAATAGAGACAATTATATTAGGCCCTAATAACTATTAAGAAACCTCTGGTGAGAAAAAATAAACCTCCAAGGAGCCTACGAAATCCAAAAAAATGAATAAGCTTATAAAATTGGGTTAAAATTGTAACACCATCTGATTTTGTGATATATAAAATATTAAATATATTTCAACTTTTTTATATTTTATGATACATGAAACACTGAGTTTAGCTTATGTTACATGAAATACAATGTTCAATTCTGATTTTTAATCAAACATGACATATTATTTAATTATTATTATTTAATTTGATCATTGACAACTATACGTTATAATGGAATAAATGAAACATATTAATAATAAAATTTTTTCACATGTTTATATAATTAATTATCCGCTGACTAATAAAATTTGAAGGAAAATAAAACCCTCTTAAAATAAATGGGAAATATTTTTGAAAACATATTTTTATTCTCAAATCTATGATTTATATCAATAATTTTCCCAGTTAATATTTTTTAATTAATTTACTATATAATATACATTATATATTATAAAAATTTATTTTTTCACTAACCATATATTTTTTATAGAAAATTGATAATATTAAATCAAATTTTATGCTTAAAATGCAAATTTTAATAAAAACTAGTTTTGACAACATTTTTATTGAACAATTTTTTAAAAAATAAATTTTTTCATCACTAGTAATATGAATTTTAATAAAGAATAAATTGTTTTAAAATTAATATAATACTTATCTGAGGGTGTTTTTTGTTTCTAAAAAGTTTAATTTTCTGATGAATAATAAAAAATACTGTTTTTTAATTTAAAACTACATTTTTTGTTAAATAGTTTATCAAGATAAATTATATTAATAATTTAATTTAATGATAAATTATTTCAATAATAAATACATTAATCCAATGTATGTAATTGGAATCAATTTAATCATGAATTTTTAATAAAAAAATTGTAAAATTACTAAATTTTCTCTTAAAAAATGATTTTTCATTGCATCTTTGAGGTTAATTTTTAATTAAAATTTCCAATTAATTGAATGGAATTTGGAAATATTGATTAAATATTTTTAATCTAAATATATTATAATTTATAATAACTTCAAATTAATTTCTCACAAAATATAACAGTGATTGTAGGAAAAATTAATTATCGTGGTCAATGTAAAAATGGTTTTACGGAGGGGTCAAACATAAATGGTAGGGGTAAAAATAACTTATAAACTAGTATAAATAGTATTTTATAGACATATTTCAATAATTACACTAATAATGTTATATAATGGTAAAATTTTGACTATTTTGACAGATGAAAATGTGGGAGAACATAATTATTTTTAAAAATAAAATGTGTTTCCACTACTTCATTTTTAAATAGCCACCTCTATCCTTACTTCTTCATACTAAAAAACCAATTTTTATTGAAACATTAATTCCCAAATAACTTCTCAACAATTCTAACCTTATTCTATATGCCTTATAGTGGGATTAAATTCATCCAATGAATGATTTACTGAAAATATAATTAGAATAGATGAAGAAGAGGCAATGTTCTTCAACGTGCATCCTTATATTATTTCATTCTAAAATAACTCCAATTATTATTATAAAATGATTATTAATTACAATAATTATATTGCATACAGTTTGAGGTTTTCATGTATGGTGAATGACTTACAACCATCACTACCTCTATAAAATTGGTTATGAAATCATTGATCAAGAATACAGTGGACTAACATCATATGAACCAATGTCGTTAGTTTCTACATTACCACCTATCATGGTTGGAAAAAATAATATAATTATATTTTATATATTATATAACTAATATTTGTGAATTTATTTTGGTTTTTAATTATTATACCGCACATATCATCATATACTCCATTTTATGGGAATCCCAAACCATTTTTCATGTGTACTATGGACTATAGCCTTATGAAGCGATCTGATTCATTAAAGATTTAAATATTATTTATTGTAGATTTGTTTAATGATATATTTCTTTATATATATGACCTATAAATTATTTTTTACTTATAATATATATCATTTAATTTTCATTCTTTAAATTCAAATAGAATATGTTAATAACATTCTTTCACACGTAAGACCAACCATCTCAATGAATGATGTCTTTAATTTTCTACAAAAAATTATAGATTATTATAAATAATTATATACTAAATATATATTTTATTTATATTAGGGATATAATTTTAGATATTATAGAACCTTGATTAATGTAGGAGGGCCAAATATATAATATATCAAGACATATATGTAAAATAATGCAGTGATTACATAAAATATAACTTTGACATGTAAAGGTTACCAAAAACATGAATAAAAATCATATGATATAATAAATTTAAGATATATATGAATATAGTTAATAAATAGAGTATTAATAATTTTATATTTATTATACCAGATGTAGGGATGAGTATAATTGATTTCACAATATAAGGTAAAGGATTTCCATGACACCTCTATTTTCTTTTGTTACACTGGCCATATTCACCTCATATTTCTTTAATGTATTTTGTATAAATCCTAGGATTTTACTTTATATTAATTTTCATGATTTTTTACATATCCATTTTAGGACCTATACTTCATGGTGATTACAGTTCAAATGTTATTAAATCTAAAATGGATTTTTGTTATAATTTTAGTTCTTTATGACATAAGTTATGTTATGTGATTGTCAAATTATATATGGTGTATATACTTCTCTTGAAATTATAAAACACAAAAATCCATATTTTCATAATAATAATTGTATAAATTAATTTTATTCTTTTATGGTGTTTATATTTAAATTTTTCCATATTTGTAATGAATTTATGCTTCAGTCTTTTCATTTTTTCAGATTGTTTATGAATGTGTTTATCAATGATAAAATATTATGAAATATTATTATAAAAAATAATTAATTTTTCTCTCCTCTGGTTATGTCATCAGAATAAATTTTTTCCCTTTTAGCTTCCTTTGTTTATGTATTCAGGAGTTTAAAAGTATAGTTTTTATAATAAATAGGCTCCTTTGTCTGGAATCTATTTTCATCCAAAACAATATTTTCATAAAATGTTTCATTATTATCATGTTATTTTAATAAGGATATATTTACTATTTATGATATTTTAAAAAATATATTTAATGGAATATTGATGTCTTTTAAAAAAAAATTGTCGTTTTCCTTGTAATGAAAAGGTGAAAAGTATCTCTTCTTTTAGTCGCAACAACTTTAACAATATTTCCTTCTATCATGATATCTAAATGATTTCAAGCCTATGTTACATGTTTTTAATTTTTTTCAATGAATTTATATTCCTTTATATTATTGAAATTTTAATATTTTATATAATTAATTTAAAAATAAAAAATAATTAGCAAGTGTTTTATATATTAAAAAACTATTTTATCAAAGTGGAAAGGATAATTTTCCTCCATAAATATTTTAAATTATTTTTAAATGATTCTATAAGATTTTTTCAATGTCATTTTCTATTAAAAGGATTTTCATAATGTTTTTTGTTGATTTTAAATGGAAATATATTTTCCTCAATGATATGTTCTGCATAGAACATCAAAATTATTTTCCATCTCTATTGACATTCAATAAGGTTACTTATTATTTATATGGGATATGATCCAATGATTCCATTCTTACTCTTCCTCTGAATAGTTTATTTTTATGATGAATGATGTTTACAAAACTCATTACTCTTCCATGGGTGATGCAATGATATACTTATTATGATATAAGCTTTATTTTTCAAGGATTAAAATTTGATGAAATGCAGAAATGATTGTGATACTTATTTATTTTACATATATTATGTTATGATGAAATGTTTATCAAACCCAATTTACTTCATGGGTTATGTTATAATGAATGTTTTATGATCTTTTAGAACACATATTTATGATTTTTTTTATGTTAGGGAAGTTTTTATAACAATATATGGTTGTTATGATTTAACCAATGATGAGTGGGACCTAAATCGCCCATCAATGAAATGGTTAAATATTTATATCTCATGAGATTTATAGGAGAAAATGTGGAGGGAACCCGATTCAGTAAGACATGACTGGAATGGGATGTGAACATAGTTTGGTATGGGACTTTGTCTATTATGATGGTTTTGTGAGTGAATTATGATTACAATGAGGGTATTGTATGTGAACCGATTCTAAAATTATATCCATGGAGTGATCCTTGTATTATGTGTAATTGAGTTTTTATTATTATGTGAATTCTATAAATCAATGTCTTATGACAATGATATGATATCATAACTCATGTTCTTTGATATCATTATGAATCATGTAACATTAAATCTCAATATTTATACCGTGACATAATATTATAAACTTTTTTATGAGGTGTATGGTTTTCATGTGTAATGTTATTGTCTTCTAACCCTTATGTTTATGTTATGCCTACGTATCTCAATTTTTTACCCTTACTGAGAATCTAGGATCACATTTTCTTATCATACATTTACATGTTTATGAAGAATGGTATCATATTGGATCTATATATGTGGAGTACTAATTCTGAAGTTTGTTTTGAAAATATTTGAATATCATTCAAAAGATTATATGGTTTGTTCAAATTATTTGAATACATTGAACTATTATGGTACTCAGGAAGGTGTTTATTTTTTATTTTCAATATTCATCATAAAATATGTAGTATACATGTATTAGACTCATCTTTAATTATATATGTCTTTAATTCACATGGAACATCTATTTTATTATGATTCCACATGCTCGGAGTAAACTATTTAGTAAAAGATTCAATAAATAATCCACAAAATCGAGTGGTAAATTGAGGATGTTGGTTAGAGAAGATCAAAACAGTTATCGATTTTAGTCACACCATAATCACATATATTTGATCCATAATCAAAATATTTCCAGTTAAAGAAATGAATATTTTGATAGCAATATTCACCAATTTTCATGTGGACATGTAAAAGGATTATGAAATTCCAACTTCTTGTAAAAAATCATCCTTGGCCTATTGATAAAGGATGCATTTAGTTACATAATCATTCAATATTCATTTCATACCTACTAAAGGAAAACATATTATCATATACTTGTACCTAATTTTTATTCCCATATGATTCATCAATATAGTATAGGGATAATCATAAATAGATTTTTCTCAACCAAATATCTAAACCAATATGTTATCTTAAAAATGATACATCATGTTTGTATTGTTTTTCTATCCATCAAGGATATCACAACCATTATGTTTTTTCCTAATTGTAAAGAAATTATGATCTAATCATTTATAATCATTCAATTTACCATCCTAAAAATAAATAATATTCATAGTAATGTAGAAAATATTTCATTCGTCTATTTAAAATCAATATATATATCTATAATTAAAGTCATCAACTTCTACGAATTATGATATTTTCTATCATGTAGTTTATAAGATTTATTGATTATAGAATCATCCCATGAATTTAAATTTCCTAATGTATAAATCAATTTAATTATTAATATATTGATATATTCAATCAATTATCTATTTATAATGTTCAATACATTATTTGAAATTCCGTGTCTCAAGTTTTTATGATTTATAAGCGCTGTGACCTTCTCACCAAAGTGATTATGAATCAATTTTATTGAAATCATGCTCAATTGTAATTAGTGATATGTCTTCAATGTATGTTGTGAATATGTTTTATAAGGATTTTTTTGATCTAAATCAATATTTTTTTAAATAATTGGTTTCGTAGTTTTATTTCACAGTTGAAATCTGATTTATAGAGTTGATAATATCATGAATCTTGTCTGATTATTTTGTTATTACTTGTTGGGATTATATATTACCATGACATCAGAAATATATTTTAATTTATATTATCATGAAAATATTTATGAACCATGAAAATTAGACAATCCACTTGATTAGAAAAACGTTGAGTTTATTGTGTGTACAGTCTAATATTTGGGACACATAGATACACCTACTCTCATTTAGGATGTTGAGATTAAACCCAAGAGATACTATGGTAGATATCATTCATAGGACATTATTAATCTAAAAAATCATTATTTAATGGGAATACCCTTCCAAAAGATAGATAGGATGGTTAATGATTTTTGATATGGATATTTATTTTTTGGAGATTCTAGATTAGGAAAAGGTGAAATGTGTCACCATAAAATATAATGCTCTTAATAGAATATGTGGTGATTCTATTTTCAAGGTTGTACAACAGGATTGATTGGAGAAGAAATATTTTATTTCTATTTTAATCAATTATTTCTATCTATAATTAATGGTGATGTCTTTGTTGGTGGAGTTCTATAAACTCTAGAAAGGTGATTAAATTAAGATTAAATGCAATATTCCCCATATAAATCTTGTTTATTTTTCACATGATGTAGTATCAAATGAGAAGTTGAAAAATCAATGGATTGGTATGGGTATTCATTTTGATATATGATATCAAATTTCTCTATAAAATCTCATCCTGTATAATGATATTATTTTTAAATATTTGATAGAAAAACATGACATTCCCATTATGTATATTTTAATGAGAGTTTCTCTTACACTTAGGGGAAGCTTGAGCAGTTTTTCTAAATGGATGAGTTTGTGAGATGACCCACATAATAGAAAAAAAATTGGTGTATCCTAGAAGAAGACTTATTTAATATCATTTGTTGTGTATCACAATGGACCACTTACTTGATTTTAATGCGGAAATGATGAGCCTAAAAGTTAGTTTACCTAATGACATCTAATATCTATTACTCATGTAAACTCTTAGGTCAGTTATAGAGTATTTTCATATCTTTACCAATCCATAAAGTTGTATGGGAATGACACTACCTAGTGTCTCTACAGTTCCTCAAGATTCTTCATGAAAAAGGGGGTTCCAACAATAAACATCAATATAGAATTTGGCTCATGAAGTGTATGAATCTCTACCAGAAGATGTTGTATATCCTATTAACATGAGATGTACAACACCCATTGCATCATCTATAGTGACTACATTATATGATACTGGTGAATCTCAATTCATTGTATCTTCCCATATCATGGAACAAATGAACCTTCATATAGATATAATTCCATAAATTTTGTATATTCCAATGCCTCTCTATAAAAAGAAAAAGAAGCATCTATAATGCCACTAATGTGATTTATCATTACCATAAGTCAATCTGAAATTGGAGATTTTGGTTTTTTATATAAAACCTATTGACTTCATTCATAGTATATGTTAGTTTATTACATAGAAATCCCATATTGGCTATAATATGGAGTATCTTTTTTTATTTCCACTGATTGGGTGAGTCATATTTTTTTAGGGAGAATGAGACACAAGGAAATGTCCTTATATGCATACTATTATATAGTTTGGTAGGATAATATCCATGATTACCTTTGAACTAGATAAGAAATATTTAAGAGTTGATCTACTAACCATAAAGATGAGATTCCTAATGTGTTTCCATAACACTATTATGATTTTCCTCTATGAATAGAGGTGAATCTTACTATAAAATTAGTACTAGGTACATATCCTATTTCTATTCACCCTTATAATATTGTTCTAGTTGAACTGAAGCAGTTGAATACATAGATGAATTTTTTTCCAAGGCCATCATTCATCCCAATGTGACTTTTTGGGAAGCACTAGTGCCTTTTCCATTGAAAGATGAAATAAAACCTCTCATATGTGTCGACTATCAAAAGATAAGTTATGCTATATTCAAGAATAAGTATAAAGTTTCCATGTTTTTTATTTTTTTATCACGATTAAATGGGTAGATTGGATATCAAATATTTATTATTAGTTAGGCTTTCACTGACTAATGTTTAATGATTCAAATATCGATAACACCGTGTTTTGTGAATTTAATGGAGAGTATCAGTTAATTATTATGAGTTTTGTTCTATCCGGTGATTCTTAAATGATTATTTTACTGATTAATATGATTTTACCTCAGAAAATTAAATTATTTTTTGTTGTATTCTTTAAATGAAAAATTATTCCTCTCTAAAAATTTGTAGGATCATATACATCACATGATTGTTATTATTGAGATTTTGAGAGATCAAAAAAACTATTAATGAATATCAAAATATAGTTTCTAGGTGATAGAGTTAATTTCATTAGGAATCATTTTTTAAAATATGGAATTTTAATTGATTATATGAAGGTGAAATCAGTTTTGGCTTGGTAGGAACCATGGAATGTCATTGGTATTTGGATATTCATTTTTTATCTTTTTATTAAAATAATTTCATGTAGGAATTTTAAATTTTGGATTCTTTTTAACCCATATCACTTGTATTGAGGTGAATTTTTATTAGGATGAAAAATTTTAGAGTTCATTTTATTTTGATCATTCCTATGAATCTAGTTCTATTGTTGAATATTTTGGAATATTAACTTTGATATGTGATATTATATGATTAATCAGGTCTATAATTGGGATATATCATCATCAAAGGGGATCACATTTATTCTTGTGGTTTTTAGTTTCTTTGGATAAATGTGAATATCCACGCCACGCATTATCTAAAACTCATAGCAGTGATGCATGCTATGATGAGGTCACAACAATACTATTTAAAATAATATTTTAATTACTACATATATTATATAATATTGAGTTATATATTATTGAATGAAACCTGAATATTCAGAAGTGATGATGGGTTGATCCTGTGAAATCTATTGATTATATAATTGGTAACACCCTTGGTAAATGGAATTTCATCATTTATTGTTTAATAAACAAGAATCTATCATAAATAATAAATGACTGTTTTATGGAGTGTATTCAAATAGATCTCATGGATTATTTATATTTTGGAGTTCAAGAGGATGATAAAATATATGGTTTTATGAGTGTTATATTAATATCCTATATTTTATGGATGATTCCCTTGGAACATCATCTTTAAGATGAGTTTAATATAATTAGGGATTTATTATATAGTTTGGAGTTAAATAGTTAGTGGTCTCTAACTGTAGAGGGTATCCTATTCTCTAGGTGATGGTATTTAATTCTTTTTTTCTATTAGGCATGATGTGATGAGGAATTTCTATATTTCATTGTGTATGGTATTCCAGAAACCATGATTATGTTTTATGATATGGGGTAACATATCTGGGGACCATATATGAGACCTGAAATTTCTTATCCTATTTCCTATTTTTATAATTTTCAAATAATTATGTTTGAGCATCAAGAAATTTTTTTCTTACTTCAGGCCCTTACAGTTATGACATGGAAGTGGCAGGAGATAATAATTGGTATTATTATTGGGTTTGAATATAAAAAAGAGTTAAATAATGTGATATATGTAGTGAATGATCATCTTACCATATCGACTAACATTATTCCCATTTGATTTGTTAATAATGATAATAACATGGAATATGTGAATGTGAATCCAATAATCTAATTCATGGTGTTTTCTCTTCCATATATTTTTTATAAGGATGTAAAATTAACTTCTCTTTATTGTCGAGGCCTCCGAAAGATGATAATATCCAATGTATAGATAATCAAGGCATAAAATCCCTATATGATGGAAAACATAATGGTCTATAAAAATTAATAATGACATCCTATGATCTCTTGAACATGTATTTGGAGGAAATTGACATAGAAATATTTGACTAGATAATTTTTCTTATAATAGTAATTACCATTCATCCATTAAGATAGTACCATTATATGCCTTATATGGATATCTATGTAAATCATCTCTCTGTTGGTCAACGATCAGGGAATATTCGATGGTTAAACCTTATTTGTTCCTTGAAATGAAAAAAGAATTAATTGATTCTTCAATATAAGGCAATGAAACCAATAAATTATAAACAATTGATTTCCATGGTCATCTCCTTACGGTGTTCTCAATTTGAGACAACATGTTTTTCAATATATCAACTATTATAGGTCACAAATGTCAAAGAAAATAAGTAACATTAGAATAAAATTAAATTAAATATATGTGGTTATTGGGTATTTTAGGAATGTGGAATACCATTTAGATTTTCCTCCTCAGATGAAATCAATCCAGGAAGTGTTCCTTGTATCGAACTAAAAATGTATCTCTTAGATTAGTCCTAGGAATTGTTTTAAGAGGACCATGATGGGGATCCTGATTTATTCATGATGATTATTCACTTCAAATTTTTTGACCCTTATACAAATGGTCATCAGTAGATATCCACACCAATAGATAGGGTGTTAAAAAATAATTTTTCATATTCACATGACATGTGGGAGCATGAGAATTTTATTTGAGGTTAATTTTCACATAAATTTACTAAAAAACATTGTTGATAATTTTTGGAAGAAATACATTATGAATAATAGAATCATTGCATCTTTATAATCTCTATCTAGTATATACAATAATATTTTCTACCACATATTCATGTTATCTTATATTTGGATTATGAAATTTGAAAATTTTTAGATGGTTTTGGCCCCATTAACATTTGCGACACTATTTGGGTAAACAATGAAGGCAACCATGGATTTAATTCATCTTTTGTTTAAATAATTAGGAAGGGTGCATGGTTAGGTACATGGTTAGTACAAACTATTTGACTGATCCCTCAAACCATATAAGTAAATATTTTGGGGTTATTCATATTTATCATAGTGTTTGTTAATTCATATGTCCAAACATTTTATCACATCTAGTATCCACAAAGAGGGATCTTGGTTGGTTCATGATTCTCCACCCCATGCTTCCAAACCATGTGATGTGAATTTAAAATTACAAATTTAAATTTTATGAAATGATACCTACCTGAATATATAGATTATTAATCCAACAGAAAGGGATATTGATAGAGGTGAATCTTATTAGATAATATTTTTCTGATTTCATGGATCTGATTATTAATTTTTATTGATTTTATGTCATGTTTAGATATTCAAATGTAATTATTCATTTCTATCAATCTTCATTTCCATCCATGATCAACCATTATTGCCCAAAAAATCATATACTGGGGATATTTATGATAGATCAATGATTTCTTTCTTTATATAATTGGAAATATTATATATTTTTAATGGAATTGATAATTTTTCCCAGATTTTCATTTTTCATTATGTGTTTGACATGAATCGTTAATTAATATGATCTCTCTCTCTATTTACCTTTTTTAGGATATATTATAATTTATATTATTATGTGAGAATTTTTATTTTAAGATTATCCTTTGATAATTTTACTTGTATGCCCTCATTTAGTGGATCTTATATGGCTGTTATTGATTTTTATTGAGGTAGGTACATTTCTAAAGTAATCTATAAAAATTCGAACCGTTGATGCCTGTTTAATTTAAAATTTTATTCCAACTGATACATGATTCTTGAATTGAGTTTCTTAATTAATTATTTGAAATTGAATGGTTTTCATGATAAGAAAACATAGAAAATGGAATTATAAATTATGTTTTATCTCAAGATATATGATCTTGAATTGCAATGAATGATTTGGAGAATGATTTTGGTGATACAAAAAGGCATGAAGTGTTTTATGATATGAAATGAAATTATTTAAAATGAAAGGCTTGTGGTTTTTATTAAACCATGTTTTTGTTGGGGTTCAAAATAAAATTCATATTTTGAAACATGAACAGAGGGTTTTTTGAAATGATTATTTATAATGATTTACTGATATCATTATAATACCTTATAGGATATAATTATTTTATATGAAATGGGATTATGAGTTTTTAGTGCATAATATAATTCATTGGTCATGTATTAGATCTATTTTTAAATGATTAATGATGTCGATGGACAAAAAATATTTCAAATCATGGGAGTTTATTCATTAAAATTCTGTCGTAATCCCCAGGATAGGTATCTATAGAGT
Organism: Viscum album; assembly: GCA_963277665.1. Classification (NCBI taxonomy): domain Eukaryota; kingdom Viridiplantae; phylum Streptophyta; class Magnoliopsida; order Santalales; family Viscaceae; genus Viscum; species Viscum album. Next base: position 603,396,674 of record OY728128.1, read on the forward strand.
TTTTTTACACTCAAAGATATACAACTATGATATATGTGAGAATTAATATAATAATATACCCCTACGATAGATAAAAAAGTTATTAACATTTGAATTGATTAATCATTTCATAGATTTATTGAAATTTTTATTCTTTCATAATTTCATTAAAGTGATTCAATCATGTGTAACTTGAAAATGATTTAGTGGAATTCATACATTGACGAAATGTACAATCATACATATTTCATTCTAGACATTGAAATGTATTGTGAAGATTTTTTTGCGGAAAATAATGAAAATATTTCCATGGAACGTTTTAGTTAAAATTGAAGTGTGTTATTTTTATAGTCATATATCTATTGTAAAATGCTTATTGAGATCATACCGTGATTTTATACTCACAACCCACCATTGTCTACAAGTTTCTATTGATATTCTTGTTACATGATCTAGAAAATTAAAGAAATCTCTTGGAGGTAGTGGATAATATGGATTTTAGGGACCATGGAATTTATAAGAAACAAGTGTATCTTATGAACAACTTATTTCATAGAGTTATCTATTACTGATGTCTATATTTTTTATCTAACAATTTTGTTTGATATATTTATGTTGAGACTTCTTTCATTCCACATCTTATTTTTTCACTCTTATAGAGTATTTTCTATACAAAATTTTCATCATTTATCTCCATTGAATTTGAATTTTTAATTATAATTATTGTGAAATAAGTCCCTCTTGATTGTTTTATATCCCAAGAACTTTTACTGTCCTCCCATAGATTGTGAAATCCATTCAATCCATGTCAAAACATATTTAAGTACAGTTTACATGGGTTTTTTGAAAAGGTTCATGAGATATGTTCCCTTTAAATCCCACATCTCATTCCCTAAAATACCACATTGGAAACATCATTGATTGTTACTATGGGGTAGAGTAATGTTATACTACATAGTATGTTGTTTACATGTTAAAGTACCTCCCTATATTTTGGTTTATCTCTTTAGATTTACCTTATCATTAGATTTCATAACTAAATCCATGTTGATTACTATCCTTAATCTAGTAGTATTCTAAGTAATATAACATTTTCCTATCCATATATGTTATGCATGTCCATATAATCATTATCATGGAGAAAAATTATCGTAGAATGAATTTATAGGTGTATTATAGTGTTAAATGTAGTATTTTTCTTGAAATTTCTTATATCCACATACGTAGAAAAATGAACAATGATTATAAGAATAGATTAACCATCCATCACTGATTGATTTTATTTTATAAATATAAATAAATTCCTTATTCTAGAAATTCTGAAGGTGTGTATGTATAATTTAAAATTTAAAAATTGTTAGATTAACTCTAATATTGAATCCTATTTGTGTTTATTTTGAAAAGATACATCCCATCATTGACTTGAAAGTCCATACAATATTTATTCAACCATGATCATATTTTTATCAGTCAATTTTCCTAGGATATAAATGTCTAGATCCATTTTATTAATCCATGCCATTTTATTTTTAGGTTATGAATCAATCTAATACATTTTTGGTGTAATTTTTTAAACTTCTTATTTTCTAGGTGTGGGACTTGGAACATAATTTCTATTTCCATTAAAAACTACATGAGATGTATGGGAAATGATTTGAAATAGTAGTTTGGTAAATTATGGTTCATGTGAAACGACATTCGTTATGGCCATATATGAAATGTTTTTAGATCATTTAACTAGTTATTTTATTTTATAATTAGAAAAAACACCACTTAGTTCCAATATAACAAGTAACATAAGTGATTCAGATAATCAAAATCATCGAAAATAGTAATAATAATTATAAAACATTCATTGATTCCTCAATATTGACATGAGAAATATAGTCCTAGTGGGGTGTCAAAATATTAAAGCATTTTTTATGTGGCCCAAATTTTTTTTACTCACTAAATTACACATGTAATATAAACATAAACCCCTTATCCAATCCCAAAAAAGAATCTTCCACTGTAATATGAACTCACTAAATTCCATGTGTATTGAAAGGTCACACGCTTGTTCTTATCTTCAAATAAATTAATATTAATTTTTCTTTTAAAAATCATTCTTCGGTTAAATTAAGAGAAAAATTATAAAACATTTAATACAAATATATTTTTTAAATGGTTCAAAATGACCACATTCAAGTAATTAAAAATGTGGATCACAAAAGAAATCACCATGTTTTTCCTTAAAAATGAAGGAAAACAATAAATGTAAAAATATTCATTCATGTTCATGAAATAGTAGATAAATTGGAGGAGTTTCCAACTAGATAAATGATATCGTTACATACAATTGATCATAACATGATCTAGCTAATCCAGATATCTAATATCATCCCTGTTATGAATTGAAAATTTTCCTAGGCTTCATTCTTGAAGATATGTGGAATCTATCCATTTGATTAAAGTGAAACTAGAACATACATTAGGGATGCATTGAATTTGAGTGAAAATATAGATAAGTTTATTATGATCAACGGATGTGGAAATAATAAATTGGTTTCACATGAATCATTTACAGATTAATAGAAATATTCTCATAATGAATCAGGAAGACTCTATACACAAATAAAATGAAGTCATCTTTTCTTTAAAATCATGAAACAAATTAATATATTGAATAAAAATTCATTCTATAAAAGACCTCAAAATAGAATCACTATGAGTCATCCTAGAAAACAACTCATTCACTCAATGAAATTCTTGGTATATTCCAAAAAAACCATTCAAATCATTTTTTAACATTCTTGAACATAGATGAATCTAATTGAATTATTACAAAATCTAGGATACTTCCTATAATCCAAACTTATAAACATTATTCCCTTTATATATATATAGATAATTGAAACAAGCTAAAGAAGGGATCTAACTCAATCTTGTACTACTGAACACCCTATAATTATGAAATCTCACCTTAGAAAGATGGATATTAGTTATTCTTTGGATGATATCTAACCACTGATATAACTTTTCCTTCTAAATTTCATATGTTTTCTCTTAAGGTTCACTATTTTTCCACTATTCAAAAACTAATGTATTATATTTTATTCAAAATATTTTTAAATTTATCTACATAATATGATTCTTTGTGTGCATAAATGTATCATATGGTTTATCACCAACATGATACCATCAAATTACAAGACCTAAAACATCTTGGTACATCATCAATTGAGTGATTCAAAAGATTTTATGTTCCAAATTGAATGGTGAAATTTAATATAACTAATGAGAGACATCACCAAATCAGTCCACTCTCTTAATCTTTACAACATAAGAAGGTGAATATAATAATATACTACCCAATCGATAATCCCCCTATTTTAGAGAGACATTCATGATTACATGATCTCCCAATACAAATAATAAATTGTAATGATGATGATCCATATTAATATTTCAAATAAAATGGGATAGAAAAATTCATTTCTTGGTCATCTTAGTTGTCTCAGGCATTTTATAAGAAATATAATCTCAATAGAGTGACTTTTCATCCACCACTACACAATAATGCGGAGAATGAAAATGAAGACTGTACAATACCATTAACATTTTCATTTTTATTCTACCATATTAACTATCGTTATATCAAAACTATACTAAGGGATAATGATCATAACAAGAGTTATAGAAATCAAAAACAAAATTTCTAGGTGTGTATTCTAGTGACTGAATTATTCCTACTATCTAACCATCCATTTAAAGATGATATGTTATACTCATGGTAAAATTATAAATAAAATATTTATAAAAATAACAAAAAAATGATAAGTAAAATGTTGATCTCTATTGGAGATGATTGAAATGGGTATTGCATGAAATTTAACCACATCATAAATGTAGAGCCTTGACATATCATTCACTCTATTGGATTAATTCATAAAATGTGTGGTGAATTCATGAGTTCATAATCACCCTGAATGATTCATTCTTGGGAATAGTTATATGGAATCTTTTGAAAAAATACATAGTGAACTATTATAACTTCCATATAGGCATATATATATTGCAAAATTCCTGATGGGAATTGTTTCTCAGGATTGACCAACGGAAAATTAATGTATTTGTTCACATAATTGTAAAAATATTTATATACCTAAAAATAGATAATGTGTTCCTAAATCTATGTTCAAAACTTTTATGCCTAGATTAATAACCCATGTCGAATGGTGTTTAAAAGAATGTAGTAGCCCTTAAAAAAATAAGATAATGACTATTTGTTCTAAAAATTTAAATATGAAGATTATATTGTTTTCTCATATTAATAGCCTCCCCACCATTAAGTTGTGATTATATAAAAATTTGGATCCAATCATTTAGCATCCTTGATATTCTCTATCACATATGGTATGTGGACTAAATTAATTTTTTTATTACATTCATCTCACTGAAATTCAACGGCATACCTGAAATCATAATCATCAATTGAAACATAATAAACTATTCTTTTGTTAGATAGTTATATGAAATCTAGCATAATGAATCCACCTTATAATTTCTTTAAAATTTTTTATACTATTATTCATTATTGAACATGTGGAGAAATTTTTTCCATTTTCTTCATATTATATTCCAATCCATATATTAAAAGATCTGTTTAAATATTTTATGATATGTGAACAAAGTTAACATCTGTACAAATTTATAATTATACCATGGTTCTAAATATTTATCCAGGAAACTAATTCTAATTAATAGGTTAAATAATTAATTTCATGAATTTCTAACTGTTGTGATCTTTAAGCTATTGAATAATCTCCATGCATGGGAACACAACCAATTCAAATTTGAAATGCATATCTATATACCAGAAAACCCTTCCCAAATTATGGAAATACAAGAATTAATCAGACATCACCATAATGGAATAGAATTCCATTTATTATTAGTTATTTCATAATAGAAGAAAGAAATCAAAATCCATTGATGAAATATATCAATTAAAATTCGAATTCTTGTAATCTATTTATTACAATTATGTTTTTAGTGGTTTCCAAGAGATGAAATATTCTCTCATTTGATTATCTACAAATATGAAATTCTCAGAAATAAAATTTTTATTGATTTTAAATTCTTATATCAATAAATTTAATTTATATTTTTTTATAAAAATCATGCTCTAGAAAATTACTCAACATAATATATAAATGATATTCCTGGTATTTTTTATTTTTAAAAAACACACAAATTTCATCAATAAATACCAAAAAAAGTGTCTACGTGCCACTTAATTATTTGATTAATCAATACCATTAAAACCATTAGTACATTTTTAGACCTATTTGGATGACCAAATATTCATTATGAATGCATTGAAACATAATAGGTATGTTTTTTATATCCTCATTCCAAAGAAAAGTTTGGGGATGCACAAACTATATAGAAATCCTAAGAAACCATTATGTTCCATGAAATAGATCACATCTATCGATTGTTGGTGAACTATTATATCAATTCCTTATCATAACCTAGTTGTATATATAATACTTGACATAGAGTAATAAAAACATCTTCCTTCTTTATAGAATGAGTTGGAGGATCCCAATGTGTTGTGGTCCATCTGGTAAAACTATAACTTTATAGTTCCTTTATCTAGAATATAAACCCCCTAATTCCATTATTGAAATTATATATGATTGAATTGATATTTGAATAGTCACATGATGTATATCAGTCAAAAATTACAGTTCACATTTTGGTTGAAAACTAATGTAATAATTTTGGAATACATTAAGAATTCAATTCTAAAAATTTATAAAAACTAGTCATTTCAAGTATTTAATTAGTCCCTAATATGAATATAGATAATTGATTATAAATAATTTCCATGATATATATATCAATATTAATATTGAACTATTCATATCCCAAAAACCTTTAAATTAAATAACCTTCCAATTAGGATATATAACAGCCACATGTCATGCATAATAATTCGTATAACACTTTAAAACCACTAGTTAATCCATTAAAATGGTAGTCTAAAATATATCCATGTATATAATAGTAAACTCCCATCATAACTAGACTTAATAAATTTTTATTAAATGTTTTAATGACCTAAAATTTCATTACTCTCTATACCCAAAATGTGTTAATATACGGATCACATATGAAATATATATGACATTGAGTATACTTTGGTTTATGACATGAAAAGAAATAAAAGAGGGATATGAACAAATATCTAATTTAATTGCATATAAGTTGAGAAAATATGAATGGTATCTCATATAGTCAATGGTCCTGATTGATAACCCATGATCTTCTTCCTATAACCATAAACATACTTTCTCGTTCTCCCATATTCTTTTCTCCCCTTATATATTTGAATTATCTACTGAGTCAATGTAATTCATGAATAACATGGGATAATTTATTTGTTATGATAAGAACTACAATGTCATGAATTTCTAATTAAAACATAATAAATCCAATAAACATTATATGTATTCCCAAAAACTAAATTTGGATTATTATCTAAATTACATCAATGATGTTTAATCTATTTAAAATTGTGATATTATTTTTGTGGTACTGTATAATACATCTTCCTGTTCACTGATGAACAACATTGGAAACATAGTATCATACTACTAGTTTGTAGAGGAATGTTAACCAATTTAGTGTGATTATTCTAGAACAATAAACATCGTTGGAAGTTGGTGTCCCACTTCCTCTAAATATAATTATAAGAGTTCCAAGATATAATATTATAGAATAGTTTTCATCCCCCAAATGGATTCATAATAAACATTGTATATAAATTGATTTATAGAATAGTTATTTTGTAATCAATTTTTATGTATAATCCAAACTCGAATATATGTAGCTTAAATGTCATAGAAATAACTATTTTTAGAGAACAATAAATTTTATTGTTCACATAGATACATAATTCATCACTCATTTATAATTTTTATTAAGATAGAAGTAATAAATCTTTATACCAATATTAATGGTGTTCATGTATAGTTTCTTGATGAAATTTTACTCAAATCTCACTAATGTAACAACTTGGTCATGTTAAAATTCTAAAATTAAATCCCACCATAGATATGTGATATGTTCAGTCATTCATACTACTAACTTATACATTATATAAACATAGGATTAAAGGAAACCAATGATATTGTTCATTTTAAGCCATTCTTTTACATTTCCATGTTACTAATCTACATGAAAGATGAATAGATTTTATTTGTGAAACTATATTGAATTATCCACATGTCATGGTTTTCCAATTCTATTTAATTTATCAATAGTTTGTAATTATTGGAGAATTATTTGAAAAATATATAGCTTCACCTATGGTTCATGTGAAATGATAATCAATACTATGTATTCTTGTGGGTTTCAAGATCATCTAGCGAATACCATTTCTCTAAATTTAGAAAACAAATCACCAGTTAGTCATCAATTTACATGTAAACTATTTTCTAACTATATTACAATTCATATAATGAAGAAATAATTATAACTATTTTTTCTAAATCACAATACATAGCATTACGAAAGAAGTCCATGTATGAATCCTCATTATTAAGGAATTTTATGATTCACTCACTAGCTAAACCACTAATTTTGAGATGAAAAAACTTCTATAGGTGTCTAAAATACATTTTTTTAATTATCCAATTTAGTAAAAATATATTTTTATGAAGACTTTATCAATATATTTTTATGTTATAAACTTCATTTTTTATTCTATTCATTTCTCTATTTAAACACACAAAAAATATTGATCGATGAAAACGATACCATATGTAGCATCCTAAATATGACCATTTTATTGGAAAGTGCTAAGGTACTACAAAATATAAGTGACATACCCCATCCACAAATAGATGTAAAAAAAAAATGGTATTACAAAATCATTGTGGCTTAAATTTATCTTATAAAAAAACACCACCTATAATGAAAAAATAGAAATATATAATAAATTTTTTTATGAGTCTTGAAATATAAGAAATTCAAATAAATAATACTAAAAACAAAAAATATTAGAGTATCATAAAAAAAGTGAAACAATATATGTATAAAAACTATAATATTTTCCAACTCATCAACTCAAATGTGACATCAATCCATGCACTTCACAAGTAAATTACCATGCTTTAACCAACCTACATTTAATGTGGCAAAATGATTATCCATTAGATAAATAAGTGACTTTATTTTTTTCTTATTTATCAGAAACAATTTCTACAAATAAACTAATGTGAATACAAATAAGTGAGTAATATTAACTAAAGAAAAATACCCATGAGCCTTCCAAACTCATGCCGCTAGGAAAAGAACAATCCAGATATAAATTCAATATACATGTATAATATATGTGATAAAAACCTATAAAGCTTACCAAATAATTAAAATTAATTTAAATAATTGTACAATTAATTAAATAAACATGGAATACACAAATCAACATCACATGGAAATTAACACATATATGTATCCTACAAGGATATGTCCAAACTACCATAAAAAAACATGTCCCACCAATCATGTCATCACATGGGCATGAATTGGAGGCACCTGATGACACTAACCCCATTTTTAAACCAAATAAGGATCCCTAAAATGTAATATAATCTCAATAAATTCTATATGTAAGATAATATTTAAAAATCATTCATTATTTAAAAAAAGTAATCATTTAGAATCACTTATTCAAACACCACATATTCGTTAAAAATAAATTAAACTTTTAAACAACATAATAAAAATAATTTATTTGTATAAAACATTCAAGATAAAAATTTCCAAATAATAATAAAAGTGAACATTAAAAATTTTACCATCTATTATTTCCATTTAAATATTAAAACATCATTAAATTATATCTAATACATCATGTTCGAGAATAATTTTTGAAAATGGATAAGCCACTAATAATACAGATGAACTCATTTAGCACGATTAATCAAGAAATGATCTATACAATATAAAAAACATTGAATATAACTATAAATACCTATTGATTACCTATTATTAATTTTAAAATATATAATTAATTCAAAAAAAATATTTAATAGATAATCCATAAGCACCAAAAATTGTATTGAGTTCATGATAACAAGAAGACTAGATAATTTTGATCAGATGGTAGCAGAAATAATAAATTTTTTGAACATTACATCAATATCGTCATGACATAGATATTATAGTTATTAATCATTGGTATTAAACACACAACTAAAATAACCTCACTTTTTATTTAAAATAATAATACTCATTCACATCATTTATAATATTTGACATTTTTAATGACCTTGGATAACATCATGTTAAATCGGAAAAGAAAAACAGTCACTCCCTGAATGAGATTATTGAAATTTTCATAAATACCATTCACATTGGGAACAACCATTTAGGGTATAATCCAAATTAAACAACCATATACATTATTTTATATAACTTCCTTCTACGTATATTCCATAAAATTTTACCCAATAACTCGAAAAACAAAACTGAGAATATATAAACTGGGGACTTACCTCAAACTTGGGGTTCTACATTATCCCCAAAATTAGTCCTTAAATCCTATATAAGACAAAGATAAATATTGGTTTGGATGTTTTCAATGCATTTATCCAACAACTCATTCCCACATTCACTTATATGTATTTTATAGTCATCTTACTACCATAGTACCAAAAGTGACAGGATATATTTTCCTCCTAAGATTTTATCTTCTCAATGCATGATATGGATAAGTGTATGACCAAATGTAGAATCTAGTTCAAGAAAAACATGATCCCATTGATATAAATAAATAGGTTCAATTTGGTACATCATAAATTGACTTAAATTAATGAAATTATAAATGAAATATATCAATGATGTTAAATCCAAAAAAAAAGAAACCTAAATAATTCATTCATGTATCTCAAAATATCCAACATAAAAAGGAAAAAAATTTCAATTAAAATATAGTTTATGGTTACCCATTAATGGAGATAAATTTTACAATATATAAACTATATCCAAATTAGTTCAAGGATGAATTCAATGATCTACATAAGATTTGTAATGGAATTTTTCCAATCCCATCTCATCATAATCATATGACTTTTATCAGTCCATTAATGAACATGGCTATGTACAAATTTTTATTTTCCTCTTTTGTGAAGAAAAAAGTGAATATCTACCCGGATAGTCATAATAAACCTTCAATGGATAAATTTGTGTCATATCACGACATATATTGTTTTATTAACACTCGAAAATGGTAAGACAGTACTCCCACGAGCCATTGTAATTCATAACACATACTCTGGGCATGTATCCTTGTTTTTGAATCATTAATTCCATGTATAAATCCTTTTGAGGATGATACACATCCCTCATGGTCAACTAGGTACCAAATGGTTGATGAAAGTATTTCCAAAATGAAGTATTAAATCATGGATCTCAAATTGAGATGGTCTAAATGGTTATTCCATGTAGTTTACTAGATCCAAAATCTAGATATTTTCCAAGCCACATACATTATTGGATTTAGAGGTCTCATTAAAGTTGGATGACATTAGTAGTCAATCTATAATAATCCATATAGAATCATTCTTTCATAAAGTTATCTATAATAATTCATAAATTTCTATAGTGATCATCTCCTATAACAATGTGGGAATAGGGAATTATGGAAACATTACATAATTTCATGTAAGAGAAAACCTGACCTCTTTATAAGAGTGGAATTTTCTAACATTATCTAGCATATAACATTTCATAAATTAAAAAAAAACATTATTATACATTTTTTTTAAAAACTGTTTCTTGGATGATTTTTCCACTAGAATTGTGATAAAATTGAAAAAAGATATTTCAGAATAAATTGTTGAGTGATAATTTGATGTAATGAATGAAAACATAAGTTCATATAATCATTCCATGGATCAATGGTCTCCCCAAAATTAATATTTGACATAATTTAATTGAAATACAGATCAAATATTTGAACATCCTTAACATGCTCAACAAAATTAGGTATTGGAGTCAAAAAATATAATATTGTGACTACATTTTAGTTCGTAAAATTCAAATATCTATCAACAATTATAATAATAAATTATCACTAATAATGGGATTTAATAAAAATATTATACTACCCATTTTATATAAGATATGTAGCTATAAAATCTCTATTTAATAGTCTATAAGTCATTGAAATGCTGAACATCTACAGATAATTCATAAATAATTTTTTGATTTTTATATCCCATTGTGAAAAATATTTTTACTCCTTTTGCGATATATGATAATGGTAAACATATCACCATTTCTATTATGGGACCATGATTTCAAATCAGAAAGCCTCATAGAAAATTCCAACTCTTATGATAGAAAATTTTATAATAATTCATAACTATTATGATCTATTACTTATAAAATTTTTTCTATGCATGAGATCTATATTGATTCCAATTCCATATGCATCACAATGATAAAAATAACCTTACCTATATTATAGAGAGACATGACTTTTTTAAAATGTTAGAATAGATTTAAGCTTAAAACCTAATTATGAAAATCATAGTATTTAGTAGATTTAATAAGTCACAAAATAAGATGTGATAATAATATTATAAGAAAAAAAACATATGGCTATTAAATATTTTATTAATATGTTTCTATGGGATGAAAAATTCTATCATTTTTGGGTCAACAAGTACACTCCTTTTATAATTAAGATGTCCAAGGATGTCAACATAATATTTTCAAATGAAATTATTTGATAATTGTTCTGATGTTTTTTCTTTCTCATGTTTATTATAAAAATATATATTTTTAATTTTGGTCATTTAAGGTTATAAAATAAACCATAATGTCTTCTACAAACACCACTCTGATGAAGAATATTTCCCTTTAAAAGATGAAACTTGTCAAAGACATGAAAAGAGTAGGTTCACTTATAAGACCAAATGGAATAACCAATGTTCCCAATGACCACAAATACACCAGACTATTGTATTTTTCATATACTCATTCCACCCCTAGGGTTGGTGATATACAAATTATATATGAATATAACAGAATTATTGGAAATTTTAAATTGATCAAATGGATTAACAAATAATGGAATATGATATCTATTATTTATTATAAATTTTATTATATTATGATAACCAATATATATTTTTAATGAAACAAATAAATTATCTAAAAATGAATCTATATTATCATATAGTGATAGACCCATCCTTACGATTCTATTTCTGTCCAATTCATCCAAATGGATAATGAACTACTTCAATTTCATTGGAGATATTCAATATGACTGATGTCATATTTTCTTTTTCCCCACTTAGAGAGAAATTACATATTAAACATCCCTTTTAGGTTCAATGATAATAATTTTTTAAAGAAATTTATCCGGATATCTATTAATAATTTTATAATAATTCTTGTTTTAATGATGTAATTGTTCCCCAATGTAACTTCTTCTAACTGAGATGAAATAGTTCAATACACCTGTGTTAATGGTCTTTATTTTCATTCATTAACATATAGATATCCATTTTAGAGATGAAATATCACATTAGAAAATGTAAATATCATTCATTCTGAAAAAAAAATGATCCTTACAAGAAACATTACTATCCAATTCAAGTATTATATAAAATACATTAATATTAAAAATAGAATATCTATTAATAAAGAAGGCTACATTGATTGTTATTGAACATGTTTCCTAGTTAAATACTCTACACTTTATCTACCTGATATGTTTTTTCACAATCATAATGAGTGAAATTATCTCAATATATATCACAATCTGGCTAAATATAAAATAAGAGAGAATTAGCTGAAATTAAATAGAATCAAACAGAACATTAATTAGAGGTGAGTTAAGGAGAATAGTACATTATATATTCAATGTAATTTATTGATCCTTCATTATCATTTTCTCATTATAGTACAGATACATACTTGTTACTCCCTATTTCATGATTCCCTTTTGTGGTTTCATCATTTGGGGAGTTCTAATTTTTATAGACTCACCCTATCTCATTTAGATCAAAGGATGATAACAATTATGATATTATTACTTAGTCAAAGAATAAAATTATCAAGACCTCATAAATGTATTCTCTCTAAATGAAATTAGTGTGTTACTGTAGTAACATTAAAGATGTCACATCTAATTATAATTGTGTCATGCATTGTGTGTTTTGATTAAATCTCGCTTCTTATTCTCTAATGAATGACATAGGAAAATAAATTCCTGTTATTAGGTAATGCATAAATCTTACATAATATTAAGTGTTTAGGATTAAATTATTTACCTCACTGGAAGTAGTTTTATCTCTACCTCAATCCCCTACCATGTGAGTTTCCACTTGTACCGTTGTAGAAGAATTTTATTCCATCATTATTTTTCCTTAAAATATACATTTTCATATCTATTGTTCAATTTAAATTTTTTTTATAATTATTAATAAATATCATAATTATCTTGGAATTAATTTGATGGTTTGTCTCATACATGAATATTTAGGGCTTCAATAACACTCATGAATCCCCAATTAGAAGAAATTAAAAAACATTCCTAAATTTATCTGAATACATAACCAATGATTGATTTTTGTTCTTAATACTAAATAATTACCCCATTGTTGATATCATGATCTTTTCTGGGGGATAAGGGATTATTGAAATATACTTCAAATAACTCCCACATAATAACATTATATATTTTATCTTGGATAGGTAATTTCATCAATTAGAATGTGAGATATTCAAATGTGTATATTAGTCATTTCACTTTTATTTATAATGAATTTATAAGGAAAATAAATATCATGTTCATTATGATATTTCATGATTCTACCTCTTTCGATACCCTATATCCAGAAAAGATTCATGGATTCTCTTCTAAAAACCACAAATAATGATTTCTATGTCATAGTTCATCATTAAAATTTGAATTATAAATCTACTAGAAAGATTGGAAAATTCAATGAAAAAGATATCTGTTCACCTATGGATCAGGTAAAACAACATTCTCTATATCTACTTTTAGATATTTTCTAGATTATCTAACTAGTTCTAATTTTCTATAGTATAAAAGGATCACCATATGGTTCCCACATTACTATTAAAATGAAGTCCAAAATAATCTAAATCGTAAACATCAAAAAAATAATATAACAACTTTCTATAAATACTCAAAAAATTACATTAGAATATATTCCAAGTGGGATGTCTCATTATTAATAAATTACACGACACAATCATTAGTTAATCCCCATAATATGGGTTGAAAACACTCCAAAGGTTTTCTAATAAAACCATTTTCTACTCGTATAACCCTAGTACAGTAATGCTCAATATAAATAGTTTATCTATATATTTTTTCTATACAATTGACGTTCTGACCATTCCTAAATATTAATAACCATTAAAATATGTAGACCAACCAAAGTAAAACCATTTTTAACAAAAAGGATCTAATAATTGGTTGGGAATGAAATATGGTTCCACTAACATTATACGACATACCCCATACACCAAAGGATGGTAATAAATTACTTTTTCTAACTAAATCATTGGGGTATGATTTTACCATTTTAAAAAACATATCCTTTCAATAAAATCATAAAATAAACAAATACCAAAAGATATGAGGTATGGAATTGGAATTATTTGTTTTATATGTATGAATAAAAAACAATTTCATAATTTCTCCAAAAAGTGAATCCTAAAGACCAACCAAAAAATAAATGAAATTATTTCTCAATAACATCAGTGGGGAATTATTCCCCCCACAAAAAAAAATCTCCATGATTTAACATGATTCTCATGAATATATAATCATAGTCCTCCTCTTGAGAAATGAGATAATTTTCTTTTTAATTTTTAGAATGAATAAAATCTTCATCTACACCAAACTGAATATATAGGGGTTGAGTAAAAATACATAATAATAAATACCCAAGAGACATCTGAACTCACATAACTAGTAAAAGAACAAGTCCTCTCATAGTTCCACATATTTTTAAAATATCATTGTTAAAGTGTAGTTGTATAAATAATTAAAATTAATTTAAATAGTTTAACCAATAATTTCATCCATAGGAAATACATATATCCTCATAATATACACACACATGAATAAATCAAAGTAGGATCTGTCATAACTCAAGTGTAGAATAATATCTTCTAATACGAGCCATCACATTATTGTGAAACCATGGTAACTAACCACACATCCCCCATGTAGAAGCCAATCAAGGATCCATTAAATGTGAAATAAATTCATGACCATCCATGTTTATACACCGTTATCACAACAATTTATTTATTTTAAAATATGAATTTTTTAAACAAAATCATCAAACTTATTTCATGATTTAAACAATTAGAACAATTTAAAACAATATAACATAAGTGTATTTTTAAATAACTATTAAAAATAAACATAGGAAAATTTTAAATATCAAGTGTTATCTAAAAGAAATCATCCAATGTTTACATGAAAATATAGGAAAATAATTATAGAAAAAGTAAGGAATCATATCATAAAAGAATTAGAGAAAATGGATAATCCACCTACCATATAATGGATCTTATTCGACATGGTTAATCATGAAATAATCTGGATTATCTATACCTACCATAAAATAAATGTAATGAATCAATTGATTCTATGGGTTTGATTCTAAAATATCCAATGTTTCCACGTTATTGATTGATGAGAACACCCAATATTCCCTAATATAAGGATTCATTTCAAGTTTATAGAGAGCTAAGATAATTTGATTGACGAAGAGTGGAAATACTAAATTTGTTGGACATGAAATCATTTATCACATGAAGGAGGAATTCACATCAATAATCTTCATGGTAACACATATTCAAAATATCAACATACCATATCATTATGGTACAAAATTATTTTTTTTGTTATGAATATCATTTTTGGATATGAATGGAAATATAAAACATCTGAATGATTATTCTTTGAAAACCATTCACATCCTAAATTAAATTCAATGAATATTATTAGAAACCATTACTAACATGAATTACTATTAATGGAATATAGTGGATCATATAGACAGATATGAAATTTAAATCTACTTCATTTTATGAACACCTCCAAAAATCAACAAAAGAATAACAAACATAAAATAAAAAGAAAAAAATAATGTCATATCCTATACTAGTGGAGTTATATTTTCACCAACATTGTGATTTATATTCTCATAATGTTAAAGATTAATGGTTCTTTGGAAGGATAATGAACATTGCACCGGTCTTCCTTCCATTCCATGCAGCATTTTGTATTAAAAAACACTATATTCCTATAAGACCCAAAAAATGAATGTGTCTATAATGGAATTATATTTTCGTATTTCTTGGTATAAAATAATTATAAGAACAAATGTAATATCTTTTCCATGATCTAAATTATCCCATAAAATTACATATATTGGATTGAATTGGAACATCCACAATTGAAAAATATGAAATAAATTATGAACCAAACATAAACTATGATGGAATATCCAATTTATGAAAACCTTCAATAATTCATTCATGTCTCTCAAAAGTTTTAACAAACATTGGATACAACCATCCTTTCATAACTAATCTGTCACAACTTTGTTTTTTAGTTTTCTGTTGTTCTAGTTCGGGTTAGAGACTTAGCCATTCCTATTGGGAACATGGTGTGATTGTTTTAATTTTTTGTAGTATTCATCCCTTTTTTTCATAGTACCAGCTTTACCCCATGAGTATATTTTGAGTTTATTTGAGAAAAATGTAATTTTTTGGGCTAGGAATATTGAAGCACACATTGTGCAAATGGTTAGTAGTAACCATGTGACAAACTAGGAATCCATGTGGTAGGAGAAATCACCTATCACACAGACGTATACCTTATCCTTGGTAAGTGTGTGGATAGTTATCCTTTTTCACAAGCAATAACAAGGTCTCAGCATGATTTGGAAATCAATGTGGACTAATCGAGCGGCTGTTCCAACTCATTAAAAATGTTTTCCCTCGACTTCTATCTACCTTATTTTAACCCCTTTCTCCATTTCTTGACCCCCATGGACTCCCAAACCCTAGGTGTACCTCCCTCCTTCTCCTCCATTAATTGGGATTCAATTTTTGGGTGGTTTTCATCTAGATTATTCAAGGAACCCTCATGTAAGTATATTCTACCTCGTTTTATTTCATTATTATAGTGGTTTTCTCTCTATTCCTTGCAGTTTCTCATTTCTAGTTGGTTGGAGTCTGATTTAGGTTTTTCATCTTGTGTCTTTAGGTTTGATATTCTTACATAGGGTTCCTTATTGCCTCATTGTGGTGTGATTGATATGCATGTGGGATTGCACACCATTTTCCATATAGTTCTTCATGTGAGTAGGTGGATCTATGATCTAACATTACTATTTGAATTTAATATTTCTTCTTATGTTTATAAATGTGTTCATTGGTTTGATTCCATGACATAAACAATTCTATTTAAATGTGTGGTGTTTTTATATGTTATAAATGTGTTTTAACAAGGGCAATGGTTTTTATTGTGTGTGTGATATAATGTAATGTTTCTAAAAATGAATTTAGAGGTTGGTCATATGGTTAGAAACACATTTTCAAGGGAACCTGTGGTGCATAAATGTTTAAAGGGGATTTTCAATGGTAAATATATCATTTTGGTCATTATATCTTTGTTATTTATTGTGGGTAATAATTAGTAATTTATATGAATAATGAAAGGCTTGTTTTGAAAATGGTTTTGGAGTGTGAGTGGATACATGACGGAGCTTGGCCAATTTACATGGTTGGTTTTAATTGTATTCTTTTCTTGTTTTTGGAAAGGAATATTTGGGAACATGGTATGTGATGGTAAAGTAATTATGAAATGGGGTTTCTTCGGGGTGTGTAAAATTCTAAATTTTTTTTAGGAAAAGAGTTTATTCCATTGAAATGTAATGTATTTTTTGTGAAAGTGGTGGAATGTGTGATATTCGAACTTTTACTCAAAAACATGGTAACCTTATGTATCTAGGTTGGTGGACTAGAGGTAGTGCAGTAGAGATATGGAAGTATCTTTTCCCAGTTTAACATTGCATGATTGGTGATTAAAACAGTAACTAAACTATAATGATTATTTATCACCACTAAAATTTTGGATGCTTCTCCTCTCTATTGTCTCATGCATGAGGATACTAAAATTTGGGGTTAATAAACCATCTTCCTCTAATACATGAGGTTCTAGGGTCCCACTCGTGCTAGATAAACCTAGGGGTTTACCCTTAGTGCTCTATTATGCGTGACGTGGTGCCTTTTGTTGGCATATGGAGGACCACTTGAGTGTGTGTTTTATTTAATAATTTCCAATCTCTTTTATCTAGTGCTTGAATTTTTTCCTTTTAAATTGTTTCTTTAAAGTATTTACCTCATAAATGATTTCTTAAAATTGTTCCTTAATTTTTTGTTATTTTAAATGAACATGCTAGATTATATTTTTTATTTTATGGCATGGAATCTTTTTATCCAGCTGCAATCATACTAGGAATTGGGTGACACCCTACATATTCCTTGGGGTGTGTGTGGATCATGTACATTGTATATTCCAGGTGAAGCATGTATGTTCAGTGATCATGGTGCGGGTTATCAGTTGTTTTATCTTGGGTGATTTCTGTCTGTGTCTTGAGTATAAATTCCCTAATATTTCATGATGGATGGGGTTGGAGTTGTTATTTTTCTTTATGGGAGTACGTTTTTGGTTTTTTTTAATGTGTAATTTTAAATTCTGAAAAATGTTAAAGGCTAGTTTGGTTATGTGTTCTTAGATTTGTTTTATTTATGTTTTGGTTGTTGTATGTTTATGGATTCAGGTAAATAGTTCACAAGTATTTTTTTGGAAACCTGAGCACTTATTCCAGGCCATCGGTACCGATAATTTCATTCATTCCTTTCCATGGACTTGGTCGGGTGCTGGGTCGGATGGTGACCCGGATTGGTTTGTGAAAAAATGGTATTAGTAGAGGTCGTCTCCATTGGGTCATGTTCATTTGGGAATAGTCTGGGTAGACCAGATCTATGATTTTCAGGACATGACATTCTTGTTATGAGTAGGGTGCTTATCCAACACACGTCATAATGGGACTAAATTCACCTGAGGAAATTTGTCTTCATCTGATTTATTTGGTTTTTGTGGTTCCGTAGAATCTGATAAAAAAAGGGAGTAGTTTCAATGGTTTCTATAACCTCGTTGAGACAATAAATCTATTTGGAGTTGATTACGTTTCCCTAGAACAGCTTCAATTATGGTGGGGTTATATAAGTATGGCCTCCAATCATATATCCAATCTACCCACCGAAACTAATTTCCTCTCTCATGGTCCCGTGTGTCATTGGGTTTTGGAAGACCATTTTTAAAAACCATTGTATGAAAATTGTGCAAAAGTACATTTTTTAATGATTTTTATTGGATGGTGTTTAGTTTATTGGGACTTAATTTTCATAACATAAAAATGTGGTTTGATAGAATCAATTGTTTGGAAATCATAAATAATGTTAAAATGGTTTTGGGAAAAATTGGTTTAAAATTGTATTTGTTATATTGTTGGAATTTTTTTTAAATGGGATAAACTTCTTTTGGAATTATGTTGGAAGTTTGAAAATATCCTTTGATTAGGTAATTAGTGGGATTTATAAAAGATTTATTAATTTCTAGAATATTTTTTTGAATGTGGATAAATGAGTTTTAAATGAGGGATTATTGATGAAATGGATTTTTTTTGTGAAACCATGAGTGATATAAAGTAAAATGAAATGTTTTTTGGTTTATGTATAAGGGTTGAAAATGATATTGGGTTCGAAGGGTTGGATTATTTATAATATGTTTTGTAAAACCCAAACTGAGATTTTATTTTTTTTGGATAGTAGGTTATTAACAGAACAATTATCAATTTTTCAAAATGAAAATGCGAGTTAATGTTATTATTTGAAAGAAGAAGAGTTTTTATTTAACAATTGGTATCACCATGAGTAGTCACAGGCATAGGATATGTGAGGGAAGTGAATGGTTTCCTAGTTTGGCATGAGACAAATGCATGTGAGAGAGGCTACATGGGATTCCATAAATGAATTTTCAACTCACCAATCCGGTTTTAATTTTGAAATCGTTTTTGAAGATAACGGTGTGATGCGTCCTTTTTTATATAAATAATTTTTTCATGGGTTGTTTTGGGAATGAAAACCCCCTTGGTTGAATGATGTTTTGGGTTTTTATTCCGCAGGTATGTTTGGTGTAAGTGTGGGTTAGTGGTCTTTTTTTAGAGGTGTTTTGAGATGTCTTTGTGGTGGTTCCCCTCATGTGTTCGGTTCTATTTTGGGGAAAAGTTTGTCCAAAGGATCTGTTTAATTGGTTCTTTGGTTTTTTTCTTGTCTAGTGTATCCCCCCATCATGAATTTAATACAAGATTAATGTATGAACACATGTGATTCATCATTAGAAGTTTCCCCTGTTGATCAACATAAGGAATCAATCCTCCAATATCTGAAGACCAGTCTTCTTCCTTTTTATTTTTTTGAGTGATCCATATAAAAGTAGGATAAAATATGTGAGAGGTTTTTAAGGAATCTTCTATTAATTTGAATTATTTGAGTTGACAGATATAAAGTTTGAGCCTGTGTGTCTGAAGTTCCTACCTAAAAATTGTGAGGGGACTTCCAGTGAGGAAAGGTGGGCAGTACAGAGTTGGAAATGATGGATTCTATCTTTAATGTCATTTTGGTGTTCCATTGGTCTTGTGTAATAAATGATTCATACTATACTTCTGGTGTAGTATGTTCGGTTATAAGAGGTAGCTATGTCCATTTTCAAGAATTGTGTTTCATTTGGGACTCGTTTTAAGGACCCCCCCTCCTTTTAATTTTTTTATATGTCATAATGATCATGGTTAATGACACCATGTGGTTTTGTTTCCTTACTCATCTTCAATGGTTGAGGTTGTGAAATTTTTCTTGAGAACCCATATTTTGAAATAATTGTGTTTCTTTTCATGAAATCTAATATTCCACCATTTTAGTGGAATGTGGCTACTATTGTCCTTACTCCCGATGTTTCTTGTTTGAACTAACAAGGGGTGATGTGAGTGCACCATATAAGAGATTTTTTGGTTAATGTGTTGTATGGGAGTAAGTGAATACCAGGTTGTGTAGTGTTTGATGGTTTTTTCTTATTTTTTGTATAGTTTCTTGAAGAAATAGAAGAAGATGTTTCGTTCGAGGTCTTTATCACCTTCCTGTGAGTCAGGATATGCTTCAATAATAATACCTCCAACTATAGGTACTGGAGTGAAGCTGGGGCATAGTCAGGAATCCCTAGGGGTATAAGTGATCTTGGTTTTTTTATTTAGTTTTGGGAATATATACAGTCTAAGAATTTGATGTGGAGGTTTATATTGAAGTGGTATCGTGTGGTGAAAAGGTACATGGGGTCTATATTCCACAATGTTGTGATCGGTTCATGTGGTAGTGTCCTTCAATTATTGTAAATTGGCCAGCTATTTTGTCTTATGGAACCTTATTGTTTATTGCCTTGTTGGTGTGGGACTCTATGTAGATGTTTATATAAGGCAAGCCATAGGATTTGATATCAGTTTTGGTTCGAGTTCATCCAAGAATATGCACCACATGAGTAGTAGACTATTTATTGTTTCTTATTTGGTTTAAATTATCATTGATCAGTCCCATAATAGTAGGGTTATGTAATTTTTGGGTTTCTCACATCAGTGTGTGGTGTTCGGTTAATATGTATAGTTCTTATGGCGGGGAGACCCAACATGGGTCTTGTCAGGTTACTTATAATGTAATCTGGTATTAGCCCATTCATATTGGTGGGGAGTCTGTTCAAGCCTCCCCTTGCTAGTAACATGGTTCTATTCATAGTGATGGATTGGTAGTCGGTAGTCTCATTCAGATAGATATATATATCCCCATGCTCCACTCTTGTGAAAAGTTTATGAATTGAGTGTTCCCAATACGTTTATTGGATTTAGAATGTGGGAGTGTTTCTTGGATACTATTGGATCTTGTTCATTTGTTTTAGAAAAGTTTTGTAAGTTTCATTTAATAGAACATGTATGGTTTCAGTTTGATAGGATGGATTATGTGGGTGTTAAAGTTCCTTCCCATTATTGATCAACTGGACGTGTTTTGGCTTTTGGTGGTGGGAGACACTCAGTAGAATTTACATTTTTCTCTCCTATGTTGGACATATAATCCTCTTTTTTAGGATAACATGGTTTTGGTTAAATATTCAAAGTTAATTCATTGGGAAACTAATTGGATTTAAAATTAGTACAAGTCATCTCCTTATAATAAAAAATTATGTGGCCTTCCGGGGTGTAAAGTGTTATGGTGGCGACAATTGTCACACCTATGTTTTTGAGTTTTACTTTATTCTAGTTCAGCTCAGCTTCTTGGCCATTTATCTTGTGAAATCGGCGTGAAGAGTTTAAATTTTTATTGTATTATTTATTTTTATCTTTGTCATAGATTTCACCCTTGATGTTCATTTTATTTTTTATCTAAAAATGTATGTTTTTCTGCTGGGAATATTGAAATACACGGTTTATGCATGGTTAGTATTAACTATTCACCAACTGAGGAAACTGTGCCATATGATATAGAACCTACTTTATGGCCTATGAATAGACATGCCCCACAAACCAGGTAAGCATGTGGATACGTATCCATTAGAAGTGGGAGTCATACAGTCTCTTCATGATTTGGGAAATTGTGTTAACTAACTGCGTGACCATCCCAACTCATTAAAAATGTTTTCCCTCTTTTTCTCTCTCCATAATTTTAACACCTTTGTTCCCCTTTTCTCGAACCCCATGGACTCCCCAACCCTAGTCACTCCTCCCTTCTCCTACCACCCTTGGGATTCGAGTTTTGGTTAGTTTTCATCTGAATTCATCAAGGAACCCTCATGAAAGTCTCCCCTACAATGCTTTCGTTCATTATTCTAGGGGTTTCTACCATATTATGGGGGGTTTCTCTTCTTTAATATATTGGTATCCGATTTAGGTTTTTAATATTGGATATTTTTGGTTAATCTTCTTGTATTGGGTTCCTTCTTTCCTCTATGTGGTGCGATTGAGATGCGGGTGGGATTTCACACTTTTTTCAAAAAATTCATCACATGAGGTAGGTGGTTTTGAGATCTAACATTAGTAGATGAATTTAAAAAAAATTTAGTTTTAAAAATGGATTATTTGGTTTTATTGTGTGGAATGAATAATTTTCTTTAAATAGTTGGTGTGTTTGGAGGATATAAATAGATTTTAACAAGGTAGATTTTTTTTGTGAGTGTGTTATCTTGTAATTTTTCAAAACAGGTGTTAGAGTTCTGATGGAAGGTGTGAAACATATTTTTAAAAGAACATGCGGTGAATAAATGTTTAATGGGTATTTTCAGTTGAAAATGGATCATATTGGCATGCTATCCTTGTTATGTACTTGGAGTATTAATTGTGAAATTATTTGAATGATGAAAATATTATTTTGAAAATGGGTTTAGAGTGTGATTGGATTTATGATGGGGATTTCCCATTGAGTTGGCTAGATTTAATTATGTGGTCTTCTAGTGATTGAAAAGTAAAATTTTGGAATATTGAATGTTTTTGTAAAGTAATTTTGAAAGGGGTTTTCATTTGTGTGTGTAAAATGGTGGATGGGTTGTTTTATGGAAAAAAGTGATTTCCTTAAAATGTTTGGACTTTCTAGTGAATGTGGTGGAATGTGTGATTTGTGAACATTAACTCGAGCACAAGGGATCTGCAAGTATCTAGGTGGATGGACTATAAATAGTGTGCTAGTGATACATATGTTTATTGACCTTGTTTCACTTAGCATGATTGGGGATTACCACTACCACAAAACGGGCCAAGGCCAGCGCCACCCTTTATCAGCGCTAATGAAAAAGCGCTGATAAAAGGGGGGGGGGTACCTTTATCAGAGCAAAAAAAAAGCGATGATAAAAGTACCCCATTATCAGCGCTTTTTTTAGCTCTGATAAAGTAACCCCTTTAATAGTGCTTTTTTAAGCGCTATTAAAGGGTACCCCTTTATCAGCAATTTTTTAGTATCATTGATAATGGGGGGTCTTTATCAGGGCTTTTCTTAAAAACACTGATAAAGGGTCTACTTCCAAAAAAATTCATTGCCAAATATATATAATTATTTAAATATATAGATATAGTTATATTGATGGAAATATAATATATATATTTTAAATATATTTTTCAATATATTTTAGATATGTATAAATACACAGCTACGCTTAATATATAAGATATTTAGTGAAAATGGCTTATAAAAAAATTAAAAAAATATTTCTAATTAATAATTTGCTAATTATTATGGATTAATAGTCATTTAATAACACTTTTAAGACTAAAAAATAAAAAAAGATCCAAAATATGTTAAAAACGCAACTCGAACTTCAAACGACTATAAATTTTGATCTGGGTGTCCGTGTGAGCTCTACCATATATCAAATTGAAGCCTACGATGAGCTCTACACCACATGGACTGGGGGAGACCCTTGTTAAGGTTTTTTGAGGCCAAAATGCCCAAAAGGCCTCCCAAACTGAGTTTTCAGTCAGGATAACCCAATTGTTTAACATTTTTTTGATTTTCAGCTTCATTTGAGGGGGTATCATTGGATTTTTTGGTGGGGACTGATTTCATTCCAAGGTCTTAGATTTATATTGATATTATTTATTTGAAATTTTATCATTTTTTATAATGAATTACTACTTATAATCAAATGTATAACAATATATACATATTTTTTATATATTCAGAAATAAAAATTTTATTATAAATAAAAATTATAAAATATATTTACATATAAAATATATTTGATTTATCTAAATAATAACTAATATACATATTATTTTAAAAAAATATATGAATATTTATATACCTATATATTTGTCTAACTATATATATATTAATATAAATACATATATATATATATTTATATCAATATAACTATAAATATATATATAAATATCACTATAAATATATATATATATATATTAATATAATAATATATATTTTAATATAACTATATATATATACATTAATATAAATATATATTACTTTATGAATAATTATAACTATATATATATATAAATAGAGATCTCATGAAATGGGAAACAAATCAAAATAGAGGAGTGGTAAGGGCTTAGGCGTGCAGGGGGGAGGTCTCGAGTTCAAAACCTGGTGGAGGCAGAGGCTCATGCGCATGGGGGAATATGGGAGCTAGCACTAATAATGGGTGGGGGATAGCACTGATAAAGGATGGAGGGGGGTGTGTGGGGGCGCTGGAGGTGTGGGAAGGCACTGATAAAGGGAGGGATCAAGCGCTGTAAAAATCCCCCCTGAGATTGCCAAGATTTTTTTTAATAAAATATAATTTTTTTTAACTTTTATCAGTGCTAAAAAAAGCACTGATAAAAGGGGTCTTTTATCAGCACTAAAAATAAAGCGCTGATAAAGGACACTTTTATTAGCACTAAATTTTAGCGCTGATAAAAGGGGCATTTATCAGCACTTTTTGGAGTGCTGATAAAGGGGACCCCCTTTATCTACGTTGGCTTTAACAGTGCTTTTCTAGCACTATTAAAGGCCATTTTTGGCACTGATAAAATGGTTATTTGTAGTAGTGTACAACTAAACAATGATGATGATTGATCACCACTATAATTTTGTATTCTTATCCTCTATTGTGGCTCGTGCATGAGGATACTGATGGTTGTGGTTACTATACCACCTTCCATAAAGACATGAGGTTTTAGGGTCACACTAGAGCTAGATGAACCTTGTGGTATACCCATAGTCAACAACTATGCATGATGTGGTGCCCTCTATTAGAATAAATAAGACCACTTGTGTGTGTGTTCTATTTCGTATTATCCTTTCTCACATATGCTTGTGTTCTTGAAATTGTTTTCTTTCATATATTTCCTTTAATTTGTATAAGTAATAAATGTTTTCATAGAAATATTCAATTAAAAGTGTTAATTTAAAAGAACTTGTTTGATTTTCCTTTTAATGTAACAACATGGAAGGGTTTTATCTAGGTGGCATCCTACTGGGTGTTGTCTCACACCCTACGTACACCTTGGGGTTCATATAGATCTTGTACCTTGTATATTCTAGGTGAACCAAGGATGTTCTATAATCAGGGTGAAGGATTTTAGTGTTCCTCTCTTTTGGGTTTGGTGTAGAGGATTGAGGATTTGGTCTCTCATGTGGCATGATGGTTTGGGTTGGAGTTGTTATTTTTCATTGTTTTGATTTTTTTGGGGTTTCCTAAAGTGTAATTTTCAATTCAGAATAATGTTAATGGATTGTTTGGTTGTGTGTTTTAATTTTTGTTTTATTGAAGTTATTGGTTGTTATAAATTAATTATTTTATTTAAATAATTCCCATGTATTTTTTAGGATACCCGAACACTTGTGCAAGCCCACAGGGAATGGGAACGCCATTAGGGCCTTACCATGGACCAGATCAGGTGCCATGTCGGTTGGAGACCCCACTTCGTTTGTGACATAATTAAAGGATCCCCAGTTATTGAGATATATTCAAGAATACCTATTCTTTAAATATAAATAGAAAAAGATGGTATATATGATCAACATTAGATTTCATATTTCCGTTGGCCCAAACTATTTCAATCTATTGAAATTTCACAATCTTTTTATGAACATGGGTGAGTCCGAATAGTGAATTTTCTATAAACTATAACCAACAAGGTGAGGATTGAGAATACATGTCATCTAATGACATAAATATGGACACTATTATTAGCTCGTAGTAACCATTTTTATAAATAAAATACAATATTAGAAAATCATCCTCCAATAAGTCACTAAAATCTATAACTTAAGCTCTGAGCATTTTTTATTGTACCCAAATATTTTTTTCTAATAACCTAAAAGTATTATAATGACACACTATTTTCATTGTGAACTATATTTCAATATATTAGTTAGAAACATCTATAAATTAGTTTTAAATGTTGGAACTTGGTTAGTTGATATTGAAATTAGTATTCCATGTAATTTTAATGCTTCCCAAATGTAGATATTGATAATGTAACATATCATACTAGATTCAAAAATTGGAATGAATAGTGCTGAATTTTGGGGTTAGTCCATAGTCACATAGATTGAATCAATCTTTTGAATTGTTGTCAATAAAATCAAAAAAAAATGTACATAGTGATGTAATCTATTTTCTATATTGTATACTTATTGACTAATAAAATTAATTTTTCATTTATTTAAATCCTTCAAAAATTGTTAAGATGTAAATTTAGACACATAATAAACCACATTTTTTTCATATCTACCCCTAAATAGTATGCTCCTAGAGTCTTGCACTTATATTTAATTCTTGAAAAAATAACCTATTTAGAATGGTAAAAAGCAAAATGTTATTGTACTTGATAAAATTTTAAAATGACTATAAGATCATTAATATTAAGATTAGAGTTTTATATTGTTCCCCTTTAAAAATGGTCTCAAAGCCTATATGTTTTGATGTAATGGAATGAAAATCAAGATCTAATAATTGTACATCACTCACATATTCATCCAAATTAATTTTTAGAGTCATCAGAATAAATTATATGATCTCATAATGATATGTGTAATCCTAATTCCTATCCATAATCAAACACATAAACTAAAACTAATAATTAGATTTTATGAATAGGTTTTTATCTTACATACATGTTAATGCAGTAGACACAAAATTGACATTTAACAATTTATAAAAAATTAATTTTGAAAATCTATATATATTATATCTATATTATTTTTCCCATGTTAAATTTCCTTAGTTAAAATATGTGTTTGAATATTTCATGATATGTGGACATGTAGATGTTCAAACTAAAGAAATAATGATTACAAGATTAAAAATAATGAACCTACAAAACCAATTCAATGTTATGTTTCAAAAACAACCTTTCATGATATCATAACTGTGGTGATCTAAGAGACACAACATGATCAGCTTATTGTAGAATACAACCAATTATAAATATATATATATATATATTTAAATTTACATAATATGTCACGACCCATACCTCTGGGCATGTGACATTACTACCCCAAGCACAACTACCAAAGGCCAGATGATGGCGACTTGCATTGGAATAGAATTTCCCAAAAACCGGGAAATCATTTCCCTTTTAAACTACAAACTGGCACAGTCCAAGAACACAACAAGATAGAAGAAAAAAGTAAAAAATATAGTAAATAGGGTGAGTATAGTATGTAAATGGGATGGAATACAAGCATAACTATAAATTATAACTAAAATTAAAAATAGGTCCTATAAACAACCGCCAAGGATCCAACATGAAGGGTAAGTACCACTCTCGAACAGTCGTCTCTATGTTTTGTCTCGTCTAATGTTCCTCCTTTATGAAGCCTCAAGTATTGGCACCCACTGCCTCGATCAATGCTGTCCACCATCTGCACAAGACACAACAAGGTGCGGGTGTATCTTATGTAGGTTTGAGTATAACAATTCTCAGCAGGGACCCCAAGACACCCAAAGGTCTCTCAGAATTCACAGAGGTTAATCCAAAATTAAATACCACAGTTACAATGTACTATTCAATAATAATCCCTACATAGTTATATTCACATAAATAAACCTAAGTGATAGAGTAACCCAACTCATTTAAGAGGAAAAATAGCCTAACTCTTTATCAAAAATCACAACTATTCCACGAAGGTAAGAATACCACATAGGTAGCACAACAAAAATGAATACCACAAAATTAAAGACACATCTCACACCAGTATAAATTAAGTACGAAAGTATAGATGATTAGCTATATTTCTAGATCATCTTAATTCATTGATAAGATATATTTTTGACCTACCCAGGATCAAATATGACCCTTACATGATCTGAAGATGACCCACACATGATCTGAAGATGACCCACACAGGATACGTAGATGCTAACCCAGAAAGGAATTGAAGATGACCCACACAGGATTTGGTGATGACCCACAAAGGATCTATAGATGACACACACAAGATCGGTAGATGCTGACCCACACAAGATCTGAAGTAGACCCACACAAGATCTAGTGATTCTTCAAGTACAACCAGCCACAGGGTTCCGCACTAAGCACACTTGATTCTGGGAGGATCCACTCCTCATTCCTTCAGTCGATGCTTAAACTACCATGAAGTCCCACTAAGAATTATCACAAATGTCTGTCGTTTCATAAGGGAACAAACACGATAGACGTTTTGTCGATCAGACACACAATCATTAAGTTATTAGCGTTTCCATTCCGAGGGCCTGGTTGTATTTGGGATTGATCCATCATGGACGTACCACAACATTATCCAAAACTAAATTGGAGTATACCAAAGGTCAGTCTGGATCCAAGAACTATGGCACCACATACGGTTCGTCAAAGGACGCATGGTTCTCAATATATGGCCAAAAAGGCGTTTCTAGGTCTAGATGGGCCCATGTTTTGTCTGATCCGGTCGGACCAACTCGACCCGACCCATCATGGGCTGACCCGACCCGGTTGGGGTCACCCTGACAAGGTCCATGTCAGGCCCAGATGGGCCACACTATGGTGGTCCCGGTCTCTGGTGTGGCCTATTCAGTGGCTTGATGGCGGGGCCCACAGAGCTGTCCACGGCTGGGATGGACCACTATGGTGGTCCCCATAGCTGCTACATGAGATTCCTGAATGGCTCGAGGGACATTCGGTTCTTTAAAACACGGAATCACCACGTGGTGCCACCCGCTGGCATGCAGGGCCCACTGGAGCGGGTACTACTCCATGTGACATAGCCGGATCCCCTTCTAGTGGTGTCGTCATGCACCGCTATTGTCGTTGCAGATGACCGGGTGATGGCCTCCCTCTAGGTACGGTGCCACGTCTTGGCAGCCGCAACATCCAAAACTGGTGGTGCAGACACATGCCCCCACGCAGCCGGCTGACGTGCCAGCCACCACCCTCCTCCATCGCGGCTAACAGGTCGTTCCCTCCTTGGGCTACATGGTTGTTCCACCACCACCATCATGGTCGGCTGGTGTGCCAACCGCCCCCTTGTACCCTGCTGGTGCTAGTTTCCGGCTCCAGGCGACAGTGCCTTCACGCCGGCAGCTTCTGCAGGTCACCGGGTGAGATCTGGTGTCTTGTATTACATTTTGAAAGAATCAATGTTCGTATCAAGATGTGTACATCACATCAAGTCCATAAAGGTCGAGTTCCAAAGAACCCTAAGTTTCAACCTCAATGAACATATTAGTAAACGATGTAGCTGAGGGATCGGGCCGCATTTTTCTGGCCCGCACCTTCAACATTAGACCGAGAGCATGAAACTCATGATGATTGAATAAATGTAAACTAATTAAGAACAATCACAGACCAAACATACCTCTACCATTCATTGGAGATGGTGTGAGGATGAAGAAGAAGACGATGAAGGTGATTCCATCATTCATCACTCCCATAATAAGCTTCCAATCTATGGTCCAATAGTGGATCAACACTCTAGATCTGGAGATTCGTTCTTCGTTGGAGGAGGTTCTTCATTGGAGAATGTTCTTCCTCTAAGAGTTCTCCAACAAAATAATTTTCCAACAATTCTCCAATCCTGGAGAAGTGAGGATCCAATCCCCCAAATTTAGTTGAAGAGTTCATTAATTGTTCAATTAATTAAGGCTCATTAATTGTGGGAGGGCTTCCACGAGTTACACCACATTAAAAGAAAGGTTTCAAGGTCGGGTGGTCCCCACCACCAAATTCAAAAAGTGGTGGAGAGATTTAAAATAAAAAACACTACAGTTTTATTTTTTATTCCTCTACAAAAACCAATTTTTCCAACTTCCACCCTCGACCCAGTGTGGTCAAGTTGAAGGCTTCCTTAAGCGATAATCAGCACTGCGATTTCAACTGTGTCCCCAAATTTCAATTCCAAGTACTATTTCAAAAGTTTTTAATTCTTTCTCGCATGTTAATTGAACGTACACAATGAAATATTGGAAATTCATTTTGGTCACTCTGGGCCTCAGAATCACGTGCCATTAAATTTTACAGACTCGTAATATTTCTATATAATTAAAAAATTACATGGAATAATTATAGGTCTTTAGATTCTTCCCACCACAGGGATTTTCTTCCCAGAAAGACACATCAAAAAATAGGGAAACAAGTGGGAGTACTGAAGAAGAATTTGAGCCTCTCGCACCCATTTGGTCTCCAGGAGGTTCCCTTATTTTCAGCATACACGTACCAAAGGTATGGATAACCCAAAAAGGACTCTCTCTTGTGGATCCTCAATATCTTCTGGAAACTCCGAAAATGTCACCCCATCCTCGATGTCCAGCTCTCCCCAGTCAATGATTTGGGAATGGTCATGCATGTACCTCCTCAGCTAGAATATGTAGGAAACATCATGCAACCAGTGAAACTGAGGGGGAAGGGATATGTGGTATGCCACCTCACCATCTCTGCTGATTACCTGAAAGGGTCCTATAAACCTCAGAGATAACTTTCCACACTAGAAAAATCTCTGCAAACTTTATCGAGGTGATACCATTAGAAAGACATGGTCACCATCCTCGAAATTGAGAGGTCTCCCTCTCCAGTCAACATAAGACATCGTCCTGCTCTGTTTAGTCTTCATATTTTTCTAAGTGATCTGCACCTTCTCCGTGGTAGTCTGTACAATCTCCAGTCCCATGAATGTTGACTCCCATGGGTCATTCTAGCACAAAGGTGATCTGCAAGTCTGACCATACAATTCCTCAAATGGTTCCATACCATTGGTGGAGTGATAGCTGTAGTTGTATGTGAAATACACCAAGGGAAAGTGATCTTCCGAACTATGGCTGAAATCAAGGACGCAAGAACACAACATATCCTCATGGTTCTAAATTGTCTAATCTATTTGACCATCAGTTGGAGGATGAAAGGCGGTTCTTAATCAAAGTTGAGTCTTGAACACCTCCTACGACCCCTTCCATAGCTAGGATGTAAATCGTGCATCACGATCGGATACAATCGTTGAGGTCACTCCATGAATCCGTATAATCTATTTTACATTGTGGTGTACCAAGATCTATACTAATCCATGCTCTCTGTTAGGTAGGAAGTGGGCCGACTTGGTGAGCTGGTAAATTATCAACTAGATGGAATCATGTCCCTTGTACATGAGTGGAAGTCGTGTCATGAAGTCCATGGAAATTCCATCACAATTCCTCTCTGTCACATCAAGTGGATGAGGTAAATCCACTGAAACTTGATTCTCAGCCTTCACTTACTATCATTTGAGGAACTGTGAGACAAACTTCTCCACTGATTTCTTCATTCCCGACCACCAATTCTGACGTTGGAGGTCCTCGTACATTTTTTCCACTCCTGGATGTACGGCTAGATGGTAAGTATGGAACTTCCTCAACACATTCTCCAGTAACGCCTTCAGTACCGTAGTATGTCCTCTAAAGTGGATGACGTGATCCCCACCTTCTAAAAAATCCATCAGTTTCATGTCTTGTGGATATCTGAGCAAATTGAGCCTCATAGTTTGTGTCCATGTTCTATGCCTCCCTGACTCACTGATGGAGTGGATGAGTGACTATTAGAGATGAATGATAAGCTACTCTATATTGATCCATGTTGGATATCTGAAAAGCAGCTTGCTGCTCCGTCACCTCACTCAGCATCTGTATGTCAGATCTCCTTCTTAGTGCATCTGCTACTACGTTCCCCTTCCCAAGAGTATAGACTATATCAAAGTCATAGTCCTGTAGGATCTCAAGACAACACCAATGTCTCAGGTTCAGGTCATTCTAAGTGAAGATATACATGAGACTCTTGTGATTAAAGTAAACTGCAAAATGTTCCCCATTAATTAATATTGTACATCTTCGAGGTGAAGAACACTGCTGCAAACCTGCGATCCTGGGTAGCATAGTTTTTCTCATGATTTCCCAGATTTTGAGAACCATTAGAGATCACTACTCACTTCAGCATCAGGACAAATCCAAGCCCATTCCCGGATGCGTCGAAGTAGATTACGTACCCGACACCTTACTCTAGTAGCGTCAAGATGGATTTACTAATTAGTCTCTACCTTAGATCCTGAAAACTCCCGTAGAATCTTTGGACCACACAAAGGATTTCTTCTTCTTTTTCAATGCTGAAATGGGTGATGCAACTCTGGAATTTTTGAGCACAAACCTCCAGTATTAACTGGGCAGACCTAGGAAACTCCGCACCTCTATCACACAATTGGGTGGATCCCAAGAAAGCACATCCTCAATATTTGCTGGATCCACCCAAAGTAAATTCTACAAGATGAATTTTCCTAGGATGTGAACCTCTTGGATCTAGAACTGGATCTTAAAGAGTTTCCCATAAATATGGTGCTCTCAGAGTGTGTCCACAACTATTTGCCGATGATAGGCATGCTCCTCCTCTATAGCTGAGTATACCAGGAAGTTATCGATGAAGACTAAAACAAAGATCGAGGTATTACTAGAATATCGTGTTCTTGAGTCCCATGAACAATTCTGGGGCATTGGACATGTTGAATGGCATATCCAAGAATTCATAGTGCCCATACCGACATCTGAAGTCCGTCTTCTGCACATCCTCATCTCGTACCCAGAGCTGGTGACAACCTGATCAAAGGTCTATCTTCTAAAACCACCATGCTCCCTTCAACTGATCATAAATATCATCAATCCATGGTAGTGGGTACTTGTTCTTCACAGTCACCTGGTTCATGCGCCAATTGTCCACATAGAGTCTCAAAATCCAATCATCTTTCTTAGCGAACAAAATCAAGGCTTCCCAAGGAGAAACACTGGGCATAATGAACCCCTTCGAATACAATTCTTCAAGCTGTACTCGCTTCCTTATAAGCTCCACGGGATCCATCAAATATGCTGGAGTAGATATCAGTGATGTCTCATGGTACAAGTCTATATAAAAGTCATCCTCTCTGTGAGGAGGTCGAACTGGAACATCATTAGGGAAAACATCAGTGTACTGGTCCACCAATATATTATTTCTTATACACTCATCATCAACTTCTCTGAGGGTAAGGCTAGCCTAATAATGAGTGATCATCTACACCCTCCTCCGGGTTAGTCCATCCAATGTAGAAAAGGTTCCCTATTACCGGTGAAGGAAAACCTTATCCCATCCATGCATACAAACTACACATTTTTTCTAACACAGTCAATATGAGAAAGGACTGTGGATTACCAGTCCATACCCCAGATGACACCGTAAGGCTTTGACACCGCAACTAGGAGATATTATACGAAGCTATTCTCTCCTAGAGTAATCTCACACCTCCATCACATGTGTGTAATCATCGAATATTATCCCGTAAGAGTCTATAACTATAAGGACCGAGCCAATTACTCCACTGAAATCATTGAGCTTGGAATGTGATGTGTGGTAATAAAAGAGTTATTAGAACATGTGTTTATAAGTAGTCAGCTAAGGTGGAGTAGTCATAGATCATACCTCATATCATCCTCAGAGTGTCGTGGTCATAGGCCTTAGCTGCCTGATGCTGAGCTTGTCCATGTCCACCTGCTCTATGTAGTGGGGGAGGACCACCTATAGGTGTTGGTGGTAGAACCTCGAACTTCCACCCACCACCTGCTGCAGGACCATCTCCTTTCCCATGTTCGACTGCAACTTGTGGAAATCCTCGATCAAATCTTCTACTCTTAACAGGAGGTCCATCGACCGTCTGTTGTCCATCCGTATGGTGGGTCATGCAGTCGTGAGCCATGTGAACCTACCCTCCACATGAGTAACACTACCTGATCATTGTCTGTCTTACTCTGTCTCAAGAGCACTACACAAGCGACACTATATATTTTAGTCATCCACCTATTGGTTTAGTCCTCTTGGACCA
Source organism: Viscum album (assembly GCA_963277665.1). Classification (NCBI taxonomy): domain Eukaryota; kingdom Viridiplantae; phylum Streptophyta; class Magnoliopsida; order Santalales; family Viscaceae; genus Viscum; species Viscum album. The sequence continues at coordinate 603,431,696 of OY728128.1, forward strand.
CTAAATCATCTGTCTACTTCCAGCTACAATTGAATCTGCTACGTGATTTCTGGTGGTTAGTCTCGCTGCTAGTGACTTCTCACCAAGGAATCATTCCACCAAGAGTGCTCGTTCTAAAACCTAGACTGCGTCGGGATGCTGAGAGATAAAATTGAAGCTCTGATCACCCATCGTATAGCCTACTCAATGGTCCAGGCCATGATGAAAGGGTCTCACACCATGTCAGTGGAGTAGCAAGAGTGGTTAGTGAAACTTGCTGAATAATGAGCCATGGGCATGCGACCCTTCTTCAAGTGGATAAGCTCCGGTATACGAATAGAGCATAAGGTCGCTGGGATGAACTCTACCATGAAAAGTCTCTCGAAGTCCGCCTAGATGGGGATCATTTTGTCATGAACATAGAGCATCAAGATCCATTATCTCCCCACTCTTACCTAAAAAAGACTAGCTACATGGATGACCATAAGATCAGCTATTGTCCTTACCAGTCAGAAAACATGGACCACGTCCTCCCACCTGTCCTCAGCCCCCTATGGTTCATCTCAACCTAGAAACTCAGTGGCCTCTAGTGCTGGAAATCATGCAACGTTCTCAATCAATGTGCACCCTCTACATCTAGGGATAGTGGAATCGGCTGCCCAATGGGTAGTGGTCTCCTGGTACACCACACAATGGTGAAACTACTGAAATGGGGCCCTACACCAAAGCCTCGTCGCTTGGTGGGCTTTCATCACATACTCTACCTAGAACCTGAGTTGGTTTCCTGCATGGAGGAATCCTGAAAAGATACAGGTGCGATATGGTCAATAAGTTATAATAGGTGACCTATCTCAAAGAAACCACAAATATAAATTTTCAAAAACACACACACACACATAGACACACAAACAGTGTTTTCATGCACTGATTTAGAATTCAGAATTGATGGTCCTGGTGTATGGATACGTCGGCTGCTTCACCAACACTAGATTCCCCAAACTAAAAACCCCACTAATAACAGTTAACACTTTTTCCGTATAGAAAATAACAGATTCCTATTTCATTGATAGAACTAACCCTCTGATACAAATTTTTCAAGACCCATCCCAAGGGGCCCGTTCCATTACAACCCAAAGCCTGCATTCCATAGGCCAGTGGCTAGAAACTAGCACCATAAATACACATCCCTAAAACCAGGAAGGCATTGACCATTTAACCTACAAACACACAAAATACAACAACACAGAATGATACAAGAAAAAAGTAAACAATATAGTATATAGGGTGAGTATAGTAACTAAAAGGGCTAATATACAAGCCCAACTTGAATGTACTAATAAAACTAAAAACAACTCCTTTGAACACTCACCAAGGATCCTACCTGAAGGGTAGGTTCATATGTTGAATGATAATCTCTACGATTCGTCTCATCTAATGGTCCTCCTCTGAGCATCCTCAAATCCTGGAACCCTCACCCTTGATCAGTGTTGTCCATTGTGTACACAAGACATAATAAGGTTCAGGCGTATCCCGTGCAGGGGTGAGTATAAAAATATGTAGTAGGGACCCCGAGACACCTGAAGGTATCTCTGAATCCATAGAGGATAATCCACAAAGCAATATGAAAATTAAAAATAACAAAAAAAAAAATAAAACCTACTTAGGTATATGAAAATACATATACCTATGTTATCAAGTATCCCAACTCATTCAAGAGTAACACATAGCCCAAATCATAATCCAAAAGAACATCTATTCCACGAAGGTAAGAATACAACGTAGGTAGCACCGCGCAGAAGATTACAACAAAGTTAAAGACTGAGATCATTCCATTATAACTTATGTATGGATGTATAACAGATTATTTGTATTGATATATCATCTTAATTCATTGAGAAGCTCAGTTGTTGCCCCATACAGGATCAAATATGACCCACATAGGATCTAAAGATGACCCACACATGATTGGAAGATGAACCAAATAGGATCTGTAGATGATGACCCACAAAGGATGTGATGATAACCCACACAGGATCTGAAGATGACACACATAGGATCTCTAGATGACCCAAACAAGATCGGTAGACGCTAACACACATATGATCTGAAGATTACCCACATAGGATCTGAAGATTCTTCACGTACATTTGGCCACAAGGTTCCAACACTAAGCACGCTTGATTACAAGATGACCCACTCCTCAAACCATCAATCAATACATAAACTTCCACAAAGTACAATGAAAAAGTATCACGATGGTCTGTCATGTCTTAAGGGGCCCAACACGACAGAGGATTTGTCAATTGGATGCCCAGTCTGTGAGTTATTAGCGTTTACATTCTGAGGGCCCGGTTGGATTTCAGTTCGATCATACCCAGCTGTACTCCAAATTTATCAAAAAAATCATGTGGAGTATAAAAAAGGACGATATCAATTTAAGGATTTTGGAAGAACTGACAGTTCATCAAATGGATGCCCGGTTCTCAAGATATGGAAAAAACAGTGTATTTGGGTCTAGATGGGCCCAAGTCTGGTCTGGGTCGGTCGAACTGACCTGACCCCACCAGAACTGGTCCAGGTCTGGACTAGATGGCCCAGACCATTGTGGGCCTGACCCACTGGGGAACAATCTAGAATAGCCAGAAAAGGGGGCAGCCCGAGGGGTGTCCCGCTGGCGTGGCCCGCGGTGCTGCCCACGACCGTGGTGGACTATCGTGGCGGTGGCCGACCTTGGCACCAATCGAGGAAGGTTCCTCTCGGGATTCCCAAATGGCATGATTTCCGTTCAATTCTATCCATCCCGATGGCACCACAGGGGGCTGCCTACTGGAATGAGGGACCCACCAGAGCGTTTCATGATCAGCGTGACGTGGCAGGCCGGGTTTCCGGTCGACGGCCCTTCAAGGGGCGCCAGCGTGCGCTGCTGATGCCTCAATGGCCGGAAGGGTGCTGGCCACCCTATAGGAACATCGCAGCGGGTCTATATCCATGACCTCTAACACCGACGACATGGATATGTGCTGCCCAGGCTTAACTGTGGTTGGCTGGCGTGCCAACCTCCTCCCTCCTCCGCTACGACCGATGGGCCGCAACCTCCTTCAGTGGCATGGTAGTGCTGCCACCACACTCGCAGCAGGCCAGTGTGGTGACCGCCACCTTGTATACTGCCGACACCGGTCGCCGGTGCTGTCATGTCGATGGATTTTGTGGGTCACCGGGTTAGATCTGATGGTTGGTTAATCATTTCGTAGTCATCAATATTTATATTGGTATGTCACCATCGCATTAAGTCCATCAAGGTCGAGTTCTGCTCAACCTGATTGTTTTCACATGAATAACACATCAAACAACGAAGTAGTAGAGGGCATGAGCAGTTTTCATTTGGCCCACACCCTCCACATTAGATCGATAGCATATGACTCAAGGAGATTTAATCAACATAAATAAACGAAGAACAATCACGAAAAATCCTACCTGGACCGTTCGTTGGAGATGACGTGGGGAAAAGATGAAGGCGATGAAGGAGACGCTGATGTTTGTCCCTTCGGAAATACGATTTTGATCTATGCTCCAACTCTAGTTCAACGTTCTTGATCTAGAGATTCATTCTTCATTGGAGGTGGTTTTTGTGTGTGGATGTTCTTCTATGAATAGTTATCCACCAAAAGCGTTTTCCAACAATTCTCAATTCCAGGATAATTGAGGATCCAATCCCCCATAATATGTTTAGAAGTTATTAATTGTTCTATTAATGAAGTATCAATAATTGGGGGAGGATTTCCAAGAGTTACACAACATTAAAAGACAAGTTTCAAGGTTAGTTCATCTCCACCACCATATTCAAAAAGTGGTGGAGAGATTTCAAATAAAAATAAAACTATTATTTTATTTTTTATACCTCCGCAAAAACTGAGATGTCAATAATCCACCCCAAACCTACTGTGTTCTAGGTGAAGGCCTCTGTAAGGGAAAATCGGCACTACGAGTTCAACAGTGTCCTCATGTTTCAATTCCGAGCACCGGTTAAACAGTTATGAATTCCCGCATGCATGTTAACTAAACGTACTTAAAGAATGTTCAAAAATTCATTCCGGAAAATCATGGCCTCAGAATCACATGCTGTCTAATTTTGCATACCCGAAATATTTACATATAATTAAAAAATAAAATTACATTGAAAATTTATGTGGATTTACATTCTCCCCACCTCAGGGTTTTCCGTCCTCAAAATCCACAACACAAACTAGGGAATCAAGTAGGGGTACTGAGCACAAATATGAGCCTCACACTCCCATGTGCTCTCATGTAGGTTCCCCTGATTCTAATGTACGCACACCAGAGGTATCTATCATCGATGAAGGACTCCCTCCTATCAATCCTAAATATCTAATGGGACCTCTGAAAACATCACCCCATCCCCAATGTCCTACTTTCCCAAATCAAGGACGTGTGATGGATCATACATGTACCTCCTCAACTAGGATACGTGAAAAATGTCGTGCACCTAGTGCAACAGGGGGGCTAGGTGGTATGCCACCTCAGAAAATCTACTGAGGACATAAAAGGGTTTTAAGAACCTCAGAGATAACATGCCACCCTAGCCAAATCTCCACAGACCTCATCGAGGTGAGACCCATAGAAAGACATGATCCCCATCCTCAAACTAAATATGTCTCCATTTCTTGTTAGAATAAGAATTATGACTACTCTGTGTAGTCTTCATCCAATACTAAATGATCTTCACCTTCTCTGTGGTAGTCTGCACCATCTCTGGTCCCATGATTGCTGACTCCCCTCGGTTAGTCCAACACATATGTGATCTTCAAGGTCAACCGTACAATGCCTCAAATGCTGCTATACAGATGGTGGAGTGATTGTTGCAGTTATACACGAACTCCACCAAGGGAAAGTGATCCTCCCAACTGCGTCCAAAAACAAGTACGCAAGAACACAACATGTCCTTGAGGGTTTTAATTGTCCTCTCTATTTGAACATCAGTCTGAGGATGAATTGTGGTGCTTAATAGAAGTAGAGTCCCGAACACCTCCTGTAACCCCTTGCATAGTTGAGAAGTAAAACATGCATCAAGATCGGAGACAATCGTCATTGGAACTCAATAAATCCATACAATCTTTTGTACATAGAGGCATCCAATGATCTATACTGATCCCTTATCTCTAATAGGTAGGAAGTTGGCCGACATGGGGAGTCAGTCAACGATAACCCAGATGAAATAATGTCCCTTGGACGTGAATGGAAGTCCTTTCATGAAGTCCATGGAAATTCTATCCCACTTCCACTCTGGGACCTCAAGTGGTGAGATAATCCCTCTAGAACCTGATGTTATGCCTTCACTTGAAGACATGTGAGGAATCATGAAACAAACTATGCCGCTGCTTTCTCCATTCCCAACCACCAGTGCTGACGTCAGAGGTACTGGTACATCTTTGCCACTCATGGATGTACTGCTAGAGGGGACGTATGGAACTCCCACAACACTTCCTCCCATAGCACCACTGGTTCCATAGTACATCCTCTAAAGAGGATGTCGAGATCCCCACCTTCATAAAATCCATCAGGTGCCACTCCTGTGGTTATCTCAACATATCAAGCCTCGTAGTAAGTGTCCCCCAACTCTGCCTCCTTGACTCATAGAAGAAGTGGGGGAGTGAATTTTAGAGATTAAAGATAAGCTGCACCACCTCGATCCATGAAGGATATCGGCAAAGCAGCTAGCTACTCCATCGCCTCACTCAGCAACTGTATACCATAACTTATACTGAGTTATTCTGCTACTACATTCCCCTTCCTAGGATTATATACTATCTCAATGATTTAATCTTAGAGGAACTCAAGCCCATGCTATTGTCTCAGGTTCAAGTCAATCTTAGGGAAGGTATACCTGAGACACTTTTTATTAGAGTAAAATAAAAAAACTTCGCACATCAAGTAAAGTCGCCTCATGGAAATATTATGGGTCTTTACATAATAACTCCCCCTAAGTTGCAGTAAAAAATAGTGGTGAAGTGATCCTAGTCATAAAATCATAAAAGTATAGCTAATAATCATTATTATAAAAAAATAGAGTTTCATTTAAAATATGTTCAATCATATGAGATGAATGAAATGAGAATTCATGAATAATGTAACAAAATTAATATATTATTGATATAAATATAAATATCTCAAGGATGTTATTCATATGTTTATAAGATATAAAAACTAATATTATTTTTCTTTCTACTGATATTTTATTTTTGAATGGTTTTATCTAAGGAAGAAAGATTAATTAAATTTAATATTCATTATAGATTAAATTGTATAAAACTATCACTCTTGTAATCTTCTTAACACAATCTCTAAATCATCTTTATTTCCATTTTTTTATTTTTAAAATATATCCTAATTTCATCCAAAAATACCAAATGTGTGGAGTCTATGTACCTTTTAATGATGTGATTCATCAATTCCATGAAAATAATTTTTAAATTTATAAGACCTAAGGCGTGGCTTGATATTAAATGTGACCATAGTTACTCAAGAAATCATTATTTTAAATATCTGTTTTCATTAATTACCATTTCTAAAAAAGAAAATATAGGGTAATAATAGATAAATATTAGGCTCCTTTTAATTGAAAAAATAGGTAACAAATTCTTGTATATAGATATTTATTCTTTATCATTTCCCTATTTAGTTTACTATAAGAAAATCCTTGTCATAAAGAACTCTATTCCTTCATTAAAAATCATCTTGAGAAAGCTAAGGCAGTGAACCCAATCATATAAAACCATTTATTTCAAATTATTCTTTTTGGATTATAAATTATCTAAATTCAATCATTTCCATTCAATTTTATTGAAGTGAAATAAGATTCTATCCTTTGAATAATATCAGTAAAAAATAATTCTTATCTTTTTGGTTATAAACCAGTAAAAAATATAGAAAATATGTTAAAATATTCATTAAAAATATTTAGAAATTTATTTTTTAAATTATTACAATTTTAATTATAGAGACTTAAACTAATTGATAACATATACTTCCAAACCTGAGTGATAATGGGCCTTTTTTCCTAGAATTTGTATCCACAATTCTTATAATGCAAGTCTCAATCACATTAAGTGATTTAAAATTAATTATTCATCCATAAAATTAAATATGAGGAATTAATGTAACTATATAATCGATTTCCATTATAATGTTAAAGATATCAATTTCTATAATAGAAAAGTACAATTAAAAACTAAACTCTATCCATTTTAATTGAAAAATAATAACAATTAAATCTTCTTCACTCTCAATATGAAATATGTGAATTGATAATAATTATTTTTAGAATCATTTCTATATACTATCCTATTTGATTAACAAAAAAAGAATTAATAAAATAGTTTGATAAAAGAGTATCAAATAGAACTTTCTTATGAGTTGAATTAAGAATATTGGTACCATATATAGTCAAAGAACCCAATTAGTCATTTGTTATCATATTATTATAACCATACGACAAAATAATTGTTCTTCTATATTACATGATTCCTTTTCTACAGTTGGATTATCTAAGGATACTTGGTATTTTAGGAATCACCATTATGTGTTTGGTTCTGACAAAGAGAATTTTTCTGAAGGTATCACCCCATCAAATCATATGATTTAGAAGAAAAATGATTGGTACTTGAAGAATATAGCTTTATTATGTAAGGTAAATAAAATAAATGATATAAAACATGATTATACATGTTACATGATTTGGTTGGTTCTATACTAACCAACATTATATGTTGAAACAAGACAAATAAGAAAAATTCAGCATTATTATCACGGCCTAGGGGAAATTAAACCGATCAAGTAGATTGATTATGCAATACTCAGCCTACCTAGATTTGGGTCTGCCACATCCCCTTTGTCCTATTATTAGAGTTTCTAACCATTATAATTTTGATTAATGTTCTCAATCTAGTAGGAATCATAGTACTATCCCATTTGACCACTTCTACTATACTAACCATCTTGGTATTATCAAATATATTGAGAATAGTTATCATAAAAAAATTATTGGAGCAATCCCGACTTGAATATAGATTCCGTCAAGGACTCTCTACTGGACACTTATATGAAAAAATGAATTATGCTATTAAATATAGATTCAAAATCTATCATTAATTGGTCTTATTACATATGAATACATTAATAAATTCTTCAATAAATAGAAATGTTTTATTGATAGAATTTTTTATTGAAAATTCATTTAAATCCCAACCAAAAAATCCAATACTAATGATTATCATGGAAAAATAAATACCATCATTTGTATTCAATATCTTCTAGTATATATACTAAAAAAATCACTATTATATTATCATGGTTTTAAACGAAATCATGGATATGGTTCATTCTATTAAGTCACACATATATCATTTTAAGTTCATAATCCCTAAAAAATATTAGTACTATCTATTTATAAAACAACAAATAATAAATAAAATGTCACGGTTTGACAATTCAAGTTTTATTAATAAGGACATTAAATTAATGTATAATCCATTTATTTGGATATTGGTTCACTTGTGGTTTATATTATCAAATATTTTTTTCCCTTAACTAGTGGGTTTATAGATCATCTAACGGGTGTCATTTTTTATCATCAGAAAATAAGAACCATATAGACACCACATAATTATTAAATTAATGAGTTTGGATATTCAAAATTAGTAATAGAATTAACAATTTAAAAAATCTATGAATCATTAAACCTAATGTTGGAAATTATATCACAGTGGGAAGTCCCGTTATTAATTCATTATATACTGAAATCAATGGCGAACACCATAGCGAAGAGGTAACAACACTACTTAATGATTCAAAAAACAACATTGTACATGGACTACTATAGTAAATTGTTTTCAAAAAGAAGGTGGTTATATACATATTTTTATATTATATTTATCAACTTATGATTTTTCTTATTTACTTGATACCAGCAAAATATGAAATATTGTCCCAACTAATTCAATAGTTAACATTACAACCACAACCATTGGCATGGAAAGAGTTATTGTCCCACAGAATTTATATGATATCACATAGACAACAATGTATGGAAATGTATTATAAGGGGATACTAAATCACTTGTGTATCATTTTTAATTTTAAACAAACATACACTATCTTGAAAATAAAAAAATGACCAGACCAAAATAATAAAATTCATGAAATATAAACAACTAAATTAAAAAAACACCAATATCCAAATATATGATTGAATTAGAAAAAATTGAAATAAGAAATACATCTAAAAAATAAATCTTGATATATCAATACTAATATCGAATCACTCAAACCACTAAACATGAAATGAACCAATACCTATCCACACTCTTGAAAATATAGCTTTATGATTCTCAACTAGAGGAATAAAAATCTTTTTTATTAACCATGGTTATGAAGAAAAAACCATATATACACAAAAATGTTAATATATTTTGTTTGACTAACCATAGATATAATAAAATCCTCAAGAGACATAACAACTAATAACCCAAGGACAATAACATGTTTTCTCATAGTTAAATATACACACTAGACAAAAACTGATGTAGTTTACAAAAATTTTATAAGTAATTTTATCAATAAAAAAATTAAATACTTCCAATTGGAATATGTGACACCCAATACATCAAAAACATACACAAAACAATTAATCCTAGTTAGATTATTCCAAACTAGTGAGATGAACCATATTCTAAAAGTCCTCTTATCCAATGGAAGTGGATCCATTGATACTGGAAAACATCGACCCCTTTTTTTACCCAATAAAGAATATTCAAATGAAATATATTGTTATTAAATTTTATATGTACACAAAGGTACCATACCCATGAATTTATTTAAATTAATAAATAATGAAAATATATTTAATTAATAATTTAAAAAATTTTAATTGGAAAACATAATATAACACTATGTAACCGAATGGGGTATTTTAAAAAAATTGAAATATTTTTTTCTAAATAATATTCCAAAAGGGTTTTCAAAAAGTTATATTTCAAATTATAAATTAAAATATAGGAAACTCAATAATGAAATAAAATCAATTCATGTTATAGATGTAGTGCTGAAAAAGGAGAAAACACCCATCTCACAATGAATAATGTTCAATATGTTGAATTGAGACACAATCTAGAATTTATTGAAATCCATCACTATTCATAGAGTGAATGATTTTTTCCCAGATGAATGATTCTTTATTATTAGATATTTATATCTCCATGATTGAAGAGAATGTATGAAAACAAATATCAGTCTTTAGTTTTAGATAAAGGATAAAGTATATTATGTGAATCTAAGGGCACCAGAAAAACATAGATGCACCTGATATCATAGTTCATTAGACTGATTCACTTCATGAATCATTGAGGTTCCACATATGTTGAAAAAATTTCATATTAGCTTTAATATTAAGAAAATTGTTCACACTATTTATAACGATTTAAATTGTGAATAAATTAAGATTGAACATTGAAAAATATTCCTGGAAAACAATTCACACCCTGAATGAAATTATTTTAATTATTAAAAAAACTTTCCATTCTCGAATAACCATTCATGTTGTAAGTACTCTATAACAACCAAATACTATATTCAGAACATCATTAAATACTATTAAATTCAAATTATTCAACCAAAGGTCTCTAAAACGTAATAGAACATTATAATAAAAATACAACCTTATGAAATTCATGCTATATTCTCCCCTCAAATAGAATTTACATAATGAATTTTTTAAATCAGCTGTTATTTAAAAGAGTTATATCCACTTCATATGTATATTCTTTTCATATTGTCATGACATATCTTGGTGTTCACCATGTTTCTAGAATACCATCAACAATGTAAAAAATTTACAAAATAATAAATTATATTCTCTATCCATGTTATGATTCAATGTGTTCATAAATATATCATTTGGATTAATATTTAATAAAACCCATTACATTATATGACTTGGATTGATGTGTTACATCATAAATTTCAAAAAATAAATTATGATCCAATCTAAATAATGTTTTTGTCTAACCAATGAGCGACCTCAACAATTAATTTATGTATTTAAAAATATATAATTAATCAATGAGAAGTCATTACATTCATAACAAATATATGATTACACAGTCTTGATGTCACAATCATGAAATGACGACCCCCATCATATATAGTAATCCACCACCTCAGGGATCTGAGGAATAATTATAATTACTTTTGTTGAAAACATTAATTTTATTATCACTCTAATTTTACCATTTATTTCAGAAAAATGGATATGTCTTACAAATTAAATTTCTCTAGACACTTCCAAATTTTTGTGATGTTGATATGAATGAAAATATAATAGAATGAATAGTAATATTTGAATCCCTTTATGATAATTATTTTTTTATAAAAAATACACTAAGGAGACTCTGTATTTCAAAAATAAAATCTCTAATATTGTATTCATGTTTCTGAATCATTTATTATGAACTCCCATATATTTTATGATGTCTCTCTAAAATCATGGTTATCTAGTTACCTAATGTCAAATGGAAATATCTTAAAAATTGAGTGGTAAACTGATGACATATATCTAGGTTTTTTTAAAGGCATATTCCAAGTAGTTTATCTACTTCCTGAATAAAGATCACTTCCATTAATTTAACCATATTGGATTAATTCGTCGGAATAATGTGGGGTGATATTTTGAGACATCCCAAAATCACATATATTGAATAATTCATTTGAATAGTTCTTAGTGTATCACTAAAAGTTTCAATATGAATCTTATCCCATTAACATATGAGTATATGCAATGAATGAAAAATTATAGTTTCTCATTGAATATTTTCTTTTAACTAATTTCTGGAGAGGAATTTGGTTATATTATTTACAAAAATTTATTTCAAACATAAAAATAAAATGATTCTCACTTCCTTGTATAATATTGGGCTTCCCGGATGCTTCATATATTTTGAATAGTGATATATAGAATGATGTTGATCATATAAAAGTTCTTTAATTTTTATATGACCAAGAAGAAGAAATAATTAGTTTATATCATGTTTCCATCTTTTAATTTTCTCGAAATTTTTTTTGGAAAAATTATGAGTTTATTATGATCTAATTTTTGAGATTTATTGATATTCACAACAAAAATATGTACGAGAACCACTAGAAATAATTATACATCTTCATTAGTCTTTGTGAAATCCAAATTCATACCATAAATAATAACCATAAATTTCCACTAATCGTGATATTCTTTAACCTTATGGTTATATGAATTTTCGATTAAATAAATCTATTGTGGATTTAAATTTTATTATTGTATAAAAAATATCAATTTTGACTATATATAAGTATTTCATCCATATTCCTTATCTCAGTATTGAATCAATTTTTGAAAATCTGTGTTTCTTGCTTTTATGGCCAACAAAAATAGTGAATAATCAGCCAAAGTGAGTATGATTCAATGTTTTCATTGAAAAAAACATTATGAAATTTCATTTCATCGTATGGATAATTATTTTCATGAATTAAGAACTACCATGATCTATAAACCATGACATGATCTTTATGCATGAGAGTATGGATAATTATATATCATAACTCATAAAAATATACCAATAAACACATCACATGTTATGGAAATACATGAATTGTATATGAAGTGAATTTAGAATTATGTAACAAATAGTATTATTTAGAATAATAAATCTTGTTGACTATAGTACCTATTATCATTAGAGATGTAAAATGAGATATATGGTATGGTATGTCATGAATGAAGTAATGATAGTAACTTTCGTTGACCATAATGATACATATATCAATAAAATTACTTTTTGGTTTCCAAGAGATGACCACTTCTATATTTTTAGGGACCGCTAGTTTTCATTTAAAAAAATTAACATTCTATATAATAATACATTATATATTATTAAATCACATTTAGATAATTCATAAAAAATCTATTTCTCTCAAAATGTGAATTACATAATCACCAGATGTTTTTCAGGGTGTTCTTGATTTTCATAACACACAAAAATTTCCTAAAAAAATACAACGATTATGGTTCCTATGATCCATTGAAAGACAAGATTTTAAAATTCCATGAATACCAATGGAAATATTGGAAGATCAAATGGAATTAAAATATATTCACAATGATCATTGGGACTCTGAATATATATTTTTTGAATATATTCTTTTCTAACATGGAGTTGGTGATCTATATACCAATGATGAATCATAAATATCCACTGGGATACTTTCAATTTATAGTACTAATCATCAATTTATGGAATATGTTATCTATTGTTTATTGTATCCAAAATTAGTTTAATCTAATAAAAACAAGACATAATGAACCATCCGACATCATTAAAAAATGAATAGGAGTAGCACAATGTTATGTACTCTATCTCATGAAATTGATTCATCCCAATTTTTCAAACCAGAAACTCTATTTATTCAAATTTATTGGTGACACTCTATATTAAATTAGTAAAATATGATTTATTACCTTGTGGTGATCAATCAAAAAATCCACATCATATTCATAAAAAAAATATAGTGACCCAAAAATTCATCAATGTAATTTTTAACTTCTTATAGTAAATTCAAATATAGTATCAATCCCATAAAATCTCTTAGAGACCATAGTAAAACAATTATAGATGAATAATTAATGAAATAAGATGTATTTTTGGTAAATAAGAAACCAATACCAATGAAATAGTAACTTGAACTTAATAATAGTAATATGATCATTATGAATAGTATACCTGAAAAATAAATAGTAACCACACACATGAAAGTATAAATAAAATTTATGCATATGATAAGTAAAATTATGGTATAATTATGTCAGGGCTTTAGTAAATAAATGTTTTAAAAATAATTTATTATGTGTTGGTATTTTTATAAGTCATAAATAAATAATTTCAATTTTATGATTAGTTTAATAATTTATAAGAACATTTATTTTCCTAAAATTTATTGTGAAATTAATATTTTTATTTCCTATTATTTTCTGATAATTTTATGAGACCTTATGTAATTTTTCAAAGTGTTATAAAATCATTTATAGTGTCAAAAAATTTATTTTCAATGTAAATGATGATATTAATTAAAAAATAAATGAATAATATTTAGAAAATTATTTTCATAAAATGAGGTTTGTTATTTAATTCTAGACATTGTAAAAAGGTTAGGTTTATTCATTTACGATTTCTCTAAATATATTTATTTTTTATGAATAGTAAAATTTGATAATTTTCAATAAATGCTAATTACCTGAATTTTTTTAGTCATTATTGATTTAAGGCTAATTGAAGAACCTAAATATAGAAACATACTTACTTATTTCAATATATTTAGAGATAATTATCAACCAATTCATAGTCCTGTTCCAAAATAATAGACAAATGAATATAATATTGAGAAAACACCCCTCCCCTCCACTATAAAAACCATCCCTCAAACCCTCGTCTACTCACACATCTCAATCTTTGATAATTTCCTGAATGATTCAAAATGAACATACCTATAATATAACCAACATAAAAGGGCTTTTGGTTTCATCAGAAGACCAAGATAGGGTTCCTTGAGGAGGATCTAAAGAGGATAATTTATGAGGAAAATCCGCACACTTTTTTTATTAATTTCCTTTCAATTTTAATTTATTTTCATATTCTCTCCTAATAACCATTAATAAAAAAGTAATGATAACTCTAGTATCTTAAATATACTATAATTATACAATGATAATGTAATATTAACATTATACTCCTTCCCCTCTCTATCTCTATTATTTTACAAATGGAATCGTTGGCCGTGATGGGTCAATTTACCGACTTAGTGTGCTAGGAACATTCATTTTCTGTAAAAACCATAAGGATATTAATAATACTATAAAATCTATTAAAACATATTTTAATTTTTAGGATATAACCATTTTCATATCCAAGAAATAAATTATAAATAAAATACTAAATGACAAAATTAAACGAGTTTGTTGTGTTCGAAAAACATCAAAAATTAACCAAAAATAATCATCAATAAATTCTATATAATGAATCATCTTCAGGGTATATAACCGAATCATTTAATCTTATGAATGATCATTGAAAAAATATAATAATAATTATTCATGTTTATTATCATTAGGAACGAACATCCATTCCCAAGTACTAGTGAACCGATCATGAAAAGCCTGGAAATGAATATTCCTAGAAAATTAAATTAAACTCTATAACTTATACAAAGGAACATAAAATAACATGATAAAACCATAATTCATCATATTCTTTTATAAATGGTTCTATAATTTATAATTAATTATCTAATGTGATTATACATTATATTATCATGAATGAAGATTTGAGACAAATAGTTAGGGGATTTCTCAAACACAACTCTCTTTTATTGGGTTTTCCCTTTTAAAACACATATTTAGTATGGTTATTGCTTAAAAATATTTTATTCATCATTATATTACAATTCTAGGGATATAAATTTGTTTTACTCGAGTTTATGACAAACACAATGTTTACTCAAAGAACTCATCTTTCTAAAATAAAATAACACACCTTTATCTTCTCAAGATTGTTTCCTTCACTCAAGGATGATGATTTTAATATCAATTGTGTTTTTCCGAAATTTAGCAGAGAACCAAATATTTAAGAATATATTCTTATGAAATGAAAAAAATTAATTTCCATGAGTTATTATATGTTAAATACTGATATATGTTCAATGTGGCATGCATGATAATGTAAATGATCTGATGTGATGTGTGAACTAATAATTATATAATGCAATGTAAATGTTTTGATGTGATGGGTAATCCTAGAATTATATACCACTCTAATTCATTGGTTAATGTGAATAGCTTCATGATTAAAGTGAAATATGAGTTAAAATGATGCCAGTTTGTTCAAAAATATATGTGGTAGTTAACCACTAATACATGATGTGTCATTTTTATGAATTTCCACATTTCATGGCTTTATCTTATGTTTCCTTTCAGGAGAATAATATTTTGCCTATTTTCTGATGATTTTGATTTTTTTCACCCCATGTTATTTTTTCTCATATCCATATCAATTGTCTTACTAGCTCTAAGCCGAACCCTTTTCGGTGTTTATTCTTAGGTGACTATATGATGTAAGGATTATTCAAGGGCCAATAAGAATATATTTTATATGGAATTAAATAAATATATATTTTCTGTTTTTTAAATGATATGTAAAGTCTTAATTTGCATATGAAACTAAACCTTTTGATCTTCTTTGTATATTTATGGTATTTTATTTCTTTAAATCGGTGTAATAAGATATCTAATAAAAATCAAGGTTGATGTAGTTGGTATCAGTAAAAAATATAGTAAATTTTTTAATTCGTATTAGAGAACCTTTGTGAAAACCCTAGTATGAGACTATATATAAGTGAGAAACCAAGAATTTCTGTTTTAGAAAAATTCTATGCATAGGGATCCTATAAGATATTTAGTTAGATTTAATTTTTAAATATGGATACATTATTGAAGATTTATTGATTTATGTTTTGTTCTAACATTTATATATTTAGAAAATGGTGGGAAATATGAGAAACTCGATCAACAACCCGTGTGAGGGATAATGAATCAATTTTATGAATGACTACCCCAATTGATTGGGATGTGGATTTCAAAATTTCATGGTGATTATTTGCAATCAATCTGAGGTTATTAAGAATAAAATAAATAATGTGTAACAACCTCCCTAACAAAATAGGTATAAACTAGCTATCGAGTGTTTTATGCAGCAATGACCACTGACATAGAGGAGATCTTCCGATCCACTACTTATGGAGAAATGGATGAACTCAATGGAGAGTATATTTCTAGTGATACACTGTTAATATATGGGGAAGGTGGCTCTATACATTTATTATATATATGGGAGGCCGATTAATGGTGGGGTTTTTAAGAACCCCCTAGATGAAGGGTGAAATTGAAGAGATGGAGTTGGAAAACATTAAAATAATGTTTCTTAACAAGTATTTCCCAATAACTCTTTGATAAAATATTGAGGGAGAATTCATAGTGTTTAAGCAAAAGGAATGTGAATCTATCATGGATAACGAGGAAAATTTCACAAGGCTTGAAAAGTACGCTTCAGGTTTTGTTACAAATAATGATAGAGAAATTGATAGATTCTATTGTGGTTAAAAACCACACATTAAAAAGGCTCTTGTAATTCAAGAATTTGGGAGTTATGAAGTATTTTTTAGATGTTCTCTCAATGTGAAGATATAGTTTAGAGAATGGAACCACAGATATGGTGATAAGAAACAAGGATATATTTTCATGTGTGAGGGTATAATGGGAAGGGTAGAAAGAAAACTCAACCACCCAAATGTCAAAAATATGGGATTAAGAATCCTATAAACTATATCAAATGGATGGGGAAATGATTCATTTGTGGGAAAGAAGTCCACTAAGCTCATGAATGTCACAAATACATTAAAATCCAAGGCAATGTGGTTGAGGAATAAAGAGAACCGCCCATGTTCTAATGCAACAACTTTAGAGAGAAAGGGAAGTATGCAATCTAGTTCACTAAACCTCACGTCCTCGAGGGTAATCAATATCATATTCCAGAAAAAACAATGTAGCATGGGAAGGAATACCCCATAACTACAAAACAAATTGGAGAAAAACAATGAAATCATTCTAGGTACACTTCTTATGCATTCAAAAATGGAAAAAGTATTGATTGAATCTGGTTCTATGCATTCCATTATATAATTTTGGTTTTCTAGAACTACTAAATCAAAGCCCAAAATCCTTGATGAATAGATATGTTTAAAAGATCCTAGTGGTGAAATCATTGTAACCTATGTATTGGACTCTTATTCTGTTGTAATATGGGGGAAGAATCTTCGAGTAAATATCATGATAATGCCCATGGTATAATTTGATGTTGTACGAGGAATGGATTTGTAATCATTATATAGTGTACATAACATCATTCAAGAAATTGAAATATGTTTTTATATTCCTAACCAATCAATGGGACTCTAAAAATTCAAGGAATATCATGAATCTCCTTTGTAAAATACTTCAATGGTGTAGGTGTTGATTCCCTATGAATAATCATTCCTTACTCAAATGGTTGAGTCAAATGATGGTATCAACTTTGGAGAAATTCCCATTGTAAGGGAATAAATTGAAGTATTTTTTGAAGAGTTTCCCACACTATCCCCAGATCATGAGGTAAAGTTCATAATAAAACTCATACCCAGAGCTACTCTTTTCTCAAGGTGTCCCAATAAGATAGATCATATTGAACTAGATGAGTTAAAGAATCATCTACATGAAAATTTAGATAAACGTTTCATATGACCAAGTGCATCAACAAAGGATTTTCCAACTCTCTTTATAAATAAGAATGATAGATCAATGTGGATGTGTATCGATTATCGAGAACTCAAAAAAATCACCATAAAGAACAAGTATGCCCTTCCAAGGATTTATGACTTGTTTGATAAGTTGAGGGGATCTCGGTACTTCTCATAGGTGGATCTCCATTCTAGATATCATCATCTAAAGGTGAAGAAGGAAGATATTCAAAATAATTCCTACCATATATGGTATGGACACAATGTGTTTATGGTGAATCCCTTCAGACTTACTAATTCTCTTTGTATCTTCATGAATTTGATAAATTGAGTCATTAGACATTACCTTAAAAAATTTATTGAAGTGTTTGTTGATGACATTCCAATATACTCCAATTTAATGGAAGAACATAAAGAACATATACGTATAGTTATATAAAAATTGGGGAAGGATAAGTTGTACTCCATTTTTATAAAGTGTGACTTTTGGAAGAAACAAGACACATTCTAGGGACATGTGATCTCAAGTGATGAAATTTTTATGGACCCTTCAGAAAAACGAAAATTGTGGAATGGGCCAGACCCTCAGGAGTCACAAATATCTGTATTTCTCTTATCTTATCAAGGTTCTATCTACCTTTTTGATAAATTTGTATCAAATATCAATGTTTTTATATAAGTTAATAAGGAATTGGGTAATGTATGTCTCGACAGAAGAATGTGAGGAATATTTCAAGGATCTAAATATAAGTTTGATCATTTCACTTGTACTTACATTACCAAAAAGTGTAGAAAGTTTATTGATATATAGTGATGCACCCAATAATGGATTTAGTTATGTACTCATTTAAAATGATTATTTGATAGCCTAAAAATCACAGTAGATGAAGATCCATTAGTAGAACAACTTGACACTTGATCTGGTGAGAGAAGCTATGTTTTTTCCTTGATTATCTAGAGGCACTACCTCTATGGTGATAAGTGTGATATATATACCATTAAAAATATCCAAAATTATATATTAACATAATATGATATCAACATCAATCAAAAGATATGGTTATGTCTGATCAAGAACTATTATTTCTCTATTAACTATCATTGTAAAATGTGACCATTGTAGCTATTTATCTTAGAAGAAAAAAATATACAACTCTTTACATGTTGAATATTGAGAAAGACCAAATATTCATGGATATGAAAAGGATGGTTTTGTAAATCATAATGGATGTGAATAAATCCTACCTTTCCCAAAATATTTTCCAACAATCTATCCAAGAGAAGATTATGGAGGCCCATGGGGATGATCCAGAGTTACAATATAAGGTGAGTATAATAAAGGAAGAGATGTTCCAAGAGTTACATATCAATGATGATGGTGTAATTTGGTTTGGAACAAGGATTTGTCTTCCTTAATCTCTTGGGATAAATAAAGAGCTATTGTAAAATGCAAATAGATCATCATTCTTTATCCATACATAGAGTACCAAGATGTACTGCGATCATTGATAAAACTTCTGGTTGGAAAACATGAATAAAGAGATTTTAAAGTATATATCAAGGTGCTTTATATGTAAAAAAGTTAAATCTGAGTGAAATAAGTACAATGGGATGATGAAAATATTGAATATACCCTTGTGGAGATGATATAGTCTCACTATGGACTTCATCACTGGTCTCCTAAAGACAACAAATGTAAAAAAAGTGACCCTGGTTGTGCGGACCTGACTCACCAAGACTGTCCACTTTGTCACTATTTAGGATTATCTCCCTCAGGAATATCTTGATAAGATATATACGAACGATGTTGTGAGCCATAATGGAGTTCCACACTAAATTTTCTCAGATCATGATCCCAGGATCACATATAATTTCTAGAGGATTCTTCAACATGCCTTGTGTACTGAATTTAATTTCAGCACACATATCACCCTCAGACTGATTGACAATCTGAATGGGAAATTCAGATTCTTGAAAATATTCTATGATTGTTATCTTTAGAATTCAATTTCAGATGGGATCATCATTTCAAATTGGATTAGTTCTCATAAAATAATATCTCTAACTTGAGTATTCAGATTTCCCTATATGAATATCTGTATGGAAATAGAAATATTACACTAACCTGTTGGGATGATGTTGGATAAATAAAGCTACATGGACCTAATCTTAGGGGAGATGTGACAGAAAAAGTTCAAGCCATCGAGAAATATAATAAATCTACTCATATTTGGAAAAATATCTATACTCACAACCGTCGAAGGGACTTAGAGTTTGATATTAGAGATAATAAATTCATTATAATATCTTCATAGATGAGAGTAAAGTAGTTTGGAATGAAAGGGATGTCAAGCCCAATGTATATTGGCCCATTTTAGAACCTTGATCACATAGGAGCAGTGTCCTATTATCTTTCACATACAGTAAATAAGGCTCAAGTTCATGATGCATTCCACATATCATTCTTGAGGAAGTAAATACCATATCCCCCACTTGTACTGAACTCAGACGTGTTACAACTTGACGATGATATCTCTTATGAAGAGTTGCGAGTAATGATTCTAGATAGGAGAGAAAATGATCTACACAACAAAACAACACACCATGTCCAAGTGTTGTGGAGGAACCATAAGTATGAAGAACTAATTTGGGAACAAGAGGAGGTGATGAAGAGGAAGTACCTTCACCTTTTTTTGTAAAAAAAAATTTCAAGGGAGAAATTTCAAACGGAAAGAAGAATGTAACAACCCAAACATTCATAAATTGATTTTTTTCTTATACTAATTTCAAATATATTATAAATGACATAAAATCACATAGAGTCCATAGTAAAATCATTATTAATGAATATATAATGAAATAAGATGTATTTCTTGAAGATATGGAAGCAATACTAATGAAGTGGTTACATGGCCTTAGGAATAGTAATATGACCCTTATGAATTGTAAATTAGACAAGTTAATAGTATTCACACCAATTACAGTATAAATAAAATTTAGTAATATTTTATGTAAAAATATGTTATAATTATATCATTGTTTATGTAAATAAATGTTTTGAAAATATTAATTATGTGTTGGTATTTTTATAGATCATAAATAAATAATTATAATTTTTTTAATTAATTATATAAAAGTACATTTATTTTATTTATTTTTTTTATAAATTAATATTTTTAGTTCTTTTGAATTTAATATTATTTTATGATAACTTATGTAATATTTCGAAGTGTTGTAAAATCGATTATAATTTCAAAATATATATTTCCCAAATAAACGATGACTTTATTTAAAAAGTAAATTACTCTTATTTATAAAATTATTTTCCTAAAATGGATTTTATTTTTAAATTCTACACATCATAAAATTGTTAGGGTAATTTTTTGGGATTTTTCAGAAATACTTGATTTTTTTACGATTAGTAAAATATGATGATGTTGTATAAATGCTAAATACCTAAATTGTTAAGTTATTTTTTATGTTTTTATGATGTAAAAATATTAATATGGAACCTACCCTAATTATTTAAAAATATTAATTGATAATGATCAAACAATTCATAGTCTTGATCCAAAATAATAAACTAAAAAATATAATATAGAGAAAACTCCCCTCTCCACCACTATAAATACCACCGCTCACATCCTCTTCACCTTGCACCTTTCAAGATTTGAAACATGACAAAATTATTCCCAATACTATTCCATACTGTCTACCCCATATCCATGAGCTCTTGGTTTCATAAAAATACCAATCCTAGGTTCCTTGAGGTTGATCTCAGGAGGAGAATTCAAGTGGTAAATCCCCTCTTTTTCTTTCCTTTCAATTTCAATATATTTTCTTATTCTATAATCACCATCCATCATAAAAATGGAATTATAACTCCAGTAACATAATTATAATATAATTATATCATGTTGAAGTAATATCGAACATGAAACCCTTCCATCAATCGGTTTTATCCTACAAATGGAAACGTTGCATGTGATGTGTCAATTTAGCAACATCATGGGTGATGTAATTTTATTTTCCTTAAACACCTCTAATGATTTTAATAAGACCCAAAAATGGTATAAATAAATATTATATTTTTAATTTAATATCCATATTTATCCTTGGGAAATAACTTATACACATAATACTAATTAACAAAATAAAACGAGTATTTTGTGTTCGAAAAACCGCCAAAATTAACCTAAAATGATCATCCTTAACTTCTATCTAATGAATCATCCACATGGAATATAACCAAATAAATTTTAAGTTAATTTCATATTTTTGAGGATCATTAATAACATATAATAAAAATTCTATATGTCGATCTTCATTATAAATGAACTTTTATTCATGAATATAACTGACCTGATAATGAAAACCTTGTAAATGAATGTTCTCGAACGATGAAATTAAAACATATAACTCATCAAAAGGAACAAAAAAGAATATAATAAAACCATAATGAATAATATTCATGTATAATGTTTTCTTTATTTTATAATTAATGAATCTAATGTTATTATACATGATATTAACATGATGGAATCTTTTAGACAAAAGGTAAAGAGATTTCTCGAACCCAACTCTCTTTGTTTGGGTTCTCCCTCATTCACCACATATTCAGTTTGGTTAATTTGTAAAAATAATTTGATCATAATTATCTTACCTTTTTTTGGATATAAATTTTTTCTTCATGAGTTTATGATAATCATTATGTTATCCCAATGAACAATTATTGGAAAAAAAGAACTCACCTTTTACTTCTCAAGAATGATAGTTTTACTCATAGTTGATGATTCTTATCTCATGTATGTTATTCGAAAATTCATTTGGGAACCCATTTTTTATGAAGGTATTATTATGAAAATAAAAATATTCTTTTACATGGTTTATTATATGTTTAGGATTTATATATGTTCTGTGTGGCATTCATGATAATGGAAAGGTTTTGATGTGACAAGTGCACCCTGAATTCTATAGTACAATGTAAATGTTATGATGGGATAGGTTTGATTGGAATGATATTGAAAAAAATTGAATTTCATAATGTTAAAAACATATTATTATTATAAAATATTCATGAACATAATGCCAATTTTGTTCACACCTGTGCGTGGTTGTTGACCACAAGGACATGATTCTTCATTTTTATGCATTGCCACATTTCATGCATTTATCTCATGTTTCCTCCCATGATTATCTTTAATTGACTATGTTATGATTCTATTTATTATTGTAACCCCATGTTTTATCATTTAATGTTTATATTTATCCTCTCACTATCCTTTTATCTCAAACTTTTTTGGTGTATATCCTTAGGTGTCTACATATACCAAAGGGAATTCAAGGTCCAATAAAGAGATAGAGAATAAATAATTGAAAAAAAAATTATGTTTTATTTTGAAAATATTATGTATGGTCCCAATTTTTCTATCAAAATAAAAATTTGGATGCTCATTGTGTAATTATTTTATGTAATTTTTAATTAAAGTGGAGTATTAACATATGTAAGAAAGATTAGGTTCTCTATCTAAAACTAGAAATATTTTAGATGTGTTTTATTATATTAATATTTATGGGTATGAATATTTTTTCTATTATTTAATTATTCCCTAATTTTTCTCTACTAATTTATATGAAATAGTTGAAACAATATGTTCTAAGGGTCTATCACATTGAATAATCACATACTAGCCTGTTCTAAACTGTTTAAACATCCCATCAGGAGATAAAAATTCACTTATTTCACATAACAATTGATATGGACCTGAAAAGATACTACAAAAATTCAATACCAGAATATTTTAATGTATATCCATGAACCTAATAAAAAAATACCAAAAACCTGGACTATTATATTAGTTATTGAAAATTTTTCACATGTAACTATTTTTCATCTTACTACCTAATAGGTGTATGAACACACATCGAAATTGGAATATTATCGGATTGAAACCCAATTTGATATTTGAAATCATATGAAATAAAAGAGTGTGATAAATTAGCCTTAAAAATCATTCCTAAGTATTGAATAAATTATAATAATACCACAATCATTATAGGGAACATATTTATCCTCCATGGTCATTTGATAAATACCATGAAACTTATAAATCATTCCTCCATATTACGTTATTCCATATTGTTGTTTCATAATTAGATGATTTATGGTATATATAGAATCTCCCAAGATTCTTCAATTCAATGTATTATACCTATATTTTTGTGATAATAAAATAAATGAATAAGATTTCGGAAAAACATTAGAGGAAATATCAAAAACTAAATTTGGATTGAGAAGCCCATATAAATGAGGATGTCATATTAGATTACTATTTTGATATTCGATGGTAGTTGATTTAAAAAACATGTTTTTATTATCTAATTTATAATATTAGAATCATTTTGGTTTATTAATTATGTATAGGGGAATAATAACGACATAATTGGGTTGACTTTTTGATACCCTACTACCTTGGATGTTTGTTTTACCCTTATGCCTTTTCCCTTTATTAGTTTTCCCACCTCTACCGATGTAGAAGAATGTTCTTCCAATAATAATATTATTAGTAAAATCCATTACCACAAATTTTGTTCTATTAACCATGTCTATATAATCATTAATATATATTGAAGCTATATTACACATAACTATTTTTCATAGTCTTGAATTAAATATAAATCACTCTAAGTGACTTCCAATATCCCCTTCTAATTGAAAATATAAAATTATATCAATCCTTGATACAAAATCTATCATAGATATATTTTCATTCTTTTGAATGATGAAATAAATCATTCAATCTATCTTAATGGTCTATGGGTATTTTTACATATTGATCAATTATTTAAATACCTAAAACATAATACCTTCATCGAGATTATCTTGGAAAAACAAATCCCACCATTACCTTGTTGGATCAGCAAGAATATGTACTAATAATGCAACATTTCTATCAATTCAGTATCCAATTAATTTATTAATGTAGTTAATTTTTCAATGGAATGATTCTTTATTTTATGATTAAAAATTCATACAATTAATTAAACGATTATGTTTCTGAAAAAACATATAATTTTATGTATGTCATAGTTATTTATTTTTATTTAAATTATCATCATCATGACATGTGTGCATAGTGATTTGGATAATATTTTATTCACATATTATTCAGGTGAAACCACATTATCAATAATCACTTTTCAAGGATTTCCAAATCATCTAATTACTTGGGAAAAAATTACCACTTACACAAAACATCCCTAGTAAATTTAATGACTAAAATATTCAATATCATCAAATGTAACATTCATTATAAAAATTTTGAATCAATCATTAATCATATCATGAGCTAGAAATCCTATTTAGAATTCCAAATGTTAAAGAATATTACACTAAACACATTTATTAAACCAGTGATTTTTACATGGAAATAATCTAATAGCCATGTAAGAACCTGTTTTTCCCTCTTGATCAACATTTTAATTTGATTCTCAATGTAAAATGTTTAGATACATCTTTCAATTATATACATATCTTTTTTTGATGTTTCATTCTCTATTCTAAAATCCAAATTAGAGGTACTGAACAAACTAATATCATTGGTATCATCATTACCCTACCCATTATCTTGGTAATAACTAATGTATAACTATCCTTATTTGATACCCCATAGATACAAAACGCATAAAATAAATTCCATGGGAATAGAAAATAATTGTGGAATGATATTCCATTTTAATGGAACCACAACATGGGTTTACTACAATAATTAAACCAAAATGATATGATTCCTAACATATAAATAATAACACAAAAACTACAAATTACCAAAAATAATATAGAAGAGAAAATATGAATCAAAACATCAAACCCAAAATGAAAAGTTATACAACCACTACCACACTAACATGGAATCACTCCAACCACTACATATAAAATTATCTTTGAATGATGTACTAAGACAATAATATTTCATCATGATGATCCTATAGATAAATAAAAGAATATTATATTACCTATAACATTGTGAAAAATATATTGAAGCATTCCAAAATTAATTTTCATGGGTGAGGTCATTATCTACAGTAGTCAATGCCCCTAAAAGTAATTATTTGATGTGACTATTACCTAAAAATTTAGTTGAAATTTCTATATTAATTTAAAATATAGGATATAATAAATCAAAGTTTTTTTTTTCAAAAACATAATATTATATAAAATGAATGAAACATTTTTCTCAATAACACTACTCACAAAAACCAAAATCACAGACCCACACAAACATATTTATTAATTTTACCAATAGTAACCATAAATCCAAATAAGAATCATATCCTACATGTTATTTCAACACAATAACTTGAGTTAATGTTACCTAATAAACTAACCCATTATACGAACCCCTCTATCCATATTCCAATAAAATATGAACTCATGTAATTACAAGTGTATACTAAGGTATAAAATGAGTGAATTTAATAAAATTAAATATTATTTTATCAAATTTAATCAATCAACATACACTCATCAAACAAATAAAATAATGTAAAATCATTTTTTAAATGTATGTCTACCAAAAACCATTAAAAATACATGTTTCTAAATGATAAACCAATTGGAACATCAAAAATAAATCGAAAAAATTTCCTTCCAAATATAAAATAATAATTAATGAAAACCTAATAATACATGTTCTAGATAAATTATATAAAATAGAAAATCAACCAACATTCGATGTATATATTTCAATATATTGAATCATGACATTGTATTTCCAATCTAGAATTAAATAACATTACCACCTTTGAATCCATTTATTACCCTTCATTGATGGATGGTGATATGATGAAGTAGTCATTTTGATCAATGTGGACCACCAAAGAAGTGTAAAAGAGGGATTGTTTTCGATAGAAAAGCGAGGGAAGCTAATTAGGATATATTGGATGTGGTAAAATAAATTATATGTAATTTTCATCATTTATGTTGTGACATAGAAATTCAATTTCTAAACCATCCATATACGAATAAAAATGAAATTGAAGTAATTATAGCATTATAATCATAAAAACATTCACATCATTAATAAAATTTATTGTTGCGACTGCCCTCAGACATCATCATGAAAAATATTCCTAGAAATCTCCTCAAACCGTGGATTAAAATTCAAGGATTATTCTAGTAAACCATTCATGTCATAAATTACCATTCATAACATTAACCAACACCTATCTCCAAATTTATAATTCCAATATACATCTTTCTATACATATTTTGTGAAATTGAAACCAAACACTCAAAAGATAAACTATTGAAGTTAAAAAGGATATACCTAAATCTAGGATTTATAAATTATCCCCACTATTAGGTAATATATTATTTAAAAGTGATAGACCAATGGTGATTTAATAATGTTTTTGTTGTTTCATCTGGATCGTTTTAGTTTTGTCAAATATATAATCTTGAATGTGGATATATTTCAATAATACCAAAAACTAAATAATAAGTATTACATGAATGTAATAATCTTGATAGTCCAATATATAAATCATTATAGTAACAAATATATCATTTAGTAAAATATAAATTTTAGCCCTTCAAATTACATTACTTGGACATTCATTGTACTAATTCTATTGAGGTGTATGAATGAAATTATAAACCATAATAACTATGGTGGTAATGATAATTGATAAGGGACATAACTAAATAGTTTAGTTGTCATAAAAGATACACCATAACAAGGAGACAACATTCTATTTTCACAAAATAAACAACCCTTATCCATGGATGGATTATTATGAATACATCTTATCCCACTTCAAATGAGAATGGGTGATGATGATGATTCATGTAATATTTTTGAATTCTTGGGACCAAATTAATTTATTTTTTGATCATTTTGACTGTTCAAAACTATTTCAAGAGAATTTATTTTCCTTATATTTTGGTGTCTTATGTTTTTATTGAATAATTTAGAGATCATCATGGTTTCCAATATAACTCCTCGAAGAGGGAAATTTGTTTGTTGACCTAAAAACCTTTGTAATTAAAAAATTCCATCAGGTGAAAATGATCCTCTCATGATCCCTGATATCCATAAAAAAATGCATGGTCATGTATAACAGTTTCTAAATCATTTTTATAACATCCAATTACTTTGAGGACGATATGGTGTAATATTGTTCAACTAGACCCCAATGATTGTATGAAAAATGTAAAAAAAAATTGAGAGTTAAATTGAGTATATCAATTGAAGATGACTTTAATTTGTTTTCCATGTAATCTTACTACTTCATGAATGAATATAATTGTCATGTAATCTACCTTATAGAATTTATAGATCAGTAATTAGTTGTGAAACCTCCTGAGTTTGTGTAATGTCACCAAAGTAGTATAGTTCTTTTGGATAGTTCTCAATAAACCCGTGTGAATACCATACATATCTCTATAAATTTTCATAGGGTTATAATTAATTATTCAACATTCGAGGTGGTCATTGGTAGTCAACCATGACCTGATGATAGGAGTGAAATTTGGTCACATTATAAACATCATTTTATTTCTTAAATGGATACATAAAATGTGTTCTTAAAAATCTTTTGGATTCCTGATAGAATATCCCACATAGAAATTTTATATATAATTAGTTGTTTTTCTTAATAAAATATTGGAATTAAAATGTTATATTATAAATGAATCACAATGTTATTATCTTGTTTATATCCATAAATGGTCTCACAATCATTATAATTATATACTTTTTGATGAGAATCAAGATCCCATCATTGAGGATCATTTTATTTATCTAAAACATTATGAATGAGAGTGATTAGAAAAAAGACTACAACTTAATTCAGTTAAGTGAAATCTAATTTCATATCTATCATAATACTACATAATTTCCACTGTTCTTGAGGTTCTCTAGTAATTTGGTTATAAAACATTCATCTCAAACCATCATCCATTTAAATTATATTTCATTGTTTGTAAATAAATTAAAAACTATAAATATTGATATAATCTATCCACAATCTTTATATTATGTTAAAATCCCTTTTAAAAAATATTCTTTTCAATATTTTATTATTTTAAACATGATGAACTTCTCAAAAATGAAATAATGATGCCATTATTTTAATTAATGGGCCACCATCACCAATTCTTTGTCATTGGTTTTAAAATACAACTAATTAATTAATAATCTTCATAAACAATATTATGTGACATAATATCATTGTATTAGAGCACAATTGAGTGTAAATCCAGACCAATCATTATTCACCACATACCCTTCCACTAGTACAGCTTGGGCATGCAATTTTTCTATTTTTAACATGGACATACACTCCACAAATGATTTCCTAGTATAATCACTATTATTTTATGGTATTTCCCTTATTGTTGGAATTTTAATAGGTGATGTTGGAATTTTAAATTCATAAATGAAGTAGTGATTTCACCCTACTAATACATGAAATCTATTATCCTTAAAAATGTTATTCTACAGTTTTTTTGATTTGAAAGAATCATTTTTTTGTATATACTTGTATTATAGTAATAGAAATAAAATTTCCAAATAAGTGAACTAATTGTATCCGGAAAAAGAATTTTTGGAATTTTTCATTTAACTGGTGCAGCCATGTTGTTCGTGACACAATATTTAGATTTTCATCATGGCCTTTTAATGTTTATAAATACATGTGGATATCATCCTAAAAATCCATATCTATGAATTCAAGGTACCTATGAAATAGATGATTATTCAATTACATGAGAGTCCTAAGGTTATTTTCAAGATAGAAGGTTATTTCTATACATTCATAATAACCATAAGGACTCCACAAAGTATTATTTGGAATATCCCCTTTCTGAACCTAGACTTATGGGTACTCATATAGTAAATCATTCATAGTGAAAAATTAGGGTCATTTCAATTGACTATAAAAGTGATAAATTCCTTGAATAGGAGCTCTATTATTTACTCAACCTGATTAAGTTTAGGATAATCAATGGAGATTAACAACCAAACACATTCATTCTTAAAAAAAATAAGTGAACAATACGCTATATTACTAAGTTAAATAAAAAAATTTATTTCCCATTACCATAACTAGAATTTCAATTCACCCAATTCCCTTAGTTTCATTCTAAAATATTGAATTAAAATATGTTATTTATAAAAAAGATGATAAATTGAATATTCCACTACCTTTCAGATGGTTAAGATGTGAAATTTTCTAGAAATACAACAGATATAAATCAAGATTAGTTGGATCATTTATAACGTCTAATATGTCATTAGTACAAAAAGTGACAACTAAAAATTTGTTAGAAATAGTTCCAAACATCATTGTAAAAGGTTCAGCTAACCCAATTTTAACTATGTTGTCTACTTTAAAAAGACTGACCATCCTATCATTATTTATAATATTCACTCATTTTGATAACATAGAATATAATCCTATAAATAAACTAACCAATCCATTTCCTAGATTATGAAATACATATCTCTGACACCGCAAGATTAGGTGAATTATTATTTTAGGAATTAATTTTACCATTTTAATATTTTTCATTTCACTAACACTGAAAAGTGTTTATTTTATATTAATGCACCATTTGAGGTTTGATTTATATGAAACACCATGTTAGTCATGCGCTATACAGAAAATAAATTTTGATTTAGTTTAGGGAACACCAAGGTTATCTTGTGCCACATAATATGTTACAGACCACACTGAAATGGCGTGTATAACCTGCAACACTAACTTGGTGTGTGTAACACACAACACTATGTTTCATAGAAATATCATTTTATTCATATAATTATAAAAATGATATAATTATAAACATAAAATAAAACATAGAAATATGAATAGTGATAACTAATTTTTATTTTTTTATAATGGTTTTATATAAATTAGTCATATTTTTTATGAAAGATACAATGTTTTTTAAAATCCTTACATGTTTAAAAATATTATTTTTTTCAAATGAACTAATGTTAATGTACTTCTATGAAATAAAGATAAATTAATTTTAGACACATTTATAAAATTAATATGATAATATAAACAAAATTTTTGAATTCAAAATGTTTAAATTAGACTAGGGTGAATATTTTTGTTCATTCTGAGTAACGTCATTTTTAGATTAATAGTTAAAATACCAGATTTTAATTCAGGATTATTTTTTATATAATTTACTTATAAGACAAAATTATATTTTAAATTGGTTTAAATATTTATACGATAATATTTTTATCAATCTATACAATTTAGGTTATTTTAATCAATTTCACTATGAAATTGGGTATAAAAACATAGCAAAGTTTTGGATGTTTTTACATTAAAACCCCATAGTTTCATCCCATTATCCAGATTAATTTTAAATTAATTTCTGCCACATGTATAATTATTATTTTCAAAAATGGATTCATATTTGGGATAAAAATATTTTATAGTGTCTAATAAGATTAACATAATTTTTGACCAATGGCATTAGTTTAATTAATTAAATTAATTATATTGAATAAGGTAAAATTACACTTATCTAGCGAGAAAAACATAAATTTAAGACTCAAAATGACTTATAAACTTGTCCAACACCCATTTTATGTCCATTTTATAGCCATTAAACATCTATTATTGAGTTTAATTAGTTTATTATTACTTTTCCATGTAAAAACATGAGTACACCAATCTTGTTTTCAAGAATGTCAAGTGGGTCCCTTCTCTTCCCTTTAAAAGGACTCCATATCTCCCTCTTCTTCAAACCTATCAAACAACTTATATTTTTCAAATATCTAACCAATACACTTCCGAAAATCCCTCCCTTACTCCTATAATCCTATAGTTGGTAATAAAGCAATACAATGATGTTTTTTTAACACAAACAGAAGCAGTTACCCGATTAAGATATACCGCGTTCGCTCAAGATCATTTCTTTGGTTTTCTTTCTCCACCACATCTCGTATATTTATTCCATGATTTTATGAAAACACGAGTATATTAAATATTATAAGTTCATTTATGATAAGGGTTATTCCAACACTTTTACACACATATATCTAATGGGTAACAGCCATACTATTTATGTGTGTGACAAACAATCGCCTCACTAAACAATGATTGTTCAATTTTTCCATTAACGCCTCAAATGGTGGAAATTACGATGGAAAATATATTTATACATTTCATATATTATATTTAATATTTCTTTAATATTATCATTTAATTTTATATGAAATATCTTTTAACATTCCATTTATTTTAAATATGATAATTTCATTTTGAGGAAGTGTAGACTACATCCCCATCAAAGCAATGTGATTTGTTCATACACAATATACAATGTAATAAAGATGGATTTAATGAATATATAAGATATAAATGATATCAAAAATATAATTTAAAAATTATATTTATATAAAAACCTATATATATATATATATTTCTTTATTTCTTTCAATAGGAAAATTAAACAGAAATAACGTTCATACGTACGTACGACTTACCTCTTTCATGAACGATGTATTCTATTTCATACTAATATATTTTATGGATTATTATAATACAATGATACTGAATATAAAATATATTTATGTAATTTTTTATATTTTTGAATCCATAATATAAGTATAAAGACTAAATATATAACAAATTATGTGACATAGGAAAAACAACGATATTACATAAAGAGAAACCTTAACATAGAATTGTTAAAAAATAGGTAATAATAATCCATAATAAAAAATATATGGTATTATAAATAATAATCTGGTTTTGGGATATATTTATAATACATTTAAATTTATTATACATTGTTTTTGAATTTTTTCGACGAGAGTCAAGATAAAAGGTAAAGAAAATTTCATCGCACTTTTATTTCCATGAGACACATATGTCATTTACCACAAAAATATTTTTCATGTTGTATGTACTGACTATGAATTAATTATATTTATATTATACTAACATTTATAGGTATATACATATCCATTTTTTGAACATTATTCTTTGGGTTTTATGTGTCAAATGTTCCCAAATCCTTAAGATTGTTTTGTCACAATTCGCCTTCATTGAGACTCATGATTTGTTATGAATATAAATTATTTTTCAAGTTATATATACTTATATTGTACATGTTATATCATTAATATCAATATTTTCATATTATTTTATACTTATTGTAATTTAATTTTCATACATGGAATGTGTGATCCCATGTTACCAAGTTGTAAGTGTTTATTGATTAAATCCCCTCATTTTTTCAAGATTGTTAATAAATATGATTCCATTGATGAAATATTGTGAAACATATATCATGAACACTCATGAGTTTCATTATAATATATTATCTCAACATATATTCATGTATTGGTTACATTATTCTAATCATTGGTACATCAGATAGTTATAAATGTGTTTCTTAAAGAATACTCGACATTACTCTCTCTTCAGTAGATAATATATGTCCCTTAAAAACCATGATTTCTAAAAAGGGTTTCTAAGAATATTATACCATTATCCTTTATAAATAATATGACTTTTTTCCATTTTGTATTCTAGTAATGTTTTCAAAGTAATATTCTTGTCTGTTTCCAAACAGAGAACGTTTCTTCACTTTTTACCATGAAAATGGAATGTTCTTCTTTACATCATATGACCTGTATAGATTTAACCACCTTAATTTCTCTGAATCTTAAATTTATTGTTTAAAATGTTAATTTATGGAAATTTCATTAAATTTATTTTCAATTAAATGTGTTTCAAAACATTTTCAATCACCTTTAATATGTTTTTAGTAAAATGTTTTTCAAATTGTTTCTACAATTTCATTATAAGTTTTTAATGTTATTTTTAATGAAATGGTTTTCAAAACATTTTCAAGCATTATTTATAAATTTATAAAAAAATTAAAAGAATAAAATTTTAATATTTTTAGAATATGATTTTATATGTTTTGTGGGAAAATGTTTTCAAAATGTATTCAAGATTCATTTATAAATTTTCACGGAAAATGTTTTCAAAATGATTTCAAGTCTTCTTTATAAATTTTAAATTTATTTTATATTAAACTTATTTCAAATTGTTTTATGTATTAATACACATTTTTAAAATAAGAAAGGTTATTTTCTTATAGAAAAGTTTTAGAAATATATACCATAATTATTTTTCATCTAGGATGACATCTATGGATGTTACTAATTCCTTTCTCTAAAATTTTCTAATGGTAACGTTTATATTCATTATCTGAATGGGTTATAATTAATTTCATGGTCTTTATGAAAACAATTTATATTTCATGTGTAATATGTTTAGTAAATTTGTTTCTATTTCATGGTTTAGGCTTTTTATGAAATGATAATGAAACCTTTAACTTCTTCCACAAGTTATGATATGATTTCATGCTTATAAAACGTATATAATTTCATGGGTTATGACATGATTTTTAATAACATTATGAAAAATGTATATATGATTAAATCATGAGATGGGTGGGGCATATATCTTCTTATAATGCAGTGGGTAATGATTTATATCTCATGATATGGGATAAGATAGTCTTGGGAATGAACCATTACTACAAAGATGTCCATGGGAGTGAACCATGACTACCATGATTGGGTGACGAGTGAACTCATGATACAAAGATGGCTATGTGATTGAACCATGAATACCAAGATGATATATGGAGGGAACCCATACGACTAATATGGTTTGGGATGTGATTCCTTGGAAACTATAAAAATCCTATTAAAAGCTTATGTATCTTCAAAAGTTCAATTTTTCATTATAATTTTAGGATTTAATTGATTATGTTCATTATTTCCATTATAATTCATGTCTTATGAACATCAAATTTTTATTCCATGATTTTTTATAATCTCTGATATGTATGGTATGATCTTCTATTTTTATAATCATGTTTTCATACCCCTATTTTCATATTTATTCATACATGTCTCCCTTTTTCCCTTAATGAGCATATATGATCACCCATTATTATGTTTCTTTTCTAAGGTCATGAAGATATGTATTAAGTTTGTTTTTAATAATAAGGGTGTTATTCAAGAAAAACCGAGTGGGAGATAATTTAGCTCACTTATGTACCAGTGTTCATGTATCCATGTTTGTAAAGGAACTAGAATAGTATGGTATTTGGGAATCTATTTGTATACTATTTTAATTATTTCAAAAATGTTATGTAATTTTAAAGTTTTAAAATTGAGGGTTTCTATAGTTGGTATCAATGAAATTTTTTAGTTATCCTTCAGAATATAGGATGAGAAAACCCTAGTAAGAACCCTATGTTAATGTCTAAGGATATGTATAAGGATAAGGAAAAGCATAAGAAAATGTCCTGGAATTTTTGTAAAGGATAGAGTGAGAAGATTCCTAGAAATACAAACTTTTTTGGATAATAAAACTAGATGAGGATCTAGATCTTATGTTCATTGGATTAAAAACTCCAAAAATAGGTTTCAGGCCGTAAATGGGGTAATATGGTATAAGAAATGGTCCTTTCATCAGACCTGGTTGACACTCCCGTGGGATATATTTTTGAATCCAAAAACTATTCAGAAAAACATCCCAAGGATATAAATATAAATAGATATTATTAGAATATTATGAACTTAAGTTGTCATATATTAAAAAATGTGTCATAATTTGGACATCCTATATGTAATTATTTTAATGACTGTATGGTTTTTGAAAAGATATATAATTCTCACAATATTATTTTGGGTTTAGATTATGGAAGAAACTTGAAGGAACTAGATTAATGTTTGAATGTGATGTACAATTTTCTAATAAGAATTCAATTGTGATGATCACTATAGTTAAATATGTTGTGATCATGCCTAATCAGTTTTCATGGAACATGATAAAAAATGTCTACCTCTACTGACTCTCAGTCTCACCAAGGAAGAGAAATAATGAGTTCGCTGAGAGATCAGGTAAAGTAGAACTTGGAGTAAATAGTATTCAGTTTTCTTTTTTGTCCTTAATTTGGAAAGAATCACTTATTTGAATGTATTATAATATCAGGAATATTTTTTTTATTGTGGAAAATAAGTACACAAAGAAAGTGACTGTAAGGAAAAATAATGATGAGTTAAGTTAATGAAATGGAAAAGAATATGAGCCTACCTAAGTAATAATAAAAAGGTAAGTTCCTTAAGTGTGGAATAAATTGTATGCATGCTACTCAATGTCCCATGATTAATGATTCTGAAGATAATCATAATGGTGGAGTGAGTAATGGAAACATTAATGATGATGATGAGATTATAGAAGAAATGTGAAAGGAGAGAGGTATTGTATAACATAATGAAGTATCCTTATTAATGGCATAAGGATGAAGTTGAGTATTAAATTTTTTATGTATTTAGATTCAATAACTATTTTATATGAATGGTTAAATACATAAGGGATGTTCCATTAGTGTTTTTTCTATGGATTTATTAGAACATGTTGAATGGTTTTAATGAAATAGTAATGTGTTATATTAGAAATGTGATGTTCGTGGGAATAACATGATAAATGGAATGATAACCATTAATATTTTCCTTATGTTATGTGGAAATCAACTAGAAAATTAGATGGTACTAATTAACTTGGAACTATTTAAGGACATGTTGACACGTATTACATGAAATCATGGATGAAGTTTACAACTTCTAGGATTTATGGAATATATCTATTAATCTATGGAATATGGAAGCATTCATGTTTTCTAAAAATATTTATGGTTAACTAGGTTAATACCATTTTCCATGAGAATATACCATAAAAATATTCGCATGTTTTGAATGTGGCTACCAATATTAAATTTGTGATATATGAGGGATCAATTCTTACCAGATTTCGTTAATTTCCTTCTAATTTTTATATTTTCATCATTTAAAAGAGTTATAAGGCCAATCATTCATAAATAATTTATGTTTAACATAAAATTAATTCTTATATGTATTGAGATTGTATTATAAACCTTGGTTAAGAGGATACATAGTGATTAGCCTTATCTCAAATGTGTCTATCTAATTTGGAAATTATATTAGATTTGTTTCATAAAGGGAAATAATATATTTTAGGTGAAAAGAAATCTTGTCTGACCAGGAAATGGGTCATAAACCCTTGATTGAATGACAATAAGGGATTCACAGCTACCATAGGCCTATGCGATTTCCAGGTAAATATATAATTATTTTCGAGGAATAATTATTTATGATGAAACAATATTATTACTTATTCTGATTTAAGGTTAATATATTAACCATATTTATTTTTAAGAATATTTGATGATAAATAGATGTAATTTTAATTCTCTTATGGGCTATAATATATTCTAAATGTGTATTTTAGTTCTTTAGGCATCAATGTTAATTTCTTGAATCCATTTCTTGAAGGAATATATGAATTAGAAATAGTTAAAAGAATAACCAAAGAACGAAAATTATTTTTATAAATATATCTAGTATGTATATTTTTTTATATTATTGGTCAATAAAAGAATTAATTTAAGGTAGCATAATGATAAAAAAAAATATCAACTTAATTTTTATTTAATCGATGACCTAATAAATCATAAAAAAATTATAACATTGAGTCCCCCACCTTTTCATTGATCATTCAATTGTTTGTGAGGGATTACCTAAATCACTCCCTATAAATTTTTACACTTTTTCTCTGTATCCAATCTTCACTCACAACTTATGTTCTCATATTTGAAAATCAAGTTATATGTCATGTTGGGTAACTATTATGGTTCCATCTTCTCCTTTTATAGAGATGTTTTAGTGCCAATTTTTACAAAATTGTTTTCAATGAATGAAACATTCAGGTATTAAAACTTTAATAATTAAAAATAATTTCTTTGGAAAAATTAATTTTAAGAGTGGTAGAATGTAATTCCCCAAGATTATTTGAATTATTATTTTTAAATTATTTATTCTTTGCGATATTGTTCATTTCATGTTACACTACTTTATTTTTATTAAATCACAATGTTTGTATTTTGTTATAAACAACACAATTTTAATATTGGACTATAGAAAAAATAAATTTTATTTTGAATAAATGGAACATTGAGGTTATCTTGTGACTTGGTGTACATTACAATTGACACTGACTTTTATTATGAAACACGCAACACCGACTTGGTCTATGTAACATACAAAACTGAGTTTATACAAAACATCTTTTTATTGTTATAATTATTTAAATTAAATAATTATAATATAGTTATTAAATATAGTAATATGAATAGTGATAAATAATTTTCAAATATAAATTATGGTTTTATAAAAATAAAAACCATTTATAGAGAAATATATAATTTTTTGTAATGTCATAACATGTTTAAAAATACCATTTTCTCAAATGAACTACTTTTAATGACATTATTTGAATAAAAATTAAATTAATTTTAGACACATTTAGAAACTAAATTTGATAAAATAAACATTATTTTTAAATTTATAATGTTGTAATTAGACTATGGAGAATTTTTGGATCAATTTTGAGAAACATCGTTTTTGGTTGAATAATGAAGAATACCAAATTATAATTCAAAATTGATGTTTCATATAATTTATTTATAATGATAAATTTTATTTTAAATTGTTTTAAATGGTTAATTGGATAATTTAAATCATTATTTAAAATTTATAAAATGTATGACTTATTTTTTAGTAATAAATTTTGCTGAAAGTTGGTAAAATTAATTAAATTGATTAAGGTACAATTAAGTATAATTAAGAACTAAAAATTAAATTTATGACTCAATGGAACTTATAAATTCTACCAAAATCCAATATATGGACATTATTAGGAAATTAAGCTTCTATTATAATTTTTTTTGGGTTTTTTGAGTTTCTATTAGTAAAAACATATCTACACCTAACTTGTTTTGAAAAATTCCAAGTGTGTCCATTCTCTTCTCTATAAACGGAATGAACCATCCCCTAAACTTCACAAATAAAAAAGACTTAAGTTTTAAAAATATCTTCCGAATAAAATTATAAACATACATCTATTCCTCTTATAGTCCCCCATTAGGACTAAATCAATCGAAGGAATCCTTTTGGCACAACCCAAAAGGGGTTACCTGATTAAGAGGTAACATCTTCTCTCAATCTCATTTATTTAATTTTATTTTACCAAAATTAAATATATTTATTACATTAATGTATAAAAAATATATTACAAATAAAATTATTTTTATGATAATTTTTAGACATACACATACACACCCCTCCATCTAATGAGTTACAAACATACTGTTTATGTGTATGGTGAACTATCACCTCACAAAATGACGATTGTTCATTTTTCCTTTACCGCTTCTCATGGTGTATATTATGATTAAAACTATATTTATATATGTTATATATGATATTTAATATTTATTTAATATTATTTATTCATTTTACATTACATAACATTTGTACATTCCATATTTTTTAAATAAGATAATTTTGTTTGAGGAAGTGTGGACTACCGGCCCCTCAAAGTGATAAAACTCATTCATAAACTACATGGAATGTGTTAAGGATTGATATAGTGAATATATATTATATATATGATATAATAATGATATTTGAATATTTATATATTTAAATATGGATTCATATATGTATTTTACTTTCTTTATTTCAACACGACAATTAGATTGACATAACATTCATGCGTACGTACAACTTACCATCTACATGAATGGTGTATTATGTTTCATACATATATATTATATGGATAATTATAATACAAAAATATTTATAATAAATTATATTTAAATCATGTTTTAAATTCTGATATTCATGATACATTTATAATGACCAAATATACAACAAATTAAGACACATGTTAAAAACCAAGAAGATATTACATGATGTGAAACATTAACATAGAATTGATAACAATTGATTAATATAATGCCATAATCATACCATATATGGTATTAGTAGTATGAATATGGTTCTAAAATATATCTATAATAAATTTATATTTATTATACATGAGTTTTGAATGACTATAACAATAGTTATGGCACAAGGAATGAAAACATTCATCTTACATTTATTTTCATGAGATACTAGCCTCATTCGCGACACACTTATTTTTTCTAGTGTATTTACTGACCAAGAATGTAATAAATTTATATTAAAATAAAATATATTATAATATAAATTTCAATTTTATAAACATTCCTTTTTGAGTTCTTTGTTTCAAAAGTTATTAATTCCACAAGATGGTTTTGTCTAAATTTACCTTTCTGGAGACTCATGTTTTGTTATGCACCTAAATTATTTTTTGAGGAGTCCATACAAATATTTTCCATATTATATCATGAATATAATTATTTTCATGATATTAAATTATAAATTTAGTTTTTTGTTCTTATAATGAGTGTGTGATCCCAAGATACCACGTTGCAAGTCTTTACTAAAAAAATCGCATCATTTTTTCATGATTGAAAATGATTAAGTTTCAGTTGAAGAAATATTGTCATCCACCTCTCAAGAAAACCAATGAGTTTCAATATACACTATTATTTACCAATATATTAATTTATTGTTACCATTATCTGACTCTTTAGTACATAATATTTTTTCGAATGAGTTTTTTAAGAAAGACTGAATTTATTCTGTTCAGTCAAAAATCTGGGTTCCATCAAAACCATGTTTCCTAAAAATGGATTCCATGAATATTATAATATTTTCCTATAACCATTATAATAAACTTTTCCTTTTTTTCTTTTACTTGTTTTTTCAATGGAATCTTCTTTTCCCTTTATAAAAAAGGATTTTTTTATAATATTTTTAAAATTCAATTGGAATTTTTTTACCAAGTACCACATGTACAGATTTTACTACTGTAATTTCTATGAAGGATCCATTTCATGTTTAAAAGGATATTTTTTAAGAAAGTGTTTTTTAAATTGTAATAAATGAAATTATTTTTAAACATTTTCAAGTCTATTTTATAATTTTTCTAGTAAAAAATTTTTCTAATCAATTTAATATTCCTTTTTAAATTTTCAAAGAAACATTCAAAGAGATATGTTTCGAAAAAAATTTCCAGATTTATTTACAAGATTTAAAAATGGTTTCAATGAAAAATGTTTTTAAAATGTTATGATTATTATTTTATATGTTTTTATGTTACAAAGGTTTCAAAAAGTGTTCACGATTCTTTCACACATTTTCAAGGATAAAGGGTTTCAAAATGATTTCATTTATTATTTATAATATTTCAATATTTTCTATGAAAATTATTTTAAAATGTTTTCATGTATTAAAATTAAATTATCAAATAATAATGGATATTTTACTCAAGAAAATTATTTAAAATATGTTACAAAATTATTTTTCATATGAGATTACATATGTTT
This sequence comes from Viscum album, assembly GCA_963277665.1. Classification (NCBI taxonomy): domain Eukaryota; kingdom Viridiplantae; phylum Streptophyta; class Magnoliopsida; order Santalales; family Viscaceae; genus Viscum; species Viscum album. The sequence continues at coordinate 603,473,496 of OY728128.1, forward strand.
ATATCACTCATTAGTTTCTACTAAATGATTTAAATGTTATAGTATTATTATTTATATGAATAGGTTGTGATTAATTTCCTAGTCTTCAAGAAACCATTTTCTCTATCATTGGTTATACTTGTATGAAATCGTTTTCTCTTTCATGGGTTATGCTTATTATTAAATGATTTAGAATAAGTATCTTTTTATATAGGATATAATATGATTACATGTTTGTCATACCCATTTCATTTAGAGTGTTATAATTTGAATTTTAATGATATTGTGGATAATTTATGTATTATTACATTATGAGATAGTTGGGACCTATATCACCCTATAATGAATTGGGGAAATATTTATATCACATGAGATAAAATAAGATGGTATTTGGAATGAACCTTGACTACTAAGATGACCCGGGGAGTGAACCATGAATACTTAGATGGTATGAGGAGTGAAACCATGATACTATGATTCCCATGGGAGTAAACCATGATGGCCATTATTCTTTTGAGTGTGAACCCATACTGATAGTATGGTCTTATGTGTAATGACTTGGAAACTATTTAAAGCATATTGTACTCTTATGTGTCAGTCCAAATTCCATGTTTTATTCCAAACATATAATTTCTCGGATTTTGTACATTTTTTACCTTATGATTAATATCATATGCGATACACATCTTTATTTAATTATTTATATTTATGATGGTTGACATATAGGGTATAATCTTCTATTATTAGGATCATGTTTTCCTATAACTATTCTCATATTTATGCAATCATGTCTCTATTGTTTAACCTTATTAAGAATTTGAGCTCACCAATTTTTATGTTTCCTTCCACAAATTATGATGATATTTATTATGTTTTAGGTGTCTAAGAAGGGTTATAGTCAAGGAGAAACTAGTGGGAGACAATGTATCTCACTTATAAAGCAGTGTTCATGTTTCTATATTTCTAAAGGCATTAGACTATTACTCTATTAGTCGTCTATTTGTATAATGTTTTGAGTATTCCAATAATAATATTTAATGTTAATGTTTTTAAATCAAGGGTAGCTTTAATATCTGTATCTAATAACGAAATTTCAAAGAAAAACTGTATTCTATATATAGTAAGGGAGAATGTTTCGTAATTTAATCCCATATATTCTCATAATTAGAATGGTTTATGGATAATGATCATGTATGGAAACTTAATGATATACAAACCAAATTGATTATAACCATGATAGGAAATAAAAGGTAAGGATGTATAAGTATCAATAAAAATGTGAATATTAGTTGAGTTAAGAAGATTTGTACCTAAAATTTTAAAACAATATGATTTATCCTCCATGATAATCTTCCCAGAACCATGTAATTACTTACTCATTCATCCCAATATAATGTATCCCTATATTAGTTTCATATTTTTATAAGTCATGTTATTTCTAGAATAATCGTGACTCACTCCTTTCAAAAGATTAGAAATATTATTAGAATAAATCCTTGTTGGAAAAATATGATATTTGTGACATATGTGTGGTTATAATGGAATGAATTTTTTTGGTTTTAGGTAATTTGAATCGAAGATGAGCCATCTGATTACATATGTGATATTATTTTTGTGGTTCCATTCTAAAACACTTCTTATTTTGTTGAAATCAAAAATTACAAACTTTGTGTATTTTTACTAGGGGAATGGTGGAATGTTAACAGATAATTCCATATGATTAAATGATGCTCATCCTCTATGTAAGTATGTGTACTTATTATGGTATATCCCAATATAATATTTCTCACTGGAGGAGATGTATAAAAATGTGATTCCTCGAGTAGAATCCATGTAATATCCCATTTCACCAATATAGGTCTATTAACCATGTTAGTATGACCATTAACACAATAACCAATTATCATAGATTTAATATTTTTGTGGTACATAATAGAATATAAATGACATAAAGGAATCACTAGAATCCCATTCAAGAGAAAAATGAACTATTTTAACATAAAATGCTTCATACTCAATAATGGATAGATATTATTTCTTAATAATGAATAAATATATCAATCTAGATATAATAAAAATGTCAAAGTATAATTTATTGTTGAAAAATTAATAAAATGACACCCATTAAGACCTTGTATATGTTTTTATTTGAAATCAATGTCCCCCTACTGGGATTAAGGATAATCTATCATGTTTACTACTAACATGAAGTTTATATCATCCAGGTATCAACGTAAATTAATTATTTAGTTTATTAGACTAATCTATTCTCTTAGCCATTGAGGAATAAAATCCCCTCCATTTATGGGATTATGTCCCTAAAACTATACATATAAATCCTTTTCGATGATTTTTCATTTCAATTTTATTTATCAAAAGATTTAATTTCTCAGAATTTATTTGGATATGTTATTTCCACATCCACAATTTATGTGAAACAACATTCTTTGTGGGAAATTATAATGTGACTCCAAATTTACTAACGAATTACATTTCACTATAATAAGAATAAAATCACCACATAGTCACCATATAAATAGTAAAAATATCTATAAGGATATTCAAAATGAAAAAAATAATCAATCATTGTAAAAAAATTCCATGAGTCAAAAAATCAAACATATTAAATTTTTTTATGTCGGAAAGTCTCATAAGTAATTCATTGTACACTACACCCATTAGTTAATCCGATGATATTTTTATGTGAACAGACCTAGTGTTTTATAAAAAATCATTTCAACTATGAAAAAACTAGTAACATGGTTCTCCACAAAATGTGGTTAGATAAATTTTTTTATATACATCATTGCCTAATATATCATATCACTTTTAAACTATAAAAATAAGATAAACTGACCCAATTGATATCATTTTTAACATCCCCTCCATATCCATTTTATTATAGAGGGATGAGATTCCACTAACTATGTGTTACAAACACCATAAATCCAAGGATGTTAATAAATGAAAATCTCATGATAATTAATTAATGGATATTATACCCTTTAAATAAAACAATCTATTAATAATATTTAAAAAACAATAAAATAAAAAAAATGTGACGAGTGACATGTAAATAATAAACCTCAAAATTAACCTTAACAATAAGTATCAATTTAGTAGAAAATGATGAAATAAGATATCCCAAATATCATCACGGTGTAACAACAATAATGCAGCATCATTCTAATAAATTAATACGAAAATATCCATGATCCAAAAAGCCCCACAAAAATTTGTAATTATGATGACCTAATAAGGAAAGAAGAAAATTTTAATATACCTACTCAATGAAGAATAACATCTAAAAATGAAGTAATGAGAAAATATAGCCGATGAGAAATCATTCTAAGAATAAATGTCCTAGAAAAATCCTAAATCACTACACTCTGAAAAGTAAATGTTTTTATACTTCAAAATACACATAAAATAAAAGAGATAAACACCATAGTATTTTTCAAAATAATAAAAATTAATTCAAATATAAGAACCATTAACCCAATACACATGGAATATTTTACTCCATATATAAAAACAAACACACACCCATATGTAATAATATGACTTGGAAAATCCCTAATATATAATTATAATCCGGTCCTATGAGTCAGGTCATCACATAACTGTGAATCCAAGCTAATCGATTACAACAAACAACAATTCAAATCCAATAAGGAATGTTAAAATAAAATATAAACACATATAGTCCCCTGTGTATGTTAAGGTATAAAAATAATTCAATTATTCATGTCAATTAATCATTTTAATACATTTATTGACACACCATTAAAGTGATTAAAAAACCACAACTTAAAATAATGTATCAGTAAGTGGTTTTGAAGGAAAACATTAAATATCAGTTTTTTCAAATATTAAACCAATAGAATTTAAAAAATGAAATCATCCAAGTATTTCGTGAAAATATAAGAAAATAATTAATATTAAACTATTATTTTTCATTAAATAATAAGTGGAGAAAATATAGATTTCACCTACCTCACAACAAACCTCATTAAACACAAATAATCAAAAAATTACCAAGCTAACTCGTAATCCCATTTCAATACCAGAAATGAGTCTTTTGATTCCCAAGTATTTTTTATTGATGATTATTTGAATTCAGTCTTAAAATTTAATAGATTCACCAAAATCACCTAAATGAAATATTTCTTTTGGAGAAAACACTAATAATCCAATATGGATAGAAGGGAACTATAAATAATAAATTAATTAAACTAAACATAATTCATGACATGAATGGGAAATTCATGATATGAGTGATCAATATTCATGATATTCAAAAAGAAAGGATCCATATTTTTTAAATTATAAAAATGTTTTAAAAATAAATAAAATTCCATTATATGAATAGCCTCATAAGTCATCTAGATAAATTACCATATAAAACATTCAACCTGAGGAATGAAATTCAAGGATTCGTAAAACAAACTATTCACATGGTACCATAATAAGTAATTATTGAATAACAAATTATTATTTATCAATAATTATTGGTTAGATATAAATTTTATCGTAAAAGTGACTCTATGTTCAATATCATACCTGACAGGAAATATTGGGTTTCTCCAAAATCATGTGTTCCATTCAAGGCTGAGTTACACAAAAAATAATATATTATTAATATCATTATTTTATGTGGAAGTTTCCACCAAGCCGTCATATTGGATGGAATGAATAGTACTAACTGTATTATGCTTACACATGCTTATTAATTGTTTTTACATTTACCCAATAAATTATGTTGGCTTAAAAAATAATTAATCCAATTTTAAGCATAATTGCACTATATTTATAAAAGGATTTTTCCATCCTTTTAATGAGGGCCTCATTTTGAATCATAATTTTTTCTCTATTAATTATTTTTAAGGTAGGAATAAACATCATACTTGAAATAATAAAAAAAATTATCTTAGAGTGAATTTTTAAAATTTCTCTATGATGTTTCATTTTTTGATGAATAATTAACAATTCTGGATTTAATTAAAACTTTATTTTTCATCTAATTCATTTAATATGTTAAATTATGTTTTTTATTTATTTTAATGGTATAATTATATCAAATATAAATCTATTAACACAATTTAGGTTACTTTATCTAATTTCATTTTGAAATTGGATATAAATAATTACCGAATGTTTGAAATTTTTTTCTTTAAAAAGAAACTTTGTCATCCAATTTGTAGGTTTAAACATATCTGCATTCCTTTCATTTGTGTAATTAGAATTTTGGAAATATATTACATATTTAGAATCATACTAATATATAATTATTAGTAATTTAGACATTCTTTTTACCAAAACTATTAGTGAATTTAATTAAAATTAATTACAATGATTAAGAGAGAAAGTAGCTTAATATTGGACTAAAAATTAAAAAGAAGGCCCCTAATGACCAAGAAAATTGTAAAACATTAATTTTATGTATATATATTTATATGGAACCTATCCTACCTTTATATAATTTGGTACATTATTGGAGACATGTTTCTTAGGAAAAATGTGGGTGGAATTCCATTTTCAGTAATTTATAGAGTGTCACTCCTCCTCTATAAAAACGCACTCACCCCACCAACTTATTAAAACATATAAATCAATTTGAATAAAAAACTATTCTGAAATAATCTCCCAAAACCCATTAATTCCTCCTTGAATCCTCCATTCATAATGAAATCCAACCAATGAATCCCTTTTGTGCATAAAAAAGGAGTTACAAAAAGAAGAGGTAGCATCCTTCATCAAGCTCCATTTATTTATTTTCATTATACCTGACCGTAATTATTATTATTCCATTGTTAAATTGTAAAAAATAGTTTTCTAAATATATTGATAATTTTTTATTAAAAGGGTTTCTTCTGAACTTACACACACATCCATCTAATGGGTAACGAATATACCATTATTGTGTTAGGAGAACTATCATCTCAGGAAACAATGTTGTTCATTTTTCCTTCACCTTAAATATTGGATGGAAATTATGATGGAAACTATATTTTTATATGTTATATATATAATTTATTATTTATTTATTATTATCTAAATTATTATGTGACACATAACTTAATGATTTTTTTGTGTAAGTATGATAACTTCATTTGGGGAAGTGTGGACTACCAGCTTCTCAAAAAAATTTAATACGTTCACACACTTCATGGAATGTATTAATGATAGGTTTAATAAAAAATACATGAAATAAATATATTACATTTTATATTCATTACATAATTACCTTAATATAAATATTAAATATCATTTTCATTAAAAATGATTCTTACACAAAAATGTTATAACATCTTTTGTGGATATGTGGACTACTACCTCCTATATTCAATGAGACTCCTTTTACATCAAAATAACTATATAAAAAATTATATTTTAAGATTAATAAGTTATATAATATATAATATTAATTTTGAAAAATATAAATGTTACTTACGTTCTTTTTAAAATGGTCATTGAAAAATAGGATTGTTACCCATGCGTACGTTTAACCTAATGTATCAATGATTGTAATGTTTTATTTTCATTAAAAAATATATTTAATAATAGGTTTTATTATTTTAATTTATATATAAGTATGATAAATATTTCATCATTACAATTATGGATATTTTTAAAAAATTACCCATTTGACAATTTTTGACAAACAAAAGTCTTTTTTAACACATAACCCGAATATGGTCAAAACACACGATGTAAACTTAATTATTTAATTTTTTACTTAAAAAATTATAATAAGTGAAATCAATGTAATTAGAAACATAAATTGGTTCCTTATTTATGTAAATAATATAAAATATTTTATTATTAAGGATGATAATGGAACATGTGAAATGTCAGACTCAAGGTAAGGTATTTTGTCTCAATCTCTTTTCATTGAGACATTTCATGATGATATGCACCGTTATTAATTATTAAAATGTATATATAGAAACACTGAGATTACATATTTATATTTTATCAATTATAAATATATTTAATGTCTTTTTAAAATTTATACATTCATGGGGATTGTGATTTGAATGGTCAATGTGGTATGGACTCTTTTAATGTTTAACAATTTAAAATTTTCCATTATGTTTTCATGATATATTTTAATATATTTATTTATATGGTTATAAAAGGATTATAATATAAATTTTATTTATAAATTTAATTTCACTCATATTTTATTAAAAAAAAACCATGTATGTTGTTTACAAGAATCTTTTTAACAAATAGAAAAATAAATGATCAATTCTTAACGTACACGGTGAAAATGAATTTTCTACAACTATAGAAAATTATTTTGTTTCATCTTCCATTAAATAATTTAATATTTTCATAAATGACCAATATTATTTCTATATTTTTCGATATTTTTTTAATGGAAATATTTTTTCAAAATAATAATTTATTTTTTTTATTAAAAATGGAATTTTGGAAAGAGAAAATTATTTAAATAATTGGAATTGATTTTATAATGTGAATTAATGTTTTTTTAAAATAATTAACTCTTTTATTTCATGTTATGGTTCTAGGATATAATAAATGATGGGTTCACATAGATATCACTCCAATTTATTGTTTAATTATTACATTCTCTATTGAATTATATTGAAAATTGGCCACATGGTTATTTGAATGTGTTACAGTTCTATAAGCATTCTATAAGGGATGAATCTGATTATTTCCCAAGGAACCTCCATGAAATATCTATGTATTCTAATGATTTTTAATGGAATTAAATTTTTATAAGATAAAATAAATGATATTTATTAACTAATGACATTTCCCTATTGGGAGAAATGTTATACCTTCAAGTAGGTGTTTTCATGGATTTAAATGTTTAACAATGTATTAATAGTTTCTTTTTTAAAACAAAATACTATGCTTTTTATGATCATGCCTCATTTTTTTAATGATTTTCACCATTATTAAGGGTGATGAAGGGATTATAATAAATCATTCTTAACATCATGAATAGTTTTCTTAAAATAGATCATGAATTATTGTAAAATTATTAGTTTATAAAAAATAGATACCATTTGGAAATATATTCATTATTTTATGGGTTTTTAAATGAGTTTTAGCCAAATTATCTAAAATTTTAAACATGAATTTATCGTCAATTTTATAGAAAGTTAAACTCATGAATTAACTCAATGTAATATAATGTCTAAGGATGGGTCCTTATAATTGGTATCAAAGGTTAGAATAGAAAACTGTAGAAGTTAAGTTAGTATTAATAGAATATCCTTATTATTTTTTCATTCATGGCATGAAAAAAGGATTGAAAATTTTAAGACTTCCTTGCATATTCATCTAAAATATTTTTAGAGTGGTTTTTAATAGAGGAAACAATGATGACGTATTGGGAAGTAGCTGAGAAGAGTATAACCTTCCAAATTAGTATCTTATGATGGTCAAAATTAGAACAGAATTATTTGTTGACGTTATATATCAATTAACTCCGGTAACAAAGAGTGGTGGTATCCATTCTAGAGAGGAATTTGATAAAAAATAAAGGAACATGTAATTTTTTTAGAGTTTCTTGAGTCAACATTCACCCTAATTTTAGTAGATCATCTGAAACAATGGTACTTGACTAATGGATCAATGTTGTGGAAAAAAATATTTGATTTCATGGGTTGTTTTGTACATAAAACGGTAACACTTGAATTTTATCATGTTGAATGTGATATTTAACAATGATTCTATTTTTTTAGAAATTCAGTGATAAATATGATATTGATTCCATGGAATGGGATATAAGAAATAAATTCTCCTTGTTGAATATTTTCCTATGTTTGTTTGTCTCGGAATGGAAACAAATTCATAGAACTATGGTAAAAAGAGGTTGATTCTATAGCATAATATGAATTAAACCTCATACGATTGCCTGAGTATGTTCTAGATTTTATTCCGGACATATATATAAATAAAAATCAACCGTACTTAAAATTTAATCCTATTTTATGATGCTCTTTGGATGCACACAAATTTAAATGCCACGAAAATGTTGTTCTTTGTGATGAAAATTATGATATGGAGTATTCTATCTCTAAATGTTCCTTATGATGATGAATGTAAGAATAGGTTAAGATGGTTGGTGATGTGGAAACATGGAAAAAGTAATATTTAGTTAATAAAACTGGGGAACAATCATATATAATGTGTGGTAAAAAAATGTTGGAGAATGTATTATGAATATTGGGATGTGTTATTGATGTGTAATTTTTGGCCACATATCCCACAAATGCAAGGAATGAATCCTGAGGAATATGATAATTTGGTGATTGATTTCCATCCAATTATAATATTTGTTTTATTCAATTAGATAGGCCACGGTGAAAATTCATGTTCAATGTATGTATCACAAGATGGAAGTCCTCTTGATCAGAAACAAAAAGGTGTTGTGAGGACATTTTTTATTCCCACAGTTTATGTTGGTCCATAATATGATGTAATGATAGGTATGTTACTTAAATTTTTTAATTATTCCAATACCATGCTTGATATGTGATCTTCGCATTATCTCATTTATGAGAATTTTTCTAGAAAAAATAGAAAAACATCTCATAAATGTAATATTGAAATTTAATTTAAAACATCTGGTGGATGTATCAATGAAACCAAGATTTATAGGAATCATCTTATTGTTATCATTTTTATGGTCTTTCTTGAATATAATGTTGAACCAAACATAGTAGAGTTTGATATCATTCCTAGTATAGAATGGATTTTAGTTTTTCATTCTATGATAGATTGAAGTGATAATAACGTAGTGTTAAAGGATTTCATTATTTTATAAAATACAATGAAGTAGTGAAATTTTATAGAGAAGGAAATGAATGTTTCTAAGACCATGTAGTTGAAACTAAAATAAAATTTCAAATTAGTGATGTTCCAGTTGAAAATGAATACATGTACGTTTTTATTTATAATATTATTGGGGTTATTTATGATTGAGATATTGAGTTTATTTTTGACTTTGTACATGGTGTCAACCCTATCTATACAACCCCTTATAAAATGGATCAAGTTGAAATTTTAGATTTGAATAATCAATTAAAAGAGTTATTAGATAAAGTTTTCATCCATTTTATCACTTCTCCATGGGGTGATCCTATCATTTTTGTTAAAAATATAGATGTATCAATGATAATTTTTATTGATCATAAAACCTATAATTAAATCAATATAATGAAAGAGAATCATTTGTTACATATCGAATATTTATTTGATCAGTTCCAAGGAGTATTGTAGTTTTTGAAGGCTGACATGTGGTTGGGGTATCATTAGTTGAAATTGATGGAAGGAGAAATTCCATAGAGTACCTTTTAAGCTATATATGGAATCTTTGAATATATAGTTATTCTATTCGGGGTATCTAATTAACAAGATATATTCATTGATCTAAAGAAATAAATTTTCATGGGATCATGGATATGTTTTTGGTTGTATTTGTCGATAAAATTTTACTTCTTTATAAATAGATGGAGGAAATCTAGATCTATCTATGATTTATTTACAAACATTAAATGAAAACAAACTATGTGTGAAATATAGCATGTGTGTGTTTTGAATAAGACAGTGGTAAATACTTGGCCACATTATTTTTAGGTATAATGTACCTATTGACCATGAAAAAAATTATTTAATTGTTGTTGTGACCTTCCAAAGTCAATGAGATTCATAATTTTATTGGATAATCATGTTATTATCAATGGTGTTTTGAAAAAAAATTGGTTATCTACCCAACTGACCATGTTAACTCCAAAATGAGTTATGTTCATCTAGACAGAATTATTTATTTTTTTTCTCATGAACTAAAAAGAATATTGGTGAAAGATCCTATTGGGGCCTTACCTTCAACAGATGGTGAGTTCATCATCTATAATGAGTATTCATTGAAAGAACATGGTTCTTTCCTCATATAGAATGATCTGATAATTTCCTATTCTTCAAGTCAGTACAAACCTCACTAGTTGAATTACCATAAGCATGATTTAGAATTAACTTCTATTTTTTATCATTAATAATTTGGATGCATAATTTGTATGGAGTAATGTGTTAAATATATACATATCACAAAATTATATATTATATTTTCACTTTGAAAGAATTGAACAATAGAGAGAGAGGTTTCCAAGAACTAATAAAGGATTAGTATTACTCAATTCATTATTATCTGGGAAAAGAAAACATAGTGGCAGATGATTTGAGTTGAATAAGTATTGCTACATTTATAATGATTTATTTGGAAGGTGAAGCATTGGTTAAAAATTTTAATTATTTTTTCCCTAGAAGTTGTTGTTGTAGGGTCTTAATCTATTTTAATTTAGGTTACATTATAGTCATCATTGTCATAATGGAATAATATTTCCTAGAATATGTATCTACCATTGTATGAAATTGTAAAATCTATTAAGAATAGAATGTTTTTAATTTTAATTTTAATAAGGAAATATTTTCATGATGTTGTAAAATATTATGTGTTCCTTGTGATTCATAGTGGAGGAATGAGATAATCACTATATCTCATAGTTATCTTTTTTATATTCATCTTTACAACACTAAGATGTATAGAGACCTTCTATAGAATTAATGGTGGGAAGGAATTAAAAGATATATTTCTCAATTTTCCATGAATTGTTTGGATTGTCATCATTGAAAAGTTGAGCATTAGTTAGATAAGGGGATTCTTAAAATATTACCAATAAGTGATTTGAAATAAGAGAATATATCAATGGATTAATGGTTGGATTGTGAGAGACTTTATAATGTAATAATGTCGTTTGTGTTATAGTTGATCGATAAACTAATTTTTCAGATTTTCTCCCCATTCAAGATAAAATGTCATTAGATCAGATTTATAGACATAATGTAAAACAGATTATCATGTTACATGGAGTTAATTTCTCCATTGTATCAGTACATGATCCAAAGTTCACATCATATTTTTTCAATGGAATTAATATGTTTTTGGATAATGAATTAAATTTCACTTCAATATTTCATTCTCATTCTGATGAAAAATTTATGGAAATGATTAAAACCTTGGATGATATTATTAATTCATTCTGAATTGATTACTGGGGTAGTTGGGATCAATATATTCATTTGGATGAGTTTTAATAAAATTATAGTTTCTAATCTATCATACAAAATGAACCATTTGATGCATTATATGGAAATCGGTGTAGGGAACCCACTATTTAGAATGAAGTAGAGGAAAGGATGTTAATGGGACCAGAGTGGGTATAGAAAATGATAGAGACTATTCAGTAGATTCTATGACACACAAGAAAATTTCATATTAGGATGAAAATTCAGGAAGATAACAGAAGGAAATAGCATTTATTTAAGATAGGAGATCTTATATTTATAAAATTATCACCACGTAAAAGTGTTAAGTATTTTGATAAGATGGTGTAGTTGAGTCTGTGGTTCATTAGGAAGAATGAAATCTTTGAGAACGTTGGATTGTTTAGCTGTGTTGTAGAATTCACCCAATTTTAATGCTAGATACATTACACATTTCATATTTCAATGTTAAAGAAATATATACAAGATTCATATCATTTTTTTACCCCTTAAGTAGTCCAACTATAACTTAATATTTCATATGAGGCATAGTCAGTTAAGGTTTTTGACCACATAGAGAAATTGGTGTGGAATAAGTTCATTCATCAGGTTATGGTTTTATAGAAAACCCATATTATTTAATAGGAAACATGGGGATATATAGATTAAATGAATGAAAAACTCCCCCAATAATTTGATACGTGAATAAAACTACAAGGATGAATTTTCTTAATCGGTGAAGTATGTAACATCTCACGTAATAATAGAATAATTAATTATTATTTAGTAATAACTATGAGCTCTATAGAAATTATTCCTTAAAGGGGAGTGAATTTTCTATAGTGTACCCAACACACAACAATGATTTTGTTTATAATATTGAGTTTCACACAAGACTCAGTTATATAGAAAAATATTATATTGTTAATGTAATTTCCCAGACCCTTCTGGCCAATTACATTTCTGAAATAAGGCTCCACCAAAATAGTGGCACAGTGACGGTGGCACCGTAAGGGTGACACCGTGATAGTGGCACCATTTCCTCACCCAGACCCTCAGTTTTCTTTTTCCAGTCCCACTCCCACAACATAACGTTTTTGACATAAATTAATTATTTTACACTTTTTAAAGCCATTTAAAACCCATAATTAATTTTTAAAAATCCCGAGAAACCTCCCCGATGGGTGGGGGTATTAAATAAAATCTTAATACCATCCTGTGTAAATTCCCATGGTCGTAGGAAACCGTAATTCGACTTTCCATGCATTCAAAATTCTATATCTCGTAATTGTAGGATCCTCTCTTTATACCTCCTTCCAGAGTTTCTTTTATTCTTCTCACATGGATTTCTTTCTTCTCCCTGGTTTGGCTGGAGTTCCTCTCTTCCGATGGCTTGTGGTGTGCCTCTGCTGGAGCATTCTGCACCTCTTGAAGTCCACAAGATTCCTCCCCTGAAAGCAGCATATCCCATGTTCGTGGAACGCGGAGAAAAACACCGATCCTTGATCAACCAAGTAGGGATTTTCCTTCGTCTCTCATTACTGTGTATCATGCGGTGTGGGTATGCTATACTTCCTTATGGGGATTGATGAAACCAAAATTAATGATGATAATGAACGGACCATTAAAAAATGATGGGGGGAGGTCTGATCGATGTCCTGCTGTACTGTTTTATGTTTACATGTGTTGTGAAATGTGTGGGCCTATGCTCACTAAAAATCATGGCCATTGGAGGTCTTCCTTGCACACCAATGAACTATTTTCTTCTATGATGATTAAATGATTGTAACATGGAAATTGGTTAATCACATAAACTTGGTGGATTAAATGGATACCCAGTAAACATAAAACCATGTGTGGTCACCCCGGATAACCAACAAAAGAATTAAATAATGAATGATGTGCTTGAACCAAGAAGTTTCCCTACTCTGTCATGGTGGTGGGTGTTTTGTTCTCTTTTATTTCCTATAGGGTGAAGTGGGTGAGGATGGGATCCTCTTGGTTGTGATTCTGAAGTGTGTGGTTTCTCTGTTGTGACAAAAACATGGGTGGGATCCTCTATTTTTGAGAAATCATTGGTTCCTAGTTTTGGGAACATGAGGCTGTGTCTCGGGGTTTAATTTGTTTCCAGTACTTCGATGGATATCACAGATATTTTTTTTGAGGTTTTCATTGGTTCTAGTACATTGAGGGATCACACTAATCTTCTTTTGTTGTTGTAACTTTACAAGAGAACCGGCTGTAAATGCTTAAATTGATGTTGTTTTTTTCTCTTTACCTTTGTCTTGTGGACATGCATGCTAGTTGCTCAGTTGTGTAGAATTCACTTAAATGGGTTTGATTGAACATGAAACGAGAATGTGTTAAATGAGGATTTGGGATTGGGAACAAGTTGTGACTGGGCAATGAGTGTTGTGCTTCTTATGAATGAACATTCCTGAGGCTGTTTGTGTTTAGGTTGGTCTTTGTAAACCCTAGGCTAGGATGTGTGCTTGTTACCTATACATATATCTATATTTTTTATGATTCTTATTCACTCCCCACCTAAGTTGAGAACTTTATTTCCGAACACCACCATTTCATGGGGGAGGGTGTTTTTTCCAACACTCCTACGAGTGGCTGATTATTAGCTCCTTTTCTTCTCCCTTTACCAAATATCCCTAGACTCTTCGGGTAGGCTGTGATGGCCTGAAGTCCATTATTAGCCTAAGAATCTTTGGGCAGGGTAGTTTTGGTGGTTGGCCCAGGTGTGTGTAGGCAGGTTGTTTCCCAAGTTTCTTTGGGATGAGGCCCAGCTGTCTTCGGGCGTGACAGTAGTTGTTCTTGCCAAGGTGTCTTCGGGTGTGGCAGTAGTTGTTCTCACCCAGGTGTCTGTGGGTGTGGTTACACGTGGTGGTTGTGGCCCAGGTGTCTGTGGGCAGGATTACGGTTATAGCCCAGGTGTGTGCAGGCAGGGTTTGGTAGTGGGACTGCGGTGAGAATGGTGGGATTGGTTCAATGCGTATGATTTCTTTAATAATCAGTGGGAAAGTGGCGCGGGGTACCCAAATATTGATTTGATATTACTATACTTTACTTGACATGTGTTATTTGGGGAGTGTGCTTTGGTGAATCTTGGGTTGATAGTTTACCTTGCTAGATGTTTTGGTTATCTCTTTTCTCTTAGGGAATTAGAATGCCTCTCCACTTGTGCATGAGAGCTTTTGGTTTTCCCTACTAAGTATACTTTTATGTCACCCTATGTATGTAAAACTACTTTCTGGTTTCGAGGAGGACTTCATTGATCGTGTGGGATTGTACTAGCTCAGACCTTGGGGTAGTTGATGTTGTTGTTTTCATTTTTCTTGGTACTTACCTTTGGAGTTTTTGTGGCTTGTATCATTTACTATTGAACATGAATATGGTAATGGGTTAATTTTGGCCTTACCATTATGTTCAACCATGGTGTTGTTGGGGTTGTTATCTTATCACATGATCCTATAAAAATAAAAAGTGTAATGCCATTCTTTTGTGTGAGATTATATACCCTTGGTGTTGGACTCCACTCCGGGACCTTTTGAAGGTGGGTTTCAGGGGTAATTATCTATCCTTCAACATAAAGAAGGAAGGGATTGGCAATCTGCTATCCATTCCCTTCTTTTGGTGAAGGCGGGTCGTGACAGAATGGTTTCAGAGGAGTGAGGTTGAGAGGTAGGATGGATTATAGAGTTAGTAATAGTGAGGATTTCATGGGGTGGTAGGGAAACAACGTTGGGTGACCATGGTGTGTGAATTAGGATAGGGAAGACCGGGTAGGACATGGTATTTTAGAGCCCCCCATGATCCGATGCAAGGACTGTGGACCTACTGAACGACCAAGTGAGGCTACACTGATTGCAGGGTAGAGACCCTAGGAAATGTACATGCATCCTAATGAATTGTGTTCTTATGTTTCATGGGTGTCTTGGGGATTCAAAATAAATAAATAAGTCTAAGAAAATTTAAGAATAATATTCTACACTACTCGGGTTTAGGCATTCCTTGTTTACCTTGCAGTTATGGCACCGGGGAGGCGGCCACAAGTAGTGCGGGCGATCGAGGCCTAGGAGGATGACTTGGCCGATCAGTAGAGGACCGACTGAGATGAGGACGATGATTAGTGGCAAAAGACGCATTGAGCCTTTCAGCGACAGACCCTCGGGAAGTATGAGGGCAGCATCTCAGATATGGAGACAGAGAGTTGGCTAGAGGAGCTGGTGATAGCCTTCAGCATGATCTGGGATCTAACAGAGTACTGGGTTCATCTGCCTGTAAGCCAGATGCGTGGAGCAGCACATCAGTGGTGGAAACTTTATCTTGGGTAGAAGAGGGAGACCGAGGTGACATGGGCTGACTTCGAGAAGGAGTTCCAGGTTTTACTCCTCTCTCCCATGATGAAGGCTTAGAAGTGGAAGGAATTACTCTCCCTCCAAAAGGGGAGAATGTCAGTGAGAGAGTTGGGGATCAAGTTCAATCATCTCATTTTCTTTTCTCCCGACCTCTTTTAGGATGATGAGTCTCAGGCGAGATTTTTTGAGGAGGCACTTAGACCTTCTCTTCAGTATGCTGTTATTCCATTTACCCTACCGACCAACATGGAGGTCCAAGAGAAGGTTGATGTGGTGGAAATGATGCACACACTAGGAGGTGTGTCATGAGAGGGAATCCTGTTGGGATCTTCAAAGGGGAAGGTGGTCAGCAGCATGCCTCCAGCATCAGGATCCTCTAGGTTTGGACCAGCAGGGAGTAGTCCTCAGAAGTTCCAGTTCCAACCTTTCGGCACTCTCCCTTTTCATTCGGGCCTATGGCCAAGATGCCTCATATTTGGAAGCCATGGGAACCATCGGAATCCGTACCAATATAGAGTATAATACGGTGGGGGTGGGAAGGTCCATCACCCACCTCAGCCAGCGGCAGTTCCCAGCTATGATCTTTCAACAACAGCAGCATGGGCAGCAGGCTCCCACTCCACCATGGGCAGATGTTGCAGGAGGAGACTGACCTCAGAAAGTTCATTAGGGACCTTGACCTGGGCGTGTTCGAGGTGGTGGCCGATAGTCGAGAGGCAGAGGAGCTGGGTGTGGGCAGTTGAACTCTGCAGAGGCAGTAGTTCTAGCAGGGCCAGAGGTCATTCGACGTACGATTAGCTTGTTTAATACCCTTGTATATGACTTGTTCGATACAGGATATTCACACTCCTTTTTTACACCCACTCTGGACCATGCTCTGGTTTTAGACTCTGAGAGACTTCTAGTGCCCCTGGTGCTGAGCACACCAGTTAGAGGTCATACCGACTTGTTGTATGTTTTTCGAGGATGCATACTGACGATATGGCCAAATTAGTCAGTTACGGATCTTATACTGTTGCAGATACAACCATACGATGTCATCCAAGGAATTGACTGGATGTTCTCGGTCTGTTCCATCATTGAATACTTCTGTGGAAGGGTTGTGTTTTCAGACATGGGTGGCCAACATGTGACTTTAATCAACCAGCGTAGTTTCCAGGGGAGAACACGCGAGGGGAACCCCTCCTCTCTTTGTTAGTTCAGATATCAGTAGAGTCAGTGGATACAGAGATGGTGGAAGTTCAAGGGGTTGTCAGTGAGTCTATGGACATCTTCCCTGAAGAGGTGACTACTCTACCCACTCGATGTGATATCGAGTTTGGGATAGACATTCAACCTGGTGCTCATCCGATTTCTATGGGCCCCTATCAGATGACACCTTCAGAGCTACATGATTTGTTGATTCAGATTGACAATTTGATGAAGAAGCATTTTGTTTGATCATGTGCATCACCATGGGGTGCTCCAGTCCTGTTTGCGAGGAAGGCAGATGGTGGTCTCAGGCTGTGCATAGACTATTGGAGACTGAATCAGTTAACGGTCAAGAATTGCTACCCTCTTCCATGGATAGACAATGTATTTGACCAGTTGAAGGGGGAAGATGGATCTCTAAGATTGACCTGTGGTCAGGATATCACCTATTGAGGGTGAAGGTGGGCGACATCTCAATGGCGGCCTTTAGGTGCAGATATGGTCACTTTGAGTTTGTGGTCATGTCGGTCGGCATCACGAACGCTCCAGCTATGTTCACGAGGCTCAAGAACTCGTTCTTCCGGGAATATATGGACCAGTTCGTAGTCGTGTATCTTAACAACATCTTGATCTACTCAATATCAATGGAGGATCACACTGAGCACTTGAGAACAATTTTAGAGGTCCACCGACAACACCAACTCTATGGGAAGTTGTCCAAGTGAATGTTATGGGAACATAAAGTGCGCTTCCTTGGGCACGTGGTGTCCAAGCAGGGGATAGCAGTGGACCCATAGAAGGTCGAGGCGGTTGTTTCTTGGGTAGCACCCAACAACGTGGCGGAGGTTCGTAGTTTCCTCGGGGAGGCTAGTTAGTACCGGAGATTCGTGCCCAACTTATCCCGAGTTGCAGCACCATTGACAACATTGACCAAGAAGGACAACGATTTCATGTGGGATGCATAGTGTGAGGTGGCCATCAGTTATTTTATGGAGAAGTAGGTTAGTGACCTAGTTCTGAGTTTTCCAGAAAAAGGGCAGCGTATGAGTTGTTCTTTGATGCTTCACGGAAAGGCCTTATATATGTGTTGATGTAGTGGCAAGTGGTGATCTCTTGTGGGTCTAGGAAGTTATGCCCCCATGAGTGTAACTATTCCACCCATTATCTGGATCTGATGGCAGTCGTGCTCGTACTAATGTTGTGGCGGGACTACCTTGTCGGGGAGCACATTGAGGTCTTCACCCATTAGAAGAACATGAAGTATGTCTTCACCCATTGAGACTTGAACTTACGGCAGCGAAGGTGTATGAAATTATTTCAAAACTACAACTTCGAGATTTCTTACACCTCAGGAAAGGGGAATGTGGTGGATGATTCCTTGAGCAGGAAGTCGCAGAAGGATTAAGTTTGAGAGTCATTAGATGCTTGATAGAAATGGAGGAGTTGGCTTCCCTGCACCTGGATGCAAGGGTGGATGGTGGAAGAGGTCGCATGTATCAGATAATAGTGCAGTCTTCTCTACTGCAGTAGGTGTAGGAGTCATAGTTGGGAGACTAAGAAAGTGAAGTGGTGTGTGACTAGGTTAATGAAGGTGATGCTCCGGAAGGGTGGACAGAGGACGGTGAGAATCATGTGCTTTTCCAAGGAAAGCAGTTTGTTCCAGATGCTATGCATGAGAGAGTTATTATTGAGATCAAAAACTCACACCTAGCGGTGCACCCAAGAGTTTCCAATATGTTCCAGGGTCTAAGGAGACAGTTTTGGTGTCCCGGGGTGAACCGGGTAGTAGGAGAGTTCGTAGCAAAGTGCCTCCTGTGTCAGCAGGTGAAGGATGAACAACCTATTCCAGGAGGCTTGTTGCAACCTTTAGACATTACCGAGTTGATGTGGGATGACATCTCAATGTATTTTTTCATGGGGATACCCAAGGATCAAGGAGGCTGCGACGCTATCTCGGTAGTCATGGATCGATTGACGAAATCAGCCCACTTTCTAGCGATCAAGGAGTCGAGCACAGTGGATGTCTTATCACGGAGGTATGTGTATGAGGTGGTGCTGTTACATGGAGTTCTGAGGTCCATACTATTGGATAGGGATTCACGGTTTATCTCACAAGTCTCGAAGGGATTGAAATAGTATTTTGGCACCCAACTATGACATAGCACTGCCTTCCACCCCCAGACAGATGGACAGATAGAGTGCACCATCCAGACGTCAGAGGACATGCTACGAGCATGTGTCCTAGATTTTGGGGGATCGTGGGTGAGGAACATTCCATTTGTAGAGTTTTCCTACAACAATTTCTATAACTATAACATTGGTATGGCTCTGTTCGTAGCCTTGTATGGGAGGCCATGTTGCTCACACGTGTGCTGGACAGAAGTTAGGGAAGCATGTGTTCTTGGCCCGGAGGTGGTGCAGATCATGAAAGAGATGTTTCAGCTTATACGATAGAGGATGAAGGCATCTCAAGACAGACAGAAGTCATATGCAGATAACAGGAGGAGCCCCTTAGAGTTCGGGGTCGAGGACTACGTATCCCTGAAGGTCTCCCCCCCGTCGTGGGTAGCGGAGGTTCGGCAGAGAGAGTAAGCATTCCCCCAGGTTTTTAGGATCGTTCGATGTGCTGTAGCAGGTCGGTGGGGTGGCTTATCAGCTAGCATTGCGACCACCGCTGCAAAGGGTGCACGACGTCTTCCATGTGACCTAGCTCCGATGATATCTACATGATGATTCACACGTCCTTGACTGGGGAATGCTAGATATCGAGGTCGATGCAATGTTCATAGAGAGACCAGAGATGATCGAAGGTCTTGAAGAGAAGGTTCTTCGTTGACAAACCATTCCTTTGTTTCGTGTGTTTTGGAGGCATTGTGGGCTTGAGGAGAGTACCTGGTAATGGGAAGTACAAATGTGTGATCAGTATACAGAGTTGTTTTGAGTTTTGTGGTATTCTATTTGTAATTTTTGGTGATGGAATGTTTTACCTTTTTTGCTAAGAAATATGTGGTTTTCATTAGTCACTGAATGTTATTGAAACGTCCTGGCTATGGGGAGGGGAGGGCCCGACCCCTAATCAAGATGCATTATGGTGGATGTGATTAAACCCGTGCAGGTGAGTCAGTGCCACCCAAAGAGGAGAGTATATTGACATGGAGTAAGAGACTACCCAACCCATATGATGAGGCAGTTTGACCCTTGTATATTTCCTTGTTTCTTGAGGGAGAGGTGTTTCTAGATGATGATGAGATTCACTCCTAAGTGGTATCTTTCGAGGTGATTGTTCGGACCATCTCTTTTCTTCTGGATTGTTTTTGATTCTCATGGGTGAGAATAGTTTGAGAAGTTTCTAATGAAATGTCCCAGACCCTACTGGCCCATTACTTTTCCAAAATAAGGCTCCACCAAAACAGTGGCACCGATTACAGTGGCACCATGTCCTCACCCAGACCCTCTGTTTTCTTTTTCCATTACCGCTCCTACAATGTAAATTTTTGACATAAATTAATTATTTGACCATATTTAAAGCTATTTAAAGGCCATAATTAATTCATAAAAATCCCGAAAAAACCTCCCTGAAGGGGGGGTATTAAATAACACCATAATATTATCGTGTGTAACTTCCCACTCACTATGAAATCATGATCCGACTTTCCCGGCGTTCAAAATTCCATATCCCATAACTGTTGGATCTTCACTTTATACCTCCCACCAGAGTTTCTTTTTTTCTTCTCTGCTTGATTTCCTTCTACTCCCTGGTGCGCCTGGAGTTCCTCTCTTCCTGTGGATTGTAGTGCGCCTCTACTGAATTTTTCTATACCTCATAGAGTCCACGGAATTCCTCCCCTGCAAGCCGCACATCCCCTATACTTGGCGCGTGTAGAAAAACATCGATCATTGATCAACCAAGTTTGGATTTTCCTTTGTCTCTCCTTAATCTATATCATGTGGGGTGGGTATGCTATTGTTCCTGTGGGGATGGATGAAACCAAACTTAATGAAGATAATGAACAGACCATTAAAGAATGAAAGGTGGGGTGTGATCCATGTTGTAATATACTCTCTTTTGTTGATATGTGTTATGAATTGTGTGGGAATATTCTCACTAAAAATCGTGGTTGTTGGTGGTCTTCCTTAAGCACTAATGAACACTTGTTTTCTTTGATGATTAAATTACTGTAACATGGAAATTTGTTAATCACGTAAACTCGGAGGATTAAATGGATACCCAGTAAATATAAAACCTTGTGTGGTCACCCCGGATAACCAACAGAAAGAAGAAAATAATGAATGATGTTCTTGAACCAGGAATTTAACCTAATCTGTCTTGGTGGTGAATGTTTTGTTCAGTTTTTTTTCCTATCGGGTGATGTGGGTGAGGATTGGATTCTCTTGTTTTTGAGTCTGAAGTGTGTGGTTTCTCTCCTGTGACATGAACTCGGGTGGCGTCCTCTATTGTTGGGAAGTCGTTGGTTCCTAGTATTGGGGACATGGGGATGTGTCTCAGGATTTTCTTTGTTTCCTGTACTTTGAAGGATCCCACTTATCCCTTTTGTGAGGTTTTATTTGGTCTCGTACTTTGAGGGATCTCAGTAATCCTCTTTTGTTGTGGTAAATTTACATGAGAATCGGGAGTGAATTCTTAAATTGATGTTGGTTGTTTCTCTTTTCCTCTAGCTTGTGGTTATGCATGCTAGTTGCCCAGTAGTGTAGAATTAAACTAAATGGGTTTGATTGAACATGAAACCAGAATGATTTAAATGAAGAGTTGGTTTTGAGAACAAGTTGTGACTGGGACATGAGTGTTTTATTTCTTACGAATAAACAATCACATGGCTGTTTGGGTTTAAGTTGGTCTTTGGAAACCCTAGGCTGGTATGTGTACTTGTTACCTATACATATATCTGTAGATTTTATGTTTCTCACTCGCGCCCCATCGAAGGTGAGAACATTAGTGCCGAACACCCATATTTTATGGGGGAGGGTGTTGTTACCAACACTCCTACGAGTGGATGGTTATTAGCTCCTTTTCTGCTCTTTTTCCCGAATATCCCAAGAATATTCGGGCAGGCTTTGATGGCCTAAAGTCCGGTATTGTCCAAAAAATATTCGGTCAGGTTAGTTGTGGTTGTTGGCCCAGTAGTGTGTGGGTAGGTTGTTTCCCTAGTGTCTTCGGGATGAGTCTATGGTGTCTTCGGGCGTGGAAATAAGTTGTTCTGGCCCATGTGTCTTCGGGCGTGGCAAGAGTTGTTCTAACCCAGGTGTTTGCGGATGTGGTTACGCGTTCTGGTTGTGGACCAGGTGTTTGCGGGCAGGAAGGCGGTTATGGCCAAGGTGTGTATGGGCGCAGTATGGTAGTGGGACTGCAGTGAGATATGCAGGATTGGATCGATTCATAGTATTTCTTCAATAAACAGTGGGAAAGTGGAGCAGGGTACCCAAATATCGATGTTATGTTACAATACATTACATGACATTAGTTATTTGGGGAGCCTGCCTTAGTGAGGCTTAGTTGGATAGTTTACCTTGATAGATGTTTTGGTTATCTATTTTCACATAGGGAATTAGAATGCCTCTCCACTTGGGCATGAGGTCTTTTGGTTTTCCCTAATGAGTATACTTGTATGCTCACCCTACATATGTAAAACTGCTTTCAGGTTTCCAGGAGGACATCAGAGATCGTGCGGGACCTTACTAGCTCGGACCATGGGGTATCTTCTGTTGTCGTTTTCCTTTTTCTTGGTACTTACCTTTGGAGTTTTTGAGGCTTGTATCATTTACTGTTGAACATGCATATGGGAATGGGTTACTTTTGGCCTTACCATTACTTACAGCCTTGGTGTTGTTGGGGTTGCTATCTTATCTCTCGATCCTATAAAAATAAAAAGAGTAATGCCTTCTTTTTGTGTCAGATTCTATACCCTTGGTGTTGGTCTCCACTCCGGGACCTATTGAAGGCAGGTTTCGGTTTTCATTATCTCTCCTTCAAATTAAAGAAGGAAGGGCTTGGCAATATTCTCTCCCTTCCCTCCTTTTGGTGAAGGCGGCTCATGTCTATTACTATTATTATTTATAGTGGCATTTTTCACCTAGTAATTGTTAAAAATGAAATTAATAAGATAATTATTTTATGTTTATATATGTTAATCAATTTTTTACATTAATAAAATAAATATTTCAGTCTTAAAATAATAATAAATCCAATTTTACGCACAAAAATCTTTGTATTTTTAAATGGTTTTTTTACAAACTTATAATAGATAACCATTTTAAAATACACTTTTTGGTAATATTATATATTTCATATGTAAAAATAATATTCATTTTTTGAACAAAAAAAATAAAAATTATCTTAAGATTAATATTTGGTATTTTTCGGTGTGGTTTCATTTTTTGATCAATGGGTAAAATATTGGATTTTATTCAAAATTTAATTTTCAAATAATTTATTTATAAGGATATATTATGTTTTGGATTAGGTTTAATGTTATATTAAATCAAATATAAATCATTAAAATAATTTCTGTTATTGGAATAAATTTCACATTGAAATTGGATATAAAAAATACCTAACATTTGTAAATATTTCCTTTTAAATCCCAAATTATGGTAATCTATGAGAGATTACGTATAAATTAATTTCAACAACTTTTCTGATTGGAATTTGGTGAAATTTAATCAATATTTCTAGTCAGAATAATTTATAATGTCTAATAATTTCAACTGAAATTTTGAAAAAAAATATTAATGAAAGAAATTGAAATTAAATACAATGTTTAAGAGGAACATTTGATTAATAATGGACTAAACCTCACAATTATGGATGAAACTAAACTATAAACATGACAAAAATCTATTTTCTATCCTTATATTGACCCTATTCTCCCCTGGATCTAAATATTTCCATTATTGGATCCAATTTTCATTGGAAATACATGGGTAGAATTCCATTTTATAAAATTTACATGAATGTCACTAATCCTCCACTATAAAGGGGAACTCACCCATCATAATTATTCACACCTCTCATGGCTTTGGGATCTCCAAAAAAATCTCAACAATGATATAGATATCCTTACCTTCGTCCATAATACCCCCTTTTGTCATAGAGCCATCTAAGGAGGCCCTTTTCTGCAATGCAACAAGAGTATCCCAAAGAAGAGGTAACATCCTTCCTCAAGATCCTTTATTGTATTTTAATTATCCACAACCTCAATTATTCTTATTTGATGTTATAATAGTATCTAAATAATCCCCAATATAATGATATCTTTAGTTAGGTTTTGACCTAAAATTACACACACATCTATCTAATGGGTAATAAACATTCCATTCTTGTGTTTGGTGAACTATCGCCCCTCAAAATGTTGTTTTTTCATTTTTCCACTACCTCTTCTCATGGATGAAAATTATGATGAAATACCTTTCTATATTTTATATATGATATTTATGATGAACTTATGATTCTGAAATTTTTTATATAAATGATATGTTAATGCATTCAATTTTTTCAATGTATGATAAATTTATTTGGGGATGTATAGACAATTCCCTCCTCAAAGAGATGTGATATACTCTCATACTACAAGGAATTTATTAAGGATGGATTTAAATAATCCTATGTTACATACATAGAATCCAAATGATATTAATAACATAATTATAGTAATAAAAATAGAAAATAGTAGCATGTTTAACACCTTTTCACACACTCAAAAGTGATAGCTTCTTTTATGGATGTGTGGAATATCGCTTCTTAAAAGAAATGTCATTATTTTTAAAATAAAAGGATTTTATATATAATTATATTTGACTATATTATGTGATATATATTTCATAATTATCATTGTGGAATGATATATTTTACATACCTTCTTTCTATAATGATCACTGAAAAATGGGAACGTCACTTAAGCTTAGGTAAGTTCTACCGTCCCCATGATTGTAACGTCGGTGCATCATTCATAAACATATTTTATAATTGGATTTAAAAGTATAATTTATTAATAAATATGATATATATATATATATTTGTGGATTATTATTCAATATATTTTATAAAAAGTCCCATTCGACCACTGTTGATCTACCAAAGTTGTTTTTGACACATAAACCGAATATTATGAAGACACCTAATGTGAATTTAATTGATTAAGTTTTTTTTAAATTTTTTTTAAATGAAATAAAATTAATGGTAAACAAGAAAATCACTCTGAATTAATTAGAATGATTTTTTTGTATTCAAGATTTTTATGGCACATGTTACAAGTCTGTTTCACAGTGTGGGATTTCATATCAATATCTTTTCATTGAGACACATCTTGATGATATGAATCTTTATTATTTTATAATTACTATTTAATTCCACACTAACATTCCATATCCTTTTTTTTAATTACATATTATTTAATGAAATTTAAAATGTGATACATTCATGTGTATTATGATATAAATGCTCAATGAGGTATGGGATGCTTTGAATGTTTAAAGTGTTATCCTCTACTTTCAATAAGTTTTATTTTAATTTACATATTTAATTATATGGATATAAAATTATTATAAAGGTAATTTAATGTAAATTTTGAATTTCATTAAAATATTTTCAAAAAAATAATCTTCTTATTTGGTTTATTCATAACAATTAATCAAATAAAAAAGGGAATGTTTTACACTTAACATACATGATGATAGTGACTTTTTGGCCATTGTGTCCAATTATTTTATTTTTAGACTCATTTATAAGATTTTATATTTCATTAAATGAAAAACATTCTTTATATATTTTTAGATATTTTTGTGTTGAAAATGGATTCAAAAATTAAAATTTTATTTTGAATAAAAATATTCTTTTTCAAATAAAAGGGTATTTTAATATCTGAAAGTGATTTTCATTTATGTTAGATTTCTCTTTATAAATATGAATTGTTTCATTTCATGTTGTGATTATTGAATATTATAAATTATGGGTGTTCCTAAATATAACTCCAATTAATTCACTGATTCTTATATTCTATGGATAATTATATTTAATGATTTATATACGGTTATTCCAACATGTTGGGGTTCAGTAAGGGTTCTGAAGGATTCTATGTGATGATGCCCTAAGGTACCTACATGAATTTTATATGATTTTTAATGAGTTTTCATGGAATTATTTTTTTTGATAGGAAAAATAAATAATATTTAATAAAGAATGATATTTCCCTCTTGGGATAAAATGATATGTTTTCACGTTTGAATTTCCATGAGTTTTTATGTTTATCAATCTTATAAGTGTTTATTTTTTATACTTTAATGAGAATATTATGGTCATCCCAATTTTTTAATTTTTTTAATAGGTCATAAGGGTGATTAATGTATTTGACGAATTCATGTTTGAAGTCGTCAAGTGTTCTCATAAAAGAGATCATTCTTAATTTAAATAGTAATATTTTATGGAGAAAATAGATACTGTTATGAGGTGTCCACATTTTATATTAATGGGTTTTTATGTATGAGTTATAAAATAATTATATATATTTGTAATAATGGAAAAGAACCTCAATGTGATAGAAAGTAGAACTCCATGATTGACTCAAAATTATGTAATATTTAAGGTCGGTTCCTTATATTAATTGGGAATAAAAATATATCAAATTTATAGCATCCTAAAACCAAATCATATATAATGATTTAATTCCTTATATGAAAACTACTAAAAAATAAACTCCTAAACTATAAAGAAAAATGAAAATTTAGAAACTTGGGTGTCTCTCAAATCGCGGGTGCTTCATTCTCCCCACAAAAAAGAATTCCATCCTAAAAAATCTAGTAATTATTAGTGTTTTGAAACTATTTTCTTAACTTTTAATATATATCATTATCTCATTTGTATGTCTCATATTGGTGTAAACCATCTTCTCACAATTCATACAATATATAAACACGACTTTCATAAAATAGATTGTATTTTCTAGCATATAGATGAATCCATTTATGAAAAATATAGAATCTAGTTCATAATTAAAATGGTCCAACGTAACTATATGATTATAATTAGCTTATTACTTCCTTTATTTAAACACATCATAATATTATATTCAAAAAAAAATCTATGGTAGAGAATTCGATTGATAAAAAACATTACCATTTTATTCATGCATCAAAAAAGGTGAAACATAAAACAGAATACCCATTCCTTTCATATCCAATATACAATTACCTAGTAATAGAGATACGCTGGGTAATAAATTTTCTCCCGCTAAAAGGGATAAAATATGATGAAGAAGATATGGATAGTATTTATCATGGATGTGATCCAAAATAATTTGTTTCCTCATCATCTAAATATTCTCAATTTATTAATGAGTATTTTTAGGTACTATTAATGATTTTTCTCTAATATCTATCTAATAATGTGAAAATAGACATTGGAATTCATACATTATGTTAATATAAGGGTTGTATCAACATAACTGACATTACTATCCCCAATCTAGATGAGTCTTTATTTTATTTAACTATATAAATAAAAAACCTCCACAACCCATATCTGACCTATCACATAACAATATGGTAATGTATGGGAAAGTTTCTCATAACTATGTGATAAAGGGAATAAATAACTGATCACCTATTAACCACCCATTGTAATTTCATCACTAAATAACACTAAATTTTAACCCATTTGGAGGGTCCCTACCCTAACTAAACACTAGTTCACTCACCACCATATGGAATTACTAATTCCACTCAATGAGTTTTTATTCTCATTAGGTTAATCCATAATCATATGTCTGATTCTCCACCCAAGACATTCTCATTAGGTTCCTATGAAACTAGGACCAAAAGAAAAAAATGAATTCTCTTCCTCCATCCCAAAATGAAAATCACTTATTCATAGAACACATGAATCCAACATAATATACTTATAATACATTAACCCATTTAAAATAATCACTGTATAGACATACACAAAAAAAATGATGATCCATGGACCAGGGACCAATGTGATGGATCACTTACTGACTAGGATTAAAATCCAAAATCAACTAATATCAATGGAATGTGAATGCTAATATCAATAATAGAATGTAATCACATAATATACGAATTAAAAATTATACATGAATTCTCATTGATATAAATTCCCCAACCCATAACTATTTAAGAATCCCCTACCACAAATCAGATCATGCCAACTAGGAGTTCCTTATTCATTCCTCTAATAAAATAGGAAACCGAATAGATCCGATCAGGACTATATGATTTCATAATCATTGTGATTTTACTATAGGAATTGTATTAAATTATTGATAGGAATTTTATTTATTTCTTCACAATAAAACATAAACATAAAAAATAGTGATATATTTATATAAAGTATAAATTTGTAATAATGACAATTTAATCCAATCATAATGGGAATGAATATGTGTTATTTTTTAAGGAAATATTTTTTTAATGATGTTAAAGGATACATAAATATGTATGAAATTAAATTATAATAGATAAAATAATTAATATGATTATTTTGTGCATAGAACATTATTTTCTAAATATATCTTTTCATTGTGGTATAAATTTCAATTTCAATAAAATTTTCACTAGTTATGATTAAATATATTTTATTTATTAATTTATTTCACTATTAATATTAAATATAAATGAAATTGGTTCATAATTTTAAAAGTTCATTTATTATAAATCTAGTTTTCCATTGTATGTCAACATTAAATGTTAAAATTTTAAAAATTATAACTATATTTTAATTAAATAAATATTTTTTATTGATCATATTTTTCCCTAATATTGTATTTGTGTGATTTTTCTAAAAAATACTATTTTTTAATAGTCCATAAACAATTTATTTTTAAATCAAACATATTTGGACAGCTTAAGGATTTACAAATAAACAAAACACCAAAAAATAATCATGTAATTTTATAATTTTTATGGAATAAATTATTTAAATTAATAATCTTATGTACACTTATAAATCACATGTTCAAAATTTTTAGAACTAATTAAAATATTACACCAACTAAAACTATTTCAATATATTCTTAGAATCATGTATTTTCGTGTTTAGATTCATTTTTGGACATATATAAAATTCTAATTATTTTTTTAATAAATGTATTAATATTATTAAAATTGTTATCAATGATAATTTTATTTTATATATATTTTTAAATATTAAAGAAATGATTTTTGAAAAAGTTCTTTATGATTAAGTAGGTTTATTTAAAAATAACCAATTATTTACTTGGGAAATATTATTGGATAAGAGGATTATAAAATTTAAAATTAAATATATCAAATTACGTAAAATTGTTAAATCATGTTTTTTTAATTAAAATAAATTACTAAGGACCTTAATTTCTTGCCAATTTAAATTTATATTACTGTAAATGTAAATATACTATTTTAAATAACAATATAATGTAATGGCCCGGACCTCTCCGGCCCAAACCTTTGTCAAAAAGAAGGTCAAGAAGTGTTCCTGAGGGTAAAATGGACTTTCCCACAATTTTCAGAATTTTGAAACTACACGCCATGTAATTTGAGTACACGCCGTGTACCCCCTTTTCCGGGTATACCCTGTGTTACAAGCCGTGTCCTTGCTGTGTGGAATAATGGGTGCACGCCGTGTGACCAGTTCTACACACCATGTAGTCCTTCCCCGCGTACGCGTTAATAGTCAACGGCCGTGTACCGTGTGGGAGCCATGTCCCTGCCGTGTGAAATAATTGAGTACACACCGTGTGTCTAAACTACACGCCGTGTAGTCCTTCCCCGCGTATTCATTACCCTCAAATCATGTGTTGACCAGTCAACGTCCGTGGAGCCGTGTTGGAAGCTGTGTGGAGACCGTACGAAAGAACCGAGTACACGCCGTGTACCATAAAATACACGCCGTGTACATTTGATTTTCACGCCTATAAAAGGAGGGGTCCCATCCTCCTTTTAACTCACCCCTCTCCTCCCCTCTCCTCTGAGCAGAGCTCTCTCAAGAGACTCAAAGGGTCTTCTTTCCATAACTTCTTCGTCTGAGCTCCGATTTATGATCTGTCAGTGGAAACTTGATCATAACGGCGAGGCGGGGCATCGGAGCTTGAATCCGTTGTCTTTCCTTCGGCCTTTCCTTTCCGACATCCACCCGAGGAGTTTTAACTGGGACTCGGCAGAAGTGACGGACGCCGACGGACGTCTTCTAAGGTTGATCCAGAGGATCATTGCAATCAAGAACCTATTGAGGTAGGGATCTCACCTTCGTCTGTGTAAATTGTGCATCATGCAAGGTGGGTGTTCTATTGTTTACGTGAAACACTTTTGAACCGGTTTAATAAATATAATAATTGGCTTATATAACGAGGATGGGATGTTGTGATTGGTGGTACTTTATATCCTGTGATATTATGTTGTGAATTGAATGAGCTTCTACCTACTAAAAATCCTGGTTATTGGGGGCCTTTTCATATGCAATTAAATGTTTCCCTCTCATTCTGAATTTTCTTATGGGTGTAAACCTTGTGGAATGTGGAAATTGGTTAATCACGTAAAGTTAGTTGTTTAAAATCTGGAACCCTTGTGTGTGATCACCCCGGTTAACCAAAATAGAATAGTGAACATGTGGGTGTTAGCTTGTTTACGAGGAATGTGTTGTGTGTGTTTTGTGGGTTGTTGGGGATCAGGTGAATAGTAGGGATGCGGTTGACTTGGTTGTGGGTTGGTGTGAGTGATATGAGGGTGATGGGTAGAGGGGCTACGATAATTGGTACTAAAGGGATAATGACGTACAGGCTTTGGTGTGGTTATGGTTATGGTGGTTGGCAGCGGGGCTGCAGGGATGGGATTAAATGTGAATGGGCTATGGGTTGTGATAATAACTTAAAAGTGGAAGAGTTAATAAATGGTGGGTAATGGCAATGGAACGGGATTGTTAATCAATAGGTTGGTTGGTTTTTAAGAAAGTCTATCTTGTGTTGCTCGTTGGTATATATATATCTGTATCTTTTGTGTTCTATCGTACCCCACCCATGTTAAGCACTTAGTGTCGAACACTCCCATTTCATGGGAGAGGGTGTTTTTCCCTTAGTTACTAGCTCCTTCCTGCTACTTCGCCCCTAGGCTGTGATGGCTTGAGGCGAACTTACAACTAAGACTAATCAGGTAGGTTTCGATTGGGGTGGTTTTAGCCCAAGACTCTTCGGTCAGGTTCTACTGTTTCCCAAAAATCTTCAGGATGAGGCCGAGGTGTGTTCGGGCGGGATAAGTGGTGGTGAGGCCCAGGTGTGTGCGGGCGGGATACGTGGTTGTGAGGCCCAGGTGTGTGCGGGCGGGATATGTGGTTCTGAGGCCCAGGTGTGGGCGGGCGGGAGACATTGTGGTGAGGCCCAGGTGTGAGCGGGGGGGGGGATACCTGGTTTTGAGGCCCAGGTGTGTGTGGGCGAGATACGTGGTTGTGAGACCCAGGTGTGTGTGGGCGGGATACGTGGTTGTGAGGCCCAGGTGTGTGTGGGCGGGGATAGTGTGGTAGCGTCAGGACATTCTCCGTCAGTAAGAGGAGCTAAAAAAAGGAAAATGGTGCGGGGTACCCAATACTCTTGTTCTTATATACTACTATTACCTGTTGTGATTGTGTTTTTGGTGAGTGTGGCTGGTGAGGTTGGGTGGATATAATTCCATTCTCGGTTTCTTCTATTGTTCTCACGGGACATTAGGATGTCTCCCCACTTGTGCATGAGAGCTTTAGATTTCCCTACTATGTATATATGTATGCTCACCCTATTTTTACTTTCAGGTTTCTAGGAGGACTACCAGGGCCGTGTGGGGCCCTACTAGTCAGACAGTTGGAGTTGTTGTAGTTTTTTGTACTTGTTTCCTTTTTGGTATTGTAATTTGAAATCTCTTGTACTTGTACCTTGTTATAATTTTTTTTAAACATGCATGTTGGTTTGGTTTGGGTTTATTTATATAAACTTGTTTTTTCCCTTTTTGGTGGTTGACTTGTCCTATTTCCCGATATTTAAAAATAAAAAGTGTAATGCCTCCCATATTTGTGAAAACTCATACACTAGGTGCTAGTCGCCAACCCGGGGCCTACTGGAGGCGGGACTCGGGGGTCATTATCTTCCTTTAACCATTGCTAGCTCAGGAGGGACATCTTTGGTGGAAGGGGGTCATGATAGAATGGTATCAGAGGTGATGGTTGAGAGATAGGATGGAGTCTGGAGTTAGGCTGAATGAGGATTGCATGGGATGTTAGGGAAACAATGTTAGTTAATCTTGGTGCATGACATAGGCCAGGGATGACCGGCTAGGACACAGGATTTTAGGGCCCCCCGTGATCCGATGCAAGGACATTGATCCTACCGAACGGCCAAGTGATACTATATTAATTGCAGGGTAGAGACCCTAGTGAAGGTACATGCATCATCATGATTGTGTTTTACATGATTTGGGTGTTCTGGGAAAGAAATTGATTAAAATGATAAAATGAAACTTGGATTTTTTCCTTACTACTTGGGCTTAGGCGATACTTGTTTACCGTATAGCTATGGCACCTGGTCGTCGACCTCGGGTGGCGCAAATGGCCGAGGTCTAGCATATTTAGGTGGTCGATCAGCTGAGGATTTGCTGAGAGGAGGAAGATTGCCAGTGGCAGAAGACTCTCTGTTCTTTTTAGCGGCAGACCCTCAAGAAGTATGAGGGTAGTACTTTGGATACGGAGATGGAGGGGTGGCTTGAGGAGCTAGGGATCGATTTTACCTTGATCCCTGCTCTGAGGGTGTACTGGGTTCCCCTAGCAGTCAGTCAGCTAAGAGGTGTGGTGCAACAGTGGTGGATGCTCAACATTGGAGAGAGGATAGAGGCAGAGGTTCCATGGGCTGACATTGAGAAGGAATTCCGAGAGGAATTCATTTCTTCCATGATCAAGGAGGAGAAGTGGCAGGAGTTACTCTCCCTTCAGCAGGGGAGTATGTTAGTATGAGAACTGGGGATCAAGTTCAAGGATCTCCTGCGCTTTTCTCAAGATCTCTTTCCAGATGAGGAGTCTCGGGCGAGACGTTTGGAGGAGGCGCTTCGTCCTTCACTCCAGTATGTTGTCCCCCCCTTCACCCTTATGGCGTACATGGTAGTACAGAAGAAGGAAGAGGTTGTAGAAAGGATGAACTCATAGGGAGGTGCACTGGGTGAGGGGATCCAACCAAGTTTGTCGAAGGGGAAGGCAGTCAGCTGCAGGTCTCCTGCGACAGGACCTTCTATTTTTAAGCCAGTATGGAGAAGGCCCCAATAGTTCCAGTTCAGATTTTCGGGTCCTCATCCCTTTTTCATGATCCCAGGATCAAAGTGATTTTCTTGTGGATGTTTCGGGCACATTCAGAGTCGGTGCCCGACCCAAGCTCAGTACGGTGGAGATGGACAGGTTCAGCGCCCGCCTCAGCAGCACCAGTCACCGAAAAGACCCTTCCAGTAGCAACAACCTCCAGTCCCTCTGAGGGGAGATGGAGCAAGTGGTGTCCAGCCACAAGGAGTTCCTCAAGGATCCCAATCAAGACGTGGTTGAGGAGGCGGACGTCAATAGAGAGGTAGAGGAGCTGGGCGCAGACAGTTGCATGCATCAGAGGCGGCATCTCTAGATGGACCTGGGATCGATAGAGATGTGTTTGGGTTTTCTTGAATGATCTCCTTTATGTTTCTTTGGGAGCATTACACTCCATTGTTGAAGCTATTTTTCTCATTATTTGGGCATGTACCTTGTTTTTGTGAGATATTAATGCTATGTTGTTACCTGATTTTCTTTAAATGTACGTGAAGAGACCTATCATGTGGGGAGGGGAAGACCTAATCCGTAATCGAGACACATTAATGTGGATGCGATTAAACCCATGCAGGAGAGTCGGTGCTTCATAAAGCGGATAATATCTCGACATGGGAGAAGGAATTCCCCAAGCCATGTGTCCGGGTAGTGTGTGGGTTGTACGGTGTTGGGGGCAGTGTAAGTTGGAAAATCCTAATATATGGAAGTGGGAAGGCCTAGTCCTTAATCGAGACGCATTAATGCGGATGCGATTAAACCCATGCAGGTGAGTCAGTGCTGCCTAAAACGGATAATATTTCGAAATAGGAGAGGGAATTCCTAACTCATATAGTTAGGGTAGTCGGTTGTTTCTTGTTATGACAAGATACCTGAGAGGTATCTTGCAGAGTGGTTGTTCGGATCCATTCTTTTTTTCTGGGTTGGTTTTTATTTCTTGAGGACGAGAATGTTTTGAGAGGTATCTGATGTAATGGCCCAGACCTCTCCGACCCATTCCTTTTTCAAAAAGAAGGTCAAGAAGTGTTCTTATGGGTAAAGTAGACTTTTCCCACACTTTCTAGAATTTTGAAACTACACGATGTGTAGTTTGACTACACGCCGTGTACCCCCTTTTCCAGGTATAACCCGTGTTACAAGACGTGTCCCTGTTGTGTGGAATAATGGGTGCACGCCGTGTGACCAGTTCTACACACTGTGTAGTCCTTCCCCACGTACGTGTTACCAGTCAATGGCCGTGTACCATGTTGGAGCCATGTCCTTGCCGTGTGAAATAAATGAGTACATGTTGTGTGTCTAAACTACACACCGTGTAGTCCTTCCATGCATATGCGTTACCCTCAAACTGTGTGTTGAACAGTCAACGGTCGTGGAGCCGTGTTGGAAGCCGCGTGGAGACCGTGTGAAAGAACCGAGTACATGCCATGTACTATAAAGTAAATGCCGTGTACTTTTTCTTTTCATGCCTATAAAAGGAGGGGTCACCTCCTCCTTTCAACTCACCCCTCTCCTCCCCTCTCCTCTGATCAGAGCTCTCTCAAGAGACTCGAAGGCTCTTCCTTCCATAACTTCTTCGTCCGAGCACTGATTTACGATCTGTCAGCGGCCATGGGATCGTAACGGTGAGGCGGAGCTTCCGAGGTTGAATCTTTTTTCTTTCCTTCGGCCTTTCCATTCTGACATCCACCTGAGGAGGTTTTACCGGGACCCGAAAGAAGTGACGGACGCCGACGGACGTCTTCTAAGGTTGATCCGGAGGAGCGTTGCAATGAAAAACTTGTTGAGGTAGGGATCTGACCTTCGTCTCTCTAAATTGTGCATCATGCGTGGTGGGTGTTCTATTGTTTATGTGAAACACTTTTGAACGGGTTTAATAAAGATAATAACTGGCTTATATAACGGGGATGGGATGTTGTGATTGATGTTACTTTATATCCTGTGATATTTTTTTGTGAATTGAATGAGCTTCTACCTACTTAAAATCATGGTCGTTTGGGTCCTTTTCATACGCAATTAAATGTTGCCCTCTCATTCTGGATTTTCTTATGGGTGGAAACCTTGTGGAATGTGGAAATTGTTTAATCACGTAAAGTTGGCTATTTAAAATCTGGAAGTCTTGTGTGATCACCTCGGTTAAAAAAATGGAATAGTGAACATTTGGGTGTTGGCATGGTTACGAGGCATGTGTTGGGGGTGTTTTGTGGGTTGTTGTGGATCAGGTGAATAGCAGGTCTACGGTTGACTTTGTTGTGGGTTGGTGTGAATGTTATGACGGTGATGGGCAGTGGGGTTGTGATAATTGGTACTGAAGGGATAATGATGTACTGGCTTTGGTGTGGTTATGGTTATGGTGGTTGGCAGCGAGGCTGGAGGGATGGGTCTAAATGTGAACGGGCTATGGGTTGTGATAATAACTTAAAAGTGGAAGAGTTAATAAATGGTGGGGAATGGTAGTGGAACGGGAATGTTAATCAATGGGTTGGTTGGTTATTAAGAAGGGATTTGGTGTGTTGCTCTTGTTTTTCCAAACTTGATTTGTGGATAGCAGGGATAAGTTTTACAAAAGATTGATGTGGTTGGTTGTGGATAGTTTCCCAGTAGTTAAGGAATTAATAAACTAAATCTTCTAAAACCTGAACACCTAAATGGGGTGGGGGTTGTTGATGTATGCATGCTTCGTGGTAGTAGTGCCGAGGAATGTGCTCAGTTTTCTGCTAAGAATCCATAGGATGGGATGTGTGGTTGGTATATATATATCTGTATCTTTTGTTTTTTATCGCACCCCACCCAAGTTAAGCACTTAGTGTTGAACACTCCCATTTCAATGGAGAGGGTCTTTTTCCCTTAGTTATTAGCTCCTTTCTTCTCCTTCTCCCCCATGCTATGATGGCTTGATGCGACCTTAGACCTAAGACTCTTCGGGTAGGTTTCGATTGGGGTGGTTTTAGCCCAAGACTCTTCGGGCAGGTTCTACTGTTTCCCAAGAATCATCTGGATGAGGCCCAGGTGTGTGCAGGCGGGATACGTGGTGGTGAGGCCCAGGTGTGTGCAGGAGGGATACATGGTTCTGAGGCCCAGGTGTGTTCGGGTGGGGAGGCCCAGGTGTGTGCGGGCAGGATACGTGTTTATGAGGCCCATGTGTGTGCGGGTGGAATACGTGTCTGTGGGGCTTAGGTGTGTGCGGGCAGGATACATGGTTGTGAGGCCCAGGTGTGTGCGGGCGGGGATAGTGTGGCAGCGTTAGGACGTTCGCTGTTAGGAAGAGCAGCGAAAAAAATGGGAAATGGTGCTGGGTACCCAATACTCTTGTTCTTATATACTACTACTACCTGTTGTGATTTTGTTTTTGGTGAGTGTGGCTAGTGAGGTTGGGTGGATATTATTCCTTGGTCGGTTTCTTCTGTTGTTCTCACGGGACATTAGGATGTCTCCCCACTTGTGCACGAGAGCTTTAGGTTTCCCTACTGAGTATACTTGTATGCTCAACCTACGTTTACTTTAACATTTCAAGGAGGACTACTAGGGTCGTGTGGGACCCTACAAGTCGGACAGTTGGAGTTGCTGCAGTTTTCTGTACTTGTTTCTTTTTTGGTATTTTACTTTGATCATTCTTATACTTGTACTTTGTTATAAAATTTGTTTAAACATGCGTGTGGGTTTGGTTTGGGTTTATTTATATACACTTTTTTTTCCCTTTTTGTTGGTTGACTTGTCCTATTTCCCGATCTTTAAAAATAAAATTGGTAATGCCTCCCATATTTTCAAAAACGCATACCCTTGGTGCTAGTCGCTAACCCGAGGCCTACTGGAGGCGGGACTCGGGGGTATCTCCCTTTCACCATTGCCAGCTCAGAAGGGGAATCTTTGGTGGGAGGGGGTCGTGACATATAAACTTAAAAGATTCCTCATAAAATAATTTTTAGGTGAGTTTCAACCCAAAATCTCTTAACCCTACGCCGTTATCCATTTTTTAGACATTGAACATGAATGATAACAACACCTTATAAAAAATTTATGGGTTACAAAAAAACAACAACACATCAATTACCATGTAAATGGGTTACTATTCGACCATTTCTTTAATAAACATACAATTAAATTTATCATTAAAAAACTACTAATGTTATCTTCTAAGAACCACATCCATCTTTTAATATCATATGTTCACCTTTAGTTTTCATAAGGCCCTTATTTATATGGAAAACTAAATCGCCCAATTTGATTATTATGAACCACATTTCATTTCTTCATAAGTATATTTATTGAAATTTATTGACAAGATGAAAATATGATGATATAATAATAATTTATATATTTTAGTGTTACTTTTATAGTGTTATTACCATTATCTCTCCATTTATGAAATCC
Organism: Viscum album; assembly: GCA_963277665.1. Taxonomy (NCBI): domain Eukaryota; kingdom Viridiplantae; phylum Streptophyta; class Magnoliopsida; order Santalales; family Viscaceae; genus Viscum; species Viscum album. The sequence continues at coordinate 603,511,791 of OY728128.1, forward strand.
ATTTATATAAAAGAACACATTGATCATGTGTACAAGTGGACTGCCAACACCATGAGAAAAAAAATTTATTTTTCATCACCACAAAAAAATTATTGTTCAAAAAATTGTTCAATTAGTAAATGTGATGTTTATGATATTATTAATACTCTATTATTTAAAAAAGGAAAACTAATCAATGATATGATCAACAAATGATTCTTGTTAATTTAGTCTTTTAAAATGAATGAACTATAAAAAAATTATCCCCTGTTTCTATGTAATTAATTTGTATAAATCATAATCTCTATGAAGTTATTTATAATTAATATATTTCACAATAATATAAACTTAATAATTTAATTATTCTTATTTTATAATGATATTATAATTACATATTTTCTAATCCTTTATTAATCATTATAAGTAAATGTGTGGTTCATAAAAATTAAATACTTCAAAAATACTCTACATTTTTGAAATTAGTGACCATGAAAACGATTTTTATGGTATAATATGATATAAATATTAAAATAATTTATTTTATTTATTATTTCATGGTTATATCAAAATTTAATTAATTGAATATGGAAACACATTTTTAAATTTAGAAAAACTAAAACATCCTAATTGTCGATTTCATCATTATGGATTGTAACCATAACTGAATCAAAATTAAATTCTTATTATAAAAAAATCTATTATATTATCTTATAATATAAAATCATTATAGACACATCAAAAAATCAATACATACCAACATGACTTTTAGGAAACCATTTAGAATCCATAAATAGTACTTACACCCAATCATGAAAATTAGTTTAAAATATGTGCATATACTTATGGAACAAATATTGAAGTTGATTATAATTGTCTATTGTAATTAATATGTTTATTTTTTGAAATTTTAATGAAATTAATTTACATATTCTATAATTTAGCTGCAAGTTTTTAATGATTCAATTCCGAGATAAATTTTTTATCTTAAATCCCTCCCATTGTTACTTGATTAGTATCATAATGTAAAATATATTTTGAGGTTTATAAAATAGTAATTTTAGATATAATATCATTATTTATAATTAAGTGATCTGATTTTATGTTTAATTTCTTTTTCTCTCTATCAATGGGTTTGGATTTAATACATTATAAATCTGTAAGGGTTTTTATGGACTCAATTCTAATTTATTGACACAAAATACGTAATTTAAAAAAATTATATGAATTATTAACATATTGTCAATATAATTTTATCATTATATTTTTTTTCATTTAATTTACTATCCAAATTATTTTCCAAGAATCCTGTGGTTGTTGATTAAATGGTTACCCTAATAATATGTATTTTTGGTAACTCCACTCCCAATAAATAAATAATTATAATTTTCATAAACATAATTAATATAAATTGGTTTCATTCATCAATTTTTTGTATTATGTTTTATTCCATTAGTTTTTAAAACATTACTATATTAACCCCATTTGAAAATTTTCATCATTTATGGAAAATATTTCCAATATAAGATGTTGATTACTGAGTTATCCTTTATTTCAGTTGTAATGTTTCTTCATGATCATTTATTTTCTAAAAGTTTGTTATATAGAAATTATATTTTATCATATTTTATTTTAAAATCCACTTTCAAAAATTATTTTTTAATAATATTTTTACTCTTACAATTTTATTTTCAATAGACTATTTCGAAACTAATTAGAGTTTTTCCATTTCAATTTCAAATTATTTATCATCCAATTCGCATTTATCTATGACAGCTTATATATTATTTTGAGTTCATATAACTAATTATTTTTAACAAATATTCTTCAAATAGTTTCTATGATACCTTTATGAAAATAATTTAATGTGATCGGTGAAATATTAATTTATATCAATTTTAAAACTGTTTTCTATATTATACTTTACGTTTACACATCAATTTCATTATTCATTTAAAAAATGGTTAACTAAAATAATTTTTTTCAATATTTAAACACAAATATATATATATATCTATATATATATAAGAATTAGGGTATGGAACTCATAGTGCCAATCATTGCAATTCATAATCAATACATTGGTGGCATCATTCTTGCATTCTTTTCCAGGGATGATTTTCACCACTGTATACTTCTTTATATATTTCCATTGATACAATTTGGTAATATTTAGTTACAACCGTACTCATTTTTTCTCCATATGGGTTACTAAAATGTTATCCTTTTTATTGACTTTGTTAAAATTACTTAAATACTATATATTTGAATTCAAATAAAAGTTATTATTGGGAAGTTCAAAATGTAATTTTTGAAAATCAAATTTCACTATTATAGTAAGTTATGATAAATTTATCCCTTTTATTTTTTTTAATATTGAATATTATTATTTAAAACTAATAAAATTTAATCAAGGGTTGATATTTTTATTCTTATTTAAAAGGAAACCCATATTTGTATTCAGTGAAAGGATCCTTAAGAAATAACATGTAATGTAATGTGAAATATTATAAAAAATGAAATTGACATAATAAAGTGATTGGTTGGGCCCCAAATTATATATCAAGTCATTACATTGATAACACTCGTTAGACAAAATATTTGGGGTTTTGAAATATTTTTCTCCCCATATCACTACATTGTCTAAGAATAAGTATTTGAATTCATGTTTTTGATTTAGTACATTAATCATTCCCTCAATATGAGATTAATTATTTTATCAATGTTTTCCTTTAATGTATATGATATCGCTTTCTCTATGTTTTAGTTTATTTTGTGATTATTTAGAATATTTATTCCCTCCATTTTTTGAAAACCATGGTAATGTTTTTGAAAACTTTATTTATATTTATTACATATGACATACTTATACGGATAATGATTTTGAAATAATTTTTTTTATACATTTATCAATTATCAAGATTTTTGTTGTCGAAAATATATAATAGAATAAAATATCCATTAATGGAGAAATAATTCTGAATTATTTTTTATGAATTTTCCTAAATCTTTTAATTTTTATACCATAAATGATTTATGGAATTTAATATACGTAATAATTTCTATTAATTTATTGATTAAATATTATTATATAAATGTTATTACACTTTGTATGAAATCATGTATTTTAAGTATGTTTTTATATCCCTAGATTTGGGATATCTAGTTTAGGGGATCACATTTGGTATAAGATTAGTGTTTAGATGAAATTGTAGATTTTAATGTTTGATATAGACAATTTAATTATAATATGTTTTGGTTGATCACAATTTTGAATGTAAAAAAAACCCTTTGGAAAATGTTATGATATGATATGATGGATGTAATACACAATTTATTAGTGTGTTATGATAAGAGAGAATTAGTTAAAGTATCAATTATATGTCTAGGATTTAAATCTAAATATATGATTATTTTTTAATTTTTTTTAATTTAGTGATTATAATAATCTTCTAGAAGTTACAACCCTGTCAAGATTCTATGATTGAATGTAGGATTTGGCATAGATATACATAGGGGTAATAACAATGAATATTGGATTATGTGTTAACATAATCACCACTTGGTACATGATAAATTCACCTAACTACAAACCTTGTTTGATACTAAAGATCGATGTTATTTGTTTAATTCTAAATATCATTTTGATTTGTGGCCACTAATTTGAAATTTTTTGAGTTAAAATAATTAGAAATTGAAAATTTATTAGATAGATTATAATTTTTATATTATTATGTTAAGGAACAAATTAATTCATATGTGACTTCCAAGATAGTGGAATTGTTTTATTTTTACCGTATCAATTTCAATTAATTTTTTTAACTTTCATGGTTGTTCTAGATAATTATTTTAGGGATTAGGGTATGAAGTACTAGGGAACATAAATGAATGTATCATAGGTTAAAAAAACTATAAATTTTAAAAAAAGAGTTATATATGTTGAATAATGTCCTTTAAAATTATAGTTGAAGGAATTATGGGATAATATGATAATGTTATAATTTGGAATATCTGGTTGATAAATTTTCCTATGGTTATTTTTGATATTTATATAAAAGTGATTGTGACTCATGTTAATTAATTTGAGGTTTTCATAAGATTAATATCAGATAAACCAAATTAACAATGGATTCCATGGATGATGTAGAAAGGTTCTCAAGGAAAACATTACATTGAAGAGAGTTTGAGTGAGATTTATTTTTATTATTCCTATCCTGAAAACAATATTTCTATTCAACAATATGAATATAGTGAAAATCATAAAAAAAACTAAATAAGGGAAGAGTGGTATATAATGTAAATACTTCAAAAATAATAATGATTGAAAGAAGATTAAATTTCCTATATGATAAAATTTTGTAAATAACCATGATAAAATTTCATTAAAGGGACATGTAATTGTTAAAAGTGTGGATCTGATGTTCATAAAAATCACAATTTTTGGGTAAATAGGGACTCTATAGAGCTCATTGATTCTATCGAATGATATATGGTAATTATATGACCCAATAATCTAATTAAAGTTCCAATTTTGTGGATAATACCAACAACCATGGGGAAAATTAAAAGGCTATGAAACTACTACCAATTAATTGGATAGTGAGTTTTAAATTTATATTTCCTAGTCTCCTATGTCAGGTAACAATTAAATAACTAATAGATATTGATTTATAAATAAAATATAGTATATTTATGTTTATAATATAAATATTTTTTATTGTTTAGTGAATTTATACAATATGGATCTTGATCATCATTGATTAGGGGACTTTTATGTGAAATTATGAATGGGTTATCTGCTTTACTAATCACTTATCTTAATTTTTATATAGATTAATATTATTATATATTAAAATTGAAATCATGAACTTTTAGTTATGAATGATTAACTCACTATTCCATAGAAAATTACATGGATATTACAATAGAAACTTCTAGGATATAATTTTTTAAGGGGGAGAATGAAAAAAGAATTTATTCAAATATATGTCTTGATTTAATCGATCCAAATTTGTTTGATATATTTAATTACATAATACAACAATCATTAAAAATAGTGATATAACTAGGTAAAATATATACAAATACATACATACACACAAACACACACACAGACACACAAATATATATATATATATATAACCATGACTATTGACATCTTGTTGTTGAATTAATGAGAATGATAAGAGTAAATGCTTAATTAAATATATATATAATTAAAATAAAGGACACTTTTAATATGATTTCAATAAAAATGTATAGTTAAAATAACTAATAATATCATTTATGCTTCGAAATGTATTTTTCTAAATATTTCATTTTATTAGAATCAATTATATTTGATAAAAAATTTAATTAATGATGGGGAAATATATTTTATATGACAAATTGGTTAATAATAATTTAACTATTAAATAATAGAAAATATGATTGATATTTTTTATTATTCCAGAAATGGAATTTATCTATAAAAACAATTTTTCATTATATCTCACCTTTTTTTACATTAAAGATAAATATATAAGAAAATATATAATGAATTTAAAAAATGATACACTATTATTGTATTATACATTATTATATTTATTTATGATGATGTTTAGTGTTTTTTTCAAAAATATTTTTTTGGGTGGATTTTGAATATATAAATCATATAACCAATACATTTATAACTAAATTAAATGTCATTTTATGAAAAATTATTTTTTATTTTAATTGAGTCATGTAATATCATGGTCCAATTCTGTTTTTAATCCCATTGAATCCACATATGTTTTATTTTTTAAAAAAAATATTTTTATGTATTTTTAATTATTATCCAAGAAGATTATATATTATATAAAAATATAAATATTCTAATTGTTTAATATCTAAAAACTTTTTAAAATGATTAATTTTGTTTATCTAAAAATTAAATTTTCACTCCCTTATAAATATTATTTGAAAAAATAATTTAATATTTGATATCATAGTGATAAAAAAATTTATAATGTGTAAAACCAAGATTTCCCATTAATAATTTTTACTAATGTTAAATTTTATTTACCATGTTAAAATAATGTATGGATGAATGTTAAGAAAATGAAATTAAATAGTTAAAACTCTCAAATTTTTATTAAATAATAGTGTATATTTTAATTTCATATCCAAAATCATTTTACCATCCTATATATATTCCATCTTTATGTGACATAATCGTCAACAATGACAATAAATATTTTAAGATGTATGAGTTATTACCAAAACATACATTACCGTAAAATTAAAACGTGTTCATCTTAATCATCTTCAACAAACATCATCCCATTTAATTACTCCTTTAAAATTTTATAAATATAATTACCAATACCCTTATATCATATAGTTAATTTTTTTAACATTTATTGAAAATGATATTCAGTTATAAGGATAATTCCTAGGGAACTTCATGTTCTGAACATTTTTGTTTTTAACTAATTATATTTTATTTATATCTATCTTCATTCAAATTTATTATATTGAAAATAATTTATATATATTTTATAATCTACTTATATTAATGATGATATATTACGATAATTAACATTATCTATAAATTTATTACACATATTATGAAAAAAGTAATTCTCATTCATACTTACGTTCGAACTACCGCCACACTAAGAAACAAAAATATATTTTCATCACCACCACAATTTTTGGTTTGTAGAGATATTTTAATTATGAAATTTTTTATTTAAGACATCATAAATTTTCTATTTTTTTTTAAATTGGGGACCAAATTTTTGATATGTTTAATAGACAATTAACATTAATTCAATCATTTAGAAAAATTGAACTAAGAAGCAACTAATCACTTCATTACTATTAATGTATTTAAATAAATTATATCGTCTTTATACATCATCACAATCATTATTAATCACCATAATAAAAACAAATTAAGATACTTATGTATATTTTATGATGATATTTCAACACTACCAACTCATTTTAATCCATTAATCATTATATTTTCACATTTGGGTCTGTTTAACCACCTAGTTGAAAAAATATATACCTTATTGTTATGGGTTATGTCGAGAATATATTAAAATGTGTATTATGATACAAATAAGTAAACAGATTATTTTTTTGTTATACTATAAATATATAAATATTGATGTTGATAATTTATAAATAACCTTTCATTTAATTTGAATCACTAAATCATTACTATCATTGATTTTAACTTCATGGTCATTAATAAAAAGTAACAGGAAATAAAATTATAGAATTAATAATAAACATTATATATATATAATTGTACCTTATATGATCTAATACATTTTTAATAGGGAATCATAATATATATGAAAAAACCTTCTATCATTTTTTGAAAAGTTATATAGATTACTTAAACCCGATGTTTAAAATTAGATAAAACTAATTTATATATATATAATAATAGTTATTAGTTTAGGGTAAAAATGTTTATACTAATAATTTATGTTCTTGGATATATATTTAATGATTATAATGAAACTATTGAAGAACATTAGTGTAAAAGAAGAATATATTAGGAATGAGGTAAGGGATTTCATATCAAATCTATTTATTTGAGACATGATTGGTATTATGAACATATTTTTATTTATTTGAAGCATACAAATCCTATTTTAGATATCATATCATGAATAAAATTTTAAATATTATGTTTGAGGTTTAATTTTTTCATCTAATATATAGTTTTTTATATAAAAACTTATTAGTCTAATAAGAGTTTCTTCGTACTAACTGTAATTAATTGATACAAAATATATTTTTTGATTCATTATTTAATTGTATCATTTACTCACTACCCATATATATAATTTTATAATACCATTCTTATTTCAGGTGACTTATTATCCAAATCATTTTCCCTCACCAAATTGGATATTGATTCAGTTTTATCCCAAGAACTATGGATTTTTATTAACTCAACCATTATTTATTAAGATATGAACATTATCCTGAGAATATTTTATATAAGATGGTTACATTCACAACATTTATTGTTTAAAACTGTATTCAACCATTTATTAAATTTGTAAAAAATAAATCCCTTCTAATATTTTTCATTATTCATGTATTATATTTAATGTAATAAATATAGAAACCTAAAATCTTTTTTCAATGGGTTATAATGTTTTATATTACATATTTCATTTTCAATATTTTTTTCTCCCAAATTTAAATAATATCATATAGTATTTAATAATACATATATTTTAAGAAAAAGTTTAAAATAAAAATAATGGTGTTTCTACTCTTTTACAATGTGTCTTTTGAATAATGGTTATTTATAGTTAATAAAATTTGGTTTTCCTTTTCATATTCATATACGTTATCTTAATCTCCATGTGTATCCATAATAAAAATATTGCCCCCTCACGTAAATATAACATAATAATATTTTTTAACAAAGTAATTAGTTTTCAAAATGATTTGACATCCCCTATTCAAAATACTTTTGGATTTGACCCATTATATTTTGTTTACATTAATGTTGATTTTTTTCTTATATTCTATTCTAGGTTTTTACATATATCCATAATTTAATTTGAAAAATATAGTTGACCAAATATGTTATTATTTCCGAATTTATAAACTAAAACAGAATTATCTTTTGGGCAGTAAACTCATGGTTCTAAATAATAAAATTGGTCATATATTCTCTGGTGGTATTCTTCAATAATTTTTTTCAGAGATTTATTTTTTATATATCATAATATGTCCACATTTCCATTTGTATGCATGAATTATGATCTATTGGAAACATTGATATTCCTTCTCAAGATGGGTCATGATCATGTTATTCATTTAATGGAAATGGGTAAAAGTATTAAAATACCATATATTGTTATTCAAAAAACATATGATTATTATAAAATTATAAATGCATTGGTTGAACATCCACCTTATCTCTTAGTATTAGTTATTTTCATGATATTAATTTTATTTACATTGAGAAATTTATTACAAATATAGATGATAATTATCTTTTTTCAATTGTTTATTATGTAATAATATTCTCTATTATTCATTATTATGGTAGTTATTTGTTCAACCAATGTTTCCTTATGAAATGGTATAAAAGGACATGATGAATCATATTGTTAATTCATTATATTTAAGCAGTTGATATTTTGGTCCCAATATTTTTTCGAACCTCTATTCATAAGCTGGTCTCTCATTTAAAAATATATATTATTTTTATATGTATCCCTATATCAGTATGGTATCTTGGATGAATTCCCTGAAATCATCATTTTTCTTTCTAATATTATTAATTCCACCAATACAAGATATGTATTATTAATATCATTATTGTCATTAATTTCACTAGATATAGAATGAAATCAGTTTAAGTTTATTAAAAAATTATTCATATGATTAATTCATACGATATTAGTTATACCATTATTAGGTTTCTGATAGCTTTAGTTATATTATTCTATTACTGTTAATTTCATCAAAACCATTTTATATGTTTATATTCCCAATATTATGATGAAAATTTTCAGTCATGAAAATTTTATAAGGATATCATGGGTGAAATAAATTCTAGAATATTCAATTCTTATACAAAATTATGAATTTTCTCATATATAATGAAAAAATGTCCTTTATTTGGGAATGAAAATTGTATCATTATTTCATGATTTCTCCAAAATCTATATATCTCTAAACATAAAAGGATAATTGGTATGTAATATATGAAATAAGAGTGTTTTGTAATTAATTATTGATATGTTAGGGATATAACAATTTTTATCCCAGAGATTATGTAGAGTATGTGTTTTTGTTACAAGATATTGGTGTTTAGGTTTAGGAAATCAGATGATTAGTAACAATATAGCTCAATACTATCTTACTAGTATACACCAATTTACTCATTTGTGAAATTACACTTTTTTTACAGCAGGAAAAATCACCTGAAAAAACCAATCATTAATAGAGAGCCTCTATACTAAAATTTCTAGAACAATAAGTGCATTACATCCCAAAATCACAAATCATCATACAAGCCTTTTTCTATACCATATATATTGTATTCTCATATAATAGGAACCCCATTTCTCGAACCAAATCTCATCACCCTCGCCTACCTAACATGTAAGACCATACTCACACCATCTTCATGAGTAAATTAAATGCATAAGAACCTCATTTTCACCACTAATAACAGAAAACAACCACACATTATTCTAATCTCTATTGAAAATTCATGCTTAGGTAAACCCATCACTAATTTACCCATTTTAATTAAACTATGCACTAACACAATATTTTCAATGTCATCTCCAAATAAATATAGTTATCCCACCAAACACATAAAGTATGTCACATAGAAGGTTATAACTCACATGGTGATACTCACTATATCAATTCCAAAATCCCATTCATGAACTAATTATACACACCGAAACAAGTGTCTTGTAAACATAAACATCTTGTATCATATTCTAATATAATAACCCACTCTAGTACCTCATTTACTAACCTCCAATAATATATTGGGTATAGTCTTCCAACAAGGGATCAAATACCTATTCTTCTAGGGAACCAATACTCAAGATAGTCCAAAAATGAGACTACCATCATTATATTCGAACATAATATTAGTGGGTTGAATATAAATATTTTTTCAATCTTGGATGACCCATACAAAGTGAAACACAATCACTGGACCAGATATGTAGAATTCTAATTCAATATTAATGGTAAAACACTATATAATTTTTACCCGAATAATAAATAATAAACCAATTTATATATTAAAACTTAAGGGTTTCACCATAATGGAATCAATTTCTTGAACTGTCCCACTTGGGTTACACCATGCCATACATTGGAGGGAAATTGTCACCATTGTTAGCATCGATCATACCACTACAGAGTTATTATAATAATTCATCATAAGGATGACTATATAAATATAAGATCATATGAATAGAATCAAACTATATGAATAGATAGAAAAATCCCTTATGATAAGAATATAACACTTTTAATTTTAGACCCTCTATCAGAGATGATAAAAATAACTCTATCAGGACACAACATTTCATGTGAATCCTACATGTTGGGAATGATTTATCTAGGCACCTCTTGCCTCTACAGGACGTGGGGAAAAAATCATGAACTTTCCATTTTGACTATTCCAATATCCAAAAGTCTATTATGAATGAAAATATCATCACATTTACATATTACACACATTTTATTAATCATGTTTTACCATAACATCAGATATAAAGAACAAAATTTAAAAAAAATGGAAACCTAGGATTCATATTGGATTAGGTGTTCGTGATGATCCATCCCAATATCCATCATAGTCACTATCATAATTTAATCTCTTCTCTGTTGTATATGGAATAGAGAGAGAAATGGAAATCATAAAATCTATAATGCCACATTATTATTCCCTAACTATCTAAAACACTAATCACTTTATAGATAGGTGGTCACCATTGTAATGCTTGTGGGACTCCCCAAATTCATGAGGATACATACAAATAATGAGGGACTTTATATGGACCATCAATTTTCATATAATGAAATTAAATCTCTTTTACAGAATATATAATACACTATAAAAATAGACTCCCAATGAATCTACCATTGTAGTGCATTTATAAAATGAAAGAATAAACACTAATACATAAGTGACCAACCGTATCTCCGACTAGGATCACTATTACTATAACCCTTCTTAGAAAAATTATACATAACCAATTAATTCATAACTAGTTGAATTAAAATACAAGAAAAGGATAGATAATATTCTTCGTAATGGTAAACTGAAGAGATATATAGGAATAATAATTAGCATAAGGGTTTGAGGACAATATCATCAACTTATATGATTATACCATGCACATGAAGGATAAAAATCAATATTCCTGACATAAATATAAGTAGTTAATAAGACTTTAATAATAAGAGAATCAAGAGATTAATCCTTGAAATAAGAACACATGAATAATATAAGGAATTTTTGAAGAACAATTTTCACATAAAAAAATTATTTCCATAGTAGTGAAGAATTATGCCAAAACCATAGTAGTGGAATGGTGTTTCACTGATAACAATCTAATTAGTCAATGATCACTCCCCTAAACATCTTAACAAGTAATGTCGTTTACCAAAACTATTTCATTCCCCATTTTGTAAATGTCTATTAGATTAGATATAACTTTTTCAAATGTATTATAGGGAGATATATGTTCCACCCATTTCATAATTAAATCATACAGATGTGGTCCATAATATCATTAACAATCACATAATCACCCAAAAAATGATATGGGTATCATAAACCTGTCATCATATCATAACCTAAGGAAAATTGATAGGTTTCATAATTATTTCATCATAAGAATTACCCTTTAATATGAGTTTCATAAGAATACAAACCATTAATGAGAAACAGGATCCCCAAAGCATATATACCATAGAACATAAACACGTTCCATAAACAAATAGCATATTAAAGAGAAATAGGTTTCAATGAAATCATTCTAACAAAAAATAAACCATTAATAGAAAGAATATGAAAGGTGCCCTTGGATAGTATTCATATAATGACAACTATAACACTAATGGATGTCATCATAGATTAATCATAATTTTGAAATATCATTTCAATGAAATTACAGGAGAATAATATCCATTCTACATTGAAAAAAACATTTTAAAAAATTAATCATTTTGAAAAACCTTTTCATTGAATGTATATTTGGATACTAATTGTGGAATATTTGAGAATAATATAAGTAAATTTTATTTTACAATAATATTAAAATATCAATTAAAATATTTTTTAAAAATTATGTGGAAGAATTTGTTTTGAAGAAAAAAAATTCTGACCGACGGGAGAAATAATGTCATATTTTGAAATTTTGAAATCAAAAATTAAATTTAATGAAATAATAAATTTCAAATTGTATTTAGAATTAATTTTATTATTTTGTTCAAGGTCATGAAAAGTTGTTATTCTAAGAAAATAGAATTTTTCAAACATATAAAGACTTTACAGAAAATTATATATTTCCATAAAAATATGTATCATTTATATGAAACCTTTATAATTTATGATTATAATATAGTTATTACTATTCATATTATTATGTTTGTTGACTATGTTATAACTATATTTTATAAAATAATTATAATTTTAATATATATTTTTTTGAAATATAGTGTCTCATGCAATGCATTCTAAGTCATTTTTTATATATTATAAGGTCAAATTATTGTAAGGTTTAATTAATGTTTAACATGGTGTAGTGTTCAATTAAATTCATTAATTAAATTTACATTATTGAAAATAATGTTCATAATTACTCATGGTGTTACATTCAACCCCCTTAAAATTAATTTTTACTATAAATTTTCATTATAAAAAAATTATTATAATTCTTCCTTATAATATCCTCATGTTCCCATGTAGCTTCCTAAAACATGTGATTCCCCAAAAAAGCAATGACTAGGTCAGTGGTCTTGTTCTTCAGATGTTTCCCTATATGATATATTTTTTTGTTTATTCCTCATAAGAATAATACTACTCCAATCATATGACATCCATGTCTAGTACATTCATAGGGTCAGGTATGTACATCCTCAAAAGTGATACATGGAACACAATATAGACTTCAGTGATAGTTTGTAAAAATGCCATGTTATATGATACTATCTCAATCTGATTAATTAATTCAAAGGTACTGATATTCCTAGGGAATATTTCCAAATTAATTCTCAATTTAGTAACCTTTTATAAGGATAGATTAATAAAAAAACATTTTCATTGACTTCATATTCATGATCTTGTCGATGATTATCTACATAACTGTTATATGGAAAAAGAGATTCCCTATTGTGCTACAAAATAGTTCTATCATTATATGTCTTTTCATTATATATCTAATTTTCCAATAAATAAATTTCTTCAACACCATCCCCACACATTAGATATTAGTATTTCATCCAATATAGGGATTCATAAGGATCTATCTAAATGATTGAGATAAATCTATCATTGTAAGAAGACTCAACTAGTGAGAGATGTTGATGCCAAAAACCCTTGGAATCCAGAGAACCAGATCACAACATAACCTATGGAATTTGAATTGTTCATTCATATTGACCATTTTTTGATGACGATAATAAGTGATGAAACAAAATTCTATATCAATGTATTTCTAGAGACATACCAGAACATTGATGTAAACCTCAGATCATGATCAGATAACAGGTAATATGGTTCCCCATGAAACCTTACCACAATCCTACTTTATATCCTTCAAATATTATCCAAAGATAAGAATTATATTGTAGAGATAAAGTATTTTACTTAGTAAAGAGATTTAATACCACCCATATGGAATTATTACCTTTATATGTTATGAGTATTATAATGAAAAATTCCATATTCATGTTCTCCCATTTCCGTTCTATTATGTGAAATGGATACAATATACCCCTCAAATTGTTTCATTCCAACTTAACATACTTACTTTCTAAGCACAGAGATACAAATAATCTAATTAATATCTTAATTCCATATCAGTATTAGTATTTTTTTCAAATCAATATAAATCATTGTACTTTTATGATGAATTGAGAATAAAACTATATGCTTCCTCTAACAAATCCTTCATCAAATTTTGTATGGACAGAACACATAAACTGTTTCTAATACATATGATTCCATCCTGATCAAGGTTACCCTCTAAGTCATATCTACCTTTCTTAATTTTTTTTTGAAATACTAAGATCCTGCCCAGAAAAGAATGATCCCTTTATTGATTAGAAAAAAGAACTTACACCAGTCTAAAAGTAGGTTCCTTACATTAATATTTTCTTAGAAAGGAAAGGAGATAACTTGGAGCTTGATCCTCCTAATAAAAACCAGATCTATTCACATCTTTTTTTGGAAGACCATCAGCCACCGCATTTGCTTCTATATAGAAATGTGTATCAATGTACTGCTTAGAGTAGAGAAGATACATGCATCTTGACCATTTATTTGTTAGCTTCCAAGAAAGATAAAGAGAAGCTGTCCTAATAGCAATCACCACTTGTGTCTGAATCACATTCAACTCGTAGTTTGTCCCATCCCCTTCTCCCAGATTTCTCAACCGCTTCAATAACAGCTGTCATCTCTACATACAGGGTAGTGGTGAAGCCACACGATCCATAAAGACAACAAACAAAACACCCTGCATGATCCCGGAAAACCACCCCAAAGCCAGAGATACCCGGGTTACCTCACGAGGTTCCATCCGTGTTGATCTTGATCCAGCCTTGGAAGTAAGGTTTCCAAGTACTTCAATCGTGCCATGAGGTGGAGGGATGTTTCCCCGAACTCCCAGCCTCTTCAGAACAGAGAGATCATGGCAGGAATTAACACAAAAGCAGGTTCTCAGCAGAATAGCCTCACGGACAGCGGCGAGAAACCCAGAAATTGCAGTACCAGTGCTGAATTTATGCTTCTCATGAATGGCCATGTTTCTGGATTTCCATATAATACTAAGTAATTATTCCACATCAGATAAGAATATATACCTGAGTTGTGGATATAAATTAATAGAAGGCCAGGTTTACATGAAGTCCATGATTGAGTTTCCCAGAGGTAGTGGCACTTCAAATAAGATGGAGACGGCCTGCCACATTGCTGCAGCAACCACACAACTGAGGAAGAGGTGATCAAGGTCCTCTCTGTGTTGATGAAATAAAGAACATCTGGAGTAGAGAGAAATGCTACATCTTCGAAGAAATTCATCAAGGGGATGTTTCCTGTGTGCTAGTCTCCATGAAAAAGTGGCACGTGAAGGTTTTAAAAATCCCTTATTCAACTTAACCATCCACTGAGAGTCCGAATAATTTCCAATAGTATTCCTCTAATATCCTTTGAGGAGAGTATGCCATTTGGTGCTGCCTCCCAAGCCCATAAGTCCCCCTAGAGGAGAAGGAATACTGCCCCATAGTAGAAATAATATGGTTCGGAATACCCTCCATACAGCCCAATTGCTCCTTGATTGACTGATCCAAATTCAGATTGGAATTGTTTTCAGTAACCAATTCTTCAAGGTGTCTTCCAGTACAGTTTCATTTCAACAAAGGTAAATAGGAGTCCTTTGAAACAAGACACTTGGAATCAACATCAATTCTAGAGAAAATGTTCCTAAAAGAAGGCCAACCAGATGAATTAAGATAATTAATTGTGCCATATTTTAACTTGTGAATGAATCTAGACCTAAGGAAGGATAAGGCCTCAGATTGAGTGTTAACAAGGTTCCCGATAAGACTAGCTTGCAGGGAATCATTGAAGCATTTCAGGTTTTTAATGCTCATACCCCCATCATCATAAGGTTTGCAGACTGAGCTCCAAGAAATTGTTGACTGCTTTTTTTCAGAGATGATTACGCTCCAAATGATGTTTCTGATGGAGGTGTTGATGTTCTTGAGTAAAGAAAGAGGGCACTTGTATACCATGAAAGAATATAAATTTTTTGAAATGATGACGGAATTCACAAGACAAACTCTACGAGCCATAGAAAGAGACATCCCCTTCCAGTAGGACAGTTGGCTACATATCATGCCAACAATGCTAGAGAAATAACATGCTTTTGGTATCCCCCAAAACATATGAACCCCCAAATAAATGAATGGGAGATCTCCTTCATGAATTCCCAGCTCTCTGGTAACATCATTCTTCCTGGTAGAGGAGAATTTTCTTCTAAAGTAAACAAAGGACTTGCTCTAGCTAATCACCTAACCTGAAACCATCTCATAGTGGAAAAGGACTCTTTTAATGTTCCTAATATTTGCCTTTTCTCCTTTAGTGAATAGAATGATGTCATCAGCATATAGAAGGTGGGATGGGGCAACCAGCCCTCTTCCAGCATGAATAGTCTTCAGCATCCCATTGCCTGCCATGATAGAGAGGAATCTACTATGATAATCCTATGTAATAGAGAAAATGATCGCTGAAAGAGGGTCACCCTACCTGACACCCCTTGTGCAATCATAGTAACCTTCAGGAGCTCCATCAATTAGGATAGAAATATGAGACGAGCATAAAATAGACTTGTCCCATTTGATAAAGACATCATCAAACCCATACATGGCAAGAATCTTGCATATAAAGCCCCAACCCATTATGTAAAAAGCCTTCTTGATGTCCAGCTTGAGTGAAATGTTACCACATCTGATAGGACTTTTGTGAAGGTTCACACATTCTGAAGCAGTAATAAGGAAATCCTAGATCGATCTCCCTTTGATGAAGAAAAACTGATTAGCATACCCAATCTTGCAAGCAATGCATGAAAGTCTACTAACAACGATTTTGAAAATAATCTTGTATACAGTGTTTACCAAGAAACAGGCCTGAATAAGTGAATTTCATTCGCATTCTCCACTTTCGGGATGAGGGCAAGAAACTGAGCATTCAAACCCCGAGGTAGTGGCCATCCTTTGAAAAAATGGATAACAAGACTGCACACATCAACATAAATAATATCCCAAAAATGATGAAAGAATAAGTTACCAAATCCATCCGGGCCCGGAGACCATTCAGGTTTGAGACTAAAAACAGCCTCCTTGATTTCTGGTTCAAGAGCGATAACAGTGAGAATAGAGTTCTCCTCAGGATTAACAGGTCTTGGAATCACACCATCCAAAGGGGGAGTGGTGGTATTTGGGCTATTGATGAGATTCTGGTACTAAGGGATGATGTGCTCCACAAGGTCTTTCCTTTTATCAATGAGGGTATCCCCATTTTTGACCAGGGAAAGAGGTTTAGACATCTTTCAAATTTTCAATAGGGTGTTAAATAATTTCGAATTCCTATCGCCATCCTTTAACTATTTGGTCTTGAAGGATTCTCTTTGAAATGTATCCTTAAGATTGAGAAGTTTGTTAAGCTTATTGTTTATCTCAGCTTCATCTAGGAACCCATTAGAAAAATCACTGGAAGTGGTAATCTCCTGAGCAATCTGCAAACAATAAACAACGGAGGAAATATCAGAAACAATGGAACTAAATCTTTCCTTACTACAATGTTTCATATTTCTCTTTAGGACTTTTAGCTTTGTGATACCTGAAAAGGCATCGTCCCTGTATTTAACAGAATTCCACGTGCTCTGCACTATGACTCTACATTTCGGGTGTGTTTTCTAGGCTTTGTTGAACCTAAAGGGATGTGGCTGCTTAATTTCCTTTTCAAAAAGATCCACAAGAATTGGATGATGCTCAGAGTTGATTCTGGAAAGGGTTGAACATCAAATAGATCCCCATGTGTCTAGAGAAACTGCATTGATGAAGGCCCTGTCAATATTACTTGAAATGAAGGTGTTGAGATGCCTTCTATACCAGGTGTATCTAGAGACAACTAAATAGATCTCTACCAAATCTTTTTGATCTATGCAGGCAAGGAATTCTCTATATGAGATGGAAGTGCTAGGAGAACCCATTTTATCATCCGGATTTAAAATAGCATTAAAGTCCCCCAAGATGATCCAAGAGCTCAACATGCTAGAGTTCAGAGATCCAAATTCAATCCAAAGATTCTTGTGACCCTGGTACCTATTATTGGAATAAATGAGAGTACATGAAAAGTCAGAACCAAGGTAGTTGAAGGAGAAGGTGACCTGCTGATCACTAGAGATAGCCATGGAGGTACTGGGCAGAGAAGAGTGAGCGAGAACCCATAGCCTTTTGACATCTGTTGAGCACCTATTGGTTTCACCTAATGAAAATCGCAACTTCTGAAAGTTCGCAAGATTAGGGAGGAAGATTTTTTAGGCTCGGAGAGGCCTATAAGAGCAGTTTTATGCCTTCTGATGATCATCTGGATGGACCTGGTGGTTTTCAGATTAACGAGGCCCTGACAATTCCAGAATAAAATTTTCATTTTGAAGTGGTTCGAAGGGTGGAGCCCCTCATATTTTTGCCCAATGGTTTTTTTGAAGGTCAACCAGCTTTTTTCTTGGGAACTGTGGAACCCTAAAGAAGGTTAGAGACATCCATATTTCTATTTATAACGCTTTCATCCTTGGTTTCATTCCCCATTTCTAGCATATTTTCATTATTCTCCATTTTAATTGTGAAATTACTGGCATTCCCGGTTCTGTTATGATCATCTGAATCCATAGGAATGACCTATATATCAGCGGAACCCTTTATAATTGAGATTTCAGAGCCCTGACATTTCTGTCTAGCATGCCCAGTTTTCGTCCCATTTATAATTTTCCTGCAGCTTATTTGGGAAGCTACCATAACATCCTTGTCAGTTTCTTTCAGCTTATAGGGGTCCATTTGAGCCTTCTTATCATTCAAACACCCACTTGAGGAGCGTACCATATTGAGAATTTCATTGTACAATTCAAGGGAGATGAGTTCCTCCTCTAATTCTTGATGACAGAGTAAAACCAGGAGAAAAATATCCTTTCAGAAAGATAAAATTTTTCCCCATTTTGGAATTTCAATATCCATCATTTGAATATCCACAAATATAGGTTTTTTAGTGATCTTTATCATATATAATATAATAGGATACTTTTAACACAATAAATTATTCATCTTGTTCACAGTCCATTGGTGGTATTGTATTTAGTAGTGATAATAATTTATCATCTCTAACCATTATATTTAGTAAGTCTCCAAATAATTTTTTTTAATATATACATAAAAATATTATAATCAATATATATATTTATAATAATTTTCTTTGTAAAGGTAATTACATTATATCATTATGGAAAAAATTACCACATCTAAATCCAAATCATTAGTTTTGTAATTTTTATCATGAATCATCATTTTCATGAGGAAAAATATATAACAATGTTATTCTATATAGGAAAAAACCCAATACTTTATTGAATTCGTCACTATACATTACAAAACTGTATCCACTATAGGGTAATTTAAGAAAATGCATGATGACTAACCCTAGATATAGATCATTTAATTTTTCTACCCAATCATGTATCTAGAGTAACATGGATCCCTTCAGAGATAACATTATTTGAGGATTGGATAGTCATGATAAATTCTCCACAAATAGTCAATAATATTCAATTCTAAGAAACAAAAAATTTTCTTTATCTCCATGATTGGTTTGGGTGAACATTCAGTGGATTTTGTCTCTAGTTGATATACTTATATACCCTCTATTGATATTAAATTATACAATAATGAAACATTTTTCTTTCAAAATTCAACCATTGTAAATTTTTAAATCATTTTTCCTTCATTAGGATATTTAGTAAAATTATAAACTGATCATCATATTCTTTCATGCACTTTAGATAGAAAATAAAATCATTTATAAAGGTAAATAAAAACTGGTTAATTAATCTCTATTGATTTAATTGATTAATCCATCGAGATAAAAGGTGAACTAGTAAGACCAAAAGAAATCACTCAATATTTATAGTGTTCAAAACATGTATGTAATTATGAATTCATTATAACCACTTTATTTATCATAAATTGATGAAATCTAGAATGATTTACAATCATTGAAACATATTAAGCACTACATAGTTGATCAAATAAGTATTTAATATATGGAAGATGATACTTGTCCTTCATTGTGATATTTATCAACTCCCAATTATCATTGAAAATATGCAATGAAAGATGTTTCTTCTTCAAATAAGGTACATTTTCACCCCAAGGTGACACATGTGGCTAAAATAATCCCATATCATGGTTTTTATTGGAGTTGATTCTACAATTATTATAACTCAATCAGGGTCATTCTATATGAAATATTTGAAATTTGTGTGTAACCATATATGAGTTCTATTGGGAACATAAATTCAGGTTTAGTTGGAAGGTTATAAAGATCTTCTGGAAAGGAATTTTAAAATTATTAAACAATAATTATATCATTGATATCGATTTTCTTCCCAACCATTTGAGATAAACAATCTTTTTAAATCGGAATTATGACTCAAAACCATGATATAATACCCATAGTATATTCATAAATATCATCACATTGATATATGATCATAAATTAGCTTAATTTATCACATGTAACATACCTTCCAGGAAAATTTATGTGGTATTTATTTAGAGAACAGTAATCCATGCCTAAAATGAAATCAAATTCAACCAATGGGGTAATGAAAAGATTTCATGAAGAACATTCCCAGAAACATCAACAAGAGAGGAATTATAGACCTGTTATGAAATCATCATTCCATTTGGGGATTACAATATTAATTTCTTATATAATAATTTGGGTGGAATCTTAATACCCTTAGAAAATTTTTTATATATTAAAGAGTTATTAAATTCAAAATCAAATAATACATTTTATGTTTTAGTATAGATGATAAGTGTATCTTTCTCCTTTTCATTATCACACCCCAAGTCAAAAACAACTATCGCATGAGATTTACCGTTTTCCATTAGCTTAAGTGGTTGCTGGCATCAATAATTATCTTGAACCATCGGGTTTGGTCACTTGTTAGCATAATGTCAGTTCACCTTAAACATGAATCAATAAATTGGGTGAGTAACATTGTATGACTATTTATCAACATTAACATTATTAGTTTACTTCTTCCCATCACTTCAGAATTTTAATTCATGATGAACATCCCTTATTCACATTAAAAATTTATTAGACCCCTTAAGAAAATGATGAGCATATATCTTCCCACATTTATAGAATAAATGGAATCTCATCTCCTTCTCTAAAAGATATTTTTTTTAAATTTCATTTGAATTGAATTAGAATTTTCTTTTCAAACCCATATGAATGAAATGTAACCCCAACCCAAATTTCAAACCTAAATCCACAATTCGCCATATCATCATAATTACTGTATAGTCTTTTGGATAACACCTTTCATGTACTTTTCTTTATGCCACTGAAGAGTGTTTCAAAATTAAATTCATTTTGCGTGATAATACAAAAATAGTACCTCAGACTTTAGGTAAAATTATCCCCGTACAAACTAATGGATTCATCAATCATTTTCTTTAACTACATGAACTATTTCTCAATTATTGAATATAGAAAATATATAATTAATTTATTTAAAAACTAGTTCATGATCTCACCCTTGTCCATGGATTTAATTTCGTATTACTAACTCATATTATTGATTTGATTTTACCACAATTCCACTTGACCTTATAAATAATAAACAACAAAAATGAATATTTTATGTACCAATAATTGGTGAAAAGAAAATATAACTTCAATTGTACAGATCCATTTCATATTAACTAGTGGATAATAAGATCTATTGATAGAAGGTTGAAATTTCGTCCTTATGATATCAAAAATAATTTGTTCACTTCGTTGCTCGTTTTAATGTTTAACATGATTCACAGGTTGAGAAGACTGTGTGATAATAGTAATGATTTTTTTATTTGAACTCCCATAAAATTTGGATTATTTGGAAAATAATCATTTTATTTTCTTTCACATTCATCATTAAATTTGTTCCTCCATTTTTTATCCATTGACTAAAACCAAAAACCATAGTGTAATATGTTATAATCATAGCGGGGAACCACATAATCATGAAAACCCAATTACAGGATGTCTAAATTATCAAACCATCATTAAAATATTAAACCATAGGATTTTTCTCATTTATTCATATATTGATTACATTTTAATACTTTTTAATGGATCATGAAGAATTTGTAAGCTCCTAAATAATATCCCTCAGGTGTGTAAAACTAGGTGTGTTGTATGTTTCATTGTCATAATCTAGTTCCCAATCGAGTGTAGATTAATATTGTGTTTTTGGGATTGTAAACCCTATATAAATTATTGAAGAATCCAAATTCACTTGTAGTGTGTAAATAGGTATGTATTTCTAGGAAACCATTCACGATATACCTTATTAAAATTTCAAGACATTTTCTTAAAAAAAATTCATCCTTAAACATGTACTTTGGATTTAAAAAAATTATTTCACATCATAGTTTGTAAGGGTTAACAAATTATTTTCTCTAATACCAACAATAGTGACAATAACTTTTCAATAAGATACATTAAATCATATTTTTATCCATTAATACATTCCACAACTAGATGCGCAAATTCCATATTAGTATAGTGCATTGGGAAATATAGAAAAATAAAAAAATTCTACATAAGTGATCTAAAATATCTCTTAATTTGTTCTTAATGAATATAACCCTTCATAGAAACATTACACATAATACATATCAACATAACCTAGATAAGGTAATCATAAGACCAAGTGATCTTAGATGCTTAGTAAGGGTTAAAAAGGGAGATATGAATGTATAAACCTGATCATAAGGTTATGATAATAATATAATAACATTATATGATCATATACATCATATAAAATATCATAATCAAGAGTCCTTGAATCAATATTGGAAGTTCATAATACATTAAACTTATGGGAATCAAGAACAAAATCTGTGAAAGAATAACCTATGAATAAATCTTGGAATTGTGGATGACAAAAAACCAGGTGAGAAATTATTTACATAGTAGTCAAGGTTTAATATCAAGGGAATTTCAGAGGAATGGGTTCACTCCCCATAACATCTCAGTGGTCGAGGTTCCCTTACAGGACTATATTATAAGACAAACTCCTTTACAAAACAATTTTCATTCCTTATTCCAGCCTTTTCCATCTCAAGAGATATAAATTATTTATTAATTAATTAGAGGGAGATACTTGTCCACCTATCTCATAATGAAATACTATATATTTGTTCCACATGATCATAAAAATCAAATTATAAACCATGATATGAAATGGGTAACATAAGCATGTCATCATATCATTACCTGTGGAAGGTATGTAGGTTTCTTAATCAATTAGTCAAAATAAACACCCATTAAAAGAAGCAGGTTTCATAAAAATATATCACATGAAATAGAAATTGGATTCATAATATTAGAACTCATAAATTAGATATTTGTTATAAACAATATATCCCATGTATGGGAAATGAGTTCCACAAATATATAGCTTGTGAAATAAAAATGGGTTTCATATACACCATTCAAAAAAAACATGATCATTTCAGAAAAAATAATATGATTGGTACCTTCAGATCATATCCTAGGAAAATTAATGAGTAACACTAATTAATTTCATTTTTTATGGAACTTATTTTTTAAATAACTTTTATGTCTTCTATGAAAAATGATTTTAGAACATAAAATGTTTGAAACATTTTTCAATGGAAATATCATTAGAAATTTATAAAGGATTATTTGAAAAATATTTAAATCATTTTTATTTTAAAATAATATCATGATATCCTATAAAATAGTATTCGAAAACATTTTTCAGAATCATGGTTTTGGATGAAAACAGATTTTTGACCGAATTTAGAAATAATGTCATATTTTATTCGACACATTTTTAATAATTATCTTAAGTAAAAAAGATTGCATACATTGTACCAATTGATGATGATATCATGAATAAAAATTTGATAAGTTATTTTATAAGATATATTTTTATAGGTATCATAAAATTTCATCAATGGAATCATAATAAAAAAACATTAATAAGGATGAGATTGTAACAGTAAACTCTTATCACATTAGTAACATTTAATAAAAATTCCTAAGCGTTAATAACATGAATCATGGTATAAAATATCGTTAAAATATTTTTATTTGTTATTTAACATGTACAATGTTATTATTTAATCATTGTAAAACAATGTCTACTCATAACAAAACATGGGCCTCAAATAAAGAAATATTGAGACAAAATTACCTTACAGACTTGGTATCATTTTAATCGTAAACTCCCATGAAACAGAGATAATAAAAATTATATTAAAATATTATTAAATATATTGATATAAATGAAATAATAGATTCATGGGAATCATATACACCACACAAAATATATGAGTTCTAAAAATGACTTGTATCTCATGGATATAAATTGCGTAAAGAAATTTCCTTACCTTATGTCTTGACTATAATCATTCTCATTTAAAAATAGAGTATATTAAAGTTAAATTTAATATAAATATGTTAATGAACAATATTAAAATATTTAATAAAAAATATTATTTAATTATGAAATTATATTACCCATTAGATAACTATTCCATGTTAAATTTAGGTTTCGGGTTATAACTACATTGTTTTTCAAAAATGTTTTGATTTGACGTTCTTGTTCACGTTACTTAGATAATTATTTTATTACTTCAATAATTTATACCATGATATATATATGTATATGATATATTTAGTAAATATATTTTTTATATTTACATTAAAAATATAGTTATAGGAAATTAAACACACTGTTCATGGAGACGGTAGTCCGTATATACACATGAATTTTATTTTCATATTCATGTCACATTTTTAAAGAAAGAATAATAAATGATATATATACATATATTATCATTCTAGTATAATTATTATTTAATACATATCACATATTCTTATTAATCTCATTTTTAATACAATCTATGTAAATCATGAATGAATCACTTTTCATTGAAGAGGTGGTAGTCAAGACATACTTAAATGACATTATCATATTGCAACAAAATGGAAAAAAGGGAATTTTGGTATTATATAATAATTAAATATAACAAAGACATCATAAGTTTCATATATATCATATAAAAATGGTAATTAAATCATAATCCCCATCTTTAAATGTTCGTAATGTATGGATAAAGGACATCGATTCGTGAGGTAGTATTCCGCTGTACACACGAATGATGGTTTTGTATCCTATTTGATCAAATTATTTTGAGTTTTGGTCATAACCATAACAAAAAAACACCTCCATATATTTAGTACATTGATGTTATTATATAATAATTTTATAATATGACTTCATGGGGGTAGATAAATTAGAATAGTAAAAGTGTGTATTGATGGATGTTACCTCTTCTTTGTTTCACTAATTTACATTTTCACTAAATGGATTATCTGATTAGATTTATTCCCAAATTGAGGCCTATTTTATGAATTCATGTAATTATGTAAGACATTTTTATATGGTTACAAATATAAAAATGGATATATAGGTTTGAAAATGTGAGTGGGTGAGTACCCTTTTATTGTGGTGGTGGAGTGAAATTCATATAAATATAAAAATGGAAACACTCTTGAGATGTATCCCTCATGTCATGTAAATCCAATAATATTAAAAATTATATAATATTGATGATATGTTTGATATATGTACATAAGATTTATTTTGAACATGTTTCTTGTTCATTTATCATTTTTATGATTAATGTTTTACGACTAAGTAAATTCATTTTACCTTTATTATTGTAGGTAATGTTAGTTTCATTCAATATTATTTTTGGTTAAAAATTAATATTACTATCAAAGATATATTAAATTATTATTCTTATAAATATTGAATCTATTTTTCTATATTCCAAATATATAAGTGGAAATATTTAATTTAAAATTAAACTAGTATGTGGGATGACATAATGAGTATATAATTGAAAAAGCTTAAATTATTGAAATGTTTTTATATCGAATCTCTATATGAAAATAGATAAAATGAAAAAAATTGGATTCATTTCCATATAATTGATATAATTATAATTTAAATTCAAATTAAAATATGATTTTACTATATAAATAAATTATAATAAAGGAATATCGTAATTAAAAGTTAGTATTATTCTCTATTCATCCTAAAATAAAAAAATTCAGAAATATCATAAAATGTATTCCTAAGTTAATTTTGACATTATTAATATAAATATAATTATTATTTAATCAAAAATAATAGTAAAAATTATAAAATTTATTTTATTATTGTTCAAATAAGGTCAGAAAAATAATTTCTATTTGAAAATAGAGTATTTTTTAAATATATAAAAAATTCAAGAATTCTTCAAAAATGCTTCATTTATATGAAACCTTTATAAATTAAATTTAGAATGTGTTTATTACTACTAATAATATTGTGTTTACCAGCTATGGTATAATTATATTGTTTAAATTAATTATAATAGTAAAATGTTTTTCCATAGAAACGTAGTGTTGCTTGTAACTCATGAGAATACGATGTTTTGTGTACCCCAATTTTAACATGTTGTAGTGTATAATAAAATATTAACATTTTTCATTGTGAAAACCATGAATCCGAATAAATTTTATTCTTTTGGAAAATAATAATCCTAAAAAGATGGGGTGTTATAGTTTGTGTTGGAACATTTGAGAGACTATGACACAATATTTCAGTTCCAATAATAAATGAATGCAGCAAACATCACCATAATACTAACTATAAATGGATAATGAAAATATGGATAATGATTAAACAAACATTAAATTACATATAAACATAGATAAATTCAAATAATACCAACCACCCAATAGACAGATCACATATAGAGTAAGAATAAAATTAAATAACATAAAAATGAAATTAAATTATTGGAGGCTCCACTAGATCAATGATCCTCACATCATCCTAAACATAAAATATCATCTAATCTACTCCATATTGATATTTAAACAAAATTCTCATCTAATCCTATATATATAATAACAATGTTACAGATGACCAGTTAGCCTAGAAAAATAGAATTTTGAGCACACAAATGATTATATAAAATAGTAGGGTACTAACAATATTATCTCATTCTATAAATAAACTTTAGTCCTATCTTCATATGATAAATAAATAATTTCTCAAAATTAATAAACAAAACATCATAAAATACCAGTTTGTTACAATTTTTTATTTTCTCTGAGCATATCAGGTAAACATTTCAAATCAATGTTGCAAATAGATACCATTTTTGATCATTTGGTATGTGAACCTGATCAAATATACTTTATTCCACTATTTATGGTGTGTCTCTAAGGAAATATAAATGACATCACCTAAAAATCAATAACCCATGTCTTCCTAGTATACAAAATATTATCAAGGATATCCCCTATTGGAGTATTCCCAACCCAGGCATATCCTATCATCATGACAAACAATGAAATTTCTCTTAGAATACTCCATGAAATTTTAAAAGATCACTACATGATATAAATCCATTTAATACCCACTAATATTATCATACACATATTTTAATGGAGTTTTCACAACCATCTTTAACACATTCTTCAACTATATGTGTTTTATCAGGTAGATATCAAACAAAAGAACTCCACCTCTATGGTATTAAAAGAATCATCTATATTGGAATAAACCCTAAACTAATATAAATAAATGTAATAACATGGTTATCCTAACATCTAAACCAACCATCATCGTCCATACAATGTTTTACCCTCTTCATAGGGTTGAATCATAATTTGGGAACCGGTTTGGGTCTCCCAAATCACAAGCGAGATACTTTGACCATACATGCCTCTTGGGGGATATCGAAATTCATTGTAGTGTAATAAATATTAAATACCCTCACATTCCATAGGGGGGATTTCAAATTATTTTAGGTCTTGTTTTATGTCTCATTTACCCTCAAAAGGACCACCTTTTTTATAGGTTTGTCTACTCACCTAACCCAAAATTATCTTATTGACAGTCCATAGACCCTGAATAAAATGATTAAAAGTGTCACTAAAAAGTTTAGTAGGATATTTCGTCCCACTATATAACAAAACCATTGTCAATGGGTTCAATTACTATGTTACTCTTATTATTCCAAGACCTTATAATATGTAGACAAAGAATAAAGTCATATAACTAGGTTCATGGTGTCCTAGGAACTCTATACCATTATCACATATGGGGTGAATTCATAAAGTAATCATATATAAGTTCCCCTAATTATATTTAACTTACTGATAAAATTAAAAAAACTATGAAATTTTTAAAAACTACAAAAAATGAATATGTATAAAAAAGAAGCATTAATTCCATAGGGTATGTAATAATAATGTCACAAAATAGCCAACATACCCTGGTATCTTGATAACTGAGCTAGTATTTAAATTCCATGATGGGAATTCATGATCCACATAGGATGGTGACTATCATCTGGAATCATGAATGATAATGTTGGGAATGGTTTTTTTCTACATAAATAGTGGAATAAATAGTCACTAGTCAACATTTCCAAAAAGAAAACCCCATAGAGAGAATAGAATGAATAGTCAAATAGTTATGAAAAACCCAAATTAAAAAAATGTTCTTTTAAATAAAAAATCCCACGTACAAATTCTCATATCTATCCAAGATCCAATGATCAACAACAAGCACCACCTCCATGTGGGACCTT
Source organism: Viscum album (assembly GCA_963277665.1). Taxonomy (NCBI): domain Eukaryota; kingdom Viridiplantae; phylum Streptophyta; class Magnoliopsida; order Santalales; family Viscaceae; genus Viscum; species Viscum album. The sequence continues at coordinate 603,540,999 of OY728128.1, forward strand.
ATACTTTCTCAAACATGGAAGACGATAATATAAAATCAACCAAATTCATAGTTAAGGTGTGATGTAAAATCCCAGTAGGTTCTTAGAATAGAATTCAATGGAATATTACACATTAATTAAACGAAGAAACATTTCAATTTAAAGAGAACATTCATGGATGTACAAAAGAACATTTTAAACAAATCATTATCAATAATTAAATTGATTGAAAAAAGTTCTATACAATGTCTTAATAAAACATTTATATACAATAGTTTATATAGACTCACAAGGCATTCATATAGTAAATTAAAAAATGGAATATATTTTAAAATTATCATGATGTAGAAACATGATCATCTTCCAATAGGTACGATAATTCCTTGTTATGGGATACTCAAACCCTCATGTGATGATAACCATAATGTGGACACTTGTCTCTCTGAAATGGGCCAAAAAATGTCTAACCAATATTAAGTTACTGGGGATATGATCATCTAATATGTTTTCATTAGATTTGTTGGTAATTAATCTATTTATTGGGAATTTTCATAAATATGTGTTTTCACTAATAACTCTTCAACTAACATGGATTCCATATGCTCAATCAACAAGAACCATCTATATATTTATTTCAAAATAGTTTTAATTAAAATATTCCCACTTCAATATTCTAATTTCCATTTAAATTAATTTTTTAAATACAATATTTCCTTTATATGGGATAAAACATAATTTTTCTTATTAAAACAATTTAATGCATTTTTTTGAAATAAAATTATGAAACAAATTTCACAAATCACTTTTACAAGTTTTATCGAATTCCACAGTCACACACCAATTAAATATAATGGAGGGATTTTTTCCATAATTATAATTCAATATAAAATCCAAAACACTATCTGTGAAAAAAAATTTCAAAATTTATTTGAAATAAATTTAATTTAAATCAAAAAATTTATGGTTAAATAATTAGGACAATATTAAACACAACCAGACAAATTTTTCGTGAAACACAACATCCACTATAGAACCCACAAAAAAGAAAAGTGGAACATAAGATCATGTAAATAAACCTATAAAAATTATTCAACATCCTAAGGTTTATATCTATAAATCAAAATATGATGTATAAAAATCCATTGAAGGAATAAGAAAGTGATAGAGAGACGGGGATACCACTTAACTAGATAGACACACCCAAACCAAATGAAAATTGAATCACTGAAATAAACAACCCATAATTGATATAGGATTCAAAAATCACATGGTGATTGATATAAGGTGAGATAAAGGAATCCTATAGGAAAATGAATATATGTTTTAGTCAATCCACCTTCTTAAAAGAACGACTATAGACATTACACAACATGTAACCCATTTATATGTCATTTAATTGAAAAGACCCATTTACACTGAAGAAACCCACATAAATTTATTGAAAAATAGATTCATTATTATTTTATAATATACAAATCATGTTAGCATGTTACACAATGTGAAAATCCCCATCATGCTACAGAACAAGCTATTTTTGTGATGAATATTTCCAGGAAACCCTGAATTGACCATTAAATCTATCCTCCCATCTCTTTTATATCCCAAAAAAAATATGAAAATGGAAAACCATGAAATTTTTTAAAACATACATAATAGAAAGGTAACAGGATGTTACAATCTCCCCACCATAAAAACTTTTGTCCCCATAATTGTATTCAAGGAGCTTCCATATCAAAAATGTAACCATATTTCACAGTCATTTGTTCATTGCACTCCCCTGTCTCATGAGAATTAAAACCATCAGACCATAGAAATTGAAGGAAATGGATCATCCTCCCATGAAGTACCTTGGAATTAGAATCTTATATCCTAGATAAAAGCTTAATCATCGATAAATCAGGAATGAAATTAAGATCAATCCATCTCAAAAAAGAGATGTTTCTAAAATATATTTCTATAGATGAGATATATGTAACACATTATGTTTCAAAACAATATTTGAAAAAAGATATAAATTGTAAGACACATTCTCCAACTCCTCAAAAACATCCTAATTTCTCACAAAATGAGAAGAAAAGTTATATTTCCTCTTATATTTAGATTACCCAAATGTGGTAAAAAAATTTGGAACACCTACTCCCCAATTGAAAATTTCAAAGGACTATGGTGGTGATAAGAATAAGAATTATACCATCTTATTTTTGTTAAAATTATCAGACAATTCAGATGAATATTTTCTACCATTTCATTGAAATAAGTTTTCTCCAACAAAGGATCATTAATTGATATCTAACAATCTCAATGGACATTTACATGGTCAACCATAAAATCCCTCAAAAGGAGAAATAATTTTCACGGAATCGTAACTATTTTTATAAGAAAACCCATCATTCACCATGTTTCCATCCTAATCCCCACAAAATTCTAGAATGTAGGTGAAAAAAATTTAATAACAAATCTATATTTTTGTTTCGTTCTAGACATCTGACCGTGAATGGTATGTTATACTCAAAAAAACCTGAATGCTCAGTGCCCCTGGAGTCCCATCCATAAGTGAGAAGTAAAACATGGATCACTATTAGTGAATATAGGATATGGAACACCATGAAAATTAAAAATTTATCTCCCATATTGATTTTGATGCTCCTTAAATTTGGTTTCATTAATAATGGCTATTACTTGAGCCTATTTAGTCAGTCGATTGATCGTGACCCATATCAAATTACTTTTTCTCTAGGTATGAGGAAAACAAACGACAATGTCCATAAAGATTTCATACATCTTATATGTGGGAAATAGAATTAGATGAAGAAAACATGAAGGTCTGTGGTTCTCTTTGATGACATATTGAAATGTATAACAATGAGAGAAAATATTATCACTTCTCCATTTCATACCTTTCCAACAAAATCATTGCCTCATATCATAGAAAATCATTTTGGTTTATGGGTTCACATCCCACTAAGAAATATATAAATCCTTAATCATATCATTCCATACCATTAAAAAATCAACAAAAAGATTTTTATATCGTAGAATTACCTCTATGGAGAATTACTAATCAGTAACCATCTCCCAACCATAAAGAGAGTCTCTGATGTGTGCAAAAATATCCTCAATATACTACTTCAGGAGATTTATCTGAGTAAGAGTGGAGGAAAATTAAACACTATAAAAAACCCACATACTATAATTCCTGTAATCCAATACAGAATTGGGAAAAAGGATCCACAAAGATCCATTATTCAGTTGAATCATCCATGTCCTGGCCATGAAGATTCCTACGGAAATCATCTTTGATGAGAATCCCTCACCCTATATTATAGATGACGTCATAGTCAAATGATTATAAGAACCCCACCAAAAATATATACCAAAGACTAAAGTATTTTTGAGAGAAGGTATATCATAATCTCGTGTGGTTAGATTACATGGTAAAAATTTTCCCGAAAATCTAATTTGACCACCTCTTAAGTGTGTGTATCACAAATTCAATAATAAGTGCATGTATTGTACAATACATCATGGGTGTCCTATGTTGTCGAGTACCATAAAAAAAATGTGATCACTCTACATAAGAATGCAACCAAAACCTGAACCAGGTGCTTCACATAAAACAACATAGCACTGGCAAACATTTGGAAGAGTCAACACTAGTATAGTAATATAAATTTGTTTTATCTCAAAAGTGAATTCTATAATTTATCATCCCAACAAAATTTTATGCTCTCCTAATATTTATAGGTCATAAAATAAGCCATGTTTGATATTTCCTTTTCAAAATGGTGATACTATTGAGCTATTCCAAAGAATCTACGAGTCTAAAAAATATTTCATCATTATTACCATATCATAAAATCCATAAACATATCAGGATCAACTAATATACCATGTTTTTACACCATATAACCCATGAAAACTAGTTCCCATATCTATAAATTACATTTCAATAGATTTCCAACGTATCTAGGAATTGTCAATAATTCAAAAACTCTTCTCAGATGAATGACCTTATCCTCCTCATACATTGAGTATACAAGGAGTTCATTCATAAGAAATCCATGAATGTATCAATATTATAATGGATGCTAATATTTATCAAATCCATAAATACTATAAAAGCATTGGTTTGACAAAATGTCATGATATTATACTAATAATGGCCATAGAAACTCCGATAGGTGATTTTCTAAACATCATATTCCTTAATTCTAAAATGATTGTAACCCAAGAGAATATAAATATTTGAAAACCATTTATTCCATTTTAATATAACTAACTTGATTTTTCAGTAATCCAATAAAAATAAAAGTGACCAACATACTTTCTTTACAAAGAGAATAGGTGTCTCCCAAGGTGAGATACTTGAGTGAATAGATCCTTTCCCTAAACGTTCGCCCATATGTTTGTCTAGTTATTTCATTTAAATTGGTTCTATATGGTAAGATTGAATACATAATAGTTATGTACCAGAATCTAAATTTATTGAAAACTCTACCTCCCTTAAAGGTTAAAAAAAGAGAGATGTCAGAAGGAAAAACATTGAGAAACTCAATGAAAACTGAACAGAGATCATCACATAAATATTCTCTCTTGAGATAAAATGTGAACACTACTATCACTTTCACCAAATATAGATAAGAAGATTCAGATACACATGAACTAAGGTCTGATTCCCCTGGAATGATACAACACACTCCATTAAGCATAGTAACAGAGACCCATTTATGATAAACATCAGTCATGGATTTATTGGAAATGATCTAATACATCTCTTAAATGTTGTCAAGATGATTCTATTCATGAAAAAATTCCACGTATTATTGATATCTGATAATGATAAAACACAATAAATGATATTAAGACCCTACTCTTTCTTCATTTTCAGGGGCGTGGAAATTTCCTTAGAACAGGATAAAATATCCACAATAAGGTTAATAAGTTTAAAAATAAGAGATGAAATAAATGAATGAGAAACAAGAGTATCAAATAAAGAAGTCACTAATTATGAATATAAATTTATGCTACCAATCACAGTCACTAGACACATATTTTCTTCCTTTTTTGACTCTTATACTACGTGATGAATCTTAATTATAGATACAATTATCTAGAAAACCATTATCCATGATGAATATTATTTCATTTTAGGATTATTAGATTATTATGTCTATGTTCCATAATATGTAATAAAAACATGTGAAAAATATATTTAATGTAACCCAAGCATCCACAGAAACCATATAACATGTGTTCTTCAGTGTAAACCATTTTGAGTTTCTTGGTTTTCCATAATTGTGACAATTAAAAGGTCCTCTTTGAGGTACTACATGGAATCAAGATAATCACTGATATCAAGAACCACTATAAAAATCATTACACCACAAATTCCCATTTTAGTAACTCACAAAACTCCCAATTAATGAAAAAAACTCTTATCAACCATACATTTCAATCTTGGTCCATCTCAACCATCAACGATCTATCTAGCACATTTGAAAAAGAATTCAATTTCAATAAGAAAGCCTATGAATGAATATAATATCAATGTCCCATATTAAAATATTGAGTAATCATCTTATCATTTGATATAATATAAGGTGAAAACAAGACAATCTCATCAAAGAGATTTTTACATTCCTTAATGGTCTGGTCAGACTTCTTGAGTTTGAAAAACACTATTTCCTTGGTTAACCCCACCAACTATGGATAGAAATTTTTTTAAAATAGATTTAATTTAGATACACAATATGACCTCATTATACTTCTCAATCCCCATTATGCCCCACCATCTCCTTCTAGATCCATCTTTCTTAAAGTAGACACATTTCACCTTAAATTCATTAGGAATTTTCATATATTCAATCAAAATTTAAATATTTATTAACCAATCCATAACTAGTTGAGGGTCACTAGTTCCTTTGTAAGATTGTGGATTTTAGTGAAAGAACTCATGAGAATAATTCTATAGAACATCCCACTGAGGTTCTATTTCTATAGCCTGAATGGGAATAAGTGTAGTTTATTTTCCAAAAACATGGACACCATTAACAACAAACTAAACAAGGTACTATTCCACCTGATGATTTTATCACTATAGTTTATCAATAGCTTTCTCCTGGATCTGATTCACACTTCTTCTCTGATTCATGAAGATAGACTACATCTGAAAACCACATTGATGATAAGAACACAAGATTTTTATATTTTCCCACACAAATAAAAACAAAAGGAAACGATTAGAACTGGACCACAAGATGCCTTTCCCCGACCACCCATGGGGACTTAAGGCTCATTTGGATTATATATGGAATGACACTAAATCATAACCGCTTACTACATACCAAAAAAATTAATTAAAAAATTTAATGAAATCAATGAAAATGATTATCATTTAACTTTTAGAACACTTTTTCATACACCATCCAAGATACCCATGTACCTTAACAACTAAACTTATATTGATACTGACCAATAGGCGTTCCTAATCCCCATGGGTTAGAGAATAGCACATAGAATCATGAAAGATAAAGGTGGTAATGGTTTGTTCACATAACCAGTGGAATAAATAGATGTAAGTTAGTATAACCAAATGGAAATCCCATAGGAATAATAGTACTTGTCATAAAATAGTTATAGACAAAACAATTTTCAAACAAAAGGTACTATAAAATTAGAAGATGACAACGCATGTCTGAACATATATAACTCTCCAAAACAAAGGATCAATAATAAGAACCACCTCCATGTTTGGATTTAACCTCACTCTAACTAGGATGAATATAATCTACCAACATGTAATGGAATAATTTGGGAGTGAGGTAATAGCACAATAGGGTATCACTAATGATTCCATAATAATTATTCCACGTTATTTAAGAAAATAAATCATTAAATTGTAAATAAATAGTCATAGAAGCACAATATAATATTTTAAAAAAATATTTATTTAAATTTAAATTGATGGAAAATATTTTTGAACCATGGATTAATAAAAAATTTATATAAAATTGTTCATATAATTTCACATGCCCTGTGAAAAATAGTATACAAAAAATGGAATGTATTAAATAATAACCACAAAGGATCAATATGGTTATCTTTAAATAGGTAAAATAGTTCCAGGTTATTGGATCATAAAAACTAATATGATCAAAATTTAAATGTGTACAAATGAATCTTTAAAAATGGTAAAATATGAAAATCCAACATACTAATGGGGTTAAGATCATGTAATATTTTAGTGATGGAGTTATGAAGTGTTAATCTGTTACTATGGAATTACATTCTATATGTTTTTCTCTAATAACTCACAAAATAAAAAAACATTCATGTACTCCAACAACAATCAATAATGGAAAACTTATTTCAAAACAGTTTAAAATAAAATTTAACCATTTAAATACGCCAATTTCTATTAAAAATTGATTTTTTTAATTAATTGAATTATTTTTTCTAGATAAAAACATAGTGTTCTTATTAATAAAGATTAATCCATTTTGATTTAATAAAAATTTGAAATCCTTTTCAAAAATCAATCTCCCAAGTACCATTAAATTTCTCAATCACATTCCAATTTTATGAAAAATTGGGCTGTTTAAAACAGTATTCATTCTAATGAAAATCAGAACCACAACCCACAATACTTTTTTAAGAATTTAATGGAAATAAATTTAATTTAAATCAATAAATCTAGTTTTACATAAAATGTTCAATCATAAATGGAACCACTACCATTTTTTACAGAAAAAAATGCCTGAAACGGAAACTACCAATAATAATGAAGGCACATAAGATCTAGTTACTTATCAAAGAAAAAACATTTAATAATAAAGAGTTAGGTCCATCAATCCCAGTATGGCCAATCAAAATCCATGGAATGAAGGACAAAGATAAAGACAGAATGGAAGGTGGCTTATATATAGAGTCACACTGCAACCACCAAAATGAAAAATTAAAGAAAAAAAAACCAAAATTGTAGGAGGGATCCAAAATAACATGGGGATGGATCTATGCTATGTTTATGGAAACCAGGAGGAAATGTAGTAAAAATTTCATTTGAGATTCCTACATAAAATCAACATGAGGGACTTTACAAGATGTGTGACCTAATTACCAGACATGTAATTAAAAAGTACCATATACATCAAAAAATAAAATCACCATATAAAAAATGGAATCATTATTATTTGATAAATTAAATGTTGGGTGACCTTATTAAACGACCTATAAATCCCTATCAAGCTGTTGAAATAAGAATTTTTTTACAAAATATTCCAACAAATCCTGTACATCCCCATTATATGTATCCCCACAACTTATTCCCATCCCTACCAACACAATGAAATATGAAAACCATGAAAATTATTAGTGCATAACCGATATAAAGGTAACTATATTTTATAATGAAAAATCACCTAACGGTGATGTTACAACCCTTTTAATGTATTATATTATTATATATGCCTCGAAACATTGACGTACATCCAATATCATCCATCAACCATCAATATATATAAGACACTAACTCATTCAAAACGATATATATTAATTAATTATAATCTAAATATAATTAATTATTTAAATAGACTTCATTATATTCAATTTGATTGAAATTGGAATACAAATTGAAAAATTCCTAGAATTTCATGTGACATCGAAATCAAGACCAAAAACATGAAAACATATCATAGAATGGACATAACATAATTAGAGGTAAAATTATGATCATTTTACATTTATTCTATAATAAATTATATTTTATTTAAAATAAAAACTATAGAGAAATCAACAAATCCACATTACTTCACAAAACAACATGAAATAGAGAGTAGAGTTGATCTTGGTTTCTCCTGTTAAAATACCTTAACATATCCATAGGTGATGTGGGATATTCCACCATGACCTTAATAATTCGATAATAAAACCTTTATATATAGAACAATAAAATTAAAATTAATGTACGATTATATAAATATAGTTTAGTAGAAGTGATGTTTCACATTGAAATGCAAAAAACACCACTATGAAAAAATATTGTATATTTCTCTAGATAAGGTAGGGGTTTATATCCACCAATTCATAGGAGAAATAGAGGGGGACAATCGTGGTCCCTAATTTACTAATTGAGGGGAAATGTAATTATTCCCCTAATTTAGCACACCAATTACCCAAACATATGCCCTAAACCTACTGGTGGCACCTACATGGATACAAGTTCAACTTCCCTAGACACCATTAAGCCTTTATCACCCCCAAAATCATCCCAATAACCCCATATACCATTAAAAATCAATTCAATGTATGAAATATATATTTATTATTATCAATTAATAAAATAAACTTCTAAATATTAATCTAATATTCAATAAGTCCACCAAATGATAATTAATAATTCTCTTGAAATTCACGTTCTCATACTCACATAGTGAATTAAATTTTAATTCTAAAAATATGATCATACTACTAAGAATTTATAATTTCTCACCCACTATATATTTCTATTTATTTGAAAATTTGTCAAATATATAATTGATATTCTATTCACATAGTTTGAATAAGTATTCTTAATGACTCTGAGTCTTGGGGATCATAATATCATATATTTTTTATGAAATTGTTTATTTGGAAAATATGTATCATTCATGTTATTTATATTTTAATATTTCAATGGAATTACTTTTTAATTTTACAGTGTTTTGTATTTATTTTTTTATTTTAGTAGGGTAGTTCCTCCCATATTATCATTTTATACCCATGGAATATGCCAAAAACCATTATAATTCTGAAGGTGGTCCCTATGGTAATCTCTCTATATAATTATAGTATCAACAGTGCTTCTATTAGTAGTGTGTTTTCATAGAAATATTTTTTAGATTTTTTTGGTCGTTAAGGTGAATATTATATTCATTTAAAGATGATGATTGGGTGAGATTGGAAATATATGGTTGACACTAAAGAATTATGTTTTATATAGACTAATGGGACCAAATAAAAAACATATATTTGATTTTTTAGGAGTTATGCATCATGGAATTTGAAAGCTCAATATAATTAATATGTTTATGTGTATCAATTTTTGGGTAGAAATCATTGATAGATACCTGCATCATTATTAGTACATATACTTTCCTATGTAATATAGATCATAAAATCGTTTTTAAGATTATTCATCCAAAATTAGATATCTCTGAATTTTAATTCATTGTGGAATTGATTAAATATATTTAATGTAATGAGTGAAATGGTAATTTACCTAAGTGAATGGTTTAAATAATTTTTTTGAAACATTTATTTATTTCAACAAAGCTCAAAACACAATGTTTCATCAAGATTTGTTTTTTATTTTCGAATTGGGTAGAATATTTTTCATCATCTATGATGTATTAAATTGATAGTAAAAATTATTAAGGTTTTATTATTAAACATATTTATTATTTTTTGATATCTTTTATAAGTAATGATTATCATATTAAACTGTAATGTAAATATATTTTCATGGTTTTTTATTGATCAATGATTAATATAATTTTAATATCAAGGAATTTTCATATTCCATGTATTATTATCCAATTATTATATGATATAATAATTTATTAAGAATTTATTCGAATGTAAATTTTCAGTAATTTATATTTTCATTCTGAAGACAAATATGATTGATTTTTAATAATTATTTATAAATTTTTAATGAATTACATAAATGAAAATTATTCTTATTTTAATCAATGGATAACATTTTTTGAAGATAAAACTTTATGTATGATATATAAAAACATCATTTCCGAGAAAGGTTTACTTAGTTAAATGTATATGAGAATTTGAACAATTAATATCTTTGTTATTATAATCACATGCATGTTTGTAATTGAAAATGAGTTGTGTAATTTTTTATCAAAACAAAGTATTTTTTTTATTAATAAAGTTATCTGTTAAGAATTTTTTACACAAATAATTACATAAAATAATATAAGAATTTATTAAATAGGAATAAATTATTTTTTGATAAAATTATGTTTTTAAAATAGTATTTTAGTGTATGTGAATCACTATTCACAATTGAAAAACATTTGAATATTACAATTAAAATATTTAATCATGTGATAATTAATGATGTTCAAATAATATTGATTTATCAGTAAAATAAATATTAAAATATTTTTTGTTGTTTTTGAAATGTTTTTTATTTTTAACTCCGTTTATATTATAATATAATTTAATAAAATCATGTTTTTTAATTATAAATTGCGGTTTAGAAGGATGTATATCTTGATTTATTGTAGTAGTAAAATTGTTGCCAATAAATTCACTAATAATTTATTAAATTATATATAAAGGTATTTTTTGGGATGATTTTTTTAATTTGATTATGTTATTTTGTTTTTATTTTTAAATGGCTCACATAAATGGGTAATATTAAAATATTCTTATTGAAAAGACTATTTGAGTAAATTAAAATTTAGTGATGATTTCATTTATATCCATATAGAATTATTATGAAACAATTATGATAATGTATTTTATTTCAATGTATTGTTTCTATTTTGTTGGTATTGTATATGTTTCTTATACATTGATCTCTTTGTAAGTGGTAAGGAGTTATTTTGCATGGATTGGTTTTTATAATGTATTTTATAGTTTCATGATTTCTAGTTTTTGTGGATGTAATAATGAGATATGGGTAATGCATATTTTCTTATATGATGTAGTGTTTGATGGGGTGTATATAAGTGGTTCTATTTAATATTTCTCAGGGGGGATGTGGTGGAAGAGTATGCAATTTGTTGGTGTTTTTTTAATGTGTAATTTTTTGTCCCTATGATTTTGATGATATTATGTGGTTTATGATAACCATTTTGTTTTCTAATTGAGTGATATTCCAATGAACCATCGTTTTATTTTTGAAATGGGATGGAGAAAGAGGAATCATTCTATCAAATAATAAAGATCATTCATATGGAGGAGGAATAAATGCTCATTTGTGGATCATATAGCTCTAATGTTGAGGATTGGTTATAAGAGGCTGAAGATTCTTTTTGTTCAGTGGATACATTATTCTAACTCTCTATAGTGCAAAAAGATGTTTTTTTTGAAAGAAAATAATGATGATAGTGAGACAATAAGTGTAAAAATCAATAATAGTTGACACATAACTACATTCAATAAATTTTCAAGAAGGATTTATTTTCACCTATCTATATGTGTGGTCATATGAAATATTATCTAAAAAATTATAGGGATTAGAGAGTGTTTAAAGCCATCGAAACCTTTTTATGGACCTAATTTGTTGGTTTAAATGTTTCATACTAGATAAGGGAGATCATGTGTATCATTTTTAGTTTTCCATAGATTTATAGTGTAAGCTGTTTTTTTGGGTTTATTTTTGATGTCCATTGATGAAGTGAGACATTTCTATTAAATTATAGATAATTTCATATATATGATGGATTTTTTCGATGAATGACCATTATGATCATTTTGGAAGCTTGAGAGGAGTTCTTAGAGTTTTAAACTATAGTTTTATAATGAGTAGTATAATGAGAACTTATATCGATATATTGTTTCCTAGAATCATGTGGTTAGGAAGTTCATTTTCTCTTGATTTATATGAGATTAAATATTTTTTATTTAATTTTGTGTGTAAAAATTATTATAAATACCACGTGTTTATATATATTTCTCAATATTTTGTTGTGTGTTAATTTTTTTAACATTTTTTGGAAATCTATCCATCCCACTAAAAACATGTTTTGGATTTAGATATTATTTTCAAGTATGAATTTATCAAGATATAAAAGATAATATTTTATTGTTGATATAAGAAATTTTGTTGTCATTTTTTAAATTTATATTATGTAAAAATTAGTTGTTTTAATGAATATATATGTTCGAAAAATTTCAGTGCGAATGGATTACCTTATGGGGGTCTCTTTAAACATTGGTTTTTTTAGTATTATGTTGTTTTTGAAAGATTTATTGCTTGATTTTATCAATTTTATTTGTATAGTCATTAAATAATTTCTTGTATTAATAAAATTATGGTCCCAAACAAAATTTGGGTACTGATAAAGCATTTGTCTCATTTGACATTCATCTTCCATGAACATGTTGGTTTGGTAGTCGTCATTTATCCCTCTAGGTAATGTATGGAATATAAATTATTATAATCATTTCACATGTATATAATTTTATAAAATGAAATATTTTGGCGAATTACATGGAATGATATGAGTTTTATAAGTCTTGATGTAATGTTTGAATAAGAATGACAGATGTTTTACAACATTTATGATAAGAGATTTTTTTGGATGAGAAGAATACATATTATCATTATAGGTCATTTTGGCGGTCTTTATATTGTATAGTTGTAGTGGTTGTATAATTGTAAACTAGGATTTAAATATAGTGACTCATCCTTTATTTTTGACACTTCAGTGTGGGACTCAAACTACGAAAAGTTATTGGTTTGATAGTTTATAAGTGTGAGTGGAAGGATTTAGTTTGTAGTGTAGTACTGAACACTATGGTGTTGAGGCTAGGATATTTGTTAGGGTTTGTCCATACATATTATTCTCATTGTTCTATACGTACTTTCTTCAACGGTGTTCATTTTATAGATTTATTTTTATTAGGGTTATTTTTGGGGTAATTTTTATAGGTCAGTTATAGTAATCTCACATTGGTGTATCATATCACGTGGATCAGTGGTTTCGTTTTTTCCATAACCCATTATCCATGGTATATATAATTTTTCAATGTTATATTTATTCCAAAAACACAATAAATTTCTATTATAAAATTACCCCCTATGTTTTTAATTTTATTCCCTCAACTCTTTGTTTACTGTAATGAATTTATAGTAGAAATTTATATAACTTTCATTATTCTATAAATCCAAAGAATAGGGGTTCAATTCCTTGCGATAAAATGTGGGGTCAATTATCCACAACAAATTTAAAATATTAAATTATTATCTATAAGGGTTTAGTGGTTTTATTGTCATGGGTTTAATTAAAATGTGTCTATAGAAAATGATTTTTTTATTCCTCTTACATTATTTAGTTTAGTAGGCAATAATTTTCCCCCTCTCTTAGATTTTGTTACATATATTGATGCCCCAGATGAGGTATGATATTTTTAAATTCATAATTAATCTTTTGGAATTAATAAAATAAACTATATTGTATTTATATATTCTAAGATAAAAATCAACCTATTATATTGTATTTTTAATATGATATATTTTGTATAGATGATTATTGGGTGAAGGGTAAATATTGATCTAAATGATGATAATGAGATCGATTAAGGTTATATTGAAAAGGAAATGGGAAATTATTATTCCTTCTATATTTTTTATTACATGGGTGTTATTTTAGTTGCAATGAAACTATTTTTTATATAATTAACTATATCCCTTATCATGATAAAAATTTTGTAATCATATAAGTCTAGTAATGGAATATGAGCATTAATATGATTTTAAATCTATATATTTCTAATAATATTGATTTTTTATGTTTCATTGTATTTTTATTACAAGGTTTTGATACCTCTTTAAGACAAAAATATATTGTGTTATCTATTGGAAATAGTAACTAGAAAGTTTAATGATAATTAAGTTTATTTATAAATATGTTATGCTAAAATATTTGGGAAATAATATTGTGGGGGTGGGGATGATAAGTGTAAGAGAAATGGGTTGGTATGAATATTGTTGAATAAACCTCCCCTAATGTAATGGAAGGAGGAATTTGAAAATTATACTATAATGAAGGAACATTATAGTTGTGTTGTCATCTAGATGATTGTTTATTGTGTTGGTAAGGAAATAAATTAATTAAATCATCGTATTTATATTTTTCGAATATTTTATGGTCGAATGAATCATGGTTTCATCATGAATATGAAAAATGGAGGGAGAATTAGTAATTTTTGGTAATATGTAAATTGATAATTTTTTGGATTCCTTCCTCTCAACATTATATTTTATTTGGATGATGATTTTTTTGTAATTGTTATTTTAATGTTTATTTACAAAACATTGTTATTTTGATATTTTTGAATGTGGGTAAATGAATGGTCCAACATGTGAAAATGAATATCCTAATAAACAAAATAAGGTTGGTAAAATTTAATTATCATGAAAAGGAATGATGAAGAGTGTTGGAATTATTGTATAGAGTGTTTAACATTATCGAATATTGATTATTATATTGAAGATGGTGTTTTATTATATATGTGCATTTAAATGCACATTATCTACATTGTTGTCGTGATGTTATGAATGTGTATTTCTGAAATAATTTAATTATTATAGGTAGGGGTTATAAAAATTCAATTGAGGTATAAATTTATTAGTTGTATATATTTGGATGAAATATGTTGTTGTTGGTGGAAAATATTTTATGAAACAACACTATCGGTGTTTCTACAGAGTTTATGTAAAGGCATAGTCAATGGTGGAAATTGGTGATGATAGTCCATGGTGGGGGTAATTCTTGTTAGGGTGAGGCAATGAGGTTGATTCTCAATGAGATATTGATAAAATACTATGGTGATAGGAATGATGTTTTCATTTTTCCATGATGTAGGTCATTGAATGTTTTCCGTTTGCAGATAAACATGGAAGAGGGATGAAAAACTTTTTATGCATTTCTGAATAATTTACCTAAACAAAAACTGTTTGGGAAAGTATGGGTGTGTGGTGGTGTGGTATGAGGAGATGGAATGGTAGCTAAATTATGCGATTTTTTTGATCATAGATATTTTATTTTTGGTTAGACATGGAATAAGGTTATGGTTTAAGGAACCTAATTTATATTGATGTATTCATTCATTCATGATCATTTTTAGGGCTGCTAATTCATGATCAGTACAAATTTTAGTTAGATAATCCCATGATTCTACAGCTCCAAATTATTTAAATTTCAATTCGCATTTAAATATTTTTTTAAATTTTATAATTATTTTGGAATTGATTGATTTTTATATAATTTATTATGGAACTAATCGATATTTACTATTGAAAAGATGATATAAGATGTTGATAATATTAGGGAATAATAAAAATGTGGATAAATACCATGTTTATTAATTGTATTTTTTAATACTATTTCATACTTGTTCAATATCACTCTTTCAAGTCCTTAAATATTTCGTTAAATATATGTTTATTTTTTTATTTTGACCATCCTACTACGAACTCCCATATAATGACACCCGCAGTATACTAAGTAGTTTTTGAATATATATAAGAGGAATTATGAAACTATTTGTATAGTATGGTAATATATGGATGATGATGTGGAGTCTTAGATATCATTCATGCATGGTTTTTTGTTGATATGGTGAATATTAAATATATGTAAATATTTTTTTTTGGAATTTATAAGAAAGAATGTATGTAGATTGATATTTTTTATTGAATTTTTTTTTTATTTTCTCAGATTTTATGAGGTTAATCCCTCTGATATTAAAATTTTATACACATGGTTCAAATCCCAATCATACATCCAAATGTTTGAAGGATTTTAGGATCACTCATTCCACAATTACAAGATCATTAGGTGTTTTATTGGGTGTGGTTAATTGAATTGAATCATAATTGGAATGAATGTTCTAATGTTTTTAAATAATATTACAGGGGATTTAATGTGTATATGTACTTTTCATATACAATTTAGAGATAAGTAAGTACAATGAATGGGGAAATAATATATATTCTTCTAGAATTATTATTATTTATTTTTATAAATGTTTTATGACATATAATTTATGAGTTTTTGGAGTCAAAAATATTGATTTAGTTGAGAATCATTGTTTTTAATGGTAGTTTAGTTAAAATTAGTTTCAATATTTTTTCAATTAAATAATAATTATTAATAATTATTAATTTTACTTTTATAGGGTTATGTGGTTATGGTTTTTCTATAAATACTCTATAGGTAGAAATATATAAGTTATGACATTTAAATAGTTAACTCACTTGAATTGTATAAATTGGTTAATTAATTCATGATGGATATAGTCATACCATATATCAGTAATAATCATTAAATTAATTTTTAATAATTTAAAAATAATAGAAGTGAATATTTAATACATAGTTAATTATTAACACTGATTTTTTTATAATATTTATTTTTGATATTATACAAATATTGTGCAATGATTATTCACTTGAATTATTATGGTATAATTGTAAGTTATTAAACTATTATTTATTATTATTGTGTGTCTTCATTTTGTATTTATATTTCTGGAATTTAATTTTAAAACATTTAATGTTTACTTATATACTTAATAGGAGTCATGTCGTAGTTTGTTTAATACTAAATATATGTGGTCTGTAAAGGATGATGGATGTTAAATGTGAATCTAATATTGGAAATAATGGATTTATGTTATGACATGTAATCATTTCCCATATGGTATGATGGATTATGGGTATGTTATGTTTTTTGGGAAGTAATGGAATGATGTAAAATAATTACTCACTGTTGGAATGATTTGTAGTTATAGAGGATCTTATATTATCATGATGGTTGCAACACTTTGGCCTATATGTATGAAATAACATTAACGCAATGGATACCACATGACCTTAGTTGTGACTCCCTGTATACTGGAGGATACTAAATAGTTTTGAGGTACTATTATCGTTATAGGGAAAATATGACTTCTAAACCAATCCTCAATGGTCGAACCCCATTTACTGAAAACGTTGTGTGGGATGTCATTACATCATATACAACATGATAGTTGTATTGGTACCATATTCTTTATATATTATTTATGTCAATAATTAGAAGGTTTTTATCTTATTTAATCTATGAAATTGATATATATTTATGTATTTTTTCATAGTAGATTATAATTAAATAAAAAATAGATTATTTAAAAATATTTAAAGAATAAAACCAAATAATATGAAACAACATATCGCAGATCATTTGTTACTACTCAGCATATATATTTACCCAACGTGTATTATAACATCATTTCAGGATAAATAACATAAAATGGAAAAATAAATAGATAAAAATAAAATCGTCAATACTGTGAGAACCTATAGATCGTCTCCCACCAAGTGGATCACCAATAGTCATAGAAAATATACAATGAGGAAGAACCTCACAAATGTATAAAGTGTATTTTTAGTTCTAAATTAAAAAAAATTTAAATGAGAATTGTGAGTTGGAGGTGTGAATATAATGAATGTGTTTTATAAGTTTATATATATGAAATTAATCTCAATGTTATAAATATGGTAATTTCAAATATTTTCACTTAGAATACGGTCAGTGAATATAAATATATTTAGTATTTAAACTGAAATTGTTGGTTGATCATTCTAAATATAAAATAATATAATTCATGAATAATAAAAAATAAAAAAAATATTGAAATAAATAGGTGATATTTATATGTTATAAACACAATGACACACAAATATATACATATATATATGTGTGTGAATTTAATGATAAAATTATATGGTTTTAAAATATGATATGATTTATTTTTAAATTAAAAAGTAATATTTAAATACCAATGGGTTAGTAAGATTCCAAATTTAAAATAAAAAATATCAAATTGTATGAGGAAAGGATAACTTAATAAAAAGTTATATACATTAAAAACACAAATTTTTTAATTTTTTATATATTTTATCAAAATTAAATCCATCTAAAAATATTTAATGTATTATTTTATGTTGGGACCAAGTTGGACGGATAAATAAGTAAGAAGAGTTTTCTGTTATAGAGTGTTTTTTATTGTCAAAGTAGATAAATAAATTCACTATGTAATGGAATTTTAATCTAGATGATGTATTGATGATATGTATTTCACAAATATCATATGTTAGGAGAACTTGTGATGCAATACTGATTAGGAATTGGGGAGAAATGATGATTCCAATCATATACAGTTTTGATCGGGAGGAATGATGTAGTTGGAAGATAGTTATGTTTTAGTACTTTCCATTGTAACTCTGATGATGCTAAATCTGGTCTATCAAAGGATATATATCACAATAGTGGAGTTCATGATGAAATCCGTGGAATGGTTATGGGAAGGATTGAAGAGATCAATGAAAAGGGAACAGACAATCTAGAGCCGGCATGATTCCATGCAAGTCCCTCAAAAAATGGAAGAAGAATGAAGTGTGTAGAAAAATATGTAATGTGTACGAAACATAAATTCATAATGAAATATTGGCATGGTGTAAGAAATAGAGGAATATGTTTTTCACGCCAGAGGATTTTCGAGCCCAGAAGATCGAAAATTGGCAAAGGCATAAGGTGCGCGAAAAATTGGATCATTGCGCGAAATATAATATTGCATGAAAGAGTTTTTGCGCACATTGAGAGGATTTTAAGTGCGGATTAGAGTAATTCAGGTGGGGTTAAAAGGGCCTATAAATACAAGGTGACCCCCTCTCATTTTTTTAACTCGACACATAGAGAAATCTAGAGCTCTAAAGTGTATAAAATTATATGCCAAGTGAGTCTCATTAAAAGAATTAGGTTTGCACGAAAAGATGAAATGTGTGCAAAAAAGTGGGAAGTTGTGAGAAAAGTGGAAGTTTCTAGGAAAAAGAAAGTTGTGGGGAAAATGTTTTCCGCACTAAAATGGAATTTTTATGCGTAAACCATTTAAATTGCGTGCAAGGTACCCTAATGGTTTCACGAAAAAGTTATGATCTTTACATGTTTTCTGTTGTGCGTAGAATAATTCTTACCAGCTTCTAGGTAAGAAAGTGAAGATTTGTATTTCATAGAATACATATGTTCAATTGTAATGAAGCTCTAAAATAGTTTAATTGCCTTTTTCTGCTAGGAGGGTGCACACACACTTGAAGATTATTTTCCAGGTGTTGCACGCATGTAGAGGTATATCCTACTCATTGTATTCCACATCAAAGTATGGTTTTCTAGTGGATTGTGTGGTACTGGATTATTTCTATACCATACCAAGGACATTGCTACTCTTGTTGAGTATTTAATCATGTAAATATTATGTTCATGTGCTTGTGTGTGTTCAGCATAGAATAAACACTTTAACAGTAGGCGAAGGTTGTTTCTAAAATAAGGAAACATAAAAAAAGAAAATGATATCCCTTATTCACCTCTCCCCCAGTCAATTATATATAGATCCTGATTAGAAACGTCGTTTAATATGAAATAATATATTAGAGTTTATTAAATATTAAATATCAATGGAATAAATTTTAGAATACATAATGTTCAAAATTGATATTTTTTATTACATGATATTTTTCATTATATTTTATATTATCTTTAATAAAAATGAATTTATGAATTTTTTTATTTTAATGATATTAACTGAATGTAATTTTTGGATTTAAATTTTCAATACTATATATTTAAAATAGTTTTTAATTTTTATGAAATGATTGATTTTAGTGGATAGTAAAAAAATACTATTTTCTTTCAACCCAAAGTGATTTTATAATAACCTATTTTTATATATGACTTAAGAAAATAAAAAATAATTTTTATGAAATATGTATCTATGAATTAAAACTATCAATTTCTAAAAAAAATTTATGGATGCAATGGTGATTATTTTAAATTCTGAAGTAATATTATAAAATAAAATACACCATTCATTGTCTTTTATTTTAAAAAATTTTTATATTCATAAAATTTGGTTTTTATACTAACTCTAAAGACATTGACAATTTATCTTCTCTACAATTAACCAATTTTACATGAAAATTAATGACATGGATACTATTCACCTATAAATAAATTTTATTCATAGAAATACAGTTTTATTAAAATTATCATTTTACCCGTTACAAGCATTGATGATAATATTAATTTTCCACACACACACAAATTTTATAAAATGAAACTAATGTAAAACATTAGTAATTGGCAAAGAAATAATTTTTCTCATAGCATAAACGATACACCACACCAAGATTAAATGAACAATGAATATTTATAATTTAAATATAACCTTTATAAATAATCGATTAAATTGGAATGAATGAATAGTATAGAACACATTATAAAATATTTCATATTCCTACTCATTTATAAGGTATTAATTAACTCTTTTTAAAAATGAACTCAATTTTTATTAAACGCTTTTTTTCTTCAAAATTTTTTGCTATTCAAAAAAATTGATTTTATTGCTCTTTATGTGGGAATATTATAATTATTTCTTTAAAATTTAATAATAAATTATTTTAAAAATGGAAAAAATTTATTATTTTATAATATAAAAATTATATTAGGATGAATTTATGATATTTTTGTGAAAATATTTATTTTTCTATGAATATTGAAAAATATGTATTTTTAAAAAATTTCTTATTTAAATTAAGGTGTTTCCAAATTAAAATTTTATTATTTCGTTAATTTTAAAACTTCAGTTGTTATTTTTTATTTAAAATGATACAACAATTTTTTGTTGAATTAGTTTTATAATTGAATTTAAATATTAAATTTATCACACCAAAAAATTATTTTTATGAAAATAGGTCTTCATTAATTTTTTCATTTAATATTAAATTAAATATTTTCATTTCTATTAATTTAATCTTGGTAGAAGGATACTTATTGGGAATCAATAGGTATAAATTTTATAAAATTTCACTTATATTTTTTTCATTATGATTAATATCACTACTAATTATTCTCACTATAGTAAAATGGTAAATCTCTTATTTTTGGTTAAAAATACAATGATATGTACAAGAAAATATCTATAACACATGAAAAAATGTTATTTTATGAGTCTATTTATTCCTTAATAATTCCAGATTTGGTAATAAAATGTTTTTATTACATATTTATGTGATTATACGTTTTATAATATCTTATATAATGAAAATAAAAAACATGACACTCTTTTCTTAATATCATAAATATTTTTAACACGTGTATAAGTAGATGATATGTTCAGCTATAGTTAGTCATTTAAAATTTAAAATATTTACCTTCATATTGGTGATTTATTTTTAATTTTTATTTAATAAATAATTACTTTTATTATTTATACAATAATGATGTAACAGTTATCCACTTAATGGAAAACATTCAAATAAATGAAATCAAAAGTATTTAATAAAATTAATTTTTATATAATTAATGTGATCCAAAAATTATATATATGAAAATGTAATATTGTTGATATAATTAAATATTATTTTTATAAATTTTCTTGTTTCCTATATGTTACTAAAATGAATGTAATGAATAGTTCTAAAAATTGAAATTAATTATATATTATAATAACTAATATTTTATTAAATTGTATAAAATATCTAAAATTACTTATGTCAGAAAAGATAAAATTATATAGTTTATAATATCATCCATTGTACATTTATGTGTATTTAATTCTATTTATATTAAAAATATTGACCCAAAATGTGTAAAAATACATGTCTTCAGGGTAATAGTGGATGAGATTAACAAGGGATTTAAAAACTAATAAGAGAAAAAATTTGATAAAATATTGTGAAATTTCTATATGAAGAGAGTATTTAAATAAATAATCAGTAAATATTATAATAAAATCACTTCTTATCGATTTTGGATGAATAATTCTTTTATATTAATTTAATATTATGAGAAATTCTAATAGTTCCCTCCCCTCTCTTATTAATGTGAAAGTCATCTTCCATTTATTAAAAACTCCAAAACCCATTTGGGTCATAAATATATACCCAAATCCCTTCGTAAAAACCCTACCCATATTTTGATCCCATATTTATTGTATAAAACCAACCTTATTAGATATATGTTTTTTAGAAGTGCAGGTTTTCTGAAACATAATCCTCAATTTTAATCTAGAATTTCATTTTTATTAATTCTTCTACCACATTATAATATATCTTAAACATTATTATATATCCAAAAATATATATTTCATATATATAGATGTTTTTATTTTCATTTAATAACCTATAGAAATATCATATTCCATTAAATGAGAAACAAAATCATCATTTGTGTGTACAACATTCAACAACCTCATGAACCCATGTAATTAATTTTCTAGCAATATCTCTCATGGATTATTTATAGTTATTGAAAAAAAAGATTTATATGTGATATTCAAGGAATATTTGAAATTATTGAAATATTATATATCAATTATCTTAAAACATATCCATTCATTATTAAATGATAATTTTGTTCATGAAATATGTGGAGTACCCCCTCCACAAAGCGATATGTTTCTTTTATCATCACCTCATCACATGGATGATATATATAAATTAATTTATATAAATATATATATATATGATATAATTATCATTATATAATGATTATATAATACATACATTATTTCCAAAATGATCCTTCAAAAATAAAAATCATAATTATGCATACTTACCGTCGACCGCCTCCATGATTTTAACATAGTTCATTTTTTGAACTGTATACTTTGGTGTGATTTAATATTATTAATGATGTATGAAAATTATAATTCATATATTATTATTATTATGGATATGATGGAATAAATTATTCTTAGACCAAAACCAACCTTCCAAAGTCATTTTGTACATTTGCACAAAATATCATCAAAACATCTAACAGAAATGTCAACAAATAAATAACTATATAAGAAATGGTAATAAATAAAATAAATGCAAAAGTGAAAATGTAAAATATTCCCATGATATTAAATAATTAACATAAATTTATTATATAATGAAGATATAAAATGTATTTGATGATTCTGACTAAATGTATGATAACATATTTTAAAAATGATTTAATGTGTTCCACTTTTAACTCATTTAACTAAAGTCAAAACTTATTTATTATTTTTAACATAAATGGGATGAATGTAAATCAAAACCTTAATGATTCCTCAATGACTCAAATATTTCATTATAATTTTCCATTGTTCTTTTCAATGAAAAATGTATCATTATTATGCGTATAATTTTTAGATTTAAAGAATAGTTTTTAAAAGAAACCGGTATTTTCATATACAGATGTGTTTCTCAAATGGGTTTACTATTATTTTTTCCATTGTTTAGTAAAGAGAATGTGAAAGAATTTTTTTTTTCTATTGTACATAAGAATTATATATGAAGCATGTGGTCCTGAAATATATTATATTATTTTTTTTATCCCAATAATAGCTCATGGGTGATATTTATAAGGAAATTATGATGGGTATTATCATTGTGTGTCGAGTGAGCCTGATATAGCTTATATAATTGTGCTCCCCAAAAGAATAGTAATTCATATTTTAATTTAATTTGTGTTGCGAGGTTTGAAAGAGGATGTTAAAGAATCATTTCTACTAAGGATTTAATTGATCTCTGATAATTTTTTACATAAGTTTAAAATATGTTATTAATGTGATTCTATAAGTTTCCCAAAGGGTTTTACTTGGTTTTATCAGTATTAATGGTTTACTTTGAGAGAGAAAGTGTCTATGTTTTTCATAGGAAATGAATTTATTTTATTTATAAATATTTCACAAAGGTAAAGATATACATATCACAATTTTTAAATAATTTCACAAGACTAACTAATTTTTTATTTCCCTTGGTGACAATTTTTTCTCATCTTACAATTTATTTAAAAAATAATATGTTTTTAATGATGTGTATGATTAATTAAGAGATCATGTTTTATTTCAAGAATATTTTATATGAAAATAAATCAATAGTTATTTTTAGTTTTTTATATTATAAAAAAATTGGTATTGAATTGTATTTTCCACATGAACATTCTATGTTTATTATATATTAGTTTGGACATAATTCTTTCAAATGATAAAAATAAAAAATAATTAGCAAATAAAGAAAATTCTTATCTAGAATCACTATAATATGTATTATTTATCATTAGTTCCATATTGTTGGTATCAATGTGGTGTTTAGATAACATTGTTAATCCGGATGATTTCATGTGAGGATTTCATAGGAGTTATAGATTTCTTTATATGGATTACTGTATAATGTTTATTATATATTCAATTTATTAGAAACCACATTATTTGGTATTATGTTATCTATTTTGATGATATTAATGATTTTTGACTGATTTTATTTTTATGAATATTAATGATAGGTATAAAAGAATTGATGGTCATTATAAAATGCAATTTATAATGGTATTTTCATCATAGGTAAAATATTCATTTTAGTTTGAAATAATTCATTTCATCACTCAATGGTTTTACATTAAATAAATTAGGATTATTTTTTGACTTGGACAGAATGAGGTCATTACCAAACGCCTTATCCCTTAAAAAATGATTTTTTCATCACTAGTATTTGTAAATCATAGTAAAATAACATGGAAAACATCTTATGGTTTCAACTAACATTAAATAAAGTGTTTGATATATCTAATACCCCTTCATTTCTCTAAAATTTCTTTGGACCACAGTGTCTCTTTTATCATATTTCAAAATATCAATTTATAAATCCCATTTTTAATGGTATATACCATTGATTATTTTGGTATTTAATTCGTAGAGGTTATGAATCAATACTATAATAGAATGTGATTTTCTGCATAAGGAATAAAGACCTTGATGTTTGTATTTAAGGTAAGGATTGTTTTTTATATTCTAAGTATGAAAAATGATAGAGAGAATATTAAAAACTATAATTGAAATATATCATATATTTGGTTCAGAAAAATAAATTATTAAATAATTGGATCAATAATCATTGATAATAGAATATGGATTCGTTTATTTTTAGAGTTTTTGAAATTTGAATATATTAGAATTTTTTCAATATTATGATAATCATGAAAGACCGAATGATTATTCTATAGTACATCTCATGGAATCATGTGCGAAATAGAATCAATACCATTGAAATATAACATATTGAGAATGTGTTAATGATTGGTTCAATTTATTTAATTTGGATGGTTGTTTTCTTGTATATGTATCCATTGAGCATAACATATGAAAATTTTCATTTGAGGAAGAATTACGTTAGTTTTGGTAAAAATAGGTTTATATGAATCGGGGGGATTCATGATTAACATAATATTTTATAATTAGATAATTATATATTTTTATAATCTAAGAACATATGAATATTCATATAGATAACCATGGTATTATAAATAGATTAGGTGACTAAGTGATTAATGTTATTTAGGAAGAAAATAAATATATTAGTGAGAAAATTATATCATTAAGGTAAATATAATTTTATTGTATTTTATTTGTGGATTAATGATTGAGTTTTTGATTTTTCGTAATTTGTAATTTTATTTAGGAATTTTGATGGTTCATGTTATTTTTGGAAAATATTAACATATCTATGTGATTATATGATTAGGTTATATAATTGTTTTAAGGAGAAATTAAGATCAATTGATGTTATTTACAAATAAAGGAAAAAAATTTCATTGAAGAATATGGGATCAAATATATCTACATTTTTTTTCAAGATTAGATAGGAATAATTTGATGAAATTTAGGTATTGTTATTTATTGAATGATTAATTTAAATAATTGTTTTTTATTGCTGATACTTTAGTGATTACTAGTGTATTTCTTCATATGATGGTTCATTCATTTTTGTAATATCGTACCATGTGGTAACCATTTTTGTTTGGACTAATCATTAATGAAGAAATGGTGTAAATATTTATATGTTTATTAAATAATTTTATCCATTTGAAGTTGGATTTAGTTCTTTGGGAATGAAAAACACTTCTTTAATACCAATAGTTTGGAAAAAGAGATGTGGCGTTGGTAGAAACTTATTAATGTATGATATTGTACAAGTTATATAAGTAAATTTATATATGATTTTTTATCTGATAAACTAATTATTAATCTCTAGGAGAATGATCAGGAAATAAAAATGTAATCCATTTATTTTGATACAGAAAGATCAATTCACTTTTAAGAAACCATCGATTTAAAATTTTTTATTGTTAATATTATAATGATAATGTTATATATCAGTATCTATCAGTACATGGGAATTATTTTTTGCTTCCATATTCATTTCATTAGTTATCATCTATTTTTTCATACTTGGAAACCTACTTATATTTTTTTTAGAGATAAACATCATATTTATATTTTCCCCCTCTTCGTGTAGATGATTTATTAAAACTAGTATAAGATGAAGGATTTCAAAAAAAATTAATTTTCAAAAGAGAATACCATAGTTTTAGGTTCTAAGATAAAAATGTGAGGAGATATTTTCATAATAGGGATAATAAAATATTCTATATTTTTAAAATAAATACTATGTTTGATATAGTAAAAGATTCCCAACATCGATGTTAAATGGACATTGAATAATTATTACTGAAATGTGACTAAAAAACAAAACCACTATTTTGGGTGAAATTAATAGTAGATTCAAATTATGATATATATATAATCTTCACACTCATTTATTATTTATTTATTAATTAAATGTAAATAAGAACCCACTATTTATAGTTTTTTTATTTTTCAAATACATGGTTTTATCAAAAATTGGTTCTCTTTATTTATTTGAATGAAAATTATAAATAATTTTCTGAAATTATATATATATATTTTGGTAAAATGAATTTCATTTGGATTTCCTTAATTCCTTATTATCATAGGATAAATTGTTAATTGTTTTATTGAATGTTTAATTGTTCAATTAATAGTAAAAAATATAGCTTTTAAAATGAAAGATGAATTTACTTTTAACGTTTTTATGAAGTAAAATTATATTTTAGATTAGTTTTATAGTTTCATTTGTTTTTTATATAAACGAAATTTAATTATGTTTTTAGAATTTAAATTTATTAATAAATTTATTATAAACACATTTTTACATTAAACGTAAATTTTTCATTAAATATTTTTTCAATTTAATATTAAATTATATTGATCCACTTGTGTGAATTTAATCACGATAAATTTAATCCATATTTTTAATCAATATATCAATATTTAGTATATATATCTGTTTTATTTTTAGATAAAATGAATAATAACCATAGTATGTTTTGTTACCATGGTAAAAGGATAAATTGGTTAATTATGGTAAAAAATAAATTGATAAGGAATAGTAAATGACCATAAATAGTTCAAAAATTTAACTAGACAAATTCATTGATTCTTTACAAATATAGTAATCTTTTATATTGACTTTTCCCATTTACATGTTATTGTATCATTTTGAAAAATCTATTTAAATAAAAAAATACACTCTCGTTTTAATAAGAATAATATTTTTAAATAGTTAATAATAAAAGAATATAATTGGACAAAAATACTTATTTGGGGGATAAAATAGCTATATTTATAATGATAATTTATTATAAAATCTTATTTAATAAATAAAAACCATAAATATTTATACAATTCAATAAGATTAATTAATAAATTTATGAAATAATAAAATAAATGATATAAAAAAATTAAAAATGAAAAAAATTTGGCATTATTATTTTGATGAAAAAAATTTCTATTCGAAATGGTCACGTTAGGGATATAATAATTTTTTTAATTCAACTTTTTTCCTTGTTGTTATTAAAATCAATGTAATGAAATTTTCTAGAATTTTACATTAATGATATATGAAAATAATTAATAATTCATTAAATGATATAGAATTTTAAAAAATAAAATATTCATAAAATATATTTGGATATATTATATAATATCAACTGTGTAAATTTATTAGATTCCTTTCAGTTTATTGAAATAATAATTAGCATCAACTTGTTAAAATACGGATGATTATGGTAAGTGTGAAATAGGTTATCAAGGAATTAATTAAAAAATATAAGTTTAAAGATGAGGCCAAAATATGTATAATTTTTTCTAGATTAGTATATATCCAGACATACTCATTATAAATCCAAAATAAATAATTTTTTTCAATTTTTTATTAAAAATTAATCTATATTAATTAACTATTTTGTTAAATTCAAACTGTTCCCCTCTCCTATATTATGAAATGAAATCTCTTATTCTTTTTGTATCTGTGTAAAAAACCATTTAATTAGAAAATATATTCCATAATTATTTATAAAAGATCCACCATACAATCTAGAGGCCTTATTTAAGGAGTTATAATAACCATATATGTATTAATGTATTAAGAAAATGGGGTTTTCTAAAGATGAGGTATCATTTTAAATTCAATGTTTCTGTCAAATTTAATCTACCACCTCCTTAAAATATTACATAACCTTTAATCTATAGTAAAACCTATATTATACATATACATAGTTTTTTTATAATAATAAAACAATCTATTTCCACACCTTTTTCCCAAAAACATTAGAGACAAAACAATTTTATATGTTTAAAGTAGACTACTACATCACTAATAAATGTAATTTATTTTCTAAATAATTATTTAATTATAAGTGAAATAGTATTAAATAATATAAAATGTATAATAAAACTAAAAACATCACATAATAATGTAAAAACATAAAATAATTTTATTATTTATAATGATTATGATAGAAAATCATGATTCAGACTAAAGGGTAGAGAATTCCTTTAAAACCACCTATTTTATATTCACCATTTAATACTTTTAACAATGTAGAAATGGATTGTATTTTTAGATATATAGGACTTGAAAACAATACACCTTTGTCATGAATCCCAAATTATTTTATGTTCACAATATATGTTTCTATTATTATTTTCATTTTAATTCGATTCTTTAATAAGGTGCAATTTTTATATTTTTAAATGTTTTTTTCAAATAAAATGATATTTTAATTAGAAATTTTTCTTATGTGGGTGTAAATATAGTTATTTAATGGTTTTGGATGAAAAGAAACAAGAATAGGTTTTTTATTTGGTAGAGGAGAGTTATATGTAAATATTGGAGTTCAACATAACTTATATTATCGGTTGATCCCCACTATAGCTCACTAGTGAGCCATATAAATCATTTAATTAGGGTACACTTGGATAGTGAAGGGTACGCCCAATATGAACAATATGGTGGGTTTTCCATGATAGAGATGCCATGAATTTGGTAATTGGCCTTTTATTTTGCGGTATTAATGTGTTATTTAATCAAGGTGTTGTCCTAGGTATTTAAATCCAATCCAAGTTTTTCTAGAATATGTTTAAAATAGATTATGAATGTGATTAACAATGTTTCCAAACGCTATTTCATTTGAAATCAATGTATTTAATGGTTTTATAGGAATATTTTTTTGGGTATTCATGTGAAAAGGGATTTATTTCATTTTACCAATGACCATTTATGTAAAGCTAAAAATATCATTGTTTTAATGTTTTTGACTAGAATAATTGAGTTTTAGGTCCCTTTCAATTCTTCATGTGCCAATATGATATTATTAAAAAAAATTATTATGTTTTTTAGGATTTTTAAGAACAATGAATAAATCATGTTGATTGTTATGAATATTTTTCATTAAAATAATTTTAATTTCAAAGAATTTATATTTAAAAATGATAGATAACAATTAGAAGTGTACATTTTATATATATATAGGTTTGTTATGTATTAGTTTGGACCAAATTCTATAAAACAATAATCATAAAAAATATATTCGAAAAAGGTCATTATACTCTTATATCACTTGAAATTTTAGTTATTATTTTCATCTCTTTACAATGAATTTAAAATTTTATTTCCTTAGGTCCATAATTTAAACCTTTTCCATTATATTTTTTGGAATAAAATAAAATTAATTTGGTTGAAAATAAGTTAAAAAAATAAAAAAGGATAAATGGGATAAATGAAGTGGTGAAAGGCCTATCATGTTTATATTATATTTATTATTTAGTGTATGTGGCGTTTCATGAACAACGGATACCTGTACTCAATTATTAAAAAATTCTATTGTTTTAGACATGTGAAAACATTTTCTCCCATTATATTTTGGAGAAATATTTATATGAACTCCATTATCCTAGCATATTAAAGGGGTCTCTCACCACCCCTATAAGGCTAGTCACAAATATTGGTTTCCCATTAAAACCCTAAATAAATTCCTTCTTGTATAATCCTCACTCAATTCCATAAAATTGTGTACTTAATATTATTGCCTATGTACACCACTAAAAAGTAGTGCGCCATGTGAAATCACATTTTCTCAATAAGATTACAAAATGTATTACATTATTTATTATTTTAATTATCACATTTTCTAAACAAAACTAAATTTTTCATATATAATGAAAAAATTTTATATATAAATTTATTTTTTTATATGGATACAATTAATAAAAACCTACCATATGTTACATTAATAATAAAATAATAGGTAATATATTCTCTTGTGAATACTACCACCTCCAAAGTGTCAATAATACAGATTTTTAAGTAGATTATTTATTATTTTTTAATATATATTAAAATATGATTCATAATCATTAAAATATATAAATATTTTTATTATTATTCTCTAATATTAATATTATTCGAAATTAAACAACAATAAAAGCATAATAATCATTAGTTATGGTATGTTTATGTTTTGGTCAGTCTAACGAATGATTTAAAATTTATATAGAATAATATTTTGGATTTCTATAAGAAATTTATTACTATAAATTTTGGATATATATAGGTAATTAATGATTTTATTAAGTTTCAGGAATGGTAACTTTTAAATTAAACTCATTACATAATATACCAAAATTGGATTATGAGAAAACAATATTTCATACTCATTGTGATAGATGATAACAAGAAATATGATTAAATGAAACATTAGAATTATAAATATTTCAAAATAATCAAACACATACACATTTATGATTAGAAAATTATAATAATTGGGAGAGTAATGATGAAAACATATCATAATTACTAACATATTCCAAAAAAACAAGATAAATTGTACATAATATCAAATATTAATAAAAATTTAATAATATTTCATTTAAAATTATTATAAATGGTGTTGGAAAATTTTTATTGATATGAATATGGTTCAATAATATGTTTTTATGACTATTAATTTTCGTATAATTTATATTCTACCACTGTAGTGGATGTTATGAATAATGGTAAGGGGTTATTTGTGTCATTTTAAATTCTTTGAGAAATGCTTCTCATTTCATGTCATATAAATTTATGTGGTTTGTAAAATGATTTTATTAAAATATAAATCATGAATTATATTTTATTCACTTTTTTAAAGTTCAATTTTATGAGAATAATTAAATGTGGTTTTCATTATATTATTACTCACACTACATGGGTATTGTTACTAATTATATTTACAAATGATTATTTTTTAAAATATAATCCATCTGGGGTATATTTATTATTTTTTTAATCCCATAAAAATTTTAATTGGTTATTAATGGGTTATATATGATCTCCCAAAATTATACTTCAAATTAATTCAAATATTACCCATTGTGTTTCTTTTATGTGAACATCACCTCATCTATTCTTTTTGGTTGGTAAACTCCCACATACAATACCATATTCAATGATGTTATTGGAATTTCAGAATATAGGACTGAATAATAGATTAATCTATTTTTTACATTATCTATCATTACATTTTTTTAAAAAATTAATGTTTTCCATACGGGTCATTTTCATCAATGTTTGAGGATAATTGTTTTAAATATTTTTATTATGAACAATAACTTATTACTATTGATCTATTTGAATGAAACATATTATATATATATTATTTAGATTATAAATTATATTTTAATCATTTATGTTTTATAAAATAATTCAATTTTTTGTGAAAATATTTTTTAACGGTTAAGATTTTATTTGTTTCTAATGTATTTTTTTCTATCTCCCAAAAAATGTTTTTCACCCACATCAACATATTTTTAATTTCTTTATACTTGATCATAGAAATTCATAAAATGATAACATCCTCTATATTTTCTCAAAATTTTTTATCAAATGTACTTTAATATAAGTGGATTGATCAATGACCTCCATTAATATGCATAACCATCAATAGAGAACTATAAAAAAACATTCCAATTATTTGTTAATATTAATAAGATATTATTCATTTCAATTATTTAAGGGTGTTCACCTCGATTCTATATGAAAATTAATTAGAGAAATTGTTGACCAAACCATATTACAATTAACTAAACTGTGTAAATACTTTATGCATCATAAATTGGTATCTACCTAGTGTGTTATTCAATATCATTGGTTACCAATTTTTATTATATGGGTCTATCATTATTATTAATGATTATATGAATTTTCCCTGGTATCATTACATTTGAAATGAATATGAAGCCCCTTTTCTTTTACAATAGATTATGTATGTTGTGTTGGACGATTGTTTTCATTAATCACACATATTAATGGATTATTGATGGGTGAGGACCTATATCACCATACAATACATTATATTAGGTATCATATCAAATGGGATTGTGTATGTTTATGTGAACATGATATAAGATTATTTTTTCGAAATAAATTTTTTTTGAAAGTGATGCTGTAAGATTTTTTCACACTTTTATAGTGTGTATTATAAGTGGGAAACAATGATCACTATTCTATTTTGTAAAAATAATATAGATTATATAATTTTATGTCTAATTAGAAATCTTGATCCATGAAAATTTATTCATATGATTTTGTGTTAACATGATATGAGTATATTATATTAGAGGATATTCATTAAATATGTTTATTACATAATTCTTTATCATGATACATTTCAATGTGATGGAATATTTTTTATATTCCTATGACTATTCCACTTATCTCATGCAAGGTCTCTTACACCCTTTTATATTTTTTTATATTCTTCTAGTTGAGATTAAATGATATTATATAATAATTTATGGAAATATATTACCCTACCAAAAGCATTAAATAAGATATTTTTTACAAGTCATGATTCTGATATTTTTATTATCATACCATTGAAGACATATTGATAGGTTTCCCCTTACAAAAAATTTTATATCTCCCTATCAATTATTTCCCATAACATGTTAAATATTTATAGAACAATATTTACAATTTTTATGTATAAATTTATAAAGGGATAGGTTCAATACATAAATTGAAGTATTTATATAGAGAAAAATCATCTTATTGATGAAAAGGGAATTGTATATAATCCTAAAATTCACTTAGCCTCAAAATATTTGGAGTATATGATTATTGTGCAGTTAATTTTAAAAATATTCAATTCATTGTTTTTTTAGTCATGGACATATAATATTGTATCAATGTATGCATTTATAAAATGACTTTTCAACACTAGATGTTGGAGTACTGGTTTAGTTTCCTATAGTAGAGGCCAAAACATCCAAGTGATATAAAATAGGTATCTATATGGGACACTTTATTATAGTATAAAAATAAACAAATTTCTAATAAGTTGTATAAAAACAAAAAAATGTATGAAAATATTAAATTGAAATATATAATAAATGTGTAACACCATAAAAATCAATTGTGAGAACCTTGTATTCGATAGTGTGTATGAAACACGACACGAAGCATGTATGAGAATAAAAAATACTCATACATTATAATAAATTTACTATTTAAAATAAGTTATATATTTTTCAATTAATGATATAATGAGGTAGAGGGTGTTACGCCGAGAGCGACCATCTTTGATGGATAACATTACACGCAAGGTCGAGTTTTATCAAACAAGAATATATTATTTAAATGTTATTATATAATATAATAAGATATAAACTAACCTTTATTAATAGTATTAACTAGATTATAAATATTTTTGGTTTATATAAATATATAATAAAATCATTGGTTACCAATTAGTGAGAAATGAAAATAATAACCAATTGGATATAAAAAGAAATATATTTATTTTATTCTTCCAAAAAAGATTTATCTAATTAATCATAATTAATTAAAATTACTGAATGAATATAAAAAAATATGTGTTATATAATATATAAAATATTTTTTATATTCATCCAATAGGTTCTACATCCATATAATAAAATAAACATCGAATATACACATAAAAAAAATATTTTCAAAAAGGAAATTATACCACCTTTTATTGGAGAACCCATTTTGAATATTTATTTTGACACTTTAATTTATTTAATAAGTAAAAATAAACATAATAGTAGAAACAGAGTCAAATTAATTATGTTATTGTGATCTTTTTATATTTTTTTCTAAAATATTTCATTTATTAAAGAATAGTTAAGAATACGGAATTTTAGTTCAAAACCGCTCTTTCATCTAATTTATTTATAAGAATAAATTACATTTTTAATTGATTTTAAATTTCAATTATATATTATATTTATAAATTAGTAAACTTTAGGGAATGGGAATAAATTTCACTTTTAAATTGGTAATAAAAACATTGGAAATGTTTAGATATGTTTTACCTTAAAATCCTCCATTGTTGCCCCACCTGTGGGATTAAATTTATATCAATTTTTGACACTTTCATGATTATAATTTGTAATAATGTTTTCAATATTTCTAATTAGAATATGTTATAATATTTAATAATAGAAACCTTCTTTTTGACCAAAAATATTCGTGAATGTGATTAATATTAATTATAACGATTAAAGTTAAATTAAGATTAATAAGGGACTAAACCTTAACCTTATGGCCAAAAAACATATAAAATTGTTCAAAATCTATAGGATATCCATATTTAAACCCTATACTAACTTATTTTAAAATTTATACATTATTCGATTGAATTTCAACATATAAAATGAGGGAATAACTCCTTTTTCAAAATAATACAATAGTGATACTCCTCCACTATAATAGGCCACCACATCTGCCCATTACTAACACCTACAAAACTAAAAGGATCATAAAATATCATCACAAAAAGATTCAAATAACCCACACAAAACTTGATTCCTCTCTTTGGGCATAATTCTTTCTAAGAAATCCATTTGGTTTAAACCAAAAATAGTTACCTGATTTTTGAGGTAGCACTTTCCAATAATCTCATTTTTGTAATTTACTTTTACACTACTTAAAATATACATATTCAATGTTCACATAAAAACAATATTATCTTCAATACACTTATATTTTTGTATATTAATGGTTAATCCTACAATTACACACAGTTCCAACTAATGGGTAATACACTTACTATTTCAGTGTTCGACGAACTATTGCCTCAGGAAACGATGATTGTTCATTTTCCCATTACTGTATATCACGGTGGCCATTAATATGAAAAAAATTTATATATTTGATTTATTTAATATTTATTATATCATTAATATTTTTTAATACTTTTACAACATACATCTTTATACTATCCACTTTGTGTAAAAATGATAACATCGTTTGCGGAAGCGTGGACTACGGCCCCCTCCAAGTAATGTGATTCTTTCACACTATATGTTGATCATATAAAAGATTTTTTAAATTATAAATATGTGAAATAAAAACCGTTATATGTTATTATTTACATAATTACCTTTCTAGGAATATAATATACTTCATTTTCCAGACTATACTTTCAACAACTTAAAAAATGATAATGTCATTCGTCGATTTGTGGACTATCGCCTCCTTGACATGATGAGATTTATTTTGAAACACATGAGTTATATATATAAGTATATATTATTAAATAACATGTAACATAAGAAATAATTATAATTATGGAAACATAAAATATTTCTTATCTTTATTCCATAATGATCATTGAAAAAGGACAATGTTACTCATGTGTACGTATGTCCCACCATCGGCATGATTGTAATATTGATTCAGTTTTCATATTTAGATTTAATGATTAGATATAAAAGAATAATTTACATATAAATATTATTATTATGTAATTATTTTTATTATTTATATGTTATATAATGAATCTTTTTACCATAGTTAACAACGAAAATATGTTTTTGAACCATATACCGAATATGGTTAAAAACACATATGTAAAAATAATTATTTAAGTAGTAATAAAATAAATGGTATTAAGTGAAATAAGACTAATGAAAAAATAGGAAAAATTTGATGAATTCAGTATAAAATTAATATATGTTTATTATACATCATCTTAAAGGATGTTCAACTGAAATGAAACTCAAGGTAAGGGATTTTTATCTCACTTTTTTTACAAATATGAGATAAATGTCATTTTCACTACTTAAATGATTTATGTAGTGTATATACTACCAATTTTTATATTATATCATTAATTAATTTATCTTAATGGTATTTAAAACTTCTATTTATTATAATTCTTTCTTGAGGTCTATGATTTAAAATGTGTCAAAGTTGTATGGGAGACTTTGGAAAGTATAAATATTATTTTCCTCAATAATAGATATGATAATATTTTAATGGTATTTCCATTTAAGGAAATTTTATAAAAATTGTTCAATAAAGACTTTCTCTTTATATAATCTAGTTATTCCTCACAATTCTCATCTTTTAGTACCATTTTTTCCACACAATGGTAGAAAAAATGTTTTAGATAATGTTTTTAAGAAAACCAGACTATATTTCACTATTTTTTGAACATTTTGATGGTCGAGCCCTCCTTATTAAAAGAAAACATTGAAATCATATTTTGATAAATGGGTAAAGAAGGATCCCATTATAAGAACCTTGTAAAAATGATAATAAGAAACACATATAATGGAGAATGGACTATAACATCCAAAAAGAGACATGAAACACGATAATAAAAGGAAGAGGTTTCATCACCACTATCCATAAAATGTGGTCATGGAATTAGTTAAGGATAAAAATCACCCCTTCCATGAAGTTATAGCTTGCTGTAAGAAAAATGAGGCACAATATCCTTCCAAAAATATGAAGTGAAGGAATAAACAATAAAATAAAACACACATATCTTTAAATTGGAGCCCCACCCAACGAATCAAGTTAGATAATTATATCTAGTCAAACTATTGTAATGAAAATGAAGAAAAAATACACTATGAAAAAACAATTCTGAGTTCCCATCCATCCAAAATAATATCATATGGTTGCTAATGAGTGTCAACACACTCATCCCTCTTGCGGGCCTACCCACCCAACAGTACATGAAAAAATTAGTACTCCACAAAATGCAATCAAATTACATCCAAAACACATATTTTCCCTAAACCTTGATCTATAACCCATCCCAATGTGAAAAAGGCATTCAAAGAAAACACCATACTTTATTTATCACATTAGTTGGAGAACCATTTTTCATCAAAAAAATGTGTTTAATTAAAAATTTTTCAAATTATTTTAAATGACTTGGTAAAGACATTTACACCCTTTTATATTTTACCAAACTTTTCAAAAGAATCTTCTTGTCACCTTCCCTATAATGAATATTTCAAACCATTTTACCTTGGAAATAGAATTTTATTTTATCTCATATGAAAATTACCTATTTACTAATCATCATTTCTTTGAATATTCATTTTATTGTCTAAAATGTTAATTTTTAATGAAAATGTTTTCAAAAGTGGTTTTCAGAGAAATGGGTTTTCAAAAAGTTTTACAAAAAATGATATTTCACTAAATAATTATTTTTAAATATATTACATTTTTATATTCATCAACAAAAAATCCCTTTATTTTTACATCATTTGGGATTTATTTTATTTATATCATCCTTATT
Organism: Viscum album; assembly: GCA_963277665.1. Classification (NCBI taxonomy): domain Eukaryota; kingdom Viridiplantae; phylum Streptophyta; class Magnoliopsida; order Santalales; family Viscaceae; genus Viscum; species Viscum album. Next base: position 603,579,524 of record OY728128.1, read on the forward strand.
TATCCACTGGATGGTTAATTATGATTTGGCTAGGGATAATTTTTATATTCACTACCTTGAACCATTTTTCATTCCCCTTGAAATATTAAATATTCTATGATTATTGAATAATGAATTTTCTCCAAATTTTCCATTAAATTTATCACGGATATTACTGCAGTCTAAGACATATAAAATTTTACATATGATGTCTATATTGACATTTATAATATTATTTTAGAAAATATGTATAATTATCAATAAATTATTCAATGCAAATATTTGATAGGGCATATTTTTTATTTTGATCATTCTATATGGGGAACATTTTGTACTGGAAATGATGGGTGGAGACTCGAATAGATATATCTCCTAGATACATCAATAGGTTCTCATAAGACAAAAAAATTTCTCAAAATAAATCTATTTATATTCATAGTACAAAACCATCCTATTAATGATATTGTAGGTATAAGCTATCATGTGCCTTATACATCACATCCATTAAGAAATCATTGAACTCATATTACTTCCAATTATTATTTATCCCAGATTTTTTTCATTAACAAATCTATAGACACATTTCTTTTTCAGTTCATTGATTAAATGGAATGTGCTATCCTTTATTACCTTTCCATATTTATTTATCTTTACCTAGTTATTTTAATTTCATGTGATACTATTTGTTTAAAGTTCATATTGTTTATGCACTTTAATCTCAATTTATTTCTTACATTCTTGGGGATTTATGTTTCTTACCATGACATGATAATTATTATCATTAATTCATTATAATATAAATTATTGTTTTACCTTACAGATATTTTAATATCACCATTATTATGTTCCTTTCCCCATAAATCCAAGAAGCATACTATGAATGATATGTAGGGAATTACATGATGGAATAAATTTATCCTCAATATTATTTATTAAATAATAGTAATAAAAATGTTGTAATTCTTAATTCTTGTCTCATATATGTATTTGGTTAACCAAGAATACTAAACACTCGGCCCTTAGAGATATGATACTATGTAACCATGTAAATGTAATTCAAATCAGACACTAACACCATGATATCTAGGGTTAGGTGACTACAATTGGTATAATATGAAGTTTAGTATCATCCTTGGGAACTAGATTTTGGAAAACATAGGGTAGAGAACATAACCCTAGGGTAGAAATTAAGGATTAGTATATAAGAATATCATATACATTTATTAAGGAAGATTTTAAGTGGGTGTTACATGAAATTCATACATGTCCCGATAATACATGTGGATATCGTTCTGGAACATATGTTTGTAGGATTAATAACTTCGACAAGGAGTTCTGAGCCTTACTCATGGGAAACTAGAACATGACAATTGCACTTGGTTTCACCCTCCCTGGGGATTTTCATAGGATAATCCATGTTTTCTTTATAAACCATTTTGATGATTTTGAATAGATAATGAAAATGAATATTCTAGGTTAAAAATAAGGTTTTTTAGATTTAAAAAAGTGTTCATAATTTAAAAACCCTAGAGTTGATATTATATATATAAATTAGACTAATCGAGGACAAACGTTAAAATAAAATGCATGAAGAATTTATGTATTGAGGTTTTATTGATACCAGTAGTTAAATGGATATTTAGTTATTAACATTATTTCAAGGATTCCCATAATATTTTTCAGAAATTATATTAACATTATTTTAGAAAATGAAAACCTATATGATGGGTGAAAAGAAATGAAATTTTGAATGCCGTGAGTCTTGAACCCATGACCAAAGGACAATTATGGTTTATGCCAACAAATCACCTACATAATGTCATGGGTAATTTTTTTTAATTTATATAATTAAAAAATTTGAGGAAAAATGTTAATGATGAACTAGTAGTATCAATTTTGATGATTAGAGATAAATCTATTAACCATATTGTTTTTAGAATATACTTTGAGAGAAATAATTATACTTTTCACTCTTTTATAGTATATATGATCTATTAGAAGTATATTTTATTTACTTAGTAAAAAATTCATTATTGGTAATTAAATTATTTGAGTAAAGTATGGAATTAGAATTTGATCGAAGCACAACAAAAAGTGAGTATAGTTCACATAAAATTTAATCCTATAAATTAACATTATATCCTTATATTCAATGGTACTAAAGGAATTACCCAACATTTGTAAAATCAAATTGAAATTAAATTTTTTCCTAATACATTAATTTCTATCGAAATGATAGTCTTCTAAATCATCAATTATTTATGGATTTAAGGCCATAATATTTCTACTAAGAATTCAGTTGTTTGTGATGGATGACCTCAGTCACTTCCTACAAATATTTACTCTTTTCCTCTATGTACATATTTTCACTTGTCTCTAATGTTCTTTTAATAATAGAATTATTTATATATAATTCCATGTCTCCCTAGTACATTGTATTCAACATTTTTGAGCGGATTTTTTATGAACCCTTATCACGATGTATGATTTCAAAAATATAAATATCAATCAAAATGTCACGAAGACCGAGCTCAAATTATGTGAATGCAATTTAATTAAGGTTAGAGAATGTAACACATCCAAACCATAATGTAAGAACCTTTTATTTGATAGTGTACAAGACATAAAACACCAATAATGTAAGGGAACATAATATCTAGATGTTTTATAATATAATTATTATTTAAAATATATTATATATATTTTAACACATGAACCACCATGTTAGAATTTGTTACATGCATGAAATATATTCTTTGGTGGCTTGCGTCATATGCATGCCTCAGTTTTAAAAAACAGTAATATATTAACAATATATTATTATTTAATATAATCAGATATTAACTAGATTATATAAATAGTATTAATTGAAATATGAAAAATTAAGGTTTATAAAAATATATAATGAATTAATGGGTTACCAATTAATGAGATATGAAAATAAGAAGAAACTAGATATTAAATATAATGTAATTATTTTTATGCTTCTAAATGAGTTATATCTTAATAAATATAATTAATTAGAATTATTTTAGAATTTTTAATATATATAGGTTATATATTAAGTAAAATATTTTTTATATTCATCTATTAGAATTCATATACCTACGATAAGAACAAATTATATCTTACACATAAAAACTGTATTTTTATAAATGAAATTTTACCATATTTTTATGGAGAACCCATTTTAAATATATGTTTTGACACATTATTTGATTTAATATTTAAAAATAAACTTAATATTTGAAACGAACATCATAATTAGGATATAGTTGATTTTTTTATCTTTTTCTAAAACATTTCATTTTTAATGGACAGTTAAAAATACTAAATTTTATTTGAAAATTTATTTTTCATCATATGTATTTTTAAGGATAATAGTATTTTTAATTGATTTAAAAGTTCAAATAGATAATATTTTTACCAAATAATCCGAATTATGTAATTTTATTCCATTTCACATTGGAAATGACTATAAAAAATTAAAAACATTCAGATATTATTACTTTAAAGACACATGTTATCGGTCAGCCTGTATAATTAAATTTAAATCAATTTATTCCACTTATGTGAATATAATTTGGAAAAATGAATCCAGTATTTGGGGTAATAATAATTTATAATTTATAATTTATAAAAAAAATTGACCAAAAATATTAGTGAAAGTGATTATAATTAAATACAATGACTAAGGTTAAATTATGATTAATAAGGGATTAATCCTTATCATTAAGGCCTTAAAAGTCATTTTAAATATTTAAAAAGATATTATATAGAATTATTTAGACCCCATATAATTTGGGATCGAAATTGTACTATTTATCGATCCAATTGATAGATGAAAAAGGTGGTAATATTTCAATTTTCAATCTTTTACAAGATTCTGACTCCTCCTCAACAATAAAAGGATACAACATATCCTCATTACATATACCTCTAAAAACACATAGGTTAACACAATATCATCCCAAATTAATTCCGAAAATCCCTCCACATGACCTTGAAGCCTCTATTTGTGAATAAAGTCTTCTATGGAATACCTTTTTTATAAACAGAATAGAAATAATAGATTTTTAAGGAAACACTTTCCAATAATCTATTCTATTTGATTTAATTTTCAACATCCTAAAAAATATTCTTAAATGATAATATAAAAAAATAATAATATTAAATATAATTATATAATTTATAATTAGTTATTAGAACAAAACTTGCACATAGCTCCATTTAATGGGTAATAAAGGTATTGTTTCTGTGTTTGATGAACTACTGCAACACGAAATGATGATTACTCATTTTTTCTTTCATCATCTCCCATAGTTTACATTATAATGGAAAATATAATTTTATATGGTATATATTATATTCATTATATATTTAATCTTATGTAACTATTTTGTAACACATGTCTTTATACTATACATTTTTTACAAAAAAAATAACATCATTGGTGTAAGTGTGGATACCTTCACCACAAAGTGACATGATTAATTAACAGTATACATGGATTATATAAAGGACATTTTTAATTAAAAATTTGTGGCATGAAACCCCAAAATATTATATTGATGATATAATTACCTTTTTGTAAATATAATACATATCATTTTCTTTATTACCCATTCACATTGTTAAAAAGTGATAACATCGTCCGTGGATGTGTGGACTACCGCCACCATGACCTGATGTGTTTCCTTTTACATCACAAGAATTATATATATATGTATATATGAATAAATATCATATAATTTATGATCTAATGATCTTTATATAAGGATATATCATACTTTGCTTCTTTACAAAAGGTTCATAAAAAATTAGATTGTAACTTATGCATATGTACGACCTACCATCACTATGATTGTACTATCAATTCATTTTTCATAACCATATTTAATGATTAGTTATAAAATACTAATTTATGTATATATATTATAATTCAATAATTAAAATTATTCTATTGATGTTATATAACGATCCCCTTGACCATAGTTAACCCAATAGAGTTTTTTTTGACACATTAACCGAATTTGGTCAAAACACACAATGCAAACAATATTGTTTATGTAGTAATACACAAAATAGTAATAATTTAAATAAAATTAAATATAAACATGAAAATGGATTTGAAAAAATTATAAAATTTACATAATTTTATTATACAGGAAGTCAATGTGAATTCACACCAAAGCAGACTCACAGTAAGGGTTCTTTATCACACTTTTTTACTAATAAGAGATAAATGTCATGTTCACCACTTACTTCTTTTGTGTGGAGTATCTATATGACCTTTTTATTTTATATCATGATTTTTTATATACATGGTATTTGAAACTTCCTTTTAATATTATTCTTTAATTATTTTTAGGACTTAAAATGTTTCGAAGTGGTATGGGACACTTAGGAATGTTTAAATATTATTTTCTATTCCATAAATGTAATGATCTTTCAATGGTATTTAAATTCAAAGAAATTATATGACCATTTTTCTATAAAAAATTTCATTTTCTACCCTCGAGTTATTCACAACCATTTTCATTTATTTGTACCATTTCTCAACTCATTGGTACATAAGAGGTTTTATAAAATGATTTTATGAAAACCCTAATTAATTTTTCACTTTATTTAGATAACATATTTTCTTATACAAAACATGTTTCATTAAATTATTTTCAAAATTATTTTTCTTATATTTATTTGGTAAATTCATTTTAACCATTATTGTCTTTTATAAATATTTTCACTGGAATTTGTCTATACCTTTCAAAAATACATTTTTCAAACCATTTTACCATACAAAGGGAATGTTTTTTACCTCATACAATAAGTAATGATTTACAAGCCATCATTTATTTGAAGCTTCATCTGCATGTATAAAATGTTCATTTTAAATAATATGTTTTCAAAACTGATTTTCAAAGAAAAGGATTTCCAAAATTATTTAAAAAAAGTATACATTCTTCAAGAATAGTTTTACAAGATATTTCTTTTTCCTATTCATAAATAACAAAAAAGAATATTATTTTTTCACCAATTGGGATTTTTTGTATTGATATCATCTGTATTCTTCTTTGAGATGGGTTATTATTGATATGAACAAGGATAGTATTCTCATTCACTTCGTTGAATCATTTGTTACTCCCCTTTAAATATTAAATCTTCTATGATAATTGGATATTAAATTTCCCATAATTATCCATTTTAATTATAATGGATATACGTATTTCCAAAATGTATACCATTATATATATAATTCTTACTTCTAATGTTATTTGATTATTTGTTGAAATGATGATATTTATATATGATTTATTCAATATAGATATTTGATAAGGTATATTATTAATTTTGATTATTCTATAAGATGAATTATTTGGATTGGTAGTTATGGTTGGTTAATAGAAATTATATAGGTCCTTGATGCATTGATAGGTTCTCAATAGAAAAATATGTTCAGAATATTAAATGGGTTTCTATCTATTGATAGAAACCATCATTCAAAAGGTCTTGATTGTATAAGATTTTATGTGACTAATACATGAGTTCCATTAAATAATAATTTACCTCATATTATTTCCATTTATTATTCATCCATGAGATTTGGCATAATCATATCTATGGATACATTCTATTTTGAGTTCAATGATTATATGGAACGTGTTTTGGTTTCTTACCTTACCATATTTATTTTTTTCTATCTAGTTATTTGAATGGAATGTGATTCTAGTTATTAAATTTCAATATTGTTTATGCACTACCAACTCAATTTATTTATTACATGTCCATGAGTTAAATTATTTATTATTTCATAATTATTATTATCATTAATTCATTATTTCTTCTACTATATGTTTCTGTTACTGACAATTTGAGCTCACCATTAAATTTTTTCTTTCACCAGGAATCCAAGAAGCATAATATAAATGATATGTAGGGATTTACTAGATGTAATAAATATATAAAAGATGTTATTTATTTAGAAAGAGAAAAAAATATGTTGTAATTAGTGTATTATAGTATCATGTGTGTATATAGATTGACAATACAACTATACACTTAATCCTTCAGGATTTGATTCCCTATAATCATGATAATGTAATTGATATTAGACATTGGATCTAGGATATCCTGGGTTGGGTTAATACAGAATGGTTCACAATCAAGTACATTTCAAATAATAAATGAGAATAAATTCACCGGTTTCCAGCCTATCAATCATTCCTATAAGGATGAATCATCAGCCTCCATGAAAGTATGATTGAAACTCAATCTAACCAAGTTTATCAATACATTGTAATTTTCATGGGTAGAGTGAGACATCCCAATCTCAATTATTTCTCATAATACCAATATGATTATTTACATTACATGATCAGTGAATCTCCATATGAATGTGTATTTTGGCTAACATCTAAGTTATAAAGAATATATTAAAGTGACTATACCCTATATAAAAAATTATAAATCAACTTTTAAAAATTTGAAATCAATAAAAAAAATTCAATAAAATTAATTATGAATACTAAACATAAAAAATAAAAATAAGAAACCTTCTCAAGAAATCAAGGTCTTCACGCTAAAATTCATGATCAATGTTATACTGTTAAATAAATAAGGACATAAACCAATGAAAAAACTCCAAAACACAGAGTCTTGAACCATATGCAATTTTTTATCTCTATACTAGAATCCCATATAGAAAAGAAACCAATCATGTAAAATTATTCCTTCCCATTTCTAATTCTACATCCATAAGGACACCCTAGGTACCAAATGGAGGCCAAATCTATTTGTTCATAAAACTGAGTATGCTAAAACCCACTCTATTTAAAAAAACTATATTTAATAAATATATAAAATTTCCTTATGATTATTTACAACATTAATTCATAAAATAATAATGTAAATCAATTAAACTCATCAACCCTTCATCTCTATGTATACACATTGGGTTAGTTGACCCTACTTTTCCAGTATTCCAAATACCTTTTTCCAAAATAATATTTTTTATGTTTTTTAGATCAAGAATAAAAAATGTGAATTTTCTTATCAAGGATGAATTATCCAAAACATGTCAGGTAACCAACTATCTCAACCATATACATAATGTAAGAGTGAAAAAAATTTACTTGATGATATTTCCCATGATATGGATTTGTACATCTCTCTAGTACACTATACCATAATAAGGGTGAATGTAACCATTCCCTACAACAATAAATTTTAACTCCCATTCTATAAGTTTCATATGTGTTACCATGGAGAAAGAGCATAAAAAGGGAATCAAAATCACATGACGTAGTGTTATTTTGTGAAGTGCATTGTGTTGCATTTGTTGTCAATGAGGCATGAAGTTGTCTTGGAATGAATGGATGTCAAGGAGTCAAGATGTGAATGTCAAAGGTTGTGATGGTGTTGGTGATGAAGAGAGAATGACCATAGTACCAAAATGCATGTCACTTAGGAGATTCACTAAGTGACTTAGGAGATGATGGTTTGAAACATTCTCCAAATATCTGACGATTGTGGAGCTGTTCTTTAAAGTTCCAAGAACTTGTATCAACTGGATACAAAGTCACAACATTGATTGACGACCATGCATTGTCTTCACAATGCATGAGGAGTTGAAGAGTTCCATCCACAACTACTAAGTGGATGATGTGCACTAATGAAGTCCATGTACTAACTCTTAGTGCATGTGAATTGGAAGTGATCCAACTTGATCTGTAATTGGATCAATGAAGAACATTGAAGAATTCTTTGATTCAGGAGTTCGGTTGAAGATTATGAAGGAACCTTTTGAATTCAGTATCCTAAGTGAAGATCATGGGAGGAGGATTAAAGAATTCTTAAGAAGTAGAGAAGGAAAGAAATGGCTTAAGGGAGAAGTGGCATTTGGCTTATACTCATGGGTTACTTTGTTTTTGACAAAGTATTTGTACTTGCCTTTGCCAAAAAAAAATAGGCCAGCCAAGGCACCTTGGGGGGTTCAACCCCAAGGCATGGGCGCTAGGGCACCACGCCCGGGGGAACCCCGTGGGGCGAGCCAGGGCGGCAGGGCGCACCCAAGGACACCGCAAGGGCGCCAGAGGCACGCCCGGAGGAGCGCAGGGAGCATAGTGGGCGCTTGAAGCGCGCCCGCAGGAGGCAGAGTGGGCGCAGAGCGCGCCCGCAGAAAGAACCCGGTGCGGGGCGGCACCGGGAGGGGGGAAGTTCAACTGAGCGCTTTCCCCCAGCGCTTATTTGATAAGCCGCGAGAAAACCGGCCGCGGCATCGATGTGGGACGCGGATTTTTCCCGCGGAAGGAATCCCGGCCGTCCGACTCATCGCGCGGCTGATCACAGCCGCTCATCGCATCCCGCGCGAGATCTCCTGATCCAGGTCGTCCGAGGAGTTTTGATCACCGCATCCAACGGTGCTGAGTCCATCTTCTACCTCGAGCTCGAGCCGAAGCCTCCCGCGAGCAGCCGCTGAACCAGGCGCCTTCCCGACGACAGTTTTGAAGATCCCGGCCACCATTTTCGAAGACGAAAGCTCCTTGAGGATCTTCTGAGCCTACTGATCACATTCATGCAATAAAAAAGGCATGCATGCAACTAGTGGAGGATCTCGAGCAAGGCCGAAGCAACCGGAGGTGCGAGGCCATTCGGTGTTCGTGCTTTGCATGCATGAGCCAAAACAGAGGCCGTGCATGCGTTATAAATCGCATGCACGAGGAGGAATAAAAATGAAAGAGCCCGCGGTGAAACAGAGAGTAAAAGCAAGATTCGTAAAGATTTTTAAAGAACCGAAATCTTCGGTGATTCAAGATTTATTGCACGCGGATAATCTGAGGCATCTCTGCCTATAAAAGGAGAGGCCGAGACCTCTGAGGAGTTTGCTGATATGCTGATGTTTTGAAGTCCCGTGAGAGCCTCTGTGCCTCACGAAGTTTGGAGCTCCGCGCAACCCACTTGCGCGACGAAGCAGCCCGAAGCCACCCTTGGCTTCGTGAGTTCCTTTTGCGCACTCCTTGCGCGAAAGAAGAGAAAGGGGAACCCCTGCGCGCCTTCCCTTTGCGCGGCAGGAAGATCCAAGTGCACCCTTGCACTTGCGCGCCCACGGCCGAGGTCCTTTGTACCTTGTGCTCTTGCACCCCTGCGCGCTGGCCACAGCCTTGCACCTTGTGCGGCTGTTGAAGAAGGAAGAAGCCCGAGGGTATTGCACCCTTGCACACTTGAGCCTGCGTGGCATTTGAAGACAGGAAGAGGGCCACACCCCCTGGCACCTTGCGCGGCTCTTACCTTGTGCACTCAAGCCTTGTGTGGCTGTTGAAGACAAGTGGAGGCCGAGACCCCTCTTGCTTGTGTGCCAAGTGAAAGAAGAACCCGAGGGCCTTTGTGCCTTGTGTGCTAGGTGAACAACAGAAGGCCGTAGCCTTTGGGTGGATGTGCAAAATTGGAGAACACCCTACGGGCAGTAGGTGTGTAAAGCAAGAAGAGCCGAGGCATGCCCTTGTGTATGTGCCAAATCAAAGACCACACTTTGTGTGTGTGTGAGAGGTGAAGAAGGAAGGCCAAGGCCTTAGTGCCTTTGTGTGCAAATTGAACAACTGAAGGTCGTAGCTTTTTGATTATGCACACTTGAAGTTTAAAAGAGAAAAACAAAGTGTGTGTGCAAAGTGGAAGAGTACAAGAAGTGTGAAGGCCAAGTTTCAAGTGTGTGCAAAATGAAACAAGTGTGTGCAAAGAGACAAGTTGGCCGAACCTAGTGTGTGCACTAAAAGTGTGTTCACACTTAGAAGAAGAAATAAGTGAAAGACCCACACTAAAGAAGAACACACTCTAAGTGTGTAAACAAATTGGACAAAGTGTGTGCAAGAAGAAGTGAAGGCCAAGTCATGTGTGTGCAACAAGTGAAGACCACAACTCAACCTATGTTGTGTGGGTGTGCAAATTAAAAGGAGTGGCCGAACCTTAGTGTGTGTGCAAACCAAAGTGTGTACACACTAAGAAGAAGAGAAGACATCCACACTAGTGTATAACACACATTTATGTGTGTAATCAAAAGAGAATAAAGTGTGTGTTGTTCAAGAAGGTGTGTGTGCTAAAAGTATTTACACCCATTGTGGGTTTATCACACCAAGGAGAAAAAGGGGAGTGCATGCATGCATGCATGCACGTGCACACGTGAACAGTGCTAAATCAGTGGTGTGCATCTGAGGAGTCCAAGACTTGAAGATCTTGAAGATTTGCCATGCACTCAGTGCATGATGTTGAAGTGAACTGAGACTGAGCCAGACTGAAGTTAAAGAAATTGGTTGTCTGAGTTTTCAGTAGATTGAGAAGACCCTGATCATCACAAGTGATCAGAGGTACAGAGCAAGGCCAGCAGCCTTTATCCCAGGCTGCTGAAGATACTTGAAGAAGATTAAAGTGAAGAAGAGCTACTCGTGTGACTCGAGGAGCCAGGAGAAGACCCTGTGGGACTCAGGGAGAAGAAGTCTTCAGTGGGATTCTGGAGCAGGCCAGTGGGACTCTGGGAACACTGTGGGACGCAGTATAAAGACCCTCCTGTGGGACTCAGGAGAGATACAGTGGGACTCTGTATCGACCATTGTAATACTAACCGATTATAATGGAAGAATCCATGCTTGGAAAGCATGGCAAGGATGTAGGCCTTTGGTGCCGAACCTTGTAAATCCTTGTGTCCTGTGCCTTTTCATTACTGCATTATCCGGGAAAGGTTGAGAGATACAAGAAGAGTGGATCGAGGCTTTAACCAGCCATAGAGGTTTAATTGATTAAGAATCAATTAGTAAAAAGTTTTAAAGGATCACTGATTCACCCCCTCCCCCTCTCAGTGATTCACACTGATCTGGGCACTTCATTTTGAATAGTATTGAAAATTATTTATTTGAAGGACACAAAACTCTATTTTGATTTATTTATTAGAGACAATTTGAAAATACAAAATCATATCCAATAATGTTCAATGTATTATAATTTATTAAACATTATATATGAGTGATCATATTCCATATTTTAGGATTTATTAAAAGTATAAATTATGAATTTTTAAATTCCATTATGAAAATTTACCAATTACCACAGTAATTGTAACAATTTTATTCAAATATTAATTATTCTAAATTTCCATTTTCAAGGCAATGTATCCATATTAATTCATTTTATCATGACAACGTAAATTAAAATATTTAAAGCCAATTGATTATTTATCAATCCAATTTCCATAATCCCACATTAATCTAATTCAAAATTTAATCCATTCAAACAAATTGTTCATATATCAGGGTCTAGATTCATACAATCGAGGTTGAAATATTTTTTCAAGGGATAGAGCTCCTCTCATATGGTTTTAATTATTGATCTCAACTCCAATAAAACTAACAGGATCTAAGGGAGTTTTAAGAATATGGATTTCGAAAATTTATAGGGTCACTAATTATGATAGTTTTTCAAATAATTGACTGATATGATACAACAAACTATAGGGTAAAAACAGACATTATGTAGTTATTGCCGAACACTCATCTAATTAATGGAAATGAATATATACCATGATGGAGGATGGTTTCAATGTGAAACACAACTATCCCTTATTAATTGATAAATATATACTCAATAAAGGTTGGAAGAATGTGTATCATAGGAGAAGACATGATAAATTTATCATATTCTATAAAAAATAACAATTTCATTTTTTCCTGAACAAATAATTGATCAAGAAATCCAGGAGAGGGTTTTGGGAAACAAAAAATCTCTATTATAACAAAACAATCATAAATCTCAAGTTATGGTTAAATTGGGTGAATGTATGTTTTTAAACATGGTTTTTGGTATGAAAAATAAGTTCTTTCCCCTTAATAATTCAAACTAGTCCAATGCTACCTGGTGTATGGTGGCTACAACCGATGAGCTGATGGGGTCCTCCAATATTATTGTATGGAGAGGAACCCTATTGGATAGCTTGTGGTCTCATGTAAGAGACCAAACGATTCTAGTTCCCACTAACAACTTAGTTGGTCTCAATGATTTTATAAAGGGAATCCGATGGGATAACTATTATTCTTGTCTAACACCTCTGTTTTCTTCATGTAATGTATTTAAAAATATATATTAATATTTTTGAGACTGTACATTTAGATGGAACGTGATTCTGAGTCCCCATGCTCCCGAAATTCATTTTTGAAAAATATTAAATATATTAAAATAATTGGAATGTAGTTTTCGTGGAAAATTGTTTTCCTACCATACAGTGTATCTAATAAAATATATAAGGCCTTTATTGTGTTCAGAGAATGGGTTTTATCCTGGTCATGACATAATAATGTAAATCATTAGATGTTCAAGTTTAGCACATTCCAAGTTAGATTAAAAAGTACAAAAAATAATATATTTTTTTAACTAAAAAATATCCATGGATTTATCGATTTTTATAAATATTATTCTATAGAAATTCATAGTGTGATCCAAACAACCATATAGTCTGAGATATGGTTTTGTAGGATCATTCATGGATTAACAAAAATCAAGTCATGGATCATCTATCGGTTTATACCGTAATTTAATGGCCTCATAAAAGTGATGATGATTTATTCTTCCCCATATATTAATCAAAATTCACATATGATGTTTTTTATATAAATTTATCATAGTCTCATATTTCATATGATAGAAAGTAAATAAACTAATTAATTTTATTTGGGTTGAGAATGTTGCACGTATGGGTTATATATTATCTAGGATTAGTGATTTTTATATGTTATTTTTTACCTATTTCTTTTTTGTTCTAACATTTCTGATTAAACGTTAAAATGAACATTTGATAAGTTATATTAATTATGTTTTTGTTTTTTCTTTTCATACATTGTTCTCAGCTTGTTCACAAAAGAAAATACTATTGGTGTGTTAGTTGATGAATTCACAAAATATCATTACTGTCCAACAATTATTATGTTCAACAAATCAATACCATGAGTAAAAATGAAATTTATGATGCAATTATGGGGTATGATGATGAAGTAAGATCAATCTATTCCAATTTTGGGATGATAATTGTTGGTTTGTGAAGTGCATTAGTGGTGTAGAGTGACAACGATAGTACCCAATTATGTCAAGGGACTGGATTATTTGGAGAAATCGATTTCATGGTTTGGCTGGTTTAGATCATCCATCTCCAGGGGGTTAAATGGTACAAATCAGTGAGATTTGGGAGAGGAGAGGTACATTCATGATGATTCACCAGTTTTGGAAAATTTCATATATATAATGCACATAATTTTGGGAATACAGAATGTTTGGGATGCTGGATGTGGTGGTAGGGTTTCCATTAAAAAGGCATGTGACACATTTCATGAAATGTGTGAACCAACCTTGTATCTCATTATGAACCATATGCATACCAAGTCAAGAACACATCCATGATCATGTAGATGAACCTGGGAATCACTTTGTGTAGACAAACATGGACATGGGAATGGGCTGTGACATAAGGGTTGACCCGGTACCAAAGAGATACCCCATCTACATATAGTACAAAATGTTTATTTTTCAAAATATTTCTTTTAGCCATTGTTCACCTCACACTAGAAATTTTTTTCGGGTGTGTCCCCCTGAAACATTCTCTAAGGCTTTACTATAGAATAATTTCCTATATAGAGGATGTTGATTCACACTATTGAACTAAATTATATGATATTTTTATGTAAATCTCTCCATGAGTCTTGGAGTGAGATCCTCTTTCATTTGGAGTCTTAAGTGTGGTTATTAGAATCATCGTACATGACACTTAATGGGTGACAATCCCATAAATAGTGGGATAATATATATTTGGTTATTTTCATACCCCAGGGAGTATGTTTTGATCTCCATCTGTGTATCACACTTTTTTGACTTCCAGCACAAACACCTTATGGAGAGACATGAAAACAATGATATATTGGAAAAATTACATGAGTTCTACCTCACTCATGGAGTGTGATCTCCAAAACGAGTAATATATATGCCATGTTCAAGTAGGAATCCTAGGTTGTCTATATGGTTTGTACCTTACAAAAGAATAGATGTATACTATGAATATATCATGATTTTCCTATTATATATGTTGTTGAAATATTCCTATGATTATATTAATGTTATTTTTTATTCTTTTTTACTTAGTGATTTTGGGGTGTCCTACTGTGTATTGTAATAATCACCCATGAATGGGATCTGTCTATATGTGTAATGTCTTATGCAGATTAATGACTATTATTCGAGATTCTATTTGGATTAGGAGAATACAGATATTACATTTAGGAAATAATAGATGTGGTTTATACTAGGAGTCACATTTGATTTTATTCCACAACTTAATTCAAGGTTGGACCTCTTGAGTGTTTTGGTGGTATTGTATTCAGTCCTTATATCATTCAATTATTTTTTAATACTCTGTTTGTGGGATTTAACTGTGTTCATGAATTTAGTATCTATTTCATTTTATATTTCATAATTATATGTTCTTCGAGATATTTCTCTGAGTAGAGGTACCTTATGATAAGTAAAAACATGTATTTGTTAAACATTATCCCCATTTGTCACTTGCCATTGTCCAATTAGAAGTGGGTATAGTCTAGTCAAAGTCATCTTCTTGTTTTCCAGGAAGGCCTTGTTGGAAAATGACATGAAATCGTGGTTTTAGATCCAGGTTATATCCTAGGATCAGAGTATTTGATTTTGGTCGAGTAGTTATAATTTTTGGGTTATATGAAAATAGTGTTAACAACTTCAAGTTTAGCTGTTAGGTTTGTGACCCTAGTCATGGTGTGGTGGTTGACACATCTATTCACCAGGACTTTGACTCCTTATATATTTTCATAGAATATGTATGAATTTTTTTTATATTTTAAAATTATTACATGAATAATATTGGAATGGGTTTTAGTTCCCATTACATTCTTTTTCCATATCCCCAGATATAATAATTGAATGTGGTATATGTTGTCAATTTTTGGATACCTATAAGATATTTCCTAACCAGGATTAAATAGATATATCATGAAGATTTTAATCATAGAGATTAGGCTTTACTAAAAAGACTTATTTAAGAGTTTTTTCCTCTAGGTGGTGTAGCGGCCTTACCATCACTTTTCGAGATTAAAAATGGTAACAACAGTACCTAATGGTTTTTTACAAAGGATGAGAACACATCAAGAGTTTTGCTGATAGTGACCCATCATGTTTCAAGGGGATCATGACCCCTATGTAGTTTAGGACTAGCTTGAGGAGGTTAAATGTGTCTTTCATATCATCAGGACATGTGTAGAAAAAAATAGTGGTCCTAGAATCATGAAATCTCCATTTATCTATGGGATGATAAAAAGGATTATTTATCTATTGATATTATTATAAAACTCATCCATGTATAGAATTCATGTGACATTTCATAAAGTTGTCTCCTCTAGCTTTGTTGGTGGATATTCACATCTAGGAGAGTCTACACCTTCAGTCAGGCACTAAGACCATGGATGAGTGTATATCAACGTTCAAAAACTTCTCTCAGCACTCAATGGACATGGTGCATGATCAGTTATGTCATGATCAGACCGTATAGAGAGTTATATGAAGCGACATACAAGAAATCATGATACCTCTTTTAAATACTACCTATTCTAGTGTTCTAAATTATTCTTTAGTAATCATGAGTATCCAATATAAGAAGATGCATATAGATAGTGTCATCAGATATAAAATAGAATCTATTACTTCAACCTCAGGTATCTGAAGACAGATGTAAGGACCTGGACATGAAAGGTTGTCAATAGGTGATCATAATGTAGAGGTTATATGATTCATGGAATAGAAAATGAATCAATTCATCATAGAGAGAGGTGGTTATTCTCGTATTATTATCACGGACATATATAATGATATTTCCAGGCCTCATGTGATGTTGATAGAGAGGCATTGAAAGGTTCACCTAGGAAGATGTAATGACCAGATATCGATGGTCCGTAGGGTTTTAGATATGGTAGTGGAGATGGGACTCTAGTTGGAGATGTAAAATTATTTTACATGTCACCAGCACCCCCCTCGGTAATCACTTTCTGGATCACAGATCATGTGGGTAGGGAAAAGGGTAGTTGTCAAGGGTTGAGGATTATGAACTAGAGGCTTCATAGATGATATAAGGAACATTCTTATTTTTCTCTACATTCAAGGTTGTATTGACATATATTGATGTCAGTCACTCTTTTCTTTCTATAACAATATTTAGAGACATAGTTTTTTTTGATCCATTGGCATGATCCCTTTTCATGGAGGATTTTATTGTATGTTACTCATGGATCACACTATTTTATTGATGAAGTCACTTGAATCATGTAGGATAGAGATTCTTTAGGGATTTATTTCTATCAGTGAATACGAAATATGATATCATACTATTTATGGACTAGTTATCTATAGTTCAAGGCATGATAGAATGTTTTTTTGAAAAATATATGGACATTCTATATTGATGGGATGAGTTTTTACATCTTAGATGAAAGGAAATCCCATGCAGGGTTGGATGGGATCAAGCCTATGTGGGTTAAGCTAATTACTCACCATCTCTCTATAATTGATCATTGTGTAATAGATCCTATGATCTTTCAGTTATCTATAGTAGTGGATGTTGGTGAGGATGTTTTACCTAAGTGTGTTCCAGTGTTACCATCCCACTGAAAGATAGACTTATGTAGGGATATAAATCCAATAAAATTCCCAATATTTGTTCCAGCCTATTAGATGGTTCTTTAATATAATCCTGATAAAAATGTCATCTTTGAATAATTTTTGAGTAATGGGTTTTTTCATACTCAGTTTCTCAAGTTTGGTAACCCTAGTTTGGTATTCCAATAATGTGTATGTGATATTGAGGTTGTTTGTGTATTACAAAAGCCTAAACCTATGACCATAATGAAAAATTATCCACTACTAATGATCACTAACATATTAGTTTATTTGAAAGGGGATTGATGGTTCTCAAATATTGTCATCATATTGGGCTATCCCCAACAACAACAATGGGGTGAGGATAGAAAAAAGAAGTGTTTATGATTTTTTATAGTCACTATGCGTACATGGTGATGTTTTTTGACATGAGGAAATCCAAATAAATTTTTATGGGACTCATGAACCAGATCATATAACATTTATCTTTTTATATTATGGTTGTTGTCATCGATGATATATTAGTGTACTCAATATCCAAATAGGATCAAGTGAATCACTTGATGATATTAATAGTCATACTCCTAGATAACAATATTTATTATAATCATTAAAAGTTATAGTTATAAATTATGGAGGTCTACCTTATAGGACTTGTTTTGTTAACAAATGACTTTGTAGTAGGTTGAAAAAAGGTCAATGGGGTGTAATATTTGGATCCATATATGTGCAATAAGGTTTTGAAAATCTTCCTTGGATGAAAAGGATATAATTAGATATTCGTACCCCCTTTCTCTAGGATATCATCTCCCTTAAAAACATTTATATTAAAGGGATATGATTTACTATTTATAGAGGTTCCCCATTACTTTTTAGGAGTCAATGATGAGATTGGAGTGTATTCCAATAATAATATTGCTTTAGGAGGGTGTTTAGTATGTAGTATTCTTCAATACATCATAGACTAGACATGGTTGAAATCTAATGCAATGTCAAGTGTTGATTGATTATGACTCACATAAAATGGGACAAGAGAATCAGAATTATGGAATCCAAGATCATGACATGGCAGAAGTAGTCTTCACACTAAATTTATCGTGAAAATAACATTTTATTGAGAGAATTATCAAATATTATAACAAAATGACTATAAAATATATCTTATCTCTTAATTATCAAAACATGAGATAGAGATGATGGATAGAGTTCCTCCAAGATAATAATTTAGGTATTATCTATAATTATATAAAAGAGAACATGGTATTAAATTCACATAGAAGGAGATGTTTTTCGCATCTACAATGAATGGGAACATAGTAGTTTTCCTCATTATAATTATCTTTTGTTGATTTTGATGATGTGATTTACCTCTAGTCGATAGTAGTTTCTGAACCTTTTATATAGTGAGATAGGGATCCATTGTATAGATACACTATCTATAAGACCCTATATGCCTTGTTATCCACTAGACAAGATCCTAATGAATTTTATGAAATTACAGGTCATGTCATCTATTTCAAAGTAAGGAAAATGTTACCAGTGATGTTTCAGGTGTAAATTCTAATTGAGCTTCATAAAACTCATTTGGAAATACATCAATATGAGGAGAATATTTACTAGGATGTATAATATTTTTTTTAGTTGAATATTTTGAAGATGATAGTTGTAGAGTATATATCTTGATGACTTCTATATTTGAAAGTGAAAGATGAGCCCCGGGTTCATGTGGGATTAGGTAATACCCTTAAGGATTTATATTGTATGTGTGATAAGTTATATATGGAATTGATGATTGGTATTACAAAAATATATATATGAAATAATACCGTATGTGTGATCATAGAATGACTTACCAAGTCATACGGCTTCCTAGAAATTTACTGTAGATTTTTTAGGATATATTTTGAATCTACCCCATAGACGATTTATTCAGTCACTATAGAGTTTTGAAGAAGAATGTATCTTACCATTATGTTCACATCACGTCCTTATTAGTGAAGGATTAGAAGAATCCTTTTGGGTACCATTTGCATTTGATTATGGATTTGAACAGCAAGAGTTATGGATATACTTATCATAAAATTTATGAATTGTATGAAAGGTTTTGGAATAAATGATAGACTATTGGGGTAGTTGGAAGGATCACCATCCCCTTGTAGAGTTTTATGTAGAACAAAAATTTTCATTCCACCATGGGTATGTAATCATTTGAGGCCTTCTATGAGAAATACAACAATTCACTACTCTTTTGGTTTGAACCAAACGATTCAACACTTATAGGACTAGAGTTGGTTCAATCCAATATAGACAACGTTAATATTAACCTGATCAATATAAGGACTAAACATAGACCCCAAAAGTCTTATATGGACTGATAGTGAATGCCCTTGGTGTTTGAGGAGGGAGAGAATTTATTCTAGTTCTTCTCAAATCAATGTGGGTTTCATATATTTTGTTAGAGGGAATTTAGTCCCTAATATTCATTACCCCATTTTAGATAAAATATAGAGTTAGAGAGGGGGTGTTCCACTTATTTTTTCCCACATTTAAATCATGTAAATTATGTCTTCAACATTCCACATATGAGGAGTAATGTGCATGAACCTCCACATGCTATCATCTGGGTTGAGATAAAAATCCTTGATGGATCTATTTATTCTATGTACACAATAAAAATTGAATATTAGCATAAAATATCTTTCATGGGAGAGTGATTCCATTAGTTCATGTATGATGGAAACGTGGGAATCATAAAAAGAGTACTAGGAGTGTGAAATTGAGATGTGTGTTCACTATAAAAAACTATTTTTAAAGTCATTTTATTTTCATTCTTAGAGATATAGAAATACATTTTCAATAAATAGAACACTTTTTTCCATGTAAATTCATGGAATATATCAAGTAATATTTTTCTAGACAATGCATTGTTACAACACTTGATTCGGTGTCCCGGTGATCCTGAAATTTATTTCTAAAATGTATTAAATATATTAATTTAAATCTTTAAGAGATTTCCTAAAATTTTTAAAGAGACTATATTGGGGAATTAGATTGTATATTCCAGACCACTATTCTATTAAGATCATTTTATTAACTTATGTGTGATGTAACCATGGGGAACATCATAATTTTGTTTTGAACATAATTGTGGGTGGATTGATAATTAAATGAAATAATTTATTTAATTTATTAAAATAATTTCCATGAAAAAAATATTATATTAAAATAAGAATATATGGACAAGTATTATGATGATCAACATAACCTTGGAGATCTAAAAAGTGAATTGGAAGATTTTTTTAGACAAATAACAAATTGATCAAGGTTCTTCGATCAGTGAGAAATAATATTCGATAATCTCCACAATGAAAACAATAGATATTAAATCCGTAATAGAAATTGTTCCCAAAAATGGTATCAATTTCTTTTAAATTGGGATTTCTACATGAATATTTCTCAAACAATGCGGTTGAATGATTCAACTTATGAATTTACATATAGATCAGGTGAACTGTAAGTACAAGGTAGATATTATCTAGGATTGTAGATTATTATTTTGGATTATTTGTATATCATTATTCATAATTATAATAGAAACGAATTGTGTTAAAAATGAACAATGTATGTGGTTCATTCCTCTTGTTTAAGGTTTTTTCTTTTCTTCCCTTATTCCTCACATGTTCATCATAGGAAATACCTTTTGACTGTGATTAATTGAATACCCAATAAATGATATTTCATGAATATTATTTACTGAAAATAATAAATACAATGGGTAATTATGTGCCTGAAATTATGATTATTGGTAATGTTGATGATGGATGAATGATAAATTCATATATAGAGATTTCTTTTTTAGGATTTCATTATGAGGTAGTGTCATAACAAGATAGCATTGTCTACTACTCATGTTATGTGACCAGATTTTGGCTACTGAGTGATATAATGATTTTGTGGGTCCATATTAATAATCTATGGAGTGTTCAGTGAAATAAATAATAGATTATAGAGGGAATTTTCTCAACCATTTTTAAGATCCTATGGCTCTGAAAAAATCCATATATACACAGCATTCCATACTATAATACATTCCATGTGGAATATTGACTATGGTGTTAGGGTGTACATGCATGTGATACTTATCACATTGTGTGTAAAACTTATCACATGATCTATGATGCAACCTAGAGACTCTACATGTACTATAGGCAACCCCTTCTAGGAACACAACCTTAGACTTGGCCAGACACATGGTCAAGTAAACTGGGATGGCTAGGAATAAACAAACACAGAGAGAAGTAGGGTCCATGGTACACAGGTTTACACGGTGTTAATGAGTAATATAATGAAACTATAATACATGTTGTGAGTTTTTAAAATATATATTGGAGATCTTATTCCATTAAAAATATATGTTTTTATATATTGAATTCCCATGAATCCATCTTTGTGGCCCAGATTTTGTTTATATACCATTATCATCCCTAGGTGGGGTTATCAAATTCATCTGGACCAAGGATATATGTGATTCAATCTCCTAAATAGTGGAAATTCACATTGGGTTTTTAGTATATCCCATTGAATATTTTGTGACCCCTTTATATGCATCACTCTCTTCATACATCTAGTGCATAGTCCTTCAGTTGAGACCAATTGATAATGAAATCTTGTAAATATTCCATCAGTGTTATATTACATGTGTAGTTCTTTCTCATGAATGTGTTTTATATGTATTGTTATGTATGAATCCGAGGTTTTCTATACAGTTTTGATAATACCTTGAGACTTTGTGGCAACTCTGAAAACATATTTTTTTCTTATAGTATGTGTTATTGACATATCCTTGTGATGATATGACTATTTTTTATGATTATAATTTTTGATTTCATGGTTTCCTACTAGGTATTGTTATACATACCCATGTATGGTATTTTCCTACTAGTTTCACTTCTTATGTAGATGATTTCTATCCGTCAAGGTTTAAATTGGGCTTGAAGCAGAGGGAGAATATATTGGGTATACACATACCATGGTTCATACTATGAGTAAATTTTGAATATACCCCCCTATTACTTCCATATTATATATACATATAGTTTTCAGTGGAATTGTATTATGCCCGTATCACATTCTAGTATTTTTTATACTCTTATTGTTGTATTTTGATGTGTGCTTTAATTTGGAATTAGCTGGGTTTTATGGTACAAAATTGTACGGTCTTGGATTTATGTGTGTGGGTATATGTAACACTGGATATTTCCACCAATTTGAGTTTCATTACAACTCAACATTGGACTCTAGCCTTTGGACAATTTGTGTCAGGATTGGGGTAGTCACAATTAGTTTATCACAAGTATGGATGACCCCTACAGG
Organism: Viscum album; assembly: GCA_963277665.1. NCBI lineage: Eukaryota > Viridiplantae > Streptophyta > Magnoliopsida > Santalales > Viscaceae > Viscum > Viscum album. Next base: position 603,602,573 of record OY728128.1, read on the forward strand.
TCAGATCATGACATATACATAGATTTGCATCTATCATGTAGTATTGTTCAATCTCCACAGCTTATCACCATCTCTAGCCTAGGGTATTGTATTCTTCCCATGTTAATGAACAACTATGAATCCTCAGATTCTTCTACTAACAATGATTTATTTCAAAAACAACCTGATTTACCAAAACTCAATTGGTTTCCTCAAATTACACGAATATGAATTAAAATTAACTAATATGGGATATTACAATATCCCTACAATATATCATCTCATCACTGAGATATTATATCATGCATCACTAGTAATTATATGTGAAAATGTAGTACACTATTAATATGTATCAACTTCCCTCTTCCAAGCCTATTTACAAACCCAAAAATTATGCCTCTTTTCTCAAACTACAGTTATAATATTCCATCAAATATTATTTTCACTGTAGTTCATTATACTAATCAGATGTTCCTCAATGTTCCCAACAACAATAATCTCAACATCGATTGCATCGATTATATTATAAAATTTATTATGATATCATTGAACATATGAAATTTGAAAATTAATTGGTATAAAACTATAGTGATGTAGGAGAGTGAATTGGAACAAAACTAGATGGAACCTCTCAAAAATGTCAAATGGCCTGATGAACTGGGGTTTTTGTTTTACCTATATCTATATATGTAATTTACTCATCCTAGGAGAAACCTAATGACCAAACTGAAACACTAGAGGTTATATTCATTAGCATGTATATAATTTTTTCATGACCGACATGGTCACCTACCACTTACTGTGTAACTAAACATACTCAAATTTTTCATTGATGAGACTAGGTTTGATGAGAGAGGATTCACTTGCCTCTAACTGTTATAATATATAATAAAAGTAACTTCTATACTTCACCTTCAATGGATCCAGTTGGATTGATACATTGAATATATTATTAAAAGGGAACAATTAGAGTTCCTAATTAATCTCCCAATAACCACTTATATTCATAAAATGGATCAAAATATACACTATAGGATCTAAATCATTCATTTAAATTAGCCATCATTTTGAAGATGGTTAGATGTGCTCAAAATATAATGTGATCCTATTTCAATTTGATGTACCTTATAGAACCATGATATAAAACAAGGATCCTGATAAAATATGGTACCCCTCTAATGGCTCCACCAATATATGTATCTTCAATAAATATATATTACACAGATCATTGATGTTGAATGTCTCTATGATAGGAAAGATGTGGGATATGATTTTTAGTTGATCTATGATCATCTATTTGGTATGATTTTTTATATGTCCCATGTTAAATCATTTCATGACTCATATAGTTACATCATCCCACCATAACTCGAGAGTTTTCCAAGGGTACATTAACTAAGATGTAATACGATGCTCTACCTTTACATTTATACATGTGAAAAAATCAAACCATATATCATGTTATATTCTTATTTATACTTTTCCACTAGTATTTCCCAAGGATATCATGATACATATTAGAAAACCTAGATGAAGAAGCTTTTTAGAATCATTTAGTTCCTTCCTCATCTCCTCACATAAAATAATAGGAACCAAGATATGACCATAGACAATTAGAACATATATTCTTATAAGAGACCAACCTGATAGAGGATCCTGCATATATATGTTTTCAGTCAAAGATAAAACATATAGATCTGATATATTTAATATGTTGTCTTGGTCTAGAAGCATAGAATCTAAATATTTCATTGTCCGAGTCTCTAGCCCCTGGACACCATAACATTATGAAAAATATCAACATTGAGTGATATCATCCACCATATATCATAAGATATATATAATCCCTCCAATATGAATTATTACATAAGTTGTTATCAGTATTGTTCCCCTTTCCATGAGTTTATTATATCTCGGATTAAGAAATAATGATATTCGACCCACCACCTCCACTAATGGTTCAAGTCCCACTACCAAAAGATGCAATTAAAGACCATGCTATTCAAGTACACCACAATACTCAATACTAAATTGTAAAACGTCTAGATTATTAAAGAATTTTAAAAATTTGTAACTGCATATTTTTACATTGATAATTTATCCCATGGAAGCTTCAACTATCTTGTGATTGAAGAAACAACTAAATATGTTTGCATAATAACTTCCTAAATATTGAACCCTAATGTGTCACTAAACATGATATACCCCATGCCAGAGTCAGGTAAAATGAGGATCAATGTTGAGGTAAAAATACCCCATAATTTCTAAAAATACTCCTCAACAAAATATGAACAAATTGAAATAACAAATTTCATAATGTGAATAGACATTTGTGCTACTAGATGAGAGACAAACTAGATGAAACACCGATAAATGGATACTATATTTTGAATATTTTGAATATTGATGACTTTCTTTTTCCATTTCCAATATAGAACATTATCAACAATCTCATAGTCTATTTAATCTAAAACTACTAATATTTAATGAAAAAATAAGAGTAATTTATTAATCTAATAATGAAAATCTAATAGCCTAATGTATAGTCAATTCTATCTCAGTGTACTCAATATGATATCATGACATATGGAATGACCATCATTTACCACAAAAAACACTAAGACATTTTAGATTAATACAAACAAAAAATAGATCTAGGTAATGATTTAGGGTCTTATTCATCAATTCAATGCAAATATCATATGTGTTTCTCATAACAAATGAATTCACTACAAACACATAAAATCTATTCCTTATAATAAATGAATGTTGGGGTTTCTCAGTTGGTCACAACATTAACTTATAGTACATTAACCTCAAATAAATCTTGTAGAAAATATATCAACAACTCAACATATTGGAGAGATATTCGATGCATGGAAGGGGTTCTTGGTTCATGAAAATGATATAGTTCATCCACCAATGATAGGTGTAATATCCTATCGGACTTGTAATTAAAAAATAATAGAAGAACCCCTCAGTGATGTAATAAAATGTATGAATCCAACACCTTATAGATCATCTAAATACAAAATAAAATATTGAATCTATGATGGTTACATCATTTATAGAGGTATAACAACAATTTTTAGTCCTTATAAGAACTCATGAGTGGATTTGATATCCCTCTCATGTTTTATGATTATGAGGTCTGGATAAATGAGATCATGAAAAAGGGAAACTACTAAATGAAAATTTCTTAGCTTTGACTCTCCATCATCTAGAAAAATAATTTGATATGTGTCCTGAGAAAATAAAACTAACATTTTATTGGTCCAATAACACCATCCTAAATTCCCCATTTATCATGGTGAATATAGATTCCCACTATTGGAGTTTGAAATGTGATTTTCCTAAAACAACATTTAATAAGAAATTGGTATAAAACAAGAAACATTATTATAATAATATAATAAAATCCAAAACATTCATGCACAAAATTCCCAAAAATGATAAACAGGAATATATAGAGAATAATCCTTGTAGCCTATGATATTCTCTGATCGCACACATAATGGTGTTTCGATGGTCACAAATATTTCCAAAATTTCTAGAACCAAACCCATTCTATTGGATTATATAGATGATATAAAATATAAAATTCCAATGTATCAAAAAAATATGGAATTTTAGATGATAAATAATCATTCCATTGATAATAAAATTCCCTCCATCAATATTTCTTGGAGTGGATAGAAGAGTATGTATATGAATTTCCCCTCAACACATGGGTTTAGTCTGAATCCATTATGAATATCCCTAATGTTTTTGTGGACACTACTATTTTTTTGGATTCATTTCCCCTACATAGGTTGTAAGACTAGTGTAATTTGAGATATATATCTTCTAAGGGGAATCTATGTCCATGCAAAATTCATGTGCTTTACCAAACACCCTACCAATGATTCATTAATAATTTATCCTATATAACATTCAGATATTTCCTATATAATCATATGTGTGAAAAACTACTATAGGGAATAGATATTGGAAGTCCATTTAGAATAAATACTAAATAGAAATTAATACCTCATGCCAAATCATGAGAATGTTTTCCACTCCCCAAGATAATTTTCCCACTACTTCCATGATCATAACTATCTTTGCATCACTTCATCCATGATTAGAAGAGTTCCCCAATAATCTTGCTAATAGATTATTCTTTCATATTTATCTGTCCATCAGTTTCTCATATCCTATGGAATATTTATTAATCTCATCATTGAAGTTTTTCAATTGGAATACGTTCACCTTTGATTTAATAAAATAATGAATCTCATATAAGAATCTTCTCTCACTCATTTTTAATATACTGTTAAAAATGTAGTAAAAAAAATTTGGTTAATATGAAATGCAGTTTATTCTATCACAATCATGATTCCTTTAATATGATGAATTAAATCCTCATCCATATCATCCATCTGGTATCTAGATAAAATTTACAGTGGAACATCACTTATATTTCCTTTTATCTCGGTTATTCTTGATGTGAATCTTTGTCAGCATTGTCTAAATGAGGCTTATAGGGCCTTAATACCGCACAAGGTATCTGATTATACCTTATGATTGTGTGCATTTTATCATTTTTTAATCATCTTGACTAACTCCATATAGAACAAAACTACCAAGGAGCTGTTAAACAAAGTTAATATAGATTGGTTCTATATGTGGAACTCTATTGTTAGGTCATACATCAAATGCATAGTGCTAGTTTTTTCATTATCCATGGATCACATGACATTCATGAACATATCAAAAAGTTGTTTTCCAATCATGTTTCATAGATCTATTAGAAGTTATGGGTCTCAAATTAGAAGGGTGTAATGAGTATCACTCTACTGGTGCTAAAAAAGATAATACTTTTTATTTTTCCCAAAAAGGGTCAAAATATTCCTCATATCACCTGATTAGTTAGAAAATAAAACTCATTAGTCCAAATAATTTGAAGAAAACCATTAAAACAATTTTACTCCAGTTATATATTGAAAATTGAATTAACATGTCATAAAACATTCATTTATTCATTTTTTCAGTTATTACAAGAGAATATATTTTACCATTAATATTGAAAGCTTGAACACATGTTGTATATATGATCCTAGAATGAATAATTCATGGAATAAAATTTTTCCTTTGTACCAATGATGATTCATGAATAATCACCATTAATATACATGACCATGAGTAATTCTTAGGAAATAGTAACATCCCACAATAAGATCATTGTGTAAGGATAAATAACATCGCAACTACTATAATAAAACATCACAAACTATTATTTCATCCCTTGGAAAACTGGGTTTCCCCTTCACATATGATAAACAATACTATACAAGAGCTCATTTTCAAGACCCAACACTTCATAATATCCTTTATATGTCCAAAAAATACAAAATTAATAGAAAATACTGACCTTTGGTTAAATATTATGATTTCTATGCATATTTATCCCTCACGAGATAGATAGAGGCAGTTATTTTACTTTTTGTATGCCTCCATGTATTCATGACGATTTAAAATAGTTATTAAGGTGTGAGGAATATAGTAGATATAATATACAATCTATAAAATCATATAAATCACAATAAAAAATGATAAATCCATTAATACATAAAACACATTCATATGAATGGTAAATTCCAAGAAAAAAAATCAAATATCAGTAATAAATAATACAATTCTATATGTTATGGAAATTTAAATGTTATTATAAGAATCACATAGGTAACTGACTAACAATATAATCCACAATAAATACTTCATAGATCATTCTTGAAGCTCTTTCCTAGTCCCATATCATTAATCCAATCTCATCGAGTAATGTAACCAATCAGGAATAGGGCCTCCTTCTATTTTCCATAGCCAAATCCATCAAGTCTATTCTAGAACCAATGTATAGACCAAATATATTATGAGTAAAACTCAGTATGTAGATACCCACGGTGTCTAAAATATATAAACATCAAAAATGTAACAGCCCGAGATTTTATGAAAAATATTCTTTTTAATTTCATTAATGTCTTGTGTTGTACGCTACACCAAAAGGAGCTTGCACAACACGCATCCTTGACTTGCCTTGCATTACACGCAATCGCGAACTTCCTCGATTGCGTGTGTAGTACGCAATAACGAGTTTCACTAAACAACAATATGCTGTTAAAATATTATTAAAACTAGCCGTTATGAATAGTAATAACCACTTTTTGAAATTTTGTAAATTTTATTTTTCAAAATGGAATTCATTTTTGGATTCGTAATATCGAAATTAGCATAGGGTGAAATTTTGGTACTTTTCGGATAACTTTAATATTCTGATGAATAGTGAAAATTATTAAATTTTAATTAAAAACAACTTTTTTAATCGAAATAATTAATAGTGATAAATTATTAATTTGAGTGGTTTTAAAGTATATTTAGAATATATTTTTACAATTTAATACAATGTTGTTCATTGAATGTAATTTCACATTTAAACCAGACATAAACAATTGTCAATCTTTTGATAGTTATTATCTCTTAAAAACACGTTATTTGTTTTGATGACGAGAATTAATTTTTAAATTAATTAATGAAACTGATATGTTTTGAATTTGGTAAAATAGACATCATTTTTGAGTTCATAATATCAAATATAGCTTAGGCCTAATTTTTGGTATTTTTCTAGAAACTTTCATTTTTTGATAAATAGTGAAACCACTAAGTGGTAGTTAAAAAAATGAATTTCTCATAAAACATAATTTTACCGCTTCTGTGGGTGGAATTTGAAAAATCCGAGAGACATGGTTATTGTCAGTAAGTAAAATGTGGTTCAATGAGATGAAAATAATTTTTGTTGAATAGTAACTTTTTACTTTTTTTAACCACGGTTAAAAGTAAATAGGGTAATTAAGGGTAAAAATGTTATTATTATTACACTAAAACTTTTCCTAATTCTATTGGATAAGTTTAATTCGACCACAAACAACCTTAGGAATAATATATGACCATTTAGGCCCACTTGGATTAGATTAGGACATTTATTATTAATTTATTTAAAGAAGGGTTAAAATAGTTAAAATCAAAGTGTAATATGTAAATAATTTTTAATATAGGGTTATACATAAGATAAATTACACTTTAAATATTCATTAGGAGTGTAAAAATATTTCCTACATAATCGTATTTTATTTGTAATTTTTAGACATTAAATAATTTAATTTATTTATGACACAAAGATGATGCAGTAATTATCTTATTAATGAAATATTGAAATAATTGATGTTATAAATACCCAAATAAATGTAATTTCAGACTTTTTATGAAATAAAATAATTTTCTAGGTTAATATGACATGTTATTATTGTTTTTATTTAATTTTTTAGAACTAATCATTCTGTTATAATTTTCACAAAAACCAATTACAAAATAGTGTCAAAATTGACATAAAATAGTTTTTAAAACAAATATTATATTATTAATTTTTATGTTATTCCTAAAAATCTAAGGATCGTCCAAATGACTTAGATAAGGTTATATATATTAATAATAAACAACTTGGGGTTCGTTTGGCTTCTTATAGTATGTTTATTAACCTTATAGTATAAGAACACAAGAAGACACGGTAAAAGTAAAATTATTTTACTAAATGTTAAATCTAAATGATAAGGTTAAAATAGGAACCAAAAATTGTCTAAATTATATTGGATGAGACGATTTCGACCCATCCCCACCTTATATTCGAAATGAATCAATTTGGAGCTATTTAAAACCGAATTTGACATTATAATAATATAATAGTTTCAGTTATTCCAAAGGTGTCCCTCTCCTCCCTTATAAAAGGGAACCTCCTCCCTCTCCTCCTCACAGAACATTGAGCCTTCAAGCTTGGCCAACCCATGCCAAATTCCCTTATCCACTTCTATAGAAACATCCTAGCGGTTCTGGTATTCCTCAAAGACCAATTTTAGTGCCCTAAAAGAAGATCTCAAAGAGGCACTTCAAAGAAGAGGTAATGTCTGTTACCGATTCATTAATCTTTATTTCTTCTTCCACTTCTTCTTCTTAGGTTGTTTCATTATAAAGTAATAACATCAGTATCACTTATATACTTATATGTTATTATAATTATGAAACAACCTTATTTCACCATCTAACCATCCTACGGAAAGCGAAATCACCACGCTTGCCTACGTACAGAATACCGTCTCCACGCCGTGGTGTAATCTATTTTCCACCACCACCTTACTTGGATGGGTATAATGGTGTACATAATAACTATATATGATTATTGTAAAGTTATATTTATACTTAAATAGTATACATACTCTCCAATACAATTCCACGATCATGAGAAGGATATCATCGCTCGTGCGTACGTACGGTCTACCTTCTCCAGGATGCGATGAGATTCATTCTCCACGTTAACCACTCATTAATGATTATAAAGTATATATAATAAGTAATAAAGAAATATATGACATAATAATGATTCTGGATTTATGTGTATATATATGTATGTCATCTACTTAATTCCATTCAACTTAATAAGGAAATGAAAATAGCGTTCATGCGTACGTACGATCTATCGTCTCCATGAACGGTGAATTTATTTACATTTAATGATCTATTATATATATATATATTCTGAATATATATTATATATAAATCATTTTTTATATTCTGGAATTAAGTAATCATGATCTAAGTAATCATATGAATAATTACAAGTCAAAACATGGACGACAAATGAAACTATTTTACCCAAAACACTCTTTAACAAGGAATTTACAAAAGAACGGGTAATATAAAGTCATAAGTGAACCATATATGATATAATAACAATGAGAATGATTCTGGAATAAGTCAATGACATTATTAAAATCATTATACAGGAGGTTCGGACACTTACGAAGCAAATCGGACCTAAGGTAAGGGAAATTTCACAATCTCATTTTTATCCGAGATTATTTATACTTTGGTATTTACTGGGGTGTATTTTATCATCCATGTCCATGTTTCCTCAATATGTAATATTATTTCCATCCACCTACGATTTTTCAAATCCTATTTTACCCTTCGCTGAGAATTTAGTAAAAGATATGAAAGGAATCTTTTGTCGTTTTTCATACGAGGTACTTTTTTTACTTTTCCAAAAAAATTACGAGAAGAATGTTTTTTTAACTTATATGGAATGAATCGATTTTTAAAACATTATCTCCAAGAAGCATCCTTTACAAGTTTTCAAGTTTATTTTTAATCAACTTCTTTTAAAATTGTATGACATGTTACGAAAGGAAAAATGTTTTTGAAGTAGAAAGGATATTTTCCTCAAGAATGGAGTTCAAGAGATTTATCAAAATTATTTTCCATATAAGATAGTATAGGGTTATGTTTCTATCCCTATTATTAAATGGATTTTATTATGTTGTGATGGAAATATTTTTATAAATTCCTTTATCTTATATGAATTGTTTTATGATGTCACGATGTTTTAGATTCCCATTTTTATTACATGGGTTATTGTATGATGTATGGTTTATGATGTTGTGGGACACATAAGAATGGTATCATTATGAGATGGGTGGGACCTATATCTCCCTCCAATGCATTGGTTAAAGATTTTATATCTCATGAGATAGACATGGCTGGAACGGCAGGTTATACCGGTTCAGATAAAACAGGACAGAAACGAGGAGTGAACTCGGTTCAGAAATGGACTTTGTCCACTAAGATAGTCTTGGTAATGAGTCATGACTAATAAGAAATGATTCTATATGATTATGTATGTATGCCACAAAGTTTCATGTTTTAAGTGATAATTATTGGGATTTCATTTCACTACTATGATTTATCCCATGTTATGAAATTATGCTCTTTTTTGCAGGTTAAGATTTCCAAAATGTTATGTTCTTATGAATATGATGTGATTGATATTTATTTTGTTTACCCTTACTGAGCATTTGAGCTCACCCTTTTATGTTTTCTTTTCCCCAGGATATAAAGAAATGTTTTAGGTAAAAAAAGAAGGGAAGATCTTTATGGGAGATGTTTAAGATCTTTCACCACGATTAGAAGATTACATTCCGAGTATCCAAAGACACTAAACTATTACGATTCTTGTGTATGTGTTTTTGTTATGTACTAAGTATTCCGCAAAAGTAATGTAATGTCCATGTATGTCCGGATTCGGGTATCTACAGTTGGTATTAGAGGAAAGGATTAGTCAACCTTTGGAAACTAGGATGCAAAAACATTAGTGAGATCCCTAGATATATTTCTAAGGTATGTCTAGGGATGTCCCTAAGGAAAAGTATACGTATAGGATACAGTCCTAGAACTACGGTAACGATCATAGAATTTATCTTAAGATGTTAGACATTGAGGATACTCCCCCTTTATTATGTTTTTTCCCTATCATGATTTTTTCCCCTCACACTATTCTTTTTGGGTTTTAGATGATGGCTGGAACCCGAAGGAACCGTGTTGATCAATGCAATGGACAATGAAATGATTGTCCTCTTGAACAAACAAATGTTATGGGAGATGGAGTGCAAAATCTTATTGATATACTTACACAAGCTATGAATCATTATGGACTTCCAAATGAGCTGAGAAGTGAACAATATTCTATTGAGTCCTTCATGGGGAAACGTCCACCTTCTTTTAGTGGGTCTTCTGATCCACTGGTTGCTGAACAATGGATCAGTACTACTGAAAAGATATTTTTAGTTCTTCAATGTTATGAACATGATAAAGTCATCTTAGCAGTATATCGTTTGGAAGGTGAAGCTGATCAATTGTGGAATCTTATCACGAATACGAGGCCATGAGATGAAATTGAGTCCATGGAATGGGACAAGTTCAAGAACTTATTTTTCAATAAGCACTTCCCTCTTATTCGTCAGACAAATATGGAGAAGGATTTTCTTGAAGTAAAGCAAAAGTATGATGAATCTGTTGGTATATACGAAGTAAATTTTACAAGGCTTGCAAGGAAGGCATCTAGATTTATCATCCAACCTGAAAGTAAAGATGATCGATTTTTCAGTGGCTTAAAACCAAATATTCAAAGGGCATTAGCTATAATAGACTTCAGTAGCTATGAAGAAATTGTGTGTTGTGCTATCAAGGTAGAAATGGAAGTTGGTTTTACTTATCCATCTCATAGTTTTGACAAGAAAAGAAAGATGGAGTTCAAGGAGATATCTCAGAATAATGGTGAAAAGAAGACGAATGTTTATTTAAGCTCAATGTTTGGAAAGAAGCATGGTGGAGATTGTCTTAAAGGGACTAGAAAATATTTTAAGTGTGGAAAAGAAGGTCATCAAGAAGCTGAGTGTCGATGTAATGGAAATGATGTGAATAAATAAAAGACTGCAGAGAACGCACCACCAACTCTTAAATGCTTCAAGTGCAAGGAAATGGGGCATTATGCTAATAGATGCCCTAATCCAAGGGTTAGTGATGATCGACATGAGCAACCAATTAAGTCAACGGACAAAGGGAAGTCACATGCGATCACTATTGGTGATGTTGAATATGAAAACGGTGTGTTGGAATGATTATGTGTTTATGTAATGGGATTCCAAAATAATGTTGTATATAGTATCGTGGAATATTGGAATATTTATGTTTTGGTCTATTGTGGTTTTCAATAATTTTATGGTACTGGTAACCATGAAAAGTGATTGAGACATTTTTGGTAAACAGATGATATGCGCATAATGAAGGGATAAGAAGATAATGAGATGTTTGATTGTATTCATGAGCTCATGATTGATATAAGGACTAAGTGATATCATGGTTTGAGGATATAGAATTTTGAGGATTTTGGTATGTGAAATGTGTTAACTTTTAACTGCATTCATATTTTTACTAAGGTTCAATGGATATTCATCCTTTAAGAGAATAAATGATTAAGGTATTCACATATTTGTAATTTGACCAAAAATATATATCTTATGATATATAGGGGATAAATGATGGCATTCACGTGATCATTTTCTTTATACTATGAGCTTGGACAGAAGTATTTTAGATAAGCTTAAGGATTTGAATGGATTATGTTGGACATAAGTTAGTATTAAGAATAGAAGTTTTTTTCGGTATTATTGATGGGATGTTATTGTAATATAGTTTTAGAAAAAGGACAACCTACAGGACGAGTGACAGCCCATCGCGTCGGACAAGGCTGTGGGAATCGAACCTGCAACCGAAGTGCGACTGGCCTTTATCACCTACCACTGGCCTACAGGAAGTCCCTGTTTAGTAGAAACTAGTTTTATTATATTAATCAGTATAATATAAGAAGTATAAGTCCATTTTAGGAACCATATATGACTAATGTCACTATAGATGGACTTACGTATTTTTTTATAACTTTTATAACCTTTTGTTTGAGACAGATGGAATGACCCATCATTCTATCACATGATTGGCTAACACATCACGAATGACAAATTCAACTTCATTTCATTAAGAGATGATGTGGAAATTGTCCAAAGAATGACAAACGGTGAGACTATACCAAAATCACGAATGTATTTCTTCTAATTCCAATTTCATCAACTTTAGGGAAATGATCTTGAAAACAAAAAATGTTGTCCTAGAGGTCTTATATCTGATGAATCAGATGGTACCTTAGATCGTCACAAATTTATGGCTTTGTGATTGCTGGATTTTCTATATCTGTGTTCTCTACCACTCTCCATCATAACATGATGGTTAGATTTCTCTTCCATTTCCATATTTTCACCAATGTGGAAACCCATTGATTAGTTTATTTGGGTAACCGTTACATTTCATACTTTCGTTTTTAAAGATTGGTTTTGGTTTTTCTTTTTACGATGTGGGTTTCTATAAATGAAACTTTCGAATAGTAAACCATTTATAACCCCAATGAATTTCATGGGCGAAATTCATTTTAAGGGGGTGGAATGTAACAACCCGAGATTTGATGAAAAATATTCTTTTTAATTTCATTAATGTATTGTCTTGTACGCTACACCAAAAGGAGCTCGCACAACACGCATCATTGACTTTCCTTGCATTACACGCAATCGCTACCTTCCTCGATAGCGTGTGTAGTATGCAATAACGAGTTTCACTAAACAACAATATGCTATTAAAATATTATTAAAACTAGCCGTTATGAATAGTAATGACCACTTTTTGAAATTTTATAAATTTTATTTTTCAAAATGGAATTCATTTTTTGATTCGTAATATCGAAATTAGCTTAGGGTGAAATTTTGGTACTTTTCGGATAACTTTCATATTCTGATGAATAGTGAAAATTATTAAATTTTAATTAAAAACAACTTTTTTATTAGAAATAATTAATAGTGATAAATTATTAATTTGAGTGGTTTTAAATTATATTTAGAATATATTTTTACAATTTAATACAATTTTGGTCATTGAATGTAATTTCACATTTAAACCAGACATAAACAAGTGTCAATCATTTAATAGTTATTATCTCTTAAAAACACGCTATTTGTTTTGACGACGAGAATTAATTTTTAAATTAATTAATGCAACTGATATGTTTTGAATTTGGTAAAATAGAAATCATTTTTGAGTTCATAATATCAAATATAGCTTAGGCCTAATTTTAGGTATTTTTCTCGAAGCTTTCATTTTTTCATGAATAGTGAAACCACTAAGTGGTAGTTAAAAAATGAATTTTTCATAAAACATAATTTTACCACTTCTGTGAGTGGAATTTCAAAAATCCGAGAGACACGGTTAATTTCAGTAAATAAAATGTGGTTCAATGAGATGAAAATATTTTTTGGTGAATAATAACTTTTTACTTTTTTTTACCACGGTTAAAAGTAAATAGGGCAATTAAGGGTAAAAATGATATTATTATTACCCTAACACATGTCCTAATTCTATTGGATAAGTTTAATTCGACCAAAAACAACCTTAGGAATAAAATATGACCATTTAGGCCCACTTGGATTAGATTAGGACATTTATTATTAATTTATTTAAAGAAGGGTTAAAATAGTTAAAATCAATGTTTAATAAGTAAATCATTTTTAATATAGGGTTATACATAAGATAAATTCCACTATAAATAATAATTATAAATCTAAAACAATTTCCTACATAATGGTATTTTATTTGTAATTTTTAGACATTATATAATTTAATTTATTTATGACATAAAAATGATGCAGTAATTATCTTATTAATGAAATATTGACATAATTGATTTTATAAATACCCAAATAAATGTAATTTCAGACTTTTTATGAAATCAACTAATTTTCTAGGTTAATATGACATGTTATTATGGATTTAAGTTACTTTTTTCTAACTAATCATTCTGTTATAATTTTCAAAAAAACCAATTACAAAATAGTGTCAAAATTGTCATAAAATAGTTTTTTAAAAAAATATTATATTATTAATTGTTATTTTATTCCTAAAAATATAAGGTTTGGCCAAATGACTTATCTACGGTTATATATATTAATAATAAACAACTTGGGGTTCGTTTGGCTTCTTATAGTATGTTTAATAACCTTATAGTATAAGAACACAAGAAGACACGGTAAAAGTAAAATTATTTTACTTAATGTTAAATAAAAATGATAAGGTTTAAATAGGAAACTAAACTTGTATAAATTATATTTGATGAGAGGAGTTAGACCCATACCCACCTTATATTCTAAATGAATCAGTTTGGAGCAATTTAAAACCGAATTTGACTTTATAATAAAATAATAGTTTCACTTATTCCAAAGGTGGCCCTCTCCTCCCTTATAAAAGGGTACCTCCTCCCTCTCTTCCTCACACAACTTTGAGCATTCAAGATCGGCCAACCCATTCCAAATTCCCTTCTCCACTTCTCTAGAAACATCCAAGAGGTTCTGGACTTCCTCAATGACCAATTTTAGTTCCCTAAAAAGAGATCTTAAAGAGGTGCTTCAAAGAAGAGGTAATGTCCGTTACCGATTCATTAATCTTTATTTCTTCTTCCACTTCTTCTTCTTAGGTTGTTTCATTATGAAGTAATAACATCAGAATCACTTATATACTGATATGTTATTATAATTATGAAAAAACCTTATTTCACCATCTATCCATCCTACAGAAAACGAAATCACCGTGCGTGCGTACGTACGGAATACTGTCTCCACGTCGTGCTGTAATCTATTTTCCACCACCACCTTACTTGGATGGGTATAATGGTGTAAATAATACCTATATATGATTATTCTGAAGTGATATTGATTCTGAAATAGTATAAATACACTCCAATACAATTCCACGATCATGAGAATGATATCATCGCTCGTGCGTACGTACGGACTACCGTCTCCACGACGTGATGATATTCATTCTCCACGTTAACCATTCATGAATGATTATAAAGTATATATAATAAGTAATAATGAAATATATGACATAATAATGATTCTAGATTTATGTGTATATATATGTATGTCATCTACGTAATTCCATTCAACTCAATAAGGAAAAGAAAATAGCGTTAATGCGTACGTACGGTCTATCGTCTCCATGAACGGTGTATTTCTTTCCATTTACTGATCTATTATATATATATATATATATATTCTGAATATATATTATATATAAATCATTTTTTATATTCTGGAATTATGTAATCATGATCTAAGTAATCATATTAATAATTACAAGTCAAAACATGGACGACAAATGAAACAATTTTACCCAAAACACTCTTTAACATGGAATTTACAGAATAACGGGTAATATAAAGTCATAAGTGAACCATATATGATATCATAACAATGATTATGATTCTGGAATAAGTAAATGACATTATTTAAATCATTATACAGGAGGTTCGGACAGTTACGAAGCAAATCGGACCTAAGTTAAGGGAAATATCACAATCTCATTTTTATCCGAGATTGTTTATAGTTTGGTATTTACTGGGGTGTATTTTATTATCCACGTCCATGTTTCCTCAATATGTAATATTATTTCGATCCACCTACTATTTTTCAAATCCTATTTTACCCTCTGGTGAGAATTTAGTAAAAGATATGAAAGGAATATTTTGTCGTTTTTCATACGAGGTACTTTTTTGACTTTTCCGACAAAAGTACGAGAAGAATGTTTTTTTATCTTATATGGCTTGAATGGATTTTTAAAACATTATTTACAATATGATTCCTTTACAAGTTTTCAAGTTTATATTTAATCAACTTATTTTAAAATTTTATGACATGTTACGAAAGGAAAAATGTTTTTGAAGTAAAAAGGATATTTTCCTCAAGAATGGAGTTCAAGAGTTTTATCAAAATTATTTTCCATATAAGATAATATAGGGTAATGTTTCTATCCCTATTATTACATGGATTTTATTATGTTGTGATGGAAATATTTTTATTAATTCCTTTATCTTATATGAATTGTTTTATGATGTCACGATGTTTAAGATACCCATTTTATTACATGGGTTATTGTATGATGTATGGTTTATGATTTCGTGGCACAGATAAGAATGGTATCATTATGAGATTGGTGTGAACAATATCTCCCTCCAATGAATTGGGTAAAAATTTTATATCTCATGAGATAGACATGGCTGGAACGGCAGGTTATACCGGTTCAGTAAAACAGGACAGAAACGAGGAGTGAACTCGGTTCAGAAATGGACTTTTTCCACTAAGATAGTCTTGGAAATGAGTCATGACTAATAATAAATGATTATCTATGATTATGTGTGTATGCCACAATGTTTCATGTTTTATGTTATGATTATTGGGATTTCATTTCACTTCTATGATTTATCCCATGTTATGAAATTATGCTCTTTTTTGCAGGTTAAGATTTCCAAAATGTTATGTTCTTATGAATATGATGTGATTGATATTTCTTTTGTTTACCCTTACTGAGAATTTGAGCTCACCCTTTTATGTTTTCTTTTCCCCAGGATATAAAGAAAGGTTTTAGGTAAAAAAAGAAGAGAAGATATTTATGGGATATATTGAAGTTATTTCACCACGATTAGATGATTATATTTCGAGTTTCCAAAGACACTAAACTATTACGATCCTTGTGTGTGTGTTTTTGTTATGTACTAAGTATTCCGTAAAAGTAATGTAATTTCCATGTACGTCAGGCTTCAGGTCTCTACAAAAAATATTTTATGCATTAATATGATAAATAGGGAAATTAATACAAAACCGATAGGGAATATCAAATAAACATAGAAACCCTCAATCTATATGGTGATACCCATTTCCTACACAAACAGCTTCATCCCAATGGAGGATATCTCTATTCTTTATATGATTATACTATTTAGGATGGATTTATTATACCCTTAGTGGATTCTCCTCCTAATGACGAATCACCTATATCATGTTTGGTATCAAACCATATCTCTATTGGGTATTATATATCCATGAAATACTGGTCACTGATATTTTTCTCTTCCTAGAAGTTATTAAGTGTTCCCATAGTGCAAGACAATGCTAAGGGGAAAGGTAATTGTGTCATACTTGAAAATTTCTTAGTACCCATTCTATATTAACTTATGTGTTCCTATTGATCAATACCATACCAAGGAAAAAATTATTATAAGCTCTAATATAAATTTTCCTGTTGGGTATATTTATATTCCTGAAGGAAATCACACATAACATGTGGTCACCTTCTAGAGAGAATTTAAAAACAAAATAAAAAAATCAATCAATGGTCAAAATAGTGAAATTTATAAAATATTCCAATTTTTTTTGTTTTCCATGTTGTAAAATTTAACCAAAATACTAGTTATTGACCAATTGATTTCATTATAGAAAGATAACATTTATAAAAGTTATTTTAGCAATTATATTCACATATAAATTAACCCATTTCAATTATTACTACATTATAATACATAATTAATCTTTTTATATTTCTAATTACAATTACTTGTTACATAAAAAAATTTATGTGATCTTATTATCAATCAACCCAATTACAAAAGTTGACATTTTTTGTAACACCTTGAAATTTTAAAGAATAGATTTTTATTTGATAGAGTGTTTGACGTGCATCACAGGGAACAAAAGGGAATATAACATCCTAATACTCTACAATATATTTAATATTTTAAATGAATTAAATGAATGACATATACTGTAATTAATTAAACATTGAGTTATATTGCACTACACACAACAGTGACATCCTTGATTTCATTAATTACACACAAGAATGAGTTTCACCAAATAAAAATGTATTGTTAGAATATTAATATTTAATATAATATTACATAACCATGACAATAAGTTAGATGTTATGAATACTATTATCTAATTTATAAAAATATATGAATTAATTGGTAACCAATTAATTATAAAGGAAAATACAAACCAATCAAATTTAAATGAAATATTATTATTTTTAATCTTACATATGAATTTTGTCATAATAAAGTAAATTAATTTCAATTGGTGAATAATATTAAAGAAATATTTATTTTGTATTTTACATAAATTATTTTTAATCATCATCCAATAGATATTATATACATAATATATGTATAAAAGCATTATTACATATAATAACCTATATTTTTATTATGGCACTTTTATGGTCTTTTAATGGTAAACCCATTTTAAATCCAATTTTTGACCCTTTTATAATATATATATATATATACATAATAATTTAAATATTAACATAAAAACTTGGTGAGTGTGAATTTTTTGTATATTTCAATGAAGATTCAATTTTTATTTAATAATGAAAAATTATGAAATTTATTTCAAAATGGATTTTTAATAAAATTTATTTATAAGGTTATATCAATTTTTTAAATTTTAAATGTTTATTTAGATAATAATTTTATAAATTAATCCAATTTAGGTCATTTAAATCATTATCAAATTGAAATTTAAAATAAAAATATTGTAATCTTTAAGATGTTTTTACTTTAAAATGCCACATTGTCATCCCACTTGTATGATAAAATATAATTTAATTTCTGAAACTTCTATGATTATGATTTGAAAAAATGGATTTCATAATTGGAATAAAAATAATTTTTAATGTATAATATGGTCAGCATATATTTTCATCAAAAATATTAGGGAAATTAATTAAAATTTATTACAATGATGATGGTAAAATTAGTCTTAATAAGATACTAAACCATAACCTTAATATAGATATCTACCTATAAAATTATCCAAAAGCCATTTTCGGGATATATTTTTAACGTATACTCCCTTGTATGGATTTTGGATCATTATTTTTCCTCTTGAAACAAGTAAAACGTTGGTGGGGTCATTTCCATTAAAATATTTCTAGAGTGCTACACATCATCAATTATAAAAGGCCTCCTTCAATTAAACTTATTCACACCTATGAATGAACTTTTGATCGAAAAGCAACTATCATAATGTCACCCTAGTATCCCTCATTTCCTAATTGAATCCAACCATTGGGAATAAAGAAACCTAACAATGTATTTTGGGGAAAACCAAAAGGAGTAACCCGATTAATAGGTAACACCCTCCCTCAAACTCCATTATTTTATTTTCTTCCTCCAATATCTCAAAAATTAGTATTACATACTTGTATAATAACAAAAATATATTAATTTTACAAGTATGTTATTTTTTTAGTTTGACCTAAACTTTCTCACACATCAATCTAATGGGTAATGAAAATAGTATTTAAATTTAGACGAACTACCATCTCACTAAACAAGGATTGTTAAATTTTCCATTACCAACTGTCATGGTTGAAATTATAATGTAAAATATGTTTATATATGTTATATATAATATTTATTATGTCCTCAATCTTATTTAATTTCTTTATAACAAATACCTCTATACTTTCCATTCGTCATAAAAATGATAACATAGTTTGTGGAAATGTAGACTACCGCCCCCTCAAAGCGATATGATTTGTTCATGCTATATATGGATCTTATTAAGGATAATATTAATATTCCTATATAAAATATATTAAATATGCATATATTATTCTGGATTTATAATATAAATACATATCATTTACTATTCATCATCTTAATTCAAAAATGAAATGAAAGTGGTGTTCATATATACGTACAGACTACAAACTCCATGAACGGAGAATTTCATTTATTATCTCAAAAGATACATATTTTCTATGAAAACTTATTTAATTCATACATATGATATTAAAATCATTGGTTTCATTGATGATATTATGAAATGATTATATATTTAACAATAACATCAAATAATAAGTAAAAACATACTCGATGAATTAGTCAGTTAACACCCAATATAGTTAAATTAATGAACATTTGTTATCAAATGGGTAATGATAAATTTTAAGAAGTTATTATATGGTATTATTAACATTATTTGGTATTCTATAAGTTCTTAACATATTTTAAAACACTATAATGTATGATAATGAACACACACAAAAAGGAAAGTTATGGTAATATATTATTGCCAAATTTTCCTTCCACGAGGCATACATTGTTTTGTGAACCAAATTTATTATATATGGGGTATATACTACCAAATTAACATATAATATCAGTAATTATATTATCTTCATCAAAATTAAATGTTTTATTTATGAATCATTTCCTTTGGGGTTTCTAATTCATTTGTTACTACCTTAGTTACTGAATAGTGTCTCAATTTACTATCTATTGAGACTTTTGGTTGTTATGAACGATGTTTCATTTATATGATGTCTATACACCCTTTGACATTTTATTTCATGAATAAATATATTATTATGACATTATATGTTTATTTAATATTATTTATTCATGTTTCTTATTATTTAAAATGTTTCAAAGTGGTTTGGGACACTTTGGGATGTTAAAATATTATATTCCTCATGACTAATCCTAGTGATATTTCAATGGAATTTCCATTCAAGGAAATTATATAAACATTTTTTCAATAAATCATTTCATTCGTATATGTTTATTGTAGACAATTTTCATGTATCAGTGCCATTTTCACTCAATGTAACTCTAAGTGTTTTAGAAAATGTCTTCAATCCTGACATCATTTATCTCCCTTGTGAGATAACATATTTTCTTAGAAAAACTGTATTTTATTAAAGTATTTTTATATTTTTAAAATCATTTTGTAAAGAAATTTTTACCCTTTTTCCCATGTTTCCATAGGAATATTCTTGTCTTTTTCTTGATAATCAATTTTCAAAGCATTTTACTACATTGAAGGAATATTATTATAACCTCGTACGACATGTATGAATTTATACACCATCAATTATTTGATGTATAATTTTAAAGTTTATGAGGTTTATTTTTTAAATAACTTTTTATGAAATGTATTTCAATGGAAAATATTTTCAAAATATTTTTCTTAAATTTAAAGAATATTTTAGTCACCAATATTTTTAAATTTTTTATTTATTTCATCAATGACAACAACCTTATATTTTTACTTTATAAGTGTAACGACCCAAAGTTTTATTAATGGAAAATCCCTCTTGATCTAGTTAAATGTCTCTTTATGAAAAGTGTTTTTATAAGATGTCAAATTCGTTGGTTTTATGTTAATAATTTTGACTGTT
Source organism: Viscum album (assembly GCA_963277665.1). Classification (NCBI taxonomy): domain Eukaryota; kingdom Viridiplantae; phylum Streptophyta; class Magnoliopsida; order Santalales; family Viscaceae; genus Viscum; species Viscum album. The sequence continues at coordinate 603,624,095 of OY728128.1, forward strand.
GTTAATATAGAGGTTGAACAGTGATCACATGATTAGTATAAATATAGGACCTTAACAAATCCTATTTACTCAGAGAAAAGAAGCGATGGCCTCATCCTGTAGAATTTCCCTATACGAAGCCCATTTATTGGTGCTCGTAAAAGAGGTGGAATCCTTGGGCTTCTCCCTTGACCAAGCCCAAGCTGAGATTCACCAGGTCAAGCTCGAACGGGGCCGTCTACGGGAAAAGTGGAAGTTGATAGAGATTACCACTCGACTGATGTTATCCGAGCCACCCCAAGAGTCTGTCATCATCACACACCTTACCCTTAGGTCTTATACGGCTATTTTAAGGGGTTATGTAACAAATAAGTAGTACTATGTTCATTTTCATTATTTTAGTATATAATAATGAATATAACATTTAGTCATTTTTGATACATTGTAAATAGTTTTTAAAGTACAAATGGTGTTTTTAGTAATTATTTAATTAAGAAATATATTTTATTAAAATAAGTGATTTTTTTGAATTAAAAAATATTTTAATAAAATAATAATATTATTATTAAATTAATTTTTATTAACTATAAATTATCTTATAATTTTATGAATGAAATTAAAATTTTTATTATGGTTTTGAAAGCCATTACTGTAAAAACCCGTGAATTTCTGAAAAATGTCATCTTTTATTTTAAAACTGAAAATTCACATATTTAGAAAATTATTTAGATAAAATAAATGTCAATCTGGAATCAGGAGGTCTAAATTATCCAACGGTGCATTTTATATAATTTTGTGAGACAGTCAAATTTTTGGGTAAAAATTAAATACTGTTTAAATATATAATCTGTTTTATGACATCATAATGACCCAATGGTGATGTAATAAAATAACATAATCCTTATGTTCGGACAATATATGATTTATCATTAAAATAATGTGATTTTGGGTTTGTTTAACTTACTTTTCAAAGCATTAATAAACCCCTCAAGACATATTCAACACTTTGACTTTTTAAATTAATTTCCATGGGAGTGTGACTCACATCCACATAATAAACCCTAATATTTTAATATGTTCGGACCTTGTCCTTGTAAAATATTGTTTTCAACTTTCCTTTTCCAGAAACAATGGTCAAATACCATTGGTTGGTTTGTGGTTTGGATTAGTTTAATATTAGGGGTCCCAAACCTAAATAATAATGAATTCAATCACCTTTCCTATATAAACCCACCCAAACTCCCACTTCCTCATCACTAAAATCCTTTGGAGTTCGTCCAACCTGTTCCCTATCTCTCTAAAATCCTACCAAGGTGCCCCAAGCTCCCATGAAGCCTCTCACAAGCCTCTCTCTAGCGTTTGGAAGCACACTTCCAAGTAAGGGTTTTTTTTCTTCCTTTCACATTTTTTTCAATTTTATTGAAGTTGTATTGCCCTTTTAATTTAATTATGATTGTTGGAGTATGGTTTCACACCTCCCCCATACTTCCCTCTTATTGTTTGAATGATGGGAGACCCCTTTCTCTCTCATTAAATTCCTCCCATGTACACCCGTTACTATGTCGAAATTCCGAAAGGAACTTCTCTCTCTTATTTTATATTCATGCAATACTTTTGTATCATGAATCTAAATTACATTAAAACTTTGTAGACATGTATCTATATGACCTCATTACTTTCCATTACATGTAAATCTGATGAGGCACACCTTCTCTCTCATCATCCTTTTTTTATGAATTCTTATGTCACGCCGTTACGCTGCCGAAATCGCACCGATTTTCTAAGCCAATGTCATTGTGTAGTGAATACCATGCCCATTTCTCCATCAAGGGAATTCACCTTAATGAACATTTACTTATTGATTGTAAAGTTTCATGTATTAATTCCACATTCCTTTATCGTGGAATAAATGATTATTTTTTATGAATCCATGTTTTATGATCCATGTGGCACACTTATGCATGAAATGAAATTTTTAAGAAGGGTGCACCCTTATAGCGCTCCAATACATTGGGTAAAGTATAGTATCATGATAAGTCATGTGAAATGAGTGTTGAATCATACTAATTCAAGTGCGACTCGGTTTTACTAATGTTGCATGTGCAATGAGGATTTACTCATGCTTTATGTGCAATGAGCCTTGGCTCATGCTAATTTCATGTTAAGTGTTGTTGCCACATTTCCATGTTATGATTATCATGATTTATCATGACTTTATGTTCATGTTTCTTTTATTCTCTATTGATATGCCTATTGTCTAACATGTATTGTACTCCTCATGATATTCCATGTTTACTCCCTTACTGGACTTTATAGCTCACCCTTTTCTTATGCATGTCCTCAGGTTATCCCATGCAATGCTAAGTACGAGGGAATATAGTGGTCATGTAAAGGATGTTTTCAATAAAGATGTTTCATTTCATGTTTTAAGTTTTTATTTAATGATCCTAATCCCCAAATACACTAATCCCCTTGATCATATTTGTTTTATCAAGTGAATTTTTATGTAATGAATCACGTTTAAGTTGTATTAAAAAGCAGGGTTGTCATAGTTGGTATCAGAGGATAGGTTTAGTTATTTTTGGGATTAGTAAACCCTAGTAAAGCCTTAGATCAAAGACTAAGTATAATAAAAACATACTTAAGTATTGGTAAATACTAAGTAAGTGGTTTATCAAACAAATAATCCCTATCTAGATACGAGCAGGTAGAGGCGGCTCTGGAATAGATGTATCCTAGGGGTAAAACCCGAAAACACCGATTTGAGCTAGACTTGAACGGGAACAAGTGCACGACAATGGGCCTTGCTACACACTTAGTTACTACACTCCCATGGGATATGTTTGGATAAATTTACAAGATTATTATGGACCCTTATTAAGGGAATTAAAAAAATTCCCCTACGAATATATGTTAGAAAGTAGATCATGAAAAGCCTAGATTGAAGCCTATAGACTCATGAGTTATGGAAATAAAAGTTTATTTATGAGTCATCAACTTTTGTCTTTGGATTACCCTTTATGCGTTACCCATAAATTTCCTTTTATTCCATCAAATGGCCGGTAATAGGAGGACTCAGGCTAACAACCATTGTGAAGATCATTGTGATGACTATACTAATGAGATGCCTAATCCAATGGGAGCAGGAATAGAAAACTTTGTCACACTTCTCTCTCAGCTAACTCATGTTTTGAATAGAAACACGGGTCAAGAGGAACGTCCAAACCCCCTAAGAAGGAACAAGTCGCTATCGAGATCTTCATGAGGCAAAGGCCTCCTAATTTTAGTGGATCATCTGATCCCACAATCACTGAACAATGGATCAACTCCATTGAAAAGATAATCTCAATCCTCCAATGTTCTGATCAAGAGAAGGCTCTCCTGGCGGCTTATCATATAGAGGGTGAAGCTGATCAATGGTGGACGTTGATAAAAAATACGAAGCCTGAGGCGGAGATCGAGGCATTAGAATGGAAGGATTTCCTGAAGATGTTTTTCAATAAATATTTTCTGCGCAACCTCCGGCTTAAGATGGAAACATGATTAATTTCCCTCAAGAAAAAAAAGATGAAGAATCTGTTAGAGCGTATGAGGAAAACATCACAAGGCTTGCACGATACACTTTCGGCTTTGTCGTTACCCCCGAATGCAAGGTTGACCACTTCTTTGTTGGGCTGAAGCCTAGCTCCTGGAAAGCATTACCGATCTGTGACTTCGACAGCTATGAGGAATTTGTCTGATGTGCCCTCATGGTTGAAATGGATATCAGGGAATCACAGGGGTATCATGGGGACAAGAAGACTAAGTTAGACTTCAATGCTGGTGGTCCAATGGATAAATCCAACGGTGCTAAGAAGATCCAGCACCCCACTTGCCAAAAGTGTAGAAAGAAGAACCCTGGAAATTTCCTTAAGGGGATGAGAAAATGATTCAGGTGTGGAAGAGAATGGCACGTAGCTATTAACTGTCGTCAAGAAGGAACCGCGGTTGCGACAGACGAGAGAAATGCTCCATTCGAACCTCAACACGTTGTTCAATGCTACAAATGCAAAGAACCAAGTCATTTGGCAAATCAGTTCCCTAATCCATGGTTTATCGGAGGCAACCAACAACCTCCAAGACAGAAAGAAAGGGCTTTTTCCATCACTTCTGCCGAAGTGAACCCCGATAATGAAGTGGTGACAGGTACGCTATTTATTCCTTCAAGAATAGCGAATGTACTTTTTGATTCAGGTTCTACGCATCCTTTTATATCTCCAAAGATTAGTAGAACAATCCCAACACCACCAAAAATCATGGATGTAAAGATATCGGTGAGTATGTAAAATGGGGCAATCATTTCATCCCATGAGTATAAGTCCTCCCATGTTATAATCTGTGGATTGAATTTCCTGACGAACCACGTCATACTCCCTCTGGGAGAATTTGATGCAATTCTTGTCATGGATTGTCTTTCCTTATATAGAGCCAACATAAATTGTCGGGAGAGGGAAATAACACTCCATAGGGAGAATCGACCCCCGATTCTTTACAAGTGTTAGGAAGAAGATGAATCTCCTTTAGCTCCATCATAACAAGAATGGATATTACTGCCTTATGAGCACCCATATCTGGCTTAGATGATTGAGTCCAAAGAAGAAACCATCCTTGAAGAAATTCCTATTGTTAGGCAATTCGCAGATGTCTTTCCGAGGAACTTCCTAGTATTACTCCTAGAAGAGATGTTGAGTTCTCAGTTGAACTTATACCTGGGGCGCTACCAATATCCAAGACTCTGTATAGAATGGCTGTTGTAGAGATTGAAGAGGTGAAGAAACAACTACAGGAGAGTCTGGATAAAGGGTTTATATGCCCAAGTGCTTCACCATGGGGTGCACGAGTCATCTTCGTCAAGAAGAAGGATGGGTCAATGTGGCTTTTCATCGATTATTGTGAACTTAACAAAATCACGATAAAGAACATGTATCCTCTCCCAAGAATCAATGAATTGTTTGATCAGCTGCATGAATCACAATACATCTCCAAGGTGGATTTTCGATCGGGATATTATCAAGTAAGGGTGAAGAAAGAAGATGTCCCCAACGCTGCTTTTTGTACAAGGTACAGGCACTATGAATTCATAGTAATGCATTTCGGAATAACCAATTCTCCAGAAATATTCATGGAATTGATGAATAGAGTCTTTAGAGATTATCTAGACAAATTTTTTCTAGTCTTTATAGATGATATTCTAATATACTCCAAAACCAAGGAGGATCATGAGGAGAATTTAAAAAATTTACTAGAGACTTTGCGCAAGGGGAAGCTCTATGAAAAGTACAGTAAGTGTGAGTTTTTGTTGAAGGAGGTCTCATTATTGAGCCATATCATCACAAGCAATGGAATATCTACGGACCCCTCCAAAAAAGATGCAATTAAGGGATGGCCGAGGCCAAAATCGGTAATGGATATCCGTAGCTTCTTGGGGTTAGCTAGATATTATCGACGATTTGTGAAAAATTTCTCATGATTGTCCAACCTGCTTACTAATCTAACTCTAAAGGGAGTAAATTTTTCTTGGAGTGATGAATGCGAAGAAAGCTTCAAGGAGTTAAAAAGGAGGCTTATCACTGCGCCCGTGCTCACTATACCCACAAGTGGGGAATTTTTTGTGGTATTCAGTAATGCCTCAAAGAAGGGCTTAGGCTGTGTGCAGATGCAGAATGATAAAGTGATATCTTATGCCTCAAGGCAGTTGAAAATCCATGAGCGAAACTATCCAACGCATGATCTGGAGTTGGCGGTGGTGATCTTTGCCTTGAAAATCTGGCGGCATTATCTCTATGGAGAGAAATGTGAGATATATGCTGACCACAAGAGTCTTAAATATATATTCACACAGAAAGAGATTAATATGCGCCATAAAATATGGATAGAGATCATCAAGGATTGTGAATTGTCAATACATTACCACCCTGGGAAATAGAACAAGGTGGCGGATGCCCTAAATAGAAAGGATCCAGCGATTCTATCAATGATGAGAATTGAGAAGGATGAAATATTTTTAGACTTGATGAGAATGGACGTGGGAATCATAAAAAAAGGGAACATCATCAATCCTTTCACAAATGATTTCCCAACCATCTCTTTTGGAAAGGATAAAGGATGCTCAAAAGGATGATGTGGGAATTCAAGAAAAAGTGGAAGCTATCAAAAAGGGAAAATCCTTGGAGTATAATGTTAATGAAGAAGGAATTGTGTGTTTTTTGAATAGACTAAGTGTTCTATCAAGTCTGGAGCTGAAGAAGGGACTTTTGGATGATGCACATTGTTCAAATTTCCCTATTCATCCAGGGAGCACAAAGATGTATCGAGATCTCTGAGAAAACTTTTGTTTAGATAATATAAAGAAGGATATTGTTTAATATACATCAAAGTTCCTGGTGTGTCAGCAAGTCAAGGCAGAGTGGCAGAAGTCTAATGGGATGATGCAACCATTGGCCATACCAGAATAGAAATGGGAGAACATCACCATGAACTTTGTCACCGGACTTCCAAGGACATCCAAATGATAAAATGCAATCTGGGTTGTTGTGGATCGTCTTACAAAGACTGCACACTTCATTGTTATTCAAGTGGATTTCTCTTTGGATCAACTTGCACTGATATATATCAGGGAAGTGGTAAGGTTGAATGGAGTACCACTATCTATTGTGTCTGACTGAGATACAAGATTCACCTCTATGTTTTGGAAGAGTCTTCAACATGCTCTGAATACTGAACTGAACTTCAGTACGACCTATCATCCTCAAACTGATGGCCAATCCGAGCGGACTATCCAAACACTTGACGATATGTTGAGAGCGTGCTCAATGGAATTTAACGGAGGATGGGATCAACATCTTCCTCTGGTTGATTTCTCTTATAATATCAGTTTCCACTCGAGCATCCAAATGGCACCATATGAAGCCCTGTATGGGAAAAGGTGTAGAACACCGGCATTTTGGGATGAGGTCAGTGAACTTAAGCTTCTTGGACCGGAAATGGTCGAAGAAATGGTGGAGAATGTGAAAACTATTCAGCAGCATATCAAGGAAGCCTAGAGTCGACAAAAGAGTTATGCAGATAATTGTCTACGAGACCTTGAGATTAACGTTGGATACCTGGTTTTTCTACGCATATCTCCGTGGAAGAAGGTCATGAGGTTTGGAAAGAAAGGGATGTTAAGTCCAAGGTACATCGTCCCCTTCAATATTTTTGATCGTTTCGGGGAAGTGGCCTATGGACTAGCACTTCCACCTACTATGGCCAAATTACATGATGTCTTTCATGTATCCCTCTTAAGGAAGTATATACCGGACCCTTGTCATGTACTCTCTTCTGAGGTGGTACAATTGGAAGATGATCATTCTTATGAGGAGCAACCAGTGAAGATCTTAGATCATAGAGAAAAAGTTCTATGAAATAAGACAATGCCCCTCGTCAAGGTGTTGTGGAGAGACCACCAGTTTGAAGAAGTAAATTGGGAATCAGAGGATATGATGAAGCTGAGTTACCCACATTTTTTTAGTGTGGGAAAAGGAAAATTTCAAGGGCAAAATTTCTTAAGGGGGGAATATTGTAATGACCCAATGTTTTATTAATGGAAAATTCCTCTTGACCCAGTTAAATATCTCTTTATGAAACATGTTTTTATAAGATGTCAAATTCTTTGGTTTTATGTTATGAATTTTGAACATTGCTAATATAGCTGTTGAATAGTGGTCAAATGATTAGTATAAATATAGGACCTTAACAAATCCAATTTACTCAGACAAAAGAAGTGATGGCCACATCCAGTATAATTTCCCCACATGAAGCCCATTTGTCAGAGCTCGAAAAAGAGGTGGAATCCTTGGGCTTCACCCTTGACCAAGCCCAAGCTGAGCTTCACCATGTCAAGATCGAACGAGACCGTCTATGGGAATAGTGGAAGTTGATAGAGATTACCACTCGAGCGATGTTATCTGAGCCACCCCAAGAGTCTGTTACCATCGCACACCTTACCCATAGGTCTTACGTGGCCGTTTTAAGGGGGTAGGTAACAAATAAGTAGTACTACATTCATTTTCATTATTTTTTTATATAATAATGAATATAACTTCTAGTAATTTTTGATACATTGTAAATAGTTTTTAAAGTACAAATGACGTTTTTAGTTATTATTTAAATAAGAAATATATTTTATTAAATTAAGGGATTTTTTTGAAATAAATAATATTTTAATAAAATAATAATATTATTATTAAATTAATTTTTATTTAAAATAAATGATCTTATAATTTTATTAATGAAATTAAAATTTTTATTAAGGTTAGAAATCCATTTCTGTCAAAACCCATGAATTTTCAATAAATGTCGGTTTTTATTTTAAATGTAGAAATTCACATATTTAGAGAATTTTTTAGATAAAATAAATGTCATTTTGGAATCAGGATGTCGAAATTATCCAATGGTGAGTTTTTCATAATTTTTTGTGACAGTAAAATTTTTGGGTAAAAATTAAATATCGTTTAAATATATAATGTGTTTTATGACCTCATAATGACCCAATGGTGATGTAATAAAATACCATAATCCTTATGTTCGGCCAATATATGTTTTATCATTAAAATAATGTGATTTTGGGTCTGTTTGACTTACTTTTCAAAGCATTAATGAACCCTTCAAGACATATTCAACACTTTTCCTTTTTAAATTAATTTCCATGGGAGTGTGATCACCTCCACATAAGCAACCCTAATATTTTAATAAGTTAGGTCCTTGGCCTTGTAAAATATTGTTTTACTCTTTCCTATTCCAAAAACCATAGGCAAAAACCATTGGATGGTCTGTGGTTTGGATTAGTTTAATATAAGGTGTCCCAAACCTAAATAATAAAGAATTCTCTCACCATTCCTATATAAACCCACCCAAACTCCCACTTCCTCCTCACTAAAATTCTTTGGAGTTTGTCCAACCTCTACCCTACTCTCTATAGAATCCTCCCGAGGTGCCCAAAGCTCCCAAGAAGCCTCTCACAAGCCTCTGTCTAGCCTTTGGAAGCACACTTCCATGTAAGGGTTTTTTTCTTCCTTTCTCATTTTTGTCAATTTTCGTTAAGTTTTATTTCCCTTTTAATATCAATTATAAACGTTGGGGTATGGGTCTTCACCTCCCCCATACTGCCCTCTTATTTTTTGAATGATGGCATACCCCTTTCTCTCTCATTAAATTCCTCCCATGTACACATGTTACTATGCCGAAATTCCGAAAGGAACTTCTCTCTCTTCTTTTATATTGAAGCTATACATTTGTATCATGAATCAACATTCCATTACAATTGTTGGGACATGTATCTATATAACCTCCTTACTGTCCATTACATGAAAATATGATGAGGAACCCCTTTCTCTCTCATCAACCTTTTTTAATATTTCTTATGTCACGCTGTTACGCTGCCGAAATCGCACCGATTTTCTAAGCCAATGTTATTGTGTAGTGAATACCATGCCGATTTCTCCATCAAGGGTATTCACCTTAATGAACATTTACTTATTTATTGTAAAGATTCATGTATAAATTCCACATTCCTTTATCGTGGAATAAATGATTATGTTTTATGAATCCATGTTTTATGATCCATGTGGCACACTTATGCATGAAGTGGAATGTTTAAGAAGGGTGTGCCCTTATAGTGCTCCAATGCATTGGGTAATGTATAGTATCATGATACGTCATGTGAAATTAGTGTTGACTCATGATAATTCAAGTGAAATGAGGGTTTACTCGTGCTTCATGTGAAAAGAGGATTTACTCATGCTTTTTGTGCAATGAGCCTTGGCTCATTCTAATTCCATGTTAAGTGTTCTTGCCACATTTCCATGTTATGATTATCATTCTTTATCATTCCTTTATGTTCATGTTTTTTTATACTCTATTGATATGCATATTGTCTAAAATTTATTGTACTCCTCATGTTATTCCATGTGTACTCCCTTACTGGGCTTTATAGCTCACCCTTTTCTTATGCATGTCCTCAGGTTATCCCATGCAATGCTAAGTACGAGGGAATGTAGTGGTCATGTAAAGGATATTTTCAATAAAGATGTTGAATTTCATGTTTTAAGTTTTTATTTAATTACCCTAATCCCAAAAGACACTAAACCTCTTGATCTTCTTTGTTGTATGAAGTGAATTTTTATGTAATGAATCATGTTTAAGTTGTAATAAAAAGCAGGGTTGTCATTATAAGGGTTTTTTGTATTGATGTTATCCTTATTCTTCATCTGGATGGATTAAGATTGATTTGGACAAGAATAACATTCACATTCACCTTTGTGACTCATTCTTCAAGTCCCCTTGAAATATTAACTACATATGATTGTTGAGCATTAAATTTCTCATAAATATCGATTAATTTTATCATGGATAATACTATATTGTAAAAAGTATACAATTTTACTAGTGGTGTTTACTTTGAAATTTATCTGATTAAATGAAGAATTATTGATAAATTCGTATTTCTCATTCTATATAGCTATTTTTTATGGAATATTATTTATTTATACTATTCTATATTATGAATTATTTCGACATACAAAGACCAGAGGAGCCTGAAATTTATATAGCTCTTCGATGCATCTATAATTTCTCATGAGAAAAATAATTATGGAAATGGGGTTATACCTGTAGTTTTTATCCATCTTGTGAATGGTATAGATGGTATATACTTTCAAATTCCAAAGACAGGACAACCATTAATAAATCATTTACCTCAATTAGAATGATTTATTATTCATATATGAGATTTTGCGTCGATATTTATATGGATACATTTTATTCCATTTCATTTATTAAATGTGATGTGATTAAATTTATTACTTTTACATAGTGATTTTGCCGTATCTAGTTATTTTAATGGCATGTAATTCTAGTTATAACATTTTCATAGTGTTTATTCAGTTCTTTTTAACTTTATTGATATCATAGTACATTTATTTAGTTATTTACCATGCCAAAAACTAATACTCTCATTGATTCATTATTTTTTACACTATATTTTTTTATTACCGAGCATTTGAGCTCTCCTTTATTAAGTTTCATTCCCCAAGATTTTAGGAGGAATTCCATGAAATATATATATGGATTTACTAGATGTATTAGAGATATACTTGAAGATGTTTATTTTGAAAGAAGAAAATATTATGTTTCAATTAGTGTATTCATTTTTATTTCATGAATCATTTACATATCTAGTTTACTAATTCTACTAAACTAATCGGTCATTCATGGATTTATTATTCGTGAGAAATCCAATTTAATTGATCGAAGGAACTTACTCTAGGTTATCATATGTCGGGTCACTACTGTTAGTATTGGAGGATGTTTAGTAACAACCATGGGAACAAGATTTAATAATTCATAGATTAGATAACCTATCCTTATGGTATAATATTAAGATTAGTATAAATTAAAACCATATAATATTATTAAATTATTGGTTATGTGGGTGTTCCTAGAAATACATCCACAGTTTGGATATAAAAAGTGGCCATGGTTTGGGAATAGATGTACATAGGAGTATCAATACTAACAATGTGTTCCAAGCCTCACTATATGTAACCTAAACATTGAAACATGCCTTACTATGTACCAATTTTGACGCTCCCTAGATATATTCTTTGGATAATCCACATTTTATTTAAAAAAATTTATGTTGAATTTAAATGGATAATTACAATGAAGCATCAATTTTAAACCTAAAAGGATTTATATTTAAAAATAAAGTGTCATGATTTATATATCTTATAAATGATTATATACTTTTCACACTATGAATATTTTTGGTCCCATTTTTCTTACTTGTTTTAGTCAATGGATAGAACCCAAATGATTCATGTTAACATCGAACATGAAACAAAAGTTAGTGAAAATGAGAAACCAAATGATGTGTTGATAGGATTGAAGGATATCGTGTTTATGCTTAATCATATTTCCCAAAAAAATGATTAACAACATATACATTTACCAAATATTGAACACAACAAATAAATGAAGGATGAGTGTTTCTAAGAGATCGACTGGTGGAGACCATAACGAAAAGAAGGTTAAATTTTTTACATGTTATAATTGTGGTAGGAGACACCTAGTATTGTGTCTCAATGGAAAATGGAAATTAACTGTGTTTTGGAAAGAAGGACATAGTGTAAATGATTTTTCGGGGAAAAAAATTAAAATTATTATAGATGGAACTGAATATAATCATATAAATCCATTTTCTATTTCTTACCTTAAATGTGTGGTACTTGGGCATTACCCAATACAATGAACACTCTTAAATGATAAAACCTATATCATGTAAGGATGAATGTAGGAAATAAATGGATGAAATAGTTATGTATTGAGTATATATTAAAATCCATAGTTATGAAGTTATTTAATGATTAAATTTGATGTTTTCCCAACAGATTTAATTTTGAGGTAATATTAATACTGTTTTATAAAAAGAAAAACTATATACCAAGTGAAAATGAATCAAGTATTGCAAGGTCATAGGGATTGATACCTTGAAAAAATTATGATAATGGTTTTGCACCTACAACTAGCCTATGTGATGCCCTGGTTATTATGTAATTATTTAAACTATTTTATGAATAAATATTAATGAGGTAATAGTTGTGTTACCTGTTTGGGTAAGAGATTAATATATTAACCATATAGACACTGGAGTGTAGTTATGGACAAATAGTAAGTCATGAAATTCTTTTATAGGCTTTACCATGAATTAAATGTATTTTTTCATCAGTGATCAAAGTAAATTTTTGAATACCCATTTCTTAAAGAATATGATGAGTTAGAATTTCATATAATAATATCCCAATGATCAATTTATTTTTATGAAATTTAAATGTATCATGAAATTATATTCCCTTATATTCATAAGTAGTAAAATAATTACTAAACATTTGGAAAAGGTTAAAAAATGTGCTGTCATAATACATTAATTTTTGTTGAACCGATGGTCTAATAAATCATCATATATATTTGGATTTGAGGCCCTCAACATTTAATTAATCATTCACTTGTTTTCAATTCAGAAACTCAATCGATCCATATAAATATTTTTGATTTACCTCCAAGTATGTATATCTACTTTCCCCAAATGTTCTCCCACTTAGAGACCCAGTTATATGTTAGTCCATGTGAGCATTGAAATTCCCAAACTCCAATTTATAGAGGATTTTTTACAACCCCTTATCGTAAAGTGGGATTTAAAAATAGGAAATAGGAAAAAATATATTTCCATGATCTATTTTAAATTGTGAGGACATGATATAATTGGGGTGGGGGGAAATTAAGGCCCTGAAATTCTAGAGTAATATTATTATTTGATAGCATGTTCGAGAAGCATCACCAAGAGAGAAAGGGGATATAATATCTTGAGACTCTACTATATATTCATTATTTTAGATAAATTCAAATCATGATATAGCATGTAATGAAGGAATTAATTATGCTATACCCAAAAGTGACCTTCCATGATAGCTTTCATTACATGTAAGAAGGGGTTTCACCAAATAACAATATATTAATAAAATATTATTATTTAATATATTATAACATAACATATAATAAAATAATTGGTTATTAATATTAATAAAAAAATTATTAAAATAGATGAATTAATATGTTACCAAATAATTAGAAATGAAAATACAACCCAATTGAAAATATAGAAAATGTTATAATTTTTATGCTCACCAAGGCTGTAACGTCCCAAGTCCGGAGCCCCTCCACTGGTGCCCATACCTGGTTTTCCACATGACCTCATGGACGATTCCCAGAATGCCAGAGGCTGCCGACTAGCAGTGAGGGCCTTGGTGAGTCGGTGGGGAAACTATGCCCTAATTTGGTAAGGTATACATGGTAAGAAAACAACAATAAACAGCGGAAGCAGTAAACAACATGCATAACTACAGAAACCAAACAACAAATGCAATGTAGATATATAACAATAATGAAAAATGATGCAATAGGTACAAGTATCTAAGTAAAACAGTAAACACAACAACATGCTGAAATACAACTGAAACCAAGTGCAAAAGAAAAACAAAATAATCTCTTCAGCATTGAGAGCCACGGCTCGGTCCCATGCTCCCTAGCTCCTGATGTAGTCAAGATCCTGAAGTATAAGGTCGCTTTCCCTTATCTATACCTACAGCAACATAGTCTGCTTGGGCCAAAATGCATGGCCCAAACAGGGTGTGATATACAATCCCATTAGGCAATCACATGAAGATTTGTGTCTAGCGGTCAATGAGTACGTGGCAGTAATAAAACAAGAAGCCGTAAACAGAAAAGCATAAGCACCTACAAACAACAGTTCTAACAGGTAAAGCACACAAGTAAGTAGTTAGCGACATGAAGAAAATAAGTAACCTTCTGGTTAGCTCTCACAGTCTAACCCCTATGGTTCAACCTCTAAGTACTAGCATCCCTCTGGGAGAAACACACAGTCTCACCTATCTGGGTCAGCTACGTAAGTAAGCAGACTCTCTGGGAAGAACTCACTGTCAATTCCCCCTATAGTCTCGTATCATGCTAAAGGCTCTCTGGGGAAACAATCAATGTCAATTACCCCAATAGCCCGCGTCGTAATGAAAAGACACTCTAGAGAATCCCTTCCGTCAATTATCCCCTTGGTCTCGCATTGTGATTAAAAGATACTCTGGAGAAGCCCTTCCGTCAATTCTCCCTTTGGTCTACCACTCTTGGTTCTCAGAGTCATGAGTATAACTAAACATGTTCATCATGTGTATATCATCCATGTAAACCTCAAGAACTACTTGGCTATCAATTAAGGCTCAACAGAAAAACAAGGCAACAGTCCACAATCCTACAACTAGGCATGGCACTGGCAAAACACCAAACAGGTAGAACAAGCATGGAAAGCAAACTGAGCACAAACAAAACACTCTAATCACAAGAAATAACCTCTACTAAAGAAATCAAGCAAAGAAGGAAAGCAACAAGGGAAAAACATGAGACATGAAATACCCCGTTCAAGGTTATTGGGGGAAATTTTCACATAATACTCATCAACTTTCTACAAAAAGGAAAAAACCACCTACCTCGATCCGAAGAGGTCGATATACGTGAACCTCGATGAAATATTCCTCTTATAACAACGTGGATATGAGAAAACGAACAAATCTTTCATCCCGTGATATCTTGGAAATGAGGAGGAATCACAAAACAAGGCTAAATCAGAAGGAAGAACTCACCACTGCGATTACAATGCAACTGACCGTGCTCAAATCAGATAACGGATGGCGAGGCAGGAATTCGTCAAATTTCCTGCTGTACGGTCGCTCACGGACGGTCGAAAACTGGATAAGAATATAGAAATAAGGGTTAGGCGTGACCATGGTTAGTTTATTGAAAAAAAACAAAGTACATGGCATGTACTTCTTGAGTACAAGGCGTGTACTTAAATTTTTCCGTACTCCGAAATCACTGGCCTCCTCCTCATCCTTACACACCTTTTCTGTGGCCCGGACACGGCCAACACACAGCTTCGAGCCGGAAATATAGTACACGACGTGTACTCAAAAAGTACATGGCGTGTACTTATGAAATTTTCAGAAAAATTATTTTCATTAAAAAATCCAGAAAAGTGAAAAAATACCTGAACGAAGATCTGGGTTCTTACAAACTTCCCCCCTTAAAGAAATTCTTCCTCGAATTTCCCTAACAAGGTGGAGAAGAAGAATCCCCGAACAGCTCTGGCCACTGTGATCGTACATCGGCCTCCCTCTCCCAGGTCTCATCCTATACTCGCCTGTACTGCCATAGCACTCGTACTAGAGGAACAGACCGCCCATGGAGAACCTTCGTAGTACGATCGACAATCCGGATAGGATGCTCCTCGAATGACGCATCCGCTTCAAGATCGAATTCCTCAGGATGAAAGACGTGAGATGGGTCTAAAAAGTAACGTCGGAGATGAGATACATGGAAGACATCATGCATGGCCCGATACCTCTGAGGTAGCTGCAACTGATAGGCGACCGGCCCCACTCTCTCCAAAACCTCAAACAACCCGACGTACAGTGGGGAAAGCTTACCCTATCTCTGAATACTTGTATGTCCCAACCTAGGTGCGATACGTAGTAAAACCCGATCACCGACCTCGAACTCCAGAGGTCGTCTCCACTTATTAGAATAAGACTTCTGTCAAGAATGTGATGTAGCCATCCTCTTCCGAATCAGCTCTATCTGCTCTGAAGTCTCTTGTACAAGACGAGGTCCCAGAAAAGCTGCCTCTCCTGCCTCCAGCCAGCATAATGGTGATCGGCATGGCCTACCGTACAAAGCCTTGTATGGCGCCATCTGAATGGTTTCCTGGAAACTGTTGTTGTAGGTGAACTCCACCAGAGGAATATGCTTCTCCCAAGAACCGCCAAAGTCAAGGATGCAAGCCCAGAGCATATCCTCAAGCACCTGGATCGTGTGCTCGGACTGGCCATCAGTTTGTGGATGGTATGTTGTACTCAAAAGTACAAATGTACCCACGGCCATCTGAAGTCCCTTCCATAACCAAGAGGTAAAGCACGAATCTCTTTCTGAAACAATAGAGCACGGAACTCCATACAGACGAATGCTCTCTCTGATGTAAATTCATCCTAGATCATCGACACTAAGGGTCTCCTTGATCGGAAAGAAGTGAGCAACTTTTGTAAGTCTGTCGATGACAACCCAAACAACATCGTTCCCTCGAGGTGACCTTGGCAACCCAGTCATGAAGTCCATCGTGACATCATTCCACTTCCACTCCGGATTGGGTAACTACTGTAAAAGGCCTCCTGGTCGCTGATGCTCTGCATTCACCTGTTGACAAGTAGAAAATCTCATGACAAAACAAGAAACATCCTTCTTCATACCTGGCCACTAGTACTAGCGATGAAGATCCCGATACATCTTGGGGATGCTAGGATGAACTGACCAAATTGAGGAATGGAAATCTTGTATCAGCTCCTCGCGTATGTCTGCTGGAACCCATACACGTCCATGGAAAAGCAAGATCTCATCCTCACCCACTGTCCATCCAGGAAGAGGGTCCCCTCCTGACACACTCTCGCACAGAACCAAGCCTTCAGAGTATGATAGGTGCCTCATCCATACCTGATCAAGTAGCGTGGAGGTAACAGCTACCGAAGATAGAAAGGTCTATCCCCGTCTATCATGCACCTCCAGATGCATCTTAGAGAACAGAGCCATCAACTTCCACTCACTACTGGTCTCCTGGAATGCCTGAATCTGAGCTCTCCTGCTCAATGTGTCTGCCATAGTGTTTCCCTTTCCCGACGTATAGGCAAGCTCGAAGTCAAAAGATAGTAGATGCCCAGCCCAACTGCACTGCCTCAGATTCAGATAATGTTGAGTGAAAATATACTTGAGGCTCTTGTGGTCAGTGAAAACCACAATGATCTCTCATAAAAGATAGTCTCTCAAACAGCGCAAGTCATGAACAACAACTACCAACTCCAGATCGTGCGTAGGGTAGTTCCTCTCATGTGGTCTCAGATGCTGAGACCCATACGCAACGACTCCATCTCCCTGAATAAGAACATATCTCAGTACGATACCCAAAGCATCACAGTAAACAGTGTAGCTCTCACCTGGCTCTGGCAAGACTAGTATCAGTGCTGAAGTCAACCTCCCTTTCAGCTCCTTAATGAATGAATCACAAGAATCTGACCATATGAAATTTTCCCCCTTATTAGTGAGACCTGTCAAAGGTGCTGCTAGACCAGAAGAGTCCTAAATAAAGCATCTGTAGTATCCAGCCAGCCCTAGGAAGCTCCGTACCTCAAAAACGATCTTCGGATGCTCCCAGGAAACTACATCTCTCACTTTCTCAGGGTCCATAGATACTCATGCCTCTGAGATGACGTGACCAAAGAGTGAATCTGATCCATCCAGAAGTGGCAATTCGAGAGTTTACCATAAATATGATGCTCTCTCAGTGTACTCAGAACGATCTCAAGATGTGTGGCATGGAAATGTCGAGTGTGAGAGTACACCAAGATATCTGCCACGAAGACCACGACGAAGGAATCCAAGTAAGGATGGAACACTCAGTTCATCAGTGCCATGAAAACAACAGGGGCATTTGTGAGACCGAACGACATGACTGTATACTCGTAAAGACCGTACCTACTCCTGAAGGCTGTTAGAGGTATATCTGATAGTCTAACGTGCAACTGATGATAACCGGACCTCAAGTCGATCATCGAGAACACCCGGGCTCCTCGAAGCTGATCAAAAAGGACGTCAATCTTCGGAAAAGGATATCGGTTCTTGACCGTCAACTGATTAAGCTTCCGATAATCCACACAAAGCCAAAGGGTACCGTCTGCCTTCTTTGCAAATAGAATAGGCGAACCCGAATGAGAAGTACTGGGTTGGATGAAACCCTTAGCCTGTAACTCCTCCAACTACTTCTTGAGCTCCTGCAACTCACGTGTGGCCATCCTCTATAGAGTAATGGATACTGGTGCCACTCCTGGCACAAGATCAATAGAGAAGTCTACCTTATGCTCTAGAGGAAATCCCGAAATGTCCTCTGGAAAAACATCCCTGAAGAGATCCACCACTGGAGGAAAGTCCAACTGTGGAGTCCCCTGATCATCCAGATAAAGACTAGACATCTGGACCGTCACCTCTCCTAGCCCAAGATGCTAAAGTCCATCCCGACTTGCCTGAACATCCCATTCACCTCTATGAAGGAAAGATTCACCTTCTGGTGAAATGAATCTAACATTGCGGTGATAGCAGTTGACGAATACCTGGAAGGGAATCAACTATTCCATGCTAAGGATGACATCATAGATTTTCCTCTCTAGGACATAGAGTTCCCATAAGAAGTGATACCCTGCAATCTCTAGAGGGAACTCACTACAATGACGTACACTATATGTCCGCATTCCCAAAGGTGTGTCTAGTGTCAATGAGTCGGCAGAAGAAAAGATGCAGTGTGCAAGGCTCTCCACAATAGCAACAGAGATAAAGATATGCGTAGCACTAGTATCGAAAAGGGCTGATGATAAAACTGAGGCTACTAAAATCGTACCTTGAACAGTAGAATGGTCGGGATCCTGCTCATGATAAGTTTGCTCCACGGCGAAATACTGGCCTACACCATGGCCCGACTCCCTTGACTGACCACTCTGACCTAAATCTCCCTACTGGTGCTGAGGGACTGGTGGCCGACCACCACGGCCACGACCTCCACCTCGTCCCAAATAGCCAGAAGAACTCCAGTTCCCTGACAGGAGAGCGACTGGTGGGGCTTCTCTTAAACAAGGTGTCATGGAAGAACCCCGGTCACTAGCTGCTGGTGAGAAAACCTAGCATAAACGCTGAAGATGACCCATCTTTCCCCAAGATCGGCACTCCACGGGGTCCGTCTGGCACTGCGGCCTCATGTGCCCTGTCCGGCCACACTGGTAGCATGTCACATGGCTTCCTGATGACACATCTCGCATCCTCGCATCACTGCGTGTAGGCTCCCTACGTCGCTTATTGCTGTCATCTGAAGGGAAGCTAGCCCTGGAAGAAGAACCACCTTGACTCGCAGCTCCATATTCTCTCAGATTGCGCTCCACAATTAGTGCATGGTTGACGATGGATGTAAAGGATGACAGCTGCAGATGTTCACCTATGAGCGGATCTCCCGCCTGAGTCCATCCTCAAACTTCCTCGCCTAGAACACCACACTCCCATCCCGATGCGGTGTAAAACACTGTAGATCAGTGAAATGAGAGGAATACTCCATGACAGATAGAGTACCCTGCTCTATGCTCATGAACTCCCGGGCTCGATCGGCCCTTAGGGTCTCTGGGTAGAAGTAGTCGTAGAACACGCGCTGGAACTCCTCCCAAGACAAAGCCTGCAGCTGACCCACCTATGATATTACGTCCCACCACCTCTTGGAGGAGTCTCGGAGCATTTAGGTGGAAATCATGACCCATCTCTCTGGAGGCATCTCCTGATGCTCGAATATAGTCAGCATGGCTTCCAGCCATGACTCTGCAGCCTGAGGTCCTCCCTCCCCCGAGAACGTGGGAGGATGCGGATGCTAAAAGACCCACGTCAAGTCTGCCATAGACGAGGCAGGAGGCGGTGCTCCCTGGAAGGCCTGCATCATCCTCATGAAACCCTCCCTGAACTGCACATCGGCGCCCGCAACTGGTATAACAACTAGTGCCAAGGCTGGCTCAGCTGGGGGATCGACAGGAAGTCCCTGATCAGCCCTGTCTGACGTCTGATCACTGCCTGATGACAGACGTACGACTGGAGGACATCACAGAGGCATAACTCTGAAAGATCAAAAGAACACCTTATATAAGGAAAACAAGGACAGAGAACACAAGAGTACAAACGGTAAGAGGGGAAGAAAAACACACAAGATTGCAAAACATGTCTACACGGCGTGTATAAAACTACTCGGCCTGTCTTATTAAACCAGTGACATGGGCGTGTACTCCTGCCCTACAAGTCATGTAAACTACAAACTACACGGTGTGTTGACCCCCACACATGACATGTAATTGAAAACTATTCCCCTGCCCGAGTCTCCTTACACGACTAACCCACACGGTCCGACTCAACCTGAGACTACACGGCATGTTCGAAACAATACGGCGTGCACTAGACAAGGCTTTGGCGGTCCGTGCTGTTGAGTACATGACTGTGTACATGACTGGACCTTACATGGTGTGCTCCGAACAAGCACGGCGTGCATCGGCGAAGGCGACATTGTCCCATGTGGTTCGTGACACGGCCGGGTACCTGGGTAAGACTACACGGCGTGTTCCGAACAAACACGGCGTGTACTAGAAAAGGCTTCGGTGGTCCGTGCTGTTGAGTACACAACCGTCTACAAGGATGGACCTTACACGACGTTCTATGAACAAGCACGACGTGCATAGTTGAAGGCGACACCATCCCGTGTTGTTCGTGACATGGCCGGGTACCTGGGTAAGACTACACGGCGTGTTCTAAAAAAACACGACGCACCAAAAAGAAGGTCATGCCGACCCGTGTCATTCGTGACACGGCCGGGTACCTGGACATGACAACATGGTGTGTTCCCTACGGACACTGAGTTTTCTACCCGAGCTTCCCCGACCCATGTTGTTACTGACACGACCAGGTACATGGCTCCGAACTCACACGACGTGTACCAATGGTACACGACGTGTTCCCAATGTTACTCCTAATACACCGTGTTCTGCTCACACGGTCAGTGACATGGCCTGAAAACTACACGGCGTGTTTCTAAAAAGTACACGCCGGGTATTCTTGGTTTTTTTGGGCATTAGCTCAGAAACTGCATAGAATTCCAGAACACAAAAACAAGGAAAAAAGTTCCAAATTACGATCCGTGAGGGCCCATAGCACCTCAAGAACCAAAATTTGGCATTTATTTTAAGAAAACAAACAGTTTTATAACATAAAAGTAGATAATATATCAAGAATCTATCACAACAGCATGCATAATTTAAACAAACCCGATCACAAAAGCATGCAATCGCTAATACACCCTTGATGGCATGGAAGGAATGCATGGCATGTGATTTCTACAAGTGCCTATATGATGCATGAGATGACATACCCTCATCACATCAGGTTGCAACAGAAATAGATCCAAAATATCAAAACACTAACTACACAAGTCATACGAATAACTCTAGGTGAAAACATACCAACCATAAAATCTCAAAACCAGTTAACTATAATTAACGTGGTAGTATGGATTTTCCCTGTACACAGGATAGCTACTCCCGAGCACAGCTTAATGCCATGTAACGAATC
The DNA here is from genome assembly GCA_963277665.1 of Viscum album. Taxonomy (NCBI): domain Eukaryota; kingdom Viridiplantae; phylum Streptophyta; class Magnoliopsida; order Santalales; family Viscaceae; genus Viscum; species Viscum album. The sequence continues at coordinate 603,645,956 of OY728128.1, forward strand.
CGACCTATCCCTGGATAAGGTCTCCAAACAGTAAAGCAAGAGAAAATAACTCCTCTGATACCACTTTGTAACATCCCAAGTCTGGAGCCCCTCCCCTGGTGCCTCGTACCCGGTTTTCCACATGACCTCAAGTGCGTTTCCCCAAATTCCAGAGGCTACCGACTAGTAGGGAGGGCCTTGGTGAGTCGGTGGGGGAAACTATTCCCTTATTCGTTAAGGTATACATGTTAAGAAAAAAACATTAAACATTGGATGTAGTAAATGGCATGAATAACAACAGAAACCAAACAAAGAAAGAAATGTATATATATAACTATGATGAAAAATGATGCAGTAGGTACTAGTATCTAAGGAAAAAATTAAACACAACAACGTGCTGAAATAAAACTGAAACCAAGTGAAAAATAAAAACAAAATAATCTCCTCAACATCACGAGCCACGGATCGGTCCCATGATCCCTGGCTCCTGATGCAGTCAAGATCCAGAAGTAGAAGGGCGCTTGCCCTTATCTATACTTGCAGTAACATAGTCTGGATGGGCCCAAAAGCATGCCCCAAACAAGGTGTGAGATACAATCCCAGTAGGCAATCACCCAATGATTTGTGTCTAACAGTCAATGAGTACATGGAAGTAATAAAACAAGAAGCAGTAAACGGAAAAGCTCAAGCAGCTACAAACCACATTTCTAAAAAGTAAACCACACAAGTAAGCAGTCAGCAACAAGAAGAAAACAGGTAACCCTATGGGTAGCTCTCACAGTCTAACCCCTATGGTTCATCCTCTAAGTACTAGCAACCCTCTAGGAGGCACACACAGTCTCACCCCTCTGGTTCAGCTAAGTAAGTAAGCAGACTCTCTGGGGAAGCACTCACGGTCAGTTCCCCCTATAGTCTCGTATCGTGCTAAAGGCTCTCTGGGGAAGCACTCAACGACAATTCCCCCTATAGCTCGTGTCGTAATAAAAAGACACTCTGGAGAAGTCCTTCCATCAATTCTCCCCTTGGTCTCACATCATGATTAAAAGACACTCTGGAGAAGCCCTTCCGTCAATTCTCCCTTTGGTCTACCACTCTAGGTTCTCACAGTCCTGAGTATAATTAAACATGCTCAGCGCGTGTATATCGGCCATGTAAACCTCAATAAATACATGGCTATCAACTAAGGCTCAACAGAAAAACAAGGCAACAACCCACAATCCTACAACGAGGCATAGCACTGGAAAAACTCCAAACAGGCAGAACAAGCATGTCAAGCAAACTGAGCACAAAAAAAATACTCTAATCACAAGCAATAACCTCTACTAAATCAATCAAGCAAAGCAGACACGCAAAAAGGGAAAAATAGGAAACACGCAATACCCCATTCAAGGGTATTGGTGGAAATATTCACATAATACTCATCAAATTTCTACAAAAAGGCACAAACCACCTACCTCGATCCGAAGATGTCGATATACGTGATCCTCGACGACAGATTCCTCTTAGAACAATGTAGATCTGAGAAAATGCACAAAACGTTCAACCCACGATAACATGGAAATGAGGAGGAATCAAGAAACAAGGATAAAGAAGAAGGAATATCTCCCCGTTGCGATTCCAATGCAACTGACCGTGCTCGAATCGGAGAACGGATGACGAGGCAGGAGTTCGTCGAAGTTCTGATCGTACGGTAACTCTCGTACGGTCGAAAACCGGAGAAGAAGATAGAAATAAGGGTTATGCGTGACCCCGGTTCGTTTAATGAATGAAAAGAAAGTTCACTGTGTGTAATTCTTGAGTAAACGGTGTGTACTTAAATTTTTCCATACTCCGAAATAACCGGCCTCCACCTTAGCCTTAAACACCGTCTGTGTCGCCCGGACATGGCCAGAAAATGGCTTCGAGCCGGAAATAGAGTACACGACGTGTACTCACAAAGTACATGGCGTGTACTTCTGAAATTTCCAGAATAATTAATTTCCTTAAAAACTCCAGATAAAGGGAAAACAGACCTGAACCAAGATCCAGGTTCTTACAAAGGCATTTTGACTTAATAAATTAAATTAATTACAATTTTTGAATGATATTAATTAAATAAATAAATTACATATTCAATAAAATATATTTTTAATCATCCACTAAATTTTATAGACATAATGTACGAATAAACTCAATATCACACATAAAACCTATATTTTTATTAAGGCAATTTTACAGATTTTTACTAGAGAATCCAATTTTTATCCTATTTTGATAATTTTATAAATATTATATGTAAAAATATAATTAATATTTTAATTTGGAACATACAAGTTATGTGATGGTAAATTGTTTGTTTTTTTATATGAAGTTTCATTTCATTAATTAACAGTCAAAAATACTGAAATATAATTAAAAACTTTTTTAATTTAATTTATTTATAATGTTCAATTATACATTTAAATTTTTTTTTAAATGTTTAATTAGATAATATTATAAGAAATTAATAAAAATTTTTCCATTTTAATCAATTTAACATTGAAAGTGATTATAAAAGAAAAGAAAATTATCAGAGTTTTTTACATTAAAACCCCACAATGTCATCCCGCTTACGGGATGAATATTAATTTAATTTCATCCACTGATGTGCTAGAAATTTGGGAAAATGGATTTGATATTTTGAATATAAATAATTTATAATTTATAATAATTTATTCTTATTTTCTGACCAAAAATATTAGAAATAGTAATTAAAACTAATTACAATAATTAAGGTTAAATTAATATTAATAAGTCACTAAACAATAACCTTAAGGCCCAAATCTACATATAAACCTCTCAAAAATACATTGGACGGAAATATTTTTACCATATCCACCTTTGGATATAATTTTGGCGATTATTGGTTCACTTGAAATAATTAAATCATTGGTGGTGTTCTTTTTTTAAAATATTACAAGAGTACCAAACCTTCTATATTATAAAAGGCCTCCGACACATACACTTCCTCAAACCCCCCAAGAAACATTATTTCCAAAAAAACTACCCAAATAGCACCCCGAAATTCCTACATTCTTCATTTATTTATATCTTTGGTAAGAAAATAAATCATAGAAGAATTTTTGTCTAAACTAGACGGAGTTACCTGATTAAGAGGTAATACCCTATCTCAAAGTCATTTCTGTTATTTTCTTTATCCACTCCCTTAAATTTTATTATTCCATAATTAAATAATGAAAAAAACTATCCTCAATAAACTAGTAATTGTTATGTTAATATTTCAACATGCACTTACACACACATCCATCCAATAAAAACTATATTTTTATATATGATATATATTATTTATTATGTATTTAATCATCCATACTTCCATTATAAAACATACTTCTATACAATAAATTTTTTAAAAAAATGATAACATCATCTGTGGAAGTGTAGACTACTGCCCCATCAATGTGATGTGATTTTTGAATTCTATACATGAATCTTATTAAGGATAATTTAAATAAACCTATGTATCATATATGAAACATTCATATATAATTATTTAATTTTAATATACATAATATTAATTTACACCTCATACTCTTAATATGAAACAGAAATTAATGTATCATTCATGCATACATATGAACTACCGTCTCTAAGAAAAGTTCGTTTCATTTATTATCTCTAAATAATTTTTTATTATTATAGATAAATATATAGTAAATAAATATGATTTTAAAATCAGTTTTTTAATTTTTTAGATGGTGAAACAAAGATATAATTAATAATAACATCAAATAACATGTTCAAACATACTCACCAAACTATGCAATTAACATCCAATATAGTTAAATTGATGAATGTTTTTTATCAAATGGGTAATTATTAATTATAATAAGTTAATATATGATACTAAAAACATTTTTATGTTATTTTATATGTTTTTAATATATTTTAAATCACTATAAAATATATAAAATATTATACAAAAAAATTAATGTTAATGAAATGGATACTTGTCTCATTTTAATTTCGGGATGAAAACTCCATTGTTATGAACCTAATTTATTTTATATGGTGTACATACTAACACATTGACATATAATATCATGAATTATAATATTTTCATGTTTTTTAAATTTATTATTTAATTATTATTACCTATGGGTTTTCCAATTCATTTGTTACAACATTTTTAAGGGATTATCTTTTCAATTCACATTCATTTGAGACATATTATTGTTATACACAAGGTTAATTTTATATGGTGCATATATTACAATAGACATGTTATATTATGAATAAATTTATTGTAATGATATTATATGTTTCATATAATATTATTACTTCTTAAGGATTATGATTTAAAATGATTCAATGTGTTATGGCACACCTTGGGATGTCTAATTATTATTTTCTTCAATACTAATCGTAATGATATTTCATTGGAATTTCAATTTGAGAAAATTATATAAGAATTTTTAACAAAAAAATTATTATTATTTGTTTATTTATGTCCATTTTCCTGTATTTGTTCTATTTTTCAAATATTTGGTACAAAAAGTGTTTTAGAATATTTTTTTATGCTATTCTTCAATTCTCTCTTTAGTTGGAGAACCTATTTTCTTATTAAATCCATGTTTTATTAAAGTGTTTTAAAAAATATTTCAAGATTTTCAAAATGAATTATCAAAGTCATTTTAACCCATTTTTTCTTTTACATATGTTTTCAAGGGAATAGTTTTTCCACTTTCTTGAAAATGATTTTTTAAACCTTTTTATCATACAAAAGGAATATTCTTTTAACCTTGTATGAAATGTATAGATTTATCTACAATAATTTATTTGAAGAATTGTTTTCAACATTAAGAGGTTTATTTTTTAAATAAAATGTTTTGAAATGGTATTTTTAAGGAAAAATATATTCCGAATATTTTTTTAAAAAGGATACTTTAATCAATAATATTTTTAAAATATATTATTTATTTAATCAATTACAACCACCCTCTATTTTTAATACACATGAGTTTTGATTAATTGATATAATCCTTTTTATTTCTATGGATTTTTTATGATTTATTTCTAGATGGATAGTATTTACATTATTATCAACGATTCATTATTGCTGTCCACTTGATATATTCAACATTATAAGATCATTGAGAATTGAATTTCTCTAAATTATCAATTTCATTTATCATGATTATTACTATTTCCTAATATGTATAGAATTTGTAATACTATGTTTTATTTATTAGTTTTTTGTTAAATTGGGAATTATTGATACATATATATTTCTCAATAAATTTTGTTATTTGATAATGCATATTATTTATTTAGACTATTCAATATGAGAAATAATTTGGACTAGATATGTCTAGAGGATCCCGAACTTCATATAGCTCCATGATGAATAGATAGGTTCCCATGAGATAAATAATTGCACAAATGGGTCTCTACCCTTACTTTTAAAACATCTTGTGAATGGTCTTTATATTCTAGTTTTTTATGATCCTTAAACAAGACATCCATCAAGAAAGCGTTTCCCTCATTTAGATTTAGTTATTATTCATCAATTATATTTTTCACTGACATCTCTATGGGAACATTTCCTTTGAGTTTATTTTTTAAATTTCATGTGTTTAATATTATTTCCATTCCTTAGTGATTTTCATTATATATTTATTTGATTAGATTTTTTTCCAATAATTACTATTCCATGTTTTTTATTCATTACCTTATTAGTTTGTTGATTACAAGGAATGTGTGATTAGTTATATAGAATTACCTAATTATTACTCTCACTAATTCATTATTTCTTACATGATTTATTTAACTTACAGAGAAGTTGAGCTCACCCTTATTATATTTCATTCCTGGGTATTCCAAGAAGCATGCCATGAAATATATACATGTATTTACATGATGGATTAATGTTTCCAAGAAAGATGATTATTTATAAGGAAGGTAAAAATTATTTTTTAATTAAAATATTCAATTATAATACATGAATAATTTATGTACCGGGTTTTCCTAGACTACTAAAGTGATCAGTTATTCCGGAATTGATTCCTTGTAATCATTCCAATTTAATTGATATCAGACACTGACTATGGCTATCTAGGGTTGGGTCACTACATGTTAATCTAAAGTACACTTTAATCAATTCCATAAACAGTCACCAATTCTACTCAAGAATAAAGGTTTATATGATTATATATCTAATCTACTGTTAAAGGTTGGCACACTGATTTATTAACTACAAGACATGGGTTCAATGATAAAAATACCAATGGGATTCTAATGTGACATAATATATATATATATATATATATTTCATTCTAATACAAAATTAGATATACTGAACGCACAACATTATCTCATATATATCCCATACTAGAGGAAAAAATGAATTATATGGATTTGTTTTATAACATCCACAATGGATAAAAAGAGAAACTAGGATCAACCAACAAATCCATTTGAAACAACAAAATTTCATATTGAATGTGAATGTTATGTTTCAAAAATGCTTGGATAAGGGGGATCAACAATGAATACAACAATAAATCATCACATATATTAATTACTAACTATTTCTAGCTTTCCTGAAAAAATAAAAACACATGTTGTTAATTATATTTGTTAGGGAATCAAATAATTCATTTTAGGACCTTTAAAATTCATAATTCCAAATTCCGGGTCCAATATGGAGGTTAATGTTTTTCAAAAGGATGTTTTCTTCCATATAATATGTTCCATCCTCCCCACTAATCCATCCTAGATGGATGCAACCAATGGGTCAGTGGGAATAAATGATGCGAATATAGTGAAATTTGGTGTGATAGTAAGGCTAAGCACCTCACTAGTTGGACAGTCAGTCTCCTAAACGAGACTAAATCATTCCAGTACCCACTATAAGTTTGGTGGATCTAATAAATTGGGCTATTGGACTTCAAATGCCTCAATGAACAATTTGGAAATCCAATGGTCTTCCTTTAGAGTAACAATCCATGTTTTTAAAAATGTATGCATGAAACACTGATTTTTAGATAGTTATAAATAGATTTCAAACCTAATTTTACTGGCCCTGTGTATTGAATTTTATAAAACAGATATACAATGTTACAATTAGTTATTTATTTAGAGTCTGTTAAAACCAACCAAATTTTTGGGTGAATAGTAACATACCATTATGAAAAATAATTTTATCCTTATGAATAGTAACATACCCTTTTTAATAGTAATAACACATATGATAGTATACATATATGATTTAATTGAATTTCTGTTAAACCCATATCCTGGAATAAGTAAACTAATGTTTTAAAATTGTTATTTTTGGAATGAAATATTATTTTATTTACAAATTAAATTCATCATCTATATAAAATTATTTTGAAAATATGTACTCCATTTTTTAATTCTAAATATTGAAAAATGGGTAGGGTGAATTTTTGGTATTCATTTGAAATAGTTGAATTTTTTATAAATAGTCAAATACGGTAAAAATACAATATATATAAATATTCAGTAAAATACACTATGTTTTGACATCATGGCTAATGTAAGAACACTTGGTTCAAACTAACTTCTATATTTACTATTTCATCACAATAATTAATTCTATTCATAGTCTTGAGCAATAATAATAAACTAATGACTAAGACAATGTAAAATTCCTCCTCCCCTCCAATTTAAATACTCCCCATTTTCACCCATCTTCCTCCCACACCTTACAATGGTTGAGACGTGCATATGTTCAGACTAATAATCCTATAAATTACCTTCCACGTGATAAGAACTTCGGGTCTCACCAAAAGGTCAAAACCAAGGGCATTAAGAGTGATCTAAAGTAGAAGAGATCAAGTGGTTAACATACTTTTTGTTTTCTTTCACCTCTTTTAATTTTATTTTCTATTCAACTTATTTCCTCACCTCACTATATCCAAGTGGTGTGAATTATCCTATATATTAAATATTCTATATGTCATAATGTTTTTGGAAGAATAACCATTGTACTTATTATCCTCTCCCACATACTCTAGAAATTAAATAACAGTCTGTGATGTGTCAATTTACCCACATCCTCGATGATGTGTTTTCAATTTCGTTTACTCCCTTCGATATTGGTCATGAAATCATTTTTATGGGTGAACCAGTTTATAATTTATTATTATATCTTTCATAAGTTTTTTTAATATTTTTTTACAAATGTTATTATTATTTTTGGGCAAACTAAGTTTGTTATTATCGGATAATTGTGGAAATGATCAAAACAAATATCAACTTTGTTTTGACTAATGAATTATCCCCATATCAGGATTAAAAATGTTAATTGTTATAATTTTATGTTCTAGAACCATTTAAATACCATTTAAATCCATTTGTGGAATTTATCATACAACCGACATTAATAACCATTACGAACTGCACATGGAAACCATGTAATGCACTCACACAAAACAAGGGAAATAACATTGTATTAACAATGAATGGGTGGAATAGTGTAATTAAATGATAATGAATGGTTTTAAAAACATTAATATGCTTCTATAAAATATTAATAACACTATTTTAACTTCATAAAGGCGTTTTAAACACGTTTTAGGGATGTTGATCTTTGGAAAGGGATCCCATGTTTCTCACTTTTATTCAATAATATCATATATATTATTATATTTTTAATTCTTATGGATGGAGTATGTTTTAACACCTCTACCACACTAACATTATGATATATATATATATAATGATATATCCCTTTCTTTCTCATTAATCCTTCCCATGTATACATGTTACCAAGATGTAATTTTATAATTGAATGCTAAACCCAATTTCCATTCTTTTGGATAACCATAAACTTCAAGGGTTTTATCATGATAATAGTATTAGTAAAATTTTATTTGATTATATTATCTTTTTTATGTGTATTTATAGAATAAATACATATTCCTTTAATTTAATCAATTTTATCTGAATGTTTAGGGTATTTATAAATGGATTTCCTCTTAAAATCCTTTTAGGTGTCTCCTTTATGAAATCCAATGAGATTGGTTGTTATGTCATAAGTTTTATCTTCTGATTAAATTATGTGTTCATACTATAGTATCTCCATTATATATTTTATTTTTATTATTGAATAATAGGTTTTCATAAGTTTTAGTGTGAAGTGTTTATGTTCTAAAAGTGATTTTAAGAAAAAGTGGATTTTGAATTGTGCATATGTTTCTCTCATGGGTGTAAATCAGTTATAATGTGATTAATTAATGATACATTCATTGGAATTTATTTATGTTGGGTGGAGCCCATTATATCACAAGATATTAGGGTGAGTCCCATTACAACTCATGAAATGGGGGGTTGAGCCCATTATAGCTTAATATATGATGGGTGAGCCCCATTATATCTCTCCAATGCATTGGGTACTCCAGAGGTAGAAGTTTACTGAATAGTTATTCCATGTGTAAGGGTGATTATAAGGGTGATATGGTAAATATTTCCCCTTCAAAATATATTATGTTTCCATTCTTGTTAATGAGTATTTACAAATTGTGTTTTATTGGTTTTTATGTTGTCACTTGACTATCTAATTTTTTCCTTATATTCCATATTGATATTTTTGTGCTCATCCAAATATTTTAAATGTTTTTCACATGTTATAAGGATGTGTAAGATAAATAAGGAATCCAATTTAAATGTTATGAGGATTTTTCAAAGAAATTATGTTAATTTTTTATGTTTTATATTTTACAAAAAATGGATATTTTTTTAATAGTATCCACAAGTATGAATGTGATATGTTATGTATGTTTTATAACCTAATTACCAAAAATTATAAACCTGAAAGGATCCTGAATGTGTATGATTATATTTTCTTTTATAAAACTCAATATTACGTAATGTTTTAAGGAAGGATCCTTATAATTGGTATTAGATGATGGTTTAGATATCTTTAGGGGTTAGAATGATGAAAATTGAATACCATAAATTATTTATAATTTATGGATAATTTAAAATGATATAGAATTTTAAGATTACCTTATTGATTAGACTATGATATGGTTTTTCAAAATGTTTTTACATATAAGAAATAGGGATGCTAATGTATGAATGAACTAAGAGGATAATACCTCTCAGAAATTGTAGTCTAGAATGATGGGAATCCGAACCAAGTAGTTTGTAACATCATTGACTATGTTGAGTCACAAAATAAATAGGGTTGGAATCAATTCTATTGAGAAACATGATATACCATGAATAAACATGTCTTTGGTGGATCATTTTATTAGGAAACATCATTCAGAATTCAATTGAACCATAGATCCAATGATAGGATATGGATGGATAAATGCAACAGAAATGACATTTGATGTCATGTGATGTTCTAAATGGAATAATGTAATACTATTCATTTATCATTTTGAAGTTGAATCCAATCGGTGGTGGTCTCAAGTTAAAAATATGTGATAAAAAGGTGATATTGATAGTTTGGAATGGGAATATATTAACAGGATTTCTCTAGTATAATAAACTCTTAAAACTATTCGACACAGAATTGAGAAATGATTCTAGGAACTGAGGAAGAAAGATAATAAATCTGTGGCTTCGTATGAATCCAATTTTACAAGATTAACTAGGTACATAAAATTTTTTACTAAATAATTTGATTTAAATTTTAATAGATTTTACTCTGGATTGAATCCTCTTCTACAAAGTGCATTGGCTTCATGAGAGTTTAAGAAACTTGTTCGTTGGGCTGAAAAAGTTTTGATGGAGTTTTCTGACAAGTATATCACTCGTGATGAAAATAATAAGAAGCGGTCAGGTTGGTAATAAATGGGGAAGAACTAATTAATGAAATCAGGAGGTAATAAAATGAAATACCCTTCATGTGAATAGTGTAGAAAAAAGAATCATGAATAATGTCTTGTAAATTCTGCAAAGTAGTACAGATGTGGAAAGCTGGGACACATGTCTAGTGTGTTCAAGGATTAAAATATTAATGGGAAGCTGATGGTGAGATTCATTAATTATAATGAATTGGGTCATTTTTATAATGTTTTTCTGAAGCTAGTCACTCAGGTAGGACATCATCAAAATTGGATGAATAAGGGTGTGGAAAAATCTATTGCAACCACTTCAGTAGATGTTGAGCCATCAATGGAAGTGGTATCTAATACATTAATTGTTTATTGATATATTTCTATAGTCTTATTTGATTTAGGGTCTACACATTACATTATTTATTATATCATTTCTGGTAAATTAAGAATTTCACCTATTAAAATGAAATCAGAATTTATGGTTAAATCACCAGTGGAAAATATGAAGGAAAAATTACATTACAAGAATCTTTTTGTTTTTATTTGTGGAAATTCATTACATGTACTCCATGTTGTTCTTCCCTAGGTAGATTTTAATGTTATACATGGTATGGATTTCATTGTTTTTATAATGAAAATATGGATTTAGAGTTAATGAAGTTATTTTTCAAAATGGGTTTTTTCATTTTATACGAGAACAAACCCATACAGTTGATTACATATTAAGATGTTGAGAAAATTTTAAATGATGGAAATGAAATATATTATTCTCATATGATTGAAAACTAGGAAACTTTTTGGATTTATGATGTTCCAGTATTAAATGAATACGTTGATGTTTTTTTAGATAATTTACCCAGTTTTGTATCAGATCAGGATGTCCAATTCCTAATAGACTTAGTCCCTAATGTTAATCCAACATCAAAAGCACTATATCGAGTAATTCAAATAAAACATAATTAATTGAGAAGTCAGTAACTAGATTTTCTTGATAAAGGCTTCATTTATCAAAGAATTTCTCCATTGGGTGGTTCTTTTTTGTTTGTTAGATGTAAAGATAGTTAAATGAGAAATTAAACTTATTATATTGTTTTGAATAGAATTACGGTTAAGAATAAGTATTAATTATATCATATCGTTGACTTGTTTGATCAGATCGAGGGAACTTAGTATTTTTCCTTGATTGGCATGAGATCATGATACCATTAACTGGAGGTGATGGAGGATGATATTTTGAAAAAAAAATTCCGTACGAGATATTGGGATTATGAGTTTGTTATAATGCCAATTGGTTTGACAAATACACCTAACATATTCAAGTATCTTATGAATAGAATATTTCAATTGTTCAAGGGTAAATTTGTGGTTGTTTTTGTTGATGAAAGTCTTGTATATTATATAATTAAATTGGATCACTAATAACATATATGTTTTTTTGATAAACATAAATTAAAATAATCTGTATAAAATATACATCAAGTGTGAATCATGTTTGCCTCAAATTTCATTCCTTGGCCACATCGTTTCTAAATACAGTATAATTGTTGATACCATAAAAAAAGTTTTTGAATAATTGAAAAGACCCACAAATAGAAATGATATTTGTAGCTTCCTTGGACTGATGTTAAATTACTAATGATTTGTTGAAATCATTGCATAGTTATCTATCCCAAGGACTTAGTTTACCTGAAAATTTGTAATGATCATATGGAATAACTAATGTGATGATTGTTTTAATGTGTTGAAAAGAATATTGGTTTATATGTCAGTTCTGACTCAATCTTCCAGAAATGGTGAATTTCTCATCTAGAGTGATTTGTCTTTGTAAGTTCATGGTTGTGTTCTGATGTAGAATGATTAGGTAATTTCTTATGCTTCACGATAGTTGAAACCTCATGAGTTAAATTACCATACACATTATTTTGAACTAGGATTTGTGTTTTAGGATTCAAAAATCTGGTGGCATTATTTTTATGAAGAAATATGTGAAATATATACTGAACATAAAAGTTAGAAGTGTATATTCACTATGAAATAATTGAACATGAGGGAGAAAAGAAGGATCGAAAAGATAAAGGGTCATGATTGAATGACCAATTACTATGTTGAAAATGTAAAAAATGTTGAATATTCATTGAGTCAAAAACATCATGCATCAATAACTATGTTATGATTTGAACATGACCCCTTGATTAATGTTTTGATGAATTTGGGTTTAGAATGTTTTATGTAGGAAATTCCACTATTTTCTTTCAGGTGTGAGTAATGAAATCTCTCTCAAATAGAATAATGAAAGCACAAAAGGATGAAATTGAGTTACATAAAAATGTAAAAATGGACAATAAAGGTAAATTTCTTGGATTTAATGTTGATAATGATTGTTTTCTAGGATCTGGGAATAGATTAAGTGTATCTTTTACTTCCCAACTAAATAATGAATTGTTATGTGAGGCTCACAGTTCACTGTTTTCTGGTCATCCTCCCCAAACAAATATGTATAGAGACCTTCAACAGTATTTTTGGTTGGATGTAATAAAAAAGGGATATTGTATTTTTTACTAGGAAATGTTTTAATTTTAAACAAGTTAAAGAAATAAAATAGTTTCTGAAGTGGATTATTCGGCCATTTCCAGTGCCAGAGTAGAAATGGGAAAATAAATCAGTATACATTGTTGCGAGACTAAAAAAGACTTCTCGAGGTAACAATTCAATTTGGGTTGTTGGTGATCGACTGCCTAAATCTTCACATTTCATTATTATTAGAGATACTATGTTTTTGGATGAACTTTATTGTTTTTACATCAAAGATATTGTAAGGTTTCATGGGTTTCCCCTATCTATTTTATCTGACAATGATCCCAGGATTACATCTATCTTTTTTAATGGGATTTAGAAGTCTTTGGGAACATAATTAAATTTCATCAATGCCTTTTATCCCCAATCTTATGGAAAGACTGAGCGAAGAATGCATGCATTGGAGGATATTCATAGAGAAACATCAATAGATTACTAGGGAATTTGGGATCAACTTATTTTATTTGTTATGTTTTCTTATAATAATAATAGTTTTCATTCCAGTATACCGATTGAAAATTTTGAGACATTTTTTTCAAAGAGGTGTCGGTCTCCAAAATTATTCGATAACGTAAGTGAAATAATGTTTATGTGTCCAGAATTATTAGAGGAAATCAATGAGAATTTGTAGATGATCCAATGTCACCTGAGGATAACTTAGAGTAGGATGAAACATTATATATATAATATAAGGAAAGAATTCTATTTTGAGTTAGGTGACTATGTTTGCCTTAAAATCACTAATTTGAAAGTAGTGGAGAATTTTGGTAAGAAAGAAATGATAAGCCCATACTTCTTTGGTCCATTTGAAACCTTGGATTATGGTGGACTATTTTAATACCATGTTTCATTGCCTCCAATTCTATCACAGATACAAATTTTTTTATGATTCAAAGTTGAAAAAGTATGTTATAGATTTAACTCATGTTTTGATCGCAAAAATAGTTTAGCTATAAACACAATTTTATAAAATAGAGAAACCTGTTCAGATTAAAAATTATAGAGAATAAGTATTGAGGAATAAGATAATACAGTAGGTAACGGTTTTTTGGAGACACCACATGGTTGAAGAATCATGTTGGGAATCTAAAAATGTTTTAAGGGAAAGGTTCACTCACTTGTTTAATATGTAAATAAAATTTTGGGGACACAGTTTCTAGAAGGTTGGGATAATGTAACACCACATGGTTTTAAATTTAAATGCATGAAACATATTTTATGTAGATATTTATTAGTATCTTTTAAACATAATTTTACCACTTCTGTGTTTTGAATTTCAAAAAATGGACATACACTGTAGTAATCAGTAAGTCATTTAGTGTCTCATATAACAACCATAATTTTAGGTGAATAGTAACATACACGTATAAATATTAATGTTTCCCTCATGAAAAGTAACATACCATTATGAATACTAACCCCACATATGATATTATACATATATGATTTAATTGAAGCTATGATATACTCATATCATGGAATAAGTATATAAATGTTTTAATAATGTTATTTTTGGAATAAAATATTACCATATTTAAAAGTTAAATCAATCATATTTATATAATTATTTTCACAAAATGGAGTTTATATTTTAATTATACACGTTGATAAATTTTTAGGGTTATTTTTTGGAATTTTTCTAAAATAATTTTGGTTTTGACGAATAGTGGAATATGGTAAAATAGCGTATTTATAAATTATCAGATAAATAAACTATTTTTTCAACATGGATAATGTAATAACACATGGTTCAAACTCATATTCTGTCTTTAAATTTTTTTATCTAGAATTAACACTATTCATAATAGTGAGAAATAATATTAATATAATGACTAGAATAATGTAAAACACATAATCTCCTCCACTTAAAATACCACCCATTTCCGCCATATCCCTATCACTACTCTAAAGGCTTGATCCTTGCCTATGTTCTACCAAATAATCCTATGTAGCCCATTCCCCACGTCCTTGACCTTCTGGTCTCACCAAAAGGCCAAAACCGAGGGCCATAATAAGGATCTCAATGAGAAGATATCGAGAAGGTAACATCATATTTTTCCTCCCTTTTCTTTTCATTTTCTATTCTATTATTATTATTTTCTCACCTCCCCTTATACAAGAGGCATGAATTATCGTGAATCTTATATATTTTTTATATCATCATGTTTAAGGAAGATTCAACAGTATACATCTTCTTCTCTCCCATTTATTTTAGATATTAAAGCCCCATCCGTGATTTGTCGATTTACCAACATCATGGATGTTGTGTTTTCAATTTCCATTACCCACTTAAATACTAGTATGGTTACAAATTTTATGCTTGAACTAGGTTATAATGTATATGTTATATCTTATGTATGTTTATAGAATCATTTTGTACAAATTTTATTGTTTTTTAAATCGAAATAAGTTTGTTATTATCAAATAATCACCAAAATGATCAAAACAAATATCTATAATGTTTTAACTAATTAATTATCCTAACATCTGGAAAAAAATGATATATGGTATAATTTATTATTTTGAAAACATTTAAATACCATTTCAATCTACTTCTGATGTTTCTTTTACAACTGATCTAAGAAACCATTATGACCGCTCATGGGAATTTTGTAATGCATGCACTCGAATCAAAGGTAAATAACAAACTAATTATCATGAATGGGAGGAATTATATCATAACAAATCCATAAATGTGTTATAAAGATGAATATGATTTTATAAAATACTAATAACAAAATTTTACCAATCATATAAGAGGTTTAAATACGTTTGAAGGATGTCAAATCTGAGGTAAGGGATCCCCTCTTTCTCGCTTTTATTCAATAATATCAGCTATATTGTGAATTATTTAATTCCTAAGGATGGTCTATTTTATAAAAAATCCCCTATGCTACCCCTATGACATATAAATTATTATATACCCCTTTATCTCTCTTCAATCCCTCCCATTACTCTTGTTACCATGCTGAAATTTCGTATGGGAATTCTAAACAAAATTTACATTCTTTGTCATAATATTCATCTTCATTGGTTTTATCATGATAATAAGAATTTTAAAAATTAATTTGATTATATAATTTTTTATTATGTGTATATACTTTATATATATAGATTTAATTAATTTAATACATTCCCTATTAAATGTTATGGTATTTGTAATGGCATTTCCTCCTAAAATCCTTTTTGATATCTCCTTTGTGAAATCAAAATAGGTTGTTCTTTTTTATTTAATTATTGTTAACTTGTGATTTAATGATGTAATAAAACTAGAGTATCTCCATTATAATTTTATTGTTATTTTTTGAATAATATGATTTCATTATTTTTTGTGTTTAGTGGTTATGTTTTAAATGCGATTTTACGAAAAAGGGGATTTTGAAATGTGAATTTATTTTCACAATGGTGTGAATGAGTTTTGAAGTGATTTATTAATGATATGTTCCTTGTAAATTATTTATGATCGGTTGAGACAATTATATATCAATATATGATTGGTGAGAACCATTATAGCTCTAGATAGGTTGGGTTGAGCCCATTATAGCTAAATATAAGACGAGTGATCCCCATTATAGCTCTCCAATGTGTTGGGTACTTCAGAGATGAATGTTGACTGAATTTTTATTCCATGTGCAAGTGTGATTGTAAGACTGATATGGTAAATATTTCCCAAGGAATCTAAATGATGTTTCCATGCATGTTAGTTAGTTTTTACAAATTGGGTATTATTAGTTTTTATGTTATCACTTGACTAGAGAATTCATTCCTTATATCCCATACTATGATTTTTAGGGTTATACCAGGTTTATAAATGTTTTTCATATGTTACAAGCATGTTTAAGATAAATAAGGAATAAAATTTTAATTTCATGAATATTTCCCCAAGAAATTATGCATTATTTAAAATGTTTAATTTTTTGAAAACATTAATATTGTATTAATAGTGTCCACATGTATGATTATGAGATGTTATATATGTTTTATGTCCTAATTAACTTAAAATATAAACCTAAAATGATAGTAAACGTGTAAAAATGTATTTTAATGTATAAAATTAATCACTATGTATTGTTTTATGGTTGGGAATTTAAATTTGGACTACACAATCTAACATGTTGGGTTATAACATCTCAGATACTGCATTCCTTCTATACATTCCTACTTTTCATTCTTATTGAGTCTTCAAAAACCCATAATAACATGTGTTACACTAGGAAAAGACTCACTTAATATGTTTTAAAAAATTTAACAAAATTCAAATAAGATCTACGATTGACTTAATGTGGATCATAACTAGGAAAATTTGGGATCCCACGTAGATGGTGGTCTGACAACTACTATCTTAGTCGTAGTTTAATAGAACCATACAATCTCATTCATGGGAATTAAAACTAGTCTCAATACCCCTCATCCCACTCATGATAATCCTATAATCCATGATGTTCAAGGACCCCATCAAATGAAAGCATCAAAAATTCCATCTTAGTAATAGAGACAAATGTCCATATCATCAATAAACTGAACTGAATATACTTCAATTCTGGAGTACATAATCAGAAAATGGATTTAATAAAAAATTATAGACATAAAAAATATCAAATCTTACTAATACACTCAAAATGCACATTCCAAACAAGAATCAACCCAAGGTCTCAAACACAACTAATAAAAATCCTCATCCATATAAGGGGTATATCACATAATTAAAGATCAACAAATCACATTTATTCCAATTATAGAGTTATCAATGGCCTACACACACATCATACACCATAATAAAACATGTACACAACAATAATTTACTATAATGAAGCACATAAAATTGGAAACATTAATCAACAATATGATTTAATTTAGACCTAAACAATCTCAATAAATTAAATTGAGGTTTCCAAAAATAACATAAATATCTTCTATTATTTCAATTTAAAAGGTAATCAAATGCTTTCATACTGATTCTAGGACCATGTATATAATCTATTAGAAACTTATATATAAAATAAATTTTCATTTTGAAATACGAATTGAAACCCCATATATCTATTCCCACTTCCCCCTTCAAATTCCCATTGATGTGAAAAAGAATTTTGAATATGTTTTAAAAAATCAAACACTTTTCTATTGAGAATCCAAAAACAGAACCCTGCTATCTATAATGTGGGTCAGTAAAACTCATTCGTATTATTTTTCTTAATCACAATAAATATAAAGACCCACAATTTATGATTACTAATATGCCTAAATGAGCACATACCATCCTCTTAAAGAATTAAAAAAAAATTAAAAAATAATAATTTTGATAATAATAATGATAGGATATAGACATAAAATGACTATTTCTTTCAGAGACATATAATATTTAGGGTATGTATATTAACCATTCATCACAACTCATCTCAATAATTTACAAATTACCTAAAATAAAACTTGTTCCTATCTCATCAATTAATATGAGAGAATATTCCATCAATAATTTCATATTAAATTAAAAATTTATAATAATTAACACAAAACTCACCTGGAAATTAATCAACATAAAATTATCATCAAATAAGGTGTGTTAGACTCCTAACATAAACCCAGATCTAAGCCTTAAAAATTACAACACAAATTAAATGATCCATATCATTTAAAATCTATAAACCACAGAATTAATTAATGATGAAACATACCTCACCTAAAATGATGAAAGAATGTGTAATGTAACCTCTTGGGACATCCTATATGAGACACACAGAAAAATTGTTTTTGACGGTTTCACCATTCTAACGGGAAACTATCCAATAAAAACACTAGTTTTTAAACAATAGATATAGGAAAAACAATGGGATAAAAATATAGAATATGTATACTGTCCTAGGATTCTAATAAATTGATATTAAATAATTTTTTTATATATTCATTACATCACATGAAAACACACCATATAACGATAATTGTTTATTTTATATGGAATTATGGATAAAAACCATTTAATATGGTGAAGGATCTTAAATATCTCCAATAATGATATACCCATTATGTAATCTTTATTTTTTCCCCTACATAACACCTTTCTTCATGAACCGGGGGAAGGAAACATAAGAAAGTGTGTGATTAGATATTTAGAAAGGGTAAAAATTAGAGATATGTGAGAATATAATGAATATAAGGTTATGAAAACATGGTAAGGACATTTTATAACCATACCATGCATAAAACATCATAATAAAGATTCATGGAATAATGATCGGAAGATCCTAAGACATGAATAATAATGAAATAAAAGAACCTGATCTATGAAAACATAACATTATAATAACATATAATCTTTTGGAAAAACATATATGCATATAAATTCATTTAAATAATATAAAACTATCATTTAAAAGGAAAATAATATTTGATTGGGTTCAAACCTTAAACCATCATAGTATTCAGGGTTCACAGTCAATAAATTCACATTTGAAAAATTCTCTTACTGAATTTCAATCCTCATTCTAGTCATATATTACTCAATTGGGTTCAATCCCAATAATAGACATATATATCTCATAATATATATATCATTACCGAATGCATTTGAGGGAGATATAGGTTCCACTTGTATTTTGTAATAGAAAACCCCGATACATGGTTATAATATGATAACCATAACATAATTAAAATAATATATTTTTATGCCACACGTTCTTGAAAAATTAATCATATCATAAACCATGGTATGAAATGGGTCTCATAAAAATTTCTTCCCAACAAAACCTTTTGAAAATAAATATGTTTCATATTCAATTAATTTCTTTTTAATATGATAACATATGGAAAAAATTGGTTCCACAATAATTTTATCAAAGTAGGACACATGGAAGATAAATGAGAATAATAAACATATTTTCATAAAAACATTTACCATTTTGAAAATGAATAATAATTATACCCATATATTATATCACTAGAAAAGCATCACATATATCAATTAAGGTCATCTTAAATTAACATTAATTATGAAGGACTACGGGGGGAATTTCTTATAGGAAAATAATTTTTTAAAAAAAATTATAATTAAAATTTAAGAAAATAATTTCCATTGAAAATTACCATGAAAACATATAAATTTATAGTTTAAAAATATTTTTTATCATTTCATGAGGAAAATAAACCTTCCACACCATGAAAAATATTTATTAAACATATAAAACTTTAAAAATATTTTTTCATTCGAACATTTATTTAAAATAAATTAATTTTTAAAATATGAAGAAAATAATTTAATTGAAATAAAACATTGAGAACCTATATAATAATATTGGAATCACATAGTGGTCATGATAGTAGTAAATACTATTAATGTTATACATTCTAAAAATAATGATTTTGTTTTTCATTTTTGTTAAAATCCTAATGGGAATTATTTTGGGAAATAAATTTAAGATTAATATTGAATTATTTTAAAAAAAATGATGTGTAAAAAGAAATTTTAAAATTCATAGGTAAATAAACAATTATTTTTATGATATTTTTATCAATAAGGGTTCTATATTAATAATGACTTCTAATGGAAGAGTGAACTACATTCAGGTTTTCCAATAAACAGTTTTTCTAATTAAATTATGTAAAAAAGAAATGAAAATGGTACTATTACATGAAAATACCATGAATGACTAGTGTATAGTAAAATTAATTAGTTTATTGAGGGATGGAATGTACAATTTCATCATCCGAAACATAAGCATAATAAATCATTATATATGGTTAGATTGTAACATGAAATCCTTACCACTTTTATAACATTGAATCATAGGATCCACACAGTAATCACATTAAATAGATCATAAAATATAATTAGTAAAACAAATTCATGATATTACATGTAAAAGGGTATTTATATACACCTTTTAATGAATATTGGTTCTTTACATAATATATGTCTCAAAGAAAGAAAATTAAGATAAACACCACTAACTTCATGAGTAGATGTCGAATGATAAGTCATGTGAATGGATTAAAAATAAAAAAACATTAATTATGATGAAATTATATAGATTATTTATATATATATATATATTCATAGGAATATAAATACAACACATAGTATTTACAAGTGTTTGATATGGAATAAGTCTCATATAAATAAATGTGAGACTACAAAACCACTTACATTATGTCTTGAATTCAATCATACTCATTAAAACATATTGTATAAAATATAAGTTTATTATTAGTATGTAAAAGAACCATATTTATATATATCATTCAATATATGATTTTATTATCTGATTTAAATAAATTATTGATATTTTTAGGTTAATGTCTTTTTTCTTACAATAATTTCTTGGTTTTTCTTATATTTTTTAATTTATATTAATTTTTATCCTATTACATTGTTCCTGGTTCAATAATATCATGTGTTTGAACCAGGATATAAATATCCTATTTAATATTTATATTTATTTAGATTATTCGATAAAATATAGTGATAGGAAATTAAATACACTATTTATGGAGATGGAAGGTTATACATACACACGAACGTTGCCTCTATTTTGTTATTAGATTTAAAGAAAGGAATGTAAATAAATTATTTTAACTAAAAAAATTGTTAGGTAAAATATATCACATATTTAAATTAAAACCTTTTTTAATAGATTCCATGAAATTTTTTAATGAATCACATCACTTCAATAGGTGGTAGTCCCCCATACACCTGAATGACGTTATTTTATTCCCAAAAAATGGAGAGTATAATAGTATCTATGATATAATTATTCCAGGATGATAAAAATAACATAAATATGAAAATTATCATATATAATATATACATGTATCATTATCTCCATTTGTGATAGGTGATAATTGTTAAATGAGTGACACCAGTTCACCTGGTAGTAGTCCATTATATACATGAATGATGATTTTGTAACACATTTGATGGATGTGTAGAAGGTTTTAGGTAAATAAAAAATGTAACAAAATATAATTATATGGACCATCTTTATGTTTTTATATAAAAATGTTATAATGTGATTTGGATGTTGTGGATGGGGAAATAAAACAAAAAAAATTATTGATGAATGTTACCTCTTATTCATGCATCATTATTAGGTTTTATATAAAATGTTTCATAGGATGGGCTTATATAAAAAATACTACTTTTATGATGATTCTAGGAAATCAGGGAAGTCATTTACAAGGCCTTGGAAAAACAAAATAGGATTTACTGTGTGAATAAGTGAGGAGAGGGCCGACCATTTATAAGCGGTGGAGAGGAAACAATTTGTGTTTTTGAAATGAATTGACTGATACCACGTTTTTTATATGTCCCAAGGATCCAAAATAAACCATTACCAAACATTATAGGTTAAATTATATAAATTTATCCAATATATATTTTATATAAAACGATTTAATTTATTTTATTCCTTATTTTTTTGTAAAACCCTTTAGTAAACCCATTTTACCTTAATAATACTAATCAATTGTTTGTACATTCACTAGTCATATGGGTACAGAAACTTTACATTCATATAAAATTATAAAATATAATTATTTGAAAAACTAAATCTATTTTCCCAAATTAAATTCACATAAGTTGAATTGAATAATTTAAAATTATCTTTGTAGAAGTGATAATAAAACAATATTTTTAATATGAAAATGTTCAAAATTTTATATTATTTATGTAAAGATTAAATATAATAATGAATCTATGGGAATCAACTATAAAAATTGATATATAAATAAACTAATTTAAATTTTAAAAAATAAAAAAATTGTTTCTTGTTATAAATAATTTAAGTGAAAATGTAGTTTTAAATTAAACCTCATTATTTTCAATATTCATCAAAAAATGATTCTTTTTATAAAAATACCACAAATTCATGATAATATAATATTGAAATTATTATTTCATATTTTTTTATTTTATTAAATAAATTTTTAATAATTTAAATAATATATTTTTAAAATAATTATGTCGATGGAAAGAAAATCACATTTTAGAAAAAAATGTTTTAACAATAAAATTGGATTTATTCATATCTCTTATATTCCAATCACATAAGATGAATGTGAAAAATTTTATTAAATAAATAATATTTTAATTTAATCATAATGATTCACTAAAAGTTATTAATTTAATTTATTATGGTAAAATGTGTTTGTTTTCAGAAAAGTAATTTTCCAAAAAATGGTTTCCATTATATTCAAAAGGTTTTCTGTTTTAAACTTATAATTATTTGTACTCAAAATAATACTTTTTATATTAATAGTTAATACTTCTATTTTCCTAATTTATTTATTCATATTCATACCCATCATTCAAATGGATTTTTGATAACTATCATATTAAATAATTATATTTTTATAGTTTGTTATTTTCATTTAAACACTGCCTCGCATGTCACTCATGAAAAACTCAGTATTATGATTAATAAAATCCCAACATAGTATTTAATGAAACTCCAGATAAAATAAATTCTTTTTGTGAAACAAAACATTGAAAAGAGTAAATTAATTCAAAAAAAATTAAATTCACAAAATCTTTGGGTGTTACATTCTACCATCATTAAAAGGAATTTCTCCATCGTAATTATTTTTTCTTATGAAAGGTTTAACAATTTAAATTCAATTCATAGAAATCCACATAATAAAAATTAATAATATCACAGTGTTTAAATATTGAATGTTAGTGACATAATAGTTACACAATGTAACTAAAAACAATGTTTTCATATAGGGTAACATTAGGGGGAAGTGAATATTTGGACAAGGAAGAAAATAGTAAATCATTATAATGAGTGATAAAGATAAATGGTAATAAAGAAAATTTATGACCCGGAAAAGGTTAGTGACTATATGTAAATAGAATAGAGATGGATGCAAATGGCCATTTTTTATCATAAAAACTGATGATTATTGGAAAAAATTTGATTTCAAGGCTGGGTTTCTGATTTTGGGTAATACTAAATAAATGATACACTTACTCAATATCATTGAATTCCATAATAAAAATTTCACCATGTGGTAGTTCCTTGATTAGTCTTCAATTCAAATATTACTCCCTAAAATTAATGTGATTTTTTTAATCCCTAAATCACTAAAGGATCATAAGATCCATAATGAATGATAATTCATGGCATCAATATCTTTTTGTAAAAAATATAAATGGCTGGAACATGTTATCAATTATTAATGATATAATACATAAATCTCAAAAATCTAATTCAATGTTAAATGTAAACCATTTCATAAATAGTTAATCTTAAAACCCTTATAAATTATTTAAAATCCAAAACACTACAAATATGTCCATTTAAATTTTAAAAAATAGTTATGTTGAATACCATGAAAATCATTAAATATCACATAATTATCACATACCAATAATGGGAATAAATTCATCATTTATTATATAGAAACAAAAAGTACCATTATACTATTCGAAAATCATACAGGACTTCCTTTAAATTCATAAAAAATATTATTTGATATATCCTTTAAATCCATAAAAACTAAACTCCATTAATCATAGAATTTACCTCATTTTCCTGAAATCATTAATCTATTCTAATGAAATAAATACAATCCCAATTAAGTTGACCTAATAAAACATATATTTATCACAAAATCATTATCTAAACATTCAGAACATATTAAGGGTTATCTAAAAAATTAAATATTACAATTAAATCACTCTTCACATCCATAAATATCATTCATCATATCAATTAAAATACCTAATTAATAACATGTACTGAAAAATCCTTTAGTATTTCATCATTAATATAAAATAAATCCAAAATAAAATCACATCAATCATTCTATATACATCTAAAACCATTATATATGATTCTATATCATATTCCGTAATACATATTTCCCTTCATTTCTCATTAGTATTTACTTTTCGTTAGTAGTATAACCACTGCTCATACAACCATGTGAATTCTCCTTATGAAAATTCCAATATGACATCAATATTCCTAATTCCCATACATTACACATTTATAAAATTAACATTATATGATACCTTTTGAAGACTAATATTTTAATCTATTTTATTAATTAGAAATTAGACTTTATCTTTTTAGTTACATTAATGGTGTCCTTTTCCATAATCAAAACATATTTTTATTCCTCAAATATATTCACATGTTTACATGCATCCACATTCTCAACATATAGGAAACAAAATAATCATTCATCTATGGTTACCATCACTTGAACTTTATTTGAACATATTAATTCTCATATTTGGCGAGTCTAAGAGTTGGTTAATGTAAACATTGTAAATCTGGTTTCGTGATAAAAAATTAGGCATTTTCAATGCATATGTTACTCTAGTCATCATCACATTTGAATTCTTGTCTAAAATATTTCCATCACATTCAATGATAGTCAAATTATGTTTGTTTCATTCCATTGATTATAATGATAATTCATAGTGTGAGAAACACTAATCATAATGTAAAATAACATTGTCAAGAAAAATCAATGAGGTGGTATAAATAAAGACACCATCTTTTTAATCATGGAAACCTTAGGTTTATCCGAAGTCATACATATTAATTGTATATTTAAATCCATCATGATTATTCATTAATTATGTTTGAATTTATTATTAATATCCCTATGGAGTGTCATACTAGTTGTACAGTAAGCCCCATTATTGTTCACTAGTTCCAAAATGAGTGTAGATCAACAATAAATTTTCATGGTCGTTTCCCTTAGGAATATATATTACGAATCCACATCCACATGTAATATCTAGAATGATATTTAATTTCTTTTAAACCACTGTATATATCCTTTATAGAAATTCCATGACTTTTTTCTATACTTTAACCAAACCATAGACTTATCCCTATCAAAATACATAGGGAAATACTTTTAAATAACCTTAGGGTTCTCATTAATGTTTTATCATCCTTGTTTTTTTAGTTTGACTTATCCTTTCCTTCAAAAAAAATATAATGTCCCAATCATCCTATTCAAGGATATTACGTCATTTTTTAGGAATATTAATTTCCTTACATGAACACATGCATGTGGGCTGTAATATTTTGGGTCCTTTAGAAACATGGAACATAATATTATAGTCATGTTAAATATCATCACTATCTTCATTAATGATGTTCAAATTAAGTAGGCTGCATAGGTTTACCCTATATACAACCATTATCCATAACCTAAGGGAAGGAATGAAAAGTAATGTTGATATAAGATGCTATGTAATGGTATATAATGGAGATACATAATCATAATATGAACATAATGATATTATAACATGAAAATATCATTTTTAATCATTCCTTTTATATCAATGATCATAATATTGATTCATATAATAATGATTGGCAGCTCATAATAGAAGAATAATATGGAAATAAAAGAACATGAACCATGATATTATAAAATTTGCATAAGATATAAAATTGTTTCTTAAACATAATAAAATAAACTATTTTCTATTTCATTCAAGGATCATTTATAATGACATCATATTAGAATGGGTTCCATCCACATACAATCATTGTAAACACAGTCCACTCTCAAAACCATCATAGTTGAAAAACTTACTTACTGAACAAAGTTCATTATCTGTTCTATTCATATATTACTAAACTAAGTTCACTCCCCTTTCCAGTTATATATATCATATAATATGTAAACCTTTGCCCAATTAATTGGAGGTATATATTGGTTCCAAGAACTTTTGTTATAATGAAATCACCCCCACATAATGAAAATAATAAGTATGTGTTCCTCATGATCATAGAAGAATCATCAAATCAGATCCCATGAAATGAAATGGATTTAAAAATTATATCATAATAACACAACATTTTATAAATAAAAGGATTTTCAATCCATTCATCATTTTATCTAACAGTAACCTATTGAAAAAGAAGAGGGATTTATTTAAAATTTACCATTTTATAATGCACAAAATGTAAATGAGTTTCATAAAAAATACCTCATAAACATAAACCATTCATATTAATAATATGCACTATATCCACGGATCATATCCACAATAAATCATAACTAACCTCAAATAATGTCATCTGATATTGAATCTAATAATGAAATACTACTAGGGACATTTCATTCAGGAAAATAGCTTTTCATTGAATAACAACATAAAACATTATGAAAACATTTTTAATTAAAAATTATTTTGAATAATCAAAATATAATATATTAAAAATATTTTAAAATATTTCATAAGGAAAACAATTCTTATCTCATTGGAAAATCAATTTTTAAAACATAAATAGAAAATAGTGGTAAAATATACTATATGAAAAGATATTGAATAACTAGATTATAATAAAATTCATCACTTTCGTGAGAGTTAGATCATAAGATTTTATCATCAGAAGCATAATCATAAATAATCACGATAATTGATGAGATTATAAGATAATATAATTACAAATTTTATAACAATAAATAATATCACCAATGAAGTAATAAAATAAATGTATCATAAAATATCATGAAGAAAATGAATTAATGGGATTAGATATTGAAGGTTCTTTATGTACACCTTGTGAAATAATATAGTTTCCTAACATAACATATTCCTCAAGGGAAAAAATGTGACAAAAATCCCTTACATCATGAGTAACTTTTAAATCATAAGCCGTTTGAAATAATAACATAAATATAAACAATATTTATAATTAAATGATGTTGATTAATGATGTATAATTACCTATGGAGGTATATAAACCACATATGACAAATGGGTGATAAATATGGCTTAAGACTCTCATAATTATAACTCAGATAGGAAATCCCCCTTCTATAAGTCTTAACTTCTGTTGTACTCACTCAAACATACTTAATAATAAATACATGTTTATTATACATTTATTATTAAATTTTTTTTACATATATCATACCACCTATGATTTTCTAATGACCTTTTATTACAATTTTTTAACAATTTTTTCTTAATCTGATGTATGGGGGAACTATATTTTCATATATGTTATAATTTTTCATATTTTTGGACATATTACATTGGAAATGGATCCATAATCACGTAAATTGAATCCTTGATATATATATAATATTTTTATTTATTAATAATATATTTATCATAATCCATATAATTTAGTTAAATGATGGAAAAACATCGTTCTTGGAGAGAGAAGGCCATATGTATGTATGGACATTGTTTCCACTTTATTAACAGATTAAAAGAAATTAATTTAAACTATATATTATAATTATAGAATAATTTTCATTTAAAATATATAAAATGTCTCAATTAAAATCATACTTAATACATTCCATGTAAATCCTGACTCAATCACATCGTTTCTCAAGGCGATAGTCCACCGTACAGACGAACCATACTAACATATTCTAGAAAATAGAGAGTATGAATGTATATGTATTATATTAAATAAATATTCATAATAAAATAAAAAATTTCACAAATATTATATATTATCATTAAATACATTAATATTTCCAACCACAAGAGATCGTAATGGAGAAACGAATGACAACAGTTCTCGAGGCGGTAGCCCGTCGTACCCATGATTATTGATTTTGTAACCCATTTTATGGAAGTGAAGATAGTTTCTGTGAATTTAAAGTAATAAAAATATTTGTATATTCAATATAATAGGGTTATTATATATTCATTTTATAATATAAATTTTATGTGTTTTACATACAAATAAAAAAAACATTCGTTGATGAACATTACATCTTTTTTGGGTATCCTTTATAGGTTTTCCCCAAATTCTATCCATGCATATATTTTTGCATAAAATAATAATTCTAGTATGAGTGGATGGATGTTATGATGTTATATATAAGGTATTTTCTGATCCCATGTGTTTTTATTGTGTGGTGATGAGAGGATAAGTGGTGGCCCTTTATAAGTGGGGTGGGAGGATAAATAAGGTATTTTTGAAATGAATTTAGTGCTCTAACAATTTCTATATGTCACATGGGTAAAAAATTGACCATTATCTATCCTTGTAGGTGATATTTTTTAAAAATGTCTATACAATAGTTATTAAATAGGTGTTTAAATTATTTTTACCCATATCTTGTTTCTTTAACCCCTCAGTAAACACAGTTTTACCTTAATCGCGGTAATTAATTTTAACTTCATTCACTATTCATATTCATAAAAAATGATGTTTTAAATATTAGAAATTAGAAATTGTTTTTTTTTTCCAATATTTAATTCATTATATTAAATTACATTCACATAAGTGGAAAATTTTAATTTATAATTAATCCAGCTATCACGATAAGAAAACCAAGTTTCTAAATAAAAAAATTTCATATAATTTCATTATTTTATATGAAAATTAAAAAAAATATTTTAATGACCTAAATTTGATTAATAGATGTATTATTGAACTAATTAAAATTTACACTCAATTGAAATTATAAAATAACCCCATATTTATTTAAATGAAAATTAATTTTTTTATTATAATTTTGTGTTTTCTACTATACATCAAAAAAAGAAAAAACTCAAAAAAATACCAAAAAATCAACCCAAGATAAATTTGAAATTATTATTTAAAGATAATTTTATTATTTTCATAAAAAGTTTCTAAAATTATAAAAAATTAATTTCAAAATAAGTTTAATAAATTGGAAAAAAACTGCTTTTAAAAAAAATATAGTTAAAGCAGAAATTTGGATTTTTTATTCTCTATTATCTAGAAAACCGATAAGTTTAATGATAAATATTATATTTAATTTTTTAAATAAATATTTCATTCAGATAATTTTTTCAAAAAATAATATTTTTAATTCATAGAGGTAAAATGTGATTAATTTCATAAAATTAGTTTTTCAAGAAAAGATAAAATATTTTTTTCAGAAAAATTATTTTATTTTATAATTAATTGGTGACAAATGAATTATTTATATAAAGTAGATAAAAATATATTTTAATATTTTAGTTAATATTATTCATTCCTTTATTTTTGATGACTATTTGATAAATTTCATATTAAATAGTAATATTTTAATATTATGTCATGTTTCATTTATACTCAGTGTTGTATATAATAGAATCTAAACATGAAATTTTTTCTAATACAAGAAAAAAATAGTATTGTGTTTAATGAAATATAAACCTAGTGTTTCATGTAACGCACAATATCTAAAATATTAAATTAATTTGAAAATATATTAAAAAATATATTGGTCTTACAAAAATGTGGAGATTTTAAAATGAATCTATATAACAATATAAAGATGTATAATAAGGATTTAAGGGAAAAAATGGAAGTGGAGATCAATAGATTGATCTCCCTCTTCATATGGATGAAACAATAACGCATCCCATTGAGTTTCAAGAAAATTAAAATAAAAAGTACCCATCACTGGTTCACTGTATGAATCATGGTTAATTTATGGAATGCACCTCTAAGTAGAGGATCAATATCTCTTCTCACTACATTCATTATGTGAACCAAGTTAAAATAATTGAGTGAATCAAATTAGGGTCCTAGATACAATATGGTTGGGTAATTTTTAGTGAGCTATTCCAAGATTGAAAATATGAATATTATTAATTAGAATCAATAAATAATCACAAATTAGTAAAAATAAAAAATTCATTGCATGTAATGACTATATTAAAGTCATTAACCTTGTGATTTCAAACTGTCGCACCCAAAAATAGCATGCTGCTATAATTTTATGCATGTAGGCCACCCAACCTCTCCATAGATGTCTAACTTGACACTCAAGGAACCCAAATATGCTCAAACAAGTTACATTAAAACATTTTCAAGATAACCAAATACATTGAACACTAAATAAAGTCTAGTTTTTCAATAAAAACCCCTAACTATATATTTTTTAAAAAATTCATAACATATTATGATACAACTTTTTAAAATATCCATAAAATAACATCTCAGAATTTATAGAATACTCATTATTCTTCCAATAATGTACTTTTATATACACCAAGCATTAATTTATGTGTATCCAACAACATCTCTAACATAAGTACTTAATGTGATCCTACAATAAAATATGAAACTATATTAATGAATATAAACACATTTCATAAAATTCTTATTTGGTCATCTACCCATCACATTAATGATCCCCATGATGTGGTGTCAACCAAACTACATATGTTTTTTACCTAAAATTATTTTCAATCCTTCTTTATATTAAATTCCATTTAAAATGCTCGATCTCACCACACTCCCGGGTCAGGATTCCATATAACCCAAAATCGTTTTTCAAAAAAACATACATAATAATTTCTATGCACGAAAATCAGTTTAATACCATGGTGGAATCATTAAATGGACTAGTAAAAATTCATGCTTTAATCACAAGAAATCATTCACACTAATCGTTCACATTCCGATCACACAAAATTTCACATCATTCCAATCCCCGAAATGGGACTCTACCTAACACATAATTCAAATTTCCAATAATTTTCACAAGGGGAAAATATAAATTTGGAGAACCAATAAATTGAAATTATAATTCCACCATGAAATTCTATAAAATGGTCTCAATGAATATCGATCATCCCTACATAAGGGGGTTTTCACTCATGACCAATAAAATGATCCAAACACAAGGATAATACATATCATCAGTAAACTGATTGAAGCATCTAAATATTGTAAAACCAAAATCAATGAAAAAAAATAAAAGCATCATTTTTCCCATCATCTACCTTAAATAGAACCACAATCACAATTCAAAAATTAGTGACCCGTAAAAATATTCCATACAAGGTGAAAAAATAAATGAATTCATTATTTCTCTAGAAAATGTACAAAAATTCATGAGAATACATATCATATAAGAATCATTTTCAATATTTGAAAACCATTTGAAGACATTAAAACACCCCAAAAACTCAATGGAATATAAAAACTCCACTTAACATCCATTGGCCTTCGACAAAATAAAAACCTCAAAATTCCTAGACTATCTGGTTACTTTTAAAAAATAAATGAAATTCAAAAAAAAATTTAAAACCATCTATCTAAATCCATTTTACTTCAATTTATAAAAATCATAACCATATTTAAAATCACTAGATGTGTTAAATATTTCATGTGAAACAACTTTATTAGTTAGTTATTTAGAAAACACATGCCACCACATCAGTTCTCTTTCTACAAAAAATGTTTTTCAATAAAATCCACATATCCTAATAACTATTACAAAATATTAGAAAAAAATCACAAATGAGAACCAATAACAAATAAAACAATACCACAATATAAATATACATATAATAAACCCATATAATATTTGGGATCATGAATTGTTATATTATATGATTTTTCTATTAAAAATGGATCTTAATATAGAAATAATCATAAACATCACATCCCGAAGGCACAATTAACACTCCATGTGAATTTCAATATCATGATAAATCAATGAATAACAATCTCTGTGATTGTGCCTCATCAATCCTATATTGTAAAATCAATAAAAACAATACTCGGGTCATACTATTTTTTCTAGTAAAAAAAATAGATATCCATTTGAAGCATGGCGTTTGACTGATGTGATTCTGGCCAAGAACAATATTGATCTATATGTAGAGTCTCAAAAACCTATTTTCACCTCTCTCTAGACTATCATAATATTAATATTAACTGACAAAATATGGTAATTCCTTGAAATGTATCACATGAATAACACCAAACAATGAGTTCGAAATGGATCAGTGAATGAAAATATAAATTTTTTAATATTCTTTTTTCAGAGAATGAATATACACATTGTTTTATTTAACATTTTTTAAATGAATAGTATTAGTGTTGTAACCATATTAATTACACAATATAACAATAATAAATTAAATATAATGAATTGAAATATTTTTAGGGGATATTTATCAGTAATAACATCCCCCATTTCTATTAAAAAAGATGTAGAAGAAATTCACAGAGCTCAAATAGAAGGATAATGTATCAAATGGTGTTTTTGAAGAAAAATTTGCATGAATTTTGAGGGGCTCATAAAGTAGTACATTTCTTCCTGAATGAAATGTGGACAATGTCATCAGTTTATTAAAACTAAATATTTGATTGGAGTGGTCGATATAGGATATTGGTTTCTAATAAGAGATTGGTCTATCTATTATAATATGGAAATGGAGGTTAGAGTTCTGTACCTATCTCATGGATTCAATATTAATTGAAAAATTTAATTCAATGAAATAAACTTTGAACCACAGAGAGAAGAATATGAGATCTTTTTTATACTCAATTTCTTGGAAGAAATATGATGGGAATTATCTAAATAGAACTTTTACTGATTTTATGTGTGGAAAGTAAGGTCATCATGTGGATTTATTCCGAAGTTATTTAAAAAATAGAGCTAATAAAGAGAATAATGAGGAAACACCATAAAATGGAAATAATCTAATTCAGTCATTCAATTTCAAGGTGTTTTTGAATTATGAAAAAAAGTTCCCAAATCTAGGGGTTAATAATGGTGATCAATATGACCAACCTTTGATGATAAAGGGAAAAGGGAGAGCTAATTAAATCTCTATAGATGAAGTAAATAATGATAATTAGTGCACTCAATAGTGTGTAATTTCATTGGATATTTTTTGAAAATAATCCCTATGAATATATTTTAGTTAATACTTTAGTGAATGTTGATATGATTATAATCATTAATCATCTCTCTTTTTATTGATTCTTGAATAATGAAATCACCTTGATATTCAACAAGTATAAGGATGAACCCATTATTCTAATAGAAATTTTTATATAATATATGTTCTGATTTTTAGAATTAAGAGAGAATTATCTTTTGGACTCCTACATGTTACCAATATATATTTATTGTAATTTAGGTTATTACCATGTTTGAAGAGAATACAAGATAATGGTATTCAAATTTTTGGTATATGATATTAAAGAGAAACATTATAATATATGGGTGTTAATGTTAAGATTATTTTGAAACATTCTGTGATATTGATTGTAAATATTAGAATTTTTACCTTTTTGAATGTTAATAAGGTTAACTGTTTTTGGAATGGTTTATGTTAACCATTAGATGATGTTTTATGTATTGATGTATTACCTAGCCATATGAGGATTTATAAATATGAGCTAACATATGAAAACCAATTAGCTATGATGTTTACAAAAGATACATGGAATGACCTGCAATTTTATTTAAATATACCATGGTCTTTTAATGCTTCGTGAATGAAAAATACACATTCATTTTTTAAAGTAAGATATTAAGGGGAAATTGATCATGGAATAACCATTCGTTGAGATTCAAATGACCCAAACCATTTTTTCAATAAAATTAATTACTTATTCCATTTTGAATAATCACTAGAAATCACATTTTTAACACAATAAAATCATTATATATTATGAATTAATTAAGTAAAAGGTATTTATAATAGGTAAGAAACATATACCGAAGAAATTGTAACATGGCCTCTGGAATTGTAATGTGAACAACATTAATAGTAAATCATGCTTTTAAATATTAACCTCTCCAATGATAGTATATATATAATTTCTTCAATATTTAAGAGACAATATGATATAATTACATCTTATTATAAGAAAATAAATATATTAAAAATTATTAATTATGTGTTGGTATTTTTATAAGTCATAAATATTTAATTACAATTTTATGAATAATTTAATAAATAAACAAATTATTTTTCCAAATATTATTCAGAATTTATTATTTTGATCTATTATGATTATAAGATAATTTTTTGAGAGCTTAGTTAATTTTTTATAAAGATATAAAAGAATTTATTATTTTTAAATCTGTATTTTCCAAATAAATGAGGATTTTATTGAAATTAAATATTCACATATTTATAAACAAATTTCAAAAATTGGAGTTTATTTTGGACTTTACAGAGTGAAAAACATTTAAGGAAAATTTTTGGGATTCTTCTAAAATAATTCAATTTTTGGTGAATAGTGAAATATGGTAATTTATGGTTTTTATACATTTTAAGTTAAATAAATTGTTCATTAAGTAATTGTTGATATAAGATCCATTAACACGAATTAACATGATCTAATTACTATATTTATTATCAAGAGCCGTTTTTTAATATTTTTTAGGGAAAATAGTAAAATAATGAATAAAATAATGAGAAAACACCCCTCTTACCTACTATAAATACAACCCCTCACCACCAATTTTCCTCACACCTCCCAACTCATGACAATTTTCCTAATTATGCTCAAATATCTTCTAAATTCCCTCCTTTAGGTCCAGTAGATTTTGGACATAACAAAAGACCAATACCAGCACCCTAAGGATGTCTCAAGAAGAATGAATCAAGTGGTCAAACCCTCTTCTATTTTCTTTCAAATTATTTTCAAGTTATTTTCATTTCTTATATTATCCCCACATAATATTTTCAAATGAAGTGAAGACTCCATTATATTATGTATACTATAATTTTATCATGTTTATGTAATAATTGTTCATATAACCTATTCTTCTCTCTATTTAATGTTAAGAATGAAAACATCATCTGTGAGGTGTCGATTACAACCTCTATCGATTATATTCATGAATCATTCAATTTATCCTTTAAGATTTGTTATGAAACCATTTTTATGGTTAAAGAAGATTATTTAATAAATATTAATATCTATTTAATGTTTTTAACTAGTATTTATAAATTATATTTAATAATATAATAAAAACATTTTCATGATCAAAACATGCTAAATTAATCTAAATGATTATCATTAATGACTCTTCTAATAGATCATACTAAAATATTGAATAAAATGGTATTTTAATATTTTAAAAGTTCATTAATACAATATATGTTTAGTTCTGGAAAACTATCTCCATTATAAATTATTTTCCCTTCACATATAAAAGTAAACTGCTCATGAAAAATAAAGAAACCAACGCTCCAAAATGATCAAATTGAACCTATTAACCCATAAAAAGACCATAAATGAACATAATAAAGTTATAAAAAATGAATGTATATTTGGTTATAAAATTATTAAATATTGAATCTAATTTTATTATAGAGGACATTAAGATCATGTGAATAACACCTTCAGACATAAGGTAAGGGATTCTATCCGGACCTCCATTATTACATCGGGTTACTCTTTCCATATTTTTTCCACAATAAATTATAATTTATTTTTATTTTTATATCCTGAATTCTTTTTATATTCTCAAAAATTAAGTATCATGATAAATTCGGCCTTATTTATCTGGGATAAAAATGTTTTTAAAAGGATCAGTACTAAATTCTCACGGATAAGAAAGCCTGATTTAAGGGTTCTTCCTGATTTCGTACCCAATTTCAATTTCACTTTATAATTTGTTTTAGAAAACCATTATTTTTATAAAATAAACATTTCTATAATGAAAATTTTATTTTTTCACTTATTAATTTTTTTAAAATATTATTTTCTTTTCTTCATTAAATTCTATAATATATTTTTCGTAAATTGCAATAAAATGTTTTAGTTTTATTGATTACTAAATAGCATTTTTCAAATCAAATCACTTCAGTTTTACATCAATTATTATGATATATATCTATTTTTTTTATTAATTATCAATTATGATTTAATTCCTTTTTCCATTGACACTTTTATGATACTATAATTTATAATGCTTTAAGACATGATTATGATATCAAATTCTTTCAATGGGTAACCCTATGATTATGTTTGTTTTCTTATGTATGATTATTAGTGGGGAAAATTTTAAATGAACATGTTATGATTGGTGTCCCCACATAGCACTCCAATGATTTTGGTAATGTATAGTATCATTATATGTAATGTGAAATGGTCTTGGATGGTAGCCCTAACTAGTTCTCCATGTGCAGCAATCTCGGTAGTCTTCCTTGACTCATGCTCCTCTATGTGAAAGGAGATATAACTCATTGGAATTTAATGCTCTATGTTTCTTCCTCACAACTGGGAGTCCATTGTTATATGATCTGATTTTATGATTCATTATATCCAATCATCTTCCATGCCTTTTTATACCATTATGTTATTCCCCCTAACCCATGTGCGATCCTTTATTCATATGTTTATTACCATACTAGGAATTTAGATCATCCCTTAATTAATGTTATCCCCATTTTAACCTTTGAATATTTTAGGGGTCAATGGATGTTAGGATATCTTAATGAATGAAAATTAATGAAATGTTTTATTTTGTCCCATGTTTTCAGTTTTATAGTCTTCCAAGGAAACTAGACATTGCAATCTTTGAAATATAATTTTATAGTTAATTATGCTTGAAATCATGTAATATTATGTGTAATGGATTGGGTCTTTTTATTTCTAGTACCTTTTGATACTTACATAATTTGGGAAAATTAGATTTCATAACAACATCTATCAAACCATGTTTTCTGCTCATGTAGAGATTTAGTTTAATTACCTAGATTGAAATCATAATGCCTCAATGATATAGACATTAATTGTTATGAATTTGATCTATATTAGATACATATACATATATATATTTATATAATATGGGAATTAATTCTTGTACCACAAACTGTCTAGTAAATATAACACAGATTGTCAATATAAGATGAAAATTATGGTCATCATGTGCCAAAGAGGTCAATATAACACCTTACCGTAGCTTCATTGGGAAATTCTAAAAGGCAGTGTGTCGCCTCATTCCACAAACCCAAATTACATGTGAAAATCTATATAGGTTGCCTCATATTATCCCTACCCATAAACAATTTTATTTAACCACTCATCACACATCAATCCATAAATAGTAACTGGACTAATTTTCCATGTGGCCTCAAGAATGCCTCATCATAATCCAATGTATTCCAACTATAAAAAATGAACTATTTTGGTATTTAGAGTTGGATATCTACTCATATCATTGTGCATAATAATAATTCAACATCCAAACAAATAGGAGGGTTTCATAAGGGTTTCATTTGAGTCCCCACTAGAAGTATCACATACCTACTCTATTGAAATATAGAATATTAATCATGATACTATATCTAAACTCAATCCTGTAAACCATTCCAGACACACATTAGAGGATACCATAACAATGGTAGATTATACTATCAAATATCCCTTAGTAAGAGCCA
This sequence comes from Viscum album, assembly GCA_963277665.1. Lineage (NCBI taxonomy): Eukaryota > Viridiplantae > Streptophyta > Magnoliopsida > Santalales > Viscaceae > Viscum > Viscum album. The sequence continues at coordinate 603,684,407 of OY728128.1, forward strand.
CTACATACATTCATGTAAAAGTCTATTAGAACATCCAATCTCCAAATCATTGAAGACAAGCCATTTTTATTCTCCAAAAATGTTCATCTTTAACATGCATCCTAGAAATCCGATGTGGGGGTATTCTCATCTCAGAATAAAACTTATAAGAAATTATTCAATCCCCTATGGGTGTATTATCATCTATAATAATGAAAAACATATCTCAAACCTGTATCCAAGATCACACTACTATACTAGATTATAAATTCTACAAAGGATAGTAAACACTTTCAAAATGGAATGCTCCAACCACACAATGTAAATACCTCATCGTGGTTGCATGCGCTGATCCACTCTGAGCCCCAATGAATCACATATAAAATTTCTTCAAAACATATTGTCAAACATATAATTCCATTTCGTAATGGTCCTTATGAAATCATCAAATGAATGAAAACAAATAAGGGCTCCTCATAATAAGAATATCCTCTATTAAAATCCCCCCACAAGACATCCTCGGTCGAATTTCATGGTATGGAATCTATTATTAGATATTAAATCATATAAAAGTTAATCCATTGAAACACCATCACACCAAGTAATTCTCAATTTTAAAAAACAGTATCTACTAATCACTCGATGAGAATCCGACCTATTTGTGAATCCCCATGAGTCCCTCAGAATCATATCAATATCATTTTAATAGCACCATGCTTGAATTTCCATTCCATTGTATCATTCTACCCCATTGGATCAATAGAACAGATACTATAACAATACATGTCAATCATCATGATAGTATTATAGAACCTTGACCACACAATATTTTAGTATGAGGGATAAAAATAATTGAACAAAACCATCACATGTTCCTAACTTTGGGGATTTCCAAATGACCTCAAAAAGGATTCTCATCACATGATAATAATGTGAGGAGAACCAAGATAATGATCAATACAAAACATCACAGTTCACAAACCAACATATTGGAGGACTCTAATTACAAACATCAATGAATTCCTACTAGAATCACTTACCTAATGAAAATTTCCAGCCATATAACATCTAATCATGGAAATGATCTCACCATCATTATCTGTTTGATAAATACACACAATAGACTAAAAACTAGTCCAATTTTCCCTCTATGTTAAAGAATTTACAACATCCACTATGGATGGAAAAATATATGTGGTGAAGTAAGATTATAGGGTTTGCACCCTACATGTTATCCAATATCCTTGTGCCATATCCCACTTGACATTTACATCTATAATATACATGACTTTTCATCCTTTTACACTACATATTCCACACATTAGGTTTCTAGATATGCAAATAGAAATATCTCTCCCATAATGGAATTTTATAACCACGGTACAAGTGTACTATTAATGAACCTCACATGAGTTTGGTGGGGTTCCCTACATATCCATGTTCCCTGACATAGGTGGCCTAGAAATACACCATGACACATGCCCTGTCACCCAATATAGAGTGCGCTGAACACAAAATCCTTGTTATAATAATCATTAAACATAAATCCAAAATAAAGGAAATGTATAATGTAAAACTAGAACACACATGGTGTGGTCATGATATCCATAAATGAGGAGCCTTTAAATCCACAAGAATATCCCACTGATATGAAAACCCAAAATAAATTGTACATGTAAGACTACATGGGAACCAAAATTAAATATTAAATGAGAAAATAAAAAATAAACTTGTATTTTTAGAAACAAATGAAAAATACTACTATTGGGCATATAACACCGTTGATTTGGTCCTTAATCTACACCACACACCAACTGAACCATGATTTGCCTCTAGATAAGATCGTTGATGTGTAATCCCCTCTCAATATCCTTTTTTATCTCAACCAAATACCCTATTGTGGGAACCCCATAGGTTGTATGAATAAATATTTCCGTGGATGAGAAAATTAGAAATTATGAAATTTGAAAAAATGATAAAAAGAGAAAATAATAATAATATAATGGGAATCCTACACGACTTTGAAACATCCTTGGAACCCACCACATGATTTTACTCTAGTAAGGAAATACCGAATACTCCAAATTTGACCATAGTGAGGTAATATCATTTTTTTGATCAATTAATAAAATATCACCAAAATACATTTGTCAGTTAATTAATAATTAATTACATTGATACTAAATATTACTCCCAAAATTCAAACAACTCAAATTTAGTCCAAAAATTTATCCTAGGGTAATAATGTATTTTCAAGACTAACATTGGTTTTAGAAAAGTAACCATATATCAACTTCTATAGGGAGAAATTATTTTTTACCCCTAATGATCATATGAAACTAAAAATTAAAATTTGGTCCCAATTTCAACCCCCTAAAACATACATCATTAATACCATTCCTCAACAACACTTGGTATCTCACAAAAGCCTTATTAGTCAATAAACATCAATTATTCTACACTGAGTATATGAATGACTACATTATCATGACCATAAATGACCACCCTCAATGTACTCAATACAGCTCCTAACAAGAGATACAATCAACCATGAATGATCTAATACTCCCCACAAAAAGAGTACCATTTACATATCCCTATAAAAACTATCATACTCTATGAACAATGAACCATAAATTATTTAACACAATGACATGTTGTGGCCAAACAAAGTACACATTGGTACAAATGTGAAATCATTGATCACTGCTTACTGAATCATTGGAAATGGAAACTAGAACACTCAACATACCACATAAAATGAGGATAACATCCTCTATTGTCCTATGCTTCGTTACTCATCACGAGAATATCTTTACACTACACCTTGACTGTTGACCTCCTAAGTCCCACCATGGCTACAATACTCTTGTTTATTTATGAATGGAAAAAGTAAGAAGTCCTCAAACATGATCCATCTAAAACTATTGGTAACTCAAATTTAAATTCCTTAGAAATGAATGTATTTTTCAAAAAAAATTCCATTAATAACCACACACTTTTTAATGAATGATTTATTATCTAAGATCCCCTCACAAATTCTCATGATTACACATTACATAGACTAGGAACATATGTTGTTACTAAACCAAATAGAAATATCTTTTTCTATGTTACTTCGCTAAATATTGAACACCCTAAAAAATAATCATCCAAATATTAAACCTCACATGGGTGAAATGTTTCATCAAACATTTCATCCATTCAAAACCATTATAAGTAACAAGAATATATCCATGATAACGCATGAATTTCAATGGACTAGTCCATCTCATTAACGCTCACCCTGATACCAATGTACCCATGGAGACACATAATCCAATGTGATTACACTCATGATGCTTCCTTATAATCCAATGGAATATCCATTCCTAGGCTAAATACTCCGTAATAACTGATATGTACAGGTCTCATAATGATTGTATTGGGAATCCCACCTCTTCTAGTGGCGCCAAAAAGAATGTATAACCCATATGGTGTTTATACAAAAATTATTTTAAGAACATAGACTGACAAAGAATAATTTATAACTGAAGGATTATAGTTATATGCTGCTACACAAAAGGTCCAGTCTTAAGAAAATGGTTTACAATCATGGTAAAAATCCAATTTCCATCACAAAATCTCATTGATACACAAGTTCTAAACTACCTACTCATGGGTATCACAAATGTATCATAAATAATAAAACTTTATAAATCCTCACACCAAGGAATAAAAATACATCCTACTAGAGAATTGATTCTCATGAGAATCAATATATGTGACTACCCCATCATGATTCATTATCTCATCTGTCTAAATCCCCAAAACCACCGGCATCACTATAAAAAATCGGTATCTCTTGGATAAATGACATATACCACTATAATGTATAATGTATATCCATATTATATTATAAAATCACATATAGGTTATAACATAAATAAAACAATAATCACACCTATGTGGTTAATTAAGCAATCATTTTTCCTATGATGATCTTTATTTTGAGAACTACCACCCCTTAGTTTAGTAAGAAATTTATTCATTACATAATATTTGTAAAAATTCACAAGAGGTTGTTAATTTCCATTTAACAAACTAAACCCCAATAAAACATCCCTAAAAAGGACCCCCCCTAAGGAAAAATTTGACACATTATCATATTATGGTCACTAGACATCCCATAAATGATGATACCATATTATCTTTATTAGAATGTGTATCACCATATATCAATATTAACTACCATAAAATGAAAATAAATATAAATATCATCCTATTAGTGTAGAATACCACCATGTACTAATACATAAACATACATTATGATCATTTTTTACTTCATTACACAATTTATCCCTTACATAGTGGTAATAATGAAAACTGTTGGCCACAAGAATTCATGTGAATCCTATATTCCATAAGTAAATCATGAGACACCTCTTTACTAATATACGAAAAAACTAATACCATATCCAACACCTTTAAAATTGTTGAGAAGCTAAATCAATTTAAAAGAAATCACCCTCAACAACCACGTATGTCCTTAAAAGTGAAAATCAAATGAAACTATAATATAAGATATCATGAAAATTAGTCCAATACATGAAAGCATGGACTTCTTATAGGATACATCATCCATGATGAAAAACCCTATAATAAATCATAGTTTAAAAAAATTACATTATGTTCTTTTAACCATAACCATGGATAGTAAAAGTCAAAAGACTGTAATGATATCTGTTTGGACCTATAGGGGTCGATATACCCTAAGAGGGTGGGTGAATCAGAGTATGGATATTATTTTTCAATGTTCTTCCTACCCCACTGGATCTTGACATCTTTATTACAGGGTCACTTTTTTTTCTCTTTTGTGTAAACTATGATCACTTCTTTAATTCATTATATAATGATGATGCTTTGAATGCAATGCAGGGAAGAAAATAGACCGACATAGAGATTTTTACTTGGTTCACCCTCACTGGGCTACGTCGAAGGAGCATACGCCGACAAGTTGCCGGTCGTACCAAATTCCACTATTCTTCACTAGATGTGGATACAAAGTTCAGGCTAGATCACTTATATGCCCAGGCTCACTACCTTTACAAAGTTTAGGGTCAGCTCACTACTTTCCCAAGGGTCACTCCCTATTTCTCACTCTCTGGCTCACTGCTGGTGGAGAGGATCACCTTTTTACTCTTCCTATGCACACTGCACTTGGAAGGGATCCACTCACAGTTTATAGACCTGTAGGTCTCTACATTTGCATGAATACATGCATCCTTTACTGTTGATGGATTCTCTGTTATAGTCCAAGTTTCATCCACTGATCAATACCACTTTTCCACTGACCACTAGGAAACTACCTTTGGAAAGTACCTTCGCAAAGCGCCCTACATCGCGAGGCTCCCAATTTCGCGATGCTTAAACAAGCCTTCGCGAAGCTCCTACCTTTTCGCGAAGCACTTTCGCAAAGAACTATCATGATGCTCAAGCTGTCGCAAAGCAACGTCCTTCGCGAAGCTTACTAAGACAACGCGGATCTCGCAGGTTTCGCGGAGCTACAATAGCCGCCGCGAAGCTCCTCTTTCGTGAAGCACACTGGCTCCGTGAACCACCTTCGCAACAATAGAGCAAAAGATTTTCTCTGAAAATTATCTCTACTACTCTCGAGGGGGTCGGCCTCTATTTATAGGCGATTCCACCGACCCTCGAACTTTACACGCAAAGTCAACTCCACGTCATCTCAAATCGCGAATCTCCAAAGTTTCCGCCAGAATTCTGTCCAAATCACGAAGCACCACGGCAATTTTCCGTTCGCGGAGCATGACGTAATCGCAAAGCATTACCGTCAACATTCCTTCGCGCCTTCGCCGCGAAGCTCCCTCGCAAATCTCTTCACCGCCGTGATGCACTGCAACTCTGACATTCACAAATCTTGACGTAATCGCGAAGCATTACCGTCAACATTCCTTCGCGCCTTCGTCGCGAAGCTCCCTCGCAAAGCCCTTCACCGCCGCAATGCGCTTCAACTCTGACGTTTGCGAAGATTGACGTAATCACGAAGACTCACCGCCTCCATTCTTCTGGTCTTCGCGATTTCCAAACCATGCATTCTATCTTCACGAAATTCATGCCATTTCCATATAATATTTTTCTTTTCAGGGAAATCCTATTTTCGTGATGCTCACCAAACTCCAAATTTTGGACCCCAAAAAATTGGCAAACACTGGGAAACAGCGCCACCATGTACAGCTTTTTTGTACCACCTCCAGATCGTCCATTCTTTTGTCATCATTCTTTGTCAACAAGTATTGTCAAAAAATTCTTTAGAACTCAACAATTGTCATTGAAAACCTATTTTGTCAACAAACACAATCAACCCAAAAATAATGCAATGTTACCTTGAGGGATTTTTGCCCAACAATCTCCCCCATTGGGTTTGTTGACAATTCTTCATAACTCTTCTCAGAAAGATTTTCTGCATGTTGATACCTCATTGAGTCTTCTTCCAGCCGCTATCACTATTCACCTCTTGCGATTCTAAGGGCATTCAAGGATTCACTTAACATGTACTCTAAGCCCACATGAGCAATGCTCGGCGTGAGTAACAATAGTAGTATGAAAAGTTCATCAATGAATCACTTCATGTCAAACACCAATTGTCAATTCCAACATGATACCATTTCTTAAATTGATACAAATTGTTGAACCACACTAATCCCAATTGGTGATAGCTGCACACCTTTTCACACCATTCCAACATCATTGTTCTACTTTTATCACGATCCTCAGCTGTCGTGATATCTATGCTTTGATAGATCACTTCTAGCATCGTCAGATTTAATACTCTCCTCTTTTCTAATGTCTCCCCTATCTGGATACTCCACTGGTGAGCTTCTCCCCGTACCATTCATGATTTATCAAATCTCCACACTGTCTCCCCATTGAACAATCACCATTTTCTCCCCCTTTGTCAACGAACCCAAAGGTCACTCCTTTGCAGTCTGTAACAGAGTAGAAAACACATACCAGCATATTAGGGAAAAACACATCACACCTTGGGGAGAGGGGGGGGGGGGTTTCACATCCACACTATTTCATGTGCAGGGAATCGACTGAACTCCCAGAGCCAGTAGATGCCTCTCAAAAGCTTTCTTGGGTAAGGACTTTGTCAGAATGTCTGCAACCTGTAGCGTTGTAGGCACATACTCCAACATCACGATTCCCTACTCAACCTTCTCCATGATAAAATGATACTTTATGTCAATGTGATTTTTCCTTGAGTGATGGACTGGATTTTTGCTGAGATTTATAGCACTTGAGTTATCACACTAGATTCTGATCGGATACTTCACGTCGACTCCCATTTCTTCAAGCTGCTGCTTCATCCACAATAATTGTGTGCATTCTTGAGTGGCTGCAATATAATCAGCTTATGTGATGCTCAATGAAATGCAATCTTGCTTCTTGCTAAGCCAAGAAGTACACAATTCACCCAGATATAATGCACCATCTAACATTGATTTTCTATCATCTGCTGAACCTGCCCAGTATGCATCAGTATACCCAATAACAATAATTGAGATTTGTAATTATACATCAAACCGAAATCCACAGTGCCTTTGATATACCGAAGTATTCTTTTCACTGCAATCATGTGTAATTCTTTGGTATTTCTTTGATATCTCGCTTCTTGGCAGGTGGCGAAAACAATATCAGGTCTTTTGCGGTTATGTACAACAGACTTCCAATAATTTTCCTATATTCTGTGATATTAACTGCCTTTCCATCCTCATCTTTTGATAATTTCATCCGGGTAGCAACCGGAGTCTTCATCTCCTTGGAATTCTCCATTCCAAACCTTCCCAAAACCTCTTTGGAATATTTGGATTGAGAAATGAAAGTTCCATTACTTCCTTGTGTCACCTGTAAGCCAATGAAAAATGTTAGCTCTCCAATCATTGACATTTCGAACTCATGTTTCTTGAATTCAGAAGATTGTCTCCACTATTCTTCATCTGATCTTCCAAATATTGTGTCTTCTTCCTAGACCGGCCTCATCATCCTTTGATTACTGTAGTTATTGAAATAAAGATTGTAATCAAATCCCATACGCTGAAAACCATGCTTCTTCAAATATTGATATAGCCTTCAGTACAATGGTCTTGGTGCTTGTTTCAGCCCATATAACGCCTTCTTCAGCCTGCAAACTTTGTTCTCATACTCATGAATGAGAAAACCATATGGCTGCTCAATGTACACCTATTCTTCCAGAAACCCATTTAGAAATGCAGTCTTGATATCCATCTGGAACACTTTGAACTTTCATTGCACTGCAATGGCTCGGAATAATCTGATTGTCTCCTACCTTGAAATTGGTGCAAATGTCTCATGACCATATATTCCCTCTATCTGGGAGTCTCCTTTGCACATTAGTCGTTCTTTGTTCTGAATCATTGTGCCATATTCATTCATCTTGTCTTAATAGACCCATTTAGTCTTGATGACATTTTTATCTTCTGTCCTCAAAACAATCTCCCACGCCTGATTCTTCTAAATCTGATTTAGCTCTTCATTCATGGCATGAACCCTGTTTTCATCTTCAGCTATATAAGAAAGGTGTTTTGGATCAACCTGTGATAGTAATGATGTCTGCTGTAATGATTTCCTTATTCTTCTCTGAACTGGAGCTCAATGATCGCGAATGATATTTTTCATGTCAATTTCAGCACGACTCTTTGACTTTTGTGCAGATGAGGATTCTACTTCATTGTACTCAACATCAGTATCTTCTTCTGAATCATCTTCAGCCACTTCTGCTCTCCCTGAGTCTCATACCACTTCCTCACTTTCAACAGAAAACTTTTCTCTATGTCATTGTTTAATGATGTCATTTCCTTCGATCTTCTTCTCTCAGATTTTTGTTGAGACGCCTTTGATTTTCTCTTGCAGCTTCATGGTATCCGGAAAATAGTTATCTGAGACCATATTATTAGAGCAAATAGATAATCATGAAATGAATTGTTATTGCTGCTTATCCCTCTCTTTCTTTCTTCCCTCAATAGGAAACACCTGAGCCGAGTTATCCAATTATTGCATTGATGGCTCTTGAATCTGATTTGGATATAGAAAGCTCCCCCTGTGTTACACAACACTTTTATCTGTTCGGCCCAATGGTAGAGACCCATAACCATTCTTCTCCACATGCACCATTTATACTAATCTGGCACTCCGCATCGAGCCGTTAACCAAATCTCTAAGCCTACTGAGTTGGAACTCGGTGTAGGAAACAAGAGATAAAGATAATAACACAATCACTTCTAATTGTGCTCAGTTTCTCCATTTCATTTTCAATTCTGCTACTAGATTTGAATCAATTTAAACTCTAGAGCATATTACTTCTCCACTTTGCATCCTTAGATGCCACTACCCCATGGATTGTATCTCCCTAAAACCTGAAACACATGAATCATCAGTTAATAGTATTTATATATATAGGGAGAGGGGGGTGTCTCTCGAATCCTCAAAACGAGGATAGTGGTAGATCCTGACGGTTCAACCCTTTTCTTTTTTCGTGGAGGGAATCACACTCCTTTCTTGCTTCCTCCAGCTGCCTAGATAACTTCAACTGTTCTGGCCATATGACTAGGCATTCATTTCCTACATTCTTAGCCTTTTTCTGATATGTATATTTGGTAGGCTCAGCCTTTCTCACAGCTTGGGGTATAAACCCGCTAGTACACATTTCATTCTTTGAGGTTCTACCAAAAATTCATTTTCCTTGATTATTTCTATGAGTTGGACCCTCTCTGTTTGGCATCTTCCCTTTCTTCTTCTCCCATGTTAGGGGTCTTCCTCTTTCCTTCACTTCTCGCTGAGAAACACTACATGTGGATTTTTCGATGCATTCTTTGTTCATCTTTCTTTTATCAGATGTCTGAGTCACCACACTCTTTTTCATTGGTGGTGAGTCCTCCATGGAACATTCATTCTTCTTTATCACAGCTGGAGTAGATCACCCCTTAATCTTCCAGGATTGTTCACATTCTCTCCTTGAGAGCGGTTGTGAGTACGACAGCTGAGGTGATTGATACACCTTTCGTTCAGCTCCATGTGATTCCCTTGAGGCTCTAAGCCTATTTTTAACCTTACCACTTTGTCTCCCAGTGTATAATTTCGTATTATGAACCACTGGAGTTGGTAATCTCTTTCTCGGTTCTTTTTCCTTCCCCGCTTTCTTCTTGCTACACTATCTGGCCAAATTCCCATGATCAGAACATATGAAACATTTTCTATTAAAGGCATACCTCATTTCATCACTTCTCTGCTGAGATGTTGATGAAACATGTTTTCTTCTTCTGGCATCAATCTCCTGATCTTCCTGACACATACGCATGGTGTGTCCCATCCATCCACAGTAATAGGATCTGATGAAAGTTATCCTCTGAGAAACTCTTCTCTATGATTTATCATGATGCTTCTTCTTATTCTCAGATTTAGTAATGTCTCTATTTTCACATCCTGAAATGTATTCCAGAGCCTCTGAACAGAAGCTTGATGTGTGGACATGAATCCCATAGAAATAGCACATGTCATCACTTCTTTTTGTAACTATCTTTTTAGACATATCTCCAGTACCTATTGGATTTCTTTCACATCTGGAACTGTTCAGAGCACTCTTTCTATCTTGCACGGGAGGGGATTCATCAAATACGATACCAGCTTTTCCGAAACTTGCTGGTCTTTGAGCTGAGAAAATATTCTATTGTTTCTCTTCAGAAATAGCATATTTGTTCTTTATTTTATCATCACTTGTCGAAGGATGATCAAATATAAAGTGTAAGGCATCCTTCATTCTGGGATTATCTTCATATTTAGATTTCTCCATTTCCTTATTCACTAATTGTAGCTCTTCTTCAAACTTTTGAATCCTCATATCCCTTGATTCATGTAGGACAACAAGTTCTCCCTTGAGATGCTTCCCTCTACTCATCTCATCTTCCAATTCACGTGTCATCTTATCCACCATGTCACTCTGCTCCTTTACTTTCAATTTTTATTGAGAAACAGAATCAGAACAACATGCATTGTCTTGTTGTAGTATTTGATTCTTCTGAACTAGCTCATATAGCTGTGTAACAAGATCAATATTTCTAGCTTTCAGATTTTGAACTTCATCTGACTTTTGAATCTCTTCATAATCACCAGCCTTTTGTTTTCCTTTTATTTTAGCCAGATTTTGTAGTTCCTCAACTTGAGAATCATTCTTCTCCTTTAGGTCAGTTTCCACATCAATAAGCATTTGATTTAATCCTCTTAGCTTTTTGACCTCAATCGCCAATACTTTGATCTAGATATATTTAGATTTGACTTCTTCGGTGTTTCCAACATCACTTGGAATATTAGGTTCTTCGATGCACTTGAATTGATCTTTCACATTTCTATTCAAGCCATAGATCACCCTTTTCTGTTCTTAAATATTAAGCTTATACTCACCAACTGATTCTGAGATCCCTGGTGCTGATAACTTGAGTTCCTCAATTTTATCCATCAACTCATTCTTCTCTTCTTCTGGCTGCTGCATATAGAGTTTGGAATCGTGAACAACTTTTTTAGCTTTCTTGTTTTGGATCTCCAAACATCTATCTCTTCACGACCAGCCTCTAACTCAACTTTCATATATATTATTCATTCAATTCTTTCTTCTTCTTCATCATTTGTTTCAATATCACTTTGAAGTTCATGTACATCACTCATTCCTACATCATGTTTGAGTGAATCAATCTTTTCTGTGTCAGATTCATCCAGACCTTCCTTCAGTAAACTGTTTGATTCTATTAATTGAATCACACTTTTTCCATACACACTTACACACTGAGGAATACCACCTGACTTCTGATTCTTCATTGATGTTTTTCCCTTTTCCATGGCACACCATGATAATAGCAGACAGATTCTTTAACCACACAGATCGACTACACCATGTCGGAGAAAACAATTCTGATAACAGCAACCTATCCCTCTAATACCAATTGTTAGGACCTATAGGGGACTATATAACCTGAGAGGGGGGGGGGGTGAATCAGAGTATGGAAATTCTTTCTCAAAGTTCTTCCTACCCCACTGGATCATGACATCTTTATTACAAGGGTCTCTTTGTTTCCTCTTGTGTTTAAACTTTGATCACTTATTTAATTCATTATATAATGATGATGCTTTGAATGCAATGTAGGGAAGCAAATAGGCAGAGACATATATTTTTTCTTGGTTCACCCTCACTGGGCTACGTCCAAGGAGCATACGCCGACAAGTTGCCGGTCATACCAAATTCCACTATTCTTCACTAGATGTGGATACAAAGTTTGGGATAGATCACTTTTATGCCCAGGCTCACTGCCTTTACAAAGTTTAGGGTCATCTCACTGCTTTCTCAAGGGTCAATCCCTATTTCTCTCTCTCTGGATCACTGCCGGTGGATAGGATCACCATTTTCCTCTTCCTATGGTCATTTCACTTGAAAGGGATCCACTCACAGTTTATAGACCTGTAGGTCTCTTCATTGGCATGAATACATGCATCCTTTATTGTTGATGGATTCTTTGTTATAGTATAACTTTCATCCACTGATGAATACCACTTTGCCTCTGACCACTGGGAAACTACCTTTGGAAAGTACCTTCGAAAAGCTCCCTACATCGCGAGGCTCCCAATTTCGTAAAGCTCAAACAAGCCTTCGCGAAGCTCCTGCATTTTTGAGAGGAACTTTCGCAAAGCACTATCACGAAACTCAAGTCGTCGCAATGAAACGTCCCTCATGAAGCTTACTAAGCCAACGTAGAGCTCGCAGGTTTCGCGGAGCTACAATAGCCACCGCGAAGCTCCTCTTTCGTGAAGCACACTGGCTCTGCGAACCACCATCGCAATACGAGAGGAAAAGATTTTCTCTGAAAATTCTCTCTACTTCTCTCGAGGGGGTCGACCTCTATATATAGGCGATTCCACCGACCCTCTAACTTTACGCATGAAGTCAATTCCACGTCATCTCAAATCACGAAGCTCCATAGATTCCGCCAGAATTCTGTCCAAATCACGAAGCACCACGGAAATTTTCCGTTCGCGGAGCTTGACGTAATCGCGAAGCATTATCGTCAACATTCCTTCACGCCTTCGCCGCGAAGCTCCCTCGCAAATCCCTTCAACGCCGTGATGTGCTTCAACTCTAACATTCACAAAGATTGACGTAATCGCGAAGCATTACCGTCAACATTCCTTCGCACCTTCACCGCGAAGCTCCCTCGCAAATCCCTTCACCGCCGCGATGCGCTTTAACTCTGACATTCGTGAAGCTTGACGTAATCGTGAAGACTCACCGCCTCTATTCTTCTGGTCTTCGTGATTTCCAAACCATGCATCCTATCTTCTCAAAATTCATGCCTTTTCCATATAAAATTATGCTCTTCATGGAAATCCTATTTTCGTTATGCTCACCAAACTCCAAATTTTGGACCCCAAAAATTTGGCAAACACTGGGAAATGGCGCCACCTTATACTGCTCTTTTGTACCGCCTCCAGATCGTCCTTTCCTTTGTCATTGTTCTTTGTCAACAAGGATTGTAAACAAATTCTTTGGAAATCGACAATTATCCATGAAAACCTTCTTTGTCAACAAACACAGTCAACCCAAAAATACTGCAATGTTACCTTGAGAGATTTTTTCCAACAATATCACTAAGTAAAGAAACGAATCAACTCAATATATATATTGTAACTAGACATTTTTAACACATGAAATTATGAATACCACCTCATATTCTATAGTATTATTAATAGTAGTTTAAAAACAAAATATTCTATGATATATTTCATTTAAACTTAATTTAATAACATATATCTAACAATTCACCTATCCTTGAGTCTGAATAACAATTAACATTTTCTTAGTCATAAAAAAGTTACTTAATTACATATATGAATTAGAATAATAATTTTTTTATTGGAAATAATTTTTAAGGGTTAGTATATGAAAAATAAATTGATAAATATACACTCAAATTTTGTTATAGTCATTAACTGCATTAAATGTAATTTTGTCATCAAAATTATATTTTATTAATTTTTGATAGATAATAATATAATTAATTTATAACACTATTAAAAAGTAAAATTAAAAAAATAATAAATTTTTTGAAATCAAAATGCTAAAATTATCAAATATTTAATAATTTATGATTCATTGAAATGATGGACATTTCATGTAATATAGAAATGAACAGATATTTTTTGAATGATTTATTCTTTATTTTTAGATTATTAAATGTTGAATTTTGTTTTAAAATGGATTCAATGTGAAATTAGTTTTTTAATATTATTAATAACCCAAATATGGAAATTGGAATAAATTTTATTATTTATTTTGGAAAAAAAAATCAATATATTTAAGAAGTAATTTTGTATGGAAACAACCATTCATCATGATTAGATGGTCTGAATTAAAATTAATTTTTTACCCTAATATGAATTGAATTTTTTAAAATTGATTACATATTTCCAATTGAAATAATTTAAAATTGAAAATAATGGAAAACAAAATTTTTATCTTAATGAATAGTTAAGAGTATAAAAATTAATAACAACCATTTAGGATATAAAAAAATTAAATATGGTCTTATTGTAAAGTTATATGAGAAAAAAAGACATAGAAACATTTATAAATACAGATATTATCCTATATTGACTTTGTCATATATCATATTAAGAATAAGTCTAATTTTCTACTCATTTTTTATGAGTAATACATTATTATATTTTAGCCTTTTCAAAATTTCACGTCTGTCCTCTCCCCACATATAAATGAAAACTCAATCTCATATCATATCCAAATATCAATAGACTCATAATTATGATATCCTATAAAAAACCAATTCTTAAAAACCATATCCATGTTTTATAGATCTTATATTTGGAACATTACAATCCTTAGAGGGATTAAGGTGCAGTGAAATGAATTTTTTCTAAAGAAGAGGTTTAAAATTTAAACAAATGTTTTAGTTTTATTGTTTATTCTACCTCCTTAATGTGTGTACTATTATTCAAAAATAAATATTATTGAAATATAATTTTATTATTTCACCATATATATCCACACTCCTTAAATAAAAATGGGAAATTTAAAAGTATCACTAATGAATCTGTGTGGACTACCACCTAGGAATGTATATGTGATTCATTCATAATCACCATCATCAGGGATTCATTATTATGAATGATTTTATGTTTATATGAGTTATTTTTTAAATCATTATAGTTACGGAATAATTATATTTATTCTAAATTCATTCCAATCTACGTGATGGAATGTGACAATATAACTCATTCAAAAGTGTGGACATGCACCTCCACGGAGCAATTGGGTTCATTTATTCAATTTTGATTTATATAGATATTAATTAAGATATTTTTTAATATTGATTATATATATATTATTTTATAATTATTCCATAAATTATGGTTATTATTTACTTTTCTTTCAAACCTATCATCAAAAATTGGAAACATCACTTGTTATTGAGTGCAGATTACTATCTTCAGAATGTTATGTAATTAATTTTTCATAAAATATTAAAAAATATTTAATTTTTTTATTATTAATGAATTTTATAATTAATTCTTTATTATTATTATGTATATGATGAAAGATCATGTACTAGATCCATCCAACTCAAACAATGATGATAAATGAAGCAGTTATATATCAAGACAGTGATTTTAATAATTAATTGTTAGATGTTTAAAAAGATATTATATGTGCATCATAAATTAAATTATATTATTAAATACATTTATAGTATATATTTATATCCCATATATATATATTATTTATGATATTTTAACATTCAAAAAAGTAATATTTTTCAAGAGTTATGGGATTTATTTTTCAACCCTATTTTTTTGGATTTTTTAGGCATGAATTCACATTTTTGAAATTTTATGATACATATTTGATAGACCAATTTAATTATTATTCATCCCAGTATATGTTTTTTAATTTTAATTTATTGGTACCATTTTACTCTCTTTCAAAGAAAAATTTTTACATAGAATATTTTTAATAGTATTCAGTCTTATTTCTTCGTTTTCTATTTGCTACACTTTCTCATATATTTCCATGATTTCTAAAATGTTTCATCAATTATTTTCAATATCCACCAATAATATTTTGTGTTAATTTTAAACAATGTATTATTTTTTAAATTTTACAGTAAAAATAATCTTCTTCTATTTTTCTGATAATGGTTTTTTTAAATGTGTGAAGAGAATATGTGTTTTATTGAATATTTTATGAACATAATTTCCAAACATCATGTCCTTCCCATGATTTGGAACATCCATTACATTTTTTAATTATTATTTTAAAATAAAAATTTATATAAAATTATTAAAATATTTGGGGTTTATATTTATTATTTCACTTTTAAAGTGGTATTTTCCTCAAGAAATATTCTAGTGATAATTTAATGAATTTTTTTTTCTTATAACATCTATTGATATAAATTATTTTTTATTTCGTATATGACCCAATGCCCAATCCATACTCTATAAATAGGTGTTACATTATTATGATGATGAAACTTCCATGAAACATTTATAATTTACAATGATTCCGTTATGATGATATGATGCATGTTTTATTATATTTTGTAGCTTATATGATTGAATTATGGTTATGTTATTGTGGGGTATCCGGTATCCATATATGGAATTTTGTAATTTTATATTGATATCACATGATATAGTGATGGTATTAGAGTACTTGATTTTGATTATATTTTTTTAATTATAGAAATGTTATATTAATTTATTTTTATCCATCCTTAATAGCATATGCATGTCCATGATTGCAAAAAGTTTTTTCACATTTTGAATCATGGATTTGATGTATTTATAACCATTATAAAAAGATTATTTATGTATATGGTTGCTTCTATCTATGTTTTCAGGATTATGAATTCTTGTTCTCATGACTCTACAAGACTATGTTATGTGTCTTGAATGACGATTTCTTTTTTGAAACCCTTATTGAACATTCGTCAGGTTAATAAGAGTTTTTAGAGATTATGATGAATGATTTATTTATTATTAACATTTTATGTTGGGAACATACAATTTTATTTGTTATCATACCATTATGATCATATAATAATCAAATTATTAATATATTCGATGTTAAAACATACTAGGAAACATAGCTCACCCTTTCTTTTGTTTTCATTCCATAGTATTTGATGGAAGGTTAAATCAGTACGAGGAAGAACACGAAATTACAATGAACCTTAATTATATTATATGAGTTTTATTTCCTTTTTATGATTAGTATTTATATCAAATGGTTAGAGATAAAATCAACCTAAAATCTATACATATTGTAAGTGAATATGATTATGTATTTCATAGAGACATGAATAGTATTCCCCTGAATAGTGAAGTTTTTTATTCAATAGATATTATAACTAGGGCTTCACCTATTTTAGATACTCCACATATAATTTCTATAGAGTACAATAATTTTAATAACAAAATATTATATTTTGTTAAATTAATATCATATATTTGAAAATTTTAAAAATTCATGAACTATATATGCTTAGAGTCTATGGAAAAAAAGATATTTAAAATACATGTTCATAAGGGATCTATATCATATCCAACCATGTTATTAATTGTTAGAACCCTTATAAGAAGTATTATACATCAAATAATTCTCCATACCCCTAGGAAGTGAAACATAAAACTATGTGAGCATAGATTCTTAACAAGAGTAAACAAGGGTGTTATTAATGATCATTTCTGAATAAGAAGATCAAAAGTGTATGAGAACATGATCATAAAATTAAAAAAAATCAAAACAAAATTTCCCATTATCAAGATTTATGGTTTAAAGAAATTCACCTCTTATTGTTTGAATCATAATTGAATCGAATAACATGAGCCAAAATAGAATTACATTGGAATAAGATAGATACTTTATGAATAAAATTTTTTAACGAAAATCTTTCTACCACATCCCTATTAGAGTGGATCATATGTTGTACATTATTACATAGGATTAAGATAAAAGTAAAATCATCCTGAAGGGCTAAATACTTTGTTAGACCTATTAAAATAGATACATACATATCAATTTAATTACATTTTATGCCCTGAAATATAACATATTTATTTTTGAAAATAACATTTTTCATTATATCATATCCTTACATATCATTTCTAGTGCGTTTATTGGATTCATGGGGAAATAAAAAATATGGGTTACCTCAAATTCATTGTAAGGATTGTTTATAGAAGAAGTTGTCTTGAATAAATAAACATAATAAATATGGAACCTGAAATACTAAACCCAAAAGCCCTATAATCAATAATCTATTAATGATGTCAATATGTATATAATATTTATGTGAAAATCTCATAGATAATTTGAAATATGGATTTGATTACAATAAATTACACATTTCATTTAATCAATGACATAAATATCATAATTGGATAAGGTATAATAAAAATTTCAAGGTAAATAATTGACAACATGTTCCATTAAATTAATAAAATTGGAATGACAAACACCTCGAGTAAATACTATTGTGTAAAAATCATGGATATTAATAACAATAAATTAAATAATTTTTTTCCTTAATTACTAGAATCCATGATCTTATACATCATGAAACCCATACCTTCCCAAAACAGTTAAAACTAATGGTATAACACCATTTAATTATAACTTATTCATTACCCAAATAAGACAGCTGAGGGATTGATGGGATATATTATTTCTATAACCACCAGTGACTATATGTACAATGAATTCCATATATATTCAATAATATATTTAACTGATGAAATATTTTCATTATATTTAAATATCTATATTGATGAATGAATACAGTTTGCCTATATTCATTCAGTAAATCAATAACATTATAATTAAAACATTGTATGTATAAATGGGATACATATTAAGAATTATAATATCCGTGATATATTATATGGATATCTAAGAAAAGTTAAATGTCTAATTATCATAGGAAAGTGAATTATTTAAAATAATGTTAATGAAAAAAACTTGTGAAGGAATTAAATTTTGAAACTATCCTATCTCAAAATATTCATAACGAATCTAGATGAATAAAACAAATTGTATTTATTACATATATATCTGACATATTATATGAAATATACTAAAGTATGATCATTAAAAAATTAAAATACAATGAGAATTTAATAAAAAAAAATTTTGAGGAAAATTTCATTTTTATTATGAAAATTAATTTTCCAACTAAATGTTCAAAAATCATTATGAAAATCATTTTCCCTAGAAATAGACTTTTCATATTATAATTTTTTAAGAAACATTATTTATCCTAGTGGATGGAAATTATTTACAAGCTATTTACATTTAATTAATGATTCATTTCACAATTTTGGAAAAATAAAAACGGTCTTATTTTGGAAATAAAATTAATATTACATTCCATTTTTTGGGTACATAGTCTATGTAGGAAAAGGTTTATTTAATAAACAATTTTTAAAAGGATAAAAAAATTATGACATTTTTATATGACATTTTTTTGTTAGAAAATGAATATCTGGTTGAAGAGAGACAATAATTCATTTTTCCCATAAAACATTTTTATCATTAATTTCAATTACCAATATGTAGAAGAATGGTAATATTACATGAAAATATCATGAATAACAATAGGAGGTGAATATTATATATATATATATATATATATATATTAGTAAATGGTCTTATAATATCTTCTAATAGAAATTCATCAAAAAATAATTACTCTTATGAGAGTGTTAACTAAACCCTTACATTGATCATAAAATTTAAGATAAAATTAATCAATGAATAAATTATTTATATCAACTAAAAATAGAAATATCACATGATGAAATACAAAATAATATAATAAAAATCCATTTCACACATAATAATAGAAAATAAAATATGAAAAAGAAGTAATATATCCAAATGAAAAGATATTTTGTTGTGAAATTATTTACCACTTAGAAAAATTTAATTCAAATCCAATTAGTTGTAATAATTCAATTGAAACATTAAATACCAATACTTGTTAAGTAATAAATATATTACATTTCAAATCAGTATCATATAAAAAATATTAGTGAAATAAGGTGTATAACATTACAATATTCCGTGATGACAAGAAAATAAAATGAAGTCCACTACCTCGCACATCATTATCATTGAACCTGGTTCAAAATCATATAGAGTGGTTTTAAAAAGGTTATTATCATATAAGAGAACAATATTAATATTTATAATATTATTTTTTATCCATTTATAAAAATTATTCATTTATTTATTAATAATCATTCGTTGTATTCATTATGTCTGGTGTTAATTTCATTGATTTCTTAGGTGTGTTTAGTCGTAAATTTTTTTATGCATATTATATTTTTATGTCATATTGATATTAATAATCCATAAATAATAATCATATTTATACATAATTTATACTTTTTGACCAATGATGAATGTTGTTTTTAAAAAATTTATCATTCCATGATCATAGAGACGGTATGCCTTATATACACATTGGTAACATTACCATTTTTCAATGATCATAATGAAAACGAGTAGAGTTATATTTTATCATTCAATAACTATCATAATATCATAAATAAAATATTATTTCCTTAATTACACTTGTATATATAATCCATTTTTCTATGATTATAGGAGGGTGACATCATAATCTGATGGTGGTAGTCCATGTGTAAATGAACAACATTATCATCTTTCAGTGATTGAAAAAGATAAATTATATAATATCATTTCATAATTATAAATATTTCATTAATATCATAATAATTACAAGAATATAAAATATTTTCATTAATTTTTACCCTTATTACATTGTATGTAATGTCATAATTAAAAACATATTATATCACTTTGATAGGCGTTAGACCATCGTACAAATTAAATAAAATTATCATTCCACATAGAGAAAATAAAGTAAAAATCATATATATTATATAATGAATAAATAATTATAATTATAATATAAATATCATATATTTACACTATATATAATTTAGCATATCAGACCATGAGTGATTATAATATAAAAATTACTAAAATCAGTTCACAGGGCCGATGTTCTCCATCCGCATGAATGATGGTATCATAAAACAATTGAGGGAATTTGAGATAGTTTTAGGTCAGATAATTAATATAACGTAATATTATTATAGTTACTTTATTGGGAATATTATATAATATTTTTTAAAAAATAATTAAAGGGTTTGGAGGAATTACATCACTGTCTAAAAAATTGCCTATATGAATAGTTTGTAACCATTGGTATAGGTACCCAAAACATTATTATATCAAATACCAATAGTTTGGAGGGACATTGGGTGATCAAGTGTTGGGATATGTCTATACCAATGGTTTTCCCAAAACCATTGGGCTATTTATCAATCCGCTGAGCTCGACCTTATATATTAAAGACCTAACCACTATGATACAATTATTTTTGTGTAGATATTTGGATATATATATATATATTATACAGATTTATTCGATGATATTTAATATGATAATTTATAAAAAAAAATAGTGTTCTGTCCCAATGGTTTTGTTGAAACATTGGGATTGGTTTGTCATATACTATCACCGTTACAAAACCGTTGGGACAACCTTACCCTGTCTGAACAGTTTTGGGGTAACAATTTGGATTGGACTAATTTTTTTTATCTATCCTTATTGTTATGAAAAACCATTGGTATTTGGAAATTTGTATAGGTATCATTTATGGTAGTTAATAAAATAATGACTTTCATTAATAATGTTTCCTCTTCCATGGGTATCCTCCCTAAGTTATCACTTAATGCATTATTAGTATGAATTTCTGCCCAAAATCATACTTTTAGGTTGTGTTGAGTTATTTTTTCCTAATATTTTAGAATTTATTTTCCAAACCAATAGTGTTTTATGGTGTGATGAAAAGTGGAAGTGGGTTTTCTTTTATATGATAGGTTGGTGGAGAACATGAAATTTTTAAATGAAATGGTTGTACCCACGATTATGACATGATAAAATTGTCCAAAATAAACTATTATCAAGAATAAGAAAGTATAATTATTAAATATAGAAAATTAACATGTCTTATACATGTTATTATTTAATTTTAACCCTAATATATTTAGTTTAACCCTCTGTAAATCCAGTTTTACAAATACCGTGGTAAATAATTTTTACTATTTTGACCTTTCATTTTTCTAAAAAAATTATGTTTACCTTATATGAAAATATAAATAATTCTTAAACTAAACATAAAATATATTTTTTAAAATTCTATTAACGTATTTGGATCATTTTAATTTCAAAATAATCATATAGACATGACTAGAAAGACAGTTTTATAGAAGAAAATGTTCAAAATTTTAGAATGTTATTTATCAATGTTCAATTTGAAAATGATTTCAATGAAATATATTAAATTAATAGATTTATAATTGAACTAAATTAATTTAAAAACAATTCAAAATATAATTTAACATTACAAATAATATAAATGATAATGTAATTTTTTTTAAAAAAATTGTCTGATTCAATATTTATGCAAAATAAATGATACATTTTAGAAAAATTCACAAAAATTATATTAAGATATTCATTATATGTTAAATCCCAAAATGAATTTTAGTTTTTGAAATATGTTTTCTATTATTGTAAAATTTTAGTTATAAATTATGTGTTTACAAAATGAAAAAACTGCCTTTTAGAAAAAAAAATATATATAATTTTTCAGAAAACCATTCTTCATTCTTTTAGGTAATTATTTTTTTATTTCTAATCTCTATATTACCATAGTTTTCAATATTTATTTTTTATTAATAAATCCTACTAATTTTACCATAATTCTATAATGGAATACCATATTATGGTTCATTATGACTCAGGTTTCAGTGTTCTTCAAGCTATAAAAGAGATTAAATTTAAGGAAAAAAGATTTCTTGGTTGTTTAAGATTAGTGTTTCTTGTCGCATTAAATATTAAAAAAATAGTTAATATTTTATAATCATTGGGTGTTTCATTCTTTGACCTATAAATATGTTTTATCAACACAATTTAAAATTTATTATGGTAATCAAGAGATTTGTATTTGGAATATATTTTATTGGAAACCTAAATAATAAAAGAGATGATAAAAACCATTTTAATAAAAGTGAAAGGGGGGAAATGGGAATATTTGATAACAAATAAATAGGTTTCTAAATATGAGAAAATTTATGTAAATTGAATATATGAATATGTAATAAATTAATAAATAATTATACATATTTATAGAGATATTTTATCATAAGAATGTGAACGATTAATAAATATTTATTGACCTCAAAACCATAAATATATGATGATTCAAATGACCATTTGGTTAAATGTATATTATTGAAATAATATAATATTTTCCATCATCCTTTATCCTATAGTTTAGGAATAGTATTACTTTGTACGAATATGAGGAAATATACATACTTGATATGAAAATATTTAATGGGCTTAATTTCATCATTTGGTTGTTCTTATATAAATTTTGATTAATAACATACTCCAAGAAATTAAAATGAAATAAGTAATTTGTTATTAATTATGAACTAAATTTCACTTTTAATGGATTGTATCATTCATTCTATTGTGAAAATGATTTAAATATGTCTCAGACTATTTTAAAAAATTTATATCTTTAGCACCGGTTATATAATAATACATTAATCCCAAAGATTAAACAATTCAAAAATAGGTGCATCATTAATATGTATTCATCAAATCATTTATGTTAGAAAAATTTCATATTAACCAGTACATCACGTCATCCATTGGTATGTTCAATACAATAATTGAAATTCGGTTGTAGTTTCAAGCCAAGCAACCTTTGGTGGATGTAATGGTATAACCTTTTTCAAAAAATAAATTAATATCATTGATCCCAAATTTTGATGATCCATAATTCCAAACAAAATAGATGGACCATAACGTTTACCAATAAACATACTCATGTTTACATAAAATATAATGTAATTATTCCTTAAATAACATTTTATATTCTAAACTAATGGGTTATATTCCATGAAATTATTGAAACTATATCTTTAATCGTGTACTATTCTTATAAAATATATTTTCAAAATGGATATTTAATTAATATAACTTATTCTCAACCTTAAACTCCGGAACACATGATTGTAACCACAAATATTATGTTAATTAACAAATATATAGTTTTAAAATCTAACATAATCCTTACATGATTAATAATTCTAAAAACCAAAATACCATTGGTAAAAATTATTCAACATTTTAATCCTTTAATCCCAATATATAAATACATCATCCATTTTATTCCCACATAGTTCAATACTAGTTCTTTTGTTTTAACCATTATAAGAGGGTATTGGATGGGATAATTTCTAGCTTCTCCAAATTTATAACAACAAACTATAAATGGATCAATGGGATTAAATTTATTTCCATCAACCATATTATTCATTTTTATTTAGTAATTCATTTAATTATCCCCTTATTTTACACAAATAAAAAACTTTACCATTCCATTGAGAAATATTATTTTAAATAATTTACACAGTATGTTAATCCTAGGACATTAATTATCATTATCTATTTAAAATTTTCCAGATGGTATGTAAATAAACAGTCTACTATTATTATAATATTCCCCAAGACTATCAATATACGTTGTAGTAAGTCTCATTGTCGTGCAACATGTGTTGAACATTTCAACCCATATGTTCTTTTTTAAGTTATGATCATGATATATAAGTTTTCCATGACCAGATCCACTTTTATTAAAAAAAACATTGAATTATTTCTTGGTAACCCCATATAATATTTATATAAAAAACATTAGGATATTCTTCCATACATAGACTTAAATTATATCATATGGTATATTCTCTAATCTATATTTTACAACAATCTAGTTCTGATGGTTTCTACTAATCATTCCCTAATAACAACTGTAGAGACCCCAACCCTAATTGCCAATATCTTGTGTCATGCATTATTACATTTGAATAAGATGAAAGGAATAACATCTCTATGTACAAAATAGTTTAGTAGTATGATAAAAATAGATAAAAACGAGTCATTAATTATATTTGAAAACATAGATTACGACATAATTTTTTAAAAAAAAAATTCATTACCCCTATAATATCCATGAATATCATTCAAGTTAATTTCTCCAAGATTCATATGATAGGAAAAAAATTAAGGGTGGTTTGAAATGATCATTAAGATTTAAGTATAATGATATTTATTATAAATCAATAAGAATAATCAATATGGAAAGGAAAATAACTAAAAAATAATGACATGTAATAAATAAACTATGAAGTAAATGCATCAATGTATTGTATCAATGTAGAAATATCATGGATAATAATCAATATGGAAGGGTATATCACTTAAAATATATTCCATTTAATCAATAGTAAGTCATTCATAACTTGATAAGGTAAAATAAATATACTAACATAAAAAAATTCCATTTAATATACCAACTAAGAATATAATCTATCCATAGATAATACCACTTATTAAATCTATTTGATATAAATTATTTAATTATTAATTAATTCAATGCTTAATTATTTCATGTCATGATTTCAATAATCATGATACTTCTACCATCATAACCATTCACTAGATTTTTTAGAAATATATGTAGAAACATGTTTAATGTTAGCATACTAAAAGACATCATGAGATTAAAAATTCATCAAGGTGATATATTATTCCAGGCCCCCCATTTCGGGGCATTTCCAAATAATTCCTCATATTAGTAATAATTTATTTAACTCATGAATAGTTTTCTATACAATTAAATATCCATATTAATTATATATTACGGATAATCAATATATTCCAAATCAATCAATGAAAAAAATCCATATTTATATGTGAGATATGGTTTCCAAGAAAATCATATCCTTGATAAATAAAATGAACCTATAGAGTAATTTAAATATTGAATGGTATTATGAGATTGAATAAATAATTGAAAAGTTGGGGACTATAAAAATTTATAATGTGAATGTAAAAAATATTTGAGGCCAAAATAATCATAAACCATAAAGAGGAAGAAAACTTATGGTAATAATAAAAAATATACCTAGTACATTAAATATAAAATAATGTGTTTTTTCCAATTAGAATTTAAAATACCATATAATTTCATTAAAATCATACTTCAGGAAAATATTAATTTTTTACATTGATTTTTTTATATCTGTATGTTCAAAAACATTTGAAAATAATTTTCATTATAAATATCCATTTAGTCTTATATAGGATATTTTAAAAAAATGAGTTTTCATAGTGGACAATGTTTATTTTTTCAGATTGATTTTGTTGAAATAATGATTCTATTCACTGTTTTGGTAATATCCATATGGGATTCGTTTTGAAAACTACAAGATGAATCCATTAAAAAAATTTAAAAAGGATAAATAGTAAAAAAAATATTTAATAATTCATTTAAATAAGTTTTAAAATATTTTAAAATATTTTTTAAAAACATAGTAATCTATGAAAACAATTTAACAAATGAAGAGCGAAAATGCAATATTTTATAAAAAACATTTTATCAGAAATTTTATTTACCAACATATGGTAAAATGGTACTATTATTTTAATATATCATGAATAAAAAATAATAAAAATGTTATATGGGTTTATTAGAAAGTGTTAATATAATTTTCATAAACATAAATTCATCAATAAAAAATCATGATTATAATTATATTTTCAAATAAACCCATACATTGAACATAACATTGAATTTATCATTAATCAATGAATTAATTATGTGTATCAAAAATAAATCCATATAAAACATGTTTAAATACAACATAATATTATAAAAATTCATTTATCACATATTATAATATTATAAAAGATGACCAACAATTAAATAACCCAATGAAATGGAATTGAGTTACGGTATTCATTACAACATGGTTACATTTATGCCAAATCCACATAGATATAATTATTCTAATTGATATAGAAAATACTATGAATCGTGATATTATATCATATGTTTTGAAAAAATTGTCTATAAATGGATAAAAGAATGTTATGAGTGTTAGAATGGCTGGATGATAATCATTTGAGATAATTCATGAAGATTAAAATTATAAAGTAATTGCTTTGGAAATGGGACCCCTCCTTCCAAAAATTATTATCTCAATTCAGTCCAATATGTTAGATACCCTGAGGGGGAATGAATTAGGGTATCATAGATTAAAAGTTATTCCCCTATTGATCTTGTTTCACTGTTAAGAAAAACTCACTTATCTCTATTTGTTATATCATAGTATAAACTGAAATAAAATCATATATAGTACACAAATATTTTTACTTGGTACACCCTCACTGTGAAACGTCCAAGGAGCATACACTGGTGAAGTGATGATGTACAAAATACACTAAAATTTAACTATTGTTTACAATGTTCGAATCAGTCTCACTATCCCTCCTGGTTTACAACCATTCACAATATGAAATCTCACTCCTCTCTCAACTGATGTGTTCTCACTACTTCTTTAGAAGATCTAGTCATTGTTTACAGAATTCTAGGTCCCTTCATAGTAACAAATTAATGCATCTTCCTCTTTATGTATATTCTCTATTAAAGTTCTGCTTTCATCAACTGATGAAATCAACATTACCACGGGTGTACCGGAAGATCATCCAACCTTTGCGCATCCCAAGAATGGATTGTGCTCTTATCAATGCGTAGTGATCAGGTGTCACACAAACCATTTCGCGACACTCCCTTCACTAATTCCAGACGTTGTCAACTCACACCCTTTTACGATCAAACAAATATTGTCACGTAACTATAAACTGACACGCTTCTACAAGCCTGGCGCACAGGTGTCACCTAACCACTTGCACGACACTCCCTTCATCGACTGAAACATGGGTAACCAAACCACCACTTGTGCACCCAAACCACATGCATGTCTGAAGATCAAATTTTATCTATGTGTTGCGCTTCATAAAAAATGAGGAGGTGTATGCCACTATTTATAGGGATTTTGGGTACCATAATCACCGATAAGGAAGTCTCCTCCCAGCACGCAAGTCCAGCTGCCCTAGTTTCTGTCACCCTAGTCACCTTATGCACACAAACCAAAACATGGAGGACATATTTCCTTTGAAAAATTTAATTTTATGATCTTGAATAAAATATGGGGCCCAAATTTCAAAGCCTCTAAGAAATAAGAACACATGTAACTTTTCTAAAAACACTTATCTCCATATGTCAGTTTTGAGGCCCAATAATTAAGAAAACACTGGAAAATGGTCCCACCTTGCATCTGTTCTTTTTTCACTACCTCCAGAACGTTCATTCCATTTTAAGTATCTTATTCCAATAAAGGATTGTCATCAACATATATTGAACTCGAATACTCACCATGTAAACCCCCTATGACATCAAATTTGATCATTTTAGTCTTCTTTATCAACAAACACAACATAAAGGTCCACATTTTCAACAAACACAATCAAATAAAAAATGATCCAATGATACCTTGATGGATTTTTTTCACAACACTATATATGAAACTCAATTCTCCATTTATCACAATCACATGGAACCCCAGCTAACAATAGTATATTTTTGGGGTGAGTGTCTATATTTCCCCACCTTAATATGAATTTTTTCACAGGCCAAGGTATCATTTCAAAGCCCCACCCCACCCCCCCCCCCCACAAATTAATGTGTTCATTGCAATGGAAGCTTGATTTTTCGGTCCCCAACAATTAAAAATTCATTTACAAGGTGACATGTTACCCTCCCTCCCATCCCCAATTAATTTTCCCCTTCTAGGGAGAGGGGATATTTTTAGGCCGCTGAAAAAATTTCATAATCATGTACATTGATTCTTCTTCCAACAAAACTGGTAGAATTGATACATCTTTAGACATAAAAAACCCCACATTAGGATTTTTGAGGGATATGAATACAAAAATGACAGGAAGCAAGATACATTGTGTGTAACACCTCAAGATTTTATGAGAATTATTATTTTTAATTTTATTGATTTCTTGTGTTGTACACTACACCAAAATTAGATTCTACTCTATGAAACACCGTATTAGCTTGTATTATATTCAAACACTATTCTTGGTTTCTGTTGCACAAACGAGCAATCTTCTTCAATAGTGTGTGTTGTACGTAATACCGAGCTTTACTAAACAATGATATTCTGTTATAATATTATTATGAACTAGATGTTATGAATAGTATTAAATGGATTTTGAATTTTATAACATTATAATTCATCTTAAAAATTATTTAGATCATGGCATTAGAAGAAAAATATTTTTTTCGGGAAAAATAAGTATTTTTCAAAAAAATGTAGTTTTGATGCCTTTTGATGGCACACAAATTTTAAATCTAGTTTTTGACAATTTTATAAGTTCAATTTGAAAAAATAAATTTCTTCTTTGGAATCATGAGATAAAAATTTACTTTGGATAAATTTTTGATATTTTTCTGATATGTTTCTAATATTTAAGAATAGTAAAAATACGCTAAATTTTAATTGAAAACAAATTTTTTAATGATGATAATTTATATGGTTATATTATAATATTTAATGGTTTTAAAGTATAAATATAATATATTTTTTCTATTTAATATAATTTATGTCATTAGCATTAATTTTACATTGAATTCATAGGTAAAATCATTTCAATCTTTTGCAATATTTTCAACAAAAACCCTTTTTTTACAACGAGGTTAATTTTAAATTTACTTCTTCAACTTCTGTGTCTCGAATTTTGAAAAACATATTCTATATTTGGAATCATTAGGTTCAAATTATATTAATATGCTACTTTTATTTTTTAGGCATTTTGAATAGTAACTACGGTAAATTTAATTTACTATAGTAAAGTGTAAATCAGGTAATTAAGGATAAACATAATATTCTAAAATAACCCTAATAGTTGTATTATTATAATTGGATGATTATATTTAGTCCTAAAATAAACTTGGGTAGAAATGGTGTCTATTGGAACACACTTTTATGTGATTAAGACCTTTTATTTATTTTATTTAAAGGAAAGGAAAATATGTCCCACTAATACTTTAATAATTAGATTATTTTTATTATAAGGATATACATAAAAAATCGATTATAAATACTCATTTTAAAAGATAAATTTTTTTATCATGGTATTTTATTTGTAATTTTTAAGAATTATTTAATTACCTTAATAGCTTATACATTAATGATGAAAAAATTATCTATTTAGTGAAACATCAATAATATAGTTATTATTAAAATACTAATACACATAAAGAGGCCCAAACACTAGACCATAACTTTTTGGTCATGTATATATAAAACATAATCATCCAATGGTCTAATTTTGGACCATTTGGAGCCTTATAAAAGCGATTATGACACTTATATTATATTATTTTAAATAATGTCATAGTTTTCACATTCATAATTTAATAAATATAACCATATAAATGTTTTGTTTTTAAGATGATAAATTCGAGTAAAAGTATTATTCTGAATGTTATTATATTTATCTTAATCATAGGATTTGATTAATAATTTTTAGGCAACAAATATGTATATTAAATAATTATACAAAAATGTTGTAGTAATTATTTTATTAAGAAAAATATCGAATAAATGGTTTTAAAAATATTAAACTAAATATTATATGAACTAATTAATGTTCTCCACGAATTTTTTAGATATATATGAAATTTAGGGAATCTATTAAATATTTTGTTTTGAATATATATTTTATGTGTATTTTATTTAAATTCATATAAATAAATGGTGTAATAATTGGCATAATTGATATTTTATAAAATGAACATATTATGAAAATGTTCAGAAATAAAAACGATATTTAAAAATTATAAATTAAAATATATATGTTCTAAAATTTCCTTAAATATCCAATTATGGAAAATTAACAACACATATGTATGTATTTAAGATGATTTAAAATTTAAAATATTATTAGCACAAATAAAATAAAATCGATTAAATAAGGATAAATCAAATTGATAATGTTTAAAATAAATTTCCCACATTTCTATATTTTATTGGAAAATGTTAATAAAATCCTATCATACTTCATATCATAAAATGATTCAATTTGGAAGTTTTTATGTGGGGATTTACAATAATATAAATTAATATTTTGGAGGTTTCTATAAGTACCCCTCTCCTCTCCTATATAAGGGAACCTACATCCCTCTCTTCATCTCAACATTTGGAGCCTTCAATCTTAGAAAAACAATATCTATTTCTCTTCATCACTTATATAGAAACATACTAGATGTCCTGGTCTTCTTCAATGACCAACTTTAGTTCCCTAAGATGTGGTTTAGAAGAGGCGCGTCAAAGAAGAGGTAATATCCTTTACCGATTCATTCAAATTTATTTCTTCTTTTACTTTCTATTCCTTATTTGTTTCATTATAAAGTAATAACATTAGTATCACTAATATAATAATATTTTATTATAAATATGAAACAACCCTATTTCATATTCTATCCATCCTACGGAAAATGAAATCACCGTGCGTGCGTACGTACGGAATATCGTCTCCACGTCGTGGTATAATTCGATTTCCCCCCACCACCTTACATGGATGCGTATAATGGTGGAAATAATAACTATATATGATTATTATAACATGATACTAATTCTAAGATATTATATAATCCACTAAAATACCATTCAACAATTATGTGAATGATATCGTAGCTCGTGCATACGTACAGATTTCCATCTCCACGGCATGATGTGATTTATTCTCCACGTTATCCATTCAATAATTAATATAATGTATATAAAATAAATAATCAAGAAATATATGAAATAATAATAATTATAGATTTATTTACATATATGTTTCATTTACATAATTCAATTCAATTCAATTAGGAAACGAAAAAAGCGTTCTTGCGTACGTACGACCTACCATCTTCATGAACGGTGTATTTAATTCCATTTATCGATCTATAATATATATATTTATATGATGAATATATATTATATATAAATCATATTTTACATTATATAATTAATTAAATCAGGATATAAGTAATAATATCAGGAAAAACAAGTCCATACACGTATGATAAATGAAACGATTTTACCCAAAACGCTGCATTAACATGGAATTGACATTATAAAGGGTAATATAAAGTCGTAAGTCAATCATATAGGATATCATAAATATTATTATTGTTTTGTTATAAGATAATAATTTTTTTAATCCCACTATACAGTAGTTTTGGAAATGTTTGGAAGAAATTAGACCCAAGGTAATGGATAATTATTCCAATCTCGTTCTTATCTGATATTGTTTACTCGTAAGTATGTTCTGGGGTTATATTTATCAACCAAGTCCATACCATCTAAAACAGATTTCATAAAATGTTTTCTATTCTTCCATGCATTTTTAATTTCATTTTTACCCATTGTTTACTTTTACCACATGGGATGGAAGAAATCTTTCTTTTGTTTACAATATGAGGTACTTTTTGACCTTTGTGAAAAATGTACAAGTACAATGTTTTTTTATTTATACGACATGAACGGATTTTTACGTTTTCATGACTACTTATTTCAATGGAGATTAATCTACACGATTTCATAATTATTTTCAACAAAATACTTTTCTTTAAAAATTTCATGGCATTTTGATAAAAGAAAATGATTTTGAAGAAGAAAGGATATTTTTTTCAAGATTTCATTTCAAGTGTTTTATCAAAACCATTTTCAATTTAAGATGAAATTATTTCATATGTTTATGTATCAAGTATAATGTATATAATATTTACATGGTTTAATTTTTCATATGATGAAATGATATCCATTTATTTTATATGGATTATGTAATTATGGGATGTTGTTTATGAAACCCATTTTATTCATTAAGTTATGATAAATGATTTATGTTTATTTTGTGGCACACAAAAAATTTATTTAATTATGAGATTGGTGGGACATATATCTCCATCCAATTAATTGGGAAATGATTTATATATCATGAGATAGTCATGGCTGGAATCGAAATTGAATCTGGTTCAGAAATACGGGGATGGAACGACATGTAAACCCGGTTCAGAAATGGACTTTGTCCACTATAATGGTCTTGGCTACTGTTACATAGATACAATGGATATCATAACATGTGATTTATGGTTTTCCACAATTACTTGTTTTATAACCATATTACTTTATCATGATAAATGTTCCTTTATGATCTATTCCTTGTGTACTGCAATGTTTTATGTCATTGCTCGAGATTTCGATGTATAAATTTTATGTTCATGTTTTTACATTCAAATATTTATGGATTGTTTTATTTTCTCCACATTTACCATTACTGATCATTAAATCTCACCCTTTCTATGTTATATTTTCCCTAGGATATAATGACAGGTTTTAGGTATGAAAACAAACAGGGGAAG
Source organism: Viscum album (assembly GCA_963277665.1). Classification (NCBI taxonomy): domain Eukaryota; kingdom Viridiplantae; phylum Streptophyta; class Magnoliopsida; order Santalales; family Viscaceae; genus Viscum; species Viscum album. The sequence goes on from OY728128.1 coordinate 603,717,964, forward strand.
ATCTTTATGGGATATGTTGATGATCGTTCACCATGATTAGAAGATTTTTTTCATGGTTTCAAAAAACACTAAACTATTATGGTCCTTGGGTGTCCATTTTTGTTATATATTATATATTCCGAAAAAGAAATGTAATTTTTATGTACAAAAATCTTGGGTATCTACTGTTGGTATTAGAGGATCAGTTTAGTTAACCATTGGAAACTAGGATGTGAATACTTTAGTGAGATCCCTTGAGATATTTCTTTGGTATGCCTAGGGATGTCCCTAAGGTTATGTATTTTTATAGCTTATAGTCCTATAATTAAGGTAACAATCTTATAATTAAACCTATGATGTTAAAAATTGAAGGTACTCCACCTCTATTATGTTTTCTTCCTAGCATGATGTTTGCCTCTCACAATATTGTTTTGGGTTTTAGAAAATGGCTGGCAACATGAATATTCATGTTATTGGAGATTATAATGGACAATGGAATTATATTCATCATGAGAAACCCAGTAAAATAGGATTTGGAAGGAAAAATATCGTTATTATGCCAAATCAGTAATCTCATAATATGATCAATAATTTAAACTTTTGTAAGTTTTCTCACTCATCTAATAAGGGAAATATGGAGTATCATGATGATTATAGAGGAAATAATGTTCAATTTCCCTCATGTAAATAATGCGGGAAGAGGCATCAAGGAGAATGTTTCAATGGAACTAGAAGATTCATTGGGTGTTGAAAACAAGGACAAAAATCCCGTAATTTCAAAGTAAAAGGTTCAGTTATAACAATGGACAAGGATAATGGTATTGTTAAGACATCAACAACGGTTAAATGTTTTAAATGTGGAATGTACTTGAATTATGAAAACCAATTTCCTAAGGGAAAATCTCCTGAAGAGAATCAACATGGTCATATGGGTAGTATGTATATTGTTGATGATGAAGAGACTAAAAATGATATAAGATATGAAAGAAGTGTTGAGGAATAAAATGATGAATCTCGGTCAATGGTATAAGAAGGTAGTATAATGATTACATGTTTATCAAGAATAATGTGTGGTACTATGGAATAAAGAAATATATAAAGATTGTTACACTATTTTTTTCTTTCATTATATGAAATTATATGTTCAATGGTACCGGTATCCATGAAAAGTGATTGAAATATTTTTTGAAAAGCATATGATATGCGTATAATGAAGGGATAAGGATAAAATAATATGTTTGATGGTATTAATGAGATCATGATTGATATAAGGACAAGTGATATCATGGTTTGAGTAAATATAATTTTTGGGATTTTGATATGTGGAAAAAGTTATCTTTTGATAGAATTCTTGTTTTTAGAAAGATTCTATGGTAATTAATTTTTGAAGAGAATACATGATTAATGAATTCATATGTTTAGAATGTAACCAAAATTATATATCTTATGATATATTGGGGATAAATGATGGTATTCACATGCTTGGTTGATGACCTTTCTAGTAAAAATTTTCATTATACTAGGAGATTGGACATAAGTATTTTCGATAAGCCTAATGTTTGGAATTGATTGAGATGAAGATCAGATAATATTTTTTAAGGCTAAAACATTTTTCTAGTATGTTATAATAGTTTATTTTTAGACAAAAGGACAACCTGTAGGATGGGTGACAACCCGTTTTGTCAGACAATGATGCAGGAATCGAACATTGAACCGAATTACAACAAGACTTTATCACCTAACACTGGCCAATAGGAAGTCCTTGGTTAGTAGAAATTATTTATATATTATTAAGAGGTATGATAGATGAATTATAAGTCCATTTTTGGAATCATATATGGACTTATGTATATTTAATCACGTTGTTTATCCTTTTGTTTGAGACATATGGAATGACTCATCATTATATCACATGATCTATTTGTAACATACCAGGTAAATAAAGAATAATACATTTTCATATTTATTAATATTTACGAATTAAATATTAATTTTACTTTAAAGGGGTTTCTATGCTCGATAGTTTACCCAATACGGAACAAAGTGTTTCATTGAAATCATACGTTGCACACTACTAATAAAATAATATTATTTTAAATGGTAGTTAACACATAGCTGTTGTGTAACGCCCCGACCCCAGTTTCCCAGAGTCGGTTCATTATTGCGTAACATTGGCATGATCACAAAAGATCAAGTCTCGAAAGACCGATTAGTTTAGTAGCCTTGGAAACACTAGATACATTCATAAATGTTACATTACATCATAAGGTGAAAAAATACAATAACAAATTCTCCATAGTCCACAATCATATCCTCTTTTGACAATCCCTGCAGGTCATTCATAAAATACTTCTTCCCATCCTGGAAAATATTAAAACATTGAAAGGGGTGAGCTCAGATGCTCCATAAGGATAACAATATAGTGGAAAGTCTCATAAATAAACATTAACATTTAAAGAAATTTATAAATAAAAAAAAATCCTTTTTAAACTTGAACTTCAGCATAATATGGCAAAAATAAAATTCAATAATTCCATTTACTTACTCACATGGATATTCTACTAGTCGAATAATCCCATGCAATATCAATAACAACTTTCATAATGATGGAATGCATAATGCCAGACTATCATAAACACGTATCCAAGGTCTCGTGCCAAGACCAAAAATAAGTGTTTGTCAAGGCCTCGTGCCAAGACACTAGTTTGTCTCATGAGACCTACTGATGCATCGAGAAGCTATAGCGGGCTCCACCCTTCACTTATTAAGTCCAATGCATTACTCATATGAATAGGTTTAAACATATCATATAACATAATTATATCACATAAAACATGCATAAAGGAAACTGAACAATTACACATTTCAATCACAGGATATCAATACAACACATTGATATAGTAAAAACACTTTCAAAACCATTTTCAATAATAAAAGAAAATTAAAACTTCTTTTTATTTTTCATTTTTTTTAAAAAATATGTCTTGTAGAAGAAGCCGAAACTCAAATAATGGTCATGGAGGCAAAGAAGTCGTTGTCGCCGCATACGTAAGAAAAAAACATTCCTTTTGTCATTTTTTAAAAACGCTTCATATAAAAAGATTCATTTTGAATAAAAGTAAAATTCAAAGGGTTTTATACACCGTATGAATGAAAGTTTTTTATAAAACCAAATATGCCTCAATGAAAAGAGATTGAGACGAAGTCCTTAAAAAGATCATTTTTAAAATAAAATAGATCTATTATGTGTATTTACTATAATTACACATAAATAAAGTACAAATACAAGATAGGACGTAATAATATGATGACATAATTTTAAAGTAGGAGATTAACCCAAAGAATAGAAATTGGGTTAAGAAATTCCCTTACCTTGCATCATGTCTTGACTCGACCGTTCTTTAACCTCCTGAATAATAAACTAGAGTTAATTTCTATTTTCATAAGTACCTTTTTCATGTTCATTATTCCATTTATATCACTTATTACCATGTTATGAACATTATGTAATTATTTAAGTTAATAACGGTCATTTTTTCGATCTTTGGTACTTGAGTCAAAAGTAAACTTCTTATAATTACAAGGTGTTCATGTGGTGATATATCCATTATAACCAGAATTATATTCATGATATATATATCATATATCTCATATATATCCAGTATATATATGCATTTATATTATTCCATAACGTTTAGTGGTATGAAATGAAATGCACCGTTCATGGAGACGGTAAGCCGTACGTACGCATGAATGCTACATTCATTTGTATTTCATATTTGATGAAATAATAATGATATAAAGGTATATTATAATTCCAGTATAATATCATATATAATATCATTCACTCCATCCTTTATACATCCACATATGGGATTAACGATTCAAATCACTTTGAGGGGGCGGTAGTCCGCACTTCCTAAAATGAAAATATCGCGTTTACCCATAATGGAAACAATAAAGGTATGCCATAAATGAAAAATACAGAACCTTAAGTAAAACATAAACATATTTTATATCATATATATAAATATAGAGACATCATTATGGCCACCATTGAAGGTGTTATATAAGTGTTGAATAATCATTGTTTCGTGAGGCAGAAATTCTCCATCCACAGAAACAGTATGTTCTTTAACCATTAGATGTAGGTGTGTGTAAGTGTAGCGCAAATAATTCTTATGAAAACATCCTAGTATATTTAGGATTCTGTTTTTGTTACAAAATATATGAATACAAAGAGTTTAGGGGGTTGGATAAGAAAAATAAAACAAAATAACATAAGACAAGACATTACCATAAAATCGGGTAACTCTTATGATTTAAGCCAAAGGCTTCCTTGGGAAGCATTATTCCCAAAGTGAGGCTTCTAGTAGTAAGGGAGGGAAGTTGGGAGAGTATTTTGGTTGATGTTGGCCGAGCCAAAAGGCTTTGATAGTGTGAGTAAGGTGGTAGTGGTGGGATCCTTTTATAAGTGGAGAGGAGGGGCACTCTTTGAAAGTAATAAAATGTTACTTTATTATACAATGATTTTCGGATTATAAAGATCCCAAACTTATATAATTAGAGGCTAAGGTGATAATGGTCCGAAATATTCTCATAAAATAGTCTTTGGATAAGTGTAAAGCTTATATTTTACATTATACTTCCATTTTATTAAAATAGTTAATTAATGAGGTAATCGCGGCATCATCATGGTGTCATAAATAATTTAATTTATTTAAAGTCTAAAAATTATAAAGAAAATATAATTATGTATGAAAATTTTTTTATCTTTCTAATGAATATTTATAGTCAAAAATATTACTTTTATAACCCCATTTAAAATTTTTTTTCGTAAAACAACTCTTGTTTGTGACATTTTAATTTTAACATTAAATAAAAAGTTTTTAATGTCATTTTCCTACCAAAGTGGCTACATGGGGTCCCCAAGTTTACCCATGGATTGTCTTGGTCGGCCATGACTCATCCAATAGGTGTAGGACAAGTGTAAAGGTAATTTCATATTTTTATAATACCATTTTTACCTTAAATTTCACTAATTACCTTTAATCGCGATTAATTAAACATTAAAGTTACTATTCACCAAAAAAAATTAATCCCATTGAACCACATTTTACTTCCTAATGACAACCATGTATTTCGGATTTTTGAAAATCAAATCACAGAAGTGGTAATGTTTCATTTAAATGAAAAATCAGTTTTTTAACTACCACTTAGTGGTTTCACTATTCATCCAAAATTGAAGTTTTTCAGAACAATGCCAAAATTTCACCCTAGGCTATAATTGATATTCCGAATTCAAAAATAATTTCTATTTTACAAAATTCCCAAAATATACGTTGGATTAATTAATTTCATAATTAATTCCCGTTGTCACAACAAATCGCGTGTTTTTAAGAAACAGTATATATCAAAAGATTAACAATGGTTTATTTCTAATTTCAGTGTGAAACTAATTCTAATGACCACCATTGGATAAAATGGTAAAAATATATTATAATTACACTTTAAAACCACTCAATAGTATAATTTATCACTATAATTTATTTTGATTAAAAAAGTTGTTTTTTAGTATTTTTCACTATTCATAAAAAATTGGAAGTTCTCAGAAAATTAAAAAAACTTCAACTAAGGATAATTTCGATATTTTGAATCCAAAAATGAAGTCCATTTTGAAATATAAAATATATATAATTTCAAAAATTGGGTATTAATATTCATAATGGCTATCTTGATTGGTCGCGGTGTATTAGAATTTTGAACTTGCGTACAATGCAAGCTATTGCATTTTTTAAAGAGAAACGTATCATGAAAGCTCGGGGTGTTACACGTTGTATTGGTGGGAAAGGATATAAATAACTAATATATGATTATATATTCTTGTTAAATGGTTTTACATTTATTCAATAAAAGATAAAGACTTAAAATGCGAAAAGAATTCAATTTTAGGCATATATACTCTAACATTCACAAAAGGTCGACTAATCGCCTTTTGATGAAAAACCTTCTCTAAATATAGTTTTGGTCACTATTATACATTATATTGGAACAAATAAAATTCTTCTTTAGAATCGGTACATCAAAATTTACTTTGTGTAAATTTTTGGTATTTTTCCGATAAAGTTCATTTTTTTATGAATAGTGAAAAATGTTGTATTTTAATTCAAAACCTATTTTTAATCTAATTTATTTATATTATTATATTATATTTTTAATTGCTTTCAAAGATCAATTATAATATATTTTTACCATTTAATCGAATAGCTATTGTTGGAATTAATTTCACTTTGAAATTGGACTTAAACTAGTGTCACCCTTTTGATACTTATTGTTTCATAAAAACACGCTATTTTCTCTGACAGTAGGAATTAATTATTGAATTAATTAATTCAACTTATATGTTTTGAATTTTGTAAAATAGACTTCATTTTTGAATTTGTAATATCAAATATATCTTATGGTGAATTTTTTGGTATTTTTCTTAAAAACATCAAATTTTGATGAATAGTGAAACCACTAAGTGGTAGTTAAGAACCTGATTTTTCGTTTATATGAAATTTTACCACCTCTATGTTTTGAATTTAAGAAATCTGACATACATGGTTGTCATTATGAAGTAAAATTTGGGTCAATGGGATGAAAATAATTTTTTGGTGAATATTAACTTTTAAGTTTATTAATCGCGATTAGAGGGATTAATGTAGTTTAAGGTAAAAATAATGTTTTAATAATATTAAATAAACTTGACACATGTCCTAACCTTATTGGATGTTCCATTGCCGACCAAGACAATCCATGGGTCAATTTGGGGACCCAATGGAGCCACTTTGGTAGGAAAATGACATTAAAAACTTTTTATTTAATGTAAAAACTAAAATGTCACAAACCTGAGATGTTTTACTAAAACACATCTTAAATTGGGTTATTCAAGTCATATTTTTTACTATAAATATTTATTAGAAATATAAAAATATTTCCTACATCATTATATTTTTTTAATAATTTTAAGACATTATATAAATTAAATTATTTGCTACACCATGAAGATGCAGCGATTACCTCATTATTTAATGATATAAATAAAATGAAAAGATAATGTAAAATCTAAGCCCTACAAATGTAAAAAACCTATTGTATGGGTGGATTTAGAACTCTTATCACCTTATCCTCTAAAAATATAATTGTGTCACCCTTTTTATCCGAAAATAATTTTATAATGAAGTATCTTTTGTAAACTTTCCAAAAGTGCCCCTCCTCTCCTCTTATAAAAGGCCCCCACCTCTACCACCTTACCCACACCTCTCAAACCTTTGGTCCGGCCATTTTCTGCCCATTTTGTCTCACCACATCCCTCTATTACTCCTAGAAGCCTCAATTTGTGCATAAGTCTTTCCAAGGAAGCCATTGAGTTCAAATCTAAGAGAGTTACCCGATTTTAAGATAATGTCTTCACTTGTGTTCTTCTGTTTTATTTTGCTTCTCCAACCCCCTAAAATATTTTTATTAATTTATTTTGTAACAACTAAAGTATCTTCAATATACTTGGATGTTTTTATAAGAATAATTTTATCTACACTTACACACACCTATATCTAATGGTTAAATAACATACTGTTTTTGTGGATGACGAATTTCTGCCTCACGAAACGATGATTGTTCAATATTCATCTAACACCTTCAAAGGTGGCCAATAAGATGTAAATATATTTATATATGATATATAATATGTTTATGTTTTTCTTAAGATTCTGTATTTTTCATTTATATCATACCTTTGTGGCTTCCATTTTGGGTATACGTGATATCTTCATTTTAGGAAGTGCGGACTACCGCCCCCTCAAAGTGATTTGATTCCTTAATGCCATATATGGGACGTATAAAGGATGGATTTAAAGTTATTATATATGATTTATGTTACATATTAATTATGAATATAATTGTGGAATTAAAATATACATACCTCTCATTTAGTTTTAATCCCATTTATATGACATAGAAATGAATGTAGCGTTCATGCGTACGTACGGCTTACCGTCTCCATGAACGGTGAATTTCATTTCTTACATATAAATGATTATTTAATATTATAATTACATGTATATTCTGGATATATATGATATATATGATATCCAAATCATGAATATCATTTTGGATATAATGAACCTTTGAACACACGAAGAACATGTAATTGTAAGAAGTCCACTTTCGACTTAAGAACCAAATATTGACAAAACAAACATTATTAAATTAAATGATTACATTATGTTTATAACATGGTAATAAGTGATATAAAAGTAATATTAAACTTGAAAAAGGTTCTTAAGAAAGTATAAATTAACTCAAGTTTATTATTCAGGACGTTAAAGAACGATTGAGTCAAGTCAGACCCGAGGTAAGGGACTTCGTCTCAATCTCCTTTCATTGAGGCATATTTTGTTTTATAGAAAACCTTCCATTATACGGTGTATAAACCCCTTTGACTTTTACTTTTCTACAAAAGGAATATTTTTCTATGATGATTTTTACTAAATGACAAAAAAGAATTTTTCTTTTAACGTACGCGGTGACAACGACCTTTTCCGCTGTTGCGAGTATTATTTGGTCTCTGGCTTCCACAATAAGACATAATGTTTTCTAAATGAAATAAATACCATATAATATTTATGTATTTTGTTATTGAAAATGGTTTTTATAATGGATTTTTATGTCAACATATTTATGTGATATATTGTGATCAAAGTGTGGAAATGTTTTATTTCCATTATATTTGTTTTATGCCTTATGATTTTATAATGGTACATGGAAATTTGACGGGTGGTTATGTGATTAACCATATGATGGGTGGTGTCATGAATACCAGGAAAGGTGGTTACATTATAACCTCCAATGCATTGGGTTTGGAAGTCGGCCGTATGGCTATTCCATTAAGTGATATGTGTGGAAGTCGACCGTATAGTTATTACATTTAAGTATGTTTATGTCCCAACTTACCTTTATTTGTTATGTGGTCTTTATATGTGTTTTATGGTAATCTTTTTGTTACAAAAGGGTAAGTATTGATATTTTATTCATTGAAGAGTTTTTACTACTTCATAAAGGTGAAAATTATTACTTTGATAAAGTATACATGGTTTAATTGATGTTTTGATAAACTAATAGTTTTCATTCTTTGTGTGTCCCATACTGAGATTTTTATGCTCACCCCATGTTTTTTTGAAATGTTTTTCACCGGAAATAATGTCGAATAGGGTCAAGGATGGGGTCAGGGGAAAGTCATGTTATATAAAACATGGTACTAGACATGTTTCTTTTTAAGATTTTTTATTCTATGGAAACTTAGTATAAGTGTTTACTTTGTAATCTTTTGAGATGTAATAGTTATGTACAAATTCCCTAAAACTCTAAACCTGAAATTATCCTCAATGTGAATTATTCATTTAATTAAATATTAAGTAAGGTTTAAGGTTGGGTCCTTATAGTTGGTATTAGAGGTCGGTTTAGAAAACATTAGGAGTTAGAAAATTGTTAAATTATAAATTAATTTATGGTATGATTGAAATGATATAGCATTTGATGATTACCATGTTGCTTTGCCTAAGATATTTCTGTGTTAGGAATGGTTTTTCATAGAGGAAACAGAACAGATATTCTGGGAAGGCATATAGAGGGAAATGACCTTTCAAATTAGTATCCTAAGATGGTCAGAATCAGAAATAAATAGTTTGTTGTAGTGATGGATCATTTGACTTAGGAGTTGAAAAAAAGATTGGTGAATGCTCCAGTTTTGAAACTACCTTCCAGGAATGGTGAGTTTGTTATCTACAATGATGCTTCATTGAAAGGACTTGGTTGTGTCCTTATGCAGAATGATTAGGTAATTGCATATGCTTCACGTCAATTGAAATCTCATGAGGTAAATTACCCTACACATTATTTGGAATTAGCTTCTGTTGTTTTTGCCATAAAAATATGGAGGCATCATTTGTATGGAGTAAAGTGTGAAATATATACCGATCACAAAAGATTAAAGTATATATTCACTCAGAAAGAATTGAACATGAGACAGAGGAGATGTCTAGAATTAATGAAGGATTATGATTGTACAATTCATTACCATCCGGGAAAAGAAAATAAAGATGCTGATGCTTTGAGTCAAAAAATTAATGCTTCATTAACAATGTTGCGTATGGAACATGATCCTTTGCTTAAATATTTGATGAACATTGTCATGGAAGTTGTTTTTTCAGGAAGTCCTTCTGTTTTGTTTCAGGTATCAGTGAAATCTTCTCTATCAGACAGAATAAAGAAAGCACAGAAGCAAGACAGTGAGTTGCAGAAAAAGGTAGAACTGGTTTAGAATGGTAAGTTTCCTGAATTCAAAATTGATAATGATTGTGTTTTGAGATTTGGGAAGAGATTTTGTGTGCCTTGTGATTCAAAGTTGAAGCGAGAGTTGTTATGTGAAGCTCATAGTTCTCCATTTTCAGTTCATCCTAGAAGTACTAAGATGTACAGAGTCTACGGGAGCATTACTGGTGGGATGGAATGAAAGGAGATATTGTTGATTTTACTGTGATGTGTTTGAATTGTCAGCAGGTTAAAACAGAGAGGCAGTTACCGAATGGGATGCTTCAGCCTTTACCAGTGCTAGAGTGGAAATTGGAGAATATATCCATGGACATTATTGTGGGATTGCCGAAGACTCCTCGAGGTAATAATGCAATCTGGGTTATTGTTGATCGCTTGACTAAATCTGCTCATTTCCTTGCTATACGAGATAATTTTTCCCTAGATCAACTTTCTTTTTTGTATCGTAAGGAGATAGTCAGGTTCCATGGAGTTCCTATATCCATTGTTTCCGACCATGATCCCAGGTTTACTTCTAACTTTTGAAAGGGCCTTCAGAAGTCGTTGGGTACTGAATTAAATATTAGTACAACTTTTCATCCGCAATCAGATGGGCAGTCAGAATGAACAATTCAGACTTTACAGGATATGCTACATGCTTGTTCGATGGATTATCAGGGATGTTTGGACCAACATCATTTTTTGGTTGAGTTTTCTTATAATAACAGTTTTCATTCCAGTATACAGATGGCACCATTTAAGGCATTATATGGGAAGCGGTGTCGAACACTAGCTTTTTGGGATGAAGTGGGTGAAATGAAGCTGATGGGACCAGAATTGGTAGATGAGATGGCAAAAAAAGTTCAGTTGATTCAGAAACACATGAGAACAGCTCAGAGCAGACAGAAACGTTATGTGGATAACCGGACGAAGGATCTATCTTTCGAGGTAGGTGATCATGTATTTCTCAAGGTTTCTCCAAGGAAAAGTATGATACGATTTGGAAGGAATGGAAAGCTGATTCCAAGGTTCATTGGACCATATGAAATTCTGGAGAAAGTTGGATCAGGTGCTTACCGAGTGGCTTTACCTCCGAGTTTATCTCAAACACACAATGTTTTTCATGTTTCGATGTTGAGAAAATATATGCCAGATTCATATCATGTTTTGAGCCCAGAGGTAGTTCAGTTGGAAGAGAATCTCTTTTCTGAAGAACAACCAGTCCATATTCTTGATCGAAGAGAGAAAGTGTTGTGAAATAAGGTAATTCACCAGGTAAAGGTATTGTGGAAAAACCATATGGTTGAAGAGGCAACATGGAAATCTGAAAATGCTATGAGGGATAAATATCCCCACTTATTTTGATAAGTGAATAAAATTTCAAGGACACAATTACCAAAAGGGGGGAAGGATGTAACATCCCAGGTAAATAAAGAATAATTCATTTTCATATTTATTAATATTTACGAATTAAATATTAATTTTACTTTAAAGGAGTTGTTTTGCTCGATAGCGTACCTGATACGCAACAAAGAATTTCATTGAAATCTTCCGTTGCACACTAGTAATAAAATAATATTATTAAAATGGTAGTTATCAAATAGTCGTTGTATTAGAAGGAAAGGATAGAAATAACTAAAATATGATTATATATGCCTATTAAATGGTTATAAATTTATTCAATAAATGATAAGGTCTTAAAATATGAAAATAATTCAATTTTAGGCATATATACTCTAACATTCACAAAAGGTCGACTTATCACCTTTTGATGGAGAACCGTCTATAAATATAGATTTGGTCACTCTTATGCATTCTATTGGACAAAATAAAATTCTTTTTATAATCGGGACATCAAAATTTACTTTGTATAAATTTTGGTATTTTTCCGATAAAGTTCATTTTTAATGAATAGTGAAAAATGCTGTATTTTAATTCAAAACATATTTTTAATCTAATTTATTTATATGATTATATTATCTTATTAATTGGTTTTAAAGTTCAATTAGAATATATTTTTACCATTTAATCCAATAGTGGTCGTTGGAATTAATTTCACTTTGAAATTGGACTTAAACTAGTGTAAATCTTTTGATACTTATTGTATCACAAAAACACTCTATTTTCTCTGACAATACTGCAACCTATATGTTTTGAATTTTGTAAAATAGACTTCATTTTTGAATTCGGAATATCATATAGAGCTTATGGTGAATTTTTGGTATTTTTCTTAAAAACTTCAATTTTTGAGGAATAGTTAAACCACTATGTCGTACTTAAAAAACTGATTTTTCATTTAAATGAAATTTTACCACCTCTGTGTTTTGAATTTCAGAAATCCAACATACATGGTTGTAATTAAGAAGTAAAATGTGGTTCAATTGGATTAAAATAATTTTTTTGGTGAATATTATCTTTTAAGTCTATTAATCGTGATTAGAGGGAATTAGTGTAGTTTAAGGTAAAAATAATGTTTTAATAATATGAAATAAACATGACACATGTCCTACCCTTATTGGATGTGTCATGTACGACCATTAAAATCCATGGGTCAACTTGGGGACCCCATGGAGCCACTTTGGTAGGAAAATGGCATTAAAAACGTTTTATTTAATGTTAAAATTAAAATGTCACAAACAATATTTGTTTAACTAAAAAAATTATTAAATGGGGTTATACAAGTACGATTTCTGACTATAAATATTCATTAGAAATATAAAAAGAATTACTACAACAATATATTTTTTTATAATTTTTAGACATTAAATAAATTAAATTATTTATGACACCATGATGATGCAGCGATTACCTCATTATTTAACGATTTAAATAAAATGAAAAGATAACATAAAATCTAAGACCTAAACATGTCAAAAAAAGATTGTATGGGTGTATTTAGAACTTGTATCGCCTTATCCTCTAAATATATAATTGTGGGACCATTTTTATCCGAAAATCATTTTATAATAAAGTATCTTTTCTTAACTTTCCAAGAGTGCCCCTCCACTCCTCTTACAAAAGGCCCCCACTTCTACCACCTTACCCACTCCTCTCAAACCTTTGGATCCGCCAAACACTACCCATTTTGTCTCTCCACATCCCTCTATTACTCCTAGAAGACTCACTTTGGGCACAAGGCTTCCCAAGGAAGCCTTTGGTCTCAAATCTACGAGAGTTACCCGATTTTAAGGTAATGTCTCCACTTGTGTTCTTTTGTTTCATTTTGCTTCTCCAACACCCTGAACACTTTTTATTCATTTATATTGTAACACCATCAGTGTATTAAATATACTAGGATGTTTTTATAAGAATAATTCGAGCTACACTTACACAAACCAACATCTAATGGTTAAAGAACATACTGTTTGTGTGGATGGCGAATTTCTGCCTCACGAAACAATGATTGTTCAATATTCTTCTAACACCTTCAAAGGTGGCCATTAAGATGTCACTATATTTATATATGATATATAATATGTTTATGTTTTCCTTATTCTACTGTATTTTTCATTTATGACATACCTTTGTGGCATCAATTTTGGGTATACACGATAACTTCATTTTAGGATGTGCGGACTACCGCCCCCTCAAAGTGATATGATTCGTTAATGCCATATGTGGGACGTATAAAGGTTGGATTTAAAATTATTATATATGATGTATGTTAAATATTAATGATGAATATAATTGTGGAATTAAAATATACATACCTCTCCTTTAGTTTTAATTCCATTATTATGACATAGAAATGAAAGTAGCGTTCATGCGTACGTACAGCTTACCGTCTCCATGAACGGTACATTTCATTTCATACCTATAAATGATTATGTAATATTATAATTACATTTAGATGCTGGATATATATGATATATATTATATCCAAATCCTGACTATCATTCTGGATATAATGATCCTTTGACCACAAGAACAACATGTAATTGTAAGAAGTCTACTTTCGACTTTAGAACCAAATATCAACAAAACAAACATTATTAAATTAAATGATTAAATAATGTTTATAACATCGTCATAAGTGATATAAATGTAATAATTAACTTGAAAAAGGTTCTTAACCAAGTAGAAATTAACTCATATTTATTATTCAGGACGTTAATGAACAATCGAGTCAAGTCAGACCCGAGGTAAGGGACTTCGTCTCAATCTCCTTTCATTGAGGAATATTTGGTTTTATAAAAAACCTTCCTTTATACGGTATATAAACCCCTTTGACTTTTACTTTTATACAAAATTAATCTTTATCTACGAAGAGTTTTACAAAACGTCAAAAAAAATGTTTCTTTTAACGTACGCGGTGACAATGATCTGTTCCGCCTCCGCTAGTATTATTTGGTCTTTGGCTTCCTCAACAAGCCATAATGTTTTTAAAATGAAATAAATACCATATAATCATTAAGTATTTTTTTTATTGAAAATGGTTTTTATATTGTATTTTTATGTCAACATATTTATGTGATATATTGTGATCAATGTGTGGAAATTTTTTCTTTCCATTTTATTTGTTTTATGTCATATTATTTAATATTGGTACTTGGACATTTTAAGGGTAGTTACGTGATAAAGCATATGAAGGGTGGTGTCGTGAATAACAGGATGGGTGATTACGTTATAACCTCTAATGCATTGGGTATGGAAGTCGGCCGTATGACTATTCCATTAAGTGATATGTGTGGAAGATGACCGTATGGTTATTCCATTTAAGTATGTTTATGTCCCAAGTTACCTTTATATGTTATGTAATCTTTATATGGGTTTTATGGTAATACTTTGGTTAAAAAAGGGTAAGTAATGATATTTTATTCCGTGAAGAGTTTTTACTACTTCAGAAAGGTGAAAAGTATTACTTTGATAATGTATACATTGTTTACTTGTTGTTTTCATAATCTAATAGTTTGCATTCTTTGTGTATCCCTTACTGAGCTTTTTATGCTCACCCCAGGTTTTTTTCTAATGTTTTTCACAGGACTTAATGTGGAATAGGGTCAAGGATGGGATAAAGGGAAAGTCATGCTATATAAAACATGAAACTATACATGATTCTTTTTAATAGTTTTAATTCTATGGAAACTTAGTAGAAGTGTCTACTTTGTAATCTTTTGAGATGTAATAGTTATATCTTAATTATCTAAAACTCTAAAACTGAAAAGATCCTCAATGTGAATTATTCATTTAACTCAATATTAATTAAGGTTTAAGGATAGGGACTTATATTGATAACACGTCATGAATAAGAAATTCAACTTAATTTCATTAAATAATAAATGAAGTGGAAATTTTTCATAGAATGACCAACGATGATATTACACAAAAAGCAATATGAATTTATCCTTATGCATAAATTCATCAACTTTAGGGATATGATCTTGAAAACAAAAATCGTTTTCCTAGTACCCTAATATTTGATGAATCATGTGGTACCTTAGATCATCACAAAATTATTTCTTTGTGATTGTTCGATATTTCATAGCCATGTTCTTTACCACTCTCCATAAAAACATGATGGATAGATTTATCTTCCATATCCTTATTTTCACCTATGTAATCCTATGTGGAAACCCAATGATGAGTTAATTTGGATAACCGTTCATTTCCTACATTAGTTTTAAAATTATGTTTTATTATCCCTTTCTACGATGTAGGATTCTATGAAAGAAACTTTCATGTAGTAAAATATTTAAAACCCTGACAAATTTTGAGGGTGAAATTCATTTTAAGGGGGTAGAATGTAACACTGTATGATTTTATGAGAAATATTATTTTTAATTTCATTGTTGTCTTGTGTTGTAAACTATACCAAAATTAGTTTAATCTATATGAAACACAGTATTAACTTGTATTTTATGCAAACACTATAATTGGATTGTGTTGATCGCAAGAGCAACCTTCCTTAATAGCGTGTGTTGTACGCAATATCGAGTTTTACTAAACAATGATATATTATTATAATATTATTATGAACTTGTTTTTATGAATATTATTAACCACATTTTGAGTTTTATAACATTATAATTAATCTTATAGATTTTCTAGATCATTGTATGAGAACAAAAACAATTTTTTCGGGTAAAATAATTAATTAAAAAAAATTCAGTTTTGCAGCCTTTGGATGGAACACCCATTTTAAATATAGTATTCGACATTTTTATAAGTTCAATTTGGAAAAATAATAATCTTCTTTGTAATCGACATATAAAAATTTTCTTTGGATTAATTTTTGATATTTTTCTGATAAGTTTCTTAATTTAATGAATAGTAAAAATATGTAAAAATTTAATTAAAAAATCGTTATTCATCAATATAATTTATATGGTTAAATTATAATATTTAATTAATTAATGTATAAATATAATATATTTTTACCATTTAATATAATGCATTTCATTAGCATTAATTTTACATTCAATTCATAGGTAAAATCATTTCAATCTTTTGCAATGTTTAAAATACCCTGTTTTCATTCTACAATGGGATAAATTTTTAATTAATTTCTTCAACTTGTTTGACTTGAATTTGGAAAAATGGATTCATTATTTTGAATCAGTAGGTTCAAATTATGTTAATATTCTAATTTTATTTTTTTGACATTATGAATAGTAACTACGTTAAATTTTATTTACCATAGATAAAGGTAAATCATGTAATTAAGGGTAAATATGATATTAGAAAAGTACACTAAAACTTGTCATAATAAAATTGTATGATTATATTTAGTCATAAATTATACTTTAGTTGAAACGGTATCGATTGGAACCCACTTGTATGTGATTAAGACTTTTTATTTATTTTATTTAAAGGAATGTAAAATATGTCGCACTCAAACATTAATAATTAGTTTATTTTTAATATAAAGTTATATATAATATAAATTCCATTATAAATACTCATTTTAAATATAAAATATTTTTCTTTATCATTTTAATTTATTTTTGATTTTTATTAATTATTTAATTTCCTTAATAGCTTATACATTAATGATGTATAAATTATATATTTTGTGGAAAATCAATAATATAGCTATTATTAAAAATCTAATACATGTCAAAATGCCCAAACACCTGAAAAAAACTTATTTGTCTTGTATATATAAACCATAATCATCAAATGGTCTAATTTTTTACCATTTGGATACTTATAAAAGAGATTATGTCAATTATATTATTTTATTTTAAATGAGGTCCAAGTTGTCACCTTCATAATTAAATAAATATAACAATTTATATGTTGTTTTTTTATGATGATAAATTCGATTAAAAGTATTATTATGAAAGGTATTATATTTATATTAATAATAGGATTTTATTTTTAATTTTTATGCAACAAATATATATATTAAATAATTATTAAAAAATGTTGTAGTATTTATTTTATTAAGAGAAATAGAAAATAAATGTTTTTAAAAATATTAAAAGAAATTTTATATTAACTAATTAATGTTCTCGACGAATTTTTTAGATGAATATAAAATTTTAGGAATCTATTAAATATTTTGTTTCAAATATATATTATTTGTGTATTTTATTTAAATTTAAATAAATTAATAGTGTCAAAATTGATACTATTGATATTTTATAAAAAAACATATTATTAAAATGTTCAAAAATCAAAAAAATATTTAAAATTTATAAATTAAAATTTATATGTTCTAAATTTTCATTAAATATCTATTTATGGAAATTTAACAACACATAAAGATGTATTTATGGTGATTTAAAATTTAGAATATTATTAGCACAAATAAAATTAAATTGATTAAATAAGGATAAATCAAATTGATAAGGTTTAAAATAAAATTCCAATATGTCAATATTTTATTGGATAATGTTATTAATACCCTAAAATACCTCATATACTAAAATGAGTCACTTTGGAAGTGTTTATGTGGGGTTTGAGTTTAATATAAATTAATATTTTGGAGGGTTCCAAAAGTACCCCTATCCTCTCCTATATAAGGTCACCTACTTACCTCTCTTATTCACAACATTTTTAGCATTAAAGATTCACTAAAGACAGTAAATTTCTCTTCTCAACTTCCATAGAAACATACTAGAGGTCCTGGTCTTCTTCAAAGACCAACTTTAGTGCACTAAGAGGAGGTTTAGAAGAGGTTCTTTGAAAAAGAGGTCATATCCTTTAACGATTATTTCAAATTTATTTATTCTTTTACTTACACATCATTATTTGTTTCATTAGAAAGTAATAACATAAGTATAAATAATATTTTTATATGTTTTTATAAATATGAAACAACCCTATTTCACCTTTTATCCATCCTATGGAAATTGAAATCATCGCGCGTGCGTACGTACAGAATAACGTCTCCACGTCATCGTGTATTTTTCTTTTCCCCCACCACCTTACATGGATGGGTATAATGGTTGAAATAATAACTATATATAATTAAAATAAGATGAATCTAATTATGAGATATTATTAAATCCACTACAATTCCATTCATCAATTATGGGAACGATATTGTCGCTCATTCGTACGTACGGATTATCATCTCCACGCCGTGATGAGATTCATTCTCCATGTTAACCATTAAATAATGAATATAAAGTATATATAAAAAATAATAATGAAATATATGGTATAATAATGATACTGGATTTATGTACATATATGTTTCAATTAATTAATTCCCTTCAATTCAATAAGAAAACGAAAACAACGTTCATGTGTACTGACGACCTACAGTCTCCATGAACGGTGTATTTCATTCCATTTATCGATCTATCATATATATTTATATTCTGAATATATACTATATATAAATCATGTGTTGAATTCTGGAATTATGTAAATTAGGATATAAGTAATAATATCCAGAACAACAAGTCCAAACACATACGATAAATGAAAAGATTTTACCCCAAATGCTACTTTAACATGGAATTGAAAAAAGAGAGGGTAATATAATGTCATAAGTGAATCATATAGGATATCATAAATGTTATTATTGTTCTATTACAAGTTAATAATTTTTTTAATCCCACTATACAGGATTTTTGGACACGTACGGAAGAAATTGGACCCAAGGTAAGGAATAATTTTTCCAATCTCATTCTTATCCGAGATTGCTTATTCGTAAGTATTTACTTGGGTTATATTTATAAACCTAGTCCATGTATTCTAAAAATGTTTTCATAAAATGTTTATTATTCTTCCATGTATTTTTAAAGTAACTTTTACCCATTTTTTACTTTTACCACATGGTATGGAAGGAATCTTTCATTTGTTTACAATATGAGGTACTTTTTGACGTTTCTGGCAAAAGTACATTTAGAATGTTTTTTTATTTATATGGCATGAACGGATTTTTACGGTTTAATAAAAAATTATTTCCATGAAGCTTCATCTACAAGATTTCATGATTATTTTCAACAAAATACTTTTTGTTTAAAATTGAATTCCATTTTGAGAAAAGAAAATGATTTTGAAGAAGAAAGGATATTTTCCTCAAGAATTCATTTCAAGTGTTTTATCAAAACTATTTTCTATCTAAGATGACATTATTTAATATTTTTATCTTTCAAGTATGACGTCACTAATATTTACATGGTTTCATTTTTCATATGATGAAATGATATAAATTTATTCTATATGGATAATGTTTTGATGGGATGATGTTTATGAAACCCATTTTATTCTTTGGGTTATGATGAATGATTTGTGTTTATTTTGTGGCACAAAAATAATGATTTCATTATGATATGTTTGGGACCTATATCTCCCTCCAATTAATTGGTTAAAGTTTTATATCTAATGAGATAGACATGTCTGGAATGACAAGTGAATCTGGTTCTGTATTATAGGGCCAGAACAACAGGTATATCCAGTTCAGTAATTGAATTTGTCCACTATGATGGTCTTGTAAGAAATGCCTTAGATACTATGCAAATCATAACATGTTTTTAATAGTTTTCCACAATTAAATGATTTATTCCCATGCAACTTTATCATCATAAATGTTCATTTATGATCTATGCCTTGTGTACTACCATGTTTTATGCCATCTCTCATGATTTTGATGTTTTGTATTTTATGTTCATGTTTTTACATTAAAATATTTATGGATTGTTTTATGTTCTCCATGTTAACCATTAATGAGAATTCTAGATCACCCTTTCTATGTTTTTTCCCCAGGATATAAAGGAACGATTTAGGTAAGAAAACAATGAGGGTAAGATCTTTATGGGAGATGTTGAAGATCTCTCACCATGATTAGAATATTTTGTTCCATGTTTCCAAAGACAGTAAACAATTACGGTCCTTGGGTGACTTTTTTTGTTATGTATTATGTATTCCGAAAAAGTAATGTAATGTCCATGTACATCAAGCTTGTGCCTCTAAAGTGTGTGAGAGACAAACTAAGAAATATAGATACAATTCGATCAAGTAATTTCAGTAGGTAATCAATCACCACATATCAAAATGTAGAAGTGGGAATAAGAATGGGTCTGATTAGCATAATAAGTGTTCCACATTGAGATAATCCTATTCACACTTTCATTTGTATATATAATCTTGTTGCTAACAATGGTCCACAAAGATAACTCCTTTTGGACCACCATTCTATAAACCCTATGTAGATTAAATCTTTTTGAACCACTATCCTACATAGAAAATTGTATGTGGGATGTGTCCTTTAATATAAGTACCCTACTACAAATAGTTCATCCTTATCTTTAACCCTTTGTAAAAATATAAAACAACCTAAATACTCTTCCAAATCTACGAAATATGTTTCATTAAAGTACATGTCACACCAGTGTGCCCTCTCAAAATCATATTCCATTGTAAAATGTGGTCATAATGGTAAAGTAGATAATAAGGTAGAACCTTATAATGTTAATAATCATATATTCATGTTGTAATGAGGATACCATAATTAGAAACAGTTCTTGGCACCATTATTTATAACTGGGAGAAGAAAAAAGTTCTTTTCATATTTATATGGGTTATTACTAGATCTATCTCTCATCCTCTGTGAAATCATAGTGGAGGTAATCCATCTTGGAGTGATCCCATTACCATTATTGCAGGCCTCATTCATACGGTTATGTATATCTTGATCGTGCTAAAAAATTACGAGAGGATGTGGGAGCCAAATTTATTACTCTCACCCATAACCCCGATATGGTTATGGATAAAAAAGAGGAGATAATTACATTAAATAAAATTTTCTATATCATATCCCCTCACTCATACACCAATAAATGAAAGAGATTGGGTAGTTAGGAAAATATATGACTTGATCTTGTTTTTTCACATAGTTCCTGAATAATGTGGGCTTAGAGGTTAGTGATTATTACAACCCTCATGAAATGAATTACCTTTTTCAGGAGATAATTCTCACTATAAATAATCCCCTCTCTATCAAAATGGCCTCTTATTCCACATAATCCCAAAATCATGCATCCAACATTGTAGGACCATCTTCAGAATGAATTAATCTATGGGAATCATTCAAAGTTGAAAGAACCGACCCTTTAGAGTGACATGGTATTTGGTTCAAATCCAATTGGGATATGTAGGAAGCCTCTGGGAAGTCCAAACCCAACACCCAGATCCCTAATGTTTTCAAGGCCATATAGTTGGTATGTTCATATCCAGATTTGAATTAAATATTCTCTATGAGTATTATTCATCCCCATCCTTACTAGACTAAATTCATTGTAATATCATTCCCCAATATAATTATCTACAATCCATTCAAGTCCTCTAGATATCATTTACATATTTCCTAAACTAGAAATTGTCTGGGATTACTTCACCTATACATCCCTTTTTAATGAAATTAATTATCATAGTTTGGTCCTCATCACATGATCATAAACGGTATGTTGTGGCCCATTATGTGGAACCCAAAAACATGGGATCAAATTCCATTCCGAAGGATGTATATTAATCTCGTCACATGGGCCTGATCCTACAATCACGACAACTAGAGTATTATAATATTACATTTATATTTTAGATATCCCAACCATGGGGATAAAAACCATCATCCGGATAATATGTTATATAAGAATCTATAGTACACTTATAAAATGTTACCATTTATGGAGAACCTTATATAAATATAGATATCTCTATCAATATTGAACCATGAAAAGATATAAATTATGCAAAAATAATCATATGGTAAATAATTGATTTTTGATACAAGAGAGACATGTATTATATTTTAAATTTAATAAAGGATTCACTAATATTTGTTAAATATATAATAGTTCCGTATTTTAGGAAAAACATCCCATTAAAATGGTTATGTCATCTTGAAATCCCCTCCATTTAGACAATGTGTTTTCTAAGGTCTCATTGTAGAAATCATTGTGGCCCCTGCCTTCAGAAATAAGGTCTGCATCAACATGAAACAAACATGGGCATAGATGTGGGACAAAACATATGGTGAACCCGATTGAAATAATTAAACAAAAAAATATAGTGTCTCACAATTGTTAGGACACTTCACATAGAATAAAAAATGGTCCAAAACATGGACTCTGTACAATTAATTATGCATCTCTTCATTTATTGACATGATACTTTGATGGTTGATTATTGATTGTTTGCTTCATATTAATTTAGTATATTTTTAAAATAAACACACTCAATGAAATAAATGGGATCCTTTCAACAAATGAAAAATCTTGTATCTGCTTATCGGACCAAAAGGAGCCAGGGAAATGGCCATCAACTCAACAACTATAATTCCAGGATTCCATGGTACTCATATGGAAGTACCATTAAAATGTTACTATCCCAACCATGAAAGTAACTCATCATGTCCAAAATATCCGGAGGCCACACTTATCAAACACTCAATAATGTATTCGGAGAGAATGGTACCTTCTACCCTAAGGAATCATTTCAAGAGACTATTCCCATAATATAGTAAAAAATTCATCCCTTAGCATAGGGATCCTGATCACGAGTTCACCATGTACCACATTAATATGACGTAGTGTTCACGAAAATGAGATCCATATAGCACCAGTTCCACCAATTGCATTCAATATCAATCCCAAACACGATAGAGGTGTCACCATATAGAGATTGACTCACTTCACAAAGGCAAGAGCATATATGACATCCCACTATGGGTAGAATCAAAGAACCAGAAATAAAACTCTTCCCCTATTCACAAAAAATATCCCACCAACCAAGAATGGAAGAAAACCACAAGTATGTATACACACCTTCCCACACCGACTAAGCCCACTGGCACACAATTGTGGTACCTTATGAAAAAATCATAAAGATCACATTTACAAATTGGATGCATACAAAAACATCATCCTTGGGACATGATTATTATTGTAATATCCCATTAATAAAACTGTTATAGTTTTGGAAATTAATCACAAATACATCTATTTAATTGGAATATATTCCCATTGTAGCTTTATAATTCACGTAATATATCATTAATATGACCTAGTGTTAGTCATACATTCATGTCTGTATTATATAATTTTTCTGGACAAAATTGTTGCAACAAAAATGACTATGATTTGGGAACACATCCATTCCAATGAATTTGAAGGGACTCAGATAAATAATGTTAGATTCCCTATAAACCATATAAATATCCATTCCCCTTACCTTTAGTTTGATGGAAAAACCATTAAAATTGAAATCATGATCTATCCCATATCCTTATTCCAATTTATGTTATCAATACATAGAAATGGCCACTCCAGGGTAGGCACATATCCCAAAGAAATCCAAGAAACACATTAGATTATCAAAACAGTGACACAGAATATAATCAAGATTGATTTTGTATATAAATTACATCAAACCTATTATTTGGATACAATCATCCATAGGCATACATCTAAAAAATAATCCTAACCAATGATGATTGTGAAATAAAAATTTCATCCATATCCCTTCACTACTGAATGATATTATTTTTGATGCATATATAAATCAATCTATAGATGATAAATATAATACATATTCATTACCAAATTATCGATATTATATAAGCATATGTGATGGTCCTCACCAAAATTTTGATTCCAGTAGTTCCATATGTCATACATTTATAATTTACTAGGAATACTCACTTCATGTCCAAAATATGATCGATCTTGAGAATAGATATCCCAATGAGTTCCATAGAACCCCTCTGCGTGTCAATAACCTCAATCCACCAAAATTGACTCCACATTATATCATATGAACTTGTGATCATCTCCATGGTATATGCTATAAA
This sequence comes from Viscum album, assembly GCA_963277665.1. Taxonomy (NCBI): domain Eukaryota; kingdom Viridiplantae; phylum Streptophyta; class Magnoliopsida; order Santalales; family Viscaceae; genus Viscum; species Viscum album. The sequence continues at coordinate 603,742,541 of OY728128.1, forward strand.
CAATCTCTCTCAACTAGACACCAATCTATGATTATAGTTATCCCCGCAATGGAATTCACTATGAATGTCCACCACAAATTGGAAATTTGTTTCATAAATAATGACCTTCCATTGATGAATAAACATTGAGAATTCCCTACTATGATGAGATTCATTAAATAACGAGGATATTAATTTCTAATTCCATCTCATTGACATGCGATATTATTTTCAACAAGAATATATCCCATGGAAAGTGTTGTTCTCTGAACCACCCTTAAATCTCATATCTTCTAATACAATATATCAATCACACTATTACCCCATAATTTTTAATAATGATAAGGTAAAATGTTAATTTTTTTAAGATAAAGTAGATTATCATCATCAAAATGAGAATTGATAAATATTTTTCCTGAGGTGAAAATTATAAAATTGAAAATATAAAGGTAGTGTATTGGAGTTTTTGACTACCCAATTAAATATTTGAAAAGGGTTTTACAATTATAGTGTGTATGAAATACAACTAAATATATGCATCACTCATATTATCCTAAAAACGTTTTCTTTATGGTGAACACCCATGTTGTGTATATGTAAAATAATAGATTCAAAACCAAATCAACTTAGTGGCCCTCCCTGTTGCAGGACACCCAGTGTTAGTAAAGAAGGTAAGAGACCTTGTTTAGATGTATCAATTAATTAAAAGGATTTCATTAGAAGATCATTGATTCCCAATCTATTTATTATGTATGATAATGGGGAGAATATGGGACATTTCCTTACACCTCACTCCCTGGTCATAAAATCCCAAAAAAAAAGTTAAAACATATTATGTAATTTCTCTGTGATGTCTTTAATAAAGAGATTATACTTGTCACAAAAATTCCCAGAGTGGATCATGCCATGAATATCCAAATCCTACCTCCAGCATTCCAGGGTTTGGTGACTTACATCGAGTAGGCATATCCCACAAATGGGAGGAATTATCCTAGTGTACATGTATGCACACACACACACACCTCCAAGCTATTAATGCTTAAATGTAAAAACATCAATTAAACAGTGCAGAAAAACCACTATTGCCTACAACCAGAGTACAATAGTGAAAATAAAGGAATATAAAATAGGCCAAAACAATCCCTCCAAAAAGAGGCAATAACCAAAAATACATTCAATAGGAAAAGTGGTATTGGTAATAATATCAATAAAAGAGGAACACTCAGCGTCTTCCAATACTTGAAAACCACTTCCAGTTCATGGTATACCTATGACTTCATCAAAGGGTTTATTATATGCACAAGACACGACAAGTGCTGGAAAATCCCACATGAGGGTGATTGCAGAAATACTTTGTAGGACAACACAGACCCATAAAGGATATACTGAAAATGTAATACCACAATGAATATAATAAAAAGTAATTACATTTAGCTACACACATGTATATGTCTACATGTCATATAGAAAGAATACATATATTTACCCAATCTATGGAAAAAGTGTAGAGGTATTTCACAACCAATTACGAGCCACAAGATTATACTCGAAAAACGTTCATTATGGGATAAATCACTCCTTGAGCCATGATATCATTGAATATTCTCACAAATATTTCTAGATTAGTTGGGATCTTCCCAAATGAGAACAGATTACTCAATGAAGAATATGATACAAGAGAAGGGATCCCTCCCATAACCCAAGGGAATACCACTACCCCAATCTGAAAAAATTTGAAATGAAGGGTATCCTTCAAAACACCTTGGGGAATACCACTAACTCTACTGATGTGGCCCACATGATAGAGGACAAACTCCCTACTCTTAGATGTTACATTGATTCCAAAAAACTCCACTAGGTGTGACAAGGATTCTTTCTCCTGTCCCATGGAGGAATACCATAACGTAATCTCTGACTTGGCCACTTGAGGGGATTACAATCCAGTAATGTGGATGCAATGTCTTATTGAACCTTCATGGAATGGTCAATGAGAAAGCAATAAACCTATACTGGTCTAAGCTAAAATGATAACACATTATCTCAAAAGGACATTCCCAATGTCAGGGTTCAAATTCCATATATGGATCATAAATTGGATGTACCATATAAAATTTATATCACTTTAAAGTTTCAATGGTGGTTCACTGGTTCTGTGGACAGACCATGTGGTCAACCAACCAGACCGGCTACCCCACGACTACCACTATCAATAAATCCCCTAGAAAAAATGGTCATGTCGTAGATGAAGTGACTGTTTCTCATGGTTGGCCATCATAGTCGACCATGTCCCAGTCCCAGCACACTCACCCCCTATCCGACCCAATAATCCTAATTGGTTTGACCTACTTATCCCGGGTTTGTCCAGCTCTACCTAGTCCAAACCCACCTCCCCTAACATGGAACACACACACACAAGACACTTGTCCCACTGTACACAACCTAATATATGTTTTCATTGGACGCATTGCCTTAGTTCTCCACAATGGTTTGTTACCATGTCCTTTTCCATCCCCCACATGACCACCAGCAACACTCCACACCATAATGAAACTACCTATGTTCACTGCCACCTTTACTCACTAGACCATTTCACTGGTGGTCCCTTCTATGGACCACTGAGCCGCCTTCGATGCCAAGAATTCAAAATAATCACATACATCAGCTCCTCGGATCCTAATCTACCAAGATCAGGCCTCTATTTTCATTTTTCCTCCAAACTAGGGTTTGATCATGTTCAGGAAAACCTATAGATTTTAAGAGTGGCCACATGGGCCCAAAATTGATGAACATAATGAACAACATAGTGAAAAGAAAAAGAACACACTGAGGAATTATCCTTCATTATTTTTTCGTTTTGGACTCAATCCATTTCGCTTAAAAGGATAAAAGAAGTGGAATTAAATGAAATACCCTTATAATATCATAGATAATATACCATCCCACAGTAATGATTGAATAATAGATCAATCTGTTCATCGATTGACCTGTGTTCATCATGTAAATCAAGAAAGGGTAAATCAAAAAGAAAAAACCTACCTACATGGATTTTAATCATTCACTGAAGAAGAACTGTCATCATGTCATAGTCGATGCTCGATTCATCAAATACGAGTTGCATTATTTGATCAATCTGATGTCATTCTACAATGGTTTTTATAGAGTTTCTTTTACCGCATCTCCTGATACATTTATTGGGTATGAGAAAATCCTTAATCTTCACAAGGAATAATTTAAAAGGTAATTCATTGTGTCAACAAAATAATTTTTAATAAATAATAGTATTCTTGTTACATCTTACAACATCTATTTTCAAAACATTATACGAGGACTAATTTAACCATGAACCTAGTGAAAACACCACATTATGAAATCCATTGTGGTCTCATATATCCAATTTATGTCCCCATTCATGAGTAAATAGGATTTAAATATAAAATAATTTTATTTAATTATTATACTTACAGTTATTTCCTTGGTGACATTTTCTATAGATGAACTGCTCTGACCAATTTTAAGTCACACCTAGGATAAACCCGCAACTTTGAGATCAACGATGCCCTCAGATTTCTGATCCATGCACCATTTTAAGAGATATTCAACATTTTCTTGAAAACATTGTGCACCTGATATTATCATTTTTATTTTTTTAAAACAACTATTTAAGGAACACCAAGCCTCATAATCTCACACTTTCATAATTCATAGTCTTTAATTCAATCTATACACAAATAAAAATAGTACAAGGATTATCTGAGATGATAAATTCTCCCCACCTTTGGGATTTATGCCCCAAAAATACAAAATAATTGATACTAATATAGATGAGGGTACTGAGCATGAAACTGAGACTCCAGCTCTCATGCTACCTCCAATATATTCCAATGTAATCACTAAGAACACAATAATGAAAATAAATAACCCATGAAGGATCCTCCCATCACTTTCCAAAGTATAACATGAATGTTTACAACCTATCATACATAACCTGAATGGTCTGTCAATTAGCCTATCCATCTATGGGTGAAATTCTATACTCAAGCATAGTTGGGTACCAAACTCCTCCTCTAATCCCTTCAATATCCAGGATATAAATTTAGTATCCTGATTTGATTCTATCTTTGATGGGACTCCATGGAGTTGAACTATCTCTTCAATGTAGATGTATCCCAAGCTCTCTACTGAACACTACTCTCAGATCACCAGGAAGTGGAATAACATGGTGAGGTAGTAAAAAATCTCATAGATGGAATTGTGACCCCTAGACTTATGTGGTATGTCCTTTACAAAGTCCATCGATATTCCATCCCACATACATTCCGGTACCTCTAGGGTTTGATCTAAACCCACTGAAACCTTGTCATCATAATTCCCCTACTAACAAGTACGGAACATAGAAAAGAACTCTACAACTTATTTCTGTATTCCTGGCCCCAAAACTCATGTCGGAGGTCCTGGTAAATCTTTGCTACACCAGGATGTACTGCTAATGTGGATGTACAGAAGTTCCTCAAAAACCTCTTCAAAATATTCCACTAGTATAATAGAGCACCCATTGAAAATAACGATGTTATCCCCACCTTTCTAATATCAATAAGAGCATGTCCTGTGGATATCTGAGCATGTACGGTCTCATAGTTAGTACCCCCATGTTGTGCCTCCTTGACTCACATTAAGAGCAGAGGGGTGAAAACCATTTACTATAGTTAAGATGCTTAATATCCATCCCCAATGGATATCTGTAATGAGTCCATATTATCTAACTCCTTGTTCAAAAAATGCTTGTTAGATCTCTTTCTGATAGAATCAACCACCATGTTCCACTTCCCAATTGTATATATAATCTCAAAGTTATATTCCTGTAAGAACTCTATCCTTTGCCTCTATATAACATTTAGACCCTTATTAGAAAATATATACCTGAGACTCTTGTGATCATAGTATATGATAAACTTACCTCATATCAGGTAGTTTCACCACATCAATAACGTAATGAATACCACTACTAGTTCAATATGATGGGTCATGCAGTTCTTCTCATGCAGTCTCAACTAGTATGAACCATAGGCAATCAACTCATTCCCGTTAATCATAACACAACCAAAACTAGGTCCCTGAGGAATCGTTGAACACCACGTACGTGACACCTTCAATCAGTAACATTTGGAAGAGAGTGCTTGTTAACCTCTAACTTTGATCTTGAAAGCACTGCAGGCATATCTCTTTCCACAAGAAAGGATACCCATTTTCTGTCAAATATGTCATGGGTGATTCTACTCTAGAGAATTTGGGTACAATAAATTGATATTACAATCCCAATCCATTGAGACCCCACACTTCATTAACATTATTGTGTGGATCCCAAGAAAGAACTACCTCATCCTTCATCGGATCCATTGAAATTCAAGACTCTTAGATGACATGTCCCAATAAATGGACCTCTCGAATCAAGAAATGAAACATCAATGGAATCCTATAGAGTTTGTTTTATCGATGTGTTTATAGGTTCATCCTTATGTGTATAACACGATCCCCTTCTGAATATGAGTACAATAGGATTTCATCGATGAAAACCAAAATGAACCGGTCCATGTAAGGAAGAAATATTTGATTCCTGAGTCCCATGAACAGTTCTAGGGATTTATCACACCAAATTGAATCACCATGTATTCATAGTGACCATAATAAAATATTAAGTCCATATTTGGTATATCCACATTCCGTACGTTCAAATTGTTACAACCTGACCAATAGTCAAATTTCAAGAACTATCACGCCCTTCAATTGATCGAAAAGGTATTTGATCCTTATAAGTAGATACTTGTTCAAAATGGTCACCTAGTTCAAGAACCTATAATCCACAAAAATACTCAATCTCTCATCTCCCATCTTGAACAAAAGGTGTGGCTACCAAGGGTGAAACACTAGGTCTCACGAACCCCTTCCTCTGTATGTCCTCTAACTGCCCCTCTGCTAGTGAAGTTATACAAGAACAATCCGATTTTCATGTTTAAAAGTTAGGGATATCCCAAGGTGTAGATCAATGTATATGTACTTATCCCTATTCGTAGGTAAATCAGGAAAATCTTCAAAAAAAATATCTCCTCATACTCCCCCACTATTGTAGATAACTGAGGATTCATTTCATCCTTGTCACCGAGAGCACGAATACCAAAATGGTATGTAATTTGTTTAACACTCCTATGTGTGAGTCTATCCTACACAACATGTGTTTCCTTTTCACCAAAAATGAAAAACCATGTTCCATCACAGGGGACACACTGCACTCTTTGCCTAAAATATTAAATCTGACCATGAAATGTGGATAACCAGTCCATACCAAGAATGAAATCATAAGGCCTCAACCTTGATACCAAGAGATACCAACCAAAACTATCATGTAGATGAGTTACAGAGCACTATAATATCCAGTGTGTGAAAATAGAATCCCATCTCGTAAGAGTATCCTAGCAAAAAGGTCTAGTCAATGGTTCAACCAGAATCTTCTAGTCCTGAATGAGGTTTTTTGAATGAATGGAATGACTTTCACGAATTTCTATAAAAATTTCTTCTAATGTGGAAAAGAAAAATATTGTAAATCAAATCATTCATGGATACTCAGGGTCCTAGGCCTCCATTTCCTATAACTATCCACATCCATATCCACCAGCTCACAGAGCCTAGTGTGGACCACCTAGGGGTGGTGGTGGTAAAATGTCATGGAATTGACCACCCCCAGCTACTCCCCCAAATCCATTCTCAAATTTTCTACCATGTGGATCTTCCTTATCATGTCGATGTATCTACTTCAGTGGTCCTTCAACCATCACCCAGTCATCTTTATGATGGGTCGGGAAAAATTGTTCTAGATGACCCTAGTTGCAGCATGAGTAACATCGTCTGTACCTTGGATCTCCTGGGATGCCCTGGGATCACCTCCTAAAGTGGTATAACTACATTGATTCCAATTAATTTCATTAGATACCTTCTTCTATGGTCTCTTCACCTACCTTCTCATTACCGACTACCACTAGCTGTATCTTCCCATCAAGGAACTGTCAACCTCTATTACTCGATCTAGCACCCAAACATATGTTGGAATGCGCATAGGGGTAAAAATGGTTTATATGTCCCATTATAGACCTCAATAAAAGGTTTTATCCTTAACGTTTTTATTTTGTATCAAATTTATCGAGCACTTAAAAAGGATGGTATACCATGATGATTACTCATATACTAACATAGTATCAATTCAGAATCATAGATTCTATATGATAATTATATCCCTAGCATATAAGGGGAGAAATATTCCATAAAAAAGGTTCTTTTAATTGGTTTATGGAAGAGTATCCCCAATATAGTATCACTAACAAAACCCCACCATCATCATTCTAATCCATGTTAATGGCTCACTTCCCAGACCACCATCGGATCTGATGATGTCCTTACTAGATGGAAAACTCAGGTTTCCACCTCAAGATAACATTTAGCCTCCAGTGTGTTAGGATCTCCTCAGAAACTGAGGTGTCTATCTAGCTAGAACTTGTAAATCACGCTCTTCCTATGCAACTCATCCTTTTGTACTGTGTGAATCGTGTGCTACTCTACAAGTGATGGTATGTCTAGTGCACCACCTAGAGGTTCTTTCATTCATTCAAATCCCTATATTAATGTGTCATCACCTAGAATATCATCATCATAACCACATGGTGGAAGACTAGATGGTTTTCTACATGGAATCATCCTGTAACAAAACCAGACGTACAATGGTCAATGAGTATATCTAGAGAGATGACTCAAGAAGAACATGACAACACCAACCAATTACAATAAGATGCATGTTAAATTGTTTTCCTTATAACCAGTGTTCTCATGTACCGAATTGAAAGGCAGGTTACCAGAGTCTTGTTGTATAAAAATTTTGGATGCCCGTAATAACATTGGAGACCCTAATCTAATATATGAACTCGAAAAACATAATACTATTTCATAAAATCATTCTCACATACTCCCGGTCATGAAGAAGAACCAACCACCCCGGATACCACTCTATCATGACTCGTCCCAAGGGGTCCCATGCTGGGACTACCCCCATCCCACCTCTAACAGGATTGTGGATGGTGACTATTACCTTGTTGGAATATCCCATAGATGGTTGGGATTATCCTAAATTACAGGTACTCATGCACACACCTCCTAGAAATAACTGATGAAATGTAAAAAAACTAAGTAAACAATGCCTGAAAACAACTATATACTATAACTAGAGTACAATAGTGAAAGTACAGGAAAGTAAAAATGACCAAAACAAGATAGCCACCATGAGTATGTGAACATAAGTATCACATGTATGAAAATAAGTACTATGACTACTTTTTGAATTGTAAGAACACTCTTCTTATGTATGGCCTTGCTATGAATCATCAGTTCCAGGTCAACCTAAAACTACATCAATGGGTTGATCATCAACATAAGACATGTCACATTCGGGAAAATCCTCTGGAGGGGTGATTATAATAATACTCAGTAGGACACGCTGAAACAACAAATAAAATATCGTCAGCTCCACTTAGGTCTATGTGTTCAAAGCATGAAGCAAGAATACTTAAATACAAACAATCCAAAATAGAATCCTAAACTTATGTCACTACAACATACAAGAATAAACATTCTGATCAAAGAACACTCATTCTTGGAGAACTCACTCCTCATTCCATGATATGATTAGAGATGCTCACAAATAGGTCCAGCACATTTGATCCATACACACACAAAAAGAATGTATTGGTCATGGAAGATTTTGATTCCTAGTGATTGTTTCCTTCCCAACACACTGGTGAATACTAATATCCCAATATAGATCAATTATCAAAAGAGGGGATCATGCACAACACCCAGGGAATACCACTAACCCTACTGATGTGGCCCGCTAGATAGAGGATCAACACCCTTCTCTCAGAGGATACATCGGTCTGAAAAAAACTCAACAATGGGTGATACATGATCCTCCTCTAGTCCCATAAAAGAATACCATAACTCTATCTGGGACTCAGCCTCTCTAGAGGACTATAATAAAAAATATAAAATGTTTTACTGATCCCTTGAGAAAATACCATTGGGAATTCTCTCAACCAATATTGGCCAAAGACAAAAACACACTGAATTATTTCAAAAGGAACATCTCAATGTCAGGTTACCAAAGCCTTATACAACACATCAAAGGGATGAAATTTTTGAAGGTTATAGTATATTTAAATTTAAAAGGAGGGTTACTGGGTCCATTTACCAGCCGCATAGCCAGTAGACTGACCATGGTTGTTGACCGCTTAGACTGGCTACCTGGTGGCTGATGCGGTTGATTTTGATGGTTGATCGCGCCCCCCAATTCTATGAACATGTGGATGCATGAGAAATTGTGGCTCATGGTCAACTACCATAGTCAACCATGGCCTAGCCTTGCCCCAGTTTCCCTCGGTTACCCCCATCAATCGGACCCAATCCAACTGGGCCTGACCCGTCTCCCCTAGAAGAACCTGCTAGAGCGTGGTCCACCGCATGTGGCTTGATCCACTTGGAAGACAATAAATCATATGAAACCACCATCGCAGTCCACTACCATTATATCGAACTATAAAAATTCCACTCTCCACACCGCCACCTCTGGTTGCCACCACATCTAGTTTCAGATGGCACAACCTTGCCTCACTGGACACCATGTCACCTTGATAGACTACTACACCAGTCTCATGCCGATGTTCAGTTCCATTGAACTCTAAGCCACCTCTGATTCCCAACATTTTAAATAGATGCAGATCAAAGCTTATTCTTTCTGGATCCACACAAATATAGCCTCTGTTGTAAAATTTCCTCCAATATGGATGGTCCGATCACTTTTAGATCCACACCGAAAGTCGACAATCTGAGCATGAGGGTCCAATATTGAAGAACGTGAAGAAAAATAAAGGGAAGTCTATAATTACACCATGAGGAATGAAATTTGAACTCTATTTGTGTTAGAAAAAATCCATTTCTATTAGATAGATAAATGAAAAAGAATTAAAATAAATATCTCGATAATCACAAAGATAATATCCCCATCCACAACAATGATTGAACCAGGGGACAATCTAATTATGGAATGACCCATGTTTCTCAATGAAATAAATATTAGGAAAAAATCACATCGAAGAAACCTTCCAATATTGATTTGAATCTGTCACAGATGAGGATTATGTGATACCCATTAATCAAATAGTAGAGAAAAACTAAAATTCAGAGATATTCTCACATGTCTTCTTGATATATGTTTTTCCTATTAAAATTAAGATAATTGAATAAATATTTTTTCCTTATCTTGGTATTAATACCTGTTCATTAATTTAGCTATCCTTCTCTTTATACCATCATCAGTCATACACTTCATTTGTCAAATGTGAAGAATTCAAGATATCACTATTTCAAGCTAGCTAGTGTGACACATAATTTTCCCCAAACCATAGTAATTCATGTTTATCTCTCACCTATATCAACAATATCACAATGGAATTAGAAGAAAGAAATTATTTAGTTGTTGAAAATGACCTAAGGGATGCACCAAAATAATTTGTGAAACTTCCTCAATCAGTGTTAATGTACACTGAAAACAATTGAAGGACTACGGATGATTAGATAATAGTATTGATTAGTATAGTTTTTCACCTAAATGAAATGTATTTTTAGACAAATTTTTAGAAGAATTATAAATATGTGATTTCCAGAAATAACAATTATATGTTAGGACTAGATATTAATGTCGGTACACATTAACTTTGTCTTCCAGTATACTAACATGGTTACAAGGGGGACTATAGAATGAATCTTCTAACATATAATTACAATTTCATAGATGATGTTGATAGAATCATTAAATAAAACATCATTAGGAAAGGATAATACCAAAAATTGCTTTCCAACAGTTTTCTTATAAGGACAAAGAATTATAATGTTATGGTTTTCATCAATTTCAGAGACCTAATACAATAGTGTCTTAATGATGACTTCCCTGTTATGATTACCAAACTAAAATATGATGAAATATATGTAAATCATGCCCTTTCCCTATTATATTAGTATTATGGGTATAATATAATATGAATGGATCCATAAATGAAGAATCAACCCCCTTCTGGGACCCCCAATGATTATTCTTTAAAAAGGACATGCCTTTTGTTTTAATTAATATTGGTGATACATATAAATGTACCATATATGTCATCTTCAAACCCTTATTGGGAAGATTTTTTAAGTGTTATATCCATAATTTGGTTGTAAAATTGTAAAACTTTTGTGATCACCTTAATGATTTAAAAACTATTTTTCATAAAATTATACAACTCCGTATGGAGTAGAATCCCTAAAAATGTGTTGTAATAAGTCAAATTTATCATATACAATTTTTGGATATTATAAGAAATATTTTATGATTCCATGATATAATATGGAATGATAATTTATGAAATAGAGGACCCATTATAAATGTTTTAAATATAGTAAATAAGTTGCTATCACTCATATGCAGTTTTCATCTAATTATTGAATAACATCCCATGAAGGTTAGAATCTAAAATATGAAGACACTATTGAGTTTAGAGCATGTCTATTACCAAAGGTGTGACCTATCATTTGAAATTTTAACAATATGTTTTCATATATCTTAGAAGATACGCAGGCACAGGAGGCCCATGTACAAAGAAATTACCTGGTGTATGTTGGAATTTCCAAGTGAACAAGGGATAGTACACGAGCACTTCAAGCAGTACATGAGATTTGGGGAATAAAATTGACATGATTTAAAGCAATCTCTACATGATTTTTATTATTCCTACAGTTTTTGTATTTTAATATTTACTTGTCATGTTGGGATAAACCGCACGATAGACCATAGTATTTATGGACTAACCGTATACCACTTGTGCACATCATTATCCACCAGTGATTGTTTTATAGCCCTTTTGTTATTCAATCTCAACCAATATCAGTTGAATTTTTTTCCTTGGTAAATTACCATAGGGTTACAGTGTTCCATTATTCCCACATTTCATTATTGTTATACCCTCTAGAGGATGAGTCTACGTTTGAGTATGTGGTGTCCCATTAAGAGACTAAATTGTGATCCTCTATCATATTTATACCATATGTGTGGTTTAGATAATCATAATACCCTCCTTAATAATGGAATCGATCCACCATTTAGTAGGATGTATCAGAATGGTTTGTTGTTTCATAAACATATGATCCCTTACATGGAGATTTAATTCAAATTGGGTTGGTGTTATCCCCCAATGGTCCTAATCATGACACTCAATCTTACTATCATGGTATTCTGAGACTAGCTAGATTTTTAGGGTGGGGGCCAATGATCTTGAAATATTTTTTGGGTGACATCGATGATGGTATGGGTCAGGGAATGTTTTCTCCCCAAATGAAGATATATTCGAGAAGAATCCCTTGAATTCTAGTTTCGTTGAGACCTCATGGTGGTTCCATATCCTTATCGAGAACAAATTGGTTTTTATTTTATGAATTGATTGATATATAATTTATATGAGATGAAATTTTAATAGTATTTGTGTTTAGGGTTTGTATGATTTACTACATAGAAATGTTACACTCACCCCAACATAAGGTCTTATCAAACCTGTCATGTATTAAGGTAACAATGAACTATATTATAGTATCTTCATAGGGTAGATAGTTGGTAGAGCATATCTATTGAATGAAAGACCATATTGTTTTCTAGGTTCATTCTTTTGATCATAGTTCTCTCCCCTAGACCATGTTGGACATTATATAATTTTTGTGGTGATTGTATTAGGACATATTAATCACTTTCATTATTTTACTAGACTACTCTAATTTTTTGATGAAATAGGTATTCATACATGGGATTTAGTTGTTTTATATTTCAACATTGTGTGGGACTGGAGATGTGTGAATATATATATATATATACAATCCGATAATTCTATCCATGTATAGTATATTCTTACTTGATGCTAGTTGACAACCCTATCCTACTGGAGGCATGCATTGTGATGGCATAGTTCAGGCCCCACTAGGCTAGGTCATGACTTAGTGTAATCTAAGGTAGTTGTTTTAACTGTAGGACTACATTTGTTGAGCTTTAGTTTGGGAAAAAGTGTTATGTGTTTTTAGTTTCAGTATTATGTTAAGGAATATATTACAAGTGTGGAAGATGACATAATGATACACAAATACTCTAATCACCTACCTTTGACTCAATATATATGGAAATTTGTTTTTTGAAAAACATTGGTAGGTGAATCATATTAAAATGGGGTTTGATTTCAATGACCTTCCCATGTAATCTATTCACATACACTATTTCATCGTGGTTCGTCTAGTTTCTTTTGGTAAAACATTATGAATATAGGATACATGGATTCCATTGTTTGATCATGATGACGATATGCTGATTGAAGAGGCTTCAATACTAGAGAATGTGCTAGAGATAGAAAAACCAGGTTGTTTACCAACTACACAACCACCCATTTAATAGAAGCCAAAACGAGTCATTCCAGTTGGGGATGCACATAGTATTGGAGATTTTTTCTGATTTACAAAGGTAGTGACCTCCTAGGTGTTATGGTGATCTATTCCCCAAGATGCATGAGGACTAGATATCGGAAGTTACATAATTTTTCTTCATTGTGAGGATGCATATCGATCAAAAGAGGTCCCCAGAGTGAGTTTCCATTAGGTCTCTTCTAGGTAATGGTAGAGTTTAGTGACTCAATTACATGATGATAAAACTCTCTCATAGTGTGACATAGAGATTCTCTCTATGGGAGAAATTTTATTTGGCTATGTATTGATTACTATGCATAATTTGTTTTCTGATATACAGTATGATAGTTTGACCTTTGAAGAGTACTCATTGATGTTTGATGATGTCTCATAATACTCTATGTATATGGGTAGAGATACCATTTTTTGAGAATGAAAATTTTATTATGGATTACACTTTTATATAAGTTCTTTGGTGATATCCCTTTTCTTTGAAACCTATGATTGGGTTCTTGAACATGTCATAGTGGTGGAGTTCATCTTAGATGTTATAGTGTCAATAGTGGGTATTAGTTTCAAGAACCCAAGAGCTGAGACATATACAACCGGAAGCTGACGAGAGTCATAAGGAACCAATCATGTCAGAAACAATAAAAGCTGATCCCATGAACAAAATTACTGAAGCATGGTTATAAGGATGACACTAATTAGCCATGATAGATGTGGTGTTTCTCCTATGATGATTGGGGAAATCTGGTATGGGATTGTCTGATCCATTATATAGTTAATTGAGAGATGGATGGTGGATCCCCATGGTAGACACAAAGGTAGGATCTTAATGGTCCATAGTTTGGGAAACAAGGTAGATGGGATGGATGAAAATCAGTATAGGGATAGTCGTTTCACCTACCACTTCCACCACCCCCTAGTGGTGCACGCCAGTCCCAAAGAGCTGGTGGTACAGATGAGGCCAGCAATGGGATATGGTGGGCTATGGCACTGAGGCTCTAGGGATTACATGGCATACAATATGTTTATTTTTTATATTAACTATATTATTTATAGACATAAGTGTGAATGGTTCATTTCTTTAAACTACACTAGTTTGATACATAATGATTCCTTTTTATCTTTTGGATAAACCCATACTCTTGGATAATACGACCAAAGGTGACTCAGTGAATGCACAAATTTTTCAACATCACAATCTGAAGATTGCAGGTGAGATCTTTTTATGAGATCTCATTAATGTGGTGATGAATCCTTATATAATCATCATAGGAATGGAATGGATATCTAAAAATCATTCCCAGATTAACTATTTTTTTGAGATGATGTGTTGTGTTCATGGTAATGGGATGGGGTTTTCTTTAATGTGCGAGAAGTAATATGTTACCGAGTAGGATGGGATCCTAAATGTCAGAGTGAGGATGATTAATAATAATTTGGATATAATAACTATTATATTAGGGGATGTTATGGAATACTATATTCTAATGGTAGTGGAGGAGTATGAGGACATATTTGTAGAGTATGTGACAGGCTAAACTCCCAACCATGAGTAAGCCTTTTTCATTGACTTACACCCTGGTAGGGCCCCTATATCAGCACCAATATATTAGATGTCTCTATTAGAGATCCATAAGTAGAGGGAATAGTTGGAAGACTTGTAGAACAATGGATTTTTGATTCCCAATGTTTCACCTTGGGAATCCCCAGTGTAGTTCTTAAATAAAGAGGACTGAGGATTGAGGTTATGTGAGGATCTCTGGTTATGGATCAAGGTGAACAAGAGTAATCATTATCCAATATTGATAATCTATGAAAAATTCCATCAGTTCAGATGGGTTTGATGGTTCTTGAATATTAATCTTTGAGCAGTATATTTTTAGTTCAGTGTAAAATATGTGGAAATAATGAAGACAACATTCTTATGTCGCTACTGTCACTATGAGTTATCAGTGATTCCCTTAAACATAATGAACTCCCCATTAGGTTTTCTGTGGCTCATAAAATGGATCAATCATTCTTTATTATACAATATTGTGCTGGTATTCTTTGATGACATCTAAGTGAACATGTCTTCCTATGAGGGGAATGTGAGACAATTGAGTGAGGTCCTAGACACAATCAGAGAGAGGGGAATTTATGGAAAAGTATCAATATTTCTTTTTTGGATTTGATTGGTCCAATTCCTAGGATAAATAATCTCATATCCATGAATGGTGGTGGAAATTTAAAAGTTTGAGGTGGAGTTTTCATGGTATTCACCCATGTATCTTACCATGGATTAGAGATTCCTTGGGTTGGAAGTGTACAATAAAATTTATATATGAGTTATGACTAGATTAGAAGCATCCAAGAAATCCTTAAACAGAAATGGGTAGTCTTTATTTTGGATGAAAAGTTGGTAGTAGTGAATTAAGGAGTTAAGATAGAGGATGAGGAGTGCTCAAATATTTTGGTTTCTAGATGAGGGTTTTGAGTACACAGTGTTCTATGTTGCACATGGTCTAGGATTGGTTGTGTTTTGATGTAAAGGTAGGCGATGATTTCCTAGGGTTTATCTCAGTTGAGACAATGTGAATAGAACTATGTTACCAATAATATTGATTTAACAAGGGTATTCTTGACACCAAAGATGTGGTGACAATACCTGATGGGTGATCAGTTTATCATATACTACAACCACTATTTTTTAGGATTATATTATCAGATAAGGGTAATAACTATTGATAGAGTTGATAGAAATAGTTCCACCAAGACTATGGAAATGTGATTTTGTTTACTACTAGAAAGGGGAATATGGTGGAATAAGCTCTTAGATGGATATCCTGATCTCAATTACCCTTTTTACAGTTTTACTTAGTGGTCAAGGATGATTATTCATAAATTTAGTTGAGGGTAATTACCCAAAACATATTTACACAGTGTAAGGGATTCTCAGGGTGGATATACCGAGTATGAGAAATTAAATTCTTATATATATATTGGATGAACCTCTAATAGATATTCTAATTTTGGATATCATGCTATCATTTTTAAAAGGGATGATGATGGTACCAATAGTATTGTAGGATGTGGCGAAGTGGGATTTTCAAATATACCATTTGGTTGAAAATATAGGAGTGGAAATGATGTAAAAAGACCTATGACATCAGTTTTAGTTTCTCGAAATAAACTATTATGTGGAAAAGTTTCTCCCTCAATTTATAATTTTACACCTTCTGATGCATGATCCCTAG
The DNA here is from genome assembly GCA_963277665.1 of Viscum album. Lineage (NCBI taxonomy): Eukaryota > Viridiplantae > Streptophyta > Magnoliopsida > Santalales > Viscaceae > Viscum > Viscum album. The sequence continues at coordinate 603,759,328 of OY728128.1, forward strand.
GTTCCAGCATGATTATCCTTAAGACTCGAGGATCCAGAATGGAAGTGGAATGAGATATCATTGGAATTTTTTGACGAGGCTACCACATACATATATGGGAGACTATTCCATCATGGTGATCATAGATCTTATCACAATGTCAGTCCACTTCCTACATATTGGAGTGAAGAGTTCAATAGAGATAATGGGAGGAATCTACATGATAGAGATAGTCCAAAACTAAGGTGTAATCTCAATTATCATTTATTACTATGATTCTATAAATACCATAAAATTATGAAGAGGATTGTAGGTGGATAGTGGGACTTAGTTGGGATTTATCACAATGTTTCACCCCCACACTAATTTCCAGATATAACAGACCATTGAGATCTAGGAGGGTTTGTTATGGGCTAGGATATGGCAATTTTTCCATAGTTGGGAGGATCATCAACCCATGGAAGATGTCATATAGAACAAAATATTCCATCCCACCATTTTTATAGAACTATTCCTAGCCCTATACAGGAAGCCCTTAAAGTCACCACTTTTTAGTACTGATCCAAGAGAGTCAACACACATGGGTCCAGAGTAGCTGTGAGTGAACATAGAGATAGGTAAGATCATCCAACAGTTGATGAGGACTAGAAATTCCAATAATAATGTGAACCCTTTTTTATAGTAGGATGTCTGTGTATTCTTGATGGCCTCAAATAGATGTTTAATGTGGATATTAGGATGGGGGTGACAACTTATCTCTATGATTCCTTGTAACTTTCTTCATACTTTATTGGGTTTGGAAGGGGGTACCACATAGCTATGCCACCATAGATGGACCTGTTACATGATGTACAACAAGTTCCATAAATTAGGAGTTATGAACATGACACATCACACCTTATCAACTAGGGAGAGCTAGAAAACATTGATGGATCTACCTCTAATGAGTACCTATTGAAGAATGAGGACCGACATGAGAATATCCATCATATGTGATAGATTATGATAGTTTGTGTCTGGTGGATATATGTGAACATTGCTGAGAGGACCTGGGAATAGGTTACCATAATGTGATCCCTATACCCTCCTTTATTTTTATAGACACTTATATTGTATGTCGAGTAAGTGAATATTGATTATGAGGGAATATAATGACTCAGATTTGAATTGTAATATTTGTTGACAATATGTGGAAAATTTTCGTGACCATGATCTGATATAAGGTGATATTTTGAGGCATAATGATCTCATAAAAAATTTATGAAATATATTAAATATATTAATATTGAACATGTGTAATTTTCCTATGAATATATAGTAACACATGAATGGTGGCCTAGATCCAAAATCGTAGTGAACTATTGAATTCAATTATTGGGTATTACCCCATGTCAAAATAATCCTTGTTAGTGTGTGGTGATTGTTAAATGTATTCATAGGGATGGAATTAATAAAATAATTTATTTATTTTTTATTTATTAATGAGGTAAGGACCATTTTTATTCCAATAAATATAAATTTTTAGATATGTCTTATATTTTTTATTTTAAACCATTTATATCTAGATGACTATTAGATAAGGTTATTGTTAGAAGACTCCTGATCAGATTATGATCAAGGATCGGTGTTCCAATGTACTATGTGGATATCACCAAAGATAGAGTTGAATGACTATTATTTATCATAAATATATCCAAAATACATGTAAGGTTTTGATTTGTAATTTAAATCATCTTATTTTATTTTTTTAAAATGTGAATCAATTAGACGAATTAGAATTGATTCATTTAACAATTGTACATTTAAATTGATGGATTTATTTTACTGATCATTGTGTACCTATCTGTAATTGTTTTTTAGTTTTCTATAGAATATTGATGTAACAAAATTTCATGGCTAATTCCAAAAAAATTATAGCCTATTTATCCACTCCCATTATTCACTAGTTTATCACAGGAACTTTCTTCGACCCATCCTTCGATGAATACAAAATATTAGACTATTCATCCTCCTTTCTTGAGTACAACAGATTGATAATGTCAGAGGAATTCTAGATGAATCAGGTGATCAAGGTTATATGATGATAGAGTATGATCAATGGTAAATCTTAAAGGACTGTGGGTTTAAATTCATATAGATTTTGAAGTGTTCTGGTGATGGATGACTTGACAGTTGCATTTTTTGAGCTGATCTAATCCTGGATCTTGGATATCATTGATAGAAAGTGTAGTAAGACCCCTAATCTATGAATCTACAGAGAGGATGATCAATTTGGAGGCATGGTGGATGATATGGAGAAAAAATTGATGGATCTAGGAAATCCCACATTATATGAAATGTTTTCTGGTGTTACACACCATTTCACCCCTATATTATATGGTTCTTTGGATTTCATATAGAGTTAAACATGACACATCATGTGACCCTTTCTCATTCCGTATAATATATTCTGGGTGCCTCAATTTTTATATCTTATTATACAAGTTCGTTGGATGGAATCATAGACAAACAAGATCAGTTGTAGATAGAAAAGGCTTGGTATAAAGGGGTTGCTAAATAGGAATGCCCAACGGTACACTAACATGATTATATGAAACCAAAAATGTTTTGGATGATCTATACATGTTGTGTATTTGGATGTTTTTTTATTGTGTGGGGAAACACCACATGGGAAGACCTAGGGATTCCTGGACTTTCCATGTACCACCAGTATACACCATGTACCACATTTGAGGGTGATTATAGAACTATTATTCATATTTCTAGAACAATATTGTTTGAATATATTTCATCGGTCTATTTACTCAAGATTATAGTGTATATTTACATCCACATTTCAGTTTTTTATCCCCTATTTATGATGAGACTCATAAGTAATATATTGTTTCTTGTCATGATATTGGGGTGTGATCCTCTGTAATTTGTATACAATACATGTGGGTTATAGAATCTATGTGAAATCCTTAATCCTAGAATCCAAAAACCATCTAGAAGCCTATATAAATAGGGTGCATTGTATCATTTTCACATGATAAAAATGTAGTGGGTTGTTCTGGATTAGGTTTATTGTGCCCCCCATGCGGTCTTAATTGTGAAACCATATCTATGTATCAGAAATATATGAGACCGATGATAATTAATTTGTGGGGACCAATGACCATACCCTTGTGGATGATTTTCTATAGTGATGGGATGGCTTGTGATCGTCATTATCCCAGAACAAGCAGTCCATTGAGAATAATCCTCTGCATAGCAGTTTTATGGTGACCACTGGGAGGAGTGGCTTCCATCCCTAACATATTTAGTGTTTTCCAATATTCATTTATTTCTATATTAATGTTATGATAGGACACTTTTGATTATTTTTGTTTAGTTTTTTTTTGATATTTCATATTGGGTATTATTATAAAGACCCCATCATGAACTCTTCCAACATATTTCACATCTAATGATGATGAAGGACCATTTGACGGTGTTCTGGGAGGACAAAAAGAATGTGGGTAATATCTTGATGTTGTTAGGAATTAGTATTTTTGGGTGATTTACGTTTATTTTATTCATCACCCATGGTGTAGTATTGACTCTAAACAGTTTTTGGTTGGTCTTTTATTTATCCCTCTTTAATGATTTTGGTATTATACTATATTACTCATATTTTGGAATCATACATGTATATGTCATTCTTATATATTTTTATATTTGGATAATTCCTTCCATTTGTGGGATATACCAACTCCGTGATTGTCCCTTTCCCATGACAAATTGAAGGGAGTCTTGGGGTATTCACTATTTGGGGCCTGTTATGCCAGTTTAGGAAATGTTATTTCAGAATTAATTCTGGAAAATTTTCTGCTGTTTCATATAACATCATGGTATCAATGTATTCCCTAAGAATACAAAGGAAATTATGGTTAAGTTACCCCAATAACATCTCAATGTTTGGAAATGGTTTTTTGGAATCCATTCCTACATTAAATTAATTATAATAGACTTTACATGTGAGGTTTTCCTCATCACCATGATGATGATGATGTTGTTTATATATAAATTTATTGATGACTATCATGAATAATTTGATAGCCTCATGAAATACTTGTCAAGACCAGTAATGTTGATACTTCCAGTTGAAGGAAATCCAAACATCATATTCATGATGGCGTTGGAACAATCACCATATTTATTCAATGTGAATAAAAATTTTGTTTGTAGTGAATATAGATTTTATTATATTCATTTCATAATTCTCAAAATTGATAATAAATATTCATCTATGAGGAATAATTGTTTGGCTTTTATTTTCATTATTAAAAAATTAAGGAATTTCCTACAGCCCAATGAGGTCTATTGGATATCTCTAATTGACACACCCAAATATTTCATCAATCCTCCCATGATGGATAAAGTATTAATGTGAGCTCTGGTAATTATACAGTATTTAGACATCTAATTAAAACCAATGAATGCTATATAAGGATAGTCCTTATAAAATTTCCTAGCGGAACACCTATTGGTAAAAGAAAGCCTGATGAGTACTGAACCCTTATAAAAGGAAATCAACTATATTGAGAAATTTAAATGAATGTGTGAAATTTACAATGATGGTGTGTTTATAATCCCAACGAAAAATCGAATGGTAGACTTAATGATCAAAAAATATGGTCATTGTTAATTAACATTTCACCAATAAATGTATTTCAACCTTTTTTGCTTCTTATATCAGAAGGATGAACAAACAATGAGGATTAATACAAAGACCTCAATGTATGATTGGATGTATTCTGGAAAATAATGGTTGCATATTTGGGAATAAAATGAGATTTTGAGTTTTTAATTTATATCAATAATGATTATTCTAATAGAAAATAAGGGATAAACCCCCCTTCAAGCCACATTTGAGAGTGGATAGATGAATTCCATTGTGATCTGATATTAAATCATTTCATATATTCATAAATTTATAAATAAGATATATTATAAAATACTATTTTATCTATATTAGATCTAGATAGGGGTGAAATGTTCCTCATCATATACAATTCCATAATAGCATCATTTTTTTATGTGACATCAATGATATGGCTGAGATTAATTATACCGCTAAATCTGATAATTATAAAAATGTGTGAATGATTTCAAGTCAAAAATTCCTCCAAAATGTGGTGTTTCTCTCATATATATATATATAACATAAACGATCCTATAACAGGTGTTAAATTTCATTCTCTATGCTAGATCTGGTCACCAGAAAGTTCATTATAAGAGAATATTTTAAGGAATTCCCCTATGATATATTGAAGGAGAGGAGATGATTTCCCCAATGAATGATGTTTCTATTTTCTCCTATGGTTCTAATAATATATGAACAGATATTTCTCTCCAAATAACGAGACATGGATATTTCTAGACATTGATAATTCATGATTACACACATTTTTTCAGAATGTGTCATTCACGTCGAGTGCATTCAAATCTCATCGATCATCCCCAAGATTTTTTTATATTCGAATGTACTCCTGAACATTAACTATATGGGGATTTTATGTCATATGGTTGTACCCTACTTATATGTAAAATAGGTTCATGTACAACCTCTCTACTAAATAAATCATCTTTGAATGGGATGAGGAAATACCACTTATGGATGTCAGGATTAAATGTATAGTCAATTTCATGAAGATACATATCATCACCATATTTAGTTTCCCCCACACAATAATGATATATAGTGAAGCTAATTTTGATTTATCCAAACTGAATAAATTGCACTAGGAGTACAACATCAAATCCAACCATTCTACCCTTTATCAGGAGTTAAAAATTGGAAAAATAGTGGTTTTTGATAAATATATTTCTAAAATTTCCTAGAAAATACCACATATATAAATTATTATTTTCCTTAAAGGATTCTATACATCTAGTGGGCCTAACATACCATAACCCTTATGACTACTCATGAAAACCCATATTCGCTAGTTTATGAACAAATGAAGTGCATCCTATAGAGATTAAATTTTATTCACATCGAATTTCTCTATGTGAACAATTATCAGATTATAAATAATCATATAATTAGTTTTTCAAGTTAGAGTGAAAAAATTAGAAAATTTTATATACCTAAAATCATTTGGAAAAATACCAAAACGGGATAGAATGATCCTTTAGTAAGAAAGTTCAACTTTATTTCATCCATCAATGATAATTTTTGTGGCTGCAAATATTCTGGTGATACTTCGGAAGAAACATCTAAATCTCAATCATAATTAAGGAGGACCTTATGTTATGTACAATTTCTAACATAATGGAGCATACTAGTTAATCACAATGGATACAGAAGACATTATTTCCACTACTAATGTCTGATTTATCAAGAAATTATTCATTTGAAAAACATATGGTAATCATTCTTAGTATATGCCCCACATAAACCTTAAATATTACAAGATTTTATATTATAATAATGGTTCCATAAATAAGAGAATACTCCTTGGTATAAGCTCCATTAAATCCATAATTAACATGTATAGAGATACTATTCATGGTTTTATAAATAAGGGTATTATCATTGGTTTATTCCCAATATAATCATTCAATTTTCCATGAGTTGAGATTTTACGTGTGGTTATAGATATAAGGGAATCCACCTGGGTGTAAGACTAACCAAATCCAAATTACAATGAGTTTAGATACATATGAAATTTCTAGAAATTTGGCAATCCTTTAGAGGTGTATGACAGAAAATATTTTCCTTATCATATGATGTCAAACTACATGTCTTTTTACCATCACTACATAATGTTTAACTTGATAGCTATTACTTCTGACATGAATATAAAAATAATGATGTACCATACTTATCACAATATGATAAACATGAAAACACTTTTTCCTAGTCACATGATGTTAAATAGTATGAAAACAACTTTTTCTCGTGACATAAAACTACATTATTGACACCATTGTGGAATAATAGAACATTGTGTAACATTTTGTTCCATGATTGAGAAGATAATAGTTCATTGTTTTGACCACCCACTACATCCCCATTAATGAAAAACTTGATTCATGATTCCTTCAATGAAAGGACATATTGGGATGCTCGTATATCAAATCCTATGTCTTGTTAAAATATTAAAATGTCCCTCCACCTTGGGTATAGGTCAAACATTTAAAGAGAGACTTCATAAGAGAAATATTTGTGTCATTATTCACAACTCTATGAAATATTTAGTTATTCCAATATCATAAGACATGGTCTACTGTATCACGAAAAATTATATATCCCTCTATCCTAAATAAGAATAATGATATATGCACGGGAATTTTACAAGGAACCTTTAACTTGTTGTCACTTCATAGTGATTTAGATCTATGTGTTGGTTGATTCATGTATTTAAAAGATATTTAGTGGCCCTTAATCCATTAATCAAAGATAAATCATTGTAAAAAAGGGGAACATGTGTCCCTTTACTCTTATATACTTCCTCAATCCATGTAGGTAATTTGAATTTGGGTACCTATATTTAGAAGCCCATTATTTTAAAAAAAATTCTTATTCCCTACATAAGAGTATGATCTATGATTGGATCTCCAATCCTCATCAAAAATTATATCTAAAATTATTAATTTATGCTTGTATGCATTTAATCCATATATAAAACTACATCTCTTAGGAAAACACAGATCACCAGGTGCATTACATGGCATTAGTGATGGAATGTAAGATTCCTTACGACGCTTCTATTTTGACTATAATTTGTATTCCCTAGTTTATATCTACATATGAATCCCATAAAAATAATTCAACTACAGTTACATTCATCCTCAAGATAGACATTTTCTACCTCTATAAACCTTGAAAACATCATTCTAACAAATTCTCATCAAACATGGCAACTGGTCATTCATTACAAGCATTACCCATCTTATCTCCACTGGTTCAATAACTCATAGGATCTTGTTTTATGATTTCCTTCCTCACGTATAATGAATTATAGATCATCCATGTATTAGTATTCCTTGTCCCACTCATTATTTCTTTGAAATTAGGTAACCTTCATCCTTTTCATATGAAATTAAAATGTAAAATTTCCAAGAACTATGTATGTCTTGATTGTCAGTCCTTTGAGAAAAATAGTCATTCCTAACCTCCTATATTATTCCCAACCACGGATTTTCCCCCTTCATAAGATGGTTTCCACTGGCCATTATCCCATTAATCCTCTCTTCACATTGGGAATGTATATTTTTGTTCAACAAAGACCTCATAACATATCCATTTATCAATGATTTATGACATTAAACAATAGAATCAACCAAATAAATATTGATGGATTTATTCACACCCCATTGAGATACATAGTGACACCAAGATCCTATGTCAAGGAACATACATCGCATGATACAATAATACACAATAAATAATTTTAATTATTTTTTTGTTTAAATAATCCTTTAGCACACCTTTTTACTCACATTGTTAATAGATCACATTGTCTTTGGATTTTTGCTGAAGGATTCCCCTCATGATCATGGTGAATTAGTTTACATAATGGTTATCATTATCCAAGAAGTACAACCATAAAAGGAGCACCAGAAACATTTATTCCAGAGAGTAAACATGATGGTCAAAATCTCTTTGATAATGAATATAGACCACTCCCCACAGGACTACTATACTGGGTGTTGTTCTGCCACCACCCCTCATTTCAAAATCTACATGTTTCGTGATTCTTTCTACAATGAGAAACGTAGTGTAACCTAGATCCTATATCATTGTATAAAGATAATATAAAATCTCCCACTCTTATATATAATAACCATATCTTCATAGGAGTGTACAATATGATTTCTCACCCCACTCTTGTACCAATATTGAAAAAAAATTCCCTCTCTCGACACAAAAATTCCATTATTGTGGGGAACCTCATCTAGGATTACACATGTTTTGATACTATATTTTATGATATATATAGTGATGCCCATACCCTATATCTTGGGACCAACCATAATAAAATAATGTGTGCTATGTATATGTTTCAGACATGTATATATATATATTTTCACCCAAATGTACATAAATTTTGACATGAAATGATCCTTCTATACACATGAAAATTCCATAGAGAAATCAATCCTTGTGTCTAGGAATACCTGAATATACATAATTATTACCTGTAAATTGATAATATAATGTCATATTCTTGAGGACACATCTATTTTGACTATGGATATCATGCGATAATTTGGATCTTCATATGTATCCATTAATTGTATAGTAATCCAGAGGCATATTCATTGATTTTATAGAACACTTCTATATCCATAATACTAGACCAATTTATGTTGGCAATAACATTTCAAAAATGTTCTGAAATGAGAACATACATACATGTACCATTTCAGTTTTTGGAATTAGAATCCGGATATTATATCTTGAAAATATCAATCATCAGGTCTGAATGATAATGGAACATTCCAGGTCTGATCACTAAGGGACGGAAAATCATTAGCAATTCTGTTCAATCCATGATACATTAAGTGAATGAATTATACGTCGCCAAAATAGGATATTAAACTATGTGATTCACATCCTTCATCCCAATGATGTTAAATAGAGTGGAATTTATCCAATTCATACAACATTGAACTGTAAGGAAATATACCCATCACATGATCCTAAAATTTAGAAAGTCTTTTTCATAGTTTCATTACATTTAAATTTAGGAATCATTTTCAGTTATATGAGACGCATTACCTAGAAGAGAGTTGGATCCATCAAAATGATCCAAATACTAGATTTGGAGACCCCCATTATTTTAATAACATAAAAAAATGAAATATGAAAAATTCCATCCCCATATATAAGAATTGAATATATAAAGGGTTATCATACTTCCATATGGATTCATTTTCTCGTTTTATCAATCCCAAGAAATATGTTTTCATTGACATAACTCATGAAATCAGATTGAGTTAAAAATATCACCATAGGTTTTTTGTGTTGAAATTATATGTGGACTCAAATGATTTCTAAAGTTCCTCTTGTTTATCATGCGACACAAAACTGATGCGAGATTACAGTGCTCAGATACTTAATTTGATTAGGAAAATTTAGTATCATATTTCTTTAATAAAATAAAGTAAATTTTAATCCACAACACAAAAATTATAAAGGAATTATATAATAAAATAGATAATTATCCATGTATATTTATTTGGAACACATATTAATTATTCCTTGAAATATTAATACCTCGTTTTTTTGTGTGAGTTCAATCTATAGTTGTTATTTTGAAACATGTACTCTGGATTATGGGTATATGTTTAGAATAAAATATTGTTTTCCCTAAACATGAGTATGATATATGTATTTAGTTTCATATTTAGGGACTTCACATATATTTTGAGGTTATTTCCCTCAAAATTATCGATTAATTTAATACGACCTAAAACCTTAGTAGAATATTTCAGTCCCATGAGAACCTAAATTTTCGAATGAAAACAGACAAAACAATCTGTTTCGAAAACTGGAAAGGGAAACCTAGACAAAATTCTATCCTAATATCTATATTCCAATTGACATCAATAAAATACAATTTAATATTATTGTTCCCATAACTTCATTATAAATACAAAAATAAATTGTGATTATAACAACTATGTTAAATCCAATATTATGGTTGAAATTTCTGGGAAATTATGTAACAAAGATGTATTTGATTGAAATTAATTCCTTTTTCATTTTATATGAAAATAAGATAGAAAATAATGCACAACTCGTAGTCTCTCAATATTAATGAGTATTTTATTATATGTCATGTTTGACATATTCAATGTGATGAATCCTTATATGATCCAAAGTATCTACAACTCGATGTTGAAACAACAATATTATAGGATTTTGGCAAACATTATCATTTAGTTCCTCTAACCTATTAATTGAATCATGCTGAACATTTTAATTCATCTTTTAGTAGCTGCTACTCTTCGTTATCCATTGTCTCAAAATGATACAACTCTCTATTTAGATGATCTATCTCTGTATGGAGTTATTTCTCTAAGGATATTTATTATTCCACTCATCTTTGGAGATGATATAATACTACATTTTTTTTAGAATAATCATTAAAAAGTATATTTTTACTTGATACAAAATGGTATTGGTGTTCACTGTTATAACATTAGTATACGACATGATTTACCTATATTTGATGACAACTAACACATTAACCTTCTAATATATGGAATGATATTTGAACACCTCATACCCAGGAAAATAAATCAAGAGGAAGATATAATAAAATTACGAAGGTATATTTGATTAGAGTAGTATAAGGAATCAATTTTCATTTATTCCACCACACTATCTTCCTAGAATGAATGATATTATCAGGAGTCTCTTGGTCCAAATCAGAAACACCCTCCTTAAGAATGAATGTGTTCTAGGGAATGGTCAAAAATAGAAGGCCTATCATCATCATTTTCCAAATTAGAGGTCCATGCTAGTTTCAAAGCAAGGATTACCTTAATTGATTGGAAATTTGAAGTATTTTGGAGTTTTGATACCAGTTCCAATTCACCAAAAATGTTTTCTAGGAATCAATAACTAGTAAAGATATATATTTAGTGGTCATGAAATGAAGAGAGTCACTTTTGTTCAATGTACCCAACCTCTTCAGTCATCACCAAACTAATATTAGAAATTTCAATCACCAAAACTCTAGTTTTCACATGAACCATATAATAAAACACTCTCAAGGAGGCATGTGTATTGGGTACATGTTATTCAAGATCACTATCTTCTTGACGGTTACTCATAGATACTAATCATGTAGGGACGAACACGAGTGAATGGGGAGTAATAGCTTAAATTAGATATTCACATTCAAACATCGACGATAACTTGACCATTATGTTGTCCAAAGGATTGTCAATAGAACCAAAAGATTGAGAATCATCTAACTCAACATCAAATTCAGAAATATAATACATTAGTCTAGAATATTTATTTTTCCCAAATTTTTTAGTAACCATTGTTATCATCTTATCCAGCTCCAAAGGGAAATGGGATGGAGATTATTGAAAAATGGGAACCTCATAACCTGTAGAAAAAGTCGAAAACCCTATACCATTTTACTCAATATTCCACTGGATATATTTCAGGGATACTATAGAAACAAGATACAATTCATAAGTTTTAACATAGATTATATGTGAATGACCATCATCCTCATCTTATTATGCATTGGGATCTACCATGCAGGTAATTACATAGGTAATACAGTAGATAGTGGTGGAGGTTTTAATAATATTGTTGGATATAAAATAAAAACCAATATATTTTCAAATTCCATAGGATAACCTTCTTCAACAACCAATAAATACCTATGAATATATAGTACAAAACTAGTTTCCCAATCCTTATTTTGTGGGTTTGAATGGGTGATAGATCACACCTAATGTAATAAATCATATGGTTTAGGGGAAATGTAATAAATGGTAAAAATATGATAGTTTGCTAAAATAAGGAGTCTATTAAATAAATCATGTTACCTTTTCTTTGTAGTAAAACTCTCCCACTTGGGCTACCATCATTTCTGATACTTGATTGGTCTATTGAATCCTTCCTTTAAATTAATGGATGAAGGAGTCATTCTCCTCAATATACACAATTTTTTTTTCGTGGAATGAAATATATTTTGGTGTGGTGATTACCCCATATCTATAATGATCAATATCATCTACATGAATTAGATCCCATATATCATTAGTAGATGCATTCCTTCTACAAGAATCATACTCATTCCATGCTTCAAGAAATGAATCCATGTAAGGGATCAATAATTTATATGAGGGAGACCATGTAGGTGAGGGGGGTTCAAGTCACCACATGTCGGTTCATGGAATCTCTGGTGTCACTCCCCTCGTATTGGGGAGCTTACGTGGTCCTAATCACAAGGAATATTTCTTGTCATCCGAATCATGTGGAGCAATAAAATAATCTCCATCAGTATCATTTCAACCATTGTAACCATATTCACTCTATCTTTTTATGGTCCTATAAATCCAATTACTGAATAAAGAAATTTTAATTGAAATTTAAGTGAATTCACGGATTCTTTGAGCTCCTATATGTAAGACTCCACCAATTTAGGATTATCCATATTGGAATTTATTTCATGTGTAGATATGTTATAATACCCTATAATAATGATCTTCTTAACCTAATGAATGATCCAGAACATTTCAATGGGAATATAATTCATTTTTTAACTCTTCTAGAAGATGCGATATATATCTTCTACAGTGATGAAAAATTTGGAAGATGACATGGTATATTTTTATATGTTTGTGTAAATAGTATTTTTAGGGGATAGACCCTGTATCCTCAAATATATACTTTGAATCTATAAAATGAGAAACTTTATTAGTGAAACCACCTACCCTAGATTAACAACATAAATTTTCTCTTCAATATCATCCTCAGTCTCATACACTAGTTGACCTAAAATAAAAAGTACTAGTTTCACTAGATTTCCATGTGGGTATGATCATATCCATGATTCGATATATGTTCAAGAAAACTAAGTATAAATAATCAAAGGTAAAATATCATCCATACTACACATGTCTTCTTGTGTGAAAATCTAGAAAATTTTCCTATAATTAATAAAATTATTTTCACACAGTGCAATATTAATTGATTGAGTGAACATATTTTGTATATAATAGTATTAATGCACAATGATGAAGGTTGAATACCCTCCAAAAAATAACATCCCATTGATTTTGGAAACCAGAAATCCTTCCTGTTGGGAAATGACATACCCACATCTACTTTATTTCAATATCACTAATATATTAGGGTACCATTGTGAGATGAATAAGAGGTGTTTACAAAATGGTAGTGGTGATTGAAACTGTCCATTAAATCTTGTTATCCCAAATTCAATGGTGTCACCCCAATAGTTGTAACAGCCCGAGATTTTATGAAAAATATTCTTTTTTATTTCACTAATGTCTTGTGTTGTACGCTACACCAAAACGAGCTTGCACAACACGCATCCTTGACTTGCCTTGCATTACACGCAATCGCAAACTTCCTCGATAGCGTGTGTGGTACGTAATACTGAGTTTCACGAAACAATGATATGCTATTAAAATATTATTAAAACTAGCCGTTATGAATAGTATTAACCACTTTTTAAATTTTAGAAATTTTAAAATGGACTTCATTTTTGGATTCGGAGTATCGAATTTAGCCTAAGGTGAAATTTTGGTACTTTTCGGATAACTTTCATATTCTGATGAATAGTGAAAATTACTAAATTATAATTAAAAACAACTTTTTTAATCGAAATAATTAATAGTGATAAATCATTAATTTGAGTGGTTTTAAAGTATATTTAGAATATATTTTTACAATTTAATACAATGTTGGTCATTGGATGTAATTTCACATTTAAACTAGACATAAACAAGTGTCAATCTTTTGATAGATATTGTTTCTTAAAAACACGCTATTTGTTTTAACAGCAGGATTTAATTATAAAATTAATTAATGCAACTTTTATGTAATTAATTTGGTAAAATAGACTTCATTTTTGAATTCGGAATATGAAATATAGCTTGGGATGAAATTTTGGCACTGTTCTGAAAAACATCAATTTTTGATGAATAGTGAAACTACTAAGTGGTAGTTAAAAAAACTGAATTTTTCATAAAACTTAATTTTACCGCTTCTGTGAATGGAATTTCAAAAATCCGAGAGACACGGTTGATGTCAGTAAGTAAAATGTGGTTCAATGAGATGAAAATAATTTTTGGTGAATAGTAACTTTTTACTTTTTTTTACCGCGGTTAATAGTAAATAGGGTAACTAAGGGTAAATATGATATTAATATTACCCTAACACATGTCCTAATTCTATTGGACAAGTGTAATTCGACCAAAAACAATCTTAGGAATAAAATATGACCATTTAGGCCCACTTGGATTAGATTAGGACATTTATTATTAATTTATTTAAAGAAGGGTTAAAATAGTTAAAATCAATGTTTAATAAGTAAATCATTTTTAATATGGGGTTATACATAAGATAAATTCTATTGTAAATATTCATTATAAATATAAAAAGATTTACTACATGATGGTATTTTATTTGTAATTTTTAGACATCAAATAATTTAATTTATTTATAACACAATGATGATGCAATAATTATCTTATTAATGAAATATTGACATAATTGATGTTATAAACACCAAAATAAATATAATTTGAGACTTTTTATGAATTCCACTAATTTTATAGGTTACTATGATATATTAGTGTTGATTTAATCAACTTGGTTCGAACATATAATTCTGTTATGACTTTCACAAAAATCATATATCAAATAGTGTCAAAATTGACACAAAATAGTTTTTAAATAAAATATTATATTATTAATTGTTATTTTATTCCTAAAAATCTAAGGTTCGGCCAAATGACTCAGATAAGGATATATATTTTAATAATAAACAATTTGGGGTTCTTTTGGCATGTTATAGTAAGTTTATTAACCATATAGTGAAAGAAAACAAAAAGACACGGTAAAAGTTAAATTATTTAACTTAGAGTTAAATCTAATTGATAAGGTTAAAATAATAACCTAAACTTGTCTAAATCCTATTGGTTGATAGTATTTGGACCCATCCCCACTTTATCTTCGAAATAAGACCCTTTGGAAACATTATAAACCGATTTTGACTTTAAAATAAAATAATATTTTGAGGTATTCCTAAGGTGCCCCTCTCCTCCCTTATAAAAGGACACCTCCTCTCCCTCCTCCTCACACCAATTTGAGCACTCAAGCTCGGCCAAACCCTGCCAAAATATCTTCTCCACTTCCCTAAAAACATCCTAGAGGTTCTGGTCTTCCTCAAAGACCAATTTTAGTGCCCTAAGAGGTGGTCTCAAAGAGGCACTTCAAAGAAGAGGTAATTACCGTTAACAATTCTTTCATCCTTATTTCTTCTTTCACTTCTTCTTCTTAGGTTGTTTCATTATGAAGTAATAACATCAGTATCACTCATATACGGATATGTTATTATAAGTATGAAACAACCCTATTTCACCATCTATCCATCCTACGGAAAAAGAAATCACCGCGCGTGCGTACGTACGGAATACCGTCTCCACGCCGTGGTGTAATCTATTTTCCACCACCACCTTACATGGATGGGTATAATGGTGTAAAGAATAACTATACATAGTTATTACAACATCATATTGATTCTGATATATTGTATGATCCACTCCAATTCAATTCAATATTTATAGAAATGATATCATCGCTCGTGCGTACGTACGGACTATCGTCTCCACGACGCGATGAGATTCATTCTCCATGTTAACCATTTAAGAATGATTATAATGTATATATAAGAAATAATAATGAAATATATGACATTATAAAGCTACTGGATTTATGTATATATATACATATGTATGTCATCTACTTACTTCCATTTCAAGACAATAAGGAAAGGAAAACAGCGTTCATGCGTACGTACGGACTACCGTCTCCATGAACGGTGTTTTTCATTTTATTTATCTACCTATTATATATATATATACTGAATATATATGATATATAAATCATATTTTATATTCTGTAAGTGAGTAAATCATGATATAAGTAATAATGATGTCAAGAACAACAAGTCAAAACACCTACGATAAATGAAACGATTTTACCCAAAACGCTTCTTTAACATGGAATTTACAAAAGAACGGGTAATATAATGTCATAAGTGAACCATATATGATATCATAACAATGAATATGATTCTGTAATAAGTCAATAACATGATTTAAATCATTATACAGGAGGTTCGGACACTTACAAAGCAAGTCGGACCTAAGGTAAGGGAAAATATCACAATCTCATTTTTATCCGAGATTGTTTATTCGTAAGTATTTACTGGGGTGTATTTTATCATCCACATCCATGTTTCATCAATATGTAATATTATTTCCATCCACCTACAATTGTTTAAATCCATTTTTACCCTTCGGTGAGTTTTTAGTAAAAGAAATGAAAGGAATCTTTTGTCGTTTTTCGTACGAGGTACTTTTTGACTTTTCCGACAAAAGTACGAAGAATGTTTTTTTTAACTTAAACGCCCCAAACGGATTTTTATGGTTTTATAAAGCCTTATTTTCATGAAGCTTCCTCCAAAAGATTTCATGACTATTTTCAATAAAATATCTTTCTTTTAAAATTGCATGATGTTTTTTGAAAAGAAATTGATTTTGAAGAAGAAAGGATATTTTCCTCACGAATTCATTTCAAGTGTTTTATCAAAATTATTTTCCATATAAGCTAATAAAGGGTTCTGTTTCTATCCATATTTTCACATTCATTTGACTATATTGTGATGGAATTATGTTTATGAATTCCTTTATCTTATATGAATTGTTTTATGATGTCATGTTGTTTAAGAATCTCATTTTTATTACATGGGTTACGCTGTGATGTATGGTTTATGATTATGTGGCACACATAAGAAAGGATTCATTATAAGATGGGTGGGACCTATATCTCCCTCCAATGCATTGGGTAAAGATTTTATATCCCATGAGATATACATGGATGGAACGGTAGGTTATACCGGTTCAGTGAAACAGGACTGAAACGAGGGTTACTCGATTCAGAAAGGGACTTTGTCCACTAAGATAGTCTTGGCAATGAGTCTTGACTAACAAGAAATGATTTTCCATGATTATGTGTGCATGCCACAAAGTTTCAAGTTTTATGTTATGATTATGGGGATCTCATTTTCACTTCTATGATTTATCCCATGGTATGATATTATGAGCTCTTTTGCAGGTTAAGATGTCCAAAAGCAATGTTCTTATGTATATGATGTGATTGATATTTCTTTTGTTTACCCTTACTGAGAATTTGAGCTCACCCTTTTATGTTTTCTTTTCCCCAGGATATAAAGAAAGGTTTTTAGGTAAAAAAAAGGTAAGATCTTTATGGGAGATATTGAAGATCTTTCACCATGATTAGAAGATTACGTTTTGAGTTTCCAAAGACACTAAACTATTACGATCCTTGTGTGTGTGTTTTTGTTATGTACTAAGAATTCCGAAAAAGTAATGTAATGTCCATGTACGATAAGCTTAGGGTCATTACAGTTGGTATCAGAGGAAAGGTTTAGTCAACCTTTGGAAACTAGGATGCGAAAATGTTAGTGAGATCCCTAGAGATATTTCTAATGTATGTCTAGGGATGTCCCTAAGGATAAGTATACGTATAGGATATAGTACTAGAACTATGGTAATGATCTTAGAATTTAACCTAAGATGTTAGATATTGAAGTTACTCTCCCTTAATTATGATTTTTTCCTCTCACACTATTCTTTTTGGGTTTTAGAAAATGGCTGGAAACAAGATGATTCACGATAATGGAGGATATGATGGACAATGGAATGATATTCTTTATGAGCAACCAAATGAAATGGGATTTGGAAGTCCAAACATCATTATTATGCCGAATCAGCAATCTCATAATATGATCAATAAAGTAAAATTTGGTAAGTTTACTGACTCGTCTAATAAGAGAAAGATGGAGTTTCATGATGACCATAGAGGAAAGAAAGTTCAATTTCCCCTATGTAAATCATGTGGGAAGAGGCATCAAGGAGAATGTTTCAAGGGAACTGGAAGATGATTTGGGTGTGGAAAAGAAGGACACAAAGCAAGTAAGTGAAAAAGAAAAGGTTCAGTTAACACCATAGATGAGGATAATGGTATTGCTACGACATCAAAAATGGTTAAGTGTTTTAAATGTGGAATGTATGGGCATTATGGAAACCAATGCCCTAAGGGAAAGACTCATGAAGAGAATAAGTATGGTCGTATGGGTAGTATTTATGTAGATGATGATGAAGAGACTACAAATGATATGTGATGTGAAAGAATTGTTGATGCTCGGTTAATGGTTTAAGAATGTAGTGAAATGATTACATGCTTATCATGTGTAATGTTGTATAAGAAATCTCATGGTACTATGGAATAAAGAGACATCTAAGGATTGTTACACTATTGTCTTTTCTTGAGTTTTAAAAGTGTTTTATTAATGTTACCAGTATCCAGAAAAGGTTATTCAGTTATTTTTAGAATGCAGATGATATGGGCATAATGAAGGGATAAGGAGAAAATTAAATGTTTAACAGTAATCATGAGCTCATGATTGATATAAGGACTAAGTGATATCATGATTTGAGTATATAGAATTTTGAGGATTTTGGTATGTGGAAAGTGTTAACTTTTAACTGAATTCATGTTTTCACTAAGGTATTCAAGAGAATACATGATTAAGGACTTTGAATGTTTGGAATGTGACCAACAAAACATATTTTATGATATATGGGGATCGACGATGGTGTTAAATCTCTGGTAATCGTTGTCACTATATTATGAGAGTGGACTGCAGTATTATGTATAAGCCTAAAGATTAGACTGGATTATGTTGGACATAAGTTAGTATTGTTTAAGGATAGAAGATTTTCGATATTATTGATGGGATGTTATAGTAATGTAGTTTTAGAAAAAGGACAACCTGCAGGACGGGCGACAGCCCATCGCTTCGGACAAGGCTGTAGGAATCGAACCCACAACCGAAGTGCGACTGGCCTTTATCGCCTACCACTGACCTAAAGTAAGTCCATGTTTAGTAGAAACTAGTGTTATTATATTAATTAGTATGATATATGAGGTATAAGCCCATTTTAGGAACCATATATGATTAATCCCACTATAGATCGACTTATGTATATAAATTTTGCTAACCTTTTGAGACAGATGGAATGACCCGTCATTCTATCACATGATCTGCTAACACTTCACGAATGACAAATTCAACTTCATTTATTTAAGAGATGAAGTGGAAATTGTTCAAGGCATGAACAACAGTGAGATTGTACCAAAATAAAGAAAGTATTTATTCTAATTCAAATTTTCAACTTTAGGGAAACGATCTTGAAAACCAAAAATGTTGTCCTAGTGATCTTATACCTGATGAATCAGATGGTACCTTAGATCTTCACAAATTTATGGATTTGTGATTACTGGCTTTTCCATAGCCATGTTCTCTACCACTCTCCATCAGAACATGATGGTTAGATTTCTCTTCCATATCCATATTTTCACCTATGTGGAAACCCAGTGATTAGGTTATTTGGGTAATAGTTACATTTCATACAATAGTTTTTAAAGCCAAGTTTTGGTATTCCTTTTTACGATGTGGGTTTCTATTAAAGAACCTTTTGAATAGTAAACTATTTATAACCCCGACGAATTTCGAGGGCGAAATTCATTTTAAGGGGGGTAGAATGTAACAGCCCGAGATTTTATGAAAAATATTCTTTTTTATTTCACTAATGTCTTGTGTTGTACGCTACACCAAAAGGAGCTTGCACAACACACATCCTTGACTTGCCTTGCATTACACGCAATCGCAACCTTCCTCGATAGCGTGTGTGGTACGTAATACTGAGTTTCACGAAACAATGATATGCTATTAAAATATTATTAAAACTAGCCATTATGAATAGTAATAACCACTTTTTAAATTTTAGAAATTTTAAAATGGACTTAATTTTTGGATTCGGAATATTGAATTTAGCCTAAGGTGAAATTTTGGTACTTTTCGGGTAACTTTCATATTCTGATGAATAGTGAAAATTACTAAATTATAATTAAAAACAACATTTTTAATCGAAATAATTAATAGTGATAAATAATTAATTTGAGTGGTTTTAAAGTATATTTAGAATATATTTTTACAATTTAATACAATGTTGGTCATTGGATGTAATTTCACATTTAAACTAGACATAAACAAGTGTCAATCTTTTGATAGATATTGTTTCTTAAAAACACGCTATTTGTTTTAACAGCGGGATTTAATTATAAAATTAATTAATGCAACTTTTATGTAATGAATTTGGTAAAATAGACTTCATTTTTGAATTCGGAATTTGAAATATAGCTTGGGATGAAATTTTGGCACTGTTCTGAAAGACATCAATTTTTGATGAATAGTGAAACTACTAAGTGGTAGTTAAAAAAACTGAATTTTTCATAAAACTTAATTTTACCGCTTCTGTGAATGGAATTTCAGAAATCCGAGATACACGGTTGATGTCAGTAAGTAAAATGTGGTTCAATGAGATGAAAATAATTTTTGGTGAATAGTAACTTTTTACTTTTTTTACCGCGGTTAATAGTAAATAGGGTAACTAAGGGTAAATATGATATTAATATTACCCAAACACATGTCCTAATTCTATTGGAAAAGTGTAATTCGACCAAAAACAAACTTAGGAATAAAATATGACCATTTAGGCCCACTTGGATTAGATTAGGACATTTATTATTAATTTATTTAAAGAAGGGTTAAAATAGTTAAAATCAAAGTTTAATAAGTAAATCATTTTTAATATGGGGTTATACATAAGATAAATTCGATTGTAAATATTAATTAGAAAGCTAAAAAGATTTACTACATGATGGTATTTTATTTGTAATTTTTTGACATCAAATAATTTAATTTATTTATAACACAATGATGATGCAGTAATTATCTTATTAATGAAATATTGACATAATTGATGTTATAAACACCAAAATAAATATAATTTGAGACTTTTTATGAATTCCACTAATTTTCTAGGTTACTATGATATATTAGTGTTGATTTAATCAACTTGGTTCGAACATATAATTCTGTTATGACTTTCACAAAAATCATATATCAAATAGTGTCAAAATTGCCACAAAATAGTTTTTAAATCAAATATTATATTATTAATTGTTATTTTATTACTAAAAATCTAAGGTTCGGCCAAATGACTCAGATAAGGATATATATTTTAATAATAAACAATTTGGGGTTCTTTTGGCATGTTATAGTAAGTGTATTATCCATATAGTGAAAGAAAACAAAAAGACACGGTAAAAGTTAAATTATTTAACTTAGAGTTAAATCTAATTGATAAGGTTAAAATAATAACCTAAACTTGTCTAAATCCTATTGGTTGATAGGATTTCGACCCATCCCCACTTTATCTTCTAAATAAGACCCTTTGGAACCATTATAAACCGATTTTGACTTTAAAATAAAATAATATTTTGAGGTATTCCTAAGGTGCCCCTCTCCTCCCTTATAAAAGGACACCTCCTCTCCCTCCTCCTCACACCAATTTGAGCACTCAAGCTCGGCCAAACCCTGCCAAAATCTCTTCTCCACTTCCATAAAAACATCTTAGAGGTTCTGGTCTTCCTCAAAATCCAATTTTAGTGCCCTAAGAGGAGGTCTCAAAGAGGCACTTCAAAGAAGAGGTAATTACCGTTACCAATTCTTTCATCCTTATTTCTTCTTTCACTTCTTCTTCGTAGGTTGTTTCATTATGATGTAATAACATCAGTATCACTCATATACTGATATGTTATTATAAATATGAAACAAACCTATTTCACCATCTATCCATCCTACAGAAAAAGAAATCACCGCGCGTGCGTACGTACGGAATACCGTCTCCACGCCGTGGTGTAATCTATTTTCCACCACCACCTTACATGGATGGGTATAATGGTGTAAAGAATAACTATAAATAGTTATTACAACATCATATTGATTCTGATATATTGTATTATCCACTCTAATTCAATTAAATATTTATATAAATGATATCATCGCTCGTGCGTACGTACGGACTACCGTCTCCACGACGCGATGAGATTCATTCTCCATGTTAACCATTTAAGAATGATTATAATGTATATATAAGAAATAATAATGAAATATATGACATTATAATGCTACTGGATTTATGTATATATATACATATGTATGTCATCTACTTACTTCCATTTCAAGACAATAAGGAAAGGAAAACAACGTTCATGCGTACGTACAGACTACCGTCTCCATGAACGGTGTTTTTCATTTTATTTATCTACCTATTTTATATATATATACTGAATATATATGATATATAAATCATATTTTATATTCTGGAAGTGATTAAATCATGATATAAGTAATAATGATGTCAAAAACAACAAGTCAAAACACTTACGATAAATGAAACGATTTTACCCAAAACGCTTCTTTAACATGGAATTTACAAAAGAACGGGTAATATAATGTCATAAGTGAACCATATATGATATCATAACAATGAATATGATTCTGTAATAAGTCAATAAAATGATTTAAATCATTATACAGGAGGTTCGGACACTTACAAAGCAAGTCGGACCTAAGGTAAGGGAAAATATCACAATCTCATTTTTATCCGAGATTGTTTATTCGTAAGTATTTACTGGGGTGTATTTTATCATCCACATCCATGTTTCATCAATATGTAATATTATTTCCATCCACCTACAATTGTTTAAATCCATTTTTACCCTTCGGTGAGTTTTTAGTAAAAGAAATGAAAGGAATCTTTTGTCGTTTTTCGTACGAGGTACTTTTTGACTTTTCCGACAAAAGTACGAAGAATGTTTTTTTTAACTTAAACGGCCCAAACGGATTTTTATGGTTTTATAAAGCCTTATTTTCATGAAGCTTCCTCCAAAAGATTTCATGACTATTTTCAATAAAATCTCTTTCTTTTAAAATAGCATGATGTTTTTTGAAAAGAAATTGATTTTGAAGAAGAAAGGATATTTTCCTCACGAATTCATTTCAAGTGTTTTATCAAAATTATTTTCCATATAAGCTAATAAAGGGTTCTATTTCTATCCATATTTTTACATTCATTTGACTATATTGTGATGGAATTATGTTTATGAATTCCTTTATCTTATATGAATTGTTTTATGATGTCATGTTTTTTAAGAATCTCATTTTTATTACATGGGTTACGCTGTGATGTATGGTTTATGATTATGTGGCACACATAAGAAAGGATTCATTATAAGATGGGTGGGACCTATATCTCCCTCCAATGCATTGGGTAAAGATTTTATATCTCATGAGATAGACAGGGCTGGAACGGTAGGTTATACCGGTTCAGTGAAACAGGACTGAAACGAGGGTTACTCGATTCAGAAAGGGACTTTGTCCACTAAGATAGTCTTGGCAATGAGTCTTGACTAACAAGAAATGATTTTACATGATTATGTGTGCATGCCACAAAGTTTCAAGTTTTATGTTATGATTATGGGGATCGCATTTTCACTTCTATGATTTATCCCATGTTATGATATTATGAGCTCTTTTGCAGGTTAAGATTTCCAAAAGCTATGTTCTTATGTATATGATGTGATTGATATTTCTTTTGTTTACCCTTACTGAGCATTTGAGCTCACACTTTTATGTTTTCATTTCCCCAGGATATAAAGAAAGGTTTTTAGTTAAAAAAAAGGGAAGATCTTTATGGGAGATATTGAAGATCTTTCACCACGATTAGAAGATTACGTTCCGAGTTTCCAAAGACACTAAACTATTACGATCCTTGTGTCTGTGTTTTTGTTATGTACTAAGTATTCCGAAAAAGTAATGTAATGTCCATGTACGATAAGCTTAGGGTCATTACAATAGTACTTTATAAATATGTTTAGAATCAATAATCAATAATATACTATCAATTGATGGAATCAAAGCCTCTTATTTGGAAAATAATACATCCCAAAAGAACTCCAAATGGACCAATAAGGGGTTACGGTGACATTACCTTGCTTATACGCCACAGAAAATGAAAAATATTAACTAATTCCTAGACTATATATTTAATTATCCACTACATGGCTAGTTAGGATCCCATTATAAAGGTTTCATATCAGACTATGGTGTTGTATTATCCTCGGTGGAGAATAATCATGATACCCTTTCAGATGAAATGGTATATATGGCACGTACAGATGTGATAGTTGTTTAACCTATCTATATGCACCTAAATGGTTTCATAGTGACACTGGGAAATACATACTAGGATTGTAAAGAATCCCATATAAAAAATGTTATATCCCCAATACATATATAAAATATATAAAACCAATATCCACAGAAGCTCAGAATATAAAATGTTATGGTCAACTTTCTACTGGTCCAAACCTCACTTTTTCTTGCTCATGAGAACTTCAAAAAAATTCTACACTACTCATGGAGCACCAACACCCCACATATCATGGTGAAACACCTCATGAATACATCATCTTGATCACCTACACCTTTTACTTAACCTCAATATTCATTTGAAATGTAAAATGTTTAAATACATAATATATCAAATTATAGAGTTCCTCCTCGAGAGGACTCGAATGATACATCTAATCTGTAAAATGGTCTTGGGAAAGATTGATATGTTTCTGGAATTCGATTCCCCATTTCCACAGTGATATAATCTCCTTGTATAGAGAAATAATCTCCCACTACTTCACCACAATCATGGTAAATTAATGGATCTATGATATCAACTCATTCATAATGTTAATCAAAAAATAATATTCCTCCTTCCGTACACCTAGTTACAATTTCCACCACTTACACCCAACACTACACAGCTAACTAAGAACTGAAGTGACCTAGTACTCCATAGGGGCCTAGATCAAAAAGAAGGTGTCCACAGGCTCCTAAAACCATCTCCCTAACTCTACATATAAAACACCAAACTTCTATATCCACAAATCCTAATAAAAAATGCATGATACATTCTCAGACATATATTATCCCCTCTTGTTGGATGGAATCTCCAGTGACTAATCGGTACGTCTTTCTAAACCTCAACTAAACACAAAAAACATCGATTAAAATGAGGTTCTATACCTATAAGTGAAATAATGTATTTATTTTTTTCAAGATTCATATAATTAATTTTAAATTACATAAACATTCCTCGAACAAAATAAAATAAAAATAGTTACATTAGTCATCAGGATAAAGTTAACTCTCATAGGTTTCTATGATAAAAATTTTTCACCTTACATGGTCATTAAATAATATTATTTTCCATTAACAAGATCATAAGGGGCCCTAAAATCCTATGACCATTCCAGTATCCCTTTCTTATAAAACATATAATAGTTGAATTTTATTATTTCTATAACAATCCTTGCAATCATCAATGAGCCAAACTATAATATCCATCGTATATCTCTACCATCAATTTTCTTAAAACTATATTATAACCTCACCCTCTAGGGATATAGAAATTAGTTGTGGAAGATATGGACCACTAAGTCCTATATCTAGTAGGCCCAAGGTCAGAAACTAGCATCAAGGATATAAACATATTATGGTATTAGAGGCATTACCCACTATTTGTAAATATGATTGAGATATTATAAGAATGAACAAAATGAAACATCATGATATAAATAAAAATAAAAACAAAACAATCCTATAATCCATTTATAATTAAAATTCATATATGTATAATTATAAAATGAAAATAATAAAAACATAAATCGAATGTAGCCAAAGAGGAATATTATTTGCTTTTATGCTATTAATATATATTATTTTACATATAGTCACCCTTGAAGCCTACTAACTATTTTATATACATATTAAGTGCATAAAATAATACTTAGTAGGGAAACCATTGTCTATTGTGCACATGTGAATGAAACATACTTTTCAACCCATGAAAAACTAACAAAACCAATATCAACAAAACATGTCAACTAACCAAATCGAATATCTCAAATTAATTATAACTAAATTATGAAAGGCAATAAAAGTAAAATTAAATTTACTATATTAGTAAACGGTATTCACACTATGTTTCCATTCATTTTCCACTCTCTCAATTGATTATAATGCATCCTAGTGTTCCCCTAATTACTGTATAATCTATACGAACACCCCATAACTCTGTCACATCACATAGCTCACATAAACATAAACCCATTGTGGGGGAAACATGTGTTATCCCTTCACAATCATAACCTGAGTTCTATGGTATCATGAAAATGAAGGATATCAACATTATATCCACCTTTACAGATTCATGACCAAAATATAATCAGAACAATAGTATATTTATACACCATCTCAATTGAAGACAACTTGTACACTACCCCCACAATACAGTGATATCCATTCTCACCCAAAAACACTTAGTATATAACGTAGTGCACTATAATGCCTCCATCCATCACATCCTATGCATATATACCCACATTGATTACATTAAAAAAATGAGTCGATTCCAACCATACATCCTCATCAATCAGATGTTGGGATGAACACCATTGTATAAATATAGTGGTGTTAGAACATAGTTCTTGATGTGGGTGGGATATATATATATAAATAGAAAACAAATACTACCCACAAGTCAATTAAAACATTTCATTGCATACCTTCCCAATTTAATCTAAATTTCCCATTAGATTAATTATTTGTCCACAAACACATTAACTGAAAAACACATTGTTAATTCATTCAATAATTGTTTATTTACCATTAAAAATAGTCTCATTCAATTTCAATCAATTTTACCCAATTCCATTACTACCTTGGATACTAACCGGACACTACATAACACAATCGAGAAAAGTAACACATCATCCTTCCCAAGATAACTATCCACATAACACCAACATCTGATATCCACCTCACATACCACCATTCTTCTCATCACCATCCACAACACTTCCACATAAACCAATCTCTTCATATCCCCAAAGCATGGGAAAAACCGTCATATTGTCACCCCATAACACAAACATACACACACATTACATCCCCCCCCCCCCCACAGAATGAAAAACCCACCATCGTAGTGATATGGAATATAAAATCCTCAAAACCCATCACATCACCACCCAAAAAATGGATATACAAATCATCACCTCACTACCCCATAACATGGCCTCATAAACAATCACAATTCCACTATACAGATTAACATCATATAATATAGTATCATCAACCTGCATGCAACAAACACACATCACCACCAAGAAATATTTGGACACATGACAACACATCACATAATATTTTATTTATCTTGATAGGTTGTTTTTATAAAATTTTAACATTGTTTTTGGGAAATTATCACACAAGACATAAATATTATGGACACAATTTTTATTCAATATATTTGTGGTTATTATCTTTCTATTATATAAATTTCATTCAAAACATTTAGTATAATAAATTTCTATGGAATACATAAAATCCATGAAAAATGTCTCTCAACTACCATTATTTTTACTAAGGAGTCAGGCCAATACGACCCACCAAATTACTAAAATATATAAATTTTAAGTGGTTGGAAATCCTTTCACATTTCCAATAAGTTTAATTTAATTAATTTGGTTATAGTTTAATAGGACACAAAAAAACATCCCCTATAGATAACAAATATTTAAACCCACTAGAAAATTAAAAAATAGTGAGAAATATGGGATATCATACCTGAAAATAGATTTTTGATCATGTTCCACCCCACATGGTGAAAGAAGAACTGGCTGGAAACCACAACATCATAAGGGAATCATGGTTCAATCCAAAGAACACCCAGGAATCATATAAAACATCCCAAACTAACCCCAAACCAATAACATCACCACCATAGCGGATCACTGATATTTTGAATGAAAGAAAACTACTGTAAATAGTGAGGAACTCACCATATATCACTATAAGGGATCCACTGGAAACCAAAGGTATAATGAGGAGAAGGAGGGATAAAAGATAATACCAAATATCATAGGTTTAACCAATAAATTAGAGAGTATATATGGGTATAACCAATTTTATTGAGAAACTAATAAAATGGATTAAAGAATAAAATTTTATCCTTCTAGCATCATGCGATAGGTTTATAATGATAATTACAAACGAATTCCCCCTTTTTCCATCATCAACTGAAAATTCATTAACCTAAAATTTTATTTAATACACATCAAGAATTCATTTTCTTCCATGAACTTTATTCAAATATTTCCTAGACCACAAAAAATATTTTTTGAAACTTGTCGTCAGCACAAGTAATGAATTTACAATGCATGATGTGAATTCAGTTCACATCATGAACCAATAATTTCTATACTTGTACAGATATAGTTCCATTGATCCCCCTATACATCCTATAAATTCTTTTAACATCCCAAATAAAAAATTAACCATCCATAAAGGTTGGTTTTCACACCATGGGTTTTTTCCCATGCAACATTAGGTTTATAGTCTCCATTAGGATCCACTAAAAACAAACCATGGTAATTATGAAGATGTTACTTTAATCAATGAATAACTACGTGTGTTTTACTATAGATTTTTTATAAAATAAAATGTTATATAGGATCATTGATATCCTAAATAGCTCTTTACTCAGCTAATATCTGAATATTTTCCAAGAAATCACCCACCGTAACCAAGTGATTGTTCCGGAGATTCATTAAATAGAGTAGATAAATCCTCATTCAATCCCACAATTACAGTGGTTTCAATAAATTCGTAATTAGGAAAAAAATAAGTTACTCAATAAAAATTTCCAAATAATATCTTAAACTTTTATCAATTTTTTTAAATTACTATTGGTAGTTGTGTTGTTCGTATATAAAATTTACCCAAATTTGAAACTGTTTGAATTTTCATGATGGGGAATTAGAGAAATGTATTATCATGTTGGTAAAAAATTATCTTCTTAATAATCTCACCCAAATTCAATGACCAATTTTCATGTATATTTTTTCCATGGATTATATTTTTCACAAATAGGATCAAATTGAGTTTTTCATGAGAGATAAGTAATGATTTTGAATTTACAAACCAAAATTATTACTCTTAAAAGTAATTCTCAATTTCATTAATATCATCACATACCCATGTTTTGAATTCTACATGGAAATTAGTTTTTAAAAAATGACCAAAAAAGAAATATCAACCCATATCAAACGAGTCTCGAAAAATAAACAATCACAAATGGAATTTCTCATCATTTTTTATGTAATTGATTTTTCATCATTAATGAAATTACGTCGAAACTTTGTAATTTTATATAATTGAATAGAAAAAATTATTTTATCATTAATATTATTAACTTCTACTAGTTTTTCTTGAGATTGTTAATTAATTGAATCTCAAGAAATTTTGGTTATTAATTCACAATACATAGAAAAATTATATAACCAAAAAATCAATTTATACAAAGAGAATTATACTAATACACATTATAAAACAATCATTATATTAAATCCACTGATAAATAGAGGTAAATAATAATTATAATTAATCTGTAATCAACAATTTCATTAATTTGTATAAATATTTTGAAAATTTATTTTTTTATGATTACAAGTAAAAATAAATTTTTTATATTTTTTTGTAATAAAAATTTGTGTTTTATTTTGATTTTAATTATTTTCACATGTTTCTTAAATGAAAATAATGCTAAATATAGAATAAAATACTATATAACATGTGAAAATTAAATTATTTATTATACCTAAAATCTATACTTATTTATATAAGTAGGGATGAAACCCATGTATAGGCAAAGATATAATTTAAAAAATTAAAAAAAGGATCAAATGGAAAATTGTATATAAAATTGAAATGAACTGAGAAGTTGTGGGAGATAATGAAAAAGTAATTTTGAAATATCTAACAGGGAAATGATGGTGAAAACTAAAATGAAAAAAATTGATAATTGTCATTTTTTAATATCATATTAAACATAAAAGTACTAATGTAATTGGAAAAATATGTTTTATGGTTTTAAATACTGTTAAAGGAATGGCATTTCCCATTGAACACACATATGAAGTAATATTCATATCTATCTATGAAGAGAAAAGATTATAGTCCATGGATAAGAAAGAACTCCATCCTTTTCCAATTGACATACTTCAATTTGTGTTTCCAATGAAACGATTTACTACTCTTAACCCATCGATACTACATGTATGGAAAAAATGTCACTCATGATGAAGAGGAAATTGAACACACTAGAATAAATGACAGACACTGAAAACAATGTTAAACATCACCCTAATTTTTGTATAATGTTAATTTTCATATGGATATCAACATCAAAATTTAGTTTAACTCTAATTTAATATGTCAATAATTCATTTTAATAGGAATATATGAAGGAGTATAAAAATTCAATGATGAACATATACTTCACGATTCAAATGTATTCAAGGTAAGATAATAGAAATTTCAATTCATTTTAATCTATTTTCTTGAAAAATACTATGTTCCCTTGTTAAAAAATATAGGGAAAATAATTAAGTTGTTACTAAATATATAATCATGAATACATGAAGAGATAAAAAATAATAGATTTTTTTATATTGATGATTTCTTCTTCTTCTACCTCATGATCCTTTGACATATATTTCGAGACTTGTCTCATCTAATCAAAATTATATCTCCTAAAAAATTATTTATAGTCTCCAATCCCAATTACATAATAAATTATTTTATCATAACGTTGGAAATAATTTATTTATTTTGGGAAATTCTATATCATGTGGAATATATCACATCCCCTTACTTTCTAGTTATGTCACTTGGTCTTCCAGAATAAATATTTTGTATGATAAGAAAGTGATAATAACGGCCCTCTTCAAACAGAAAATTCTAATGAAATTGTATCCAACTCATCAATAAAAACTAAAACATATCTAAATATTGATATCCTACCATAATGATGAAACTACAATTTAGCTAACAAATATCAATAAAAAATCCCAACAATCATCCCATTCACAAGAAATCTAAATACCAATTTCTTATATCTCTCCATAAATTCGTCTCCTTGGTAGTAATGAATCTCATCAAGAAAAAACACGTCACATTACAATAAATTCAAAAGAAAACAAATACTATAATTTTTGAATGAACATATTTTTATTTCTCCCATCAATGGGTAATTGAAACATAAATGTATTTTCATATCAAACCAATCCTGAAAATCATATAACAAGTGCATTATGAGATCCCCTCCATCATTAAAACCTAAAAATAATCAGAAAAATAGTGAATATAAGAACCAAATTAAATTCATTTAAGAATTCATAATCATTAAAAAATGGGATATTATGGATCTTATACTTTGACATGTTGTATGTCTCTAAATTATAACAATATATATCAACTTCATCTGGGATTATATTGGTGGAACCGGTCAACCAACATTCCTAAAAGCTGTATTGGTCTCATTTTAAATTGCAATGGTTTTCAGCTTTGATAATCAAATTTGAAATTTTTTATAAACTAGACATGAAAATATAATAAGTAAAATGGTTTTTCTTCTAAATATAGTTCCTTATTCTTTTAGATCAATCTCCTTTAATGCTTCAGTTGTGAGTATTCTCATCACCCCTTCCATTCTTCCTCCCAAAATCTAATTATCACTCTCCCATATGAGTTATGAAATTAATTTATTCCTCTAATTGAATGTTATAAATTATTTATTTCATTTTTATTTATTTTCTTATAAATAATAATATCACATAAATCCTTGATTCCATGAATTATCTCTAGGATGGCGTTAATATTTTTATTTTTTAAACATGAATGTTATAGAAAAATCCCTCTTCAATCAAAAAATCCACCAACATGTGAATCTAAATATTTAGAAAGAAACCATACATATATGAAACTCATCATCCCACCACAATAAAAAAACTCAACCTAATCTTAAAATAATTCAATTCCCCATCATCATATGAAAAAATTCTTCTAAAAACAAGTGGCTTTAGTCTCATCCTCAATTAATCAACATTTTTGTAGAAAAGCTTTGGATACTAAAAATACATCACCTTATATGAAATACTCAATTCTAGAATAATCCTTACTCAGTAATAATCATATTATGATTTGGGGATTTACTGTTTAACATGAATTTATAAATTGAATGATATTGACTAAAAAATCAAAATAATAGATGTAACGAATAATGAGTTCCCCTATTTCATATTTATAACATGGAAATTAAATGAAAACCAAAAAAATATCTTATAAATCAATTTTTTAATTCATCACTAATCATCAAAAAATGTTATCTTTGTGATAGACCACTTCAATTGGATGAAATAAATGATATTTTATGAATTTCAATCAACTTAATCAATTTATTCATTAATGGACTCCCATCCTTCATTGGAAAAAGATGGACCTAGCTCCATTAAAATATTAATTGGTCACATCCTTGAAAATAAAATCCATCCATAACCATATTATAGGAATCAAATTGTCATATCCAAATATGGTTTCATATTGATTCTGCCTAATTATTTTAATTATCCCAGTTTCATCATCAAAATATCTCATTTAGATTATTAATGTGTCAACCAGAAATGACTTATATTATAATAACCATACTCTTTATTACCAATATAAACATGATTTATTACATAGAAAAGAAGATGAGACAACTCTGAGGATTGATAAGTCTAATGTCATGGAAAATTTGGAACATTACATAACAAATTATAACATAAAACACAACATCTTTTTTGAAAACTTATTTTACATGACCACAATTTTCCTTCATACTTAGCATTGCATGGGTTATCCTGAGGAAATGAAAAAGAAAATGGTGATCTATAGAGCCATGTAAGGGAGTTAAGAAGGGATAAAATGAAAAATATAGTACATGTTAGGCAATAGGAATTTTAATGGAGCACAAGATAAACATAAACATAATGGAATGATATAGAATTATTATCATAACATGGAAATGTTGCAACAACATTTAACATGATATTAGCATGATCCAAGGATCATTTCCCATGAAGCATGAGTAAACTCTCATTGCACTTGAACTAGCAATAATAAACCCTCATTAACTTTTAATTATCATGAGTAAAACCTCATTGCACTTGTCATATAATGATACTAATCTTTATGCAATGCCTTACAGCGCTATCTGGGAACACCCTTCTTATTAATTTCATTTCATGCATAAGTGTGCCACATAGATCATATAACATGGATTAATTAAAAATCATCATTTATTTCATGAAAAAGGAATGTGGAATTCATATATGAAACTCTATAATAAATAATTAAATTTTAATAATTATTAATACCCTTCATAGAGAAATGGGCATGGTATTCACTACACAATGACTTTGGCTTAGAAAACGTTGTGCAATTTCGGCACCATAACAACATGACATAATAATTAATAAAAATGGTTGATGAGAGATAAAGGGTTATCTCATCATATGTACTTTACGTGGACCATATGGGGTTATATAGATACATGTACCAACATATGTAATGTAAATAAGATTCATAATATAAAATAATTGCATGAATTTAAATGAGGGGCGAGAATTCCCTTATGGAATTTTAGAATTGTAACAGATGTACATGGGAGAAATTAATGAGATATAAAGGGGTATATCATCATTAAAACACAAGGAGGGATGTATAGGGGGTTCTAAATCATACACCAACATTTTTAATTGAATAGACAATGGAATATCAACATAAAGATACTTGGTAAAAATGAGAGAGAATTAAATCCCTCACTTATAAGTGTGATCTAAAGGCTTGGGAGAGGATTGAGAGAGGCTTCATGGGAGTTTTTTGCACCTTGGGAGGATTATAGAGAAATTAGTTCATGGTTTGGGAGAACAATAAATGGGTAGAATGAAGAGGAATGGGAGATTTAGTGGTTCAATATGGGAAAGGAGAGAGAATTATTTTTTATTTAGGTTTTGGACACCAAACGTTAAACTAATCAAAACCACAAACCATCCAAAGATTTTTTCAAATGTACTTTTCCAAAGGGTATTGAGAAACATTATTTTATAAGGAGAATTTACGAAATTCTTAAAATATTATGCTTTCTTATGTGATGGTGAGTCACACTATCAAAGAAAATCATTTTAAAAGTTAAAATGTTTTACAAGTCTTGGTGGGTCCACTATGCACCGTAAAATCAAAAAAATATAAAATCACATTACGGTAAAGGTAAAACATATGTTTTCAAAACAACATTTTTATAGTATTTTATTACATCACAGTTGGGTCCTTATGATGTCAGAAAAAAAATTTATATTTAAAGGGTTGTAACACACAAAGCTTTTACGGTATGCTTCACCTTGAATAATGCAATAGTGTGTTTTGCACGCAACATCGAGTTCTAACACAACACAACCAATCAAACTAGCCGTTATGAATAGTAATCACCACTTTTTTTAAATTTATAAATTTTATTTCTCAAAATGGACTTCATTTTTTTATTCGGAATATCGAAATTATCCTAGGGTGGATTTTTGGTATTTTTTTTAAAAACATCATTTTTTTTGATAAATAGTGAAACCACTAAATGGTAGTTAAAAAACTGAATTTTTCATAAAACATAATTTTACCACTTCTATGAGTGGAATTAAAAAATCTGAGAGAAACAGTTAATATAAAGGAGTAAAATGTGGTTAATTGATATGAAAATAATTTTTGGTGAATAGCAACTTTTTACTTTTATTTACCACGGTTAAAAGTAAATAGGGTAATTAAGGGTAAAAATGAAATTAATATTACACTAACACATGTCCTAATTCTATTGGGCAAATGTATCTCGACCAAAAAGAACCTTAGGAATAAAAAAGTATCGTTTAGGTCCATTTGGATTAGATTAGGACATTTATTATTATTCAATTCAAAGATGAATTAAAAGTGTTAAAATCAAAGTTTATTTTTGAAATCATTTTTAATATAAGGATATACATAAGATAAATTCGATTGTAAATATTAATTAGAAAGAGAAAAATATTTCCTACATAATGGTATTTTATTTATAATTTTTAGACATTAAATAATTTAATTTATTTATGACCCAATGATGATGCAGTAATTACCATAATAGTAAAAAATTAAAATAATTTATATTAAAAATACAAAAATAAATATAATTTGAAACTTTTTATGAAATAAACTATTTTTATAGGTTAATATTATATGTTAGTAAGGATTTAATTAACTTTTTTATAAGTAATCATTCTGTTATGATTTTCACAAAAATCAATTTCCCAAATAGTGTCAAAATTGACACAAAAGAGTTTTAAAACAAATATTTTATTATTAATTGATATTCAATTCCAAAAAATCTAAGGCTCCTCTAATAGGCTTATATCATGATAGGAGTATCATTAATGGACCACTTGGGGGGTCTCTTGGAGGTATATAGTATGTGTATTAACTATATAATATAAAAATACAATGTAACATGGTAAGTGTCAAACTAAATAACTAAGAGTTAAAACTGAAAGATAAGGTTAATATAATGACCCAAACCTGTCTAAATTGTATTATTTGAGTGGTTTTAGACCCATACCCACCTTAAACTTTATATAATACACTTTGGAGCCATTAGAAACCAAATATGAATTTATTATAAAATGATATTTCTAGCTTTTTCAAAGGTTCCCCTCACCCCTCTTATAAAAGGGCACTCAACCTTCTCATTAATTCACACCGTAAAAGCCATTTTTCACGGCCAAACCCTAACCAAATACTCTCTAAACATCCCTCACTTCATTCTAGAGGCATTGTTTTAGCCAGAAAGCCAACTTATGGATCCCTTTTGATCAAATCAAAAGGAAGAACCCGAAGAAGAGTTAATGATTTCACCACCCTTTTCCAAGTTCCTTTCTTCTTCCACTTCTTCTTTCTTTGTTATTACCATTATAAAATAATAACTCCAGTATCTTATATATAGTGTGATGTTATTATGAATTTGGTACAACCATATTCAGTATTTTATCCATCCTTTGAAGAACATGTCACCATAGGTGCGTACGTGTGACTTACCGTCTCCACGTCGTGGTGTAATTGTTATTCAATAAATTATTATTTGGATGGGTATAATAATGACTTGTAATTCATGTAAATAATACATATAACATGATAATGATTCTGTATATATGATATACCATCCAATTATATATTATTTTAATTTAAAAATAATGATATTGTCGCTTGTGTGTACGTACGGACTACCGTCTCCACGAACGCGATGAGATTCATTCGCCATTGTATCCATTCAAGTATAATCCTCATCTGAAGATTAATAATAATGTTTAGGGACTTAATATCATTCTGGATATGAATAATATACAACCTATCCATGAAAATCACGACTTATGTAACAAAACATATAAAATAAAACGAGTAAATGAACACCCAAAACAACAAAAATACTAAGATATTATTAACAAATCAATATTAAAAGATCATATATGAAATCATATTAATATATATTATTCTTTTATAATGTAATAAAAATTATTTCACCCTTATATATGAGGTTAACCTACCCTCATCCATGGAAAAGTACAAGGTAAGGGTTTATTTCACAATCTCTTCATTATCCAAGGTTGTTTATACGTAATTATATACTGGGATCTCTTTATCATCCACATCCATGTTTATTAAAAATGTATTACAAAACATTTTTACTATTTAAAATAATATGGTTTAATGTCATTTATACCCTTGTTTGACTTTTTTTAAGAGGTTAATAAAGTAATCTTTCCGACGTTTTCCAAACATGGTTATTTTTAACCTTTTCGAGAGAATTAAGGTAAGAATGTTTTTTTAACATATACGGAGGGTGTGGCTATTATCCACCGTTATGAAATCATTTAAGCTTACCTTACAATATTATAAGAATACTTTCAATGAAATTTTTTTATTTTATAAATATATGACTCTTAAATGATTTCAATATAGAAAGAGATATTTCTCTAAAAAGAGTTTTGATTTCATCTATGTTAACATCCTTCGATGGATTTTACGCTTATTTGAAGTTGATTTATTATGATACAAAATTTCTATATTGTATTGAAGGTTTTGTGATATGTTTGACTATGGATGTGTTATTTTTGAACCATTCATGGTTTTTGGATGAAGTATTTACATTTCGTATGCAAGTTTTAATATGAATGTTTATGTTATGTTTAAACCTTTTCATATGGGAATGCATTGGACTTAATATGTGACGGGTGGAGCCCGATATAGCTCCTCAATGAATCTTTAGGTCTCATGAGACAAACAAGTGTCTTGGCACAAGTCCTTGGAAAAATTTTATTTTTAGTCTTGGTACGAGGCCTTGGGTATGTGGTTATGATAGTCTGGCATTATCAATTCCATCATTATGAAAGTGGTTATTGATATTTCATGTGATTATTCGATTAATAAAATAACCATGTGAATAACTAAATGGCATTATATCATTTTATTTTTTCTATACTATGTTGAAATTAACGTTTAAAAGGCTTCTGTTTTAGTTATACATTGCCTTAAATGTTTGTTCTTATTTATAAATGTTTCCGCTATATTGTTATCCTTACTGGGCATTTGAGCTCACCCCTTTTCTATGTTTTATTCTTCCTAGGATGTGAAGAAGTAAATTATGAATGACCTGCATGGATAGTATGAGGGGATAAGGGTGTAGACCATGGAGACTATGTTGTTGTAGTTTTAATTTTTATGATGTAATGTAAAACTTTATGAATATACTTAGTGTTTCCAAGGCTACTAAACTAATCGTTCTTTCGAGATTTGATCTTTATTGTGATCATGCCAATGTTATGTAATATTACACCAACTCTGGGTAACTGGGGTCGGGGCATTATAGTTGGTATCAGAGGATGTTTAGTACAAACCTTGGAAGCTAGATTTAGATAAACTCTGATTGGAGAATATATATTTAAGATGGAATTTGAGGATTAGTATAGAAGAACTTCCTATAATTTTGGTATTTGAGAGATTTTTTGAGTTTTCCGAGCAATACATCCCTGTCTGGATACGAGCTGGTTGAGGTGGCTCTAGAACAGATGTACCTAGGGGTAAAACCCAAAAACACCGCTTTGAGCTAGACTCCAACGGGAACTAGTGCATGACAACGGGCCTTGCAGCACTGTTGGTTACGACACTCCCAAGGGATATGCTTAGGATAACTCTCATATTCTTTACAAATAATTATGAAGGGATTATGAGTATTTACTTCCTCAAAGAATTTTTTTTATGATTATGGATTATATCCATAAATAGTTCAAATTATGTTATGTGTTTTATATGTATGGAATTATGTATTTTGATTCATAAACTGATCTAGTTTATGCCATTGTTTAGAAATGGCGCCTAGTGGAAGAAATGGAAACTGTATCAATGCACGCACTCCGTCTAGGGATTTCCCTCCTGCTCAAGATAATTATAGTGGAGCTGGTGATGAAACTGGGGCCGATCAGCTAATCACCATTCTGGGACAACTCACTCTGGTTATGAATAATAACCTTACCCGTATGGAGAACCCTGATCCGCAGCGTGTAAGATAGATGTTAGATCGCTTTATGAGGAAACAACCACCAACGTTTAATGGGAGTAAAAATTCCTTAGTAGCTGAGAAATGGATAAATTCCCTAGAGAAAATATTTCAGGCTTTGGGGAGTAGTGAAAGGGAAAAAGTTATCATGGCAGTTTACCACCTCACTAGAGATGCTGATCAATGGTGGTCATTGATTCAAAACTTGAAGGAAGATGATGAAGTATCAAATATGGAATGTAGGGAGTTCAAAGATATATTTTTAGAAAAATACTTTCCTCATCACCATCGAGAAGATATGAAATGATAATTTCTGAGTCTGAGACAAAAGGAGGATGAGATTGTCGCAAAGTATGAGGCTAACATTACAAGGTTAGCGAGGTATGATGGAGAATATATACGTAACCCAAGAAATAATTTTGATCGTTTAATTGATGGGTTAAAACCATTTTCCGTCAAGCATTAGTCTCACAATCCTTCTTGACATATGAAGACATTGTCTCATGTGCTATCAAGACAGAGAATGAATTCTCAAAATCTTATGACTTTAAAGCAAAGCAAGAGAAGGACAGATCTGCTGATCAATCTGGGAATGGAAATAAAGGGAATAAGGGGAATTTTGAATATCCATCCTGTAGTAAATGTGGGAAGAAACACCCCGATACTTTCTTAAAAGGAACGAGATTCTATTACAAGTGTGGTGAAAAAGGCCACCAAGCCCATGATTGCAAGGGGATGAAGGAAGCTTCTGATGTCCAATTTTAAAATTGTATGGAGATGGGATATTATGCAAATGAATGTCCTAAGCATCAGGGGAACTTACCTTAGAAAAAGCCAAGGGATCATGTCCAAGATTATGTTATCACTACTGCTGAGGTAGAAGCTCCGAAAGACGTGGTGGCAGGTAATTTAATGGTTTCCTCAAGTTTAGCAAGTGCATTATTTGATTTTGGATCATCGCATTGTTTCATATCTTCCTAGTTTCCTATGAAAATTAGATATTTCAAATTTGATTTAACAAGGGAGTTGTCAGTTAAAACTCTTAAGGGAAGTATCATTGCAAAAATGTTTTGTGAATCAGTCCCCATTAGAGCACATAAATGTTCTTTATCTGCTGATCTCATCATCATAACTATGATTGAGTTTGATATAATCCTCGGTATGGATTGGATTTTGGATCATGATGCGAAGA
This sequence comes from Viscum album, assembly GCA_963277665.1. Lineage (NCBI taxonomy): Eukaryota > Viridiplantae > Streptophyta > Magnoliopsida > Santalales > Viscaceae > Viscum > Viscum album. Next base: position 603,799,811 of record OY728128.1, read on the forward strand.
TTTACTGTAAAAAGAAGGAGGTTACAATTTTTGATGATGATGATAAAGAACACCTTATCTTTAGAGCAGAATCGTCACCACATAATTCTTATCTAGATCCACCCCCAGTAGCTCAACTAAATTTAATTATTGGGGAGGAAGAGGATGATATGACTGTGGGTGAGGAATGAAATGTTCAAATAGAGGATGTACCTATTGTGAATGAAAATTTAAATGTTTTTCTGGAAGATTTACCTGGACATCTTCCAGAATGAGAAGTTGAGTTTTCCATTAATTTAATTCCAGGACCAAGGCCTATATCGAAGACCCCTTATAGAATGGACACTGTATAATTAGTTTAACTAAAGAAAAAACTACAGGAATTGAGTAATAAGGGATTTATTCTCCCTAGTGTTTCTCTATGGGGATCCCCTATTCTTTTTTTAAAAAAGCAAGATGGATCAATGAGGTTATGTATCGATTATATTGACATCAATGCTATAACATTAAAGAACAAGTATCCCCTACCTCACATTGATGATCTATTTGACCAACTGCATGGAGCTCAATACTTTTCAAAGATTTACCTTCGATTTGGATACCATCAGTTGTGTGTGAAGAAGGAAGACATTCATAAGACATCCTTTCGAACCAGGTACGTGCATTACGAGTTTACAGTAATACCTTTTTGGATTGACTAATGCACCCTCTGTATTCATGGATCTAATTAATAGAGATTTCAAGAAATATCTTTATGACTTTGTAGGGGTATTTATTGATGATATCTTGGTATACTCTAAAAGTTACAGAGATCATGAAAATAACTTACGCAGTATATTGAAGACTCTGAGAAGGCATGAATTATATGGGAAGTTTAGCATGTGTGAATTCTGGCTTCATGAGATTTCATTTCATGGCTATATTGTCTCTAAAGATGGAATCTTTTTTGATCCTTCTATGACCAAGGCAATCCAAGAATGGCCAGCACCTACGACTATAACTGAGGTATGTAGTTTTATTGGTTTGGCTGGTTATTATCGACATTTCGTCCAGAATTTTTCCTGATTGGCTAACCCATTAACGAAGCTCACACATAAAGGGGTTAAATTTGTTTGGATAAAAGAGTGTGAAGAATGTTTCGAAGAACTGAAGAGAAGATTAGTCAATGATCCTATATTGACTCAACCATCGGGGAATGATGGGTTCGTTATTGATAGTGATGCATCGAAGAATGGACTTGGTTGTGTCCTTATACAGAACGATAGGGTTATTGCCTATTCATCACGACAGTTGAAAATTCATTAACAAAACTATCCTACTCATGATCTCGTGTTGGCAGCGGTGATTTTTTCTTTGAAGATATGGAGGCACTGCCTCTATGGTGAAAAATGTGAGATTTATACTGATCATAAGAGTTTGAAGTATATTTTCTCACAAAAAGAACTCAACATGAGGCAAAGAAGATGGCTTAAATTACTCAAGGATTATGATTGCATGATACACTACCACCAAAGTAAAGAAAACAAGGTGGCAGATGCTTTGAGCAGAAAAGACCATGGAGTTTTTAACAATATGGGAATTGAAAGGGCTCCAATTTTCATGGATCTAGTGAAGATGGACATGGGAGTAACCAGGGAAGTTGAAACATCAATTATTTTTTAAATGGTTTCCAAACCATATTTACTAGAAAGGATTAAGAGTTCTCAGACCGATGATGAATAATTTCAAAAAAAGATTAAAGCTATGAATGCTGGGAGATTGATAGACATTGTGAGTGAAGAAGGAATTTTGAAATTCGAGAAGAGGCTTTGTGTTCCCGATATACCTGATCTAAAAAGGGAATTTCTGGATGATTCTCATTGTTCCAATTTCTCTATACACCCTGGGAGAACCAAAATGTCTAGAAATTTGAAGGAACATTTTTTGTGGGACAACATGAAGAGGGAGATTGCTGATTTTGTGACAAGATGTATGGTTTGTCAATAAGTGAAATATTGAAGGCAAAATCCTGGAGGATTCGTGCAACATCATCCCATACCAGAGTGGAAATAGGACAATATTACAATGGAATATGTCATGGGGCTACCAAAGACTCCTAGAAGGAATGATACAATATGGTTCATTGTTGATAGCTTTACCAAGGCAGCAAATTTTCTTTCTATAAGAGAACATTTACCACTGGAACGTCTAGCAAGACTATATATTAATGAAGTTGTGAGAATTCATGGAGTACCCATATCAATTGTTTCTGATCGTGATCCCCGTTTTACTTCGAGATTCTAGAAAATTCTTCAGAAAGCCTTGGATACTGAACATTATTTGAGCACTGCCTACCACCCTCAAACAGATGGAAAATCAGAACAAACTATTCAAACCTTAGAAGACATGTTGAGATCCTACTCACTTGACTTTTAGGGTATGTGGGGTCAATATTTACCTCTGGTAGAAATTTTCCTATAACAATAGCTTTCATTCGAGTATTCAGATGGCACCATATAAAGAATTATACAGAATGACATTACACACACCAACCTGTTGGGATGACGTTGGTGAAAGAAAACATATAGGCCCAGATCTGGTGGAGGAAATGATGGAAAAGGTGAAGGTAATCGAAAAACCATATCCAAGCAGCCCAAAGTAGGTAGAAGAGTTATACCGATAATCAAAGGAAGGTTTTGGAATTTCAAGTCGGTGATCATGTTTTCCTAAAGGTATCTCCATGAAAGGGATTCATATATTTTGGTAAGAAAGGTAAATTGAGTCCCAGGTACATCGGACCTTTCCAAATTATAGAATGAATTGGGGATGTAGCTTACCGATTGGCAATGCCGCCAAGTCTCTCCAAAATCCACGATGTGTTCCACGTATCTCTGTTGAGGAAATACATGCCTGACCCAACACATGTACTCACCTATGAGGAATTAGAACTGGAACTCGATCTGTCTTATTGCGAAGATCCCTCCAATATTCTTGATACGAGAGAACAAGTACTAAGAAACCGGACGACTCGTCTGGTGAAAGTCTTGTGGAGAAACCATAACATGGAAGAGGCAACGTGGGAACCCAATGAACTTATGATGAAAAACCACCCCAGTCTTTTCATGTGGTAGTATTCTAGATGTTTGGAAGACAAAATTATTTGGAGGGGGGAATGTAACACCCCAAGATTCTACGTTACGCTTCTCCTTGAATAATGCAATAGTGTGTGTTGTACGCAACATCGAGTTCCAACACACGACAACCAATCAAACTAGCTGTTATGAATAGTAATACCAACTTTTTGAAATTTATAAATTGTATTTTTCAAAATGGACTTCATTTTTGGATTTGGAATATCAAAATTAGCCTAGGGTGAATTTTTGGTATTTTTCTGAAAAACTACATTTTTTATGAATAGTGAAACCACTGACTGGTAGTTAAAAAACTGAATTTTTCAAAAAACTTAATTTTACCATTTCTGTGAGTGGAATTTCAAAAATACGAGAGACATGGTTAATATCAAGGAGAAAAATTTGGTTCAATGAGATAAAAATATTATTTGGTGAATAGTAAATTTTTACTTTTTTACCACGGTTAAAAGTATATAGGGTAATTAAGGGTAAAAATGATATTAATATTACCCTATCATATGTCATAATTCTATTGGACAAGTTTATCTCGACCAAAAACAATCTTAGGAATAAAATATCATCATTTAGGTCCACATGGATTAGATTTTGACATTTATTATTATTTAATTCAAAGAAGAATTAAAAGAGTTAAAATCAAAGTTTATTTACTAAATCATTTTTAATATTGTGTTATACATAAGATAAATTCGATTGTAAAATATTAATTAGAAAGATTACAATATTTCCTACATAATGGTATTTTATTTATAATTTATAGACATTAAATAATTTAATTTATCTAGGACCCAATGATGATGCAGTAATAACCATAATAGTGAAAAATTAAAATAATTGATATTATAAATACCCAAATAAATATAATTTGAGACTTTTTATGAATTAAACTAATTTTATAGGTTCATATGACATGTTAGGAATGATTTAATTAACTCCGTTTGAAGTAATCATTCTGTTATTATTTTTTCAAAAATCAATTTTCCAAATAGTGTCAAAATTGACATAAAAGAGTTTTCAAAAAAATATTATATTATTAATTGATATTCAATTAATAAAAATATAAGGTTCGGCCAAAATACTTATATCAGGATAGATGCATCATTAATGGACCACATGGGGGTCTCTTGGAGGTATATAGTAAGATTATTAACTATATAATATAAAAATACAAAGTGACATGGTAAGTGTCAAACTAATTAACTAAGAGTTAAGACTAAACAATGAGGTTAATATAATGACCCAAACCTGTCTAAATTCTATTGATTGAGTGGTTTTCAACCCATAACCACCCTAATATTTAAATAATCCACTTTGTATCCATTTTAAACCAAATATTAATTTATTATAAAATAATATTTCTAGCTTTTCCAAAGGTGCCCCTCACCCCTCTTATAAAAGGAAACTCCCCCTTCTCATTAATTCACAACATCAAAGAAATTTAGATCTGAAAAAGTCTGCCCAGATAATCTCTCAACTTCCCTCACTATATCCTAGAGGCCTTACTTTATTCATAAAACCATCCTATGGAGCCCTTTTGATCAAATCAAAAGGAAGAACCCGAAGAAGAGGTAATGATTTCACCACCCTTTTTCGAGTTCCTTTCTTCTACCAATTATTCATTCTTTGTTCTTTCCATTCTAAAATAATAAATCCAGTATCTTATATATACTGTGATGTTATTATAAATATGGTACAACCATATTCATTATTCTATCCATCCTTTGAATAATATGCCACCATACATGCGTACGTACGGCTTACAGTCTCCACGTCGTGGTGTAATTGTTATTCAATGAATTATTATTTGGATGGGTATAATAATGATGTGTAATTCATGTAAATAATAAATATAACATGATAATGATTCTGTATATATGATATACCATCCAATTATATATTATTTTAATATCAAAAGAATGATATTTTCGCTCGTGCATACGTACAGACTACCGTCTCCACGAACGCGATGAGATTCATTCTCCATCATATCCATTCAAGTCTAATTCTCATTTAAAGATTAATAATAATGCTTACGGACTTAATATCATTCTGTATATGAATAAGATATAACGTATACATGAAAAACACGACTTATGTAACAAAACATATAAAATAAAACGAGTAAGTTAACACCCGAAACAACGATAATACCAAGATATTATTAACAAATCAATGTTAAAAGATCATATATGATATCATATTAATGTATATGATTATTTTATAATTTAATAACAATTATTTCACCATTATACAGGAGGTTAAACTACCCTAAACCAAGGAAAAGTAGAAGTTAAGGGATTATTTCACAATCTCTTTATTATCCGAGGTTTTTTATACGAATAATCTATTGGGATCTCTTTATCATCCACATCCATGTTTTTTAAAAACATATTTCAAAACATTTTTACTATTTACAAGAATATGGGTTGAAGTCATTGATACCCTTTTTTGACTTTTTATAAGAGTTTTATAAAGGAATCTTTCCATCGTTTTCCAAACAAGGTGCTTTTTAACCTTTTCGACAGAATTAATGTAAGAATGTTTTTTAAAATTATGCTGTAGGTGCAGATATTTTCCACCATTATAAAATCATCGAAGCTTCCCTTACAATATTATAAGAAAATTTTTAATGAAAATGTTTTATTTTATAAATATATGACTCTTAAATGTTTTCAAAATAGAAAGAGATACTTCTCTAAAAAGAGTTTTGATTTCATCTATATCAACATCCTTTGATGGATTTTATGCTTATTTGAAGTGGATTTATTATGATTAAAAACTACTATATTGTATTGAAGGTTTTGTGATGTGTTTGACTATGGATGTGTTATTTTTGTACCATTCATGGTTTATGGATGAAGTATTTAAATTTCGTATGCTAGTTTTAATACGAATGTTTATTTTATGTTTAAACCTTTTCATATGGGAATGCATTGGACTTAATATGTTACCTTTTCTTTGTAGTAAAACTCTCCCACTTGGGCTACCATCATATCTGATACTTGATTGGTATATTGAATCCTTCCTTTAAATTAATGGATGAAGGAGTCATTCTCCTCAATATACACAATTATTTTTTTTTCGTGGAATGAAATATATTTTGGTGTGGTGATTATCGCATATCTATAATGATCAATATCATCTACATGAATTATCTCTCATATATCATTAGTAGATGCATTCCTTCTACAAGAATCATACTCATTCCATGCTTCAAGAAATGAATCCATGTAAGGGATCAATAATTTATATGAGGGAAACCATGTAGGTGAGGGGGGTTCAAGTCACCACATGTCGGTTCATGGAATCTCTGGTGTCACTCCCCTCGTATTGGGGAGCTTACATGGTCCTAATCACAAGGAATATTTCTTGTCATCCGAATCATGTGGAGAAATAAAATAATCGCCATCAGTATCATTTCAACCATTGTAACCATATTCACTCTATCTTTTTATGGTCCTATAAATCCAATTACTGAATAAAGAAATTTTAATTGAAATTTAAGTGAATTCACGGATTCTTTGAGCTCCTATATGTAAGACTCCACCAATTTAGGATTATCCATATTGGAATTTATTTCATGTGTAGATATGTTATAATACCCTATAATAATGATCTTCTTAACCTAATGAATGATCCAGAACATTTCAATGGGAATATAATTCATTTTTTAACTCTTCTAGAAGATGCGATATATATCTTCTACAGTGATGAAAAATTTGGAAGATGACATGGTATATTTTTATATGTTTGTGTAAATAGTATTTTTAGGGGATAGACCCTATATCCTCAAATATATACTTTGAATCTATAAAATGAGAAACTTTATTAGTGAAACCACCTACCCTAGATTAACAATATAAATTTTCTCTTCAATATCATCCTCAGTCTCATACACTAGTTGACCTAAAATAAAAAGTACTAGTTTCACTAGATTTCCATGTGGGTATGATCATATCCATGATTCGATATATGTTCAAGAAAACTAAGTATAAATAATCAAAGGTAAAATATCATCCATACTACACATGTCTTCTTGTGTGAAAATCTAGAAAATTTTCCTATAATTAATAAAATTATTTTCACACAGTGCAATATTAATTGATTGAGTGAACATATTTTGTATATAATAGTATTAATGCACAATGATGAAGGTTGAATACCCTCCAAAAAATAACATCCCATTGATTTTGGAAACCAGAAATCCTTCCTGTTGGGAAATGAATTACCCACATCTACTTTATTTCAATATCACTAATATATTAGGGTACCATTGTGAGATGAATAAGAGGTGTTTACAAAATGGTAGTGGTGATTGAAACTGTCCATTAAATCTTGTTATCCCAAATTCAATGGTGTCACACCAATAGTACTTTATAAATATGTTTAGAATCAATCATCAATAATATACTATCAATTGATGGAATCAAAGCCTCTTATTTGGAAAATAATACATCCCAAAAGAACTCTAAATGGACCAATAAGGGGTTACGGTGACATTACCTTGCTTATACGCCACAGAAAATGAAAAATATTAACTAATTCCTAGACCATAGATTTAATTATCCATTGCATGGCTAGTTAGGATCCCATTATAAAGGTTTCATATCAGACTATGGTGTTGTTTTATCCTCGGTGGAGAATAATCATGATACCCTTTCAGATGAAATGGTATATATGGTACGTACAGATGTGATGGTTGTTTAACCTATCTATATGCATCTAAATGGTTTCATAGTGACACTGGGAAATACATACTAGGATTGTAAAGAATCCCATAGAAAAAATGTTATATCCCCAATACATATATAAAATATATAAAACCAATATCCACAGAAGCTCAGAATATAAAATGTTATGTTCAACTTTCTACTGGTCCAAACCTCAATTTTTCTTGCTCATGAGAACTTCAAAAAAATTCTACACTACTCATGGAGCACCAACACCCCACATATCATGGTGAAACACCGCATGAATACATCATCATGATCACCTACACCTTTTAATTAACCTCAATATTCATTTGAAATGTAAAATGTTTAAATACATAATATATCAAATTATAGAGTTCCTCCTCGAGAGGACTCGAATGATACATCTAATCTGTAAAATGGTCTTGGGAAAGATTTATATGTTTCTGGAATTCGATTCCCCATTTCCACAGTGATATAATCTCCTTGTATAGAGAAATAATCTCCCACTACTTCACCACAATCATGGTAAATTAATGGATCTATGATATCAACTCATTCATAATGTTAATCAAAAAATAATATTCCTCCTTCCGTACACCTAGTTACAATTTCCACCACTTACACCCAACACTACACAGCTAACTAAGAACTGAAGTGACCTAGTACTCCATAGGGGCCTAGATCAAAAAGAAGGTGTCCACAGGATCCTAAAACCATCTCCCTAACTCTACATATAAAACACCAAACTTCTATATCCACAAATCCTAATAAAAATGCATGTTACATTCTCAGACATATATCATCCCCTCTTGTTGGATGGAATCTCCAGTGACTAATCGGTACGTCTTACTAAACCTCAACTAAACACAAAAAAACATCGATTAAAATGAGGTTCTATACCTATAAGTGAAATAATGTATTTATTTTTTTCAAGATTCATATAATTAATTTTAAATTACATAAACATTCCTCGAACAAAATAAAATAAAAATAGTTACATTAGTCATCAGGATAAAGTTAACTCTCATAGGTTTCTATGATAAAAAATTTTCACCTTACATGGTCATTAAATAATATTATTTTCCATTAACAAGATCATAAGGGGCCCTAAAATCCTATGATCATTCCAGTACCCCTATCTTATAAAACATCTAATAGTTGAATTTTATTATTTCCATAACAATCCTTGCAATCATCAATGAGCCAAACTATAATATCCATCGTATATCTCTACCATCAATTTTCTTAAAACTATATTATAACCTCACCCTCCTGGGATATAGAAATTAGTTGTGGAAGATATGGACCACTAAGTCCTATATCTAGTAGGCCCAAGGTCAGAAACTAGCATCAAGGATATAAACATATTATGGTATTAGAGGCATTACCCACTATATGTAAATATGATTGAGATATTATAAGAATGAACAAAATGAAACTTCATGATATAAATAAAAATAAAAAGAAAACAATCCTATAATCCATTTATAATTAAAATTCATATATGTATAATTATAAAATGAAAATAATAAAAACGTAAATCGAATGTAGCCAAAGAGGAATATTATTTGCTTTTATGCTATTAATATATATTATTTTACATATAGTCACCCTTGAAGCCTAATAACTATTTTATATACATATTAAGAGCATAAAATAATACTTAGTACGGAAACCATTGTCTATTGTGCACATGTGAATGAAACATACTTTTCAACCCATGAAAAACTAACAAAACCAATATCAACAAAACATGTCAACTAACCAAATCGAATATCTCAAATTAATTATAACTAAATTATGAAAGATAATAAAAGTAAAATTAAATTTACTATATTAGTAAACGGTATTCACAATATGTTTCCATTCACTTTCCACTCTCTCAATTGATTATAATGCATCCTAGTGTTCCCCTAATTACTGTATAATCTATACGACCACCCCATAACTCTGTCACATCACATAGCTCACATAAACATAAACCCATTGTGGGGGAAACATGTGTTATCCCTTCACAATCATAACCTGAGTTCTATGGTATCATGAAAATGAAGGATATCAACATTATATCCACCCTTACAGATTCATGACCAAAATATAATCAGAACAATAGTATAGTTGTACACCATCTCAATTGAAGACAACTTGTACACTACCCCCACAATACAGTGATATCCATTCTCACCCAAAAACACTTAGTATATAATGTAGTGCACTATAATGCCTCCATCCATCACATCCTATGCATATATACCCACATTGATTACATTAAAAAAATGAGTCGATTCCAACCATACATCCTCATCAATCAGATGTTGGGATGAACACCATTGTATAAATATATTGGTGTTAGAACATAGTTCTTGATGTGGGTGGGACATATATATATAAATAGAAAACAAATAGTACCCACAAGTCAATTAAAACATTTCATTGCATACCTTCCCAATTTAATCTAAATTTCCCATTAGATTAATTATTTGTCCACAAACACATTAACTGCAAAACACATTGTTAATTCATTCAATAATTGTTTATTTACCATTAAAAACAGTCTCATTCAATTTCAATCAATTTTACCCAATTCCATTACTACCTTGGATACTAACCGGACACTACATAACACAATCGAGAAAAATAACACATCATCCTTCCCAAGATAACTATCCACATAACACCAACATCTGATATCCACCTCACATACCACCACTCTTCTCGTCACCATCCACAACACTTCCACATAAACCAATCTCTTCATATCCCCAAAGCATGGGAAAAAACCGTCATATTGTCACCCCATAACACAAACATACACACACATTACATCCCCCCCCCCCCACAGAATGAAAAACCCACCATCGTAGTGATATGGAATATAAAATCCTCAAAACCCATCACATCACCACCCAAAAAATGGATATACAAATCATCACCTCACTACCCCATAACATGGCCTCATAAACAATCACAATTCCACTATACAGATTAACATCATATAATATAGTATCATCGACCTGCATGCAACAAACACACATCACCACCAAGAAATATTTGGACACATGACAACACATCACATAATATTTTATTTATCTTGATAGGTTGTTTTTATAAAATTTTAACATTGTTTTTGGGAAATTATCACACAAGACATAAATATTATGGACACAATTTTTATTCAATATATTTGTGGTTATTATCTTTCTATTATATAAATTTCATTCAAAACATTTAGTATAATAAATTTCTATGGAATACATAAAATCCATGAAAAATGTCTCTCAACTACCATTATTTTTACTGAGGAGTCAGGCCAATACGATCCACCAAATTACTAAAATATATAAATTTTAAGTGGTTGGAAATCCTTTCACATTTCCAATAAGTTTAATTTAATTAATTTGGTTATAGTTTAATAGGACACAAAAAAACAACCCCTATAGATAATAAATATTTAAACCCACTAGAAAATTAAAAAATAGTGAGAAATATGGGATTTCATACCTCAAAATAGATTTTTTATCATGTTCCACCCCACATGGTGAAAGTAGAAGTGGTTGGAAACCACAACATCATAAGGGAATCATGGTTCAATCCAAAGAACACCCAGGAATCATATAAAACATCCCAAACTAACCCCAAACCAATAACATCACCACCATAGCGGATCACTGATATTTTGAATGAAAGAAAACTACTGTAAATAGTGAGGAACTCACCATATATCACTATAAGGGATCCACTGGAAACCAAAGGTATAATGAGGAGAAGGAGGGATAAAAGATAATACCAAATATCATAGGTTTAACCAATAAATTAGAGAGTATATATGGGTATAACCAATTTTATTGAGAAACTAATAAAATGGATTAAAGAATAAAATTTTATCCTTCTAGCATCATGCGATAGGTTTATACTGATAATTACAAATGAATTCCCCCTTTTTCCATCATCAACTTAAAATTCATTAACCTAAAATTTTATTTAATACACATCAAGAATTCATTTTCTTCCATGAACTTTATTCAAATATTTCCTAGACCACAAAAAATCTTTTTTGAAACTTGTCGTCAGCACAAGTAATGAATTTACAATGCATGATGTGAATTCAGTTCACATCATGAACCAATAATTTCTATACTTGTACAGATATAGTTCCATTGATCCCTCTATACATCCTATAAATTCTTTTAACATCCCAAATAAAAAATTAACCATCCATAAAGGTTGGTTTTCACACCATGGGTTTTTTCCCATGCAACATTAGGTTTATAGTCTCCATTAGGATCCACTAAAAAAAACCATGGTAATTATGAAGATGTTACTTTAATCAATGAATAACTACGTGTGTTTTACTATAGATTTTTTATAAAATAAAATGTTATATAGGATCATTGATATCCTAAATAGCTCTTTACTCAGCTAATATCTGAATATTTTCCAAGAAATCACCCACCGTAACCAAGTGATTGTTCCGGGGATTCATTAAATAGAGTAGATAAATCCTCATTCAATCCCACAATTACAGTGGTTTCAATAAATTCGTACTTAGGAAAAAAATAAGTTACTCAATAAAAATTTCCAAAGAATATCTTAAACTTTTATCAATTTTTTTAAATTACTATTGGTAGTTGTGTTGTTCGTATATAAAATTTACCCAAATTTGAAACTGTTTGAATTTTCATGATGGGGAATTAGAGAAATGTATTATCATGTTGGTAAAAAATTATCTTCTTAATAATCTCACCCAAATTCAATGACCAATTTTCATGTATATTTTTTCCATGGATTATATTTTTCACAAATAGGATCAAATTGAGTTTTTCATGAGAGATAAGTAATGATTTTGAATTTACAAACCAAAATTATTACTCTTAAAAGTAATTCTCAATTTCATTAATATCATCACATACCCATGTTTTGAATTCTACATGGAAATTAGTTTTTAAAAAATGACCAAAAAAGAAATATCAACCCATATCAAACGAGTCTCGAAAAATAAACAATCACAAATGGAATTTCTCATCATTTTTTATGTAATTGATTTTTCATCATTAATGAAATTACGTCGAAACTTTGTAATTTTATATAATTGAATAGAAAAAATTATTTTATCATTAATATTATTAACTTCTACTAGTTTTTCTTGAGATTGTTAATTAATTGAATCTCAAGAAATTTTGGTTATTAATTCACAATTCATAAAAAAATTATATAACCAAAAAATCAATTTATACAAAGAGAATTATACTAATACACATTATAAAACAATCATTATATTAAATGCACTGATAAATAGAGGTAAATAATAATTATAATTAATCTGTAATCAACAATTTCATTAATTTGTATAAATATTTTGAAAATTTATTTTTTTATGATTACAAGTAAAAATAAATTTTTTATATTTTTTTGTAATAAAAATTTGTGTTTTATTTTGATTTTAATTGTTTTCACATGTTTCTTAAATGAAAATAATGCTAAAAATAGAATAAAATACTATATAACTTGTGAAAATTAAATTATTTATTATAGCTAAAATCTATACTTATTTATATAAGTAGGGATGAAACCCATGTATAGGCAAAGATATAATTTAAAAAAATTAAAAAAAGGATCAAATGGAAAATTGTAGATAAAATTGAAATGAACTGAGAAGTTGTGGGAGATAATGAAAAAGTAATTTTGAAATATCTAACAGGGAAATGATGGTGAAAACTAAAATGAAAAAATTGATAATTGTCATTTTTTAATATCATATTAAACATAAAAGTACTAATGTAATTGGAAAAATATGTTTTATGGTTTTAAATACTGTTAAAGGAATGGCCTTTCCCATTGAACACACATATGAAATAATATTCATATCTATCCATGAAGAGAAAAGATTATAGTCCATGGATAAGAAAGAACTCCATCCTTTTCCAATTGACATACTTCAATTTGTGTTTCCAATGAAACGATTTACTACTCTTAACCCATCGATACTACATGTATGGAAAAAATTTCACTCATGATGAAGAGGAAATTGAACACACTAGAATAAATGACAGACACTGAAAACAATGTTAAACATCACCCTAATTTTTGTATAATGTTAATTTTCATATGGATATCAACATAAAAATTTAGTTTAACTCTAATTTAATATGTCAATAATTCATTGTAATAGGAATATATGAAGGAGTATAAAAATTCAATGATGAACATATACTTCACGATTCAAATTTATTCAAGGTAAGATAATAGAAATTTCAATTCATTTAAATCTATTTTCTTGAAAAATACTATGTTCCCTTGTTAAAAAATATAGGGAAAATAATTAAGTTGTTACTAAATATATAATCATGAATACATGAAGAGATAAAAAAATAATAGATTTTTTTATATTGATGATTTCTTCTTCTTCTACCTCATGATCCTTTGACATATATTTCGAGACTTGTCTCATCTAATCAAAATTATATCTCCTAAAAAATTATTTATAGTCTTCAATCCCAATTACATAATAAATTATTTTATCATAACGTTGGAAATAATTTATTTATTTTGGGAAATTCTATATCATGTGGAATATATCACATCCCCTTACTTTCTAGTTATGTCACTTGGTCTTCCAGAATAAATATTTTGTATGATAAGAAAGTGATAATAACGGCCCTCTTCAAACAGAAAATTCTAATGAAATTGTATCCAACTCATCAATAAAAACTAAAACATATCTAAATATTGATATCCTCCCATAATGATGAAACTACAATTTAGCTAACAAATATCAATAAAAAATCCCAACAATCATCCCATTCATAAGAAATCTAAATACCAATTTCTTATATCTCTCCATAAATTCGTCTCCTTGGTAGTAAAGAATCTCATCAAGAAAAAACACGTCACATTACAATAAATTCAAAAGAAAACAAATACTATAATTTTTGAATGATCATATTTTTATTTCTCCCTTCAATGGGTAATTGAAACATAAATGTATTTTCATATCAAACCAATCCTGAAAATCATATAACAAGTGCATTATGAGATCCCATCCATCATTAAAACCTAAAAATAATCAGAAAAATAGTGAATATAAGAACCAAATTAAATTCATTTAAGAATTCATAATCATTAAAAAATGGGATATTATGGATCTTATACATTGACATGTTGTATGTCTCTAAATTATAACAATATATATCAACTTCATCTGGGATTATATTGGTGGAACCGGTCAACCAACATTCCTAAAAGTTGTATTGGTCTCATTTTAAATTGCAATGGTTTTCAGCTTTGATAATCAAATTTGAAATTTTTTATAAACTAGACATGAAAATATAATAAGTAAAATGGTTTTTCTTCTAAATATAGTTCCTTATTCTTTTAGATCAATCTCTTTTAATGCTTCAGTTGTGAGTATTCTCATCACCACTTCCATTCTTCCTCCCAAAATCTAATTATCACTCTCCCATATGAGTTATGAAATTAATTTATTCCTCTAATTGAATGATCTAAATTAGTTATTTCATTTTTATTTATTTTCTTATAAATAATAATATCACATAAATCCTTGATTCCATGAATTATCTCTAGGATGGCGTTAATATTTTTATTTTTTAAACATGAATGTTATAGAAAAATCCCTCTTCAATCAAAAAATCCACCAACATGTGAATCTAAATATTTAGAAAGAAACCATATATATATGAAACTCATCATCCCACCACAATAAAAAAACTCAACCTAATCTTAAAATAATTCAATTCCCCATCATCATATGAAAAAATTCTTCTAAAAACAAGTGTCTTTAGTCTCATCCTCAATTAATCAACATTTTAGTAGAAAAGCTTTGGATACTAAACATACATCACCTTATATGAAATACTCAATTATAGAATAATCCTTACTCAGTAATAATCATATTATGATTTGGGGATTTACTGTTTAACATGAATTTATAAATTGAATGATATTGACTAAAAAATCAAAATAATAGATGTAACGAATAATGAGTTCCCCTATTTCATATTTATAACATGGAAATTAAATGAAAACCAAAAAAATATATTATAAATCAATTTTTTAATGCATCACTAATCATCAAAAAATGTTATCTTTGTGATAGACCACTTCAATTGGATGAAATAAATGATATTTTATGAATTTCAATCAACTTAATCAATTTATTCATTAATGGACTCCCATCCTTCGTTGGAAAAAGATGGACCTAGCTCCATTAAAATATTAATTGGTCACATCCTTGAAAATAAAATCCATCCATAACCATATTATAGGAATCAAATTGTCATATCCAAATATGGTTTCATATTGATTCTGCCTAATTATTTTAATTATCCCAGTTTCATCATCAAAATATCTCATTTAGATTATTAATGTGTCAACCAGAAATGACTTCTATTATAATAACCATACTCTTTATTACCAATATAAACATGATTTATTACATAGAAAAGAAGATGAGACAACTCAGAGGATTGATAAGTCTAATGTCATGGAAAATTAGGAACATTACATAACAAATTATAACATAAAACACAACATCTTTTTTGAAAACTTATTTTACATGACCACAATTTTCCTTCATACGTAGCATTGCATGGGTTAACCTGAGGAAATGAAAAAGAAAATGGTGATCTATAGAGCCATGTAAGGGAGTTAAGAAGGGATAAAATGAATAATATAGTACATGTTAGGAAATAGGAATTTTAATGGAGCACAAGATAAACATAAACATAATGGAATGATATAGAATTATTATCATAACATGGAAATGTTGCAACAACATTTAACATGATATTAGCATGATCCAAGGATAATTTCCCATGAAGCATGAGTAAACTCTCATTGCACTTGAACTAGCAATAATAAACCCTCATTAACTTTTAATTATCATGAGTAAAACCTCATTGCACTTGTCATATCATGATACTAATCTTTATGCAATGCCTTACAGCGCTATCTGGGAACACCCTTCTTATTAATTTCATTTCATGCATAAGTGTGCCACATAGATCATATGACATGGATTCATTAAAAATCATCATTTATTTCATGAAAAAGGAATGTGGAATTCATATATGAAACTCTATAATAAATAATTAAATTTTAATAATTATTAATACCCTTCATAGAGAAATGGGCATGGTATTCACTACACAATGACTTTGGCTTAGAAAACGTTGTGCAATTTCGGCACCATAACAACATGACATAATAATTAATAAAAATGGTTGATGAGAGATAAAGGGTTATCTCATCATATGTACTTTAAGTGGACCATATGGGGTTATATAGATACATGTACCAACATATGTAATGTAAATAAGATTCATAATATAAAATAATTGCACGAATTTAAATGAGGGGAGAGAATTACCTTATGGAATTTTAGAATTGTAACTGATGTACATGGGAGAAATTAATGAGATATAAAGGGGTATATCATCATTAAAACACAAGGAGGGATGTATAGGGGGTTCTAAATCATACACCAACATTTTTAATTGAATAGACAATGGAATATCAACATAAAGATACTTGGTAAAAATGAGAGAGAATTAAATCCCTCACTTGTAAGTGTGATCTAAAGGCTTGGGAGAGGATTGAGAGAGGCTTCATGGGAGTTTTTTGCACCTTGGGAGGATTATAGAGAAATTAGTTCATGGTTTGGGAGAACAATAAATGGGTAGAATGAAGAGGAATGGGAGATTTAGTGGTTCTATATGGGAAAGGAGAGATAATTCATTTTTATTTAGGTTTTGGACACTAAACGTTAAACTAATCAAAACCACAAACCATCCAAAGATTTTTTCAAATGTACTTTTCCAAAGGGTATTGAGAAACATTATTTTATAAGGAGAATTTACGAAATTCTTAAAATATTATGCTTTCTTATGTGATGGTGAGTCACACTATCAAAGAAAATCATTTTAAAAGTTAAAATGTTTTACAAGTCTTGGTGGGTCCACTATGCACCGTAAAATCAAAAAAATATAAAATCACATTACGGTAAAGGTATAACATATGTTTTCAAAACAAAATTTTTATAGTATTTTATTACATCACAGTTGGGTCCTTATGATGTCAGAAAAAAAAATTATATTTAAATGGTTGTAACACCCCAAGCTTTTACGGTATGCTTCACCTTGAATAATGCAATAGTGTGTTTTGCACGCAACATCGAGTTCTAACACAACACAACCAATCAAACTTGCCGTTATGAATAGTAATCACCACTTTTTTGAAATTTATAAATTTTATTTCTCAAAATGGACTTCATTTTTGTATTCGGAATATCGAAATTATCCTAGGGTGGATTTTTGGTATTTTTTTGAAAAACATCATTTTTTTTATAAATAGTGAAACCACTAAATGGTAGTTAAAAAACTGAATTTTTCATAAAACATAATTTTACCACATCTATGAGTGGAATTAAAAAAATCTGAGAGAAACAATTAATATAAAGGAGTAAAATGTGGTTCATTGAGATGAAAATAATTTTTGGTGAATAGCAACTTTTTACTTTTATTTACCACGGTTAAAAGTAAATAGGGTAATTAAGGGTAAAAATGAAATTAATATTACACTAACACATGTCCTAATTCTATTGGGCAAATTTATCTAGACCAAAAAGAACCTTAGGAATAAAAAAGTATCATTTAGGTCCATTTGGATTAGATTAGGACATTTATTATTATTCAATTCAAAGATGAATTAAAAGTGTTAAAATCAAAGATTATTTTTGAAATAATTTTTAATATAAGGATATACATAAGATAAATTCGATTGTAAATATTAATTAGAAAGATAAAAATATTTCCTACATAATGGTATTTTATTTATAATTTTTAGACATTAAATAATTTAATTTATTTATGACCCAATGATGATGGAGTAATTACCATAATAGTAAAAAATTAAAATAATTTCTATTAAAAATACAAAAATAAATATAATTTGAAACTTTTTATGAAATAAACTATTTTTATAGGTTAATATTACATGTTATGAATGATTTAATTAACTTTTTTCTAATTAATCATTCTGTTATGATTTTCACAAAAATCAATTTTCCAAATAGTGTCAAAATTGACACAAAAGAGTTTTAAAACAAATATTTTATTATTAATTGATATTCAATTCCAAAAAATCTAAGGCTCCACCAATAGGCTTATATCATGATAGGAGTATCATTAATGGACCACTTGGGGGGTATCTTGGAGGTATATAGTATGTGTATTAACTATATAATATAAAAATACAATGTAACATGGTAAGTGTCAAACTAAATAACTACGAGTTAAAACTGAAAGATAAGGTTAATATAATGACCCAAACCTGTCTAAATTGTATTATTTGAGTGGTTTTAGACCCATACCCACCTTAAACTTTATATAATACACTTTGGAGCCATTAGAAACCAAATATGAATTTATTATAAAATAATATTTCTAGCTTTTTCAATGGTTCCCCTCACCCCTCTTATAAAAGGGCACTAAACCTTCTCATTAATTCACACCTTAAAAGCCATTTTTCACGGCCAAACTCTAACCAAATACTCTCGAAAAATCCCTCACTTCATTCTAGAGGCCTTGTTTTAGCTAGAAAGCCAACTTATGGATCCCTTTTGATCAAATCAAAAGGAAGAACCCGAAGAAGAGTTAATGATTTCACCACCCTTTTCCAAGTTCCTTTCTTCTTCCACTTCTTCTTTCTTTGTTATTACCATTATAAAATAATAACTCCAGTATCTTATACATAGTGTGATGTTATTATGAATTTGGTACAACCATATTCAGTATTATATCCATCCTTTGAAGAACATGTCACCATAGGTGCGTACGTGTGACTTACCGTCTCCACGTCGTGGTGTAATTGTTATTCAATAAATTATTATTTGGATGGGTATAATAATGACTTGTAATTCATGTAAATAATACATATAACATGATAATCATTCTGTATATATGATATACCATCCAATTATATATTATTTTAATTTAAAAATAATGATATTGTCGCTTGTGCGTACGTACGGACTACCGTCTCCACGAACGCGGTGAGATTCATTCGCCATTGTATCCATTCAAGTATAATCCTCATCTGAAGATTAATAATAATGTTTATTGACTTAATATCATTCTGGATATGAATAAGATACAACCTATCCATGAAAATCACGACTTATGTAACAAAACATATAAAATAAAAGGAGTAAATGAACACCCAAAACAACAATAATACTAAGATATTATTAACAAATAAATATTAAAAGATCATATATGAAATCATATTAATGTATATTTTTCTTTTATAATGTAATAAAAATTATTTCACCCATATATATGAGGTTAACCTACCCTCATCCATGGAAAAGTACAAGGTAAGGGTTTATTTCACAATCTCTTCATTATCCAAGGTTGTTTATACGTAATAATATACTGGGATCTCTTTATCATCCACATCCATGTTTATTAAAAATGTATTACAAAACATTTTTACTATTTAAAATAATATGGTTTAATGTAATTTATACCCTTGTTTGACTTTTTTTAAGAGGTTAATAAAGTAATCTTTCCGACGTTTTCCAAACATGGTTATTTTTAACCTTTTCGAGAGAATTAAGGTAAGAATGTTTTTTTAACATATACGGAGGGTGTGGCTATTATCCACCGTTATGAAATCATTTAAGCTTACCTTACAATATTATAAGAATACTTTAAATGAAATTTTTTTATTTTATAAATATATGACTCTTAAATGATTTCAATATAGAAAGAGATATTTCTCTAAAAAGAGTGTTGATTTCATCTATGTCAACATCCTTCGATGGATTTTACGCTTATTTTAAGTTGATTTATTATGATACAAAATTTCTATATTGTATTGAAGGTTTTGTGATATGTTTGACTATGGATGTGTTATTTTTGAACCATTCATGGTTTTTGGATGAAGTATTTACATTTCGTATGCAAGTTTTAATATGAATGTTTATGTTATGTTTAAACCTTTTCATATAGGAATGCATTGGACTTAATATGTGACGGGTGGAGCCCGATATAGCTCCTCAATGAATCTTTAGGTCTCATGAGACAAACAAGTGTCTTGGCACAAGTCCTTGGAAAAATTTTATTTTTAGTCTTGGTACGAGGCCTTGGGTATGTGGTTATGATAGTCTGGAATTATCAATTCCATCATTATGAAAGTGGTTATTGATATTGCATGTGATTATTCGATTAATATAATAACCATGTGAATAACTAAATGGCATTATATCATTTTATTTTTTCCATACTATGTTGATATTAACGTTTAAAAGGCTTCTGTTTTAGTTATACATTGCCTTAAATGTTTGTTCTTATTTATGAATGTTTCCGCTATATTGTTATCCTTACTGGGCATTTGAGCTCACCCCTTTTCTATGTTTTATTCTTCCTAGGATGTGAAGAAGTAAATTATGAATGACCTGCATGGATAGTATGAGGGGATAAGGGTGTAGACCATGGAGACTATGTTGTTGTAGTTTTAATTTTTATGATGTAATGTAAAACTTTATGAATATATCTAGTGTTTCCAAGGATACTAAACTAATCGGTCGTTCGAGATTTGATCTTTATTGTGATCATGCCAATGTTATGTAATATTACACCAACTCTGGGTAACTGGGGTCGGGGAATTATAGTTGGTATCAGAGGATGTTTAGTACAAACCTTGGAATCTAGATTTAGATAAACTCTGATTGGAGAATATATATTTAAGATGGACTTTGAGGATTAGTATAGAAGAACTTCCTATAATTTTGGTATTTGAGAGATTTTTTGAGTTTTCCGAGCAATACATCCCTGTCTGGATACAAGCAGGTAGAGGTGGCTCTGGAACAGATGTACCTAGGGGTAAAACCTGAAAACACCGCTTTGAGCTAGACTCCAACGGGAACTAGTGCATGATAACGGGCCTTGCAGCACTGTTGGTTACGACACTCCCAAGGTATATGCTTAGGATAACTCTCATATTCATTACAAATAATTATGAAGGGATTATGAGTATTTACTTCCTCAATGATTTTTTTTATGATTATGGATTATATCCATAAATAGTTCAAATTATGTTATGTGTTTTATATGTATGGAATTATGTATTTTGATTCATAAACTGGTCTAGTTTATGCCATTGTTTAGAAATGGCACCTAGTGGAAGAAATGGAAACTGTATCAATGCACGCACTCCGTGTAGGGATTTCCCTCCTACTCAAGATAATTATAGTGGAGCTGGTGATGAAACTGGTGCCGATCAGCTAATCACCATACTGGGACAACTCACTCTGGTTATGAATAATAACCTTACCCGTATGGAGAACCCAGATCCGCAGCGTGTAAGATAGATGTTAGATCGCTTTATGAGGAAACAACCACCAACGTTTAATGGGAGTAAAAATTCCTTAGTAGCTGAGAAATGGATAAATTCCCTAGAGAAAATATTTCAGGCTTTGGGGAGTAGTGAAAGGGAAAAAGTTATCATGGCAGTTTACCACCTCACTAGAGATGCTAATAAATGGTGGTCATTGATTCAAAACTTGAAAGAAGATGATGAAGTATCAAATATGGAATGTAGGGAGTTCAAAGATATATTTTTAGAAAAATACTTTCCTCATCACCATCGAGAAGATATGAAATGACAATTTCTGAGTCTGAGACAAAAGGAGGATGAGATTGTCGCAAAGTATAAGGCTAACATTACAAGGTTAGCAAGGTATGATGGAGATTATATACGTAACCCAAGAAATAATTTTGATCGTTTAATTGATGGGTTAAAACCATTTTCCGTCAAGCATTAGTCTCACAATCCTTCTTGACATATGAAGACATTGTCTCATGTGCTATCAAGACAGAGAATGAATTCTCAAAATCTTATGACTTTAAAGCAAAGCAAGAGAAGGACAGATCTGCTGATCAATCTGGGAATGGAAATAAAGGGAATAAGGGGAATTTTGAATATCCATCCTGTAGTAAATGTGGGAAGAAACACCCCGATACTTTCTTAAAAGGAACAAGATTCTATTACAAGTGTGGTGAAAAAGGCCACCAAGCCCATGATTGCAAGGGGATGAAGGAAGCTTCCGATGTCCAATTGTAAAATTGTATGGAGATGGGACATTATGCAAATGAATGTCCTAAGCATCAGGGGAACTTACCTTAGAAAAATCCAAGGGATCATGTCCAATATTATGTTATCACTACTGCTGAGGTAGAAGCTCCGAAAGACGTGGTGGCAGGTAATTTAATGGTTTCCTCAAGTTTAGCAAGTGCATTATTTGATTTTGGATCATCGCATTGTTTCATATCTTCCTAGTTTCCTATGAAAATTAGATATTTCAAATTTGATTTAACAAAGGAGTTGTCAGTTAAAACTCTTAAGGGAAGTATCATTGCAAAAATCTTTTGTGAATCAGTCCCCATTAGAGCACATAAATGTTCTTTATCTGCTGATCTCATCATCATAACTATGATTGAGTTTGATATAATCC
The DNA here is from genome assembly GCA_963277665.1 of Viscum album. Taxonomy (NCBI): domain Eukaryota; kingdom Viridiplantae; phylum Streptophyta; class Magnoliopsida; order Santalales; family Viscaceae; genus Viscum; species Viscum album. Next base: position 603,823,144 of record OY728128.1, read on the forward strand.
TCGGTATGGATTGGATTTTGGATCATGATGCGAAGATTTACTGTAAAAAGAAGGAGGTTACAATTTTTGATGATGATGATAAGGAACACCTTATCATTAGAGCAGAATCGTCACCACCTAATTCTTATCTAGATCCACCCCCAGTAGCTCAACTAAATTCAATTATTGGGGAGGAAGAGGATGATATGAATGTGGGTGAGGAATGAAATGTTCAAATAGAGGATGTACCTATTGTGAATGAAAATTTAAATGTGTTTCTGGAAGATTTACCTGGACATCTTCCAGAATGAGAAGTTGAGTTTTCCATTAATTTAATTCCAGGACCAAGGCCTATATCGAAGACCCCTTATAGAATGGACACTGTAGAATTAGTTGAACTAAAGAAAAAACTACAGGAATTGAGTAATAAGGGATTTATTCTCCCTAGTGTTTCTCTATGGGGATCCCCTATTCTTTTTTTAAAAAGAAAGATGGATCTATGAGGTTATGTATCGATTATAGGGACATCAATGCTATAACATTAAAGAACAAGTATCCCCTACCTCACATTGATGATTTATTTGACCAACTGCATGGAGCTCAATACTTTTCAAAGATTTACCTTCGATCTGGATACCATCAGTTGTGTGTGAAGAAGGAAGACATTCATAAGACATCCTTTCGAACCAGGTACGTGCATTACGAGTTTACAGTAATACCTTTTTGGATTGACTAATGCACCCTCTGTATTCATGGATCTAATTAATAGAGATTTCAAGAAATATCATTATGACTTTGTAGTGGTATTTATTGATGATATCTTGGTATACTCCAAAAGTTACAAAGATCATGAAAATCAGTTACGCAGTATATTGAAGACTCTGAGAAGGCATGAATTATATCGGAAGTTTAGCATGTGTGAATTCTGGCTTCATGAGATTTCATTTCATGGCTATATTGTCTCTAAAGATGGAATCTTTTTTGATCCTTCTATGACCAAGGCAATCCAAGAATGGCCAGCACCTACGACTATAACTGAGGTATGTAGTTTTATTGGTTTGGATGGTTATTATCGACATTTCGTCCAGAATTTTTCCTGATTGGCTAACCCATTAACGAAGCTCACACATAAAGGGGTTAAATTTGTTTGGATAAAAGAGTGTGAAGAATGTTTCGAAGAACTGAAGAGAAGATTAGTCAATGATCCTATATTGACTCAACCATCGGGGATTGATGGGTTCGTTATTGATAGTGATGCATCGAAGAATGGACTTGGTTGTGTCCTTATGCAGAACGATAGGGTTATTTCCTATGCATCACGACAGTTGAAAATTCATTAACAAAACTATCCTACTCATGATCTCGAGTGGGCAGCGGTGATTTTTTCATTGAAGATATGGAGGCACTGCCTTTATGGTGAAAAATGTGAGATTTATACTGATCATAAGAGTTTGAAGTATATTTTCTCACAAAAAGAACTCAACATGAGGCAAAGAAGATGGCTTAAATTACTCAAGGATTATGATTGCATGATACACTACCACCAAAGTAAAGAAAACATGGTGGCAGATGCTTTGAGCAGAAAAGACCATGGAGTTTTTAACAATATGGGAATTGAAAGGGCTCCAATTTTCATGGATCTAGTGAAGATGGACATGGGAGTAACCAGGGAAGTTGAAACATCAATTATTTTTTAAATGGTTTCCAAACCATATTTACTAGAAAGGATTAAGAGTTCTCAGACCGATGATGAATAATTTCAAAAAATGATTAAAGCTGTGAATGCTGGGAGATTGAGAGACATTGTGAGTGAAGAAGGAATTTTGAAATTCGAGAAGAGGCTTTGTGTTCCCGATATACCTGATCTAAAAAGGGAATTTCTGGATGATTCTCATTGTTCCAATTTCTCTATACACCCTGGGAGAAACAAAATTATAGATATTTGAAGGAACATTTTTTGTGGGACAACATGAAGAGGGAGATTGCTGATTTTGTGTCAAGATGTATGGTTTGTCAATAAGTGAAATATTGAAGGCAAAATCCTGGAGGATTCGTGCAACATCATCCCATACCAGAGTGGAAATAGGACAATATTACGATGGAATATGTCATGGGGCTACCAAAGACTCCTAGAAGGAATGATACAATATGGTTCATTGTTGATAGCCTTACCAAGGCAGCAAATTTTCTTTCTATAAGAGAACATTTACCACTGGAACGTCTAGCAAGACTATATATTAATGAAGTTGTGAGAATTCATGGAGTACCCCTATCAATTGTTTCTGATCGTGATCCCCGTTTTACTTCAAGATTCTAGAAAATTCTTCAGAAAGCCTTGGATACTGAACTTTATTTGAGCACTGCCTACCACCCTCAAACAAGTGGAAAATCAGAACAAACTATTCAAACCTTAGAAGACATGTTGAGATCCTACTCACTTGACTTTCAGGGTATGTGGGGTCAATATTTACCTCTGGTAGAAATTTTCCTATAACAATAGCTTTCATTCGAGTATTCAGATGGCACCATATAAAGAATTATACAGAATGAGATTTCACACACCAACCTGTTGGGATGACGTTGGTGAAAGAAAACATATAGGCCCAGATCTGGTGGAGGAAATGATGGAAAAGGTGAAGGTAATCGAAAAACCATATCCAAGCAGCCCAAAGTAGGTAGAAGAGTTATACCGATAATCAAAGGAAGGTTTTGGAATTTCAAGTCGGTGATCATGTTTTCCTAAAGGTATCTCCACGAAAGGGAGTCATATATTTTGGTAAGAAAGGTAAATTGAGTCCCAGGTACATCGGACCTTTCCAAATTATAGAATGAATTGGGGATGTAGCTTACCGATTGGCAATGCCGCCAAGTCTCTCCAAAATCCACGATGTGTTCCACGTATCTCTGTTGAGGAAATACATGCCTGACCCAACACATGTACTCACCTATGAGGAATTAGAACTGGAACCCGATCTGTCTTATTGCGAAGATCCCGCCAATATTCTTGATATGAGAGAACAAGTACTAAGAAACCGGACGACTCGTCTGGTGAAAGTCTTGTGGAGAAACCATAACATGGAAGAGGCAACATGGGAACCCAATGAACTTATGATGAAAAACCACCCCAGTCATTTCATGTGGTAGTATTCTAGAAGTTTAGAGGACAAAATTATTTGGAGGGGAGAATGTAACACCCCAAGCTTCTACGTTACGCTTCTCCTTGAATAATGCAATAGTGTGTGTTGTACGCAACATCGAGTTCCAACACACGACAACCAATCAAACTAGCTGTTATGAATAGTAATACCAACTTTTTGAAATTTATAAATTGTATTTTTCAAAATGGACTTCATTTTTGGATTCGGAATATCAAAATTAGCCTAGGGTGAATTTTTGGTATCTTTCTGAAAAACTACATTTTTTTATGAATAGTGAAACCACTGAGTGGTAGTTAAAAAACTGAATTTTTCAAATAACTTAATTTTACCATTTTTGTGAGTGGAATTTCAAAAATACGAGAGACATGGTTAATATCAAGGAGAAAAATTTGGTTCAATGAGATAAAAATATTATTTGGTGAATAGTAAATTTTTACTTTTTTTACCACGGTTAAAAGTAAATAGGGTAATTAAGGGTAAAAATGATATTAATATTGCCCTATCATATGTCATAATTCTATTGGACAAGTTTATCTCGACCAAAAACAATCTTAGGAATAAAATATCATCATTTAGGTCCACATGGATTAGATTTTGACATTTATTATTATTTAATTCAAAGAAGAATTAAAAGAGTTAAAATCAAAGTTTATTTACTAAATCATTTTTAATATTGTGTTATACATAAGATAAATTCGATTGTAAAATATTAATTATAAAGCTTACAATATTTCCTACATAATGGTATTTTATTTATAATTTATAGACATTAAATAATTTAATTTATCTAGGACCCAATGATGATGCAGTAATAACCATAATAGTGAAAAATTAAAATAATTGATATTATAAATACCCAAATAAATATAATTTGAGACTTTTTATGAATTAAAATAATTTTATAGGTTCATATGACATGTTAGGAATGATTTAATTAACTCCGTTTGAAGTAATCATTCTGTTATTATTTTTTCAAAAATCAATTTTCCAAATAGTGTCAAAATTGACATAAAAGAGTTTTCAAACAAATATTATATTATTAATTGATATTCAATTAATAAAAATCTAAGGTTAGGCCAAAATACTTATATCAGGATAGATGCATCATTAATGGACCACATGGGGGTATCTTGGAGGTATATAGTAATATTATTAACTATATAATATAAAAATACAAAGTGACATGGTAAGTGTCAAACTAATTAACTAAGAGTTAAGACTAAACAATGAGGTTAATATAATGACCCAAACCTGTCTAAATTCTATTGATTGAGTGGTTTTCAACCCATAACCACCTTAATCTTTAAATAATCCACTTTGGATCCATTTTAAAACAAATATTAATTTATTATAAAATAATATTTCTAGCTTTTCCAAAGGTGCCCCTCACCCCTCTTATGAAAGGAAACTCCCCCTTCTCATTAATTCACAACATCAGAGAAATTTGGATCGGAAAAAGTCTGCCCAAATAATCTCTCAACTTCCCTAACTATATCCTAGAGGCCTTACTTTAGTCAGAAAACCATCCTATGGAGCCCTTTTGATCAAATCAAAAGGAAGAACCCGAAGAAGAGGTAATGATTTCACCACCCTTTTTCGAGTTTCTTTCTTCTACCAATTATTCATTCTTTGTTCCTTCCATTATAAAATAATAAATCCAGTATCTTATATATACTGTGATGTTATTATAAATATGGTACAACCATATTCATTATTCTATCCATCCTTTGAATAATATTCCACCATACATGCGTACGTACGGCTTACAGTCTCCACGTCGTGGTGTAATTGTTATTCAATGAATTATTATTTGGATGGATATAATAATGATGTGTAATTCATGTAAATAATAAATATAACATGATAATGATTCTGTATATATGATATACCATCCAATTATTTATTATTTTAATATCAAAAGAATGATATTTTCGCTCGTGCATACGTACAGACTACCGTCTCCACGAACGCGATGAGATTCATTCTCCATCATATCCATTCAAGTCTAATTCTCATTTAATGATTAATAATAATGTTTACAGACTTAATATCATTCTGTATATGAATTAGATATAACCTATACATGAAAAACACGACTTATGTAACGAAACATATAAAATAAAACGAGTAAGTTAACACCCGAAACAACGATAATACCAAGATATTATTAACAAATCAAAGTTAAAAGATCATATATGATATCATATTAATGTATATGATTATTTTATAATTTAATAACAATTATTTCACCATTATACAGGAGGTTAAACTACCCTAAACCAAGGAAAAGTAGAATTTAAGGGATTATTTCACAATCTCTTTATTATCCGAGGTTTTTTATACGTAATAATCTATTGGGATCTCTTTATCATCCACATCCATGTTTCTTAAAAACATATTTCAAAACATTTTTACTATTTACAAGAATATGGGTTGAAGTCATTGATACCCTTTTTTGACTTTTTATAAGAGTTTTATAAAGGAATCTTTCCGTCGTTTTCCAAACAAGGTGCTTTTTAACCTTTTCGACAGAATTAATGTAAGAATGTTTTTTTAAATTATGCTGTAGGTGCAGATATTTTCCACCATTATAAAATCATCGAAGCTTCCCTTACAATATTATAAGAAATTTTTTAATGAAAATGTTTTATTTTATAAATATATTACTCTTAAATGTTTTCAAAATAGAAAGAGATACTTCTCTAAAAAGAGTTTTGATTTCATCTATATCAACATCCTTTGATGGATTTTATGCTTATTTGAAGTGGATTTGTTATGATTAAAAACTTCTATATTGTATTGAAGGTTTTGTGATGCGTTTGACTATGGATGTGTTATTTTTGTACCATTCATGGTTTATGGATGAAATATTTAAATTTCGTATGCTAGTTTTAATACGAATGTTTATTTTATGTTTAAACCTTTTCATATGGGAATGCATTGGACTTAATATGTTACCTTTTCTTTGTAGTCAAACTCTCCCACTTGGGCTACCATCATATCTGATACTTGATTGGTCTATTGAATCCTTCCTTTAAATTAATGGATGAAGGAGTCATTCTCCTCAATATACACAATTATTTTTTTTCGTGGAATGAAATATATTTTGGTGTGGTGATTATCCCATATCTATAATGATCAATATCATCTACATGAATTAGCTCTCATATATCATTAGTAGATGCATTCCTTCTACAAGAATCATACTCATTCCATGCTTCAAGAAATGAATCCATGTAAGGGATCAATAATTTATATGAGGGAGACCATGTATGTGAGGGGGGTTCAAGTCACCACATGTCGGTTCATGGAATCTCTTGTGTCACTCCCCTCGTATTGGGGAGCTTACGTGGTCCTAATCACAAGGAATATTTCTTGTCATCCGAATCATGTGGAGCAATAAAATAATCTCCATCAGTATCATTTCAACCATTGTAACCATATTCACTCTATCTTTTTATGGTCCTATAAATCCAATTACTGAATAAAGAAATTTTAATTGAAATTTAAGTGAATTCACGGATTCTTTGAGCTCCTATATGTAAGACTCCACCAATTTAGGATTATCCATATTGGAATTTATTTCATGTATAGATATGTTATAATACCCTATAATAATGATCTTCTTAACCTAATGAATGATCCAGAACATTTCAATGGGAATATAATTCATTTTTTAACTCTTCTAGAAGATGCGATATATATCTTCTACAGTGATGAAAAATTTGGAAGATGACATGGTATATTTTTAAATGTTTGTGTAAATAGTATTTTTAGGGGATAGACCCTATATCCTCAAATATATACTTTGAATCTATAAAATGAGAAACTTTATTAGTGAAACCACCTACCCTAGATTAACAACATAAATTTTCTCTTCAATATCATCCTCAGTCTCATACACTAGTTGACCTAAAATAAAAAGTACTAGTTTCACTAGATTTCCATGTGGGTATGATCATATCCATGATTCGATATATGTTCAAGAAAACTAAGTATAAATAATCAAAGGTAAAATATCATCCATACTACACATGTCTTCTTGTGTGAAAATCTAGAAAATTTTCCTATAATTAATAAAATTATTTTCACACAGTGCAATATTAATTGATTGAGTGAACATATTTTGTATATAATTGTATTAATGCACAATGATGAAGGTTGAATACCCTCCAAAAAATAACATCCCATTGATTTTGGAAACCAGAAATCCTTCCTGTTGGGAAATGACATACCCATATCTACTTTATTTAAATATCACTAATATATTAGGGTACCATTGTGAGATGAATAAGAGGTGTTTACAAAATGGTAGGGGTGATTGAAACTGTCCATTAAATCTTGTTATCCCAAATTCAATGGTGTCACCCCAATAGTACTTTATAAATATGTTTAGAATCAATCATCAATAATATACTATCAATTGATGGAATCAAAGCCTCTTATTTGGAAAATAATACATCCCAAAAGAACTCCAAATGGACCAATAAGGGGTTACGGTGACATTACCTTGCTTATACGCCACAGAAAATGAAAACTATTAACTAATTCCTAGACCATAGATTTAATTATCCACTGCATGGCTAGTTAGGATCCCATTATAAAGGTTTCATATCAGACTATGGTGTTGTATTATCCTCGGTGGAGAATAATCATGATACCCTTTCAGATGAAATGGTATATATGGTACGTACAGATGTGATGGTTGTTTAACCTATCTATATGCACCTAAATGGTTTCATAGTGACACTGGGAAATACATACTAGGATTGTAAAGAATCCCATAGAAAAAATGTTATATCCCCAATACATATATAAAATATATAAAACCAATATCCATAGAAGCTCAGAATATAAAATGTTATGGTCAACTTTCTACTGGTCCAAACCTCAATTTTTCTTGCTCATGAGAACTTCAAAAAAAATCTACACTACTCATGGAGCACCAACACCCCACATATCATGGTGAAACACCTCATGAATACATCATCATGATCACCTACACCTTTTACTTAACCTCAATATTCATTTGAAATGTAAAATGTTTAATTACATAATATATCAAATTATAGAGTTCCTCCTCGAGAGGACTCGAATGATACATCTAATCTGTAAAATGGTCTTGGGAAAGATTTATATGTTTCTGGAATTCGATTCCCCATTTCCACAGTGATATAATCTCCTTGTATAGAGAAATAATCTCCCACTACTTCACCACAATAATGGTAAATTAATGGATCTATGATATCAACTCATTCATAATGTTAATCAAAAAATAATATTCCTCCTTCCGTACACCTAGTTACAATTTCCACAACTTACACCCAACACTACACAGCTAACTAAGAACTGAAGTGACCTAGTACTCCATAGGGGCCTAGATCAAAAAGAAGGTGTCCACAGGCTCCTAAAACCATCTCCCTAACTCTACATATAAAACACCAAACTTCTATATCCACAAATCCTAATAAAAAATGCATGTTACATTCTCAGACATATATCATCCCCTCTTGTTGGATGGAATCTCCAGTGACTAATCGGTACGTCTTACTAAACCTCAACTAAACACAAAAAACATCGATTAAAATGAGGTTCTATACCTATAAGTGAAATAATGTATTTATTTTTTTCAAGATTCATATAATTAATTTTAAATTACATAAACATTCCTCGAACAAAATAAAATAAAAATAGTTACATTAGTCGTCAGGATAAAGTTAACTCTCATAGGTTTCTATGATAAAAACTGTTCACCTTACATGGTCATTAAATAATATTATTTTCCATTAACAAGATCATAAGGAGCCCTAAAATCCTATGACCATTCCAGTATCCCTTTCTTATAAAACATCTAATAGTTGAATTTTATTATTTCCATAACAATCCTTGCAATCATCAATGAGCCAAACTATAATATCCATCGTATATCTCTACCATCAATTTTCTTAAAACTATATTATAACCTCACCCTCCAGGGATATAGAAATTACTTGTGGAAGATATGGACCACTAAGTCCTATATCTAGTAGGCCCAAGGTCAGAAACTAGCATCAAGGATATAAACATATTATGGTATTAGAGGCATTACCCACTATATGTAAATATGATTGAGATATTATAAGAATGAAAAAAATGAAACTTCATGATATAAATAAAAATAAAAACAAAACAATCCTATAATCCATTTATAATTAAAATTCATATATGTATAATTATAAAATGAAAATAATAAAAACGTAAATCGAATGTAGCCAAAGAGGAATATTATTTTCTTTTATGCTATTAATATATATTATTTTACATATAGTCACCCTTGAAGCCTAATAAATATTTTATATACATATTAAGAGAATAAAATAATACTTAGTAGGGAAACCATTGTCTATTGTTCACATGTGAGTGAAACATACTTTTCAACCCATGAAAGACTAACAAAACCAATATCAACAAAACATGTCAACTAACCAAATCGAATATCTCAAATTAATTATAACTAAATTATGAAAGACAATAAAAGTAAAATTAAATTTACTATATTAGTAAATGGTATTCACACTATGTTTCCATTCATTTTCCACTCTCTCAATTGATTATAATGCATCCTAGTGTTCCCCTAATTACTGTATAATCTATACGACCACCCCATAACTCTGTCACATCACATAGCTCACATAAACATAAACCCATTGTGGGGGAAACATGTGTTATCCCTTCACAATCATAACCTGAGTTCTATGGTATCATGAAAATGAAGGATATCAACATTATATCCACCCTTACAGATTCATGACCAAAATATAATCAGAACAATAGTATAGTTATACACCATCTCAATTGAAGACAACTTGTACACTACCCCCACAATACAGTGATATCCATTCTCACCCAAAAACACTTAGTATATAACGTAGTGCACTATAATGCATCCATCCATCACATCCTATGCATATATACCCACATTGATTACATTAAAAAATTGAGTCGATTCCAACCATACATCCTCATCAATCAGATGTTGGGATGAACACCATTGTATAAATATAGTGGTGTTAGAACATAGTTCTTGATGTGGGTGTGATATATATATATAAATAGAAAACAAATACTACCCACAAGTCAATTAAAACATTTCATTGCATACCTTCCCAATTTAATCTAAATTTCCCATTAGATTAATTATTTGTCCACAAACACATTAACTGCAAAACACATTTTTAATTCATTCAATAATTGTTTATTTACCATTAAAAACAGTCTCATTCAATTTCAATCAATTTTACCCAATTCCATTACTACCATGGATACTAACCGGACACTACATAACACAATCGAGAAAAATAACACATCATCCTTCCCAAGATAACTATCCACATAACACCAACATCTGATATCCACCTCACATACCACCATTCTTCTCGTCACCATCCACAACACTTCCACATAAACCAATCTCTTCATATCCCCAAAGCATGGGAAAAACCGTCATATTGTCACCCCATAACACAAACTTACACACACATTACATCCCCCCCCCCACAGAATGAAAAACCCACCATCGTAGTGATATGGAATATAAAATCCTCAAAACCCATCACATCACCACCCAAAAAATGGATATACAAATCATCACCTCACTACCCCATAACATGGCCTCATAAACAATCACAATTCCACTATACAGATTAACATCATATAATATAGTATCATCGACCTGCATGCAACAAACACACATCACCACCAAGAAATATTTGGACACATGACAACACATCACATAATATTTTATTTATCTTGATAGGTTGTTTTTATAAAATTTTAACATTGTTTTTGGGAAATTATCACACAAGACATAAATATTATGGACACAATTTTTATTCAATATATTTGTGGTTATTATCTTTCTATTATATAAATTTCATTCAAAACATTTAGTATAATAAATTTCTATGGAATACATAAAATCCATGAAAAATGTCTCTCAACTACCATTATTTTTACTGAGGAGTCAGGCCAATACGATCCACCAAATTACTAAAATATATAAATTTTAAGTGGTTGGAAATCCTTTCACATTTCCAATAAGTTTAATTTAATTAATTTGGTTATAGTTTAATAGGACACAAAAAAACATCCCCTCTAGATAATAAATATTTAAACCCACTAGAAAATTAAAAAATAGTGAGAAATATGGGATTTCATACCTCAAAATAGATTTTCGATCATGTTCCACCCCACATGGTGAAAGAAGAAGTGGCTGGAAACCACAACATCATAAGGGAATCATGGTTCAATCCAAAGAACACCCATGAATCATATAAAACATCCCAAACTAACCCCAAACCAATAACATCACCACCATAGCGGATCACTGATATTTTGAATGAAAGAAAACTACTGTAAATAGTGAGGAACTCACCATATATCACTATAAGGGATCCACTGGAAACCAAAGGTATAATGAGGAGAAGGAGGGATAAAAGATAATACCAAATATCATAGGTTTAACCAATAAATTAGAGAGTATATATGGGTATAACCAATTTTATTGAGAAACTAATAAAATGGATTAAAGAATAAAATTATATCCTTCTAGCATCATGCGATAAGTTTATAATGATAATTACAAACGAATTCCCCATTTTTCCATCATCAACTGAAAATTCATTAACCTAAAATTTTATTTAATACACATCAAGAATTCATTTTCTTCCATGAACTTTATTCAAATATTTCCTAGACCACAAAAAATCTTTTTTGAAACTTGTCTTCAGCACAAGTAATGAATTTACAATGCATGATGTGAATTCAGTTCACATCATGAACCAATAATTTCTATACTTGTACAGATATAGTTCCATTGATCCCTCTATACATCCTATAAATTCTTTTAACATCCCAAATAAAAAATTAACCATCCATAAAGGTTGGTTTTCACACCATGGGTTTTTTCCCATGCAACATTAGGTTTATAGTCTCCATTTGGATCCACTAAAAAAACCATGGTAATTATGAAGTTGTTACTTTAATTAATGAATAACTACGTGTGTTTTACTATAGATTTTTTATAAAATAAAATGTTATATAGGATCATTGATATCCTAAATATCTCTTTACTCAGCTAATATCTGAATATTTTCCAAGAAATCACCCACCGTAACCAAGTGATTGTTCCGGAGATTCATTAAATAGAGTAGATAAATCCTCATTCAATACCACAATTACAGTGGTTTCAATAAATTCGTACTTAGGAAAAAAATAAGTTACTCAATAAAAATTTCCAAAGAATATCTTAAACTTTTATCAATTTTTTTAAATTACTATTGGTAGTTGTGTTGTTCGTATATAAAATTTACCCAAATTTGAAACTGTTTGAATTTTCATGATGGGGAATTAGAGAAATGTATTATCATGTTGGTAAAAAATTATCTTCTTAATAATCTCACCCAAATTCAATGACCAATTTTCATGTATATTTTTTCCATGGATTATATTTTTCACAAATATGATCAAATTGAGTTTTTCATGAGAGATAAGTAATGATTTTGAATTTACAAACCAAAATTATTACTCTTAAAAGTAATTCTCAATTTCATTAATATCATCACATACCCATGTTTTGAATTCTACATGGAAATTAGTTTTTAAAAAATGACCAAAAAAGAAATATCAACCCATATCAAACGAGTCTCGAAAAATAAACAATCACAAATGGAATTTCTCATCATTTTTTATGTAATTGATTTTTCATCATTAATGAAATTACGTCGAAACTTTGTACTTTTATATAATTGAATAGAAAAAATTATTTTATCATTAATATTATTAACTTCTACTAGTTTTTCTTGAGATTGTTAATTAATTGAATCTCAAGAAATTTTGGTTATTAATTCACAATTCATAAAAAAAATTATATAACCAAAAAATCAATTTATACACAGAGAATTATACTAATACACATTATAAAACAATCATTATATTAAATCCACTGATAAATATAGGTAAATAATAATTATAATTAATCTGTAATCAACAATTTCATTAATTTGTATAAATATTTTGAAAATTTATTTTTTTATGATTACAAGTAAAAATAAATTTTTTATATTTTTTTGTAATAAAAATTTGTGTTTTATTTTGATTTTAATTATTTTCACATGTTTCATAAATGAAAATAATGCTAAATATAGAATAAAATACTATATAACATGTGAAAATTAAATTATTTATTATACCTAAAATCTATACTTATTTATATATGTAGGGATGAACCCCATGTATAGGCAAAGATATAATTTAAAAAAAATTAAAAAAAAGATCAAATGGAAAATTGTAGATAAAATTGAAATGAACTGAGAAGTTGTGGGAGATAATGAAAAAGTAATTTTGAAATATCTAACAGGGAAATGATGGTGAAAACTAAAATGAAAAAAATTGATAATTGTCATTCTTTAATATCATATTAAACATAAAAGTACTAATGTAATTGGAAAAATATGTTTTATGGTTTTAAATACTGTTAAAGGAATGGCATTTCCCATTGAACACACATATGAAATAATATTCATATCTATCCATGAAGAGAAAAGATTATAGTCCATGGATAAGAAAGAATTCCACCCTTTACCAATTGACATAGTTCAATTTGTGTTTCCAATGAAACGATTTACTACTCTTAACCCATCGATACTACATGTATGGAAAAAATGTCACTCATGATGAAGAGGAAATTGAACACAATAGAATAAATGACAGACACTGAAAACAATGTTAAACATCACCCTAATTTTTGTATAATGTTAATTTTCATATGGATATCAACATCAAAATTTAGTTTAACTCTAATTTAATATGTCAGTAATTTATTGTAATAGGAATATATGAAGGAGTATAAAAATTCAATGATGAACATATACTTCACGATTCAAATTTATTCAAGGTAAGATAATAGAAATTTCAATTCATTTTAATCTATTTTCTTGAAAAATACTATGTTCCCTTGTTAAAAAATATAGGGAAAATAATTAAGGTGTTACTAAATATATAATCATGAATACATGAAGAGATAAAAAATAATAGATTTTTTTATATTGATTATTTCTTCTTCTTCTACCTCATGATCCTTTGACATATATTTCGAGACTTGTCTCATCTAATCAAAATTATATCTCCTAAAAAATTATTTATAGTCTCCATTCCCAATTACATAATAAATTATTTTATCATAACGTTGGAAATAATTTATTTATTTTGGGAAATTCTATATCATGTGGAATATATCACATCCCCTTACTTTCTAGTTATGTCCCTTGGTCTTCCAGAATAAATATTTTGTATGATAAGAAAGTGATAATAACGGCCCTCTTCAAATAGAAAATTCTAATGAAATTGTATCCAACTCATCAATAAAAACTAAAACATATCTAAATATTGATATCCTCCCATAATGATGAAACTAAAATTTAGCTAACAAATATCAATAAAAAATCCCAACAATCATCCCATTCACAAGAAATCTAAATACCAATTTCTTATATCTCTCCATAAATTCGTCTCCTTGGTAGTAAAGAATCTCATCAAGAAAAAACACGTCACATTACAATAAATTCAAAAGAAAACAAATACTATCATTTTTGAATGAACATATTTTTATTTCTCCCTTCAATTGGTAATTGAAACATAAATGTATTTTCATATCAAACCAATCCTGAAAATCATATAACAAGTGCATTATGAGATCCCCTCCATCATTAAAACCTAAAAATAATCAGAAAAATAGTGAATATAAGAACGAAATTAAATTCATTTAAGAATTCATAATCATTAAAAAATGGGATATTATGGATCTTATACTTTGACATGTTGTATGTCTCTAAATTATAACAATATATATCAACTTCATCTGGGATTATATTGGTGGAACCGGTCAACCAACATTCCTAAAAGCTGTATTGGTCTCATTTTAAATTGCAATGGTTTTCAACTTTGATAATCAAATTTGAAATTTTTTATAAACTAGACATGAAAATATAATAAGTAAAATGGTTTTTATTCTAAATATAGTTCCTTATTCTTTTAGATCAATCTCCTTTAATGCTTTAGTTGTGAGTATTCTCATCACCACTTCCATTCTTCCTCCCAAAATCTAATTATCACTCTCCCATATGAGTTATGAAATTAATTTATTCCTCTAATTGAATGATCTAAATTATTTATTTCTTTTTTATTTCTTTTCTTATAAATAATAATATCACATAAATCCTTGATTCCATGAATTATCTCTAGGATGGCGTTAATATTTTTATTTTTTAAACATGAATGTTATAGAAAAATCCCTCTTCAATCAAAAAATCCACCAACATGTGAATCTAAATATTTAGAAAGAAACCATACATATATGAAACTCATCATCCCACCACAATAAAAAAACTCAACCTAATCTTAAAATAATTCAATTCCCCATCATCATATGAAAAAATTCTTCTAAAAACAAGTGGCTTTAGTCTCATCCTCAATTAATCAACATTTTAGTAGAAAAGATTTGGATACTAAACATACATCACCTTATATGAAATACTCAATTCTAGAATAATCCTTACTCAGTAATAATCATATTATGATTTGGGGATTTACTGTTTAACATGAATTTATAAATTGAATGATATTGACTAAAAAATCAAAATAATAGATGTAATGAATAATGAGTTCCCCTATTTCATATTTATAACATGGAAATTAAATGAAAACCAAAAAAATATATTATAAATCAATTTTTTAATGCATCACTAATCATCAGAAAATGTTATCTCTGTGATAGACCACTTCAATTGGATGAAATAAATGATATTTTATGAATTTCAATCAACTTAATCAATTTATTCATTCATGGACTCCCATCCTTCATTGGAAAAAGATGGACCTAGCTCCATTAAAATATTAATTGGTCACATCCTTGAAAATAAAATCCATCCATAACCATATTATAGGAATCAAATTGTCATATCCAAATATGGTTTCATATTGATTCTGCCTAATTATTTTAATTATCCCAGTTTCATCATCAAAATATCTAATTTAGATTATTAATGTGTCAACCAGAAATGAATTCTATTATAATAACCATACTCTTTATTACCAATATAAACATGATTTATTACATAGAAAAGAAGATGAGACAACTCTGAGGATTGATAAGTCTAATGTCATGGAAAATTAGGAACATTACATAACAAATTATAACATAAAACACAACATCTTTTTTGAAAACTTATTTTACATGACCACAATTTTCCTTCATACTTAGCATTGCATGGGTTAATATGAGGAAATGAAAAAGAAAATGGTGATCTATAGAGCCATGTAAGGGAGTTAAGAAGGGATAAAATGAAGAATATAGTACATGTTAGGCAATAGGAATTTTAATGGAGCACAAGATAAACATAATCATAATGGAATGATATAGAATTATTATCATAACATGGAAATGTTGCAACAACATTTAACATGATATTAGCATGATCCAAGGATCATTTCCCATGAAGCATGAGTAAACTCTCATTGCACTTGAACTAGAAATAATAAACCCTCATTAACTTTTAATTATCATGAGTAAAACCTCATTGCACTTGTCATATCATGATACTAATCTTTATGCAATGCATTACAGTGCTATCTGGGAACACCCTTCTTATTAATTTCATTTCATGCATAAGTGTGCCACATAGATCATATAACCTGGATTCATTAAAAATCATCATTTATTTCATGAATAAGGAATGTGGAATTCATATATGAAACTCTATAATAAATAATTAAATTTTAATAATTATTAATACCCTTCATAGAGAAATGGGCATGGTATTCACTACACAATGACTTTGGCATAGAAAACGTTGTGCAATTTCGGCACCATAACAACATGACATAATAATTAATAAAAATGGTTGATGAGAGATAAAGGGTTATCTCATCATATGTACTTTAAATGGAACATATGGGGTTATATAGATACATGTACCAACATATGTAATGTAAATAAGATTCATAATATAAAATAATTGCATGAATTTAAATGAGGGGAGAGAAGTCCCTTATGGAATTTTAGAATTGTAACAGATGTACATGGGAGAAATTAATGAGATATAAAGGGGTATATCATCATTAAAACACAAGGAGGGATGTATAGGGGGTTCTAAATCATACACCAACATTTTTAATTGAATAGACAATGGAATATCAACATAAAGATACTTGGTAAAAATGAGAGAGAATTAAATCCCTCACTTGTAAGTGTGATCTAAAGGCTTGGGAGAGGATTGAGAGAGGCTTCATGGGAGTTTTTTGAACCTTGGGAGGATTATAGAGAAATTAGTTCATGGTTTGGGAGAACAATAAATGGGTAGAATGAAGAGTAATGGGAGATTTAGTGGTTCTATATGGGAAAGGAGAGAGAATTCTTTGGTATTTAGGTTTTGGACACCAAACGTTAAACTAATCAAAACCACAAACCATCCAAAGATTTTTTCAAATGTACTTTTCCAAAGGGTATTGAGAAAAATTATTTTATAAGGAGAATTTACGAAATTCTTAAAATATTATGCTTTCTTATGTGATGGTGAGTCACACTATCAAAGAAAATCATTTTAAAAGTTAAAATGTTTTACATGTCTTGGTGGGTCCACTATGCACCGTAAAATCAAAAAAATATAAAATCACATTACGGTAAAGGTAAAACATATGTTTTCAAAACAACATTTTTATAGTATTTTATTACATCACAGTTGGGTCCTTATGATGTCAGAAAAAAAATTATATTTAAATGGTTGTAACACCCCAAGCTTTTACGGTATGCTTCACCTTGAATAATGCAATAGTGTGTTTTGCACGCAACATCGAGTTCTAACACAACACAACCAATCAAACTAGCCGTTATGAATAGTAATCACCACTTTTTTTAAATTTATAAATTTTATTTCTCAAAATGAAATTCATTTTTGTATTCGGAATATCGAAATTATCCTAGGGTGGATTTTTGGTATTTTTTTGAAAAACATCATTTTTTTGATAAATAGTGAAACCACTAAATGGTAGTTAAAAAACTGAATTTTTCATAAAACATAATTTTACCACTTCTATGAGTGGAATTAAAAAAATATGAGAGAAACAGTTAATATAAAGGAGTAAAATGTGGTTCATTGAGATGAAAATAATTTTTGGTGAATAGCAACTTTTTACTTTTATTTACCCCGGTTAAAAGTAAATAGGGTAATTAAGGGTAAAAATGAAATTAATATTATCCTAACACATGTCCTAATTCTATTGGACAAATTTATCTCGACCAAAAAGAACCTTAGGAATAAAAAAGTATCATTTAGGTCCATTTGGATTAGATTAGGACATTTATTATTATTCAATTCAAAGATGAATTAAAAGTGTTAAAATCAAAGTTTATTTTTGAAATCATTTTTAATATAAGGATATACATAAGA
Source organism: Viscum album (assembly GCA_963277665.1). Lineage (NCBI taxonomy): Eukaryota > Viridiplantae > Streptophyta > Magnoliopsida > Santalales > Viscaceae > Viscum > Viscum album. Next base: position 603,841,763 of record OY728128.1, read on the forward strand.
TAAATTCGATTGAAAATATTAATTAGAAAGATAAAAATATTTCCTACATAATGGTATTTTATTTATAATTTTTAGACATTAAATAATTTAATTTATTTATGACCCAATGATGATGCAGTAATTACCATAATAGTAAAAAATTAAAATAATTTATATTAAAAATACAAAAATAAATATAATTTGAAACTTTTTATGAAATAAACTATTTTTATAGGTTAATATTACATTTTAGGAATGATTTAATTAACTTTTTTCTAACTAATCATTTTGTTATGATTTTCACAAAAATCAATTTTCCAAATAGTGTCAAAATTGACACAAAAGAGTTTTAAAACAAATATTTTATTATTAATTGATATTCAATTCCAAAAAATCTAAGGATCCTCCAATAGTCTTATATCATGATAGGAGTATCATTAATGGACCACTTGGGGGTATCTTGGAGGTATATAGTATGTGTATTAACTATATAATATAAAAATACAATGTAACATGGTAAGTGTCAAACTAAATAACTAAGAGTTAAAACTGAAAGATAAGGTTAATATAATGACCCAAACCTGTCTAAATTGTATTATTTGAGTGGTTTTAGACCCATACCCACCTTAAACTTTATATAATACACTTTGAAGCCATTAGAAACCAAATATGAATTTATTATAAAATAATATTTCTAGCTTTTTCAAAGGTTCCCCTCACCCCTCTTATAAAAGGGCACTCAACCTTCTCATTAATTCACACCTTAAAAGCCATTTTTCACGGCCAAACTCTAACCAAATACTCTCGAAACATCCCTCACTTCATTCTAGAGGCCTTGTTTTAGCCAGAAAGCCAACTTATGGATCCCTTTTGATCAAATCAAAAGGAAGAACCCGAAGAAGTGTTAATGATTTCACCACCCTTTTCCCAGTTCCTTTCTTCTTCCACTTCTTCTTTCTTTGTTATTACCTTTATAAAATAATAACTCCAGTATCTTATATATACTGTGATGTTATTATGAATTTGGTACAACCATATTCAGTATTATATCCATCTTTTGAAGAACATGTCACCATAGGTGCGTACGTGTGACTTACCGTCTCCACGTCGTGGTGTAATTGTTATTCAATAAATTATTATTCGGATGGGTATAATAATGACTTGTAATTCATGTAAATAATACATATAACATGATAATGATTCTGTATATATGATATACCATCCAATTATATATTATTTTAATTTAAAAATAATGATATTGTCGCTTGTGCGTACGTACGGACTACCGTCTCCACGAACGCGCTGAGATTCATTCGCCATTGTATCCATTCAAGTATAATACTCATCTGAAGATTAATAATAATGTTTAGGGACTTAATATCATTCTGGATATGAATAAGACACAACCTATCCATGAAAATCACGACTTATGTAACAAAACATATAAAATAAAAGGAGTAAATGAACACCCAAAACAACAATAATACTAAGATATTATTAACAAATCAATATTAAAAGATCATATATGAAATCATATTAATGTATATTATTCTTTTATAATGTAATAAAAATTATTTCACCCTTATATAGGAGGTTAACCTACCCTCATCCATTGAAAAGTACAAGGTAAGGGTTTATTTTACAATCTCTTCATTATCCAAGGTTGTTTATACGTAATAATATACTGGGATCTCTTTATCATCCACATCCATGTTTATTAAAAATGTATTACAAAACATTTTTACTATTTAAAATAATATGGTTTAATGTCATTTATACCCTTGTTTGACTTTTTTTAAGAGGTTAATAAAGTAATCTTTCCGACGTTTTCCAAACATGGTTATTTTTAACCTTTTCGAGAGAATTAAGGTAAGAATGTTTTTTAACATATACGGAGGGTGTGGCTATTATCCACCGTTATGAAATCATCTAAGCTTACCTTACAATATTATAAGAATACTTTCAATGAAATTTTTTTATTTTATAAATATATGACTCTTAAATGATTTCAATATAGAAAGAGATATTTCTCTAAAAAGAGTTTTGATTTCATCTATGTCAACATCCTTCGATGGATTTTACGCTTATTTGAAGTTGATTTATTATGATACAAAATTTCTATATTGTATTGAAGGTTTTGTGATATGTTTGACTATGGATGTGTTATTTTTGAACCATTCATGGTTTTTGGATGAAGTATTTACATTTCGTATGCAAGTTTTAATACGAATGTTTATGTTATGTTTAAACCTTTTCATATGGGAATGCATTGGACTTAATATGTGATGGGTGGAGCCCGATATAGCTCCTCAATGAATCTTTAGGTCTCATGAGACAAACAAGTGTCTTGGCACAAGTACATGGAAAAATATTATTTTTAGTCTTGGTACGAGGCCTTGGGTATGTGGTTATGATAGTCTGGCATTATCAATTCCATCATTATGAAAGTGGTTATTGATATTGCATGTGATTATTCGATTAATAAAATAACCATGTGAATAACTAAATGGCATTATATCATTTTATTTTTTCCATACTATGTTGAAATTAAAGTTTAAAAGGCTTCTGTTTTAGTTATACATTGCCTTAAATGTTTGTTCTTATTTATGAATGTTTCCGCTATATTGTTATCCTTACTGGGCATTTGAGCTCACCCCTTTTCTATGTTTTATTCTTCCTAGTATGTGAAGAAGTAAATTATGAATGACCTGCATGGATAGTATGAGGGGATAAGGGTGTAGACCATGGAGACTATGTTGTTGTAGTTTTAATTTTTATGATGTAATGTAAAACTTTATGAATATATCTAGTGTTTCCAAGGCTACTAAACTAATCGGTCTTTCGAGATTTGATCTTTATTGTGATCATGCCAATGTTATGTAATATTACACCAACTCTGGGTAACTGGGGTCGGGGCATTATAGTTGGTATCAGAGGATGTTTAGTACAAACCTTGGAAGCTAGATTTAGATAAACTCTGATTGGAGAATATATATTTAAGATGTACTTTGAGGATTAGTATAGAAGAACTTCCTATAATTTTGGTATTTGAGAGATTTTTTGAGTTTTCCGAGCAATACATCCCTGTCTGGATACGAGCAGGTAGAGGTGGCTCTGGAACAGATGTACCTAGGGGTAAAACCCGAAAACACCGCTTTGAGCTAGACTCCAACGGGAACTAGTGCATGACAACGGGCCTTGCTGCACTGTTGGTTACGACACTCCCAAGGGATATGCTTAGGATAACACTCATTTTCTTTACAAATAATTATGAAGGGATTATGAGTATTTACTTCCTCAATGAATTTTTTTATGATTATGGATTATATCCATAAATAGTTCAAAATATGATATGTGTTTTATATGTATGGAATTATGTATTTTGATTCATAAACTGATCTAGTTTATGCCATTGATTAGAAATGGCGCCTAGTGGAAGAAATGGAAACTGTATCAATGCACGCACTCCTTGTAGGGATTTCCCTCCTGCTCAAGATAATTATAGTGGAGATGGTGATGAAACTGGTGCCGATCAGCTAATCACCATACTGGGACAACTCACTCTGGTTATGAATAATAACCTTACCCGTATGGAGAACCCTGATCCGCAGCGTGTAAGATAGATGTTAGATCGCTTTATGAGGAAACAACCACCAACGTTTAATGGGAGTAAAAATTCCTTAGTAGCTGAGAAATGGATAAATTCCCTAGAGAAAATATTTCATGCTATGGGGAGTAGTGAAAGGGAAAAAGTTATCATGGCAGTTTACCACCTCACTAGAGATGCTGATCAATGGTGGTCATTGATTCAAAACTTGAAGGAAGATGATGAAGTATCAAATATGGAATGTAGGGAGTTCAAAGATATATTTTTAGAAAAATACTTTCCTCATCACCATCGAGAAGATATGGAATGACAATTTCTGAGTCTGAGACAAAAGGAGGATGAGATTGTCGCAAAGTATGAGGCTAATATTACAAGGTTAGCAAGGTATGATGGAGATTATATACGTAACCCAAGAAATAATTTTGATCGTTTAATTGATGGGTTAAAACCATTTTCCGTCAAGCATTAGTCTCACAATCCTTCTTGACATATGAAGACATTGTCTCATGTGCTATCAAGACAGAGAATGAATTCTCAAAATATTATGACTTTAAAGCAAAGCAAGAGAAGGACAGATCTGCTGATCAATCTGGGAATGGAAATAAAGAGAATAAGGGGAATTTTGAATATCCATCCTGTAGTAAATGTGGGAAGAAACACCCCGATACTTTCTTAAAAGGAACGAGATTCTATTACAAGTGTGGTGAAAAAGGCCACCAAGCCCATGATTGCAAGGGGATGAAGGAAGCTTCCGATGTCCAATTGTAAAATTGTATGGAGATGGGACATTATGCAAATTAATGTCCTAAGCATCAGGGGAACTTACCTTAGAAAAAGCCAAGGGATCATGTCCAAGATTATGTTATCACTACTGCTGAGGAAGAAGCTCCAAAAGACGTGGTGGCAGGTAATTTAATGGTTTCCTCAAGTTTAGCAAGTGCATTATTTGATTTTGGATCATCGCATTGTTTCATATCTTCCTAGTTTCCAATGAAAATTAGATATTTCCAATTTGATTTAACAAGGGAGTTGTCAGTTAAAACTCTTAAGGGAAGTATCATTGCAAAAATGTTTTGTGAATCAGTCCCCATTAGAGCACATAAATGTTCTTTATCTGCTGATCTCATCATCATAACTATGATTGAGTTTGATATAATCCTCGGTATGGATTGGATTTTGGATCATGATGCGAAGATTTACTGTAAAAAGAAGGAGGTTACAATTTTTGATGATGATGATAAGGAACACCTTATCTTTAGAGCAGAATCGTCACCACCTAATTCTTATCTAGATCCACCCCCAGTAGCTCAACTAAATTCAATTATTGGGGAGGAAGAGGATGATATGACTATGGGTGAGAAATGAAATGTTCAAATAGAGGATGTACCTATTGTGAATGAAAATTTAAATGTGTTTCTGGAAGATTTACCTGGACATCTTCCAGAATGAGAAGTTGATTTTTCCATTAATTTAATTCCAGGACCAAGGCCTATATCGAAGACCCCTTATAGAATGGACACTGTAGAATTAGTTGAACTAAAGAAAAAACTACAGGAATTGAGTAATAAGGGATTTATTCTCCCTAGTGTTTCTCTATGGGGAGCCCCTATTCATTTTTTTAAAAAGAAAGATGGATCTATGAGGTTATGTATCGATTATAGGGACATCAATGCTATAACATTAAAGAACAAGTATCCCCTACCTCGCATTGATGATTTATTTGACCAACTGCATGGAGCTCAATACTTTTCAAAGATTTACCTTCGATCTGGATACCATCAGTTGTGTGTGAAGAAGGAAGACATTCATAAGACATCCTTTCGAACCAGGTACGTGCATTACGAGTTTACAGTAATACCTTTTTGGATTGACTAATGAACCCTCTGTATTCATGGATCTAATTAATAGAGTTTTCAAGAAATATCTTTATGACTTTGTTGTGGTATTTATTGATGATATCTTGGTATACTCCAAAAGTTACAAAGATCACGAAAATCACTTACGCAGTATATTGAAGACTCTGAGAAGGCATGAATTATATGGGAAGTTTAGCATGTGTGAATTCTGGCTTCATGAGATTTCATTTCATGGCTATATTGTCTCTGAAGATGGAATCTATTTTGATCCTTCTATGACCAAGGCAATCCAAGAATGGCCAGCACCTATGACTATAACTGAGGTATGTAGTTTTATTGGTTTGGCTGGTTATTATTGACATTTCGTCCAGAATTTTTCCTGATTGGCTAACCCATTAACGAAGCTCCAACATAAAGGGGTTAAATTTGTTTGGATAAAAGATTGTGAGGAATGTTTCGAAGAACTGAAGAGAAGATTAGTCAATGCTCCTATATTGACTCAACCATCGGGGAATGATGGGTTTGTTATTGATAGTGATGCATCGAAGAATGGACTTGGTTGTGTCCTTATGCAGAACGATAGGGTTATTGCCTATGCATCACGACAGTTGAAAATTCATTAACAAAACTATCCTACTCGTGATCTCGAGTTGGCAGTGGTGATTTTTTCTTTGAAGATATGGAGGCACTGCCTCTATGGTGAAAAATGTGAGATTTATACTGATCATAAGAGTTTGAAGTATATTTTCTCACAAAAAGAACTCAACATGAGGCAAAGAAGATGGCTTAAATTACTCAAGGATTATGATTGCATGATACACTACCACCAAAGTAAAGAAAACAAGGTGGAAGATGCTTTGAGCAGAAAAGACCATGGAGTTTTTAACAATATGGGAATTGAAAGGGCTCCAATTTTCATGGATCTAGTGAAGATGGACATGGGAGTAACCAGGGAAGTTGAAACATCAATTATTTTTTAAATGGTTTCCAAACCATATTTACTAGAAAGGATTAAGAGTTCTCAGAACGATAATGAATAATTTCAAAAAAAGATTAATGTTGTGAATGCTGGGAGATTGAGAGACATTGTGAGTGAAGAAGGAATTTTGAAATTCGAGAAGAGGCTTTGTGTTCCCGATATACCTGATCTAAAAAGGGAATTTCTGGATGATTCTCATTGTTCCAATTTCTCTATACACCCTGGGAGAACCAAAATGTATAGAGATTTGAAGGAACATTTTTTGTGGGACAACATGAAGAGGGAGATTGCTGATTTTGTGTCAAGATGTATGGTTTGTCAATAAGTGAAAGATTGAAGGCAAAATCCTGGAGGATTCGTGCAACATCATCCCATACCAGAGTGGAAATAGGACAATATTACGATGGAATATGTCACGGGGCTACCAAAGACTCCTATAAGGAATGATACAATATGGTTCATTGTTGATAGCCTTACCAAGGCAGCAAATTTTCTTTCTATAAGAGAACATTTACCACTGGAACGTCTAGCAAGACTATATATTAATGAAGTTGTGAGAATTCATGGAGTACCCCTATCAATTCTTTCTGATCGTGATCCCCGTTTTACTTCGAGATTCTAGAAAATTCTTCAGAAAGCCTTGGATACTGAACTTTATTTGAGCACTGCCTACCACCCTCAAACAGATGGAAAATCAGAACAAACTATTAAAACCTTAGAAGACATGTTGAGATCCTACTCACTTGACTTTCAGGGTATGTGGGGTCAATATTTACCTCTGGTAGAAATTTTCCTATAACAATAGCTTTCATTCGAGTATTCAGATGGCACCATATAAAGAATTATACAGAATGACATTTCACACACCAACCTGTTGGGATGAAGTTGGTGAAAGAAAACATATAGGCCCAGATCTGGTGGAGGAAATGATGGAAAAGGTGAAGGTAATCGAAAAACCATATCCAAGCAGCCCAAAGTAGGTAGAAGAGTTATACCTATAATCAAAGGAAGGTTTTAGAATTTCAAGTCGGTGATCATGTTTTCCTAAAGGTATCTCCATGAAAGGGAGTCATATATTTTGGTAAGAAAGGTAAATTGAGTCCCAGGTACATCGGACCTTTCCAAATTATAGAATGAATTGGGGATGTAGCTTACCGATTGGCAATGCCGCCAAGTCTCTCCAAAATCCACGATGTGTTCCACGTATCTCTGTTGAGGAAATACATGCCTGACCCAACACATGTACTCACCTATGAGGAATTAGAACTGGAACCCGATCTGTCTTATTGCGAAGATCCCTCCAATATTCTTGATACGAGAGAACAAGTACTAAGAAACCGGACGACTCGTCTGGTGAAAGTCTTGTGGAGAAACCATAACATGGAAGAGGCAACGTGGGAACCCAATGAACTTATGATGAAAAACCACCCCAGTATTTTCATGTGGTAGTATTCTAGAAGTTTGGAGGACAAAATTATTTGGAGGGGAGAATGTAACACCCCAAGCTTCTACGTTACACTTCTCCTTGAATAATGCAATAGTGTGTGTTGTACGCAACATCGAGTTCCAACACACGACAACCAATCAAACTAGCTGTTATGAATAGTAATACCAACTTTTTGAAATTTATAAATTGTATTTTTCAAAATGGACTTCATTTTTGGATTCGGAATATCAAAATTATCCTAGGGTGATTTTTTGGTATTTTTCTGAAAAACTACATTTTTTTATGAATAGTGAAACCACTGAGTGGTAGTTAAAAAACTGAATTTTTCAAAAAACTTAATTTTACCATTTCTGTGAGTGGAATTTCAAAAATACGAGAGACATGGTTAATATCAAGGAGAAAAATTTGGTTCAATGAGATAAAAATATTATTTGGTGAATAGTAAATTTTTACTTTTTTTACCACGGTTAAAAGTAAATAGGGTAATTAAGGGTAAAAATGATATTAATATTACCCTATCATATGTCATAATTCTATTGGACCAGTTTATCTCGACCAAAAACAATCTTAGGGATAAAATATCATCATTTAGGTCCACATGGATTAGATTTTGACATTTATTATTATTTAATTCAAAGAAGAATTAAAAGAGTTAAAATCAAAGTTTATTTACTAAATCATTTTTAATATTGTGTTATACATAAGATAAATTCGATTTTAAAATATTAATTAGAAAGCTTACAATATTTCCTACATAATTGTATTTTATTTATAATTTATAGACATTAAATAATTTAATTTATCTAGGACCCAATGATGATGCAGTAATAACCATAATAGTGAAAAATTAAAATAATTGATATTATAAATACCCAAATAAATATAATTTGAGACTTTTTATGAATTAAACTAATTTTATAGATTCATATGACATGTTAGGAATGATTTAATTAACTCCGTTTGAAGTAATCATTCTGTTATTATTTTTTCAAAAATCAATTTTCCAAATTGTGTCAAAATTGACATAAAAGAGTTTTCAAACAAATATTATATTATTAATTGATATTCAATTAATAAAAATCTAAGGTTCGGACAAAATACTTATATCATGATAGATGCATCATTAATGGACCACATGGGGGTCTCTTGGAGGTATATAGTAAGATTATTAACTATATAATATAAAAATACAAAGTGACATGGTAAGTGTCAAACTAATTAACTAAGAGTTAAGACTAAACAATGAGGTTAATATAATGACCCAAACCTGTCTAAATTCTATTGATTGAGTGGTTTTCAACCCATAACCACCTTCATCTTTAAATAATCCACTTTGGATCCATTTGAAACCAAATATTAATTTATTATAAAATAATATTTCTAGCTTTTCCAAAGGTGCCCCTCACCCCTCTTATAAAAGGAAACTCCCCCTTCTCATTAATTCACAACATCAAAGAAATTTGGCTCGGAAAAAGTCTGCCCAAATAATCTCTCAACTTCCCTCACTATATCCTAGAGGCCTTACTTTAGTCAGAAAACCATCCTATGGAGCCCTTTTGATCAAATCAAAAGGAAGAACCCGAAGAAGAGGTAATGATTTCACCACCCTTTTTCGAGTTCCTTTCTTCTACCAATTATTCATTGTTTGTTCTTTCCATTCTAAAATAATAAATCCAGTATCTTATATATACTGTGATGTTATTATAAATATGGTACAACCATATTCATTATTCTATCCATCCTTTGAATAATATGCCACCATACATGCGTACGTACGGCTTACAGTCTCCACGTCGTGGTGTAATTGTTATTCAATGAATTATTATTTGGATGGGTATAATAATGATGTGTAATTCATGTAAATAATAAATATAACATGATAATGATTCTGTATATATGATATACCATCAAATTATATATTATTTTAATATCAAAAGAATGATATTTTCGCTCGTGCATACGTACAGACTACCGTCTCCACGAACGCGACGAGATTCATTCTCCATCATATCCATTCAAGTCTAATTCTCATTTAAAGATTAATAATAATGTTTACGGACTTAATATCATTCTGTATATGAATAAGATATAACCTATACATGAAAAACATGACTTATGTAACAAAACATATAAAATAAAACGAGTAAGTTAACACCCGAAACAACGATAATACCAAGATATTATTAACAAATCAATGATAAAAGATCATATATGATATCATATTAATGTATATGATTATTTTATAATTTAATAACAATTATTTCACCATTATACAGGAGGTTAAACTACCCTAAACCAAGGAAAAGTAGAAGTTAAGGGATTATTTCACAATCTCTTTATTATCCGAGGTTTTTTATACGTAATAATCTATTGGGATCTCTTTATCATCCACATCCATGTTTCTTAAAAACATATTTCAAAACATTTTTACTATTTACAAGAATATGGGTTGAAGTCATTGATACCCTTTTTTGACTTTTTATAAGAGTTTTATAAATGAATCTTTCCGTCGTTTTCCAAACAAGGTGCTTTTTAACCTTTTCGACAGAATTAATGTAAGAATGTTTTTTTAAATTATGTTGTAGGTGCAGATATTTTCCACCATTATAAAATCATCGAAGCTTCCCTTACAATAGTATAAGAAAATTTTTATTTAAAATGTTTTATTTTATAAATATATGACTCTTAAATGTTTTCAAAATAGAAAGAGATACTTCTCTAAAAAGAGTTTTTATTTCATCTATATTAACATCCTTTGATGTATTTTACGCTTATTTGAAGTGGATTTATTATGATTAAAAACTTCTATATTGTATTGAAGGTTTTGTGATGTGTTTGACTATGGATGTGTTATTTTTGTACCATTCATGGTTTATGGATGAAGTATTTAAATTTCGTATGCTAGTTTTAATACGAATGTTTATTTTATGTTTAAACCTTTTCATATGGGAATGCATTGGACTTAATATGTGACGGGTGGAGCCCTCTATAGATCCTCTATGCATTGGTAGGTCTCATGAGACAAAATAGTGTCTTGGAACAAGGCCTTGGAAAAATCTTATTTGTAGTCTTGGCACGATGCCTTGGCTATGTGGTTATGATAGTCTGGCATTAGGCATTCCATCATTATGAAAATGGTTATTGATATTGCATGTGATTATTCAATTAGTAGAATATCCATGCGAATATGTAAATGTCATTATTTCATTTTATTTTTTCCATACTATGTTGAAGTTCAAGTTTAAATGGATTTTGTTTTAGATATACATTTCCTTTAATGTTTATTCTTATTTATGAAAATTTCTGCTATATTCTTATCCTTACTGGGCATTGGAGATCACCCCATTTCTATGTTTTATTGTTCCCAGGATGTGAAGAATTAAATTATGAATGACCTGCAGGGATAGTATGAGGGGATAAGAGTGTAGACCATGGAGACTATGTTGTTGTAGTTTTCATTTTTATGATATAATGTAAAACTTTATGAATATATCTACTGTTTCCAAGGCTACTAAACTAACTGGTCTTTCGAGACTTGATCTATCTTGTGATCATTCCAATGTTATGTAATAATGCATCGACTCTAGGTAACTAGGGTCGGGGTGTTACAATGGTATTTACAGTTTTCCCAAAAATTCGACTGTTTTAGAAAATTATGAAAAATTCACCATTGTATAATTTAAATATCCTGATTATAAAAATAATAATCATTTTATCAAAATAATTTTCCAAATATGTGAATTTTTAATTTTAAAATAAAAAATTACATTTATCAAAAATTCATAGTTTTTGACAGAAAAAATATTTCAAACCTTAATAAAAATTACAATTGTATTTATAAAAAAATAAGATCATTTATATTTAAAAAATAATAATTGAGTAATAATATTTTATTAAAATATCATCTAATTCAACAATAAATTAACGCATCAAAAGATATTTCTTAATTTATTATTAGCTCGAAATACTATTGGTTCTTTAAAATCAATTTAGAAAGTAACAATAATAAAATTAATGTATATTCACTAAACAAAAATAATGCACATGATCATAGTTCTAGGTTATTGTTATATAATGCTTTAAAACACCCACATAATACCTATGGGTAAGGTGTGCGATGGTAAAAGACTCTTGGGGTGGCTCAGATAACATTGATAGAGGGGTAATCTCTCTTAACTTCTACATCACCAATAAGCAGTTTCGTTCAACCTTAACATGTTCAAGCTCAGATGGGTCTTGGTCAAGAGTGAATCCCAGTGATGCCACAACTTTTTCAAGCTATGAAAAATGGACTTTGTGTGGAGAAATTCAACTGGATGAGGCCATCACTTCCTTTTTTTGAGTAAATTGTATTTGTTAATGCCCTATATTTATATTAATCCAGTGGTTATTGTTCAATGGATATATTAGAAGAGGTAATATTTCATAATGGAATTTTATAATTTAAAAACATTAAACCAAAGAAGTGAATATGATTTATATAACCAATTTAGGTAATAAGAAATTTAATAAAATTAAAAGGAAATTTTTATTAATATAATTTTGTGTTGTTACAATCTTCCCCCTTAAGAGATTTCACCCTCAATGTTTCATTTTACTTTCAAATCCATAAATAGGTGCATCTAATTTTCCTTCATTTTCTTGATGAATTTTTAATTCTATTATATTATCATTGCCTTCATTTAGAAAGGGTTCACTGATCACAAGGGTACCTCGTGATATTTTCAAAATCACTTATCTATTTTTCCAAAAAACATATTAGGAATCTTGTTTTATATCGTTGGAAGCATTGATAATTCATTAAAATGGTATTTCGTATATATAAATTTTTAATATATTCTTCAAAATGTTTTTTTATAAAAAAGTATAACTGAATTATCTTCAATTATTTCAAAATAGGGATTTAGTAAATCAGTTTTTTTATTTCCCCAATGTCAAGAATCTATAATTTGATACATATAGGATTCTTAGAGGTCTCCCACATTTTTAGCACCAATGAAATCTTTTAGAGCTTTATAATTTTCAAATATAAAGAAGAATTTTGAAATTCCATGATGGTAATTTCCACGCTTAGCATGGTAAAAATGTTGAGAGTGAAATATTCCCCTATATAATGTACTTTATCATTGAAAAGATCATGCAATGGTAGAGGTATTGGATGCCTTTTAATTTTTTTTGTAGGTACCTCGGATATTTGAAAAAGTTTCAAAGTAATTTTTCCAAGACATCAAGATGATCTTTCTATCTAGTTCTCCAAGAAGAGAGAGAAGTAGTGTTTAGGATCCTCCTCCTTCCATATTCTATCTATGAAAATAGGAATAAAATTTGGGGGTATAAATACTTATCTATTGATCATAAAAAAGAAAATTTTATTATAAAATGATAAACTTGTAAAGGATGAGTTTATCCAAACTTGTGACCTCTTAGGTTTAAATGTAGGTTATACTTGATGTATTTATTAAATTATATTCTTATAGGATTTTTTATTCCCTTGATAATGGTTTGTACTAAACTCATGATTTTACCAAATCTTATCCCCCATGAGTGTTGTAATAGAAGGGCATCATTGCTCATTATCATGCCCCTGTTCACATTTTAGTCTCGGTCAAAGCAGTGTTTTCAGATTTTACCCTTATATATATTTGTGATAGAGTCGCCTCAACCCAATCATATCCGAAAAGAGATGTATTTTCTTGATAAAAAACTTACTCAATACTCACCAAAATTTAAGGACGTTTTTATTATACATAGTATTATCCCTAAGGAAATCACTTGGGTTTTGATATCCTAATATCAAAAATTACCAAACCTGTCCTCTAATACCAATATTACAACCCTGCTATTTATTACCCACCTAAAAATAATTTATTACCTTAAAATTAACTTAATACAACTCCGAGGTTAGATAGGTGTCGTTTCTTGGTAAATTATAAACATTACATATCAACTTATAACATAAAACACATCATCTTTTTTGAAAACTTCTTTTACATGACCACAATCTTCTTTCGTACAAAGCATTGCATGGGAAAACATGAGGATAAGCATAAGAAAAGGGTGATCGATAAATCCTGTTGAGGGTTTAATGAAAGAATAAAATGAATAATATAGTACATTTTAGGAAATAGTAATTTCAATGGAGGACAAGAAAAACATGAGTATAATGGAAAGATATATCATGTTTATCATAACATTGAAATGTGGCAGAACATTTAACATGATATTATAATGAGCCAAGGATGATTGGACCTGATGCATGAGTAATCACTCATTGAACATGTATAATCATGATTAAACCCTCATTTCAATTGAATTTTCATGTTTAAACACTCAGTTCACTTGATGTGTCATGATACTAATCATTACCCAATGAATTAGAGCACTATGAGGGAAGACCATTTTTAATTATTTTATTTCATGCATACGTTTGACACATAGATCATATAAGTTGGATTCATTAAAAATTTTAATTTATTCCACAATAAAGGAATATAGAATTTATACATGAAACTCTATAATCAATAGGTAACTGTGCCAAATTTTAAATACCCTTGATAGAAAAATTGGCATGGTATTCACTACACAATGACTTTGCCTAAGAAACATTGTGGTCCAACTTCAACAGAATAATGTTGTGGAATAAGAATTAATAAAAATGGTTTATGAGATAGAAATGGGTATATAATTATATTTTTATTAAATATACATTATGGAAATAATATAGATACATGTCCTGACCTATTTAATGGAAATAAGTTTCATAATATAAAATAATTGATTGAATGTAAATCAGGAGTGAGAAATCCCTTGCGTAATTTTGGCATGGAAACAGATGAACGTGGGAGAAATTAATGAGTGATAAATGGTTATATAATCATTAAAAAATAAGGAGTTATGTATAGGTTAGGTTTTAAATCATACAATGACATTTTTAATTTAATAGACACAGGTATATCAATATAATGAAACATCGACAAAAATGAGAGAGGGAGAAATCCATTACATGGAAGTGTGATCCAAAGGACAGGGAGAGGCTTGAGATTAGATTATTTGGATCTTGGGGAACTTTTTGAGTATTATAGAGAGATTAGGGACGTGTTTTCTCAAGTTCTAAATGTTTTCAGTTAATATAAATTTGAGATTGAGTGGGATTATATACGAACGGAGAGAAAATTATTTATTATTTTTTTTTTGGACACCACATATTAAACTAATCAAAACCAAAATCCATACCATGGATTTTACAATGTTGTTTTTCGAATGGGAGTTTAAAAAATTATTTCATATGTTTAGTGTCCTAACTTCTAAAAATATATGGCATACTTATGTGATGAGGAGTCACACTCTCAAGGAAATCATTTTTAAGATGAAAATGTTTTATAAGTCTTTGAGGATCCATTAAGCACCATAATATTAAACATATCTAAAATCACATTATTTTAATGGTAAATAATATATTGGGAAAAAAACCTTTTTAAATAATGTTATTACATCACAATTGTGGCATTATGATGTCATAAAACACATTATATATTTAAATGGTATTTAATTTTTACCCAAAAATTTGAATGTCTTAGAAAATTATGGAAAATTAACCATTGGATAATTTCGACGTCACAAATAAAAAAATTATTTTTTACTTGTCTCAATAATATTTAAAATATGTGAATTTTTAATTTTGATTTAATAAACTGTCATTTATCGAAAATTCATTGTTTTTGAGAAAAAAACATTCAAAACATAATAAAAATTACAATTTTATTCAGAAAATAATTTTATGATAATTTATATTAAATAAAAAGTAATTTAGTAATATTTTTTTTATAAAAGTATTATTTAATAAAAAATTCATTTATTCATTAAAATATATTTCTTAATTGAATATTAACAAGAAATATAATTTGTTCATTAAAATATATTTACAAAGTAACAATAATAAAATGAATGTATATTATCTATAAAAAATGCACATAATCGTAGTGATATGGTGTAACATCCCAAGTAAGTAATGAATAATGGATATTTGTATCTATGTCTATTAATGATTTAGATAGTGTTTTAGAGGCTTAAACTGAGAATAAATTTAATCCTATGCATGGAATACACTAATATTCTTAAGAGATTGTTTTACTACCTTTTGATGGTAAACCCTTTTTAAAACAAACTTTTGACAATTTTATAATGTCTATTTTTCATAATAAACATATTCTTTATTATTGGGACATTGAAATTTACATTGGATAAATTTTTGATATTTTTCTGACAATTTTTATTTTTTTAATGAATAGTGATAAATACTGCATTTTACATCAAAAACAGCATTTTCATTTAATTTAATTATATAGTTAGATTATATTTTTAATTGTTCATAAAGTGTAATATAAATATATTTTTACCATTTAATCCAATGGTGGTCATTAGGATTAATTTCACTTTGGAATTGGGCAGAAACTAATGCCTAACATTCCATAAATATTATTTCTAAAAAAACCTGCTATTTGTTTTGACAACAGGAAGTTTTTTTAAATTAATTATTGCAATTTATGTGTTTTTAATTTGGTAAAATGGATTACATATTTGGAATCATAATGTAAAAATTATGTAATTAAGCCTCTTTTGTTTTTGGACATTATGAATAGTAACGATAGTTATTATCTTTAATTATCTTGATTAATGAGTAATCAGGTAGTTAAAGATAATAATATAATATCATAATAATAAAAAATGACCACACCATGTGTCCTAAGGCTACTTGTTGTCTCATGGCCGACCATGGGATGCCTTGGGCCATACTTGGGGGCCCCATGGAATCACTTTTGTGAGAAAGTGACTTTTTATCTTTTTATTTTTAAAAAATGTTAAATGTAACAAATAATGTATCACCTAAGTAAAATATTTTTACTTTTTTCTACATAAATGATATTTTGGACTATAAATATTCATTATAAATCTAAAAATATTTCCTACATGATGATATATATTTTTAAATTTTTAGACATTAAATTTATTAAATTATTTATGACATCATGATGATGCAGCGATTACCTCATTAATAAAGGATTTAAATAAAATGGAATGATAATGTAATCTCTAAGACCTAGACATGTCCAAAACCTATTGGATGGGTGGATGTCGAACTCTTACCACCTTATCCTCGAAACAAATCAATGTGGGACCATTAAAATCCGAAACTCATTCTAAAATAAAGTAACATTTCCTTACTTTCCAAGAGTGCCCCTCCACTCCTCTTATAAAAGGCCCCCAACTCTACCACCTTACCCACACATCAAAAGCCTTTGGCTCGGCCAACCCCTGCCCATTTTGTCTCTCCACTTCCCTCTATTACTCCTTGAAGCCTCACTTTGGGAAAAAGTCTTCCCAAGGAATCCATTGAGCTCAAACCAAAGGGAGTTACCCGATTTTATGGTAATGTCTTCACTTGAGTCCTTTTGTTTTATTTTGCTTCTCCAACCCACTAAACTCTTTTTATTAATTTATTTTGTAAAAACTCCAGTATCATGAATATACTAGGATGTTTTAGTAATAATTATTCGAGCTACACTTACACAGACCTACATCTAATGGTTAATGAATATACTGTTTCCGTGGATGGCGAATTTCGGCCTACTGAAACGATGATTGTTCAACATTCTTTTAAAACCTTAAAAGGTGGCCATTAAGATGTCACTCTATTTATATATGATATATATTATGTTTATGTTTCCCTTATTCTTATTTATTTTTCATTTGTGGTTTACCTTTATGGTTTTCATTGTGGGTAAACACGATAATTTCATTTTAGGAAGTGTGGACTACCGCCCCCTCAAAGTGATTTGATTTCATTAATGCCATACGTGGGATGTATAAATGATTTAATTAATGGTATTATATATGATATTATATTTTAATTATAATATAAATTTATATCATTATTATTCCATTCCATAAAAATATGAAATAGAAATGAAAGTAGCGTTCATGCGTACGTACGGCTTACCATCTCCATGAACGGTGCATTTCTTTTCTTATCCCCAAATGTAATGTACTATTATAAGTACATGTATATAATGGATATATATTATGAATGATACATCTAAATGATGAATATAATTATGGAATTAAAATATACATACCTCTCATTTAGTTTTAATTCCATTAATAAGGCAATGAAATGAAAGTAGAGTTCTTTAGTACGTACGGCTTACCATCTCCATTAATGGTGCATTTCATTTCTTACATCTAAATGATTATGTAATATTATAAATACATTTATATGCTAGATATATATGATATATATGATATCCAAATTAGTAATGTCATTCTGGATATAAAGAACCTTTGACCACACGAACAACATGTAATTGTAAGAAGTCCACTTTCGACTTCAGAACCAAATATCGACAAAACAAACATTATTAACATAAATTATTAAATAATTTTTATAACATGGAAATAAGTGATATAAAAGGAATAAGGAACTTGAAAAAGGTTCTTAATCAAATAGAAATTAACTCATGTTTACTATTCAGGACGTTAAAGAACGATCGAGTCAAGTCAGACCCAAGGTAAGGGACTTCATCTCAATCTCCATTCATTGAGGCATATTTAATTTTATACACAACTATATTTTATACGCTGTATAAACCCCTTTTAATTTTACTTTTATACAAAAGGAATCTTTTTCTATGAAGATTTTTACTAAACGACAAAAAGGAATGATTCTTTTAATGTATGCGGTGACAACAACCTTTTCCGCCGCCGCGAGTATTATTTGGTCTTTGGCTTCCTCAACAAGACGTAATGTTTTTAAAATAAAATAAATACCATATATTATTTTATATATTTTGGTATTGAAAATGGTTTTGATAAAGGATTCTATTATGTCAATATATTTAAATGATATATTGTGATTGAAATGATGAAATGTTATCATTACTTTATATTGGTTTTATGTTTTATGATTTTATATCGGTACTTTGACATTTGACAGGTGGTTACGTGATAAACCATATGAAGTCTGGTGCCGTGAATACCAGGACGGGTGGTTACGTTATAACCTCCAACGCATTGGGTATGGAAGTTTTCCGTATGGCTATTCCATTAAGTATGTATGGAAGTTGGTCGTATGGCTATTCTATTAAGTGTTATGTGTGGAAGTCGACCGTATGGTTATTCCACATAAGTATGTTTATGTCCCAAGTTACCTTAATATGTTATGTGATATTTTTATGGGTTTTATGGCAATCTTTTGGTTACAAAATGGTGAGTAATTATCTTTTATTCAGTGAAGAGTTTCTACTACTTCCTTAAGGTGAAAAGTATTACTTTGATAAAGTATACGTGGTTTACTTGTTGTTTTGATAAACTACCAGTTTTCATTCTTTCTGTATCCATTAATGAGATATTTAGGCTCACCCCAAGTTTTCTTGAAATGTTTTTCATAGGACCTAATGTGGAATAGGGTCAAGGATGGGATGAAGGGAAAGTCATGCTATATAAAACTTGGAACTAGACATGTTTCTTTTTAAGAGTTTTTTTATTCTATTGAAACTTAGTTGAAGTGCCTACTTTGTAATCTTTTGAGATGTAGTAGTTATGTTCTAATTATCTAAAATTCTAAACCTGAAAAGATCCTCAATGTGAATTATTCATTTAATTCAATATTAAGATATGTTTAAGGCCGGGGCCTTATAGTTGGTATCAAAGGTCGGTTTAGAAAACAATAGGAGTTAGAAAATTGTTAAATTATAAGTTCATTTATGGTATGACTGAAATGACATAGCAATTAAAGATTACCATGTTGCTTCTCCTAAGATATTTCTGTGTACAGAATGGTTTTCCATAGAGGAAACAAAGAAGCTATGTTTGGATGACATCAGGAGGAAGACAACCATCCAAATCAGCAACCTGAGATGGTCGGAATCGGAACTGAACAGTTTGTTGCAGTGATGTCACAGTTGACTCAGGCTATACATGGTGGTGGTATCCATGCACGAGATCAGCCAGATCAACTGTAGAGGAACATGTCAGTGGTGGAACATTTCATGAGGCAACATCCCCCATCATTCAGAGGATCATATGACCCCGTGCAAGATGAGAGGTGGATTAAATCACTGGAGAAGATTTTTGATGTCATGGGGTGTTCAGAACATCAAAAGGATAGTCTTTCAGTTTACCGTTTTGAAGGTGAAGTAGATCAGTGGTGGTCGATGGTGAAAAATATCAGGGACATTGATGAGATTGAAGATCTTCACTGGGAAAAATTCAAAGGTATGTTTCTTGAGAAATATTTTCCTAAGGTGGTTCGTCTTAGGATGGAAAAACAGTTCCTAGAATTGAGGCAGGAGGATGATTCAGTGGCTGCTTATGAAGAAAAGTTCACTCGTTTGGAAATGTATGCTCCAAACATCATACGAGATCTTGATAGTAAAATAAACCGTTTTTACTCAGGGTTAAATCCAAATTATCTAAGGGCTTTAGCTTCTCATGAGTTCAAAAGATATGAAAAACTTGTTCGATGTGCGGAGAAGGTGGAAATGGAGTTTTCCGATGATCAGGTGTTCTATGAAAAACTACAAAATAAGAGGTCCAGTTGGAAGGAAAAGGGGAAGAATTCATCAAAGAAGAAAAGAGGTAAGTAAATCAAATATCCATCCTGTGAGAAGTGTGGTAAAATGCATCCTGTAAATGTTTATCCAAGTCTGGTAAGTTCTTTCGGTGTGGTAAGTCTGGTCATATTACTCGTAACTATAAGGAAGATGATCAAGCAGGCAATGAAAAGCCAACAGTAAGATGTTTTAAGTGTAATGAAATGGTTCATTATGCAAATTAGTGTCTAACTAAGAACTCAACAGGGGGAAAGCAGCCAGACTACAAGCAGAAAGGGGTGGTGAAATCCTTTGAAACAATTTCAGCAGATGTTGTGCCATCGAATGAAGTGGTATCAGGTACACTGTTTGTTTGTTCAGATTATGCCATTGTGTTGTTTGATTTAGGGTCTACACATTCTTTCATTTCTGAGAATTTTTCTAGTAAATTGGAAATTCCATCTCAAGATATGAACCCTGAACTTATGGTAAAAACACCCGGAGGGAACATTGAGACAAAAAGGAATTATAAGAACCTTCTTATCCTTGTTTGTGGAAAGAATATACTAGAAAACCTTATTTTTTTTGCCTCTAGTAGAGTTTGATGTTATTTTGGGCATGGATTGGATTTCTGTTTATCATTTTAAGATGAATTCAGAGCTAAAATGGTTTCTTTTTAGAAGGATTTTCAGTTTGTCTACAAGAATGAACCCTTGATTTTGATAACATATCAGGAAGTTGAGAAACTATTAAAAGATGGAAATGAATGTTACCTTGCACATATTGTTGAAAATAAAGGAACTGTTCAGATTAATGATTTTCCAGTGGAAAATGAGTATCTTGATGTTTTTCCTGATGAGTTTCCTGGTATTATTCATGATCGGGAAGTTTAATTTACTATTGACTTAGTTCCTGATTCTAAGCTAATTTTAAAACCCCCTTATCGAATGGATCAAGTTGAACTTTTAGAGTTATAGAAACAATTGTAGGAGTTATTAGACAAAGGTTTCATTCGACCTAGCACATCTCCATGGGGTTCCCCTATCTTGTTTATTAAAAATAAAGATGTCTCAATGAGACTTTGCATTGATTATAGGGCCTTGAATAATATTCCTATTAACAACAAGTATCCATTGCCTCATATCGATTATTTGTTTGATCAGCTCTAGGGAGCTCAGTATTTTTTGAAGATTGAATTGAGGTCGGGGTACCATCAGTTGAATGTAAAAGAAGCAGGCATTCCGAAGACTACGTTCCGTACTAGATATGGCCATTATGAATTTGTAGATATGCCTTTTGGGTTAACCAATGCACCTGCTGTATTCATGGACCTTATGAATAGAATTTTCCATGAGTTCTTGGATAATTTTTTTGGTTGTTTTCATTGATGATATTTTGGTGTTTTCTAAAAGTAAAGAGGAGCATGAAAGTCATTTAAGGGTTATCTTGCAAACCATAAAAGAAAAGAAAATATATGGAAAATTCAGAAAGTGTGAGTTTTGGTTACAAATAATATCTTTCCTGGGTCACATTGTTTCAAAAGATGGCATAACTGTTGATCCTGGTAAAACAAAAGTTGTTGAAGAATGGCCAAGACCCACAAATGTAACTGAGATTCGTAGTTTTCTTGGTTTGGCAGGTTACTACCGAAGGTTTGTTGAAATGTTTTCACGGTTATCTAGTCCAATGACTAAGCTAACTCGTAAGGATGTTAAGTTCATCTGGACAAATGAATGTGATGATTG
Organism: Viscum album; assembly: GCA_963277665.1. Classification (NCBI taxonomy): domain Eukaryota; kingdom Viridiplantae; phylum Streptophyta; class Magnoliopsida; order Santalales; family Viscaceae; genus Viscum; species Viscum album. The sequence goes on from OY728128.1 coordinate 603,863,963, forward strand.
TTTTCAGGAGTTGAAAAGAAGATTGGTGAATGCTCCAGTTTTGGTACTTTCTTCCAGGAATGGTGAGTTTGTTATATACAGTGATGCTTCGTTGAAGGGACTTGGATGTGTCCTTATGCAAAATGATCAGGTAATTGCTTATTCTTCACGTCAGTTGAAAACTCATGAGGTAAATTATGCTACACATGATTTGGAATTAGCTGCTGTTGTTTTTTGCTTTAAAAATTTGGAGGCATCATTTGTATGGAGTAAAGTGTGAAATATATACTGATCACAAAAGTTTAAATTATTTATTCACTCAGAAAGAATTGAACATGAGACAGAGGATATGGATTGAATTAATCAAGGATTATGATTGTACAATTCATTACCATTCGGGAAAAGCAAATAAAGTGGCCGATTCTTTGAGTCGAAAAAGTAATGCTTCGTTAACCATGCTACATTTGGAATGAGATCCTTTTGTTTTTGATTTGATGAAATTTGGCATAGAAGTTTTTGGTGAAGGAAGTTCTTCTGTTTTGTTTCAGGTATCAGGGAGATCATCCCTATCAAATGGAATCAAGAAAGCACAGAATCAAGACATTGAGTTGCAGAAAATGGTAGAGCTGGTTCCGAAGGGTATGTTTCCTGAATTCAACATTGATAATGATTGTGTTTTGAGGTTTGGGAAGAGATTATGTGTCCCTGGTGATTCACAGTTGAAGAATGAGTTGTTATGCGAGGCTCATAGTTCCCCATTTTCAGTTCATCCTGGCAGTACTAAGATGTACAGGGATCTGCGGGAGTATTACGGGTGGGATGGAATGAAAACAGATATTGCTGATTTTAATGTGAAGTGTATGACTTGACTGCAGGTTAAAGCAGGGAGGTAGTTACCGTAAGGGATGCTTCAGCCTTTACCAGTGCCAGACTAAAAATGGTAAAATATATCCTTGGACTTTGTTGTGGGATTACCTAGGAAATATCGAGGTAATTATGCAATCTGGGTTATTATTGATCGCTTGACTAAATCTTCTCATTTCCTTGCTATACGAGATACTTATTCCCTAGATCAACTTTCCCATTTGTATCTTAAAGAGATAGTCATGTTACATGGAGTTCCTCTCTCTATTGTGTCCGATCGTGATCCCAGTTTTACTTCTATCTTTTGGAAAAGCCTTCAGAAGTTGTTGGGTACTGAATTAAATTTTAGTACAGCTTTTCATCCGCAATCAGATGGGCAGTCAGAACGAACAATTCAGACCATGGAGGATATGCTACGATCTTGTTCGATGGATTATCATGGAATTTGGGACCAACATCATTTTTTGGTTGAGTTTTCTTATAATAACAGTTTTCATTCCAGTATACAGATGGCACCATTTGAGGAATTATATGGGGAGCGGTGTCGAAATATAACATTTTGGGATAATGTGGGTGAAAAGAAGCCGATGGGACCAGAATTGGTAGAAGAGATGGCAGAAAATGTTCAGCTGATTCAGAAACACATGAGAACAGCTTAGAGCAGGAAGAAGAGTTATGCGGATAACCAGAGGAAGGATATATCTTTCGAGGTAGGTGATAATATTATTCTCAAGGTTTCTCCATGGAATAGTGTGATGAGATTTGGTAAGAAAAGAAAGCTTATTCCACGGTTTATTGGACCATATGAAATTCTGGAGAAAGTTGGATCAGTTGCTTACCGAGTGGCTTTACCTCCGAGTTTATCTCAGGTACACAACGTTTTTCATGTTTCGATGTTGAGAAGTATGTGCCAAATCCATCTCATGTTTTGAGTCCAGAGGTAGTTCAGCTGGAAGAGAACCTATCTTATGAGGAAAAACTGGTCCAGATTCTTGACCACAGGGAGCAGGTGTTACGGAATAAGGTGATTCATCAGGTAAAGGGTTTGTGGAAAAACCATATGATTTAAGAGGCAACATGGGAATCTGAAAATGCAATGAGGGATAAATACCACCACTTATTCGATTAGTATATAAATTACGAGGACACAATTTTCTAAAGGGGGGAAGTATGTAAAATCCCAAGTAAGTAATGAATAATATATATTTTTATCTATGTATATTAATGATTTAGATAGTGTTTTAGAGGCTTAAAAAGAGAATAAATCCAATCATATGCATGGAATACACTAATATTCTTAAGAGATTGTTTTACTGCCTTTTGATGGCAAACCCTTTTTAAAACAAACTTTTGACAATTATATAATCTATATTTTTCAAAATAAACATATTCTTTATGATTGGGACATTAAAATTTACATTGGATAAATTTTTGGTATTTTTCTGACAATGTTCATTTTTTAATGAATAGTGAAAAATACTGCATTTTACATCAAAACTGCTTTTTTATTTAATTTAATTATATAGTTAGATTATCTTTTTAATTGGTATTAAAGTGTAATATGAATATATTTTTACCATTTAATCCAATGGTGTTCATTAGGATTAATTTCACATTGTAATTGGGCATAAACTAATGCCTATCTTTTCATAAATATTGTTTCTAAAAAACCCGCTATTTGTTTTGACAACGGGAAGTTTTTTTAAATTAATTATTGCAATTTATGTGTTTGGAATTTGGTAAAATGGATTACATATTTGGAATCAGTATGTCCAAATTATGTAATTAAGGCACTTTTGTTTTTGGACATTATGAATAGTAACGACGGTTATTATCTTTAATTATCTTGATTAATGAGTAATCAGGCAGTTAAAATTAATAAAATAATATCACAATAATAACAAATTACCACAACATGTGTCCTAAGGCTACTGGTTGTCTCATGGACGACCATGGGATGCCTTGTGCCAAACATGGGGGCCCCATGGAATCACTTTTGTGAGAAAGTGACTTTTTATCTTTTTATTTTTAAAGAATGTTAAATGTAACAAAGAATGTATCACCTAAGTAAAATATTTTTAATTTTGTATAAATAAATAATAATTTGGACTATAAATATTCATTAGAAATCTAAAACGATTTCTTACATCATGATATTTTTTTATAATTTTTAGACATTAAATTTATTAAATTATTTATGACATTATGATGATGCAGTGATTACCTCGTTAATAAAGGATTTAAATAAAATGGAAAGACAATGTAAAATCTAAGACCTAAACATGTCCAAAACCTTTTGGATTGGTGGATTTCCAACCCTTATCACTTTATCCTCAAAAAAAATCAATGTGGGACCATTAAAATCCGAAACTCATTCTAAAATAAAGTAACATTTACTTACTTTCCAAGAGTGCCCCTCCCCTCCTCTTATAAAAGGCCCCCACCTCTACCACCTTAACCACACATAAAAAGCCTTGGGCTCTGCCAAACCCTACCCATTTTGTCTCTACACTTCCCTCTCTTACTCCTTGAAGCCTCACTTTGGGCAGAAGTCTTCCCAAGGAATCCTTTGAGCTCAAACCAAAGGGAGTTACCCGATTTTAAGGTAATGTCTTCACTTGAGTCCTTTTGTTTTATTTGGCTTCTCCAACCCCCTAAGCTCTTTTTATTCATTTATATTGTAACAACTCCAGTATAATCAAAATACTAGGATGTTTTTATAATAATTATTTGATCTACACATACACACACCTACATCTAATAGTTAAGGAACATACTGTTTCCGTGGATGGCGAATTTCGGCCTACCGAAACAATGATTGTTCAACATTCATTTAACACCTTCAAAGGTGGCCATTTAGATGTCTCTCTATTTATATATGATATATATTATGTTTATGTTTCCCTCATTCTTCTGTATTTTTCATTTGTGGTATACCTTTATGGTAATCTTTTGGTTAAAAATGGTAAGTAATGATCTTTTATTTAGTGAAGAGTTTTTACTACATCCTAAAGGTGAAAAGTATTACTTTGATAAAGTATACATGGTTTAATTGTTGTTTTGATAAACTAACAGTTTTCATTTTTTGTGTATCCCTTACTGAGCTCTTTATGCTCACCCCAAGTTTTCTTGAAATGTTTTTCACAGGACCTAATGTGGAATAGGGTCAAGGATGGGATCAATGGAAAGTCATGCTATATAAAACTTGGAAATATACATGTTTATTTTTAAGAGTATTTTTTATTCTATGGAACCTTAGTAGAAGTGTCTACTTTGTAAAAGTTTGAGATGTAGTAGTTATGTTCTAATTCTCTAAAACTCTAAACATGAAAAGATCCTCAATGTGAATTATTCATTTAAATAAATATTAAGAGTTGTTTAAGGTCGGGGCCTTATATATGGTCTTGTCACATAACCCCTTAAAACAAACACATAATACCATAGAGTAAGGTGTGGGATGGTGTCTCACTCGTGGGGTGTCTTAGATAACATCCCTCAGGAGGTAATCTCTATTAACATCCACTTCTCAAGTAGCAGTTCTGTTCAACCGCAATGTGTTGAAGCTCGTCTTGGGCTTGTTCAAGTGTAAATCCCAGTGACACCACCTTCTTTTCGAGCTCCAAAAAATTAACATTTTAGGGAGAAATTTTATTGGATGAGGCCATAGCTTCCTTTGTCTATGTAAATTGTACTTTTTTAAAGCCCTATATTTATACTAATCATGTGTTCAATATTCAAAAACTATATTAGTAATGGTAACTATTTATAATTTTATTTTAAAATCAAAAAACATAAAACCAATGAAGTTAATATGTTTTATATAACCATTTTACATAAGTAGACATTTAATTAGATCAAGAGTAATTTTCATTAATAAAATTTGCATCGTAACATCTATATAACTATGTGAATTCAAACATAAAAAATATGTCTAAGGACTTGTCTTCTTTTCCAAATAGGCACTCATATGTATAATATACTTCCCTAAACCCCTCCAATCAGATTTATAGATACCCCTAGTAATAAAAATACTATTTCTGTAGTCGATATCAAATTTGTTCAAGTGACAAATGGCCTCATTGTTTTATTACCTGACCATATATTGGAGTAGGTTTTGTGATGGTATTAATTAACCTTCAAAAAGATAAGATTTAGAAATTTTTATTCATGATGGCTCTATATTTTATGGTTACCACATATTCATTCACCTCATGAATTAATTTTATTCATTCTTACTTAACCTACAATTCTCCCACATCAGCTCTCATCAGGTCTCCATCATATATCAACATCATTTGTTTTTGAAGAAAAATCAGCTATGCGAGATAAGTTATCCTGTGTAGAAATTCTATTGTGAGTTCCACAAATCACTAATTATAAAATGGTGTTGGATAATTGAAACATTATCTTATATATTGAGGATAATTTATCTACACAAGTTATGCCAAAATTTCCATTAGGTAAAATTCTATTTCACTAATGTCTCTTATAGTGACATTTAAAAAATTATTTTTTCATATGTGGAGATCAACTATTATATCAAAATATGAAATTAATTTCATTGAGAAAATCAATTGTGGAAATTATAATTTAAATAAATATATATATTTACACTGTAAATAAAAATTTAAATATAATAAATACATCAAAATAAAATAACTTTAAAATAATATAATGAATCATTAATTAACATTTAAATAAAACAAAATTAAAATGGGAATATAAATTTCTACATGAATGGAAAACTTTTTAAAACATAAAAATAATAGTAAAAAATAATTTAATTAATAAAATATAAAGATAATGGAAGAATGACATATTATATATATTATTACACATAAATAACATGTATTCCATTAATTTTTTTTATAATATGTCTCAGAAACCATACTAATACATTAAATGATATATTTTAGTATATATTAAAAAGTATATATATCAAATGTGAAGTGAAAAAAAACATGATATAAGGGTTATGTCAAAATTACTTTGTAAGGATGTTCGTGATTAACAAGTTCTAGTTTCATCACAAGTACAAAAACATTACTATGTCTCTTATTTAAAAATTTGATCAGACTTCAAATAAAAGATATCATCCAATGAATAAATTTTATAAAATCACAAATCAAGTAACTGGGATGAGATATAATGCCATATAACCTTAGGCAGACATCCTCCTATGCAGGGGGATAATGAATATCATTGTGGATTAGTGGTGAATCCACGGGGGGAATATTCCCACAATAAGTGTCAATAATAAATATAAATAACTCTAAAATAATATAGAATAAAATTAAATTATTTTAATTTTAAAAAATAATTATTAGTTAATGAATGAAGAGACAATATAATAAATAGACATAATTGGAATCCAGTCACTGATCACCCATCTGGCTAATATCATACAAGGTAAAATGATAAAATTAATAAGTGGATCTTAACACTCACATTCACCTAGTTTTTGACCAAAAATTATTAAGAGTTATATATAAAAATGATCCACTTATGCCTCATCCAAAACTATATCTTTAACATATTATTGTTTCTTAGATACCCAAATCCATTGTTTTCTTAAGCTGGGATTGAATACATCATTATAGGGCACTGTCAATGTATTCTTTTACCCAACAAGTAATATGAATTGAATATTAATTTGATAAAATCGATATAATGTAAATCAGAAAAATGATTATACAGGATTATAATTTAATCACCAAGAACACACATGAAATATCACCAATTTGTTGAGCAGTTTTTCACATAACATGCCACTGTAAACCCACCTAAAATACATTTTTTGAATCCATGCCTATATAGATGTATATATTTATGTAAATGTATATCATAATAATTCAGGAGATGTGTGGAAATTCCCAACATAGGTATTAACAATACCCCCATCGGTCCGAGTTCTTCCTTTAACGAAATCATATATGCTCCACCCTAGAGGAGGTCAATACTAAGGGCACCACATTCCCTACTAAGAAGATTGTTGTTATGAGGATCAATGTATGATAAACCCAAAATTTGGTCATTATCATCAAATAATGTTAATATACCTATGATATTCATGAAATAATTGGATATATAATGTCACCCATTTATAGAATTTATCAACTCCATCCAATAGCTAATAGTAGTGATCTGTCCAGGATTCTATTGTACACAAGTACTCGTGCTAGCTCATACATGGGATAAATGGATATTGTGATCCCCCTTTTCTACAAAAAATCACAAGGGAGTCATCAATGGTTATAGGTAATTATTTCTCACCATGGTAATGGAAAAATGCACAAAATCTGATCCTTATACAATAAATAATTTGCATGACAAACACCACTTAAAGAGATATGTACCACAAAAAAGATTAATAAATATCCTTGATGTGAAACGTCATCCATAATTAAACAAAACATTATCTAGATGAAGACTCAAATATTATTTATAATGAGTTTACTATAGCTCAACTGATGACCATCATCACCCAACATCCTATTGATCATGAATACTGAAATCATCCAACTATTTTGTTCATTTTTCCTCAACATGGGTAAAAAAATATGTTAAAACATGAATGTAAATGTACGGCGTGAGAAATCTTGCACGATGTGATTTAACTAAATGATCTATAAGGTATTCCAAAACCAAAAATTCATATATTCATCAATTTTTATTAAAAAAAATTTATGGAATGTTCATTTCAGAATTCAAGTCGAACCATATTTTCAAAGTATGTAGATAGGAAATGTATCAGAAATTATCATAAAAGTGTAATTCAATAAAAAAATTTATGAATGAAAATAATTCTACAAATAATTGAATTTAATAATTAAATAAAAAAATTAACTTCGGTCATAATACCTTATGCTAGTCACTTACTATAGTTTCCCAACACTACTCAATCAATCAATCACGACATAGTTTTTGTGCACACTCATAATGTCAAGGTACATAAGTATATAATAAATAATCACCCCATTGTGTAAAACAATTACTAACATGGTTTATTAAGACTTTTCATCAAAAATATAAATATTACGTGGTTAGTGACATTATAGTCTTTTAGGGTCACCTAATAACATCTCATGAACACCCGTTCAATCAATCAATAAATCAATCAGTATATAAGAAATACTTTTAATTCAAATAATATCACTACTAAATGTTTTATTTCCAAATTTAATTATTCAACATTCGATTTAAATGTCCTGAACCAAAATATTGATTTTTCCTTAAATTAGACCCATTAAAAATAATTATTCAACTGAATAACTTTTTCTTATGAATAAAAATACAATAATTTCATCCATTTACCTCTAATTTCATGAATTTTTTCACAATATCGACCCAAATTTATATAACATATTAAAATGTATTTATTTTCTAATATTTATTCCACAATATAATAAATCATCAACTGTAATCATTTTTTAGAAATATATTGAAAATTTTAAAAATATGGAAAGAAACTCAAGGTTGGAAATTGCAAAAAATCATTACAAAACAACCTACCATTTTCACATGATCAAATGATGCATCTACTGAAAATTTAAATCAAACATATTTAATTTATTTTGAGTAAGAGCTATGAGGAATAAATAGATTTACATCCAATAAATTTGTGGTTTAGATCACCAAAAAAATTTTGATTAATCAATCTGATATATGGAGAGATGAGAATAATGGAGGATTATGAATCAATGATTTTTCCTTGATTTGATAGAGAGAAATCACATCAACTACAACATTGATCAGAGTAGAAGAGTGGAAAGATGAGACAAATAACTTCATGAGGGTATCCAAAATAAAAAAGAAACAGATTAACATATTGTGAGGTGTTTCTAGAAGTTTCTATAGGGATTTATTTATTTTAAATTAAAACCTCTTGCGTTTAAAATACATTTAACATGGTTAGTGGTTATAATATCTATGGTCAGTACTAAACTTGCATGTACCCATATTCCCACACTTATCTTCTGGAAATGTTTAAAAATTTGGAGACATGGTTACTCTAACCAATATCTAACAATGAAAACCCCCACTATCCTAGCCTATATATATATGAGGGGTGGTTTCTTTGTTTCCAATAATTATATACCACCTTTTGTAGCCGTAAAATATGGATCACAGATTGCATGGAGGAATAAAATAATTTCACATAACTATCTTCCAATTTGGAATAGCATCAAAAAACAAAAGGATACACCAAAAAACTCCAAAGGAGACCCAATATAAAGATTCATAAAATGATGATAAAAAATAGGTGAGAGAAACACTGGAATGATGATAATGAGATATTTAAATATTACAACCATAAATACTTTTCACAACTAGAGAGCCTATAAATAAGACATTGTTTCATATATATAATGACATTATTCACTAATTAGGGACTCACACTCAAAAATAGCATATAAATTATAACCATATTTCAAAATAACATGAACTAGATGTATATAAAATATATGATGAAAACTTATATCACAATCAACCATCTGAACTAGCTACCTTCTTTTGGATATATCAGGTTCCAAATCAAGGTCTTCCCAGCTCATGATATGATACGAGCTATAGAAAAACATTATGATCTATGATACATGAAACATGATATGCATCTATGATAATGCATATGTAGTATATAATGTTATACCATACATTTTCAATCTTCTCAACAATATAAAATGTTTGTACATATCTCATTCATTGCATCCCTTGTTTCCTATGACGTCGGCAAACCAATCGAGGTGAAAATATAAAAATATTAAAGTTAGGAATAGTGTAATACAAAAGGGAATCAACGATGATCAAAATTACATTCATATTGGATATGATAAATCTATATTAATTAATGAATCAGTTAAATAATTTTCATCTTATCAAAGAATAAATTAGGTCCATCCTGGGATGTATTACACGTCTTCATCCAACACAACATAGATTTACATTGAGGTCATACAATGCATTAAAGGGTTGAATCGAAATTGATGAATGAAAGCTATTTTTATAGAGAAACTAAACTGGTATCAATTTTATATCCAAATATACCCATAATATTATAAAAATATGATAAAAATCATGATTGCAAGTATTTGTATGTCTCCATTTTTCCATCCATCCATCTATCAAATATATTCCATGATCAATCATTCTTGGGATCCCATATCCTCCAAGAGGCATCACCAAAACTGAAATTTGTTCTAAGGATTCATATATGAATCAATATAATATGGATCTTGATGCAATTTTATTATTTCCCACACATTCAGGATTCTAGAGTTCTCACTATTGGTTCTATTATGAATATGAATAAAGTGAGCGGGTTTGGTTATCTAATCTCCCTCAAACCATATTGGGTTATTCCCATATTTGTTATAAAGAATCCCAATTAGAATGTCTATCTCAAAATCATTTAACATTTTGGATGGCGTAATAAAATTCTAAATAAATCATGATGGTTTTAGGTTCATAGGATTTGACATATTGATAGGTATAACAATGAAAAAACCAATGTATCATATCATACCTAGACACCCGAATCATCACTGAATTTTATAGTACACCATCATGATGTCAGGGTGGAATTTATACAAGAAACTATGGTAGTCCCTCTTTAAATAACCTATCATAGATGAAGGTATAATTTACCATTTCTTAAAACATAGAATACCCACTAAAGAGAAAAAACACAATAATGGAATCACCATCATAAATTTTTTCTCTAATGTAATAGTACTCATAATCATGTTTTTATCATTATTATCATCTCAAAAAAATGGAGGTCACCTATTATGTTTATATAACAATCATGGTAGCATCCTTCAAAAATTCCAAATGCTTATCTGTCAAGTGATCCATCATATTCCACTCATATAATGATTCTATAACGACATGGGTCATTTGTTTCACGCTTTGGAATCGATAATTTCATTTAACTTAATTGGTTTTGAGTTTTTCAATGGAAAAATTGAAATATTTTAGGTTAACCACTTACCACAATTTATTTGGGATTATATATTTTTGAGATAATTTATAACTAAACCCTTTTGTGACCGAATAAAATAGTAAACCAATACATGAGAAGGTAATGTTACCAATCCATTATATCATTCAACGTTGATAGTTCATCAAGGTCATGGGTAGGATATTTATTCTAATGTATCATATATTTTTATAAATCATTGGAAACCATATAAACTCCCATCTTGATAACATAGCCCAATCCAAATCATGATCTATTTCAGAAGACCACATATCCCTACCCAGCATCATAAAGAATCAACACTGGCCTAGAAGTCAAAAGAGTATTATGTCATCATAATGACCCCTAAATTTCAAATACAATAATTACCTTAATTATTTAGAGTGATAGAGGTCAATAAAGAATCCAACACTAAAAAAAATCTTTACTAATCTAGTGGTAATAAGTAGAAAATCTTATGATGGTTTGAATCTTAAGAACATTGATTAATTGTTAACGTGTCATAACAGCTTTAAGAATTTAACTATCAAATTAAATATATTTCTTCTGGTATAAGTGTTCAAATATAATATCTTCAAAAATACAGAACGTAATTTTACATTGATTGGTGTAAATTCTGTGATATCTCAAAATTTCAAAAAATAAACGCAAGGGGAACACATTATTATCATTTTTTCAAGTAAATCGTGTTTCCTACAGAAACACCACAAAATATTAATCAATATATAATTGGAATATTATATTCATAAATTTTTTAAAACCATATAAGTTCATAGGTTATACTAATAGATATAAAATTATAGTCATAATGCCCATTATTACTCCTGATTACAGTTCCCAGAAAGTCATATTCATTGATTTTGTGGTTGGGGTTACTAGAATGAAGATCAAATTTATAGAACAGCCACTCCCATGTCAACTAGTGAAACATATCATTATTTATTGGTAGGTGATACATGATATTTTATTATTACCCATTTGATATTTCATATTTCAACACAAATGTTAAGAGTTTGATCAACATTTTTTTAACAAATATCACGGCACATCCCAATACACCACACTCGAGACAATGAATAAATTATTCAAAAAATCCTCAAATTCAGTCTTTACCAATTTTTTGTTTATCTTCTTCCATATATCATGGGGTCATCATGATAATATGGGTATCTGGTAGGATGTCAATAGAAAATTCAGAATCCTTCTTTGGTGGAATTACAGAAACTTTAAATGGAGTATTTTGGGGAAAATAAATGAATTCTAGATGTAGATAACATCTTAATTAAACACTACCAAGCTTAGATTAAAGAATTTATATGACATATTACATCTCTAAAAATTTTGTTTTTGGATATTCAAAACCTTAGGTAACATTAACTTGAAAAAAGGAAACACCCAAATAAGGGAAGTAAAGGGGACCCTTGGAGATAATTGTCAATCCATGATTTATGGGAAATTATATAATTAATACTTGGAATGAAATATATTGTATTCATATTTAGAACCAAAAATTTCATGTTGAGATCGACTTCTAATAATGGGATGATAGGAGAAGGTAATCAAAGACATATTGCTCTCTTCATTCAAAGGGAAGAAAAATATTCATTATATAATACATAATCCTTATAAAAAGGTCAAACATCATAATATTGTAGGAAAATATGAAAAAATGTTAAACACTAGTATAAAATATATTGGCCACTAAAGATGAATATGTGGTTATTTTACTTCTTACAATCATTGCACTTGCGTCATCTATCTTTTGAGACTCTTCCACTAGATAATGAAACTGTATTCCAGATGTCTTGGGTTTGAACAAATAAATTAATAACGAGTCATATTAAAAAATATTACTTTTTGGTTCTAATGTGCCTATCCATATTCTTGGGGAAGTATAAACACTACAAAACATCCACAAGTGGAATGATAGACAATGTGAACCATGAATATTTGGTTCCTCAATACAAACCCACTTCAAAATTCTGATTATCCCACATTTTTTGCAGTTAAAAGGGCCATTCTATAGAATTTAAAAGGTCTGGACAACCTTTTTGATCATGATCTATAATGAGACTCATATTTCCCCCTTATCCATTAGACTAACCAATAGTATCACCATTGGGAGTAAGAGGAACTCTCATCAACACTGGCTTACAACCTTTTTCATACTTAACCATTAATGATCGATCAATCACTTATTAATAAGAGTTCATATATAATATGAAAAACTATTATCAGATATTAGATATTTGGAACATATTTAAACTCATGGCTTCAGGTTTCATTTTTTTATATATGGTTAATATTTGAAATTTTCAAAAAAGGGGTTTTCATATCATGGAATGGTTCTATTGCATTGTTGGAGGATGAGAAACTCTATATTAATTTCCAAAATCCTTGAATATGGATAAAAAATTTATTAAATACTTTTTGATTATTTTCTACTTGATGATGTCATATTTCATCACTATAATAAAAAATCCCACTATTTCCTTCTAAGACATTCAATATTGATGGTAGCACATTTCACATTTATTTAGTATAGAATTTACAAGAACAAAAAATAACTCAATATTATATAACCAATATGATTCATATTATGAATCATTTTACCAATTAAAATATTACCGTTTCTAATAGATATAATATTGACAATGACCTATAGATTCATCCCATTTATGATTCACATCTACTGTTTACACTAGAGTGGGACCATCTATATTTCCCAAATCATGGAGTGCATGAACCACTTTTCCAACAATATTATTGTAAATAAGATGAATCCCTTATTGTGTTTATTTAATTTTTTACACATATTGTCAATGTAGATTCCTTAATTGGGGAATTATACTAAAATCAACTTTTGGAAACAGAAATATTATCATGTATATTCAAATTATCAATTAATTCATTAAATACATTTATTTTAATTCAATATGATAAAATTTATTTTTTTGTGATTTAAGAATAGTATAATCATGTTTGGACAAATACTAGAATCATATCAAATTATTCCTCAAAGAAAATTTTCTCATATACCCAAGGTGATTTAAGTCTTCATACTATGAGATATTTCCATGCATTATTTTTTAATTTTGCCTTATTTCACAAAAATATTACCTCATTTAAACAATGTAATCATTGAATATCTACAAACATCAAGGAATAATGATCACCCCACACCTTTGATTTAGTTAATTCAAAAACAAACCCTGACATCTTTGTGCATTAATAACTGATCTAGATATAACATGGCCTAATGTGTGTTCCCAATCCCTGGGGGATGGAGACAAGTTATGTGGCATAAAAATTGATAAAAGGAATTATTTATTACAATAAAAAACCATAAATTAATGATGTTAAAATTATAGAGCTTGTATTATAAAGGATTTATAAGGAGAAAAGTACATCAAGAAGATATATAAACATACCCAATGAAATATATCATCCAAAATATAACAAAAAAGTAATCACGGTGAACTATCAGAAATGTAATGTAATATGTAGATCAATGCTCCACTGATCATCACTAATACCCGTGGTCCCATGGATCAAGAACAACTGCCAAATCCAAGTGCAACATTCCATTTTCATAGACCAAACATAACATAAAAAAAATATTGAATAAAAAGGTACAATGTGATCAAAATAATTTAGTAGTATTCAACCAAATGATCAATGAAAATTTCAAATTCAACAAACTATATTTCCATTGATTTTTAATAAAAAAAATACATGAATATGTATATCCAATTTCTATTCAAACAATGATTTACAATCCAGTGAATAAATAATATATCAATAACATGATTCAATGAACATTTCAATAAAATATTATTCAATAAATGAGGACATTTTCAGTAGTTGTAGTATGTAATAATGATATCAAAACAATGAACCATAGTCAAAATACATGACGTTAATTAAATATTATCATTAGGATCCTCACACTATTTATTCAATCAATAATAGTTAAGTATGTGTGCACACATACCAATTTCATTGGCTATTAGAATAGAATCAATCCAAACGTCATACGGAAAAATCTTTCTGAACACGGTTTAGATATGGTTTTCATCATCAATAAAATTTATAAGGGGTTAAAAACTTATTATTTTTTTCAAAATCACCATCTAACTACTCAAGAAAACATTTATTTTTATCAATAAATCATTCAATCATGGGTAATTTAATTTCATTAAATTCAATTCATCATTTATTGTTTAAATATCCAATTTCATTTTTGTTCAATACATTCCCATTTAAAAAAAATAGGTTTTAATCAAATAATTCCATTAAAATTCTTATTTAATTTAAATTTTTTTCTTTACAAAATAAACATGAACTCATTTCGCATAATCATGTTCAATTTCATTCGATATTTTCTAAATGTCCACCCAACTCTTTAAGTCCTTCAAAAATGTGGTTTTTTTTTCAAAAATACATGCCACATTGAAATAAACCGTCATGTATTTTCAATTTTATTAAAATAAAGAAAAATTTATTTATATAAAAGAATAAAATTTAAGGATTCCAATATAAAAAAATCCTTACAGATCAACGTACATTTTATCACATTAACAATTAGTCACCCAAAAATGGAATCATCAATGGAAAATTGAAGGCAATGAATGTCAAATTAGAAACGATGGAATTAAAATCCATCATATTGAGGTTTATATCCACACAAAACATTGGGATATAAAACACTAATTTTAAAATATAAGTAATGAATATATGATTTCAAATCAAGGGTATTTGTCTTAATAAAGATATATAAATCAATTCCACAGGTAATTGGATCCTAGATGAAGAGAGGTTAGAGAAGAAAAATTTCCCCTTTA
The DNA here is from genome assembly GCA_963277665.1 of Viscum album. Classification (NCBI taxonomy): domain Eukaryota; kingdom Viridiplantae; phylum Streptophyta; class Magnoliopsida; order Santalales; family Viscaceae; genus Viscum; species Viscum album. Next base: position 603,879,629 of record OY728128.1, read on the forward strand.
GATCCTCTTAAACCCTAAGGATATGTATAGATTTTAATAGGAGTGGTTTATAATTTATAACACGAATATACGATATTAAATTAAAATTTTATATGGATTATAAACATGTTCTCAAGGATGGATGTGTTGGATCGCGTAGTTAGCAATAACAATACACCCAAAAATTTGTCCTAAATAATATTTTTTAGTGCATGGATGGTTGGGAATGACATTTTGAGTATCTTTTATCCGACCTTGCAAAACCACACATTTTAGGGACTCATGGTTTTGTGGGTAGGTTGAAGAGTTTGTATTAACCATGATCTACTCTCTACATCCCCCAAATAGGGCACATATATTTCAAGGCTAAACATCATGGATATCCCTACCAATGTTTTATAAATTAAAAAACTAAAAAATACCCAAAACTCCCCAAAAAAATATAGAAACAAACTAAAATAATGCACAAAAAAATTTATAATTTTTTTATTACATGTACATGAAATCAAGTAAAGTGACGTTACAATGATGGATTACCAATCCAAGATTGTTCTACTACAACATCAGTAATATTTTTATGCCCAGACAATAAAATCCAATGATACATATTCTCAAATCATTCTCATGTCATCACACTTCACTCCAAGTTCTCATCTATCAAAAACTGATCAAAATGATCATCCTTATATATAATGAAATGATCTATATAATATAGAGTACTGTTATAAATATATGTCAATTAATGGGATAAAAACACAAATTAAGAAAAATTATCAATATTATACACAAACATACTCACTTGTGATAGATTTCTTGCATTCTCAATAAAATATATTCTAACATTGTATCATATCAATAAAAAAAGGGTATACATTTAAGAAAATCACGTCATATTATCAAGATAAGTGTAGAAAAAAAATTACATGTGGTTATAATCAAACATGGAATGAGTTTATGTTGGAATAATCATGAAAAAATGAATCATAAATAGTCTCATTGGTCACACATAAAATCTTTTGTTATCAGAAAATCATAAAAGGTACCACATGATAAATTTATAATGTCTCCTAACCAAAAAAACATAATTTTTTTTAATAATGGAACACATTAGTGATTATGAATCTATCATTAGTGTTTTAGGTAAATCTAGTTTACAACGGACCACCTTGTCCCATGATATATTTTCTAATTACAATAAGCATTGTTAATTCAATTTTTTACTCATAAGATAATTAATTAATAAATTATTACATGTTATTTATAAAAAACTAGTACTGGCCCGTGGAATAGCACAGCTTATTCGATTAGTGATTGTTCTTTTAATAATAATTAATAATTATAATTGTTGAGAAGTGAAAAATAATGTTGACTTAAAAGCAAGGGGCTTGATTAATGGTTTTACATATAAAAAGAATTTGTATTTATAAAAGATGACAAGAAAAAATAATAATGACTAAAGAGTGAATGTCAAATCCAACATAAGACAGTGATTTTAAAAATAAAACCGACAAATGTGAAAATGACTGAAATAAATATGGTATGTTTAGAAAATCTAGAGAACAAAAACTAATGGAAAACAGTCCAAAAAAATGAAAATAATAAAAAATTATTAGAATGAAAACATGGATTTCCCAGCCATTGTTTTGAAGAGCAGTTCAACTATAGAGGTGTTGTCATCCTGTTTGGAAATCAAGGACCTGCTCCAAACCATGATTTGAAGATAGCCACCAGAAAATGGAAATAAAATTATGAAATGTATTAAAAAATTTAACACCATAATGATGTTATTAGATTACTCAGGATGGAAGAAAATGGAGTTAAGACTAAAGACAACCAAAATAGAAGATGCTCGAATAGGGGAGGTGAAGTTCAGAAGGTGTGAAATTTATAAATCTGTTGAAAGAAACTGAACTGAAAAATTACTACTATAAATATGACAAACTCTCATAGCACTGCCCCTTCCCTTCCGCTCTACACAGCACCCCTTCCCCCTGCCCAGCCCCCTCCCCTTGCCCAGCCCCATGACCAGCTCCCCCCCTCCCCCCTGCCCAGCTCCATCCCCTCCCCCTTACCCCACGCCCAGCCCCCTCCCTGTCCCCGTCCCCCTGCCCAGCCCCCTCTCATCCCAGCTCCCTCCATCCACTGGCCCGGGCCCAACCCCTCCCCCTACCCAGCTTCCCCCCCCCCTCCTCCCCCTAGACCTGAAAAGCTCGCCCCCCCCTATGTCCAACTCCCCCACCTCCCCCAGCCCCTGCCCCTACTGAGCTCCCCCCCCCACTGCCCCTGCCCAACTCACCCCCTCCCCCTGCCCAGCTCCCCCCAGCCCCTGCCCAGCTCCCCCCTCCACCTTCCCAACACCCCTCCTCCCCCTGCCCCAACCCCTACCCCAGCCCCTGCCCCATCCCCTGCCCTAGCCCAAGCCCGAGACCCAACCCCAGCCCAAGCCCCAGCCCCAGCCCCAGCCCCAGCCCCAGCCCCAGCCCCAGCCCCAGCCCCTGCCCCTACCCCTGCCCCTACCCCTGCCCCTGCCCCAGCCCTTGCCCCAGCCCCAGCCCCAGCCCCATCCCCAGCCCCTTTCCCATGCCCAGCCCCTCCCCCTGGCCACCCCCACTAAAACGTTCCCTTAGAAAAGCAGTGGAAATCTGACTAAATTTTACAAAAACAAACCAAAGGAAGAGATATCCAAATCAGTTACAATTAATTCCTCAGATGGGTATTCATCATTCTATAAACTATGAAGACAGATGTAAGAGTAGGAGTAAATTTTTGTAATACCTCAATAATCAGCCACTACCAAAACTGGGAAGCACCTCCACAACCGAGCTGCAAACCCAGGCCGAACAGAAAGATATTTTAGAAAGACAAGATAATGGTAGGTAAAATTTAAAAAGAAAGACAAACTTCTAATAAATCCTTATAATAGTATGAAACATATATTACTAAATGAAAAGGAATAAAATATAACCTCTCCCCTTCCCCCTCCCATCTGCCCAGGCCCCCTCCCCCTGGCCAGCCCCCCTTCCCATTCCCAGCCGCCTCCTCGTCCACCTACCCAGCCCCCTCCCATTGCCCATCTCCCTTCCTCCATTGGCCCCTACCCAGCCCCCTCCCCCTCCCCATGCCCCCCTCCCCCTGCCTCTATCCAGCTACCCCCCCCCCCCCTCCCCATTCCCCTGCCCAGCTCCCCCCCTCCCCTCCCCTCCACCTGTCCCTGCAAAGCTTTCCCCCTCCCTCTGCCCAGCTCCCCCACCTCCCCCAGCCCCTGGCCCTACTGAGCTCCCCCCCAGCCCCTGCCCCGGCTGAGCTCCCCCCCAACCACTGCCCCTTCCCAGCTCCCCCCTCCCCCTTCCCAACTCCCCCCCAACCCCTGCCCAGCTCCCCCCCCCCCTCCACCTTCCCAACTCCCCCCTCCCCCTGCCCCTGCCCCTACCCCGAACCCTGCCCCAGCCCCTGCCCCAGCCGCAGCCGCAGCCCCTGCCCACCTCCCCCCCACCCCCCTACCCAGCTCCATCCCTTCCCCTTGACCCTGCCCAGCCCCTCCCCCTGGAATCCCCCACTAAAATTGCCCTTAGAAAAGTAGTGGAAAACTATTGAAATTTTAAAAAACGAACCACAGGAAGAGATATCCAAATTAGTTACAATTAATTCCTAGGATGGTTATTCATGAATCTTTAAACAGTGAATATAGATGCAAGAGCAGGAGTAAATATTTGGTATACCTCAGTAATCAGCCACGTCGAAAACTGGGAAGCACCTCCATAACCGTGCTGCAAACCAAGGCCGAACATAAATATATGTTAGAAAGACAAGATAGTGGTAGGTAATATTTTAACAGAAAGTGAAACTTCTAAGAAATCATTATAACAGTAGGAAACATATATGACTAAATAAAAAGGAATAAAATATAACCCCTCCCCTTCCCCCTCCCTCTTCCCAGCCCCCCACCCCCTGGCGAGCCCCCCTCCCCATGCCCAGCCCCCTCCCCGTCCCCCTGCCCAGCCCCCTCCCACTGCCTAGCTCCCTCCCTCCACTGGCCCCAGCCCAGCCCCCTCCCCCTCCCCCTTACCCCCTCCTCTTGCCTCTGTCTAGCTATCCTCCCTCCCCATGCCCATCATCCCCCCTCCCCCTGGCCCTGCCAAGCTATCCCCCTCCCTCTGCCCAGCTCCCCCACCTCCCCCAGCCCCTGCCCGGCTCCCCCCTGCCCCCCCCCCCCCCCTCCACCTCTCCCCGCCCAGCCCCCCTCCACCACCCCCACCAGACGCCTCCCCTACCAGCCCCCCTACCCAGACCCACCCCTACCGACCCCCACTTAAAATTACTGATGTTAAACTGTAGCGGGTAAACAAAAAATAATATCATAAAAATCATGTACTTGTAGACAGCACAGGATCATTAGAATACCGTAATACCATCAATACTGTAAAGACCCGTAAAATTCAAGGAAATTTTTTTCTTAATTTTCTTTAGAATTTTACAAGAGCGCGGTTTCAGACGGCACCTGATTCCGAGGCCCGGAGCGCCCGGAATTAATTTCCGAAGTTTGGCTCGGGTACGTTCAGTAAACAAACGAGCGGGATTTCCTAACTTTTGATCCGGTGCTCGGAATTGAAATCCGAGGGCACCGATGAACTCGCAGCGCCGATTTTCGCTTAAAGAGACCTTTTCGGGAGTTGCGTTTGTTGCGAGTTGTAGGTTAGTTTTGGGGTTTTTCAGTTGAGTTAAATAAAATTTGTGTAAGACAAATTTTATTTAACTTATTAAAAACCTACCAAAGGAGGTTGGGAGTGGGACCCACACCCACTTAACCTCCCTTGGGAGGATTAAGTGTGGTGGGGCCCACACGAACCCCCCTTTTCTTTTCAAATCCTCCCAACTCCTTTAACGCCTCTTTTAATGGCTTAGGTTACCCTTAATTAATTTTGGGGAGTTAAACTCTTTTGAATTTCAAACTTTTGAAATTCTTTTGAGTTTTGTGTTAATAAAATAAGATGTAATCTTATTTGTTTTTGGGTTGTTGGTTTATTCCCTTGAGGACTTTTTGAGAGCTCCTCTTCATCTTCTCCGGCGAAGAACGTCTTCATCCTCAACGAAGAACGACAACTCTTCGTCAAGGATCATCGACTCGGCGACCCGGTATCTTCGGACCTCTTCTTCCTCCCCGAACCTTCTTCGTCGGCAATCGAAGATCCGCCAACGATGTGTCTCTTCGGGCATCACACTTCGTCAACGGAATCGACGAACGACGACCGCGACGCCCGACCTCCGCGACGCCGTCTTCCGCGGGACGTAGACGATTCTTCGAAACTTAAACCCGAGGTAGGGGTTGTCGTTTTCTTTTGGTTTTCTTATTTTATTCTTGATCGTGATTCTATCAAGACTAACGTGTGACTTGATTTATTTTAAGTTGCGTTTTTATTTTAACGTGAGGGGGGCCGGACCGCACGAACACGGCCGAACCCCCCCTCCATTGTTCTTGTTTAATTATTTTGCGGAGGAAAGCAAGTGGCGTGGTGCCGTCGCACCACGCGGATGAACGTGCGAATATCTTATGCGATGCCGTCGCACGCACCTTTGAAGAAACAACAAGAACACGACGCCGTCGCGCCGCGTTGAATAATATCAAAGCACGGCGAAGGGACGCGGTGCCGTCGCACCGCGCCGGATGACGAACGCCGCGGCCGGTTCCGGGTCGCGGCGGGACGAGAAGACCGCGGCCGGTTCCGGGCCGCCGCGGGACGAGGAGACCGCGGCCGGTTCCGGGCCGCGGCGGAAGGAAAGACCGGCGGCCGGGCCGCCGGCGTCGGAAGTCGAGGGCGGGACCGGAATTTCCGGTCCCGTTGGTAAAAACCGGCCGGCCAGCGGGCCGGCCGGATGTCATAAAACCGGGGGAATAAATCCCCCGGCTGGTTCATCAAACCCCCCTCTTAACGAGGGGGGCGGTTCATTTAAGGAGGGGGGGCAACAGCCCCCCCGGTTCGTCCAGCCGGCCCCCACTTGCGGGGGCCGTTTGTTGCAAAGGCACGGCTCAAAGCCGTGCCGCCTTGACAAAGCAGCGGGGGCAATCAAGCCCCCCGCGTGCCACCCGCGTGCGCTGCGGCCCGCCGCCGCCGCGCCGCCCCCGGGGGGGGGGGGGGGGGGTCGGGCCGGGTCGGCCCGGACCCGGACCCCCCCGTTTCGAACCAGATTCGGTTTTTGGCCCATAACTTGAGCCTCGGACCTCCGAATGACGAACCGTCTGCGGAAACGCGATCCTTGGATCGAGACGGTCGTTTCGGTATATCGCACTCAAGGTTTCGGTTTTCTTTGAGTTCGGCCGGGTTGGTTCGTTCACGAAACCAACCGGGCCTTCGGAGCGGAAACGCTAATATCTTGAGCTACGGACGTCCGATTGACGTGCCGTCAGTCGCGTAGTGTTCCTCTTAGTGAGACGGATCTTTTGGCATACTCCGCCCGAGGTTTGGACGCAGGTGGAGTACGGTCGGGTTGGTTTTGCCTTAAAAACCAACCGGGCCCCGGAGACGAAAATGCCAATAACTCTCAGACCGGGCGTCCGATCGACGCGCCGTCTGTTGCGTTGAGTTCCTGTTGTCGATACGGAACTTTTGGATACATCAACTCTGGTCTTCGTGACAGTTGATGTATCAGCCTCTCGGCTCGTGGAGCGGACCCTCCATACGAGCTAGCTGTGTGCGGGAACCCTAGTGCTGGCTGCGACTGTTCTACTGCTACGACTGCTACTGTGACTGCGACGACGACAGTACAGAGATCCTGTGTGGATTCGACGACGACAGTACAGAGATCCTATGTGGATTCGACGACGACGACTTCAGCACTCAGCGATCCTACGTGGATCAGTGCTACAGGTCCTGTGTGGGCCCGATCCTGTGTGGGTCCTTGCGCTCAGCGGTTCTGTGTGAGCCAGCGCCTACAGGTTCTGTGTGAGCCCGATCCTGTGTGGGTCTTTGCGGGGGTTAGTTACCTATCGATCCTTCGTGGGTCCGACGACTTAGATGGATCAGTGATCATCTTTTTCGTCCTTGAAGAAGTATACCTGTGTGAGCTGAATCCTGTTGTTTTCCTGTGTGGATTGTGTTGTGCAATCCTGTGTGGATTATATTTTGCTTTCCTATGTGGAATACGTATACTTTCCTGCGTGGACTGAGTTGTACTTGGGCTCGGAGGTTGGAGCGTATTTTAATTAATGACTTAGGTATATGTATGGGCATATACCTAAGCAGTGTCGGTTGTTACTTCGTGATTGTACTTTTCTTCGTGGTTTATCCTTTGTGGATTTGAGAGACCTTCAGGGGACTCGGGGTCCCTACTGAGTAGCTTATACTCACCCCTGCACGGGCTTCGCCCGCACTACGTTGTGTTGGTTGCAGACGACGGACAGCGTTGACCTTAGCTGAGGCTTGTAGAGCGGGACGGTACCCGGAGGTGGACCACTGGGCGGGACGTGCACGGAGCGGACGACGGGACCAGTGGAGCAGAGGAGCTATCTGTACCCACCCTTCAGGTGGGATTTCCGGTGGACAGCTCGGAGTAGCGGCCTTTACTTTACAGTTGCTGTTTTTCCCTTTTTGAGTTGTACTTTACTTTCAGTTTGGGTTTGTATTCTGGCCCATTTACCTTTCCGCACTTTCAGTCGTACTCTGTTTGCTTAGTGTTTACTTTCCGCTTGTTTACTCTGTGGTGTGTGTTTACTTTTCAAAGGCAATGCCTTCCCTTTTTACCGGGATTTATGCCTTGGTGCTAGTCGCCAGCCCCTGGCCTATGGAAGGCGGGCTTGGGGTAGTCACGGCACGGACCCCGAGGGCGGGTCGTGACAAATACCATGCTGTTGAATAACAACTGTATGTAAACATGAACTTGTACAGTGGTCTCATTTCTAGAGGCCTTCAGTACAATTTCTAAAAACATGAGAATTTCATGACGTAGTTACTATTTCAGTACCTAATGAAAATTCTACATTTAGTAAATCATGTACATCATTTAGTATTACCATTCATATATGTTGTACATATCAGTCAATATTTACTGCTTTTTCCTTAAATTTATCAGTCATTCGGGCTGCCACATTTTTTTCCTGACTTGTTCTACCGACACTTTTAGGTGAGAAATGATGAGATTTCTCAGTAAGATCATCATTTAGAAATTCAGTTAGTAGGTTATTCTACATATAAAACATAATTAAAAGATGCATCATATGAAGGATAAATAACAATGTAGGCCTCAAATAAACCTTATAATGCAATTTTTAAGGAAGAAAACATATATGTAACTGAATAGCTGATGATACCGCAGACGATTTTTCAAATATTGAGCCATCTTTTTCACTTTGTTGAAATGAATCGGCACTCTGATGATAATATTATAGAACAATATAGTATTATTCTCGTTGCATGTTCTTTACATGGAGGGAAGTTTTGAATGTTATAATGGATTATATTATACCTAATTATGTTCTTCGACACTACTTACATTAATACAACCTATGCTTTGACGATGCTATATATAAATAATAATAGAAATAACTTTGTGCAATATATCCATATTAAAGATAACAGAAAAATGTAATAGAATATACATTAAAATCTGTGAGGCTGTCATTGAACATTGTGATGTAGTTTTTATTGTCGGTAATGAAAAGTACCTTGTATGAGTTTTGTTCTACTGAACAGTGATGATTTTGTATATTAAAATTCGACACTTCAATAGACAATAGAACCTTTTTTGATTTGAAAACAATCAATTCGGAAGGAAAACCGTACTCGTCATCAGCCTTATTTCAAAAAGAAAGTAGTTGTTAGTTTAAATGAAGTGATCATATTTTGTCAGTAGGCTACTTTATTACGTGGTAGTACCTAAATCAAATAATCTCGCAGATCTGAAGCAGTTTTGCTCACAAATTGCATTACTTTTTTATCGAATAGGACAACTGACAAGCAGTCTGTGGTATCTGTCACAAGCAGCTGCAATCTAAATCTGTTGATTTTAAAATATTAAATAACTAAAATTAATTACTATTTTATTATAAAATAAGTAATAAACCGTTAAGGAGAAGAACAAATAATAACCTGTGAACGGTGAAAGTTATAGATATTTTTCATTTGTTACACTTAATTTTTCCCTCATCAATATGCACTTTTTTCATTCATGAATTTCATGATTCATAGAACCAATTATGAGTTGTTTGAATTTTCTTTATGGTAACATAAATCAAGCACTTTGTAGGCTGTCCAACATTGAGAAAAATGGAGATTATGAATTAATACTGTACTGTACTGGTAGACCCAGATTAAGAAGCAGCACAAAATTAATTGTTAATTTTCCATATATTACATACCTGATCACAATTCTTCACATCAGAAAGGGTTTTTTTATTTTCCCAAAATAGATATGGTGTAGAGTAAGAAGATGAGTTAGTTGATGCTGGACTTCGATTCTCCAAAGCCATTATAAACGTACATCTGAATATTGAAAAATGCAACTCAAATGTCATATAATATATGTACATATATCATATAGTAATCTGTGAACATCATATAAACAATTCAGAATTAAATATAGTATGCAGAGCACCTTTTTTTTGAATGATTCAACATCTTCGATATCAAGATTGAAAAGGATTTTCATCACATTAATGAAAGTTATATGTATGATACAGTGTAAAAATGGTTTTAAAACAAACATAGCTGGAATACTCTATTAAAAATCATCAATGATTTGAATAAATGAAAGGGAAATAAGGAATTATCTTATTAGAGAGCATACTATTCAATTTCTTAACTCTGAAAAGTTGCAATATAAAAATAATTGGTGAACCAATATTTTCTTCCAAGTTTGACGACATCTGGTTAGCATAGTCACCCCATAAACTGCATTTAATTTGTAACCCACTACCCAAAAAATTATGTACCACATGTTGTTAAATATAAATTGTGGGGCAGAGAAATTAAAAGTCCATAATAACTACCCTTTCATCCTGTAAGACAATTTTCATCCTCAAATTGGAACTACCCAATGCCTAAGGAGGATATGAGCAATGTAAGTATCCAATAATTTCTAAGACATATTACAAAAAAGAAAAAGAATGATAATGTTAGATAATAGTTTATAAAATCATTCCATAATATTCTGTATTGATCAATACAGAATATTTAAAAGAATTAAACTTAGGAGTCAGGAATCATAAGAAACATCTACCTATTAAATGTTGCTCTTGAACCCTTCTCGGAATTATATCTTTAAAAGAAGTAAAATCGAAACAGAAATGTGGCAGCGGTGCATCACAAGGCCGGACATGCGTTGTTGATGTGAATAGTAATCGACATGCATGTTTACATCCTAAATATGTACCTTGATTAACTGTAATTTGACAGTTCTGTATGAAATAGCACACGCCTTCACGCAATATATTTCTAAACTTAGATAGAATTTGATGCCCAGTAACTGTAAAATGTATCTTTCTTTTCTATAGAAATAGAGATCTAATAATGTCAAAAATATTAAGACATATCAATGTAGTTGATAAATTTTCCCTATACTTGAAATGAGAATATAAGTGAAACAACAGAAATATAAAATGCAGTCTAGTATGAATTTAAAATTCACCTGTAAATCACCAAGAATCATATCAGTTGCAACAACATCATTGGAGTACCTAGATGTTGTTTTGGACAACAAATTTAGAATACACACTTGTATCTTCAATGTCTCATCAGTATCAGGTGTGATATCATTCAAAGGGGTAATAGATCGCAACATCTTGGTAATAATGTGATGTTTTTTCTGTAGAAAGAGATAATAATTAGATATATTGAGATTCATAAAATCATACAGAAATAAGCTGAGCAGAACCAAACATCCACAATTCAACATATAAATTGACATATACCTAACACAATCTATGAAATATTTCTTCATACACAATATTTTGCGTTGATTCATGAGTTGTGGGATTATTATCACCAACTACTATTTTCAAACCTAATGGTGATGTGACTCTAGATAGAGCAACATAAAATTGACCATGAAAAAACACAGGTTTTTGAAGATATAGCCCAACAGTAGATAGTGATTTTCCTTGACTTTTATTAATAGTCATAGCATAAGACACAGTCAAAGGATATTGTCTTATTTGCAGTTTGAAAGGCCATCGATAGTCGGAGTGTGTCATATTTAATCTTGGAATGAAAGAATGATATCATGAATTACCACCACACAATATTCTTGCTCCGATGACATGATCTCCCAAATGTGTGATAATCAAGTGAGTCCCATTACATAATCCCGTAGACTGATCTACATTTCGAAGAAACATGATGGGTACCCCAATTTTGAGTGTAATCTTATGGGAAGCCATCCCTGGAACATTAATCACATTTAACATATCATAAGTGTAAATGTTTTCTGGCCTATCGGTATCAAAACTTGAATCACAAACTGAATCTGAGATGAAATAATCTTTGAATTCAGAACTGGTGAGGAACATCATGTACGCATTTACTTCTTCAACAATATCCCGAGTTGGAGCTCAGTTGGCATGGTCTTTAAGATAATTAATATCAGCATGGTTACTCATGAAGTTGGGATAAGTATGCTCAACAAATGCACAAATAGTATATGTAGTCCAAGAAAAAAGATATGCAGATGGGATTGGAATTAAAGTTTCACCATCATTTGGTTCTGCAATGTGAACTTCACCAATATCTAATGTCCATTTGGAAAATTGAAGAAGTTCATCTAAAACTGTATCAGAATTGGAAAACAATCTCATGTTCCTTGTCAGTTTCAGAACACGACAATGTTGCCGTAAATATAAAGAAGCTATACTTGAACAAACTATATCTTTTTTGTTTCCACCTGGTACGACAGGTAGTATTTTCCTGAAATCCCCACCCAACACAACTATTATTCCACCGAATGGAAAGGTTGAAGCATTCTCATTTTTATTGACATTATATCTTTTAAGGTACGATCAAGGGCTTCAAAGTAATGCTTATGAGTCATTGGTGCCTCATCCCAAATTATTAGCTTTTTTAATTGTAGAAGATCTGTGACAACACTACCTTGTTGAATATTGAAAACAGAATTTTCAGAAATAGATATAGGAATTCGAAATTTAGAATGTGCCATCCTTCCACCATGTAGCAGTAATGATGCAATTCCACTGGATGCAATTTCCAGAACAATATTACCTTCAGACCGTAGTAAAGATGTCAATACTTTCCAAATGTAAGTCTGACCTGTGCCTCCATGACCATGCAAGAAAAAGAAACCACCTGCGGATGCAGTTAACGAAGACATAATTGTAGTCATCACATCATTCTATTCATTAGTAAAATGATTTTCCAAATTCATATACTCATTCCAAATACTGTCTCTGTTATGATTTAGTTCATCAGCTACTAAATGATTTCATTAAGAGAATATCAGAGTCTAGAACCAGCATTGGTGGAAAATCATGAAGAGATCGACCATTCCTCTATAGTCTATTCTCTATTTCAAGCAAAGGATACATTTGTTTTTGATGATCTGTGAGTGTCAAATCTATATAGAATCATGAAATATTGTTATTGAAGTAGTATAATTGATTCATAAAAAATTAAATGTTCAATGAACCAATAGATACATAGATCATATAATATATATTGAGAAATTTGACAACACATACCTGGCATTTGAAGCCTATTTTTTGGACCATGGAGGATGTCTTCACTGAGGAGCTCCCATGTTTCATGCCACACAATGTATGGGCGGGACATATTGTTTGAGAACAAAATGCTGGAAAATAGTATGTGCATAGACTTTCCTGTAGCCCAATATGACACCTCCTTTATTGCTTCAATAAATTCTATGTCAACATCAAGAAGTCCCAATGCAGAACATGCTTCAAGAAAAGTACCATGGATAATATTGTTCAATTTTCTAAAAAATTCAAAAGAAGTTACACCTCTGATCCTTGTGAGCATTAATCTTAGGTAATAAATATCTCCAGTTGACAGTGGAACATAATAAAGTCTACCAATACTGAACCCCTCCTTTCTTGGATGCCTTCTTTTTTCTCATTAGTGGAATACAAATCTAGTTGGATATTCTGCGAATGAGAGACACCTTCCTTCCAGGTAAGCAATATTAGCTTGAAACCAAGCCGTAAGCATTGAATCAGAAATATTACTCTTACTCAGCACATCCTCAATATGATCAGTGTCAGTGTACGTAACAATATTATGTCCTGGTAAATGGAAATATAACCTTTCAACCGGAGGGTATCTATAGTGGATATCATATGAAAATATCCTCCAAGCAGCCTCGCAAGGAGAGATGTACCAGAAATCATAATACATTTTAATCTCATCAACATTATTTCCTGACTGTGCTACACTGTTTGTTTCATACAAAGCTGTTGTGACATGATCATTACCTTTGCTAATATACATAAACAAATATTTGATGGAAGTTGATTGATTCCAAATTTCTATATTCAGATGAGCTTGATACTTCATTAGTAAGATATGATTATATAGTACAACAAACCGATTATCCAATGGGACACCATTTTTCACGATCATGTTTCCATCATTTCGTCGTCGGTATAGAACATACCCATCATCATCAACTGTTGTACTTTCAACAAGTTTTTTTGGAAAAAATTTCGTACACTTGCCATTTTTCATACAAGGTGCTCAATGATTTGCATTACCACAATTTCCATGCATCATAAACTTCTTAACAGCCTCATGAAGTTTTGGGAAGTCACATTTGTTTGGAACTTCAGCAGAAAAACATTTGTCAATGAATGCAAGAGTACCTACTTTTCTCTCTCTACATAAAAACAGAAAAATGTGTACATGAGGCAGTCCTCGTTTCTGAAATTCCACTGAACGAACAACTACACAGAAATTAATGATATAAATGACATAGTTCAACAACATATTCAGTAGTTAAGATAAAGTATGTATTATAAAATAATCTGTATTAAAGAAGGTACCTTCTCGTGACTTTCCAAAGAAACATATGTCTCGTAAATCATTCATCAACTGGTAAACCATAATATTGAAAATTCTGGATAAAATGTGCGGACAATCTGAAGGTCTAAGATTGTTAGATGATACAAATCTTGTGATCTCAGGCCATAGTGGATTGCATGTAAACATTAAAAACAAATCTGGATACCCTTCCCAATTTCATATTGACATAGCATCTTGGTAATTTTGAATCACATATCTGGGACCACCAGTAAATGAAGATGGTAAAATGATAGTCTTCACACATGCAGACCCATCACGGTCACCTCGTAGAAAAGAATCTTTCAACCCATTGTACAACTCAACCCTCAAGCGTTTTTGATTGACGCGAATGAATGATAGTATCTGGGACTCTATCATTGTATATGCATCAACAATAAACTGTTGCAACAGCCTTCTCAAAAATTGTAATATTGACCTATCACTCGAACGACACTGCAAGTGATAGGAGAAGTATTCACGCATTGTATCTTTCTGAACCATTGTACATGTACTCATAGATATATATCTATGTAAAATGTTGTCAATGTATCCATCTGGACCATTTGTGAAAATAAGTGGATATTGCAATGGAAGGTATAAGGGATGATGCTCATCAATCCGCTGCAAATCACCACTTATGCTCCGAATAATAATATCTCTCTCATAGTTGAGATCTTCAATGTCACCAACAATAAGCATCGCAATCTCAGAAGCTGTAGGAAAGTTGTATGTCATTCCATCTGTTTTTCTTCTCTTGAGAAGATGCAAATTTAAGTTTGCATGTTCTTAATGATCAAGAACATCCTTTTCACATCTGAACTGATGAGCTGAAACATTTGTTTCATGCAGCATTTTTTGTAAGTTGACAACAACATTATAATTGACTGATGTGTTTGAATTTTCTCCGTCATAACTGCAAAGTGAATTAAGTTACGAATTAAGTGAAAATATGACAATCATATAAACATGGTAACCGACATATTAAATTTTACCTAACATTCAGAATCCTGTTTTGAGCTCGTTTGCAGTATCGTAAACATATAATTGAGCAAACCTAGGTAGTTGTCCCTCAGGAGGACACAAAATACCTATGCGATGGTAGTTTTGTCCATTCAATCTGAATGTAGTTGGAGCTCTTCCATCATTGAATGATCTATCAACCTTACCACCCATTGACGTGAATGCAAACATATAATTGTAAATATGCATATATTCCTGGAATCCTCTTTCCTCCATAGAGTTTTGATCAAAAACCAACGTTTGAAGGTATAGAGGGTAGGACAGTAGTAATTGTAAAGAGACTTTACCAAGCGCGCAACATATAGAAAATTGTGGGTTGTCTTTGGTGCTGCATTTAATATTTCTCTCATCAAACCAAAATATACAACAATAGTGTTGACAAACATTTGAGGGATCTCCACTATTCAAATATTCTACAGGTGAATTATGGTTAAATGATTGGTGTTAATAAATTTGGAATTATAAATTATGTAAAACCATCAGGACCTGAATAACAGTAGTTATAGATATGAATAGTATGGTGACCTGCAGCTTCTTCAAGATGAAGTTGATGCATGCTTTCTTCCGCAATGTTTTCATTTAGTTACTAATAACATTCATATGCAATTACTGTGTAGTAACAAATGATTACGTATTTGGTCAAACCTGAAAACTCTCTCTGATGATTAAATGCAGCATTGATTTCACCGGTTGTTACATATCTTTCTGAAATGAAATGAGTCAATTTAGATGAACCATATTTTTGAAGTCTAAATAATGCATTAAAAGTACAGGGAAATTCAGATTCATAGGAGATATATATCTATAGATTCATATAGAGAATACAACATTATTATAATATACAACACACCTGTTCCGGAATAATATGCTTCGTTACCAGTTGTTGAAGAAGTAAAACAGTGTCTGTTTTAAACATTGTATGCAACATATTACACTAAGTCATATTTGAAGATCATTTGAAAGCATGAGTTGTGCTTACTCTGATAATGTGTCACGAGCAGGGTAACTGGGAATATGTCCCTCAATTGTTATACCTACAAGAAGTAATGTAAACATAGTTTATTTTTTCAATACATGTGAGACAAAACCTGAAATAGTTCACAAAAATACACTGACGGAGTAGATACCAGAAGAGTCATAATTTTCTTTATTAGAAGATGATATATGCTTTCTCTTGCTACCAGGCGCAGATCTTGATGATGAAGCTACATGATGAGGTGTCAATGATAGTTAATATTTGACAAACTATAGAATGTTACAACATAGAAACAAAAAATATTTATTCAATGTTCTTTTTCAGCTTAATATAACAAACCGTTCAAAGACATAGGTGAAAATGAAATTCCTGAACATCCTATGGTGAATAGACAGGATATCAACAAAAGTGTAACAATTAGACGTAATTTTAGATTGAAACGCTCGGATAATTACTTGAAGTAAAGTTAATACGGTTATTACTATCATTTATAAGGCTTTTTTGAAAACTATTTGGCGAATAAGATCCAGATTGTAGAGCCACTGTCAGTTCAACAGTAAAATGGGTAAATCATATGAGATTATTCACATTTAATTTCTTTATTGTATCTGAAATTGTTAGTAATATAAAAAGTACTGACCATTTGTACGAACATGTGAAAGAGGTATGCGTGCTCCTCTGCTCAAGTCGGAATTAAATTGCATAGTGTCAAATGTTGCAGTAGAAAATAGTTCATGGGAGCTCATCTGTGATTTGGCTGAAATGTTACGAACCTGTAATTCAGTAATTTCGTTCATGGAATGTTTCTATGGGAATACACTAATGTTGTACCGATTTGTTGTTCTCTCATACTAAATCTTCTTTGCAACCTTGCATCTTGAGATGCTGACGGCGTCTGCATATTTGTTTCGATGTCTTTATGATGAATTATCAATTTTTACAATGAAAAGGAAATATGTTTATGGGTACGTACAATCAATTTAAAATATATTGATTATACAATCGACATAGAATGCATGTTTTAATTATATTTGATGTATGTTGTAAAAGTAATTCAAACATACAGCGTACTGTGGTTTTACTTAACGGTAGTTACACCAACACGAAAAAGCATATCTATTTTATACGGAAATGATACATCTGAAAACAGCATATTCAAATAAGTAGAATGCACTATGGGAACACATCTGCAAAATGGTTTGAATGAATACATTGGAGGGATATTGAGGTCATGTTATGCAGTAGAGAAGGATGGTCCAGCGACTAAGTATTCTGTTGTATTGTGATCTCAATGAACCACAGTTATACCAACATCAAAGATACATATATACATTATAGACAAAAAAAATCAATGGAATCTCATTATTGAATGTCACATATGGTAGTAAGAGGAACCCATAGATATGAAATGTCATGTAAATTTAATAAACGACACTTATACCTCTAATAACGAAGCATGTATACAGTATACAGAAATGAATTACTTAAAAATAGCATTTTCAAATAAAAATTATGCTATACTGAAATTGACTGGAGTGGAGGGAGTTGGGCAGGGGTAGGGGGTGGGGAGGTGGGCAGGGGGAGGGGAGGCTGGGCAGGGGAAGGGGGAGGGATGGAGCTGGGCAGGGGAGAGGGGGGGCTGGGCAAGGGGAGGGGGGAGCTGGGCAGTGGGAGGGGGCTGGGCAGGTGCAGGGGGAGGTAGGGAGCTGGGCAGTGGGAGGGGAGGCTGGGCAGGGGCAGGGGGAGGGATAGAGCTGGGCAGGGGAAGGGGAGGAGCTGGGCAGGGGGAGGGGGGAGGTGGGAAGGGGGAGTGGGCTGGGCAGGGGTAGTGGGAGAGGGCTGGGCAGGGGAGGGGGAGCTAGGTAGTGGGAGGGGGCCGGGCAGGTGCAGGGGGAGGCAGGGAGCTGGGCAGGGGGAGGGGAGGCTGGGTAGGGGCAGGGGGAGGGATGGTGCTGGGAAGGGGGGGAGCTGGGCAGGGGGAGGGGGGGAGCTGGGCAGGGGGGTGGGCTGGGCAGGGGTAGGGGGAGGGGGCTGGGTAGGGGAGGGGGGGGCTGGGCAGATGGGATATAGTGTACAAAAATGATTTCCTCGGATGGTTATTGATGATTCTTTAAACAGTTAATACGCATGAAAGAGATTGAGTGAATAGTTTGTATACCTCACGAAGCACTGTCCTATTAATGCATTGAAGTATAGTCATAGAAATATGAAAGAAACAGGTGTAAATTAGAATGAAGTTAGACAACATAATATGTAGTCAGAATGTATTAATATATAATGCATTAATAGGTCGCACTAACACGAAAAATCATATGATTTATGTTGTAAATGTAATTCAAACACGCATCATACTATGGTTTTACTGAATGATAGTTACACCAACACGAAAAATCATATCTATTTTTTACATAAATGATACATCTGAAAATAGCATATTCAAATAAGTAGAATTCACTATGGGAAGACATATTCAAAATGGTTTGAATGAATACCTTGGATGGATATTGAGGTCAATTTATGCAGTAAAGAAGGATGCTCCAACGACTAAGTATTCTGTTGCATTTTGATTTCAATGAAACACAGTTATACCAACATCAATGATACATATATACATTACAGACAAAAAATCAATGGAATCTCATTATTGAATGTCACATAAGGTAGTAAGAAGAACCCATAGATAAGAAATGCCATGAAAATTTAATAAATGACACTTATACCTCCAATAACGAAAAATGTATACTGTATACAGAAATGAATTACTTGAAAATAGCATTTTCAAATAAAAATTTTTCTATACTGAAATTAACTGGAGCGGAGGGAGTTGGGCATGGGTAGGGGAGGCGGGGAGCTGTGAAGGAGGAGGGGAGGCTAGGAAGGGGAAGGGGGAGGGATGGAGTTAGCCAGGGGAGGGGGGGTTGGGTAGGGGGAGGGGGGACCTGGGAAGTGGTAGGGGCTGGGCAGGTGTAGGGGGAGGCGGGGAGCTGGGCAGGGTGAGGGGAGGCTGGGCAGGGGCAGGGGGAGGGATGGACCTACGCGGGGGGGGGGGGGGGGGGGGGCTGGGTAGGGGCAGGGGGGGCTGGGCAGATGGGATATATCTACAAAAATGATTTCCTTGGATTGTTATTGATTATTCTTTAAATAGTGAAGTCGGATGAAAGAGATTGAGTGAATATTTTGTATACCTCACAAAGCACTGTCATATTAATGCAATGAAGTATAGTCATAGCAACATGAAAGAAATAGGTCTAAATTAGACTGAAATTAAACAACATAATATGCAGTCTGAATGTATTATAATATAATGCATTAATAGCTACACATAAATGGGTTGTAGTTGTAATTGTATTATGCACAGTGGACAGTAAGGTGACTTTAATATATGTTGACAATAAAAACAGAAAACCAGAAACAGATGTAATATAAATTATTGTGCTAATATTAGTAGCATTTATAGGAAACCTACATTTAGTGGTATGCATTGATGTTCTGTAAAAGGAAGAATACATTTATGGAATCGTAAGCCCTAATGTGAACTGTCCTATTAAAGTGAAAACCTGCTGTATAAACGGATATCTGGAATAAAATAAGTAACCCATACCTTCTTCACTATAAAAATTTGGATAATATATTTTCATATATCAATGGAGAAAAATAGATGCAGGATTTCTCCACAACATGAGTTTATAGTCAAATAAATTAATGGAACGAAACAAAATATTAAACAAATCAACGGGCCAGAATTGAGAACTTACTATTCAGACAGGTCAAACGAAAAATCATGAAAACTTACAGTACAAAGATAGAAGTATATACATTATTCAAACCCTTAGATATAGATTGCTTTGGAAACTGTAATTGCAAGCGTACCCCAACGACTACACTCACATATACTTCACCAACATTCGGTCCAATTCTGAATTCTTGTGGACAAATGAACTCATCTACAGATAGAGCTCGCAGAGGTGGAGGCGTGGAGGCGGAGGCAGAGAGGAGGAGGATGATCGGGAAGGGGACTAGGAGATGGGAATCTCAGAGAGGTTTGACGTTGGGTAATCACAGAGAGCAACGGGAACCTAGGAGAAATCCCGATGGGATCGAAGGTGGAGCACGCAGATGTGGAGGCGTGGAGATGGAGGCATGGAGGCGTGGAGGCATAGGTAGATCAGGAAGGTGACCGTGAGAGGGGACTAGCGGACAGGCTGAGGCCGGCGGGAACCCTAGGAGAAACCCGATCGAAAGGAGGTGGAGCATGGGAGGGGGAGACGGAAATGTGTCGTGGGATGGGTAATTGGGAGAAGCTGAATGGGGATAGTTGGGTGACATGGAACATTGAAATGGTGACATGTAGGCAATGAGAAATCCAATTTTAGTATAGATAATAGATTACCTCTTGTGGGTAGTTATTCCATTATGGAAAACCACATATAAAATTTAAATAAACCATGCATAAACCACATGATAGAATATATAGGACAACTTACCCCAAATAGAGTCCAATCCAATCCATAATATCCCTCCCAATTTATCAAAGTCACCTAATTCCACTCGGCCTATTTCCATGATAAAAATGTTCTAGTAATCCCAAAGAACTCTATTTTTTTATTATACCTATGTTATAACTATAATTAAATCTAATTTAATGTAAAAGGATCAAATTCCATAGAATTAATTGTAATAATTTATTTGGTGGAATAAAAAAAATTATTCATGGGAGTTCCCTCTAGCACTTTCTACTTAATTATTGTGAAAATTACAATGATGTGAAAATTAGAAAAATCCAAACATAATATAATTAAATTATAACCTTTAAAAAACCATTAAAAATGATGGACCATAGCTGCAATATCTACTATGTATATTGAGTAACACCTTTCATATTCCAATTATGAAAATGAGAAAAAGTCCCTAATGAAATCCATGAAAAATGAAAAATTAAACATAAGTAGTAAAAAAACAATATTATGTTTTATAATGGTACATACCATAATTAAAGTTTTCATTAATGGTGTATACTAATCTTTACAAATTTTCCTCCTATCTTTCAGATCCAGGGCATATAAAACTTAGAAAAATCCCTCAGGATTTGAGGTAATTTTATTCAATTCTCAATTTTGTGATAAGATAATGATAATTTGAGAAGTGAGACCTTTTTTTAGAATGAAAATCCTATTTGAATTTTTAAATTTGAATTATTAAAAAGGATTAGACATATAAAAAGGACTATCTGTTATGATTGGAATAATGGTCGACCACAGTATGTGGATGATGAAGGCCATGGTTGATGAATATTGAAGTATATATCCCATATTCTCCATTATATCACATCAATATCCACCAATTATCAAATAACCCTTATAGGGATGAGTAATTGATTATCTAGAATAGTTGAAAAAATCATGATCTAGGGGTGATAAAATTTTAGTGGATTTAGTGGTAACAAATTTTAAAGGAATTATCATGTTGAGAAACATTGTTCACCCCACTAGATATCTTGTTAGCGTCTACTAGATTAATTTTATATGATCATCATTTGGCCTATGTGACATTATTGGAAGTATAGATACTACCTAACCCATCAATGAGAAATCGGTTTCTATAGTATCACCAAGAGCTCCAGGCCAGCTATACAAAAATAAAAATCCTTATTTTTTCCATTGACAGTTTATAAATTTTATAAAAACCGCTCTTTAATATATTAAAATAATAAATATGACTATTTTATATTTGTTTATCCAAACATTTCATCCACCTGATGAAATGTTAATATTCCATCTAAAATTCACAACCATATGGGAATGATCCATTCCATAAAATATCCAATGATTCCATTATTTTAAGATTGAAATTACATATATCATTTTTTATTTCTTATCTCAAAATATCAATTGATTGTATATGTTTTTTGTTTTGAGATTATGTATCATAATTCATGATTTATGGAAAACACTTGAATTTAAACTTATGAGATGTCTAGAAGGGGGTCTAGAAGTGTTCAAATAAATAGAACATTATCACATGTATTGTAAAATAACATTACTTTTTATCTAGACCTCAATGACACTGAACATACTGATTATCCACTAATAATGAGTTTAGTAAACATTATAATTTTTAAATTATAAAAATTTTGTCATGTAAAAATATTCTTAGATTCATTCATCGTTTTTTGATTCAGTATTTTTGAATAATATGTTGTGAAAAAACTATGAATATATTGGTATAAATTTTTTATGTGGTATTTTGTGGAATAATTACCCACAAATAAGTAATTATAATTTAGTATACTTTTTATTACAATATAATTTTTCATAATTTTTATCTTACATGAGGGTGGATTCATTCATATCTGGTTTTTCAGTGTAGATATATTCCCTAATAGTAACTGGATATTGATTTTTGGTCATTCAATGTTGTAGTTTTTTATAATAATGCAATTTATTTTCATTTAGATATAAATTGTTCTTGTATAATCAATATATTTTGTTTTTTAATTAATATAAGTTATAAAAAAATATCATTTAGAATTAAATACCTTATATATTAAGGACTCTCTTGTTTATTTGGATTGAACACTGGGAGAATGAATATATATTTCGTTTTTTATCTATTCCACAATGAATGAATTTTAATCATGCGTGATATGAGAGTTTTATATCCTCTATCATTATGATATGAATATGTAAAAAATAAAATTATTTCAATTGGTTTAGATCTTCAAAAACTAATTCATTCCACTCCTAATTTGGTCTCATCAATGATATGGGAATATAAATTGGAATCAGAGATCTGGGTTCCAATCAAGATGTTAATCTCAATGATTAAAGATTTAATGTTTTCAGTAATGATAATAAATATAATTTTACTATGGTGAATAAAATTAAACATTTTTTACTTATAATTAAAATTAAATAATCCCCAAATATCTATCAAATATAAAGAATAATGGGATGTATATATTTATGAAAGAAATTATTATGAGAAATATGTAATATAATACATATTCCATATGTTTTAATCATTTCGAAACTCGACCAATCATGGTTGATGATGATCTAGTAGAAATATTCATTATTGTGATGATATAAATAATTTATTCCTTAAAAGTTTCATAGTATTTTAATGAAGATAAGTATACCCCATTTTCATCACATGAATTTAATCATGATGTAAAGTAATCATGCATGGAAGAACATTTTCTAAATAAATTGTATAGCAATTATATATTTTTAAACAATGCATAGTTTTCTAGATGAAATATTCAGTTTTATTTTTAGAACATGTATTTAATAGTGGGATTAAAATAACTATATTTATTAGGATACATAATTCATTAATGAAGAATTAAAGTAATCAATGTTGATATATATGAACCTCATTAAACATAATGATTATAATGGTTTGATAAATTTGTACGAGATAATGTTTTTTAAAAATTAATTGAATTAATAATTAATGAAACCCAATTTAAATTAATGAATAGATGGTTTTAAGATGATATATTATATCATTTTATGAATGGTTTACATTTATATTAAAAATCATCAAAATTAAAATCAATGAAACCTGATAAATTGGAGGGATAAATAATCTCAAGAAAAAATTATATTGATAATTATATTTATAAGATTATTTGAATGATAAAAAATGTGTATAAAGATATACATATTTCATAATTTCATGATAATAGTATTTTTAATAAAAAAAATATAAGGCTGGAACTCTAATTGATTAAAATGGATGTTGTTCAACTAGATTTTTCATTAATTACTTAGGCATGTGATATCACTATCTACAATTCTTATGAAGTAAATTTTTTTATAAAATTAATCTTTTTATATATTGGGATATATTGAGACAATCTAAATTAATATCTTCAATATTATAAATAAAAATGATAACATTTATCCAATAATACATTGTTTTTAAGTAATTTCATTACATATATAAATTATGTTACAGTGAAAAATAAAAAAAAAATTAAGTTGATAAATAATATATGATTTAAACAATTTCATAAATATTGTGTATGAGAATTAAAAATTATAATAATTTAACGACACATGATTTTTGTACATGGATATTGTATCTTTTTGGATAAATAACCATTACATTACACAAACACAAGCTAGAGGACTATAATAGTTTAGTTCCATTGGAAACATATAATAAATTATTTTAAATTTGGAGTGTGATATTAAACATATAACATAAAAATATTCCCCATTAGTATTTCTAAATAAACCCTTCTTATTACCTATAAAAGTAAACATAAGAATGTGTGATCTCAGATTCTCAGTAAGAGTAAAAATTGTCGATATATAAGAATATAATGAGAATAAGTTTATGAAAATATTATAATATCATTCGATAAAAAACCATGAATATTATATGTCATAATATTTAATAATTTAATTAAATATTGTACATTCATAATACATGAATCATTATGGAATCATGAGAATAAGCTATTGAATATTAACATTAGAATAAAACATCAAATTGTGGAAGACATGTAATCATATAAAATTAATCCCATAATATAGATGGAGTTAATAAGAATGCCATATGAGTAGTATGTGTTTACTCCCCATACAATCTTGGTAGTCATGGTTCACTCCAATGACCATCTTAGTACCCAAGGCTTACTCCCAAGCCCATTATTGAGGACAATGTCCTATACTAGACAAAGTTCACTCTCCATTCCAGTGATATATATATATCACGAGATATAAATATTTACCCAATTAATTTAAGATATATATATTTACCACCCATGAAATAATTAAAAAAACACATTTGTGACATAATAACATAAATCATTCATCCTATAAAATATCATGTAATGAAATGGGTTTCATAAATATCATTCCATACTAAGATTACCTATAGAAAAGTAACATAATTAATAAACATTAATACATAATAAACATAAACAATTCATAAGAATAATAATAATATTATCTTTGTATCATATCCTCATGAAATCATCAGAATCATCTTGAAATTTTATCTTAGATGAAAAATGATTTTGAGAGATCACTTGAAATCACTCTTGATGGAAATATCCATTCTGTTTTGAACCCATTTTCATTTCATAATACCACATGATTTTAATGAACAAAATTCTTTGAAAAAACCATGTAAATATAGAATGAAATATTCAATTAATTAATGAATCATGAATGTTTAAAAAACCAATATTGTGGTATAATTTAAAAAATAATAATTTTATAGAAAAGTCAAAAGGAAATTTTTTCAAAAAATGTAAAAAATATTCATTTCCAAAATATCATAAAAAATATATATTGGTAAACATAACCCCGAATAATAATTTTATAATTTTAAAAAACGTTTTAAATATTTTTTTAATAATGTGTTTTTTCATTATAAATATTCCCCTGTAGATATTTAAAATGAAATTATCATAAATATTATTGAGATTAAAGAATAAATACTTATCAATTTATAATCTGTAGAATAGTATTCCCCTTGAAATAATGAAATTTATTTGGATTTGAAAATATTATAATATTTGTAAAAATATCCCTAAAATACATTGTTGGGTGGTACATACACCACGTTAAAGAAAAAACAGTGTATAAGGCATCTTTCCCACAACAATAAATTTAAGGAAAAATGCCCTTATGACTTGAGTAAATTTTTTTATGAGACTCATGAAAGTGTATCATCAATTTAAACATTTAATATCCTGAAATAAAGTATATTAATGATGTTACATGTAATATTTATGTATATACAACACTCAAACAAGAATAATTGGTGAATATATTTTTCAATGAAATAAATGTGAGACATGAAAACCCATAACCTATACCTTGACTAAATTTGTACTCATTAAGACATCCGGTATAATAAATATATGTTTATTATAAATCAATTATAGAACCATATTACATTATTCCATACCATATATAATTTACATATCACCTTCAATTAACCATTTATTAACAATTCCATTTTATTGATACATTTCAGATAATAACCGCTTTGTTTTTCAAATGTTTTTCGATTTGTTATATATTTATGACTCTTACATATATCATGATTTAAATATAAAAAATGTTATAAAAATGATATAAATATCTTATATATATTATATATATATTTTTATAATAATCTATAAAATATATGAATATTAAATAAAATAAACTGTTCTTTGAGACTGTAGGTCATACGTACAAACGAACCAGGATTCCTTTTTCTTTTCACGTAGAAAGATTAAAAGTAAATAATATATATATATATATATTATAATTGAGATTTCATTCATATATCGTATATATATAATTATTTAACTAAACCCATCTTTATTACATTCCATGTAATTTATGAATGAATCGCACAACTTTGTGGAGGTGGTGGTCCAAAAGTCCTCAAAGAAACATATCATAATTACCCAATAGGAAATCATGAAAGAATGTGTTATATAATAATTACTAAAGTATTAATAAATCATTAATGTCATATATTTTATATAAAAATATTAATTACATCTTAATTACAAACCATTAATGATGGAAATGGAAGAATGAATGACAATAGTTCGCGAGGCGGTTGTCCACCAAACACACTAACGATGAATGTATATCCCAATTGATGGAATTCGGTGTGTGTGTTTCTGTTTGTATGTAAAAACTATAATAATAATAAAAATAAGTATATTTTTTACATGTATGTTCTTATATAAACATTAAATAAAAATAATTGAATTGTTTTGAGGATGAAATGAAACAAAATATTTTGTTGATGAATGATACATATTCATTGGGTTTCCCCTTTTGATTTACATAAAAGGACTTCATTAGATGGATTTGTTGTCAAATTAATGGTTCTATAATGAAGGGTAAGTTGAGAAAATATTTTTATAGTTTCTCTCTGAACCAATTTGGTTCTAAAGTGTGAATAAAAGAGAATAATATGTGCCCTTTTATAAGATAGGAGAGACACACTCTTTGGATTTCTCAAAATATTAATTTTTTATTAACTAAATATCAATAAAAATACAATAAAATGGAATGTGATTATAATTTATTTTTGTGTGGGTTGATAATAACATTATCCAATATAATTTTTAATCTTTTTGGTGTAATAGTAAACATTATATTTCAATTTAATGCATAGTTAGCCTATTTTGATTTTAACTACAGTAATAAACTTATCGATATTGTAATAGGGAGATTTTTACTTTTATGGTGTAAATTGATCAATAAATGATAAATTTATTATTTATTTCTAAAATAATTTATCCCCTTTTTCCTTATTCATATTTTTCTTATTTTTATATAATTTAATTATATATTATTTTTATAAAAAATTCTTTGTGTCAATTTGTACACTATTCCTTATAATGGAATTAAGAAAATCAATAATGCAAGAAAACCTCAATATAATAAATTTAGTACAAAACAAACATGTCATATTAACTTATAAACCTTTTAGAGAACATAATTATTTCAGATTATTTTTATTTTAATATTATTAATATAATTTAATTGAGTTTGTGATTAATTGAATAATTACTACCTCATTATGGTAATATTAATTATTATAAATATTTATTCTGTAAAAAATTCCCAATATGAATAAAATACTTTTACCTTTCAGAATAATATACATAGTGTATCATAACAGATATTTACCCATGTCATAAAATTAAATTAATTATTAAAAGTAAGAGTGGGACATTATATCAATCTTTTCGATTTTAATAATATCCATGTCATATTCAATGAAATGTGTTCATTAAAAAACTCAATTTTTAAAATTATGAACTATTTATTGAGTTAAATTATTATTTTAACATTTTGGATTGTTTTAGGGTAGTTTTATAAAATTTATAATATTATTTTTACCCTCAATTACATGATTTACTCATAATAGTGGTAATTAAAATTACTGCATTTACTATTCATATTTTCCAAAATATAAAATGGGGGTCTTTAATAAATTTTAAACTTATGATTAAAAATATAGAATCAAATTATCCAAATAATATTCACATATGTTTCAGAAATTAACAAAAAATTAATTCCACTTAAAGGATGAAACCATAGGTTTTTAATATAAATCTGTTAAAATATTTGTAATGGTTTTATATCCAATATCAATTTGAAATTGATTACAATGAACTAAATTGGATTAAATGATATAAATATGATTTTATTATAAATTATAACAAATCAATTATATAATGTCACATAAATAAATATTTTAAAAAAAATATTTTTAAAAAATTAGTATTTTTCACTATTCATCAAAACATGAGACTTATTTGAAAAAAAAATCAATGTATATTTGAAAATCAATAATCTAAATATGAATTTATATTATTATAATATAATTTAATAAATTGTCAGAGTTTAATTTTTAAAACATGTTCCATATCAAAAGGTGGAAAAACATCCTTTTTAGAAAAATATCTCTTTTTTCATAAATTAGGGTTTGTTCTTAAAACATAATTAGAAAAATAATAAGATTAATATTACATATTAGATAGAATATATTATATATATTTATATATATCATTAATATAGTCCAATAATAGTGTTTTTTTTATTTCGTGGTACAAAACACACTAGTATACATATAAATAGTTTCCGTTTTTAGAAAATCATTTCCTTTTATTTTAATGATATTTAAAATTTTATAATAATTTAGTAAAAGAATTATATATACATGTTTAAACCATAATTTCACATAAAAGATCATCCTTTTCATACCAAACATTCTAACAACTATGTTATAATTTTATATTATAAATAATTACAATAATAAAAATAATTACCGTAGAAAATCTATGTTTCTGGTAATATAAGCTAAGATGGTGTTGCATGTAAGAAAAGACATAATGTAAATAATATTTTTTTAAATAAAATATATTTCCTAAAAACTTAATTGTGTTATATTCATCCATCCTTGAAATTAATTTTCCCCTTTAAATTCCTTGGGATTATCAATGGTTTAATAAAAGTGTATTCCTTTTATAGAAACCAACATTGTAAATATTAATACTAAACCGTCATTTAAAAAAGAAGGCTGAAAACATAATGGTTACCCAAAGTAACACATAATTGGGTTTCCACAAAGGAAAAAATATGTGGCATGTGAAAAAATGCGTGTGGAAGAGAAATAAAACTATCTTGTTGTGATAGAGAGTGATAGAGAATGTGATAAGGAGAATGTCAATGAACAGAATGACATAACCCAAATAGTCTAGAAAGAGGTCATTGTTATCATAAAAAATGACTATAATTGGACTAAATTTTAGTTTAATAATAATTTTCCAAATGCTAAATAACTATTTTAGAATATATACATAAATGATTTTATCATGATCTCACCCTTCAATGTTCCTTGAAGAATTACCACTTCATCAATTATTATAAGAAATAAAGGTGAAATTTTCACTCTTAAAATATCGGTAGATCATGATATCCATAAATAGAATGATATGTCATCTCATCAATAATTATTACAAAATAATTTTTTTATCTCAATTTCTCTAATATTCATAAAAACCATTAATCTCTAAAACCACAAAAAAAATACACTGTGATAAAATTTAAAAAATGGTTACCCTTATGAACCTTCCAAAATATTAAAATCCAAAACATTCCAAAGAAGGATACTAAATTTTCAAAATATTCTTATCTTTAATCCCCCAAACAATATGACATAGCTCTTATTTGCCACACACTAAACCCGTGAAGACCATTATAATATATTCTCTTGATTTATAGAAATAACCTGGATTACCAAAAAACCATATTAAATAAACACATGCCTCTTTATTTGTTATTTAATCTCTTTTAATATTCAATATCTTTTTCATTGGAAACTTGGGTCTATCCTTATACCCATAAAATATGTGATTTCATCATCCAAAATCCATGTAGATAATAACATGATAGTTCACTAATAAAAAAACAGTAAGGTTTCCATTGGAATTATTAATCCAAAATAAATCATTAAATAACCAATAAAAGAGGGGAGTATAAGTATTACAAAATTATCAAGTTTCTCTTCATCTAATATAAAAGCATAATAATTCCATATTTTCCTTTATTATCAATGGTTTTTTTGTTCTAACATCCACATTTGTCCTTGGACTAGGAAAATTGTATATGTCATTCCCATTCCCAATAAAATTGAAACATTAAATCATGAGAGGTGAACTCTGTGGATCTGTCTTTTTATTCCCATTACTTTGGTAGTCAAATGCTCAATGACCATGTTTCCAACACATAAAACTTTTAACATACACCTTAAGAAAATTTCCTCTATGTTCCCTTCCACAAAATGAGAATAATGTAAATATTATCCTCTTATATCAAATTTATTATAGTTTCCTTTCAATTTAATTCTTATTTTATTACCATAACCATACTATAGATGTAAAACATCCATCACCCTTTTTTATGAAGAATACAGGGTGGGTACTTATTGGAAATAAGTATGTTAGATCATCCAAATCCATAGGGTAAATTTAATGTTGTTTTCTCGTATTCTTGATAATGATCCAACATTGAATCACTTCAATAAACAAGTGATAAGATCCCAATTTAATTTTAAATGTTCTAAACAAATCAGAAGTAAAAAAAAATTTCAATGGCAATGATCCAATTCATTGAAACTAGTAAAAAAATATTTCTATTAATAGAAGGTGAACGTTTCCTTAATAAGGATTCCAGAAATTACTTCTCAGTACTTTGGTAATTTGTATTTCCATCATTATTCATGGATTTATATGGTCGTATGGTCATAATAATGAGGTTTGTATTCCATATTAAGTCCATCATTGCATTTTCTGTTGTATTCCTCATTAAGATAAGTCCTTTGGGGTGCCATCCATAGTCTAAAACCAAAATATGGGGAGAAAAATTAATCATTAATATATAAACTGTATAATAAAATCAATTTACCTTCAATATACAACACAATAAGATATTCCTAGATTTTTCCTTATTTTTACCAAAATTAAAGGATTATAACATATAATTAGTCTTATCCATAGAGACAAACCTCGCTATATACTTTGAAATTTTGCTAAGGAAATCACTAATGTTTTCTCATCCAATATTCCAATGTGTTCTAAAAATATTTTCCTATACTAAACATAATGAAAATGATTTTTCATTCCTAGGTATTAAATATTTTCATATTAATATTTTTTACATGTAATATCCAGTAATTCCATGATTTTTTTAGAAAATTTAAATGGGATTATTTTGAGACTAAAAGCTGAGACAACGTGAAATTTCGAGGCACAAAGTGCCTTGAATTATCCACTGAAAAATGTTACATTTTAAATAGATAGCAAGAGATATTTTCCAAATATGTGGAATAAATCTTAAATAGGATCTCAGATCAGAACTATGAGTGTACCGTTGTGTTCAGAGTAGTGTGATTACCCTAGGAGTGACTTATGTTTAATCGACGCATGTCTCATGTGAGAAAACCAAAGAATGGCATAACAATAAATAATTTTTTTAAATAATTTTTTTAAAAAAATATATATATAACTCATGAAATATGAATCAGATTGAAAATATGATACGTCCTTTGAGCTTGAACGTGTATACATTCATTAGGATGATCCTAACATTGGACAACATATGTCAACAGTGGAAAGAAGTTTTTGGAAGTAAATAAAATAATTGAACAAAGTTATTTTTTTCATATCATTATAACTCATAAATGGTAATTTAGATTAAAAATATGAGAGAACCATTGTCTTCAAGAGTGTATGATTCCCTTAGGTAGTCTAACATTGGCTAGCATGGGTCGACATTGAATGTTGGTTTTTGGGACGTAACCAAAGATAAAATAAATTAAATAAAAGTTATTTTTATTTTTGAATCTTAATAACTCATAAATACTAACTCAGATTAAAAACTATGATACCACCATGGAATTTGAAATTATATGTTCTCCTTAAGTTAGAAATAACATCAACTAGCGCTGGTCGAGGGAAAATATTAATTTTCTAACTTTTTGAAGAAAAAAAATAACATAAAAAGTTATTTTATTTGTTTTTTTCATCATTAATTAGTGGAAATTCAGTGTGGCGGTAAAGTAATGAGATGATGACTAATTTCCTTAATAAAAACCATTAATGAGTAAGTGTAACAACACTGCAAAATTGAACAACAGAAATGTTGATTCACATTTCATCAATTAATATCCTAAAAATCAATGCAGGATTTCTGGCACAGTCCTAGAATTTATCTGAGACATTGTTGGGTGGTGACAATGAACAATGATGGAAAACTTCTCCAATGACTAATATCAGTGAATTGAATGATGGATATGACCTCCTTTTAGAGTGGATTCAGAAGCAAATATCGAAGGATGATGATAAAAAATCATCCCATAGAAATCTCTTTTCACAGGTAGGGGTTTAAATTCTCCGTGAATTGTTCTCTTTTCGTTCTCCCCATTAAAAGAAGAATGTGGACCCACTCTCTAACAAGTTGATATGTGGATGCTAAATATTTATAGGGATGGGGAAAATATTTGTTGATATGTGGAAAATAGTTGTTGGTTGATGCTACGATTAAATCATAGTGATTTAAAACCATACACTTCATGATCTCGCAAACTGGAATGATCCTGGCCCTGCATGAACCGAAGTTGGGTGATTCAATTTGGGTGTTATTTTTGATCCCCTATCTCAATATCTCTCTTTTTTCTTCATAGACTAATGGATGGTGGTGCAACAACCATTGAAGTACCTGGAGGAAGGTCCACGACAGGGCGGGTCACGACCCTGATGAGAGACTGTGGCTCCCACCTAAGGTGGCGGGACTCCGTCCATTAAAAAAAGTGGGAGGCAGTGTGCTGGAAGAATGTCAAAATGGAAGAAATAGTGGATGGCAGCTGGCTGCTGGGGGTGAGGCCACCGAGGTGCATAGGAGGTGCATGCGGCACATAGTCATAGTCCGCAGACTATGAAAATAGCTAGTACATGCGGTAGAGCCAGTCCACATGAGTAGACCGGTGTAGGAGGGAGGTGCCTACATGGAGGAGTGGCCTGCATGTTATGTGATTCGGTGTTCATCTTGCATGTGGCACCATAGGGACTACGTGTGGCATGAACTGTACTCCCAGGGGGTGCCTGGGCAGCGGAAGAAGTAGCCCACCAGGGGGGAAAGTCCAGTGACCCAATCTCGCCCACTATGTGGCTTAGAATGAAACAGAAGCTGACACAGATGGATAAATCTCGGCCGCTAGTTGTATCGAGGTGGGAATGAACTGGGAGAACTATTGTGGACTAGGCAGGATGTAACTGGGTCATTGGGGGACCTGGCGGGCTGGACCAACATCCGAACTAGGCCATTTCCAACCAGGCCTAATGGGCCTGGCCTAGTGTCCAGGCCAGATTGAGAAATCCCATACCCAAACTAGGTATGGTCGAGTCGTTAAAACGGGGAAGGGGTCTTGCAGGACCCTCAAGATGGGTTGGTCATGTTAGTCTGACCAGGTCTGACCAATCCCAGATACAACTATCCCCAATTTACATACATGGAAATATAATTCAGACCGACCATCTGATTAGTTATCCTCATGCAGTGTTGGAACCCTCATGATGAGATGGTTTATTTATCCTGATCTAATGTGATATTCCATGATTTTGAAATAAAACTAATGGAATGATGAGTGGATTCTCCCGGAATCAA
The DNA here is from genome assembly GCA_963277665.1 of Viscum album. Classification (NCBI taxonomy): domain Eukaryota; kingdom Viridiplantae; phylum Streptophyta; class Magnoliopsida; order Santalales; family Viscaceae; genus Viscum; species Viscum album. The sequence continues at coordinate 603,913,321 of OY728128.1, forward strand.
GACCACTATGTGTGAAATCCTATGGCTGGTTAATACCTGAAGACTGCTGATGTGTTGGTATCAATGACCTCATAGGCCTAAATGATAAGTGTCTTTGTGTAGATCATATACCTGGGACCCTATGTGGATTATATAGAAGAGACCCTTTGTGGATCAGTTAGAAGCGACCATGATTAGATCATCAACAAGAGACCCTATATAGATCATCTAAATGAAACCATGTATGGATAAGTTAAAGCATCCCTGTGTGGATCAGCTCTAAGGGACCCTATGTGGACCAGCTATGATGACCTATGTGGGGAGCTATTCTGTGCGACCTGGCAGACCCACAGTGGGGAGTGGAACTGTGTGACCTAGCAGACCCACTGTACTCATCAGGGATGATTACATTAGTAGTTCAAGGAGTTTACTATTATTACTGATAGTATTACTTTATATTTTTTTGGTTTTAACAAGTGTGATTTTTCTTTCATTGTGGTTTTTTGTGTGGCCTTTTCATTGTGGACTTTCCTTTTTTTTCTGGGGTCCCTAATGATATTGTGTTACTCACCCCAGTACGGGCTTCACCTACACATGTCATGTCTCGTGCCTATGATCGACACATTGATGTAGACCTTGGTGGTTGGAGATTATGTTGTGCTTAGTGAGATGAGATGGATGGGCATACTTCTATATCTACTGGTACCTACCCTTCACCTACCCTCAGGAAGGGTCTCAAGCAAAAAAACAATGGTAGTTGTATTTTTCTTTGTGGTTTTGGGTTTTTATTTTGGCCCCTTTGTACTTTCATTTTGTATTGTACACTCTGTAGTTGTCTTAGTGTATGTTATGGTTTACTTTGTGTTTACAATCCAAATTTTGGGATTGTTTTGTATGTTCAGGTTTAAAGGAAATTTCCTTCCCTTTGGGGATATGCCTACACGGTTCTAGTTTCTAACTCCTGGCCTATAGAAGTCGGTCACGGGGTATCCATGCCGTGAGCCCTGGGAGAAGGGTCATTAAAAAGTGGTAAAAAAGGAGGATTGTTCTACGTTAAGAACCTTGAGTCTATAATTTTTGGTAGGGGTCAATGTTGACTACTATTTTGAGATTGTATTTTAGGCCAGGGAGTCTAGTGTTGGTGTAGTGGCCGACATATCCATACATTAAGACCATGAATTTGGTTTTTGGACTCAGTGCAAGAAAAACCATTTGCATGCATATTTTAATATTTTATTATGATCTTTTTGTGTCAATGTCATCTCAGCATGTATAATATATTAATCATAATTCATCTTTATACCATTTAGGATGCCTCTAGGAAGATAGGCATCCAGGATTCTAGTATGTGACTGCGTGGATGGTCCACATAGTGATGAGGATTCTATATTGGGATTGTTTCCCAATATGGTATCTTTGAGCGAAGTCCTAGTGATACCACCACCAATTTCAAAACAATTAATACCAGTTCTACCAGTAGAGGATGCACGTATGCTCAATGACTTACTTGAGTTATAGAGATAGAGACCCCTTACGTTATAAGGTGATCCTGACTCATGTGCAGATATGAACTGGCATGAGGTTGTGACCATGTTTTCCATCTAATTAGGGCACCAATGATAAGATGGTGGTTCTAGATATGATCCATCTATGTAGAACAGAATGGTGATAATGGTGCTTAGATTACCTTATCTTATGACAATGTGGCCTTTTAGTTCCCAAATCATGAGAAGCATTACTTGAGAAGTGTCACATTCCATAAAAGCTAAGGGTTATGAGTGTCCATGATATTCAAGTGATTCAATAGGATGACATGTTATTAGATGAGTATTCATTGAGGTGTACCGACCATTCCAAGTACTTGATAAATATGGCAAGACCAGGGCTTCAATACATAGATCTTTGAGTGAGATGTGTTTAGAGACATTCGAGCCAACATTATTCTTATGTGATTTCATACTTATTATATGGTTATAGAGAAAACCATTTTGATTGAATGACTTATGGTTGAGTAGATACGGCCATTGGATGTCAGCCGTGGGAAATGAGAAATCTGATGTCAGTCAAGGAGACTAGGACATGTGATAAATTTGGAGAAGTGGTCCCAAGACTGGGGATATACATAATTAGGCTCATATGGTGAGTCCAGTAAAATAATAAATTGTTAATGATTTTCAATATATGGTAGTAGATATATCTCTAGAGATTGTCCAACCCATTGTGATGATTGTGAAATAGTGGATGTGCCACTATGGTAGAGACAGTGATAGGAACAGACTAATCTCTAGGGTGGAATATGTGGCAGAGGAGTTTGGGGAGCGGCACAAGGTGGTATACATTTTGACATGTTACAACCACCACCCCAATGTGGTCAACAGTAGGCTTAGGGAGTTGGAGGATTGGGGAAGTGGGTAGCTGCATGCAGCCATCCTTACCCACGTGGGAGTGGAGGTTTTGAGTTTTTAGTTCCATGTAGTATTAGCAGTGTATGGGGATGTATTTTTAAAATACATGTCAAGGATTACCTCCCCACATTGATATGTACATCTACATCATTCCTTACTATGATAAGACACAGATATCAGTATCAGTAATTAGATGTCTTTCATATAGAATCGTGATCTAAGGGTGTAGGTGGGAGACTTGGAGAGGAAGGTCGTAGTAAGACCAATTGTTTGAGGTCCTGTGTGGATTACTGGACCCTTTAACTGAAAGGTTTTGATGAATGAGTACCCACTATCGAAGTGATGATGAACGAAATCACTCAGTTGAAAGGGGCGGCCATCGTGTTGATGGAATAGTTATCGTAATCTTTTCAGTAGTTAATATAGAGTTTAATGATTTCCTCGATCATTAGTTATAAACGGTAGTCTTCACATTGAAGATGTAGAGACACTACCTTATGGGAAAACGATTCATCGTGTACGCTGACCACTATATTCTCAAGTATATATTTTCTCAAAATAATATCATTCCTACATAGAGATGTTGGTGAGAGTACGTTCAGGACTTTGACTTCAAGATAATCAATACTCCATCAAAGGGGAACGTGGAGGAAAATCATCTTAGAAAGAGAATGAGTTCACATCTACTGAATGAGGTGTTCGAGATGTTGGCATCACTATGGATATCATGCATTCATTGAAAGGAGAGATATTTTCTTCAATATGTTCTAGTTTCCCCTCCTCTATTGTAATCAGTTAGGGAGGCACAACTCTGAAATGCCAATTATGAGACTACATGTGCCCAGATGTCTATAGGTCATGCCCATGATGGTTATTCAAAAAAGTGGGGAGAACATCATCCTTTTTCTTGGGACACCACATAGTAATAGTGGAATTGTGTAATGTGGTGTTGAGGGAGTTCCATACATCCACTTTTTTTGCACATCCAATTGACGAGAAAATGTACCAGGACCTCTAATGACAGTAATGGTGGAAAAGGATGAATAATAAAGTGGGTGATTTGGTCCCAAAATTCCTCACTTGTCAGCAAGTGAAGGGCGAGCACCAGGATCCAGCCGGTTTGACTCAACCCCTATGGGTATCAGATTATATGTGGGATAGGACATGGATGGACTTCGTGATGGTTTTTCCATGTACATCCAGGGGACACGATACCATGTGTGTTATCCTAGACCGACTCACCAAGTCATCCCACTTACTACCCATCCTAGAACAAAGTTTAGTAGAGATACTAGGATGTTGCTATGTGCAGGAGACAGTTTGATTCCATGGAGTCCCATCTACGATAGTCTTAGATTATGATTCACTCCTTACGTATTGACATTGTGATGGATTACAGGAGTCGTTTTGGACTCATCTACACTTGAGAATAGACTTTCACCAAGAGAAAGATAGTCAGATAGAGTGAACCATATAGAAAATGGAATAAATTATTCATTATAGTGTTATTGATTTTTGTTATAGTTTGGATGATCGCCTACCATTAGTGGGGTTGGTGTACAACAATAGCTACCACTACACCATCAGTATGGCACATTTCGAGGCACTATACTGACGGCCATGTAAGTCATGTTATGCTGGAAAAACCAAGGGGTGTCATCACTCTTAGGTCTATAGATGGTATATGCTACCACTAAAATGGTGCAGGTCATCCGAGAGTGGATGAAGACTGCACATGGCCAACAGAATTCCTACGATAACAGACAATGGAGACCCTTGTAGTTCTAGGAGGGAGACCATGTATTCCAATGGGTATCTCTTTAAAGAGGGGTATAAAGATTTTTCATGGGCAGAAATTTATCTACAAGGGTCATCAGACATTTCCTAGTACATCGTTGAGTGGGTGAGGTGGCATATTATTTGTCTCTACCACCATAGTTAGAGAGGGTACATGACGTTTTCAACATATCTCGGCTGAATAGATACATGAATGACCCTTCTCACATCATCAACCATGATAGATCTAGAGATTTAGGATTGGGTAAAATTCATAGAGTACCTGGTGGAGATGGAGATCTACCTGAGATTATCCTTTATGGACAGTCATATCCTTGGTTACATGTTCATTGGCAGCACAAGAATCTCTACGGGGGCATATGCGAGCAAGAGGATCCTTTTGGTACCCAGCACCCACCTTTTATTTAATTAGAAATTTTTTTGTCTTATGAAGATGTTAATCACTAAAATGGGGAGTAATGTAATACCCCAATATTCCATTAAAAAAATTAAAAAATAAATGGGATTATTTTGAGCTGAGGAACTCAGTCGGCGTGCTATTTTGAGGCCCAGAGTTCTCAGAATGATCTGTCAAAAAATTTTATGTCTAATGTAGATTTTTTGAGAGGTTTTACTAACAAATTTGAATAAATCATAGATGGGAAACCATTTTAAAAATCTGAGGGTAATTTTGCGTTTAGAGTATTTGGTTTACCCTAGGCGCACCATATGTTTAGTCAGTGCATGTCTTATGTGAGAAAACCTTAAAATGTAATAACTATATATAGAATAAATAAATAAAATTATTTTATTTTTTAAATTCACTGTAACTCACGAACGGTGACTCAGATTCAAAATCTGAGACCACCGATGATCTTTGGTGGGTATGATTTTCTAAGGCAGAGCCTATCATTTGCGGACGAAGCTCAATAGTTTAAATTAGTTTTTGTCCAAAAATAAAATAATTGAATGAAGTAATTTTTTTTCAAATCAATATAACTCATAAATGTTTACACAGATTTGAATCTGAGAGAACCATTGAGGTCATGAGGGTATGCATCCTATAGGTGGAGTCTAACATCAGTTGTCATGGGACGGTTTTGAATGTTTATTTTTTGGATGTAACTATAAATAAAATAAATAAAATAAATGATATTTTATTATTGAATCATCATCACAAACGATAACTCATATTACAAATTTGATACCACTATTGAGTTCGTAATGATATTTTCTAATTAAGACGGACTTAAAATTATCTTGCGTGTGTTGGGGGGGAGAATATTTTTTTTATGTCCTTTTGGAAGAAATTTAAAATAATTTAAAAAGATATTTTAATTGTTTTCATCATCGTCGAGCACTGTCTTGGTAGTTCTTCTATGATGAGATAAGACGATGATGAATCACATTAATGAACCTCCTTAATGAGTTTTTGTAATGATATTGCAGTGTATCATAATATAAATGATGATTCACATTTTATCAATAAATATCCTAACAAGAAATCGAAGATTTTTGGCCCAACCCTAGAATTTCTCTAAGTATTTGGTGGGTGGAAATGACAAATGATGAAGGAAAAGATCTCTAAAGATGAACGATTGTGAATCTAGTGACTAGAAAACCCCTAGATAGTGGATTCAAGATTATAGATCAATTGAAAATGTCGAACAATCATCCTAAATAAACCTTCATTTCCCAGTTGGCATTTAAATTCTTTGTAAACTATTCCTTCATCCATTCTCCCCTTTAATTGAAAAATTCTGATCAAATCTCAAACAAGTTGATCCTTATATGGTTAATAATTGAGGGGATGGAAAAAAAATTTGTGGGTTGATGTTGAGATTATATATCTGTGATTTAAAAATCTACTCTTCGTGATCATGCTAACTGGAATGATCCCAATCTGACCCATACATTGTCCATGTTGTTCAATTTGGGTGTTCTTTATGATCCCCTCTATCTATCTATCTCTTTCTTTGTTCATCGTGGAGTAATGGATGGTGGCACATCAATCATTGAGGCACCCGGAAGAAAGGAAATTCCCCAGTGGGTCGTGACACCGGTGAGAAACTGCAACACCCACCCGTGGTGCAGGCACCCTAGCCGCTGAGACAATAGGTTGGGGGTGCGCTAGTAGTGCGCCACGATGACAAAAAGTTATGCCATCATGGAGGCCGATGACTAGCGGTAGGAGACACGACCACATTACCACATCAGAGTTTGAAACGGTGTAGTGACTTGGTCCGCAGACCGTGATAGCAGGCTGGACCCGCGGAAATGCCGGTCCACATGAGTGGATTGTCATAGGAGGGAGGCGCTGCGTTGGAGGATTAACTCACTGGTTTCAAGCAGCAACATGAAGTAGGAACGATGTCCCCGTGGGACCTCGTGTGGCACGAACAAGATTCCCAATAGGCATATGAGAAGTGGAATAATAGGATAACCATGAGGGCTGGGCCACTGGACAGCCCAGACTAGAACAAAAGTTGGCCTGCTTTTGTTGACTCAGCTGGTGGGATAAATCCAGGACGTTGGGCGGAATGAGCTGGGAAAGAACCGACTCGCCTATTTTGGGTCGGTCTATATGGAACCAAATCGCTATGCGACTCGGTGGTCTAGACCCACAAAATAACCTGGACATGTCTAGAAAATCTGAATGTGCCTGGCCAACTCAAACCTAAACTAGTTTAAGTTGGGTCAGTCGAACCAGGTCAGGTCATGCGGGACACCTAGGCCAGGTTTTTCTGGTCGGTCCTACCGGGTTTGACTGCACCATGACACAATCTTCTATTTTTACTAAAATTAAAATATCTTTTAGAATGGGAATCTTATTGGAAATCCTCTAGTGGAGTTGGATCCCTCGAGATGAGGCAAATATTTTGGAATTCACTAAGGAGACCTTCTGTGATGTTGAAATTTGAAGAATGGATTTAGAACTGGATTCTATCAGAATTAAGCGCTTTACATGAGGGAATCATGTGGATAGCAGAGACTTGAATACTGATGATGATTTGGACTAAATGACCCTAAAGGCCTAGATGATTAGAGTCCCTATGTGGATCCGCTACAAGAGACCCTATGTAGATTAGCTAGAAGGAACCATATATGGGTCAACTACAAGTGACCCTGTGTGCATCATCAATAAGAAACCCTGTATAGATCAGCTACAAGTATCCTTGTGTGGATTAAATACATGATACCTACTGTGGATCAGCAATAAGCAGCCCAATGTGGACCATCAATGATGAACTAAGTGGGGAGAGACTCTGTGTGACCTAGAAGACCCATAGTGGGGAGTGGCACTGTGTGACGCAGAAGACCCGTGGTACTCATCCAGGATGAGTACCTCAGTATTCCAAGGTGTTCTATGTTATTATTGACAGACTTATTTTCTATATTTTTAGTTATAACTGTTGTTTTGTATCATTGCATTTTTTTCTATTTGGTCTTTGGTTTTTGGTCATTCCATTGTGGTTTGGGATCCCTACTGAGTATTGTTTAACTCACCCATGCACGGGCTTCACCCGCACATGTCTTGTTCTTTGTAGGTGATCAAGGCTTTGACAAAGACCTTGGTGGTCTGGGAAATGGTGGTGGTCAGTGAGATGGGATGGATGAGCATTCTGGAATTGTTACTGGTATCTTTCATTCACCTACCCTTTAGGTAGGGTCTCGAGCAGACGGACCATGCTTGTTGTAGTTTCCATTGTTCTTTTGAGATTCTATTCTAGCCCAATTGTACTTTCATTTTGTATTTTACTCTCTGTAGTAGACTCAGTGATTGGTGTGGTTTTCATTTTGTTTACATTCTACAGTTTGATCATTCTACATGTGTGCAGGTTTAATGGAAAATGGCTTCCCTATTTGGATTTGACTTCTCGGTGCTAGTCAACATCCCCTGGTCTATGGACTGCGGGATTAGGTTTGTTAGATCATAGGCCCTAGGGAATGGGTCATGACATTACATTATAGAAACACATATCTTAGTATCATAATGGTTTATATTCTTCAGAAAAATGGAACACATTATTTTAATTTTGTGAAATAACTTAAACATCTAAAATAAAGAACTTCCCCTACATTACTTATAACTTATCCAAATTAGGATAAATTCCCTGAGGGGGTTGGGGTGAATCAAGGTATGTTAGATTAAAATAACTACCCATTGAGATCTTGTTTTGTTATAAAAACCACTTATATATCTTTCCCATTGTAATGTATGAATGGAAATTAAATCATGCCCGAGACACAAAAATTTAACATGGTTCACCCATACTAGGATATGCCCTAAGAGCATACAACAATGATATTTTGATGTACCAAAATCAACTAATACTCACTTCCAAATTACAAGGTTCGGGCTCGATAAATTCTCTGCCCAGACTCACTACCATTACAAAGATTAGGGTTAGATCACCACTTTTCCAAGGTTCATTCTCTTTGTATCATTGCATGGATCAATATAAGTGCAAAAGATCGCCATCTTCCTTTATTTTTACTCACTGAACATGGAAGGTATCCACTAATAGATTATGGACATGTAGGTCGCTTATTTTTCATGAATTCATGCATCCTTAACTATTTATAGATGCTCTACTGATGTCCTATTATCACCCATAGATGAAATATAATTTTACACATTCTTTTTTATTGGAAATTATTTTCATTAACTATTTTATTCCCTTCACAAATATCTTATCTTCCTCTACAAAATACATTGTACCGCATAAAGCGAGTGATCCCCAAACCACATCTTATTCTGTTGACCTTCACCGCTTGACACAAAAATTAATATTCCACATAGAACCTATCCTTCCTAGATTAATGGTACCCCATTAATCTCTTCAATTATATGGATGCTTTTCATTTATGGGAAATAGTACCCTGCAAAACCCCTTCAGTAGTCTGTCTCTACAGAACTTGTCTCCATCTAAAGAATCATCCCTCAAGAACCACTTCTCCTTAATGGTATCCTCCCTCTCAAACTACTTTGGACTTATCCAAATTATTCTCAGAGAAAAGTTGTTTCTTAATGAGAACCATTATGTACTTAATGATCTCTTTATAAATCCTTATATAAAAAATTAGATATGAAAAATCTACTAATCTATTTTATCAAAAACCATGATGTGGTAAAACCTTTACCATGGACTATGTTATGCGGTCCACATTAAAATTTGATCATATGTGGAATTTGATCACATCCATGAATTAAAAACATTTTTTCCCATCAAACCATCTTCTCCTTTTCACAAATTACAACCCTCCCACAAAATTGAAGCCTCTCACAAACTGTGATCCTCTCGTGAACCATTTTTCCTCCACTATCAGCATAACAAACATTGTGGTATGAATAGCGCTTGTTGAACTCACATATTTTGATAATCTCAAATCATGTTTTATTTTTGTGATAATTATGTTTCTCTTACAAGATAATCATTTATGTGAAAATCATGTTTATATCAAAGTGATAACTATTTACGTTTAATCTAACTGAATTCATGTTTAAAGATCACAATGAAAAATTTGTCCAAGTAAAACGGTCACCGATGCATGGTCACTGATGCAAAGGTCACTAATGCAAAGGTCACTGATTCAATGTTCACTGATGCAAAGTTCATTGATTCGAGGTCACCGATGCAAGGTCACCGATGAAAAATTCACCGATGCAATGGTTATTGATACAATGGTCACTGAAGAAAGGTCACCAATGCAAGGCCACCGATGCAAAGGTCACTGATGCAAAGTTCACCATTGCAAGGTCAGAGATGCAAGGTCACCAATTCAAGGCTATTGTTGTGATGTTTACCGATGGAAAGTTCTCAATTCAAAGGCTACCGATGGAGAGTTATCTATCAAACGTTACCTGATGATAGGTTTCTGATTGAGAGTTATCGATGGAAGGTTACCATTGGAACGATTACCAATGAATGCTACTGATGGGCACTAACTATTGAAGCATACCACTATGAGTACTACCATTACCAGTTTACCATACTCATCTACTCCATACTTGTCAAATTGTTAATATTATTCTAATGGTCATTTTTTCTAACATCACTGATTCTGAAATTAATTATTGTTGATTAATGACATATCCAGAGACCGTATATGGGGACACTACGAGGTACGAGGATGATTTCACATGATGTACTTATACCTATTATCGAACCTCAAATATAAATGTAATGAAAGAGGAATTCCTGAAAGAAAGCAGGGACTTGATGATGAAAAAAAGCATATGAGAATATGGTGAAACTTACTCACTAGATCAATGATGAACCATCCAACACTTACAATGTGAACCTACAAACATCACGAAGATCATTTTGGGGACTAACTGGATTCTACCATCTATGCTTCATCAACTCTCGATCATCACAAGAAGCAGAACTCAAGGTCATAAAAGCTAGATCCTGGAGTTGTAAAACTGTATTATTAGAGACAAAATCCAAAAAATGACTCGAACATCAAATTCTTCACATCAAGGAGTCAAGAGCTGAACTGCAAACATATAGATCCTAATAAACACAACTCATCATATTTTCTCTAATGTGTTCTTTTATTTTACATTTTTGTGATGTCTGTGTTTATTTCATACACATTGTCTCATGTGCATGAACTGGAGGATACAAAAAAGTCCTCACATAAAACTTCTCTTACCCGTTGTTTCCCACGCATAACTATGGAAGAGACCATGTCTGGTCTGTATTGTTTTTTTCTTCAAAGATCTATGGTAGATGGTTTGAACCCAGGATAGTTTGTGAAGACTGTTATAAAGCCCGATACAGGCTGTGTATCAAATTTATTGTTAATATAAACTGCTCAGTGGTAGGTGATCACCAAGTTGAGAGGATCATGTCATGTTTTCTGACTGAACCTCTTGTTTAAATCTTCTGTGCACGGTATTTTTTATACTCTATTTTATCTATTTTATGCTGCTTATAATTTCTAAAACAATAAACTATTTCGCATTCACATTGATAGTTAGTTTTGGTTAGTGTGTGTGCATGTTTAATTCAGTAAACTTGTTTTAAATGTTGAAGACGTGTTTCACACTAATTCAACTAAGGCCTAATCACCCTTTAAGAAATGTTGTGACCAACTAGATATTTACCTCTCTACGGCTTTAATTAACTGGGACTTTTAAAAAAATTGCAGATTTTTATAATATTGTTTTTAACAGAAATTTTATGTTGGAACTCAATCCACCCCCCCACTCTTGAGATTCCACTCTGACCAACATATATTATCAATGGTATTTTTTTAGTACCTGATCTATTGTGAAACTTTTCATAATTCTTTAAATGTGATTTTAGTTGTCTCATAAAAATCATAAAATTAGTGTCATATCTAAATTTTTAGGTTCTTTACAATTATAATTAACAATTGATAAAATAGTTGACAGTGTTGCTACTGACATGACACATTTCTTTGTTGTTAATAACTATGCTACGTTGAAATTAAAAATCAAAATGTATCTAGAGATCATGAGACCTGGAATCTTGGACACAAGTTAAGAAAAACATGTAGTGCATGTTACTGATAGTAACACATGGTCTTAGTTTACTAAATCTACATATTATAATAATTGTGAAGTAATGAATTCATTGTACTGTTCTCTAGGTGATGAATAATTTTATAGAATATCTTCTTGTAAAATTGTATATGAAATATGGGATACATTTGCTATTTCTCATGAGGGGACAACCAACGATAAACAAATGAGATTAAATACTTATAATATTAATTATGATAATTTTAAAATGAAGACAGATGAACATAAATCTGAAATGTATCTCTGGTTCAATGAAATAGTGAATACCATGAGTCTACTAGGGAACCAGGTGGACAAAAAGGATCAGATTATGTGATTGCTTCAATGCCTACCTGACAAATGGGGAGAAACTTCTATTTCTATCCAAGAATCTTGTCACATAGGCAAACTACAAGTGAATGAACTAATTGGAAAACATATGATATATAAAGAAGAGCATAATGTAAATCAAGAAGTAGATGACGAACCATGAAAAAAATCTATAGCATTCAAGATTACTATCTCAAAAAACAAAGATAATGAAAAATGTTAAGATCTTATAGACACTTCCACTAGTGAAGATTCATATTCTGACAGTGATGATGAGATGGATCATCTTGCTAGGATATTCATGAACTTCTATCGTAAGAAAATGTTCTTTTAAAATTAGAACTATAAAGGATGATATGATAATAAAGGACAGTAGAAAAAGGATAAAGAATGGAATGATAATACAAATTAAGTAGTATGTTAGCGGGTAAATTAAAAGGTCATGTGAAAGCTAATTCCCACAATCTAAAATCTATGATAAAGTATGAAGGCTTGGGAAAGGGATATAAAAAGGATATGAAACCAAAATTGAGTGCCTTAGAAGATAGCTCAAGTGGATCTAACACTTCTGATATTGAAAAGAACAAACATGAAAACATGTGATTCATGACAAGAACATCCGAGGTAACACACAATTCTCTGGTACATTATACATATTATTCTGAGAATGAATGTGAATAAAACAATGTTGAAAATATGGCTAATGATAAACTATTTGAATACTGTAGAATTCTTGAGGACACATTTTATGAACTCTAGGATAAATATAAATTATTGAAAATACTAAATTCTTTAAATGCCAATTATAAGTGTGATATGGATATTGAATAAGAAAAATGATCTCAGATGTTAAAAGAAAATGCTGAACCTAAATTATACAATGAGAAAATAAAAATTGATCTTGAGAAGATTATTGTAGGTATAGATACCTAGACCCAGTTACTAGGAAAATAGATTTCTCCAAAATACACAACATGTCTAGGATTTCACCCATGATAGAGAATAATTAGTAAGCATAAATTTGTTCCAAAATCTGTACAGTTCATTGGTAGTTCTTTTTTTGGACCATATTTTGAAAAACAATTCTCTAAAGGACCAAACAAAGTGTTCATGTATCAAAATATATCTGTTGCTTATAGGAAACCTCTGAGACAAATATGGGTTACCTAAGTATTACTTTCTAACCTCTCTAGACCTAAGAAGATCTGGGCAACAATGTTACCCTACACTTAATCTGATTTATAGGAAAACAGTTTAAAGGGCTCCTGTAAAACACTATGGTACATGGATAGTGGATGTTCATGACACATGACAATAGAAAACTCATACATCAATATCCAAATTAATGTTTATGGTGGAAATTTTACATTTGGTGGTATGAAAAAGGGAATATTGTCAGCTTAGGCCAAATTAGTTTCCCTAATACTGTATTAATTTAAAAAGTACTTTTTGTTGATGGGTTAAAGTACAATTTACTAAGTATCTCTCAGTTATTTGATGATGGTTGTAATGTTAAATTTAAAAATGATGCATGCAATTTTTTTCATTCTAAAAATGTTTTAATATTCAATGCTCTTAGAAATGTAAATGTATTTTCTGTTGACTTAAATTATTTAACAAAAAAAAATATTTCATGTTTAAATGATTTTCATAAGGAATCTTTGTTATGGAACAGAAGATTAAGGCACTATAATTTTCACTCACTTAGGAAACTAACTTGTAAAGGTATAGTTAGAAACATACATTAATTAAAATTCACACTTAACAAAGTATGTAATCCTTGTCGAAAGTGAAAATAACACAACGTTTCTTTCATACCAAAGATAGAGGTTTCTATTTCTGAACCGCTTGAGTTTGTTCACATGGATTTATTTAGACAATATAGAGTTTCATGTTTAAATGGGATGCACCATGTTCATTTTCCTGTAGATGATTTTTCTAGATATACGTGGTTAAAAATTGTAGATCACTAAAGTGCATCATGTTCTTACTTCATTAAATATTCCAAGTCTGTAGAAAATCTTAGTGGACATAGAATTAAGACCTTGAGAAATGATCATGGCCGTGTGTTTGAAAATAAGGAAATTTGAAACATTTTTCACACATAAAGGCTAAAATAACAATTTCTCTACTCGTAGAACACGTCAACAAAATAGAGTTTTAGAATGAAGAAATAGGACACATTAAGAGATTTCTCAAACATTTCTTAATGAGTATAATATACTTATATATTTTTTAGCAGAAGTTGTTAATATAGCTGGTTAAATTATCAATAGAGTCATAATTAGAACTATTCTTAAGAAGACCACTTATGAGCTCTGAAATAATAGGAATCCTAACGATAGATACATTAGAATTTTTTGTTTCAAATTATTCATCCTTTACACTATGGAAAATCATTACATGTTTGCTTACAATAGTGATGAAGGATTTTTTCTAAGTTACTCAATCACTAGTAATGATTATAGAATATTTAATAAGAGATCCAATTGTGTGGAAGAATAAGTTCATGTCAAATTTGATGATACTGATCCACATGATCCCAACACATTACTTGAATTCCTTGAGGAAGATTTGTCAATTTATGATTTTAATGATAAAGACATTGTTCCCTTAGTGAAAAAAACAAGTTCTGGAAATTCTATAGGATTTGTGCATGGTGAATCTGGACATGTAGATATTCAAGAGGAGTCTTGTTCAGAACTTTCTAGAGGTATTATAACTCTCAAGAATCATCCTTTTGATGTTTTAATATGTTTTTTAAATAAAGGAACACAAACTAGATCATCTCTGAGAAACCATGTGGAACATCAAGGCTTTATTTAACTACTTGAACCTAAAATTTTTGATTATTCAATCAATGATGAATTCTGAGTGATATCTATGCAAGAAGAATTAAATCAGTTTGAAAGAAACAATGATTGGGAATTATTATAAAAACCTAAAGACACGTTGACCATATGCACTAAATGGGTGTTTAGAAATAAAGTTGATGAACCGAGAAAAATAGTTAGAAACAAGGATAGACTAGTCTCATTAGGATATAGTCAAGAAGAAGGAATATACTATGAGGAAACCTTTACACCTATAGCTAGACAAGAATCCATTAGGATACTACTTGCTTATGCAGCTCATCTGAATTAAAAATTATATCAAATGAATACCAAAAGTGTATTTTTAAATGGGTACATTTTTTAGGATGAATTTGTTCAACAACCCCCATGGTTTTAGAAATCCCATTTTTCATATCATGTCTTTAAACAATCAAAAGCACTATATGTTCTGAAACTAGCTACAAGAGTTTGGTATGACAGAATTAGTTCTTCCCTTATTTCAAAAAGTTTTACTAATTGAATAGAGGATCCTACTATTTTTATTAAAATGATTTCCAAAGATTTTTTAAATATTATAGATTTATGTAGATGACATTATTTTTTGATCCTATAAAAACTCTTTACGTATTGATTTTTCAAAAATGAGGCAAGCGGAATTTGAAATGAGTTTAATGGGGGAACCTAAAATTTTTCCTTTGATTAAAAAATGTTCAAAATAAAAATGGTATTTCATTAAATAAATGGATATATATAAGGATATTTTGAAACATTCTGGTTTAGACTACAATAAAGGTAGTTATACTCTTATGAGTACCACCTATATGTTGGATACTATTGAAACTGTTAAATCAGCGAATCAAACAATTTACAGAGGTATGATAGGATGTCTTCTCTATCTTACTACTAGCATACTTGATATTATGCTCAGTTTGTGCATGTGTGATCACTTTCAATCCAATCCTAAAGAGTCTCATATAATTTCTGTTAAATGGATTTTTAAATATCTCAAGTATACTACAATATTAAGACTTTTTTACCTCTGAGGTCAATCATTTGATTTAATAAGTTATTCATATTCTGATTTTAATAGATGAAAGTTAGATAGAAAGAGAACCTCTGGAACATGTCACATTTTAGGCAAGTCAATAGTGTCATGGTGTAGTATGAAATATAATTCTATTGCATTGTCTATTACAGAAGTGGAATATATTGCTATTGGGAGTTGTTGTGATCAAATTATGTCGATGAAACACACTTTACTAGAATGTGGATATCTATACAAACATGTATCTATAAAGTGTGATAATACAATTACATTTAACA
The DNA here is from genome assembly GCA_963277665.1 of Viscum album. NCBI lineage: Eukaryota > Viridiplantae > Streptophyta > Magnoliopsida > Santalales > Viscaceae > Viscum > Viscum album. The sequence goes on from OY728128.1 coordinate 603,929,505, forward strand.
TCTCTAAAAATATAATATCTCAAGCTAGGACAAAATACATTGATGTGAGAAATCACTTCTTGAGAGATCATTATCAAATAGGTGATATCACTCTTGAATTCATTAGTACCGAACACCGATTGGATGATGTATTCACAAAGCCTTTGAATTCTAAGTGGTTAAATTACCTCAATCATAAGTTAGGTATGACAAACTATTAAGGTTTAGAAACCTTACTGATAGATACCTCCTCATTAGAAACCACACCGTTGGACCTCACCGTTAGAAATCAGACTATTAGAAACCTCACCATTGGACCCCATGGTTAGAAACCTCACCGTTTGACCTCACTGTTAGAATCCTCACCATTGGACCTCACTGTTAGAAACCTCACAGTTAGAAATGTCACCGTTGGACCTCAATATTAGAAATATCATTGTTGGACCTCACTATTGGACTTGAACATTGGAAACATCATCGTTGGACCTCACCATTGGAAACCTCACCATTGTTAATCTAGAGATAGTCAATATTTTCAGGAGTTAATATTTTTCTCTACTGGAATATGAAAATTTTTCTACTTTACTTATTTCATTTATCTAATTTGTTTTTTGATCCCTATGTGATAAAATTAATGTACATACCACATTTCGATCCACCTCAGACTCTCTCCAGAATAGCATTCTCCCTAGCCTCAGAACCTAAACCTCATCTGAAACCCACATACTACATCAGATCACATGGAAAGTGTGAGGAGACCATTGGTCATAGATGAAGGGGGTGCGCCAAATACAATGAAACCTCAGGCTGAGTCGAGTAGCTAAAGCAAGAAAGTGGAAAAGCTGATCAACCCTCATCCATCAAAGAGGGAAATTGTAGTTGAAAAAGATCTCAATTTTGAATGGTTATTGATGATCAGATCATTAGTTCTAAAGGAAAATGAAGCTCAAGGATGTGATCAATGCTTTGAAAATAGTAATGGTCCATATTACCTGATGTTAGTGAAGGATTATGATGATTTTTTGAAATTATAATAGACTAAGGATGAGAAAAGAATGTTCTTAAGGGTTAATGGAATATGTATGTGTTTTTCCACTATTGATTTGGAAGAGTGTCTAATATTACCACATGAAGGGATTTATGATTACTACTCAAGAGTGGTGCCTCCCACTTCTTAGTTCTTCTGTTCTGAAGAAGCCATATCTGATCTAGGAGGGATCGAGATCCCATGGAAATTCATTGGTTCTATGATGAAAGTATATTATAAGATACTATTTTAGTTTATTCTGTATGTCTTGAGTCCCAGGAGAGGGGAATTTTCTACATAGATGTTTTAGGATGTATTTCTCTTATATCTATTGAATCGTGGAACTAAGATAAACTTGTGTAGGCTGCTGATGATTCAATTAGAGGATATGACACAGCCCAGTTCCAAATCCAATGATTTAATTCATGATAGATTGATATCCATGATGTTGAAGGTGGAAGGAGTTGATATAGATAATTAGGAAATATTTGTTGTAAGGGACAATTTCTACATTAAAATGGTAATTTTCATGTTGATGAAGATAAATAGGAACCCCTGGAAATGAAGGTGGGTACATGATAAGGCTAAGAAATATGAGGAATTCAACCCTATCACTCATCCTACACGGCCTAAGGATAAGAGATATCTTACTATATAGCCAGATGATGTGGATCCTGCTTATTCAGATGAAGAAGGAGAAGCTTCTACTGTGTGAGAATGGAAGGATTCTCCTATAGATGACATGAGTGATCTAGAACATCCCTCTAATAGTTGTGCTTTTAATGTATCCTTTGGTTCACCTAGACCACTAAAGAGATATCCTATAAGAGAGACATTTCTATGGGATAGTGATGATGAAGAAACCAGTGAGGAAGAAGGGGAACAAAATGTCTTAAGAGACATTATAGGGACGTCAAACGAGGATTATGACATTGAATCTAGTCCTGGTGACTATGAGACAGCTGCTGATGTAATTGAAGAAGAGTGTCTTAGCCTCAATCTATTTATAAGGAATACAGAAATGATTGAATGCATAGATGAATAGGTTGTTGATTAAGTTGAAGTTGAAATTTTTTTAGAAGTTGTTGAAGATTCTGTGGAGGAAGTGGAAGTGGAAACTTCTGTTGATGTAGATGCACTTGAAGGTATGGAAGAGATGAATGGGGCTGATCAAGAGAATGCTCCAAGTGAGGGGGAGGAACCAGATGCCACTAGTTCAATTGTTGTAGCCTAAGGAATAGAGGATTGGTCAGGAGGCCCTAGATTTGGTGTCATAGTCTTATATTATGGAAACAATAATGATTACCATCCTATCAGAAGTCCCCAAATTCCTTTTTTTCAAATAACACTATTGTACAGCCAGTGGTTCTTTTTCCTCGTGAGTATGTGATGAAATAACATTCGGAATCAATGTAATCAGATCTAAAGAGCCACTTTGATGAGGTATTTGATGGGATAGAGAGTGTTATGACTCACAATCAAGAAGTTTTCACTTCTATAGTGCAATGGATAGTTTATTACTTTAACTCCATATATCTTAAGGTGGTAAAGGACTGTCAAAATCAAATCAGAGCCTTTGAAGATTCTGTAGATTCTATGATGCAGTCTATTTCTAGATTAAAATCCTACATGGTTTCAAGGGATCAAGTGGACAATGATCTTAGATATGTTAAAAGTGGTTTTCAACTAATGTTCACTAATTTTTAGGACTTTAAGAAGTCCATAGAGACACATGTGAGTGGCCTAGATGAAGATGTGAATAGACTGATCAGTGGGATGACTAAATCTTTTAAAGAGATAGTGGCTTTCACTATGGAAACTCTGTGTTCATCTACTTCATCTTCATCCTCTACTCATATTAATCTAAAAGACTTCAGGTCGGTTGTTAGATAAGAAGATGAGGAGTTCTCAAGCACCAGTACCTCATATCCTCAGTCAATGACTCTGGATAATTCCACAACCAGAGAAATTCATAAATTTGTGGTAAATTATCTAAGGGAAGCTACTCAAGACTAGAAGAATATAAAAGAACATGTTGATTTCTACTAAAAATGGGTATACACGAAGCATCCAATGGATGGTCACTTCATGTTGTTGTTGGAAAAAATGAGGACTCTACCAGTCACATAAGCCATTAAGGATCAGGTCAGCAAGCTTAGAGAGTTGAATCATACATTATAGAAATTTATATAGAATATGGATGATATTATTTCATACATGTAGAGATGGGGAAATTATTCTTATGGACTTCTAAAATACTCTTTTACCCTTCCTCCATTTGGACTGCACTCCCATAATTGTTTCTCCAACCTTTCCTTTTACATCAGGTGCCTCATCATCTTCCAGTGATGCACTAATGATGACTCCTACATAGGGAATCGATAGTTTTACCCCATTGATTCTTATAGTACTACATAGTATAAGTATATATATTCTTCTGTTGAAGCTCCTCTTACACAGCTGACTACCATTTCTAGGCCTATCCCTCCATCATCAAAACCTGATTCCTCCACTTCCTAAGAAAAATATTCTTTGGACATCTCTAATGTGGATTTAATGTGGAATTTCTTAGTCGATAGGGATATTTTTAACATGTTTGTATATTATAAATTTCCTTAATTACTGGGAATTCCCCCTTTTTATCCTTCTGTCTTTTTTCTAATCAAAAAGGGGGGAAACAATTCTGGTTTATGTTTTAAGCTGCCTAACCATAAAAGAGGATAATTTTTTTAAGTTGAATGAAATATTTGAATATATATATATATACTATCTATATTTTTCCATAAAAAACATGGATCAACTATTCTTAAACAAACCTATGAAGATATTACAAAATGGGTATAACCCTAATTCAGAAAATAATGACATATTTTGTTTGTATAAAAAAGGGGGAGATTATTGGACTCACCAGTTTTGATAATCCCAAATCAAGGTTTAATACTATCAAACCATTTTTTATTTATGTTATAATTATGTTTCTCTTACCAGATAATAATTTATGTGAAAATCATGTTTATATAAAAGTGATAACTATGTACGTTTAATCTCCACGATCTTTTGTTTAACAGTCACAGTGAAAAATTTCTCCAAGATAAAAGGTCACTGATGCAAAGATCACTGATTCCAAGGTCACTAATGAAATGGTCACCGATGCAAGGTCACGGATGAAAGGCCACTAATGAAAAGGTCATAGATGAAAAGGTTACCAATTCAAAGGTCACCGATGAAAAGGTCACAGATGCAATGGTCACAGATGCAGTGGTCACAAATGCAAGGTCATCGATGCAAGGTCATTGATCCAAAGGTCACCGATGTAAAGGTCACCATTGCAAGTTCACCAATGAAAGATCACCGATGAAAGGTCACCAATGTAAGGATTTTATAGGGAAGGTTACCTATGGTGAGTAATCAATTTATAGGCTACTGATGGAGAGTTATCAATCAAAGGTCACCGATGAAAGGCCACCGATGGAGAGTTATCGATGGAAGGTTACCATTGGAATTGTAACCAATGAATGTTGCTGATATGCATTTAATGTTGAAGCCTATTGTTATGAAGGCTACCGTTAATAGTGTACCATACTCTTCTACTCCATAGATGTCAAATTATTAAGATTATTCTAAAGGTCATATTTGAAAACTTTAATTATTCTAACATTAATTCATCCTGATTATTGACATATCAAGAGACCAAATATGGGGACAGTTTGAGGTATGAGAACGATAACACATGATGTACTTATACCTATTGTCAGACCTCTAATATAAAAGAGAATAAAGGGGAATGCGTGAAAGGAAGTTAGGACTTGATGATGAGAAGAGTGTCTGATAATTTTAAGAAACATACTCACTAGATCAAAGACAAACCATCCATCACTTACACAAAGAACCTAGAAGCATCATGAAGATCATTTTGTGGAAAAAATCACTTCTTCCTTATGTGCTTCATCATATCTTGATCAACATAAGAAGCAGAACTCTGAGATCATAAAATCCAGAACCTAGAATTGTGAATGTCTGTTTTTGGAGATAACTTACATAAAGTAACTCGAACATCAAATTCTTCTCTTCAAGGAGTCAAGATATGAAATGCAAACATATAGAGCCCTCTAAACTAAATCTCACCATATTTGATCTACTATGTTATTTTATTTTACATTTTTGAGAGGTGTGTGTTTGTTTCAAATACACTATCTCATGTTCATGAAAGGGAGGATACAAAAAAATCCTAACTTCAAACTTCTATTACACCTTGAATCACACATATATCTATAGAAGAGACTGTGTGAGCTTTGTATGGTTTATTTTCCATCGAAGAACTATAGTAGAGGGAGTAAACCCTAGATAGATTGAGAAAACTATTGTAAATCTTGATACATGTTGTGTATAAATATTGTTGTTAATATTAACGGCCTGGTGCGTGGTGATCACCTAGTAGAGAGGATTAAGTCATGTCTTGAGACTGAACCTATTATTTTACTCTTCTGTGCGCTATAATTTTTTATACTCTCTTTTATCTATTTTCTATTTCATATAATTTCTAAAACATTAAACTGTTTTTCATTCGCTTTGATTGTTAGTTTTGGTTAGTGTGTGTATATGTTTAATTATGTAATGTTGTTTCAAAAGTTGAAGAAGTGTTTCACACTAATTCAACTCAGTCCTAATCACCCTTTAAAAAACCTATAAAACAACTAGTCATTTAAATCTCTACTACCATAATTAACTAGGACGTTTAAAATATTGGGTGATCTATATAATAATGTTTTTAAATGAAATTTTTAGTAGGAACCCCATTCACCCCCCCCACTCTTGATATTCCACTCCAACCAACATTGCTACTATGTATAAATCCTTACATTGGATATTTCATCACTATTCCACTTAATCCTAGTTCATAAAACACCAACAATACTCATTTAATGTCATCTAGAATTATCAACAATGACAATCACACCAAAAAATAATGAGATGGAATCTATAGGTATTTTTGGACCACAAAATATCTATTTGGGATTGTTGATTACTCTTCACATTTTGATACATATTTAAAGCTTCTTCCATATTCTACATGCATTTAATTCGTTCAATTTAGTTAGAATTCAAAAATTTACTCAACACACACTCTTAGCCCACATGAGACATGCTCAGCCTGAGAAATAAGAGTATAATGAAAATTTCATCAATGAATCACTTAATTTCATTCAAGAAAAATCATCTTCCATTATTATGAACTCCACATATCATGATATATATCCTTTGATTGATCACCTTTACAATTTCTAGAATTAATAACCCCCTATATTTATTCACCCACTATCAAGTTCCACTACAAACCCTGTATTGATTAAGATATTATCTCCCCTTTTATATCTAAAATTCCCATGCCCCTTTTTCAAAGAACCATATGAACATTCCATTTAGGTATAAAAAAGGGTAAAGAACTTATATTATCTCCTCATGGGAAAAAAACACAAATCTGGGAGAAAAGGTTCTATATCCACACTTTTCAAGTGTAGGGAGTGAATAGAACTCATAGAGCTTGTTGATGCCTCTCAATCACTACTTTAGGTAAGGCCTTCGTCATAATTTCAACTACTTGTATGTACATAGGTTCAGAAAACAACTACACAAGAAAATGATCCACATTTTATTTAATAAAATGATACTTTATTTTAATGTGATTTGTACTTGAGTGATAAACTGTATTTTTCATTTTATTTACAGCACTTCAATTATAACAATGGATTCTAAATGGATACTTCACTTAAACAACCATATAATCCCATTTTCCCATCCACAATAACTACATTATTTTTTGAGCGATTATAATATATTAATATTATTAATTATAGAATGAATTAAAATATTGTTTATATTTTATCCAAGAGATACAAAATCCTCAAAAAATAGAATGCACCACCAAATGTTGATTTTCTGTCATCAATTGAATCAGCCTAATTTGTATGGCCAATAATTCTTACTATGTTTTCTAATTTCATAGAAATTAAAAATACACCATTCCCTTGATATACAAAAGTATTAATTTTACTGCAAGAATGTGAACTTTCATGTGATTTCATTGATATCGTACTTCTTGGCTTGTGTAAAAAACAATATGTGGTCGTGTCTCTATCATGTACAATAGACATCCAATGATTTTCCTGTATCATGTGACTATAACAACATTTCATGTATCATCATCATGTAGATTCATTCAGGTAGACACTAGAGCTTTCATCCCACTGTAATTATCTAGTCCAAATCTTCTCAAACCCTCCGTATAATATTTAGATTGAGAAAATATGGTTACACTCTTTCATTATGTTACATTTAAACAAAAGAAAACACGAGTTCCCAAATCATTGCCATTTCGAATACTCTATTAATGAATTCTATGAATTTCGGTCACTCACTTTTTTTGATTATCCAAATATTATGTCATCAACCAATACCAGCCCAAAAAATTATTTGATTTCTATTACCATTTACATATATATTGCAATCAACTCTACCATGCCAAAAACCGACCATCTTCATGAGATAATTGAGCCTTCAATACCATGCTTTAGGTATTCAATTCAACCCCTATTGAGACTTTCATTGATGAAAAACTCTATTCTCATATTCATGAATGAGAAAATCATTTGGGTAATAAATATAAAATTCTTCCCCTAGTACTCCATTCAGAAATACTGACTAGAAATTCAACTGGGAAACATTAAACATTCTTTGCACTACTTTGGTTATGAATAATCAGATTGTCTCTAGCATTGAAACAGTTGTAAATGTTTACTCAGCATCAATATCCTTTATCAATGATTATCATTTTCACACTACCCATTTAGTGTTTCAAATAACAACGCCGTCATAATTCATCTTATCAGGAAAAACATATTGTGTCTTGATGACATTCGTATATATTGGCCTAGAAACAATTATCCATGTCCATGTTTTTTCAATTCGGTTAAGCTCATTATTCATTTACTATTCCCAATTATCATATCCATGTTCTTCATCAAAACTTGTTGTCTATACTATGATAGATATGATGCTTACTCTAGAGTATTCATCCACTTTGTCTGCATTGAACCTTTTTTATCAGTAATAATTTTCTGTTTATCAATTTCAGATCTTCTCTTTGGCGCTGATACTAAATTGTGATCATCTATTTCATCATCTGAATCTTTTTTTTGAATTAACCACTACAATAGGAACATCCCTTGATCATTTAATTTCTTCATCACTATCTCCCAAAACTGATCACGTTTTTTATAAATATTATTCTTATTCTATATTATGGTTACATCCTTATAGTTGACTATATTTCCTAGCCACTTATTAAAGAATTTATATGCCTTTATTTTATTTCAGTATCTATGAAATATCCATTCATCTCCTTGAGATTCAGAAATCCTATGTTTCACCATTCTGAGAATGGATCACTTGATTTGGAAGAAAAAATGTACTTCCATGATGTCTTCTTTCCAAACCATAGCTAATATAGAGACGTTTATTCTTTTGGATATAATTATACAATATTTTATGTATATAAAGATTCCATTAATTCTTTTTTCCAAAACATCTCTAGAAGGTCTTTCACAATGAGAATTGTTCTATTCATTTTGTTGATAATTTGATTTCTTCTCCCAACTACTGCATTATATGTTTGTATTTTCTATATTGTTGGACCCAATATCTTTTCAACGTTCCTTTAATAAGTTATTAAAAAATTAAGAAACTCATGTTTTTGTGTGATGGTTGACACCCATTCTATTTAGATAAAATCGTCAATGAAGTGAGCATAATATCTCCTCCCATCAATTATTCTTAGTGAAATTAGACCTCATACATCAATATTCACCAACTCAAGAAACATGGATGACCTTTTCTCTTTCCCCTTATATTTATTTCGAATGATATTCCCTTATTGAAAAGTATAACATGTTTATGTACAATCATGTGATAATTTACAGTTGTCCTAAGAAGTATCATTTTTCACCAGATATTCCAATGTCATTTTTCTCAAATGAAAAAGGCATTAATACTATAACTTATTTTATCATTTCATGTTAAAAACACATATATTCTTGTCTACTTAAAATGTAGATATTTCAGTTCATAAATTTTTCATGGAAAAAAATTGAACCAACATTTTCAATGAAAATAGACAATTTCTTGGAAAATATTATAGCATGTGTTAAATCACATAATAGGATGACCCATATTATGTTTTAATTGAGACAATCAACAACCAAGACATCTTCACAACATATATCTTTTCCTCCAATAATTTCTTTTCTAGCGCCAATAATATTCAAACCTTCATCATTACCCAATAATATGAATCCTTCAATATCGTACATAATACTTGTCAAAAGATACATATTTCCTATCACATGTGAGGTGTATCCACTATCAATGAACCATATTCAAGTATGATCTTATGCATAAAAATAAATCTATTCCACCACTACATGTTTGTAAATCTGTTTTTGATCTATGTTTATTGATGTCATACTTTTTCTGGATTCAAAAACATGATCATCCTTGATGTAGGATGAACCAACATCATATTTCCATGTTGAAACTAATTTTTCTTCTTCATATCATGGGATGATACATGGAATTAAAGCTTATGAACACATTAATTTCGTTTCTATATATTTATCTTCAATGTTGATGATAAGTATCTTTCCATGTGCCCAAATACTCCACAACTAAAATAGTGACCATCAAATGATCTTATAGAAAATTGAGTTAGGTATGATTAACTTTGTGGATCTTGATCCCTTTTTAACACCCTTATCTTCCATGATATGCTTCCTTTTAAATAATTTGATAGAGTGTGTTGTACTCAGTACTATGTTCGAGCGCAACATGACCTATCCAACTATCCGTTTTAAAGTGGTAATAAATATTATTAACCATATTTTTAAATTTAATATTTTCTTCATAATATAATTAAATTTTGAATTCATAATATCAAAATTCACGTTGGGTGGATTTTTTTTTCTAATAAAATTCTATTTTTGATTAATAGTGAAAAACACTGGATTGTGGATAAAAACTTACTTTTTCATTAAAATAATTATGTACATTTTAAATTTTTTTAAAGAAATAATATATACATAATAAAAATATTAGAACAATATAATTAATTTATATCATTTTTATAATATAGATATATAAAAAAAATTCATTGAACATTTTTAACATGTTTTTACCCACCATCAATCCAAAATAAAATATTAGCATTGAATGTACTTTCACTAAAATTGTGAATTGAATTCCGAAAATCTAAAAAACATGGATGTATTCATGAGGAAAAATTTGGTCTAATATGATCAAAATAATTTTTGGTGAATAATAACTTTTGAATTTTATTTACCACAATTAGATGTAAATAGGGTAAATAAAGGTAAAAATAGTAATATAATAAATAACTATTACCCTTAAACATGTTCTAACCTTATTGGATGAGTATTGGCTGACTTATACTACCCTTGGGACACATATTTGGCCTTTTTAGGCCACTTGGTTTTCATTAAGACATTTATAATAATTAATATGAAGTAAAGGTAAAAATATTATCTACATGAATCTTATTACTAAACAATTTTTAATATTGGGTTATATAACTGATCTCTATTAATATAAATAGTCATTTGAAAGTGAAAAATATTTCATTCCTTGTGTTATATTCTTTATAATTATATTAAATTATATAAATATTTTTACTTATGACCTAATGATGATGTAGTGATGACCTTATTAATGAAAGATTCAAATAAATGATTTAATAAATATTAATATAAATATAATTTAACATTTTGATGTAATCCATAGATTTTATGGATTACATTGAAATGTGATGGATTTGTTAGTGCCTTTTTTCCTAAGTATTCATGTTTTTATAACTTTAACAAAATTCAATTACTAAATAGTTTCAAAATTGACATAAATGTGTGTTTTTTTTTAAAATTATTCTTTGAAATAATAGTCCTATAATTCTAATATTAAGTCAAATGACTTAAATAGTGTAAAAATTACCATTAATGATACACTTTGTGGTTTTTTTTCATTTTATAGTAACTATATTATCCATAAAATATAAAAATACAAGAAGACATGGTAAGAGTTAATTTATTTATCTAAGGGATAAAGCCAAAAGATAAGGTTAAATTCATGATCTAAACCTTTCTAAAACCTATGGAATGAGAGGATATAGACCCATAATAATCTTATCCTTGAAATAATTCACTTTGGATCCATTATAAACTGAAAATAAATTTATAATCAATTAATATTTCCTGACTTTCCTAAAGTCCACATCACCTCTCAAATAAAAGGGTACTTCTCCTTGTATTTTTTTCACATATCCAAAGCCCTTTGGATCGACCAAACCCTACCCCAATCTCTTACCAACATCCCATGCTTAATCCTAGTGGCCACCCTTTGTGATGAAAACCATCTTATGGAGTCCTTTATGATAATCAAATGGAGACACCCGAAGAAGAGGTAACTGTTTTATTCCATCTCTCAAAGTTCTTTTCATATTATACTTCCTCTTTCTATATTGTTTCCATACCGATGATATAAAAATAGTATCATACTTATATAAAGATGTTATTATATTCATGGGACCACAATATTCATCATTTTATCCATCCTATAAATAATAATAATACCATGCAGGCGTACATACGGCTTATCGTCTCCACGTCGTGGTGTAAATTTTTATTCCACATTATTTTCTTTGGATGGGATTAATGATGATTAAAATAAAAATAATGATTAAGAAAAGATTTTGATTTTGTATAATTAATATTACATCCACTTAAATACCATTTAATCCTTAAGTATATGATATTGTTTCTCATGCTTAAGTACGACATACAGTCTCCACGACGCGATTAGATTAATTCTCCACATTAACTATTAATGAATGATTATAAACATCATATGATAAGTAAATATAATATATATGAACTTAATATCATTCTATATTAGAATAAAATATATCCAATTCAAAATAAGTAGGACTTACTTAAGAAAACATTCATAGGAATAAAAATATTTAACACCAAAAATTATGGTAATACTAAAATATTATTAACAAAATGAGATAGGAGGATCATATATGATATCATAAATATGTATATGGTACTTGTATAAATTATTAACAATAGTTATCCATTATAGAAGAAGTTATCACACCTTCTATTAGATAAATGTACAAGGTAAGGGTTATTTTTGCAATCTCATTATTATCCAAGATTATTTATACATAAAATCTACTAGGACATATTCATCATCAACATGAATGTATATAATACATGTATTACAAAGTAATATTTCTATCCTACCCTATTATTGAAATTAATTTATACCCATGTTTTACTTTTTATAAAATGTTTTGAAAATAATCTTTCTATCATTTTCCAAAGGAGGTACTAATTGTCTTTTTCAAAAATTTAAGGAAATAATGTCTTCTTATCTTGTATGTCGTGAGAACATATATTCCACCTTCATGAATCAATATCAATTTGATGATCCCTTACAATATTTTTATGTTATTTTCAAATGAAATTTTTTCTTTTATAATTATTCAATATTATAAATGATTTCAACAAAAAAATGAGACTAATAAATTTTTTAATGATTTTTTTTAGATCACATTCATCTATTTCAACATACTTTGTTGGATTTTATACTTAATTAAGGTTAATATATTTGGAAACAATATTCCACATTTTATTGACGTTTTAAGATAGGTTTGAATGTGCATGTGAAATATTAATACCATTCATGGTATATGGTTAAGGTATATATATTTAGTATGCTAAATTTAATATGAATGCTTATGATGGTTATGCGTTAACCCTCTCATAAGAGGAATGAATTAGTCTTTTAATGTGTCAGTTGGGGCTGACTACAGCCCCTTGATGCATTGGTAGTCTCATGTGACAATTATTTTTGGGTTTTGGATAATTTCATACCAAATTAGTTGTGGTGTCTTGGTCGAATCCTGGATGGTATGTTTAAGATGTCTCGTATTATGCATTCCCCCATTGTGAGAGTAATTATTGATATCACATGAGATTGTTGAACTAGTAGAATATCCATGTAATGATTCAAATGGAATTATTTTATTCATTATTTCTATATGATGATGATGAAAATGCTTTAAAAGGCTTGTGGTTTTGATTTATACCTTGCTTCAAATGTTTTTCTTTATTGGTGATAGATTCTACTATATCATGTATCCTTACTGAGCATCTAAGCTCACCACTTTAATATGTTTTATTTTCCAAGGATTCCAAGAAGTGTTTTATGATTGATATAAAGTGTAATATAGGGAAATAATGTAGTTTTATAAGGATTATCTATGTTGTTTTTTATGTTAGAAATTTTGATGTAGGATCATGTATGTAATATATTTTCCACGACTACTATACTAACCAGTCCTTAGAAACATGATTCCTTGTTATAATTCTAATCTATTGAAATAATCCATAAAGTTGTCGCATCTGAGGTTGGGGCATTACAGTTGGTATCAGAGGAAGTTTATCAATAACATTGGAAATAGATTTAGAAGATATATATTTGGGATAATAACCCTAAAATAGACATTGAGGACAATTATAGAAGAACCCCCTAGAATTCTGGTAATGTAGGGATTATGTGGATATTCTGAGAAACATATCCCTATATAAATACTACAAGTGGATGTGGTTCACGAACAGATGTACATTTGGGTGAAAACTCTAACAAGGTGTTTTCGGAATGACTTGGTGTAACCTGGTACACGACATAGGGGACTTAATATGCACCTTGTTAAACACTCTCGAGGAATATGATTAGGATAATTAATATTTTATTTATAAACCATTATGAATGATTTATTAGTAAATATTTTCTCAATGGAATCATATTTATGATTGAGGATTAGATATGAATAAATGTTTCAATTTATGTTATGTATTATACTAGTTTGGAATTATTCATTATGATTTATTAACTAATATAGTGTATTACATTATTTTGTAATAGTGCCTAGTGGAAGGAATGGAAACCATATCAACACATGTATTCCTCTTAAGAATTTCTCTTGAATGAAATAAAATTATAAGGCATTTGGTGATATAGCTAGTGTTGAACTGGTTTTAAACAAACAAGGACATCTATCTTAGGTTATTAATAACAACCTTACCATTATGGAACACCCTAATAAACAACATAAGGGATCAATTTTAGACCGATTAATGACACAAAAACCTCAACCATTCAATAGGACTACAAATACATTTTTAAATGAGCAATGGATAAGTTACTTAGAAAACATATTTCTCATCTTTGAGAAGTAAAAATATGGAGAATGTTTTCATCCATGTTTACCATTTCTCAGGAGATGCTGATTAATGGTGTAATAAATTTAAAACACAAATTGGGATGAAGAAGTATAAAATAAGTAATAGAGGGAGTTTAAAGAAATTTTCCAAGAGAAATAATTTCCTCGTGAACAATGAGTAGATATATAAACGAAATTTCTATGTCTAGGGTAGAAGGAGGATGATAATGTTTCAAAGTGTGAGGATGACATTAGAATATTAGAATGGAATGCTAAAGACTATATACATAACTTGAGATGTACGTTAGATTGATCATTTTATGGGTCAAAAATATTTTTCAACGGAGCACTAGTCTTGAAATATTTCTCATTGTACGAACATATGGTCTCAGGTTCATTGAATATTGAAAAAGAATTAACTAAGTTTTATGAAATTATAATAAATAATGAGAAGAATAGAATGGTTGTCCAAGAGATAGCTAATTAGAAAAAATAAATGATGGATTTTCCCTAATGTGATAATTGGGGGAAGAAACACCCTTGTACTTTCTTGAACAAAATGGGATTTTGATACAATTGTGGAAAAAGGTTACCAGGATCGTGATTGTATGGGAAAGGATGATGTTTTGGAATTCTATAATTGTAATGTTATGAGACATTTTTCCAATTACTATTCAAATAATCATGTAAATATAGCTCATAATAAGAAAATGGATCAAGGTCATGCTGATATTGTTACTATAGTCAAAGTGTAATAATTAATTCATTAGTGTTTTTAGATTCATGAAGTATATTTTGGTTATAAGAATAATGTTATATATATAGGGATTGTTCGTCAGTACATTTTTTCTTTAAGGATTTAATATGATAAAGGTAATAATATATTTAGTATTTGATATTATAATGATCTTGTACCCAAGTGGAAAAGGCTCCTGCATGGCATCCAAAATACCCAAGATCGAATCTGTGAAGGGATGAAATTTTGGGGGTACTGTAGAAGTGAATTGTATCAATACTGTAGAAGTGGCAGAACTGTAGTGGTGGTAGTACTCTAGCAGGAATAGTAGAATCCTTGGTACTGTAGCATCAAAATTCACCGAAGGGTACTTTAGCCCAAAAAATGGGATGTCAATCCTTGAATATAGGACAGTTAGGATTGGGCCTTCAAGATATATAATGGTGCATCATCTACCCAGATAAATAGATTTATTTTCATTAACAAACAAATGTGACTTCATCCCCAATCATTAAAATTAATCTATTCAATATCTAATAAAAAGAGGAAAATTACTTTATTTGGGGAATCTGATGTTTTAATTGATTTTTGAAATTTAGAGACCCTTTAGACAGACTTTGAACAAAAGTATTTTGGGTAACTGTGAAGGTAATAATTGATTAAGTTGAACATTGTGTAGTATTTTCTATGGTTAAAACATTTTATAACGTTATTTTTGGAAGGTCATAATAATATTGTTTTCAAAATAAAACAACCTGTTGGTTGGGTAATAACCTGTCACGTCAGACAAGGCAATAGGAGTCAAACCCACAACCGAAGTGCGACAAGGATTTATCACCAACCACTTAACTATAGCAATTACCTAGTTGGTATAATGTGGTTTCTTTATATAAATATTATATTTTTATATTTGGAACCTTATACGATTAAGATAAATAGAATAATATTGAAAATTAGTAACTTTTGAAAAGAAAGATGAGTCTGTGATAAGAATTAGTTAAAGGGTGAAACTCTACTTGTCAATTATGTATTCATCCATGTTTTCATTATCAATAAAGTAAATATATTCTTCAACACTATGGAATGGATCTTGAAACCCAAATTTTTTATCATAGTCCTATTTTCATGGAATAAAATGGTCCCTTAGAGCATCACATATTTATAGCTTTGTGATTTTTGACTTTTCTTGATCATGTTCTCTATCACACTCCATCAGAAATTAATTGTTAGATTTTTCATTCATGTCTTTGTTTTTATATCTATATCCCCAGTATGTGTTATTTCTAGAATCCTTCATACTTCCCTTTCATTATTTTAAAATACAGGTCCCATTATCCATTTTTTTATGTCAGATTTCAATAAATCTAATTTGAAATGCCAAAACTCTACTTTTCAATACCGAATTTAAATTGTGAGGTTGTAATTTCTTTAAGGATGGTATAATGTTACACCCAAAGCCTTAATGGTTAAATTACTTTAAAATAATTCAATTTTCTGTGTTGTACAGAAAACCGAGTTCGAGCACACCAATACTTGTCAAACTGACCCTTTTAAAAGTTTTAGTGAATAGTGTTAACTACATTTTTAAATTTTATAAATTTTATTTTTTAAAATAACTTCATTTTTGAATTCTTAATATCAAAATTATCTTTGGTTGATTTTTTGTAATTTTTCAAAAAACATTCCATTTTTGAGGAATAGTGAAAAACAATTCCTTGTGGATAAAAACTAATATTTTTATTTAAATAATTATTTTAATTTTGATTTATTTTAATGTAAAAATATATAAAAAATAAATATTTTATTCCAATTTAATTCATTGGGGTCATTTTTTTAATAAATTAGATATAAAACTTCATTGAACATTTTTAAAGCCTTTTTACCATTTCTCTGGCCACATTAGATGATTAGCATTAAACGTAATTTCAATGCATATGTGAATTTAAATATAAAATCCAACAGACATGTATGTAATTAAGATAAAAAAATTTCTAATAGTCTCAAAATAATTGTTGGTGAATAGTAACTTTTTAATTTTATTTACCACGATTAATGGTAAATATAATATTATAATAATATAAAATTAAACTAACACAATTCCTAAAATTATTGGATAATTAATGTCTATCCAATTCTTCCCTTGGGAAACATATTTATCTTTGTATGAAACATGGGTGAGATTAAGACATTTATGAAATTTAATTTTAATTATAGGTAAACATATCATAAACATGACTCTTATTACTAAAAAATTTTCATATAGGGTTATATGACTCATATATATGACTATAAATATTCTTTATAAAGATAATAAATTTTAATACATCATGCTATTTTGTTACTAATTTTTATACATTAAATATATATATATATATATATATATGACACAACGATGATTCAGTGATTACCTTATTAATGACAGATTCAAATAAATGTATTTATTTATTTTTAAATAAATGTAATTTAAAATATTTGATGTCATCCACAAATTTTTTAGATTAAATTGACATATTATGTATTATTTAATAAATATGGATTTAAGGAATCAAGTTTTTAGTACTTCAACAATAATCAATTACTAAATAGACTCAAAATTGACAGAAAAGAATTTTTAAAAACAAATACTTTTTTATTAAATGATATAATAGACCTCAAAATATAATATACAACTAAATGACTTAGAAAGTGTTAAAAATATAATTAATGATGCATTTGTGTTTTTCGTATAAATTTATACTAACTATATTAAACAAATTGAATAAAAAATACATGAAGACATGGAAACAGATAACATATTTTATTAAGGGTTAAATCTAAGAGATAAGGTTAAATTCATGACCTAAACTTGTCTGAAAACTATTGGTTGAGAGTAATTAAAACCATAATAATCTTATATTTAAAATATTTCACATTGGAGACATTTGAAACCGAAAATAAATTTATAATAAATTAATATTACTATACTTTCCTAATGTGCCCCCACCTCTCCTATACAAGAGCACTTCTGCTTCACTTTTGTTCACATCTCCAAAGCCATTTGACACAGCCAAATCCTACTCAAATAACCTAATAAAATCCTCAACTTCATTCTAGAGGCCACACATTGGGGAAAAAATTAACTTTAGGATTTATTTTGTGCACATCAAGAGGAACACCCAAAGAAGAGGTAATCATCTTATGCCTTCATTCAAAGTCCATTTCATCTTCTACTTCCTAATTCTTTGTTGTATCCATAATAATGTAATAAATACTATTTCATTCATATAACAAGATGTTTTTATAATCGTGGAGAAACAATATTCTTTATTTTATCAATTCTATGAATAATAATATCAACCCACTTGCGTATGTACGGTTTACAGTCTCCACACCGTGGTGCAATTTGTTATTAAACATTACTTTATTTGGATCAGTTTAGTGATGAGTATTATAGGAATACTGAATATAAAATGATTGATATTATATATAATTAATACTCTATCCAATTTATAAAATTTAATTATTATGTAAATGATACCAACACTTGTGCGAAGGTACGACCTATGATCTATATGACGTGATGAGAATAATTATTCAAATTAACCATTCTAGAATTATTATAAACATCATTTGATAAGTAAATATAATATTTATGAACATAATATCATTATTAATTAAAATAAAATATAAAATATTCATAAGAAATTAGTCTTACTTGACAAAAAATTCATAGGAAAACAAAATAGTAAACACCCGAAATAATGGTAATACTGAAATATTATAAAAAATGAGATAAGAGGATTGTATATAATTTCATAAATATTTAAATGTTCCGAATATAATTTATTAAAAATATTTAACCATTATAAAGGTGTTTAACACAAATTCAGTAAATTAAAGTACAAGGTATGTGTTAATTTCTCAATCTCATTATTATCTGAGATTGTTTATACGTAAGTATCTACTAGAAAAATACTAATCATCCATATATATGTTTCTCAAACATATATTTTAGAATAATATTTATATTCCAAGACTGTTATTAAATGTCATTTATACATATGATTGTCTATTTATAAAATGTTTTGTAATTAATCTTTATGTCTCTTACTAAACGTGGTATTATATGACCTTTTCAACAAATTAAGGAATTAATGTTTTTTAAATTATACTATGTGAGTGGATGTCTTATACCAATATAAATCCATAGTATTTTGGATATTACCATAAACTTTTACTAGGTTATTTTCAATGTAAATTTGTTCTTTTTTAATTATGAATGCTTTTAAATGATTTCAATGGAAAAAATGGTATATTACTAAAAGTTTTTTTAATGATTTTGTTAGATCACTTTCATGTTTGTCAACATCCTTTTATGGATTTTGATACTTAATTATGTTCAATATATTTTGAAACTATTTTCCATTTTTTATTAATGGTTGATGATTTGTTTGACTATGGTTGTGTTATTTTGATAACAATAATGGTTTAGGGGTAAAGTTTTGATATTTCATATATTACATTAAATATGATTTCTTATATTGGTTATGAATTACCCCTTTCATAAGAGGAATGAATTGGGCATTGTGTGTGTCAGGAGAGGCCCACTATAGACCTTTGATGCATTGGTAGTCTCATGAGAATATTATGTTGTATTTTTCATAATGTATTACCCAATTAGATATAGTGTCTTGGATGAATCCTTGATAGTATGATTAAGATTTCCCACATTATGCATTCCCTCATTATGAGATTAGTTATTGAATTTACATGTGCTTATTCAACAAGAATAGTATCCATGTGAATGTTTAAATGGAAATACTTTATTCATTCTATCCATATTATAATGAAGATAATGATTTAAAACTATTGTATTTTTGTTTTCTACATTACCTTAAATGTTAATGGTAATTTCTCATATCTCCCGCTATATTTCTTATCCTTATTGATCATCTGAGATAAACCATTTCTTAGCTTATATTTTCCCAGGATGCCAAAAAGTGTTTTATGAATGATATATAGGGTTAAGATAGGGGAATAATGACGTTCTGAAAGGATTATCTATGATGTGTTTAATGTTAGAAATTGTGATTCAAAGTTCATGTAAGTAATCTATTTTCCAAAACTACTAAAAATATAAGTCATTCCGGACATTATTCCTTGTTAAAATGACAATTTATTAGAATAATACAATGATTATAGGATTCTAGGGTTGGGCATTGGACATTGTTACCGCTTTTTTATGGAATATAAATTAATTAATTGTCCAGTTTTTCAACAAAAATATCATATTATGTAATTTGTATTTTTTTGAGGCAATACACCACTAATGGTTCTCCCATGGGTTATATGAATCATCTAATTCTAATTCTGACCCAATCAATCATCAAACTTAGAGTGGGTTCTTGTGGTCTTACTTCAACCATTACAACATTATTTTTGTGTTGAACATCCATACCAGCTGTATTTTCCTAATCAATCATTATTATGTCATGAAAATAATCTCTTTACTTCACTATGCCTCCAAATTATACTTTTAATTTTTCAATTTCACTTGTATACTGCATTGCATAAATCATTAATTTCACCTAATCTGTCATTTTCTTTCGCATACTGAAAACTTCATCTCTAATATATATGATAAATTTTATTTCATATTTTATAGTATTAGTAAAAAAATTGATCTATATTTGCTATTGTTCAATTTTTATTTTGTAGTAACAAAACTATTTCTATGCAATCTAGAATTGAACAGATGAATTTTTCAATTTCATCATTCAGATCATATTTTCATCTACTTACTACTACATATAAATATTAGCTTCATGAATAACATTATTGGATTTTTTGATATGTCTCCCAAAATGTCTATCAATTCATGTGAATCCTCTAATTAGACTTGAAGGTCAACTCTGCCTTTTTCTTATTCTTCATCATTATGAATATATTCCCTTATTTGGAAATTTCTGACTACTACCACCATAGAATCTTCATTATTATCCTTGTATACCTATAACTATTTTGACTCATATTCTTATTATCTTCCATCATATTTTTGATATCATATTCTTCTTATATAATAGTTATCTCCAAGAAATTATCCAGCCTTTCTCATTGGCTCGATACTTAATCCAAGGAATTTAATTATGATCTCCATCATAATCATCAAAATTCTTAGGATACCTTACCTCAAAATTTCCAATCATTACAAATATAAATACAAAAATGGGATTTTTAACTTTGAACATTAATCTTCTTTTTTATATATATTTTAAGAGACAAATGACATTAAAACATCCAAATTTTCTTCCTCATAAATATCTTCATCATGAAATTTATTCAGGGAATTGAATGTCACTTCTATAGACTTCCCCTTTTCCATGGAATTGTTATCTTCATTTCTTATCTCATATGAAAAAAGTGTACTATGCATGTTTACCAACGTCATCTCCATTGAATGATTATATTAAAATAAAGAAACATTATGATTAAACTAAGGTAGAATAATTCCTAATATGTTCTTTACAAATATTTATATCTTAAATAATTTCACTTAGACCATGCATGTATTCCATAAAGAAATTTACTCATTCAAATAATGTATAATCATACTCATTTGGGTTCATTCTAAGATCCTCATACATGTTCCATTTAACATGTATCTTTTTATAACTCACTTTTCAGTCACCCTCAAAAATATATAACAGTTTTTCCCACATTTTAGGTGATGAGTTACACATCATCAAAATAATATATATGGAATTGGATAGGAATTCCCATGAATCATTGATTCATTTGGAGTATGGATCCAAATCCCTTCGTCCATCTTATGATAAAGAAACACTGTCCATGTTGGCCATAAATCCATGCATCAATATTGCAAAGAAATCAATTCCAAATTGTTCTATGTAGTGCTGCATTTGATTCTTCTATAATTGAAAATTTCTCAAATCCAATATGATAATTCCCATTAGATTGATAACCTCCATTTATTCTACTGAGAAAGAGTGAAAGTAAAATTCTACCTTTAACTCTGATACCCATTGTTATCCCAATTAGGTTAAATACCCTAATTAGGGGGGGGGGTGAATTAAGGTAAGACATATTAAAATGATTGTACCTTTGGATATTACTTCATTGTAAAAACATACTCTTATTTATATTTTCTATTAAAATGTATGAAAATAATTTAAATCATACGTGAGACATGGTAATTTTACTTGGTTCACCTTTACTAGGATATGTACAGTGAGAATACAATATATATTTTCCATTTTATCAAATCCACTAAGGCTCACTTCCAAATTACAATGATCTTCCTAGATCACTTCTATACCCAGGCTCACAGCCATTTCAATGTTTAGGATCATCTCACTACAATCTAAAGGGACACTCCATTTGTCTCTTAATCTATCTCAATAACCGTAGAAAGTATATCTATCATCCACTTCTTTTTCTCACTTCCCTTGATGGGTATCCACTAATATTTTATGGAATTATATGACCCATAATTTTAATGCATACATACTTAACTATATATTGATTACCTATTGAAATCTGGTTATCACGTTTTATGAAATCCAATTTTTGAAAACTGTTATTTATGGAAATTACTTTTGGGAACTATTTTACTCCAATCATGAAGGACATTTCTTCCTCTATTATCTACCTTGCACCACGTGGAATGAGTACTTAATAGGCCACCACTTCTTCGACAGATCATCCCTGATCTGTGGATAAATTCTTCTTACACTGACCACATCTCCTTCATGGGACGATTATGACACAAGGACCACTTAAACTATGCATAACTATTTCCCTTTAAGGATTCAGTTCCCCATAAATCCCCTTCAATGGACACTCTATTTGGGTATCTTCTCCTTTCACAGAATGCTCCCTCACTAACCTCTTATCCTTCACAGAATAAACCCTCACAAACTACATCATATTTCTCTGAATTCATCCAATAGTTATGTTGGTTTCAATGGAAAATCACTCTATAATTAAGGATCTGATTGGAAGTCTTTATAATAGAAAATATATCCACAAATTATACATATCTTTTTTTCCCAATGCATTGTTGCGATACTAACTTCACCATGGATTATATTTTGTAGTCCACATAGCACATTGATCCTCTACGGTGTCCAATATCTTCCCCAAACAAAAACCCTTTGAGGATACTCAAAACAATATCTTCATTTCTAAAATGAAAAGCCTCCCACAAAATTAAATCCTCCCCCGAACATTGATCCTCCAACAAACTCTTTTTACCTCCACAGTTTTCATTGCATTCTACGTGGTCCACATAACACTGCTATATAGAAATCATTACATTGTTGATTTACATCCCCATTCTGTGTACTCTTGATATGGTTCATGAACTATACCACGTAGTCATCTAGATTTTAAAACAACACAGTCACACCAAAAAAACACCAAGATGGAACCTTGAGGGATATTTTTCCTATATCTTACAAAAACCCATTATTTATAACTTTGGGAAAGGAAAAATAATAATTGGTGATCTCAAATTCTCAGTAAGGTAAAACAATAAATATTTATAAGCATTTCTTGTGCATAATGGTATGGAAACAGGATGATTACATTAATAAGAAAACCATTATTGGAAAAGATAATAATATTAAATAATTTAATTAAATATTTCCATTTCATAAACATGAATCATAATGGAATCTAGCACATAATCCATGAAATCATAACATTATAATAATACATTAAATAGTGGTAGACACATAAAAATATAAAATGATTTCCATATTAATCATTTAATAATTTAAAAAGTCATATTAGTAGTATGGGATCACTTCCCAAACCATATTTTTTGTCATGGTTCTATTACATTACCATATTTGTAATCATGGTTTACTCCAAAATCCATCACAGCGGACAATTTCCTTTACTAAATTGAGTTCACTCTAAATCCAAACCATGTCTATCTCAAGAGAAATAAATATATACCCAATCCATTTGAGAGTGATATACGTCACACCCATAAAATTATTAAAACTACATATATATTTTCCTCATGAAAATTAATCATTCATCATATAAAACCCAATAGAATTAAATGGGTTTTATAAAGATCATTAAATTATAACTAAATCTGTGGAATGGAAATGTAATTCCAAAAAATAAATCCATTAGAAAAATAAACTATTAAAAGAAATAATAAAAATATTATCATTGGATCATATCCTTATTTAAACATAAGTAACACCAAATAACATTATCGTAGATGTAAAATAATTTTTATAGATAACATGAAATCATTATTGAGGAAAAAATTATTTTTGGTTTGAAAATAATTTTTTTCTAAATTTCCACACAATTTTAATTTTTTTTGATATTAATCATTTTTTATAGTAATAATCTAGGAATTAAGTCATCATGAATGAATTAAAGTTCATTCATGTGATATAAGATAAAAATGCATTCATTTTCTAAGAATACTCAGAAAGAATGTTTTTCTTAAAATGATAAAATTATTCTTTTAATGTTATTTTGTTAAAATTAAAAATGTGTTCAAACATATCTAAATATCCTTACAAGAATGAGAAGAAAAATTGAAATTTTTTTAAGAAACCATGGATGTGTAGGATTGAAATTCCCCAATTTAAATTTAAATGAAGTAATCCCAAATATTGATGAGATTAAGGAAAAAATAAATAAATATATATATATATATATATATTTATAATAAATAGAATTTTAGTCCCCAAAAAAGAGAGAATATTATATGTATATAAAAATAAAATAATATTCAGAATAATTCCCATAAAGAAACTCATGTATGGAATATACATAGTAGAAATGAAACTAGTAGTGTATAAGGCATGTGTCCCATAGAAATAAATGTGATACAAAAATCCTTTACAACATTAGTGACTTCTGTATTTTGAGTCCCATGAAGGAGCAACATCAATTGAAAATATTAATATAATTAAATAACAAATATTAATGATATAATGAGTTATATTTCAGTATATACACCACAAAAAATGAATAATTAATGAATATATATATCACTGAAATAAAACTGAGATGAGAAGTCCCTTACCTTATGTATAGACTCATTTCATACTCATTCAGACCTCCTGTATAATAAATATATGTTCATTATAAATATATTAAATTATAATATTATATTAAATCACACAATATATTATTTTCTTATGACTTTATGATTACCATTTATTAACAATTCCATGTTAATGTTATGTTTCAGTTAGTAACCTCTTTGGTTTTCGCATGTGTTTTGATTAATTATATTGTAGGTCCTCTTACAAATATAACTATTTTATAATTAAAAAAATTACATCCATGACATAAATATCTTATATATTATGTATATATGTATTTATATTTACCAATTTAATATATAAATAGAAAATTAAATACACAGTTCATGGAGATTGTAGGCCGTACGTACACATAAATGTTGTTTCTATATTCTTATCATATTAAGGGAAAGAAAGTAACCGAAAAATACCCACATATATAATTATATAATAAAATTAAAATTATTATTTCATGTATATCAAATATTTCCACTAAACCTACAGTTAATACATTCCTTGTATAGGTTTAATGATTCACATCACTTTGAGGAGGTTGTAGTCCACATGTCCAGAAAAGAAGTTTTAAGGTTTACACAAAATTGAAAGAATGTAGGTATGTGTTATATAATCATTTTATAAGAATAAATACATCATAAATATCATATATTATATAAAAACACAAAATAAAAACATTATTCCGAACCATGAATTTCGGAAATGGAAGAATTAATTACATCATTTCATGAGACGGTAGTCCCTTATACAAATGAATGATGATTGAATTCCACATTTGATGAAAGTGTCTGTTAGTGTAGGTGAAATCATTAATGTAGTATAATATTATTATATTTGTGATACTTATTATATTATAAAATAATGAAATAAAAATATTTCAAGTGGTGTAAGGAAGAAATAAATAATTAATAATTGATGATGAATGCTACCTCTTCCACAGGTATCTCATTTTAATTTTCCAAAAAGAAATCCATTATTTGGATTTTTTCCCAAAGAAAGACATCTAAGATGAAGAGAGGGGATCAAGGAGGGATATTCTTTTCATTTTTGGAAAATAAAAATTGGTTCTAAAGTGTGATGAAAAGAGAATAAGTGGTTCCCTTTTATAAGAAAAGTGAGGGTTACTTTTTAAATTTCTAAAAAGATTAATTTATGATAATTATAATATCATTACAAATACCTCTGAATGAAAAAAAACAAATATAATGTGGTAAATAGTGATAATAAATTCAACCAATATATTTTTTAAATAGTTTTTCATGTAATTTTAAAGTCAATCATTTTTAGAAACCCTTAGTTAACCTATTTAAAATGTGATTATGTTAACAAATATTTTGATATTAAATGGTTGTGAGATTTACCCTTATGATATAAATTTAACCATAAATGCTAAATATATGATATTTTATAATATAATTTTTTTGTCATTAATTTTGATTTATAAATAATTTAATAAAATAATATTTTCGTAAAATATAATTACTGTCAATTTTGACACAATTCATAACATTGATCTTTATAAAATCAATACAAAAAGAAAACGTCAAAAAAAAATAATTTTATACACAAATAAAATATCATATTAACCATTATATTTTTTTTAATCACCTTAATTAATCTAATTATATTTATTTTAATATTTTTAATATCACATAAAAATGTTATTCAACAATTGAATAATTACTGCATCCTAATTTATAATTATAAATGATAATTATTTATTTGATAAAAAATGAAAATAATTTTCAATGATGTAAAGTTTTTTTAGAAATCATAATAATATTCATAGTCTATCATATATTATATTCAATAACATATTAAAAATATTATACTTATTGATTGTAATAGTTTGACATTTTCTGACTTAATTTGATTTTAAAAATAGTAATCTCATTTTGATGGAAAAGTGCCCTTTAAATTATTCAATTTAAATAATTATGTACTAACGATAAATTTAAATTCATCCTATAACATTTTGAAACTATTTAGTATAGCATTATAATATTGAAAATATTGATTCACTAAATTTATTGATTTACCCATAATCATGGTAATAAAAATTACCAATGTTACTATTCATATTTTTCAAAAATAAAAGGGATATATTTAATAAATTTTTATAACTTGATTCCGGATATGGAATAAATTTTTTCCAATTAAATTTACATATTTTTCAAAAATTAATTGAAAATTAATCCTACGAACCGAATGATACAATGAGTTTTGAATGTAAAAATGTTTAAAAGTTTGGAATATTTTTAAAATCAATTTCAATGGTTAATTGATTCCAATGAACTAAAATGGGTTAAAAGTGATAAAATTTATCTAAATATAATTTATAAAACCTAAATTTTTAATTTAACACAATTAATTATTTATATGAAAAATTCATTTTCAATTAAAATTTAGTATTTTTTACAATTCATCAAAACACGAATCTTATTAGAAAAATTTCACAATTAATCCAAAGTTAAATTTTATATCCCAATTTAATATAATATTATTACTTATTCAAGTATAATTTATAAAATTTTCATGCATTATTTTTAAAATAAGTGCACCATCAAATGGTGGAAAAACAACATTTTAGAAATATACTACTTTAAAACATTAAATTGGATTTGTTTGTATAACATGTATTGAAAACACATAAGATGAATGTTAAAAAATATATTTAATATTATATATGTATATATCCCATTGATATAATCCAATAATAATGGTTTTAATTAATTTTGTAAAACACCACTGTGAAAATTTAAAAAGTATTTTTTCCAAAAAAAATCCTTTTATTTTAAAATGGTTTTAAATATTATAATTTTTTTTCATTGAATTATGTATACATGTATAAACCATAATTTTATAATTTATTAAATCATGTATATATCATCTATTATAAATGTTATGTTATAATTGTATTTTTTAAATAATTATAATAATAAAATGATGTTTCGTAAAAACTTAATGTTGCATGTAACACAAGATAAGTCGGTCTTATGTTTACTAAAAGACATCAAAGAACTATAATTATTCACAAAATTATATTTCATAAAATCCTCAGGGTATTAACATTATTTCCCACAATGTTTCCTAAAATAAATACATTTTCAAAAAAATTATCCTAAAGAAAAATAGTTATTTTTTTAAATGAAAACATAATTTTTTTTGGAAAAAATATTTTATTTGAATGTTTTGGTAACTTAGATTTTGATTGGTTAATTAATATTTCACATCATGGAAATAAAATAACACATATATGATATAGGTAAATAATTAGTTGAAGTATATTACAATGAGTATTAATTTGAAATTCCTACCTAACCTAAAGTTATTTTACATTCAAAGAATATTACATAAAAAATAACATAGTTTCTATAATTGTGATAGTGAATTATTTTTCACAAACAATGAAAAAATAATTTATATGATCCTAGAAACAATTAAAATATATGATAATGAATGAATATAAAAATAAATGCGTGTTAGAAGTGGTTCATATGATAAAGAATATCATTGATGAAATTTTCCTAAAAATACATAGAAAAATGTCAAAGAAAAAGAGTAGAATTAATTTGTATTTTTTATAGTATAGGAATTTCATAAATAAATTACATTAATTTCAGGTGAATGGTTTTTGATAGTTTTTTATTGGAGAATCCAATAAGAAAATAAATTAATGAAGGAAATAAGCCACTTTAATTTCAAGTTGGCATGTCTATGAATAAAGATGAATTCAAATTTATAGGATCTTATCAAAGGATACTGGAATGTGATTTCATTAAGAAATATTATGAGGAAATTTTAATAATGGTTATGATTAAAAATATTTCATTTTAACACTAGTTTAATTTATGTTATATTTTTTATATAAATTAAAATTCATCAA
Source organism: Viscum album (assembly GCA_963277665.1). Lineage (NCBI taxonomy): Eukaryota > Viridiplantae > Streptophyta > Magnoliopsida > Santalales > Viscaceae > Viscum > Viscum album. Next base: position 603,958,563 of record OY728128.1, read on the forward strand.
TAACTTGTGTTAGACAAGACAATTAGTATTATTGAACTATGATTTATGATTAAAATATTTTTTAAATATGGCTTTAGTATCTTATCAATTAAAATATGTGTGTATTAGTAATAAAATATAAATTATGAATCATTCATAGTTTATAACTGTATAAAATTAATTCATATGTTTTCAATTGTTAAGAAATAAAATTTTGAATTACAAATAGGTATAAACTATTTTTTTCTGAAAAACTAATTTTATGCTTGAAATGTTTTTTATCGTAATAAATTATATGACTCACTATTAGTGAATTATTTTTCTGAAAAATGTATATTAAGTTTTAAATAAATTTTTAACATTCACAATATATATTTTCTACTTAGGGGAAATGAAAATATCAACTATTATGCATAAAAAGATAATTTTTCTATAAAGTAGTATTCCTAACATTTTGCATAATTAAATTTAAATCAAATTATGCCTCTTATTAAAAGTGAATATTGAAAAATGGGTTCCATATTTATAATAAATTGGATAAAATTTACTAAATTATTTCCTCTAATTTTTTTTTGACAGAATGAATAGTATCCAAGGTAACCTGGTGTCACTCAATAAGGGTAAAACGACTAAAATAGTGTTAATTTTTTTGGATAATGATTTATAATATATCTAATGTTTCCATTTATCCTATTGGATGATTTGATTTAAGAAATTAAAATACAAATAACGTGGTAATAACCCCTTGGTGACATTTTCATTGATATTGACCATTATATTATTTTATAGAATGACATAAAATGATACTCTACTAAAATTAAAAGTCACTTTTATGTTCTCAAAGGAATAAAAATAATTTTTTAATTATTATTAATGATTATTTTAATGGTTATGAAATTATTTTTATGATGACAATTTATTTCTTATTTTTAGTAATTACATTAATACCTTAATTATTACACAATGTTGAGACATTAGTAATTCAATTATTGAAATATTATAATAAATTAATTTATAAATAGTAAAATAAATTCAATTTTAAAGAATTATTTTGGTATATCAGTTTTATAGATGAATCTATATTATTAGGGACGATTGAAAGGATTAAATTAAAATTCCAATATTTTATTTATGATTATAATTTTAAATTTAATGAATAATTTTATAAATGATAATAATGATATTTTAAAAACAGTATATTATATTAAATTTTTTAATTCAATATAATTTATGATATATAAATAGGTGAAAAATATATGTTTTTTGATATTTTTCCTAGGAAATTAATGATATAATTTGATCCTTATAATTACAATTATAACCCTTTAATATTAAAAAGTCATTAATTCTGTTAAGAATAAAACTGTTTAACCACAGAGTAAGGCCAAAATGTAACGTTTAAAATTATAAAAAAAATTTATAAGTATCATTTTATGACAATATATTTTATTTTTAATTTTTAAATTTTATATATATCTATTTTTATTTATTTTTTATTTAGAATTAATTGATTTTATTTTAATAATTTTAATAAATTATATTACGTTATTTCCATCCCTTATAAAAGGACTCCACTTCATTATTTTATTTAATATGAATTTATAAATCATGGTCATCCACCACTATCCCAAATCTCAGGTAAAAATTTTTATAAACATTATATTGGTTCAGGTGTACCTAGAAGGCCATCCATATAGTCTTTAAGTGGATATCTAATGGTGTTATTTCAAAGAAGAGTTAATTTCCTTATCCAATAACTCCCATATTACATAATCTTTTAAATACTCTTAGTATAATATATTTATCAAGAAAATTAAAATTCAACAATCAAAATATACATAAATATAATTATCATTAAGATACAACAATCATAAACCCTCTTTTTCATTTGATTGGAAGTGTGAATATCATGTGTCTATACAAACAACTTACAGCCTCTGCATAACCATATAACTAATTTTTCATTGAACAATTATGTATGGGTTTTATGAATGTTTTAAACTCATTATATATTACATTTTTGATATAATTATTATTATATAATTATAATATCATATCTAACTTCTTATATTCTATTTCATTTTAAAACAATAACATCATTCAAGCGTACATTTGGATTACCACCTCTACGGAGCGATGTAATTCATTTTTTATTTCTACATAAAATGGATTTTAATAAGGAAGTATTTTATAAATATATATTATTTGTAATATATTCTATTGATTAATTAAATGATAATTATTATTTACCATTATTTTTCACATTCATTGAAAATTGAAAATAATATTTTTCGGTAGGTACGACCAACCGTTTCTATATATGGTGTAATTCAATTATTAATATTTAGTGTTTTTGGATGAATATAAATACAGATAAATATAATTTCTAACATATTTCTATAATTATTCTAATTCTAGAAATTATGAAACCATAAAAAAATCAAATATAATAAAAACAGCCAAACCAAAGCATACATGAAAAAAAACCAGTTATCGCCAAGAAAATAGATTTGTATAATGAATTATTAATAAAATGTTGATAAATTAATAATATATTATATTCAATATTAATAAATTTTTATATAGTATTTTTATAACAATGTTTTATTTATAATACATGAGTTTTTAAAACATATTAATTATGAATGATCTATGGTAATGGTTTATTTCATAATCTTATCATTCTTCGAGATTGTATATGTTTAAAAATCTGAAACGTTAATTATTTCATAATTATATATTATACTAAATAAATTATATTTTAAACTATTATTTCATTAAATTATATTTTCTCCTCTAATTTTCCTCCCTTTAAGAAATAATAATACATAAAATTATTTTTATGGAAAAACTTCTTGGTTTTTATAAGCATTCAATTTTTTTTGTTCATTTTATATTTGAAAATAAATTTATTTAAAGATCAATAATAATATTATAAAATTATTTATTAAATAACTTTTATTACATGATTTAATTGTTAAAATTTAGTTAAAATTAATCAAATTAAGAGTCTTTAAATGGTGAACTCTTGGAATTTTTTTCAAAAATGTGAAAGGAATTATTTTTATTAATTTCAATGCATGAATGAAATTTCTGAATAAATTAATTATATATACATAGATATTTCCATTATAATTTTTTAATTTTGATTTAATATATAATTTCATCAATTATACATGATGAAATTTTAGGCCATATATATGTTATTTGAATGTGTAAATTGTATTTTCATCATGAAATATTACATAGATTAATTTCAATGTATTTTCATCTATATAAACATCCATTGTTTAAAATTATTATTTTATGAGGATATAACCCAATTATACCACAAAATATAATTTTATTTATGTGTTATGTTCAATTGGAAAGGGGAAAGTATTGGCACTCATAAGGGTAGTGATTCATATATGGAAAATTATTGATTTTTAGGAATATTTATTTTGTTATATTGTTTATTAATACATTGAATACTATGGATATAATATGTTATGGGAAGTACCTATATTGAAATATCTCATGTATTCATTAGTTGGTCTCCAGAAAAGAAAATATATTGGGTATTTAGATAATGCCTTACTCATTTTTATAGGTGACTTGGCTTAAAAGAAGTTGGTTATTTTATGATTTAATGGAACATGGCCTCGAAAGAAACATTTGGATTGTAAAAATATTTCATTTCATTATTATGAAACTTGTTATTCTAATCTATGTTATTTCTTCAAATGTTATGATATCCATTGAAAATATTCATGCTTGTGTGAATATTTATACGGTGTTGATTGACAATCATTTATTACATCCATATTATTGATTCTTTATTTAGTTTTCATTATACTTATTCACAGAGTAATAATTTGATCTCACGCCTTTATTATGTATTATTTTCCCATGTTGGATGAAAATATTTTACAATTTATTTCATTGGACATTATAAAGGGAACAATCGTGTTATCAAAAAAAGTTGAATGTTTTATTTAAGGTATCAATAATAATTATCAGAATCATGTTCTTATCCTATTTTTTAGGTTATAAAATATGTGTTCATTTGAGATGTGATTGCATGTATTTAGATTTAATGTAATAATGTAAATAATATCTATGTGATACTATGTTCGAGGTCTTTATATTTTATAATAGAGGATGTTTAGTAAAAACTGAGGGAACTAGATATTTGGGAAAAATTAATTAGGCAACATAAAAATATCAATAAAATTAAATAAAATACTACCTATAAGATAACATCATAATATTTTGGTAAGGTATATATTACGACTCTTTATTAGTTTTAAATCATTATATAGATATCAAAAATGGATTTAGTTTTAGAACAATGGAATATAGGGGTAATAACATCCAAAAGAGTTGGTTTATTATATCTGATCCATCATTATGGATCATGGTGAGTATTAACTTAATAAACAACAGGATTGAAAATATTATGGATATGGTAATATTTTTTCAGATTTACAATATAAACCCTTATGAATTGCTTGAATTTGTTTTTACAATATTGTGAATGAAAAAATGTGTATGATTCGTATAACAGTTATAAAACAATATTTAATATATATTTAGGGTTTTGCATGATTTAAAATTACACCATTTGATTTATAATTTAATATACCAATATATATTAGTATATTTTTTTTTATTTTCACAATGGGGATATAATGGAAGCCATATTAATGAAAATAATCCATATAGAGACATCCCTCATGAAAAAGATGATAAATCCTGATATAAATTTTTGGATGGATGTAACAACCTGATTTTTTAAAAGTATAATTAATGTTTCAACATTATAAAATAAAACCAAAAATATTTTCATATTTTATTACATGAAACAATAATTTTATCTTTTTATACACACAACCCAAAGATTTGTTTCGATGGAATAATCAACATGAAACATTGATGTTAATCAACCCATTGGATATATTAATATTTTAACATAGATTTTGGAATGTTGGATGTGAATTAAATTAACTAAATTAGGAAATTATGGTTTATAAAAGTATAAATATTGAATTCTTGTGTTAGCTGCTGAATTTAAATCAAGATAAAACCCTTTTAAAAATAAAAGAAATCATTTTTATGAAAAACTATTTTAAAGGTAACTTCTGTGTTTTATGACAAGAAATTAAATAAATAACCTATAATGGTTTATATTAAGGAAATTTATATATTATATATTCAAAAAGATTTTAAAATAAATATTATGAATAATCCATAAAAGTGATAAGAATAAATACAATTTTACGCTTAAAAACATTATTTTTTCGAAAAAGTAGTTTTGTCACCATTTTATGGATCACATATTTTAACACTAATTTTATATACTATTATAAAATTTATTTCCAAATATAAAATACCTTCTTGAAATTATAATACCAAAATTTAGTTATGGTGAATATCTTTTGTTTTTAGGATAAATAGTGAATTATACTGAATATTAATTAAAAATTGTATTTTCACCTAATTTATTTAAAATTATAAATTATATTTTAAATATATATAATGTGTATTTAGTTCAAATATAAATAAATTATTCTAATTTATTTCATTATAATCTATTTTATATTGAAATAGTATATAAAAACATGGTGACCTTTTGATCTTTTTATATATTAAAACCTGGTTTCTCACTTCATCAATATGATTAATATTAAATTAAAATCATCCATTTCTGTGAGTTGAGTTTAAAAAATTGATTCGATATTTCAATTAATCATAATCTATATTATATAATACGATAAACCGAAGTTTATCACATAATAACTAGTGCATATAGTTAAAAATAATTAACATTAGAAAGGAAAAACAAATTTATTAGGGGGTTAAAGATAATAAATACGGAGTAAAATAACCTACCAACTTTTAAAAAATATATTTTACAGACATATTTAGACCAGTAACAACAAATGCTTTATTTTTTGAGTTAGTTGGAAAAATATTCCATAAAAGTGTCAAATATAATAACTTAAGTAATGAAAAATAAAAAAGTTACCTTTAATATCTATAATGAGTTTGGAAAGAGATGAAACACCATATGTATAATTAGAAATATTATATTTAATTATAAATTATTTTTTATCATGACAAATTATTTTAATTTTTTAGAATGATATATTTACTTTCAATCCTTATTAAATATGATTGTAGGATGTTTTTAGTAATTAATTAATTAGAATTATTCATACTAAAAATATTAAAGGTGGTTTAAATTGAATGAATTATTTTGTTCAATTAAATTTTTAGAGGATTATATCATGGTACACTTGTGTCAACATAAAAAATTTAAAATCAATATTTTCATAATATTTTTTAATCCATATTAAATGATTAATTTCAAAATTAATATTAGTTTTATTTTTTATCAAATAGTATTTTTTTAATAATTTAACATTACTAAAATCTATATTTCTAATTGATCATTTATTTTTATTAAATATCAAATATTTCTATATAATGGACCAATTTATAATTTTTAATGAATATAATTTGGCCTAATAAGTAAAAAACACTTTTTGTGTGGTCAAGGTTAAAGCGGTGTTTATGCGCGTTGTTTACAGTTTCATTAAAACTAATTTTTAACAAACATTATATTTTCACTGGATAAATTTTATTTAATACATATATTTAGTGGTTCCAAATTATATATTAAATATAAAAATAATTTAATAATAATTTATAAATTACACAGGTTTTAAAACTAGTCACCATAATGAAAACCCAAAATGAAAGAATAAAGAATCTTAAGAGTTTGGGAATGAAATGAATAAATATTTTTTTATACTATAAGTGAATTTTGACCATAATTCCATTATTTTCCAATTGTTTTAAATTTTTTAAGTACAAGAGCCATGATTGAAATCCCACCGAATGAAGAATACTTTTGGGTGTTTATAGTAATGCCACTCTTCCTGCATTAAAAAACGGTTTTCTATGATATCACTTGTTCGAAACTCTAAATATGTAAGGATCATACATAAACTATCCAAATAATTTCTATCCTACAATAAATTCATAAAATAATATGTATTTTTGGATTAAATATAACCATTCAGTCATTGAGAGAAAGCATAATTTGATTTCTCGAAGAAGAGGTATTGTTTTACAATGAATGTCTTTATTTTAATTCTTTATATATATCTATAAATTATAATTTTACAATATTGAAATAGTATTAGTAGTATATTAACTATAATTATATCTCGATATTATAAAGCTATAACCTAAAACCATAATCCATTTAATCAAATGTATTATAAACTCATTATGCTTGTGTAAGACAGACTACTGCCATATGAAATGATGTTAATCATTTTTCCATTACCACCTCTCATGGTTAAGTTTGATGAAGTAAATAATATTTATATATTATATAATATGTACCCTTTTAAATAATAATTCATTATATGATATTTACCATTTTACTAACAATTCAATTATGGTAATGGTAACATTGATCATGTGTTGGGTGGACTATTGCCTAATAGAGCGCTAAAATTACTTTTTCAATAAATAATTTCTCGGATCATAATTAGAGTAATGATAATAAATATATGTTATATACATGAAATATTTATGAAATTCATGGAATATTTATCGTTATAGATTTAAAATATATCTTCTTATTTATGTCCTCTTGGAAAACACTAAATATGATAACGATGTTCGTGGTTGTGTGTATTACCACATCTTGGAAGAAATGTGACTCCTTTTACATAACATGAATTATTATATGTTTATAATTAATTTTATATCATGGAATTTATGATATAAATAAAGATACTTAAATATAAAATATTACTTATATTCTTTCGATAATAATCATTGAAAAAGGAAATGTTACTCATGTGTACGTACGACCCTTTGTCTACATGATCATAACGTTAACTCGTTTTTCATCACTATATTCCTTGATTTGTTTTGAAAGAATAAATTATGTATAAATATGATAATTATTTAATGATTATTACTCTTAATATGTTAATATAATGAGTTTTTTTCCATAATCAACCTAGAAAATACATTTTTGACAAATATTCTGAATATAGTCAAAACATCAAATATAAACATAACTGATTATATAATTAAAAATTATGTTTTTAAATTTCAATTAAAATTTATTTATAATAATTGAAAATCATCTCATGAAATTAAATAATTAGAATAATTTTCTTATTCTGGAATATTAAAAAAAAATCATGCTGAATTGGACACATGGTAAGGGATTTTCTCATCTCACTTTTCTTTCTGTGAGATATATGCCATATTATGCTTTTTTTGTGGTCTATATAATTCCTATGAATTTATTTTATGATTATTAGACCTAAATTAATGTGTATTTACTAGTCTCATTTAGGATCTATATTCCATGGGGTTTTGGATTACAATGTTAAATAGGTGTAATTGTATTTTTTCATCACTTACCTTCTTTAAGATATTTGTTTTTTATTCACCTATCTAATTTTAGGAGGTATATATAATTACCCAATAAATTTTTATATAATGAATATCCTTATTCATATGACATTATAATATTCATTTAATATTATTAATTAATTTTAATTATGATTCAATGCTAAAAAAGTTGTGGGTGTCTTTTATTATAATCTTTTTATTTTTCAAGAGAGTGTATGACTTGGTATCAAAAGATAGAGTCTTATAATAATCATGAATTGTCTAATACTTGAGTTATTTATGATATTATAAAGTAATATTAAAACTTTTTCAATATTTATTAATTATAGGTTTTGTTAAACTTTTTTTATAAATATAATTCATTATTTCTCTTTTCAATCTGAAATATATTTTCTTCTCCAAAAATGTTTTATAAAAGAATAATTAATTTCTAAAAATATATTTTTATCAAAATAATAAATTTTTTAATTTTAAAAATTTTAAAATTATTTTAAAAATATTCATATAAAATATTTCATGTTTATTTTCAAAGAAAAATATTTTAAAAAAACATTCTTCTAAAAATTGATTTTCAAAATAAAAATAATATTTTCAAAAAATAATGTTTATAATGATATTTTAATTGTATTTACATTCATAAATTTTGAAAATAATTTTTTGTAATTAAGCTCCAATGTAGATATTTTGTAATGATACAATCCTTATTCTTTATCCGAATGGATAATGATTTTTTTAAAGAGACTATAAGGGATAATGTATGTTTTCTATGGGTTAAACATGTTTTAATAAGATTTTTATGGAACCCATTTTTTCTATATGTTAATCCAGATTCAAAGTGATTTTTAAGGAAATTATTTTTTTGGTTGCATTAGTCATGTCACAATGTTATTTTCATGGAACGCGTTTCTTCACTATGAGTTAATCATGATTCATATAGATTATTCAAACCCGTTTCTTTTTAATGAAAAATTTTTGTTCTCAAATGAATAAATTTTATATAAATGAGATATGGTAAAATGAATACCCTTTTTTCATTATTAATTTTTATAGTTACAGATATGTTTTATCTATTTTTTCTGTTTTTATAATATTTTATTTAATTAATATTAATATGACAGGGCACATGATTTTTTCTTCATTTGACTTTTTTCGTTATTAACTCCTGGTTAAATGCTTTCATGTTCAATGATCCATGTACTGTGGGTATGAGTATTTTTATGTTATACTCACTCACTTTGATTATTTCATCACACATTAATTCTCTACATATGATCAATGGTCACCTTCATTTGTTAATTTTTACGTTTTCCTTTACAGTTCATTTAAGGTCACCTTTCATATGTTTCCTTTTTCACAGTTTATATATCAATATATTGAAGAAATTATATCATGAATGGATTTCACATTCATGATTATTATGTACTAATAGGAACTCAAAATCTAGTAATGTTTGAGAAATTCTCATTTAATTTTTTGTGAATTGTTTATATAGGTTTTTTTCCTAATTACCAAAAAATATAAACCTAAAAGGTCTTTTAAAATTTACATGATGTGATTTTCCCTTTTTATGTTTCATGTTTTATATGGAAAAATGGGTAACAATAATCGAAATCAAATATGGAAATGTAATGTTTAAGATTCTTGTACAAAATCTGGGAGTGTGGGTGTTAGGAAGATATATTTGGAATCAACGGTTAGTTTTATATATAATTTTATAGTAGTATATTGTTATGTGACATTATATTAATTATTATGGATAAACTTATAGAAATATAAGATTAACTATGGTCATAATTATAATGTCTAGTACACCCATTTTATGTTTTAAGAGATGAGATCTTAAAGTGATTAGTGAAATTTTTGGAGATGTTTTGTTAGGTTGGGATACTTTTAACCCCTATTATCAACAAGATGTGTTATTTATAGTGCAATTATTTTTCATCTTTAAGGAAAAAATATGGTAAAACATATTCTGGGTGACAAACCATTAAATATGAAATGGTGGTGGGGGCTTAAAACCATGAATAATAGATGATAAGGGTTTCACACCTACCACTCGAACTCATGATGTCTCAGTTAGAATGAAATTAGTACCGGAAAACGGTTTTTGTTTGTGAAAAACATGGTATTTTATTTGAGGAATATTGAATTATTTGTCATTGAAAAATATAAGATCACATTCATTATATTCTTTTTTGTTTCCAGTATAGTTATAAAATTAATGAACAATATTTTGGATAATTATTTATATAGGGATATGGTTTTATATTTTTCTATTTCAATTGAATTGTCATGATTAATTTTAATAAGATTGTTTATTCATTTTTCTAATTACAAAACCATCTAATATCTATTTGGGTTTTATTAATATTTGGTAATTATATTTTTCATTATGCGGTCTTTAAAGAAAATTAGTTCTTTAAAAATTTAAAATTCATCCACAATACATATAATATGAAGAAAGATATTTTATTGTGGTGGATGTTGATTATAAGAAGAAGTTATTCATACCATGTTTGTACATTTCCATAATCTCATTTTCTAGATGGTAAAATAATTCTAGAATTATATGAAAAGTATCCTGAGTTCTTTTATCATAGTACTATTAATTCTTATGGTGTAATGGTCCTCCATATTATCACTAGTTTGAAATTTGCAACCCAGAACATTCTATTGAGCTTTCAGTTTCTTGCAATAAATGACTTCAATCACTCTATATATTTATTTAACCATATCCTCCATTTCAAACTACGTTCTCTTATATTGAAATTAGATATTTGTTATTCCCCAAGTCATTTTTAATTCCATATATTTATTTATAATAAGACTTTTTGTTATTAATTTTTAATATGGGGTTCCACAATAAATTTATTTTCAAATGTCAGTCCTTTGGTTTATAATTAACAATAATATTATGAGGATATGATTTATCAAGGGGGGATGTGACACCCAATATTTTAAAAGATGAAATTATGTCTTAATAGTGTAATGTCCACACAATACTATGTTTATCTTGTGTTATTTAAAACACTCATTTTATCTTATGTCACACAGAACCCTAATATTTTTATACTTAAATGTTTATTCAACATACAACACCAAACATAAACAATACATGATATATATTACCATTTAAACCTTGCTATTGGAATATGGGGTATAACAATTATTACATGAATTATGAGAATAATGTTTATAATTGTTTATATAAAGAATTATTTGGTGAAAATTTTATTTGAAATGGGAATAAATCCATTTTGAAAATAGAAGGAAATGTTTTTCTAAAAAACAATTTTAATGTCAAATGATGTGTTATATAAAAATAAATTAAATAATATATTAATTTTATTTTAATGAAAATAAAATATTATATATTTAATAACATTTTTAACATTCATCTTATATTTTTTCTAGACAACATATATAAAGAAATACAAACATACTCTTAAAAACTATAATTTTTCTTAAAATAATCTAATAACCTTTTTTAGAGCTCTAATTTAAATGAATATTTTATACAATTTTTAATGATATATTTTACAAAACAACATAATTTTTCAAATAATAAAACTCAAATTATCATTGGGTGACATTTTTTGTATTTTCATGATAAGTAATATTTTTTATAGATAGTGAAAATTACAGAATTTAAATTGGAAAATGTTATTTCATATAAATTCATTACAAAGTTCAAATACATTGTAAATTGTAATTAAAGTATGACTACTTCTCAAATTAATAAATTAATATAATTTATGAAATTTGTATCAATTTAATATTGGAAATGGATATACAAAAAATCTTGTATTCTAACCATTTCTTTAAAACCCTACATTGTCATTACGTCTGTAAGATAAATAAGAAAAATTAAATTGTACAAATTCTATTATTTTAATTTGGTATAAATGGATTCCATAATATTAATAATCAAAATTAATATTGTTTAGTAATTTCAACAGATTGTTCTTCATATTTTTTGATTTGATAATGTTTTTATTTCATGTCTCAAAATCATTCATGGTTTTGTTCAGGACTCTGTTCCAATTAATGGATGCTCGGAAGGATACTTTTATTGTTCAATAGATGTTTGGAAAGGTAATACCATCGCTGCTATAATCATTCACATTGCATAAGATTATCTTTTCAGGATACACTCCATTGTGGATGGAAATGTGAAAATGAAATCTATTAATGCCGGTAGAGGAATTATAGAACCTGCTAATTTTCTATGTGAAGATGATAACATTATATTCACCCATGGGGACAGAATCAACATTAGAAACATAACTCGAGATCTTTTAACTGTGAAAATGTTTCTAGTTATGATATTAGTTAGAGTACGTCATTTTTTTATTTTAGTAAGAACATCTCTTCATCCTTGAAGAATGATATTTTAAGGGATGTGGGGATCCATGAGAGAACACTAAATTTAAATTATCTTGGTGTGATTAATTTTTTAGGGAATCTAAAAGATTTTTATTTTTCTGATATTCTCAGAAACGTTCAAAATAAATTTCTACATGGAAAAGAAAATATCTTTCCAGGGTTGGTTGCTCTTTCATGGTCAAGGCTGTGATTGTTTCGAAATTTGTTTATTTTATAATAGTTTACAAACTAACTCTCTCCCTCATCAAGATCATTAATTCCTCTATTATAAATTTCATTTGGATCGGTAATATTCATGAACGATGTTTGGCCAATGTTTCATGGAGTACTTGTTGTAAACCATTTGATGTAGGGTGATTAGGACTTAAGAACCATGAGATCTTCAATGATTATTTGACGGCTTCTTTTATGAGGATACCCATTAACAGAACCTCTAAGTCTATTATGTTCCATTGAAACAAATTCATGTATATTCTAAAAAATGGAGATTCTAATCATTTAGATTACTCTGTTTGGATTTCTTTTAAGTGTAGTTATGCTTCTATCAACTCTTATTCTTTATGACTGGGGTCAATGAAATCATATCTTCCATTATAGTAAATTAATTGGATGGAAAACATCCTTGACTCTACCTTGGTTAGTGAGGATTTTAGTCTGGATATGGATATCACATTCTAGGATCAGATTGAAAACATTGAGGAACTTTCAGATTCCATCATATATATTGTTAATAGTTTTTTCCTTTCCAACAGAGTTGGTTTTTGGGCTTGGGAACATACTAAAAATGAGATTTTCTCTTCTCAGTTATTTGACAGGAACTATTTTCGGCATTTCATGGATTCTAACTGGATGGAACAACTTCATAGTAGTTTTATCTGACCTTCTCGGACCATCCTTATATTGATATTGGTTCATCAGTAAATTCCAACTCACAATTATCTTTGGTCATGTGGAATATAATTATGTTCCTCATGTGTTATATGTCATCAACATTGGGTGGATGCTGATCAATTGAAAGTAAATTGTCTGGATGCTTCAGCAATGTGGAAATCGGTCGCAAATATTTTTGAGGTATCTCTGCCTTATGAGGTTTCTATTTGGGATTTCATCATGGGGTGTTGTTTAATTATTATATCTCCTCTGCTTCGGGATCTCTTCCATGTTTAAGGAGCTGAAATGTTTCATTTTATCTGGAATTCTAAAAATAGGATTATTCATGGTAATTTCTCTTTCACCATTGGTGCTGCTATATCAATAGTGAATGAGGCGTTTTTTGAGACCCACATTCCATAGAAACATTTTTTGCTACAATTTGGTTTATGATATGTCGGTGATTAACAAGATTGCTGCCCAAGGCTCTTACCATCATCCTCATGGAAGTTTTGATGTCATATGGCAGGAACCTTTTTTTTGGTTGGATAAAAATTTATTCTAATGGTTCTTCTAGAAGACATCTGGGGATATCTAAATATGGTGCTATTTTCAAGGATCATTGTAGGGGGTCCATGGCTACATTAATGGTGCCTGTGTATTTTCCTCTTCACTTCTCATGACCCAACCCTACCAGTCTCGAGCAGCAACTACCCTAAGCCCACTTCCATAGGACAGGGCATAACGACAAGCGTCGAAGGCGTAACAATCTTTGGGAGGCCATTTCCTATGTACATATGCACACACACACACACAGTCCACTCAATGTAGAAGTTCAGAGTAAAAAAGGAAACCAAAGGACAAAAAACTATAATCCAGCCACAATCATGCATAAACTTCTATATAGGAAAAGTAATGTGCTGAAAAGTACTAACAGATACAAAACAGAAAATTGGGCAAAACATGCACCCAATAATAAAGGAGCCGCAACCTGGAAACAGGTAAACGAAAGTAAACAACTGGTGAGTCTCTCACCATAAAGACCTACTATGACCATCGAATTCACCCAAATCTCATGTGTCTTCTACGCTCCTCTATAGTCTTGATTAAACTGTTCGTCGTCTATAAGGGCTCAACAAGTGCGGGAAAATCCTAACCTGGGTTGAGTATAAGGATACTAAGTAAGATGCCCCAAATGCTCAGGGGAGAAACAAAGGAGATACCAAAACGGTGATCAGTAGAAAGAACAAGGAATATTGAAAGAGTACAGTAAATATAATGCAGGTCAACCCAATAGAAGAAAGGAAGTAGACGCGTCCAACCAAGAGGAACTAGACACTAAAAGCACATGGCATACCTCGTTTTTCTTCGCCCCTCCTATAAGGAGAGTAACTGAACCCCATGAGTGGGAAAAAAAGTAGTGTATACATATATATATATTCTCAACATGAATCCTGAATGAGTGTGTAAGGGGATATCGATCTCCAAGATCAGCCCACGAGAAATTCACCAATAGTTCTAAGGATTTCCATCACTGATGCTCAATAGTCTCGCACATCAAAGATGCCTCACTGCTAAACCATACCACCAAAAGTCCCACTCCGGTAACCATAGATAAAAACAAATGTCTAGCCATGTCAAAAGGGGTGGAGGGTGAAAGAAGTCGACGGGTAAACCACTTCCCAGTCCTGCTAGAGGGTAAACCCTAAAGTCAATGTGTAACCCACTACCCAGCCCCGCTGGAGGGTATACCCTAAAGTCAACAGGTATCCCACTGCCCAGCCCTGCCGGAGGGTAAATACGGAACTGGTCCGACAACTCTATGTTTCCCTCACCATCACTGGGTATTGCTTACATCGCAACCCTGAGGTTGTTCAGATTTCATCAAAGAGACCATTGACCAATGTCCTTTCAAATTTTCAAATTTAATAATATCTCTTAAGAGGCTCTGCTCTTCCGAACAGATTACACAATTGTAATACTTGCGAAAAAACACGAGTTATAGACTACTTACTCACTGGGAACGTGCTCCAGAAAAAAAAATTTACTCAATGCCTCTTTACACCCATTCAGCTTCTCATGGGGACCACACCTCGATTCCGAAATAGGTCGGGCGAATTGCGCAATCCCGATGCTCTCGGAAAAATTCGCCAAAATGACTGCTCATTCTCCTTGAACGGACGTCAGATGAAAAAGTCACAAAACGCTGCTGAATTCTTAAGAGACGACCCATGGGTCCCACACATCAACACCGTTATCAATGTCTAAAAGCCCCCTGGACCACATCGTCTTGATTCCAGGGTCATAATGTTGTAGACGACACCTTAAACGGACTCCGGATGTGTCTGCGCTATCTGAAAGAAGAATCTTGACGTAGTACATAACTAGTGTGTCACCCCACCGGCCATCATCTCAGGAATTAAAAATCCCAGATACCATCTCAAAGGCTTCATCTTGAGCAGAGGATTTCACTACCACAGATAGCATGCAAAATGGACACACGTAGTGAATGTTACCGGTGTCTGAAGTCGAGGGGACGAACCCCTTGGGATGGATTGGCCTAGGTCAGCCGGTCCGCCCGGCCTGGGCCAGCCCATGCCGGCCGGCCCGACTCATAGCATCAGCACATGCCTCAGCCGCGCGGCCTGGCCGTGGACCCCAGTCCACCCAGTGCCCACCGGCCCCTGTGTTCAGTCGTGGCCTCGCGCGGAGAACAGTCGAATGCGGCTTTCTGTCCCCGAAGGGGTCGCGGGCCGCGACCCCGAGCCTCGCCCAGCGCCGTCGACCTCTCCCATCACCTAGAGCCACCTACTAGAGGCCCTGCCGCACCGCATGGGTCTTCCACCTTGCTGCCATCTAGGAAACACGCTGTCGCCGCCTGGAATTCCCCACGCCGCCGCCGGACCTCTCAGGTACCGCCAAAAAATGTTGAAAACCAGCGGGGAAACTTCCTGAGGCCGCCCCAGAAAACCCAAGACTTGAAATTTCGATACGAAATAATAATTGGGAATATAAAATGAATCCCTACGCAACCAGGGGATTCTTTCGATGATCGGACTTCATTTCGACGTAAGGATAGAGCATTGTAATGTGGTTGTGGTAATTAAAATTTAAAATGCACAAGCCTACCTCGTTGGGTGTAGCCCGTAGCTTCGCCGAAAATCTGCCAGAGTCATCGTGCTTTTTTTGAGAGGTGGCGGAGAGTAGAGAATATTTTTAAGGTGAGATAGACAAGGATAGGAGCTACGGGGAAGAAGAGGGTGGGGTGGTTTGTTTAAATAGAAATTCACTTAAAACCCCCACCCGTAGACCCTGTGCCCGAACTTTTGGCGGGGTCGTAGTTAAGCCGCCCCTAGGGTAAAAAACCTCGTTCTGAGTGCAACGGTGGCCTCCAAATATTAATATGAACCTAGGTTCAGATTTTACAAAGTACAGGCCCGGGGCCGCCAAATTTCAAAAACTACCTAGGTGGCATTTTTTACAGATAGGTCACGCCAGTGAATTTTATACCCCTCCAAGGTTAAAGGACATGTTCTGGACTCAACGATGCCCACATTGTTTCCATCCAAGAAATAGTTTAAGAGTTATTCTGTTTAGTTGGCACGTCTTGGGTGAACGCACTTAAAATTTAATTCTGGACACACCGGGTCTTAGAATCACATGTCGTCTGAACACCCTGCTCTAGAATAACATTTACAAAATTTCAAAGTCTAAAAGGCTCAAAACCCTGGTTCTTACATCATTCCCTCCTTCATGTTTTTTTCCCCAAAAATCAGAACTATAAAAACAACTCGGGATACTGAGCCTGCATCTGGTTCTCCCGTTCCTAGGTGCTCTCATGCACCCTCCCATGATTCCACACCACACAACCCAATGGAATAGTATGTACACACAGTTTTCGCTCCTGCCAGTCATCAATCACCACTAAGAGCTCCACAAAGGTGGCTCTATCCTCAATTTCCAACTCTCCTGGGTCGATAATGTGTGAGGGGTTGTGCACATATTTCCTCATCTGCGACACATGGAAGACGTCATGCACCCTCTCCAGTGGTGGGGGTAGGGCAAGACAGTAGGCCACCTCACCGACCCTACGCATGATCTCGAAAGACCTGATGAACCTCAGGGACAACTTTCCTCACTGACCGAACCTCCGAGTACCACGCCGCAGGGACACCCTCATAAAGACATGGTCCCTCTGCCCAAACTCCAAAGGCATGTGACGAAGATCTGTGTAGGACTTCTTTCTGCCTTGATAAATCCCCATCTACTCACGGATGACCTGCACCTTCTCCATCGTCACCTACACCAACACTGGGGCCATGAGGGAGGTCTATTAAACCTCCGTCCAGCACAACGGTGACCTGTAGGGTCTCCCGTATAGGGACTTAAAAGGTTACATGCCGATATTAGAGTGGTAACTGTTTTTGTATGTGAACACTACCATGGGTAGTTGATCCTCCCAGCTCAGGAAAATTTCTAACACGCATGCCCCGAGCATATCCTCCAACACCTGGATAGTGCGCTCAGTCTGCCCATCCGTCTGGGGGTGAAAATCTATACTCATCCGAAGCTGGTTCCCAAATGCCTCCTATAGGCCTCACCACATCTGTGATGTAAACCACGTGTCATTTTTGGAGATGATCATCGAGGGTACTCCATGAAGATGAACGATCCTCCGAATAAACAGCCGCCCCATACACTCCACCGAGCACTTCTCCATGATGGAAAGGAACTGTGGTAGCTTCGTGAGACATTCCACTATCACCCAAATGGACTCATGACCCTTTTCTATGCATGGGAGCACTGTGATGAAGTCCATAGATATGCCATCCCACTTCCTCTCTGGGATATCAAGGGGCTGCAACAACCCTGCTGGAACCTGATGATCTACCTTCACCTGCTGATAGGTAAGACACCATGAAATGAACTCAGCTATGCTCCGCATCATTCCAGACAACCAAAACTGTCATTGAAGGTCTCTGTACATCCTCCCCACACTGGGATGTACAACCAAGGGAGAAGTGTGGAACATCCACTTCACCTCCTCCAGAATCTCCACTATAACTACATCTCACCCTTGTAATAGGATCTCGTGTTTCCCTCCTTCATGATAGCCATAGGGTGCGTCGCCTGTGGATATCTAATCATGAAATACCTCATTGTCGACATCTTCCAACTGCGACCCTCTCACGTGTTCAAGGTGTGAAGGAGTCAACACCCTCGTCTACAGAACATTCATGCCCTCATCCTCCACCAAGGTCAGTCGTTGGAAATCCAACTACTTTGTAGCTTCCTGCACTAACCGAGAATGGGACTTCCTACTAAGTGCATATACTAATATGTTTCCCTTTCTTCGAGTGTAGACTATCTCGAAATCACAGTCCTGTAGAAACTCCAGCTAGCGCCACTGACTCAAATTCAAATCCATCTGAGTGAATATATACTTGAGGATCTATTGGTCTGAGTCAACCACAAAACTCTCAACTAGAAGGTAGCGTCTCCACATCCTCAAGGCGAAGACCACCACTTCCAACTCTAAATCGTTAGTCCCAAAATTCTGCTCTTAGGGCCTCAATTTCTTTGACCCATATGCAATAACTGGTTGCTGCTGCATCAGCACGCACCCGAGCCCATCTCCTGAAGTGTCGCAGTATACTATGAACTTAACACCCTCCTCTAGTAGCCTCAAAACTGATGCACTAGTTAGTCTCTATCTCAACTACTCTAAGGCATTCTGGCACTGATCAGTCCAGTTGAACAGTCGTCCCTTCTGTGTCAATTCGGTAAAAGGGGCGGAAATCCTAGAGAAATCTTCCACAAATCTCTTGTAGTACCCTGCCAAACCAAGGAATATTCGCACCTCTGACACATTCTTGGATGGCTCCCATGCAAGCATTGCCTCTATCTTTGTGAGATCTACGACCAATCCCAGCTCCGTAATGATATGCCCCAGAAAGTGAACCTCATGAATTTAGATTTGACACTTCGAGAGCTTCTCATATAGCTAGTTCTCTTGATGTAATTCTATGACCATCCTCAAATTCTCTGTGTGATACTCTTCCATAGTAGAGTAAATGAGTACGTTGTAAATAAAGATAACCACAAACCTGTCCAAGTATGGCTGGAAGATCTGGTTCATCAAATCCATGAAAATGGAGGGCTAATTCTTCACGCCAAAGTGAATCACCAGAAACTCATAATTCTCATACCAACAATGGAAAGAATACTTCGAGATATCAGCCTCATGAACCCGAAACTGGTGGTAGCCGGATCGAAGATCAATCTTGGAGAACCACTTTGCACCATTGAACTGGTCGAAGAGATCATCTATCCTCGGCAAGGGGTACATGTTCTTTATAGTTTCATGATTCAGGAAACAATAATCCACACAAAGCCGCAGACTCCCATCTGCCTTTTTCACAAACAATACTGGAGCTTCCCTGGGGGACACACTAGGCCCGATGAATCCCTTCTCATGAAGGTCGTCCAGCTGAAGTCGTAGATCCCGAAGCTCTGTGGGTGCCATCTGATAATCCGTATATGATATCGAGGCAGTCCCCAGCTGTATGTCAATGTAGAAATCCATCTCTCGCCTTGGAGGTAGTCCCGGAAAATCCTTGGGAATGGGGTATATATAGTCCACTAAAACGGTAGGGATCCAGGGGCCTGTAGCATCTTCTTCTCCGAGATCCGTTCTCTCCAGCTGGTGCAAAAAAGGTCAGGGTCTCCTGCTCAGAGTACCCATCAGCTCTGCAAGGAGGTCTCGTTCACTAAGGATGGGGAACCTCGACCCATCAGAAAACACACCTCTGACTCGTCTGTGATGACATTAAATCTCAGCGAGAACCATTGAAATCCAATCCATGCCTAGGATGATGTCGTAAGGTTCCATCATGATCACAAGTAGGAACCATGTGAAACACCCTCCTCTAAATGATAGTTCACACTATCTTCAGATAAAGTTCACTAATGAGGCACTTCCCATAGGGACCTCGAGGAAAAGTGCATGTGTCAGGGCCTCTACTAGAAGATACAACTCCAGTGCCAACAACAATGATATAATAGAGTGGTTGGAGCTTGTGTCTACTAATACCGAAGAATCCGTATAGTAAATACATAGTGTACCTCGAAACATCTCGTGTGTTGGTGGGTCATGAATGCCCGTAGCCCAAAGCATCCCGCGACCCCTACCACCAGCTCCCTCTAGTGTGGGCCACCCGGTGGGGATGGTGGAAGGACCACGAAAGGTCGTCCCGGACCTCCAGGTCCTAATGCTCTACCTGTGCTGCCTCTTTGAGGACCACCCTATCCTCACCTGGGGTATCCCTAGTCACAGTACTACCTCTGCCACTACGGTGCACCCACTACATGCCACGGCTGGTCAGTATGCCTGGTCCAGCAGTCCCGTCCTAGGTGAACTCATCCATCACAAGCATAGCACCAGCTCTCTCCTGCCCGCCATGTTGCTCCACGACGCCACTCTAGTGTACAAACCTACCCTTGTGTCGGCTCATGGAAGGGCCTCCTCGACGGAGGCTCTACTCTCTACCACCTACCTATCATGGAAGACTCTCCTCTGAAGTAGCCACTACTAGGCCCTAACAGCTGGCTCCCCTCTACCAAGAAGCTCTATATCACGAGAACCTGCTCTAGCACCCCTGAATAAGTAGGGATGCACAGGGGTACTACACTAGCACATATCTTCCAGCGAAGACCCTAATCAAACTTCTGTGCCCGACGGTAACTGACGCAGATCATATCCTGTGAGTAGCATGCCAGATCAGTAAACCGAGGCGAGTACTACACCACGGTCATCCCCCTGCCTCAGCTCCAGAATATCTTGAATCCAAATAGATCATATGTAAGAGGGGGAGTACTTCTACCGGAAGAGCTGATGGAAGCTATCCCATGTGAGAGATGACTCATCGTGTGTCTGCTTCACCAATCCCCACCAACTCTCGGTTGTCCCGAGGAAAATGCTGGCAGCTATGGATACCATCTGGTCCGCTGGTGTCCGTACCAGCCTGAAAAGTCAGTCCGTGGACTATATCCAGTAACCCGCTGCCTGGGGATCCAGGTCTTCGCGTAACTTCAGCAGTCGCTGATGTTGAAAGTCTCAGAGTGCACTCAGCCTGCGCTCAACCTCAGATTGTGCACCTGGTACTAATTGTAGCTCCTCAGGTGGAGGGTCTACTACTGAAGCATTGGGTGGAAGGGGACACGTGAGGGTACCTCAACTAACGCCTCATCACATTCCAGATCTTCGTCACGAACTGGAGAGGGTAACCTGGCTGGCTGCTGTCATGGAGACATCATGAAAATTGTCAAGGATTATCGCGATCATATGAGCATATATATATTTATATAACAGTAATCACTAAGTGGATCTGACTCAACAACGATTGTCAAACACTCAATCCTACAGTAAGCATGTTCCAAAGATCCCTACAACTAGTGTCTCATTGTGCCGAGTTGAAAAGTGGGTTTTCGGGGTCCTGGTGAATGGATACGTCAGTCGCCCGTACCATCACTGGATTCCCTTACCTGTGATCCTCTCTCGAGACTTGTCGACACTATTTCCATAAATCCCAACCAATTCCATTTTAGGAATGTCAGAAAACACCCCGAAGAACAAACCACCTCTGATACCAACTTGTCACATACCGACCCTATCTGTCTCGAGCTGCAACTGCCCAAGCCTGCATCCATAGTCCAGGTGCTAGCGACAAGAGTTGAAGCCATAACAATCTCGGGGAGGCCTTTTCCTATGTACCTGTACACACACACAATCCACTCAATGTATAAGTGAAGAGTAAAAAGGAAACCATTGTAAAAACAACTATAAACCAACCACAGTCATGCATCAACCTCTAAATAGGAAAAGTAAAGTGATGAAAAGTACTGATAGATACAAAAAATAAAAAGGGTAAAAACACGCACCCAACTAGAAAGGTGCCACAACCCGGAAACTTGTAAGCAAATGTAAACAGCTGGTGAGTGTCTCACCTGAAAGGTCTACTATGTCCACCGAACGCAGCCCAAGATCCTGTGTCCTCTTTGCTCCTCCGTAGTCTCGATCGACCTATCTATCATCTGCAAGGGCACAACAAGTGCGGTCAAAGCCCTAATAGGGGTGAGTATAAGGATATTCAGTAGGATGACCTGAATGCTCAAGGGAGCAACAAAGGAGATACCAAAACGATGAGCAGTAGATAGAACAAGGAACAGTGAAAGAGTACAGTAAATAGAATACTTCTCAACACAATAGAATAATGGATGTAGACTTGTCCAACCAAGAGGAACTAGACACAGAAAGCATGTGGCATACCCCGCTTGTCTTCAACACTCCTAGAAGGATAGTAATCGAACCCCAGGAGTGGGAACACATGTAGGGTGTGTATATATATATATATATTCTCAAAAAGATACCCTAATGAGTGCGTAAGGGGTTCCCTATCTCAAAGATCAACCCAGGAAAAGTGGCCAATAGTTCTAAAGATATCCATCACTGAGGCCCAACAGTCCTGCATGTCAAAGATGCCTCACTGCTAAACTGTACCACAAAAATTCCCTCTCCGGTAACCATGGAGAAAAATAACTTACAAGCCTTGTCAAAAGGGGCGTAGTCTGAAACAAGTTGACAGGTAACCCACTGTCCATCTCACCTACAGGGTAAACCCCAAAAGGTCGTCGGGTGACCCACTGCCCAGCCCCGCTAGAGGGTAAACATTAAAAGATCGTAAGGTAACCCATCACCCTGCCCTGCTGGAGGGTAAACCCTAAAGTAAATGGGTAACCCACTGCCCAGCCCCACTGGAGGGTATAACCTATGGTCAACAGGTTACCCACTGCCCAGCCCAACTAGATGGTAAACCCGAAACTAGTACGACAACAGTACGATGCCCGCACCATCACTGGGTGTTGCTAACATCGCAACCTTATGTTGGGTCAATGTGCATCAAATAAACCTTCGACCAACATCCTTTCATATTTCTACATTTAATAAGATGACGTAGGAGGCTCCACTTTCCCAAACAGATTACACCATTGTAATCCTTTCTGAAAAAAATGCGAGATGGCCTACTTACTCGCTGGATACGAGCACCCGATGAAAATTTTACTCAAAGACACATTATTCCCATTTGAAATCTCATGGGGCCCACACCTTGTTCTCTAAAGAGGTTGGGATAACTATGCCATCGCGATGATCTCAGCAAAACACGCCAAAATGACTAGTCGTTCGCCCCGAACGGACATCTGATGAAAAGGTCGCAAAACGCTGCTCACTACTTAAGAGACATCACATGGGGCCCACACCTTAACTCTGGCTTCAACGCCTGAAAGCACAATGGAAAACTTTGTTTGGATTCCAGGATCACAACGCCGCTGACGGTGGCTTAAAAGTACTCTGGATGTGTCTGCGCCATCTGAAAGAAGAATCCTGACGTAGTACTTAACGAGCGTGTCGCGCCACTGGCCCTCGTCTCAGGAATTAAAAAACACCAAGACCATCTCAAAAGCTTCATATCGAGGGGAGGATTGCACTACCGTGGACAATATTCAAAACGTACAAATGTAGAGAAAGTAACGGGTGTCTGAAGTTGAGGGGACAAACCCTTCGGGCTGGACCAGCCTGGGCCCGCCGGTCACCCCGGACTGGGTCGGCTCGTGTCGGCCTGCATGTGGCTCAGCCGCGTGGCCCGACCATGGACTTCGGTCTGCCCAATGCTGGCCAAACCTCATGGACGATCATGTTCTCCCAAGGAGACCCTCCTAATGTGGGTCTCTTTCCCCAAACGGGGTCGCGCACCGCGATCCCGCGGCTCGCTCGGCGCCGTCGACCTCGCCCGCCGGCAGGAGCCACCACCTAGATCCACTGCCTAGAGAAGCCACCTGGAGCCCTGGCTGCGCCACCTGGGTCTGTGGCCCCACCACCTGGGTCAGCTTCCGTGCCACTGTCCTGGAACCGCGTCGCTGCCGCCTGGAACGCATCGCTCCGCCGCCGGAATTCCATTGTTCCGCCGAAAAAAGAGGAAAACTTCTGGGAAACATCCTGGGGCCGCCTCAGCCGCCCTGTGACTTGAAATTTTGATCCAAAAGGATCGCTGGGAAGATAAAATCAATACTTATACAAACAAGGGTGGTGGTCGAGTGTTTAAATTGAAAAGCACTTAAACCCCCTTGTTGTAGACCCCGTACCAGAACATTCGGTGGGGTTGGGGTTAAGCCGCCCCTAGGGTAAGTACCACATTCTGAGCACAATGTTGGAATCAAAACATTAATCCGAGCATCCATTCAGAAGTTACAAAGTACACGCTTGGGGCCTCAATATTATGAAATTTCCCGTGGTGGCATTTTTCATGGAAGGGTCATGCCCGCGAAAGTCATACCCCTCCAAGGGTAAACGGCACGTTCCGGATTCAACGATGCTCTCGGTTTTCCCATCCGAGAAACCATTTAGGAGTTATTTTTTTTATTTTGTGTGTCCAGTGTGAACGAACGTAAATTTTCATTCCAGCCCCAACAGGGATCAGAATCACACGTCGTCTGAATGCCCATCTCTGGAATAACATTAAGAAAGTTTAAAATTCTTATAGGCTCAAAGCACGGGTTCTTAAATCACTTTAGGGTGATATTAATGGTGTATATTATGGGGTTGAACTATCAAGGAGTTGGGGATAGAATAATATTTGTATGGAGAATAATTCTACCACTATCATTTCAACTATTTGGAGGGGTTTGTCTCACGTATCCTAGAAGCTTAATAACCGGTGGAGTAATTGTTTGGATTCTTTTTTCTAATTGGATCACATAAAAACACATATTAATCATTATGAAAATTTAGTGGTAGATGGTCTAGCAAAAAAAGGAGTCAATTGTGTAGATTTCTTATGGTATGATCAGGTTTGTGACGAAATTCTACCCATCTGAAGAGAGATCATGGTAAATACCCCATTATTAGACTCATGTAATTCAGAATAATTTTGTTCAATAAATGAGCCTTTCTTTTTTTCCAAATTCATATCCTACCATTAAAAAACAAATTTATTTATCATGTTGGTTTTAAAATTTTTTTTGTTGGATATTGTGCTTAAACATAATAGAGAAGGGGTAAAATGATCTACCAACAAGACTAGAACCCTTTTTATCACCATATTACGACCCTTACCATCCATGTATCCATTTTTATGAGTTACTGGGAGAAATATTCCTGGAAAAAAGACCTATAGAATAATTTAAGTAAATAAAAAGGAAAAAAGGGTTCCTTTACTATCGATAATGCATTCATATAGGGAAAACATCATTGGTTTAGTAATAAATATTATTTTGACTGAACAAACTATTTTTTCATAATTATTTATTGTAATTTATTTCATATGAAATAATTACATTAAATATTTATCAAACAAAAACACTTGAATTATTTAACGATCAATTATCCATAAAAAATTATACTAAAAATATTTAAAGTGACTTTAAAGGAATGAATTATAATGTTACTTTAATTTTTTATATTATATAATCTTATTATGTTGTATACATACTATGTTTAAATTCAATATTTTCGTTGAAATTTTTAAAATCACATAAAATGAATAATGTCATAATTGAAATAAATGTTATTTTATAATAAATAATATTTTTTAATATGGTTAAATTAAATAAATTCAATTTTAACATCCTAGGTAAATAATGAATATGAAATATTCATATTTATTAATATTTTTAAATAAATTATTAATTTTACGTTAAAGGGGGAACTATGTTCTATGGCTTACCAGAAATGCTACAACAGGTTTCTTTGAAATCATACGTTCACACTAATAATATAATATTATTATTTTAAATGGTTGTTAACTCCTAGCCATTAAATTGGTATAAATGAATAGAAATAACTAAAATATGATTATACATGTTTGTTAATTGTTTTTAACTATTTTTCAATAAAGGTTAGTGGATTAAAATGTGAATGAATCTAATTTTATGCATAAATACTCTAAAAGGTCGACTTACCACCTTTAAACGGTGAATCCTATTTAAATATTGTTTCGATTAGTATAATTTGTTCTATTTTACAAAATAATATTCTTCTTTAGAATCAGGGCATCAAAATTTACTTTGGGATTTTTTTTTGAATCTTTCTAATAAAATTATTTTTTTTATGAATAGTGAAAAATACGGTATTTTAATTCAATAGTGCATTTTTATATAATTTATTTAAACTGTTAGATTACCTTTCTAGTTGGTTTTAAAGTGTAATAAGAATATATTTTTACCACTTAATAAAATTTTGGTCATTTGAATTAATTTCACTTTGAAATTGGACATAAAAAAGTAGCAATCTTTTGATAGTTATTGTTTTATAAAAACACGCTATTTGTTTTGATAACATGAAGTAATTTTAAATAAATTAATGCAACTTCTGTGTTTTTTAATTTGGTAAAATATACATTAGTTTTTAATTCTTAATATCAAATATTTCATAGGCTACATTTCTGATGTTTTTCAAAAAAACTCAATTTTTGATGAAAAGTGAAACCACTAAGTAGTAGTTAAAAACTAACATTTTCATTTAAATAAAATTTTACCGCTTCTGTGAAATGAATTTAAAAAATATGACATACATGGTTCTTATTAGTAAGTAAAATGTTTTTCAATAAAATTAAAATAATTTTTTGGTAAATAGAAACTTTTGACGTTTTTTACCGTGGTTAATGGTATTAGGTTAATTCAAGGTAAAAAGAATATCATAATAATATAAAATTACCATAACACTTGTCGTAACCTTATTGGATGACTCATTGAAGACCATGGGCTTCTTTGGGTAGATATTGGGACCCCATGGATCCACTTAGGAGTATTAATGACACATTAGATTAATTAAATTAATGTAAAGGCAAAAATGACAAAAACAAATATCTTTTAGTAAATTAAATTTTACATGGGGGTATATAAGTTATATACTCGACTATAAATATTTATTGGAATGAAAAAAAATATTTCCTAAATCATGGTATTTGTTTTATAATATTTAGAAAATAAATAAAATAAATTACTTATGACACAATAATGATGTAGTATATACCTCATTAATAAATGATTTAAATAAATAAGATTATTAATATTAAAATAACAACCAAAACCTGAAAAAATCTTATTGTATGATTTTATTTCTACCATGATTCATCTTATCTTAGACTTTAATTAGTTTTGGACCTTTATAAACCAAATATAATTATATTATAAATTAATATTTTCACACATTCCTAAAGAGCCCCTTCTCCCCCTTATAAAAGGACACCACTTCTATCTAATTCCTCACACCTCTCAAGACATTTGGGTCATCAAACCTCTATCCAATTAACCTCCATACATCCCTCTACTATACCTAGAATCCTTATCTATCTCATAAGGCACTTCAAGAAGTCCTTTTGGTTCAAACCAAATTAAGATACCCAAATTAAAGGTAACATTTTCTCTTAACTTCTTTTCTTTTATTTTACTTCAACAACCCCTAAACTCTTTTTATTCCTTTATTTTATAACAATGACAGTATCCTCAATATACTATGATGTTTTTATGATAATTATTTTAACTACACTTACACATAGAACATTATAATAGGTGAAGAACATATTGTTTCTGTGGATGGAAAACTAACACCTCATGAAATGATGATTGTTCGATTATCTCCTACCGCCTCTCATGGGGGGCCATTAATAAGGAAATATATTTAGATATTATATATATTATGTTTATTTTTTCTTTATTCTTTGGTATTTCCCATTTATATCCTACATTTATGGTTTCCATAATGGGTAAACAAGATAATTTAATTTGAGGAAGTGCAGACTACCACCCCCTCAAAGTGATATGACTCGTTAATGCCATATGTGTGATGTATAAAGGATAGAGTTTATGATATTATATGTGATATTATAATGGAATTATAATATACCTATGTATCATTATGTTTTAATTCCATTTAAATATGAAATATAAATGAAATTAGCGTTCAGGCGTACGTACGACAAATCGTCTCCATGAACGGTGCATTTAATTTCATATCTCCAAAATGTTATGTAATGTTACAAATATATATATATATATATAGAATATATATGTTTTATATGATATCTAAATCATTAATATCATTCTTTAGATAATGTACTACTGACCACATGGTCAACTTGTAATTATAAGGTGTTCATTTTTGACTCAATACCAAATATCAACCAAAAGACCATTATTAACGAAAATTATTTCATATTGTTTATAACATGGTTATAAGTGATGTAAAAAGGATAATAAACTTTTAAAATTTTCTTAAGAAATTCTAAATTAACTTTAGTTTATTATTCAGGAAGAACAAGGATCAAACGAGTCAAGTCGGACAAGAGGTAATGGATTTCTTGTCCCATTTTTAATTCCGTAAGATTTCCATTGTTTGTCGCTTATTCATCTTATGTGGCATATTTTGTAATTCCAATATATATATATTATCATTATTTTCTTTACATTCATGGTATTCTGTGATTCATTTGGTGGTTATTAACTTGTGTTCATACGACTCTGTAGATTACAACATGGTAAAGGGTTTCATCTCACTTTTTATTCCAGTGAGATTCATGCTATATTGGCCACTATTTCCTTTGGTGTGGTTTATGTAAATCCCATGATTGTAATATTTGTATAATATTACATAATTTATGAGTATATACATCTTAATTTTATTATACTTCATTTATGTGGCATATGTTTTTTATGATACCAAATCTGTAAGGGAACCTTTCACCCACCTTTTTTAAAAGACTTCTTTTTTCATATGACTTTTAATTTACATATTATTATGTAAGGATATGTTATTAATTATCCATATTGAAGTAAATTTTTTATCAATGTGATTATAAACCCTTTAATATTTCAACAATTCATTTTATGATTTTTAATGTGACGTCGTTAGACTGTCATGTTTCTGTATGAGAACATCATTACCCAATTTCAATTCTTCGTGTTAAACTCTTACTTATTCATTATATTGTGCTATGAATATGTGTGAATAATAAAATATTGTATTACACTTAATATACACTTATATTTTGTGCATTATTAATTTTCACAATTAATTTTTCATTCATTTATCCTTAATCTAAGGATACCGTCTTTATATGGGATTTCATCTCAAATTACATTACATTGAGACATCATCATTATTATGAACCAATTATATATTATGTGGTGTATATAATATCCTTTGGCATAATATATCATGAATCACTTTATTCTTATGATATTACAATGTTCTGATTAAATTTAATTCCTCAATTATTTGTATTCAAGTGTCTCTCTTTTTGTTAAAAAACTCTATAACTAAAATATGGTTCTAAAGGTTTTAATGATTTATTCTTCTAAATATTTCCCATTAATGTACAAGTTTTAAGAATGAGTTTTAGGATTTATTTATATGGAAATTAATTTTTTTTCAAGTGATAATTCATTTAAAAGCTTCTTAGTGGAATGAGACACTTTGATTCAAAATTCTCTTTATTAAATGTTTTAAATGATTTGGAAAATGATTTGAAACAACATTTTTTATTTCAATATCCTGATATGATATATTCTAATTAGAATTTGGATATTTTTCTTTAATTTATGCATGTATTATGTGTTATGAATATGTTATGGTTATTGGAAATTTCTTAAGTATACATGTGGTTCCGAGTTAAACCTAGGGTTGGTGAGCTCCTGATAGCTCTCTAATGCATTGGGTAACATGTCGTAGGTAAACGATAATGTTTCTCCTAAGAAATTTAGGAAATATATTGTGATGGGTATTCCAATTGTGACTCCATATGTAGATGCGATAGCTACAATGTACGTATGTAATGAATTCCATAAGTTACCTTTTTTATTTATGATTTGTGTGTGTTATTCATAAATAAAATGATTTAGTAAGGTCTGTTATGATTGAAGGGTATTGTTTCATTGATTTTTATTTAATGATGAGATAATGTTTTCCTTCCTTTTTTTATAACAATTACTAAGATTTTTATGCACATTCCATGTTTTTGAAATTTATTCGACAGGACTTAAATATTATTAGGGTCAAGGATGGGATCAATGAAAAGTCATGCAATCAAAAAAATGTAACTAGACATGTTTTTTAAGAGTGTTTATTTTATTGAAAATTGGATACTGAGTAGTAGTGTCTACCAGTAATTTTCATTTTGATATGTAATAGTTATGACCTAATTCTCTAAAACACTAATCCTGAAAATCCCCTCATTGTGAATTCGTGACATAATTCAATATTATGTAATTTTTAAGGTTGGGTCCTTATAGTTGGTATCAATGATCGGTTTAGATAACATTAGAGGTTAGGGTGTAATTTAAGCATAATTAACATTACCATAATGGTTAGGATTTTAAAAAGTGTCATAGTTATTTTAGATAAAGTAATTGAGTTTAAGATAACATGAATAAGTATATCTTTTTATCTACCCTCCTCATAAGATATTATATGACGATTTTACTAATATACTCACACAATCCTTTTTGGTTTTAGTAAATGGATGGATCTAGCAGGCACAAAAATAATAGTGGATGTGAAGAAAAATAATTACAACAATTAAAGATAAATTAAGCTTAACAATGGAATAAACCATAATCATAAGAGACAAATTACCTAGAAACATTTAAAAAACTCTTTTAATGACAATTATTCTTCCATTAACATTCCAATAATGATTTATTTTATGATTTTTTTGGTAAAAAATGTGTATACCTAACTTTTTTTAAAATATACCAAGTCAGTCCTTTTCTTCCACTATAAAATGCCACCACCCCTCCCACTAAATCACACTAATAAAACTGAATTGATTTATAAAATATATAACAAATACACAGAAAAACATCCCCTATACTCCGTGAATCCATTCATTTCTAATAAATTAATCCAAGGAGCCAATTAATGAAATCCAAGTGAAGTTACCAACACAAGAGGTAACATCCTCCCTCAAGCTACTTTATATTTTTTTAATTATCCCCCAACCAAATTCTTTATTCCATTATTGAAAAATCAAACAAGTATCCCAAATATACTGATATATTTTTATGAAAGGGG
Source organism: Viscum album (assembly GCA_963277665.1). Taxonomy (NCBI): domain Eukaryota; kingdom Viridiplantae; phylum Streptophyta; class Magnoliopsida; order Santalales; family Viscaceae; genus Viscum; species Viscum album. The sequence continues at coordinate 603,990,352 of OY728128.1, forward strand.
TTTTACCTACACATACACACACTTCTATCTAATGGGTGACAAACGTATTGTTTATGTGTTTGGAGATATATCATCTCACGAAACCATGAATTTTCATTTTTTTCATAACCACATTTCGTGGTTGGGAATTATCAAGAAATAAATAACTATATATGATATAAATTATACATATTATGACTTTATGATTTTGTAATTATTTTACAACACATATCTATATACATTCCATTTTGTGTAAATATGAAAATTTCATTTCAAGATATGTGGATTACCACCCCCTCAAAGTGATGTGATTTATTCACACACTACATGGAGCGTATTAAAGATATGTTTAGTGAAATTATATTATATATATTAAATAATAATTATATTTAAATAATATCATATTAATATATACATATATTCCATTTTCTGTTTTTCATTCAGTACGACTATAAAACATGAACGATGTTCATTTGCATGTACGACATACCGTATCTATGAATAGTTTTTCCATTTCATAATTATATATTCTATATACTATAGAAATAAAAATTTAATTAATATAAATTGTATTTATATTTTGTTTTAAATTCATTAAATCATGATATATGTATAAGGGCAAAATAAATATTAAATTAATAATCATGTGAAAAACTAACTGAATGTTACCTAAAATGATACCTTAACATTGAATTGTTAACATGCAGGTAATATAATGTCCTAATAAAACCATATATGGTATTATATATAAGAATATTGTTATTTTCTATAATAATTATAAACCTATATTTATTATATAAAATGATAGTATGAGTATGATGAGAGTCAAGACACAAGGTAAGAGAATTTAATCTGAAATTATATTTTTTGTGAGATACATGCCATGTTCACATCATATTTCTTATATGTGGTATGTATAATTACCATATATTTATTATATAATTATTACACATAAATATACGGGTATTGATATACCCATTTTATTATATATATCTCAAAGGGTTTAGGTTTGAAAAGTTACCAAATTGTTAACTAATTCTTTCACAATTATCCATATTGGAGACACATGTTTTATTATACACCTATATTTTTCTATGAGGGGTATATAATAACATTTTAATGTGAAATAATTAATTTCATTATATTCATGATATTTTAAGCTTCATTTAACTTAATATTTTTACATGGGAAGTATAATTCAATGTTACCAACTACTAACAGTTTATTTAAACAATATCATCATTTATCAAGACTGTTTATGATTATGATTCCCATGATGAACAATTATGATCAATATCTGAAGGGAAACCATATGACTTTATATCATTGGAATATTATATATATATTTATTCATGTACCGATACCCATTTTATAAACATTGTTACATAAAATTATGAAGAAAAGGTTTTTGTCCGATACATTGGGTAATGATTTATTGTATATGATATCAAAATGTACACAGCTTATAGACCATTAATTAAAGTAAGAGGGTACATTGTTTTGAGACCATTCTTAATACCACGAAGGTACATGGGTTGTATCCCATGCCTAAATGTAATAGGAAATATAGGTTTTATTCTATTCCTAAAGGTAAGAGAGTACATCGGTTGTATACCACTCCAAAAACAAGAAGGTACATGGGTTGTATCCTAAGCTTAAAATTAAGAGGGCAAACTAGTTGTAGATCCTACACAAAAGTGAGAGGCTACAGGGGTTACAGCGAAATACCAAAAAATGGTACATGGGTATTTGAACAAGCGTAAAAGAAAGTGGGAACAAAATTTGTATACCTATACTAAAAAAATAGGGCACGTGGGTTGTATCTCAAACCTTAATGTAAGATGGTACATGGGATGTTATCCATGCTTAAATAAGTAACATGGTTTATAGCCCATGACTATCTTGGAATGAAAGTATTGGTAGGTAACCTTGATATATTATTTATATTTTTCATTAATTCCACAAATCAAATGTCTTATTTATATGTTATTATTTCATGTCTTATATTCTTTATTCCCTTATGATTCATTTATTTTGAACTTATATCCTTTATTCTATGATTCATTTTTATGAACACTAATATGTATGGTATTATATTGTAATGTTATGATCATGTTCTCATATCCCAATACTCAATTTTATTCTTATATATCCCTCTTTTTTACCCTTATATATCATTTGAGATCACCACTTTTTAGGATTACTTTTACTGGTTATAATGATATGTATTATGTAAGATGATTCAATGAAGGGGAGTAGTCATAACGAACCTAGTGGGAGATAATATAGCTTGCTTATATAAAAGTGTTTATGTATCCATATTTAAAAAGTCACTAAACTAATACGGTCTTTGGGCATCTATTTGGGTAATTTCATTAGTATTCCACAATAGTGATGCAATGTATATGTATGTTAAAACTGGGTTTTAATAATCCTAACAAAAATGATCATAAAATATCCATATAAGTAATATGGATGGTATCAATAAAAAATATCCTTGTTGTATCATATCTAATATAGTTGTATGATTTCATTTATGAAATTAAATAACCAAAAAAAATTCAATGAAATCATTTTGGACGAAAATAAACATTTTACTTTGAAAACAACATTGTAAGAAAAATTATACAAATTAGATTATAAATACATGAAGATTACTTTCACAATATTTTTTAAAACTTAAAAATAGGGAATCTTTTATTTAACAAATCATTTTTCAATGAAAAAATAATTTGAAAGATTTTTTAGAAACACATGAGTTTGATGAAAAACTATTTCTCACTAATGAATGAAATAAAGATGTATTTTTCAAAATAATTCTCTTAAAAAAATTATTTACCAACGAGTTAGAAATTATACCATTACATTAAAAGGTTAATTAATAACCATATGGGTTAAATATTGATTTATTTTAATATATAAATATAAAAAATTCTCTCAATGGAAATATCAACATAAACAGTCCTGAATAATGATGTGATTGTTAAATAAAACATCACCAATTTAATATTGTTTGAATCATATGCCCCAGAAAAGAAATGACATGAGATGAATAATTAAATAGACATATTAAAAAAATTTATTATAGTAATTATAAAAGGGGATTTATATACACCACACAATGGAAATAAGTAGAGATGATGGAATATGTCTCGTGGAAGTAAATGTGAGACATCGAACTCCTTCCTCGGGTTAAACATCTATCGTTTATGTAAAAAACTCCTATCTCACAGTAATTTTTTTATATCCTCAAATAGACATTAATTTAATATAAATTATATATTAAATATGTATGAATTTTTATTTATCACCTCATGAATAATTTTTTAGTAATTAAATTTTCATTGATGTAATCACTTTCTAGTGATCATTTTTCAACAGAAAAATCAATATTCTATGAATCATGGATAATAAAATTTTATAAAACTAATACCATTCCTTCAAATAATTTGTACAACTTGATTTACAAGGGAAATTTTTATATTTATTATTCATTACTCTATATAGATATTTATTTACAAGAAGTATTGTTAATCAATTAAATTGATCATTTTGTATATAAGGATTCATTGACCTTATTTTTGTGATGGGTGGGATGTTGTTATATATATATACCCACTATGCATTGGTAGGTACCCTGAGAAAAATAGGATTGGGTATTTTTTGTAATAATTACACATTTATTTATGTTTTCAAGGCATGAGGACTTGATGGTGTATTTTTATGCCTTAAAATAAGTAACTATTAGTAATTTCACGATGTACAATATTATGAGTTCCATAATTACTAAATCATTCGTTGATATCCATTTTTAATTTCAAAAAATTATGATATACTTGGATAGTTTTTTTTTCTCAAGTGATAATTTATAATTCATTATGTGATCAACATTTTTACTGCTATATAATTTTTTTTATTAATTTATTCTTTAAATACCATGTTTTTGTTTTTATTTACCATTCCATATGGATTATGAATTATATAACCAAAATAGATTCTCTTGTATGTAAACCATATATAGTATTTAATGTCCCCAAATTATTTCCTTTCCCAAGGATTCTAGGATGTGCATAATTATTGATATAAAAGTATTCATTACAATGATTAATGATGTTTTCCATGAAAACACATGGTTATATTTTATATTTTGGAATGTCTGTGAGATTCCAATATGTATGTAGTTTAACAAGAAAACTAAAATATTTGATCCTTTTGGATTTGATCCCTTGTATCTAGTACCAATATTATAATTTATCCCCTCGTTATAAGCTCTAGGTTTATGGTCCTTACAATTCATATAAGCGCTCATGGGGATCTTATGTGACTCCCCTACAAGAGATCCACATAGCCAAACTATTTTTAACATTTACCCTGAATAGTAAAGAATAAATGGAAGGAAAAAATTATTGGATACAAATTTTTAACTCCTTGACCTGAATCACCAATTGTAGGATAGATTTTTGCATGACATCATGTGTGCCACCACATATATAAGAGGATACTAAGTAGAAGTGGGGGTGCAATGAGTGAAAATATTTGATGATACCCAAATAACAGAATGCAAATAGCAGAATAATTACATGAAATTCAAAATAAAATATTGGTCACAATCCAGATCTAAGTATCACTAAGAGGGGGAGGGGGTGAATCAGTGATATCTTTTCTTTTTATGTTTCCTTAATTTTGAAACAACCTTCTCCTACTGTTAAACAGTTTCTTCTCTACCGAACACAGACAGCCAAAGGAACACATGATTTTAAAGGTTTACTACTCAACAAGTGTAGTTATGTCCTTGTTATGGCATAGAAATAATCTTTTACCACACAATCCACTAGAAACAAAATCCTTTTATGTAGAATAGAATGAGTAGGATAAACCCTTACACTCGTGTAGCAAATAAAAATTAATCCACTAGTGTGTGTGCACACTATTAGCACAAATAGTGAATAATAGTATTTCAGTACTTCCCATAACCATTCTTGGATTTCACCATGAACTCCACTATCGTGATATATATCATTGAATAGACTAGATTTTTCATTGTTAGAGTAACAATGGAAAGTACTGAATCTTACCTATCTTCCAGTAGCATCATTCCTTCCAATAAGAACTATATATGATGGGAATCATCATTTCTCCCCCATTCCCTCATAAGTCATTCATCACAAGTTACCCTAACTTTTTATATTTGTGAAATACATATCAGCTAAGCATCGTTTGGTTTAATATCTTTTACAATGTAAAGTGATATATCTTTATTGACAATAAAAGACACCACTCTATAACAACAAACACAACTTACTTCCTTCTCCATCCAACACAGTCCCAACAAAAAATTATGGTGAACATGATGTAAAATAGTAACAATGGTATAGATAATTATAGGTCCTAAATATATGAGTAATAATAGAGAATAAATCGTGTACCCTTAATGTTGTAGGTCAATCCCAAACATAATAAATCAATATGAAATAAATTAATGAAATTTTGGAAAAATATTAATTCCTTATATGAATTACCTCTAAACCGCAAGATTTATCACATCATATACCTATATATGGTCCATTTCCGTTTATTGGGTCCCTAATAAGAAATTAAACATCTTCATTTAGATGCATGGGCATGGTGTGAGTATATCCCAATAGAAATTCACCAATACTTGTAAGATGAGTGTATTGCACAACATGTATATAATTAATAGGTTAAAAAATCAACCACACAAATCTTATGTGATAATGTTCTAACTAATTAGTCATGAACCCCATACCCACATACTTCAATAATATGAGATCAAGGATGATAATATCAATCTACCCATGTCATGGAACATACCACAAGGTCCTCATGTTGGCTCAACACCATACACCAATATATTTTATTTGTGTTCCAATTTAAGTAATGAGTCCTGAACCAGCCTAATGTGTTTAAATTCACCTCACATCCCTCCTTATAGTGGTATTACATCCACCCATGAGGGTATGTCCACTTAACATGGCTGGAAAATTGTTTTACAATCACCCCTCTAAGGTCCAAATTCTATTTTGGCATTTTTGAGAAATTGAATGCACTTGACCCCAATGTACCATGTTGACTGAACATATTAGTGATATCTGATTAGTTCCTTCATTCAAAACCAATTCTTTTTTACTTTATCATACATCCTATTCAATCGCTAATTGGGATCAGTTAGAAAATTATTTTCAACCCAACAATCATGAAACTTGAAGAATGTATTCACAGTCTATAGAACATAAAAAATAATTTTATATCATATCAACTAAATGTAATCATATCAACCATTGATTTCACATGGCCACACCAAAACGCACAAGAAACATACATAATGTTTGGATAAAAATTCTCCCAATAACAAATCATCATAATATGACAACGACATAAAAAATATATTCTATAGGTTATGACACTTCCTTCTCCAAAAACATTCAAGAAAAATGGTACTTTTCAACAAGAGTTGTAACCCGAGTCATGATTTTAGGATAAATATCAGTAAAACAAGTACCAATACATAAAAATGGGGTTACAAAAAACATTTAAAAAGAATTACATGTTATGGTATTTAATTTGATTATGTGTTCCGAATGAGATTTGAATCCTATAGTAGATCTAGGACCATATGATGTAGAGACGGATAGTGATTGTAAATAGATTAGGGAATTGATCCTTGAATTATATATAAATTTAAAAATTGATCAAGTAAAAATCATATATATTTCCTTAGTATCATGGATCTATGATTCATCTTAAATGAAAGACGAAACATCAATCAGGATTAGGAATAATAGGGAATAATGATCACATACTATGAAATCTCATGGCCTAAATCTACTAGATTCGTTGTAAATGGTGTTTGAGGGGGGAGAATCCCCAATACCCACCACTACAGTCCCTATACTAGAGTGATCAAGGAATAAGAAGAATAATGAAGAGTTTCGGGGAGGTTCCATGTCTAAACGGACATTTGGGATTACTGAAATCATCTTGTATGGTTTGGTCTCATGGTTTAAAAAACCATCTATGAACCATGTGAGGCACTCTATGTCTTTTAGGAAATCGTACTCCTTATACACACATTCGAACAACATTTTCACTAGCTGTACTTTTTTCATTATCACGGTTAACATGGTTTTATATTGAATTAACATAGTTTTCTATATCAATGTGTCAATTGTGCTCTACCTACTATATATCTACAAAAATATTTGTTGTTTCCTTGTGATAGAATAACATTTTACACTAACAATGTGTAAACAATGAACCCCATTAAAGGCCTCCAAATCCCTCCAAAAATATAATTTATCTAAATGATTCTTCACCAAATCAATGCATATTTCAAAAACACTATGAAATGATGAATGTAAGGTGTACTAGGCATGAAAAATCACAGCAGTTTTGATGTTATTATTATGAAAATAAAACAATGAATCTATAAACTTCTTCGAAATGTTTTACTAAAATTGAGAAATTTATATGATTGGTTTTCTCAACACTATTATGTGTACTGTGGAATGATTCCATTGAATTTATTTTATAATTTTATTGAATTAAAAGTTGTGTAAAATCTATTTAAAAACTTCCATTACATGTGGGACAATATTAAAATTTTCTAAACCCTCAGTGGTGTGATTATGTAAATGATATTCTTAGTCTTCAAGGAATACGTAAAATATTTCAACTAAACTTTGGGATAAATATTATACTAAAGGGTCATTTTATTAATAAAAAACTTCATAATTGATAAGAAAAATAATGTGGAACTCACTGTTTAATACACATATAAATATAATCTAATAAAAGGTAATGAAATTACCCCAAACTCTAGTTATTTATTCTCATTTGAATAGAAATATAGTATAGGATAGAATTGAATACACATTTCATAAAACTAAAACCAGACTCATCAAATTAGATGAATCATCCTTGAAAATTTATAATAAAAAAGGATAAAATCAATAATAATTAATTGATTGAATAATAATTCTAATTTTTAGAATAAAATTTAATAATATGATTTATTGTAAAAATATATTGATTTATCGAAAAATCATTTGGCTATGTCCTTCATTTTAACCCGGTAAATTAAATTCAACATTTTTGAAATATGATTACAATAACATGTTTTTTTAATGGTTGGGGACAAAGCCTCATTTTTATTATCAAATCAATTACCTAGTTTTGTTTATGGAATATTTATAATTTTAGAATACTACCCTTTTTTAAGCATAAAAATTATATTTAATAGAGGCCAAATTAATATATTATTTTTCTGTAAATTAAATGTTATATATAAAATTCATTTTCATAGAAATTGTTTTTTATTGCGTTTTTCATAATTATAGATATCTAATTTTTTAATTCAATTAAAATTTAAAATTTAAAAATATATTACATATTATAATTCATCATGTTCAAATTGTATAATAATATTATTTAAATTTTATTAAAATAATTATTCTCCCATGGTAAAATATTGTCAACATAGTTGTTGGTAGAATATTTTTACATAATATATTAATGGTAAAATTCATAAAATACCTCAAAATCATATTTAAATTATTCATTGATTTATAAATGTTTTAATGAAAAATATATGCATAATGAAGCATTAGGAATGGTTCTGGATAATAAAATTTATAATTAATAAATAATATTTATATTATTAATTTATTATTAATTTTAAATCATCGTATAATTTACTAGAACCCATATAGAGTGAAATAAACAACATTTTAAAGGATGAGAACAATAAATTAAATTATTTTAAAAATGATAAAAGATATATTTCCTGAATAATATAGTGTTTTAAGAATAGTATTAAATATATTTATGTATATTTGGTGATGTAAGTGTTTATGTTTTAACCCGTTTTCTATCTTAATGTTTTAATTCCAATTTGTCTTAATAGTCCCGAAATTTATGTTGATGATATTTAATATTAAACAGTATTTTAGTAATTGATTGTAAAATCATAAAAATTACATAATAGGACTCCTGAGATTGAAAATAGTCACAAAATTCATCTATTGACCATTACAAATCCACATTACATCATGTGTGTACATTTTTCCTTTAAAAATGAAATATTATAAAAAACACCATTGAATTTTTTTTCTATTGAAATTAACAAAACTTAACCTTTAAAAAGTCAAATATTAGTTCGATTTTCCTTGATTAATTTTAATAATTTATTATTTATTAATTTTATACTAGGATTCTATGTCCCTAGTGTGACCATAAAAAACTTCTCTACTGAAATTAAATTTATGAAAAATAGGGATATCTATTGAAGGTGAAAAGGTCAAATCTGGGTTGGTTCATGTTTTATTAATTTTGAAAACCATAAAAATATTTATCACTACTCTTATATGATGAAATAATTATCATGAATATTAATTAATATAATTTTTTTTATTTAAAAAATATATTTAATTTACATTAATTTCAGTATGAAATTAAATTGACGCTTTTTTCTACAGGTCAACTATTTCCTCTAGGAAGATCTATCTTTCATTTTTCATCATTTCATAAAATATATGGATAGAAAGATATATTTAATGAATAAATATATTAAATATGACATAATTTATATTCTATTAAGAAAAAACTGTCATTTATCTTCTTATATTTCGATTCATTGAATATAAAAGTATTACTCGTATTTATTTAAAGACTGTGAACTACATGAAGGAAGTATTTAATTTTTCATTACAACATTACAATTAAATTGTAAATTTATATTTAATTTATAAAAATGTAATCTATGAAATAATAATGATTCATAGAATAGTGGAATGATTTCCACTTTTACCATGGTTAACATACCAATGTTTATATTTTAATTTGAACTGAATAATATCTATAAAACTCATAATAACCTAAAAAATTTAGTAAATAAATATAATATTGTAATAAATGAAATAAAAGGAATTATAACAATGTAATAAAATTGAAGAGCATAATAAACCATGATAATACACAATATAAGTTTATTATCCATGAATGTAAAAGACAGATATGGAAACCAAGGACTTGAATTAAGTGATTTTTCTTCAAACCATTATTTGGAATGGTTTAAGGTCATTTAATTCCTTATCAATATTATATAAGTGGTTATAATAATTTTATTCCCCTTTAAAAAATTATTTATTAAGTTATTTTAAAAAAAATTGACCTTTTCACACATGTTTAGAAATAATGTTTTTTTACTTTCATTCTTTTCAAATTTTTTACGAAGAGGAGTGTAATGATTTTTTTAATGTTCACCACATCACTATATTTTTCCTATAATAATAAATATTTTTTTGTGTATATATTCCATTTTATGTTTTAGTAGACTTCTAAATAAAATGCATTTCTAATTTTTTTATTAATTTTTCATTTTAAAGAGTTATCAAAGAAAAAGGTTCTTTATTTTTTATGGTATAACTATTCATTTTTATTTCAATGAGTTCAAAAGAATTTTTTTCATTTTAATTATTGAGATGATTTTTTACTTATCTTACAGTTTTTGGAAATTATATATGAATATGTTTTGTTTTGATATAACCCTGTAATACACTGGGTTATGATTTATTCTGTGGATAAATTATTTTATGATTCATCTAATAATATGATATCCAATTATAGTTGATATAATGGTTAATATTGGTTATCTATTTGATGGAAGAATATACATTCATGGTTTTTATATTCATTGTATGGGATTTATTTGTGTTCTTTAGTAATGGATAATTTCACAAGTAATATTTGAGTGAAATACTATTTTTGGAAATAGAAAACATTATTAAAGGTCTTCATGTATAAAAAATAACTAACATGAATCATTTATTTTAGTATCCCATATTGAGATATTTCATTCTCGTCCCAGGTTTTCAAATTATAATCTTTATGGAGAAGTCAACCTGAATTTCCAAAGTTTCAAAGGGATTTCCAAATCTACTTAGGCTATAAATATAACCTAGCCATCAAACAAAATCCCGAGGGAATGATTTTTCTCCAACAAAATTACTACATTGAATATATATATATATATATATATATATAATAGATATAAAATGTTTAATAGTTAAACATTTTACCTACATAAAAGAAAAAAACAAAAATGATAAAACTAAAAAGAAGTCATAACATCACAAAGTACATATCCAACCTCAAAGGACAAGAAAAATAAAAAAAATGACTCTCGATGAGATATCTTGGAAAAACTCTGACCTCCTAGCTACTAGCTGCACAAATTCACATGTCAGAATTTTTTCAACCTCACTATGAAACCTTTGTATTACCTTTATCTAAATACATAAAAAATACAACTCTCCTATAGTGGGTTTAATATGGTGTAACCAAAATAGGATTGATAAGATCCCACCCAGGTGTTCGATATAAATACTCTATAAAAAACCTAAATAAATCCCATATTTTAAAAATTAAGGCATGATATAGAGTTAAATAGTTTTTATAACCAAGAATATAAAAATATTTAATATCCCCTTTGACAAAATTCACTATAAAAAATGCAAAACAGTTCCTAGAATTTTATATATATCAAGTCAACTAAATCAATTTAAATAATAAATCAAATATCATATCAAATCATTGTTAAGACAAGCTAAAACAGTACAAGTCATAGCACATGTAAAATCATTCTGAGGATCAATATAGTTCTATCTAGCTAGGACACTCATGTATAAATATATAAAATCAAGCTATACAAATATATATATATATATATATATATATATATATTATCATGATAGTAATGTAACACTCCATAAAGTGAACCCCCCAATAGGTCTATCATGAAAAATGCTGGATAAGGATGATAAAGATGTCCCAGTAGATACTTACATGTAAAAAATGATGGATAATAATGAGATTGTGAAATTAAATATCACAATATACTTTCCTTTAGTAGAGGATATTTAAACTCCTCTATAATGGTTAAATCGTGTTACTAAAAATATAATATAACCATATACATATTTATGTTATCATATATGACTCTATTATATCATTTTGTAAATAATATTTCAGTATAATCATCGTTTTTGTTGTTAACAGCTTGGTTTTCATATGCATATCTTGTCATGTAAGTCATGTTTCATATGATTATAATATCTTTTATTCATATAATGAGTTATATTAAGTTCATAAAAATTATATATAATCATTATATTAATTTTATAATCATTCTTGAATGGTTATCATGGAGAAGGAATCTCATCGCATTGTATAGATGGTAGGTCGTACGTACGTACTAGCGACGATATAATTCCATTAATTGTTAAATGGTATGTTATTGGATGGTATATAATTATAAATAATAATCATCCTATCATATTAATTATTTATAATTATTACAATCGTCATTATACCCTTCCAATCAAGGTAGTGTTGAATAAATATTTACACCACACTGTGAAGACGGTAAGTTGTACGTACACTACAATGATGACATTGTTAATCATAGGATGGATAAAAGGAGAAAAATGGTTATCTCGTTATCATAATGACATAAAAACAAATATATTACACTATATTAATTAGTCTACTATGGAAACAATAAACAAACATAAAGTAGAATAAGAAAAGAAGTTGAATTGAATCCGTAAAACTATTGCCTCTTCTTCGAGTATCTTCTTTAAATTTAAACAAAAAGATTTTGTGGGTAACCTTTACACCAAAATTAATGACTCAGGGATGAATTGAGGGAATTTTTAAGGTTAATAGGGAATGGATTATCTAATCCACATGGTTTTAGAGGTGTCGATAAAAGTTAAGGAGATGTGATCTTTTATAAGAGAGGGGTAGGAAACTTTAAGAAACTACAAAACAATTAATTTATTATAAATTTATTTTTTATTCCAAATAACTCCAAATTGAGTTATTTAGAATTTAAGATGATTATGGGCCCAACTAATCACAAGATATTAATTTTTAACATGTTATTTTTTTTTCAACCTTATCATTTTTTATTTATCCTTAATTAAAATATTAAATATTAATTGTAGTAATAATATTCTAAATTTCTAAAGGTAAAAAGAATTTCTTTTTTCATGAAAATTGAACAAAAATGGAAACTTAATTACTATTTTTACCATATAAGAATAAATATTAGTCATTAAAGAGTTTTTTAATTAAATTAATTAAATTTTATTTTTATAAAATGTCAATAGTGTTAATTTTGATACTACAAATTACTTTGACTTTAAATGTAATCCAAAAAAAATATAACTTCAACCCAAACCATTAAATATACTCCTAACTTAACATAGTCACTTTGAAAATTCTTGTATCACCGGATGTATGTGAAATTATATTTATTTTAATACTTATAATATAATTTATTTTATATTTATATTAATAAAATAATTACTTCTTCACTATTATGTCATTATTATGGTAATTATATTATCTCTAATAATTATAAATAAATTTCTACGATATATATAATTACTTTATATTTCTTTTTAATATTCATTATCGAATTTATCACTAGGTTATCTCTATATTAAAAGTACTTAACTTATAATAAATGAGTGGGAAACACTTTATCACATTTTTTAATTTTAACAATATCTATATCATTTTCATGGGAGATTATCAATTAAATGATTAAAATATATCATCATGATATCATTAACACTATCCTAGTACTTTTACTAAAATATAGTTTTTTATGAAATTTATTTCCTTTAATAACATTTTATTTATTTTAAAATATCTTAAATGTCAATTTTGTCCCTATTCATTATTTTATCTTATATAGAAATAAAATTAACAGGATATATTCAAACCCAGACTTCTAAATAAATTAATAATATTCCCAATTCATCAAAAAAAATCGGTTATGACATTAAATCTCTAAAATTTTATTTATATTAATATTATGAATATCATTTATTTGATTATTCATTTAATAATTCAATTACTACATCTTTATTGTGTCCCAATTTAATTTAATTATTTATTTGATAAATTAATAAATAAATTACCAGAGTATAGATAAAAATTATTGATTTTTAATGAATATTCACAGTCCATCATACCATATATATCAACTCATTTTAAATTTTTTTTACTTGTTAAAAAAATGTTTAACAAAATTGGATTTTCTTTAGTTATAATATTATTAATATATTCAAGTCATCTAAGTGAGTCCAAGTGGTCATCAAATCAACCTAAATATTATTTTGTTCAAAAAAACTCATGAAATTAAATTGTGAAATTCTTTAGGGAAAAGTTATAATATTATATTATTATTAACATTAATTACCTTATTTACCTTTAACTATGGTAAATAAAATTACTAAAATTACTATACAAAAAAATTATTTTGATCTTATTGGACCACATTTTTTATAACAATTACAACCATGTATGTCAATTTTTCAAAATTAAACTCACATAAGATGTGAAATTACATTTAATGGTAATCCTATCAATTTGGCAAGAAGGGGGGTAAAACAGAAAATGAAGATTTAAATAAGTTTTTATATCTAAATATATTTTAAAAATAGTTCCAATGACCTACATTGGATTAATATTTTTATTATTTTTCTATTATGACATTAAAGTCATTATAAATTAAAATAATTATTTAAATGAAAATGTCTGTTTTTAACAACAATGTGGTATATTTAATTATTAATCATAAATTGAATCTTTTTCATAAAAATAAAAAAATCACCCTATGTTAATTTTGATTTTCTAAATTCAAAAAAAATCTATTTGGAAACATAAAATATATTAATTTCGTAATGTGGTTAATAATATTGTTAACATTTTTTTCATGGTGTGCTAGAACATGGTATTGCGTGCAATGTAAGATATGAATTTTTTTTAAATGAAAATTTACTATCAAAACATGATGGTTTACATATGGCCCAGCAAGATTAATGTTTCACCACTAATTAAACTCATTTCTTCTTTAGTCACTGTAATCAATATTAATGGCTTTCACAAATATTTTCGCAAAAAACTAACATGGTAGTACTATACATTATAATTTACATTAATTAAATATATGTAATCATTTTTTCCAAATAACACACATATAATTGGTATAAATAAATTAAAAATTAAACCCATTGAATGGAGGACAATGAAGGTATTAAATATGAAAAAGTTTGACGGTTCACTACATTTTTATTTCTATATATAATATAAAAATTATTCAAACAACCTAAATTGAATTAAAGTAATTAAAATAAATCTAATAAAAATTTCAAAATAATTAAAAACATAATTTAATGACAAAAATAATTTCGATGAAAGGCCGGTTTTCAATTAAAAATCCATATTTTCCACTATTCATAAAAAATTAATCATTAAAGGAAAAGAAAAAAATTACCTTAATATAATTATGAAATTACTATTTCAGAAATTAATATTGTTTTGTCATATTAAATTTATAAAGTTGAAAATTTATATTTTTATAATAGTTGTGTTGTTTATAGGCGAAAACTACATTTTGGGAAAAATAGATTTTTATGCATTAAATTGGATTTGTTCTTATTTTATGCCTGTCAAACGTATATGATAAATCCCAGAAATACAATATTTGTTATATATATATATCTGTGATATCATTCAAAATTAACAATAAATTGAATTTATTAAAAATAAAACACTTTTGGGTACATAATAATATTTTATTTTAGAAAAAGGAATTCCTTTACATTCAATTGGTTTTTATTTTAATTTCTAATTAAATTATAAACAATGAATTACTACAAATTAATTAAAACCATATATTTTTAATAATTATTTAATCCAATTAAAAAATATTAATTTAACATCTATGTTGTAACTTACATGTTAAATAATAATATTAATTTTATTTGGTAGAACTATCTATTGAATGTAATACAAGAAAACATTTTGATTCATGTATCACTAAAGAATCTCAGTATTTCATGTATCACAATATTTACAAGGTGTTTCATATAGATCCTATTAGAAAATAAATTGTATTTAATCTAAAATGAAAATATATGGTAATGTATTGGGGTATCACATTCTTCCATCCTAAAAAATTTCATCATATGAAATTCAAGTAAATTACCCTCTAAAAGATAAGGATGGTTCTTCATCATAATATCCTATAATTCCGATATTTCTTACTCTAATTTTTGATTCCTCCATCATACCATTATTGGATGATTCATCTGATTTCTTAATAATTGATATCTAGTATTATGGATGTGGAAATTTTATTCCCAATTAGATAGATGGTGTTCCAACCCAATATCATCAGAGGTGTGCGTATGGATTGGTTCAGTTTTGTACTTCCTTAGAAACGTTATATGTAACACATTATGATCTTTTGAGTGGTTAGGTGGAATTGAAAAATTATAATCAAAAACCTTAATTCACTTAGAAATTTCAAAGTATCAGATCTACATGGGGATTTTGTTTCTCTTTATTACTGAAACATATAACATATTTCTAGGGAGATACATTCAAGAAAACATAGTCACCCGATTGGAATTTGAAATATTTCTTCCAAATATCACCATAACTTCGTTTCCTTCTTTGATATGACTTAATGTCATCCTTAATACCCTTTATCATTTTAATTGACTCCTCAACAATTTATAGGCCTACAAGTTCCCCTTCACCATCTTCATCAAAACAAGTTGTAGTGAGACATCTCTTTCATTGGATTGTGTTATATGGTGAAATTTTTCCTAATTTAATCGAATCGATTCTTGGATATAAAGTCTTCCCATGTTAAGTATTAATACCACAAACCATGAATGTAAAGTGAGAATGACCTCATAATTTCATTCTTTTTTAAATGTTTCTTCCATGATGTCCACCAGTTTGGGGATAGTAGGCTGTGCTCAAATGATTCTCAGTATCGAGAGCCTTCTGAAAGATTTTCCAAAATTTAAATGTAATGTGAGGATATTAATAAGAAACAATTGATATAGGTCCTCTATGATGTATAATTAATTCATTAATATAGATCCTTTTGAGGAGAACAAGACTTAAATCATCACTTATAGCAAGGAAGTATGAAAATATACTTAGGATCTCAAAGAATACCAATTTCTCATCATTCTTTAAAAGAGTATTTGGTTGTCTGATGAAACTTTCAACAGTAATTTAGTCCCATTTCATAAAAAAATATGTACATGTTTTATGAATCATCATGTATTTTCCCCTGTAGCTTTAAATTTTTGATAGTCTAAACATTTAAAAACATAAGTACTAATTTCCTACTTCATGTTATTGCAAAAAACATGGTCCCAAAAATTACAATACAATTTTTTTGATGAGGTTTTATAGGAAAATTTATGCTACGAGATTCATCCAATAATTCCACATTTACAACATTTAAATATGGGACATTTAGTTACATTCTACATTTCAAGACACTATCTTTACTAGGGAAATATTCTAATTTCTAATTATTCACCTATTTAATCTTCTTATAAAATTTATCATAATTAGATTGAGAATTAAATAACCTCTCTAATATAGGTATCCCTGAAATAAATTTCAATATCATTTATAGATATAATTTATAGAAACTAATATATCAATATTTACTAGATCCAATAACATATGAACCCTCCCAATCTTCATTTGGTTCAGAATGCCATGATCCATCATACCCAATGCATCTACTACCCAATGTTCTTTTCCCTAATGGTAGTGTATTTATAAATCAGAATCATTTAGTAACTTGAGTCATTACCATTATATTATATTGAGTTATTCCTCTAAAAAGATTAATTTTTAGATTTTATTATTCATGGATATCTCACATCATTCACCGTAAGGATAATGTCTCAGTATTTTTAGAGAAAATGTTGTTGTTTGAAACTCATCGTCATGGGATGGATTTTTTGTTAGTAAATCATCGATTTACTTGGTTAATATGCCATAAATTTATCATTTCTTGTTAGGAAAAAACCCTGTTCTAACTTTGATGCATAAAATTATATCACATAGCCATAAATTCTAGATGGTAGTGTCAAAATCAGATTACTAACCAATCTCCTTCTTAGCTCATCAAACCATTCTTAACATTCCATTTTCCAAAAAACATAAACAATTTACATGTTATCTTGGTTAATGAGTTATCTAATTGAAAAATAATACATTATAAGGAATATGACATTTTTATATTTATCCATATATATGAATAAAATATTAATATTACTTTAAAGGGGACACTATGCTCAATGTCATACCCAATACGCAACAACGAGTTTCTTTAGAATCTTACATTGCACTATAATAATAAAATAATATTATTTTAAATGGTAGTTAACGCCGAGCCATCGAAATGGTGGGAATGAACAGAACTAACTAAAAATGATTATATATGTTTGAAAAATATTTTTACTCTTTAAAATAAATGTTAGAGGATTAAAAATGTGAATGAATCCAATTTTTAAGCATAAACATTCTAATATTCATTAAAAGGTCTATTAACCGCCTTTCGATAGCGAACCTCTTTTAAATCCACTTTTTAACAATTTTATGTTTTATATTTGACAAAATAAAATTCTTCTTTAGAATCGGGACATCAAAATTTACTTTGTGAAAATTTTTGGTATTTTTCTGATAAAGTTCATTTTTTAATAAATAGTGAAAAATATTGTATTTTAATTCAAAACAACTTTTTAATCTAATTTATTTATATGATTATATTTTATTATGAATTGGTTTTAAAGTTAAATTAGAATATATTTTTACCATTTAATCCAATTTTGGTCATTGGAATTAATTTCAATTTGAAGTCGGACTTAAACTAGTGTCAATCTATTGATACTTATTGTTTCATAAAAACACGCTATTTTCTCTGACAGCGGGAATTAATTGTTAAATTAATTAATACAAATTATATGTTTTGAATTTTTTAAAATATACTTCATTTTTCAATTTGTAATATTAAATATAGCTTAGGTTGAAGTTTTGTTATTTTTCTGAAGAACATCAATTTTTGATGAATAGTGAAACCACTAAGTGGTATTTATAAAAACTGATTTTCCGTTTAAATGAAATTTTACCACCTCTGTGTTTTGAATTTCAAAAATCTGACATACATGGTTGTCATTAAGAAGTAATATGTGGTTCAATGGAATTAAAAGATTTTTTTTGGTGAATAGCAACTTTTACGTTTTTAATCGTGATTAGAGGTAATTAGTGTAAATTAAGGTGAAAATAATGTTTTAATAACATGAGATGAGCTTGAAACATGTCCTACCCTTATTTGATGTGTCATGGACGACCAAAAAAATCCATGGGTCAACTTGAGGACCCCATGGAGCCACAATGGAAGGAAAATGACATTATTATCTTTTTATTTAATGTAAAAGTAAAAAATGACACAAACATGAGATGTTTTAATAAAACAATTTTTAAATGGGGTTATAGAAGTCATATTTTTGACTATAAATAGTCATTGGAAATATAAAATGATTTCATACATTATTGTATTTTTTTTATAATTTTTATAAATTAAATAAATTAAATTATTTATGACATCATGAAGATGTAGCGATTACCTCATTATTTAACGATTTAAATAAAATGAAAATATAACGTACAAACTAAAACCTACACTTGTAAAAAACCTATTGGATGGGTATATTTCAGACCCTTATAACCTTATCCTTGAATTATAACAATGTGGGACCTTTTAAATCCGAAACTCATTTTAAAATAAAGTAACATTTCTTTACATTCAAAGAGTGCCGCTCCCCTCCTCTTATAAAAGGCTCCCACCACTATCACCTTACCCACACCTCTCAATCCTTTGGTTAGGCCAAGATCTGCCCATTTTGTCTCTCCACATCCCTATCTTACTCCTAGAAGCCTCACATTGGGCTGAAGTCTTCCCAAGGAAGCCTTTGAGCTCAAATAAAAAAGAGTTACCAGATTTTAAGGTAATGTCTTCACTTGTGTTCTTTTGTTTTATTTTGCTTCTCCAACCCCCTAAACTCTTTTTATTAATTTATTTTGTAACAACTACAATATATTAAATATACTAGGATTTTTTTATAAGAATAATTCAAGCTACACCTACAGACACCTACATCAAATGGTTAAAGAACATACTGTTTCTGTGGATGGCAAATTTCTGCCTCACGAAACGATGATTGTTCAACAGTCATATAACACCTTAAAAGGAGGCCATTAAGATGTAAATATATTTATATATAATATATAATATGTTTATATTTTACATAAGCTTCTATATTTTTCTTTTTTGGAATACCTTTATGTTTTCCATTGTGGGTAACAAAATAATTTCATTTTAGGAAGTGCGGACTACCGCCCCCTCAAAGTGATTTAATTCGTTAATGCCACATGTTGGATGTATAAAGGATGGATTTAAAGTTATTATATATGATTTATGTTACATATAAATGATGAATATAATTCTGTAATTAAGATATACATACCTCTGATTTGATTTTAATTCCATTAATATGACATAGAAATGAAAGTAGTGTTCATGTCTACGTACGGCTTACCGTCTCCATGAACGGTGCATTTCATTTCTTACCTCTAAATGATTATGTAATATTATAAATAAATTTATATTATGGATATATATGATATATATGATATCCAAATCATGAATATCATTCTGTATATAATGAACCTTTGACCACACGAACAACATGTAATTGTAAGAATCCCACTTTCGAATTAAGAACCAAATATCGACAAAACAAACATTATTAAATTAAATGATTACATAATGTTTATAACATGGAAATAAGTGATATAAAAGGAATAATTAACTTGAAAAAGGTTCTTAATAAAGTTTAAATTAACTCAAGTTTATTATTCAGGACGTTGAAGAATGATCGAGTCATGTCGGACCCGAGGTAAGGGATCCTACTCCTCTATTTCTTTTTAAGTACACTCTTTTATGTCATTACTTTTAAGCCCATATTTCTTGTGATTAGGATGTTATTTTATATTAATCTTACAGTAATTTTTATGTTCATATGATGAGATACCCTATTCTCTCTCATCAATCCATTTTGGATGTTTTGAGTGGCGCCGTTAGGCTGCCGAATTTTAATAAGAGATCTAACCTCTCTCTTTCTTTTTAAGTACTCTCCTTTATGTCACTTCGTTTAAGATACTATTTGTTATGTTGGGGGATGTTATTTTATATTCCTCTTTCTGTAAACTTTATTTTAATATGATGAGAGACCCTATTTGATCTCATCAATCCATTTTTGTAATTTTAAGTGGCGTCGTTAGGCTGCTGAGTTTTCGTAAGGGATTTTTCATATCACTTTTATTCCTGTGAGATTTATGCTACATTTGCCACAATTTCCATTGATTGGTGTATGTAATGGACATTATTTTACTCATTGTGTGATATACTTTCATTTATGAGTATTTACATCAATGTTGTACTGTCCTTCTTTCACGGGGTGTATGTTTCGAAAGATACCCATGTCGTTAAGGGAACATTTCACCCTCCTCTTTTTAAAAGACTTCTTTTGTTATGTCTTTTAATTCACATAACATTATGTTAGGATATGTTCTTATATATCCTTAGTGATTTAAATTTTATTTCCATGTGATGAGATACCCTTTTTATCTCTCATCAACTCATTTTCTGAATTTTGTAGTGACGTCGTTAGGCTGTCAAATTTTTGCAAGGGAACTTCTTAACCCAATTTTGATTCTTTGGGATAATCTTGTACTCATTGAATATGTCGTTATATGAATATGTATGAATAAACTCTGATTGTTTTAAACTTAATATCCACTTATATTTTGTGTATTAGTTTGTCACACATAATTATGTAATTGATTTATCCTTAATCCAAGGATACTGTCTTTGTATGGGACTTCGTCTCAATATCCTTTCATTGAGGCATATTTTGTTTTATACACAACCATCTTTTATATAGTGTATAAACCCCTTTGACTTTTATGTTTATCCGAAAGGAATCTTATTTATACAAAGCATTTTACTAAATGAAAAAATGGAATGTTTTTCTCGTACGTATGCAGCGAAAATGACTTCTCCGCCGCCATGACCATTATTTGAGTTTTGGATTCCTCTACTAGCCATAACATTTAAAAAAAATACCATGTTTTACTTTTCTTTAATTTTGGTATTGAAAATGGTTTTCCTAATGATTTTATATTAATGTGTTGTATTGATATCCTGTGATTGAAAAGTGGAAATGTTATGTTTACTTTATGCATGTTTTATGTGATACGATTATGTTATGGTTCTTGGGCATTATTATGAAGATGGGTGGTTCTGTGATAAACAATGGGAGGGTGAGCCTGATATAGCTCTCCAATGCATTCGCTAAAGTGAAGTTGTTAAACGTTAAGGTTTCCCCGAAGATATTTAGGGAATATAGTGTGTTGGGTATTGAAAACGTAACCAAGAGGGTTAATCCCTACGTAAGAATGTTATGAATGCCTCATGTTACCTTTATGTCTTATGATTTATATGATTTATTCATGATTTTATGACGTATGTTAAAGTGCTTTTGTTTTAAGGGTAAAGTATGATTTCATTCTTATGTATATATGTACTCATGTTTCCTTTCCATATTTTTATATCCCTTACTGAGCTTTTTATGCTCATCGGAAGTTTTTGAAATTTTTTTCCCAGGTCAAGGGAAGGGTAAATGATATGATGATAGTGTCCAGGAAGTGTCAAGAAAGAATCCATGTTTTATTTTAAATATGTTTCCGTTAATGGGGAAAATGAATACTATCTTTTATGTAACCACTTTGTTTAAATGTGGAATGTAATGCAAGTTTAATGATCTCATTTTCTAAAACTCTAAACCTGAAATGATCCTCAATGTGTAATCTTGTAATAACTCAAGATTAAGTAAGTTTTATGTCTGGGGCCTTATAGTTGGTATCAATGGTCGTTTTAGACAACTTTAGGGATAAAGAGTTTTTGTTAGACACATGGTTAGTCCCTATATCTATTATTTCAGTTAAATCATTATTTTATAACATTTTTTAAGGACAAGTAAATTCAGTTACGAATGGAAGGAGAAGGATCTAAAATGACATTCCTATCTCTTCCTGATGACATGCATGAAATAATTATTGCAAAGTCATGTACGGATGATTGTGAAACGTTTTCTAGCATACAACTCACTTGCAAGTAGTTGTTTGAGATAGCAAACACATCCTCTATACCTCGTTATCTTCGTGGATCATGGGTTGTTTTTAGAAAAATACTATTTTCACAATATTCTCATATTTTTAAGAAAGGTAAATATTATCAAGGTATTTTCAAATATTTTACCTTATCACAAGAATTTGAAGCATGTTATGATTTTAAAAATAGTGCTGAAGAAGGAGACCCTTGCACAACCTCTTTATATTTGCTTTTAAAATATAGTCTCTCAGCACATACTTATGGTATTTTAAAAGGACCAATAATAGAATGTTTCAACTCAAATTATGTCTGACTAATTTATAGAAATCATGTTTTATCAGATGTTTTGGATTTATATGTCATACAAGATTATTTCCCAAAACTGTTTTTCTGTGAACACCCATATGACCCATGTTGTACAAGGTGTATTTGGATGGAGGAATAAAATGATTTTGAAGGATATCTAAATCATTTTTGTAATGCAAGGGACGTTTACCTACGTGAACAAGATGAAAATGAAACCGAGTGGACGCCATGATCAAGGTATGCTATTATTCATTTTGGGAATCGTTTTATTTTATCTTATGGTGGTGAAATAAGACTTCAAGAATTAAGATGTTTAGATCGTAACGAATTTGGATGAAAATGAGAGGTATAAGGAAACTATTGAGATTAAAACATGTTAGGGTTATTTTTGGAGTTTTATAAAAAGGACAACACGTAGACCGTGTGACAACCCTTCGCGTCGGGCAATGCTGTGGGAATCGAACCCACAACCAAAGTGCAACTGGTATTTATCGCCTACCACTGGACTACGTGAAGTCCCTGGTTAATTTGACATATTCATTTTAGTTAGATGATTTTAGCAATTAATAGTAATTTGATTTTGGGTTATCTATAGAAATCTATTAACCTATCATTGAGGATATGTGATTAGGTTAATTACTCTTCAATACGAGACTTTAAGAGCAACTGATGTTGTTTGGAGATAAATGTTACGATTTAACTTGGAAGTCTATGTGACTAAATCCTTCAAATATTTGGGTTTCAATATTAGTTTGGTTTACTTTTAATAATTTTATGGACAAATTTTTTATCGAATGGTCGTCGTTGAACTTTGGGTTTTGTTGGACAAATTTTGGAGATTAAGAATAGATTTTCTTTTTATAAAGGGTTATCCTTTTCTAGATTATCTGATCTTGTACTAACTTTTTTGGTTTTGGTTTTGGTTAAAGCCTAAAGACATGGGAAGTATATAGTTCCCTTTTGTGGATTATGTGATTCTCTAGAAGTTGATTATAGTACTCTTAATGTGAACAAGTCTTCCTAAATACTCGTCTTTTGGAGAAAATATGAGTTTGTGTAAGAAATCTAATAAAAGATGGAAGTCAAAATGATATATTTGATGTTCTGAATTCAAAAATAAAGTCTATTTTACAAAATTCAAAACATATAAGTCACATTAATTAATTTAATAATTAATTACCACTGTCATGACAAATAGCGTGTTTTTATGAAACAATAAGTATCAAAAGATTGACACCAGTTTAAGTCCAATTTCAAAGTGAAATTGATTCCAATGTCCACCATTGGATTAAATGGTAAAAATATATTCAGATTACACTTTAAGACCAATTCAAAAGATAATCTAATCATATAAATAAATTAGATTAAAAAGTAGTTTTGATGTAAAATGCAGTATTTTTCCCTATTCATTAAAAAATGAACATTGTCAGAAAAATACCAAAAATTCACACAAAGTAAATTTTGATGTCCCAATCATAAAGAATAAGTTTATTTTGACAAAAATAGCTTATAAAATTTTCAAAATATAGATTTAAAAATGGTTTTCCATCAAAAGGAAGTAAAGCAATCTTTTAAAAATATTAGTGTCTTCCATGCTTAAGATTGGATTTATTTTCATTTTAAGCCTCCAAAAAACTATCTAATTCATTAATAGACATAGATAAAAATATCTATTATTCATTACATACTTGGGATGTTACATCCTTCCCCCCTTTTTAAAATTACGTCCCCGCAATTTATTTACTTATCGAATAAATGGGGGTACTTATCCCTCATTGCATTTTCAGATTCCCATGTTGCCTCTTCAATCATGTGGTTTTCCACAAAACCTTTACCTGGTGAATCAACTTATTCGGTAACACTTTCTCCCTATGGTCAAGAATCTGGACCGGTTCTTCCTCATAAGATAGGTTCTCTTCCAGCTGAACCACCTCTGGACTCAAAACATGAGATGGATCTGGCATGTACTTCCTTAACATTGAAACGTGAAAAACATTGTGTACCTAAGATAAACTCGGAGGTAAAGCCACTCGGTAAGCAACTGATCCAACTCCCTCCAGAATTTCATATGGTCCAATGAACCTTGGACTCAGCTTTCCTTTCTTACCAAATCGCATCACACTTTTCCATGGTGAAACCATGAGAAAAACATGATCACCTACCTCGAAAGATAGATCCTTCCTCCGATTATCCGCATAACACTTCTTCCTGCTCTGACCTGTTCTCATGTGCTTCTGAATCAGCTGAACTTTTTCTGCCATCTCTTCTACCAATTCTGGTCCCATCAACTTCCTTTCACCCACTTCATCCTAGAAAGCAGGAGTTCGACACCGCTTCCCATATAATGCCTGAAATGGTGCCATCTGTATACTGGATTGAAAACTGTTATTATATGAAAATTAAACCAAAGAAAGATGTTGGTCCCAACTTCCCTGATAATAAATAGAGCAAGAACATAGAATATCCTCCAATGTCTGAATTTTTTGTTCTGACGACCCATCTGATTGAGGATGAAAAGCTGTACTAAAATTTAATTCAGTACCCAACGACTTCTGAAGTCCTTTCCAAAAGTTAGAAGTGAACCTGGGATCATGATCAGATACAATGGAGAGGGGAACTCCATGTAACCTGACTATCTCTTTAAGATACAAACGGGAAATTTGATCTAGGAAAAAGTATCTCGTATTGCAAGGAAATGAGCAGATTTATCCAAGCGATCAACAATATCCCAGATTGCATTATTACCTCGAGATGTCTTCGGTAATCCCACAACAAAGTCCATGGATATATTCTCCCATTTCCACTATGGCACTGGTAATGGCTGAAGCATCCCTTTCGGTAACTGCCGCTCTGCTTTAACCTGCTGAAAAGTCAAACACTTCACAGTAAAATCAGCAATATCTCTTTTCATTCCATCCCACCAGTAATACTCCCGAAGATCTCTGTACATCATAGTACTGCCAGGAGGAACTGAAAACGGAGAACTATGATCTTCACATAACAACTCTCTCTTCAACAGTGAATCACAAGGCACACACAATCTCTTCTCAAATCTCAAAACACAATCATTATCAATGTTGAATTTAGGAAACTTACCTTTCTGAACCAGCTCTACCCTTTTATGCAACTCACTGTCCTGCTTCTGTGCTTGCTTGATTCTATCTGATAGAGATGATCTCACTGATACCTGAAACAAAATAGAAGAACTTCCTGCACCAACAACTTCTATGCCAAAGTTCATCAAATCCTTAAACAAAGGATCACGTTCCAAATGCAACATTTCTAATGAAGCATTACTTTTTCGACTCAAAGCATCACCCACTTTATTTGATTTTCCCGGATGGTAATGAATTGTACAATCATAATCCTTGATTAATTCCAGCCTTCTCCTCTGTCTCATGTTTAACTCTTTCTGAGTGAATATATATTTCAAACTTTTGTGATTAGTATATATTTCACACTTTACTCCATACAAATGATGCCTCTAAATTTTTAAAGCAAAAAAAACAGTAGCTAATTCCAAATCATGTGTAGGGTAATTTTCCTCATGAGTTTTCAACTGTCATGAAGCATAAGCAATTACCTGATCATTCTGCATTAGGACGCAACCAAGTCCTTTCAATGAAGCATCACTGTATATAACAAACTCACCATTCCTGGAAGGTAGTTCCAAAACTGGAGCATTCACCAATCTTCTTTTCAATTCCTGAAAACAATCATCACATTATTTTGTCCAGATAAACTTAACACCCTTCCGAGTTAGCTTAGTCATTGGACTAGATAACTGTGAAAAATTTCTAACAAACCTTCGGTAATAGCCTGCCAAACCAAGGAAGCTACGAATCTCGGTTACATTTGTGGGTCTTGGCCAATCTTCCACAAATATTGTTTTTGCAGGATCAACAGTTATTCCATCTTTAGAAACAATATAACCAAGAAAAGAAATTTGTTGCAACCAAAACTCACACTTGCTGAATTTTCCATACAGTTTCTTTTTTTAAAGGTTTGCAAGATAACCCTTAAATGTCTTCCATGCTCCTCTTTACATTTAGAAAACACCAAAATATCATCAATGAAAACAACCACAAACTTTTCCAAGAAATCATGGAAAATTTTATTCATTAAGTCCATCAATACAGCAGGTGTATTGGATAGCCAAAAAGTCATTTCTACAAATTCATAGTGGCCATATCTTGTACAGAACACGGTCTTCGGAATATCTGCCTCCTTTACCTTCAGCTGATGGTACCCTGATCTCAGGTCAATCTTTGAAAAAAACTGAGCTCCCTGGAGCTGATCAAACAAATAATCGATATGAGGCAAAGGATATTTGTTCTTAATAGTGATTTTATTCAAGGCTCTATAATCAATGCAAAGTCTCATAGAACCATCTTTCTTTTTAACAAATAAAACAGGATCACCCCAAGGTGATGTGCTAGGTCGAATGAAACCTTTCTCTAATAAATCTTGAAATTGCTCCTTCAACTCTAAAAGTTTAATTTGAGCCATTTGATAAGGGGGTTTTGAAATTGGCTTAGCATCAGGAACTAAGTCAACAGTAAACTCAACTTCCCGATCTTGTATTATTCCAGGAAACTCATTAGGAAAAACTTCAGGATACTCATTTACCATTGGCACATCATTAATCTGAATAGTTCCCTTGTTTTCACCAATATGTGCAAGGTAACATTCATTTCCATATTTTTAAAGTTTCTTGGCCTCTTGATAAGTTATCAATAGTAAAGGTTCATTCTTGTACACAAACTGAAAGTCTTTCTGAAAGGAAACTTCTTTATCTCTAGAGTCAATCTTAGCATGGTAAATAGAGAGCCAATCCATACCCAGGATAACATCAAACTCTACTAGAGGTAGAACAATAAGGTTTTCTAGTAGGTTCCTTCCACAGATAAGGATAGGAAGATTATTATAAATTCTTTTTGCCTCAACATTTCCCCTAGGTGTTTTTACCAAAAGTTCAGGAGTCATTTCTTGAGATGGTATTCCCATTTTACTAGAAAAGGTATCAGAGATGAAAGAATGTGTAGACCCCGAATCAAACAAGATGTTGGCATAATCTGAAAAAACAAACAAAGTACCTGATAAAACTTCATTTGATGGCCCGACATCTGATGAAGTAGTTGCAAAGGATTTCACCACCCCTTTCTGCTTGTAGTCTAACTGCTTCCCATCACCCAAGCTCTTTTTCGGATACTCGTTTGCATAGTGTCCCATCTCATTGCACTTATAACATTTCACTAACTGTAAATCAAATTTGGTCTTACCATCACCCTGATCTTTTCCAGTGCAATCACGAGCCTTATGTCCCATCTTACCACATCAGTAGCACTTTCCAGAATTCAGAAGACATTCCCCCACATGCCTTTTTCTACATTTATCGCAAACTAGAAACTTAGTTTTCTTACCATCAGACTTTTTTAAAGAATTCTTACCTTTCTCCTGCCACCTCGGTCTCTTCTTTTGCTGGTTCTTATAGAACACTTGGTCATCGGCAAACTCCATTTCCACCTTCTCAGCACATCGAACAAGCTTTTCATAACTTTTAGACTCACAAGAATCTAATTCCCTTTGATATTTTGGCTTTAATCCTGAATAAAAATGATTGATTTTACTATCAAGGTCTCAGATAAAATTTGGAGCATACCTTGCCAATCGAGTGAACCATTCTTCATAGGTAGCCACTGAGTCTTCCTCTTGCCTCAATTGCAAGAATTGATTTTCCATCCTAAGTTGAACAGCCTTAGGAAAATACTTCTCAAGAAAAATACATTAGAATTCATCCCAGTCGAGAGCATCAATCTCATCAGCATCCCTGATATTTTTAACCATCGACCACCACTGATCTGCTTCACCCTCCAAACGGTAAATAGTAAGACTAACCTTTTGATTGTTTGAACACCCCATGGCATCGAAAATCATCTCCAGTGCTTTAATCCATCCTTCAGCTAGCACAGGGTCAAATGATCCTCTAAATGATGGGGGATGTTTCCTCATGAAATTTTCCACCACTGACATGTTCCTCTGTGGTTGATCTGGATGATCTCGTTTATGGATACCACCACCATTTATCGCTTGATTCAACTGTGCCATCACTACAACAAACTATTCAGTTCCAATTCCGACCATCTTGGGATGCTGATTCGGAAGGTTATTTCCTTATGTATTCCTTCCTAGCACTTCTTCCTTGTTTCCTCTGTGGAAAACCATTCTGAACAAACATGTCTTAGATTAAGCAACATGTTAATCTTCAAATGCTATATCATTTCAAAAAAAATATTTTTGGATAATCATTTAATAGGATTATAACTCCTAAAGTTATCTAAACTGACCTTTGATACCAACTATAAGGCCCCAGCCTTAAACATTACTTAATCATTAGTTATTACAAGATTAAACATTGAGGATCTTTTCGGGTTTAGAGTTTTAGAGAATTAGATCATAAAACATGCATTACATTCGACATATAAAAAAAGTGGTTACATAAAGATAGTATTCATCATTCCCATCAATGGAAACATATTTAAAATAAAACATGGATTCTTTCTTGACACTTCCTTGACACTATCATCATATCATGTACCTTTCCCTTGACCTATGAAAAACATTTCAAAAAACATGGGATGAGCATAAAAAGCTCAGTAAGGGATATAAAAATATGGAAAGGAAACATGGGTACATATATACATAAGAATGAAATCATACTTCACCCATAAAACATAAGCACTTTAACATACCTCATAAAATCATGAATAAATCATAGAAATCATAAGACATAAAGGTAACTTGAGTCATTCATAACATTCTTACGTAGGGAGTAACCCTCTTGGTTACGTTTGGAATACCCATCACAGTATATTCCCTAAATCTCTACGGAGAAACCTTAACGTTACACTCCTTCGCGTTACCCAATGCATTGGAGAGCTATATCGGGCTCACCCGCCCTTATTTTGTCACGGAACCACTCGTCTTCATAATAATGCCCAAGAACCTCAACATAATCGTATCATATAAAACATTTATAAAGGAAACATAACATGTCCACCTTTCAATCACAAGATATCAATACAAAACATTGATATAAAAACATTAAGAAAACCATTTTCAATATCAAAATAAAAGAAAAGTAAAACATGGTATTTATTTTTCTTTTAAAAAGAAGGTATGGCTTGTAGAGGAAGCCGAAACTCAAATAATGGTCACGGCGGCGGAGAAGTCATTGTCGCCGCATACGTACGACAAAAACATTACCTATTGTCGTTTAGTAAATGATTCATATAAAAGATATTCCTTTTGGATAAGCATAAAAGTCAAAGGGGTTTATACACCATATAAATGAAGGTTGTGTATAAAACAAAATATGCCTCAATTAAAGGAGATTGAGACGAAGTCCCATACCTCGGGTCCGACTTGACTCGATAGTTCTTTAATGTCCGGAATAATAAACTTGAGTTAATTTGTACTTGTTTAAGAAACTTTTTCAAGTTCATTATTCCTTTTATATCACTTATTTCCATGTCATGAACACTTTTTAATTATTTAAGTTATTAATGGTCGTTTTAATGATCATTGGTACCTTAGTAAAAAATCATCCCTTTAAAATTACAAGTCATTCATGTATCCATTATATCCAGAATGGTATTAATGATGTAGATATTATATATGTCATATATATCCATTACATGCATGCATTTATAATATTACACAATCATTTAGAGATAAGAAATGAAATGCTCCATTCAAGGAGACGGTAATCCGTACGTACGCATGAACGCTACTTTCATTTCTATTTCGTATTTTATAGAATGGAATCATAATGATATAAAGGTATATTATAATTACAATATAATATCATATATAATATCATAGTTCCATCCTTTATACGTCCCATATATGTTATTTAACGAATCAAATCACTTTGAGGGGGCTGTAGTCCACACTTCCTTAAATGAAGATATCGCGTTTACCCATAATGGAAACAATAAAGGTATGCCCAAAATGAAAAATACATAAGCTTAAGGAAAACATAAAAATATTATATATCATATATAAATATATTGTCATCTTAATGGCCACCTTTGAAGGTGTTAAAAGAATGTTGAACAATCATCATTTCGGGAGGCATAAATTCACCATCCACAGAAATCGTATGTTCTTTAACCATTAGATGTAAGTGTGTGTAAGTGTAGCTCGAATACTTCTTATAAAAACATCCTAGTATATTTAGGATACTGTATTTGTTACAAACAAAATAAATAAAAAGAGTTTAGGGGGTTGGAAGAGCAAAATAAAACAAAAGGACTCGAGTGAAGACATTACCTTAAAATCGGGTAACTCCCGTTGGTTTGAGCTCAAAGGCTTCCATGGGAAGTCTTATGCCCAAAGTGAGGCTTCATGTAGTAATAGAGGGATGTGGAGATCCAAAATGGCCAGGGTATGGCCGATCCAAAGGCTTTGGGAGTGTGGGTAAGGAGGTAGAGGTGTGGGCCTTTTATAAGAGGAGAGGAGGGGCACTCTTGGAAAGTAAAGAAATATTACTTTATTTGAAAATGAGTTTCGGATTTAAAAGGTCCCACATTGATATATTTCGAGGATAACGTGATAAGGGTTCTAAATCCACCCATACAATAGGTTTTGGACATGTTTAGGGAATAGATTTTACATTATCTTTTCATTTTATTTAAATCGTTAACTAATGATGTCATCGCTTCATCATCATGATGTGATAAATAATTTAATTTATTTAAAGTCTAAAAATTATAAAACAAATACTAGGATGTAGGAAATATTTTTATCTTTCCAATTACTATTTATAATCAAAAATATGACTTGTATAAAACCATTTAAAAATTGTTTTCGTAAAAGATATTATGTTTGTGTCATTTTTACTTTTACATTAAATAAAAAGTTATTTATGTCATTTCCAAACCAAAGTGGCTCCATGGGGTCCCCACGTTGACCCATGGATTTTCTTGGTTGGACTTGACACATCCAATAAGGTTAGGACATGTGTCTAGGTCATTTCATATTATTAAAGCATTATTTTTACCTTAAACTACACTAATTACCACTAATCGCGATTAAAAACATAATAAGTTACTATTCACCAAAAAAATTATTTTAATCTCATTGAACCACATTTTACTTCTTAATGACAACCATGTATGTAGGATTTTTGAAAATCAAATCACAGAAGTGACAAAGAGTCATTTAAATGAAAAATCAGTTTCTTTAACTACCACTTAGTGATTTCACTATTCATCAAAAATTGATGTTTTTCAGAAAAATACCAAAACATAACCCTAAGCTATATTTGATGTTCTGAATTAAAAATTGAAGTCTATTTTACAAAATTCAAAACATATAAGTCACATTAATTAATTTAATAATTAATTCCCGCTGTCATGACAAATAGCGTGTTTTTATGAAAAAATAAGTATCAAAAGATTGACACCAGTTTAAGTCCAATTTCAAAGTGAAATTGATTCCAATGTCCACCATTGGATTAAATGGTAAACATATATTCATATTACACTTTAATACCAATTCAAAAGATAATCTAATCATATAAATAAATTTGATTAAAAAGCAGTTTTGATGTAAAATACAGTATTTTTAACTATTCATTAAAAAATGAACATTGTCAGAAAAATACCAAAAATTCATAAAAAGTAAATTTTGATGTCCAAATAATAAAGAATAATTTTATTTTGACAAACATAGCTTATAATATTGTCAAAATATATATTTAAAAATGGTTTTCCATCAAAAGGCAGTAAAGCAATCTTTCAAAAATATTAGTGTATTCCATGCTTAAGATTGGATTTATTTTCATTTTAAGCCTCTAAAACATTATCTAATTCATTAATAGACATAGATAAATTATCTATTATTCATTACTTACTTTTGATGTTACATTTATAGATCATTTTCCCACTTAATAAAAATTTTAACTACTATGTAAACTCATTTTACCCTAAATTATTTTAACCAAAGTTAATTGATTTCACTAATATTTTTGTTGAAACGATATTGACCCTAATATAAATTAGAATTAATTATGATTTTTATTATTCAATTCTTTTTTTATAATTTCCAATCATTTAAGTGGAAGAAATTGAATTAAATTTAATCCTACAAACGGGACGACAATTCTGGTCTTTATAGTTAATCTGTTACAAAGATCACTAAGTTTTAATATCTAAATTCAACATAAAATTATCTACAATGACCTAAATTGTGTTAGTAGATTTAAAATTTTTATAATTAAAATAAACATTAAATTAAATATAAAATTTAAAAGTATAAATAAAATATAATAAAAGTCGATTTTAATTAAAATTCTGTATTTTTTATTATTCATCAAAAAATGAAACATCGCCAAAAAATACAAAACATTCACCCTATTATAATTTTTACATTCATATTTGAAATATGAATTTTATTTTCACGTAAAATTTATTAGAGATATAGATTTTATTTTTAAAAAAGATGCATCATAAAAAGGTGAAATAAAAATATTTATAAAAATATATCTTTTATGCATAAAATTTAAAGTGTTTTTATATTATGATTATAAAATTAATTTGATACATTCTTATTGAATATATATATAATATAAATATATTTATTTATTTAATAACATTCATTAATAGTAATTAATTTAATTTATTACAAAATAATGTTTTTGGGGGCATAAAAATGATTTCTTATAAAAACAATTTACAAAACATTCAATTTGTTTTAAAGATTATTTTTAATTAATTGATAAATAATAAATAAATTAAATATTTTTTAAATAATATATTTTTTAATGTTATTTAATCCTTTTAATAAATTGTAATTTAACAGTTCGGATGTATTTTTAGTTTTAAATTCAAATATTAATATTATTCAGTAAAATATAGTCTTTTGTGTCATACAAACCAATAAAGTGTTAAATGTATCACAATACAACGTAAATCATCTGTATAGTGCACGTTTAACTTAGAGTTTCTTACAAATCATTTATGAAAATTAGTAAACTTTATTCTAAAAGAAACATATATTGTATTGTTTTGAGCTGTTATATATTTCATCACCCCTAATACCATTAATAATGGGGTTTGGATTGAATACATTTAAGTCCCCAATAAATTATGTATTAGTTCATAAAGGTGGAATACCTTGAAACAAAATGGGTATAGGTATTCACTCACAATTTCATGGCATGAAAAATCACTGTAAAATATTTATAGCATAACGGGAGAAAAAAATGATCATATGAGGACTAATGAGAGTGAAATGAATATCTTATCATTTATAGAACAATGAGGATGTAAGACGGTATGGGAAAACATATCCCCACATTAGTAGTTTCAGATAAAATGCATTAGACAATACATGTTCGTAAAAAATAATATGAAGGTGAGAATTTCTTACAATGATTCGGTGATTCAAAAATCATGGGATTATATTTTCAAGAGATTGGGGAGAATGTTGGAGGACGTTAGAGAGGGTAGGGAAGATTAGGGACGTGATATAAGGTTATTGAGAGAAGAGAATGGGATATTGTGTGGGTTTATATAGGAAAAAGAGGGGGTTCTTCATTTTTTTTCACAAACATAGGTTTTAGAGTCTTTATAATAATGAAAACAAAACTAAAAACGTTTACATTTTTTTTCTTATGGTTTATTCCAAATTGGAGTAGTTTTAATTATTTTATAAAATCATAATATTAACATATTACAATATCAGCCTTAGTGATTTGGAAGTGAGTAATGTTCATAAAGACGTGATTTGAAAACCATTAAATGTAATACGTGTTTTGGGGTGATTCATAAAGGCTTTAAACCAATAAATAAAATAACCTCAAAAACAAATTATTTAAATGGGGAATAATAGAAGTTTTCATGTAAACATTTTATTTAATTTATTACAAAACTTTTGGGACATTATGATGTCATAATATACATCGTATATCTATATCATTCATAATTTTACAAAAAAATTATACTATCTTAGAAAAAATATTTGGTTAACTTCAAAGTGATGATTCTAAATATAGTATTTATTTTACCAAAATAACTCTCTAAATATTTGAATTATATCTTATAAAATAGAATTGACATTTATTGAGGTATGTTTGGTTTTTTGACAATTATAGTTGTTAACCCCATAAAAAAAATTTACATTGACATCAAAAAAATTAAATT